>CM070583.1:64565835-67065835 GCA_036346355.1 Rhipidocladum racemiflorum
TATTGCAGCTTCTCAAAACCTTCGAGAAACTGCAGCATACGCCAAAGTTCCGCGGCGTGGCCAACCTCAAGATCGACATAGTTGATTTCTCCCTCCATCTGCCACAAAATGCTCACGTAAGAACAGATTTCAAATTGTGATGAGGGTAAGGGAAAAATTCAGCAAGGGATAAGAAAAGAGAGAAGGGGATAAGTCGAGAATTCATTCATTATCTTGACAAACTTTTAGCTTTAGAAAATAGGTTTTATCCTCACTACGACCATTCTAACTATGGGTTGAGCCTACAGTCAGTATGGCTCTGATACCACCTCTGTCGGGACCTGAATTTGCAAATCCGGACCCTCTGTGTATTCAGCACTAGTCCAGGATCACGCTAGTGCACACAGTCTCAACATTGGTAAATATCACAATCATACCACTCGATAATAATAAAGTACTTTAATTAGATAATCAAAATGGTTGCTTGACCTTAAGGTCAAGTTACAAATATACGCCTCGCAGGGCGAAACTTATTAAAAGAGAAATAATAGCAGCGGAAAAAGTAAGATAACATCGTGGCGCCATCCAGTATTGTAACACCCCAACAAGACAACACCTCAACAAGACAACTAAGGTCTATAACAAAAAAAAAATTCGACATGACCTTTGCTAATAATAATGAAAGACACAAACAAAACATGGATCACAACATAGCGGAAGCATAAATAGTAAAACGAACATGCAAAAAAAGTACTACAATATACCGAAACTCACAAGGCAACAAGATACTACCGACCCCAATTTAAAGTTTGGAACCATGAGCCATAAGTTACACGGTTTAACATGATTAAATAACCAACATAATTATTTTATTCTAAGTGAGCATGTGTAGAAAGTGCTGCTACGCCCCACCCTTCATGCTATGCTCCAATGAACGGCCTGAAAGAAATGAAAGAAGCGGTGAGATTGGATAATCTCAGCAAGTGAAATACACTGCATGAATTAACAATCAAGCATTGTAAATTCGAACATTCTTCCTTTCTTTCTTTCTTAAAGAAGTAAACAGAACATACAATCATACTTTCCTCTCTTTTCTTTCCACCACATATAAGCATTCACATAAGTTAGATAATGCATATGCTCATGACATGTTACTTCTCACCGTGCCCTTTCTCAGGAACACACGGTTACCGTGCCCTTTCTCGTGAACACACGGTATTGTATGACGGTCGCGGCGATCTCGCGGCGACATTCTTCCAATGCATGAATGCAAATGACATGATTCATGCATAAATAACTTCACATACATCTGAGCTATAATACATTCCATACTAATCAATAAGCAAAGAGGACAACAACAGTCTATGGAAAATCAGACATAAACAATTCAAACATGAACAAACAGAGCTATTCCACTTGCCTTTACCGATGAAGACGAAGATATTAATTGCGTCCCGAAGTCGCACCACCTACACAAGCATTTTACCTCAGTACTTAAACATTTTTCAACTTGAATTGAACACAATTAAGCGTTCCCTACTCCCACGGCCCCCGAAACACAATATTCTACCAAGCTGTCCAGAAAAAACAGATTGCGCAGGCCGGCTTGTTTATTTTGAAGCTATTTCTGTGATATGTATAAAATTCTACAAAAATTACAGAAGTTAGATATTGACATCTTCTACAACTTTCAAAGAGACCACAAATTTTAATTATTTAGTTAACTATGCCTAATCGACAGGTCTTTAGCAGGGTACAAGGATTAGCTACAAAATTCAGAAGCGACGCTCTTTCAACAGCTACGAGCAGACGGCAGCATCAAAAATTCCAAAAAAATTACAGAAGATAGATCTCGGCCATAACTACAACTTTTATGTAGTGCAAATATTTTGATTCCCACTTTAAATTTTCCTAAAACGTGGCTTAACACAGTAGACAGATTTAAGTTTCCAAACATAACAGCGGACTTACTACAGTCATATCTTCAAATCCATAACTCCAAAAATTATGAGAAAATTACAGAATACAGATATGTATGTGATCTACAACTTTCATATAGACCAAGAATTTTAATTCCTGACCCAAGCATTTTTAATCTACAGCCCTAATCTGAATACGCAATCTGTCCCCTCTCATCCTACAGCAGTTTTCCCATCGCGATTACTCCCAAACCACAACTCATAAAAATCTGAAACAATTACAGGACCTAGGTTTCGACGTTATCTACAACTTTTTAGTTATGCACTTTTCCAGTAAAAATCATTTTGGTTACGAAAACGCCCACGGAAGCAGTTCTGCACAGATTAGCCGAACAGAAACGAAAATCCCTCTCTAGTTTTTGATCTACTCATCCAAACTTGAACTTCCAAACATGCAACCACTCCCTAATACCCTCTAACACGAGCTTAGCCAACAATCACAGCGGAAATCATAAAAGAAAAAATACCTACACCCCGAAGAAATCGATGACAACCCCAAATCCGGCGCTGCGGCTCGAATCCTCGCGATCCTACTCCTCCTCCGGATCTTCCCCTTGCGCAAATCCCCTCTCGGAATCAACAAGAGCACTAGATCTGATTTTGGAGGGGAGGAGGAGGCATGAGAGGGAGGGGGTGGCGGCTACCAAAGGGGGAAGGGTTTGAAGTGCGGCCGCCAAAGGGGAGGTGGGGAGGTGCGGCTTGGGAGGTGGTGGGGCGCATGGGCTGGCCCAAAGCCGACCCAGGCCCAAGTGGTACAAGCCCTCGCCCAAAAAAAATACAATAATCCACACTTTATTGATGCTAAAAAAAATATTTTAACTTCTTTTCCGCATCCCTGAACTCCGCAAATGTTCCCGCTAAATAAAAAACAACGCTTCCCGAAGGAATAAAAGAAATGGCTAGAGAAACGAATTCTGGGTATTACAAGTATACCACAGGCAACTGACTGGGCTCGCTCCCTAGTTAGACGGTTCCTCTTGGAGCTCCTCCAAAGCTGGTATAGACTCTTCCTCAACTGGTGTTGTATTGTGGCAAGGGTGAGTACTTGGTACTCAGCAAGTCATGCACAGAATGCAGCTAATATACTACATGCATGGCTTAATACAAAGGAGTGGCTCAAGGTATATTTGGCAAGAAACATTTAACAAGTATCATAAGTAGTTTCCAAAGCAGTAAAAACAAGTATAACATCAATAACTTTTCCAGGAGTTAAATAAACATCTTCCCCATACCTAGTCCACATTTCCATCAACATCATTTATTAACCAAACCAAACCTTCCAAGTCAAGTTGTTTTCACGAAAGTGTAACCCTTGACTGTAATCCCCGAGCAATGTCCAATACCGCGGACACGGCTATTCGAATAGATTTTTCACTCTGCAGAGGTTATGCACTTTACCCACAAGATACAGCCAAACACCACAAAGGCGAGTGATCGTAACAAAGCCTTTCGGAAACAGCTAACTATGCAAGTGAACCTTTCCGGTTTTTGCCCTACACCATCCCTTCCCTTAACAAAGGCGAAGTATGGGACCGACATACCGTTGGACAGGTACCATGCCATCGCATCGGTACGCTCCCCCTTCAAGCTACACAAAGGGTGTAGTTGACACCTGTCGGGACCCGAATTTGCAAATGCGGACCCTCTGTATATTCAGTACTAGTCCAGGAACGCGCTAGTGCACACAGTCTTAATATCACAATCATACCATTCGATACCAATAAAGTACTTTAATTAGATAACCAAACTGGTTGCTCGACCTTATGGTCAAGTTACAAATATACGCCTCGCAAGGCGGAACTTATTAAGAGAGAAATAATAGCAGCGGAAAATAAGATAACATCGTGGCACCATCCAGTATACCACAGGCAACTGCTGGGCTCGCTCCCTAAGTAGACGATTCCTCTTGGAGTTACTCCTCCAAAGCTGGTGTAGTCTCCTCTTCAACTGGTGTTGTATTGTGGCAAGGGTGAGTACTTGGTACTCAGCAAGTCATGCACAGAATGCAAGCTAATATACTACATGCATGGCTTAATACAAAGGAGTGGCTCAAGGTATTTTTGGCAAGAAACAGCATTTAACAAGTATCATAAGTAGATTCGAAAGCAGTAGCAACAAGTAAAGTATAACTAACTTTTCAAGGAGTTTAATAAACATCTTTCCCATCCTAATCCACATTTCCATTAACGTCATTATTAAACCAAACCCAACCTTTCAAGTCCAAGTTATTTCCAAGAAAGTCTAACCCTTGATTGTAATTCAGCGATGTCCAATACCGCGGACACGGCTATTCGAATAGATTGTACACTCTGCAGAGGTTATGCACTTTACCCACAAGATACAGTCAAACACCACAAAGGCGAGTTCCCGTAACAAAGTCTTTCGGAAACTTCTAACAATACAAGTGGTCCTCCCCGGTTGTTGCACACTAACCCTTCCCTTAGCTAAGGTGAAGTTTAGGCCAACCAACCGTTAGATGGGTACCTGGCCTCACTGCAGACGCTCCCCGCACAACTTACACAAAGGGTGTAGTTGACCTCCCGAGGTCCCACAGTAATGCGTTATTAGCAACTTAGTCAACTAGGTCCGTCCCATTACAGACATGTGGTTGCACGTTAGACCCAGTTCAAAGGCTTGCAAGGTTAAGTCCTTAGGGTGACCAGGGCAAGACTACCCGAAGAACCAAACCAACATTCCCAATGCCACAACTGGCCCACCTGATTATTCTTGCCACATACCCCGGTCGAAAAACTATTTATCAAATCCCAGTTGATTACCATGCACCACGTGCCATCAACAACACATGATACCTTTCCAAAACATGTTCAATATATCATTAAGTCAATATTAATGTTTGATTGTCCAAAATCATGTCATGAGCATGTAGCAGGTCTAAGCAATATACTACAATGGTCTAAATTCCCATGTTGGCAATTTAATAGTGTCCAACTAGTAAACCACAACTAGGGTGACAAGGGTCATGGCACATACTTAAGTAATCAAGGTGTCATACAGCAATTTGGTATTTATCTAATTCCCCATATTTAAATAAAGTATTTTCTAATTGAACTAGCATGCAATAGGTTAAATCAAAATAGATTTCGAAATAGGATCAACATGGTCAAAGCACAACTTGCCTTCAAAAAGTACTTGTTCTTGGTCTTGAGTTGGATCCTGAGTCAATACTTCTCCTTCGAATCCTTCCGGCACTTCAACGTCTACTCGTAAAGCGTGCAAATAGCAATACATGAATAAACAATAGGCAAAAAGTGTCCAAACATCCAAATAAAATCCATAAATAGAGAGAACATAATTTTATGAATTTTTAGGAACTGGAATCGTCAAATTCGGAGTTAAAATGCAAAAGTTATAGCATTTTGAAGTTTAAATAATCAATTAAATAATATTACAGAGGAAAATTTTAGTCCAAAAATTAAATAAAATTCATAATTAGGTAGATCTCAATTTTATACAAATTTAGAAATTTGAATCACTCAAATCGGAGTTGAAACGCAAAAGTTATAAGCGTTTGAAGTTTTGAATCAAAATCTGAAATCATTATTTCGAATTAATAAATCATTTTCTTTTTCGAAAATTAATTATTGCGTCAGCGAGGACACGTGGCAGCCTCTGATTGGACGGCTGACGTCAGCCGGTCCATGGACTCAGTCCACGCTTGGCTCGGGTCTACCATGGACTCGGTCCACGGCTCTACGTATCGCTGACAGGTGGGACCACTCGGGTGACGTCACTGCTGACGTCAGCGGGGCTCAGCCCACGGTGTTGACAGGTGGGTCCCATTGTGACGTCATGTGCGACGTCAGCGCGCTGCTGGGACAGCCGCTGACATGCGGGCCCGCCATGACATCAGCGCACGTCATGGTGCAGTGTGGCTGGGCCGCTGACATGCGGGCCCCGCGTGTCAGCGTCACACGACGCAGCGTGGGACGGCCCGACCGCGGTGGTCAGTCTCCCGCACACGTGGCTAGATCTCGGCCGTTGATTTGAAAATCAACGGCCCAGATTGGATCTGGACTCACGCGTTTGGGGTGAACGCGTTTGATCTGGACCGTTGGATCTAGATCGGACGGTTGAGATTGGATCTTGGAGTTTTGGATTGGGATCTCACCGACGGTGACGTGGCGTGATCTGGGACGTTGGATCTGGATCGGACGGTTGAGCGAGCTCGAGGTCCGGCGATGGCTTGCGGCGGCGCTGGCTTGCCGGGGTTGGGGACGACGACCACGGCAACGGCGCTTCGGGCGTGCTCCGGCGATGTGAGTGGTCTCCTCCGACGCGGCTTGACCTCCCGGTTCTGGATCTGACCTCAACGGCGGCGGAGGACGACGGAGACGGCGGCAATCGGCGAAAAACCACGGCTGCACCTTCTCCTAACTCCGGCGAGCTCTAGCGGCGCAACCACGGCGGCCAAAGTAGGTGAGTTAGGGCTACGGGTGCGCAATGAAGAGGCGATCCCGACACGGGTGGCGGCGCAATAAATAGGGCCCTCGGCGTCCGTGAAATGCGCGGAATCCGAGGTCCTCTCCGTTGCGGCGGCAGAGTTCGGCGGCGTCTCGGATTAGGTGACGTGGCACGCGCACAGCCGTTGGATCGAGATCCAACGGTGCGTGGGTTTGGGTTCGGGTCGGACTCGGGCGAGCTGGCTGGCTCGGTCGGGCTCGGGTCCGGCGACGTGGCTTAATCGTGGCCGTTGGATCAGAATCCAATGGTCACGCGGTTAGGGCTCGGCCGAGTGGGTTCGGTCGAGTCACGTGACTCGGGTCGGACTCGAACTCGAGTCTGACTCGGGCTCGGTCGGATGAACAGTAACCGACTCGGTTTGATTTTCCAGCGATTTAATATTTAAAATGATTCCCAGTAATTCATTTAATTCAAGAAAAATAGCAAAATACTCAAGAAAAATTCCAGAAAAATTATGGAAAATATTTTAGGGTATTTGGGACTCAAATAAAATATTGTCAACAAAATTTTATTTGCAAAGTTAAATTCTTTAATTATTTCAAAATGGAATAAATTCAAATAAATTCCAAATAAATCCAAATAAATCCCAGAAAATTCCAAAAATTCACAAATGTGCAAAACAATATTTTAATTTCATGAAAAGCAAAAATTGGGGTGTTACAAACCTCCCCCCCTTAATAGAATCTCGTCCCTACAGAATAGGTTTGGAAACTCTTTCTTCAAATCCTCTTCGCGCTCCCAAGTTGCCTCGCTCTCTGTATGATTGCTCCACTGAACTCTACAGAAACGGGTTGACTTGTTCCTCGTCTCTCGATCCATCGTGTCCAGAATCTTCACAGGGTGCTCCTTGTAAGTCAAATCTTCCTGCAACTCAATTGACTCTAGCGGTGTCTGTTCCTCAGGTACTCGGAGACACTTCTTCAGCTGGGACACATGGAACACGTCATGTACTCCTACCAATGACTGCGGTAACTCTAGCTGGTAAGCAACTTCGCCTCTGCGGCTCAAAATCTTAAATGGTCCAACATAACGGGGTGCGAGTTTCCCTTTGGCATGGAACCTCTTAACTCCTCTGAGCGGCGTGACTCTGAGATACACGAAATCTTCTGGTTCGAAATTCAGGTCTCGGCGACTGTTGTCAGCATAACTCTTATGTCGTGATTGGGCTATCTTCAATCTCTCTCTGATCATGGCAATCTGTTCTTCAGCTTCTTGAAGAATATCAGGCCCGAAGACACGGCGCTCGCCGGTCTCATTCCAGTTTAATGGCGTCCGACAGGGTCGTCCATACAGTGCCTCAAAAGGTGACATCTGTAAACTAGCCTGGTAGCTATTGTTGTAACTGAATTCGGCATACGGCAAACTCTTATCCCAAGAGGTAGCATAAGCCAATGCACACGCTCTTAGCATATCTTCCGGAATCTGATTGACTCTTTCGGTCTGTCCATCCGTCTGTGGATGATAAGCTGTGCTGAAGTTCAAACGGGTTCCCATGGCTTCATGCAACTTATTCCAGAACCTTGAGGTAAATTGGGTACCTCTGTTCGATACAATCCTCTTTGGCACTCCGTGCAAACAGACGATCTTGATCATGTACAACTCTGCTAATTTATCTCCCGAGTAAGTGGCCTTCACGGGGATGAAATGGGCGACCTTGGTCAAGCGATCCACTATAACCCATATGGAGTCATAACCTCCTTGAGTCTTAGGCAAACCGGTAATGAAATCCATTCCGATTTCCCCCCACTTCCACTCAGGTATTTTCAGCGGCTGCAACAATCCTGCTGATCTCTGATGCATTGCCTTGACTCTCTGGCATACATCGCACAATGCAACATGCTCGGCAACTTCACGCTTCATGCTCGGCCACCAGAATCTTTCTTTCAAATCCTGATACATCTTGGTGCTTCCAGGATGAATGGAATACTTTGAGTCATGAGCTTCTTCTAGAATCAACTGCTTCAACTCCTTCTTGTGTTGGCACACAAATGCGATCCTTCATCCATAACGTGCCTTGCTCATCCAACTTGAAGTCCTTTGCCTTGCTTTCATCCTTGCTGGACTTAATCCTGCGGATCTTGTCATCATCCTTTTGTCCTTCCCGTATCTGATCTTCTAGGGTAGGCTTTACTTCCAATGCGGCCAAGAATCCGCTAGGTACCACCTCAATCTTCATTTTCTGGAAATCCTCACATAGCTCATCCTGACTTGTGGCTATCAGCCTATTCACGGTATGGCTTTTCCGACTCAGGGCATCGACAACTACGTTGGTCTTTCCAGGATGGTAATGGATTCCAACATTGTAATCCTTGATCAACTCTAACCATCTCCTTTGTCTCATGTTCAGGTCTGATTGGGTGAAGATGTACTTAAGACTCTTATGGTCCGTATATACTTCACATCTGTTTCCAATTAAGTAGTGACGCCATAATTTCAAGGCATGCACTACGGCAGCTAGCTCTAGGTCATGTGTCGGGTAATTCTCCTCATGCGGCCTCAGCTGCCTTGATGCATAAGCAACGACCTTTCCATTCTGCATCAGCACACATCCAAGTCCTTAGCGCGATGCGTCACAATAAATATCAAAGCTTTGATTAATATCCGGTAGAACTAACATCGGCGCTGATGTCAATCATTTCTTCAGTTCTTGAAAACCTTTCTCACATTCTGGTGTCCATGCAAACTTCTTCTCCTTTTTCAGCAATTGCGTGAGAGGTTTCGCAATTGTCGAAAAGCCTTCAATGAAATGGCGGTAGTAACCTGCCATTCCAAGGAAACTCCGGATCTGGGTCACGGTCTTCGGTTGCTCCCAATGTAACACAGCTTCTACCTTGCTTGGATCAACGGCGACTCCTTCTGCGGTCATCACATGTCCAAGAAACTCCACCTTGTCCTTCCAAAAATCACACTTACTGAACTTGGCGAAGAGTTGCTGTTCCTCGCCTTTTCCAATACTCGCCTCAAGTGTTCGGCATGTTCATCCTCTGTCTTGGAGTAGATTAGGATATCATCTATGAACACAACAACAAACTTGTCCAAATATTCCATGAACACCTTATTCATCATATTCATGAAATATGCTGGCGCATTCGTCAGACCAAAGGACATAACTGTAAACTCGTAATGTCCATATCTTGACGAGAATGCGGTCTTCGGGATATCTTCTGATCGGATCTTCAACTGATGGTATCCCGATCTTAGATCAATCTTGGAGAAAACTCCGGCTCCTCTCAGCTGATCAAACAAATCATCGATCCTGGGTAGCGGGTATTTGTTCTTCACAGTAACTTCATTGAGTGCACGGTAATCAATGCACATTCTGAAACTCCCATCCTTCTTCTTGACGAACAAAACTGGTGCTCCCCACGGCGACGAACTTGGTCTGATAAATCCTTTCTCCATTAACTCTTCAAGTTGCTTTTTCATCTCTACCAATTCTTCGGTGGACATCCGATAAGGTCTCTTTGCTATCGGTGCTGTACCAGGTACAAGCTCTATCACAAACTCTATGTCCCTGTCCGGCGGCATACCAGGTAGATCTTCCGGAAAAACATCTGGGTACTCATTCACTACCGAGACATCTTCTATGCTGATTGCCTTGGTGCTGTTAACCATCATCTGTCCATCTCTAACTGCAGTAGCTCAAAACTCCACTTTCTTTCCACACGGGCTCTCAACTGAGATAGTTCTTCATCCACAATCCAATACGGCCTTGTGCTTGGATAACCAATCCATTCCCAAAATAACGTCTAAGGTCTGAGTCTCCAAAATAATAAGGTTCGCTAGGAACTCTTTCTCATATGATGTCCTGAGCGCTCTCTTGCGTGGCACAGAAGTTCTCCCACCATTCAGCGGCTGTTCCTTCCAACTGATGAGAAGCGTAGAGTACCTTCTCAGTTCCCATGCATTGAGCAATGTGTAGTTTCCTCTCAATTGACCTTAACCAATCATCAGCTTCCAACGGATTGGCATTCCCAGAAAAAGTGGGTGGATGAGTCCTCATGAACTCTAACAGTCTTGTATTCTGGCGTTGTCCCTGATTGACTTGATTAGCAGTGGCCTGAGCGGTGACGTGCTGCATCTGTTGCATCATGGCATGCATCAACTGAGTCTGAGCAGCAAGAAAAGCTCCGAAATTCTGCATATCAGCGGCGGTGCCGGTGCTCCATCATTGGGGTTTCTGTGGCGAGAACTACTTCCATTGCCTCCAAGGTTTCACAGTGTTCACCATCGTGGTTTGCTCTAGGTTTTAGAGATGAGAGGGAAACAAGAATAGACAAGTAGTATGGAACTTATGCGGGCGAAAGGTGTAACTTAAAGTCCAACTTTATTATTTTAATCAATAGTAACTTGGTATGGTTGCTTACAATGCCTAGGGGCCTTGCAACACATACTGCACACTCAGCAAGCAATGAAAATCCAAATCGAACTAACACTGGAGTCTAACGCCAAAAGGGTGACTCTTTATTCTATGACGCGACTCGGCGAAGGAGTCTCACTATAGAACCTACGCTCACTCATCGAGAAAACCTCCACGGCCTGGGTACGGATGCTGCGGCATAGGCGCGAAACGATTGCCATGTCCAACAACTGTGTCATCTGTGGTAGTCGAAGAAGCAGTGTCCTCCTCAAGCTCTGGCTCCTCCGGTCTGCTCGTGCAGCTCGAGCATTGGCTCGCTGCAGTGCGTACAATGCCGTCTCTAACTCTCCAATCCTTTGCAGAAAGTGTGACACATACTCTTGAGCTTCCCGCCATCTGTTCTTCTCTGTCGTGATCTCCTTGCGGGCCTTCTGTAGCTCCTTGCTTGTATCATCGAGTACATCCTCCTGGGCGACAACAAGTCGTGCCAACTGTGTAACCATGGCATTCTCATCCTGAATCGCCTTTGGGTCAAGAAGGTTATTGCTGCGTGGATGATATCGGAACACCGTGCTCTCCAATTCTCTGGCGTAGATACGGGTAATGTGCCGCATTGCTCGTCGTGACGCCTCTTGGATACCCATCTGCATTGTAGACCTCCTGGCAGTGCAGTGTATCGGGCGATTGCCTGGGCCCTTCTTCCTAGCAGGTACCACAATCTTCACGTCACAAGCCTTGATCAATCCTGCTTGTCTGATCACTTCCACTTGGTATTGTGGCTTCTCAAAATCTCCGAGAGTCTGTAGCATATGCCAAAGTTCCGCAGCATGACCAACCTCCAGATCGACGTAGTTGAACTCTCCCTCCATCTGTCACAAGAGTGCTCACGTAAGAACTCGAAATTAACATCGGTAAATATCACAATCATACCATTCGATACCAATAAAGTACTTTAATTAGATAACCAAACTGGTTGCTCGACCTTATGGTCAAGTTACAAATATACGCCTCGCAAGGCGGAACTTATTAAGAGAGAAATAATAGCAGCGGAAAATAAGATAACATCGTGGCGCCATCCAGTATACCACAGGCAACTGACTGGGCTCGCTCCCTAAGTAGACGGTTCCTCTTGGAGTTCCTCCTCCAAAGCTGGTGTAGTCTCCTCTTCAACTGGTGTTGTATTGTGGCAAGGGTGAGTACTTGGTACTCAGCAAGTCATGCACAGAATGCAAGCTAATATACTACATGCATGGCTTAATACAAAGGAGTGGCTCAAGGTATTTTTGCAGTAAACAGCATTTAACAAGTATCATAAGTAGATTCGAAAGCAGTAGCAACAAGTAAAGTATAACTAACTTTTCAAGGAGTTTAATAAACATCTTTCCCATCCTAATCCACATTTCCATTAACGTCATTATTAAACCAAACCCAACCTTTCAAGTCCAAGTTATTTCCAAGAAAGTCTAACCCTTGACTGTAATTCCCGAGCGATGTCCAATACCGCGGACACGGCTATTCGAATAGATTGTACACTCTGCAGAGGTTATGCACTTTACCCACAAGATACAGTCAAACACCACAAAGGCGAGTTCCCGTAACAAAGTCTTTCGGAAACTTCTAACAATACAAGTGGTCCTCCCCGGTTGTTGCACACTAACCCTTCCCTTAGCTAAGGTGAAGTTTAGGCCAACCAACCGTTAGATGGGTACCTGGCCTCACTTCAGACGCTCCCGTACAACTTACACAAAGGGTGTAGTTGACCTCACGAGGTCCCACAGTACGTTATTAGCAACTTAGTCAACTAGGTCCGTCCCATTACAGACATGTGGTTGCACGTTAGACCCAGTTCAAAGGCTTGCAAGGTGAAGTCCTTAGGGTGACCAGGGCAAGACTACCCGAAGAACCAAACCAACATTCCCAATGCCACAACTGGCCCACCTGATTATTCTTGCCACATGCCCTGGTCGAAAAACTATTTATCAAACCCCAGTTGATTACCATGCACCACGTGCCATCAACATCACATGATACCTTTCCAAAACAGGTTCAATATATCATTAAGTCAATATTAACGTTTGATTGTCCAAAATCATGTCATGAGCACGTAGCAGGTCTAAGCAATATACTACAACGGTCTAAATTCCCATGTTGGCAATTTAATAGTGTCCAACTAGTAAACCACAACTAGGGTGACAAGGGTCATGGCACATACTTAAGTAATCAAGGTGTCATACAGCAATTTGGTATTTATCTAATTCCCCATATTTAAATAAAGTATTTTCTAATTGAACTAGCATGCAATAGGTTAAATCAAAATAGATTTCGAAATAGGATCAACATGGTCAAAGCACAACTTGCCTTCAAAAAGTACTTGTTCTTGGTCTTGAGTTGGATCCTTAGTCAATACTTCTCCTTCGAATCCTTCCGGCACTTCAACGTCTACTCGTAAAGCGTGCAAATAGCAATACACGAATAAACAATAGGCAAAAAGTGTCAAAACATCCAAATAAAATCTATAAACAGAGAGAACATAATTTTATGAATTTTTAGGAACTGGAATCGTCAAATTCGGAGTTAAAATGCAAAAGTTATAGCATTTTGAAGTTTAAATAATCAATTAAATAATATTACAGAGGAAAACTTTAGTCCAAAAATTAAATAAAATTCATAATTAGGTAGATCTCAATTTTATACAAATTTAGAAATTTGAATCACTCAAATCGGAGTTGAAACGCAAAAGTTATAAGCGTTTGAAGTTTGAATCAAAATCTGAAATCATTATTTCGAATTAATAAATCATTTTCTTTTTCGGAAATTAATTATTGCGTCAGCGAGGACACGTGGCAGCCTCTGATTGGACGGCTGACGTCAGCCGGTCCATGGACTCAGTCCACGCTTGGCTCGGGTCTACCATGGACTCGGTCCACGGCTCTACGTATCGCTGACAGGTGGGACCACTCGGGTGACGTCACTGGCGGCGTCGTGAGGCTCACCACGGTCGATAGGTGGGTCCCATTGTGACGTCATGTGCGACGTCAGCGCGCTGCTGGGACAGCCGCTGACATGCGGGCCCGCCATGACGTTAGCGCACGTCATGGTGCAGTGTGGCTGGGCCGTTGACATGCGGGCCCCGCGTGTCAGCGTCACACGCTGCAGCGTGGGCCGGCCGACGCGGTGGTCAGTCTCTTGCATACGTGGCTAGATCTCGGCCGTTGATTTGAAAATCAACGCCCGCATTGATCTGGACTCACGCGTTTGGGGTGAACGCAGCGTTTGATCCGAACCGTTGGATCTAGATCGGACGGTTGAGATTGGATCTTGGAGTTTTGGATTGGGATCTCACCGACGGTGACGTGGCGTGATCTGGGACGTTGGATCTGGATCGGACGGTTGAGCGAGCTCGAGGTCCGGCGATGGCTTGCGGCGGCGCTGGCTTGCCGGGGTTGGGGACGACGACCACGGCAACGGCGCTTCGGGCGTGCTCCGGCGATGTGAGTGGTCTCCTCCGACGCGGCTTGACCTCCCGGTTCTGGATCTGACCTCAACGGCGGTGGAGGATGACGGAGACGGCGGCAATCGGCGAAAAACCACGGCTGCACCTTCTCCTAACTCCGGCGAGCTCTAGCGGCGCAACCACGGCGGCTCAGGCGAGGTGAGTTAGGGCTACGGGTGCGCAATGAAGCGGTGATCCCGACACGGGTGGCGGTGCAATAAATAGGGCCCTCGGCGTTCGTGAAACGTGCGGAATCCGAGGTCCTCTCCGTTGCGGCGGCGGAGTCCGGCGGCGTCTCGGATTAGGTGACGTGGCACGCGCACAGCCGTTGGATCGAGATCCAACGGTGCGTGGGTTTGGGTTCGGGTCGGACTCAGGCGAGCTGGCTGGCTCTGGCCAGGCTCTGTCGGCGACGTGGCTCAATCGTGGCCGTTGGATCTGAATCCAACGGCCACGCGGTTAGGGCTTCGGCCGAGTGGGTTCGGTCAGTCACGTGGATTCAGTCGGACTCGAACTCGAGTCGACTCGCTTCTCGGATGAACAGTAACCGACTCGGCTTGATTTTCCAGCGATTTAATATTTAAAATAATTCCCAGTAATTCATGTAATTCAAGAAAAATAGCAAAATACTCAGAAAAATTCTAGAAAAATTATGGAAAATATTTTAGGGTATTTGGGACTCAAATAAAATATTATCAACAAAATTTTATTTGCAAAGTTAAATTCTTTAATTATTTCAAAATGGAATAAATTCAAATAAATTCCAAATAAATCCCAGAAAATTCCAAAAATTCACAAATGTGCAAAACAATATTTTAATTTCATGAAAAGCAAAAATTGGGGTGTTACAACACCCGAGGTATCACATGCAAGTTATTAGTAACTTACTCAACTAGGACCGTCCCATTCCGGTCATGTGGTTGCACGATTAACTCAGTTCAAAGGCTTGCATGGTTAAGTCCTTATGTTGACCAGGGCAAGACTACCCGAAGAACCAAACCATCGCTCCCGATGCCACAACTGGCCCATCTGATCATTTCTTGCCACATGCCCCGGTCGAAAACTATTTATCAAACCCCTAGTTGATTACCAGGCACCACGTGCCATCAACATCACAACACATGATACCTTTCCAAAACAGGTTCAATATATCATTAAGTCAATATTAACATTTGATTGTCCAAAACCATGTCATGAGCACGTAGCAGGTCTAAGCAATATACTACAACGATCTAAATTCCCATGTTGGCAATTTATTAATGTCCAACTATTTAATCCTCAACTAGGGTGACAAAGGGTTCATGGCATTCAATTATCTATGTCAAGGTGGCATACAGCAATTAGGTAATTAACTAATCTCCCAAAATTAATTAAAGCATTTTATAGTTGAACTAGCATGCAATAATTTAAATCAAATTAATTTCAAAAATGAGATCAACATGGTCAAAGCACAACTTGCCATCAAAAAGCACTTGATCTTGGTCCTGAGCTGGCTCCTGGGTCAACACTTCACCTTCGAAGCCCTCAGGCACTTCAAAGTCTACTCGTAACGCGTGCAAATAGCAATAAATGAATAAAACAGTAGACAAAAAGTGTCCAAACATCCAAATGAAGTCCATAAACAGAGAGAGCATAATTTATTAATTTTTAGGAATTTGAATAGGCGAAATCGGAGTTAAAACGTAAAAGTTATAAGCGTTTGAAGTTTGAAATCATATTTGAATTCATTAAACCGGATTAAATAAATTATTTCTTTTTCGGAAAATGATTTATTGCGTCAGCAGTGACACGTGTCAGCACCGGATTGGTCCACGTGGATCGGCCGACGTCGCGTTTGGCCGAACCCACCGATGACGTCAGCATGACGTCCTCGGCCACGTGGCACCACCCGGGTGCTGCCACGTGTCCTGGTCCATGGACACGGCCCACGCGCGGCTCGGGTCCACGGTGGATCCGGCGCACGGCTCCACATGTCACTGACATGTGGGCCCGTCCTGTCAGTGGCTCGGGCTCACGCCAGCGCGGGCGCGAATGACACGGGGCCCCACTGACACGCGGCCCCGCGTGTCAGAGATACGTACCCACGCGCGGGCGCTGACCGCGCTGACTGCGACGGTCGGCCTCCCGGCCACGTGGCTTGATCTCAACCGTTGATTTGAAAATCAATGGCCCAGATTGGATCTGGTTTCACACGTTTGGGGTAAACGCGGTCAATCCGGACCGTTGGATCTCGATCGGACGGTCGAGATCCAATCTAACGCGTATAACGCGGCTAACGCTAACCGTACGATCTAGATCTAACTGCTGAGATTGGATCTGGGGTTTAGCATGTGGATCTCACCGTGAGTGACGTGGCGCAATCCGGGCCCTCGGATCCTGATCGGACGGCTGGCAGAGCTCAAGGTCCGGCGATGGCGTACGGCAGAGCGTGGTCACCGGCGCGGGGGACGACGACCACTCGGACAGCGTCTGGGGCGTGCTCCGGCGAAGTGAGATATACCCACGGGTGCGGCTCGACGCGGGGAGTCCGGATCTGGGGTCAACGGCGGTGATGGATGACGGACGGCGGCGGAATCAGCAAAAGAACGCGGCGGAACGGGCTTCCAACTCCGGCGAGCTCGCGCGGGCGAACGGCGGCGGCTCAGGCGAAGTGAGCTAGGGCTACGGGTGCGCAATGAAGTGGGCTTCACGACATGGGTGGCGGCGCATTAAATAGGGGCCTCGGCTTCCGTGAATCGCGCGGAGACCGATGTTCACCCGGTTGCGACAGCGGAATCCGACTCCAACTCGGATTGGGTGACGTGGCTCAACGAGAGCCGTTGGATCAAGATCCAACAGTCGCATGAGTTGGACTCGGGTCTGACTCGGTGAGCTGGCTGGCTCGGTCGGGCTCGGGTCCGGGTGACGTGGCTCAATCGTGGCCGTTGGATCAAGATCCAATGGTCACGCGGTTAGGGTTCGGCCGAGCGGGTTTGGCTCGATCACGTGGCTCGGGTGGGACTCGAACTCGAGTCTGACTCAGACTCGGTCAAGTGAACAATAAAACCAACTCGATTTTTCAGCGATTTAATTATTCAATAATTCATATAAAATTCAATTAAATCCAGAAAAATAGCAAAATACTCAGAAAAAATCCAGAAAAATTATGGAACATATTTTGAAACATTTTGGACCCAAATAAAATATTTCCCACAAAACTTTATTTGAAATTTTTATTTCTTTAATTATTTCAATATAGAATAGATTCAAATTAATTCCAAATAAATTCCAGAAAATTCCAAAAATTCACCAGAGTGTAAAATAACATCTAATTTCATGAAAACCAAAATTTTGGGTGTTACATAACTCTATTTGACTAGATTTGGATTTATTTGGAAAATTTATAAAAGTCTCTGGTGTTTTTGCGTGTGGTTCAAAAGGGTGGATTTTATGAATGTTTCATAAGTGGTTTTGATAGTGAAGTATTCTTGTTTGGGAATTAGTTTCCCATTTTCTTTTAGAAAATTGTGGCTGTTGTGGGTGCAGATGTTTGACTTTGGAGCCGATGTTCTTTTCCAAAATGTTGATTTTGGTTAAAATGCGATGCTTTGCAAGTTTAGCTCGCAACTGTTGTCGGGTTGTGATGTGTTGTGGTGTTTATTGTTAACTATGCTGTCATCCTAATCTATATGAGTTAGTGCAACCATCGATGTTAATTGTGTTTCAATCATGTGATACTGCGGAAGAAGTCATTTGGTGAATGACTATTCGGTACTGTCGACGATCGGTTCCGCCGGCAATGAGATTTGTGATTCGAGGGGATTCACGCGGGATCAGGGCAAGATGGTAACATAGGATGCGAGGGTGATTTTTGATAGGTTCGGGCTCTCACGGTGGAGATAATACCCTAGTCCTGTGTTATTGTTGATATGAGTCTCTCTCTTTTCTCCTTTTTTTTCTACAGGGTTGCACCTCCCGCCTTATATACTGGGGGGAGGGGATATTACAAGGGGGTGCCACCTGGCATCGCATCAGGTTGGGCTATGAGTATCCCGTTTGTCCTCACTCGTCTGGCTCAGCTGCCACCGAAGGATCTGCTCTCCACTTTCCCGACCCACGCCTGTCGATTCGCCAGGGTTAGTTGGTCTCAGGCTGTGGGTGTGGGATGTCAGAGACAGGGGTCCCACAAGAGGGGCCTACACCCGACTGGGCCTGACAGGCGGAACAGAAAGCCCAAAGCCCAGAAGCGCAACGGCGGGCCCAGAGGAAACCTTCGACTTGCTCCCCAAGACAACTCCTGATCCTTCACGGAAGCTTCGCGCCCCGCCCTAACAACCCGCCAGGAACAAAGCATGCAGCCTGACACCGCCAGAGCTGCGGATCTTTGGGACGACAAAGCGGCGGGCGTGGGTCGGAGAAAGCATAACCACCTCTCCAGGATGTAGAGCGTGAAGGCGGATAAGGACAAGGGACATGTCGTTCAGGCCACCATGTTCAGGGCCCGGTGGCGCCCAACTATCATGTATTCTCCCCGGTATATAAGGGAGGAGGGAGAAACAAGAAAAAGAGAGACAATACATCCAAGAACACAGGACTAGGGTATTATCTCCTCCGAGAGAGCCCGAACTTTGTCTAAAACAGATTGCCCTCGCATCTGTGTTACCATCAAGCTCGAGATCCCGCACAAATCCCCTAGAATCACAAATCTCATTGCGCTAAAACAGATCGTCCGGCAGTTGGCGCGCCGGTAGGGGACTTGTGTCAACATCTTCGTCAAGCTTGATGGTCGCGACGAGCGAAGTCTCCACAGTCTTCGCCGGGCCAGGTCTTCCGCTTTGGGCGACCTTCATCTCCAACGACCTCGGAAGCCTCTCTCTCTCCAAGGAAACCGCGCTACAGCGCGGTGAGGTTTCCGGCGATCCATCGTCACGACTTCCGCGCCGATCGGAAGGTCCCCTGTCTCGTACTCTAAAGTATCGAGCGGGGATCCGAAGACCCGTTCCAGCTGCGGAGTCAGGCTCGAGGACGCCGAGGCACGAAGGGTGGGAGTTCTCACCGCCAAGCCACTCGGCACCCCCGAGCGCCTAGGTTTGTCTTCTCCAGACTCACCCACCTCGTGGCCGAGTCGAAGAAAGCCTAGAGAGCTGCTGAATTTCCGTAGAGTCTGTGGTGATCGAAGGCTCATGGCAGATTCGCAGCAGCCGCCGACACCTCGCCGCCGCCGATTTGGAAGGAGGCCGAGTGATCGAGCTCGACGCTGTGGCGCAGACTTCTCGGGACCAGCGCCGGGCTGTCAATGAAGACATTCGCAAGCCAAGATGGGGACCAGGTGTTTTCGTGCCCCTTCACGAATATAAATCGCGCCTCCAAGACACTCCTGGATACCTCGACCCCTATGTCGGGGCAGATGATCGAGCTTGCCCGATCATGGCCCAAGTAAAGGCCATGGTGACGGGCGGCTATCCAAAGCATACTCAAACCGACCAGCCCGGCGAAGGAGGCATCACGTGGTCCGGCGAGGACCAGGCTGACCAGGCCACCGGTCGGTCGGGAAGCCCGTCGATACATCATGTTCTACCCCGGAGACGATTTGCGACATAAGCGTCCACCGCGACCTCCGTTTCAGACCTCGACGCCAGCGCGCGACCAGAAAGGGAGGAACAACGCCGTCAAGTCGATTTAATATGAGCGCGGCATCCTTCCGCGAGGCCGCGAATACGCCAAGTGCGATCCCCTCCGCGTCGATCACCTCCCGGGGGGTATCGCGGAGTCATCGAAGGGGTCCGTCGTTTACTCCTCACCTCACGCCGAGTGGTTTGGCACGATGGATTTAATCCTAAAGGCATCACTAGGTTTGACGGTGAGAGAGACCCAGAGGCTTGGCTACAAGTATACGCTCACAGCGTCCAGGGCCGGCAGGGGATCAGAAAGTAATGGCAAACTACTTGCCGGTTACCCTCTCGCCCCTGGCCCAAGCATGGCTCACCGGACTTCCAGCGAACTCTATAGATTCCTGGGGAGATCTTTCTGAGCAGTTCATCTCAAATTTCCAAGGCACTTACGAGTGCCCAGGCACCCCTTGGGACCTATATCAGCTACACCAAAGGAGGAACGAATCCCTTCGGGAGTTCGTCAAGCGCTTCATGAACAGGAAAAGCACCGTTAGGGACGTCACAGATGCGGTTGTGATAGCTGCCTTCCAGAAAGGAGTCAGCGACCCCGACCTCATCAAGAAGATGTCCCGGAAGCCACCCACGTCGGTCCGGGAGCTGTTCGCCCTAGCGGACCGTTACGCTTCAGCCTCCGAGGCTCTGGCGGAACGACGTGATGAAGGGAAGGATCAGTCTGAACCCCCTCGGTGGAAAGAAAAGAAGCGCAAGGGCGAAGAGCTAGTGGCAGTCGCTGCGCCAACTCATCCTCGCGCTCTCAAAGAGGATGGATATGATAAGGTCATGAACTCACTCTGCCCTTTCCATCCAAAGGGGAGGCATGCCGCCAAGGATTGTTTCACCCTAAAGAGGTTCGCCCGCGAGAGCAAGAGGCAGGCTGGACAAGGTCCGAGCGGTCATGCCGCCGGCAAACCGCCTCCCTGGCCGAGGAAGACTATCGGGAAGTCGAGCCTCGAGCTTAACTACATATTCGGGGTTCACCAAGATATGAGTCCAAGCGGAAGCAAAGCTCACCGCCGGGACATCTATGCGATGAAGTCGGAGACCCCGATATGTCCGGTGGTCCGAGGTCGCAATAACTTACGACCGCACGGATCACCTGCATCGCGTCCCATTCCCTACAGATACCCGCCGGTCCTGGCGCCGGTTGTCCGCGGCATCAAGCTCAAAAGGGTGTTGATTGGCGGTGGGAGTGGGCTCAACGTCCTCTTCGTGGAAGACACTCGACGATATGGGAATCCCGCGGTCTAACCTCAAACGCGGTCGTCGCCTTTTCATGGAGTGATACCGGAACGTCGGCGGTACCACTCGGACAAATCACTCTACGATCCACGTTCGGCGCAAGGGACAACTACCGGACCGAGCCTTAGCCGAGGTGGCAGACTTCGCGACGGCCAGATCACGCCATCTTGGGGAGACCAGCGCTGGCCAAGTTCATGGCGGTGCCCCACTACGCGTGATCACGATGCTGAAGATGCCGGTCCGAGTGGTATTATCACTCTACGCCGCGATGTTAAGCGATCTTTCTCTTGGCGACAGAGAGTTGCGAAATGGCCGAGTCTCTGGAGGCGCCCGGACGGGAAAGGATTCGTCAAGAGGCGGATTTCGACAAGCCGGAAGGCGGTGTCCCTACCCGCAAGCCGCGAGAACTCGGGATCGGCCCGAGGAGGGCACCAAGAGGATTCTCCTCGACCCGTCCGATCCGGCGCGAGCCGCCTCGATCGGGACAAGGCTCGGGATGAATAGGAAAACGCGCTCGTCACCTTTCTGCGGGCAAACCAAGACGTCTTTGCCTGGAAGCCGCCTCGATATGCCCGGGTCCCCAGGGAGGTGATCGAGCACGCACCGAATGTAAACCAATCCGCCAGGCCCGTCAAGCAAAGGTTACGACGGTTTGCTCAAGATCGCCGAGAAGCCATCGAGAGGAGATCACAAAGCTGCTAGCCGCAGGCTTCATCAAAGAAGTGTATCATCCCGATCGGTTGGCGAACCTGTACTCGCCCGTAAGAAGAATAAAAGTCGGGCGCATGTGTGTTGATTACACCGACCTCAACAAGGCTTGTCCGAAAGATCCCTTTGGTCTCCTCGTATTGATCGTGGTAGACTCCATCGCCGGATCTCGGCTACTCGGCTTTTGGACGCCTATTCAGGCTATCATCAAATTCAAGCCGAGAGGAAGATTTGCGAAAGACTTCGTTTATCACTCCATTCGAGCATATTGCTATATCACCATGCCGTTCGGGCTCAAGAATGCCGGTATAGCGTACCCGGTAGCGCAGCCGTGCCGGTGTTTTCACCATCAGCTCGGCGCAACGTGGAAGCTTATGTGGATGATGTGGTAGTTAAAACGCAGACACAAGATAGCCTTATCTCCGACCTGGCCGAGACGCTCGAGAGTCTAAGGGCGTTAGGATGAGGCTAAACCCCGAGAAGTGCATTTTCGAGTGTCTTCCGGGAAACTACTCGGGTTCATCGTCTCCGTCGTGGGATCGAGCCGAACCGGAGAAAATTGGAGCCATTATGAAAATGGCCCCGCCTACCACCAAAAGGAGGTCCAAAAGCTCACCGGATGCATGGTAGCGCTTGGCGTGTTTATCTCACGATCGGGGCTCGGGAATGCCTTTCTTCAAGCTCCTTAAGAAGCAAGATCGCTTTGATTGGACGACAGAGGCACAAAGAGCCTTCAAGAACTCAAGGTGTTTCTCTCCACTCCTCAGCCTTAGTATCGCCGGCGCCAGGTGAACCTCTTCGCTCTACATAGCGGCAACATCTCATGTAGTAAGTGCCGTGATAGTTGTGGAGCGGAGGAATCTGACACCGCTACGGCGGTAACGCCGATTTATTTCGTCCGGCAAATCGGGCGTAATCCAAGACAAGATATCCTCCAATCGAGGTTTGCCAGACGCCATTTTGATCTCGTCACTAAGTCAAGCATTATTTCCAAGGACATTCGATTTCAGGAGTCACTTCTTTCCCCGTGGGAGAGGTCCTCCGCAATCGGGAAGCTACTGGAAGAATTTCAAAGTGGGCAGCTGAGCTTGGAGCTTTCGACATCTCGTTCAAGCCGCGCACCGCCGTCAAGTCCCAGGCTTTGGCTGACTTTACGGCCGAGTGGACCGAATCCCAGACTCCCTGCACCGAAGAAGAGCCAGAACATTGGGTCATGCACTTCGACGGATCTCTCATGCTTGGAGGAGCAGGGCGGAATCCTCCTTATCTCGCCTAAGGGTGACAGTTGAAGTATGTCCTTCGGATTCACTTCCGGCCTCAAACAATGCCGCTGGAGTACGAGGCCCTCATCCATGGGCTTCAGATCGCCACATCACTTTCGAATCGGCCGGCGGTTCGAGGCGACTCCCGATTGGTGGTGAATCAAGTACGTATGACCCGGGTTTGTCGCGTGGATCGAATATGGCGGCATACCGCCAAAGAAGTCCGAGAATTGGAAGGCAAGTTTGACGGTCTGGAGTCGGTTCATGTCCTCCGCCGCAATAATGAGGCAGCAGACGAGTTGGCTAAGATGGGAGCCACTCGGGCAGATGTCCCAAGTGATATCTTCTAACAGGATCTTCACGAGCCAACCGTTACAAAACGGCAAAAGCCAAGCGAGGGTCCTGGAACCAGGGTCCTGCTCATCGATCCGCATCGACACCGTGCCTTGATTATCTCTGAAGGACAAACTCCGGAAGCAACCACTGCAGCGGCAGAGCGCATCTCCGACAAGCCAAATCCTACGTGGTGGTGGGCGACGAGCTCTTAGAAAAAGTGCCTCGGTGTCCTCGGCGGTGCGTTTCGGGACAAGCGGGAAGAGAGCTGCTCCAAGAAATCCATTCGAGGATGTGCAGCCATCACGCGCGGCATCAAGCGCCTTGGTCGGGAAAGCCTACCGACAGTGGTTTCTTCTCGCCAACGGCGTAACGGACGCCAAGGAGATAGTTCGAACTGCGAGGGCTGCCAATTCTATTCAAGGCAGACACACTTGCCAAGCACATGAGCTACAGACTATACCCATTTCTTGGCCTTTTGCGCCTGGGGCTCGACATAGTGGGCCCGCTCAAGAAGGCTCAAGGCGGTTTCGCTTACCTCTTCGTGGCCATTGACAAGTTCACCAAGTGGATCGAAGCCAAGCCGCCGTAACTATCACCGCAGCTTAAGGCCAAGGAGTTCTTCCAGGATATTGTAGTCGATTCGAGTGCCCAACCGGATCATCACGACAACGGCACCCGCTTCAGGAGTGAAGAATTCCAAGGATGGTGCGAAGGCGTCGGGATCAAGATTTGCTTCGCCTCGGTGGCTCACCCACGAAGCAATGGGCAGGTCGAGCGAGCTAACGGTCTGGTCCTTCAAGGCCTCAAGGCCAGGATCTTCGACCGCCTCAAACCATACGCCGCCCGATGGGTGAAGGAGCTACCGTCATACTGGGACTCGTAACCACTCCCACCGAGCGACCGCCAAACCCCTTTTTCCTGGTCTATGGCGCAGAGGCGGTTCTCGCCGACCGAGCCGATTCGAATCCGAGGGTTCGAAACTACAACGGCCGAGTCCGAGGGAAGCCGAATGGTGGAGCTTGATCAACTCGAGGAGGCTCTGAACGCTGTCGCCCTCCGCCGGCTAAGTACCTCCAGGGACTTCGGCGCTACCACTCGCAACGCCGAAGCGTAACCTTTCAGAAGGAGATATGGTCCTGAGGAGGAACCAGAAAAGCGAGCACAAGCTCTCTCCAATTTGGGAAGGTCCATACATCGTTCAGAAGACAACCCGGCCGGGTGCTTATCGACTCAGACGAGAAGACGGCGAGGTTCTGGCGAATACTTGGAACGCCGAACAGCTCCGTCGCTTCTACGCATGAGTTATGTATCCCACTCTTACACATTAAATAAAATAGTGGTTCGTCTTATTTTCTGAAGTTGTGTAATGCTAGTGTCGGGACCCGAATCTGCAAATTCGGACCCTCTGTGTATTCTGTACTAGTCCAGGATCGCGCTAGTACACACAGTCAAACAGGGTTAAATATCACATCCATACACAGCGGAAATATAAAGAAAGTACTTCAATTATTAAATAAACTGGTTACAAGACCTTAAGGTCACCTTACAAATAGTTCACACGCAGGCTTACAACAACAAAAGAGAATAAACAAATGGAATGAAGAACACCGGTGAATCCCATCAATACGCCACGAGGCAATCGACAGTGGTTCGACTCCTAGATAATCGCCTTCTCACGGAACTTCTTCTTCTTCGATGTTGTAGACTTCGCCACCGGGTGATTTGTTTGTTGCAAGGGGTGAGTACATAAAGCACTCAGCAAGTCATGCACAGAATGCAAGTCTAATAACTATATGCATGGCTTATTCCAAAAGGCAGGCTGAATGGTTATTTTGCAGAAAAGCAACATTTTGTCTCTATCAAATAATCTTAATAGATTCAAAAGCAGAAATACCATATTATATAATAAGTTATCAATCTCTTTTCAAACCATTTGGCACAAAGCCCTAAATCACTTTCGCAATTATCTTTGGCATACAGCCACCCATTCCCACATTTTGTTTTGGAAAATCTATCCCTTGACTGTAATCCCCGAGCTTTGTCCAGTACCGTGGACTCGGCTATTCGAATAGTTTTGACACACTCTGCAGAGGTTGTACACTTTTCCCACAAGATATAATCAACTCACCACGTCAGCCGTGAATCGCCATACAAGAGTATGCGAATGAGTGATCATAACAAAGCTTTTCGGAAACCTCAATCTCCACCTATGACCCTCTCCGGTTGCCATACACTATCCCTTCTCTCAGCAGAGACAAAGTATAGGACCGACATACCGTTGGATAGGGTACCAAGCCGTTGCACAGGTACGCTCCCCCACACAGTTACCCCGACGTAACTGTCACCCTGAGGTATCAAAGGTAAGATTTCAGAATCCTACTAAACTAGGACTGTCCCACTCCAGTCATGTGGTTGTACGTAAGGCCCAGTTCAAAGGCTTGCAAGGTGAAGTCCTTAACTGCCCAGGGCAAGACATCCTTCTCACAAACCCTGACCCGAATCGTCTCACATCACTCATCCCATTGCCGCAAAGGCTGTTATCTCAAAATCTGTGCCATAAAGGCCCACCTGGCATAAAGCCTCATACCACTTGCCCCAGACTAAATATTTTCCCACCCCTGTTCCATTATTGTGCAACACATGCCAACAATAACATCAGTTACCATGTAGAACCACAAAGGTACCTACACTTCACATCATCACGTGACAAGATCACACATAACTTCCAAAATCATTCCACTTGTCATTAGTCAATATTATTTTGCTATTTGAAATATATGTCGCGCAAGCATAGCTAAGCAACTAGTCACGGTCTAGCCTCCCGTGTTGGCACAATCATATCATCCAACAGTTTAATCCCAACTTAAGGTGACAATGGAACATATGGCATACAAATAATATTAACAAGGATGGAACTAACAACTGATTGATTAACTAATTAGCCCAAATTAAATTATTCATTTTAATCAACATAGCATGCATAATTTAAATCAAAATACATTTCAAAAACTAGGAGCAATATGGTCAAAGCACAACTTGCCTTCAAACAGCTGATGATCTTGATCTAGGGCTTGAGCTTGGTCTTCAATTCCCGCACTCGTAAATGCAGTTCAAGCGTCCTACGCAGCAATGTATAAAGAACCGTATAAACACGCAAAACAAGGTACAAACACACATTCAAAAACAATGCTACAAATGAAACTAGCTTATAATCACCATGCAAGTTTCTAAATAATTATTTTAGTATTTTCTAAGATTTATAAAATTTATTTTGGAATTTTTGGACGTATAGTTGAAGAGATACAAAATTCGTAAGTTTGGACTTTCCGTGAATAATTTAACAGTATAAATTTAATTATAAAATTTCATAAAAATTACTGTAGAAAGGTATTAATTTTTACTAATTAACAAAATTCGTGGCAATTGATTCGGACATAGAATGAATTGGCAGCGAAAAAGACAAAATTCGCAATTTTTATTACAAAGTCGCATACAAAACGTTTGGCTGAACACCTGCATGATCCTGTTCACATAGTATATGCGTATTCTTCAGTTGTTAGTGCCTAGTAACAGAGGAGTAGAATCAAGATGCTACTATATAAATATACAATTGCCGACCACAGCACAAGTGTTCAAACATTTGACTTATCATGTATATACATGAATATATGTATATATGCTACGGCTAATTTAAACACATGCACCTAGTATACCTATACATACTAGCATATATATATATATATATAAACACACACACAACCTAACATAAACTTACGTATATACATGCATAGAGATATAGATACTACTTACATATATACATGTATAGGGAGTGCATGTTGGCGAGATGGCCTAAAACGCTGGAATCTGCCCACTCGGTTGCACGTTCGAACCATACATCTTTTAACCTATATACATATACATGCATGCTTTCTAAGGTATACGTATACCCGCATAAGAGGGCAATGGAAACTAGTATGTATATAAACTTGTTCATCCAAAACTCAACCGAACAGCAAGCATAATACCCACGAGGAGACTGCCCGATCAGTAAAGATGAAGCGCGAACGAAGGAAAAAGAAGGAAACAGGAATACCGTTCAACGAAGGGGGTGCAAGATCGAAGAGTGCGTCGACGGTGAGGTAACCGGCGGCGGCACCAACGGCGCGGCGACGGTGACGGCGGCGGCAATGCGGCGGCAGCGATGGCGACGACGACGGCGACGATAGCGGTCGGTCGGGCACTCACCGGAGCGCCACGGCGACGGAGGAATAGCAAACCAAAAAGGAACTTGAACTCACTAGATACTAGAAGTGGCTGGACTAAATGGGCATGGAAAGATTTCACGTAGTGCTAGAAGTGAAAAGTTTGAAGTGTTCTGGCAAATGAGACTAGAAGTGAAAAGGAATGGTTTGGCGTTGGAGTGCTTCCTGTGGGATCGAATACCACTAGTGCATGCAAATGGGAAACGGCAGCACAACTCCTGAATGCCCACTCGCCTGGAATGAAAATCGGAGCAATTTGGAATAATGCGGCTCATGCATAGCAGAGAAAACGGCTAGAAGTGGAGACGTATGCATGTATATAATTCACATGTGCATGTGTGCATGCAAGGACGTTGGAAAATGAATGGCTAAAGGAGGAAAGCAATTACGTGAAAATGACAGGCAAGGATTTGTGCACCCAAAAAAAAAAAACGAAACGGTGAGGAGAGCATTCAGTGAAAACAGGAAACGGCTGGGCTATTATGTACCCACACGGCAAATGTACATGTACACACACCAACATAAATATATATATACTCACACACGCGTACACGCTCTCAAAATGAGGTTTAGGAAGAAAAAAAATAACAGGGAGGTTCTAAAAATCTGAAAAATTCCTCTAAAATACTAGGAACTGCTGGGAACCTAACAAAGTTGGTTTCGTGATTTTTCGACGTATAGATTTCTCGTTAAAAATCTTTTAGTGAATCAGACACCTGTTCAGACTTTTGAAAAATCAACGACTTATGTTATAAAGCATGTTTTTCAAAAAAATATTTGAAGCGAACACTCTCGTCTACCAATTGTCTTAATTATCAACAAAATTTTAGATTTTTTTCTTATTCGAAAATGCATGATCTTTATTTAATACGATTACTTCAATAAGGTTTGAATCTAAATTAACTCCAAAAATTCCAAATAATCCCAAAGACACATTAAATATATTAAAAGCAATTTTTGGGATGTTACAGCTAGCCCCGAGTGGTTATTACCCGACTGCTGTAGCGCCTAACTCTGGTCGTGCCGATATAGAATGCACGGAAATAACAAGCCGTGATGAGCACAAAGCCTCGGCGGTTTATACCAAATACAAGACAACGGAACGGGTAGAAAGCACTAACCACTCGGATCGCACTGCAGCCGAATTTAACCAAGATTTGCCTGGTCGCGAATTTCTAACCGTCAAAAGCTCGAGCCCCAGCTCCTCGTTGCTGGCACTGGAGCAACTGACTAGAATGAGTTGATCAAGCGGAACCACTAAGTTCGGGTTAAATGTGATAGGCACGAACTGGATAAAATTTCGCATTTCATTCCATAATGTTAATAATTTACATTGCTAATTTTCTTTTTTCTTTTTCTCGCTAAAAAAAAAACTAGTCTTCTTGGTCTTTGTTGGTACTCCCCGGCCAGTCTTTAGTCTTTGTCTTCTTTAGTCTTGGCCTTGTTGGGGAGACCCGGGCGAGATCGCTGAGGTTAGTCGCGACCCACGCTGACCCAAAGCCGCCGTAATCTCCTCGCCAACCACCCACAAGGGGGTACAAGGCGACGAGGGCCCTCGACGGCAAGGTCGTCGCGACGATCGCGACCAACCATCTCGAGGATGATCTCCGCCACCTCGTGGAGCCCCTGCGGCGACCTCCAACAAGGTGGCTACGCGGCGGCGTCCCTCGCCGCTCGTCCTCCGCCTCCGCCTCCGTGTTGAAAAGTCAAGGTCTTCCCATGCTTCCGCCTCCCGCCAGTGCAACATCCAGAAGAATCGCTGGCGAAAGAATGCCGCTGTATGGGCCATGAACCTCCTCAGATTAGACATGGAAGGAAACGGAAGAGGAAGACGAAGGACAAGGCAAGAAGAAACGGGCGATCGCTCATTAGCGGTGACGCCCCATTTATAAGCCACCCCAGCCCGGAAATCGGCGTCTCAAAGGCAATCAAATGCGCCACCCCGCAATCAATGAAGCGCTTAAAAACAAAGCGCAAAGTGCAAATACCGAAGAAGATCGGCGCATTGAACAAAATCAAGGAGAATTTCACCAGACACGTGTTGTAGCAGTTCAAGCCCATTCGGCTTCCTCGCTTAATTACACCAGATTAAGCGCCAAAAGCCCGGGGCCGAGAGCTAGCAAGCGATGCAAGCCCGGGCTAAACCACTCACCAGGTGGCGCGGCAGAAGTCCCGACGCTTGAGAGCTGCACGCCACCTCTCTAAAAGCGTGTCTGGGGCAAGAAAGCCAAGGGCCAAGGCCCTGGCGTTTGGGAAACCATACGATCAGGTGAAACTCACCGGAAAGCGCGACAGGATCCAAAAGGCTGCGGGCATATATTCTAACAACTCGGCCAGAGAAGAAAGTGGAGGAGGTCGAAGACCACTCGGCGGAAGACAATACAGGCAAATCATATTGAAGTAAGAAGACACAATATTTCGGACAAGGAGGGCGAGCACTCGGCATCAAGGCCTACATCGAAGTCGAATTCTAGATTCTCCAACAAGGCTGCGATGCACCGGACACCTCTTCAAGGAGCGCGTTGGCCTTGTCTTCATCATGTGCAAAGCCTTCTTTCACAGCCTTCGAGGTCAATTCTCGGATAATGAGACTTGACCACCGCCAATGCCTGGTTCGCACTCATTGTTGCGGACTCTTTGGCGTAAGCTCTGATCCTGTCGGCTCCTCCCGTAAGAAGTGGAACAGCATCGTCCCCCTGGCCCGGCGTGACTCCTTCAATACGCAGAAGGTGCAGGACTGGCTCGCAGGCGACGCGCAGTTCAGTCCGGCCCTGTTCGACGGCGACCATCCCCTCCAAGCGGGACGTCGTCGTGATGGAGGTCTCCCACCCTGCCGCCGCAGGGTCGGTTCTACCTTCCGATGACGAGGAAGAAGACATTGCGAAGAAGACCTGGTGGGAGGAACCGCCGCAAGCCAAGGGCGCGAAACCGGAAACCCTAAATCGCCAAAGGAGGTTTGAAGGTTTCGCAGCCGTGGTGGGGAAGGTGCAAGGAGGCCGTTGCTCCAGCGAGGGTCCCTTCGACTTATAAGAAATGGGCCCCAATTTCCACCTTATGGTGGGAAGAAACGAGGGCCCTCCTGTTCAATTCTGGGCCAGATCCAGGGCACGCCCCATGACGGGCCAATAGCTGCGTCGCGCAAAGCAGCGGCAGTGTCAAATCTGGTCCAAAGTTTGGGATAAAGTGCGCCCCACGATGGGCCTGAACGCCGGCCGCCACGGAAGCTTGGGGCTGGGCACTTTCCGAACATCCTCTGACGGCACGCCCCATAATTTGGGGTCAATTGCTGGTCGCTGTCTCATAATGCGATTGGGTGTCGCGAGAGGATCTACAACCAACACGGTCTTGAGAATCGCCCATGAGGGTCTAAAGCAAAGGCGCCGTAAGCTGGCACAGAGCATTACTCTGTATGACCAAGGTCGCCCCATGAGGGTCAGCCGAGCGACAGCCGGCTGTCACAAGACCGTGAACGGCGCTGGTACCGCCTGCCCGAGCCAAAAGACCAAGGTACGCCCCATGAGGGTCACCGAGCGACAGTAGTTGCCAAGACCGTAAACGAGCGCTGGTACCACTCGCCACGAGCCAAAAGATCAAGGTACGCCCCATGGGGTCACCGAAGCGACAGGCGGTTGCGGCGTCACAAGACCGTGAACGCGGGTACCACTCGACCACGAGCCAAAAAGACCAAGGTACGCCCCATGAGGGTCACCGAGCGACAGGGCTGCAGCAAGACCGTAAATCCAAGCGCGGTACCACTCGACCACTAGCCAAAAAAGATCAAGGTACGCCCCATGGGGTCGACGAGCGACAAAGGTTGCGCATCAAGACCGTAAACGCAAGCGCGGTACCACTCGCCACGAGCCAAAAAGACCAAGGTACGCCCCATGAGGGTCGGGCCGAGCGACAGGCGGTTGTCGCAAGACCGTAAGCGAGCGCTGGTACCACTCGCCACGAGCCAAAAAAGACCAAGGTACGCCCCATGGGGGGTCACCGAAGCGACAGTCGGTTGTCAGCGCCTGCATCAGCGCGGTGCCACTCGGCCACGAGCTAACTAACCACGGTGGCTTCATACTACAAGTTCTTTATGATCTCTCTCCCGCATAATCCTCATGACAGGGCAAGGGACGGAAAATCGATCCTAAAGCACTTGGGGGCTGCTGTGGGATGTCAGAGATAGGGGTCCCACAAGAGGGGCCTACACCCGACTGGGCCTCGACAGCGAATGAAAGCCCAAAGCCCGTGGCGCAACGGGCGGGCCCAGAGGAAACCTTCGACTTGCTCCCAAGACAACTCCCGATCCTTCACGGAAGCTTCGCGCCCGCCCTAACAACCCGCCAGAACAAAGCATGCACTGACACCGCCAGAGCTGCGAGATCCGGGACTCGACAAAGCGGCGGCGTGGGTCGGAGAAAGCATAACCACCTCTCCGGGATGTAGAGCGTGAAGGCGGATAAGGACAAGGGAAATGTCGCTCGTGCCACCATGTTCAGGGCCGGTGGCGCCAACTATCATGTATTCTCCCCAAAGATATAAGGGGAGGAGGGAGAAACAAGAAAAAGAGAGACAATACATCCAAGAACACAGGACTAGGGTATTATCTCCTCCGAGAGAGCCCGAACCTGTCTAAAACAGATTGCCCTCGCATCCTGTGTTACCATCAAGCTCAGATCCCGCACAAATCCCCTAGAATCACAAATCTCATTGCCGGCGAAACAGATCGTCGACAGTGGGTGTCAGACCATGCGCCCTACTTTATGCAGAGGCGTTCTGTCGCGGGGTGGAGTCCGGTCGGGCAGGTGATACGCCGTGGGCCTTGAAGAAGGGTTGGCCCGCGACCTTGTCCGCTTGAAACCATGGTAACCTTGTGGCCCGGTACCCTCTAGCAGGCCGGCCGTGGGCCCCTTTAAAGGACCCCGACCTCAGTTATTACACTGCAGCCCCCAAGTGCTTTAGGATCGGAGTACCTTGTCCTGCTACTTCAGAGACCCTTGAGGGTAAGAAGATCATAAAGGACTTGTTAGTACCTAGAACTGCCGTCGGGGCTTGGTAGCTCTCTCGCTCAAGCGGTTACTCCATCGGGGCCGAATGGCTTACAGCCGCATGGCTCATGGCAGGGTGGCTCGTGACCGGGTGGCTCGTGCTGGGTGGCTCGTGGCTGGGTGCTCGTGCCGGGTGGCTCGTGGCCAGGTGGCTCGTGGCCGAGTGGTACCCACGCCCGATCCCGGTACGCGGCAATCGGCTTAGAGCTCAATTGACCCTCATGGGGCGTACCGGAAATTGGTTGGCTCAAGGCCGGGTGGCTCATGGCCTTTACGCGCCAGATGGTGCTGTGCACGCTCCATCTGTGGAACCACGTCGAGTGGTGTGTGTGAATTTCTTTTTTTTTTTGGCCCAAGCGTTGAGCATCTGCGTATTTTGAAAGTATCAGCAGCGTTGCAGCGTCGCTTCGTCTTCTGTGCTTTTAAATGGTGTCATCTCGGCTTCCGGGCCATGCATGGTCTATGAATGGGGCGTCACCGCTCTTGAGCGATTGCCCTCTTTTTCGAGTCTTCTTCTTCTTCTTTCTCCAAGCTTCTCGCCATGTCTACCATGAGGAGATTGCTCGGCCCTTACGCGGCGTTTTTCCGCCACCGCTTCTTCGGCCTGCTTTATAGCTTGGAGGAGGCGGAGTATTGGAAAGACCACGACTTCGCTGTTTTGGAGGCGCAGGAGCAGGCTGGGGCTGCCAGGGACGCCGCCGCCATGGCCGCCTTATTGGAGGCGGTGCCGGGGCTTTCCGAGGTAGCCAAAGTCATCACAGAGATGGTAGGGTGCGAGCGTAGCGACGCCCTAGCCGTTGAGACGCTCATCCGTCTCGTACCACCCCTTTGGGTGGTCGAGGACGAGATCTTCGCGGCTTTAGGCCGCGCACGCCGCGCCTAACCTCGGCGACCCCGTCTCCGACAGTCCCAAAGACCGCACCAAAGAAGATCACCAGCAGAAGGCACCAAAGAGCGCCAAAGATGCCCCCTTTTTTTGTTTTCTTCTCTTTTTCCCTTCTTCTCTCTTCTTTTTTTTCTTAATGCGAGAAAATGGGGTGAAAAAAGATTAGCGATGTAAAAAGTTTATCATGGAATAGAAAATAAGCTTTTGCCCAGTCTTCGCCATTTTAATTTTTCCGAGCTTAAGGTTTTGCCTAGTCAGCTGTCCTAGCCAATCGCTCCAGCGCCAGCAGCGAGGCGTTGAGGCTCGAACTTTTGACAGTTAGAAACTTGTGACTAGGTGTTGCTTTCTCGAAAAAATTCTGGCGCTGCAAATTGTAGTCCGCGAGTGGTCAGTATTTTCTAGCTTTGTTTTTCCCGTTTCGCGCACTGGTACAAACCGTCGGATTCATCCGCTCATTGCGGTCTTTACTTCCATGCGTTTTGTACCGGCGCGACTGGGATTAAACGCTATACTAGTCGGATAATAACCACTTGGGACTAACATTACACAGTAGGAATTCAGAAAATGAAACAGTTCATAACTTTATTTGACGCGCGAGAGTCGGGTACATAACTTATGCGTAGAAGCGTCGCAGCTGTTCGGCGTTCCAATTATTCGCTAAAACCGCGCCATCTCCACGTCTGAGTCGATAGGCACCTGGTCGAACTATCTCCTCAACAATGTACGGGCCTTCCCAAATCGGAGAGAGCTTGTGCTCACTTTTCTGGTTCCTTCTAAGGACCAAATCTCCTTTTGAGAAGGCACGACTTCAGACATTGCGAGAATGGTAACGCCGAAGTCCCTGGAGGTACTTGGCCGACTGGATGGCTGCAACGTTTCGAGCCTCCTCGAGTTGATCAAGCTCTACCACTCGGCTTTCCTCAGACTCAGCTTCCTTGTAATTCCGGACCCTCGAGGATCCAAATTCCAGCTCGGTTGGCAAAACCGCCTCTGCACCGTAAACTAGGAAAAAGGGAGTTTGCCCAGTGGCTCGGCTAGGAGTGGTTTTGAGTCCCCAAAGTACTGACGGTAATTATTTCACCCATCGAGCAGCATATGGCTTAAGGCGATCGAAAATCCTGGCTTTGAGACCCTGGAGGACCAAGCCATTAGCCCGCTCAACCTGCCCATTGCTCCGCAGATGACTCACCGAGGCGAAGAAAATCTTGATTCTGATGCTTTCGCACCACTCTTGAAATTCTTCGCTCCTGAATTGGGTGCCATTGTCTGTAATGATCCGGTTGGGAACTCCAAATCTGACCACAATATCCTGGAAGAATTCCTTGGCCTTGACCGCAGTGATAGTGGTGACTGGTTTAGCTTTGATCCACTTGGTGAACTTGTCAATGGCTACGAAGAGGTAGGCGAAGCCGCCTTGTACCTTCTTGAGGGGTCCGACTAGGTCGAGCCCCCAGACCGCGAAGGGCCAAGAGATGGGCATGGTTTGCAGCTCCTGTGCCGGCAAATGTGTCTGCCTCGCATAGAACTGGCAGCCCTCACAAGTTCGAACGATCTCTTTCGCATCCGTCACCGCTGTAGGCCAAAAGTACCTGCAACAGTTTTGTTTGACTCTGGAGCTTCGCATTCGTTTGTTTCGCAAGGCTTTGCTACTAGAAATGACTTGAGAATTGCAAGACTTAAGTGCATGCTTTTAGTTCAAACCCCTGGTTCCGAACTCCGAACGGAAGTAGGATGTTCCGGGGTGAGAATACTAATAGATGGAATAGAGTTCCTAGCAAACCTTATAATTTTGGAGACCCAGACCTTAGATGTTATATTGGGAATGGATTGGTTATCCAAGCACAAGGCTGTATTGGATTGTGGACGAAGGACTATCTCAGTTGAGAGCCGTGTGGGAAGAAAGTGGAATTTCAAGCCACCATGATTAGAGATGGAGCGATTGATGGTTAACAGTACCAAGACAATCAAAGCATAGAGGATGTCGGTAGTGAATGAGTACACAGACGTTTTCCCGAGGATCTACCTCGGTATGCCGCAGACGAGGACATAGAGTTTGTGATAGAACTTGTACTGCACAAAGACCGAGATAGCAAAGAGACCCTATCGGATGACTACCGAGGAGTTGGTAGAAATGAAGAAACACTAGAAGAGTTAATGGAGAAAGGATTTATCGGACCAAGTTAGTCGCGTGGGGAGCACCAGCTTTGTTTGTCAAGAAGAAGGACGGGAGTTTCAGGATGTGCATTGACTACCGTGCACTCAATGAAGTCACCGTGAAGAATAAGTATCCGCTACCCAGGATTGATGATTTGTTTGATCAGCTTAAGAGGAGCCGAGTTTTCTCCAAGATTGATCTCGAGATCGGATACCATCGATTGAAGATCCGATCAGAGGATATTCAAGATCGCATTCTCGTCAAGATATGGACATTACGAGTTTACGCTATGTCCTTTGGGTCGATTTAACGCGCCACTTATTTCATGAATATGATGAATAAGGTGTTCATGGAATATTTAGACAAGTTTGTCGTCGTGTTCATAGACGATATCCTAATCTACTCCAAGACAGAGGATGAACATGCCGAACACTTAAGGCGAAGTTTTGGAAAAGTCGAGGAACAGCAACTTTTCGCCAAGTTCAGCAAGTGTGATTTTTGGAAGGACAAAGTGGAGTTTCTTGGACATGTAATGACCGCAGAGGGAGTCGCCAGTAGATCCAAGCAAAGTAGAAGTCGTGTTACATTGGGAGCACCAAGACCGTGACCCAGATTCGAGTTTCCTTGGAATGGCAGGATACTACCGCCCGCTTTCATTGAAGGCTTCGACAATTGCGAAACCTCTTACGCAATTGCTGAAGAAGGAAAAGAAGTTTGCATGGACGCCTTGAGAATGTGAGAAAGGATTTCAGAGTGAAGAAGCAATTGACATCAGACCGGTGTTAGTTCTACCGGATGTTGCTCAAAGCTTCGATATTTATTGTGACGCATCGCGCCAAGGACTTGGATGTGTCTTGTCACGAGAATGGAAAGGTCGTCGCTTATGCATCAAGGCAGTTGAGGCCGCATGAGGAAAATTATCCGACACATGACTTAGAGTTAGCCGCTGTAGTGCATGCTTTGAAGATATGGCGTCACTATCTGATTGGAAACAGATGTGAAGTATATACGGATCATAAGAGCCTTAAGTACATATTCACCCAGTCGGATCTGAATATGAGGCAAAGGAGATGGCTAGAGTTGATCAAGGACTATAATGTTGGAATCCATTACCATCCCGGGAAGGCCAACGTAGTAGCCGATGCTCTGAGTCGGAAAAGCCATACCGTGAGTGCGTTGCTAGCCACAAGTCAGGATGAGTTATGTAAGGATTTTCAGAAAATGAAGATTGAGGTAGTACCTAGCGGATTCTTGGCCGCATTGGAAGTAAAGCCTACTTTAGAGGACCAGATCCGAGAAGGATGTAGGATGATGACAGGATCCGTAGGGATTAAGTCCAAAAGGAGGAAGGCAAGGCAGAGGACTTCAAGTGGGATGAGCAGTGGCACGTTGTGGATGAAGGATCGCATTTGTGTGCCCAACAAAAGGAGTTAAAGCAATCGATTCTGGAAGAAGCCCATGACTCCAAGTACTCGATTCATCCCGAAGCGCCAAGATGTATCAGATCTCAAGGAGAGATTCTCGTGGCCGAGTATGAAACGTGAAGTTGCCGAGCATGTTGCATTGTGCGACGTATGCCAGAGAGTCAAGGCAATGCATCGAGACCAGCAGGATTGCTACAAATGGCGAAGATACCTCGAGTGGAAGTGGGAGGAAATCGGAATGGATTTCATTACCGGTTTGCCGAAGACTCAAGGAGGTTGTGACTCCATATGGGTTATAGTGGATCGCTTGACTAAAGTAGCCCATTTTATCCCCGTGAAGACCACTTACTCGGGAGATAAATTAGCAGAGTTGTACATGATCAGGATTGTTTGTTTGCACGGAGTGCCAAAGAGGATTGTATCGGACAGAGGTACCCAATTTACCTCAAGGTTCTGGAATAAGTTGCATGAAGCCATGGGAACCCGTTTGAACTTCAAGATGCCTTATCATCCACGCACGGATGGACAGACCGAAAGAGTCAACGGTCTCCGGAGGATATGTTGAGAGCTTGTGCATTGGCTTATGCTACCTCTTGGGATAAGAGTTTGCCGTATGCCGAGTTTAGTTACAACAATAGTTATCAGGCTAGTTTACAGATGTCACCTTTTGAGGCACTGTATGGTCGACCCTGTCGGACGCCATTGAATTGGAATGAGACCGGCGAACGCCGTGTCTTTGGGCCTGATATTCTTCAAGAGGCTGAAGAACAGATCGCCATGATTAGGGAAAGGTTGAAGATAGCCCAATCTCGACAAAAGAGTTATGCTGACAATCGTCGCCGAGATTTGAGTTTTGAACCAGAAGACTTTGTATATCTCAGAGTTACGCCTCTCAGGGGAGTTAAGAGGTTCCATGCCAAAGGGAAACTTGCACCCCGTTATGTTGGACCATTTAAGATTTTGAGCCGCAGAGGCGAAGTTGCTTATCAGCTGGAGTTGCCACAGTCGTTGGCAGGAGTACATGATGTATTCCATGTGTCCCAGTTGAAGAAGTGTCTCCGAGTTCCTGAGGAACAGACATCGCTAGAGTCAATCGAGTTGCAAGAGGACTTAACTTATAAGGAACATCCTGTGAGGATTCTAGACACAATGGATCGAGAAACTAGAAACAAGTCAACCTGCTTCAGAGAGTTCGATGGAGCAACCATGAAGAAAGCGAAGCGACTTGGGAGCCGAAGAGGATTTGAAGAAAGAGTTTCCAAACCTATTCCTTTAGTAAGCCCCGAATCTCTGTGGACGAGATTCTATTAAGGGGAGGTTTGTAACACCCCAAAATTTTACTTTTCCTAAACTCATGTGTGATTTGGCACTTTGGTGAATTTTGGAATTTTCTGAATTTATTTGGATTTATTTGGAATTTATTTGAATTTATTCCATTTTGAAATAATTGAAGAATTTAATTTTGCAAATAAATTTTTGTTGGAAATATTTTATTTGAGTCCAAAATGATCCAAAGTATTTTCGAATTTTTCGAATTTTTCCGAGTCATTTGCTATTTTTAATGGATTAAATGAATTACTAGGAATTATTTTAAATATTAAATCATGGAAAATCAAACTCGGTCAAGTAATCGTTTCATCCGATCGAGCCCGAGTCGACTTCGTGTTCGAGTCCGACCGAGCCACGTGACTCGACCGAACCCACTCCTAACCCTAATCAATCCCAACCGTTGGATCAAGATCCAACTACCGAGATCCGCCGACCGACCGAGCCGATCCGGCCGGATCCGATCGCGCCTTGCGGCGATCGGGGCCGTTGATCGCGCCACGTGGGCGGCTGCGACATGCTGCCTCCGCCGAGTCCGAGCCGGACTCACGGTGAGAGCCGCCGCGGACCGACTAGGGTTCCGCCGAGCACGCCTCCGGCTATTTAATGCCCTGATCGCACCCGAGGATCGCCATCCCACGCCGTCCGAAACCCTAGCTCACGCCGCTAGGATCCCCACCGTCTCGCTGCTATTGTTCGCGGAGTTGGTAAAGCACTCCGCCGCAGCTGGCCGCTGCTTCCGCCACCGTCGCCATCCTCCGCCGACGTTGACCCCAGATCCGCATCCCTTGCGTCAAGGCGCACCTGCGTTTACCATCCACTTCGCCGGAGGGCCTGCGCAGCTGCCGGGCGTGTCATCGCCATCGCCTCGGCCGCAAGCCGCCAGACGCCATTGTTGCCGCTCGAGCTATCTCACCGTCCGATCAAGATCGCACGATCCAGATCTTGCCACGCCATCGCACGGTGAGGTTTCGTTATTTATCTCTAGATCCAATCTCAACCATTGGATCTAAATCCAACGGTCCAGATTAACCGCGTTCACCCCAAACGCGTAACACGATTCAATCCGGGCCGTTGATTTTCAAATCAACGGCCTAGATCTAGCCACGTGGCCGAAGGCGCCAACCGCGATGGCCAGCGTCGCCGCGCAGGAGAACGTGTCTCTGACACGCTGGGCCCGCATGTCAGCGGCCCAGCCAAACTGCACCATGACGTCACGATGACGTCATGGCGGGCCCGCATGTCGCTGGTCGCCCTATCTTGCGGCGCCGACGCCAAGAATGACGCCACAGCGGACCCCACTGCCGCCACTGTGGCCGAGCCTCGCGGACGTCGCCAGATGGACGTCACCCGAGGGGACCCACATGTCAGTGACCTGAACCGTGGACCAGGTCCACGGTGGACCCGAGCCGAGCGTGGACCGAGTCCATGGGCCTACCGACGCCAGCCACCAATCGAGGCTGCCACGTGTCCTGCCGACGCCAATAATTAATTTCCGAAAAAGAAAATGATTTAATAAATCGGTTTAATAATTGATTTGAATTTCAAAACTTCAAACGCTTATAACTTTTGCGTTTCAACTCCGATTTGAGCGATTCAAATTTCTAAATTTGTATAAAATTGAGATCTACCTAAATATGAATTTTATTTAATTTTTGGACTAAAGTTTTTCTCTGTAATATTATTTAATTGATTATTTAAACTTTAAATAATCATAACTGTTTAGTTTTAACTCCAAATTTGACGATTCCAGTTTCTAAAAATCCAGAAAATTATGTTCTCTCTGTTTATGGATTTTATTTGGAGTTTTGGGATGTTTTTGCCTAGTGTTTATTTGTGTATTTGCTATTTGCACGCTTTACGAGTAGACGTTGAAGTGCCTGAAGGATTCGAAGGAGAAGTGTTGACTCAGGATCCAACTCAAGACCAAGAGCAAGTACTTTTTGAAGGCAAGTTGTGCTTTGACCATGTTGATCCTATTTCGAAATCTATTTTGATTTAAACTATTGCATGCTAGTTCAATTAGAAAGATACTTTGTTTAAACATGGGGGTTAGATAAATACCAATTTGCTATATGACACCTTGATTACTTAAGTATGTGCCATGACCCTTTGTCACCCTAGTTGTGGTTTACTAGTTGGACATTATTAAATTGCCAACATGGGTTTAGATCGTTGTAGTATACTGCTTAGACCTGCTACGTGCTCATGACATGATTTTGGACAATCAAATGTTAATATTGACTTAATGATATATTGAACCTGTTTTGGAAAAGTATCATGTGATGTTGATGGCACGTGGTGCATGGTAATCAATCGGGTTTGATAAACGATTTCGGCCGGGGCATGTGGCAAGAGTAATCAGTGGGCCGATTGTGGCATTGGGAGTGATGATTTGGTTTTTCGGGTAGTCTTGCCTGGTCACTCTAAGGACTTAACCTTGCAAGCCTTTGAACTGGTCATACTTGCAACCACATGGTCGGAATGGGACGGCCCTAGTTGACTAAGTCGCTAAGGACTCACTTGTGGAGCCTCGTGGTGTCGATTACACCGCTTGTGTGATTGTACGGGGAGCGTATCGTGGCTGTGGCCAGTACCCATCTAACGGTGTGTTGGTCCCATACTTCGCCTTGGCTAAGGGAAGGGATGGTGTAGAGCACGAACCTGAGAGGACCACTGTGTTGTTTGAGGCTTCCAAAGGCTTTGTTACTGAACTCGCCTTTGTGGTGTTTGACTCAGTATCTTGTGGGTAAAGTGCATAACCTCTGCAGAGTGTAGAATCTATTTGAATAGCCGAGTCCACTGTGATCGACAATGCTCGGAATTACAAATAAGGGTTAGATTTTCTGAAAATAACTTGGATTTGAAAGGTTGGGTTGGTTTAACAAAGAAGATGATGGAAATATGGTTTAGGATGGGGAAAATGTTTGTTAAACTTCTTGAAAAGTTATTTATGCTTTACTTATTTCTACTGCTGAATCTACTTTTATTACTTGTCAAAGTCACATCGCAAATATACCTTGAGCTATTCCTTTGTACCAAGCCATGCATATAGTATATTAGCTTGCATTCTGTGCATGACTTGCTGAGTACCAAGTACTCACCCTTGCCTCAACACAATACCAGTTGAAGAGGAGATTACGCCAGTTTCGGGAGAAGATTTCCAAGAAGACCCGTCTACTTAGGGATGCGAGCCCAGTCAGTTACCTGTGGTATACTGGATGGCGCCACGAAGTTTATTTGATTTTCCGCTGCTATTATTTCTCTTTTAATAAGTTCTGCCTTGCAAGGCATATATTTGTAACTTGGCCATAAGGTCGAGTAACCCTTTGATTATTTAAATAAAGTACTTTGATAGTATCGTTTGGTATGATTGTGATATATACCGATGTTAAGACTGTGTGCACTAAGCGCTGCTCTGGACTAGTGCTGAATACACAGAGGGTCCGGATTTGCAAATTCGGGTCCCGACAGAGGTGGTATCGAGCCATACTTGACTCAGAGGCTCAACCCTAGCTAGAATGGTCGTAGTGAGGATAAAACCTATTTTCTAAAGCTAAAAAGTTGTCAAGATAAGAAATGACCTCTCGACTTATCCCCTTCTCTCTTTTCTTGTCTCTTGATGAAATTTTCCCTTACCTTGTCACAATTTAAAAATTCCGAGTTCTTACGTAAAGCGCTCTTGTGACAGATGGAGGAAGAGTTCAACTACGTTGATCTGGGAGTTGGTCACGCCGCGGAACTTTGGCATATGCTTCAGACTCTCGGAGATTTTGAGAAGCCCCAATACCAAGTGGAAGTGATCGGACAAGCTGTGATTACTCAAAGCTTGTGATGTGAAGATTGAGGTACCGCTAGGAAAAAGGGCCTGTAATCGCTCGATACACCAGACCGCCAGGAGGTCTACAATGCAGATGGGTATCCAAGAAGTATCACGATGAGCAATGCGGCACATTACCCGTATCTACGCCAGAGAATTGGAGAGTACGGTGTTCCGTTACCATCCGCAAGAGCGATAACCTTCTGGACCCAAGGCGATTCAGGATGAGGATGCCACGGTTACAGCTTGGCACGATTTGTCGCCGCCAGGAGGATGTACTAGATAATACAGCAAGGAGCTCTGAAGGCCCGCAAGGAGATCACGACAGAGAAGAACAGATGGCGGGAAGCTCAAGAGTATGTGGCACACCTTCTACGAAGGATTGACGAGTTGGAGATGACTTTGTACGGACGGACCCGAGGCGATTACTCGAGCTACACGAGCCAGATCCGAGGAGTCAGATCTCGATGAGGACATCGCTTCTTCGACTACCATAGAGAGGACACGATTCTTTCGGACATGGCAATCGTTACGCCTATGCCACAAAGACCGTACCCAGGCCGTGGAGGTTTTCTCGATGAGTGAGCATAGGTTCTATAGTGAGACTCCTTCGCCGAGTCGCGTCATAGAATAAAGAGTCACCCTTTAGGCGTTAGACTCCAGAGTTAGTTCGATTTGGATTTGCTTCGGTTGCTGAGTGTGCAGTATGTGTTGCAAGGCCCTTAGGCATTGTAAGCAGCCATACCAAGTTATTAATAATAAAGATGGACCTTAAAGTTACCCCTTTCGCCCCGCATAAGTTCCATATTACTTGTCTATTCTTGTTCCCCTCTCATCTCTAAACCTAGAGCAAATCGACAGATGGTAAACACCCGTGGAAACTTTGGAAGCAATGGGAGCGGTTCTCGCCCAGCAGAAAACCCCAATGATGGAGCACCAGCACCGCCACTGGATATGCAGAATTTCGGAGCTTTTCTTGCTGCCTGCACTCGCTTGATGCATGCTATGATGCAACAAATGCAAAGACGTCCTTTGCTCAGGCCACTGCTAATCAAGTTAATCAGGGGCCACGCCAGAATACAAGGCTGTCAGAGTTCATGAGAACTCACCCACCCACTTTCTCGGGGAATGCCAATCCATTGGAGGCCGACGATTGGTTAAGATCAATTGAGAGGAAGCTACACATAGCTCAATGCACAGGGAATGAGAAGGTACTTTACGCTTCTCATCAGTTGGAAGGAACAGCCGCCGAATGGTGGGAGAACTTCGTACACGCAGAGAACCCTCAAGAAATCACTTGGGAAGAGTTCACACCGCATTCCGACAAAGATCACGTGGCCTGAAGGAATCATGGACCTTAAGAAGGAGGAGTTCAGAGCATCAAGCAAGGTAATCACCGGTGGCCGACTACTGAACAAGTTCACACAGCTAGCACGCTACGCACCGAGGATGTAGCGACAGCATAAATCCGCATAGCCTCGCTTTCATGAAGGGACTTAACTCAGATTGCAAGTAGGGTTGATCACCCACACCTTCCAGATTTCCAAGAGTTGGTGAATAAGGCGCTTATTCTTGAGGACAAGCGCAAGGAACTGGATGAGAACAGAAGCGCAGGATGCAACAAAGAAGGATCACGTCAGGAACGCAATGGCGCTTGAGAGTTGCACCAAATCAATTCTTCAGATTCCAACCACGTAATGCAACAAGGACACCTCCCCGGCACCAAGACCTGCCAATCGTAACTACTGCACCCAGCCTTCGCTAGAAACGCTACCTGTGCAACAAGAAGGAACAGTTGAGACGCCGCTACAATCGCAACGAGCCAGACACTTTGCCAACAGCTTGTCCAAAGAAGACAGAGAGGCGACCCCGATTCGCTTCAATCTAGGAACCACCCCAGCTAGGACGCCAGACCAGGAGCCACACCCTGCACCATGGTGAGAGGCCGAGTCAACCATGTCACCGCAGATGCACTGCAGAATGCTACTGACGTCAGATCGGGTAAGTTACTTGTTAACTCAAGACACCTGCAATGCTTTTGTTTGACTCGAGCTTAGCATTCGCTTGTTTCGCAAGGCTTTGCTACTAGAAATGACTTGAGAATTGCAAGACTTAAGTGCATGCTTTTAGTTCAAACCCCTGGTTCGAACTCGAACGGAAGTAGGATGTTCCGGGGTGAGAATACTAATAGATGGAATAGAGTTCCTAGCAAACCTTATAATTTTGGAGACCCAGACCTTAGATGTTATATTGGGAATGGATTGGTTATCCAAGCACAAGGCTGTATTGGATTGTGGACGAAGGACTATCTCAGTTGAGAGCCCGTGTGGGAAGAAAGTGGAATTTCAAGCCACTGCAGTTAGAGATGGACAGTTGATGGTTAACAGTACCAAGACAATCAGCATAGAGGATGTCCCGGTAGTGAATGAGTACACAGACGTTTTTCCCGAGGATCTACCTGGTATGCCGCCAGACAGGGACATAGAGTTTGTGATAGAACTTGTACCGGGTACAGCACCGATAGCAAAGAGACCCTATCGGATGACTACCGAGGAGTTGGTAGAAATGAAGAAACAGCTAGAAGAGTTAATGGAGAAAGGATTTATCAGACCAAGTTCGTCGCCGTGGGGAGCACCAGTTTTGTTTGTCAAGAAGAAGGACGGGAGTTTCAGGATGTGCATTGACTACCGTGCACTCAATGAAGTCACCGTGAAGAATAAGTATCCGCTACCCAGGATTGATGATTTGTTTGATCAGTTAAGAGGAGCCGGAGTTTTCTCCAAGATTGATCTGAGATCGGGATACCATCAGTTGAAGATCCGATCAGAGGATATTCCGAAGACTGCATTCGCCAAGATATGGACATTACGAGTTTACTGATTATGTCCTTTGGGTCGATTTAACGAATCGCCAACTTATTTCATGAATATTTTGAATAAGTTGTTAATGGAATATTTATACACTTTTGTCTTCGTTTTCATATACGATATACTAATCTACTCAAAGACAGAGGATGAACATGCAGAACACTTAAGGCGAAGTTTTGGAAAAGCCGAGGAACGGCAACTTTTCGCCAAGTTCAACAAGTGTGATTTTTGGAAGGACAAAGTGGAGTTTCTTGGACATGTAATGACCGCAGAGGGAGTCGCCAGTAGATCCAAGCAAAGTAGAAGCTGTGTTACATTGGGAGCACCAAGATCGTGACCCAGATTCGGAGTTTCCTTGGAATGGCAGGATACTACCGCCGCTTTCATTGAAGGCTTCTCGACAATTGCGAAACCTCTTACGCAATTGTCAAGAAGGAAAAGAAGTTTGCATGGACGCCTTGAGAATGTGAGAAAGGATTTCAGAGCTGAAGAAGCAATTGACATCAAGACACGGTGTTAGTTCTACCGGATGTTGCTCAAAGCTTCGATATTTATTGTGACGCATCGCGCCAAGGACTTGGATGTGTCTTTGTCTGAGAATGGAAAGGTCGCCGCTTATGCATCAAGGCGCTTGAGGCCGCATGAGGAAAATTATCCGACACATGACTTAGAGTTAGCCATTGTAGTGCATGCTTTGAAGATATGGCGTCACTATCTGATTGGAAACAGATGTGAAGTATATACGGATCATAAGAGCCTTAAGTACATATTCACCCAGTCGGATCTGAATATGAGGCAAAGGAGATGGCTAGAGTTGATCAAGGACTATAATGTTGGAATCCATTACCATCCCGGGAAGGCCAACGTAGTAGCCGATGCTCTGAGTCGGAAAAGCCATACCGTGAGTGCGTTGCTAGCCACAAGTCAGGATGAGTTATGTAAGGATTTTCAGAAAATGAAGATTGAGGTAGTACCTAGCGGATTCTTGGCCGCATTGGAAGTAAAGCCTACTTTAGAGGACCAGATCCGAGAAGGACAGAAGGATGATGACAGGATCCGTAGGATTAAGTCCAAAAAGGAGGAAGGCAAGGCAGAGGACTTCAAGTGGGATGAGCAGGGCACGTTGTGGATGAAGGATCGCATTTGTGTGCCCAACAAAAAGGAGTTAAAGCAACTGATTCTGGAAGAAGCCCATGACTCCAAGTACTCGATTCATCCTGGAAGCGCCAAGATGTATCAGGATCTGAAGGAGAGATTCTGGTGGCCGAGTATGAAACGTGAAGTTGCCGAGCATGTTGCATTGTGCGACGTATGCCAGAGAGTCAAGGCAATGCATCAGAGACCAGCAGGATTGCTACAAATTACCGAAGATACCTGAGTGGAAGTGGGAGGAAATCGGAATGGATTTCATTACCGGTTTGCCGAAGACTCAAGGAGGTTGTGACTCCATATGGGTTATAGTGGATCGCTTGACTAAAGTAGCCCATTTTATCCCCGTGAAGACCACTTACTCGGGAGATAAATTAGCAGAGTTGTACATGATCAGGATTGTTTGTTTGCACGGAGTGCCAAAGAGGATTGTATCGACAGAGGTACCCAATTTACCTCAAGGTTACGGAATAAGTTGCATGAAGCCATGGGAACCCGCTTGAACTTCAAGATCTGCTTATCATCCACAGACGGATGGAGCCAGGCCGAAAGAGTCAACCAGATTCTGGAGGATATGTTGAGAGCTTGTGCATTGGCTTATGCTACCTCTTGGGATAAGAGTTTGCCGTATGCCGAGTTTAGTTACAACAATAGTTATCGAGGCTAGTTCTGAGATGTCACCTTTTGAGGCAATCAGATGGTCGACTCGTCGGACGCCATTGAATTGGAATGAGACCGCGAACGCCGTGTCTTTGGGCCTGATATTCTTCAAGAGGTGAAGAACAGATCGCCATGATTAGGGAAAGGTTGAAGATAGCCCAATCTCGACAAAAGAGTTATGCCGACAATCGTCGCCGAGATTTGAGTTTTGGAACCGTAAGACTTTGTATATCTCGTAGTTACGCCTCTCGGGGGAGTTAAGAGGTTCCATGCCAAAGGGAAACTTGCACCCGTTATGTTGGACCATTTAAGATTTTGAGCCGCAGAGGCGGTTGCTTATCACCGGAGTTGCCACAATCGTTGGCGAGGAGTACATGATGTATTCCATGTGTCCCGATTGAAGAAGTGTCTCCGAAGTTCTGAGGAAGTACATCGCTAGAGTCAATCGAGTTGCAAGAGGACTTAACTTATAAGGAACATCCTGTGAGGATTCTAGACACAATGGATCGAGAAACTAGAAACAAGTCAACCCGTTTCTGTAGAGTTCAGTGGAGCAACCATGAAGAAAGCGGCGACTTGGGAGCGAAGAGGATTTGAAGAAAGAGTTTCCAAACCTATTCCTTTAGTAAGCCCTGAATCTCGGGGACGAGATTCTATTAAGGGGGGGAGGTTTGTAACACCCCAAAATTTTACTTTTCCTAAACTCATGTGTGATTTGGCACTTTGGTGAATTTTTGGAATTTTCTGGAATTTATTTGGATTTATTTGGAATTTATTTGAATTTATTCCATTTTGAAATAATTGAAGAATTTAATTTTGCAAATAAATTTTTGTTGGAAATATTTTATTTGAGTCCAAAATGATCCAAAGTATTTTTCCAATTTTTCTGGAATTTTTCGAGTCATTTGCTATTTTTAATGGATTAAATGAATTACTAGGAATTATTTTAAATATTAAATCGCTGGAAAATCAAACTCGGGTCGGCATCTTGTTCATCCGACCGAGCCCGAGTCAGACTCGTGTTCGAGTCCGACCCGAGCCACGTGACTCGACCGAACCCACTCCTAACCCTAATCAATCCCAACCGTTGGATCAAGATCCAACGGCTGAGATCCGCCGACCCCGACCCGAGCCGTATCCGGCCCGGATCCGATCGCGCCCGTGCGATCGGGGCCGTTGATCGCGCCACGTGGACGGCTGCGATTGCGTCGTCTCCGCCGAGTCCGAGCCGGACTCCGCCGGTGAGAGCGCCGCGTGGACCAAACTAGGGTTCCGCCCGAGCACGCCTCCGGGGGCTATTTAATGCCCTGATCGCACTCGAGGATCGCCATCCCACGCCGGTCCGAAACCTAGCTCACGCCGCTAGGATCCCCACCGCCTCGCCGCTATTGTTCGCCGGAGTTGGTAAAGCACTCCGCCGCGGCAGCGCTGCTTCGCCACCGTCCGCCATCCTCCGCCGACGTTGACTCCCAGATCAGATCCCTTGCGTCAAGGCGCACCTGCGTTTACCATCCACTTCGCCGAGGCCTGCAGCGCCGGGCGTGTCATCGTCATCGACTCGGCCGCCGCAAGCCGCCGCGACGCCATTGCCGCCGCTCGAAGCTATCTCACCGTCCGATCAAGATCGCACGATCCAGATCTTGCCACGCCATCGCACGGTGAGGTTTCGTTATTTATCTCTAGATCCAATCTCAACCATTGGATCTAAATCCAACGGCCCAGATTAACCGCGTTCACCCCAAACGCGTAACACCAGATCCAATCTGGGCCGTTGATTTTCAAATCAACGGCCTAGATCTAGCCACGTGGCCAGAAGGCCAACCGCCGATCGGTCAGCGGCGCGCCAAGATGAGAACGATGTCTCGACACGCTGGCGCATGTCACGGCCAGCCTAACCGCACCATGACGTCCACGATGACGCGTCATGGCGGGCCCGCATGTCGCTGGTCGTCCCGGTGTCTTGGCGCCGACGCCAAGAATGACGTCCACATGGACCCCACCGCCGACCGTGGCCGAGAGCCCGCGGACGCCGCCAGCGACGCCACCCGAGGGGACCCACATGTCAGTGACCTGAACCGTGGACCAGGTCCACGGTGGACCCGAGCCAAGCGTGGACCGAGTCCATGGGCCTACCGACGCCACAGACCAATCGAGAGGCTGCCACGTGTCCTTGCCGACGTAATAATTAATTTCGAAAAAAGAAAATGATTTAATAAATCGGTTTAATAATTGATTTGAATTTCAAAACTTCAAACGCTTATAACTTTTATGCTTCAACTCCGATTTGAAGCGATTCAAATTTCTAAATTTGTATAAAATTGAGATCTACCTAAATATGAATTTTATTTAATTTTTGGACTAAAGTTTTTCTCTGTAATATTATTTAATTGATTATTTAAACTTTAAATAATCATAACTTTTATGCTTTTAACTCCAAATTTGGCGATTCCAGTTTCTAAAAATCCAGAAAATTATGTTCTCTCTGTTTATGGATTTTATTTGGAGTTTTGGGATGTTTTTGCCTAGTGTTTATTTGTGTATTTGCTATTTGCACGCTTTACGAGTAGACGTTGAAGTGCCTAAGGATTCGAAGGAGAAGTGTTGACTCAGGATCCAACTCAAGACCAAGAGCAAGTACTTTTTGAAGGCAAGTTGTGCTTTGACCATGTTGATCCTATTTGAAAATCTATTTTGATTTAAACTATTGCATGCTAGTTCAATTAGAAAGATACTTTGTTTAAACATGGGGTTAGATAAATACCAATTTGCTATATGACACCTTGATTACTTAAGTATGTGCCATGACCCTTTGTCACCCTAGTTGTGGTTTACTAGTTGGACATTATTAAATTGCCAACATGGGTTTAGATCGTTGTAGTATATCGCTTAGACACACTACGTGCTCATGACATGATTTTGGACAATCAAATGTTAATATTGACTTAATGATATATTGAACCTGTTTTGGAAAAGTATCATGTGATGTTGATGGCACGTGGTGCATGGTAATCAAGCTCGGGTTTGATAAGCGATTTCGGCCGGGGCATGTGGCAAGAGTAATCAGTGGGCCATTGTGGCATTGGGAGTGATGATTTGGTTTTGGGTAGTCTTGCCCTGGTCACTCTAAGGACTTAACCTTGCAAGCCTTTGAACTGGTCATACTTGCAACCACATGCCATTTGGAATGGGGCGGCCCTAGTTGACTAAGTCGCTAAGGACTCACTTGTGGAGCCTCAGGGTGTCGATTACACCGTTTGTGTGATTATGCGGGAGGCGTATCGTGGCTGTGGCAGGTACCCATCTAACGGTGTGTTGGTCCCATACTTCGCCTTGGCTAAGGGAAGGGATGGTGTAGAGCACGAACCTGAGAGGACCACTGTGTTGTTTGAGGCTTCCGAAAGGCTTTATTACTGAACTCGCCTTTGTGGTGTTTGATTGTATCTTGTGGGTAAAGTGCATAACCTCTGCAGAGTGTAGAATCTATTTGAATAGCCGAGTCCACGATGCTTGGACAATGCTCAGAATTACTGATCAAGGGTTAGATTTTACGAAAATAACTTGGATTTGAAAGGTTGGGTTGGTTTAACAAAGAAGATGATGGAAATATGGTTTAGGATGGGGAAAATGTTTGTTAAACTTCTTGAAAAGTTATTTATGCTTTACTTATTTCTACGCTTCGAATCTACTTTTATTACTTGTCAAAGTTTACATCGCAAATATACCTTGAGCTATTCCTTTGTACCAAGCCATGCATATAGTATATTAGCTTGCATTCTGTGCATGACTTCTTGAGTACCAAGTACTCACCCTTGCCTCAACACAATACAGTTGAAGAGGAGATTACGCCCGATTTCGGAGGAAGATTTCCAAGAAGACCCGTCTACTTAGGGATGCGAGCGATCGGTTGCCTGTGGTATCTTTGGATGGCGCCACGAAGTTTATTTGATTTTCCGCTGCTATTATTTCTCTTTTAATAAGTTCTGCCTTGCAAGGCATATATTTGTAACTTGGCCATAAGGTCGAGTAACCCTTTGATTATTTAAATAAAGTACTTTGATAGTATCGTTTGGTATGATTGTGATATATACCGATGTTAAGACTGTGTGCACTAGCGCGTTCCTGGACTAGTGCTGAATACACAGAGGGTCCGGATTTGCAAATTCGGGGTCCCGACAGGACTTCAGTCTCAGGATCCTTACTTGGCTCTCGTCGTTTGGTAACTGTTGGCTCGTAAAGATCCTGGACGAAGAATCCACTCGGGACCTCTGCCCGAGTGGCTCCCATCTTAGCCAACTCGTCCGCTGTTTCATTATTGCGGCGCAGGACATGGACCAGCTCCAGTCCATCAAACTTGCCCTCCAATTCTCGAACCTATTGACAATACACCGTCATAGTCTGATCGACACATGACCAGTCCTTCTGTACCTGGCTCACCACCAACTGCGAATCTCCGTGGACCGCCAATCGTCGGATCCCGAGCGATATGGCGATGCGAAGCCCGTGGATGAGTGCCTCGTACTCTGCGGCGTTGTTCGAGGCCAGAAACTGAATCCGAAGGACGTACTTTAGTCGATCGCCTCTCGGCGAGATGAGGAGAATTCTACCCCCGGCCCCGCCGAGCATGAGAGATCCGTTGAAATGCATGGTCCAATACTCTAGCTCTTTTTCGACACGGGGAGCTTGGAATTCAGTCCACTCGGCCGTGAAGTCGGCCAAGGCCCGGGACTTGATGGCGGTGTGCGGCTTGAACGAGATATCGTAGGCTCCAAGCTCGGCCGCCCATTTTGAGATTCTCCCAGCAGCTTACCGATTATGGAGGACCTCTCCCACCGGGAAAGAAGTCACTACTGAAATCGAGTGTCCTTGGAAATAATGCTTCAGCTTCCGCGATGAGATCAACACTGCGTACAGCAGCTTCTGAACCTGAGGATATCGCACCTTAGATTCACCCAGTACTTCGCTGACGAAGTAGACCGGGTGCTGTACACCGTAGCGGTGCACCGATTCCTCCCGTTCCACAACTACTGCGGCACTGACTACATGAGTTATTGCCGCTATGTAAAGCAGGAGAAGTTCTCCTGGCACCGGCGAGACTAGGGTTGGGGGGTGGAGAGGAACACCTTGAGTTCTTCGAAGGGTCGTTGTGCCTCAGCTGTCCACTCGAAACGGTCCTGCTTCTTGAGGAGCTTGAAGAAAGGCATCCCCCGAACCCCCAACCGGGAGATGAACCTGCCAAGCGCCACCATGCAACCAGTAAGCTTTTGAACATCTTTCTGGCTGGTAGGTGGCCCCATCCTCATGATGGCCTCGATCTTCTCTGGATTTGGCTCGATCCCCCGATGAGAGACAATGAATCCGAGCAGTTTCCCGGAAGAAATTCCGAAAACACACTTCTTGTAACACCCTACAAATCTAAACTGTCGTACAAGAAAATTTCGACAGCATCTCTCCTAAAATTAGGACAAAACGGAAGCGACAACAAGATTCATAATAACCATTATAAACAGGAATAACATAAAAGCATCAATACTAGAGATAACAAGTCTAAATCAACCAGAAAACAAACATAAACGTAAAACAGCTCCAAAGAGGACATCAACAGGTCTATGATTAATAAAATTTCAGCAAGCTAATGAATTATTAAATGCACTAGTCCATGTGATTCATGATGACCCCGGAGGGTTGATTGTGCTACTAAGCCCACCCTTCAAGCTTACGACTCGCGAGAACTACACGAAAACAACAAAATAACAAGGGTGAGATTGGGTAATCTCAGCAAGCGGAACAACTTCTAACGAATAACACAGCCACAAAGAAACTAGCATACCAAATTCCTCATGTCCAATACCACATTATAGAGTCCACACAACCTCAGTAAAATGCATATGATTGTGCACATGTTTATGCCATGATCCTCCTCACTGTGCCCTTTCTCAGGAACACACGGTGTTGTAGTGCGGTCTGATCGCGCCTTATTGGCGTCGACAAACTTCCAATGCATGATTATGCAGTTAATGCTTCATGCATAAATACATTCATAACTTCCCACTCTGAATTCACATGCTTGCATACCATCAAATAACATGGATAGAATGCGAACATCATTGAGATAGAATATCTCCACAATTCATCTTGCAAACATCTTTCTTCATTCTTACTCATGATTCAAAAGCCAAACAACCACATCACAATGCAGGATAGGATATTGTAATCTCATAAACAAGTAGTTAAACCATGTAGGTGTGCTGCAATTAAGGTTTATATTGAAGACGAAACAAATAGCGAGTCATAGTTTAGCAAGACCGCTACTTCCACTTGCCTTTACCAACGTGGATGACGAACCTAGTTGCGTCCAGAAGGGGCACCACCTGTACAAGTATTATTTCAGTACATAGCGACATCACAAATGATCACACAATTCGAACACACGCTTCCTAATCCCCGTTCCCTTCTTAAGCGCCAAAAACCCCAATCTGTCCGGGTCAAACAGCAGCACCCTCTCTTCACAATTTCGTATTTTTTTTTATACAGATCATAAAAATACAAAAAAATTACAGTAGATAGATATTGACGAGATCTAAAACTTTCATGAAGATCACAAATTTCAATTCTACTGTTAAATATGCCTAAACAAACGTCCAACACAGTGGACAAAATCTGTTTCCAGATTCTGTCCGTCATCTTGCAACAGCGATACCTCTCAGAACGACGCCCCAAAAATTCTGAAAAAATTACAGAAGCTAGATCTTGACGTTATCTACAACTTTATAGTTATAGGTTTTTGCAGGAAAAATCCTCTATGCCACGTAAAACGCGAAACAATCCGCGCTGCACAATCTCCCCTTCCAAAAACAGCACCACGTGAACATCTACCCTTCTCCCCCATCAAGATCCATCTAAATCACTCACCACCAGATCTAATACACTCCTAATCCCTAGGTAGAACAGGGGTAAAAGATTGGGAATTTTACCTTGAGTTCTCCCTTGAGAACCCACGAAAAACGCGCGACGATTCCCGAAACGGAAATCTGCTCGTCCTCCACGCTTCCACGGATCCTCTTCTCGCTTGCTCCTTCGCGTTTCTGGTGGATCTTGAGCCAACACGCAAGGGGAGGAAGAGGAGGGGTGGTGTGGCTGCTAGGGAGGAAGGGGGCGCCTAGGGCTTTTGGGGGGTGACACCCTTTTATATGGTGGGCCGGCCCAGTAGGGGAAAAGATCGAGAGGTGGGGAGGGATTCGCAGCCCTGTGCCCAGTTTTCCTCGGCCCACTGCTTCTAGCCCAACAACTCCAAATTTAATATTAATACGCCGGATAAACTTCAATTATTTCATCCCTCGACAAATCCTTCATTCCTCTCCAAACAAAACCAGAAAAGGAACCCTAGAATCGCTCGACGCCTAAGGCATCACATTCTCCTCCTTAAAAGGATTAGTCCCGAATCTACTCCTCTTTGCTACGGAACCTTAAAAAAAGGAAGGCAAAATGGTAATCAACACTTTACCTTCAGCATCCTCAAAGAGTGTAGGATACTTCTTCCGCATCTGGTCCTCAAGTTCCCAAGTTGCATCCCGCTCAGACTAATTGGTCCACAAATCTTTCATTTGACACTAACACTAACTATTCCCTATTAAATAAAGGATACCTATTAGGTGAATCTGGTATCGATCTGAATCTCAACTCCCACTTCTCTCTTCAACCCGATCGCTAAACTCCGCATTCCAATCTCAACTCCTCTACCATAGTTCATCGCGTGCAGACGACGCGAACCATGTGAGACACAACGCTCTAGGTAAGTCTCTAAATCAATCCAAACACAAACTCCTATCTCCTACAAGTGATTGATCTTTTACAAAAGAACCAATATCCACCCTTACCAACGACGGAGATTGCCTACTTTACAACTAGGGTCCAGAACTGCTAGAAACAATAACAACCGAACACAATCACTACGGTTGACACAAACTCGCTCGAACCCAGCGACAAAAATTCCAAAAATTAATGTAATTACCTGCAACTTCCAAGTTGTCCACTACTAAATTAAGCAACCCCACCGAGGAACACATCAATGAAAACAATTCTCCAAAAAGGTTTGAATTGAGTCATACACAACCTTCCTTTACTCTTCACTTTTAAACTACTTACGATCAGCGACCCACACTAGTTTTCCCTTGTAAGAAGGTTTCGCTTTCACATTCTTCCACCCAAGGACCAGGGCAAGGAGTACAATCCTTGAATATACTCAACCATAACATAAACATTCATTTTCTTACCCCCAAGCTTGAACGTAAAAGAAATCTTAATTCTCACTAACACAACGAACGACAATCACCACCTTTAAACCAAAGGGTTGAAATTCACATACATGGGAACTCAACTTGGAAGAGGAACTCCATAGAACCAAAACCACCAAAAAAAAAAATTCTTCGGGGAGAAGCTCTATTCAAAAGAGAAACACCGCGAAAGTCTTCTGCAAATGCATTTCACTTTTACCAAAACAAATCATCTCACTTTTATCCAAGGCCAAGCCATTCAGAAAAAAAGAAACCGATCAAGGAATTAAATGCTTCCACACAACCACCATCTCTTTTTCCTTAAAAAGGAACCAAACTCACTTCCCAATGAAAAATTGTTTCAACCACTTAATATCATTCATGTCACAACCAGAAGAAGCGTCTCTTAAACAAAAACTATCAAACACCTCACACCACAACACAACTCTAGCCCAAAGTAGAAATACAAATATTTCCAGATCATGAAGTTCCAAATCTTACATTGGATTAGCTACTTCTTTTGATCAACAATGCAACCGATAACTCGACCTTGAAAACTACGGATACAGTCAAAGCATACATCCTTGAGCATAAATGTCGCATTCATAACTTAAGCTAGTTTTCTTATCAAAGATGAATGAATGACGATATTTAATAGAATAACATTCCAAAATCTCCACAAATTACTTCAAGGTTAATCATTCTTTTATCCTTGTTTTAAGCCTCAAATTAACCCACATTTGGCGTAATCATTCTAAGTTTAGGGAAACTCTGAAACACAAGACAAAGAATACTTTGACCGAAAGTATTCAACCCAAATATCAAACAAACAAACCAATCCATATGAATTTTTAAACATAAGTTCAAAGCATAACTCCCGCCATCTATAGCATTCCACTACCCTTACCATTTAGATTTCAATATTCCCTATTTCCTCATTGAGAAGGCCCATCAGATTTAACAACAACTACACAACAAATTCTTACTCTTATTACCTTTTCCACAATTATAAATAAAGTTCACAGTGCTTATCAAAAACACATCCAACCAACACTACCTCATCAAGATCCCCACAGAGCAGCCTAACCTATATCATCATATTCTAAATTTGAAAGGCAGTGCTTCAACACGTCTTTCAAAGATGATGAACCTATAAATTCCATACCACATAATGCGTCAACATCTCGACAATGGAAATTTATTCACCTAAAAGATGACTCAACAAGTAAATATTATCTCAACAAGGCACCAATCATAAATAGAAGTTTAAAACATACATTTATTAAGGACAAAATCACGCGTCATGCTAACTATCCCTGGTTCACTCCATCACAACATGTTACAATTTCCACCATTTTAACAAAGGTTTTCAACAATTAATCTAATCAGTTACCACCACTACTAAGTCATCAATATCAATAATTGGCATAATTGTAAAACAACAACATTGCTTTTAGTTACCCTATCCATAGGCTATGACAAACTGTCACTACACAACATACTCCAACTATGTAAAATAGATTGAATAATTTAAGCCATCCAAAGCTCTTATAACAACAACGCTAAATTAAATTTAAATTTATTTTTTTTTAATTTTTTTTTAGCTACCCTATACAGGTTATAGCAAAATTGCCACTCCAAGACATATACGCCTTTTTTAAAGTGAACTGAATAGGTGAAATCATCACAAAGCTCTTACGGCAATGGCAAAAACTTATGTCTTCCCAATTGATATCGATACTAGCATTATTGGAACGAATTTGCATACTTCGAATCTACTAATAGTTTGCAACGTCATAAATATCAACTCTAATCAATTTCCAAGTTAACGTCACTAGCCAACACGATTAAATTAGAACATCTTTAAACAACCAAAGATGGTTTCTTTAACAATATCGGTAGTCCACCATTACAATTAAATTGTTCTACCGACCTTATATTAAAATGTCTCTAAATAACCCACTAATTTTCTATTACCTTCACAGTAGTTTACATCATCGTAATGTTCTAACTACGCATCAAGATTTAAAGCTTTAAACATTGTCCATGGTCAAGGGCACATTAAAATAATGCAATAAATCCTAAGCATGCACATTAACACATTCAATCATTATCGCTATAGAACAATCTACAATACTAGAAGTTTATTTAATCTCAAGCTAAAGATAACAATTACATTTTAATTGATTCAACTCACAAATTAACTTAGAAGTACATCATTCCATAAACCACATGTCGGGACCCCGAATTTGCAAATCCGGACCCTCTGTGTATTCAGCACTAGTCCAGGAACGCGCTAGTGCACACAGTCTTAACATCGGTAAATATCACAATCATACCAATCGATATTATCAAAGTACTTTATTTAAATAACCAAACTGGTTACTTGACCTCATGGTCAAGTTACAAATGTATGCCTCGTAGGGCGAAACTTATTCAGAGAGAAACAATAGCAATGGAAAATCAAATAAACTGTGGCGCCATCCAAAGATACCACAGTGCAATCGTGGGCTCGCATCCCTAAGTAGACGGGTCCTCTTGGAACTCCTCCTCCGAAAGCGGCATAGTCTCCTCTTCAACTGGTATTGTGTTGAGGCAAGGGTGAGTACTTGGTACTCAACAAGTCATGCCTGAGAATGCAAGCTAATATACTATATGCATGGCTTGGTACAAAGGAATAGCTTCAGGGTATATTTGCGAAATGACTTTTGACAAGTAATATAAGTAGATTCGAAAAGCAGTAGAAATAAGTAAAGCATAAATAACTTTTCAGAAATTTAATAAACATTTTTCCCATCCTAAACCATATTTCCATCATCTTCTTTGATAAACCAACCCAACTTTTCAAATCCAAGTTATTTTGGAAAATCTAACCCTTGAGTGTAATTCCGAGCATTGTCGACACAGTGGACTCGGCTATTCAAATAGATTCTACACTCTGCAGAGGTTATGCACTTTACCCACAAGATACAATCCACTCACCACGTCCACCGTGATTCGCCGTACAAGAGTATGCGAATGAGCGATCATAACAAAGCCTTTGGAAGCCTCAAACAACACAGGTGGTCCTCTCCTATGCGTGCTCTACACCATCCCTTCCTTAGCCAAGGCGAAGTATGGGACCAACACACCGTTAGATGGGTATCGGCCACGCCACGATACGCTCCCCGTACAATCACACAAGCGGTGTAATCGACACCCTGAGGCTCCACAAGTGAGTCCTTAGCGACTTAGTCAACTAGGGCCGTCCCATTCCAGCCATGTGGTTGCAAGTATGACCAGTTCAAAGGCTTGCAAGGTTAAGTCCTTAGAGTGACCAGTGGCAAGACTACCCGAAAAACCAAATCAACATCCCCAATGCCACAAGCTGCCCACTGATTACTCTTGCCACATGCCCCAAATAAAATCGTTTATCAAACCCCAGTTGATTACCATGCACCACGTGCCATCAACACCACATGATACTTTTCCAAAACAGGTTCAATATATCATTAAGTCCATATTAGCATTTGATTGTCCAAAATCATGTTATGAGCACGTAGCAGGTCTAAGCAGTGTACTACAACGATCTAACCCATGTTGGCAATTTAATAATGTCCAACTAGTAATCCATAACTAGGGTGACAAGGGATCATGGCACATACTTAGATAATCAAGGTGTCATATAGCAAATTGGTATTTATCTAACCCCCATGTTTAAACAAAGTATCTTTCTAATTGATCTAGCATGCAATAGTTTAAATCAAAATAGATTTCAAAATAGGATCAACATGGTCAAAGCACAACTTGCCTTCAAAAAGTACTTGCTCTTGGTCTTGAGTTGGATACTGAGTTAATACTTCTCCTTCGAATCCTTCCGGCACTTCAACGTCTACTCGTAAAGCGTGCAAATAGCAAATACACAAATAAACAATAGGCAAAAACATCCCAAAACTCCAAATAAAATCCAAAAACAGAGAGAACATAATTTTATGGATTTTTAGAAACTGGAATCGTCAAATTCGGAGTTAAAACGCAAAAGTTATGATTATTTAAAGTTTAAATAATCAATTAAATAATTTTGCAGAGAAAAACTTTAGTCCAAAAATTAAATAAAATTTATATTTAGGTAGATCTCAATTTTATACAAATTTAGAAATTTGAATCACTCAAATCGGAGTTGAAACGCAAAAGTTATAAGCGTTTGAAGTTTGAATCTAAATTTGAATCAATATTTCGAATTAATAAATCATTTTCTTTTTCGAAATTAATTATTGCGTCGGCATGGACACGTGTCAACCTCTCGATTGGCCTGGCCGACGCCACCGGTCCATGGGCTCGGTCCACGCTTTCGGCTCGGGTCTAGTGGACTCGGTCCACGACTCTACGTCTCGGCCCGACATGTGGGCCTCTGAGATGGCGTCATTCTTGGCGTCGGCCTGCTGCTTGGGACATTGGCGACAAGCGAGCCTTTCACCAGTGGCGTCCGGCGATGAGCGTCATGGTGCGGTTTTCGCTGTCCCGACGCGCGGGCCCGCCGTGTCGGCGTCTCACGCTAGTGCGCGCGGCGACCAGCGGTCAAGCTTCCCGGCAGCGTGGCGCAATCACGGCCGTCGATTTAAAATCGGCGGTATGGGTTGGGTCTCGGTTTCACGTGTTGGATTAACGCGGCGGATCCGAGCCGTTGGATCTTGATCAGCGGTTGAAATTAACCCTAACTCAGATCGTTACCCACGTTACAAGCAACGTGGCCGATTATGGGCCGTTGGATCTTGATCCAACGGTCCCGATCTATCTGGGATCTTAGGGTTGGGATAGAACGTGGGCTCACCTCAACCGTCCGATTTGGATCTCGACGGTTCACACCGAAGCTTCCGGGGCGATGAGCCGCGGCGGCGCTGCGGCGCCGGCGCTGAAGACGGCGACCACCCTAACGGCGCCGGGCGTCTCTCCGCCAAGTGAGTGCACCCAGTAGAGTGCGCCTCAGCGCAAGGTTCTCGATCCGAGCTTGAAGGCGGCGGAGGATGACGAACGGCGCCGAAGCGAAGAAAACCACGGCGGCACTCCCCAAACTTGGCGAAATCGCGAGGCGACGGCGGCTTGGGCGTTGGAACTTAGGGCAACAGCGCGCGCACACGAACGGCGATCCTCGGCGATAACCCACGCCTTAAATGGCCTCGGCGCGTGCACACTGGCGGAAACCTAATCGGTCACGGCGGCGGCGCGGCGGCGAGTCGGCTTCGGCCACGGAAGACGACGCCAATCACAGCGGCCCACGCGTCGCGTTCAACGCCACGATCGCCTGGCGCGATCGGGTCCGGTCGATCGTCGCGCTCGAACAAGACTGGCGGATCTCGGCCGTTGGATCTTGATCCAACGGTTGGGATCAATTAGGTTTTTCAAGTTGGTTCGGTCGAGTCAACTGGCTCGGGTCGGACTCGAGTCCGACTCGGTTCCGACCGATCGGATGAACGATACTTGACCCGAGTTGGATTTTCCGATTTAATATTTAAAATAATTCGATAATTCATTTAATTCATTAAAAATAGCAAATGACTAGGAAAAATTCGGAAAAATTGGAAAATACTTTGGATCATTTTGGACTCAAATAAAATATTCCCAACAAAAATTTATTTGCAAAATTAAATTCTTCAATTATTTCAAAATGGAATAAATTCAAATAAATTCCAAATAAATCCAAATAAATTCCAGAAAATTCCAAAAATTCCCCAAAGTGCCAAATCACACATGAATTTAAGAAAAGCAAAATTTTGGGGTGTTACAAACCTCCCCCCCTTAATAGAATCTCGTCCCCGAGATTCAGGGCTAACTAAGGAATAGGTTTGGAAACTCTTTCTTCAAATCCTCTTCGCGCTCCCAAGTCGCTTCGCTTTCTTCATGGTTGCTCCACTGAACTCTACAGAAACGGGTTGACTTGTTTCTAGTTTCTCGATCCATTGTGTCTAGAATCCTCACGGGATACTCCTTATAGGTCAAATCCTCTTGCAACTCAATTGACTCTAGCGGTGTGCATTTCCTCAGAACTCGAAGACACTTCTTCAATCGGGACACATGGAATACATCATGTACTCCCGCTAACGATCGTGGGCAACTCCAAATTGTAAGCAACCGCCTCTGCTGCTCAAAATCTTAAATGGTCCAACATAACGGGTGCAAGTTTCCCTTTGGCATGGAACCTCTTAACTCCCGAGAGGCGTAACTCGAGGTATACAAAGTCTTACGGTTCAAAACTCAAATCTCGGCGACGATTGTCAAGATAACTCTTTTGTCGAGACTGGGCTATCTTCAACCTTTCCCTAATCATGGCGATCTGTTCTTGACCTCTTGAAGAATATCAGGCCCAAAGACACGGGCGCCACGGTCTCATTCCAATTCAATGGCGTCCGGCGGTCGACCATCTGATGCCTCAAAAGGTGACATCTGTAAACTAGCCCGATAACTATTGTTGTAACTAAACTCGGCATTCGGCAAACTCTTATCCCAAGAGGTAGCATAAGCCAATGCACAAGCTCTCAACATATCTTCGAATCTGGTTGACTCTTTCTGGTCTGTCCATCCGTCCGTGGATGATAAGGTATCTTGAAGTTTAAACGGGTTCCCATGGCCTCATGCAACTTATTCCAACCTCGAGGTAAATTGGGTACCTCGTCCGATACAATCCTCTTTGGCACTCGTGCAAACAAACAATCTGATCATATATAATTACGCTAATTTATCTCAGAGTAAGTGGTCTTCACGGGGATAAAATGGGCTACTTTAGTCAAGCGATCCACTATAACCCATATGGAGTCATAACCCCCTTGAGTCTTCGGCAAACCGGTAATGAAATCCATTCCGATTTCCTCCCACTTCCACTCAGGTATTTTCAGCGGCTGTAGCAATCCTGCTGGTCTCTGATGCATTGCCTTGACTCTCTGGCATACGTCGCACAATGCAACATGCTCGGCAACTTCTCGTTTCATACTCGGCCACCAGAATCTCTCCTTCAGATCCTGATACATCTTGGCGCTTCCAGGATGAATCGAGTACTTGGAGTCATGGGCTTCTTCCAAAATCACACTTGCTGAACTTGGCGAAAAGTTGCTGTTCCCTCAGCTTTTCCAAAACTCGCCTTAAGTGTTCGGCATGTTCATCCTCTGTCTTGGAGTAGATTAGGATATCGTCTATGAACACGACGACAAACTTGTCCAAATATTCCATGAACACCTTATTCATCATATTCATGAAATAAGCTGGCGCATTCGTCAGACCAAAGGACATAACCATAAACTCGTAATGTCCATATCTTGACGAGAATGCAGTCTTCGGAATATCTTCTGATCGGATCTTCAACTGATGGTATCCCGATCTCAGATCAATTTTGGAGAAAACTCCGGCTCCTCTTAACTGATCAAACAAATCATCAATCCTGGGTAGCGGATACTTATTCTTCACGGTGACTTCATTGAGTGCACGGTAGTCAATGCACATCCTGAAACTCCCGTCCTTCTTCTTGACAAACAAAACTGGTGCTCCCCACGGTGACGAACTTGGTCTGATAAATCCCTTATCCATTAACTCCTCTAGCTGTTTCTTCATCTCCACCAACTCCTCGGTAGACATCCGATAGGGTCTCTTTGCTATCGGTCTTTGTGCAGTACAAGCTCTATCACAAACTCTATGTCCCTGTCAGCGGCATACCGGTAGATCTTCGGAAAGACATCACGGGTACTCATTCACTACCGGGACATCCTCTATCTTGATTGCCTTGGTATCAAGTAACCATCAATGTCCATCTCTAATCGCAAAGTGGCTTGAAATTCCACTTTCTTCCCACACGGGCTCTACACTGAGATTGTCCTTCGTCCACAATCCAATCCGGCCTTGTGCTTGGATATCCTATCCATTCCCAATATAACATCTAAGGTCTGGTCTCCAAAATTATAAGATTTGCTAGGAACTCTATTCCATCTATTAGTATTCTCACCCGGAGCGTCCTACTCGCTCGGAGTTCGGAACCGTGGGTTTGAACTAAAAGCATGCACTTAAGTCTTGCAATTCTCAAGTCATTTCTAGCAGCAAAGCCTTGCGAAACAAACGAATGCGAAGCTCGAGTCAAACAAAGCTATTGCAGTCTTGAGTTAACAAGTAACTTACCCAAGTCTGACGTCAGTAGCATTTTGCAGTGCATCTGCGGTGACATGGTTGACTCGGCCTCTCACCACGGCCTGGGGTGTGGCTCTCGTCTTGGCGTCCTAGCTGGGTGGTTCCTAGATTGAAGCGAATCGGGTCGCTCTGCTGTCTTCTTTGGACAAGCTGTTGGCAAAGTGTCTGGCTCGTTGCGGTTATGTAACGTCTCACTTTGTTCCTTCTTGTTTGCACAGGGGTAGCGTTTCTAGCGGGCTGGGTGCAGTAGTTTGTGACATGTGTCTTGGTGCTTTGAGGATGGTGTCCTTGTCGCACTCGTGGTTGGAATCTGAAGAATTGATTTGGTGCAACTCTCAAGCGTATTGCGCTCCCTCGACGTGACCCTTCTTTGTTGCATCCTGCGCTTCTGTTCTCATCCAGTTCCTTGCGCTTGTCCTCAAGAATAAGCGCCTTATTCACCAACTCTTGGAAATCTGGAAAGGTGTGGGTGATCAATCCTACTGCAATCTGAGTTAAGTCCCTTCATAAAAGCGAGGTATGCGGCTTTATCTGTCGCTACATCCTCAGGTGCGTGGCGTGCTAGCTGTGTGAACTGTTCGGGTAGTCGGCCACTTTGGTGATTACCTTGCTTGATGCTCTGAACTCCTCCTTCTTAAGGTCCATAATTCCTTCAGGCACGTGATCTTGTCGAATGCATTGTGAACTCTTCCCAAGTGATATCTTGAGGGTTCTCTGCGTGGCACGTAAGTTCTCCCACCATTCGGCATTTGTCCCTTCCAAGCGATGAGAAGCGTAGAGTACCTTCTCATTTCCTATGCATTGAGCTATGTGTAGCTTCCTCTCGATTGATCTTAACCAATCATCGGCCTCCAATGGATTGGCATTCCCGAGAGAAAGTGGGTGGGTGAGTCCTCATGAACTCGACAGCCTTGTATTACGGCGTGGTCCCCGATTAACTTGATTAGCGTGGCCTGGCAGCAAAGGACGTGCTGCATTTGTTGCATCATAGCATGCATCAAGCGAGTCTGGGCAGCAAGAAACGCTCCAAATTCTGCATATCCGGTGGCGGTGCTGGTGCTCCATCATTGGGGTTTTCTTTGGCGAGATCCACTCCCATTGCTTCCAAAGTTTCCACGGGTGTTCACCATCGTCGATTTGCTCTAGGTTTAGAGATGAGAGGGACACAAGAATAGACAAGTAATATGGAACTTATGCGGGGCGAAAGGGGTAACTTTAAGGTCCATTCTTTATTATTAATAACTTGGTATGGCTGCTTACAATGCCTAAGGGCCTTGCAACACATAATGCACACTCGACAAACAAAGCAAATCCAAATCGAACTAACTCTGGAGTCTAACGCCTAAGGGTGACTCTTTATTCTATGACTCGGCTCGGCGAAGGAGTCTCACTATAGAACCTATGCTCACTCATCGAGAAAACCTCCACGGCTTGGTGCAGGTCTTTGTGGCATAGGCGCCAAACGATCGCCATGTCCAGCAACTATGTCCTCTCGTGGTAGTCGAAGAAGCAGTGTCCTCATCGAGATCGACTCCTTCCGGATCTGGCTCGTGTAGCTCAATCTTGGCTCTGGAGTGCAGTCCGTACAAAGTCATCTCCAACTCGTCAATCCTTCGCAGAAGATGTGCCACATACTCTTGAGCTTCCCGCCATCTGTTCTTCTCTGTCGTGATCTCCTTGCGGGCCTTCACAGCTCCTTGCTTGTATTATCTAGTACATCCTCCTGGCGACGACAAATCGTGCCAATCGTGTAACCGTGGCATCCTCATCCTGAATCTCCTTCGGTCAAGAAGGTTATCGTTGCGCCGGATGGTAACGAACACCGCATTCTCCAATTCTCTGGCGTAGATACGGGTAATGTGCCGCATTGCTCGTCGTGATACTTCTTGGATACCCATCTGCATTGTAGATCTCTGGCGGTCACGGTGTATCGGACGATTGCCTGGCCCTTCTTCCTAGCAGGTACCTCAATCCTCACGTCACAAGCCTTGATCAATCACCGCTTGTCCGATCACTTCCACTTGGTATTGGGGCTTCTCAAAATCTCCGAGAGTCTCAGAGCATATGCCAAAGTTCGCGGCGTGACCAACTCCCAGATCAACGTAGTTGAACTCTTCCTCCATCTGTCACAAGAGTGCTTTACGTAAGAACTCGGAATTTTTAAATTGTGACAAGGTAAGGGAAAATTTCAGCAAGAGACAAGAAAAGAGAGAAGGGGATAAGTCGAGATGTCATTTCTTGTCTTCACAAATTTTTAGCTTTAGAAAATAGGTTTTATCCTCACTACGACCATTCTAGCTTAGGGTTGAGCCTACAGTCAAGTATGGCTCTGATACCACCTCTGTCGGGACCCGAATTTGCAAATCCTGACCCTCTGTGTATTCAGCACTAGTCCAGGAACGCGCTAGTGCACACAGTCTTAACATCGGTAAATATCACAATCATACCAATCGATATTATCAAAGTACTTTATTTAAATAACCAAACTGGTTACTTGACCTCATGGTCAAGTTACAAATGTATGCCTCGTAGGGCGAAACTTATTCAGAGAGAAACAATAGCAGCGGAAAATCAAATAAACTGTGGCGCCATCCAAGATACCACAGCAAATCGCCAGGCTCGCATCCCCTAAGTAGACGGGTCCTCTTGGAACTCCTCCTCCGAACGGCATAGTCTCCTCTTCAACTGGTATTGTGTTGAGGCAAGGGTGAGTACTTGGTACTCGACAAGTCATGCACAGAATGCAAGCTAATATACTATATGCATGGCTTGGTACAAAGGAATAGCTCAGGGTATATTTGCAGTAAACAGCTTTTGACAAGTAATATAAGTAGATTCGAAAGCAGTAGAAATAAGTAAAGCATAAATAACTTTTCAGGAAATTTAATAAACATTTTTTCCCATCCTAAACCATATTTCCATCATCTTCTTTGATAAACCAACCCAACTTTTCAAATCCAAGTTATTTTCAGAAAATCTAACCCTTGACTGTAATTCCCGAGCATTGTCCAGTACCGTGGACTCGGCTATTCAAATAGATTCTACACTCTGCAGAGGTTATGCACTTTACCCACAAGATACAATCCACTCACCACGTCAGCCGTGATTCGCCGTACAAGAGTATGCGAATGAGCGATCATAACAAAGCCTTTCGGAAGCCTCAAACAACACAGGTGGTCCTCTCCGGTACGTGCTCTACACCATCCCTTCCCTTAGCCAAGGCGAAGTATGGGACCAACACACCGTTAGATGGGTATCTGGCCACAGCCACGATACGCTCCCCCGTACAATCACACAAACGGTGTAACTGACACCCTGAGGCTCCACAAGTGAGTCCTTAGCGACTTAGTCAACTAGGGCCGTCCCATTCCAGCCATGTGGTTGCAAGTATGACCCAGTTCAAAGGCTTGCAAGGTTAAGTCCTTAGAGTGACCAGGGCAAGACTACCCGAAAAACCAAATCAACATCCCCAATGCCACAACTGGCCCACCTGATTACTCTTGCCACATGCCCCAGTCGAAAACTGTTTATCAAACCCCAGTTGATTACCATGCACCACGTGCCATCAACACCACATGATACTTTTCCAAAACAGGTTCAATATATCATTAAGTCCATATTAGCATTTGATTGTCCAAAATCATGTTATGAGCACGAAAGTGTGAGTCTAAGCAGTGTACTACAACGATCTAACCCATGTTGGCAATTTAATAATGTCCAACTAGTAATCCATAACTAGGGTGACAAGGGATCATGGCACATACTTAGATAATCAAGGTGTCATATAGCAAATTGGTATTTATCTAACCCCCATGTTTAAACAAAGTATCTTTCTAATTGATCTAGCATGCAATAGTTTAAATCAAAATAGATTTCAAAATAGGATCAACATGGTCAAAGCACAACTTGCCTTCAAAAAGTACTTGCTCTTGGTCTTGAGTTGGATCCTGAGTTAATACTTCTCCTTCGAATCCTTCCAAGCACTTCAACGTCTACTCGTAGCGTGCAAATAGCAAATACACAAATAAACAATAGGCAAAAACATCCCAAAACTCCAAATAAAATCCAAAACAGAGAGAACATAATTTTATGGATTTTAGAAACTGAATAAATCAAATTGGAGTTAAAGCATAAAAGTTATGATTATTTAAAGTTTAAATAATCAATTAAATAATTTTGCAGAGAAAAACTTTAGTCCAAAAATTAAATAAAATTTATATTTAGGTAGATCTCAATTTTATACAAATTTAGAAATTTGAATCACTCAAATCGGAGTTGAAACGCAAAAGTTATAAGCGTTTGAAGTTTGAATCTAAATTTGAATCAATATTTCGAATTAATAAATCATTTTCTTTTTCGGAAATTAATTATTGCGTCAGCATGGACACGTGTCAACCTCTGATTGGCCTGCTGACGTCAGCCGGTCCATGGGCTCGGTCCACGCTCGGCCGGTCTACGTGGACTCGGTCCACGACTCGTCTCGGCCGACATGTGGGCCTACGAGATGACGTCATTCTTGGCGCCAAGACACCGGGATACCGGCCGACAGCGGTTTCACCGTGACGCGTCGGCGATGACGTCATGGTGCGGTTTCGCTGTCCGTGACGCTGCTGGGCCCGCTGTCGGCGTCTCACGCTGGTGCGCCACGCGGCGGTCAAGCTTCCGACGCTGCGTGGCGCAATCACGGCCGTCGATTTAAAATCCGACGGTATGGGTTGGGTCTCGGTTTCACGTGTTGGATTAACGCGGCGGATCTCGAGCCGTTGGATCTTGATCCAACGGTTGAAATTAACCCTAACGTAACGTTACCCACGTTACAAGCAACGTGGCGATTATGGGCCGTTGGATCTTGATCCAACGCCCCGATCTAATCTGGGATCTTAGGGTTGGGATAGAACGCGGCTCACCTCAACCGTCCGATTTGGATCGACGGTTCACCGAAAGCTCGACGGCGGGGCGATGGCTACAAGGCAGCCGCTGCGGCCGGCGCCGAAGACGGCGACCACCCTAACGGCGCTTCGGGCGTCTCGGCCAAGTGAGTGCACCCAGAGGTGCGCCTCGACGCAAGGTTCTGATCCGAGCTTGAAGGCGGAGGATGACGAAGCGCGGAAACGAAGAAAACCACGGCGCACTCCCCAAACTTGGCGAAATCGCGAGGCGACGGCGGCTTGGGCGTTGGAACTTAGGGCAACAAAGCGCGACACCTAACAGCGATCCTCGCGATAACCCACGCCTTAAATGGCCTCGCAGCGTGCACACTGGCGAAACCTAATCGATCACGGCGGCTATGCGGCGGCGAGTCGGCTCGATCACGGAAGACGACGCAATCACAGCCGCCCACGCAGCGTCGCGTTCAACGGCCACGCGATCGCACGGCGCGATCGGGTCCGGTCGCCGCGCTCGAATCGTGCAGACGGCGGATCTCGGCCGTTGGATCTTGATCCAACGGTTGGGATCAATTAGGTTTTCAAGTTGGTTCGGCCGAGTCAATCGGCTCGGTCAGACTCGAGTCCGACTGGTTCCGACCGGCCGGATGAAACGATACTTGACCGAGTTGGATTTTCCAGCGATTTAATATTTAAAATAATTCCCGATAATTCATTTAATTCATTAAAAATAGCAAATGACTCGAAAAATTCGAGAAAATTCTGGAAAATACTTTGGATCATTTTGGACTCAAATAAAATATTCCCAACAAAAATTTATTTGCAAAATTAAATTCTTCAATTATTTCAAAATGGAATAAATTCAAATAAATTCCAAATAAATCCAAATAAATTCCAGAAAATTCCAAAAATTCCCCAAAGTGCCAAATCACACATGAATTTAAGAAAAGCAAAATTTTGGGGTGTTACACCACATTGTTACATACTACGTAACACAGACATAAAATTTCTAAACACCGTCATGGGTCACCTACCCTTGACAAACAGGAGGCAATCCAAAATATTAAAAAAACAAACACAGTTCTAGATCAAGAACAAACACCGATAAAAAATTCTTCTTTTCAGGCAAGGAAGAAAAGCAAAATCCAAACATAAATGCAAGAGAGCTCGACCCTCAAATGTCCAATCATAGTAGCCAAAACTCTTCAAGAAATCCAAAACCTACACTTTCCACAAAGGAAGACGGATGCAAAAGGGAAGACCAAATGTCCAACTAAAATTTTCCGATAAAGATTCAAACTTAGCTCCATCCAAATTTTGATCTGCAACAGGAGAAACTCCAACCCCTTTTTTAAAAAAATCGAGGAAACAACAACCACGTAAATTTCCTCCCAACGTGATCCATCACAATAAATCAGGTGCCAAAGCAAAATTGTGACCAAAAGACGCATAACGTAGAACTCTTCTTACGTGTCTTCACTCAAAGGAGACAAAACCACAAACCGCCAAAAGGACAAATCAGTGAGTGCTCAAAACTAAGCATTTTCCTCGGTTTCAACCAACCACATACCCGTAAAACCAACCAAAACCGACCGTCACAAGACGGTAAAGAACATCCAAGGAATCCATCACCAACCTCTTCTATTTGACTCAGTCACTACCCGATCTACGACAGACACGGATAAGTACTCTTTCCCTACAGGGGTTTAATAGTTCTTCGGTGGTGACTCTACCCGCCACACCGTCAAACCACGACCTCACTACAAACAAAAGGTGATCGAAACCCTTCGGCACCACAACCACACTTTATCACAAATGAAGCAACTCAATCAAATCTATCATAAATATAACATTATACATCATCAAAAGTAGCATTCAACAACAAAGCTTAAATTCAACCTTTAAGCATAAGGCAACGATACCCATACCCTTTCCTACTGTGCATCCATGTGTGTCAAATTTTAAATTAGTGATTCCACTTACACAAGTTTTAATGTTGCTATCCTATGACAAAATTTTAGTTAAAACCTAGGCCATGTTTCTAAGTTATTCCACATCACATTTTAGTTGTATCCTATAGTATGACACTAAAATAGACATTCCAAGGACCTACAAAGCCTCGATACCAATCTGTAACACCCTACAAATCTAAACTATCGTACAAGAAAATTTCGACAAAGATCTCTCCTAAAATTAGGACAAAACGGAAGCGACAACAAGATTCATAATAACCATTATAAACAGGAATAACATAAAAGCATCAATACTAGAGATAACAAGTCTAAATCAACCGTAAAACAAACATAAACGTAAAACGGCTCCAAAGAGGACATCAATGTGTCTATGATTAATAAAATTTCAGCAAGCTAATGAATTATAAAATGCACTAGTCCATGTGAATCATGATGACCCCGGATGGTTTAATGTGAAACTAAGCCCACCCTTAAATCATACCACTCGCCAGAAATACCTGAAAACAAAAAAATAACAAGGGGTGAGAATGGGTAATCTCAAAGCGGAACAACTTCTAACGAATAACACAGCCACAAGAAAACTAGCATACCAAATTCCTCATGTCCAATACCACATTATAGAGTCAACACAAACTCATTTAAATTTATATGATTGTGAACATTTTTATGCCATGATCCTCCTCACCGTGCCCTTTCTCAGAACACACGGTGTTGTATCGTACTTCTGATCGCGCAAGCAAGGCGTCGACAAACTTCCAATGCATGATTATGCAGTTAATGCTTCATGCATAAATACATTCATAACTTCCCACTCTGAATTCACATGCTTGCATACCATCAAATAACATGGATAGAATGCGAACATCATTGAGATAGAATATCTCCACAATTCATCTTGCAAACAACATCTTTCTTCATTCTTACTCATGATTCAAAAGCCAAACAACCACATCACAATGCAGGATAGGATATTGTAATCTCATAAACAAGTAGTTAAACCATGTAGGTGTGCTGCAATTAAGGTTTATATTGAAGACGAAACAAATAGCGAGTCATAGTTTAGCAAGACCGCTACTTCCACTTGCCTTTACCAACGTGGATGACGAACCTAGTTGCGTCCAGAAGGGGCACCACCTGTACAAGTATTATTTCAGTACATAGCGACATCACAAATGATCACACAACTCGAACACACGCTTCCTAATCCCCGTTCCCTTCTTAAGCGCCAAAAACCCCAATCTGTCCGGGTCAAACAGCAGCACCCTCTCTTCACAATTTCGTATTTTTTTTTATACAGATCATAAAAATACAAAAAAATTACAGTAGCTAGATATTGACGAGATCTAAAACTTTCATGAAGATCACAAATTTCAATTCTACTGTTAAATATGCCTAAACAAACGTCCAACACAGTGGACAAAATCTGTTTCCAGATTCTGTCCGTCATCTTGCAACAGCGATACCTCTCAGAACGCGCCCCAAAAATTCTGAAAAAATTACAGAAGCTAGATCTTGACGTTATCTACAACTTTCTAGTTATAGGTTTTTGCAGGAAAAATCGTCTATGCCACGTAAAACGCGAAACAATCCGCGCTGCACAATCTCCCCTTCCAAAAACAGCACCACGTGAACATCTACCCTTCTCCCCCATCAAGATCCATCTAAATCACTCACCACCAGATCTAATACACTCCTAATCCCTAGGTAGAACAGGGGTAAAAGATTGGGAATTTTACCTTGAGTTCTCCCTTGAGAACCCACTGTAACGCGCCGACGATTCCCGAAACGGAAATCTGCTCGTCCTCCACGCCTCCACGGATCCTCTTCTCGCTTGCTCCTTCGGCGTTTCGCTGGTGAATCTTGAGCCACCACGCAAGGGGAGGAAGAGGAGGGTGGTGTGGCTGCTAGGAGGAAGGGGGCGCCTAGGGCTTTTGGGGGTGACACCCTTTTATATGGTGGGCCGCCCACTAGGGGAAAAGAGAGAGAGGTGGGGAGGGATTCGCAGCCTGTGCCCAGTTTTCCTCGGCCCACTGTTTCTAGCCCGACAACTCCAAATTTAATATTAATACGCCGGATAAACTTCAATTATTTCATCCCCCGACAAATCCTTCATTCCTCTCCCGAAACAAAACTAGGAAAAGGAACCCTAGAATCGCTCTGACGCTCTAAGGCATCACACTTCTCAGGGTTCAACCTCATCCGGAATGCCCTTAAACTTTCGAACGTCTCGGCCAGATCAGAGGCGAGACTGTCCTTCGCTTGTGTTTTAACCACTATATCATCTACATATGCCTCCACGTTGCGTCCGAGCTGATGGTGAAAAACATCACAGATCGCTACCGATAAGTCGCGCCATCGTTTTTCAGCCCAAACGGCATCGTGACATAGCAATATGCTCCAAATGGAGTGATGAACGAAGTCATCTCGCAATCCTCCTCTCGAAGCCTGATTTGGTGATAGCCTGAGTAGGCATCCAGAAAACTGAGGAGTTGACATCCAGCAATGGAGTCTACCACTTGATCGATGCGGGTAAACCGAAGGGATCTTTTGGGCATGCCTTGTTGAGGTTGGTATAATCAACACACATGCGCCAACTTTTATTCTTCTTTTGAACGAGTACAAGGTTTGCCAACCAGTCGGGATGATATACCTCTTTGATAAAGCGTGCGGCTAACAGCTTTGTGATCTCCTCCCTGATGGCTTCCCGGCGGTCTTGAGGGAACCGTCACAACCTTTGCTTGATCGGCCTGGCCGCTTCATTCACGTTCAGCGCATGCTCGATCACCTCCCTGGGAACTCCAGGCATGTCGGACGGCTTCCAGGCAAAGACGTCTTTGTTTGCCCGCAGAAAGGTGACGAGCGCGTCTTCCTATTTCTCTCCGAGCCCTGTCCCGATCAAGGCTGTTTGAGCCGAATCGGACGGGTCGAGGATAATTCTCTTGGTACCTTCTTTGGGACCAATTCCGGAGTTCGGCGCCCTGCGGGTAGGGACTCTACCTTCCGGCTTGTCGGAATCCGCCTCTTGCCGAATCCTCTGCCGGCCTGCTTGCGCCCCCAGCGTTTCGGCCATCTCGCAGCTCTCCCTATCGCAAGAAAAAGATTGCTTGATATCACCACGTAAAGTGATAATACCACTCGGCCCTGGCATTTTCAGTGTCAGGTACGCATAGTGGGGCACTGCCAAGAATTTGGCTAGCGCTGGCCTTCCCAAGATGGCATGATACGCCATCGCGAAATCAGCCACCTCGAAGCTGAGGTTCTCTGTTCGGTAGTTATCTCTTGCGCCGAAAGTGACCGGTAGAGTGATTTGTCCGTGTGGTGTCGCCGACGTTCCGGGTATCACGCTGTGAAAAGGCGAAGACCCACGTTTAAGCTCCGACCGGGGAATTCCCATGTCGTCGAGAGTCTTCACAATGAGGACGTTGAGCCCACTTCCGCCGTCGATCAACACCCTCTTGAGCTTGATGCCGCGGACAACCGGCGCCAAGACAAGCGGATATCTACCGGGGAAGGGGACTCGATCCGGGTGATCTGAGCGGTCGTAAGTTATCGCGACCTCGAACCACCGTACATACTGGGGGGTCTCTGGCGCTATTGCGTTGATGTCTCTGGCGGTAAGCTTTTGCTTCCGCTTGGACTCGTACGCGGCCGGACCCCCGAATATGTAATTAAGCTCGAGATCGGCTTCCTGATAGTCTTCCTCGGCTTCGGGGGGAGGCTGCTTGGCGGCGTGACCACTCGGACCTTGTCCAGCCTGCTTCTTGCTCTCCCGGGCGAATCTCTTCAAAGTGAAGCAGTCTTTGGCGGCATGTCTTCCCTTCGGATGGAAGGGGCAAAGCGAGTTCATCACTTTGTCATACCCATCCTCCTTGAGTGCACGAGGGCGGGCATGTTCAGCGACTGCCACTAGCTCTTCACCTTTGCGCTTCTTCTCCTTCCGCCTGGAGGGCACGGCCTGATCCTTCTTCTCGTCGTGCCGCTCCGCCAAGGCCTCGGAGGCGGAAGCGTAGCGGTCCGCTAGGGAGAACAGCTTGCGAATCGACGTTGGTGGCTTCCGGGACATCTTCTTGATGAGATCAGGGTCACTGATTCCCTTCTGGAAGGCAGCTATCACAACCGCATCCGTAACGTCCCGAACAGTACTTTTCCTGTGCATAAAGCGCTTGACGAACTCCCGCAGGGACTCATTCTTCTTTTGGTGCAGCTGATACAGGTCCCAGGATGTGCCGGGGCGCTCATACGTGCATTGGAAATTTGAAATAAACTGCTCACACAGCTCTCCCCAGGAATCTATAGAGTTCGCTGGGAGTCCGGTGAGCCAAGCTTGGCCCAGGGGCGAGAGAGTAGCCGGCAAGTAGTTTGCCATCACTTTCTGATCCCCCCCGGCAGCCCTGACCGCTAGAGCGTACACCTGTAACCAAGCCTCTGGGTTCCTCTCTCCATCGAACCTAGTGATGCCCTTGGGGTTAAACCCATCAGGCCAGACCACTCGGCGTAGGTGAGGGGCAAATGCACGAACCCCTTCAATGACCCCACGACAACTCCCGGGCGGTGACCGACGCGGAGGGGATCGGGCTTGGCGCGCGTCGCGATCTCTTGGAAGGATGCCGAAACGTTCATACTCGTCGGCATGACAGTGCTGCTCCTCCCTCTCTCGGTCGCGCCGCCTAGCGTCGAGGTCAGAACGAAGGTCGCGGTTGAGGCTGTGGCGCAAGTCGTCCCCGCGGGGAGGAATATAACATCCCCGATGGGGGGCTTCCCGACCCGGCTGACTGCTGGCCGTCTGAGCCTGCTTGATCGCCGCCGCTGTCACCATGGCCTTTACTTGGGCCACGATCGGGGCGGCTGGATTACCAGCCTCCAGCATGGGGCTCAAGGTATCCAAGAGTGTCTTGGAGGCGACGATATTCTGCTGTGGAGTATGCAAGACCGCTTGGTCCCCCATCTTGGCTTGCAGAATGTCTTCGTTGACGCCGCGGGCGCGGTCTCTAGGGCACGCGCCCGCACGTCTAGCTCTGTCTTTCAGCCGCCATCCAAATCAGCGGCCCCCGAGGTGTCGAGGCGTTGTTGCGAATCCGCCCGCGAGCCTACGATCACGCAGACTCTGCGGAAATTCCAACAACTCTCCAGGCTCTCTTCTGACTCAGCCGGAGAGCTGGGCGAGGCCGAAGGAGATAGCGCCAGGCGCTTGGAGGTGCCAAGTGGTTTGGCGGTGAGAACACCCACCATTCGCAACTCGGCACCTGTTGATCCGACTCCCTGGCGGGACTGGGTATTCAGTCCCCTGCTCAGTGCTTTTGAGCACGAGACAGGGGGACCTCTGTAACACCCCAAAATTTTGCTTTTCTTAAATTCATGTGTGATTTGGCACTTTGGTGAATTTTTGGAATTTTCTGGAATTTATTTGGATTTATTTGGAATTTATTTGAATTTATTCCATTTTGAAATAATTAAAGAATTTAATTTTGCAAATAAAATTTTGTTGGAAATATTTTATTTGAGTCCAAAATGATCCAAAATATTTTCCAGAATTTTTCTGGAATTTTTCTGAGTATTTTGCTATTTTTAATGAATTAAATGAATTACTGGGAATTATTTTAAATATTAAATCGCTGGAAATCCAAACCGAGTCTGTTACTGTTCATCCGAACCAGCCCGAGTCAGACTCGAGTTAGAGTACGACCCGCGCCAGTTGACTCGATCAAAACAGCTCAAAACCCTAATCAATCCCAACCGTTGGATCAAGATCCAACGGCCGAGATCCGCCTGCACGGCTCGAGCCGTATCCGCCCGGATCCGATCGCGCCCGTCGCGATCGTGGCCGTTGATCGTGCCGCGTGGACGGCGGTGGCGTCATCGTCTCCGCCGAGTCCGAGCCGGACTCGCGCGCGCCGGGCCGTGTAGAACTAGGTTTCCGCCTCGCACGAACGCCGAGGCTATTTAAAGCGTGAGACGCCCCCGAGGTTGCCCTCATCTTTGCGCACCCGTTCCCCGAGCCATCTCGCCGAAAGCCGTCGCTGCTTGCCCGTGCGTGCTCGCCGGAGTTGGAGCCTCGCTTGCGGCGGGTTGAACGCCGATTCCGCCGTCGTCCGTCGTCTTCCGCCGAGAAGGAGCCCAGATCCGAAACCACCGTGACGAGACGCAACCGAAGGAAGGATTCATCTCGCCGGAGCAGCCCCGAAACACCGTCGGGCTCGTCGTCGTTCTCGTCTCCGGTGCCCAAGCCTCGCCGCGCCATAGCCGGACTTCGCGAGCTCGGTGAACCGTCAGATCCAGATCGGACGGTTGAGGTGAGTTCACGTGTCCCCAACCCGATTGGATCTGGACCGTTGGATTAAGATCCAACGGTTCACAATTGCCACGTGCCGTAGTAGTGTTATTATAGGATTAGATCTGGACCGTCCGATCTAGATCGAACGGCCCACGATCAACGAGTAGTTTCAACGTGTTAACCCTGGATCTAATCCGCGCCGTTGATTTTCAAACCAACGGCCGTGATTGCGCCACGTGTCGGGAAGTTGGACCAAGCGGTCGGGCCGTCAGACGCTGCGTGGCGTGGCCACCGACACGCGGGGCCCGCGTGTCGGCCGATCGCCGCGGACGTCACCCATGACGTCATCGGTGGACCCACTGTCGACAAGACCGCGGTCGAGCCCCGCCGACGTCGCCGATGACGTCACCCGAGTGGGCCCACATGTCAGTCTCACGTAGAGTCGTGGACCGAGTCCACGGTAGACCCGAGCCGAGCGTGGACCAAGTCCATGGACCGTGGCGACGCCACCAACCAATCAGAGGCTGCCACGTGTCCATGCTGACGCAATAATTAATTTCCGAAAAAGAAAATGATTTATTAATTCGAAATATTGATTCAAATTTGGATTCAAACTTCAAACGCTTATAACTTTTGCGTTTCAACTCCGATTTGAGTGATTCAAATTTCTAAATTTGTATAAAATTGAGATCTACTCAAATATGAATTTTATTTAATTTTTGGACTAAAGTTTTTCTCTGTAAAATTATTTAATTGATTATTTAAACTTTAAATAATCATAACTTTTGCGTTTTAACTCCAAATTTGACGATTCCAGTTTCTAAAAATCCATAAAATTATGTTCTTTCTGTTTGTGGATTTTATTTGGATGTTTGGACACTTTTTGCCTATTGTTTATTTGTGTATTTGCTATTTGCACGCTTTTACGAGTAGACGTTGAAGTGCCTAAGGATTCGAAGGAGAAGTATTAACTCAGGATCCAACTCAAGATCAAGAACAAGTACTTTTTGAAGGCAAGTTGTGCTTTGACCATGTTGATCCTATTTCGAAATCTATTTTGATTTAAACTATTGCATGCTAGTTCAGTTAGAAAAATACTTTGCTTAAACATGGGGATTAGATAAATACCAATTTCTTTGTATGACACCTTGATTATCTAAGTATGTGCCATGATCCCTTGTCACCCTAGTTGTGGATTACTAGTTGGGCATTATTAAATCGCCAACATGGGTTTAGACCGTTGTAGTACCGCTTAGACCTGGCTCGTGCTCATGACATGATTTTGGACAATCAAATGTTAATATTGACTTAATGATATATTGAACCTGTTTTGGAAAGGTATCATGTGATGTTGATGGCACGTGGTGCATGGTAATCAACCTGGGTTTGATAAACAGATTTTCGGCCGGCATGTGGCAAAGAGTAATCAGTGGGCCAGTTGTGGCATTGGGAGTGTTGTTTTGGTTTTTCGGGTAGTCTTGCCTGGTCACCCTAAGGACTTAACCTTGCAAGCCTTTGAACTGGGTCTAACGTGCAACCACATGTCTGTAATGGGACGGACCTAGTTGACTAAGTTGCTAATAACGCACTGTGGGACCTCAGGAGGTCAACTACACCCTTTGTGTAAGTTATGCGGGGAGCGCATCGGCCGAGGCCAGGTACCCATCTAACGGTTGATTGGCCTAGACTTCGCCTTAGCGAAGGGAAGGGTTAGTGCGCAATAACCGGGGAGGACCACTTGTATTGTTAGAGGTTTCCGAAAGACTTTGTTACGGGAACTCGCCTTTGTGGTGTTTGACTGTATCTTGTGGGTAAAGTGCATAACCTCTGCAGAGTTTAGAATCTATTCGAATAGCCGTGTCCGCGGTATTGGACATCGCTCGGTTGAAAGGTTGGGTTAGATTTTCTCAAAAATAACTTTGGTTTGAAAGGTTGGGTTGGTTTAATAATGAAGGTGATGGAAATGTGGTTTAGGATGGGGAAAATGTTTATTTAACTTCTTGAAAAGTTATTTATGCTTTACTTATTTCTACTGCTTTCGAATCTACTTATATTACTTGTTAAATGTCAAGCATCGCAAATATACCTTGAGCTATTCCTTTGTACCAAGCCATGCATATAGTATATTAGCCTGCATTCTCGTGCATGACTTGCCGAGTACCAAGTACTCACCCTTGCCTCAACACAATATCGCTTGAAGAGGAGATTACGCCACTTTGGAGGAGGAACTCCAAGAGGATCCGTCTACTTAGGGATGCGAGCCCGCCGCTTGCTCGTGGTATACTGGATGGCGCCAATGGTTATCTTATTTTCCGCTGCTATTATTTTTCTCTCGAATAAGTTTCGCCTTGTGAGGCATATATTAGTAACTTGGCCATAAGGTCGAGTAACCATTTTGGTTATTAAAAAAAAGAACTTTATTGGTATCGAGTGGTATGATTGTGATATTTACCAATGTTAAGACTGTGTGCACTAGCGCGTTCCTGGACTAGTGCTGAATACACAGAGGGTCCGGATTTGCAAATTCGGGGTCCTGACAGAGGTGGTATCAGAGCCAGGCTTGACCGTAGGCTCAACCCTAAGCTAGAATGGTCGTAGTGAGGATAAAACCTATTTTCTAAAAGCTAAAAGTTTGTCAAGATAAGAAATGACATCTCGACTTATCCCCTTCTCTCTTTTCTTGTCTCTTGCTGAAATTTTTCCTTACCTTGTCACAATTCAAAAATTTCGAGTTCTCACGTAAGCACTCTTGTGACAGATGGAGGAAGAGTTCAACTACGTTGATCTGGGAGTTGGTCACGCCGTGGAAATTTGGCATATGCTACTAATTCTCTGAGATTTTGAGAAGCCGCAATACCAAGTGGAAGTGATCAGACAAGCGGGGTTGATCAAGGCTTGTGACGTGAAGATTGAGGTACCGCTAGGAAAAAGGGCCAGGCAACGCTCGATACATGCTTTGCCAGGAGATCTACGATGCAGATGGGTATCCAAGAAGTATCACGACGCCGCAATGCGGCACATTACCCGTATTCACGCCAGAGAATTGAGAGCACGGTGTTCCGCTACCATCCGCTGCAGCGATAACCTTCTTGACCCGGCGGTTCGTAAATGAGGATGCCACGGTTACATACGCTTGGCACGATTTGTCGCCGCCAGGAGGATGTACTAGATAATACAGGCAAGGAGCTACGAAGGCCCGCAAGGAGATCACGACAGAGAAGAACAGATGGCGGGAAGCTCAAGAGTATGTGGCACACCTTCTGCGAAGGATTGACGAGTTGGAGATGACTTTGTACGGACTGCACTCCAGAGCCGCACTCGAGCTACACGAGCCAGATCCAGAGGAGTAAGATCTCGATGAGGACATCGCTTCTTCGACTACCACAGAGGACACAGCTTGCTGGACATGGCAATCGTTTCGCGCCTATGCCACAAAGACACCGCACCAGGCCGTGGAGGTTTTCTCGATGAGTGAGCATAAGTTCTATAGTGAGACTCCTTCGCCGAGTCGAGTCATAGAATAAAGAGTCACCCTTTAGGCGTTAGGACTCCAAAATTAGTTCGATTTGGATTTGCTTTGTTTCTTGAGTGTGCAAGATGCGTTGCAAGGCCCTTAGGCATTGTAAGCAGCCATACCAAGTTATTAATAATAAAGTTGGACCTTAAGGTTACACCTTTCGCCCCGCATAAGTTCCATATTACTTGTCTATTCTTGTTTCCCTCTCATCTCTAAACCTAGAGCAAATCGACAGATGGTGAACACCCGTGGAAACTTTGGAAGCAATGGGAGTGGTTCTCGCCCGGCAGAAAACCCCAATGAGGAGCACCAAAGACCGCCACCGGATGTGCAGAATTTCGGAGCTTTTCTCGCTGCCTGCACTGGCTTGATGCATGCTATGATGCAACAAATGCAGCACGTCACCGCTCAGGCCACACCAATCAAGTTAATCGTGGACCACGCGAGAATACAAGACTATCGAGTTCATGAGGACTCACCCACCCACTTTCTCTCGGGAATGCCAATCCATTGGAGGCCGATGATTGGTTAAGATCAATCGAGAGGAAGCTACACATAGCTCAATGCATAGGGAATGAGAAGGTACTCTACGCTTCTCATCGCTTGGAAGGAACAAATTACGAATGGTGGGAGAATTTACGTGCCACGCAAGAGAACCCTCAAGATATCACTTGGGAAGAGTTCACAATGCATTCGACAAAGATCACGTGCTGAAGGAATCATGGACCTTAAGAAGGAGGAGTTCAGAGCATTAAAGCAAGGTAATCACCAAAGTGGCCGAGCTACCTGAACAAGTTCACACAGCCTAGCACGCTACGCACTTTGAGGATGTAGCGACAGATAAATCCAGGCATACCTCGTTTTATGAAGGACTCAACTCAGGATTGCAAGTAGGATTGATCACCCACACCTTTCCAGATTTCCAAGAGTTGGTGAATAAGGCGCTTATTCTTGAGGACAAGCGCAAGGAACTGGATGAGAACAGAAGCGCAGATGCAACAAAGCAAGGATCACGCCAGTGAACGCAATAGCGGCGCTTTGAGAGTTGCACCAAATCAATTCTTCGATTCCAACCACGAGAATGCAACAAGGACACCATCCTCAGCACCAAGACCTGTCAATCGAACTACCAGACTCAGCCCCGCTAGAAACGCTTACCTGTGCAATAAGGAACAGTGAGACGCTGCTACAATCGCAACGAGCCAGGACACTTTGCCAACAGCTTGTCCAAAGAAGACAGCAGGAGTGACCCCGCCGCTTCAACCTAGGAACCACCTCAGCCTAGGACGCCAAAGACCAGAGCCACACCCTGCACCGTGGTGAGAGGCCGAGTCAACCATGTCACCGCAGATGCATTACAGAATCGCTACTGACGTCAGACTGGGTAAGTTACTTGTTAACTCAAGCACTGCACAGCTTTTGTTTGACTGAGCTTCGTGATTCGCTTGTTTCGCAAGGCTTTGCTACTAGAAATGATTTAAGGATTGCAAGACTTAAGTGCATGCTTTTAGTTCAAACCCTGGTTCAACTCCGAACGAAAGTAGGATGTTCCGGTGAGAATACTAATAGGTGGAATAGAATTCCTAGCAAACCTTATAATTTTGGAGACCTGCACCTTAGATGTTATATTGGGAATGGATTGGTTATCCAAGCACAAGGCCGTATTGGATTGTGGACGAAGGACTATCTCGATTGAGAGCCCGTGTGGGAAGAAAGTAGAATTTCAAGCCACCGCAGCTTAGAGATGGTCAGTTGATGGTTAACAGTACCAAGGCAATCGGCATAGAGGATGTCCGGTAGTGAATGAGTACCCAGATGTCTTTCCCGAAGATCTACGGTATGCCGCTGACAGGGACATAGAGTTTGTGATAGAGCTTGTACTGGTACAAAGACCGATAGCAAAGAGACCCTATCGGATGTCTAATGAGGAGTTGGTAGAAATGAAGAAACAGACTAGAAGAGTTAATGGAGAAAGGATTTATTAGACCGAGTTCGCCGCCGTGGGGAGCACCAGCTTTTGTTTGTCAAGAAGAAGGACGGAGTTTCAGGATGTGCATCGACTATCGTGCGCTCAATGAAGTCACCGTGAAGAATAAGTATCCGCTACCCAGGATTGATGATTTGTTTGATCACCGAGAGGAGCCGGAGTTTTCTCCAAGATTGATTCGAGATCGGGATACCATCGCTTGAAGATCCGATCGAAGATATTCAAGACCGCATTCTCGTCAAGATATGGACATTACGAGTTTACGCTATGTCCTTTGGATCGATTTAATGCGCCAAATTATTTCATGAATATGATGAATAAGGTGTTCATGGAATATTTGGACAAGTTTGTCGTCGTGTTCATAGACGATATCCTAATCTACTCCAAGACAGAGGATGAACATGCCGAACACTTAAGGCGAAGTTTTGGAAAAGCCGAGGAACAGCAACTTTTCGCCAAGTTCAAGCAAGTGTGATTTTTGGAAGGACAAGGTGGAGTTTCTTGGACATGTAATGACCGCGGAAGGAGTCGCCAGTAGATCCAAGCAAAGTAGAAGGCGTGTTACATTGGGAGCACCAAGACGGCGTGACCCATTCGGAGTTTCCTTGGAATGGCAGGATACTACCGCCGCTTTCATCGAAGGCTTCTCGACAATTGCGAAACCTCTTACGCATAGCTGAAGAAGGAAAAGAAGTTTGCATGGACGCCGAGAATGTGAGAAAGGATTTCAGGAGTGAAGAAGCGATTGACATCGCACCGGTGTTAGTTCTACCGGATGTTGCTCAAAGCTTCGATATTTATTGTGACGCATCGCGCCAAGGACTTGGATGTGTCTTGATGCGAGAATGGGAAGGTCGCCGCTTATGCATCAAGGCGATTGAGGCCGCATGAGGAAAATTATCCGACACATGACTTAGAGTTATTGCCGTAGTGCATGCTTTGAAGATATGGCGTCACTATCTGATTGGAAACAGATGTGAAGTATATACGGATCATAAGAGCCTTAAGTACATATTCACCCAGTCGGATCTGAATATGAGGCAGAGGAGATGGTTGGAGTTGATCAAGGACTATAATGTTGGAATCCATTACCATCCCGGGAAGGCCAACGTAGTAGCCGATGCCCTGAGTCGGAAAAGCCATACCGTGAGTACGTTGCTAGCCACAAGTCAGGATGAGTTATGTGAGGATTTTCGGAAAATGAAGATTGAGGTAGTACCTAGGGGATTCCTGGCCGCATTAGAAGTAAAGCCTACCCTAGAGGATCAGATCCGAGAAGGATGTATGATGATGACAAGATCCGCAGGATTAAGTCCATCAAGGAGGAAGGCAAGGCGGAGGACTTCAAGTTGGATGAGCAAGGCACGTTGTGGATGAAGGATCGCATTTGTGTGCCTAACAAAAAGGAGTTAAAGCAACTGATTTTGGAAGAAGCCCATGACTCCAAGTACTCAATTCATCCCGAAGCGCCAAGATGTATCAGGATCTCAAGGAGAGATTCGTGGCCGAGTATGAAACGTGAAGTTGCCGAGCATGTTGCATTGTGCGGCGTATGCCGAGAGTCAAGGCAATGCATCGAGAGACCAGACAGGATTGCTACAACCGCTGAAAATACCTCGAGTGGAAGTGGGAGGAAATCGGAATGGATTTCATTACCGGTTTGTCGAAGACTCAAGGAGGTTATGACTCCATATGGGTTATAGTGGATCGGCTTGACCAAAGTAGCCCATTTTATCCCGTGAAGACCACTTACTCGGGAGATAAATTAGCGAATTATACATGATCGGGATTGTCTGTTTGCACGGATCGCCAAAGAGGATTGTATCGGACAGAGGTACCCAATTTACCTCAAGGTTCTGGAATAAGTTGCATGAAGCCATGGGAACCCGCTTGAACTTCAAGATACCTTATCATCCATGCAGACAGATGGAGCAGACCGAAAGAGTCAACCAGATTCTAGAGGATATGTTGAGAGCTTGTGCATTGGCTTATGCTACCTCTTGGGATAAAAGTTTGCCGTATCTTTGAGTTCGATTACAACAATAGTTATCGAGGCTAGACTGAGATGTCACCTTTTGAGGCCTTCAGATGGTCGACCGCTGCTGACGCCATTGAATTGGAATAAGACCGGCGAGCCGTGTCTTTGGGCCTCGATATTCTTCAAGAGCCTGAAGAATGATCGCTATGATTAGGGAAAGGTTGAAGATAGCCCAATCACGCGAGAAGAGTTATGGCCGACAACCGTCGCCGGACTTGAGTTTTGAACTGTAAGACTATGTATACCTTAGAGTTACGCCGCTCGGAGAGGAGTTAAGAGGTTCCATGCCAAAGGGAAACTTCGCACCCCGTTATGTTGGACCATTTAAGATTTTGAGCCGCAGAGGCGAAGTTGCTTATCACCGGAGTTGCCGCGATCGTTAGCGAGGAGTGCATGATGTATTCCATGTGTCCGATTGAAGAAGTGTCTCTGAGTTCCCGAGAAATGTACACCGCTAGAGTCAATTGAGTTGCAAGAGGATTTGACTTATAAGGAGCATCCGTGAGGATTCTAGACACAATGGATCGAGAAACTAGAAACAAGTCAACCCGCTTTCAGTAGAGTTCGAGTGGAGCAACCATGAAGAAAGCGACTTGGGAGCCACAAGAGGATTTGAAGAAAGAGTTTCCAAACCTATTCTCAGTGAGCCCCGAATCTCGGGACGAGATTCTATTAAGGGGAGGTTTGTAACACCCCAAAATTTTGCTTTTCTTAAATTCATGTGTGATTTGGCACTTTGGTGAATTTTTGGAATTTTCTGAATTTATTTGGATTTATTTGGAATTTATTTGAATTTATTCCATTTTGAAATAATTAAAGAATTTAATTTTACAAATAAAATTTTGTTGGAAATATTTTATTTGAGTCCAAAATGATCCAAAGTATTTTCCAGAATTTTTCTGGAATTTTTCCGAGTATTTTGCTATTTTTAATGAATTAATTGAATTTCTGGGAATTATTTTAAATATTAAATCGCTGGAAATCCAAACCAGTCAAGCATCGCTCATCCGATCGAGCCCGAGTCAGACTTCGAAGTTCGAACCGACCGAGCCGATTGACTCGATCAAACGACTCAAAACCCTAATCAATCCCAACCGTTGGATCAAGATCCAACTACCGAGATCCGCCGTGCAGATTCGAGCCAGTATCCGGCCCGGATCCGATCGCGCCCGGCGATCGTGGGCCGTTGATCGTGCCACGTGGGCCGAGCGTCATCGTCTCCGCGAGTCCGGAAGCCGGACTCGCCGCGCCGCGCCCGGCCGTAGAACTAGGTTTCCGTCCTCGCACGAACGCCGAGGCTATTTAAAGCGTGAGACGCCCCCCGAGGTTGCCCTCATCTTTGCGCACCCGTTCCCGAGCCATCTCGCCGAGCCGCCGCCGCTTGCCCGCACGTGCTCGCCGGAGTTGGAGCCACAGGCGCGGCGGTTGAACGCCGATTCGCCGCCGTCCGTCGTCTTCCGCCGAAGGAGCCTGAGATCCGGAACCACCGTGGACGCAGACGCAACCGAAGGAAGGATTCATCTCGCCGAGCGGCCCAAACGCCGTCGGGCTCGTCGTCGTTTCGTCTCGGTGCCCAAGCCTCGCCCGCGCCATCGCGGACTTCGCGAGCTCGGTGAACCGCCGAGATCGGATCGGACGGTTGAGGTGAGTTCACGTGTCCCCAACCCGATTGGATCCGGACCGTTGGATTAAGATCCAACGGTTCACAATTGCCACGCGTCGTAGTAGTGTTATTATAGGATTAGATCTGGACCGTCCGATCTAGATCGAGCGGCCCACGATCAACGAGTAGTTTTCAACGTGTTAACCCTGGATCTAATCCGCGCCGTTGATTTTCAAACCAACGGCCGTGATTGCGCCACGTGTCGGGAAGTTGGACCGACGCGGCCAGATCGCGCTGCTGGCAGCGTGGCCACCGACACGCGGGGCCCGCGTGTCGGCCGATCGCACCGTGACGCGTCACCATGACGCCATCGGTGGACCCACTGCCGACGCACTGCGGCCGAGCCCGCCGACGCCGATGACGTCACCCGAAAGGGCCCACATGTCGATCTCACGTGAAGTCGTGGACCGAGTCCACCAGAGACCCGAGCCGAGCGTGGACCAAGTCCATGGACCGGTGGCGCCACCAACCAATCGAGAGGCTGCCACGTGTCCATCTTTGACGCAATAATTAATTTCCGAAAAGAAAATGATTTATTAATTCGAAATATTGATTCAAATTTGGATTCAAACTTCAAGCGCTTATAACTTTTATGCTTCAACTCCGATTTGAGTGATTCAAATTTCTAAATTTGTATAAAATTGAGATCTACTCAAATATGAATTTTATTTAATTTTTGGACTAAAGTTTTTCTCTGTAAAATTATTTAATTGATTATTTAAACTTTAAATAATCATAACTTTTATGCTTTTAACTCCAAATTTGACGATTCCAGTTTCTAAAAATCCATAAAATTATGTTCTTTCTGTTTGTGGATTTTATTTGGATGTTTGGACACTTTTTGCCTATTGTTTATTTGTGTATTTGCTATTTGCACGCTTTACGAGTAGACGTTGAAGTGCCGGAAGGATTCGAAGGAGAAGTATTAACTCAGGATCCAACTCAAGATCAAGAACAAGTACTTTTTGAAGGCAAGTTGTGCTTTGACCATGTTGATCCTATTTCGAAATCTATTTTGATTTAAACTATTGCATGCTAGTTCAGTTAGAAAAATACTTTGCTTAAACATGGGGATTAGATAAATACCAATTTGCTGTATGACACCTTGATTATCTAAGTATGTGCCATGATCCCTTGTCACCCTAGTTGTGGATTACTAGTTGGGCATTATTAAATCGCCAACATGGGTTTAGACCGTTGTAGTACACTGCTTAGACCGGCTACGTGCTCATGACATGATTTTGGACAATCAAATGTTAATATTGACTTAATGATATATTGAACCTGTTTTGGAAAGGTATCATGTGATGTTGATGGCACGTGGTGCATGGTAATCAAGCGGGTTTGATAAACAGTTTTCTGATCGGGCATGTGGCAAAGAGTAATCAGGTGGGCAGCTTGTGGCATTGGGAGTGTTGTTTTGGTTTCGGGTAGTCTTGCCCTGGTCACCCTAAGGACTTAACCTTGCAAGCCTTTGAACTGGGTCTAACGTGCAACCACATGTCTCAGAATGGGACGGACCTAGTTGACTAAGTTGCTAATAACGCACTGTGGGACCTCGGGAGGTCAACTACACCCTTTGTGTAAGTTGTGCGGAGGCGTGGCCGAGTGAGGCCAGGTACCCATCTAACGGTTGATTGGCCTAGACTTCGCCTTAGCGAAGGGAAGGGTTAGTCTTAATAACCGGAGGACCACTTGTATTGTTAGAGGTTTCGAAAGACTTTGTTACTGAACTCGCCTTTGTGGTGTTTGACTGTATCTTGTGGGTAAAGTGCATAACCTCTGCAGAGTTTAGAATCTATTCGAATAGCCGTGTCCGCGGTATTGGACATCGCTCGGGAATTACAGTCAAGGGTTAGATTTTCTCAAAAATAACTTTGGTTTGAAAGGTTGGGTTGGTTTAATAATGAAGGTGATGGAAATGTGGTTTAGGATGGGGAAAATGTTTATTTAACTTCTTGAAAAGTTATTTATGCTTTACTTATTTCTACTGCTTTCGAATCTACTTATATTACTTGTTAAATGCTGTTTACTGCAAATATACCTTGAGCTATTCCTTTGTACCAAGCCATGCATATAGTATATTAGCCTGCATTCTGTGCATGACTTGCTGAGTACCAAGTACTCACCCTTGCCTCAACACAATATCAGTTGAAGAGGAGATTACGCCAGCTTTGGAGGAGGAACTCCAAGAGGATCCGTCTACTTAGGGATGCGAGCCGGTCAGGTTACTGTGGTATCTTTGGATGGCGCCACGAAGTTATCTTATTTTCCGCTGCTATTATTTTTCTCTGAATAAGTTTCGCCTTACGAGGCATACATTTGTAACTTGGCCATAAGGTCGAGTAACCAGTTTGGTTATTTAAATAAAGTACTTTATTGGTATCGAGTGGTATGATTGTGATATTTACCAATGTTAAGACTGTGTGCACTAGCGCGTTCCTGGACTAGTGCTGAATACACAGAGGGTCCGGATTTGCAAATTCGGGGTCCCGACAACCTGCTGATCCGCGCGGAAGTCGCGACGATGGCTCCCCGGAGACCTCGCCATGCTGGAACGCGGCCTCCTCAGAGAGGGAGAGATTCCCAAGGCTGTTGGCGGTAAAGACCAGGCTTCCGAAGCGAAAAACCTGACCCGGGGAGAAAACTGTGGAGACTCCGCTCGTTGCAGCCATCAAGCTCAACGGAGAGCTTGACACGATCCCCTACCTGGCGCGCCAACTATCGACGATCGGTTCCGCCGGCAATGAGATTTGTGATTCGAGGGGATTCGTGCGGGATCAGGGCAAGATGGTAACACAGGATGCGAGGGTGATTTTTGACAGGTTCGGGCTCTCACAGTGGAGATAATACCCTAGTCCTGTGTTTTTGTTGATATGAGTCTCTCTCTTTTCTCCTTTTTTTCTACAGGGTTGCACCTCCCGCCTTATTGTCGGGACCCCGAATTTGCAAATCCGGACCCTCTGTGTATTCAGCACTAGTCCAGGAACGCGCTAGTGCACACAGTCTTAACATCGGTATATATCACAATCATACCAAACGATACTATCAAAGTACTTTATTTAAATAATCAAAGGGTTACTCGACCTTATGGCCAAGTTACAAATATATGCCTCGCAAGGCGAAACTTATTAAAAGAGAAATAACAAGAAATTTAAAAATCAAATAAACTGTGGGCGCCATCCAAAGATACCACAGTGCAACCGATCCGGGCTCGCATCCCTAAGTAGACGGGTCCTCTTGGAACTCCTCCTCCGAACCGGGCGTAGTCTCCTCTTCAACTGGTATTGTGTTGAGGCAAGGGTGAGTACTTGGTACTCAAGAAGTCATGCACGAATGCAAGCTAATATACTATATGCATGGCTTGGTACAAAGGAATAGCTCAAGGTATATTTGGCAAAGAAATGCCTTTTGACAAGTAATAAAGGTAGATTCGGAAAGCAAAGAGGAATAAGTAAAGCATAAATAACTTTTCAAGAAGTTTAACAAACATTTTTCCCATCCTAAACCATATTTCCATCATCTTCTTTGTTAAACCAACCCAACTTTTCAAATCCAAGTTATTTTCGTAAAAATCTAACCCTTGACTGTAATTCCCGAGCATTGTCCAAGATCGTGGACTCGGCTATTTAAATAGATTCTCAACTCGCAGAGGTTATGCACTTTACCCACAAGATACAATAAACACCACAAAGGCGAAGTTCCTCAGAATAAAGCCTTTCTAAGCCTCAAACAACACAGTGGTCCTCTCCTGTCGTGCTCTACACCATCCCTTCCTTAGCCAAGGCGAAGTATGGGACCAACACACCGTTAGATGGGTATCTGGCCACAGCCACGATACGCCTCCTCGCACAATCACACAAACGGTGTAATCGACACCCGAGGCTCCACAAGTGAGTCCTTAGCGACTTAGTCAACTAGGGCCGCCCCATTCCAGCCATGTGGTTGCAAGTATGACCCAGTTCAAAGGCTTGCAAGGTTAAGTCCTTAGAGTGACCAGGGCAAGACTACCCAAAACCAAATCAACACTCCCAATGCCACAATCGCCCACTGATTACTCTTGCCACATGCCCTGGCCGAAATCGCTTATCAAACCCCGCTTGATTACCATGCACCACGTGCCATCAACATCACATGATACTTTTCCAAAACAGGTTCAATATATCATTAAGTCCATATTAGCATTTGATTGTCCAAAATCATGTCATGAGCACGAAAGTGTGTCTAAGCAAAGATACTACAACGGTCTAAACCCATGTTGGCAATTTAATAATGTCCAACTAGTAAACCACAACTAGGGTGACAAAAGGTCATGGCACATACTTAAGTAATCAAGGTGTCATATAGCAAATTGGTATTTATCTAACCCCCACGTTTAAACAAAGTATCTTTCTAATTAAACTAGCATGCAATAGTTTAAATCAAAATAGATTTCGAAATAGGATCAACATGGTCAAAGCACAACTTGCCTTCAAAAAGCACTTGCTCTTGGTCTTGAGTTGGATCCTGAGTCAACACTTCTCCTTCGAATCCTTCCTAAGACTTCAACGTCTACTCGTAAAGCGTGCAAATAGCAAATACACAAATAAACACTATGCAAAAGATCCCAAAACTCCAAATAAAATCCATAAACAGAGAGAACATAATTTTCTGGATTTTTAGAAACTGAATCACAAATTTGGAGTTAAACGCAAAAAGTTATGATTATTTAAAGTTTAAATAATCAATTAAATAATTTTTGCAGAGAAAAACTTTAGTCCAAAAATTAAATAAAATTCATATTTAGGTAGATCTTAATTTTATACAAATTTAGAAATTTGAATCACTCAAATCGGAGTTGAAACGCAAAAGTTATAAGCGTTTGAAGTTTGGATCTAAATTTGAATCAATATTTCGAATTAATAAATCATTTTTCGAAATTAATTATTATACAAGATGGACACGTGTCAGCCTTCGATTGGTTGACGTCACCGGTCCATGGACTCGGTCCCACGCTGGCTCGGTCCACGGTGACCTTCGGCCACGGCTCACGTCGCCGACAGCGGTCCACTCGTGACGCTATCATTCTTGCCGCGACACCGGCCGGGGATACCAAGCCGACAAGCGGGTTTCACCGTGACGCCGGGCCGATGACGCGTCATGGTGCGGTTTCGCTGTCCTGCCGACGCCGCGGGCCCGCCGTGTCGCCTCACGCGGGTGATACACCGATGGCGCGGCCAAGCTTCCCGACGCGTGGCACAATCTCGGCCGTCGATTTGAAATCCGACGGTATGGATTGGGTCTCGGTTTCACGTGTTGGATTAACGCCGCGGATCTCGAGCCATTGGATCTTGATCCAACGGTTGAAATTAACCCTAACTCAGAACGCTACCCACGCTACAAGCAACGTGGTCGATTATGGGCCGTTGGATCTTGATCCAACGGTCCCGATCTAATCTGGGATCTTAGGTTGGGATAGAACGCGGCTCACCTCAACCGTCCGATTTGGATCTCGACGGTTCACCGAGTTTCGACGGCGATGGCTTGCGGCGGGCTGGCTCACCGGCGCCGAGGATGACGACCACGGCAGCGGCGCCTCGGGCGCTCTCCTGGCCAAGTGAGTGCACTCAACAGTGCGCCTGGCCGGGTTCCGGATCCGGTCTTGGTTGGGCGCGAAACGGCTTGCCGGCGGCGGAATCGTCAGAGGAACGCGGTGGAAGAGAGAGGCAACTACGGCGAGCTTTTGCGGCTAGACGGCGGTGGCTAGGGCTCTGAAACTTGAGGGAAAAGGTGCGCACGGCATGCAGCTTCAACGGGCGGCCTTGGGGCTTTAAATAGTGCCTCGACGCGGCGCAAGAACACACGAAACCCTAACGCACACGGCGCCCACTACGAGCAAATTGCCTCCGGCCTGGATCGGGAACGATGACGCCGCAGCCGCTGATCTCGATCCAACGGCCGCAGGCGAATCTGCCTCGGCCGAGCAATGACGCTGGCCGGGTCGGGTCGGACTCGAACTCGAGTCCGACTCGGCCTCTGGCCTGATGAACAAGAATCGACTTCGGTTTGATTTTCCAAATGCTTTTAATATTTAAAATAATTCCCAAAGAATTCATTTAATTCATTAAAAATAGCAAATGACTCGTAAAAATTGAAAATACTTTGGATCATTTTGGACTCAAATAAAATATTTCCAACAAAATTTTATTTGCAAAATTAAATTCTTTAATTATTTCAAAATGGAATAAATTCAAATAAATTCCAAATAAATCCAAATAAATTCTTAAAATTCCAAAATTCTCCAAAGTGCCAAATCACACATGAATTTAAGAAAAGCAAAATTTTGGGGTGTTACAAACCTCCCCTTAATAGAATCTCGCCCCGAGATTCGTGGCTCACTAAAGGAATAGGTTTGGAAATTCTTTCTTCAAATCCTCTTCGCGCTCCCAAGTCGCTTCACTTTCTTCATGGTTGCTCCACTGAACTCTACAGAAACGGGTTGACTTGTTTCTAGTTTCTCGATCCATTGTGTCTAGAATCCTCATGGGATGCTCCTTATAAGTCAAGTCCTCTTGCAACTCAATTGACTCTAGCGATGTCTGCTCTCAGGAACTCTGAGAGACATTTCTTCAATCGGACACATGGAATACGCTGTGTACTCCTCGCTAACGATCGTGGCAACTCCAAATTGTAAGCAACTTCGCCTCTGCGGCTCAAAATCTTAAATGGTCCAACATAACAGGGTGCAAGTTTCCCTTTGGCATGGAACCTCTTAACTCCCTCGAGAGGCGTAACTCCGAGGTATACAAAGTCTTACGGTTCAAAACTCAAATCTCGGCGACGATTGTCAAGATAACTCTTTTGTCGTGATTGGGCTATCTTCAACCTTTCCCTAATCATAGCGACCGCTTCTTCACCTCTTGAAGAATATCAGGCCCAAAGACACGGCGCCACGGTCTCATTCCAATTCAATGGCGTCCGACAGTGGTCGACCATACAAAGGCCTCAAAAGGTGACATCTCAGAACTAGCCTGATAACTATTGTTGTAATCGAACTCGGCATACGGCAAACTCTTATCCCAAGAGGTAGCATAAGCCAATGCACAAGCTCTCAACATATCCTCCAGACTGGTTGACTCTTTCTGGCCTGTCCATCCGTCTGTGGATGATAAGCCGTCTTGAAGTTCAAACGGGTTCCTATGGCTTCATGCAACTTATTCCGTAACCTTGAGGTAAATTGGGTACCTCTCGTCCGATACAATCCTCTTTGGCACTCCGTGCAAACAGACAACTCGATCATGTACAACTCTGCTAACTTATCTCCCGAGTAGGTGGTCTTCACGGGGATAAAATGGGCTACTTTGGTCAAGCGATCCACTATAACCCATATGGAGTCATAACCTCCTTGAGTCTTCGGCAAACCGGTAATGAAATCCATTCCGATTTCCTCCCACTTCCACTCAGGTATCTTCGGCCGTAGCAATCCTCGCTGGTCTCGATGCATTGCCTTGACTCTCCGCATACATCGCACAAGGTAACATGCTCGGCAACTTCACGTTTCATGCTCGGCCACCAGAATCTCTCCTTCAGATCCTGATACATCTTGGCGCTTCCAGGATGAATCGAGTACTTGGAGTCATGGGCTTCTTCCAAAATCAGTTGCTTTAACTCCTTTTTGTTAGGCACACAAATGCGATCCTTCATCCACAACGTGCCTTGCTCATCCAACTTGAAGTCCTCTCGCCTTGCCTTCCTCCTTTTGGACTTAATCCTACGGATCCTGTCATCATCCTTCCGTCCTTCTCGGATCTGGTCCTCCAAAGTAGGCTTTACTTCCAATGCGGCCAAGAATCCGCTTAGGTACAACCTCAATCTTCATCTTTTGAAAATCCTCACATAACTCATCCTCGACTTGTGGCTAGCAACGCGTACTCACGGTATGGCTTTTCCGACTCAGAGCATCGGCTACTACGCTGGCCTTCCGGGATGGTAATGGATTCCGACATTGTAGTCCTTGATCAACTCTAGCCATCTCCTTTGCCTCATATTCAGATCCGATCGGGTGAATATGTACTTAAGGCTCTTATGATCCGTATATACTTCACATCTGCTTCCAATCGATAGTGACGCCATATCTTCAAAGCATGCACTACGGCCTAACTCTAGGTCATGTGTCGGATAATTTTCCTCATGCGCCTCAATCGCCTTTGATGCATAAGCGGCGACCTTTCCATTCTCGTGACAAGACACATCCAAGTCCTTGGCGCGATGCGTCACAATAAATATCGAGGCTTTGAGCAACATCCGGTAGAACTAACACCGTGCTGATGTCAATCGCTTCTTCAGCTCACAAATCCTTTCTCACATTCGGCGTCCATGCAAACTTCTTTTCCTTCTTCAGCAATTGCGTAAGAGGTTTCGCAATTGTCGAAAAGCCTTCGATGAAACGGGCGGTAGTATCCTGCCATTCCAAGGAAACTCCGAATCTGGGTCACCGCCTTTGGTTGTTCCCAATGTAACACGCCTTCTACTTTGCTTGGATCTACTGGCGACTCCTTCATGCGGTCATTACATGTCCAAGAAACTCCACCTTGTCCTTCCAAAAATCACACTTGTTGAACTTGGCGAAAAGTTGTCGTTCCTCAGCTTTTCCAAAACTCGCCTTAAGTGTTCGGCATGTTCCTCCTCTGCCTTGGAGTAGATTAGGATATCGCCTATGAACACGACGACAAACTTGTCCAAATATTCCATGAACACCTTATTCATCATATTCATGAAATAAGCGCGATTAAATCGGCCCAAAGGACATAATCAGAAACTCGTAATGTCCATATCTTGACGAGAATGCGGTCTTCGGGATATCTTACGATCGGATCTTCAATCGATGGTATCCCGATCTCGAGATCAATCTTGGAGAAAACTCGGCTCCTCTTAACTGATCAAACAAATCATCAATCCTGGTAGCGGATACTTATTCTTCACGGTGACTTCATTGAGTGCACGGTAGTCAATGCACATCCTGAAACTCCCGTCCTTCTTCTTGACAAACAAAATCGGTGCTCCCCACGGCGATTTAACTTGGTCCGATAAATCCTTTATCCATTAATTCTTCCACTGCTTTCTTCATTTCTACCAACTCCTCGGTAGACATCCGATAGGGTCTCTTTGCTATCGGTGCTGTACTGTACAAGCTCTATCACAAACTCTATGTCCCTGTGCGGCGGCATACCGTAGATCCTCGGGAAAACGCCTGGGTACTCATTCACTACCGGACATCCTCTATGCCGATTGCCTTGGTACTGTTAACCATCAACTGTCCATCTCTAATCGCAGTGGGCTTGAAATTCCACTTTCTTCCCACACGGGCTCTCCACTGTGATAGTCCTTCGTCCACAATCCAATACAGCCTTGTGCTTGGATAACCAATCCATTCCCAATATGACATCTACGGTCTGGGTCTCCAAAATTATAAGGTTTGCTAGGAACTCTATTCCATCTATTAGTATTCTCACCGGAACATCCTACTTCCGCTCGGAGTTCGAACCAGTGGGTTTGAACTAAAAGGTGCACTTAAGTCTTGCAATTCTCAAGTCATTTCTAGCAGCAAAGCCTTGCATAAACAAACGAATGCGAAGCTCCGTGAGTCAAACAAAATCACAGGTGTATCGAGTTAACAAGTAACTTACCCAAGACGACGTCGTAGCATTTTGCAAAGTGCATCTGCGGTGACATGGTTGACTCGGCCTCACCCACGATGCAGGGTGTGGCTCCTGTCTTTGGCGTCCTAGCTGGGTGGTTCCTAGATTGAAGCGAACTGGGTCACTCGCTGTCTTCTTTGGACAGCTGTTGGCAAAGTGTCCTGGCTCGTTGATTGTAGCAGCGTCTCACCGTTTCCTTGCCGATCGCTCGAGTAGCGTTTCTAGCGGGCCGGGTGCAGTAGTTTTGATTGATGTGTCTTGGTGCCGGGGATGGTGTCCTTGTCGCACTCTGCGGTTGGAATCTGAAGAATTGATTTGGTGCAACTCTCAAGCGCTGTTGCGCTCCCTGACGTGATCCTTGTCGTTGCATCCTCGCGCTTCTGTTCTCATCCGGGCCTTGCGCTTGTCCTCAAGAATAAGCGCCTTATTCACCAACTCTTGGAAATGCGGAAAGGTGTGGGTGATCAATCCTACTTGCAATCTCGAGTTAAGTCCCTTCATAAAACGAGACTGCCTGGATTTATCCGTCGCTACATCCTCAGTGCGTAGCGTGCTAGCTGTGTGAACTTGTTCGTAGTCGGCCACCGGTGATTACCTTGCTTCCGCTGCTCAACTCCTCCTTCTTAAGGTCCATGATTCCTTCAGGCACGTGATAATCTGTCGGAATGCACTGTGAACTCTTCCCAAGTGATATCTTGAGGGTTCTCTGCGTGGCACTGTAAGTTCTCCCACCATTCGGCCATTTCCTTCCAAGCGATGAGAAGCGTAAAGTACCTTCTCATTCCCTATGCATTGAGCTATGTGTAGCTTCCTCTCAATTGATCTTAACCAATCGTCGGCCTCCAACGGATTGGCATTCCCAGAGAAAGTGGGTGGGTGAGTCCTCATGAACTCCGACAGCCTTGTATTCTGGCGTGGTCCCTGATTAACTTGATTAGCAAAGTGGCCTGAGCAAAGGACGTGCTGCATTTGTTGCATCATAGCATGCATCAATCGAGTCCGGGCAGCAAGAAACGCTCCAAATTCTGCATATCCAAAGTGGCGGTCTTTGGTGCTCCATCATTGGGGTTTTCTGGGCGAGATCCACTCCCATTGCTTCCAAAGTTTCCACGGGTGTTCACCATCTCGCCGATTTGCTCTAGGTTTAGAGATGAGAGGGAAACAAGAATAGACAAGTAATATGGAACTTATGCGCTTAAAGGGGTAACTTTAAGGTCCATCTTTATTATTAATAACTTGGTATGGCTGCCATAATGCCTAAGGGCCTTGCAACACATACCGCACACTCAACAAACAAAGCAAATCCAAATCGAACTAACTCCGAGTCTAACGCCTAAAGGGTGACTCTTTATTCTATGACGTGACTCGGCGAAGGAGTCTCATTATAGAACCTATGCTCACTCATCGAGAAAACCTCCACGGCCTGGTACGGGTCTTTGTGGCATAGGCGTAAACTTGATTGCCATGTCCAGCAATCGTGTCCTCTGTGGTAGTCGAAGAAGCGATGTCCTCATCGAGATCTCGACTCCTCTGGATCTGGCTCGTGTAGCTCAATCGCTCTGGGTCTGGTCCGTACAAAGTCATCTCCAACTCGTCAATCCTTCGTGAGAAGGTGTGCCACATACTCTTGAGCTTTCCGCCATCTGTTCTTCTCTGTCGTGATCTCCTTGCGGGCCTTCAGTAGCTCCTTGCTTGTATTATCTAGTACATCCTCCTGGCGACGACAAATCGTGCCAATCGTGGTAACCGTGGCATCCTCATCCAGAATCGCCTTGGTCGAGAAGGTTATCATTCTGGCGGATGGTAGCAGTACACCGTGCATCTCCAACTCTCTGGCGTAGATACGGGTAATGTGCCGCATTGCTCGTCGTGATACTTCTTGGATACCCATCTGCATTGTAGATCTCCGGTAGTGCAGTGTATCTACGATTGCCTGGCCCTTTTTCCTAGCAGTACCTCAATCCTCACATCACAAGCCTTGATCAATCCCGCTTGTCTGATCACTTCCACTTGGTATTGGGGCTTCTCAAAATCTCCGAGAGTCTGTAGCATATGCCAAAGTTCCGCGGCGTGACCAACTCCCAGATCAACGTAGTTGAACTCTTCCTCCATCTGTCACAAGAGTGCTTTTACGTAAGAACTTGAAATTTTTAAATTGTGACAAGGTAAGGGAAAATTTCAGCAAGAGACAAGAAAAGAGAGAAGGGGATAAGTCGAGATGTCATTTCTTGTCTTCACTAATTTTTTTAGCTTTAGAAAATAGGTTTTATCCTCACTACGACCATTCTAGCTTAGGGTTGAGCCTACGGTCAAGTATGGCTCTGATACCACCTCTGTCGGGACCCCGAATTTGCAAATCCGGACCCTCTGTGTATTCAGCACTAGTCCAGGAACGCGCTAGTGCACACAGTCTTAACATCGGTAAATATCAATTAAATAAAGTTTGGAGTTAAAACGCAAAAGTTATGATTATTTAAAGTTTAAATAATCAATTAAATAATTTTTGCAGAGAAAAACTTTAGTCCAAAAATTTGGAATCGTCAAATTTGGAGTTAAAACGCAAAAGTTATGATTATTTAAAGTTTAAATAATCAATTAAATAATTTTTGCAGAGAAAAACTTTAGTCCAAAAATTAAATAAAATTCATATTTAGGTAGATCTTAATTTTATACAAATTTAGAAATTTGAATCACTCAAATCGGAGTTGAAACGCAAAAGTTATAAGCGTTTGAAGTTTGGATCTAAATTTGAATCAATATTTCGAATTAATAAATCATTTTCTTTTTCGGAAATTAATTATTGCGTCAAGATGGACACGTGTCACCTCGATTGGCTGGTCGACGTCGGCCGGTCCATGGACTCGGTCCACGCTTGGCTCGGGTCCACGGTGGACTCGGTCCACGGCTCACGGTCGCTGACAGGTGGGTCCACTCGGGTGACGTCATTGCCGCTGCCAAGACACCGCTGGGACAGTGGCCGATAAGCGGTTTCACCGTGGCGTCGGCGATGACGTCATGGTGCGGTTACCGCTGCCTCCGACGCGGCGGGCCCGTAGTGTGTCGTCTCACGTCTTGGCGGGTGCCGATCACGGCGGTCAAGCTTCCCGACGCGTGGCGCAATCTCGGCCGTCGATTTGAAATCCGGCGGTATGGATTGGGTCTCGGTTTCACGTGTTGGATTAACGCGGGCGGATTCGAGCCGCTGGATCTTGATCCAACGGTTGAAATTAACCCTAACTCAGCGTTACCCACGTTACAAGCAACGTGGCGATTATGGGCCGTTGGATCTTGATCCAACGGTCCCCGATCTAATCTGGGATCTTAGGGTTGGGATAGAACGTGGCTCACCTCAACCGTCCGATTTGGATCTCGATTCCACCGAGCTCGGACGGCGATGAGCCCGCGGCGGCGGAGCTCACTGGCGCCGAGGATGACGACCACGCGGCACGGCGCCTGGGCGTCTCCGGCCAAGTGAGTGCACTCAACAGTGCGCCTGCCGGGGTTCGGATCCGGTCTTGGTTGCGGCGGAAACGTTGCCGTGGCGGAATCGCCGAGGAACGGTGGAAGAGAGAGGCACCACGGCGAGCTTTTGCGGCTAGACGGCGGCTAGGGCTCAAACTTGAGGGAAAAGGTGCGCGCGATGCAGGCTTCAACTGGGCGGCCTTGGGGCTTTAAATAGTGCCTCGACGCGGCGCGCAACACACGAAACCCTAACGCACACGGCTGCCCACGGCGAGCGATCCGCCTCCGGTCGGATCGGAACGATGACGCGCACCGCTGGATCTCGATCCAACGGCTCGCGTCCGCAGGCTCGGTCGAGCCGGACGCGGCCGGTCCGGTCGGACTCGAACTCGATTCCGACTCGGGCTCGGTCGGATGAACAAGAATCGACTTCGGTTTGATTTTCCAGTGTTTTAATATTTAAAATAATTCCCAGTAATTCATTTAATTCATTAAAAATAGCAAATGACTCAGAAAAATTCCAGAAAAATTCTGGAAAATACTTTGGATCATTTTGGACTCAAATAAAATATTTCCAACAAAATTTTATTTGCAAAATTAAATTCTTTAATTATTTCAAAATGGAATAAATTCAAATAAATTCCAAATAAATCCAAATAAATTCCAGAAAATTCCAAAAATTCTCCAAAGTGCCAAACCACACATGAATTTAAGAAAAGCAAAATTTTGGGGTGTTACACTTATATACTGGGGGGAGGGGATATTACACAGGGGTGCCACCTGGCATCGCATCAGGTTGGGCTATGAGTATCCCGTTTGTCCTCACTCGTCTGGCTCAGCTGCCACCGAAGGATCTGCTCTCCACTTTCCCGACCCACGCCTGTCGATTCGCCAGGGTTAGTTGGTCTCAGGCTGTGGGCGTCAGACCATGCGCCCTACTTTATGCAGAGGCGTTCTGTCGTGGGGTGGAGTCCAGTCGGGCAGGTGATACGCCGTGGGCCTTGAAGATGGGTTGGCCCGCGACCTTGTCCGCTTGAAACCATGGTAACCTTGTGGCCCGGTACCCTCTAGCAAGCCAGCAGTGGGCCCCTTTAAAGGACCCTGACCTCAGTTATTCCACAGGTACTGTTGTTACATGATGAATGAATGGTGAAAAGGAAACATGAAATCGTTTACGTATAATTAATCATAAAAGAGTCGATGAGCCAGGTCAGTGAGAAAGTCATATATGGATATATGACTAATCCGGAGTGCTTTTGAAAAGTTTTCATTCATGTCATGAATCGAGATGTCCATTTCTTTCTAGTATGAAAAGAAATAACTAATAAATTATGGTATTTTTGCTGTGGCGTAAGAGATTTGAGTTTTCTTTGCATCTTAGCTTAGGAAAATAAAATGAGTGCTCTTTGGATGTTGCCGAATTCTTTCCAAAGTGGTTTTAACACTTTGGGGCTCGAGTTGTTGTATGTGGATCAATGGGGTTCATGGTATGGTTGAGTATGCGAAATATGTTTACACTTGTGCTTGATTACTAAGTGTTAATATGTGAGGGCGAGACCCTCTTAAGAAAGGAGCCAATTGTGGTTTGGTAAGGTTTTACGGTCCTAGATTGGGGCTAGGTGTCGAACCTTAGTGGTACAAGGGTGGATTGTGATGGAGGTTGATAATGTCTGGGTTCAACTTTTATTAAAAGTATCGATGGCATTTCTCAGGAATGTAGAGAGGTTGTTAAACGAAATGTGACTCGCTTTGATTGTGCCATGTTGAGTTTAATGAAATGTGGTAGTCAGGTTGGTTGTGATAGTAGTGTGAAGTGTTTGTCGTTATGATTCAGGCGTATTAGTTTGATGGAGCCCTTTAGTGGGTGAAATCGCGGATTCTGGTTCGGGAAATTGGAAGTAAAAGTGGAACTGTGAGAGGCTGCACTTAGTTGAGCTAAGTTAACTCTTTCTCGCTAAGTGTAGGCCTTTGGGAAATTGTTTGTCGTTTGGTTCGGTTCGAGTCTTTGCGTGGATGTTTTGTGTTGTGGAGAAGTCTTCAGTCCCTTGGGGACTTTGTCTTGTTCTTGGCGTTCTTCGGATTCGAGGTCGAATCCTGTTAAGGGGGAGAGAATGTGATATCATGGGATATAACATTATAGAAAGTGACATTTTAGAATGGGACTTTATAGATTACGGCTTTCGGTACAACTTTATATCATATTTTCGGGCTATTTCTGGGAGTTTAGGCCTTTCCGGGGGAGTTTGGGCCTTGGGGGACCTTATTGGGCCGTAGGTGGGGGTCCCCAGCCCATGTGGGGGAGGAGGTGGGAAGCAAAACCCACCTCCCCATGCGCTCCTAACCCTAAACCCTTTAATGCTGAACCCATGGATTATCTAGTTGATGCTATCATTACCTATGCTATTGTGATATGAACTTGTTGTCGTTGCTTAGAAACTATGGTAATATTGTTGTGGCTTCAAACCATGGAAAAACAAATGTTATGCTGCCGAATTTTTTGTTAAAGACATGTAGCGTAGTTGCTATAATTTATGGTTAATTATGTGTTTTTGGTTGTGCTTAGACTTGTTTGGGTGACATTCGCGGCATACTAGGTGCCGGGGTGTTGCAAACAATTTTGAGTACCCGGATATGTGTCCAACACTAGTTCCCAAGATCAAAGCCTAGTGCCCACATATCCCGCATTCGAGATGAATCATTACACATACATACGTAATTGACATAAAGGTAGACTAGAACTATTATATCTACTTAGTTATTACAATTCATGGCCGACCGACCAAATATAACACAAGAGTAATTTGCAGTAGCAATGAAGAAAAAAACCAAAATTAAGAGAGTGGTATGCCCATCCAAACCCAAAGGCAACTGACTAGGAGTAGCCCTACTTCATTCGTCCTGTAACACCCCGTAAAACTAAACTATAGAACAAGAAAATTTCAACAGCATCTCCCCTAAAAACAGGACATTACGGAAGCATTTCATGATAAGCAATTCAAACAAGAATATAAGCAATTCAACAATACTAGCGACAACAAGTCTAAGCCAACCGTAATCAAGTATAAGTTTAGACATAACAACAAATAGTCTAAGTGCAAATAAAATTCAGCAAGCTAATGTATTAAATAAACACTAGTTCATGGGAGTTGTGATGACATTCGAAGGTTTATTGTGTTGCTAGCCCACCCCTCATGCTTATGTCTCTTGCACGCTACCTGAAAAACAACAAAACACAAGCAGTGAGATTGGGAAATCTCAGCAAGCAGAACAATTAACACATCATCACATCCATCAAGAATTTAACACACCACATGCTTTACTTTTAACACCACAACATTGATTACCACAACCTCAATAAAATGCTCATGCTTGTGCATATGCTTATGCCATGATCCTCTTCACCGTGCCCTTTCTCAGGAACACACGGTGTTGTACCGGTACGGTCGCGCACGCTGGCATCGACAAACTTCCAATGCATGATTATGCAGTTAATGCTTCATGCATGAATTCATTCATAAACTTCCACATTGAGTCCACATATTTGCATGCCATCATATAACATGGATAGAAAACAAATAACATTGTGATGAACTATTTAGACAATTCAACCAATAGGCAACATCATTCTTCTCTTAACTCATGGATCAAAGCCAAAACACATCATCACATTGCTAATCTAATTATTGCAATCTTCCTAGCAGATGATCAAACCATGTATGATTAATGTCATCGGAAAATATAACGAAGGCAATGCAAAACAACGATGTATAGCTCAACCCTAACACTACTTCCACTTGCCTTTACCGACGTAGACGACGGAACTAGTTGCGTCCAGAAGGGGCACCACCTGTACAAGCATATTTTTAGTATGTAATAACACCACAATTGATCACACAACTCAAATACGCAATTCCTACAACCCGTTCCCCTTTTCCAACACCGAAACCCCGTTCTGTCCGGACCGAACAGCAGCAACCCCCATTCTCTTTTTCGTATCTTTCTTTCTACAGAACAGAAAAATATGAAAAAATTACAGGAGCTAGATATTGACGAGATCTACAACTTTCCAGAAGATCATAAATTCTAATTCCTCCGTTAAATATGCCTAAACAGTCGTCCAACACAGTGGATGAAATCTGTTCCCAGATTCTGTTCGTCGGTTTGCAACAGCGATAACTCTCAGAACACTTCCCCAAAAATTCTGAAAAAAATACAGAAGCTAGGTATCGACGTTATCTACAACTTTCTAGTTATAGGTTTTGGCAGGAAAAATCATCTATGCCACGAAAAATGCGAAACAATCCGCGCTGCACAAATCCCCCTTCCAGAAACAGCACCACGTGAACATCTACCCTTCTCCCCCAACAAGATCCATCCAAAACCCTCACCACCAGATCTAATACACTCCTAATCCCTAGGTAAAACAGAGGTAAAAGTTTGGGAATTTTACCTAGTGATCTCCCTTGCGAACCCACGAAGAACACGCGAAGAACCCCGAATCGGCGATCTGCTCGTCCTCCACGCCTCCACGGAGTCGCTCCTCGCCTTCTCCTTCGCGATTCGCGGTGGATCTTGAGCCACCACGTGGGGAGAGGAAGGGGAGGGAGAGGTGGCTGCTAGGGGAGGGAGAGGGAGTGGGAGAGGCGCCTAGGGTTTGGGGGTGTGGCCGGCCACATGGGGGGGCGCACCACTAGTGGGCCGGCCCACTAGGGGGGTGGGAGGTGGAGGTGGGAGGAGAGATTCCCGGTCCAGGCCCAAGTTTTCTTCGGCCTTTTATTCCCTAGCCCAAAACCCAAAATAAAAATTAAAATGCAGCATTTTCTTCAATTGTTTCATTCCCCGACAATTCCGTCAATCCTCTCCGAAACAAAAACAAGGAAGAAAAGTTCTAGGGCATCACACGTCCAAATACTCATTTTACCCTAGTGCAAAGTATGATTCATCGAGGATCTCATCATTACCATTGTTTGAATATTTTTAGTGTAGTACTGCAGCTCATCCAGTGGGTTTTGGAGGACTCGGAAGGGGAAATGGGTTGGTGGGCGCCTATCTTGGGCCTTAGGAGTTATTATGTGGGTTATTTGTGGAGATTGAAGGGGTTTCTGGGCCTTGGTGTTGGGTTTTTGGCCCATGAGTGGGGGGAACTCATCCCCTAACCCTAGCCATCCTCTCCCGTCCCCCCCAATGTGCCCCCACCTTCCTTTCCTGGCCGCCTCTCCCCCTCCTAGTGACTCCTAGTGCCCCCCCACTTCCTAGCCATGCGCCCCCTCTCCGCCCCCACATCTCCCTCTCTCCCACGCCCTCTCTTGTCCCTCCTAGGCATCTCTATCCTACCAAATATCCACTTTTGCACTACCCTTGGTGGGTCATAAGTTTGCTGCCCTGGCGTGGATCGTGGATGGAGGTTTGACAGCGAGGCGGGATCTGTGTTCGTCGTCAATCTCGCGCTCCTTCGGGGAGGTATGTTCTTTGTTTGATCTAGGGTTCTATGGGGGGAATTGGGTGGCTGTGATCAGGAGAGTAATCTTTAGAATTGTTGGTTTTAGAGTTGGGGGATAAAGAAGTTTAGGTGAAATTAATCTCGAGACTATTTTCTATGCGTTGGGACATATTAGTTCGTATTGTTATAACACAGTTTAGAGAATTTTAGAGTCATTTCCTGATGGGACAGCCATTGCAAAAACAGCAGATAATCGTCTTATCTTTCATTAGAGATTGAAATCATGAAGTTTTGTTCAACCATTTGAATGTTATGGCTGTTTTACCGAAGGCTGTCCAGAATCTGTCGCAGCTGACAGCACCTATGGTAATTCGCAATTTAGGGCTATTTAGAGGCCGAAATAGATTTTCTCAATAGTTAGAAAAAGTTAGAAAAATTCCTTTAGATGATGAAAATATCCTCATTTATCGAATTTGAAGTAGTAGAACTCAAGTTATGGTCATTTGAAGCCTATTGTCTCGTTTGGTAGAAAACTAGTTTCATGGTTTCGGAGTTGGTCATAGGTTCGCTGTCATTTTACATTTTGTGCCACTTATTTCAGGTGGTGTAAACCCAGGAGTGATGTCAACCTCCCGCCACACCGCTTCTTGAGGTTAAAGGCAAGTGCATTGCGTTGTTTGTTGCTTGGTAGTGCGTTGATTGCTTAATGTTTTGCGACCTAGACACCCTATAGATTTGATATGTTTTGCTACCATATTACTCATGAATATGATTAGGGTAATGTGAATGATAAGTTTATGGATGTGAGGATATGTTAATGTTATGTATATGGTTATGGCTATGCGAATGTTGGAAAAGAATGAAATTTGCAATTTGTTCATGTTATTTGCATATGTGCATTCATGATAGAAGAGGTGACCCATATGGGCCTCTGTGCTCACACATAATGAGCACGAAAGACCTAATTCGGTAGGCCCCTCCACGGGATGGAAGGGAATGACAAGGTGCACACCGACGGGTGTGCACTCAGCAATACTGGTATTTGCTATGTGATGTGCATTTATGAGCATGCATGATGCATTGTATGAATGAAGAGTTGTGAATGTTAATTTAATGTGTTCACTTCCTTGTATGGTCACAAGACATGATTGAAAATTTCATATTCCATGCTTATGTTTTGTTTTTATAACGTGATGCACTTTACTGAGTTTTGGACTCACGCTTGTTTGTTTATTGTTTTTTTAGGTAGCTTGAGATTGGCATATCAAAAAGGGAATTAGCACCACCACTTCACCTAGCATCACACAATTAGGCAATTGCATAATTGAATTTCTTTGTAATAACTTCTTCTAGTGAACTATGTCATTAATTATGCTGTGCTGTTGATTATGCTATCTTTAACTATGGTTGTCTTGTTGGTCACTTTTGATTAAATGTTTATCTCATAAACATTCGTGTGTGGTTAAGACTTATTTTCTTGTCTTGAGAAGGTTTTATATCCTCAGTTTAAGTCGTTGTTATTATCTTTCATTATTCCTTTGTGCTTTTATTCTATTGTTGTTGCATAGAGCTTCGTTAAAGAGGATTCGTGCTGTTGAAATTTACTTTAAATTGATAATGATATTGCTGGAATTTGTTCGTTGTATTGTTATTTAATTGTTAGTCTTCCTCTCTGTAGTGACATTCTGGGCACACTAGGTGTAACAACCCATAAATCTCAACTGTTGTACAAGAAAAATTCGACAGCATATCCCCTAAAACAGGACAATACGGAAACAATTCAAATAGGAATAATATCACGACATCAATACTAGAGACAACGAGTCTAATTCAACCAGGTATCAACCATAAGTATAAAACATCTCTAATGGGCCAACCATAAACGAGAACAAGTTTAAAGAGAACAACAATGGGTCGATATGTAATAAAATTGCATCCAACTAATGAATTATTTAAAGCACTAGTTCATGTGAGTCGTGATGACACCAGAAGATTTATTGTGTTGCTAGCTCACCCTTCATGCTTACGACTCACGTGCGCTACCTGGAAACATCAAAACAGCAAGTAGTGAGATTGGGTAATCTCAGCAAGCGGAACAACTAATACAAATAACACATCCACCATATATCTAGCATTCCCCATTCCTCATATCCAATCTCAGCAAGAGGACATTGAGTCCACACCACTTCAGTAAAATGCATATGATTGTGCACATGCTTATGCCATGATCCTCCTCACCGTGCCCTTTCTCAGGAACACACGGTGTTGTACCGGTACGGTCGCGCACGCTGGCGTCGACAAAACTTCCAATGCATGATTATGCAGTTAATGCTTCATGCATGAATTCATTCAGAATCTCCCACACTGAATTCACGTGTTTGCCTATCATCTTATAGCATAGATAGAAAACAAATAGCATTGAGATGAAGTATTTAGACAATTCATCAGGTAAACAACATCATTCTTAACATTACTCATGATTCATAGCCAAACCACAACATCACAATGCTATTCAAGATATTGCAATCCTCAAAGCAAGTGATTAAACCATGTATGATTGCTGTAATTGGAGTTTATAATGAAGGCGAAGCAAACAACGATGTATAGCTTAAAAATACAACTACTTCCACTTGCCTTTACCGACGTGGACGATGAACCTAGATGCGCCCAGCAGTGGCACCACCTGAACAAACATTATTTCAGTACATAGCGACATCACAATTGATCACACAATTCAAACACACGCTTCCTACTCCCCGTTCCCATTTAAGCGCCAAAAAACCCCGATCTGTCCGGATCGAACAGCAGCACCCTCTCTTCCCAATTTCGTATCTTTTTTATACTGTTCATAAAAATACAAAAAAATTACAGTAGCTAGATATTGACAATATCTACAACTTTCATGAAGGTCAAAAATTTCAATTCTGCTGTTAAACATGCCTAAACAATCGTCCAAAACAGTGGACGAAATCTGTTTCCAGATTCTGTTCGTCATCTTCCAACAGCGATAACTCTCAGACCGACGGCCCAAAAATTCTGAAAAAATTACAGAAGCTAGGTCTCGACATTTTCTACAGCTTTATAGTTATAGGTTTTTGCAGGAAAAAATCATCTATGCCACGTAAACCGCGGAACAATCTGCGCTGCACAATCTCCCCTTTCAGAAACAGCATCACGTGAACAACTACCCTTCTACCCCATCAAAAACCATCCAAATCAAACACCACTAGATCTAATACACTCCTAATCCTAGGTAGAACAGGGGGTAAAAGATCGGGAATTTTACCTTGAGTTCTCCCTTGTGAACCCACGAAGAACGCGCGACGAAAACCAAATCTGAAAATCTGCTCGTCCTCCACACCTTCTCGGATCCTCTTCTAGATTTTCCCTTCGGGTTTCGCGGTGTATCCTTGAGCCTCCACGCTGGGAAGAGGGAGGAGGGGGCGGCTACCAGGGGGGTGGTGGAAGGAGGTGCCTAGGGTTGCAAGGGGCGCCACCCCTCTTGAGGGAAAAGTGGGCCGGCCCACTAGGGCATGGGGAGGAGGGGGTGGGAAGGGGAATTCTACTGTGCCCAGGTTTCCTCGGCCCAAAGACTCCAAATTTAATACTAAATTGCAGCCTAAAACTCAATTATTTCATCTCCCAACATTTCCTTCATTCCTTCCGAAACCGAAAGAAGAGAGAAAAAACCCCCTACGGTCACTCCCAAATTCTAAGGCATCACACTAGGTGCCAGGTAGTTACAGTTGGTATCAAAGCAGGCTTTAGATCCTTGGTGCATGAACTTAGTGAAATACCATAGGGTTAACTAAAATTTTGATTTGAGATAATCTAGAAACATGGGTTAGGTCCATACATTAAAATCTTGCCACAGGGCAATAGCCATAAAACTTGATATAAGTGGTTAAACTAATTTAAAATTTGACACACTTGGAGCATAGTAGGATGGATAATGGTTCATCATTGCATTGCATTTTATTATCTTATTGAGATATTATTGTTGATCGTTGAGTATGTATAATATGATGTGTTGAGGCTTGAGTTAACTATTGTCGGTGTATTTTACACCAGGGTGCCCACTACACTTTAGTAAGAGACGCTAGCGGACGGGTGGTGTCCAGGCTGCGCCGCTGGCGGTCAGTTGAAGTGATCGCCCGCGGGCAGGTGGCGACCAGGCCACGTCGCTGGCGATCAGCCGAGTGATCGCCCGCGGGCAGGTGGTGACCAGGCCACGCCGCTGGCGATCAGCTGAGTGGCCGCCCTCGAGCAGGTCGCAACCAGGTCACATCGCTGGTGGTCAGCTGTGTGATCGCACAGCGGACGCGTGGTGCCCAGGCCACACCGCTGGCGCTCAGTTCCCTAGGCCACTCAGCGGCCTAGGCAGGCCGCACAGAAGGTCAAAGACATTTAATGCGCATCGTGCACATTAAATGTGGGTAATGAAGGCCACAGTGTGGCGGCGTGTGTTCCCAACATGCGCCATAAATGGCGGGTGACGTCATGGTGCAAGTTCCCACTCCAGCAGTGCGGGCGACGCCGGCAGGTGCGGGGCCCGAAGCGGGGAATAGGACGGCTGCGCCAGAGCATTAAGCATGCTGCAAGAATAGTAACAGGCGCATTAATTGCAGCCCGCCCAGTGTATTCAATGTACTATCTTGTTTGTAAACCCCATGCACCTCAGCCGACACGGGGATATAAAAGGTAAATGAGGTGCATGGGAAGGGAGGTTCGGACAGTTCTTCTCCTTCTTCTCAACCGGCTCATCTGAGGAGACAGGGAGTCCCAGTGATGCTTTTTTTAGCAATTTTCTCCAAGAGCATAAACCAAAGCAATTCCTGCAGGACTAGGGCTTTTACTCGTAAAGAGGGCCCGAACCTGGATAAACCCTAGCGTCTTCTTGCAAACTTCGTTCGTTCTCTGTCCGCTATGTTCGGAGCGATCCCCGCGAAAGCCCCCCATTTGGACTTCTCATACCCCATTCGGGAAGGGGTCTGTTAGCTCATACGCTGACAACTATTTTATTGTTCCTATGTTGTAGCTATGTCGAGGGGTAGAGGTCATGGTCACCGTGGCTGGGGAGGCTATGGTCAAGGTGGGAGTCACCCATCTCAAGGGGTTGCTCAGTCGGTCACTAAGGGAAGCAACTCGCTCAATGCACATGAGTCAGCTCAGGAGGGTGTCTCGGCGGCGCAATCTGGGGCTGGGGTTGAGGCCTCCACTGTGGCCCTGTTGTAGGCACTGCAGAGGGAGGTATAGGAGCTGCGCTAGTGGTTCAGGCAGCTCCTGCTGTTGTGCCTCCACCTGCAGTGGCCCCCGCTGTTATCGCTATAGTGCTAGAGGCCAGGATGAGCCTCTGGGAGTGGATGTCCCTCCATCTGGACACTTTTGATGGAGTGGGCACGCTGGTCCAGTCCGCAAACTGGCTGTGGTACATGGAGAGGCAGTTCGAGGTCCTAGAGATGAGTTTGGTCCAGAGAACTGGCTTTGTGGCCTTTTAGCTGAAGGGCCAGGCGGATATCTGGTGGGAGGGGGTTCTTGTTGCGAGGGGACCGGTCACTTGGGAGGATTTCGTCCACCACTTTTGGTCCAAGTTCTACCCAGAGTCCGTCCTTGAGAGGATGGAGTACTTTTTATCCACCCTCTCTCAAGGAAAGAGATTGGTGGAGAAGTATGAGGCAGAGTTCAACAATGTTGTCCGCTTTATACCAATAGTGGCAACAGATGATCGAGAGAAAGCTCGGAGGTTCTGTAGGGGCCTCAACTAGAAGTTCATAGTTGTTGTGGGATGTCCGAGATAGGGGTCCCGCAAGTGCAGCCTGTACCCGACTGGGCTAGACGGGCGGAGCAGTAGGCCCAAAGCCCAGAAGCGCCACGACGAGCCCGGAGGAGGTTTCGACTTGTTCCCCCAAGGCAACTCCCGATCCTTCGGGGAAGCGTCGCGCCACGCCCAAACAACCCGCCAAAAGCGAAGCATGCAGCCTGACATTCGCAGATCCTGCAGGCTCTGGAACCTGACAGGGCGGCAGGCGCGGGTCGGGGAAAGCACAACCACCTCTCCAAGACGTAGTGCGCCATAGCCGACGAAGAAAAAAGTATGTGCTGGTGAGGCCACCATGTTGAGGGCCCGGTGGCGCCCATCTATCATGTATCCTTCCCCCAGTATATAAGGGGAGGAGGGAGAAACAAGAAGGAGGGACGCTCATATATCCAAGAACACAGGACTAGGGTATTATCTCCTCCGAGAGAGCCCGAACTTGTCTAAACACTGACTGCCCTCGCATCCTGTGTTACCACCAAGCTCAGATCCCACACGAATCCCCTAGAATCACAAATCTCATTGCCACAAACCGATCGTCGGCGGCCATGGCGCCAGGTAGGGGCTTGTGTCAAGATCTTCGTCAAGCTTGATGGCTGCGACGAGCGGAGTCTCCACAGTCTTCTTCCCGGGTCAGGTCTTCCGTTTCGGAAGCCTGACCTTCATCTCCAACGACCTCGGGAACCTTTCCCTCTCTAAGGGGACCGCGCTGCAGCATGGTGAGGTTTTCAGTGAGCCATCGTCGCGACTTCCACGCCGACCGGGGGGTCCCCCTGTCTCGCGCTCTAAAGTGCCGAGTTGGGGACCGAAGGCCCGGTCTGGCCATGAAGCCGGACCCAAGGGCGCCGAGGTACGAATGGTGGGGGTTCTCGCCGCCAAACCACTCGGCACCTCCGAGCGCCTGGAGTTATCCTCTTCGAGCTCGCCCGGGCGGCCGAGTCGAAGAAAGCCTAGAGAGCTGCTGGAATTTCCGTAGAGTCTGCGTAATCGAGGGCTCGCGGCGGATTCAGCAGCGCCGACACTTCGCCGCCGCCGACTTGGAAGGTGGCCGAACAAACTGAATCGACCTTGTGTGGCGCGTACTCTGGGACCGCGCCGGGGCTGTCAATGAAGACATTCGCAAGCCAAAATGGGGACCAAGCTATTTTCCGCACTTACAGCAGAATATTGTCGCCTCCAAGACACTCCAGGATACCCTGAGCCCTATGCTGGGGGCGGGTGATCCAGTCGCCCCGATCGTGGCCCAAGTAAAGGCCATGGTGACGGCGGCAGCTATCCAGCAAGCCTGCAGGCCACCCGGTAGGCAAAGGAGTTGTCACGTGGTCCGGTGAGGACCAGACGGCCCGGCGGCCGGTCGGTCGGTGTCGGGACCCGAATTTCCAAATCCGGACCCTCTGTGTATTCGCACTAGTCCAGGAACGCGCTAGTGCACACAGTCTTAACATCGGTAAATATCACAATCATACCACTCGATACTAATAAAGTACTTTATTTAAATAGTCAAATGGTTACTCGACCTTACGGTCAAGTTACAAATGTATGCCTCGCATGAGGCGAAACTTATTAAGAGAGAAATAGTAGCAAATGGAAAATCAAAGAAGGTAACATCGTGGCGCCATCCGGTATACCACAGCAACCGACCGCCTCGCTTCCCTAAGTAGACGGATCCTCTTGGAGCTCCTCCTCCAAAGCCGGTGTATTCTCCTCTTCAACCAGTGTTGTAGGGTGGCAAGGGTGAGTACTTGGTACTCACCAAGTCATGCATGTAATGCAAAGCTAATATACTATATGCATGGCTTGGTACAAAGGAATAGCTCAAGGTATATTTGCGAAACAAACATTTGACAAGTAATATAAGTAGATTCAAAGCGAGAAACAAGTATAGCATAATTAACTTTCCAAGAGTTTAATAAACATCTTTCCCATCCTAATCCACATTTCCATCAACATCATTATTAATCCAACCCAACCTTTCAAAACCAAGTTATTTTCAAAATCTAACCCTTGACTGTAATTCCCTTAGCGATGTCCAATACCGCGGACACGGCTATTCGAATAGATTCTATACTCTGCAGAGGTTATGCACTTTACCCACAAGATACACCAAACACCACAAAGGCGAGTTCAGTAACAAAGTCTTTCGGAAACCTCTAACAATACAAGTGGTCCTCCCCGGTTATTGCGCACTAACCCTTCCCTTAGCTAAGGTGAAGTCTAGGCCAATCAACCGTCAGATGGGTACCTGGCCTCGGCCAGACGCGCTCCCCGTACAACTTACACAAAGGGTGTAGTTGACCTCCCGAGGTCCCACAGTGCACGTTATTAGCAACTTAGTCAACTAGGTCCGTCCCATTACGGACATGTGGTTGCACGTTAGACCCAGTTCAAAGGCTTGCAAGGTTAAGTCCTTAGGGTGACCAGGGCAAGACTACAGAAGAACCAAATCAACACTCCCAATGCCACAATCGGCCCAATTGTTTACTCTTGCCACATGCCCTGGCCGAAAGCGCTTATCAAACCCCAGTTGATTACCATGCACCACGTGCCATCAACATCACATGATACCTTTTCAAAACAGGTTCAATATATCATTAAGTCAACATTAGCATTTGATTGTCCAAAATCATGTCATGAGCACGTAGCAGGTCTAAGCAGTATACTACAACGTTCTAAACCCATGTTGGCAATTTAATAATGTCCAACTAGTAATCCACAACTAGGGTGACAAAGGGGTCATGGCACATACTTAAATAATCAAGGTGTCATACAGTAGATTGGTGTTTATCTAATCCCCCATGTTTAAATAAAGTATTTCTATTTGAACTTAGCATGCAATAGGTTAAATCAAAATAGATTTCAAAATAGGATCAACATGGTCAAAGCACAACTTGCCTTCAAAAAGTACTTGTTCTTGGTCTTGAGTTGGATCCTGAGTTAATACTTCTCCTTCGAATCCTTCCGGCACTTCAACGTCTACTCGTAAAGCGTGCAAATAGCAAATACACGAATAAACAATAGGCAAAAAGTGTCCAAACATCCAAATAAAATCCATAAACAGAGAGAACATAATTTTATGAGTTTTTAGAAACTGGAATCGTCAAATTTGGAGTTAAGATGCAAAAGTTATGATTATTTAAAGTTTAAATAATCAATTAAATAATTTTGCAGAGAAAAAATTGTCGGGACCCCGAATTTGCAAATCCGGACCCTCTGTGTATTCAGCACTAGTCCAGGAACGCGCTAGTGCACACAGTCTTAACATCGGTATATATCACAATCATACCAAACGATACTATCAAAGTACTTTATTTAAATAATCAAAGGGTTACTCGACCTTATGGCCAAGTTACAAATATATGCCTTGCAAGGCAGAACTTATTAAAAGAGAAATAATAGCAGCGGAAAATCAAATAAACTTCGTGGCGCCATCCAAGTATACCACAGTAATCGACTGGCTCGCATCCCCTAAGTAGACGGGTCTTCTTGGAAATCTTCCTCCGGCGGCGTAATCTCCTCTTCAACTGGTATTGTGTTGAGGCAAGGGTGAGTACTTGGTACTCGAAGAAGTCATGCATGTAATGCAAGCTAATATACTATATGCATGGCTTGGTACAAAGGAATAGCTCAAGGTATATTTATGAAATGACTTTTGACAAGTAATAAAAGTAGATTCAGCAAAGAGAAATAAGTAAAGCATAAATAACTTTTCAAGAAGTTTAACAAACATTTTCCCCATCCTAAACCATATTTCCATCATCTTCTTTGTTAAACCAACCCAACCTTTCAAATCCAAGTTATTTTCAGAAAATCTAACCCTTATTTGTAATTCCCGAGCATTGTCCAAGACTAGTGGACTCGGCTATTCAAATAGATTCTACACTCTGCAGAGGTTATGCACTTTACCCACAAGATACTGATCAAACACCACAAAGGCGAGTTCCGTAACAAAGCCTTTGGAAGCCTCAAACAACACAGGTGGTCCTCTCAGGTTCGTGCTCTACACCATCCCTTCCCTTAGCCAAGGCGAAGTATGGGACCAACACACCGTTAGATGGGTACCTGGCCACGACCACGATACGCTCCCCGCACAATCACACAAACGGTGTAATCGACACCTGAGGCTCCACAAGTGAGTCCTTAGCGACTTAGTCAACTAGGGCCGTCCCATTCCAGCCATGTGGTTGCAAGTATGACCAGTTCAAAGGCTTGCAAGGTTAAGTCCTTATAGTGACCATGGCAAGACTACCCGAAAAAACAAATAATCACTCCCAATGCCACATCTGGCCCACCTGATTACTCTTGCCAAATGCCACGGACGAAAACTGTTTATCAAAACACAGTTGATTACCATGCACCACGTGCCATCAACATCACATGATACTTTTCCAAAACAGGTTCAATATATCATTAAGTCAATATTAACATTTGATTGTCCAAAATCATGTCATGAGCACGTGTGTCTAAGCAAAGATACTACAACGATCTAAACCCATGTTGGCAATTTAATAATGTCCAACTAGTAAACCACAACTAGGGTGACAAAGGGTCATGGCACATACTTAAGTAATCAAGGTGTCATATAGCAAATTGGTATTTATCTAACCCCCATGTTTAAACAAAGTATCTTTCTAATTGAACTAGCATGCAATAGTTTAAATCAAAATAGATTTTCGAAATAGGATCAACATGGTCAAAGCACAACTTGCCTTCCAAAAGTACTTGCTCTTGGTCTTGAGTTGGATCTGAGTCAACACTTCTCCTTGAATCCTTGGACTTCAACGTCTACTCGTAAAGCGTGCAAATAGCAAATACACAAATAAACACTAGGCAAAAACATCCCAAAACTCCAAATAAAATCCATAAACAGAGAGAACATAATTTTCTAGATTTTTAGAAACTGGAATCGTCAAATTTGGAGTTAAAACGCAAAAGTTATGATTATTTAAAGTTTAAATAATCAATTAAATAATATTACAGAGAAAAACTTTAGTCCAAAAATTAAATAAAATTCATATTTAGGTAGATCTCAATTTTATACAAATTTAGAAATTTGAATCGCTCAAATCGGAGTTGAAACGCATAAAAGTTATAAGCGTTTGAAGTTTTGAAATTCAAATCAATTATTAAACCGATTTATTAAATCATTTTCTTTTTTCGAAATTAATTATTGCGCCAAGAAGCGACACGTGGCAGCCTCTCGATTGGTCTGGCCGACGCCAGCCGCCCATGGACTCTGGTCCACGCTCGGCCGGGTCCACCGTGGACCTGGTCCACGGCTCAGTCATCGACATGTGGGTCCCCTCGGGTGACGCCATCGCTGACGTCAGGCTCACCACGGTGCGGCAGTGGGTCCATCCGTGACGTCATTGTCGACGCCGCACAGCTGGGACGACCAGCGACATGCGGGCCGGCCATGACGTCCATCGTGACGTCATGGTGCGCTTTACCGGGCCGACATGCGGGCCCGGCGTGTCGAGACACGCTTCATGCGCGCTGGCCCGGCCGATCTACGACATGCCATGCGGTTGGCCTTACGGCCACGTGGCTAGATCTAGGCCGTTGATTTGAAAATCAACGGCTGATTGAATCTGGTGTTACGGCGTTTGGGGTGAACGCAGTTAATCCGACCGTTGGATTTAGATCCAATGGTTGAGATTGATCTAGAGATAAATAACGAAACCTCACCGTGCGATGGCGTGGCAAGATCTCGGATCGTGCGATCTTGATCGGACGGCCGAGATAGCTTCGGCGGCGGCAATGGCGTCGCGGCGGCTTGCTGGCCGGGTGATAGCGATGATGACACGCCCGACGGCGGGCAGGCCTCCGGCGAAAGTGGATGGTAGGCACGGGTGCACCTTGACGCAAGGGATCTGATCTCGGAGTCAACGCCGGCGGAGGATGGCGGACGGTGGCGAAACGGCGCGAAACCGCGGAGTGCTTTACCAACTCCGGCGAACAATAGCGGCGAAGGCGGTGGGGATCCTAGCGGCGTGAGCTAGGTTTCGGACCGGCGTGGGATGGCGATCCTCGGGTGCGATCCGGGCATTAAATAGCCCACGGGGCGTGCTCGGCGGAACCCCTAGTCGATCCTGGCGGCGCTCTCACCGGCGGAGTCGGCTCGGACTCGGCGGAGACGACAATCGCGGCCGTCCGCGTGGCGCGATCAAGCGGCCCCGATCGCCGCGGCGCGATCGGATCCGGGCGGACACGGCTCGGAGTCGTCGGCGGATCTGGTAGTTGGATCTTGATCCAACGGTTGGGATTGATTAGGAGTTAGGAGTGGGTTCGGTCGAGTCACGTGGCTCGGTCGGACTCGAACACGAAGTCGACTCGGGCTCGATCGGATGAACAAGACTTGACCCGAGTTTGATTTTCCAATGATTTAATATTTAAAATAATTCCCAGTAATTCATTTAATTCATTAAAAATAGCAAATGACTCAGAAAAATTTCAGAAAAATTCTGGAAAATACTTTGGATCATTTTGGACTCAAATAAAATATTTCCAACAAAAATTTATTTGCAAAATTAAATTCTTCAATTATTTCAAAATGGAATAAATTCAAATAAATTCCAAATAAATCCAAATAAATTCCAGAAAATTCCAAAATTTCACCAAAGTGCCAAATCACACATGAGTTTAGGAAAAGTAAAATTTTGGGGTGTTACAAACCTCCCCTTAATAGAATCTCGTCCTGAGATTCGGGGCTTACTAAAGGAATAGGTTTGGAAACTCTTTCTTCAAATCCTCTTCGCTCCCAAGTCGCTTCGCTTTCTTCATGGTTGCTCCACTGAACTCTACAGAAACGGGTTGACTTGTTTCTAGTTTCTCGATCCATTGTGTCTAGAATCCTCACAGGATGTTCCTTATAAGTTAAGTCCTCTTGCAACTCGATTGACTCTAGCGATGTCTGTTCCTCAGGAACTCGGAGACACTTCTTCAACTGGGACACATGGAATACGTCATGTACTCACGCTAAGGCTGTGGCAACTCCGGTGATAAGCAACTTCGCCTCTGCGGCTCAAAATCTTAAATGGTCCAACATAACAGGGTGCAAGTTTCCCTTTGGCATGGAACCTCTTAACTCCTGAGAGGCGTAACTGCGAGATATACAAAGTCTTACGGTTCAAAACTCAAATCTCGGCGACGATTGTCAAGATAACTCTTTTGTCGAGATTGGGCTATCTTCAACCTTTCCCTAATCATGGCGACCGTTCTTGACCTCTTGAAGAATATCAGGCCCAAAGACACGGCGTTAGCGGTCTCATTCCAATTCAATGGCGTCCGACAGAGTCGACCATACAAAGTGCCTCAAAAGGTGACATCTGTAAACTAGCCTCGATAACTATTGTTGTAACTAAACTCGGCATCACGGCAAACTCTTATCCCAAGAGGTAGCATAAGCTAATGCACAAGCTCTCAACATATCCTCCAGAATCTGGTTGACTCTTTTCGGTCTGTCCATCCGCCTGCAGTGGATGATAAGTCATCTTGAAGTTCAAACGGGTTCCCATGGCTTCATGCAACTTATTCCAGAACCTTGAGGTAAATTGGGTACCTCTGTCCGATACAATCCTCTTTGGCGCTCCGTGCAAACAAACAATCCTGATCATGTACAACTCTGCTAATTTATCTCAGAGTAAGTGGTCTTCACGGGATAAAATGGGCTACTTTAGTCAAGCGATCCACTATAACCCATATGGAGTCACAACCTCCTTGAGTCTTCGACAAACCGGTAATGAAATCCATTCCGATTTCCTCCCACTTCCACTCGAGGTATCTTCACGTCAGTAGCAATCCTCGCGGTCTCCGATGCATTGCCTTGACTCTTCCGGCATACGCCGCAAAATGCAACATGCTCGGCAACTTCACGTTTCATACTCGGCCACCAGAATCTCTTCTTCAGATCCTGATACATCTTGGCGCTTCCAGGATGAATCGAGTACTTGGAGTCATGGGCTTCTTCCAGAATCAGTTGCTTTAACTCCTTTTTGTTGGGCACACAAATGCGATCCTTCATCCACAACGTGCCCTGCTCATCCCACTTGAAGTCCTCTGCCTTGCCTTCCTCCTTTTTGGACTTAATCCTACGGATCCTGTCATCATCCTACATCCTTCTCGGATCCTGGTCCTCTAAAGTAGGCTTTACTTCCAATGCGCCAAGAATCCGCTTAGGTACTACCTCAATCTTCATTTTCTGAAAATCCTTACATAACTCATCCTGACTTGTGGCTAGCAACGCACTCACGGTATGGCTTTTACGACTCGAGCATCGGCTACTCGTTGGCCTTCCCGGATGGTAATGGATTCCAACATTATAGTCCTTGATCAACTCTAGCCATCTCCTTTGCCTCATATTCAGATCCGATCGGGTGAATATGTACTTAAGGCTCTTATGATCCGTATATACTTCACATCTGTTTCCAATCGAGATAGTGACGCCATATCTTCAAAGCATGCACTACGGCAGCTAACTCTAGGTCATGTGTCGGATAATTTTCCTCATGCGGCCTCAAGCGCCTTGATGCATAAGCGGCGACCTTTCCATTGCATGGCACACATCCAAGTCCTTGGCGCGATCGTCACAATAAATATCGAAGCTTTGAGCAACATCAGGTAGAACTAACACCGGTGCTGATGTCAATTGCTTCTTCAGCTCCTGAAATCCTTTCTCACATTCCGGCGTCCATGCAAACTTCTTTTACTTCTTCAGAAATTGCGTAAGAGGTTTCGAAATTGTCGAGAAGCCTTAAATGAAACGGCTGTAGTATCCTGCCATTCCAAGGAAACTCCGAATCAGGGTCACAGTCTTGGTGCTCCCAATGTAACACAGCTTCTACTTTGCTTGGATCTACGGCGACTCCCTCTGCAGTCATTACATGTCCAAGAAACTCCACTTTGTCCTTCCAAAAATCACACTTGCTGAACTTGGCGAAAAGTTGCTGTTCCCTCAGCTTTTCCAAAACTCGCCTTAAGTGTTCGGCATGTTCATCCTCTGTCTTGGAGTAGATTAGGATATCGTCTATGAACACGACGACAAACTTGTCTAAATATTCCATGAACACCTTATTCATCATATTCATGAAATAAAGCCGGGCGATTCGCATTCACAATTCTCAAAGGACATAATCAGAACTCGTGAATGTCCATATCTTGACGAGAATGCGATCTTGAATATCCTCTCGATCGGATCTTCAAGCGATGGTATCCCGATCTCGATCAATCTTGGAGAAAACTCCGGCTCCTCTTAACTGATCAAACAAATCATCAATCTGGGTAGCGGATACTTATTCTTCATGGTGACTTCATTGAGTGCACGGTAGTCAATGCACATCCTGAAACTCCCGTCCTTCTTCTTGACAAACAAAGCGGTGCTCCCACGGCGACGAACTTGGTCTCGATAAATCCTTTCTCCATTAACTCTTCTATTTGTTTCTTCATTTCTACCAACTCCTCGGTAGTCATCCGATAGGGTCTCTTTGCTATCGGTCTGTGCATCGTACAAGTTCTATCACAAACTCTATGTCCTCGTGCAGCGGCATACCGGTAGATCCTCGAAAACGTCTGTGTACTCATTCACTACTGGGACATCCTCTATGCTGATTGTCTTGGTGCTGTTAACCATCAATCGTCCATCTCTAGCTAAAGTGGCTTGAAATTCCACTTTCTTCCCACACGGCTCTCAATCGAGATAGTCCTTCGTCCACAATCCAATACGACCTTGTGCTTGGATAACCAATCCATTCCCAATATAACATCTAAGGTGCAGGTCTCCAAAATTATAAGGTTTGCTAGGAACTCTATTCCATCTATTAGTATTCTCACCCGGAACATCCTACTTCCGTTCGGAGTTCGGAACTGTGGGTTTGAACTAAAAGCATGCACTTAAGTCTTGCAATTCTCAAGTCATTTCTAGTAGCAAAGCCTTGCGAAACAAGCGAATCTAAGCTCGAGTCAAACAAAAGCTGTGCATCTTGAGTTAACAAGTAACTTACCCAAGATCGACGTCCGTAGTATTCTGCGGTGCATCTGCGGTGACATGGTTGACTCGGCCTCTCACCATGGTCTGGGGTGTGGCTCTGGTGCTTTGGCGTCCTAGCTGGGTGGTTCCTAGATTGAAGCGAATCGGGGTCGCTCCTGCTGTCTTCTTTGGACAAGCTGTTGGCAAAGTGTCTGGCTCGTTGCGATTGTAGCGTCTCACTCCTTTGCCGATTGCTCGAGTAGCGTTTCTAGCGGTGGGGTCCAGTAGTTCGATTGGCAGAGTCTTGGTGCCGGGGAGGGTGTCCTTGTTGCATTCTCGTGGTTGGAATCAAGAATTGATTTGGTGCAACTCTCAAGCGCTGCATGCGTTCCTCGACGTGATCCTTCTTTTGCATCCTGCGCTTCTGTTCTCATCCAGTTCCTTGCGCTTGTCCTCAAGAATAAGCGCCTTATTCACCAACTCTTGGAAATCCGGAAAGGTGTGGGTGATCAACCCTACTTGCAATCACGAGTTAAGTCCCTTCATGAAACGAGGCTGCCTGGATTTATCTGTCGCTACATCCTCAGTGCGTAGCGTGCTAGCTGTGTGAACTTGTTCGAGGTAGTCGGCCAGCTGGTGATTACCTTGCTTGATGCTCACGAACTCCTCCTTCTTAAGGTCCATGATTCCTTCAGCACGTGATCTTGTCGAATGCTGTTTGTGAACTCTTCCCAAGTGATTTCTTGAGGGTTCTCCTGCGTGGCACAGAAGTTCTCCCACCATTCGGCGGCTGTTCCTTCCAACTGATGAGAAGCGTAAAGTACCTTCTCATTCCCTATGCATTGAGCTATGTGTAGCTTCCTCTCAATTGATCTTAACCAATCGTCGGCCTCCAATGGATTGGCATTCCCCGAGAAAGTGGGTGGGTGAGTTCTCATGAACTCTGACAGCCTTGTATTCTGGCGTGGCCCCTGATTAACTTGATTAGCAGTGGCCTGGCGATGACGTGCTGCATTTGTTGCATCATAGCATGCATCAACTGAGTCTGGGCAGCAAGAAAAGCTCCGAAATTCTGCATATCCAGTGGCGGTGCTGGTGCTCCATCATTGGGGTTTTCTGCTGGGCGAGAACCGCTCCCATTGCTTCCAAAGTTTCCACGGGTGTTTACCATCTGTCGATTTGCTCTAGGTTTAGAGATGAGAGGGGAACAAGAATAGACAAGTAATATGGAACTTATGCGGGGCGAAAGGGGTAACTTTAAGGTCCATCTTTATTATTAATAACTTGGTATGGCTGCTTACAATGCCTAAGGGCCTTGCAACACATACTGCACACTCAGCAACCAAAGCAAATCCAAATCGAACTAACTCTGGAGTCTAACGCCTAAAGGGTGACTCTTTATTCTATGACGCGACTCGGCGAAGGAGTCTCACTATAGAACCTATGCTCACTCATCGAGAAAACCTCCACGGCCTGGATGCGGTGCTGTGGCATAGGCGTGAACGATCGCCATGTCCAAAGAATCGTGTCCTTTGTGGTAGTCGAAGAAGCGGTGTCCTCATCGAGATCTCGACTCCTCTGGATCTCGCTCGTGTAGCTCAATCTTGGCTCGGGTGCGGTCCGCATAAAGTCATCTCCAACTCGTCAATCCTTCGTAGAAGGTGTGCCACATACTCTTGAGCTTCCCGCCATCTGCTCTTCTCTCTGTCGTGATCTCCTTGCGGGCCTTCGTAGCTCCTTGCCTCGTATTATCTAGTACATCCTCCTGGGCGACGACAAATCGTGCCAACCGTGTAACCGCGGGCATCCTCATCCTGAATCTCCTTCGGTCAAGAAGGTTATCGTGGTGATAACGGAACACCGTGCTCTCAATTCTCTGGCGTAGATACGGGTAATGTGCCGCATTGCTCGTCGTGATACTTCTTGGATACCCATCTGCATTGTAGACCTCCTGGCGGTCACGTTGTATCGAGGCGATTGCGGGCCCTTTTCCTAGCAGGTACCTCAATCTTCACATCACAAGCTTTGATTAATCCTGCTTGTCTGATCACTTCCACTTGGTATTGGGGCTTCTCAAAATCTCCGAGAGTCTGAAGCATATGCCAAAGTTCCGCGGCGTGACCAACTCCCAGATCAACGTAGTTGAACTCTTCCTCCATCTGTCACAAGAGTGCTTTACGTAAGAACTCGGAATTTTTAAATTGTGACAAGGTAAGGGAAAATTTCAGCAAGAGACAAGAAAAGAGAGAAGGGGATAAGTCGAGAGGTCATTTCTTATCTTGACAACTTTTTAGCTTTCGAAAATAGGTTTTATCCTCACTACGACCATTCTAGCTAGGGTTGAGCCTACAGTCAAGTATGGCTCTGATACCACCTCTGTCGGGACCCCGAATTTGCAAATCCGGACCCTCTGTGTATTCAGCACTAGTCCAGGAACGCGCTAGTGCACACAGTCTTAACATCGGTATATATCACAATCATACCAAACGATACTATCAAAGTACTTTATTTAAATAATCAAAGGGTTACTCGACCTTATGGCCAAGTTACAAATATATGCCTTGCAAGGCAGAACTTATTAAAAGAGAAATAATAGCAGCGGAAAATCAAATAAACTTAGTGGCGCCATCCGGTATACCACAGGCAACCGATCGGCTCGCATCCCTAAGTAGACGGGTCTTCTTGGAAATCTTCCTCCGAACCGGCGTAATCTCCTCTTCAACTGGTATTGTGTTGAGGCAAGGGTGAGTACTTGGTACTCGGCAAGTCATGCACGTAATGCAAGCTAATATACTATATGCATGGCTTGGTACAAAGGAATAGCTCAAGGTATATTTATGTAAATGACTTTTGACAAGTAATAAAAGTAGATTCGAAAGCAAGAGAAATAAGTAAAGCATAAATAACTTTTCAAGAAGTTTAACAAACATTTTCCCCATCCTAAACCATATTTCCATCATCTTCTTTGTTAAACCAACCCAACCTTTCAAATCCAAGTTATTTTAGAAAATCTAACCCTTGATCGTAATTCAGAGCATTGTCCAAGCAGTGGACTCGGCTATTCAAATAGATTCTACACTCTGCAGAGGTTATGCACTTTACCCACAAGATACAACAAACACCACAAAGGCGAGTTCCGTAACAAAGCCTTTGGAAGCCTCAAACAACACAGGTGGTCCTCTCAGGTTCGTGCTCTACACCATCCCTTCCCTTAGCCAAGGCGAAGTATGGGACCAACACACCGTTAGATGGGTACCTGGCCACGCCACGATACGCTCCCCGCACAATCACACAAACGGTGTAATCGACACCCGAGGCTCCACAAGTGAGTCCTTAGCGACTTAGTCAACTAGGGCCGTCCCATTCCGACCATGTGGTTGCAAGTATGACCAGTTCAAAGGCTTGCAAGGTTAAGTCCTTAGAGTGACCAGGGCAAGACTACCCGAAAAACCAAATCATCACTCCCAATGCCACAACTGGCCCACTGATTACTCTTGCCACATGCGGTCAGCTATTTTATCAAATCCCGATTGATTACCATGCACCACGTGCCATCAACATCACATGATACTTTTCCAAAACAGGTTCAATATATCATTAAGTCAATATTAACATTTGATTGTCCAAAATCATGTCATGAGCACGCAAAGGTGTCTAAGCAAAGATACTACAACGATCTAAACCCATGTTGGCAATTTAATAATGTCCAACTAGTAAACCACAACTAGGGTGACAAAGGGTCATGGCACATACTTAAGTAATCAAGGTGTCATATAGCAAATTGGTATTTATCTAACCCCCATGTTTAAACAAAGTATCTTTCTAATTGAACTAGCATGCAATAGTTTAAATCAAAATAGATTTTCGAAATAGGATCAACATGGTCAAAGCACAACTTGCCTTCAAAAAGTACTTGCTCTTGGTCTTGAGTTGGATCCTGAGTCAACACTTCTCCTTCGAATCCTTCCGGCACTTCAACGTCTACTCGTAAAGCGTGCAAATAGCAAATACACAAATAAACACTAGGCAAAAACATCCCAAAACTCCAAATAAAATCCATAAACAGAGAGAACATAATTTTCTAGATTTTTAGAAACTGGAATCACAAATTTGGAGTTAAAACGCAAAAGTTATGATTATTTAAAGTTTAAATAATCAATTAAATAATATTACAGAGAAAAACTTTAGTCCAAAAATTAAATAAAATTCATATTTAGGTAGATCTCAATTTTATACAAATTTAGAAATTTGAATCGCTCAAATCGGAGTTGAAACGCAAAAGTTATAAGCGTTTGAAGTTTTGAAATTCAAATCAATTATTAAACCGATTTATTAAATCATTTTCTTTTTTCGGAAATTAATTATTGCGTCAGCAAGGACACGTGGCAGCCTCGATTGGTCTGGCGTCGGTACCGCCCATGGACTCGGTCCCACGCTCGGCTCGGGTCACCGTGGACTGGTCCACGCTCAGTCATCGACATGTGGGTCCTCGGGTGACGCCATGGCCGACGTCTGGCGAGGCTCACCACCGGTGGCGGCGAGTGGGGTCCCGGACGTCATTCTTGGCGTCGGCGCGACACCGGGACGACCAACGACATGCGGGTCGCCATGGCGTCATCGTGGACGTCATGCCGGTGCTTGGTCGGGCTGACATGCGGGCCCGTGTCGAGACACGTTCTCATGCGCTTGTGGCGCGACCGGCCGCGGCGGTTGGCCTATACGGCCGCGTGGCTAGAATCTAGGCCGTTGATTTGAAAATCAACGGCCCGATTGATCTGGTGTTACGCGTTTAGGGTGAACGCGGTTAATGCGGGCCGTTGGATTTAGATCCAATGGTTGAGATTGGATCTAGAGATCGTAACGAAACCTCACCGTCGATGGCGTGGCAAGATCTCGATCGTCGCGATCTTGATCGGACGGCCGAGATAGCTCGGCGACGGCAATGGCGTCGGCGGCAGGCGGCCGGAGCCGATGACGATGACACGCCCGACGGCCGGCAGGCCCTCCGTGAAGTGGATGGTAGGCACGGTGCGCGCTTTGGACGCAAGGGATGCGGATCAGGGGTCAACGTCGGCGAGGATGGCGACGGTGGCGGAAACGGCGAAATCGCGGCGGAGTGCTTTACCAACTCCGGCGAACAATAGCGGCGAGGCGGTGGGGATCCTAGCGGCGTGAGCTAGGTTTCGGACCGCGTGGGATGGCGATCCTCGGTGCGATCCGGGCATTAAATAGCCGGAGGCGTGCTCGCGGCGGAACCCTAGTCGGTCACGGCGGCGCTTCACCGGCGGAGTCCGGCTCGGACTCGGCGGAGACGACGCAATCGCAGCCGCCCACGTAGCGCGATCAACGGCCCGATCGCGCGGCGCGATCGGATCCGGACCGGATCGGCTCGGTCGAAGTCGGCGGATCTCGGCCGTTGGATCTTGATCCAGCGGTTGGGATTGATTAGGAGTTAGAGTGGGTTCGGTCGAGTCACGTGGCTCGGGTCGGACTCGAACACGAAGTCGACTCGGGCTCGATCGGATGAACAAGATTTGACCCGAGTTTGATTTTCCAGCGATTTAATATTTAAAAATAATTCCCAGTAATTCATTTAATTCATTAAAAATAGCAAATGACTCAGAAAAATTCTAGAAAAATTCTGGAAAATACTTTGGATCATTTTGGACTCAAATAAAATATTTCCAACAAAATTTTATTTGCAAAGTTTAATTCTTTAATTATTTCCAAATGGAATAAATTCAAATAAATTCCAAATAAATCCAAATAAATTCCAGGAAATTCCAAAAATTCACCAAAGTGCCAAATCACACATGAAATTAAGAAAAGCAAAATTTTGGGGTGTTACATCGTGAAGCCCGCCAGACGCACCATGTTCCACCCCACGGAGACGACTTGCGGCATAGCATCAACCGCGACCTCCGTTCAGACCTCGACGCCAGGCGCCGCGACCAAGAAAGGGAAGAACAACGCCGCCATGCCGACGAGTATGAACGCTACGGCATCCTTCCACGAGACGCGAAACACGCCAAGCGCGATCCCCTCCGCGTCGATCGCCGCCCGGAGGTTGTCGCGGGGTCATTGAATGGGTTCGCGCGTTTACCCCTCACCTACGCCGAGTGGTTTGGCCTGATGGGTTTAATCCTAAAGGCATCACTAGGTTTGACGGTGAGAGGGACCCGGAGGCTTGGCTACAGGTATACGCTCAGCGTCGGGGCCGAGGGGATCGAAGTAATGGCAAACTACTTACCGGTTACCCTCTCGCCCCTGGCCCAAGCATGGCTCACTGGACTCCCAGCGAACTCTATAGATTCCTGGGGAGATCTGTGTGAGCAGTTCATTTCAAATTTTCAAGGCACTTACGAGTGCCCAGGCACCCCCTGGGACCTATATCAACTACACCAAAGGTGGAATGAATCCCTCCGGGAGTTCGTCAAGTGCTTCATGCATAGGAAAATCACCGTCCGGGATGTCACGGATGCGATTGTGATAGCTACCTTCGAGAAGGGAGTCAGCGACCCCGATCTCATCAAGAAGATGTCTCGAAAGCCACCAAGGTCAGTTCGAGAGCTGTTCGCCCTAGCGGACCGTTACGCTTCAGCCTCCGAGGCTTTGGCGGAACGGCGTGACGAGGGGAAGGACCAGGCTGAACCCCCCCCCCCGTGGAAGGAAAAGAAGCGCAAGGGCAAAGAGCTGGTGGCAATCGCTGCACCAACTCACCCACGCGCCCTCAAAGAAGATGGGTATGACAAGGTGATGAACTAGCTTTGCCCCTTCCATCCGAAGGGGAGACATGCCGCTAAGGACTGCTTCACTCTGAAGAGATTCGCCCGCGAGAGCAAGAAGCAGGCTGGACAAGGTCCGAGTGGACACGCCACCGGCAAGCCACCTCCCCCCAAAGCCGAGAAGGACTATCAGGAAGTCGATCTCGAGCTCAACTACATATTCGGGGGCTCGGCTACATATGGGTCCAAGCGGAAGCAAAAGCTCACCGCCCGGGACATCAACGTAGTGGAGCCGGAGAACCCCCGATATGTACAGTTGTCCGAGGTCGCGATAACTTACGACCGCTCGGATCACCCAGATCATGTCCCATTCCCCGGCAGATATCCTCTTGTCTTGGTGCCCGTTGTCTGCGGCATCAAGCTCAAGAGGGTATTGATCGACGGTGGAAGCGGGCTCAATGTCCTCTTTGTCAAAACCCTTGACAATATGGGGATTCCGCGGTCGGAGCTAAAGCGCGGATCGTCGCCTTTCCACGGTGTCATACTTGGAACTTCTGCGACACCACTCAGACAAATCACTCTGTCGGTCACTTTCGGCGCGAGGGAAAATTACCGGACAGAGAACCTTGGCTTCGAGGTGGCTGATTTCGCGACAGCGTATCATGCCATCTTGGGGAGACCGGCGCTGGCCAAGTTCATGGCAGTGCCCCACTACGCATACCTGACATTGAAGATGCCAGGGCCGAGTGGTATCATCGCTCTACGCGGTGATATAAGGCAGTCTTTTTCCTGTGACAAGGAGAGCTGCGAGATGGCCGAGTCCCTGGAGGCGCGAGCGGGTCGGGAGAGGATTCGGCGAGAGGCGGATTCCGACAAGCCGGAAGGCAGCGTCCCTACCCGCAAAGCGCGAAACCCCGGGATCGGCCCCGAGGAAGATACCAAAAGAATCCTCCTCGACCCGTCCGATCCGGCGCGAACCGCATTGATCGGGACAGGGCTCAGAGACAAATAGGAGGACGCGCTCGTCATTTTCTGCGGGCAAACATAGACGTCTTTGCCTGGAAGCCATCGGACATGCCCGGGGTCCCCAGGGAGGTGATCGAGCACGCGCTGAATGTAAACGGATCGGCCAGGCCAGTCAAGCAAAGGTTGCGACAGTTTGCCCAAGACCGCCGAGAAGCCATCAAGGAGGAGATCACGAAGCTAATAGCGGTAGGCTTCATCAAAGAAGTGTATCACCCCGACTGGTTGGCAAACCCTGTACTCGTCCAAAAGAAGAATAAAAGCTGGCGCATGTGTGTCGATTACACCGACCTCAACAAGGCTTGCCCGAAAGATCCCTTCGGTCTCCCCCGCATTGATCAGGTGGTAGACTCCACTGCTGGATCCCAACTACTTAGTTTTCTGGACGCCTACTCAGGCTATCATCAAATCCGGCTTCGAGAGGAGGATTGCAAGAAGACTTCGTTTATCACCCCATTCGGAGCATATTGCTACGTCACCATGCCGCTTTGAAATTTGAAGAATCTTGGCGCAACTTATCGCGCGTCAATGTGTTTTCACCATCAGCTCGGACGCAATGTGGAAGCATATGTGGATGATATAGTGCTTAAAATCAAGACAGAGGACAGCCTCACCTCCGATCTGGCCGAGACGTTCGCAAGTCTGAGGGTGTTCCAGATGAGGTTAAACCCTGAGAAGTGCGCTTTCAGAGTTTCTTCCAGGAAACTACTCGGGTTCATTGTCTCTCATCGTGGGATCGAGCCAAACCTGGAAAAAATCGGGGCCATCATAAGGATGGCCCCGCCTGCCAGCCAAAAAGATGTCCAAAAGCTTACTGGCAGCATGGTAGCGCTTGGCAGGTTTATCTCCCGGTTGGGAGTTCGGGGGATGCCTTTCTTCAAGCTCCTCAAGAAGTAGGACCGCTTTGAATGGACGGCAGAGGCACAGCAAGCCTTTGAAGAACTCAAGGTGTTCCTCTCCACCCCTCCAATTCTAGTCTCGCCGGTGCCAGGTGAACCTCTCCTGCTCTACATAGCGGCAACAACTCATGTAGTCAGCGCCGTGATAGTTGTGGAGCGGGAAGAATCCGGACACCGCTACGGCGTGCAACGCCCGGTTTATTTTGTCAGCGAAGTGCTGGGCGAATCCAAGGCACGATATCCTCAAATTCAGAAGCTGCTGTACGCAATTTTGATCTCATCGCGGAAGCTGAAGCATTATTTCCAAGGACACTCGATTTCAGTAGTGACTTCTTTCCCCGTGGGAGAGGTCCTCCATAATCGAGAAGCTACTGGAAGAATTTCAAAGTGGGCAGCCGAGCTTGGAGCTTTCGACGTCTCGTTCAAGCCGCGCACCGCCATCAAGTCCCAGGCTTTGGCCGACTTTACGGCCGAGTGGACCGAATCCCAGGCTCCCCGCACGGAAGAAGAGCCAGAATATTAGACCATGCACTTCGATGGATCTCTCATGCTTGGTGGAGCAGGGGCGGGAATTCTCCTTGTCTCACCGAAGGGTGATAGGTTGAAGTACGTCCTCCGGATTCACTTCCCGGCCTCAAACAATGCTGCAGAGTACGAGGTTCTCATCCATGGGCTCCGCATCGCCACATCGCTCGGAATCCGACGACTGGCGGTTCGTGGAGACTCCCAGTTGGTGGTGAACCAAGTACAGAAGGATTGGTCGTGCGTCGATCAGACTATGACGGCGTATTGCCAGCAAGTCCGAGAATTGGAAGGCAAGTTTGTGATGGAGGCTGGTCCATGTCCTCCGCCGCAATAATGAGGCAGCCGACGAATTGGCCAAGATGGGAGCCACTCGGGTCGAGGTTCTGAGTGGTATCTTCGTCCAGGATCTTTACGAACCAACCGCGGCAAAACGACGGGAGCCGAGCAAAGATCCTGAGGTCGGAGTCCTGCTCGTTGATCCCGATCGACGACCCCATACCTTGATTATCTCCTAAAGGACAAACTTCCATAACCGCTCTGGGCAGAGCGCATCTCGACAAGCCAAATCCTATGTGGTGGTTGGCGAGAGCTCTTCGCAATAGCACGTCAGGTGTCCTCGAGCGGTGCATTTCGGGACAAATGGGAAGAGATCTGCTCCAAGAAATCCACTCGGGATGTGTGGCCATCACGCGCGTCAAGCGCCTTGGTGGGGAAAGCCTACCGCTGGCTTCTTTTGGCCTACTGGCGATGACGGATGCTAAGGAGATCGTTCGAACTTGCGAGGGCTGCCAGTTCTATGCAAGGCAGACACACTTGCCGGCGCAGGAGCTGCAAACTATCCCCATCTCTTGGCCCTTCGCGGTCTGGGGGCTCGACTTAGTGGGCCCACTCAAGAAGGCTCAAGGCGGCTTCGCCTACCTTTTTGTAGCCATTGATAAGTTCACCAAGTGGATCGAAGCTAAACCAGTCGCCACTATCACTGCGGTTAAGACCAAGGAGTTCTTCCAGGATATCGTGGTTAGATTCGGAGTGCCCAACCAGATCATCACGGACAATGGCACCCAATTCAGGAGTGAAGAATTTCAAGAATGGTGCGAAGGCGTCGGGATCAAGATCTGCTTCGCCTCGGTGGCTCAACCACGAAGCAATGGGCAGGTGGAGCGGGCTAATGGCCTGGTCCTCCAGGGCCTCAAGGCCAGGATCTTCGATCGCCTCAAACCATACGCTGCCCGATGGGTGAAGGAGTTACCGTCGGTACTCTGGGGACTCAGAACCACCCCCAGCCGAGCAACTGGCCAAACACCCTTTTTCCTAGTTTACGGTGCAGAGGCGGTTCTGCCGACCGAACTAGGATTCGAATCCACGAGGGTTCGGAATTACAAGGAGGCCGAGTCCGAGGGGAGCCGAATGGTGGAGCTTGATCAACTCGAGGAGGCTCGGAACGTTGCAGCCATCCAGTTGGCTAAGTACCTCCAGGGACTTCGGCGTTACCATTCTCGCAATGTCAGAGGCAGAGTCTTTTCAAAAGGAGATCTGGTCCTCAGGAGGAACCAAAAAAGTGAGCACAAGCTCTCTCCAATTTGGGAAGGACCGTACATTGTGGAGGAGACGGTACGGCCGGGTGCCTATCGACTCAGACGTGAATATGGCGAGGTTTTGGTGAATACTTGGAACGCCGAACAGCTCTGTCGCTTCTACGCATAAGTTGTGTACCCGACTCTCACATGCTAAATAAAATGGTGATCCGTTTCATTTTCTGAACTTCTACTGTGTAATGCTAGTCCCGAGTGGTTATTACCCGACCGGTGTAACACTCAACCCTGGTCGCGCCGGTGCAAAACGCACGGAAATAAAGACCGCGATAAACGGACAACTCCGGCGGTTTATACCAGCGCGCAAAGCGGGAAGGGTAGAGCCTGAAAGCACTAACCACTCAGGGACTACAATTCGCAGCGCCAGAACTTAACCGAGATTCGCCTAAGTTGTGGGTTTCTAGCTGTCAAAAGCTCGAGCCTCAACGCCTCGTTGCTGGCGCTGGAGCGACTGACTAGAACGGTTGATTAGGCGGAACCTTAAACTCGGGATAATTATGATGGCATGAACTGGGCAAGATTTCACATTTTGTTCCATAATATTAATAATTTACATTACTGACTTTCTTTTTCATTTTCTTGCGCTAAAAAAAAGGGGGAGAGGCGGCTCCTGTCGCCAATCCCGCTGGTGCTGCTGCTGCTGGTGCTGCTGCTGCTGATGCCACGGAGCTGGATGCAAGCAGCTAACCGCGACGCGACCGCCCCAGGGCTTTGCGGATCAAGTCCGCAACCACCCAGAGTGAAGGCACGAGATGAAGAAGAGCCTCCACGGCGGCGGCGTCACGACGCTCCCGCCCGAGAATCTCCTTCAGCACGTCCTCCACCTCCGCAAGCGCCGGCACGGCCTCGATGAGAACGGCGACTGCGGCCGCGCCTCTCGCCGCCACCTTCTCCTCCGCCAACTCCATCGTGGCAAAGTCAAGGTCCAACCAGAACTCGGCGTCCTCCGAATCGCTATCCGACATTGGAAGCGGCACTACAAAAAATCTCTAAGAAGGGGAAGAAGAGGGAGGAGACGAGAGGAAACGGGCGATCGCTCATCAGCGGTGACGCCCTATTTATAAACCATCCCAGCCACGAAAATCGAAGCGTCTCCAAAGGCAATCAAACGCGTCACCTCGCAATCAATGAAGCGCAAAAAACAAAGCGGCTGCGCGAATACCAAAGAAGATCAGCACATTGAACAAAATTAAGGGACATTTCGCCAGACACGTGTCACGAGCAGTTCAAGTTAATTCGGCCTTCCCGCTCACTTCGCCCAGTTAAGCGAGAAGTCCGGGGGCTGTGAGCCGGGAGGCGACGACGACGCTCGAGGGCTGAACCACTCAGCCACTCGGAAAAGCGTGTCTGGGCGAAAAGGCCACGGGCCAAGACCCTGGCGCTTGGGAGCCATACCAGTCGACTGAAAGCCACCCAGAAAGGCGCAACGGGGGCCAAAAGGCCGTGGGCCTATATTCTAGCAACTCAGACAAGGGGGAAGGAGTAAAAGAGGTCTGGAGCCAACTTGGCAGAAGACAATACAGACAAATTATATTCAAGTGAGAAAATACAACGTTTCAAACAAAGAGGAGGGCCGGACTCGGCATTAAGGTTCACATCGAAATCAGAATTCAAGATTCTCTAACAAGGCCTGCGATGTACCGGAGACCTCTTCGAGGAGTGCGTTGGCTTTTTCTTCATCACAGGCAAAACCCTCTTTCACAGCTTCAAGGTCAACTCTCGGATAATGAGACGACCACCGCCAACGCCTGGTTCGCACTCATGGTCGCGGACTCCTTGGCATAAGCTCTGATCCTATCGGCTCCTCCAGAGAGAAGCGGAACAGCGTCGTCCCCCTGGCCCGACTCAGCTCCTTCAATACGCAGAAGGTGCAGAACTGGCTCGCAGGCGACGCGTAGCTCAGTCCGGCTCCGTTCGGCAGTGGTCATCTTCTCCTTGCATTCTGCACCAAAGCCGAACTGCCATCAGAAAACACACCCGATGCCAAGTACGTTCACTCCAAGTCAAAGAAATTTACCCTTCAGCTCCCGTTGTATCCTCTCCAAGCCGACTCGAGCTTCGAGGTCAGAACTTTCTAAAGCTTCCAGTCAGGCTCTCAGCTCAGCAATGGTCGAATCGCGCTCTGAAACACAAGAGCGTCATCATCCTTTCCAATTATCCAAACCGAGTCCAGGGGAGGATCTCACCTTCGAGCGCATGCTCAAGCTTTGCCTTCTCCTCTCGAATCGCCATACACTGGGTCTCTAGCCCGTGGACCTCTTTCCATCTGTCGCTGCTGATCTCGTTGACCTTGTCACGATATACGGTGCTCCTTGAGCTTGGGGAGCACCTTCCGAAAAAATTGCGACCTTTGCTCCGAACGCTCTCCCATGTCCTAGGCGACAGGGCAGAGTCTCAGGTGGAGGCCAACATTCCCTAATAAGAACAGACCAAAGAAAGACAGAACTTACCCTGACGAGCGTACTACACCTGACGGTGAGCTCGTAAAGCTCCATCTGAGCAGCTGTCTCCGCTTCCTCGTCCTCCTCCATCCCTTTCCAGTCGGAACCTCCCTCACTCCATACGGTCCGATTCGGGGGTTTCGGCAAGGGACCGAGTGGCGGTGGCTCTCGACGCACCTCCTCCACTTCGGGAGGCGGAGCTGGGTCAAGCTCCTCGACTGCTGGGCCACTTGCTGGCTCAGCGGTCGGGCCAGCAGTGCGAGGTGGCGACGCCCCAGCTGCCGAGGGAGACGGTGACCTAGCCGACGAGGGGGGGGTCCCCCTTGGAGAAGCCGGTCCCAGGGGCTCCTTTTCAGGAGACCCCTCCACTGGGACGTCCATAGTAGGAGTCCTGAATCGGCAAAAAAGGGAAAACATCTCAGCACAGGTTTCATCCAAGTCCCAGCACCACTCGGAAGGGAACCAGGACCAAAGACCAAAGAAATGGGCTGCCACGAGACAGAGGGTCGTGGCTGCGTGCCGTGATCCTGCACGGAGGTCGAAGGCCCAGCTGACGAAGGGCCAGTAGCCTCCTCCGCCAATTCCCGGCGCAGCTCATCGGCAAAGGTGTCAGCCGCTCGCTTGGCTTGAGCATTCCTCGGTGAGAGAGGCCGGCAATGAGCGTCCGTAAAAGAAGGACTCGCGTTCACGAAAAAGGAACGATCGACGCCATTTATCGAGAATCACACATCAGGCAAAAATCATGGGACAGTTTTTCGGGAGACTGGTGCACTCACAGGAGGGGGAGGTTTCGCCGCCTAAAATTTGTGAGGGCAGCCCCTGTTGGTGATCATAGTACCAGGCACGAAGAGGTCAACCACCCGCGCCGCCAATGCATCCTTCGACAAGGACGTATCCGACTCCCGGGTGGGATCCTGAGACCCGCCGTACTGGAACCCCAAATGGATTCTCTCCTTTAAGGGCTGCACCCGGCGCTGCACAAAGCTTATCGCGATTCCGGGGCCCGTCAGCCCTCGGTTCTTCAGATCGCTAATCCATTCCAGAAGCTCGGAGACTTGGTCCAAACCGCCGTCATCCGAGGCATCGCTCCAGCATCGGGAAGCTTTAGGGGCGCGGCCAGCGAAAGGGGCGAGAAAAGGGTCAACATTGGCACAATAGAACCACTCCCGCCTCCAACCTTTGAGGGAGGTCTTGAGGGGGATGGCGAAATACTGTTTCTTCAAGCCCTCTCGCAGCTGGAGCCCGGCGCCCCCAATGACGCTGGGAGCAGCCCGGTTCGGATGAGGCTTGAGCAAGAAGAGGGAGCGGAACAAGTCAAAGTGAGGACGTATCCCAAGATACGCCTCGCAAAGCTGAACGAAGATAGTAATGTGAAGAATGGAGTTGGGGTTCAAATTGATCAACTCGATTTCGTAAAAGTGAAGGAGCCCTCGGAAGAAGGCGCTTCCAGGAACGCTAAATCCTTGCCAGAAGAAGGACTCGAACACCACAATCTCATTCTCTAGAGGTGTGGGGTAAGGGTCACCTGCGGCGGGACAGGCGGAAATCAACTCCAGCGGAGGAAGGATGCCGGCAGCGACCAGCTCCTCCAAGCGGGACGTCGTGGTGACGGAGGTCTCCCACCCCGCGGTCGCAGGGTCGGCGTTACCCTCCGACGCTGATAAGGATTCCGAAGAAGAAGACATCTCGGTGAAGGAGACCCGGTGGGAGCAACCACCGAGGGTCTTGGGCGCAAAGCTAGAAACCCTAGGTCGCCCAAATCGCCAAAGGAGACTTAAAGATTTCTCAACCGTGGTGGGGGAGGGACAAAGGTATCTTCGCCTATCAAGTTCTCCCTCATTTATAAGGAATAAGCCTCAATTTCCGCCTTACGGCGGGAAAAGCAAGAGCCTTCGCGCTCGACCCTGGGCCAGATCTAGGGCACGCCCCATGCTGGGCCTATAGCTGAGTTGCGCAAAACGCGACCAGGTGTCAAGTCTGGTTCGAAGTTTGGGATAAAGTGCGCCCCATGATGGGCCTGAACGCCGGCCGCCACGGAAGCTTGGGGCCGGGCACTTTCCGAACATCCTCAAGCGGTATGCCCCATAATTTGGGGTTAATTGCTGGTCACTGCTTCTTAGCGTGATTGGGTACCGTGGGAGGATTTTCACTAACCCGGTCTTGAGAATGCGCTCCATGAGAGTCTGAAGCAGTCTTGTAAATGCGGGCACAGAGCATTACTCTATATGACCATGGTACGCCCCATGAGGGTAGCCGAGCAACAAACTGTTGCGCGCCGCAAATCCAAGCAGTACCACTCGGCCACGAGCCAAAAAACTACGGTACACCCCATGAGGGTCAGCTGAGCAACAAGCCTGTTGCCGCGCACCGTAAACGGGCGTGGGTACCACTCGGCCACGAGCCAAAAAACTACGGTATGCCCCATGAGGGTCAGCTGAGCAACAAGCCTGTTGCCGCGCACCGTAAACGGGCGCGGGTACCACTCGGCCACGAGCCAAAAAGATTATGGTACGCCCCATGAGGGTCAGCTGAGCAACAAGCCTGTTGCCCGCGCACCGTAAACGGGCGCGGGTACCACTCGGCCACGAGCCAAAAAGATTACGGTATGCCCCATGAGGGCCAGCTGAGCGACAAGCCAGTTGCCGCACACCTTAAACGGGCTCGGGTACCACTCGGCCACGAGCCAAAAGACTACGGTATGCCCCATGAGGGTCAGCTGAGCAACAAGCTGGTTGCCGCGCACCGTAAACGGGTGCGGATACCACTCGGCCACGAGCCAACCAACCACGGTGGCTTCACACTACAAGTTCTTTACGATCTTTTTTCCCGTATAAATCTCTATGACAGGATAAGAGACGGAAATCCGATCCTAAAGCACTTGGGGGCTGCTGTGGGATGTCCGAGATAGGGGTCCCGCAAGTAGGGCTGTACGGCCCAGGCTAGGCGGCGGAGCAGTAGGCCCAAAGCCCAGAAGCGCCACGACTAGCCCGGAGGAGGTTTCGACTTGTTCCCCAAGGCAACTCCCGATCCTTCGGGGAAGCTTCGCGCCACGCCCAAACAACCCGCCAAAAGCGAAGCATGCAGCCTGACATTCGCAGTGCCTGCAGACTCTGGAACCTGACAGGGCGACAGGCGCGGGTCGGGGAAAGCACAACCACCTCTCCAAGACGTAGTGCGCCATAGCCGACGAAGAAAAAAGTACGTGCTGGTGAGGCCACCATGTTGAGGGCCCGGTGGCGCCCATCTATCATGTATCCTTCCCCCAGTATATAAGGGGAGGAGGGAGAAACAAGAAGGGGGGACGCTCATATATCCAAGAACACAGGACTAGGGTATTATCTCCTCCGAGAGAGCCCGAACCTGTCTAAACACTGACTGCCCTCGCATCCTGTGTTACCATCAAGCTCAGATCCCGCACGAATCCCCTAGAATCACAAATCTCATTGCCGGCGAAACCGATCATCGATAGTTGTCATGGGGGCAACTGTCCCTTGTGACTTCTGCTCCATGGTGGAGCAGGCCAAGCGCATGGAGCTCGAGTTGGAGCTCTCCAGGGATAAGCAAAACCCTGGTGGTTCAGGAGTTCCTGCAGCTTATGGTGGTGGCCATAAGAGGAGCTTTGGTGGAGTTGGGTCTTTTCAGCGACCTACCTCCAAGAAATTCAAAGGGGGACAAAATTTCTCCTCGGGGACTAAGGTGAAGCAGCATCAATCATCTTTTCTATCTTCACCATGGCTGGCTTTCCGTCCTGCCCCTGGACAAGGTATGATTTGTTTCAAGTGTGGTGGTGGACACCACACTACAGAGTGTTTATGGCTAGGGGAGTGCAATCATTGTGGCTAACCTGGCCATATGGGGCGAATTTGCTGGATGAATCCCGGTAGCATCATCAAGTGGGAGCCAGTGCCACCTGTTCCAGCTATAGCTACTTCTTCTAGGGGATCAGTTCAGATGCTATGACTACCCTTCCATAGCCCTCTGCTTGGGTGCCCCCTGCAGCCCTCTGGTACTCGTAGCCGTTGACTCCCCCTCAGCTTGCTCCACCGCCTCCAGTCGCGCTGATGTCCCAACAGTGTGTCTGAGATCCCGCTGCCCTGACGCAACCAGGAGTTTATGCTTTGCCGACTGCTGAGTTAGCTAGGCATCCAGAAGTGGTATCAAGTACTTTGCGTGTGGATTTATTTGATGCTTTTGTTCTCTTTGATTCAGGAGTATCCTATTCTTTCGTATCAATTGAGTTTGCTAGAATAGCCAAGCTAGGAATGCAAAGTATTGCAAAGTCTGTGATAGTTAGTTCTCTAAGGGGTCTTATTGAGAGTTTGATGGTTTTATTGGGTTGCACTATTACCATTGATGATGAGGATTTCTTTGCTAGTCTAATAGTGATTCAGTTGGCCCCATTTGATGTCATCTTGGGCATGGACTTGTTACATCAGTACCATGCCAAGATTTGCTGCTACTGGAAGACAGTTTCCTTGCAAGCTTTGTCGGGAGTGTAGTTGGTTTTCCAGGGCGATGCACCATCCATCTCTATCTTTGTGCTGGCTAGTTTATTTCCTAGTTGTCGTATGTGGAGATTGGGTATACTCATGGCTATTTCAGAGAAGCCAAGTATTTCGATATCAATCGAGGAGATTTCTATGGTGAAGGAATTTGTTAGTGTTTTCCCTGATGAGCTGCCTGGCTTGCCTCCTAAGAGGAGTGTGGCATTCAGAATTGACCTTATTCTAGGCACTCGACCCATCTCCATGTATCCATATCGCTTGGCTCGTCCTTTCCAGGACGAGTTGAAAAAGCAGTTGGATGACTTGTTGGAAAGGTGTTTATCCGGCATAGTGTGTCACCGTGGGGAGCACTTGTCCTCTTTGTATCTAAGAAGGATGGCAGTTGGCATAAATGCATCGACTATTATGCTCTTAATCAGGTGACTATCAAAAACAAATATCCATTACCTCGTATTGAAGATCTTTTTGACCAATTGAAGGGAGAAAATGTGTTCTCTAAAATTGATCTTTAGTCTGGCTATAATCAGATTCGTTTAAGGGAACAAGATATTGAAAAGACCGTTTTCTCCAATAGGTACGGGCATTATAATTTAAAGTTTGTCTTCTGGACTAACCAATACCCCTACAATTTTTATGGAGGCGATGAATAGTATGTTGCATAGTATCTTGATGATTTTGTGGTAGTGTTCATCGATGACATTCTAGTTTATTCTAAGTCAGAAGAAAATCATGAGCAACATTTGAGGCTTGTGCTTGGTACTTTGAGGGAGAATCAGTTCTTTGCCAAGTTAAAGAAGTGTGAGTTCTGGATTTCAGAAGTGGGTTTCCTTGGCCATTTCATCAATCAATAAGGAATTTCCGTTAACCCTAGCAAAATCTCAACAGTGGTGGACTGGGAGAGACCCACTAGTGTTAAAGAAGTGCGCAGTTTCCTTGGGTTGGCTGGTTACTGCCGGAGTTTTATGCAAGATTTCTCCATCATTGCCAAGCCACTATCACAGTTGACTCAGAAGGATGTGAAATTTCAGTGGACTACTGAGTGTGAGCGCAGTTTCTACACTTTGAAGGAGAAGCTAGTGATTATTCCTATTCTTACCCTCCATGAGCCAGGGAAGTGCTTCACAGTCTACTCCGATACTTCTCGAGTGAGTCTTGGTTGTGTGCTTATGCAAGAGGGTATTGCTTATACGTCAAGGCAGTTGAAAAAGCATGAGCAGAATTACCTTACTCATGATCTTGAGCTTGCTGCTATGGTCTTCGCCCTGAAGATTTGGAGGCATTATTTGTATGGTGAATCATGTGATATCTTCAATGACCATAAGAGCCTCAAGTACATCTTCACCCAGAAAGATTTGAATTTGAGGCAAAGAATGTGGCTATAGTTGATACAAGATTATGATATTACAATTCAGTATCATCCAGGCAAGGCGAATGTGGTGGCCGACACTCTCAATCGCAAGGCAATGCCCCCCTATTATTGATTGTCTTGTTGTTGATTTTGAGCGGTTGGGAGTTTCATATTGCTTCGCAAGCACCGTGCAAGCTGAAACTCAGATGACTCTTGAGTCATCAATTCCAGAGTGTGTGCATGAGGCACAACAGCATAACTGGTTGCTCTAGCAAGTGAGAAAACACCTTGAGAATGGTAAGACAGGGGATTTTAACATTTATGATGTGGGAGCTGTGCGGTTTCAAGGCCGCCTTTGTGTACCTCAAAAATCTCAAGTCAAGGAGGATATCCTGAAAGAGGCTAATTGAACCCCGCACACAGTTCATCCTAGTGAGACTAAGATGTATTGAGATTTAAAAAAGAGCTTCTGGTGGAAAAGAATGAGGGTTGACATCGCTCATTACGTAGCATATTGTGGGATTTTTCAGAAGGTTAAGTCCGAACATAAATGACCTGCTAGGTTGTTACAGCCGCTGAAGGTTCCTATTGGTCCTTGGGATAACATATCCATGGACTTTGTGGTTGGCCTACCTCGTACTCAGCGAGGGAAGGATGCTATCTAGGTTGTTGTGGACCATCTTAGTAAGTCTGCTCATTTCATCCCCATTCGCACGACAAATTCAGCGAGCGAATTGGCTCTTATCTATGTGCAGGAAATTATGAGACTGCATGGTATGCCCAAGATGATTATTTCTGATCATGATGCAAAGTTTGTCTCCAAATTTTGGGAGAGTCTGCAGAGTGCTTTGGGCACACAACTTCGTCTTAGAACCGCTTTCCTTCCTCAAACTGATGGTTAGTCCGAGCGTACCATTTAGACTTTGGAGAATATGCATAGAGCTTGTGTTCTGGCATTGAAAGGTAGTTGGGAAGATCATTTAGCCCTTGCTAAACTTTCTTACAATAACAGTTATCATTCAAGCACTCGGGCCGCTACCTATGAGGTGCTCTATGGGCGAAAGTGCAGGTCACCCCTATGCTGGGATGCAATAGGGGAAAGAGTAGTTCTTGGCCCGGATTGGGTTCAGCAAACTGTCGATCAAGTGGCAGAAGTGAGGCAAAAACCTCCTCATAGCACAGAGTAGACAGAAAAGCTATGTTAATGTGAGGAGGCAGGATTTAGAGTTTGAGGTGGGTGACAGCGTGCTCTTGCGGGTGTCCCCCACCAATGGTGTGGCTCGTTTTGGCACTAAAGGGAAGCTTAGCCCGAGGTATGTTGGGCCATTCCTTATTATTGCTAGAATTGGTAAATTGGCCTACCGTTTGGAGCTTACTGAGTCAATGCAAGGGGTGCATAAAGTGTTCCATGTGTCTATGTTGAAGAAATATTTACATGACCTCAATTTGGTGGTTCCTCTAGAACCTTTGGTGCTAGATCAGAATCTCACCTTCGAGTCTCGACTAGTGAAAATTGTAGGGGAATCAGAGAAGGTTTTGAAGAATAGAACTCTCAAATTTGTCAAAGTCCTGTGGTCACACCAGTCAGAGAGAGAAGCGACCGAGAATTGGAATCTCGCATGTGCAAGAAGTATCCAGAATTGTTCTCCTTAGGTATGTGTGGTGTTGTTATTTCTTTATTGCTTGCATTGCCGAGTAGAGGCATGTGGAGAATTCAGGGTTGAATTCTGTTAAGGGGGAAGAATGTAGTACTGCAGGTCATCCTCTAGGTTTTGGGAGGACCCGGTAGTGGGAATGGGCTGGTGGGAGCCTATCTTGGGCCTTATGAGGTGTTTTGCAAGTTGTTTGTGGGGATTGAAGGGGTTTTTAGGCCTTGGTGTTGGGTTTTTGGCCCATGAGGGAGGGGAATTCATCCCATAACCCTAGCCATCCTCTCCCCTCCCCCCATGTGACCCCACCTCCCTTTCCTAGCTGCCCCTCCCCCTCCTAATGACTCCTAGTGCCCCGCACTTCCTGGCCGTGCGCCCTCCCCTCCCCCACGTCTCCCTCTCTCCCACACCCTCTCCTGTACCTCCTAGGCATCTCTATCCTACCAAATATCCCCTTTTCCACTGCCCTTGGTATGCCCTAAATTTTCTTCCCCCGCGTGGATCGTGGATGGAGGTTTGACAGCGAGGCGGGATCTGTGTTCATCGTTGATCTCGTGCTCCTTCGGGTAGGTATGTTCTTTGTTTGATCTAGGGTTCCATGGGGGGAATTGGGTGGATAGGATTAGAAGAGTAATCTTTAGAATTCCTATTTTTAGAGTTGGGGAATAAAGATGTTTAGGCAAAAATTAATCTCATGGTTGTTTTCTATGTGCTGGGATAGATTAGTTTGCATTGTTAGAATGCACTTTAGAGAATTTTAGAATCATTTTCTAAGGGGATGGCTGTTACAAAAATTGTAGATAATCATCTTATCTTTCATTAGTGACCGAAAGCATGAAGTTTTGTTTGGCCATTTGAAAGTTATGACTATTTTACCGAAGGATATCTAGAATCTATCGCTGCTGATAGCACCTGCGGTAATTCGCAATTTATGGCTATTTAGTGGTCGAATTAGATTTTCTCAATACTTCATTGGAATAAAATGTGCTGACCTAGTGAGTCTATCCACAACCACCCAAATGGCATCTCTACCTCGCGGTGAGCGGGGTAACCCAATCACAAAGTCCATAGTGATGTGTTCCCACTTCCATTCTGGAATTTCCAATGGCTGTAACAGACCAGCAGGTCTCTTATGCTCAGCTTTTACCTGTTGGCACACTCCACAAGAAGCCACATACTTGGCAATATCCACCTTCATCCTCTTCCACCAAAAACTTTGTTTCAGATCCCGATACATCTTGGTCTCACCAGGATGAGCGAATCTGAGTCCTATGGGCTTCCTTAGAATGTCCATCTTCACATCCGATTTACGAGGCACACAAAGACGGCCTCTAAACCGAATAGAACCATGCTCGTCTATACTGAATTCCCGAGGGTTTCCCTCTGAAATCCTCCGCCGAACCTCCTGAAGCAAACGATCATGCAAGCCGAGCCTCATGCACTCGCTCGGGTATGCAAGGCTCGAATGATCATCTCGAGTCTCATTTTGCGCAACTTGACAAAGAAACAAGTAAGTGACCTGTCCTCTTTCCAACTCTGCAACCAAAGGCACAGAGTCTTGGGGACTCCGTTCTACTCAAGGCATCCGCCACAACATTAGCCTTGCCGGGATGATCTTTGGATCGACACATCGAAGTCCTTTATCAATTCCAACCATCTACGTTGCCGCAGATTCAGCTCCCGCCGGGTGAATATATATTTGAGGCTCTTATGATCGGTGAAAATATCACAAGACTCCCCATAAAGATAGTGCCTCCACAATTTCAAGGCAAAAACCACGGCTAACTCGAGATCATGGGTGGGATAATTCTGTTCATGAGTCTTTATTTGTCTTGAAGCATAAGCAATGACACAGCCTTCTTGCATGAGCACACAACCCAAACCAATCTGGAGGCATCTACATACATCAGATAATGCTTGCCACTCACAGCAAGGATAAAATAGGTGCATTGACCGGTTTGCTCTTTAGCGTCTGAAAACGGCCTCACATTCCCCACGACCAGATGAAAGGAACCCCTTTCTGAGTGAGCCTTGTCATCGGCTTAGCTATGATAGAGAAATTATGCACGGCGCCCGGTAATAACCTCGCCAACCCAAGGAAACTCCTGATTTCCGTCACACTAGACGGTCTTCGCCATTCAACCACAGCGGCAACCTTCTTTGGGTCAGCTGTGACACCACTTTGGTTGATGACATGCCCAAGGAAGCTCACCTCCGACAACCGGAAGGCGCACTTCTTGAGTTTGGCATAGAATTGATTCTTACGAAGAGCTTCCAAAATTAGACCAAGATGCACGGCGTGCTCCTCCTCGGACTTCGAGTAGACAAGAATGTCGTCAATGAAGACGACAATAAAGTCATCAAGATATTCATGGAGCATCCTGTTCATTGCTTCCATAAAGACGGCAGGAGCATTCGTTAGTCCAAAAGACATGACTACGAATTCAAAATGCCCATACCTTGTGTTGAAAGCCGTCTTTTCAATATCCTCCTCCTTAATCCAAGAATCGATGATACCCAGATTGCAAATCAATCTTGGAGAATACTTTGGCACCCCCTCAATTGATCAAAAAGATCATCAATACGAGGCAATGGGTACTTGTTCTTAATGGTAACTTGATTGAGCGCCCGGTAGTCCACACATAGCCGCTTGGTGCCATCTTTCTTCTCCACGAACAAGACCGGGGCCGCCCAAGGAGACGAGCTCACTCTAATAAACCCCTTAGCCAGTAGTTCATCCAATTGCCTCTTCAACTCAACTTGTTCTATTGGAGCCATCCGGTACGGGGTTTTATAGATTGGCCTCGCAGAACAAGATCAATACGGAAAATAGTCTCCCGCCTGGGGGCAATCCTAAGCTCACTGGGAAACACATCTGGATAACGGCAAACTATGGCAATGCCCTCCAAACTCTTCTCTTCCTCTCGACCCTCAACCATGGACCAAAGGACCCCTGATTTCAACATCTGCGAGTTTGGGAATAGCTTACACAAGAAGGAGAGGGAGTACCGCATAGCACTCCCCTGGAAAGTTATCTCTTGCCCAGAAGGAGCATGCAAAGTAACTGTCCTCCAAGCACAATCAATCACCGCTTTGGTGCTGGGATAGCTTGATCCATGCCAAGGATAACATCAAGCGGCTCCAAGGAGATCACCACCAGATTCGCCATGAACACCTCGTCGGCTAATAGAAATTGACAGCCCTTGCGGACCCTCGAACTAGAAATCAAGCCTTGCGGTGCACTAACCACCACGGCATCACCCAAACTCGCACGCATGCAGACCAGCCCGAACAACAAAATCCACGAGAGACAAACGAGTAGCTAGCGCCGAGTCGAACAACACACCGGGCAACCGCTGCACTAATGTAAATAGTACTGTCACCACATTGCCACGATCCGCATCCCCGAAGAGGGCAAAGCGTGGACTCCGGGTAGGCGAGATGGTGCAGACCCTCGCATCTGGATACGTCGGCGAGGACCCACGGCGAAGTCCGGAGGAAGGTGGCGGTGGAAGCTGGGGCATCCAGTAAGTCCTCGAGAGTGGCGCCGGGTAGAACGAGGGAGTCGGAGTAGGTGCCGGGAGGTGCTGCAAAGGAGGAGCTGATGGCAACATATGCATCACGCCTCCTCGACGCTGTCACTTTGGTGAAGATATCACCGGCTCCCAACGCAGCTTGCCGTTGGGGTTCTTCTTCCAAGACACCACATCCTTGTGATCCTCCCGACCACGGATGGTGCACCTTCCTTCCACGAGCACTTTCGGCTGGCGATGGGAATCGCCACAAGCGAAACATACCATCCCCATGCCGGGAGTGACTATGGCGCAGATCTTTGGGGCGCACCTCCCCACGAGGTGTCTTCTGAGGAGGACGGCCACCATAGGGCCGGGTGACGAAAATTCTTCCCCTTCTTATTCCAAGTACTGCAGGATTGGCCCTTCTTCTCTGGAGGGCCCTTAACCTGCTCTCCCGTGGCAGGTTTGCGATGCTCTTCGGTGTAGTTCAGCTGCAGCTCTACACCCAGAGCTTGCTCCACCATTGTCCGAAAATCGACAATGGGGAAAGCACCCAGCATATGGCGAATGGCAGGACGGAGTCCCTACCGGAATCGCCTTGCCTTCTCCACCTCGTCACGTGCCACATGGGGCACAAACGTACGATCTGGTTGAAGCCAACCTCGTACTCCGCCACGATCTTCTTGTCTTGGGCATACTTGTCCCAAGTCAATTTGCATCTTGTCGAGGAAGGTGGTGGGGTAGAACCTCCTCTCAAATTGCCGGACAAACTCCTCCCAAGAGGGGTCACCTTGCGCACCCCTCGAGGACAAAGACACCCTCCACCAGATTTGGGCTTCTCCTTCAAGAGCTGTGCTACAAAGCGAACACGATCTTGCGCCGCCACCTCAAAAGCGCCCAGCTGCAACTCCATAAAGGACAGCCAATCCGCCGCTGGATCGGAGTGCCCGCACCATCAAAGCTGTCCGCCTCAGGCCCAACCCACTCTCGCAGCTTGATGCCACCGCCGCGCTGGCCGATACCGGTGGCGCAGGAGCTGCAGCGCGCCACGTTAGGGGCGGCCGGTGCGCTCGCCTCGGGCGCCAGAACTCCTCTGCATCGCTCTCATGGCGGCCACTAACTCCGCGAAACACCACCTCGGCTGGGTAGTCTCGGCTACCTCCGACGGCTCGGAGCGTCGCCTCCCGAACGACTGTCGCAAGGCGTCCTCGGTGGCATACTGTACCCAACAAGCCGCAAACAAACAGTCACACCAACAAGAACATAAGCAATCAGTAACACCAACAATCAAACCATAAATATAATCGAACATACGCATGCCATGCAATGCAGCCCATCCCATCCTAATAGTGCAAGTGTGTCAATTTTAAAGTTGATTAACAATCCTATTCCGTATTAAAAGTTTTATTATCCTATGGCAATTTAAAGAGTTATACCTAAGCAATGTTACTAATTTCACACAGCAAAATTTTAGTTCATGTTAGAATATCTCTCCTAAACTCATACACCAAGGACCTAAAGCCCGCTCTGATACCAACTGTAACACCCGTAAAACTAAACTATAGAACAAGAAAATTTCGACAAGATCTCCCTAAAAACAGGACATTACGGAAGCATTTCATGATAAGCAATTCAAACAAGAATATAAACAATTCAACAATACTAAGCGACAACAAGTCTAAGCCAACCGTAATCAAGTATAAGTTTAGACATAACAACAAATAGTCTAAGTGCAAATAAAATTCAGCAAGCTAATGTATTAAATAAACACTAGTTCATGGGAGTTGTGATGACATTCGAAGGTTTATTGTGTTGCTAGCCCACCCCTCATGCTTATGTCTCTTGCACGCTACCTGAAAAACAACAAAACACAAGTAGTGAGATTGGGAAATCTCAGCAAGCAGAACAATTAACACATCATCACATCCATCAAGAATTTAACACACCACATGCTTTACTTTCAACACCACAACATTGATTACCACAACCTCAATAAAATGCTCATACTTGTGCATATGCTTATGCCATGATCCTCTTCACCGTGCCCTTTCTCAGGAACACACGGTGTTGTACTGCATTTGATCGCACGTTGGCGTCGACAAACTTCCAATGCATGATTATGCAGTTAATGCTTCATGCATGAATTCATTCATAAACTTCCACATTGAGTCCACATATTTGCATGCCATCATATAACATGGATAGAAAACAAATAACATTGTGATGAACTATTTAGACAATTCAACCAATAGGCAACATCATTCTTCTCTTTACTCATGGATCAAAGCCAAAACACATCATCACATTGCTAATCTAATTATTGCAATCTTCCTAGCAGATGATCAAACCATGTATGATTAATGTCATCGGAAAATATAACGAAGGCAATGCAAAACAACGATGTATAGCTCAACCCTAACACTACTTCCACTTGCCTTTACCGACGTAGACGACGGAACTAGTTGCGTCCAGAAGGGGCACCACCTGTACAAGCATATTTTCAGTATGTAATAACACCACAATTGATCACACAACTCAAATACGCAATTCCTACAACCCGTTCCCCTTTTCCAACACTGAAACCCCGTTCTGTCCGGACCGAACAGCAGCAACCCCCATTCTCTTTTTTGTATCTTTCTTTCTACAGAACAAAAAAATATGAAAAAATTACAGGAGCTAGATATTGACGAGATCTACAACTTTCCAGAAGATCATAAATTCTAATTCCTCTGTTAAATATGCCTAAACAGTCGTCCAACACAGTGGATGAAATCTGTTCCCAGATTCTGTTCGTCGGTTTGCAACAGCGATAACTCTCAGAACACTTCCCCAAAAATTCTGAACAAAATACAGAAGCTAGGTCTCGACGTTATCTACAACTTTCTAGTTATAGGTTTTGGCAGGAAAAAACATCTATGCCACGAAAAACGCGAAACAATCCGTGCTGCACAAATCCCCCTTCCAGAAACAGCACCACGTGAACATCTACCCTTCTCCCCCAACAAGATCCATCCAAAACCCTCACCACCAGATCTAATACACTCCTAATCCCTAGGTAAAATAGAGGTAAAAGTTTGGGAATTTTACCTAGTGATCTCCCTTGCGAACCCACGAAGAACACGCGAAGAACCCCGAATCGGCGATCTGCTCGTCCTCCACGCCTCCACGGAGTCGCTCCTCGCCTTCTCCTTCGCGATTCGCGGTGGATCTTGAGCCACCACGTGGGGAGAGGAAGGGGAGGGAGAGGTGGCTGCTAGGGGAGGGAGAGGGAGTGGGAGAGGCGCCTAGGGTTTGGGGGTGTGGCCGGCCACATGCGGGCGCACCAGTTGTGGGCCGGCCCCCTTGGGGGGTGGGAGGTGGAGGTGGAAGGAGAGATTCCCGGTCCAGGCCCAGGTTTTCTTCGGCCTTTTATTCCCTAGCCCAAAACCCAAAATAAAAATTAAAATGCAGCATTTTCTTCAATTGTTTCATTCCCCGACAATTCCGTCAATCCTCTCCGAAACAAAAACAAGGAAGAAAAGTTCTAGGGTATCACATTCTCCCCTCCTTAAAAAGGATTCGTCCCCGAATCTACTTCTTTTAGCTACAGACCAAAAAGGAAAAAGGAAAGCAAAAGGTAAACCACGACTTACCCCCAGCGTCCTCAAATAGCGTAGGGTACTTCTTCCGCATCTGGTCTTCAGGTTCCCAAGTTGCCTCCCGCTCAGACTGATTGGTCCACAAAACTTTCACAAAGCGGATGGTTCTCCTCCTCATGACTCGCTCCGAAGAGTCTAAAATTCGAAGTGGATGGCACTCCAAAGTCAAATCTTGCTCAACTGTAATCGGTTCCAAGTCAATCTTATGCTCTGGGTCATGGAGATACTTAGTAACATAGAGACATGGAAGACATCATGCACTCCCTTCAAAGAGTCCGCAACTCCAGACGGTATGCCAAACCCGCCCACCCGAGCCACCACTGAACGGACCAATGTACCTCGGGCTAAGCTTACGGTGGTACCAAAACGAACAACACCCTTTGATGGAGATACCTTGAGAAGGACTTGATCACCCACTACAAACTCCAAATCTCGTCTCTCGTTATCGGCATAACTCTTCCGACGGCTCTGAGCAGCCAGGAGATTTCGCCAGATCTCTTGCACCTTCTCAAAGGTCTGTTGAACCCAATCAGGACCTGCAATGATTTTTCTCCAACTGTATCCTAGCAAAGTGGAGAAACACACTTTCGACCATAAAGCGCCTCGAATGGAGCCATTCGAATACTAGCCTGGTAATCAAGTATTGTAAGCAAACTCTACCAAGGCCAAGTGATCCTCCCAACTTCCTTCCAAGATAGAACACATGCTCGAAGCATGTCCTCTAGAGTCTGGATGGTCCGCTCAGATCGCCATCTGGTCGAGGATGAAAAGATGTGGCCGAGAGAGAGTTTTGTTCCCAAAGCACTATGCAAACTCTGCCAAAAATGGGACACAAATCTAGTGTCTCGATCGGAGACAATCGATTTAGGCACACCATGGAGTCTAAGCACTTCCTTCATGTACAAGGGAACTAGATCTGGTGCCGAATTGGTCGTCTTCATTGGAATAAAATGTGCTGACCTAGTGAGTCTATCCACAACCACCCAAATGGCATCTCTACCTCGCGGTGAGCGGGGTAACCCAATCACAAAGTCCATAGTGATGTGTTCCCACTTCCATTCTGGAATTTCCAATGGTCGTAATGCATCAAACAGGTCTCTTATGCTCAGCTTTTACCTGTTGGCACACTCCACAAGAAGCCACATACTTGGCAATATCCACCTTCATCCTCTTCCACCAAAAACTTTGTTTCAGATCCCGATACATCTTGGTCTCACCAGGATGAACGGAATACGGAGTCCTATGGGCTTCCCTTAGAATGTCCATCTTCACATCCGATTTCTGAGGCACACAAAGACGGCCTCTAAACCGAATAGAACCATGCTCGTCTATACTGAATTCCCGAGGTTTCCCTCTGAAAATCCTCCGCCGAACCTCTGAAGCAAACGATCATGCAATCGAGCCTCATGCACTCGCTCGGGTATGCAAGATCGAATGATCATCTCGAGTCTCATTTTGCGCAACCTCAAAGAAAACAGAAGTGACCTGTCCTCTTTCCAACTCGCAACCAAAGGCACAAGAGTCTTGGGGACTCCTGTTCTACTCAAGGCATCCGCCACAACATTAGCCTTGCCGGGATGATACTTTGGATCGACACATCGAAGTCCTTTATCAATTCCAACCATCTACGTTGCCGCATGATTCAGCTCCCGCTGGTGAATATATATTTGAGGCTCTTATGATCAGTGAAAATATCACAAGACTCCCCATAAAGATAGTGCCTCCACAATTTCAAGGCAAAACCACAATGGCTAACTCGAGATCATGGGTGGGATAATTCTGTTCATGAGTCTTTAGCTGTCTTGAAGCATAAGCAATGACACAGCCTTCTTGCATGAGCACACAACCCAAACCAATCCCGAGGCATCTACATACATCAGATAACGCTTGCCACTCACAGGCAAGGATAAAATAGGTGCATTGACCAGTTTGCTCTTTAGCGCCTCAAAATCGGCCTCACATTCCTCGACGGATGAAAGGAACCCCTTTCTGAGTGAGCCTTGTCATCGGCTTAGCTATGATAGAGAAATTATGCACGAAGCGCCGGTAATAACCTGCCAACCCAAGGAAACTCCTGATTTCCGTCACACTAGACGGTCTTCGCCATTCAACCACAGTGGCAACCTTCTTTGGGTCAACTGTGACACCACTTTGGTTGATGACATGCCCAAGGAAGCTCACCTCCGACAACGGAAGGCGCACTTCTTGAGTTTGGCATAGAATTGATTCTTACGAAGAGCTTCCAAAATTAGACCAAGATGCACGCGGCGTGCTCCTCCTCGGACTTCGAGTAGACAAGAATGTCGTCAATGAAGACGACAATAAAGTCATCAAGATATTCATGGAGCATCCTGTTCATTGCTTCCATAAAGACGGCAGGAGCATTCGTTAGTCCAAAAGACATGACTACGAATTCAAAATGCCCATACCTTGTGTTGAAAGCCGTCTTTTCAATATCCTCCTCCTTAATCCAAGAATCGATGATACCTGATTGCAAATCAATCTTGGAGAATACTTTGGCACCCCTCAATTGATCAAAAAGATCATCAATACGAGGCAATGGGTACTTGTTCTTAATGGTAACTTGATTGAGCGCCCGGTAGTCCACACATAGCCGCTTGGTGCCATCTTTCTTCTCCACGAACAAGACCGGGGCCGCCCAAGGAGACGAGCTCACTCTAATAAACCCCTTAGCCAGTAGTTCATCCAATTGCCTCTTCAACTCAACTTGTTCTATTGGAGCCATCAGACGGGGTTTTATAGATTGGCCTCGCATCAGGAACAAGATCAATACGGAAAATAGTCTCCCGCCTGGGGCAATCCCGGAAGCTCACCTGGGAAACACATCTGGATAACGGCAAACTATGGCAATGCCCTCCAAACTCTTCTCTTCCTCTCGACCCTCAACCATGGACCAAAGGACTTCGATTTCAACATCTGCGAGTTTGGGAATAGCTTACACAAGAAGGAGAGGAGTACCGCATAGCACTCCTCGAAAGTTATCTCTTGCCCGGAAGGAGCATGCAAAGTAACTGCCCTCCAAGCACAATCAATCACCGCCTGGTGCTGGGATAGCCACCCATGCCAAGGATAACATCAAACGGCTCCAAGGAGATCACCACCAGATTCGCCATGAACACCTCGTCGGCTAATAGAAATTGACAGCCCCGACAGACCCTCGAACTAGAAATCAAGCCTTGCGGTGCACTAACCACCACGGCATCACCCAAACTCTGCACGCACGCACCAGCCCGAACAACAAAATCCACGAGAGACAAACGAGTAGCTAGCGCCGAGTCGAACAACACACCGGCAACCACAGAATTAACAGAAATAGTACTGTCACCACATTGCCACGATCCGCATCCCCGAAGAGGGCAAAGCGTGGACTCCTGGTAGATCGAGATGGTGCAGCCCTCGCATCTGGATACGTCGCGAGGACCCACGGCGAAGTCCGGAGGAAGGTGGCGGTGGAAGCCGGGGCATCCAAGAAGTCCTCGAGAGTGGCGCCGGGTAGAACGAGGGAGTCGGAGTAGGTGCCGGGAGGTGCTGCAAAGGAGGAGCTGATGGCAACATATGCATCACGCCTCCTCGACGGCCCTGTCACTTTGGTGAAGATATCACCGGCTCCTAACGCAGCCTTGCCGCTGGGGTTCTTCCGCACACCACATCCTTGTGATCCTCCGACCACAGATGGTGCACCTTCCCTTCCACGAGCACTCGGCTGCGGCGATGGGAATCGCCACAACAGAAACATACCATCCCCATGCCAGGAGTGACTATGGCACTGCATCGGGGCGCACCTCCCCCGAGGTGTCTTGCTGAGGAGGACGGCCACCATAGGGGTGGTGACGAAAATTCTTCCTTCTTATTCCAAGTACCAGAGGATTGGCCCTTCTTCTCTGGAGGGCCCTTAACCTGCTCTCTGTGGCAGGTTTGCAATGCTCTTCGGTGTAGTTCAGCCGCAGCTCTACACCCCGAGCTTGCTCCACCATTGTCCGAAAATCGACAATGGGGAAAGCACCCAGCATATGGCGAATGGCAGGACGGAGTCCCTACCGGAATCGCCTTGCCTTCTCCACCTCGTCACGTGCCACATGGGGCACAAACGTACGATCTGGTTGAAGCCAACCTCGTACTCCGCCACAGTCTTCTTGTCTTGGGCATACTGTCCCAAGTCAATTTGCATCTTGTCGAGGAAGGTGGCGGGGTAGAACCTCCTCTCAAATTGCCGAACAAACTCCTCCCAAGAGGAGTCACCTTGCGCACCCCTCGAGGACAAAGACACCCTCCACCAGATTTGGGCTTCTCCTTCAAGAGCTGTGCTACAAAGCGAACACGATCTTGCGCCGCCACCTCAAAAGCGCCCAGCTGCAACTCCATAAAGGACAGCCAATCCGCCGCTGGATCGGAGTGCCCGCACCATCAAAGCTGTCGATCTCAGCCCAACCCACTCTCGCAGCCTTGATGCCACCGCCGCCGCGCCGATACCGGCGCAGAGCTGCACCGCGCCTACGCAGGGCGGTGGTGCGCCTGCCTCGGCGCCCGCAACTCCTCTGCATCGCTCTCATGGCGGCCACTAACTCCGCCGAAACACCACCCTCGGCTGGGTAGTCTCGGCTACCTCCGACGGCTCGGGAGCGTCGCCTCCCGAACGACTGTCGCGTGGCGTCCTCGGTGGCATATCTGTACTCCAACAAGCCGCAAAACAAACAAATACACCAACAAGAACATAAGCAATCAGTAACACCAACAATCAAACCATAAATATAATCGAACATACGCATGCCATGCAATGCAGCCCATCCCATCCTAATAGTGCAAGTGTGTCAATTTTAAAGTTGATTAACAATCCTATTCCGTATTAAAAGTTTTATTATCCTATGGCAATTTAAAGAGTTATACCTAAGCAATGTTACTAATTTCACACAGCAAAATTTTAGTTCATGTTAGAATATCTCTCCTAAACTCATACACCAAGGACCTAAAGCCCGCTCTGATACCAACTGTAACACCCCGTAAAACTAAACTATAGAACAAGAAAATTTCGACAGCATCTCCCCTAAAAACAGGACATTACGGAAGCATTTCATGATAAGCAATTCAAACAAGAATATAAACAATTCAACAATACTAGCGACAACAAGTCTAAGCCAACCGTAATCAAGTATAAGTTTAGACATAACAACAAATAGTCTAAGTGCAAATAAAATTCAGCAAGCTAATGTATTAAATAAACACTAGTTCATGGGAGTTGTGATGACATTCGAAGGTTTATTGTGTTGCTAGCCCACCCCTCATGCTTATGTCTCTTGCACGCTACGAAAAACAACAAAACACAAGTAGTGAGATTGGGAAATCTCAGCAAGCAGAACAATTAACACATCATCACATCCATCAAGAATTTAACACACCACATGCTTTACTTTCAACACCACAACATTGATTACCACAACCTCAATAAAATGCTCATACTTGTGCATATGCTTATGCCATGATCCTCTTCACTGCGTTCTTTCTCAGAACACACGGTGTTGTACTGCACGGTCACAGACGCCAAGGCGTCGACAAACTTCAATGCATGATTATGCAGTTAATGCTTCATGCATGAATTCATTCATAAACTTCCACATTGAGTCCACATATTTGCATGCCATCATATAACATGGATAGAAAACAAATAACATTGTGATGAACTATTTAGACAATTCAACCAATAGGCAACATCATTCTTCTCTTTACTCATGGATCAAAGCCAAAACACATCATCACATTGCTAATCTAATTATTGCAATCTTCCTAGCAGATGATCAAACCATGTATGATTAATGTCATCGGAAAATATAACGAAGGCAATGCAAAACAACGATGTATAGCTCAACCCTAACACTACTTCCACTTGCCTTTACCGACGTAGACGACGGAACTAGTTGCGTCCAGAAGGGGCACCACCTGTACAAGCATATTTTCAGTATGTAATAACACCACAATTGATCACACAACTCAAATACGCAATTCCTACAACCCGTTCCCCTTTTCCAACACCGAAACCCCGTTCTGTCCGGACCGAACAGCAGCAACCCCCATTCTCTTTTTCGTATCTTTCTTTCTACAGAACAAAAAAATATGAAAAAATTACAGGAGCTAGATATTGACGAGATCTACAACTTTCCAGAAGATCATAAATTCTAATTCCTCTGTTAAATATGCCTAAACAGTCGTCCAACACAGTGGATGAAATCTGTTCCCAGATTCTGTTCGTCGGTTTGCAACAGCGATAACTCTCAGAACACTTCCCCAAAAATTCTGAAAGAAATAAAGATGCTAGGTCTCGATGTTATCTACAACTTTCTAGTTATAGGTTTTGGCAGGAAAAAACATCTATGCCACGAAAAACGCGAAACAATCCGCGCTGCACAAATCCCCCTTCCAGAAACAGCACCACGTGAACATCTACCCTTCTCCCCCAACAAGATCCATCCAAAACCCTCACCACCAGATCTAATACACTCCTAATCCCTAGGTAAAATAGAGGTAAAAGTTTGGGAATTTTACCTAGTGATCTCCCTTGCGAACCCACGAAGAACACGCGAAGAACCCCGAATCGGCGATCTGCTCGTCCTCCACGCCTCCACGGAGTCGCTCCTCGCCTTCTCCTTCGCGATTCGCGGTGGATCTTGAGCCACCACGTGGGGAGAGGAAGGGGAGGGAGAGGTGGCTGCTAGAGGAGGGAGAGGGAGTGGGAGAGGCGCCTAGGGTTTGGGGGTGTGGCCGGCCACATGGGGGGGGCGCCCCACAAGAGGGCCGGCCCACTAGGGGGTGGGAGGTGGAGGTGGGAGGAGAGATTCGGTCCAGGCCCAGGTTTTCTTCGGCCTTTTATTCCCTAGCCCAAAACCCAAAATAAAAATTAAAATGCAGCATTTTCTTCAATTGTTTCATTCCCCGACAATTCCGTCAATCCTCTCCGAAACAAAAACAAGGAAGAAAAGTTCTAGGGTATCACAATTCCAATCCCTGACAGCTAGCCCCCGAGGCTCAAGTGGAGAACTACTTGGCCGGGTCTTCCCCTTGAGCCTGAAAGACTCAATGGAGGGATTGGAATCTTGCAGCGAAGCACTACTGCAGCATCCGAGCACATCATGCACGTAGACGAGCATGGCAGATGGGGAACGAGCCTGCGTTTGGATTAAAAGAAGCTCAGGAAAAATCGAAAGGTTGCGCCTGTTCCTTATCCGAGAAGCCTTCTTGTAACGGTCGAACAGTTTACGGGAACTGCGCTTTTAGTGGTCTATTACAGGCATAACGGACATGTGTCGGTTCGCAAAAGGACGCCGATGGCAGTAGAAATGACTTTTTCTTAGCTTTATAAACTCAAACGGTATGGCAAAGAAAACTTACCCGCACTCGTGCTTGAGCTTTTTTAGAAACCCTCGAACCCAAGACCTTCTTGCACTCTGCTTTTTCTCCCTTCTCCCAACAATGGCGAAGTTCGGAGTTAGCCAGATGAGCAAGAGGAGGCTCAGGACGCTCGTTGAGCTTGGCTATGTCGATGAGGGCTCGGCGCGCGCAAGACGCAGAAGTGGTCTCCTGCGAGCTATATGTCATCAACTGGTTCCGGGCGCCCGAGAGTGAGTTCCTCGCATTTGTGCTCGCCTTCTGCGAGTGCGAGATCTCTAATCTGAACCCTAACTCCATCCTTATTCTGGCGGTCTTTTCACATCTTTGCGAGGGATAAGTGGGCATCGTGCCCACAGTAAGCCTTTTCTTTCACTTGTACTCTTTGTTCCGCACCGGCGGGAACACCCCTGCTGGTTGCGTTTACTTCCGGCTCTGGGCCAACCACCCTTACGAGTACTCGAGCCTTTCACTAAAGGAATCGGTGGCGGGTTGGGCCGAGCAGTGGTTTTATCTTAAGGCCGCAGAGGGGAGCGGCCTCCTCTACTCTGGGGAGTTGGCCCCGATGGTCGAGACTCCAAGCCCGACCATCCAATCGGAGGAGGAGCGGATGCTGATGATGATCAGTGAGCTCACCAATATGGGGCTCACTGGTCGGGACATAGCCTGGGACTTTCTTGGGAATTTGGTGTCCCTGCTATGGAGGAGGGAGCACCCCTTCTTCGAGATCATCAGGTGGCAGGACCTCACCCGCGAGGCAAACTCGAGTAAGTTTTTTTGATGATCTGTGCATCTGTCTTTTGTTTCCTTTAGAGGCATTTGCTTTCTTGAACTCTTTCCTTTGATCGGATTGCAGCCCCGAGCAGAGATTGGGTCAAGAAGCGGGTTGCCAAGATGTTCGGCACCCCGAAGGGCAAGGAGCTGGAGCCCGTGCACCAGATCCTGAGAAATGTGCTCGGGAGAAGCGACGTGGTGAGTATCTTCACAAGACATGCTCGAGGGAACTCGTCTCGAGCTCTTCTGACATTCCTGCTTTCTTTTACCAGGAGAAGGTTGTCCTTGAAGCCGCAATGGCTGCGATCGAGCCATTGCCGCGGGCACTAGGATGAAAGTGGCGAGCAAGCGGGGCCTACTGCCTCCTCCATTGCCCTCCGCCAAATGCTCCAAGTGGTTGGCGGGATCGAGCAAGGCTCCCACCAAACGGCATTTGGAGTATGCCGATAGAAAGAAGGTAAGGGAGTTAAAGTAGTGGTTTGCCGACTTCAAAGAGAGGAAACCGGCTGTCGACGATCGATTTCGCCGGCAATGAGATTTGTGATTCTAGGGGATTCGTGCGGGATCAGAGCAAGATGGTAACACAGGATGCGAGGGCGATCTCTTTTTAGATAGGTTCGGGCTCTCACGGAGGAAATAATACCCTAGTCCTGTGTTCTTGGATATATGAGCGTGATCCATTCTTTCTTCCCCCCCCCTTTTAGGGTTGTTTCCCCCCCCCCTTATATACTAGGGGAAGGATGTGCCACAAAATGGGCGCCACCTGGCCCTGAACATGGTGGCTTCATGAGTACATACTTTGTCTCTTATCGACTGGGCCCCACTACGTCCAGGGGATGCGGTCGTGCCTTCCCCGACCCGCGCCTGCCACTCCGCCAGGTTCCGGCGCCTGCAGGCTCTGCCGATGTCAGGCCGCATGCTTCGCTTTTGACGGGTTGTTTGGGCGTGGCACGAAGCTTCGCTGAAGGATCGGCGAGCTGCCTTGGGGAAGAAGTCGGGCCATCCCCCGGGCCCATCATGGCGCTTCCAGGCTCTGGGCCTACTGCTCCGCCTTCGGCCCAGTCGGGTGTAGGCCCCACTTGCGGGACCCCCATCTCAGGCATCCCACAGCAGCCCCCAAGTGCTTTAGGATCGAATTTCCTCCTCTTATCCTGTCATAAAGATTTTGTGGGAAAAAAGATCGTAAAGAACTTGTTAAGTAAGGCCACCGTGGTTGGTTGGCTCGGGGCCGAGTGGTACCTGTGCCCGTTTACGGTACGCGGCGATCGGCTTGCAAAGCTCGACCGACCCTCATGGGGCGTACCTTGAATGAGTTGTTTGGCTCGTGGCCGAGTGGCACCCGCGCCCGTTTACGGTGCGCGGCAACTGGCTTGTCGCTCAGCTGACCCTCATGGGGCGTACCATAGTCTTTTGGCTCGTGGCCGAGTGGTACCCGCGCCGCTTACGGCGGCGCAGAATCGCTTGTCGCCACCGACCCTCATGGGGCGTACCATAGTATTTTGGCTCGTGGCCGGGTGGTATCCGCATCCGTTTACGGTGTGCGGCAATCGGCTTGCAAAGCTCGATCGACCCTCATGGGGCATACCTTGGTCATATAGAGTAATGCTTGTGCCCATTGATGGCACACTGCTTCAGACTCTCATGGAGCGCATTCTCAAGACCGTGTTAGTAAAAATCCTCCCACGATACCCGATCCCGCTTATACAAATGGCCGTGATTGACCCCAAATTATGGAGCATACCGCTGGAGGATGTTCGGAAAATGCCCGGCCCCAATCTTCCGTGGCGGCCGGCGTTCAGGCCCATCATGGGGCGCACTTGATCCCAAACTTCGAACCAGACTTGACACCTGGTCGCATTTTGCGCGACACAGCTCTTGGCCCAACATGGGGCGTGCCCTAGATCTAGCCCAGAATCGAGCACGGAAGCCCTTGCTTTTCCCGCCGTAAGGCGAAAATTGAGGCTCATTTCTTATAAATGAGGAAAACCTTGCTGGGGTAAAGACATCTTTGCCCCTCCCCCACCACGGCTGAGAAATCTTCGAATCTCCTTTGGCGATCTGGGTGGCCTAGGGTTTCTAGTTTCGCGCCCAAGACTCTCGGCGGTTGCTCCCACAGGGTCTCCTTCATCGAGATGTCTTCTTCTTCTTCCTCTTCTTCGTCGTCGTCGGAGGATGGCGCTGGTCCGGCGAACACGGGGTGGGAGACCTCCATTACTACGGATTCCCGCCTGGAGGAGCTGGTCGCGGCCGGCGTTATCCCTCCGCTGGAGTTGATCTCCGCCCGTCCCGCCACAGGTGATCCTTACCCCCTACCCCTGGATAATGAGATCGTGGTCTTCGAGTCCTACTTTTGGCGGGGATTTAGCGTTCCTGGGAGCGCCTTTTTCCGAGGGCTCCTTCACTTTTATGAGATCGAGCTGATCAATTTGAATCCCAACTCCATTCTTCACATTGCTCTCTTCGTTCATCTTTGCGAGGCGTATCTTGGGATACGTCCTCATTTTGACTTGTTCCGCTCCCTCTTCCTGCTCAAGCCTCATCCGAACCGGGATGCTCCCAGCGTCATTGGGGGCGCCGGACTTCAGCTGCGAGAGGGCTGGAAGAAACATTACTTCGCCATCCCCCTCAACACTTCCCTTAAAGGTTGGAGGCGGGAGTGGTTCTATTGTGCAAATGTTGATCCTTTTCTCGCCCCTTTCACTGGCCGCGCCCCTAAAGCTTCTCGATGCTGGAGTGATGCCCCAGATGGAAGCGGGTTGAACCAAGTTGCCGAGCTTCTGGCGTGGATTAATGATCTGAAGAGTCGGGGGCTGTCAGGCCTCGGGATCGCGATCAGCTTTGTGAAGCGCCGGGTGCAACTCCTTAAAGGAGAGAATCCACTTGGGGTTCGATGCGGCGGGACTCAGGATCCCACCCGGGAGACAAGCACGTCCCTATCGAGAGATGCATTGGCGGCGCGGGTGGTTGACTTCTTCGCGCCTGGCACTGAGATTACCAACAGGGGCTGCCCTCACAAATTTTCGGCGGCGAACCCTCCCCCTCCTGTGAGTGTCCCACTCTCTCGAGAAGCTGTCCCATGATTTTTGCCTGATGTGTGATTCTGACAACGTGCAATCGTTCATCTTTCAGGAACATGAGTCCTTCTTTTCTGACGCTCCGGTCGTCGGCCTCTCTCGGCTGAGGAATGTTCAGGCCAAGCGAGCGGCTGACACTTCGGCCGATGAGCTGCGCCGGCAATCGGCGGAGGCTGCTGATCCCTCGCCGGCCGGGCCTTCGACTTCCAGTGTCCCCGGGTCACAAGGCGCAGAGCCGCAGCCCTCTGTCTTAGGGGCAGCCCCGACTGCTGGTGCCGGGTCGGGCTCCTCTCCGAGCGGTGCTGGGACTTGGATGAAGCCTGGGATGAAGTTTAAAAAATCCAGGAGGTATTCTTTCGGGCAATCCTTGTCTTTTTGTTCTTACCTGTGCTGAGACGTTTCCTTTTTGTCAATTCAGGACTCCTACTATGGACGTCCCAGTGGAGGGGTCTCCTGAAAAGGAGCCCCCGGAGCCGGCTTCTCCAAGGGGGACCCCCCCTCGTCGGCTAGGTCACCGTCTCCTTCGGTAGCTGGGGCGTCGCCACCTCGTGTTGCTGGCCCGACCGCTGAGCCGTCGAGTGGTCCGGCAGTCGATGAGCTTGACCCGGCTTCGCCTCCCGAAGTGGAGGAGGTGCATCGAGAGCCACCACCGCTCGGTTCTCTGCCGAAGCCCCCGAATCGGACCGTGTAGTGCAAGGGGGGTTCCGACTGGAAAGGGATGGAGGAGGACGAGGAAGCAGAGATAACGGCTCGGACGGAGCTTTACGAGCTCACCATCAGGTGTAGCACGCTCGTCAGGGTGAGTTTTCTGTCTTTCTTTAGTCTGTTATCATCAGGGAATGCTGGCCCCCACCTGAGACTCTACCATGTCGCCTAGGACATGGGAGAGCGCTCGGAGCAGAGGTCGCGGTTTTTTCGGAAGGTGCTCCCCAAGCTCAAGGAGCACCAGAAGTATCAGGACAAGGTCAACGAGATCAGCGGCGACTGATGGAGAGAGGTCCACGGGCTGGAGACCCAGTGCATGACGCTCCGAGAGGCAAAAGCGAAGCTTGAGCATACGCTCGAAGGTAAGATTCCTCCCTGGGTTTTTTATGAACACTTTCTGTCGGGACCCCGAATTTGCAAATCCGGACCCTCTGTGTATTCAGCACTAGTCCAGGAACGCGCTAGTGCACACAGTCTTAACATCGGTATATATCACAATCATACCAAACGATACTATCAAAGTACTTTATTTAAATAATCAAAGGGTTACTCGACCTTATGGCCAAGTTACAAATATATGCCTTGCAAGGCAAAACTTATTAAAAGAGAAATAACAAAGAATGAAAATCAAATAGCTTGCGTGGCGCCATCCAAAGATACCACAGGCAATCGACCGGGCTCGCATCCCTAAGTAGACGGATCCTCTTGGAGTTCCTCCTCCAAAATCGGCGTAGTCTCCTCTTCAACTGGTATTGTGTTGAGGCAAGGGTGAGTACTTGGTACTCAAGAAGTCATGCATGTAATGCAAGCTAATATACTATATGCATGGCTTGGTACAAAGGAATAGCTCAGGGTATATTTGCAAGAAATGACTTTTGACAAGTAATAAAAGTAGATTCGAAAGCAGTAGAAATAAGTAAAGCATAAATAACTTCTCAAGAAATTTAATAAACATTTTTCCCATCCTAAACCACATTTCCAACATCTTAATTGCTAAACCAACCCATCTTTTCAAAACAAGTTATTTTCGTAAAGTCTACCCTTGACTGTAATTCAGAGCATTGTCGATCGTGGACTCGGCTATTCAAATAGATTCTACACTCTGCAGAGGTTATGCACTTTACCCACAAGATACAATCCACTCACCACGTCTAGTGAATCGCCATACAAGAGTATGCGAATGAGCGATCATAACAAAGCCTTTGGAAGCCTCAAACAACACAGTGGTCCTCTCAGACGTGCTCTACACCATCCCTTCCCTTAGCCAAGGCGAAGTATGGGACCAACACACCGTTAGATGGGTACCTGGCCACGCCACGATACGCCCCCCGCACAATCACACAAGCGGTGTAATCGACACCCTGAGGCTCCACAAGTGAGTCCTTAGCGACTTAATCAACTAGGGCCGTCCCATTCGACCATGTGGTTGCAAGTATGACCCAGTTCAAAGGCTTGCAAGGTTAAGTCCTTAGAGTGACCAGGGCAAGACTACCCAAAACCAAATCAACACTCCCAATGCCACAACCGGCCCACCTGATTACTCTTGCCACATGCCCCGATCGAAATCTGTTTATCAAACCCCGCTTGATTACCATGCACCACGTGCCATCAACATCACATGATACTTTTCCAAAACAGGTTCAATATATCATTAAGTCAATATTAGCATTTGATTATCCAAAATCATGTCATGAGCACGAAAGGTGTCTAAGCGATACTACAACGGTCTAACCCATGTTGGCAATTTGATAATGTCCAACTAGTAAACCACAACTAGGGTGACAAAGGGTCATGGCACATACTTAGATAATCAAGGTGTCATACAAAGAAATTGGTATTTATCTAACCCCATGTTTAAATAAAATATCTTTCTAATTGAACTAGCATGCAATAGTTTAAATCAAAATAGATTTCAAATAGGATCAACATGGTCAAAGCACAACTTGCCTTCAAAAAGTACTTGCTCTTGGTCTTGAGTTGGATCTGAGTCAACACTTCTCCTTCGAATCCTTCCCAGCACTTCAACGTCTACTCGTAAAAGCGTGCAAATAGCAAATACACAAATAAACACTATGCAAAAGATCCCAAAACTCCAAATAAAATCCACAAACATAAAGAACATAATTTTATGGATATTAAGAAACTGGAAACGAAAAATTTTTAGTTAAAACGAAAAAGTTATTATTTATTAAAGATTAAATAATCAATTAAATAATATTACAGAGAAAAAATTTAGTACAAAAATTTAATAAAATTCATATCTGAGTAGATCTGAATTTTATACAAATTTAGAAATTTGAATCACTCAAATCGGAGTTGAAACGCAAAAGTTATAAGCGTTTGAAATTTGGAACAAAATCTGAAATCATTATTCGAATTAATAAATCATTTTCTTTTCGAAATTAATTATTGCGACCAAAGATGGACACGTGGCAGCCTCTTATTGGGCGGATGAGGTCAGCCGGTCCATGGCCTTGGTCCATGCTTGGCTCGGGTCTACCGTGGACCCGGTCCACGACTCCACGTGAGACTGACATGTGGGCCTACAGATGACGTCATTCTCGACGCCAAAGACACCGGCCGATACCGCCGACAAGCGGGCCCGCCATGACGTCAGCGTGACGTCATGGTGTGGTTCGCCGAGCCAGGCCGACACGCTGGCCTGGGCCGGCCACGCCACGCTGGCGCTGACCGCGTCGGTCCAACTTCCCGGACGCGTGGCGCAATCACGACCGTTGATTTGAAATTCAACGGCGCGGATTGGATCTAGTGTTGACACGTTTAGGTTAACGCATTGATTTCGGACCGTTGGATCTAGATCCAACGGTCGGGATTGGATCTGGAGTTCGAAGCGTGATCTCACCGGCGGGGTGACGTGGCGAGATCTCAGCCGTGCGACCGGATCGGACGGCCGACAGCTTCGCGAACGGCGATGGCGACGCGACGAGCAAAGGGCCACCGGAGATGAAGACGACGACGAGTCCAACGGTGCTTCGGCTTCTCGGCGAGGTGAGGGGTACTTAACGCGCCTCGCCTTGGGGAATCCGGACCGGGCTTGATGACGGCGGAGGACGACGACGGGCAGCAATATCGGCGTTTAACCGCTGGCGGAACAGACTTCCAACTCCGGCGAGCTCGTGCGGCCAAACGGCGGCGGCTCAGGCGAGATGGCTCGGGGGAACGGGTGCGCAAGGATGAGGGCAACCTCGGGGGACGTCTCACGCTTTAAATAGCCTCGGCGTTCGTGCCCTAGACGGAAACCTAGTTCGTTACGGCGGCGGGCGCGGCGGCGGAGTCCAGCTCGGACTTGGCGAAGACGACGAAATCGTGGCCGTCCACGTGTCGCGATCAACGGCCACGATCGCACGGCGCGATCGGGTCCGGGTCGGACGCGGCTCGAACCGCAGACGGCAGAGATCTCACCGCTGGATCTTGATCCAACGCTGGGATTGACTAGGTTAGGAGTGGGTTCGGCCGAGTCACGTGGCTGGTCGGACTCGAACTTCGAGTCGACTCGGGCTCGATTGGATGAAACGATACTTGACCGAGTTTGATTTTCCAGCGATTTAATATTTAAAATAATTCCTAGTAATTCATTTAATTCATTAAAAATAGCAAATGACTCGAGAAAAATTCGAAAAATTACGAAAATACTTTGGATCATTTTGGACTCAAATAAAATATTTCAACAAAAATTTATTTGCAAATTTAAATTCTTCAATTATTTCAAAATGGAATAAATTCAAATAAATTCCAAATAAATCCAAATAAATTCCAGAAAATTCCAAAAATTCACCAAAGTGCCAAATCACACATGAGTTTAGGAAAAGTAAAATTTTGGGGTGTTACAAACCTCCCCCCCTTAATAGAATCTCGTCCCCGAGATTCAGGGCCTACTAAAGGAATAGGTTTGGAAACTCTTTCTTCAAATCCTCTTCGCGCTCCCAAGTCGCTTCGCTTTCTTCATGGTTGCTCCACTGAACTCTACAGAAACGGGTCGACTTGTTTCTAGTTTCTCGATCCATTGTGTCTAGAATCCTCACAGGATGCTCCTTATAAGTTAAGTCCTCTTGCAACTCGATTGACTCTAGCGATGTCTGTTCCTCAGGAACTCGGGGACACTTCTTCAACTGGGACACATGGAATACGTCGTGTACTCCTGCTAACGACTGTGGCAACTCCAGCTGGTAAGCAACTTCGCCTCTGCGGCTCAAAATCTTAAATGGTCCAACATAACGGGGTGCAAGTTTCCCTTTGGCATGGAACCTCTTAACTCCCCTGAGAGGCGTAACTCTGAGGTATACAAAGTCTTCTGGTTCAAAACTCAAATCTCGGCGACGATTGTCAAGATAACTCTTCTCACGAGATTGGGCTATCTTCAACCTTTCCCTAATCATGGCGACCGCTCTTCACCTCTTGAAGAATATCAGGCCCAAAGACACGGCCACGGTCTCATTCCAATTCAACGGCGTCCGACAGTGGTCGACCATACAAAGTGCCTCAAAAGGTGACATCTCAGAACTAGCCTCGATAACTATTGTTGTAACTAAACTCGGCATACGGCAAACTCTTATCCCAAGAGGTAGCATAAGCCAATGCACAAGCTCTCAACATATCCTCCAGAATCTGGTTGACTCTTTCGGTCTGTCCATCCGTCTGTGGATGATAAGCTGTACTGAAGTTCAAACGGGTTCCCATGGCTTCATGCAACTTATTCCAGAACCTTGAGGTAAATTGGGTACCTCTGTCCGATACAATCCTCTTTGGCACTCCGTGCAAACAAACAATCCTGATCATGTACAACTCTGCTAATTTATCTCCCGAGTAAGTGGTCTTCACGGGGATAAAATGGGCTACTTTAGTCAAGCGATCCACTATAACCCATATGGAGTCACAACCTCCTTGAGTCTTGACAAACCGGTAATGAAATCCATTCGATTTCCTCCCACTTCCACTGTATCTTCTTGTAGCAATCCTGCCGGTCTCGATGCATTGCCTTGACTCTCGGCATACGTCGCACAATGCAACATGCTCGGCAACTTCACGTTTCATACTCGGCCACGAGAATCTCTCCTTCGAGATCTGATACATCTTGGCGCTTCGGGATGAATCGAGTACTTGAGTCATGGGCTTCTTCCGTAATCAGTTGCTTTAACTCCTTTTGTTAGGCACACAAATGCGATCCTTCATCCACAACGTGCCTTGCTCATCCCACTTGAAGTCCTCTGCCTTGCCTTCCTCCTTTTTGGACTTAATCCTACGGATCTGTCATCATCCTTCGTCCTTCTCGGATCTGGTCCTCTAAAGTAGGCTTTACTTCCAATGCGGCCAAGAATCCGCTTAGGTACAACCTCAATCTTCATTTTAGAAATCCTCACATAACTCATCCTCGACTGCGTGACTAGCAACGTACTCACGGTATGGCTTTTCCGGCCAGAGCATCGGCTACTACGTTGGCCTTCCCGGATGGTAATGGATTCCAACATTATAGTCCTTGATCAACTCTAGCCATCTCCTTTGCCTCATATTCAGATCCGATCGGGTGAATATGTACTTAAGGCTCTTATGATCCGTATATACTTCACATCTGCTTTCCAATCGATAGTGACGCCATATCTTCAAAGCATGCACTACGGCCTAACTCTAGGTCATGTGTCGGATAATTTTCCTCATGCGGCCTCAATCGCCTTGATGCATAAGCGGCGACCTTTCCGTTTCGCAAAGACACATCCAAGTCCTTGGCGCGTCGTCACAATAAATATCGAAGCTTTGAGCAACATCAGGTAGAACTAACACCGGTGCTGATGTCAATCGCTTCTTCACTCTGAAATCCTTTCTCACATTCTGGCGCCCATGCAAACTTCTTTTCCTTCTTCAAAGAATTGCGTAAGAGGTTTCGCAATTGTCGAGAAGCCTTCAATGAAACGGCGGTAGTATCCTGCCATTCCAAGGAAACTCCGAACTGGGTCACCGTCTTTGGTTGTTCCCAATGTAACACAGCTTCTACTTTGCTTGGATCCACGACGACTCCCTCTGCGGTCATTACATGTCCAAGAAACTCCACCTTGTCCTTCCAAAAATCACACTTGCTGAACTTGGCTAAAAGTTGTCGTTCCTCGCCTTTTCCAAAACTCGCCTTAAGTGTTCGGCATGTTCATCCTCCTGCCTTGGAGTAGATTAGGATATCGTCTATGAACACGACGACAAACTTGTCCAAATATTCCATGAACACCTTATTCATCATATTCATGAAATAAGCCGGGCGCATTCGTCAGCCCAAAGGACATAATCAGTAAACTCGTAATGTCCATGTCTTGACGAGAATGCGCCTTGAATATCTTCCGATCGGATCTTCAATCGATGGTATCCCGATCTCAGGTCAATCTTGGAGAAAACTCCGGCTCCTCTTAATCGATCAAACAAATCATCAATCCTGGGTAGCGGATACTTATTTTTCACGGTGACTTCATTGAGTGCACGGTAGTCAATGCACATCCTGAAACTCCCGTCCTTCTTCTTGACAAACAAAATCGGTGCTCCCCACGGCGACTAACTTGGTACGATAAATCCTTTCTCCATTAACTCTTCTATTTGTTTCTTCATTTCTACCAACTCCTCGGTAGACATCCGATAGGGTCTCTTTGCTATCGGTCTTGTACGCAGGTACAAGCTCTATCACAAACTCTATGTCCTGTGCGGCGGCATACCAGGTAGGTCTTCGAAAACATCTGGGTACTCATTCACTACTGGGACATCCTCTATGCTGATTGCCTTGGTACTGTTAACCATCAACTGTCCATCTCTAACTGCAGTGGCTTGAAATTCCACTTTCTTCCCACACGGGCTCTCAACTGAGATAGTTCTTCGTCCACAATCCAATACAGCCTTGTGCTTGGATAACCAATCCATTCCCAATATAACGTCTAAGGTCTGGGTCTCCAAAATTATAAGGTTCGCTAGGAACTCTATTCCACCTATTAGTATTCTCACCCCGGAACATCCTACTTTCGTTCGGAGTTCGGAACCAGGGGTTTGAACTAAAAGCATGCACTTAAGTCTTGCAATCCTGAGTTAAGTCCCTTCATAAAACGAGACTGTCTGGATTTATCCGTCGCTACATCCTCGGGTGCGTAGCGTGCTAGCTGTGTGAACCTGTTCAGGTAGTCGGCCACTGGTTGATTACCTTGCTTCAGTGCTCTGAACTCCTCCTTCTTAAGGTCCATGATTCCTTCAGGCACGTGATCTTTGTCGAATGCACCGTGAACTCTTCCCAAGTGATTTCTTGAGGGTTCTCTGCGTGTACAGAAGTTCTCCCACCACTCGGCGGCTGTTCCTTCCAACTGATGAGAAGCGTAAAGTACCTTCTCATTCCCTATGCATTGAGCTATGTGTAGCTTCCTCTCGATTGATCTTAACCAATCATCGGCCTCCAATGGATTGGCATTCCCAGAGAAAGTGGGTGGGTGAGTGCTCATGAACTCTGACAGCCTTGTATTCGGCGTGGTCCCCGATTAACTTGATTAGCGTGGTCCGAGCAATGACGTGCTGCATTTGTTGCATCATAGCATGCATCAATCGAGTCCGAGCAGCAAGAAATGCTCCAAAATTCTGCATATCAAGTGGCGGCCGGTGCTCCATCATTGGGGTTTTCTACTGGGCGAGAACCACTCCCATTGCTTCCAAAGTTTCCACGGGTGTTCACCATCTGTCGATTTGCTCTAGGTTTAGAGATGAGAGGGAAACAAGAATAGACAAGTAATATGGAACTTATGCGGGGCAAAAGGTGTAACTTTAAGGTCCAACTTTATTATTAATAACTTGGTATGGCTGCTTACAATGCCTAAGGGCCTTGCAACACATACTGCACACTCAGCAAGCAATGAAAATCCAAATCGAACTAACACTGGAGTCTAACGCCTAAAGGGTGACTCTTTATTCTATGACTCGACTCGGCGAAGGAGTCTCACTATAGAACCTATGCTCTCTCATCAAGAAAACCTCCACGGCCTGGGTACGGATGCTGTGGCATAGGCGCGAAACGATTGCCATGTCCAAAGAATCGTGTCATCCGTGGTAGTCGGCTAGCGGTCCTCATCGAGATCGACTCTTCCGGATCTGACTCGTAGCTCGAGTAATCGCTCGGGTCTGGTCCGTACAAAGTCATCTCCAACTCGTCAATCCTTCGCAGAAGATGTGCCACATACTCTTGAGCTTCCCGCCATCTGTTCTTCTCTGTCGTGATCTCCTTGCGGGCCTTCTGTAGCTCCTTGCTTGTATTATCTAGTACATCCTCCTGGGCGACAATAAATCGTGCCAACTGTGTAACCGTGGCATCCTCATCCCGAATCTCCTTCGGGTCAAGAAGGTTATCACTGCGCGGGTGATAACGGAACACCGTACTCTCCAATTCTCTGGCGTAGATACGGGTAATGTGCCGCATTGCGCGTCGTGATACTTCTTGGATACCCATCTGCATTGTAGATCTCCTGGCGGCAAAGATGTATCGGCCGATTGCCTGGGCCCTTTTTCCTAGCAGGTACCTCAATCTTCACGTCACAAGCCTTGATCAATCCCGCTTGTCTGATCACTTCCACTTGGTATTGGGGCTTCTCAAAATCTCCGAGAGTCTGTAGCATATGCCAAAGTTCCGCGGCGTGACCAACTCCCGAGATCAACGTAGTTGAACTCTTCTTCCATCTGTCACAAGAGTGCTTTACGTAAGAACTCGAAATTTTTAAATTGTGACAAGGTAAGGGAAAATTTCAGCAAGAGACAAGAAAAGAGAGAAGGGGATAAGTCGAGATGTCATTTCTTGTCTTCACAAATTTTTAGCTTTTAGAAAATAGGTTTTATCCTCACTACGACCATTCTAGCTTAGGGTTGAGCCTACAGTCAAGTATGGCTCGATACCACCTCTGTCGGGACCCGAATTTGCAAATCCGGACCCTCTGTGTATTCGGCACTAGTCCAGAACGCGCTAGTGCACACAGCCTTAACATCGGTATATATCACAATCATACCAAACGATACTATCAAAGTACTTTATTTAAATAATCAAAGGGTTACTCGACCTTATGGCCAAGTTACAAATATATGCCTTGCAAGGCAAAACTTATTAAAAGAGAAATAACAAAGAAATGAAAATCAAATAGCTTGCGTGGCGCCATCCAAAGATACCACGTGCAATCGATCGGGCTCGCATCCCTAAGTAGACGGATCCTCTTGGAGTTCCTCCTCCAAAACTGGCGTAGTCTCCTCTTCAACCGGTATTGTGTTGAGGCAAGGGTGAGTACTTGGTACTCGACAAGTCATGCATGAATGCAAGCTAATATACTATATGCATGGCTTGGTACAAAGGAATAGCTCAGGTATATTTGGCAAAGAAATGACTTTTGACAAGTAATAAAAGTAGATTCAAAGCGGTAGAAATAAGTAAAGCATAAATAACTTCTCAAGAAATTTAATAAACATTTTTCCCATCCTAAACCACATTTCCATCATCTTCATTGCTAAACCAACCCATCTTTTCAAAACAAGTTATTTTCAGAAAGTCTACCCCTTGACTGTAATTCCCGAGCATTGTCCAGTACCGTGGACTCGGCTATTCAAATAGATTCTACACTCTGCAGAGGTTATGCACTTTACCCACAAGATACAATCCACTCACCACGTCACCGTGAATCGCCATACAAGAGTATGCGAATGAGCGATCATAACAAAGCCTTCGGAAGCCTCAAACAACACAGTGGTCCTCTCGAAGACGTGCTCTACACCATCCCTTCCCTTAGCCAAGGCGAAGTATGGGACCAACACACCGTTAGATGGGTACCTGGCCACGGCCACGATACGCTCCCCGCACAATCACACAAACGGTGTAATCGACACTCGAGGCTCCACAAGTGAGTCCTTAGCGACTTAATCAACTAGGGCCGTCCCATTCCAGCCATGTGGTTGCAAGTATGACCCAGTTCAAAGGCTTGCAAGGTTAAGTCCTTAGAGTGACCAGGGCAAGACTACCCGAAAAACCAAATCAACACTCCCAATGCCACAACTGGCCCACCTGATTACTCTTGCCACATGCCCCAGTCAATCATTTATCAAACCCCAGTTGATTACCATGCACCACGTGCCATCAACATCACATGATACTTTTCCAAAACAGGTTCAATATATCATTAAGTCAATATTAGCATTTGATTATCCAAAATCATGTCATGAGCACGTAGCAGGTCTAAGCAGTATACTACAACGGTCTAACCCATGTTGGCAATTTGATAATGTCCAACTAGTAAACCACAACTAGGGTGACAAAGGGTCATGGCACATACTTAGATAATCAAGGTGTCATACAGCAAATTGGTATTTATCTAACCCCCATGTTTAAATAAAATATCTTTCTAATTGAACTAGCATGCAATAGTTTAAATCAAAATAGATTTCGAAATAGGATCAACATGGTCAAAGCACAACTTGCCTTCAAAAAGTACTTGCTCTTGGTCTTGAGTTGGATCCTGAGTCAACACTTCTCCTTCGAATCCTTCCGGCACTTCAACGTCTACTCGTAAAGCGTGCAAATAGCAAATACACAAATAAACACTATGCAAAAAGATCCCAAAACTCCAAATAAAATCCACAAACAGAAAGAACATAATTTTATGGATTTTTAGAAACTGGAATCGTCAAATTTGGAGTTAAAACGCAAAAGTTATGATTTATTAAAGTTTAAATAATCAATTAAATAATATTACAGAGAAAAACTTTAGTCCAAAAATTTAATAAAATTCATATCTGAGTAGATCTGAATTTTATACAAATTTAGAAATTTGAATCACTCAAATCGGAGTTGAAACGCAAAAGTTATAAGCGTTTGAAATTTGGAACAAAATCTGAAATCATTATTCGAATTAATAAATCATTTTCTTTTTCGGAAATTAATTATTGCGTCAGCATGGACACGTGGCAGCCTCTGATTGGGCGGCTGACGTCAGCCGGTCCATGGACTTGGTCCATGCTTGGCTCGGAGTCTCAGTGGACCGGTCCACGACTCCACGTGAGGCCGACATGTGGGCCTACAGATGACGCGTCATTGCCGACGCCAAGACACCGGCCGGGACAAATGGCGACAGCGGAGCCCGCCATGACGTCGGCGTGACGTCATGGTGTGGTTCGCCGAGCCGCCGACACGCTGGCCGGCCGTGTCGGCCACGCCACAGATGGCGGCCGACCGCGTCGGTCCAACTTCGGACGCGTGGCGCCAATCACGCACCGCTGATTTGAAATTCAACGGCGCGGATTGGATCTAGTGTTGACACGCTTAGGTTAACGCATTGATTTCGGATCGTTGGATCTAGATCCAGCGGCCGGATTGATCTGGAGTTCGGCGTGATCTCACCGGCGGGTGGCGTGGCGAGATCCTAGCCGTGCGACCGATCGGACGGCCGACAGAGCTTCGCGAATGGCGATGGCGACGCGACGAGCAAAGGGCTACCGGAGATGAAGACGACGACGAGTCCAACGGTGCCGGGGCTTCTCCGGCGAGGTGAGGTACTCCAACGCTGCGTCGCCTTGGGAATCCGGATCTGGGCTTGATGACGGCGAGGACGACGGACGGCGGCAATATCGGCGTTAACCGCGGCGGAACAGACTTCCAACTCCGGCGAGCTCGTGGCGCCAAACGGGCGGCGGCTTTCAGGCGAGATGGCTCGGGGAACGGGTGCGCAAGGATGAGGGCAACCTCGGGGGCGTCTCACGCTTTAAATAGCCTCGGCGTTCGTGCCCTAGACGGAAACCTAGTTCGATTCTGGCGGTAGCGGCGGCGGAGTCCAGCTTCGGACTTGGCGAAGACGACGAAATCGTGGGCCGCCCACGTGTCGCGATCAACGCCACGATCGCACGGCGCGATCGGGTCGGTCGGACGCTTTCGAGCCGATGCGGCGGATCTCGGCCGTTGGATCTTGATCCAACGGTTGGGATTGACTAGGGTTAGGAGTGGGTTCTGGTCGAGTCACGTGGTTCGGTCGGACTCGAACTTCGAGTCTGACTCGGGCTCGATCGGATGAACGATACTTGACCCGAGTTTGATTTTCCAGCGATTTAATATTTAAAATAATTCCTAGTAATTCATTTAATTCATTAAAAATAGCAAATGACTCAGAAAAATTCCAGAAAAATTCTGGAAAATACTTTGGATCATTTTGGACTCAAATAAAATATTTCCAACAAAAATTTATTTGCAAATTTAAATTCTTTAATTATTTCAAAATGGAATAAATTCAAATAAATTCCAAATAAATCCAAATAAATTCCAGAAAATTCCAAAAATTCACCAAAGTGCCAAATCACACATGAATTTAAGAAAAGCAAAATTTTGGGGTGTTACACTTTCTTAAGTAGCTGGGAAAAATGACGACGACCTCGTGTTTCAGAACGCGACTCGACCATTGCTGAGTTGAGGGCACGACTGGAGGCTTCAGAAAGCTCTAACCTAGAAACTCGAGCTGGCTTGGAGAAGACACAGCGAGAGTTGGAGGGTAAGCTCCCTTGGCTTGACTTGAACGTGCTTGGCGCTGGGTGTATTCTTTAGCGACAGCTTGGCTTTGGTGCAGAATACAAGGGGAAGATAGCCGCTGTCGAACGAAGCCACACGGAGCTGCGCGTCACCTGCGAGCCAGTTCTGCATCTTCTGCGTATCGAAGGAGCCGAACCAGGCCAGGAGGATGACGTCGTTCCGCTTCTCTCGGGTGGAGCCAACAGGATCAAAGCTTATGCAAAGGAGTCGGCGACCATGAGTGCGAACCAGGCATTGGCGGTGATCAAATCTCACTATCCAAGGGTTGACCTTGAAGCTGTCAAAGAGGGTTTCGCCTGTGATGAAGACAAAGCCAACGCACTGCTCGAAGAGGTCTCTGGTACATCGCAGGCCTTGTTAGAGAATCTTGAATTTTGACTTTGATGTACCCCTTCATGTCAAACGTTGACTCTTGTGTAAGGCGCTATCCGAAGTTTTCATATGACTTGCCTCATTTGTACTTTGTCGGGTTAAATAGCTTTTGCGACCCTTCTGGCCGAGTGGTTCTGCCCTCGAGCGTCGGGACTTTGAGTAGCACTCGGGACAGCATTTGCTACCCTTCTGGCCGAGTGGTTCAGCCCTTGAGCGTCGGGATTTAGTTTGTGACCTTCTCGCCCCAGGCACGCTTTTCCGAGTGGCTGGTGTCCGAAATGTCCTCGTCCTCGAGCGTCGGGAACCACGTTGCGGCTTCCTGGCTGAGTGGTTTAGCCCCCAAGCTCATGTGGTCACCTTCCGCTTAATTGGGCCCACTCTGCGGGAAGGACAACTTAATTTGAACCGCGCCTGACACGTGCCTGGCGATATGTCCCTTCGTTCCGTTCAGATTACGTCGGAACGGCGCCTAACACATGTTGATCTTCTTCGTGCTCCGAGGACATTGGCAGCATCACGGTGTCGCTTCGTCTTCTGTGTCTTTAAATGGCGTCGCCTCGACTCCGGAGCCATGCACAGCCTATAAATGGGACGTCACCGCTCCTGAGCGGTCGTCCCTCTCTTCGAGTCTTCTTCCCCTCCTTCCTCCCAGCTTTCCTTCATGTCTAACACGAGGAGGTTTGTTGGCCCCTACGCGGTGTTTTTTCGCCAGCGGTTCTTCGGACTGCTCCACAGCTGGGAGGAGGCGGAGTCCTGGGAGGAACACTACTTCGCCATTCTGGAGGCGGAAGAAGAGGACGGGGCCGCCAGGGATGCCGCCGCCGTGGCCGCCTTGCTGGAGGTGCCCCCGGGGCTCCACGAGGTGGCCGAGATTATCATAGAGATGGTTGGGCGCGAACGCCGCGATGACCTAGCCGTTAGGGCTCTCGTCCGCCTTATACCACCCCTTTGGGTGGTTGAGGACCAGATCCTGGCGGCACTGGGTCGCGCGCATCGCGTCTGACCTCGATGACCCCGCCCCTGGGCCTCCCAACGGCAGCACCCGCAGCAGCAGCAGCAGCTCCAGCTCCACCAGCAGCGCCAACAGCAGCGGTAGCAAGATCGGCGGTAGGAGCCGCCCTTCTTTTTTTTAATACGAGAAAATGAAAAAGTTAGTAATGTAAATTACTGTCGTTATGGAATACTAATCGGCGCTCTTTTGCTCCTCTAAGTTTGATCATTTTTCTTTGAGTAGTTTACACTAGTCGACAGCCCCAGCTCCTGCAGCGAGGTGCTGGAGGGCCGAATTTTCATCGACTACAGTCTAGTGACCCCGATCTCTGTTCAACGAAATTCCTGGAGTATCGATCGTTATTCCCGAGTGGTTGGTAGCTTCTTTTAGCTTAGTCTTTTCTAACTCGTGCGTTAGTACAAATGTTCAGATATTGCCGCTTGATGCGATCTCATATCGAACGTGCATCTTCGTGTATTCTGTATCGGCACGGCTCGGATCAGACGATACGCTAGTAGGGTGATAACCACTCGGGATTAATCGGGTCACTAGTCAAAACTGATCAAAGTACTAGACAATCGGGAGCTTTATTTAATGCATGGGAGCGAGATACATAACTTATACGTAGAAGCGACGCAGCTGTTCGGCGTTCCAAGTATTTGCCAGGACCTCGCCATCTTCCCGTCTGAGTTGATAGGCACCCGGCCGGACCGTCTCCTCCACAATGTACGGACCTTCCCAAATTGGAGAGAGCTTGTGCTCACTTTTCTGGTTCCTCCTGAGGACCAGATCTCCTTTTGAAAAGACTCTACTTCTAACATTGCGAGAATGGTAACGCCGAAGTCCCTGGAGGTACTTGGCCGACTGGATGGCTGCAACGTTTCGAGCCTCCTCGAGTTGATCAAGCTCTACCATTCGGCTCCCCTCGGACTCGGCTTCCTTGTAATTCCGAACCCTCGTGGATTCGAATTCTAGTTCAGTCGGCAGAACCGCCTCTGCACCGTAAACTAGGAAAAAGGGAGTTTGCCCAGTTGCCCGGCTGGGAGTGGTTCTGAGTCCCCAGAGTACCGACGGTAACTCTTTCACCCATCGGGCAGCGTATGGTTTGAGGCGATCGAAGACCCTGGCCTTGAGGCCCTGGAGGACTAAGCCATTAGCCCGCTCCACCTGCCCATTGCTTCGTGGATGAGCTACCGAGGCGAAGCAAATCTTGATTCCGACGCCTTCGCACCACTCTTGAAATTCTTCACTCCTGAATTGGGTACCGTTGTCTGTAATGATCCGGTTGGGAACTCCGAATCTGACCACGATATCCTGGAAGAACTCCTTGGCCTTAAGCGCAGTGATCGTGGCGACTGGTTTAGCTTCGATCCACTTGGTGAACTTGTCAATGGCTACGAAAAGGTAGGCGAAACCACCTTGCGCCTTCTTGAGTGGGCCGACTAAGTCGAGCCCCCAGACCGCAAAGGGCCAAGAGATGGGGATAGTTTGCAGCTCCTGTGCTGGCAAGTGTGTCTGCCTTGCATAGAACTGGCAGCCCTCGCAAGTTCGAACGATCTCCTTAGCATCCGTCACCGCGGTAGGCCAAAAGAAGCCCTGGCGGTAGGCTTTCCCAACCAAGGCGCTTGACGCCGTGTGATGGCCGCACATCCCCGAGTGGATTTCTTTGAGCAGGTCTCTTCCCACTTGTTCCGAAATGCACCGCCTGAGGACACCAGAGGTGCTCTTCCGAAAGAGCTCCTCGCCAACCACCACATAGGATTTGGATTATCGGGAGACGCGCTCGGCCAGAGCGGTTGCCTCTGGAAGTTTGTCCTTCAGGAGATAATCTAGATATGGGGCCGTCCAGTCGGGGTTAATGAGCAGGACTCCGGTCTCAGGATCCTTACTTGGCTCCCGTCGTTTTGCAACAGTTGTTTCGTAAAGATCCTGGACGAAGATACCACTCGGGACCTCTGCCCGAGTGGCTCCCATTTTAGCCAAATCATCGGCTGCTTCATTATTGCGGCAGAGGACATGGGCCAGCTCCAAACCGTCAAACTTTCCTTCCAATTCTCGGACATGCTGTAAATACGCCGTCATAGTCTAATCGACGCACGACCAGTCCTTCTGTACTTGGCTCACCACCAACTGGGAGTCACCGCGAACCGCCAGTCGTCGGATTCCGAGCGATGTGGCGATGCGGAGCCCGTGGATGAGCGCCTCGTACTCTGCGGCATTGTTCGAGGCCGTGAAGTGAATCCGAAGGACGTACTTCAACCTATCGCCTTTCGGCGAGACGAGGAGAATTCCCGCCCTGGCCCCGCCGAGCATGAGAGATCCGTCGAAGTGCATGGTCCAATACTCCGGCTCTTCTTTCATGCGGGGAGCCTGGGATTCAGTCCACTCGGCCGTAAAGTCGGCCAAAGCCTGGGACTTGACGGCGGTGCGTGGCTTGAATGAGATGTCGAAGGCTCCAAGCTCGGCCGCTCACTTTGAGATTCTCCCAGTAGCTTCTCGATTATGGAGGACCTCTCCCACAGGGAAAGAAGTCACTACTGAAATCGAGTGCCCTTGGAAATAATGCTTCAGCTTCCGCGACGAGATCAAAATTGCGTACAGCAGCTTCTGAACTTGAGGATATCGCGTCTTGGATTCGCCCAGTACTTCGCTAACAAAATAAACCGGGCGTTGTACGCCGTAGCGGTGTCCAAACTCTTCCCGCTCCACAACTATCGCGGCACTGACTACATGAGTTGTTGCCGCTATGTAAAGCAGGAGAAGTTCACCTGGCACCGGCGAGACTAGGATTGGAGGGGTGGAGAGGAACACCTTGAGTTCTTCGAAGGCTTGCTGTGCCTCTGCCGTCCATTCAAAACGGTCCTGCTTCTTGAGGAGCTTGAAGAAAGGCATCCCCCGAACCCCCAACCGGGAGATAAACCTGCCAAGCGCTACCATGAAGCCAGTAAGTTTTTGAACATCTTTCTGGCTGGTAGGTGGGGCCATCCTCATGATGGCCCTGATTTTCTCTGGGTTTGGCTCGATCCCACGATGAGAGACAATGAACCCGAGTAGTTTCCCGGAAGAAACTCCGAAAACGCACTTCTCAGGGTTTAGCCTCATCCGGAATGCCCTTAGACTTGCAAACGTCTCGGCCAGATGGAAGGTGAGACTGTCCTCGGTCTGTGTTTTAACCACTACATCATCCACATATGCCTCTACGTTGCGTCCAAGCTGATGGTGAAAACACCGCTGTATCGCGCGCTGATAAGTTGCGCCAGCGTTTTTCAGCCCAAACGGCATGGTGACATAGCAATATGCTCCGAATGGAGTGATAAACGAAGTTTTCTCACAATCCACCTCTCGAAGCCGGATTTGGTGATAGCCTGAGTAGGCGTCCAGGAAACTGAGTAGTTGAGATCCAGCAGTGGAGTCCACCACTTGATCGATGCGGGGCAGACCAAAGGGATCTTTTGGGCAAGCTTTGTTTAGGTCGGTATAGTCAACACACATGCACCAACTTTTATTCTTCTTTTGAACGAGTACAGGGTTTGCCAACCAGTCGGGATGATACACTTCTTTGATAAAACCTGCGACAAGCAGTTTTGTGATCTCCTCCCTGATGGCCTCTCGGCAGTCTTGGGCGAACCGTCGTAACCTTTGCTTGACCGGCCTGGCCGATTCATTTACGTTCAGCGCGTGCTCGATCACCTCCTTGGGGACTCCGGGCATGTCCGACGGCTTGCAGGCAAAGACTTCTTTGTTTGCCCGCAGAAAGGTGACGAGCACATCCTCCTATTTCTTTCCGAGCCCTGTCCCGATCAAGGCCGTTTGAGCCAAATCGGACGGGTCGAGGGTAATTCTCTTGGTATCTTCTTTGGGACCAATCCCAGTGTTCGGCACTTTGCGGGCAGGGACGCTTCCTTCCGACTTGTCGGAATCCGCCTCTTGCCGAATCCTCTCCCGACCCGCTCGCGCCTCCAGGGACTCGGCAATCTCGCAGCTCTCCCTGTCACAGGAAAAAGACTGCCTGATATCACCGCGTAAAGCGATAATACCACTCGGCCCTGGCATTTTCAGTGTCAGGTACGCATAGTGGGGCACTGCCATGAACTTGGCTAGCGCTGGTCTCCCCAAGATGGCATGATATGCTGTCGCGAAATCAGCCACCTCGAAGCCAAGGTTCTCTGTCCGGTAATTTTCTCTTGCACCGAAAGTGACCGGCAGAGTGATTTGTCCGAGTGGTGTCGCGGACGTTCCGGGTATGACACCGTGAAAAGGCGACGACCCGCGCTTAAGCTCCGACCGTGGAATTCCCATGTCGTCAAGAGTTTTGACAAAGAGGACATTGAGCCCACTTCCACTGTCAATCAATACCCTCTTGAGCTTGATGCCGCGGACAATGGGCGCCAAGACAAGCGGATATCTACCGGGGAATGGGACTCGATCTGGGTGATCCGAGCGGTCGTAAGTTATCGCGACCTCAGACCACTGTACGTACTGGGGGGTCTCCGGCTCTATTGCGTTGATGTCTCGGGTGGTGAGCTTTTGCTTCCGCTTGGACTCATACGTAGCCGAGCCCCCAAATATGTAGTTAAGCTCGAGATCGACTTCCTGATAGTCTTCCTCGGCTTCGGGAGGAGGCGGCTTGGCGGCATGTCCACTCGGACCATGTCCAGCCTGCTTCTTCCTCTCCCGGGCAAATCTCTTCAAAGTGAAGCAGTCCTTGGCGGCATGTCACCCCTTTGGATGAAAGGAGCAAAGCGAGTTCATCACCTTGTCATACCCGTCCTCTTTGAGGGCGTGAGGGTGAGCAGGTTCAGCGACTGCCACTAGCTCTTCACCCTTGCGCTTCTTTTCCTTCCGCCGGGGGGGCTTGGCCTGATCCTTCCCCTCGTCATGCCGTTCCGCCAAGGCCTCGGAGGCTGGAGCGTAGAGGTCCGCTAGGGCAAACAGCTCATGAACCGACGTTGGTGGCTTCCGAGACATCTTCTTGATGAGATCAGGGTCACTGACTCCCTTCTGGAAGGCAGCTATCACAACCGCATCCGTGACATCCCGAACAGTGCTTTTCCTGTGCATGAAGCGCTTGACGAACTCCCGGAGGGACTCGTTCCTCTTTTGGTGCAGCTGATAGAGGTCCCAGGGGGTGCCCGGGCGCTCGTACGTGCTTGGAAGTTTGAAATAAATTGCTCACACAGATCTCCCCAGGAATCTATAGAGTTCGCTGGGAGTCCAGTGAGCCAAGCTTGGCCTAGGGGCGAGAGGGTAACCGGTAAGTAATTTGCCATTACTTTCTGATCCCCCCGGCAGCCTTGACCGCCAGAGCATACACCTGTAACCAAGCCTCTGGGTCCCTCTCACCGTCAAACCTAGTGATGCCCTTGGGATTAAACCCATCAGGCCAAACCACTCGGCGTAGGTGAGGGGTAAACGCGCGAACCCCTTCTATGACCCCGCGACAACCCCCGGGCGGTGATCGGCGTGGAGGGGATCGCACTTGGCGTGCTTCGCGATCTCGTGGAAGGATGTCGTAACGTTCATACTCGTCGGCATGGCGGTGTTGCTCCTCCCTTTCTCGGTCGCGGCGCCTGGCGTCGAGGTCGGAACGGAGGTCGCGGTTGATGCTGTGTCGCAAGTCGTCTCCGTGGGGAGGAACATAACGTCCCTGGCGGGGGGCTTCCCGACCTGACCGGCTGCTGGCTGTCTGGGTCCACGCTGGACCACGTGACCGCTCCTTTGCCAGCTGGTCGGTCTAGGCCTGCTGGATAGCTGCTGCCGTCACCATGGCCTTTACTTGGGCCACGATCGGGGCCGCTGGATCGCCCGCCCCCAGCATAGGGCTCAAGGTATCCAGGAGCGTCTTGGAGGCGACGATATTTTGCTGTGGAGTACGAAAGACCGCTTGGTCCCCCATCTTGGCTTGCAGAATGTCTTCATTGACGCCACGGGCGCGGTCCCGCAGAGCACGCGCCTGCGCGTCCGGTTCTGTTGTTCTACCACCTTCCAAGTCGGCGACAGCCGAAGTGTCGAGGCGTTGCTGCGAATCCACCCGCGAGCCCTCGATTACGCAGACTCTACAGAAATTCCAGCAACTCTCTAGGCTTTCTTCTGACTCGGCCGGTGAGCTGGGCGAGCCTGAAGAGGATAGCTCCAGGCGCTCGGAAGTGCCGAGTGGTTTGGCGGTGAGAACCCCCACCATTCGTGTCTCGGCGCCCATGAGTCCGACTCCCTGGCAGGACCGGACCTTCGGTCCCCTACTCGGTGTTTTAGAGCACGAGACAGGGGGACCTTCCGATCGGCGTGGAAGTCGTGACGATGGCTCGCCGGAGACCTCGCCGTGCTGCAGCGCGGCCTCCTCAGAGAGGGAAAGGTTCCCAAGGCTGTTGGAGATGAAGGTCAGGCTTCCGAAGCGGAAAACCTGACCCGGGAAGAAGACTGTGGAGACTCCGCTCGTAGCAGCCATCAAGCTCGATGAAGATCTTGACACAATCCCCTACCTGGCGCGCCAACTGTCGACGATCGATTTCGCCGGCAATGAGATTTGTAATTCTAGGGGATTCGTGCAGGATCAGAGCTAGATGGTAACACAGGATGCGAGGGCGATCTCTTTTTAGATAGGTTCGGGCTCTCACGGAGGAGATAATACCCTAGTCCTGTGTTCTTGGATATATGAGCGTGATCCTTTCTTTCTCCCCCCCCTTTTAGGGTTGTTTCCCCCCCCCCCTTTATATATTAGGGGAAGGATATGCCACAAAATGGGCGCCACCTGGCCCTGAACATGGTGGCTTCATGAGTACGTACTTTGTCTCTTATCGACTGGGCCCCACTACGTCCAGGGGATGCGGTCGTGCCTTCCCCGACCCGCGCCTGCCACTCCGCCAGGTTCCGGCGCCTGCAGGCTCTGCCGATGTCAGGCCGCACGCTTCGCTTTTGACGAGTTGTTTGGGTGTGGCACGAAGCTTCGCTGAAGGATCGGCGAGCTGCCTTGGGGAAGAAGTCGGGCCATCCCCCGGGCCCATCATGGCGCTTCTAGGCTCTGGGCCTACTGCTCCGCCTTCGGCCCAATCGGGTGTAGGCCCCACTTGCGGGACCCCCATCTCAAGCATCCCACACCGACCTTGATGGCTTGCTTGCAATAGCTCGCCGAGGAAGCCAAACAGGCTGAAGCGGCGACCAAGACGTTGGCAAGCAAGGAGCAACTGGATGCGCAGATCACGACCCTCTAGGCCCAGCTTGCACAGGCGATCTCAGGCCCCACTGCCAAAGAGCATGAGGCGGAGGAAGAAGAGGAGGACACACTGCCCCTGATCAGGAGGGCCCGAAGATCGCTGGGCATAAGGTCGCCTCGCCCGACACTGTCCATAGAAGGGGTTGACATGGAGGCGGTCGACCCCGCGATGGCGAGGGTCAGCAATGCGGCCAAGGAGAGGGCCACAATCATGGTCGAGGCCCACGCTTCTGGGAGAAAACCCTCCGCGTCCGAAACTAAGGAACCCAAGGGCGAGGTCGCAGAGCTCGGTGAAGGTAAGCTCGCACAGTCTATTTTTGCGTTTTCTTTGTTTTCTTCCTCCTTTGCATGCCTGAGCTAACCCCACTCTGTTGACGTGGGCGTAATAGCTTATAGGGAAATTTTGGATTTTACACGGATGGCTGACGAGATCCTCGACTCAGTAGTAGAGAAAGAGCTCCAATGCACCATCAACCTCGTGATGTCCGAGGTGCTCTACGAGGAGCACCCCGACGACCTTCCGATGGTCGTGGCGATACCCCCAGCCCTAGGGGGCAAGATTCCCAAGGGGACGAGCAGCCCGAGGACCCAAGCCCGAGGGACACCAAAGCACAGTTGGCAGTCTCGAACACGGAGGGTGCTTGTGAGTCCAGCCCCAAGGCCCCCAAGGAAGGGTCTCTCCAGAAGAAGCCGGCCCTGGGGGAACGGCCTCCCCAGAAGGATCTTGGCCCAGAGGAAGAGCTTCCATGGCAAGAACACAGCTTGGGGGAAGAGCATCCCTAGGAGGAGCAAGACCTGGGGAAGAGCGTCCCCAGGAGCAGACCCTGGAGGAAAGGCATCCCCAGGTGGAGCAAATCCTGGAGGAAGGACATCTCAAGGAGGCACATGATCAACAAGACCCGACCCCTGTGTCGCCGAGCACCGCTGATGCTCGGGACCAGGATAAGACCGAACCTCCTCCTAGCGTAGCACCTGCTCTAGAGGAGGGGAATCTTCCCCCACCACAGGCCAGCTTTGGAGACCCTGCCGATCTTCGGCCAGTAGACGTGCGCGAACAAGTCCAGGAGAACTGGGTTCACCGTGCCCTCTGGGTAAGGCTCTCTAACTTAAATGATAAGCTTTCCCCTTCTCAGGGAGCAGGGACTTACTGGTTTTTCTTTTGCAAATGGTTGACACAGCCATGGTCGACTTCGACGTAGCGACCATCCCCCCAGAGCTCTTCACCAAGCACATCGCCGAGCAAGACACTAAAGTCGCATAGCTCAAGCAAACGATGTCTGCGATAAAGGCTTTGGGCGGGGAGGAGCTGCGCCGGACCAGGGAGTTCGCCACGGAGCTCAGGGAGTAGCTTCTCCATAGCTTGCTGAGCAAGGTGATCCTGGAGACCAAGGCCGAAGAGCTGGAGGAAGAGGTGGAGGAGCTACGGCGAGCCGTCAATGAGGCCACTGACTCGGCGACAGCGGCCGCCGAAGCGGCCGACTCGCAAAAAGAGGAAGTGAAGAGACTTCGCTAGTGAGTGGCCGAGGGGCGCACAGCTCACCAGCGAGTCCTCGACCTTGAGGCCGAGCTCGACTCCATAAGGGAGGAGCCCGAGATCCTCCAAGAATAAAAGTGCAAGATGGTGTAATCTCCCCCAATGTGAACCTAAGATACTTTTTGGAAAGGAATCGCTTCTTGGTAAACTTGTCTCACTTCATTTTCTTGCTTCTTTTTGTTCCAACTAGCTCCTCTTCATGATCGAGAAATGCCATGGACAAGGAGAGAACGAAACGAGTAGAACGAGGGAGATAGAAACCTCAAATGGTAAAGGACAAAAACATAAATGGGCACGTGTTTTTTAGAAAAAAAACACGGTAGTTAGTCCCTATCAGCCCTCGCTATGAACGAAGGTCATGCACCTTAATTGCGATCACGAGCTCGTGCATAGGAGAGTTAGGAAAAATTGTGCAAGCCCTTACGCTCACGACCTAGCGAGCATGGGTTAAGTCGTGAAAGGAACACACGTGCGGCTCCATCCCCCCACTTGTCTTGACCCATGCCCCTAGTTTGCGAGCATAGTTTCGGTGAAGATGGGGGGAAACATGCGTCTTGCCGGACAAAGCTCATGGCCACCGAGTGCGCGTTGGTCGAACTAGAGCTCAGGACCATCCAAGAGGGTGTCTGTGTGTGATCATATCATGCAGCGAAGAGCTACTGTGAACAATGATCGGCTTACGTAGACTGAATCCTCTGGTGGCAAGCTTAGTGACTTAGCGATGGTGCCTGTGCATTCATCATTCTTACGCACGCTAGCCAAGCCTAAGAGAGTGAGATTGAAGCGTGTGTTTTGGACTGCACGTGTTCATTCTATCATCAAGATTGTGAGGAGGGTAGATTTCCCTTGTGCGAGGCTGGGTTAGCTTACCAATGGGTAGGGACTTTGGGGACATTCACAAGATGTTGAGAAGAATGGAACTCATGGAGGCCGAAGAACTGAAATTTTTTATAGGAAATACCCACTGAATTGCATAAAATGAAGTGCAGCAATAAACAAACTAAATATAAAACCTATGCAGTTGATCAATATTCCAGGTACTGGTGAGCTCTCGACCATCCTCCATCGCCAGGCGAACAGCCCCTGAGCGTGTTGCTGAGATGACCGTGAATGGACCCTCCCACCTAGGGGTCAGCTTGTTAGCTTTGGACAAATCCTGAACTCGACGTAGGATGCGATCGCCAACTTGAAGGGTCCTTGGTCGAACCAACTTAGCTGCGTGCCTTCGAATAGCCTGTAGGTAAATCGTGGATCGTAGCAAAGCCCGTTCGCGTGTTGCCTCAGCGTGGTCTAGGTCCAGGAGACGCTCTATTTCTTGGTCGACGCTGTTGACCAGGTGTACCCTTGGGGAACCCAGAACGATCTCAGCGGGCAATATGGCCTATGCACTATAGACGAGCTGGAACGGGGTCTCACCCGTAGCTCGACTTGCCATGGTGCGAACCGACCAAAGGACGGAAGGAAGCTCGTCCACCCATGCCTACTGATGCTGGTTGAGGCTCTTAAAGACCCTCTTATTTATCCCTTGGACAATCTAACCATTTGCTCGGCTCGGCCGCTCCATTGCTCTGTGGGTGTGCCACAGAGGCGTAGTAGACCATGGTCTCGATGTCCTCACAATACACTTGGAACAGTTCGCTGGTGAACTGGGTGCCATTGTCCGTGATGAGGCAGTTGGGGATCCCGAAGCGCATCACCAAGTTATTGTGAAAAAACCTCTTGGCCGCCTGGGTCAAGATGGTTGACACAGGTTCGTCCTCGATCCACTTGGTGAAAGTGTTGATAGCTACAAGCAAGTACTTGCAACCCTTCTGGCCTTGGGGGAAAGGTCCAAGAATATTGAGCCCCCAGGTCAAGAATGGCCACGAAAGTGGGATGGTTTGAAGCATGTTTGCTGGTTTATGGACCTTACGAGTATGAAACTGGCACGCTCAGCAAGTCTCCATAATCAACCGAGCATCGGCTATGGCTGTAGACCAATAATAACCCAATCGGAAGGCTTTGCTCACGAGAGTCCTAAACGACGAGTGAGCTCCACACATTCCTTCATGGATATCTCAAAGAAGGAACATTCCCTCTTCTTGAAAGATGCACTTGGAGAGGACTCCAAGTGCTCCCTTGCGGTATAGGGCACCCTCGATCAGTTTGTACGGGGAGGATCGCCTTATAAGCCGGGAATGCTCGGCCTCTCCTGCGGGCAGTGTCCCATGCGCGAGATACTGGATGAATGGCATCATCCAGTTTGCACCCTGTTCGAGAAGAGAGACTTCACCGCAAGCCTCTTGTGCCTCCTCTATGGAGGGAATGGAGGGCTTGTTCAGGTGCTCCACGAGCACTCCCACCGGAGCGGCGGTTTGAGAGGAACCGAGCTTCGATAATTGGTCGGCCAGGGAGTTGTCCTTCCTGGGGATGTAGAGTACCTCAAAGTTCTTGAAGTACTAATCTATCTTCCTCACTTTAGCCAGGTAAAGCGCCATTGAGCTATCAGAACACTGATACTCCTTGTTAACCTGGTTAATGACCAACTGCGAATCGCCTTTCACAGTGAGTCGTTAGACTACGAGCGCTTTGCATGCTCGTAGTCCAGCAAAGAGGCCCTCATATTTTGCCGTGTTGTTGGTGGCGATGAAGTGTAGTTGTATGGCATACTGGAGTTGTTCCCCCTACGGGGAGATCAACACGACTTAGCCCCCGAGTGTTCATACACATGAGACCATCTTCAAACTTATCGAGCTCAGTAGTGGGTGGTGCTGGATTTGGCCACTCAGCTACGAAGTCTGCCAGGACCTGTGACTTGATCGCCGTGCGGGTCGAGAATTGGATCTCATACTCGGCGAGCTCCATGGCCCACTTCGCGATGGGACCACTAGTGCCTTGGTTTCTTAGGATATCCCTAAGTGGAAAATTGGTTGGGACCATGATCTTATGGGCCTGAAAGTAGTGTCATAGTTTCTGGGATGCCACCAGTAGTGAGTACAAAAGCTTCTGGACCTTTGGGTAATGCTCCTTTGGTCCGTGCAGTACTTCGCTAATATAGTAAATGGGTCATTGTGCCCCATCACTTTCCACTGTCAAAACGGCACTTACTGCATGTGGGGTTGCTGCCAAGTAAAGCAGCAGGGTTTCCCCTGACTTTGGCGTAGTCAGGATGGGCAACTTGGACAGATACTGCTTCAACTCTTCAAAAGAGCAGTTAGCTTCTTCCATCCAGACGAAATCATCATGTTTGCGTAATACCTTAAAGAAAGGCAGTCCACGTTCAACCAACTAGGAAATGAAATTACTTAGAGCCACCATCCGTTTGGTCAGGGCTTGGACCTCCTTTACATAGCCAGGAAGCTACATGCTCTCGATGGCTTTGATCTTTTCTGGGTTTGCTCCAATGCCATGCGGTCCGACCATGTAGCCGAGCACTTTGCCCGCCCTCACACCGAAGACACATTTATCTAGATTTAGCTTTATTTGATGCTTATTGAGGTTACAAAAAGTTTCCTCAAGGTCAGAAACATGACCCGAGATGAGCTTGCTTTTGACTACTATGTCATCCATGTAGACTTCCAGATTCCGACCTATCTGATCTGGGAAAGTTTTCTGCATGAGGCGCTGAAATGTTGCTCCAGCGTTCCTCAGACCGAAGGACATGTTTGTATAGCAGAACATCCCGAATGGGGTAATGAATGAAGTCTTCACTTCATCTTCAGGTGATATGCTGATCTGGTGGTAGACCGAGTAGACATCCAAGAAGCTCATCACCTGGGACTCTGCTGTCGCATCGACCAATTGGTGTATGCGGGGCAGCGGGAAGTTATCCTTGGGACAGGTGGCATTCAAGACCGTATGGTCGACGCACATGCATCATTTACTCCCCTTTTTCTTAACGATGACCGGGTTAGCCAACCACTCTGAATGCTCGACCTATCGGATGAAGCTGGCCTTGAGGAGCTTGCCGAGTTCCTCCAAATGATCCTTTGCTTTTTGGGGGAGAAACGCCTGAGCTTTTGCTGCTAGTTTTTTGTTAGGCTAGACCACTAGCCTGTGCTCGATCACTTCCCTTGGGACCCCGGGCATGTCAAACGGTTCCCAAGCGAACACGTCCGCATTCTTCTGGAGTTATGGCATCAGTTCAAGCCAAGAATATAAATTGAAATGTTTCATGAACCAATACGAAGTGAATACAAAAACCAAGCACATGATATAACATAGTCTAAGTTTAGGGCAATAAAATAAACCATCACAACTACAAATGAGGGTGTATAGTTGTCTAGATGAGTGAAACTAAGTGGAGACGTGACACTAACTCCCTTTCCCGTATGCCGAATTCATGTACCTAAAAACAACATAAAACAACAAGCGTGAGTTCATCACGCAGCAAAGCGTATTGCAATGGAATTAAACAATAACAGTATTCATTAACATCATCATTACATCTCATAAAATATCATAATAAGTGTGGGATGTCCGAGACGGGGGTCCCGCAAGAGAAGCCTACGTCCAACTGGGCCAAGGACGGTGCAGTAGGCCCAGAATTTGGAAGCACTACGAAGAGCCCTTAGCCATGGCCCGACTTCTTCCCCAAGGCAGCTGGTTGTCTCCTCGACGAAGCTTCGAGCCGCGTCAGGACAACCCCGCCAAAAGTAAAACCTGCGATCTGGCACCTGCAGAGCCTGTAGCCACCAGAACCTGGCGGATCGACAGGCGCGGGTCGAGAAAGGAACGACCAAATATTGTGGGCACAGTTGAGCTCGGCAGGCAGAGACAAACCACATACTCATGAGTCCACCTGACCCAGCGCCAGGTGGCGCCCTCTTGTAACGTGCCCTTCTCCCAGTATATAAGGGGGGAGGGAACAACCCTGAAAAGAAGAGGAGAAAAACATAAGAAGAAAAAGAGACCACGTCCATATATCCAAGAACACAGGACTAGGGTATTATCTCCTCTGCGAGAGCCCGAACCTGTCTAAAAAGATCGCCCTCGCATCCTGTGTTACCATCTTGCTTTGATCTCGCACGAATCCCCTAGAATCACAAATCTCATTGCCGGCGGAACCGATCGTCGACAGTTGGCGCGCCAGGTAGGGGGCCGTGTCAAAATCTCCATTGAGCTTGATGACTGCAACAAGCGGAGTCTCCACAGTTTTCTCCTCAGGTCAGGTTTTCCGTTTCGGAAGCCTGGTCTTTATCGCGAACAGCCTTGGGAATCTTTCCCTCTCAGAGGAGGCCACGTTCCAGCATGGCGAGGTCTTCGAGGAGCCATCGTCGTGACTTCCGCGCGGATCGGGAGGTCCCCCTATCTCGTGCTCAAAAGCACTGAGTAGGGGATTGAAGACCCGGTCCCGCCAGGGAGTCGGATCAACGGGTGCTGAGTCGCAAATGGTAGGTGTCCTCACTGCCAAACCACTCGGCACCTCCGAGCGCCTGGAGCTATCTCCTTCAGGCTCGCCTAACTCACCGGCCGAGTCAGAAGAGAGCCTGGAGAGTTGCTGAAATTTTCTCAGAGTCTGCGTGATCCAAGGGTCGCGGGTGGATTCGCAACAACGCCTCGACACATCGGTCGCCGCCGACTTGGATGGCGGCCGAAGGACAGAGCTGGACGCGTGCGCGCGTGCCCTACGAGACCGCGCCCGCGGCGTCAATGAAGACATTCTGCAAGCCAAGATGGGGGACCAAGCGGTCTTCCATACTCCACAGCAGAATATCGTCGCCTCCAAGACACTCCTGGATACCTTGTGTAACACCCCATAAATCTCAACTGTTGTACAAGAAAAATTCGACAGCATATCCCCTAAAACAGGACAATACGGAAGCAATTCAAATAGGAATAATATCACGACATCAATACTAGAGACAATGAGTCTAATTCAACCAGGTATCAACCATAAGTATAACACATCTCTAATGGGACAACCATAAACGAGAACAAGTTTAAAGGGAACAACAATGGGTCGTTATGTAACAAAATTGCATCCAACTAATGAATTATTTAAAGCACTAGTTCATGTGAGTCGTGATGACACCAGAAGATTTATTGTGTTGCTAGCCCACCCTTCATGCTTACGACTCACGTGCGCTACCTGGAAACATCAAAACAGCAAGTAGTGAGATTGGGTAATCTCAGCAAGCGGAACAACTAATACAAATAACACATCCACCATATATCTAGCATTCCACATTCCTCATATCCAATACCACATCAAGGAGTCCACACCACTTCAGTAAAATGCATATGATTGTACTGCTGCTGGTGTCTGCTGCTGGTGCTGCTGCTGGGACGGCTGGTGTCGGGGTCGCCGAGGTCAGGCGCGGTGCGTGCATCCCAAAGCCGTGAGGATCTCGTCCTCGACCACCCAAAGGGGTGGTACAAGACGGACGAGAGCCGTCACGGCTAGGGTGTCGCGACGTTCACGCCCTACCATCTCTATAATGACCTCAGCTACCTCGGAAAGCGCTGGCGCCACCTCCAATAAGGCGGCCACGGCGGCGGCGTCTCTGGCGGCCCTAGCCTCCTCCTCCGCCTGCAGTACAGCGAAGTCATGGTCTTCCCAGAACTCCGCCTCCTCCAGGCTATAGAGCAGGCCGAAGAAGCGCTGGCGGAAAAATGCCGCGTAAGGGCCGACCAATCTCCTCATGGTAGACATGGCGGGAAGCTTGGAGAAAGAAAGAGAAGAAGACTCGAAGAAGAGGGCGATCGCTCAAGAGCGGTAACGCCCCATTTATAGGCCATGCATGGCCCGGAAGCCTAGACGACACCATTTAAAAACACGGAAGGCGAAGCGACGCTGCTGATATTTTCAAAGTACAAAGAAGATCAACACGTTGAACAGAATGAAGGGACATTTCGCCAGACACGTGTCAGGTGTAGCTCAACTTGATTTAACTTTCCCGCTCAGTTGGCTCAATTAAGCGAGAAGTGTTGGAACCAGGAGGCAACGATGCAAGCTAGGGCGGCTGAACCACTTAGCCAGGAGGCAACGACGTAAGCTTGGGGGCTGAACCACTCAGCCAGGAGGCTACAACGTAAGTCCCAATGCTCGAGAGCTGCACACCAGCCACTCAAAAAAGGGTGCCTGGGGCAAGAAGGCCACGAGCCAAGGTCCCGGTGCTTGGGGGCCATACCAGTCGGCTAAAGGCCACCTAGAAAGGCGTAACGGGGGCCAAAAGGCCGTGGGCCTATGTGTTAGCAACTAAGACAAGCGGAAAAGAACGAAAGAAGCTGTGAGCTCACTAAGCGGAGAACAAAGTAGACAAATTATATTCAAGTAAGAAATACAACGCTTCAAACAAGGAGGGTCAGCATTCGGAATGAAGATTCACATCAAATTCAGAATTCAAGATTCTCAAACAAGGCCTGTGATGTACCGGTAACCTCTTCAAGGAGTGCGTTGGCCTTGTCTTCGTCACAGGCAAAACCCTCTTTAACAGCTTCAAGGTCAACTCTCGCACTACTACAGGAATGCACATCAGAATCGGTTCTTTTTCGTCATCACCATCGGTTCTAGTAGCGATAGAAAGTCTAACGACAGAGATGAGGAAGCCTTATCACAGTCGGTTTCGGAATGATAGTAATTATTATTCATCACAACCGGTTCTTTGTTGGAAACCGATTGTGATGAGACTATTATCACAATCGGTTCTTGCTAAAAAACGATGGTGATGACCCATTATTACAATCGGTTCTTGTTGGGAACCGATTGTGATGAGGATAGTATTACAATCGGTTCTTGTTGGGAACCAATGGTGATGAGGTATTATTACAATCGGTTCTTGTTGGGAACCGATTGTGATGAGGATAGTATTACAATCGGTTCTTGTTGGGAACCGATGGTGATGAGGTATTATTACAATCGGTTCTTGTTGGGAACCGATTGTGATGAGGACAGTATCACAATCGGTTCTTGTTGGGAACCGATGGTGATGATGATAGTATCACAATCGGTTCCAACAAAGAACCGATTATGGTGGTGCTGACCATATCACATTCTTCACAATATATATGTTACCACAGAACATAACATTATCACATAACATTCACAATATGACACACAACATTCACAATATGCTATCACAAAACATGCATCACAATCTCTAATACATTATCACAGAATATTCACATAAACATCCAAGCATATTGCATTCAGTACACATTACATTCTCATTAATATTGTTCACATTATATATTAACTAGTAAGCGCCTGTCGGGTCTTTAAATCTACCATCCTTCACTATAACTTCTGTCCAGTACCACTGGCATATGTGGTCTCGTAATTTCTTGAGATCCTTATTGCTTAGGCTCTTCCAGGGGATATCAATGTCCTGCAAGAAAGTTTTAAAATTTGATTTTAAAAGACTAATAGTATTATGCATGTAAACAAATATCACATTGGCACTATTATATTGATAGTAGTGCAATAATCAGTTCTATACCTTAGGGAAAAGATTTGAGCCGCCAACCAAAATCAGCATGTGATGCATCACATAAAAGCCGCACAGGTCATCACACCCCTGTTGATGACACTGTGAACAAAGAAACTTAAATTAGGAGACGAATAATAGGTGTGAGAAAGAAATCCTATGATAGACACTTGTACCTTGAAGCGCTTCCACTCCAATTTGTTGCCTTGTTTATCATTGTGCCGACCACCTTCCGCAATGTAAGAAAAGAAAGCCCTACATACATTGGAGAGATGACATTGAGGTAAAAAATATCTAACGTAGTTCAATATGTACAGTGTTAGGTTAGAGGAATGTACTTACTTCTCCAAAATAGGCTGGATCGCGTAGTCCATCAGTCTATTTTCGAGCGAGTTAAATGTGTAGACTTTGTTTCCACTCGGAACAACCACAAGTAGGACCCAATGGTTGCTTATTAAGCGGTACAGAATGCAAGAAAATAAGGTCACATACGGTTTAAGTGCGTACAAGTAATTGAATTTTATAGTAGTACGTACTCCTGGTGGTAGGGGAAGAGAATGAAGTCCTTTTTCGCCTCAGCATGCAATGCCTGCTTGATGTATCCTACAAGGAACTCCGATTGCAACCTAGCCATAGTCGCAGACACCATCTCGGGGTCGACAAACCCCACAAGGTGTCGACCCGTCACGGCTCGCTGCCTCATTATCCTACAAATCATGTCAATTGTTCAAAAACATAATACAAAATCATTAAATAGTCATAGGGATGAGTATGATGCGATACTCACAACGTCCAGCATCGTACAGTAGAAATATCGATGGCTTTCAAGCTGTACAAAAAGAACAGATCTTCAAAACTCACTGGGAAGGTCCCATCCTCCTGGCGGTGGAAGTGTCCCCCTCGATACTTCACATTGAAATCGATGCGAGGCTTGACCTCATGTGACTTGTCGATGTACCATCCATGTAGCAAGCGAGTGCACAAGCCTAAAGCATTCAATTCATTACTTGGGAGAAAAGGCTTTCCATGTACGAACTGCTTAGAATCATGAGGGGGCTCTGTGGTCTCTGACAACTTTGCCTTCTTCACAGAGGGATTCTCTGAGCTCTCTTGTGGATTTTTTGTCACCGTGCTAGTAGACCTTTTGTGCACCAGCTGTGCACTCCGTTTAGGAGCCGGAGAAGTTGTAGGTGCAGCTGGAGGAGCAGGTGCAGACGTGCAGTAGCAGGAGGAGGAGCAGGTGCAGCAGCAGGAGCACCAGCAGCAGGAGCAGTTGCAGTAGAAGGAGCAAGCATAGGAGCAGGTGTAGCAGCAAGTGTAGGAGCAGGTGCATGAGCAGTAACCTGTAAAGCACATGCATATATGTAACAGGACGTGTTGCAGTATTGAAATGATGGACAAGATGCGGAGTTTTATACCTTCTGCACTATGATACCCGTTGTGGGCCACTTGATGAACGACATCCGTGCTTGCCCGAGAGTGGTGATATCTTCGTTCGGGGGGAACTCCAGTGCATAAGATAGGAAATCATCGTGGACATAGTCCACCTGCACCCTCATGTAGCCCTTCCCCAAAGGTGTACCATGCACCGTGTCATCCTCCTTGCTTGGAAATGCATGAATTGCTGTCAACTCCTTGATTATTGCTATCCATGTTTATTTGTGACCCTAGGATACTTTGCTATGTCATGCTTAAACAATAATGTGACACCTGTTGATTAGTACGGTAGTATGCTTAGTTGCAAAGTGGATTAAACTGGCCCATGGGTGGGATTTCCTTGAATATATGATTTAAAGAATGTTTGAGAAATATTAGCATGGTATTGCTACTGTTGTTGTAAAATAAAAATAAATTGAAAACTGATTTGGACTTGGGCGGAATGGAATGTCGAGCGGGTGCAGATGGAGCACTAGTTTTCATTGTGCAAGTACCGCCCCAAGTCAATTAAGGACCGACTCTTATGACTATCCATTCTAAGCATAACCGTACAACCACATGTCTATAATGGGTACGACCTGGCTGAATAATTTGTAGAAACCTAACTTAGACTCACCAGTTGGTGGAATGTGAGTGCCAGATGGAGGCAAGTTGTACTCCCCACACGGCGCAAGAAGGGGCTTCTGTACTGGGTAGATGGAACCCTAACAGCGGTGAAACCTCAGCGGGTGTAGTCAGGTTAGATGTATACATTGTAAAGGCCTTGTCATGATCTCTCTGCCGACACACCAAAGGAAGTGTATTAATTGCATGGCAACAAGAGACGATCATGTCTTGTGGGTAAAGATGTACACCTCTGCAGAGTGTAAAACTATTCGAATAGCCGTGCCTACGGTCAAGGGCAAAGCAAAGAATGCTTTCATACTGGTAGACTTGGTTTTGGTTTTAAAAATGATTGATGTTTTGGGATTCGGGAGTGGTTAGAACTCTCGGATGAATAAGTTTGGCGGATTGAGCCAATCAGGTAGACGGAACTGTTTTGATCATGATGGATAGAGTCATGTGTTGGTTTACCTTAATCTTTTAAAACTGAGCAGATAGAGCCAGTATATTAGTGATGGTGGATAGAACCCTCACTAAAATAATAAATAACTTCAATTGTTAAAATAATTGCAAAAATTTGCTCTGTGAAAATTAATACTAACTATAGTTTGATGAAACATGGCTTTGTGCAAAAGAACCCTAATAAGCCTTCCCTGGGAAGCCCTACATATTGCATACTTTCCCAGACTTGCTGAGTACTTTTGTACTCACATGCTACACAAATTTTGTCATCAGAAAATTTCCAAGACACAGTTGAAGAAGGTGAGTTCTTTACCGAGGAGCTTGATGAAGATCGCCAAGACAACTAAGCGTGCGTTCCTAGTCGTCGCCTGTGGAGTTGTTTGGATTTTACCTTTTTGCTATTTGTTTCCGCTGTTGCTGGACTTTGGTCATGTGACCACGTTATGTAATAAATAGCCATGTGGTTGGTACTTTATATACATGCTTTTATTTCGTTCTGTTCGGTTATGATACAACACTGTGACTGTGTGTACTAACTACTAATCTGGGACTAGTACAGAAATACACAGGAGACTCCGGAAAGCCGATCCGAGGGCTCACAGTAGATACAAGAACATTTAGAGTTAAACACTAGATGCACATGATATACCATAGTGTGACTTATGTCTTAATTTTATCAATCCAAGTAATTTTAGCCTCTTGAATTCAAAATTACGCATATAAAAATATATAATTTTAGCTTCTTGAATTCATAAAATAAGAATAAATAATTCATGAAAAAGCTAGCAACAATGCCACAGCATAGCCTAAGACCACTAGTGATAGTAGGAGTGAAAAGACAGAATATAATGTGCGTACATAAAAATGTAAGACTGAAACCCTAGACGAACCCTAAACCACCCCTATTTTATATAATAGATTCAATTTGGTTGGCCCTTATTGAAAAGTTGTTATTTGCTATTTGCTTTTTTTCACGACAAACGACTAGTAGAATATGACGTTCCAGATTCCATCGTCGACGATCCCATCTATGATTTCGATTTCATCGAGGACAATAATCATCAAGGCAAGCACCCCTTGATCATATTGATCGAGCATTTTGAAAATGTTTGTCAAATGTTTTCATGCATGCATTATGTTTCATAAAATTGCTATATTGTGAGAGATGGTAGATATAACCTTCATTAATGGGCTTTCCTTAATTAATATCGACAAGTGAACCTTGATAACACTAGATTGTTGATGAACACAAGGTATACTTATTAATTTATAACTGCACATGCTTAGCCATGCTTTAGATTGGGAATACGAACAGATGGTTATACTGTTCGCAATGAATTTAAATGTTGGACATGATGGTTAGGGTAATTATGATCAATGGTATTTTAATTAAAAATAAAAAATAAAACTGTGGTTTTGTTGTGGACCAGCTATTGGCAATAGCCAGAAGTGCATGTGACTTCCACATAGATAGGGGAGATTTCTCACTCGGGTCGGATTAAGGACCGAACATAGTGTTGTATAATCCAAGAGATAACCGTCCAACCACGAGGGTTGGTATGGGACGGTCTTAACCTATTAAGTTGCTTAGAACTAGCTTTGCATATTAGAAGGCTAGAGTAGCACAGGCATTTCGGTGTAGGTTTGCTTGCAGGGGTTTCTACATACCAATGCAACAGTGTACACCTAGTTATGGGGGAATGGGCGTGATTGGATGCGGAACCATCGTGAGTACTGTGTGTACAGGTCTTGATTTCCGCTGCCATAACTAGGGTTTGTCGTCACTGGGCTGGTGCAAAGTTAGGGCTAGGTAATGTAACGGGTATGTATGATCTCTCTATGGCACACCAAAGGAATTGTGTTAAATTGCAATGCAAAAAGAGTTGATTATTCCTTGTGGGTAAAGTTATACACCTCTGCAGAGCGTAAATCTTTTCAAAAAATCATGCCCGCGATTATGGGAGACTTGGTGAACTAATACTAGTTAGTTGATTTTGATATTTTTCATAAAACGAATTGGAACTGAAAATTGGTATTGAAAATTTACCCTACAGATGATTCGATGCTTGGCCATGTGTTGGATAGATTTTTTTCAGCTGTCGTGCTATGTATTGGCAAAGAATGGTTTCAAATGTATGCCATGTGTTGGAATTAGATGATTCGTGCTCACTTCATGAAGGATTGTGAGTTGTTACATTTATGCTTACATACTTGTTATTTTATATATTTGTCAAAATTGCCTTTACAATATTTTACTTACAATCTACTATTCAGTATTTACAATTCAAATTGGCATTATGCAAAATAACCATAGTAGCCTTCCTGTTGTTACAGCCTACATATATTCTAGGTTTTGCAAGTCTTGCGAGTACATATTGTACTCAACTTGCTATTGTTGTTGTTTTTAGGTGATGAAATAGACTAACTCGATGAACCCTATAATAACGCAGGACACGGGGAATACAACGAAGAATTTTTATAGGGTTTATACCTTGTTAGTTGCTTAAGGGCTATGTGGTAAACTACAAGATTTTTGATTGACTTTTTCTCCTACTGTACTCTAACTGACCTTACATGTCATATTGTACAAATGCTTCCGCTAATAGATGTATTACATTATGTATGGATGTGATTTTAACTTTGTAAATGTGCGTGCTAGTCACTAATCATGGAGCTGGTACAGTAAACACATAGAACCAATTGTTGGTATTCCAAACCAAAAACAGGGGCCTCACATATTTACTATTAGATCGATCTAGTCTTTCATTGCAATAGGTGAACCTAGCCTAGGGGAGAAATTTTCACATAATCTAGTTTATGTTTCTCTCGATCTTGCTTTCGTAGATTTGCTTTAGTTACTTTTAACAACTATAATCCGTCCATTAGTTTGTAGTAACTTATTTTAAGTAGTGAATCTATTCGACGTTTTCCTGTGGATTTCAATACCTTGTTATACTCCTGGTGAAAGCTACAGACAACTATGCATTTGTGGATATTAATTTATAAGCCTATCTAACGTCAACACCATTGCTCATCGCACACATGGTCAGCAAGAGGAGAGGACAAGAAGGGGGATTGGGAGAAAGAAAGAGGAGAGAAGAGGGGAAGAAGAGGGATTGGGAGAAAGTGAGAGGAGAGGAAGGAGGATTTTACTTTGAGTATATCATGTGGGCCAGAGACATTACAATGCTAGTTCAGATCGTGATGTCAAGTTGGCATAAAATTGGGTTAGAATGGCCTACGAGACAAGTTGCCTAGTTTAGACCGGTTGAGGAGGGTTAGTTATCTCATTGGTTTCATAGTTGAAGGTTAATTTTTAAACAAATGTAATAATTAGAGGGGTTAAATAGACTTATTTCTTAAAAATTTGACCATATTTTAGTCAAACAATTTGAACCGTGAGAATGAGGTTTGCCATATACTCCCTGCTCAACATTTTACATGTCCACTGAAAAATATCCAACATTATTTGCTAGAGAAAAAAACGTTATTATCGGCAAAATTTCAACTCCTCCAAATATTCGGTTACCTCTACATGTCAGATCCATCCATCCCGTATTGAAGCACGAAATTCTCTCTCTAGTCAAACAAACAAAAGAAGGAAAAAAAACGATACCAAAATTATAAAGAACAAAGATTGACACTAGTAGTAGCAAACGCCACGCAAGTAGGCAGCCAAAACCCAGGACGACCTACGGGCGCAGCGGCAGCAGGCGCACGGGCACGCCGTGGCGCGGCCGGAGCGTGAGCACGTTCACCGGAGCGTGGCGGTACTCGTCGGAGATGCCGAAGCGGAAGCTCGCGAGCAGCATGGCCAACGCGACCTTGGCCTCAACCATGGCGTACGCCTGCCCGACGCAGTTGCGCGGTCCGGCCGCGAACGGCAGGAACCGCCCCGCCCCCGGTCGCGCTCGACCGGGCGCGAACCTGTCCGGCCTGAACTCGTGCGCGTCCGCGCCCCACACGGCCTCGTCATGATGGATGGCCAGCACGGGGATCCACACCGACGCGCCCCTCGGAACGCGCAGGTCGCCGCCGAGCGTGATGTCCTCGAACGCCATCCGCGGCAGCAGTGTCGCCGGCGGGTACAGACGCAGCGTCTCGTTGATCACCGTCTGCAGCTGCGCATGCACGTACGAAACGCGACATTAAACAACACTTCATGGCAGATGATATGGGACATTGTGTGGATTGCATGGTTCGCCGGAATCAGTGGCTTACGACGGTGAGCTTGGGGAGGTGGTCGGCGTTGGGCGGGTCATCGCCACAGACGTGGGCGAACTCAGCGCGGGCCTTGTCCTGCCACGCCGGGTGCGTGGCGAGCAGCATGATGGCCCAGGTGAGGAGCAGCGCCGACGTCTCGTGTCCGGCGAAGAAGAAGGTCTTGCACTCGTCGATCATCATCTGGGTGTCGTACCCCAGCTCGTCGTGGCCGGACCTCTTCTCCTTCTTCTCCATCTCTGCTAGCAGCATCCCGAGGAGCCCCCGGCAGCACGCTGCCGCTGACGGCGTCCGGCCCTCATCCGCGATCTCGCGGCTTCGCTGGATGGACACCTTCAGAACTTGCTCCAGCTCCCCGTTCAGCCGCCTTATTTCCCTTCTATACTTGCTAGGAAAATACCTGAAATTTTTTTATATTTTTAATCATGTATAAAAATAAACTCATTGATCAACAGTATAAGAATATTATCACAAACATTGTAAAAAAGAAAAAAAGAAACAGATAAATGTTCGGTGACAGAGGAGAAGCCAGTGGCACGTTTCGAGCGTGCAGCTGGACTCACCTGGTCAGCGAACCTCTAATAATGGAACATGTGCTGCTACTTTTTTCTACGGGGAGTGGAGCAGAGCAATATTTGCGGCGATGGCCGACTCACTGGCTGCCGGGGACCCAGAGGTAGCGGCTGGAGCGGGCGGTGAGCCGCTGCAGCTCCTCGATGAGATTGAAGATGCGTTTGCCGGTCTCGTAGCTCGTGTAAAACTCGGTGCGCGCGATGACGTCGCCGGCGAGCCTCGTCATGTGCGCGCCGATCTCCACCTCGTTCCCGCCCCTCGCCACCGCCTCCCGCAGCGCCCGCACCGTCTGCCGGGTGCACTCCACCATGTGCCCCACCCTGCCCTGCCGTCACATCAACACGCCAAGCCGGGAAGAGTTCAAGAACTGACACTTATGGTGGTGCGGCCCGCCGGAGACGGTGACGACGACGCGGCCTCGTGGTTGTACGTACTTACCTTGAGCTTGTCGGCCATGAAGGCCGGGGCGACGACGTGGCGCTGGTGGGACCAGGTGGCGCCGTTAGCCATGAGCAGGCCGCGGCCGATGAAATGCTTGGCGCCCTGCCGCTGCAGCCACGACTTGCCGGTGGCGTGCGCGTGCTTCGACGACAGCAGCTCACGCACCATACCGGCGTCCGTCAAGCACAGCCGCGGCTCGCTCCCGTACCAGTACACGAACAGCCTCCCTGCAAAGCGGAAACGCCAAGAGTCAATTCCTCCGGTCAGCCTCGCGTCGCACGCCGACCGGCAATGCAACGGACACTACTCACCATACGTCTTCGACCAGAGGACGTAGTGCGGCAGTAGGCGGCCGACGATGTCGTGGCTGAGGGAGCCCATGTCGCGCGCAGTGGCTTCGGCGACGAGGGCGGAGACATCGCGGAGATTCCCGACGAGGAGGCGCGGCGGGGGGCCGTGGACCCCTTGCCTGGCCAAGATTCTCTGGATCCTCGCCGGCGTGAGGTAGTAGCAGGAGGCGGTGACCCATATGGCCTTAGCCAGCAAGAACAAGAGTGGCAATGCAACAAGCACTAGGACTATGTCCAATGCCATTTTGGACAGATATTTGGTCTTGTTTTCGTTTGCAGCTGCAATGGCAGCTTGCATTAGCCACCATATGCCTATATATAAACACACCATGGAAGGGGCACATCCCAACGAGTAACTAGCAATGCCTTGTTTTGTTAATTCTCTTCTTTTCGTAGCTTGGTTAGTGCTTACTTGGTTTCACCTTTCCTACTAATCTCTCTTTTTTTGAAATTGCTAAGGAATACTCGGGTGTTTTCTCATTTGGGAATATTGAGTACTCGAATTCCCATCCTTCTGATTTGCCTCAAGATTTGCACTCCAATTTTCTCTCTGGCAACGGTTCCAGAGAATTAGATTTTAGGGTTCAAGCGGAGTCTTCACTGGCGCAGACAAAGCCGTGTGCCACTCTTCGGCGAAGCCGGTGGCCGCCGGCACCTCTCGCCAAGCTCTGGCGCAGTTGATTGTGCCATCCCCGCTGAATGTCCTCCTTTCTTTTGGTTATATTAAGGGGATGCATCCAGTGTTCCCCTAGTCACTAGTTGGATGGAAGACCGGCGCCTAGCGCATAATCGCCATCTAGGCGAGGAAAAATAGCCTATGCGGCTAGGTGGGAGGAAGGTGCTAAGCGCCTAGATGCCGAGTAGGCTACATAGGCGGCCGCATAGGAGAACAATGGATGCACCAGAGGCACCACCACTCGTGGCTGAAGGCGACGACAAGGACGCAGAGGAGAGGGAGATGGGCCAAGACGGCAGGAGAGAGGAAGAAGGGTGGCGACAGCAGAGGTGGAGGAGGATAGAGGAGGAAGGTTGTACCGTCAGAATTGGTTAGGGTGGCGGTGGTAGGTGGCGGCGCATGGGAGTTCACGGTCACCACTTGGGAAGAAGAGGCTTGGGGAGGGTAGGACAGCAGAGGGGGAAGTCAGCGGGCCTCACTGGTGTCAGAGACGATGCCAACGAGGTGGTTGGGAGGCAGCGCGGGTTGTAGCGGGGTGGCAGTGGTACCAGCTAGCATTTTAAGGGATGGAAGAGAGGGGGGAATTCATATGGTTTAGGGCATGTAGGATCGATATATACTGGTATAACAATCAGAGGGGGGTGAATGATTGCACGGAAGCTAAAATTAAATTTTTGATCTACAAAAAATTCACCCCAATTCGGAATCAAATAATTGCTTCGTATTCAACAAAACAGAGTAGGTGCGTTTGGTAAATCGCAAATTCCTAGAGATCCAACTGTCGGATTGACCTAAAATTTGAACACAAGAAACTAGATTCCAATACGAATCTAAAAAAATAAGAATAAACTCGATCGGACATACGGATCAAAAGTTATGCACCCCGCAAGCTTGCTATGATAGATTATGACAAGAATTGATATAACCTTAATTACCGAAGATCCAACCATCGGATTGATGTGAAATTTAAACTGTAGAAACTAGATTCAATTTTGAAAGTAACCCAATAAGAATCATCTCAATCGTATCGACAGATCGAAAGTTATAAGCTTCGCAAGTTGACTGCATCAATAATGACGAGAATTAATTAAACCCTAATTTCGTGATTAAACAAAATCTACAAAAGATTAACCAACAAAACTATGAGGAACACTAAATTAATGCCCTAGAAAGGTTTTGGATGGATCAAATCAAGATTAAACTTGTTGAATCAAGAGAGACAATGAATCAATCTACTAGACCGAAAACCGGGCAACCAAAATCAGAAAATCAGCACCGTAGCAAATCACGCATGAACAGTGATTCGTGTTTTACTGTAGCAAAGTACTGTAGTGCACGATTAATGGAGCTGGCTGAGAAGATTTCTATCAATGCGTTCGGCTAGCTGAGGAAAATCTGATTTTCTATTTCTTCTTTGTCTGGTTACAGTACTCTCACGAAAGAGTACAATCCCTCAGCACTAAAACTACACAATAAACAAGAGATAACCCCTCCTATTATAAGAAGTAAACCCTACAAGAGTTCGCATACATGTCCACTTGGCCCAACATGGCCCAATACATGCAAAACTACCCCAAACAATTACAACTACAAGCGTATGGCCCACCTACCGCACTCACGTAACTCACTAGACTTCATGTGCACCGTTCTCTATCCCGAACGTCCCGTATGACATCATTGATCACTAATACCTCGATTCCTCCCTGAACCTAGTCCCGAACCTCAGTTCCTCTATGAACCTAGTTCTAGCCCCGTCATCGACCACGTTCGCCCTCAAGCAACACATGCATATGAACAAACAAGAAACAATTCCGAGTACAAGTCCACGACTTGACTCAACATCAATCTATGCAACTGCTCACACGAGCAATGCTAAAGATCAAAACCATTACCATGCTATCACAAGCATATGATTTCACATGAGGAGAGATGAAATCCATTTGATCTAGATCCAATAGCTCAAAATTTGAGTACTTTAAAAGGAACACTCGATTTTGTGTAGACACGTCCTTTTTTCTTTCATTTCTAGGGACAACCGATCGTATATGCTCTGTTAGCAATACAACACCCCAGGTCCCCAACACACATCGCAAAGGCGCCAACACAAGACCCACACTCGACATATATAAGAAAATTAAGGGGGTCTTAATCAAATTCAGGACCTTCCTTTGTGTGGACACAAGCTCCAACCGCTTGGTGTACATGTGAGTGCCTTTGTGCCTTCTTATTGTTGCTTCTGCAATTATAAAGATTAACAAGCTGGAGAAAGGTGTTTGACTTGTTTTTGACCAAAAAGGAGAGGTCATATTGGTGAAAACAAGAAGTTTGTGGTGTGTTAGTGGGTGAGGATAGTGAGTGACTGTGCTTTGGTATAAAGTGGCAAACCGGTACCGGTACAGTTATGATAACTGCATTGTTAAGTACAACTGGTGTGGCAATCAATCTTGCCACTATGTGAAAAGAAGTAGCATATCTTCAATACTGAACCATATTGTTTAAGGCAAAGGCATTCTAGTTGGGCTTATGGTTCCATTGCAATTGCAAAGCCATGATAAGCAAAGAGTAAGTGGGGTACAAAGATCTGATCAGCTCAGTGCTCACAATTCACAGCTACAGAAGGAAATATCCGTCATTTTTCAATTGTGCTACATCAATTCAATATCTGAATCACGTCAACTTGTCGCTGTAATTTTGAGGTTAAATGTTCACTCCAAGAAAATCTTGTCGGAATTCAGAACAGGTTATTCTTTCAGTAAATGTAGTCCTAGTTAATCCCTTAAAGAAAAACTTCTTTCTGAGTGGCTTTATTCTTTTCACTTTCACCATTAATGACTATCTGAAATGAAGTCTCTAATAAGGAACATTACTGCCGAAAACAAAAGTAAACAAAACAAAAAAACAAATATCTTGAGGAGCATTGGGTTCACCAGCTAGTTGCCTCCACTCGTTGCAACTTGCAAAAAAGAAATGTGGAAAACTGCGAAGGGTGGCTTCAGAGCAGATACATCATGAATATCATGTATCACAAAACTCCAGAGAGGTCAAAGGCCAAAAAGGCTTGTTTAGTTTCTTGAATGGCATGCACTTGAGACAGAAAGTTGATGGTTGAGATTTCAAGATGCATTTAACTTGGACTATAAACTTCTTCGATTTCAGTCGGGGCTTAAACCTCAAGCCAAACAGATGCATTTGGTCTCTGAATCTCATTTGTATGGAATGTACAGTGCACCTTGTCACCTGTTATTTTTTTTAGTCTTTGCTTGACACACAATGCATTCTGCTGAACATACTGAAAAGCCTCGTTTTGCAGGCTTACTAATTTCTTGAAGATTGTTAGGCTTCTGTCTCAGAAACAAGAAAGAAAGGATGCCAAGGCTTTTATTTCCACGGCAAGGATTGGGGGTAGTATTTCAATCACTTTCCATTTTATCTTTATTCCGAAATTTCCCTCGTTTTCTGAGAGATTCCAGTGGCTATGTTGCCTGGATGCCAGCATGAACCAGACGGACCATGGTAATCTATAATGTCCAAAATATGCTAAAATTATTAAAAACAAGCAGGAACTTCGTAAAAATTAGCTGGGCAATCAGAGAGTCGCTCTTAAACAATGTCGGTGTTCTGTTGCATTAGAAAACAAAAAAACTTAGATTTCACCAAGAACCTGGATCTTCGCAAATGATCTTTGGAAAGCAGCAGCAAGTCTGTGTCAGTCTCCTTTGTTTAATTACATAGAGAAAATGATTTGGGTATAACAAATTCAACTGAACACGCATCTCAAAAAGAAAAAAAAACGAATGCAATTGAACACATTTGTACTTAAGGACTCCCAATAGTCCCATAAGGCCATTCACAATTGTGGTGGTGGAGGGGGATTATTAGAGTAAATTTCACGAAACAACATGTTTTTTTTACAAACTATCAAAAATCTACAGGTTTTAGGTTCTATTTTACAAAACTACAGATTTTAGCAGATTTTCTATCACAAAACTATAAGTTTTAGAATTGATCGTTTCTTGTAACCGGTCTGATAGTACAGGCCCACATGACAGCCTCACATACCCCTATTTTCCATTTCACTCGCTCGTGAGACTGTCATGTGAGCACACACTATCGAACCCATTACAAAATCGGTCAATTCTATTACATATAGTTTTGTGATACAAGTCCTCTTAAAATATGTAGTTTTGTGAAATAGAAACTAAAATATGTAGTTTTTCGATAGTTTGTACAAAAAAACACGTAGTTTTGCGAAACTTACTATTATATGATACAAGTTTCTACGCGTTATCAGCTAGAAATCAATTGACCAAATTCAAGAACAAACGAGTGTGCTAATTCCACAGCAACAAAATATTTTTGCCAGTCTGCTTCCAGCTTGAGAAGATGAAATGAGCTGGCTAATATTCCGTGAACATATGGGGTATCAGATGCAATCTAATAGTACGCCACATGGATTTGACAATCTTTGCCCTGTGCACAAAGAGACCTGATTCGTGCAATCCATGCGCGCTTTTCTGACATCTTCTCAATGACAACTAGCTTAGGCCGTAACAATTCGGATGGTCCATGAGCGGCTTCACAAGTTCACATCTCTTTCATTCGCCCTGCAGAAGAAAAGCGTAGATTTGCAACAGGTTCAGGAGATTCTCAGCTTAGTCTGCTTCAAGATGGCATGTTGATGCGCCTCGGCAAACTTTATTCGAGGTTTCTGAAAAAGATGGGAGGAAAATTGCAAAACATGTCCCACAAATGTTGATCAGTGCCACTTTATTGGCAACACTTTGATCTTACAACCAAGATATATCAGATCATAACGTAAGAATAATATTATCAAGAATAAAAATATAAAAAGAAATATGGTGGCTTACAATAGTGACCGAGGGAATTGATGTGTGCAATCCACGTTGCAGAAGTTCACCATATGGCAACTTTCATAAGCTAAAATGAAAAAAATTCAAGGTGAACTAAACTCGTATCTCTCGCAGGGGAAAAGGGCAAACATATATAAAACGAACAATTCTAGTGTCATTGAAGCTCAATTTCAGTGTCCAACCTCTACGCGAGGCAAATGTTAATGCCTATTGTTCAACGCAAATGTTAACGCCTATTGTTCAACGCGAAGAAAAAATTTTGGTAAAGCAAACAGAACTGGAGAAAGGCAGCTTTGATCACCGTTCTTTGGCTCATTCAACACAACTTGGAGCATCGCCAAATTGCTGTTTATGGACTATACTTCAACTCCATCCCTGAAATTCTGACATCCAGCCAAACTATGGCTGGTAACGGCAAGCAGCTTTCAGAATACTACGAACTCTGTTATCAAACTTCACAAGCTCAAAGCAAAAGCAATCATTTATTTATAGGCTTTGCTATGATACATCTTTACAAGGTTTGCCCTCATGGATTTCTCAAATACCGATCACAGGCTCACACCAACGTTATCTGGCCATGTAATTCCGGTTATGTCGTTCAGTTCCAAGGAAAACTTCACCCAAGAACGCCTGCAACATGAGCTAAATTAGAGTGAGGTAAATAGTGACAAAAGTAACCAAAGTAATTTCCTGTTAACTTGTTTAACATCTAAAAAAAATAGTTTATGTCCTGACTAATATATGCTACCATGTAAAGTTGCAAACTTGTACTATCAACAACACTGATGAAAGCATCAATCACTGAGCCTTAACCGAGAAAAAATGCAAATGACGCTACCAGCTTGATACCATTTATCATTACCTAAAACATACTTGGGCCACCTTACTCATTATAATCATCTAAACTCCCTTGCGTCCAGGTCATTTAAAACAACATTGCCAATAAGAAAATACAGACAGGCAAAAGGAAAGTAAACACCATCTTAAAAGGGACTTTCCCATGCATGTCTTGCCCTCGGTGATTGCTACATTTAATCCAGATAGCAACGAAAGTACATCCTAGAGAATAAGAAAACATCTTGTTTGAGGACACTGAATTGTTGTTTTGTGATAACAGAGGGTTTATAAGGATCAAGCAAAATTTCGACTAAAAAAAAGACTCTGCATTTTGAATAGTAGCTTATAAGTTTTCTCTAGATAATTCATCACATTGTGATGGTTTGCAATGGGAGCATTTGTGACCATGTGTTCTCCTTGAAATTTTCTTATGCTCCAATATGCTACGTGATAATACGATAGCAATTGGAGGAACCCAGGAAATAACAGTCAAAAATCTAACTCCTTTAGTTACAGGAAAGCAGGAATTCTTATGCATCACCCGCGAGCGCTGGCCACCAGAAACTAACAGAGCGGGCTACCATCTATGGAAGGCACTCAAGAATTAAAAGATATTTCTGTTTTCATTTCCACTATTTTTATGAAATTTCAACGCATGTAAGAAAGCCTGGAGTTTTCTGGACAATACATTATGTGGTTTGAGCTAGCATCCAAAAGGTACGGCGACTAGAATATCTAGCTGACAGTCAAATTTAAGTCAGAAAAATACGAAAGAAGTTATATAAAGAAAGATAGAAAGTGGTTAAAACGTATAACAAATATAGTTTATCTTGGAAATGCAATTTATCCTACTTTCTTGTTTGGGAGCTGAAGAAACCATGAAACTTCTAGATATTGTTAACCTTCAAAACCCGAGAATTTTAGTACAGCAAACAACCACCCCACATCATCTTATGAAGAAAAAAGAACGATTATTTCCTTCTCCTCTCCCCATTTTCGCTGCCTTTATCAGTCCAAGAATGCAACTTGGTACCGCAAAATGCCGCTAACATGTAATGGATTGAGTCACTGATACTCAAACTGAAGCAAACGTCAACATACCATCCATCTCAGCTTTGACTAAACAATCCTCGGAACCTCTGGTGCCCAGAGCATCGAAGCTTACTTGTAAGTTTCAATTTATCCTGCACACAACCAAACGTAAGGGCCTCCATCTTGCAATAAGGCAAACAAAGGCCACAAGTTTCAGAGGATGTCACCATCTGCAGGCTGCCATACACCAGAAAAATCAACTATGTCATGCAATGGATTGAGGAGTGCAGCATTGGAGCAAATGTATAATACTAAATGTCTGAATCAGCAACACACTGATGTTCCCACACTAATATTTGAGAACATCATTTGGAGTCGTGTTATTGTATGCAATAACAGAACATACATTAATCAAACCTAACAACCCATATGTTTGCCAAATAAATCACATATTCACATATTAGGGTAGGGCCGGTAGGCCCAACCAAGAGCACGCAATGACTTCTTCCTTTTCACTGTTGCTGTTAAAATAACACAGCGTTCACACATAAAGAACAGCAACCCAACAAATTTAGCAATGATTGAATATATGAATGTTTGCCCTTCTCTGGCAAGGTAAGACAATGACCCAACATCGGGTGGCATTTCATATAGAGCTGTCAAAAATAAACATGACATGATAACAAGACACGGACACAACATGATTCTTATGGGTGTGATCAGCATAACATGACACTTCGTATTTTTGATGGACAGGTCAGGTTTAGGTTTAACTACGTGATATTGTTGACTCAATTAACCAAACAAGGCATACTGACAAACAAATTAAAACCTTGCAAACAATGTTTATTCAGATTTTTAGATAATTTTATTTACATTTTCCCTAAACTAACAGCACACATCAGCATCGACCCATTTATGTTTGCATTGTGTCATCTGAGTCCTGTGGACTTGCAATTGTGTTGTGTAATGTAAAACCATTTAATAGTTATGCTGCCATATTCATGTCAGCATTTCTTGACTAGTTTAAAAAAAGAGTAGTGCTTCTATGCTTTTCCTTCTAGTACAAGTTGCACAAATCTTAAAGCAAACGAAGAGGTAAGTAATTCTCATCCACCCTTCATTTATACTTTAATAGTTGTGCAACTTTTAAAAGAAAGAGCATAGAAGCACCTTCTCAAAAAAATTATACTGTGTTTGTGTGTGATTAAATGGGACCATGCCAGGGCTCGGAACCTGACCCATACAAACCCGACCAAGCCGGAACCATTGAAAAATCTACATTCTGGACAGTGTTCTAAAAAGCAGGCCTAGGCGCTCAACGCCACCTTGCCGCCACGATTTGGCCATAATCGACCTGCTGGATGGCCGGAGTGCCTAGGTGGATCCCAGCCGGGTCGTAGGTGAGTCTAGACGAGTTTAAGGGGGCAGATGCTACTGGCTCTACTTGATCTCATTCCCACCTCCCACGTGTGTAAGTCGAATTAAAACTTCATCCATGTGTTTCCTAACTTTCATGGATAAATAAAGTGTCATCGCTAGTACTAGCAAAATTCCCACATTACCAAATGCATTCATGCGTTTCATTGATACATGAATTTGCCATTCGACACTGTTTGATAAGCGCCAGCATAGACACCCTAGTCACTAGGCACCATGCTGCCGCCTGCCTAGCACCTAGTGCTTTCTAGAACACTACCACTGGATCACAGAAACAACAGTCATACCAACAGCAATGGTAGGCTAATGTTCCCTTTATTTCTATAGAGTTGGAGCTATGTCCCTTTAATATAGAAAATTGTATGCTAACACTCGTGTGCAGTAGAGAGTTGAAGTTTGCACCAGTAAGCAGCCATTCCAAAATATACTCAGAAGATGGAATAAACCAGAAGTGCGAGCAATACCCCAGCATCCCCTCGCACATGCAATGACGCTATTCCAACCTTTGTCCTGGAAAAAAAAACGAAGTAAAGTTTTGTACCAAGAAAGGGAAATATTAATTAGAGGGAAAAAGAATATTCACCACAAGGACGTCATACATTCAAGTACAGAGGTTCAATGGTCCCATCTGAAAACCACAGATTTGGGTGCTGGGAGACAAATATGTATTAAACACCATCACCATGACACGTGAACCACTTAACCACATAGACCACAAACACTTGGATGATACAAAATGCTTACATGAAATGCAGAAACAAAAGAGATACTCTGATGGTTCAGCTCAAAATTAATTGATTGATCATGCTTAAATGGACCTCATACAGGGATGATGCCCATTAAAAAACAGTGCAATAAGGGGGGGAGTTAAGAAAATATAAGAAATAAAAAGGAACAGCCATAAAGCTAAAAGCAGTGATTGTGATTCTACTACCAATATAAATATTTACAAGCGAAACAGGAAAATTGTGAAGTTAATCTGCATTTCCCTTCCAAGAAGTGAATGATTTCAGCACTTCTGGGGCTTGAACACATGTAGCAGAAGTAGAACGCAAGATAGCCCTTTGTCAAATAGCAGTGATTGAATTCCGGCATGGATCTGCAGCACTATCCTTCCAGTTCAATCATATCTGAAGGGATTTTTATTTTCGTTAGTTCCATGAGGTAAATCTGCATCCAGCTGCCTCTCAAAGCCCCTGTCAAATCTCCGAGGGCTCCCCCTTCTTTGAAATTCTGGTGATCTTGGAGCAGAAATACGCGGACAAAGTTTGTCTCCAGTATGGTTTCATAACTGCTTCACAGAACCATTCCGGTCATATGGCTTGACAGAATGAGTTTCATATTTATCAGCATATTCCCTTTGATCATCACCATTCCCATCGTGCTTATTTCCCACTTCCCCTTTCAAAGCCATAAGGAAGCCTTCCTTGTGTCGGGCGGTACGATTCTCGAGACCTTGGCTGTCCTTGGGAATCCATTACATCAAACCTGTCATTTCTTGACGTAATTCTCAGAGGTGAGCTCCTCCTCGAATACCGTTTCTTATGATCAGAAAGATCTGCTGTTGAGCAGTTCCTTCCATCAACCCATGTTGAAGCATGTTGCGAGTAAGTGCGGTTTCTGGATGAAGGGCTATAACGCATAACCCGATCATCAAATCCAGGTTGTCTTTGAGGTGAAGTCATTCTATCAATTCTAACTTCAGTCATGTAATTAGGCGGAGATCTACTATGCCTCCGCAAAGTTGCACCTCCATTTGCCATAATTTCCCTTCTGTTCCTAGGTGATGTCCAAGCATGTGGGGATCGAGACCTTGATCCAGAAGGAGATCTGCTCTGAGCACGTGAAAGGTTAAGTGAGGCTCTATGCGGTGGGAACCTCCGTTGTCTACTGGACAGTGAGCAACGAATTGATCTCATATTTCCATCAGAAGTACGATCTTTATCGATCTCAGGACCATAACGACCAGACCGGTTACCACTAGCACCAAAGCGACGTTCTGGAGATCCTTCCCTAGCATGTGCAGGACCTCTGGACAACCCGCAAGCTCCATCTCGGTCATTTGGAGAACCCCGTCCGGACAAAGGGCGGTATGAGCCACATAAAGTGTCTCTCACCTTTCGTGCCATGTTGCCAGCATTTGCTGCATCAGCAGCTCTTACCAAAGTGCCATCACGAGCAACAACAAAGCCATTGCTCTCCATCTTTGCGACAGCAACTTCTGCAGCATTTCTTGGACCAGGCGGGCCAAAATTATAATAATCAGGTGATCTACACCGGGTAGAACGAGAATTATTTGGATCCTCCACCCACTGCTCCCCTCGGTTGCCTGCTTGAATATGACGTGATGCTCCACCCCTCCCATGTAGTCTATGAGAATCAACGGTCCTTTCAGCTTTTGAGCCAGAGCCATAACCATCATCAGATCTGGATAAAAGAAGGGGGATCGTGGTTATTAGTTAGGATCATGACATTTAAGTTATCAGAAATTGAATTACCTGTAAGATGGCACCTAAAGAAAGCCACTGAAATTACCTGCACAGCTCATTTCTGTGGGGTCTGTCAAATGATCTTGGCCGATCCACAGGTGGTTGCACATCTCTATTTGATAACACCATTTGTCGCAACGAATGACCACCTCCAGCTGTGTCTAATGTGCCCAAAGCAGACCGGTTAGAAGAATAAACTCCGTCCCTTGAATCATGCCGTGAGTGCCTCTGATCTTCAGGCAACATATCCCAACCTGTGGACTTCGTTCTGATACTTAATAGATCATCCCCTAAACAATCACTGCCCTTTTCTGAATGGCTGACTGTTGCAACAGATCCAGCTATTATACAGCCTGGGTTCATCTCATACATCCGAGTCTCACCTTTTAACCTTAAATGAACACTGCAAGCCTTTTCACCAGCACTTCCAGCACCCATCATTCCTGATCCATCATCTATGTAGTTAGTTGACCATGAACGCTTCAATGAGACCGGTGATACATCACCCTCTTCCTTCCTGGATTGTGTTTCATTGTAATCAGCAACTGGAATGCCCAAATTCTTTGAAATAAAGCCGACAGGTTTAGCAGGAATGTCAGGGGCACCTTCTTCGTCCTTGTAATCTGATACCTGATAATTGACACATTTAACTTCTTCATACCGGTCATCTGCCCAATAGCGATCACCAGATTCCCTAAGTTCCCCATCCTCATACTGAGAATCATCCTCCTCAACATCCACCTTTTCGGTCAGAGCAACATCTTTGCTAATATGAGATGAATCTGTTTCATAGCAATGCTCTCGACAATTATTTGATGCAACCTTCCCAAGCTCGTTTTTGTAACAATTTGGGTAGCTCTGTGCTGCAGATTGAGAATCCACAATAGTGTCCATGTCAGTAACTACTAGTTTGGTGCATTCTGAATTTGGGCCAGTAGCCTGAGGAGCATCACTCGTAATGTAATATGTTTCTGCAGTGCTGCTGGTGGCACACGTGATTACACAATTTTTAGTATTAATCATTGAACTCACACCATCTCCTTCATGCCCATGGGCCACATCACAATCAGAAGAACATGGGCTGTCTTCTGGATGAGGATCAGGGAGGTCCAAATCATTGTCTGCATCTGCAGCTCTCATGGCGAGACCCAATACATCGGTGCCATGTTTAGCATTGTTATCAACTGACTGGTTGATATTACTAGTTCCTGAATCAACATCCAAAAGTTCCTGGTTCTTAAATTCAGATATGCTTTGTTGATAAGCTTGCCCAAGTTTATTATCACTCCAGCCAAGGTCAGTAAAACTTTTATTGAAAACAGTTACTGTTGCAAGGTTTGTGCTTTCCTCGGAAACCAATCGACTTGTCAAAGGCCTCACTTTGGAGGCCAGTTCACCATGACCATCCCCAGAAGCCGAATGAGACAAACCTTCACAATCAAGTGGTGAGGCAAGTGAAACATCAAATCTCTCCACATCTGCAGTCAAAGCAACATGCTCCGTGATAGGAGCCAAAGCACTGCAATCTGGATTAGATCCTAGGTGCGATTCCACTTTGGAAACATAATTGCTCTTCTGCTGATCAGGCAAATCCTTCGTTTCTGCAGATGAATCATTCCCATCTAGAGATTCAGTTTCCAATAGCTGCAAGTTTTGATGAGACCAACTGCACAAAGGATGAGATGAACTATCACGTGGAAAAATGCTTTCACCCTTTGTCCTAACATCTTTCGGTACTTCAACTACATGAATTTTGTCACCAGAAAGATCAGATACACCACCAGCAACTGTTGAGTTTAAAAGATCCTGACATGCCTGTGGTTTGTTCATCTCATTTTCAATATCATTACAATTGCTTAGAGCAGAAGCTACAGGATCAGGATCAACCATATCATCATCATCATCACAATTAGTGTCCCATGCTTCCATTGCAACATTAAGATCCCAGTGCAACCTAGAATCACGAGTGTCATTGGAACACTTGGTTTGCAATAATGTATCTTGCAAGCAGCCCACAGATTTATCTGGATTACTTGAGTTGTTTGACATGGTAACACCTGAAGACTTCACATCAGAAGCAGATGAAGAATCATCTGTTTTGATTGCACTGCTCAATGCAGAATGAAGTGCATGATTGGCCTTGGGAGCAGATGCAGATTCAACAAGATTTTCTGAGCTGTTTAATGCAGTGGAAAACAAGGGTTTCAAATCAGGAGCAGATTCAGATGACTCCAGAGGCCTGTCCGATTTGCAATGTGAAGCATCCAGAATATTAAACTTATCCTCGTTGATTTCGTGTACGGGACTCGACTCGGAACAGCTCGTAATAGTCTCCGGCTTCCTTTCTTCAAGACAGTGGGCTGACTTCGAGAATTCGCCATTTATTATGTCATTGTCCATCTCACTCTCGCAGGCCGCAGCAGCCAGTATTGATATACCAGAAAAATCATCAGCATCAAAAGGCCGTTTCTTTTCCTCCCTGTACTCACCTCCTAGAATTTTAACCTTGCGGCACTTCCCATTTGCTGAGATGCCTCCACGGGATCTGCTCAATATGTTTTCATACGGATCCACTAGCAATGGAGTGGGTGGAGGTGATGGAGAACAATCCATATGAAATCTTCTCTTTTTAATTGGAACATTTTCCATGGGTTCACTAAAGCGCCGACCAAGAATAGATACTCCAAGCTGCAGACATAAAATTAAATAGTTCAGAAAATTGGCATTCATGAATTGTATTCACTGTTGACTCTTATTTCATCGTACTCTAGAGGAGGAAAATAAGAACCTTCTCAGATTCTGACACTGGAGCGTCTACTTGTGCTGTCTCTTGACCTGTGGCATCGCCACATGCATAGAAAGATCTAATTTCATCCTTCATTCTGTCTTCTCCAGTAAAAGATGTCCTTGCTCTCCTTGCAGCTCTTTGCCTTCTGTTTACAGTCCTCCATCTCACCTCAGGATCTATAAGTCTTGGGAGCTCCAGGCCCATGGTGTTAAGCTTGCTGCTACACGATGGCCCGCCTCTGTCAGCTGTTGATTCACCACCACAGCCTTTGCAGGTCATCAAAATATCTGTGTTATTAAGATTACGAAGTGACGACGATGACGACCTTCCAGTACAAGTACACAATCGAATCTGCCAAGAGAACCAAACTAGTCATAAAATGCCAGACAGCAGAAAATAAAAATCAAAGATGAGGTACAAGACCAATGCTTAGCAAACTGAACCCAACGACAAACTTTCAGCTTGGAAAAGAGTGTAAGAAAGACACAAACCAAAGTGTTAGCGAATGGCAAATCATGTGCATACCATCAAATCAGATCGTCTTCCTGATGTTGCAGCGGAAAAAGGAGATCGACTCACATCAACCGCACCCTCAGATCCAATAGATCCCACAAAATCCTCTGGAAAACAAAAACAGAAGTTTGCTGTTGAGCACCACACCACCAAAGCTTAGGATGTACTGTTTGAAGAATAATAGCATCACAGTCCACATAGCATGCACATAAGCGAGAGTTAAAAACTAAAAGATGCTTCCGCAGTCATGCCACCACCCCCGGGCACCCACAGCTGCCACTATCTTGACACCTTTCAGTAAGCAAATTAAGGAAAAACTTTGAATTCATGGCCCGACTTTCAGTAGCAGATTAAGGGAAAAAAAACTTCAAACTTCCAACCCGACGGTTACAAACAAGCACTTCTGTCTTGCTGCACATATGGAACACCAGAAGCTAGACCAAAAGTAAGTCTCTCCTGCCAGGACTGAATCCCCATAGCCACAGAACAAAACAGCAGCATCCACAAGTCAAGTCAACTGCCCTCTTCCCTCGGCCATCAGCCTCCGCCCCAGATAGAGCACCGATCCTTCTTCTTCCGAAACCATTAATCCCCAGGAATACAGGCGGATCTAGAAGCTGGAAGAATTTCCGACGAGCAACAATTTCCGGCAGATGCACAGAAACGATGAACAACAGCTACAAGCCTGTAGATTGACAGGAGACAAACTCCGCGGCGGCCAGGTGTCCAAATCCCTCAGACAAAGCAGATCTGACGACTGACGGGCGATAACCTGTCCTCCCCAACACAAGACGGAAACGGCGAACCACAGAGCGATCTCCGTGGCGGCGGCGCCCATCAGAACCAAGCCCACTGGTTAAAACCCCCCTAATCCGGACGCCGCGGCGGCGGCGGGAGCCAGCAAAGCAGTAGGCACAGATACTACTCAGATTTTCTAAGATCTAGAGTTGCGTATACCTTTTGCTCCAGCCTTCCTCATCAAACCCAGCGCCGCCGCCTCCGGCTCTCTCCCCGCTCCCCCTCCTGCGTGCCCAGGGCTCAACTGGAATCCGAACTCTTCCGTCCCATCCGCTTCCTTCCTTCCACCTCGCTGGATTCCTTGCGTGCGCCGCGGTGCGAAGAAATTCCCCCCGCGGCTCTTTTTCCCCCCTTTTGACCCCCGCGCGATGGGTAGTCCGGGCACTCGACCGACCGATCGGAGGCGCCTCCCTGCTGCTGCTGCTGCTGCTTCCCTCGGCTCCGCCGCGAGCCGCGAGCCGCCGCTACCGATTTTTTCTATTGGACCCTTTCCTTGTTCTACTTCGCCGCCTGCGGGGGGTGGGAGGAGAAGACCAAGACCATTTTTTTTTTCTGTGATTTTGAGAGGGCGTTCAATTAATACCTTTTCTCTCTCCTCGCTCTGGCTCGCTCTCTCTCTTGGTGGGTATGGACACGAATCCGGCTTGAATGGACGAGATTGCCCCTGGTCTCTGTAGGAGGTGGGGGATTGCTTTTTTGTGTTAGGAAGGATTGCTGAGATGGATTTGAGCCGTCCGATCAAAAGAGAAACACGCGTATCAGATTGATCCCTATGCTATTATTTTTTAAAAAAACCATTACTGTGTTATTATTGTAGTACTAGTTATATGCCCGTGCGTTGCTACGAAAAACAAAATTGATAACGAAAAATAAAGATTAAAAAATAAAAAAAAAACTATTTCATAAGATCAAACATCTATCTTTAACGCTTCGTTTCTTGTAAAAGCTGGCTAATTAAAGCAACGCTTCGTTTCTTGCGTAGGGCAATTAAGCAGGGCAATTAAGTAGGGTAATTAAACAGGACAATTAATGTGACGTGGGAAGAAACTCTCACTTTATATAGTAGAGATAATACTCCCTCCGTCTAAATATATAAGGTGTATTTTAATTTTACATGTGGATTAAGGTTATTGAAATTAAGAAAAGTTTGAGAGAAAATGACTTAGATGCCCCACTTAATTGTCTTGAAAGATGAAATATATACTTTGTATGGGTGAAAATGAATAAATACATATAGTTGATAGAGAATAAATAGAGGTATAGAAGAAAAGACCTCATTAAACCTATATGCAAGCTTTATATTTTTGGACAAGATCATTCAAAAATTAAGCCTTATTACCTTGGACGAATGGAGTAATGAACTTGCTGCAACATTAGTCAATCTAGATCTGGAGCTTTACATTTTATTATCTTTGCAGCAGAGGAAACCAGTGTTGTTTGGCTTGGCTTGGCTTAACAAAATGGTTAAGGCACTGTTTGTTTGGACTTTTTTCACCGGCTTAAAAAGCCAAAAAGCCAAAGCCGAAATAAACAAAGAACTTTTCAGTCGGGATTAAAAAAGTTTAAAACCTCCATATAACTAAAAGCCATAAGCCAATTAAGTGGGGCTTTTTTGGCTTTTGCTGGTTGGAAATAGCCATTTGCCATTAAAGTTCGTCAAAATTACCCACAAATGTTATCCATATATAAAACAAAAAATATTCCCTTTTTCTCTCATTTGTCTCCCCTCTCCAACCCGTTCATCCTCCTGCAACTAGGGTTGAGCCAGGCACCGCCGTCCTCCCTCGCGAATACCTTGTCCCATCCTTGTCATCGACTTCATCAACCACTCCGGTGGCAGGGGCGACCTTGGGCGAGCAGTGGCGAGCGCCGATTGGGAACTTGGGGGAGCTAGGCATGAACGTCGAGTCGTTGCAAAAGCTGCTCACGCACAGCGCAAGGCTGTCTTCATACACGATGACATCTTCTCCAAGTCCTCCATCGTCACTAACCAAGCCAGCTCCCAAACCCTCTCACTTTGCCCCCCTTTGCTCCCAGCTCCCAAACCCTCTCCTCCCCTTGGTTCCGGGTTCTTGGATCAAGTGGCACCGCCCGCCTTGTCTAGTGTGGATTCAATCTTGCCAACATAGGATGTGTAATTGTTGCTCGTGAGCAAGGGGGATCTTGACTTGGGTGTGCATTTGGTGGTTCAATCTAGTATAGCTTGTGATTCTTTGACATGGTTTTGGTAGATCTAGGTGAAAGTGCATCTAGGCCCCTAAATTGGTTTTGGTTGACTAATGACAAACGATTAAAGGGACTAATGTTTTCAATAAGCTTGTGAACAGGTAAAAGTTCCAAAATGAGATCACCTACATGCGAAGGATACCCTCAAACAAGTTTACGCGAGTAAAACAGCATTATGCTTTTTCTTTCTATGTTTTTGAGTCGTAGGAATGCCGTACTATTAAGAAGGATGCATCGTAATTGATCTAGACTAGTCTCTATGCTCAAATGAATGTTACTTTAATTCTTTTAGAGACTCTAAGTCACCGCACATGCACCGGAATTTGGTTTCCTTATGATTCAAGTCGGACATTCCGATCTCACATCGGAAGTTCCGATGTTGCCAAACATTCCGATGTGCATGTGTGCCTTAGTCCGATGCGTGGAAACTGGGTCGGACATTCCGATATTTTGGGATCGGAAGTTGCGATACATGTTTGACACCTTCCAGGATGCTCTCTGTAAAGATCGGAAGTTCCGATGTTTATGATCGGAAGTTCCGATGTGTTCAATCCTGAAAAAGGGAGCTCTCTGGAAATATCGAACACTCCGATATCTTAGATCGGACATTCCGATGATAAATCGGAAGTTCCGATAAAGAAATCGGACATTCCGATATGGACTTAGAAGCTTTTTTCTAAGATATCTTTCTGAGAACATCGGAAGTTCCGATATCAACATCGGAAGTTCCGATGCATCTCGTTTCAACCGTTGAAGTGCGCTTGAGTTCTGAACTTATACACAGATCGGACATTCCGATGTTCTGATCGGAAGTTCCGATATGTGACTGAGTACGGGTATAACGGCTAGTTTTTGCAAGATTCTATAAATACCCCACTCCTCTTCCTTTGGAAGGTTACACACTCTTATTGGCAGAACTCTAGAGCACTTTGAGCCCTTTCTAGTATTCTCTTGAGCCCTCCTCCTTGATCTTAGAGATCATCTAGAGAGTGAGGACAAGAATTGAAATCTAGAGCTCGAGTAAAAGAGCAAGTGTCATTCATCTCGAGCATTAGAGTGTTCCTCCAAGATCGATCAACGGTGCATTTGTTACTCTTGGAGGTTGAAGGACTCCTAGACGGCTAGGTGTTGCTCACGAGCTCTCAAAGGTTGTGGGACGCCGTGAGAAGTTTGTGAAGGCCGGCTCCGCCTCCGAAAGGAAAGGAACCAATAGTGAAACTGTCGGGACCCCGAATTTGCAAATCCGGACCCTCTGTGTATTCAACACTAGTCCAGGAACGCGCTAGTGCACACAGTCTTAACATCGGTAAATATCACAATCATACCACTCGAAACTAATAAAGTACTTTATTTAAATAGTCAAACTGGTTACTTGACCTTATGGTCAAGTTACAAATGTATGCCTCGCAGGGCGAAACTTATTAAGAGAGAAATAATAGCAGCGGAAAAATAAGATAACATCGTGGCGCCATCCAGTATACCACAGGCAATTGACTGGGCTCGCTCCCTAAGTAGACGGTTCCTCTTGGAGCTCCTCCTCCAAAGCTGGTGTAGTCTCCTCTTCAACTGGTGTTGTATTGAGGCAAGGGTGAGTACTTGGTACTCAGCAAGTCATGCCTGAGAATGCAAGCTAATATACTATATGCATGGCTTGGTACAAAGGAATAGCTCAAGGTATATTTGCGAAGAATGACATTTGACAAGTAACATAAGTAGATTCGAAAACAGTAGTAACAAGTGTAGTATAATTAACTTTTCAAGGAGTTTAATAAACATCTTTCCCATCCTAATCCAGGTTTCCATCAACATCATTATTAATCCAACCCAACCTTTCAGATCCAAGTTATTTTTGAGAAAATCTAACCCTTGACTGTAATTCGGCGATGTCCAATACCGCGGACACGGCTATTCGAATAGATTGTACACTCTGCAGAGGTTATGCACTTTACCCACAAGATACTGATCAAACACCACAAAGGCGAAGTTCCCGTAACAAAGTCTTTGGAAACTTCTAACAATACAAGTGGTCCTCCCGGTTATTGCACACTAACCCTTCCCTTAGCTAAGGCGAAGTTTAGGCCAATAAACCAGTTAGATGGGTACCTGGCCTCGGCCAGATGCGCTCCCGCATACAACTTACACAAAGGGTGTAGTTGACCTCCACGAGGTCTCACAGTGCGTTATTAGCAACTTAGTCAAATAGGTCCGTACCATTACAGACATGTGGTTGCACGTTAGACCCAGTTCAAAGGCTTGCAAGTTTAAGTCCTTAGGGTGACCAGGGCAAGACTACCCGAAGAACCAAATCAAAATCCCCAATGCCACAATGGCCCACTGATTATTCTTGCCACATGCCCCGGTCGAAAAACTATTTATCAAACCCCAGTTGATTACCATGCACCACGTGCCATCAACATCACATGATACCTTTCCAAAACAGGTTCAATATATCATTAAGTCAATATTAACATTTGATTGTCCAAAATCATGTCATGAGCACGTAGCAAGTCTAAGCAGTATACTACAACGGTCTAAAACCCATGTTGGCAATTTAATAGTGTCCAACTAGTAAACCACATCTAGGGTGACAAGGGGTCATGGCACATACTTAAGTAATCAAGGTGTCATACAGCAATTTGGCATTTATCTAATTCCCATATTTAAATAAAGTATTTTCTAATTGAACTAGCATGCAATAAGTTAAATCAAAATAGATTTCGAAATAGGATCAACATGGTCAAAGCACAACTTGCCTTCAAAAAGTACTTGTTCTTGGTCTTGAGTTGGATCCTGAGTCAATACTTCTCCTTCGAATCCTTCCGGCACTTCAACGTCTACTCGAAAAGCGTGCAAATAGCAATACACGAATAAACAATAGGCAAAAAGTGTCCAAACATCCAAATAAAATCCATAAACAGAGAGAACATAATTTTATGAATTTTTAGAAACTGGAATCGTCAAATTTGGAGTTAAAATGCAAAAGTTATGATTATTTAAAGTTTAAATAATCAATTAAATAATTTTACAGAGAAAAACTTTAGTCCAAAAATCAAATAAAATTCATATTTAGGTAGATCTCAATTTTATGAATTTTTAGAAATTTGAATCGTTCAAATCGGAGTTGAAACGCAAAAGTTATAAGCGTTTGAAGTTTTGAAATTCAAATCAATTATTAAACCGAATTATTAAATCATTTTCCTTTCGAAATTATTTATTGCGTCAGTGATAACACGTGTCAAGATCTGATTGGTCCACGTGGACTTGCCGACGTCGGCGCCGGCCGAACCACCGATGGCGTCGGCGATGGCGTCATCGGCCACGTGGCACCACCCGGTGCTACCACGTGTCCTGGTCCATGGACCACGGCCACGCGCGCCGGGTCCATGGTGGATCCGCCGACGGCTTGGTGCGATCGACATGCGGGCCCGCATGTCGGGCCGCCCACGGCGCTCGACGTGCGGCGCTAAAGCTACGTGGCATAATCGTGGCCGTTCGATTTGAATCTGACGGCGGTCGGATCTATCTAAACGCGTGGCGATGAAGAAACCACGAGGCTCAATCACCACCGTTGGATCTAGATCCAACGGTCCTTAGTAGATCCAACGTTTGAGCTGAATCTAATCTACACCGCCCGATTTAGATCTCGACGGCCGTGATTAGATCCGCCAGGAAACGAACGGCGACGTGGCCTCACCTCAACCGGCAGATGGAGATCGAGCAGGCGAGGAGCTCCCGAGCGTCGATGGCGAGGTGGCGGCGCCGGCTGACCGGGACCGAGGAAGACGACCACGGCAACGGTGTTCCACGCGCTCTCCGGCGAGGTGAGTGATCCCGGTCGGTGCGTCTCGGTGAGGGGGTTTTGGATCCGGGCTTGGTGTCGACGGAGCGGCGCTGGATACGGCGGAAGACAGCGAAAACCACCGTGGAGACCCAACCAACTCCGGCGAGCAATCGGGCACGAACGGCGGCGGCTAGGGTTTCGGGAGGTGGGGCAAAAGGTGCGCACGGTTGAAGCGGACCTCGGAGGCGGCGCGGAGCTTTAAATAGCCTCGGCATGCGCGCGTAGGGCGGAACCCTATGCCCACACGGCGGAGCAGTCCGAGCCGGATCCGGCCGGGGAAGACGATGCCTCCACCGTCCACGTGGCGCGATCCACGGCCACGATGGCCTGGCGCGCACGGATCCGGATCGGATCCGATCGAGCGGTCTTGGCGCGGATCCTGACCGTTGGATCTTGATCCGACGGTCCACAATGGTTAGGGTTTGGACGCGGTTCGACCGAATCACGTGGCTCGGGTCGGACTCGAGTCTGACTCGGACTCGAGTCCGGTCGGATGAATAGTACTTGACCTGACTCGATTTTTCCAGCGATTTAATAATTAAAATAATTTTCAGTAATTTATTTAATTCATTAAAAATAGCAAAAGACTCAGAAAAATTCCAGAAAAATTCTGGAAAATATTTTAGGGCATTTGGGACTCAAATAAAATATTTCCAACAAAACTTTATTTGAAAAAAATAAATTCTTTAATTATTTTAAAATGGAATAAATTCAAATAAATTCCAAATAAATCCAAATAAATTCCAGAAAATTCCAAAAATTCACCAAAGTGCCAAATCACACATGAATTTAAGAAAAGCAAAATTTTGGGGTGTTACAGAAACCAAGCCTCAAGTGCGACCGAGGTTTGGGAGGAAAGGGTTGGAAAAGACCCGGGCTCTTTGGAGCCTCCTCAACGGAGACGTAGATTCCCTCAAGAATCCGAACTCCGGGATCAAAGCTTTGTCTCTCTGGTTGACTCGTTGTTGTTTATTTTGTTGTGGCTTTTACTTACTAACATCTCTATCTAACTGCTACTAAGTTCGTACTTTACTCTTGTCGCTTGTGGCACTTAGTAGGAGGTCCCCTTTGTCAAAGTCTATCGGACATTCCGAAAAGGTATTGGAAGTTCCGATCCAGTCGGAAGTTCTGATTCTACACCGGAAGTTCCGATACTCTTTCCGCTGCGACTTTTTAGTTTTAAATTTAAATCGCCTATTCACCCCCCTCTAGGCCTTGTTAACATCTTTTCAATTGGTATCAGAGCCAAACCTTCTCAAAGGCTTAACCGTTTGAAGGAAAAGTGATGGCCAACACCGGGTTGAAGGTGGTCGTGTCGGGGGAAGAAGGTAGTCCCAAGGCCGGACATGGTACTCCCGGAAAGACCAAAAAAGGTGACACTTCAACGTCATCGCAGGGAGTGCAAATTCCTTTTAATTATGATAAGTTGAATCCCGCTTCCTCTCATTCATATATTACTGTGCCCTCCGGGCGTGCACCATTTTTCGATGGCACGTACTATTCCGCTTGGAGGCACAAGATAAAAATGCATCTAATGTCTCTCCATCCTAGCGTGTGGAAGATTGTGTGTACAGGTTTGAATATGCCGGAAGACGACATGGAGCTCACACCGGAACAAGAACAAAACATCCACCGCAATGCACAAGCCGCGAGCGTATTGTTTGGAGCTTTGAGTTCCGAAGAATTCAACAAGGTTGATGGTCTAGAAGAAGCAAAAGAGATATGGGACACTCTCCAAGTCGCTCACGAAGGAACATCAAGTGTTAGAGAATCTAAAATCGAGCTCTTGGAAGGAAAGTTGGGGAGATTTGTTATGAACGATGATGAGACACCTCAACAAATGTATGACCGATTGATGATTCTTGTGAACAAGATCCAAGGGCTTGGAAGCAAGGATATGACGGATCACGTTGTGGTGAAGAGGATGTTGAGAGCCTTTGCTCCAAGGAACTCGACTCTCGTAACACTTATACAAGAGCGAAATGATTTCAAAAGGCTCACTCCAAATGACGTACTCGGAAGAATTCTTTCATATGAGCTTATGGAAGAAGAGGCAAAAGAAGTGAAAAATCTTGCCAAGCAAAGTTCGAGCTCAAGATCAAAGGAGATAGCCTTGAAGGCAAGTAGAAAGGAAGAATCAACCTCAAGTGATGAAGAGGAAGATGAGAGCGAAGATGAAGAAGACTTGGCTCTATTTGTGAGGAAATTCAAAAGGTTCCTCAAGTATGACGGGTCAAGCAAGTACAAGAAAAACTACAAGGACAAATCAAGAAGAAGAAGAAACACAAAAAGGGCTTGCTATGAGTGCGGTGAAGTTGGACACTTCATCGCGGATTGTCCGAAGAAGAAGAACAACTCAAATGAGAACAAGAAGAATGAGCCGCTCAAGAAGAACAAGACGTATAAGAAGAAGTACTCGGGACGAGCTCATATTGGAGAAGAATGGGATTCAAACAACTCCGACACCGACTCCGATGATGAAGGAGTCGCCACCCTCGCCATAGAAGTCACTCCACCGACAAAGTCACTATTCGGGGAATTGAGCGACAACGACTCCGACCACGACGCGCCTATTTGTCTCATGGCCAAAGGGCGTAAGGAATATACCTCCGGTGGATCAAGTTGGGTGCTTGATAGTGGTTGCACAAACCACATGACCGGAGAAAAGAAAATGTTTTCATCTTTTGATGAAAAAGGGTCACAATATGAAAACATTGTGTTTGGTGATAATGGTAAAGGCGAGGTAATGGGATTAGGTAAAATTGCTATTTCTAATGATCATTCCATTTCCAATGTTCTTCTAGTTAAATCTTTAAATTACAACTTGTTGTCCGTCTCACAACTTTGTGAAATGGGCTACAATTGTCTATTTACTAATGTGGATGTAACCGTCTTTAGAAGAAATGATTCCTTAATTGCCTTTAAAGGATATTTGAAGGGTAAGCTCTATTTGGTTGATTTCAATGCAAATAGCACTAAACTTCAAACATGTCTCATGGCAAAGTCTAGCATGGGTTGGTTGTGGCATCGCCGGCTAGCCCATGTTGGCATGAGAAATCTCGACAAACTTCTCAAAGGGGATCACATTATTGGACTAACTAATGTTGAGTTTGAGAAAAATAGAATTTGTAGCGCGTGTCAAGCCGAAAAGCAAGTTGGAGCGCGTCATCCCGCAAAGAACATCATGACAACGACAAGACCATTGGAGCTTCTACACATGGACCTCTTCGGACCCGTTGCATATATAAGCATCGGAGGTAACAAGTATGGTTTAGTCATTGTTGATGATTTTTCACGCTTCACGTGGGTATTTTTTTTGCAAGAGAAAAGTGAGACACAAGGGATAATCAAGAAGTTTGCGAGAAGAGCCCAAAATGAATTCGAGTTGAAGATCAAGAAGATTCGAAGCGATAATGGAAGTGAATTCAAGAATACTCAAGTCGAAGAATTCCTTGATGAAGAAGGGATCAAGCACGAGTTCTCCGCTCCATACTCCCCTCAACAAAATGGAGTGGTAGAGAGAAAGAATCGGACATTAATAGAAATGGCAAGGACAATGCTTGATGAGTACAAGATCTCCGATTATTTTTTGGCGGAAGCCGTCAACACCGCTTGTCATGCCATCAACCGGTTATATCTCCACAAGATATTGAAAAAGACGGCATACGAACTCCTCACCGGTAACAGACCAAACGTTTCATATTTCAGAGCTTTTGGTAGTAAATACTTTATTCTTAACAAGAAGCCTAAGAATTCCAAATTTGCTCCAAAGATCGATGTTTCTTGCTAGGATATGGATCAAATGCTTACGCCTATCGTGTTTTCAACAAAATCACGGGTTGTGTTGAAATAGCGAGAGACGTGACATTTGATGAATCTAACGGCTCTCAAGTAGAGCAAGTTAATTTGAATGTGTTAGAAAATGAGGAAGAGCCAAGCATTGCAATCAAGAAGATGACAATAGGTGAAGTAAGGCCGCAAGAAAAGGTGCACCAAGACAATTCATCTACACAAGTAGAGCCTCCTACTTCAAATCAAAGTAAGACATTCCTCAAGATAGTCCAAGCAAACTATTGGAGGATGATCAAATTGAAGATAATGAGCAAATTCAACAAACGTCTCAAAAGCCGCATCCAAGAGTGCATCAAAGTATCCAAAGAGATCACCCCGTTGACAACATTCTCGGTGACATCCAAAAGGGGGTAACTACACGCTCAAGAGTATCTAATTTTTGCGAATTTTACTCTTTCGTGTCTACTTTGGAACCTTTGAAGGTAGAAGATGCATTGAAGGATCCGGATTGGGTGATGGCAATGCATGAAGAGCTTAACAACTTCGTTAGAATCAAAGTGTGGTCACTAGTGGAAAGACCTAATCAGGAACCAAATGGGTCTTCCGCAACAAACAAGACGAAAACGGAATTGTTACAAGAAATAAGGCTCGGTTGGTAGCTCAAGGATTCACTCAAATTGAAGGTTTGGATTTTGGTGAGACTTATGCTCCCGTTGCTAGATTAGAATCAATTCGTATATTGGTTGCATTTGCTACTCACCATGATTTCAAGCTTTTTCAAATGGACGTCAAGAGTGCTTTCCTAAATGGCCCAATTGCCAAATTAGTCTATGTTGAGCAACCGCCAGGAATGGAAGATCACAAGAACCCTACACACGTCTACAAACTCCATAAGGCGCTCTATGGGCTTAAGCAAGCACCTAGAGCATGGTATGAATGCCTTAAGGATTTCCTTATTAAAAAGGGTTTCGCAATTGGTAAAGCCGACCCTACTCTCTTCACCAAGAATGTTGATAATGACCTATTTGTGTGCCAAATATATGTTGATGACATAATATTTGGTTCTACTAATAAAAGTTTCTGTGAAGAGTTTAGTAGGTTGATGACGAAGATATTTGAGATGTCAATGATGGGCGAGTTGAAATTCTTTCTCAGATTTCAAATCAAACAACTCAAGGAAGGTACTTTCTTATGCCAAACAAAGTACATCAAGGATATGCTCAAGAAGTTTGATATGGAGAACGCCAAGCCAATTCATACACCAATGACAACCAACGGACATCTTGGTCTGAATGAAGAAGGTAACCCTGTGGATCAAAAGGTATATCGATCCATGATAGGTTCATTGCTTTACCTTTGTGCATCTAGGCCAGATGTTATGCTTAGTGTTTGCATGTGTGCAAGATTTCAAGCCGCTCCGAGAGAGTGCCACCTAGTAGCCATGAAAAGAATTCTTAGATATTTAGTTCACACACCAAATCTAGGGCTTTGGTATCCTAAATGATCAAAATTCGATTTGATTGGTTATTCAGATGCTGATTATGCGGGTTGCAAAGTGGATAGAAAAAGCACTTCGGGGACTTGCCAATTTCTAGGCAGATCACTAGTGTCTTGGTCCTCAAAGAAACAAAATTCAGTGGCACTATCCACCGCCGAAGCCGAATATATTGCCGCGGGAAGTTGTTGTGCACAATTATTATGGATGAGGCAAACCTTGAGGGATTTTGGTTTTAATATGGAAAAGATACCACTCTTATGTGATAATGAGAGTGCAATTAAAATAGCCAACAATCCCGTCCAACACTCCCGGACCAAGCACATAGACATCCGACATCACTTCCTTAGAGATCACTCGCTTAAGGGAGACATAGATATTACCTATGTGAGAACCGAAAAACAATTGGCCGATATCTTCACCAAACCTTTAGATGAGAAACGCTTTTGCGAGCTTAGAAGTGAGCTAAATGTCCTAGACTATCGGATTGTGTCTTGAAGCATTGCACTCATTGACTGTTGGTTATATATTCAATTTCGAAATAAAATGTTTGCAAAATCTATTGAGTGTAGTTCAAAAATGTTTTTGTTGGATCTTAATCTCGGATCAATTCACTTGTAGTCATAGTTTTGATTGCTTGGATGCTTACTGATGACAAGTGGAATGATCCTCCTTAAGTTCACATGACTCAAAGTTTCAGACTCCACTCAATTCCCTTCATTTCTTTCTCTCTCAGCTGGAAAAATCACTTCATCAGAACATCCGATCCAGTCATCGGAACTTCCAATGTCTGGTGGTTTCGTCTCATCGGAACTTCCGATGTTCCCATCGAAACTTCCGATGTCTGCTCAGCGCTATTGAAAGGGACCGGTTCCATTTCTTTTTCTTTTGTCCTCTTGTCCTTGTCTCTCTAGTCCTTCCTCCCTGTTTTCATCTCTTGCCGTTATCGGAGACTCCGACCTTACGGAACCTCCGATCTTCGCTTGGGAAGGACTCCTTCGTGAAGAGGACCCTCTTCTCCGTTCGATTTCTCCGTGTTCCTCGTGAGGTAACCCTAGGGCTAAATCGTTTCCGTTTCAATCTTGTGTATCTTTTTGAGAAATCGTCTCGGTGAACTTGTTCATCTCCCCCCTTGGTTCTTTGCTTTCAATTTCTATCAATTTCCATCGGTTGGTTTGGGAGAAATGTTGGATTGGTTCAAATCCGTGGACATCGGATATTCCGGTCGAAAAAATCGGAACTTCCGATATGAAATCGGAACTTCCGATGTCAACTGAATGAAAACCATATCAAGATTGTTTCTCTCGTGAACTTAATCGACTCTATCCTTATCCTTAGATCAATGGATCCCGATCAAGGTGGCTCCCAGCCCCCAACGGACCCAACGGTCTTAGGCGGAAAAAGGCCAAGACAGACTCCGACAGGAACGAGAACCAAAAAGGCTGCGGGCAGAGGAAGAGGCAGAGGGAGTGCAGGTATCCAAATCAATGTGCCTCCACCTGATCAGCCCGCACAGACAGTGAACGTGCCTAGAGGAGCACCCTTGCCTTCTAGGAAGGGTAAAGCAGTGGCAGGAGCCTCTCAGTCTCAACCAGCTCCAGACAGAGGAGTGCCAAAGCTCAGACAGGCAGAAAGGAATCCACATCTAAAGAGGAAACCTGTCAGCTACAAAGGGAAAGCCGCCCAAGTGCGCAAAGCCAAAGAGCAGAATCCCAGGGCCAAAAGTCAATTCTCAACAGATTATCGCTTTTGGACCTTCTTCCAGCAGGATTTTTATGAGTCAGTCATTTTGCCAAGGAAGAATCCAGTCATTCTGATGCAGTGGGTTGACTGGGATTACATGGCTGCAGTTGAGGACCCCACTTTCACTGAGGTCATTGCAGCTTGTGAAAGGACAGGGACCAAGCGGATCATGAGCTTTCAGCATGATTGGAATGTGGAGATCGTTGCTCAGTTTTATGCTACTCTCTAAATCTCCAGGGACAGGGTCTCCACTCTGCATTGGATGACCGAAGGAGCTTGGTTTGAGATTACTTACACTCAGTTTGCTCGTTGTCTTGGTTTTACTGAAGCTGATTGCTGTGATAAGGATCAGATTCATAATGAAGCATCCTTTAGTGCCTCCAACCTGAACTTTCTTTATGAAGAAGATGCAGATTTTGAGGAAGGGGGTACGAAGGGCATGAAGCCTTTCTTTGCCTGTCTTAACAGGCTTTTCAGAAAGACCCTGGCTCCCAAAGAGGGTGATGCATCCCATGTGCTTTCTTATACCAGGAATCTTCTGAGCAGGATGCGAGAGGGACAGCGTCCATTTGATGTCTTCGACTTCATTTGGAATGAGATTCGCTTGACTGCACAGGAGCCTAAGAGGAGCTGTGGTTATGCTCCTTTCATAATGCATATGATTGAGCACATAACTCATCAACATTTTGAGTATGATGCAAGGCATACTGGAGTGCAGATCAGGGCAGTAAAGGCCCCAGCTCAGCCTGCTAGACAAGCTTCTACCAGAGGTGCCTCCTCCTCCACCGCTGCTCTCACTGCTGCAGCTTCCAGTGGATCATCCTCTCCAATTCTCCAGGCCTTAAAGTCTATCTTTGGCATGTGCAAGAAGAATGCAGTAAGAGTCAGAAAGAACTCTAACAGACTCAAAGCCATCCAAAGACATCTAGCTCTTGAGTGCTCAGAGGATGAAGCAACGGATGAAGATATTGTTGATCCTTTTGAAGCAGAAGCAGAAGCAGAAGAAGAATCCAGCTCTGAAGAGGATTATGGTGATGATGAACCCAATCCTGAAGATTCTGACTAGCTTTTCTTCCTCCTCTGACCTTTCTGGTGTTTGATGCCAAAGGGGGAGAGAAAAAGCTTGCATCTTGCTATATCTTCTAGTGTCGTTTGATAACTTCGTTTTATCATGTGAACTTGGGACTTGTTGCTTTTACTTATGCTGTTCCTTATTGCAATGCTGGACATGGATATTTGAATGTTGCTTTTGTTAGTATGGAAGTTTATATATATTGTTGTTCAGATCATACATGTTTGTTATCATCATCTGCTTAGTTTTAGGGGGAGCTCTTGCTTATTTCTTCTCAAATTGTGCATTCGTGATCATTTCCTTTCTCCAATGCACATATTTAGGGGGAGCTCACCCTATACTAATTCATCTTTATATCCTTTTAATTGTAAGCTTTAATCGAGTTGTCATCAATCACCAAAAAGAGGGAGATTGAAAGTGCATCTAGGCCCCTAAATTGGTTTTGGTTGACTAATGACAAACGATTAAAGGGACTAATGTTTTCAATAAGCTTGTGAACAGGTAAAAGTTCCAAAATGAGATCACCTACATGCGAAGGATACTCTCAAACAAGTTTACGTGAGTAAAACAGCATTATGCTTTTTCTTTCTATGTTTTTGAATCGTAGGAATGCCATACTATTAAGAGGGATGCATCGTAATTGATCTAGACTAGTCTCTATGCTCAAATGAATGTTACTTTAATTCTTTTAGAGACTCTAAGTCACCGCACATGCACCGGAATTTGGTTTCCTTATAATTCAAGTCGGACATTCCGATCTCACATCGGAAGTTCCGATGTTGCCAGACATTCCGATGTGCATGTGTGCCTTAGTCCGATGCGTGGAAACTGGGTCGGACATTCCGATATTTTGGGATCGAAAGTTCCGATACATGTTTGACACCTTCCAGGATGCTCTCTGTAAAGATCGAAAGTTCCAATGTTTATGATCGGAAGTTCCGATGTGTTCAATCCTGAAAAAGGGAGCTCTCTGGAAATATCGGACACTCCGATATCTTAGATCGGACATTCCGATGATAAATCGGAAGTTCCGATAAAGAAATCGGACATTCCGATATGTACTTAGAAGCTTTTTGCTAAGATATCTTTCTGAGAACATCGGAAGTTCCGATGCATCTCGTTTCGACCGTTGAAGTGCACTTGAGTTCTGAACTTATACACAGATCGGACATTCCGATGTTCTGATCGGAACATCCGATATGTGGCTGAGTGCGGGTATAACGGCTAGTTTTTGCAAGATTCTATAAATACCCCACTCCTCTTCCTTTGGAAGGTTACACACTCTTATTGGTAGAACTCTATAACACTTTAAGCCCTTTCTAGTATTCTCTTGAGCCCTCCTCCTTGATCTTAGAGATCATCTAGAGAGTGAGGATAAGAATTGAAATCTAGAGCTCGAGTAAAAGAGCAAGTGTCATTCATCTCGAGCATTAGAGTGTTCCTCCAAGATCGATCAATGGTGCATTTGTTACTCTTGGAGGTTGAAGGACTCCTAGACGGCTAGGTGTTGCTCACGAGCTCTCAAAGGTTGTGGGACGTCGTGAGAAGTTTGTGAAGGCCGGCTCCGCCTCCGAAAGGAAAGGAACCAATAGTGAAACCAAGCCTCAAGTGCGACCAAGGTTTGTGAGGAAAGGGTTGGAAAAGATCCGGGCTCTTTGGAGCCTCCTCAACGGAGACGTAGGATTCCCTCAAGAATCCGAACTCCGGGATCAAAGCTTTGTATCTCTGGTTGACTCGTTGTTGTTTATTTTGTTGTGGCTTTTACTTACTAACATCTCTATCTAACTGCTACTAAGTTCGTACTTTACTCTTATCGCTTGTGGCACTCAGTAGGAGGTCCCCTTTGTCAAAGTCTATCGAACATTCCGAAAAGGTATCGGAAGTTCCGATCCAGTCGGAAGTTCCGATTCTACATCGGAAGTTCCGATACTCTTTCCGCTGCAACTTTTTAGTTTAAAATTTAAATCGCCTATTCACCCCCCCTCTAGGCCTTGTTAACCTCTTTTCACTAGGCGGCAGCCAAATGGAATGGGTAAATGCTAGTTTCAGCAACTACTAGTAATCTGAAAGTGGTTTTTTTATTATTGATGCACCATCATATGGCTAGGTAATCTTTAGTAATTATTCCCCTGCTTTACCTGACAATAAAGCAGAGTAGGTTAAAATTTGAACATGTTTTTTCCTAGGATTGTTAGCAGACAACCACCATTGATTTCCAATCTTGAGACGTTGCTTGTGCTTTGTTTGCCCAGAATTTTGGGGGCTGCCTAGAATATTACTTCAATAGGCCTTATTCTGAAAATTAAGTACTTTTTTTTGCAAATTTACTTTCTCAGATGTTTTTTCTTATCATTTTTGAGAAATTTGACCTTCGAAATATGTACAAATGTATGCACTTGGACATGAAGTTAGCACTTGAGCACTGGGGATTGAACTTCGACCATAAAGCTTCCTATTATTTTTGTTGATTAGCTACTATAGTCCCTGTTCTTATTAATAATGGTACCATTTTTCCGTTTATCTCAATCAGGGCGTAAAAAACCACAGGCAATCCTTGAATTGCCTAAATTATTTCTGAGTTTGTAAGATTCTGCACCCTACATGCTATGACAAATTTTGTTAATTAGCAGAATATTTGTATACAAACTAGCTTTCAGAACCTGTCTCGCAATGTGCTGGTGAGTGAAGGTTGTCACACTTATGTTCCTACATTTGTTTTTCATTTGAACTTGTATGCTCTGCACTGAACTTTCCACATATTTGTTTTCTATTTTCAATTAGAGACCGGGAGAGCTTCCCCTGCTGCTCTTTTTAAAAAATCACTTTGCATTACTGCCATGAGGTGTGGATATGACAAAATGTACATAATTTTTCACACATCAATTTTGGAGGCCATTTTTGATTTGATTACTTCTGTTTCAATCAAGACCGAGTAATAAAGACAGTTTAACTAGCTAAAGTAGACGTCATTGTGTTATTCCTATTATAAAGTGTTATGTCTAGCTATCTATTAACTAGGGGTTAACATTTTTTCTATGATTTTGTGTTAAATTTTACAACCAGTTACTTACGGTGATACATTTGTGTTAAATAGGATGAAATAGGGGTTTACAAGAACCTTCTGCAGGAAGTAGCCCAGAGGAGCTTTGTGGTGCTTTGTGAGCTTCTTATCTAGCTAGGTGCACTTGATATTCTATAATGGAACAACTTTGGATGATTAGAGGTATAATGCACTTGATGTATGTTTGGAGCCTCTTTTATCATGCTAGGCATGTTTTTGTTTGTCATTCTTTGAGGCCAAAAGCTATGAAAGTTCAATAGGTTAGTAGGCTAATGTATTGTGTTTCACTTAGGCCCTATTTGACAAAGCTCCAGCTCCACCAGATCTGTGGATCTGGTGAAGCTAGGTATTCTTAACTCCACCAGATCCGTGGAGCTGGAGCTGTGGGTATATTGTGTTTAAGTGGGTTATCTTGTTTACATTTTAAAATAAAAAAATATAAACTTAATTCACTTTATTTTAGCCTACAAGTTTCAGATTTGAGGTGGAGCTGGGATCCGAAGCTCTGTTAAACAGAGCCTTAGGAGCTCTCCTCATATCGGCTATGTGGACCTTTCACTAAAGTTTTCTATTTTGCCTATTTGATTTGATATAATGAAACCTCATGACTGTTGTCGGGACCCCGAATTTGCAAATCCGGACCCTCTGTGTATTCAGCACTAGTCCAGGAACGCGCTAGTGCACACAGTCTTAACATCGGTAAATATCACAATCATACCAATCGATATTATTGAAGTACTTTATTGAAATAACCAAAGTGGTTACTCGACCTTATGGCCAAGTTACAAATATATGCCTCGCAAGGCGAAACTTATTAAAAGAGAAATAATAGCAGCGGAAAATCAAATAAACTTCGTGGCGCCATCCAGTATACCACAACAGGCGGCGGGCTGCGCATCCCCTAAGTAGTGGGTCCTCTTGGAGTTCCTCCTCCAATCTTTGGGCGTAATCTCCTCTTCAAGTGGTATTGTGTTGAGGCAAGGGTGAGTACTTGGTACCAAGTCAAGTCATGCAGAATGCAAGCTAATATACTATATGCATGGCTTGGTACAAAGGAATAGCTCAAGGTATATTTGCGATGTGACTTTTGACAAGTAATATAAGTAGATTCGAAAGCGAGAAAGCATAAATAACTTTTAGGAAATTTAATAAACATTTTTCCCCATCCTAAACCACATTTCCATCATCTCCATTATTAAACCAACCCAACTTTTCAAATCCAAGTTATTTTGAGAAAAATCTAACCCTTGATTTGTAATTCAGAGCATTGTCGATCACAGTGGACTCGGCTATTCAAATAGATTCTACACTCTGCCGGAGGTTATGCACTTTTACCCACAAGATACAATCCACTCACCACGTCGGTAGTGAATCGCCATACAAGAGTATGCGAATGGCGATCATAACAAAGCCTTTCGGAAGCCTCAAACAATACAGGTGGTCCTCTCGTCGTGCTCTACACCATCCCTTCCCTTAGCCAAGGCGAAGTATGGGACCAACACACCGTTAGATGGGTACACAGCCACGGCCACGATACGCTCCCGTGCAATCACACAAGCGGTGTAAGCCCGACACCCTGAGGCTCCACAAGTGAGTCCTCAGCGACTTAGTCAACTAGAAGAGTCCCATTCCGGCCATGTGGTTGCAAGTATGACCGAGTTCAAAGGCTTGCAAGGTTAAGTCCTTAGAGTGACCAGGGCAAGACTACAGAAAAACCAAATCATCATCCCCAATGCCACAACCGCCCACTTTGATTACTCTTGCCACATGCCCGTCGGCGTTTATCAAACCCAGGTTGATTACCATGCACCACGTGCCATCAACATCACATGATACTTTTCCAGCAGGTTCAATATATTATTAAGTCAATATTAGCATTTGATTATCCAAAATCATGTCATGAGCACGTAGCAGTGTCTAAGCGTTATACTGTGATCTAAACCCATGTTGGCAATTTAATAATGTCCAACTAGTAAACCACGACTAGGGTGACAAAGGGTCATGGCACATACTTAAGTAATCAAGGTGTCATATATCAAATTGGTATTTATCTAACCCCCATGTTTAAACAAAGTATCTTTCTAATTGAACTAGCATGCAATAGTTTAAATCAAAATAGATTTGAAATAGGATCAACATGGTCAAAGCACAACTTGCCTTCAAAAAGCACTTGCTCTTGGTCTTGAGTTGGATCTGAGTCAATACTTCTCCTTGAATCCCTCCCACGCTTCAACGTCTACTCGTAAAGCGTGCAAATAGCAAATACACAAATAAACACTATGCAAAAGATCCCAAAACTCCAAATAAAATCCATAAACAGAGAGAACATAATTTTCTGGATTTTTAGAAAGCTGAATAAATCAAATTTGGAGTTAAAGCATAAAAGTTATGATTATTTAAAGTTTAAATAATAAATTAAATAATTTTACAGAGAAAAACTTTTAGTCCAAAAATTAAATAAAAGTAATATTTAGGTATATCTCAATTTTATAAAAATTTAGAAATTTGAATCGCTCAAATCGGAGTTGAAACGCAAAAGTTATAAGCGTTTGAAGTTTGAATCTAAATTTGAAATCATTATTTGAATTAATAAATCATTTTCTTTTCGAAAATTAATTATTGCGTCGGCATGGACACGTGGCGGCTCACGATTGGTCTTGGCGTCGGCCAGATCCATGGGCTTGGTCACGCTCGGCTCGGGTCCACGGTGGACTCGATTACGGCTCACGTGGCCGACATATGGGCCCCTTTCGGGCGACGTCATATCACGGCGTCAGCGGGGCTCGGCCACTGCCAGCGAGTGGGACCTGTCGGCGTCAAGGTGGCGTCGGCGCTTCAGGGTTAGCCAGCGACATGGGCCCTCGACCGCGGCCCGCGTGTCGGCGTCCTACCTGCCAGCGTGGGCCAGGCGATTAGCGTCGGTCCAACTTCCCGACACGTGGCGCCAATCACGCACCGTTGATTTGAAAATCAGCGGCGGCGGATTAGATCCGGGGGTGCTGCGTTGAAACTACTCGATGCTCGTGGTAGATTCGATCTAGATCGGGCGGTCAGATCTAATCCTATAATAAATCTTTGCTACGACGCGTGGCGATTGTGAACCGTTGGATCTTGATCCAGCGGTCGAATCTGTCGTCTAGGGTTTGGAAAACACGTGAACTCACCGTTAGTCCGATCTGGATCCAACGGTGCCGCAGCTTCGAGGGGCAGCGATGGCACTTGGCGCTGGCGGCAGCCGGAGACGGGGCAGCGACCTTGCCGTCGGCGTTTACAGTGCGCTCTCGGCGAAGTGAGAGTACTCCGCGTCTCGTCTTAGAGAATCGGATCTGGGCTTGATGGCGGAGGGCGACGGGCGGCGGCAATATTTGCCGGCGTTGTCGCTGCGGAATGAACTTTCCAACTCCGGCGAGCAATAACGGCGAGCGGTGGAGATCTAAGCGGCGCGAGCTAGGAGTTTCCGGAGCCGGCGTGGGATGGCGATCTCGAGGTATGCCGGGCATTAAATAACCTCGCGTCGCGTGCGAAACAGGAGACCTAGCTCTCCACGGCGGACGGCTGGAGTCGGCTTCGGACGGGCGGAGACGATAAGAAATCGTGGCCGTCACGCGCGCACAACCCGTCGATCGGCGCGACACGGGTCCGTCGGACACGGCTTCCTGCAGGTCGGACGGATCTCGGCCGTTGGATCTTGATCAGCGGTTGGGATTGATTAGGGTTAGGAGTGGGTTCGGTCGAGTCAAGTGGCACCGGTCGGACTCGAGTGACTTCGGTCGGATGAAGCGATGCTTGACGAGTTGGATTTTCCAGCGATTTAATATTTAAAATAATTCCCGATAATTCATTTAATTCATTAAAAATAGCAAATGACTTTCGAAAAAATTCAGAGAAAAATTAAAATATTTTGGATCATTTTGGACTCAAATAAAATATTTCCAACAAAAATTTATTTGCAAAATTAAATTCTTTAATTATTTCAAAATGGAATAAATTCAAATAAATTCCAAATAAATCCAAATAAATTCCAGAAAATTCCAAAAATTCACCAAAGTGCCAAATCACACATGAATTTAAGAAAAGCAAAATTTTGGGATGTTACAACTGTATCAATACAATATGATTTGCCAAATTTTTGGACTGCAACATTTGCATTACACATCGGCACTTCCTCGCACCATTTCTCTCTTTGCAATAGTGGTATGTTTGGAAGCAAATTCAACAAATGAACCAAAGAAAATAATGAGCAGGAGCTTATTAGGATTGCCCAAGCTCTTCTCAACTATCGCTTGAAGGAAAAGATAGAAATGGGCAATGATCCTTATGCTTCACCATTCCCAGTGAAATTTGGTCATACACAACACGTCAATTTCAGTTATCAAGTATATGCACTCCTGAAGGCAAGAAACATACGACAAATTAACTAACATTCATATCATATAAGGCAATAGAAACTAGAAGAGAAACGCATTGATTCGGTGAAAAGAACTATAAAATGTTTGTATAAGATAAAATCGTACATAAAAACAGTCCTCACAACTCTAAGGGTATTTTAGACTTTCTATCAATAAGCTACACCATCCAACCCATCAAAAACCTAGGATACCAAACATTATGGCCAGGTTTAAAAGCAAACGACTTATAAGCTGCTTAAGCTAAAAAGTTGGCTTTAAGCTATAAGCTAAAGAGCCTAAGTCCAAACAAACAGGGCCTAAAAAGCCCTTCAAACCATATATTTTGTGGTTTGAGACCTTTTGGGTGAACAATCGCCACCTAGCAAACTCATTGTGATATTGGTCTTGTGTATTGGTCTTAGAGTTTATAGAGCGTCAACCTCGCGCCATGGCCCAAACTAGCGTGCACTAGCGAGATGGTGAGGGAAAATATAGTTGTACTCGTCATGTAACACATTTTGCCCAAAACCAAACTATAAAAACACAACAAAAGTCAAACAACTCTTCTAAGACCACGCGTTAGATGTTGTTCATTTAAGAATTTGGGTACTTGTAGGATCGAAGTATACGAATATAGCAATCAGAGGGGGGGTGAATGATTGTGCGGAAGCTAAAACCAAATTTTTGATCTATTAAAAATTCACCCTAAAACGGAACCAAATAATTTACTCGTATTCAACAAAAACATATTGATAGACGTTCGGTAAAACATGACTTTCTGGAGATCCAACCGTCGGATCGATTTGAAATTTGAACACAAGGAACCAGATGCTAATACGAACCGAACCCAAAAAGAATTAGATCGATCGGACTTACGGATCAAAAGTTATGAACCTCGCAAGCTTGCTGTGACAGAAGATAATGAGAATTAATCTAACCAAAACTTCAAGATTAAACAAGAACGACAAAAGATTAATCAACTAAACTTTGAGGAAACCTAAATAAATACCCAAGAAAGGTTTTTGATAAATCAATTCAAGATGAAACTCAAGGAACAAAAACCAAACTAGAATTAGAACAAACATGCAAACAAGAACCAAAATAGGAAACACTGTAGCAACGTGGTTACTGTAGCACGCAAGGATCTGGAAGAATTGATCTTTATTTCTTTTGTCTAAAGTACTCCCATCAAAAGAGTACAAACCCTAAAACAAAGCTCTAAGCTCTCAATGTCTGGATTGCATAAACAGGAGGCGTCTCCCCCTATTTATACAGAGCAAACACATAGAGTCCTGAATACAATTCCTACTTTGAATCCTAGAAGGAGTCCCACTCCTAATCCTAGAAGGAGTATGTAATCAACACAACTCCACTTGGCCTAACCTGGCCAAATACAGCTCTTGCACGCGTATGGCAACCCAGCCATACTCACGTGACTAACAACTCTTGTACACGTATGGCCACCATGCCATACTCACATGACTAACCATTCTTCGTGAGCACCGTCCTCTAGCCCGAACCTCCCGCATGACATCCTTGACCACCAAGACCTCGATTCCTCCCTGAATCTAGTCTCAAACCTCAGTTCCTCCATGAACCTAGTTCCGGTCCTATCATCGACCATATTCGCCCTCGAGCAACACCTGCACATGAACAAACCACAAAACGATTTCGAGCACAAGTCCGCGACTTGACTCAACATTAGTCCATGCAAATACTCACAAGAGCATTGCATAAATTCAAAACATGCATTATGAAATCCAAACAAATTTCATAACCACAGATCAATCACTAAACAATTTTCAAAACCACAAAAATCAATCTCGAGCAAAAAAACCATTCACGCCGGACCAAACATTGGTCCGGCGCACACAGGGCAAAAATCCTAGAAAAATCCATTCACGCCGGACCAAACTCCGGTCCGGCGCAACTCACGACGGACCAAAAAATCGGTCCAGCGTACAAGTGAAAGTCTCTGTTGCTTGTCAAATTGATCCAGTGCAAAATTGTTCAAAACAACGTTTACGGCGGACCAAAAAATTTTGGTCCGGCGTACATGAAAAACTCACTGTTTTTGAGAAATTTTGTCCGGCACAAAAATCATTTAAACCACGTTCACGGCGGACCAAAGAAAAATCGGTCCAGCGTACATGTAAAATGGTCCAGTGTAAAACCCTAGATTTCATGTTCACGACGGACCAAAAGTTTGGTCCGGCGCAAACACAAAAACCGGTCCAGCACCGAAGCGAAATCGGGCCTCAAAAGCTGAAAGTGCATCTAGGCCCCTCATTTTATTTTGGTGATTAATGATGACACAATTAAAGTGATCTAATGCTTCAACTAAGATTAATGCAGTTATCGAGATCACATCAAGCTCGGAATAAGATTGGACGGTCCTAAGCGCGTCAAATTTCGAGAAAACGGCATCAAGACGAAGACTTGTAATTTTCATATTTGTTTTGAGTCTTAAGGATAGCCGTACTATTAAGAGGATGTGACGGAAAATCGGTTTTAGGATGTGCATGTGCTCAAGGTCAAAACTTGCATACAAACTAGCACTCAAACACTCGCATTTTCCTTAATCTGGAAATCAAACCGAGTCAGCGAACTCGGAGAGTCCGGACCTTATGTCCGGAGTGTCCGGATTCAATCCGGAGTATCCGGACAATATGTCCGGAGTCTCCGGGTTGGACCCCTCGGTCACTTTGGTTCCAGATTGTCCGGAGTATCCGGACATTGTGTCCGGAGTCTCCGGATAACCCGGAGTCTCAGGGTTATTTGTCCGGACACTCCGGCCTGTACAAAAACGAGAGTAACGGCTAGTTTTTGAACTGACTATTTAAAGCCCCCACTCTCTCCCAACGGCTAGGAACGGTATTGAGCTCATTCATTGCAGCATTCAAGCCACTCCTAACCTCTTCCAAGCATTCAAGAGAGCTCATACTTCCTCCCACCATTAGATTTGGTTGTTGATCCTTTTTGGTGAGGAGAGGAAGAAGTAAAGTGCTAGGTGCATTCATTTCTAGTCCTTGAGCACTAGTTCATCCTCCAAGCGATTTTTCGTGGTGTTATTACTCTTGGAGGTTGAAGGTCTCCTAGACGGCTAGGAGTCACCGGGAGCACCAACGCGTGTGGTGAGCCCCGGTCGTTTGTGAAGGCGAGTCTCGCCTCCGAAAGGAAAGAGACAAGAAGTGAAGCCGGCGAGTGCATTTGTGCAACACCGGGAGGAAAGCGGGTTGAAAGAGACCCCGGCTCAAGTGCGACCGAGCCACCTCAACGGAGACGTAGGGTTCCCTTCAAGAACCCGACTTCGGTGAAAATTCGTATCCCTCCCTTTCACTTTTACTTCCTAGTCTTGCTTGTTTGGATTTGTCTTTGTAAAGCTAGATCTAGCTCTTTGCTTAGCTTTAATTCAAATCCTTACTAGCATTTGTTCTAGGTTGCTCTTGCTATCTATTTCTAGTGATTTATCGTGCTTGCTAGAGTAATCTTAGTCGCGCTCCCGAGCCAGCTAACCCGGAGTATCCGGATATAATACCGGACACTCCGGACAAGCCGAAGACTCCGGACCAAATACCCGGAGACTCCGGATTGACCAGTTCGGCCTGTTTTAATTCCGCTGCGATTTTTTAATTCGCCTATTCACCCCCCCTCTAGGCGACATCGTTAGTCCTTTCAAAAGCACATTCATGGCGGACTAAAATTTGGTCTGGCGTAGCCTCGAGAAACAATCCGGCGCAGATGGAAAACTTTCTGTTTTTGTGAAATTCAGTCCGGTGCTAAAAGAACCACATGCACACACATTTGGAAATTCAATTCTAAGCCACTTTTTCAGCACATGATTTCACAGTACATAAAAGGAATATCAGTAAAACATAACAAGAATGATTCACATTATTCTATCGACAAAATAGGGTAGCGCCGATGGTGATGTGGGCGGAGGTATGGTAGCAGTGAGAGGCTATGAATTCTAGCAGAGGGATCATTGCTCAAGGATGGTTGGCTCGATGGGGTTGGATGGGTAACACAATCAACATTGCTAGAACCCTAGCTTGGGAGGGATCTAGATTGGGGGCAACAACATTGGCTCAGGGCAGGGGAGCTCAGGGAGAGCGGGTGCAGTGGAGTCAGTGAGTGATCGAGGATGAGGAGAGATGAAGGGGTATGGGTTGAGCAAGGGTTTGATGGAAGCTTGTACTGTGGTGATATTTATAATATGATGTCCAATCTTCGTATATCCCCTTTATGCATTTGAGTTGAAGAATTGCATGATTCAATTTTCAGCTATGAATATACCTGCACTGAATTCATAGTTTTGTTGTTTGCACCATTGAATTGAAACTTTTAGAGATACCTTGTTAGTGTAGGTGAAAACGGTTAATTAGACAAATACGTATAAGCTTAACACTCTTACAATCAGGGGTTGAGAATTTGTTTTCGTACCACATCTCAAGGGCGGTCAAAATACGAAATTTTGCCAACATTTTGGAATTTTAATCAAAATCTGGTCAAAATTCAAAAACCAAATTTCAATTTCGATATTATTTAGGGCGAAAAAACCCAAAATTTTAGCCAAAATGACCAAAATTTTGGCGAAATTTACCTAAATTTCGGTCAATTTAACCCATATGAAATGGTCTCCCGATGCTAGAAAAATATAAAAAAAATCATGCAAGCATTTATGTATATGCCGTCGCTCCTGGTAGCCACTCTGATGATATCGATGATGGCGCTCCCAAGCATGCAACTGAATGCCATGTCGAGCACGAGCATCGACATCCTGATGCTGGACATGGTCTTGGGCAACTCAGAGTAGTAGAACTCGATCTGCACAATCATATTCAGCCCTCGGTGAGGGCGGTGAGGCAATGCTGCGGCACTAGCCGCATGGGCGACATGTGTACCGTGCTCCCGGAGTGTGGGCCATAGTCCCATAGCCCCTCTGCGATGACCGCGGTGCGGCGGACGCTCTCGGTGCTCATGGCCACGACGAAGAACGCCAGGGCGATGCCCATGCGTTGTCTTAGGATGATCCTACAGCATGGTCGGTGAGCTGCGACAGGGGCCGCACGATGCCCAGACGGTGAGCGTGATGATGCTAAGACACTGAAGGAGGCCACGGGGATCTCCAGCTTATCTATCCGGCGCTCCGTCATTTTCGCCTGCAATACCGGAACGCCACGCGGGAAAAAGAGGAGCGCAGAGGGAGAGAGGAGAGGGAGCAAGGAGGGTGGCACCACTTGGAGGCGAGGGAGGCAGCGCCGCTCAGGAAAGAGATCGGCAAGGCGAGAGCGGGGGAAGATAGTATTAGGGTTAGGGGAGAACTTTCGGACCAAGTGGGCTAGGGAGTGGGCCGACTTCGGTCCAAAGAAACATGAAAACTGGTCAAAAAACATTCAAATCGGTCCAAAAAGGCGAAATTTCAATGAAATTTACCGAACCACTATAGCAATTTGAAAATTTTCAATTTTTTTATCCCGTTGAGATTCCTCTAGCCGAAATCTGAAATTTTGATCGAGATTTTTAAAATCTCGGCGAGATTTTAAACCATGCTTACAATCTCTCTGTAATTATCATTAGGTGAAAATCGAGCGCCTATTTTGGGCCTATTTGTTTTTGCTTTTGATTCTGGATTCTAACCCCAAAAGCCGAATAAAAAACAAACAGCATAATTCTAGAATCTGATTCTTACAATCCAGCCCATTCAAATACACTAGAATCCACAATTCACTTCATATGCACTTTTGGATTCCAGCTTTTAAAGAATCAGCTTCTTAATAACCACAATCTAAAATCATGCTTTAGAGGATCCAAAGTCAAAACAAAGGACCCTTAAATTTTCAACTTCGCCCAAATAGCACTTGATATTCCCGGAAAAAATCGTATTTAGCACATGTTTGAACCCGTAATTCCAAAATGATATATACAACTTTTTGGCGTATTTACTAGAAAACAAACCCATGGCCGGTTCCTGGGGTACCACTCATGCATGGCCGGTTTTTGGGCACCCATAGATGGGCTTGGCCGGTTTTTGGGCACCCATAGATGGGCTTGGCCGGTTCTTGGTACCCCATACAAGCCATGGCCGGTTCCCCAATTCCCATACAAGCCATGGCCGGTTCTTGGTGTCCCATACATGTGCTTGGCCGGTTCCTGGGGAGCCATACATGGCCATGGCCGGTTGCTGGTGTCCCATACAAGCTCACATGCACTATATTGGAATACAAGCACTGTACTGGAAAACTATACAATGTCATTGTACTGGAATACAAGCACTGTACTGGAATTCCAAAAGTTATACACTATACAAGCACTCTGTGATATGCACTATAGTGAGTACTCTGTGATATGCACTATAGTGAGTACTCTGTGATATGCACTATAGTGATATGACACTATATTTTGACCCGTAATTCGAAAAGTTGTACTATACAATGTCACTGTACTGGATTATTTATTTCAGGCCGAATACAAGCACTCTATTGAAATACTATACGAATTGTCACTCACTTATGCAAATTTGAAAACATAATCGTTTATTGAAATTTTAATCATATCGACCCCTTAGTTTTCTTTTAGGAATTAGCCATGCCGCATAAGTTTTTTCTTTTCCGGAATTAACTCCTAGTTGCTTCCAAAATCTAATCCAGAAGCTTGCTAGTTGCTACTAAGTCAGTCCATGTAAGACCCAAACTTTGTTGTGTTCAAGACCCAAGCCTTCATGCACATTTGATATGGCGAATCTTGCTGTCACTTCTTGCGAGGTGAATTTGTATCTTTTTGATTTCCAAAAAAGGATATAATAGTTTCACGTTGTACAAAATGCAGTGATGAAGTACCTGAATAATCGGTTCTCAAGAAACCAAACTTTCAAAAATTTAGGTGTTTGAAACCTGGAATTCGAGACTAATAGGATGTATTGCAATATAGCCCGGCTCTCATGGCTCAACAGGAAAGAAAAGGAATCAAGCAAAGAAGGCTACCAATTGATGACTGCTTTTACGATCATTGTGAGAAGCACGTACATACAGGTAGTAACCTTAGGAACAAAACTCAACCTTAGTAGGGCACATGTAACGAAAGTTTAGATGATGAAATAAGCAACAGATTATATTAGAAGGGCATTACAGCGGTGGCGATATTTCTAGGAGAAGTAGCGATAACACTTTGGTTGTCATGGTGGAATAAGTGATCGTTAGCCTATGTTAAGTAGAGTGGGAACGATGCCATACATTTTCTACATATTCGTCACCCGTGAATCTTTTGCGATTTGTTCTCGGACACCGCTCAATCTCTCTTATGAAAGAGCTCCATGGCCCTGGCGGTGCTCCCATTTCTTTGCCGAATGGGTAGCCTATGCCATACGTCTCTGGGGTATAAGAAGTAACTTGTTTGTGTGCATTCTGTGGAGTTCTGCCCTCCCATATGGGCATGCCATCCCGATTTGAGGCGTCCCCTATGTTAATACCACCCGGGTTCCGTGATGGTCTCTGTAACCCGGCAAGGATGTCTTCCGTTGTGCGCACCTCGGCCGGCTGCTTCCCCTTGTCCCTTCTTAGAGTGGAGGAACCCTCTTCCACTTCTGGTTCCTTGCGGAGACGTCTTCTCTGTTTCGGCTCGCACTCCACTATATGGTGCAGGAGGTGCGTGTTGGGCTTGTCCTTGTACAACCGGAAGCGTGCCCTGCAGTCCATACAGTATGCGTGATGTGGTCGTTGCATAATACCTTGGGCGTACTCGGGGTCTGGCTTTTCAGGGTGAAAGTAGCACCACGGGGAGGGTTGCTCGCCCCAGTTATCCCATATGGGAAGTTTGAGATGTGGGTGGTATTTCTCCGGATCCACCCAGTTGAAGTAGGCACACCATTCATCCTCTGCCAAGGGGCACGCAGGTAGAATCTGCAGTACGCTAGATCATCTTGGCAGGTATCAACGACTGCTTGCAGGTCGTGATCGCAAAATTCGGGGCCTTCAGGTGCGGCCCCTTGTGGAGGTTTCTCCTTTGACTTTATCCGTTTTGCAAGTTTCTTCTTGAAGTTCTGTATGCGACGAAGCGGTTTAGAATTACTACTTTGTGACTGTGTAACATTAGCATGTCGCATGGAGGCCGGTGATTGGTTGCTCCCTTGCGCATCGCCCCTAAACTCGGTCGATCTAGAAGGGGACATATCCCGGCCTCTCCCACGGGTGAAGTTCTCGAGGCGAAGTGGGGTAGGCGTTGTGGCGATTGTTGAGAAATTCGTAGTCACGTCGTTAAGCCGTCGATCCATTGGAAGAAGCAACACCGTTCCATGCGCTACAAAACAAAGAATGACACATGAAACGGTAGTGGTTCCCTGTTCTTTACGGTCACTAGTAGGTTTACCTCATAGCCGAGTGCACATCAGTAATGGGCGCGAGTGGGCAACTCCATCTTTGAGGCTGCGTGATCTTATTTGGAAGGTTGCGGCGCAATTAGGTCGGGGCAACCGGCGAAGCGGGCGTCAACACAACTCGCATCAGGGTATTCGTGGGGGTTAAGTTTAAGCTTCTTTGAAGAGGCGACGGTAGAACGACATCGTAGCCTAATTTGTATAAAGTGTGCAGAAGCTTATTGCCAGTCTGTTGGTAATGGATGTGTATCCCTCCACCGGTTTTTATAGTGCTGGCGAGCTAGATGGCTTGTCATCCACTTGGCAAAGCTGCATGACCTGTCTCCCCTGTCCTAAAGCTGCATCACCTATCACGTCTTTGGCAAAGCTGAACGACAAGTCACGCCGATGGCAAGGCTGCACGACCTGTCACGCTTTGTGAAAGCTGCACGACATCGCGGCAGCTTTGATTGAGGGTGGCATCGGATTAAATGCAACTTGGCATGTGATGGGACATGAGGTAGCTACGGCCACGACTTTAGACAGGGAATCCCTCCCATAGTCGAGGCGAATGCTTTATCTGACTTTCAATGCGTGTGACAGGCCGTGCAGCTTTGATTGAGGGTGATCGGTCGTGCAGCCTTGTTTGCGGGTGACTGGTCGTGCAGCTTGTGATACTCAGGGTTATTCCGGATTTATAATTTACATGGAAAGAAAGGTGTATATGAAATATTTTTGCAGAACTTGATGGTCCATATATTAAGAGGCATGGGAGAAGGGGAAGTGGCCTCGATGCACTGAGTAGACGTCTGTATACGAGATTTTGTTGCAGATATGGTCATCTGTACACGAAATAGCAAATCTGCTCCATTGGACCCAAAAAATAACTTCCAACAGGCTTTTTTACGCCCCCCCGAAAAGCCTTCATCATTAGGGTTCGTGCGCGACTATAATACTTAGGGTTATTACGCGAGTAGAATTTATATGCAAAGAGACTTGTAAATGCGATATTTTGGCAGAATATGGTCGTCCGTATACCAAATATCAAATCTGCTATATCCGGCCCAAAAAATAACTTCGAACATGCTTTTTTACGGGCCGCCGAAAATCCTTCATCGTTAGGGTTTGTGCGCGACTATAATACTTAGGGTTATTGGGCGTTGAGAATTTATATGCGAAGAGAGATGTAACTGAGATATTTTTGCAGAATATGGTAGTCCATACACCAAATAGCAAATCTGGTACATCCGTCCCAAAAAATAATTTCGAAACATGCTTTCTAACGGGCCGCCGAAAATCCTTCATCGTTAGGGTGTGCGCGACTATAATACTTAGGGTTATTGGGCGTTGAGAATTTATATGTGAAGAGAGTTGTAACTGAGATATTTTTAGAGAATATGGTAGTCCATACACCAAATAGCAAATCTGCTACATCCGGCCCAAAAAATAACTTCGAACATGCTTTTTTACGGGCCGCCGAAAATCCTACATCGCCTGGCTTAGCTATTTGGCATGTCACCGTTCATATCGATGTGAGGGAACCTGTATGGGATGAGAAAACTCATGGAGCTTCTTCACAATGCAACTGAATGAGATGAGAAAACTCATGGTGTATGGACTAAGTGCTAATTTTATTGAGATTACTGGTGTAGTCTTCTGCGTACAGAAAAATAAGCAAAAGAAGAAATGAACAAGAATAAAGGTGGCGGTCCCGGTATTCACTCGTCGTTGATGATTTGGATCTGGCCGGTGGTGTCCTCGGCCTCCTCCTCCGGGAGTGCGGCGGCGATGTCCGGCTCTTCAACCTCCATTAGCCCGTCCACGTGCTCCACCGCTGGTCATGGAGTCCCTGGCGAGGAGGCTTTAAATGTTGTGGCACGTATGATTAAGTCGGCCCGAAAAGGCAGGCTGCAGCGTGTTGCAGCGTTATGTTGACTAAATCCAAAAAAGCGTTGCTGTGTTGGCGTATCCGGTGTTGTGTTGTCTCGTATGGCTTGTAACGACAAATCATATTAAAGGTATAAAATACAACGATGAAATGGATAAGTTACAACATAACATTACAACGCGGGAAAAACAACGGTGGAATACGAAGCCTTACCAACGTACATGACGGGTGCCTCACTAATACAGATTATTTTAACAACTCTAGCGATACAGGATTACAACGATCCAGAATCATCACTATCTATATCAATACCCTCATCTTCTAGGTACTGCCAGCGGTCGCGTTTGCCCTCCTCATCACTCTGGTAGTCACATGGAAGACACAAGTGCAGTCTGCATCTTCGATGTCCTCTTACGTGGCAACTGCGGACGGTTGCGAGCTATGGCTTGAAGGTCAGGATGTTACGGTGTGGGGGTCTGATTGCAGTAACTCGTTCGACTGTATGGCAACCATTTCGAGGCGGCTAGCTATAGCTTCGATGTCAGTCACAAAGCTGTTGAATTCGTTGGCACTTGAACTTGTGCCAGGACTAAAGTTGTCTTTTGTAATTTTATTCAGTCACCGCGATACCATCTATTTCTTTTATTGTCAGGCCAAGCCTTTCTTGAGCCGCTCCGGATCCTTGTCCATCTACACATTGGTAGCAATTATATTTCAGCCTAAAAGAGTAGGATTCAAGCATAACTGAAATTTACTTCGAACAAAAATATAAAAAAGAAATAGATGGCCTCAAAGCCCCCAAGAACCAATCAATATCCCTTGTACTTCTTGACCCAACAACACAATAATGTAACCGCGTCCAAAATAAGTTTAAGTAAATAATACTGTGAAACACGAAGCCCGAATCAAATATTGGAAAAAGGAAAGCTAAACCACTAGTTCTACTCTTACGTTGTGGGTTTTCTCAACTCACTCGCAGCTTTATGAACTCGAAACAATGGCTCACGGTTGCTGATAGAAATACATGCGGCCTTGTAATTTATAAGCGAGGGCGCGAGGAGAAACAAGCCGGTGGCGGCACATCGGCCTTCGGAGCGAGGGCCAAGGCGAAAGCGGCACGTGGGAGCGTTTGCGGTCTTGTGATGGGAGTCAGGTGTAGCTTCGCATCTGGCATTAGCCGGCGGCACATTAGCGTCTGGCGAGGCGAGGGGCCAGGAAAGCGCCACGTGGCGGCGTTCTGTGTGGAAGGGTCTGGTTCAAGCTGCGCAGCTCACGATGGCTTTGGTAGTGCACAGGAAGCGATTTAAAGACATTAGCTTGCGATGCGGCGGGGCAGACGGCGCGTGCGTAGTGATTCTGCGCGGTGGGAACTGGTGAAGCGGCTGCGGTGGCGATGGCCTGGCCGTAGAGTACCATGAACATAGGTGACAACTTGAAACTTTTTGACACGCCATAGAGTATCACGCTTGAGTCTAATTTTTTGGAATAACGAAGCTGATTTGCTCTTCGGTATACGGACTACCATATTCTCAACGTGGAAGACAATATAAAATGTTGGACGGTTCAGTGAGGGTTGGAAAAACTGTTTTAAAAAAAAGCTGGAAAAGATGACAACATGTGCGCCCAGCTTTGTCAGAGTGAAATGACAACACGTGCAAGACTGTCATGTTAGCTTTTTCTGCATTTGTCATGTTAGCTTTTTCTGTATTTTGTCATATCAGTGTTTTCAGCGTGTTGTCATCTCACCATTCTTAGCCTTTTGGCATGTCACCATTCATATAGGTGCGAGGGAACCTGTGCGGGCTATAATAGTTAGGGTTATTGGGCGTTGAGAATTTATATGCAAAAAGAGTTGTAACTAAGATATTTTTACAAAATATGGTAGTCCGTATACCAAATAGCAAATCTGGTACATTCGGCCCAAAAATTAACTTCCAACATGCTTTTTTACGGGCCACCGAAAAGCCTTCATCGTTAGGGTTCGCGCGCTACTATAATACTTAGGGTTATTACGCGTTAAGAATTGATATGTGAAAAAAGTTGTAACTGAGATATTTCTGTACTATAATACTAAGGGTTATTGGGCGTTGAGAATTTATATGCGAAGAGAGTTGTAACTGAGATATTTTTTACATAATATGGTAGTCCATAAACCAAATAGCAAATCTGCTACATCCGGCCCAAAAAATAACTTCGAACATGGTTTTTTACGGGCCACCGAAAATCCTTCATCGTTAGGGTTTGTGCGCGACTAGAATACTTAGGGTTATTGGGCGTTGAGAATTTATATGCGAAGAGAGTTGTAATTGAGATATTTTTACATAATATGGTAGTCCATGCGCCAAATAGCAAATCTGCTACATCCGGCCCAAAAAATTACTTCGAACATGCTTTTTACGGGCCGCCGAAAATCCTTCATCGTTAGGGTTTGTGCGCGCATATAATACTTAGGGTTATTGGGCGTTGAGAATTTATATGCGGAGAGAGTTGTAACTGAGATATTTTTGCAGAATATGGTAGTCCATATACCAAATAGCAAATCTGGTACATCCGCCCCAAAAAATAACTTCGAACATGCTTTCTGACGGGCTGCCGAAAATCCTTCATCGTTAGGGTTTGTGCGCGCATATAATACTTAGGGTTATTGGGCGTTGAGAATTTATAAGCGAAGAGAGTTGTAACTGAGATATTTTTGCAGAATATGGTAGTCCATGTACCAAATAGCAGATCTGGTACATCCGCCCCAAAAAATAACTTCGAACATGCTTTACGGCCAGACGCGAAAATCCTTCATCGTTAGGGTTTGTGCGCGCATATAATACTTAGGGTTATTGGGCGTTGAGAATTTATATGTGAAGAGAGTTGTAACTGAGAAATTTTTGCAGAATATGCTAGTCCATGTACCAAATAGCAAATCTGCTACATCCGCCCCAAAAAATAACTTCGAACATGCTTTCCGACGGGCCGCCGAAAATCCTTGATCGTTAGGGTTTGTGCGCGCATATAATACTTAGGGTTATTGGGCGTTGAGAATTTATATGCGAAGAGAGTTGTAACTGAGATATTTTTGCAGAATATGGTAGTCCATATACCAAATAGCAAATTTGGTACATCCGCCCCAAAAAATAATTTCGAACATGCTTTCTGACGGGCCGCCGAAAATCCTTCATCGTTAGGGTTTGTGCGCGACTATAATACTTAGGATTATTGCGCGAGTCCGTATGACATGCAACGAAAGGTGTCCATGAGATATTTCTTCTAGATATGGTAGTCCATATATCGATGAGCACGTCCGCTCCGTCCAACCCAACAAATAGCTTCAAACTTTATTTTGCAATCCCCCCCTATTTATATCCGAATACATTTGGAAAGATACATATTGTCTTACAAAAAATTCGGTAATTACACATACGAACTGCCAATATAGACAGCTTTATGAGCGAGAGAAACTCTAGTTCAAACAGAATACTTATTTTATTAAGATGGTTGTACCACAAATGCATAAAAGCACTACATAGTCCGTCACACACAATTATTGAACGTTCCAGCGTGAACAAAAGAAGGGTGCTACCGGCTCGGACTAAGTACTCCCCTCACTACTACCGCAAACTGCACCTAGAGGCTGGGAAGGTCTTGGCTCCCCCAGAGCCGCCAAGAAATCTTTGAGGCGCCTCTGGCGCTCAACACGCGCCACGGACTTAGTGCGATTACTCTGAGCTTGTCGGACCTCGGCGACGCTTGACCCTCGCGGCATCTGGGGTCGAGCCTCTAGGTGGAAGGTCCTCCTGGGCTGGGGCAGGCAGTGGTGGTGCTGTCTGCTGTGCCTCCTGCACACGTCTGGGTGGAGGTGGAGGGGCTCCACGCTGCAAGTCCTTGAGCTGAATGATCTCCAGCCTCGCCGCAGCAAGATCCCTGTAAGCGTCCTGAAGCTCACAAGAAATGTGGACATACGCCTCGTCCTGTGCCCGGATGAGCTCACCCATGTGCACAATGGTGGGGTCTGACTCCAACTCTAAGCTCCGGAACCGGTTGTGACTCCTCCCCACCTCATGGGAGGGAAAGAGCCGGTACGGAGTGTCCTCCAACTGGTAGCGGTAGCTCTCGCCGAAGTGAAGGAGAGCCTGCCTGGCCGCATCCTGCAGAGCATCACCGAGCTTTAGCCGCTCCACTGTGAAGTAGCGGATCCAGTCATTCCACTGAGGACCCTTGGCGAAGATGAGCAATCTCACTGTCCAAAAGTTCTGGCTAAAGCGGGGCACGGAAACGCAGCGGTACTCCAGGCGACGAGTGTAGCCCAGCTCCTAGAGCATCAAAGATAGCTCCTCACAAAATCCTCCCTCTGTCATGGCAAACGAGGTGAAGACAGGCATCTACAAAATTTTGAAGCAAGACAAGGTCAGTAAAACATTTTAGATATAATATAGGGGAAGAGCAAGATACTACGACAGAATACGTAGAAGTGAAGAAGCTTATAAGTGCGTAAATATGTCTTATGAAAAATTTCATCGTTAAGGCTTTGCCGTTCTAACTAGGTCACGTCCTACAGTATTAACTTTCACAGTTCATGTTAGAGCAATTAATCCAACAGTAGACATTATTTCGAACTGTACTGAAGGTTGTAGCTACCAACATCATGCAATACGGGAAATGGACAACACTTTGTCCAATTTGCACGCATCTTTAGTACGTACAATTAGTAATTACATGAGACGGAGGCCCTACATGAAGTTATTTTACATTATTGACAGCCCCCGCGACGACGTCCAACTTGCCTTCTCATGAATTCCTCAGGGCTGTACGCAACTGGGGGACCTGTGTTCCTCTGTCCTGCGGCCTGTGATGGCCCCTGCCTACTCGGACCTGGGCGGTCGTCGACATCTTCCTCAGGGGGAGGTGCACCCGACGCAAAGGTATATTGTCGCGAGGCCTGGTGGGAATAGTTGTACCATGCATCTGGATTGGTCGTTTGGAGTGGACTCGCATGCAGTATGTTTGCAACCGGTTGCGGTTGCGAGATGCCCGGCTGCCCCCTAGTAGAGCAGTAAAGGTAGTATGTCCTGACATCAACTCGAAGTCGAAAGCACCAGGCTCGCTCCACTGCTGTGGTTGACTGTAGTCCGTCGCGTAGGAGGGCGAGAAATGTGGCGCTTCTGGCGCAGGCGGTGGGGCCGACGTGCCAGGTATGTCGTCCCATGGTGACCACGGTTCTGCTTGGCCCAACGTAACAAGCTGCTCCTGCTCCCTTTGTGCCCAAGGATAATTTGGGACTTCAACACGGGGGCTAGGATGATGGCGCGCTGACTGGCTTCCCACATGTGACGTGGACGCACGTCCTGGGGCGTCCTCTCGTTCGCCACTTGAGGGACGGATGCTGACGGACCGCCTGGCGTGTGAGGTATGAGTTGGATCCATGCGAGGAGAGCCGTAGTTGCGTGGCTGTCGTGCAGAGCCTCCAAGCCCACGCATCGCCGAGAGTAATCTGGCCCCCTGAGACGCGAAGTAACGTCTCATTTGATTGGCTGCCGACGTCGAGCCAGAGGACCCCGGAGGGTGCGGCGCTTGATTCATCGGCATGGGCAATTATTTGCGATGCCTCCCGAGTGCGTTGCGGTATGTAGTTATTAGGAATTTGAATATGAAAGTTATGATAAATATTACTACTACGATGGGTGCACGAGTCTGCGCATGACGCGACTTTTCTTACTGGATGCGCCATGGCGCGTGGTTCGATCTCCTGGCTAAACAGCGTGGCGCAGCGTGCGGCAGCGGTACCATGCAAGGTAGCTATCGTACTCGTTAGTCGTATGGCCCAATGGGATCGACCACCTCTGCAATCTTGACTCGACCCATCGCGTGATGTGAGTAGCGTGGATCGCGGTCCAATCGATCGCTTCCCGCACTACCCATAGCGCTTCTCTGTAATGGTCAATATGTTCTAAAGGCAAATGTTTGTGAAGATGACAATAATGACACAAATGAAATACGTACCGTCGACCTCCCAAAGCATCCGCGGTGGTGGAACCGGATTATCTGCCGCCACCCGAATGCCGTTGGACGCGTTCGGGCGAATAGACCTCCACCGCGTTCATGTACACGACGAAGCATGTCGTCATCCAAAATGACATGTCCACCAGGCAGCAACCAGAGATGAGCCCGTCGGTGGCAATTTCGTCGGCTCGTTGCGGCGTCCATGGATCCCATGTCACATTGTCAGCGGTTAGTAGGTCCATATCTGCTACCACCCGCCTGTAGCTCGCCTGGTCATCAAACGGCGACCATCTTAGCCGTGCGTGCATCCAACGATGACCCATAGTGGGGCGAGAGGGCTCTGGCATGTCATGGGACACATCGATGGGGTAGTACCTTCTACGGATTGTAGGCCTAGATATCGGAAGGTACTCCCAACTCCACATCTGCAGCATTTGCACGCATCCAGTAATTGTGCCCCTAGCAGTATGTCGTACGCATGCTTCGCACAACCCACGGTACGTGTCAGCTAGGACCGCGAATGCCCAGCTGTATGTCGTCATATCCTCTAGGTTTGCGGCCAACTCTCGAGCTATCCAAACTATATGCGGGGAGATGGTGTCACTGTTCGTGGTCGTGAACATCAAACCACCAAGCAAGCAATACAGATAAACTTCGTAATGTCGTTCTATGGTAGCTCAAATGCATCTTGTGGGCATGGTTGGTACTCTTGTAATGCTTGTAGCCAGCTCATTGACACTCCGGTATCCTTATGTGTGTACGGCACCCCAAACCTGCAGGTACTCCGGATTAATGAGGTACATCGTATCGTTATCATTTTAGACATTACTTAACAAATACTCTCAATGTACTTGGCCGTCACGTACTGCTGCCACAGGCCTCTTTTGGGCCGGGATAGCACCACAGGTTGGCCCCTAATGGGGAGGCCGGTGAGCATGGCTACGTCTCTTAGAGTGATGGTCATCTCACCGAATGGAAAGTGAAATGTGTGCGTCTCCGGCCGCCATCGATCGATCAGACCAGTAAGAAGTGCCCGATCGAGGCCTGGCATCGGCGTCGTCATACCCCCTTCCATCGTAGCTCCGTCCATGAGAAGCGCGAAGGGTAGTAGACCTGCACGGGCGAGTGGAATATGGAACCGACCGTCCAACTTCGGTATTTTGTGCAACGACCAGCAGGACAGAGGGGGCAACTGAAACGTGCACGCAATTAAGGTTAGAGGCATCACAAATATTACACCACATGTAACATACAATTGTGTCGCACCTCCGATCCTGAACAAATCGCCCTTGCACGGTGTTTCGCATCAACTGACTCACTGAGTAGCTCTGGAAGTGCAATGCCCGCCATAGCCTGCAATGTCAACGCGCGGTCGAGTACGCAATGCTGCGTACCCAATATGAAGGAAGGTACGCACTAGTAAGTACACAATTAGAAAGTACACATTACTGAGTACACAATACGAAAGTACACACTACTTAGTACACAATGTCAAATTATGCACTGCTAATTAAGTACTGCGTGGATTGGGGCACCTCCTACGGTCGTGTCCAGGTTGTTTGCATAATGAGCACTTTCGCAAACCATCTACCGCATCAGCCGCATCCATGTCACCTTGCATTCTGGTGCCCCTTGGCCTTCCTGGCTCTGTGCGTCTACTCACGGGGTACGGTTTCCAAGTGGGGCCCTCCATGAGCTTGTAGTTCGCTCCAACTGTGAACGAACTCATCTTTGGATGCCAAGTGTTCTTCAAAGCATGCACGGTGTAGTATGGTGAGATGAACTGTGATGCATCGTTCCCACCCATGTCGCGACATGCGGCCAACACATGGGAGCACGGGATGTGATGCCCCGGCTTGTTACACGTCACGAGTAGCCTCCTCCGCCCCAAGCGGCGCTTCTTTGTCACGGTGTCCCCCGCGAGATACCCAGATTGGTATCTGCGCTTGCACATCACCTCGAATTTATTCGTGCCTCGGTCATAAATCCTAGTGCGGTGGAAGTGTGCCTTCTGCCTTCTCGATTGGAGGATCTTCTCCACTCTTGGTGCGTACGTAGTGACATACGCCTCGGCCGCGTTCCCGCGATCACGGAGGTAATCAGCCGCCCGGTAAAAGGTGAGCTCAATGATTGAACACAACGGAAGGCCGCGAACACCCTTCAGTACATTGTTGAAAGCCTCCGCTATGTTCGTGGTCATGACGTTGTACCTAAAATGGTTTATGTTAGCTTCAACGAGAATTCACCTAAACACCGCGGTAATTACCATGAACTACTGGTTTGTCCGTACCTCGCTCCGTTCGTGTCATGGAGTAGCGCCCACCGCTCAGTTGGCTTCCCCGCAATCCACTGGCTGAAGGTGGGCCGCGTGAAACTAACCAAAGTCTGTCCTGCCACCACTTGAGAGCGTAGTTGCTGTTCCTGTGATTGGTCATCTTCCATCATCTTCCGTGTGGTGTCGTTCAGCTGCGTCCATATCGTGTTGAACTTGTGAGGTTGGTTTTGAAGGCACATGGCTTTGAACCTCTTCACCATCGCCTTGTTCTTGTAGCTTGAATACAAGTTCGCACCTAGGTGTCGCATGCACCATCTTCTCTCCACATCAGGCCAGTTCACCGAGGAGCTTGTGCTGTCGTGCATGACATCCAACGCGTGGAGAAGGCCTTTGTTGCGGTCGGACACAACGCAAACGCGCTCCCTCGTACCCACGACCCGGCTCTTAAGCAGTGCCAAGAACCACGACCAACTATCGTTGTTCTCACTCTCCACGAGCGAACGCCAATGGGATGATCTGGTTATTTGCATCTGCGGCAAGTGCGATAGCGGCCCCACGGAACTTCCCACTCGAGGAATGTACCGTCGGCGTAAATAAGCTGGTCTGCGGTACCTAAAAGCTTCGATGCATTGTCCAAGCGACCCGAGAATAGCCTGACGAGGTACCGGTCCACGGGCTCAAAGACCGTCCTCCATCCTTACATGCTCATCCCCGGTGTGGGCGAGTGCCTGGGTTTGTCATGGCTATCTTCTATAATAATCTAGGAGCAAAGTTGAAGGACTCCTCGAATCCCCCAAAAAGCATCTTCAATGCCTTCTGTTTTGCTCTCCAGGCTGTGCTATACGTGATCACCATCCCGTGTTTTGTTTGCATCTCCTCCATAATTCTACTGGGTCATCGCGATGTCGGTTCCAATGATGTTCACTATGTTCTGCGCTACGTACTTCGCGTTCATAAGATCGCTCATGTTCCTTATGGATTCCTCGGTGCACGTATGAGGAATATGTGTGCCAACCTTAAAGTAATCCTCGTGCTTTGGTTGGTGAACTCGTACAAAGAAGGGACAATGGGGTACTTTTGCACCTTACCTCGTACCGCAGTGCGATCCGGCCGTGTGAGCGTGCTCCGTCTTGTCATGACGGCGACGCGTGCTTAGGAAGTGAATTGCCTCCTGCTTATTACGGAAGCGTTGCCCACCTCGAATGTCATGCAGGTGTGCGCCCAAGCGGGCGATATTCTTGTAATCCACAAGGGTACAATCCAGCGAGACCAATGGCTCAAAAGTATTGTATAGCGGTGTGTTGGGTCATCATCGCGCCGCTCCTTCATCCTCGCTACCGCCACCTTCACCAACCTCCGCCGCATCAACTTGTTCTTCGCCATGCCCGAGGTCCACTCCTCCACGGTTGGTGGATCTGTGGTGGATCCTGTGGCCCATGTGACATATCATGGTCTCGCTTGGAAGTAGACCGGCCTCCTCGGATTGGTGTCGTGCCAATACCTCTACATACACTCCTAACTCGAAATTCTCTTCGTTAAACTGCTGAGCATACAAATCCCACGAACTATTATTTCTCAGCTGGAAGAGTGTGTACACAACCATAGAGCTGTTTGGAACGTATCGTGGACGAACCCCTTCTAGATGAACCCTCTGCGTATCACGGTTCACACGTAGTACGGCAACAACATGTGATTTTAGCTGGCCCAATTCACTCGGGATGGCTATTGTGCTGTCTACGTGCATGCAGTTGTCCATGGTCACCACTCTACCATACAAAACAGAGGGCCGTTCTCCATGATATATTTTCAAAAATGTGTCCATCTGTTGCACAGATATTAAACCTTTTAGTCATTACAATTTTATTGCAGTGAATTTTAATCAAATTTGCACCAAATTTATCACTTTTGATTCATCGATTCTACATGTCTCGCACAACCTAAGATTGGTACTTCCAAATACTCTTTGAAATGAGATGTTTTTCTTGTTTTTCTCTTTTCTTTTCTCTTCTTTCTTTCCTCTTGTTCTTTCTCATGAATTACGGCATTACGGTATACTTTAAGTGCATCATGGCTCCCGATATGAGCTACCGTATAAAAGCTAATTGGTGCACCCTAAGTTTTTTTACGAATTCATGCTCTTTACTGCCTACTAGGAATAACAAAAGTGGCTTCCTAATTTTGAATGGTGAAATAATCATGTTATACCAGATTGATTATGTCTTACGCGTAACACCTAATTAATTACGAAGTACTCAAATTATCTACAAATTAAAATTCCTTTTCCCAACTCGATCATCATATTATTCTAGGATTTATAAATTTTACCTTCACATTGTTAAGGCTTTGCTCGGTTTTATATGGTCGCGCTTTGTTTAATTGATCGACCAGCTGCCATGATTATTTTTAACCCATTTTAATTATCCTGACCGATTCTACATGTCTCGCACAACCTACTTCGCAACACTCTTTCAAATGGGATGTTTTTCTTGTTTTTCTCTTTTCTTTGCTCTTCTTTTCTTTCTCTTGTTCTTTCTCATGAATTACGGCATTACGGTGTACTTTAACTGCATCATGGCTCCCGATATGAGGTACCGTATCAAAGCTAATTGGTACACCCTAAGTATTTTTACGAATTCATGTTCTTTACTGCCTACTAGGAATAACACAAGTGGATTCATAAATTTGAATGGTGAAATAATCATGTTATACCAGATTGATTATGTCTTACGCTTAACACCTAATTAATTACGAACTACTAAAATTATTTTAGGACTTGTAAATTTTACCTTCACATTTTAAAGGCTTCACTCGATTTCATATGGTTGCGCTTTATTATCCTGACCGATACTACAAGTCTCGCACAGCCTACATAATGTAAGTAAAATAATGGGAACAACATGATCGAAGGAGGTGCTTACCTTGCTCGAACTTTTCTGCAACGGAGTCGAGGTCAACGGTTGCGGTGTCTACAACAGCGGTATCTACACAAAGCAAAAACATCAGTAAGAAGCAAAAGATGTAATAAGGCAAAATAACATGTGATTTTAGCTGGCCCAATTCACTCAGGATGGCTATTGTGCTGTCTACGTGCATGCAGTTGTCCATGGTCACCACTCTGCCGTGCAAAACAGAGGGCCGTTCTCCATGATATATTTTCAAAAATGTGTCCATCTATTGCACAAATATTAAACCTTTTAGTCATTACAAATTTATTGCAGTGAATTTTAATCAAATTTGCACCAAATTTACCGCACTTTTGATTCATCGATTCTACATGTCTCGCACAGCCTAAGATTTGTACTTCCCAATACTCTTTGAAATGAGAAGTTTTTCTTGTTTTTCTCTTTTCTTTTCTCTTCTTTCCTTCCTCTTGTTCTTTCTCATGAATTACAGCATTACGGTATACTTTAACTGCGTCATGGCTCCCGATATGAGCTACTGTATAAAAACTAATTGGTGCACCCTAAGTTTTTTTACGAATTAATGTTCTTTACTGCCTAATAGGAATAACAAAAGTGGCTTCATAATTTTGAATGGTGAAATAATCATGTTATACCAGATTGATTATGTCTTACGCGTAACACCTAATTAATTACGAAGTACTCAAATTATCTACAAATTCAAATTCCTTTTCCCAACTCGATTATCATATTATTCTAGGATTTATAAATTTTACCTTCACATTGTTAAGGCTTTGCTCGGTTTTATATGGCCGCGCTTTGTTTAATTGATCGACCGGCTGCGATGATTATTTTTAACCCATTTTAATTATCCTAATCGATTATACATGTCTCCCACAGCCTAAGATTGGTACTTCCCAACACTCTTTCAAATGGGATGTTTTTCTTGTTTTTCTCTTTTCTTTTCTCTTCTTTTCTTTCTCTTGTTCTTTCTCATGAATTACGGCATTACGGTATACTTTAACTGCATCATGGCTCCCGATATGAGCTACCGTATCAAAGCTAATTGGTACACCCTAACTATTTTTACGAATTCATGTTCTTTACTGCCTACAAGGAATAACAAAAGTGGATTCATAATTTTGATTGGTGAAATAATCATGTTACACCTAATTAATTACGAAATACTAAAATTATTTTAGGATTTATAAATTTCACCTTCACATTTTAAAGGCTTCACTCGATTTTATATGGTTGCGCTTTATTATCCTGACTGATTCTACAAGTCTCGCACAGCCTACATAATCTAAGTAAAATAATGGGAACAACATGATCGAAGGAGGTGCTTACCTTGCTTGGACTTTTCTGCAACGGAGTCGAGGTCAATGGCTGCGGTGTCTACAACAGCGGTATCTACACAAAGCAAAAACATCAGTAAGAAGCAAAAGATGTAATAAGGCAAAATAACTTACGAAGGTTCAACGGTTCGGTGCACCAATTTTTAAGTCAGATTAAGCATCTACATTTGGTTCGAGTTATTAAGTTGGGAAAGGAGGCCAACTCCTTTCGGGTCCAAGTAGTTATTACGTCCAAAAATAAAAACAGTCCTTCGCTTTTGCGAATAATCGATTGAAATAAAAACAGTCCAACGTTCCAGCGCAAGCTCGGCAGAGGGTCCTGACCTCTGGAGAGACTATAATCCTAATAGAAGGTTGTTATTTTATGCAAGAAGAGTTGATTTAACTATTCATTCCATTTTAATATTCTTATAGACGTAGACATTTTTAGGAGTTACGATTATTTCGCAAATTTTTATGGAATGCGGCGATAAATCTACCAAATTAGCCAAATGCGATCGCGAAAATTAAAAAAACATTAAATATACGTAGCATTAAACTATAGTAATGTACACCTCGATTGTCTCCGTACTGTGATTTCCGACTGCCTACTGAGAATACCAAAAGTGGTTTCATAATTTTTAAGTGTGAAATTATTTCTCACGTTGAACACCTAATTAATTACAAACTACTAAAAAATATCTACAAATTCAAATTCCTTGGCCGAACTCACTTATCGTAATCTTTTAGGATTTATTAAAATGCTCGACTGGCTGCACTCCGCATTTTTAAGTTATTAGGTGTTACAATGAATTCATGGATACATCGATTTGTTCAAAACAACATAACGTAAAGAAAAAAAATGGGAACAACATTATCGAACGCGGTGCTTACCTTGCTCGAAGTATTTTGCAACGGAGTCGAGGTCGACGGGTGCGGTATCGACAACGTCGGTATCTACACGAAGCAAAAACATCACTAACAAGCAAAATAAGTATTAACACAAAATAACTTACCAAGGTCCAGAAGGCCGGTGCACCAATTTTTTAGTCAGATTAAGCAGCTACGTTGGTTCGAGTTATTATGTTCAGAAAGGGGGTCAACTCCTTTCGGGTCCAAGTGGTGATTACGTCCAAAATTAAAAACAGTCCTTCGCTCAAAGCGAATAATCGTCCGAATTAAAAACAATCCTTCGTCCTAAATAAAAATAGTCCTACCCTCAAGCGAATAATCGTCCGAAATTAAAACATTTCAATGGTGATTAGAGGGTTCAGCCCTCCGAGATAGTTGAACATTACATTGCAAGTTCGTAGTAACAAAAGAAGGTTGTTATTTTATGCGATAAGACTTAATTTAACTTTTTATTCCGTTTCAATATTACTACAGACGTAGAAGTTTTTAGATGTTAGGATTAATTCGTAAATTCTTCGGGTCCAAGAACAGAAACCAAGAAATACAACATTAATAGATGTCTAACCCAATCTTCAAGCTGTCATCTATCATTTATTTGGTTAATGCGGGGATATATGTGCCAAGTTCGCAATACAGGATGCTTACGGAAATTAACTGTAACATCCCAAATTTTGGGTTTTCAAAAATTTTGGTTTTGTTTAGCTTTCCAAAAATTTTCGTTGATTTTCTCGCGTTTATAAAACTTGATTTGAATTTTCTAAAAGCTAAAACAATTTAATTTGATTATTATAAACCTCAAATAAAATTTATTTTATTTTATTTGGATTCTCAAGCCTTCAAGAAGTTCTTCTCAGAATTTTTGAGATTTTTCGGAGCTCGTTTGCTATTTATTGGATTTATTCGGAATCGATTTGTATTAAGCCCTTTTATTGAAATTAATTAATTATTTGGAAAAGTTTATATAAAGTTTTGTTAGAAATATTTTATTTGAGTTGGAAATGTCTCAAAATATTTTCTGGAATTTTTCTAGAATTTTTCTTCTATTTTTAGTGTCTCTATCGATTTATTTGATTTTGTGGAATTAATTTTATTCGGAAATTGCTGGAATTTCGAAAATGGCTGTGGCTCATTCTCTCTCTCTCCCGCTGCTCACACCGCCAACTGCACAACGCCCACCCCTCGCGCCCCACTCCCGCCTCCGAATCCGCCCATCAAGACGCAGGCTGCCCACGCTGGCGCCGGCCGCTGGGCCAGCCACAAGACGCCAAAGTCGCTGGCCAGCCTGAAGAATGGCTTCACCCTCGCCAATGCGCTTCCAGCGAGGCCACGCCGCCTGGATCCGCCCCATGCACGGTAAGTGCTCGATAAAATGCCCAAACCGACTCCAAACACCTTCAAACGCGCCCAAACTTGATTTTTCTTGATCTAGCCTCTTCCCCAAACCTATATAAGTGCCCCTAGACCTCTCTCACGGATATACAACCTCGGATCATCTCCAAAACTCCGAGATCCATCCAATGTCGCCCGAACGCCGCCAACGCCTACGGTAACTTTGGAGCCGTCCCGGCAACTCGTCGACTCTTTTCGAGATCCGCCTTTCTCCGTGGTGTGCCACAAGGTACCATCTACTTGCTGTCCAAAATTCAGCCAATTTGGTCCACGGGATCGTGTTACGGCCGCTTTCAATCTCGAATCTTGCCGAGGCCATAACTCCTCAATTTTTCGAGTTTGACGGTGAAATGTTTTGTGTAGACTCCTGGGATGTCCTCTATAGGATGCACATCTTGCCCTAAGGTTTTGCCTCCTCTGGATTTGGCGCAGAAAATAAATTCTCCGCTTAGGACTGCCCGCAGACAATGGCAAACTTCTCGCTGCCTCGCTGTTCCAGAAGGTATTTCTTCGAGCCACCGTCCACGGTGCAGCCTCTTGTCCCATCTAGCTCTCGGTCCAAATTTCTCATTAAGTTCCGATCATTATTCTAGAAGTTATGGCCATCCAAAGTTTTGATCCAAAACCCGTTAACGCTGGCCAGATTAATCCTAAGGGCGCCGCAAAATCCACCTATACCGCTGAGATCGTCTCGCCGCCGTTTCACGCAGAGACATTCTCCCTTTGCCATCCCATCCTCCGGAATTTTTTTATATATTTAGGCCACCGCTTGCTCGCCGCGCCGCTTTGACGGGTTATTTTATTCAAGCCCGGCCGTGTTGTCGCTGGGTCCGTAGGGATCATCTTACTGTTTTGGTCCATCTTTAGAGTTCTTTGGTCTCCGCTTGTCGAGAAGCCCGATTCGGCCTTAAACCCGCCGTTTTTCAACCTAGTTCGTGCGCCGGCTCGCGCACCGGTTAGCCGCCCTGGTAGCGTTTCTACCGCTGCCATGTCGCTGCACCGGCCGCTACTGGGCTTCATGAAGTCTCCTATCATTGTTGACTTCCACCGTTAACGCTCGCGTTAATCGCTCCACCGCTAACGCCTCCACCGCACGCTTCGGCACGTTAACGCGTTAACGCTTCTATTAACGCTTCTTCCGCAACGCCTGCTAACGCCTCCGCTAACGCTTTGCCGACAATGTTTCACCGTTAATACTGGGCTGCTAACGCCCGCTGGTAACGCCTTGCCGTTAACGCTTTTGTCATTGACGCTTGCTGTTAACGCCTCCGTTAATGTTTCTCTAACGCCCGCTGCACGTTGCCGCTAAACGCTTTCTCCGTTAACGCTTTGCCGCAACGCCTGTCGTTAACATTCCACCGCTAACGCTTATCGTTACCATCGCTTAACGCTTTCATCGCACCATTGGCTCTCTTCGCCGCTGTCATCGCGATGCGGTATTCTTGCACAAACTCCTAGTGCGATGCCTTCACTGTTCTATCATCGCGACGTGAGCCTAGTCTCATCGTCATATCATCTTCAAGCCGACCAAAACTCTAATCAAGACCGGTTTGATGAACTAAGTTTATCGTGGAGCCGCGTTGTTATCTTTGCAATCTTTTCCGTTGTCTCAACCGTGGTAAGACGCTTTGTCTTGTCTTATCCCTCAAGACCTAATTCGCTTTAATCGAATTCCTTCGTGACTTGGTCGATAGACCATTGGCCATCCGTCATACCCTCGTGCTTCGATCTATCCGCTTCTCTTTTGTTTGGATCGCGTGTCCGCTCGGGTCAACAAAAGTCAACTTCAAGAATCGCTTTAGTTCATCATAACTAACATATTCAGTATGGACCCGATCTATAGATCGAGAGCCCATATGTCGCTATTCGTCTAATCAAGATAATAACTCGGAAGAAATATTCTTCGAATATTATTCTTTCTTTCCCGCTTATTAATCTTTCCTTTCTGTTTTGCCGAAGCCCGCTCTTCTTTGTCAACTCTTCTTCGATCTAACTGCTCGAGTTCCCAAATCTCTCCCAAGCCGCTCAATGTCGTTCGTTTAATTTGGAGTTTACTTGATTTGTCTTTGAATTGGTTTGTATTTGCTTCTTCCTTAATCGTTAGACGTGTCGTCCTAAGTCGCTCGAACGAGCCGAGGATCGAGAAAGTGGAAGTTGAAGCTCGAGGATCAAGGATCAAGGATAAAGAGTAAAAGATGCAAAGTTTGCAAGTACTGTGCAAGTTGTGCTTTGACCATGTTGATCCTATTTCAAATCTATTTTGATTTAAACTATTGCATGCTAGTTCAATTAGAAAGATATTTGGTTTAAACATGGGGTTAGATAAATACCAATTTGCTATATGACACCTTGATTACTTAAGTATGTGCCATGACCCTTTGTCACCCTAGTTGTGGTTTACTAGTTGGACATTATTAAATTGCCAACATGGGTTTAGATCAGAGTATAACCGCTTAGACCTGCTACGTGCTCATGACATGATTTTGGATAAACAAATGCTAATATTGACTTAATGATATATTGAACCTCGCTTTTGGAAAAGTATCATGTGATGTTGATGGCACGTGGTGCATGGTAATCAACCTGGGTTTGATAAACGCTGACCGGCATGTGGCAAGAGTAATCGTGGGCCGGGCCATTGTGGCATTGGGAGTGTTGATTTGGTTTTTCTAGTCTTGCCTGGTCACTCTAAGGACTTAACCTTGCAAGCCTTTGAACTGGTCATACTTGCAACCACATGGCTGGAATGGGACGGCCCTAGTTGACTAAGTCGCTAAGGACTCACTTGTGGAGCCTCAGGTGTGTCGGCCATTACATCGCTTGTGTGATTGTACGGGAGCCGATCGTGGTCGTGGCCAGTACCCATCTAACGGTGTGTTGGTCCCATACTTCGCCTTGGCTAAGGAAGAGGATGGTGTAGAGCACGCATCGAGAGGACCACCGTGTTGTTTGAGGCTTCCGAAAGGCTTTTGTTATGATCGCCATTCGCGATACTCTTGTATGGCGATTCACTACGACGTGGTGAGTGGATTGTATCTTGTGGGTAAAGTGCATAACCTCTCGGCAGAGTGTAGAATCTATTTGAATAGCTTTAGTCCACAGATCGACAATGCTCTGAATTACAAACTAAGGGTTAGATTTTCAAAATAACTTGATTTGAAAAGTTGGGTTGGTTTAACAATGAAGATGATGGAAATGTGGTTTAGGATGGGAAAATGTTTGTTAAACTTCTTGAAAGTTATTTATGTTTTACTTTATATCTACCGCTTCGAATCTACTTTTATTACTTGTCAAAGTCACATCGCAAATATACTCCTGAGCTATTCCTTTGTACCAAGCCATGCATATAGTATATTAGCTTGCATTCTGCAGGCATGACTTGGTTTGAGTACTCAAGTACTCACCCTTGCCTCAACACAATACCGCTTGAAGAGGAGACTATGCGCTTTGAGGAGGAGTTCCAAGAGGACCCGCTACTTAGGGATGCGAGCTCAGCTTGTTCGTGGTATACTGGATGGCGCCACTAAGTTTATTTGATTTTCCACGCTATTGTTTCTCTCTCAATAAGTTTCACTCTCACGAGGCATACATTTGTAACTTGACCATGAGGTCAAGTAACCAGCTTGGTTATTTAAATAAAGTACTTTGATAATATCGACAGTATGATTGTGATATTTACCGATGTTAAGACATGTGCACTAGCTGCTCTCGACTAGTGCGCCGAATACACAGAGGGTCCGATTTGCAAATTCTGGTCCCGACAGAGGTGGTATCGAGCCATACCGATCGTAGGACTTGACCTCAGATAGATTGGCCGCCTTTAGGAGCTTCAAAATTATTTTCTAAAGAGAAAAAATTTAACTTGAAAGAATAATACATTCTTGACTTATCTTATTCTTCCATTCTTTCCTCTTTGCCGAAAAGTTCCATCCTTCCTTCGATTTAAAATGGAAATCTTACCTGAGTTGTTCCCAATAGTTAACGATGGTTCACACTTAAGGAGAAAGTATCTGATGTCGCTGCCAACCCCAAGATCGTGGAAGTAAGAGATCATCGAGCTCAAGAGAAATGGATCGATGGAAGTATTCCGTAAGCTTGAAGAACCAAAGGCTTAGTAGTAAGTTGAGACTCATGTGTGAGAGTCAAAGGCTCTTAAGATATGAGTGTTACCCTTTTAGATGCTAGATTATTGTGTGCTTAGAATTTGGATCTTTCTTGATTGTTGAGTGTGCAAGATGTGTTGCAAAGCTTTTAGGCTTGGATAAGCAACCATACCTAGTTTTTAGTTGTTTTTATAAGTTTTTGGGTTAAACTCGTTTCTCCCGCATTAGATTCTTGAACCTCATCTATGCTTTTCCTCTTACCTAAAAACCTGGAGTGGACAAAAGATGGAAAGGACCACTACAGCTACTTTAGAGGCGCTCAAGCCGGGCTTCGGTTACTAGTGGAGCTGTTAAAGCAGATAGTGACCAAGCACGTCCAATCGTACTCAACCGCGTGACAATTCAACACTTGACTGGCTTTGTCCCCACCCAAACTCAGCTATGCATAATGATGCAACAGATGAATGTTATCAAGCACAATCAACTCCTCCACCATCAAGTCGCGAACTCCTCCTGCTCACAAACAAAGTTTGCCTTGTTCATAAAGACTAAAACCACCCATCGCTTTGATGGATTAGCCACTCTCAAAGACGAGAAATGTGGCTTCGTGTCATAGAAGAGAAGCTTGCTTGGGTACAATGTGAAGATGAGGAGAAGGTCCCCATGCTACTTGCCGCTTAGGAAGGAGATGCATTAGCCTGGAAGAGAGTTTCTACGCCACCTCTAAGATGGACATACTATCACTTGCTAAATTGCCACCGCCCTTCGCTTTGTTAAGGCCATCGTAAGATAGTGTGACTACCGCGAAGTTCAGAGAAGAGTACAACCCCGACCTAATACCATACCGAGATGTTGTTCTTTGAAGTGTTGTCACCAAACAAGTTAGAAGACCGTGCATGCATCCGATGTGGAGAAATAGGATACACCGCTGATGAACATGCAATCAATTGTTCCAAATTGTGAAGGAAGCCATTTACCATCTGAGAATGTCCTATGCGCAATATCACCCGCTATCTTTATGGGTCGGATCATTGCGCCACCAATGTCCCTTAGATCCAATAGTGACTGGCCGGATCTAAGATCGGGCCGAGAGAATTTTCGAAATGTCACATTGCTCAAGAGTTAGCAAAAAGAGAAGGATTGCCATCCGCACCAGCTATGCCACGTGAAGAAAAGAAGAAGAAGCATGTCAACCCTATCCATCTACCTCAGGAAATAAGTGATACTTGGTCACCATGGAATTGTTTCTTGTGTGATAAATGAGGTCATTGGCTCAGAGAATGCCCCACCAACCCGACACGATGACCCAAACGCTCATGTTACAACCGTGGAAAGTGAGTGGTAGGACTATGGAAGCAACTTGCTTTAAGGAGTCGCTTGAAGCAGGAAGAATTGGTTAACAAGACCCCGATCCGTAAGATGAATGCAAGGAATTGAAGACCACCGCAGCGCCTAAAGTTGGTCAATGAGGACCACCGCAATAAATAATGAGGAGTGCCTCAACAACTCACCGCCATACTACTCTGACTTTGTTCAAGACACCTTCACTAAGCCGCTTCACTCGATGGTCGAGTTTCCATAACATCAACCTAGTGAAAAGTTCTCAAGGAAGAAGCCTGGTTTCTAGAGCGCCCCATGGCCTACCGTCACCAGGATATTTTTCTAATCACCGCTCGTAAGAAAGTGGTCACCGCCGATCGTGATCGATCTCACCGGCCTACCAAGATTAGTGCCATGTCGAGGAAGCCAACGGATGTCACCAAGTGTTGCTTCAGATGCAATGAGTCGACACTTTGATAATAGTTGTCCTAGAGAAAAGATATTTTATCTGCCCACTTCAATCTAGTCCTTCACTCACCGAGACACTTACGTTAGAAAGTGAATTGTGAAGGAGTATTCGGCTGATACGTAGTTTCGCCAAAGAATCAAGTTTATTAAAGATAGTGCTGCATCAACCTAATGCTATTCAAGTCTTGTTTAAAACCACGTAATCACAAGTAAGCTTTGTTGTCGATACATGTACTCATTCAATTTCTAGAAGAAGTTTTTAAAATCAAGTGTTTAGGAAACGTAGCAAGGAGCCTATCAATGGAGTTACTAAACGCCACATGAGTGCAGTTAAGATGTTCAAGATTTCGACAAAGTTAGTATCAAGATTTTCCGTAGAAGAAGTATCTCGTGGCGAAAATCGCATACGTTGAGTCGGTGGACTTGTAAGAGGATCTCATCCGCAAGGAGCGACTGCAAAAATTTTGGATGTTACTAAGCGTTTGTTGAAGCGACCCTGTCGGTGTGTAGTTGCTTGGAAGTTCGAGGAAGCTCAAGAGTTGAGTCCCCTAAACCTAATTCTATAGTCGACCACTGAATCTCGGGGCGAGATTACATTAAGGGGGTAGATTTGTAACATCCCAAATTTTGGGTTTTCAAAAATTTTGGTTTTGTTTAGCTTTCCAAAAATTTTCGTTGATTTTCTCGCGTTTATAAAACTTGATTTGAATTTTCTAAAAGTTAAAACAATTTAATTTGATTATTATAAACCTCAAATAAAATTTATTTTATTTTATTTGGATTCCTCGTGCTTCAAGAAGTTCTTCTGTAATTTTTGAGATTTTTCGGAGCTCGTTTGCTATTTATTGGATTTATTCGGAATCGATTTGTATTAAGCCCTTTTATTGAAATTAATTAATTATTTGGAAAAGTTTATATAAAGTTTTGTTAGAAATATTTTATTTGAGTTGGAAATGTCTCAAAATATTTTCTGGAATTTTTCTAGAATTTTTCTGCTATTTTTAGTGTCTCTATCGATTTATTTGATTTTGTGGAATTAATTTTATTCGGAAATTGCTGGAATTTCGAAAATGGCTGTGGGCTCATTCTCTCTCTCTCCTCCCGCTCGGCCCACACCGCCAACCGCCGCCTCCACCCCGCGCCACCCCGGCAAGCCCCTCGCGCCTCGCGTCTTGGCGCCGGCTGCCCACGGCCACCTGCTCGCCAAGACGCCAGGCCGGCCCAGCCGCGCCAGCCCAGCAGCGCCCACCCCCGCCACGTGTCGCCTCCAGGCGAGGCCACGTCGCCCGGATCCGTCCCATGCACGGTAAGTGCTCGATAAAATGCCCAAACCGACCCAAACACCTCCAAACGCGTCCAAACTTGATTTTTCTTGATCTAGCCTCTTCCCCAAACCTATATAAGTGCCCCTAGACCTCTCCCACGGATATACAACCTCCGGATCATCTCCAAAACTCCGAGATCCATCCAATGTCGCCCGAACGTCGCCCAACGTCGGCCGAACTTTGGAGCCGCGTCCCGGGCAACTCGTCGACTCTTTTCGAGATCCGTCTTCTCCGTGGTGTGCCACAAGGTACCATCTACTTGCTGTCCAAAATTCAGCCAATTTGGTCCACGGGATCAAAAGTTACGGCCGTTTCAATCTCGAATCGTGCCGAGGCCATAACTCCCTCAATTTTTCGAGTTTGACGGTGAAATGTTTTGTGTAGACTCCTGGGGATGTCCTCTATAGGATGCACATCTTGCCCCAAGGTTTTGCCCTCTGGATTTGGCGCAGAAAAATAAATTCTCCGTTTAGACTGCGTTCAGCGGCAAACTTCCTCGCGCGTTCCCGCTGTTCCAGAAGGTATTTCTTCGAGCCACCTGCGTCACGGTGTGCCTCTTGGTCCCATCTAGCTCTCGGTCAAATTTCGTTAAGTTCCGATCATTATTCTAGAAGTTATGGCCATCCAAAGTTTTGATCCGAAACCCGTTAATCGCCAGTTTGTGATTAATCCGGAAGGGCGCCGCAAAATCCGCCTATACCGTTGAGATCGTCTCGCCGCGTTCTACGCAGTAGACATTCTCCCTTTGCCATCCCATCCTCCGGAATTTTTTTTATATATTTAGGCCACCGTTTGCCGTCGCCGCGCGTCGCCTTTTGACGCCGGTTATTTTGGTTCGCTCCGGCCGTGTTGTCGCGTCCGTAGGATCATCTTGTACTGTTTTGGTCCATCTTTAGAGTTCTTTTGGCCTCCGTTTGCCGAGAAGCCGATTCCGCCCTAAACCCGTCGTCTTTCAACCTAGCCCGTGCCGCCGGTTCGCGCACCGGTTAGCCGTCCTTGGTAGCGTTCTACCGCGGCCATGTCGTTGCACCGACGGTCGCTACTTCGCTTCATGAAGTCTCCTATCATTGTTGACCTCCACCGTTAACGTTCGCCGTTAACGTTCCACCGTTAACGTTCTGCCGTTAACGTTCGCCGTTAACGTTTCCCCGTTAACGTTCTTCCGTTAACGTTCCGTTAACGTTCCTCCGCTAACGTTTTGCCGACAATGTTTCACCGTTAACACTCTGTCGTTAACGCGCTCGTGGTAACGTCCTTGCCGTTAACGTTTTGTCATTGGCGCCGTCGTTAACGCCTCCGTTAATGTTTCCCGCTAACGCTCCGTCGTTAACGTTTGCCGTTAAACGTTTCTCCGTTAACGTTTTGCCGTTAACGCCTGCTGCGTTAACATTCCACGCGTTAACGTTTCATCGTTAACGTTCCATCGTTAACGTTTCATCGTTAACGATTGGCTCTCTTCGCCTCGTTGTCATCGCATGCGTGTATTCTTGCACAAACCCTAGTGCGATGCCTTCACTGTTCTATCATCATGGCGTGAGCCTAGTCTCATCGTCCATATCATCTTCAAGCCGAATCAAAACTCTAACGAAGACCGGTTTGATGAACTAAGTTTATCGTGAGCGCGTTGTTATCTTTGCAATCTTTAGGTTGTCTCAACCGTGGTAAGACGCTTGTCTTGTCTTATCCTCAAGACCTAATCTGCCTTTAATCGAGAATTCCTTCGTGGACTTGGTCGATAGACCATTGGCCATCTGTCATACCACGTGCCCGATCTATCCGTCTCTCTTTTGTTTTGTGTCAGTTCGGTCAACAAAAGTCAACTTCAAGAATCAGTTTAGTTCACTGCGAACTAACATATCCGTATGGACCCGATCTATAGATCGAGCCCATATGTCGCTATCTGTCCAATCAAGATAATAACCGGAAGAAATATTCTTGGAATATTATTCTTTCTTTCGATTATTAATCTTTCCCTTTTAGGTGTTTTGCGAAAGCCCGATTCTCTTTGTCAACTCTTGATCTAATCCGTTCGAGTTCCCAAATCTCTCCCAAGCCGTTGTGCCCAATGTTCGTTCTTAATTTGGAGTTTACTTGATTTGTCTTTTGAATTGGTTTGTATTTGCTTCTTCCTTAATCGTTAGGCGTGTCGTCGGAAGTCGTTCGAGCAGTGAGGATCGAGAAAGTGGAAGTTGAAGCTCGAGGATCAAGGATCAAGGATAAAGAGTAAAAGATAAAGTTTGCAAGGGCCAGGCAAGTTGTGCTTTGACCATGTTGATCCTATTTGAAATCTATTTTGATTTAAACTATTGCATGCTAGTTCAATTAGAAAGATATTTGGTTTAAACATGGGGTTAGATAAATACCAATTTGCTATATGACACCTTGATTACTTAAGTATGTGCCATGACCCTTTGTCACCCTAGTTGTGGTTTACTAGTTGGACATTATTAAATTGCCAACATGGGTTTAGATCATTTGTAGTATCTTGCTTAGACACACTACGTGCTCATGACATGATTTTGGATAAACAAATGCTAATATTGACTTAATGATATATTGAACCTGTTTTGGAAAAGTATCATGTGATGTTGATGGCACGTGGTGCATGGTAATCAAGCGGGGTTTGATAAGCGATTTTCGGCCAGGGGCATGTGGCAAGAGTAATCAGTGGGCGTTGTGGCATTGGGAGTGTTGATTTGGTTTTGGGTAGTCTTGCCCTGGTCACTCTAAGGACTTAACCTTGCAAGCCTTTGAACTGGGTCATACTTGCAACCACATGGTGGAATGGGGCGGCCCTAGTTGACTAAGTCGCTAAGGACTCACTTGTGGAGCCTCGGGTGTCGATTACACCGTTTGTGTGATTATGCGGGAGCGTATCGTGGCGTGGCCGGTACCCATCTAACGGTGTGTTGGTCCCATACTTCGCCTTGGCTAAGGGAAGGGATGGTGTAGAGCACGTCTTAGGAGAGGACCACTGTGTTGTTTGAGGCTTCCGAAAGGCTTTGTTATGATCGCTCATTCGCATACTCTTGTATGGCGATTCACGGTGACGTGGTGAGTGGATTGTATCTTGTGGGTAAAGTGCATAACCTCTGCAGAGTGTAGAATCTATTTGAATAGCCAGGAGTCCACGATCTTTGGACAATGCTCGGGAATTACTGATCAAGGGTTAGATTTTACGAAAATAACTTGGATTTGAAAAGTTGGGTTGGTTTAACAATGAAGATGATGGAAATGTGGTTTAGGATGGGAAAAAAGTTTGTTAAACTTCTTGAAAAGTTCTTTATGTTTTACTTATATCTACTGCTGTCGAATCTACTTTTATTACTTGTCAAAAGTCATTTCTGCAAATATACCCTGAGCTATTCCTTTGTACCAAGCCATGCATATAGTATATTAGCTTGCATTCTGTGCATGACTTGCTGAGTACCAAGTACTCACCCTTGCCTCAACACAATACCAGTTGAAGAGGAGACTATGCCAGTTTCGGAGGAGGAGTTCCAAGAGGACCCGTCTACTTAGGGATGCGAGCGGTCAGGTTGCACTGTGGTATCTTGGATGGCGCCACGAAGTTTATTTGATTTTCATTGCTATTGTTTCTCTCTGAATAAGTTTCGCCCTACGAGGCATACATTTGTAACTTGACCATGAGGTCAAGTAACCAGTTTGGTTATTTAAATAAAGTACTTTGATAATATCGATTGGTATGATTGTGATATTTACCGATGTTAAGACTGTGTGCACTAGCGCGTTCCTGGACTAGTGCTGAATACACAGAGGGTCCGGATTTGCAAATTCGGGGTCCCGACATTAACGCATGCATACATTCATTTGTTTAAAACAACAGAATCTAAGTAAAATAATGTGAACATAACCTAAGTAAAATAATGGGAACAACATGATCGAAGGAGGTGCTTACCTTGCTCGGAGTTTTCTACAACGGAGACGAGGTCGACGGGTCCAGTCTCTACAACATCGGTATCTACACGAAGCAAAAACATTAGTAAGAACCAAAAGAATTAATAAGTCAAAATAACTTACCAAGGTCCAGAGGTTCGGCGCACCAATTTTTAAGTCAGATTAAACAGCTACATTTGGTTCAAGTTATTAAGTTGAGAAAGGAGGTCAACTCCTTTCGGGTCCAAGTAGAGATTACGTCCAAAAATAAAAACAGTCCTTCGCTTCTGCGAATAATCGTTTGAAATAAATAGAGTCCAACGTTCCAACGTTCCAACGCAAGCTCGGCAGAGGGTCCTGACCTCTGCAGAGACTATAATCCTAATAGATGGTTGTTATTTTATGCAAGAATAGTTGATTTAACTTTTCATCCTATTTTAATATTCTTACAGATGTGACATTAGCATGAGTTACGATTATTTCGCAAGTTGTGCAGTTACCACCTACGAATTATTTTTGGGTAACCTCGAAGCTACTGATTTTACAAGAATTGCATGGTCTTCTATCACTCAACTTGCAACTAGGCTGAATATAGCATGTCAAAAGCTACAGATAAATTATTATTGTAGCACGATTGCCAAACTAAATTTTAGTAATGTGCACCTTGATTGCTGTAGCAACAGTTTTATGATGAAGACCGCTTGTGACTTCGGTTGTGTCAGTACTATGATTTCCTGTAACACCCCAATTTTTGCTTTTCATGAAATTAAATATTATTTTGCACATTTGTGAATTTTTGGAATTTTCTGGAATTTATTTGGATTTATTTGGATTTAATTTGAATTTATTCCATATTGAGATAATTAAAGAAATTAAATTTTCAAATAAAGTTTTGTTGGAAATATTTTATTTGAGTCCCAAATGCCCTAAAATATTTTCCAGAATTTTTCTGGAATTTTTCTGAGTTGTTTGCTATTTTCTAATGATTTAAATGAATTTCTGGAAATTATTTTGTATATTAAATCGCTGGAAAATAGAAAGCGGTCGATTCTTGTTCCTCGGGTCCGAGTCGGACTCGAGTCTAACCCGAACCCGACCGAGCCACGTGACTCGACTCGACCGCGTCGGATCATAACTCGCCCGACCGTTGGATCTAGATCCAACGGCCAGCCACCAGCCGCGTCGCGCGCGCGTGAAGACCGCCCGATCGGGGCCACATGGACGACCACGATTGCATCGTCTACCCGAGTCACGCTCGGATTGCGCCGCCGCGGGGCCACCGCGTCCGTTAGGGTTTCATGGAAAACCCGCACGCCGAGGCTCCATTTAAAGGGGCGACCCCGCCGCCACCTTCTCCTTGTCCCTACGCGTTGTTTGCCCTAGACGTTGGTGCCTGAGCCGACGCCGAACCGTGCCAATTTCTCGCCGAAGTTGGCGCACCACCGCCACGGTTTTCCGCGTGTGACGCCGTCGTCGAGGCTTCTTCCGCCGCGTGGAGTGCAGATCCGGAGAAACGCGTCGAGGCAGCGCTTAGGGCACCCTTCGTTTCATCGAGTCACGCCGACACGCCGCGCCGTAGTCATCTTCTTCGCTCTGCGTAGGGACTCGCCACCGTGCCATTGCCGAAGCCGCGAAGCTTGTCCGCCGTCCGATCCCCATCCGACGCTCGAGGTGAGGCCACGTATTCCTTTTTGCGTAGAGACTTAGATGCATTACGGGCCGTCAGATCTAGATCTTGCGGTGTAGATTGGATCGAGTAGTACCGTTTAGGGCTATTAGTCACCGTTCGATTTAGATCCAAAGGACGAGATGGAGCCACGTGCGCTTAACGGCGGTCTGGCGGGTTAGATGTGGGACGTTAGATCTAGAATCAAGGGTTGAGACACACCCACGTGTCTCACGCCGGGTCTATCCACGTCGCCGTTAAACCGCGACGGATGGATGCGATCCGAGCCATCCAATTTCGAATTTAGGGTTTAGATCTACCGCAGCCAAAACCAATCCGGACGTGACACGTGGCCGGGGGCTTGTCACACCGTGCGGGCGTGCACGTGCCACTGACCCGTGGGACCCGCATGTCAGCGACCGTGCGCTATGGACCGGATCCACCGTGGACCCGTGCCGCCCGTGGACCCAGTCCATGGACCGAGACACGTGGTAGCACCCGGGGCATGCCACGTGGCATGATGACGTCATGCTGACGTCATCGTGGAGACCGTTCGGTCTTGGCGTCGGCCAGTCACTGTGGACCAATCACAGGCCGACACGTGTCTTCGCTGACGCAATAATTAATTTCCGAAAAAGAAAATGATTTATTAATTCGAAATAATGATTTCAGATTTTGATTCAAAACTTCAAACGCTTATAACTTTTGCGTTTCAACTCCGATTTGAGTGATTCAAATTTCTAAATTTGTATAAAATTGAGATATACCTAATTATGAATTTTATTTAATTTTTGGACTAAAGTTTTCCTCAGTAATATTATTTAATTGATTATTTAAACTTCAAAATGCTATAACTTTTGCATTTTAACTCCGAATTTGACGATTCCAGTTTCTAAAAATTCATAAAATTATGCTCTCTCTGGTTATGGACTTTATTTGGATGTTTGGATACTTTTGTCTACTATTTTATTCATTGGTTGCTATTTGCACGCTTTACGAGTAGACGTTGAAGTGCCAGAAGGATTCGAAGGAGAAGTATTGACTCAGGATCCAACTCAAGACCAAGAATAAGTACTTTTTGAAGGCAAGTTATGCTTTGACCATATTGATCCTATTTGAAACCTATTTTGATTTAACTTATTGCATGCTAGTTCAATTAGAAAATACTTTATTTAATTCTGGGGAATTAGATAAATGCCTAATTGTTGTATGACACCTTGGTTAATTAAATATGTGCCATGACCCCTTGTCACCCTAGTTGTGGTTTACTAGTTGGACATAATTAAATTGCCAACATGGGTTTTAGACCGTTGTAGTATATTGCTTAGACCTGCTACGTGCTCATAACATGATTTTGGACAATCAAATGTTAATATTGACTTAAATGATATATTGAACCTGTTTTGGAAAGGTATCATGTGATGTTGATGGCACGTGGTGCATGGTAATCAACTGGGCTTTGATAAATAGCTTTTGACCGGGGCATGTGGCAAGAATGATCAGGTGGGCCAGTTGTGGCACCGGGAATGTTGGTTTGGTTCTTCGGGTAGTCTTACCCTGGTCACCCTAAGGACTTCACCTTGCAAGCCTTTGAACTGAGTTAATCTTGCAACCACATGTCTGTAATGGGACGGACCTAGTTGATTAAGTTGTTAATAACGTACCTGTGGGACCTCAGGAGGTCAACTACACCCTTTGTGTAAGTTATGCGGGGAGCGTCTGGGGTTGCGGCAGTACCCATCTAACGGTTGGTTGGCCTAAACTTCGCCTTAGCTAAGGGAAGGGTTAGTGTGCAACAACCGGGGAGGACCACTTGTCTTTGTTAGAAGTTTAGAAAGACTTTGTTACTGAACTTCGCCTTTGTGGTGTTTGATTTGTATCTTGTGGGTAAAGTGCATAACCTCTGCAGAGTGTATAATCTATTCGAATAGCCGTGTGTCATGGTATTGGACATCGCTCGGGAATAACAGTCAAGGGTTAGACTTTCATGAAAATAACTTGGACATGAAAGGTAGGGTTTGGTTAAAAATAATGTTGTCAAGGGAAATGTGGATTAGGAATGGGAAAGATGTTGATTAAACTCTGGAAAAGTTATTGATGTTATACTTGTTTCTCCGCTTTGAATCTACTTATGCTACTTGTCAAATCTTTGTTTCTTGCAAATATACCTTGAGCTATTCCTTTGTATCAAGCCATGCATATAGTATATTAGCTTGCATTACATGCATGACTTGCTTGAGTCTGAAGTACTCACCCTTGCCGCAATACAACACCAGTTGAAGAAGAGACTACACCAGCTTTGGAGGAGGAGCTCCAAGAGGAACCGTCTACTTAGGAGCGAGCCCGATCGGTTGCTGTGGTATCTTGGATGGCGCCACGATGTTATCTTATTTTTCCGCTGCTATTATTTCTCTCTTAATAAGTTTCGCCTGAGGCGATATTTGTAACTTGACCATAAGGTCGAGCAACCAGTTTGACTATTTAATTAAAGTACTTTATTAGTATCGAGTGGTATGATTGTGATATTTACCGATGTTAAGACTGTGTGCACTAGCGCGTTCCTGGACTAGTGCTGAATACACAGAGGGTCCGGATTTGCAAATTCGGGTCCCGACATTTCCGCTGCATAACCAAAAATGGAACCCAATTAATATTAACTTCACATGTTAATCGATAATATAACCACGCAATACTACTCAAATAGCTTTGCTTTACTGCCGCTACTCAAATACCACGTCGCAGAATATTCGTCCGCGTAACCTCGCGCTCGTAGAACTTCACTCACTGGAACCTCACTTCACTCACCGAAAAACTCACTGAAACCACTGAACCCTCTTGCTCGTCACTAAGCACGAAGCAAAAATCGCGATCGTCCAGTGTTCTCTCCTCCTTCTTATAGGCCTGTCTCCGCAAATCACCATGGACAAATTTGCCTGATGCTTTGCTCCACAGTTCTTCCTGTTTCGCTTTCGGTGCATCGTGAGGAGTGCTTGGTCGGTCCCCCCTTGGCCGCACATGCCCCTGCGATTAGTGCTTTGGCCCGTTCCTTCACTCAGTTGCCTGGCCGCACGCTACTCATGGATCACCGGTCCCCATGCGCTGTCGACGTCATGGCCGGCTCCCCATGCGCCGTCGATCTCATGGCCGGCTCCCCATGTGCCGTCCATCTCTTGGCCGGTTCCCCAGGACCCATGTCGGGACCCCGAATTTGCAAATCCGGACCCTCTGTGTATTCAGCACTAGTCCAGGAACGCGCTAGTGCACACAGTCTTAACATCGGTGAATATCACAATCATACCACTCGATACTAATAAAGTACTTTAATTAAATAGTCAAACTGGTTACTCGACCTTAAGGTCAAGTTACAAATGTATGCCTCGCAGGGCGAAACTTATTAAGAGAGAAATAGTAGCAGCGGAAAAATCAAATAACTTCGTGGCGCCATCCAGTATACCACAGGCAACTGACTGGGCTCGCTTCCCTAAGTAGACGGTTCCTCTTGGAGTTCCTCCTCCAAAGCTGGTGTAGTCTCCTATTCAACTGGTGTTGTAGGGTGGCAAGGGTGAGTACTTGGTACTCAGCAAGTCATGCGCAGAATGCAGCTAATATACTACATGCATGGCTTGGTACAAAGGAGTAGCTCAAGGTATATTTGCGAAATGACATTTAACAAGTATCATAAGTAGATTCGAAAGCAGTAGAAACAAGTATAGCATAATTAACTTTTCAAGGAGTTTAATAAACATCTTTCCCATCCTAATCCACATTTCCATCAACATCATTATTAATCCAACCCAACCTTTCAAACCCAAGTTATTTTTTTGAGAAAATCTAACCCTTGATTGTAATTCCCGAGCGATGCCCAATACCGCGGACACGGCTATTCGAATAGATTCTACACTCTGCAGAGGTTATGCACTTTACCCACAAGATACAGTCAAACACCACAAAGGCGAGTTCCCGTAACAAAGTCTTTCGAAAACCTCTAACAATACAAGTGGTCCTCCCCGGTTATTGCACACTAACCCTTCCCTTAGCTAAGGCGAAGTTTAGGCCAATCAACCGTTAGATGGGTACACTGGCCTCACCGAGACGTTCCAGTACAACTTACACAAAGGGTGTAGTTGACCTCACGAGGTCCCACAGTGCGTTATTAGCAACTTAATCAACTAGGTCCGTCCCATTCTGAGACATGTGGTTGCACGTTAGACCAGTTCAAAGGCTTGCAAGGTTAAGTCCTTAGGGTGACCAGGCAAGACTACCCGAAGAACCAAATCAACATCCCCAATGCCACAACCGGCCCACTGATTATTCTTGCCACATGCCGGCCGAAAAACTATTTATCAAACCCCAGTTGATTACCATGCACCACGTGCCATCAACATCACATGATACCTTTCCAAAACAGGTTCAATATATCATTAAGTCAATATTAACATTTGTTTGTCCAAAATCATGTCATGAGCACGTAGCAGGTCTAAGCAGTTTACTACAAACGGTCTAAAACCCATGTTGGCAAGTTAATAATGTCCAACTAGTAAACCACAACTAGGGTGACAAGGGTCATGGCACATACTTAAGTAATCAAGGTGTCATACAGCAAATTGGTACTTATCTAATTCCCCAAATTTAAATAAGGTATTTTCTAATTAAACTAGCATGCAATAGGTTAAATCAAAATAGATTTCGAAATAGGATCAACATGGTCAAAGCACAACTTGCCTTCAAAAAGTACTTGTTCTTGGTCTTGAGTTGGATCCTGAGTCAATACTTCTCCTTCAAATCCTTCCGGCACTTCCACGTCTACTCGTAAAGCGTGCAAATAGCCAATTCACGAATAAACAATAGGCAAAAAGTATCAAAACATCCAAATAAAATCCATAAACAGAGAGAACATAATTTTATGAATTTTTAGAAACTGGAATCGTCAAATTTGGAGTTAAAATGCAAAAGTTATGATTATTTAAAGTTTAAATAATCAATTAAATAATTTTACAGAGAAAAACTTTAGTCCAAAAATTAAATAAAATTCATCATTAGGTAGATCTCAATTTTATACAAATTTAGAAATTTGAATCACTCAAATCGGAGTTGAAACGCAAAAGTTATAAGCGTTTGAAGTTTGAAACAAAATCTAAAACCATTATTTCGAATTAATAAATCATTTTCTTTTTCGAAAATTAATTATTGCGTCAGCCTGGACACGTGGCAGCACTGGATTGGGCGGCTGACGTTAGCCGGTCCTTGGACTCGGTCCACGCTCGGCTCGGGTCTACCGTGGACCCGGTCCCATGGTTTCACGATGTCGGCAGCGGTGGGACCACTCGGGTAGCGTCATTCTTGGCGTCGGCGCTCATTGGGACGGCCCGTTGACATGCGGGCCCGTCATGACGTCAGCGTGACGTCATGGTGCAGTTGGGCCGGGCCGCTGACATGCGGGCCCCGCGTGTCAGCGTCACCTTGTAGCGCAGCGTGTCTGGCCAGGCCGCGGCCAGTCGACCTCCGGACCGCGTGGCGCAATCTCGATTGTTGGTTTGAAAATCAACGGTCCAGATTGGATCTGGACTCACGCGTTTGGGGTGAACGCGGTTGATCTGGACCGTTGGATCTGGATCGGACGGTCAAGATTGAATCTAGTGGTTTTGGACGGAATCTCACCGTGAGATGACGTGGCGTGATCTGGGACGTTGGATCTTGATCGGGTCGAGAAGCTTAGAGCGGCAGCGATGGCGTGCGGTGGCCGGCCGGCCGGGGACGGCGACACGAACAACGGCGTTCGCGGCCTCCTCCGAGGTGAGTGAGGTCCCTTCGGGTGCGTCTCGTCGCGGTGAGTCCGGATCTTGGGTCCACGGCGGCGGGGTACGGCGGACGGCGGCGGAATCCAGCAGAACCGCGGAGGGTGCTACGACTCGGCGGCGATTGCGAAGCGCGTCGAGGCAACTGCGGCGGCGGCGGCTAGAACAACGGCTGCGCCAAGGTCAAGGCGATCCTCGGGGTGTGATCCGGGCATTAAATAGCCTCGGCTTCGCGCGAAAACGGAAACCTAGTTTCCGGCGGTGGGCGGCGGCGAGTCCGGCCGGACTTCGGGCGGAGACGACGACGGACAGCCGTCCACGTGGCACGATCAGCGGCCACGATGCGCGCGCGGGATCGGATCCGGGCCGGATTCGATCGAAGCGGTACGGGGAAATCCTGACCGTTGGATCTTGATCCGACGGTCCACAATGGTTAGGGTTTGGATGCGGTTCGACCGAATCACGTGGCTCGGGTCGGACTCGAGTCGGACTCGGACTCGGGTCCGGTCGGATGAACAGTACTTGACCCAACTCGAATTTCCAGCGATTTAATATTTAAAATAATTTCCAGTAATTCATTTAATTCATTAAAAATAGCAAAATACTCAGAAAAATTCCAGAAAATTTCTAGAAAATATTTTAGGGTATTTGGGACTCAAATAAAATATTTCCAACAAAATTTTATTTGCAAAATTAAATTCTTTAATTATTTCAAAATGGAATAAATTCAAATAAATTCCAAATAAATCCAAATAAATTCCAGAAAATTCCAAAAATTCACCAAAGTGCCAAATCACACATGAATTTAAGAAAAGCAAAATTTTGGGGTGTTACAACCCACTCAATTCCTTGGCCGGTTCCTCAGTTCCCAGTGATAGCTTGGCCGGTTTATTGATTTCCATTCATAGCCATCACCGGTTCCTGAAGACCCAATGATCATCAGTGGTACACCAGGAACCGGCCAAGACTGTCTTTTCTGAAAATATTGAAAACTGTTGTATCGTATTGTAAATACCAAGCCAAAGTTGTACTAAATACGAAAAATTCCGATATTCCCCCGTTAGCTTCTGTTGGTACGGAAACGTATTTTAACGCTTTAACCGTGGCATCTTCCTTCTTCCCCCTTCAACTTTCTTTACTACCCCGCCCCATCTCTTCCCCTCAGGCCCTCCTCCTCTCCGACTCTTCCCAACCCTTCCCTCACCGACGCCTCCCCGTCCCCTCCTCCTCCCACCCTCCCCCGCTACCTCGCCTCCCGCCGCCGGGTGCTGCCTTTTTCAAGCCCTAAGTCGCTTCTTTCGAGCCCATCTGTTGGTACGGAAGCCCTAACGTAGCTTTGCTTGTACTTCGCTGCTAGCAATCAGATCCAAATCTTTATTTCTTTTCCGAGATACTCCGATCCATCCATTTAGTTGCGGATTTGATTTGATTGTTGATCTAATAGCAGCTTGTTTCTCCCAAAAAATTTTTGGGCACGCCCCTGGTGCACAGACTGTAGATGAGTCCTCGCTTACCCCCATTTTTTTTTTGTATTTTCAATTCATGTCTCTGTATCAGTGCCTTTTTTTGATGGGGGGTCGCGTATCGGTGCTACATAGATTCTATGGATATATGTTAATTTTGCAACAGATGAGCATTGCTTGGATCACATCCTAGTATTTTTGGCCAGCTATAATCTTATTTATCTATTGCTTTTTGGTCTTTGATTGTATGCCTACCATTGGAGGTGCGCATGGTTTTTCTCCTATGCTGCTATTACTTCTTATTGTCTCTGTACAAGCCAATGTGAGTTTTGAGTAAAGCAACTTAAACCTGTTATATATTGTAGTATGGCTGAACATATTTTAGTCAAAAGGAATCTGCTATAAAATAAACGGGCACCTCTGTGGGATGTATCCCTGAAAATAGCTTACCAGTGGAACATAAGTTCATCTTTTTTTCCCTCTGTCTAAAATTGACGTAAACAACCAAACCAATAGTTCTTCAAAAATTGTTGTTAACGTCGGGTATGCTGTTGATTGATGAAATGCTTTAGTCCTACTATTATACGTAGGGTGGTTATATTGCTTTGAGCACCTACGCTTGGTTGGTACAGCAATATAGGTAGGTTCTAGCAGTGTATGTGGTAATAGATGGAGCTTAATAGCTTATTATGCTCGCACTGCAGGTTCTGCAGACACGGAAGTTGGATAATTATAAATTATGAAAGCACATGGTTTATGAAGAAGCACAAAACATAATCATATTGAAAGGATATTAGTCGGTACTCAAGACTTTAAACAAATGGGGCATGCTATGTTTTCTAACATGAAAAGTATTCACCTTTGATCAAATCGTATTTATAAGTGATATGGGCTGCATATTGACATATGTTTTCTCCTGTGTTAATAGTCACTATTGTAATTCTATTTGTTATTTAAAGTGTTTTTTGACCTCGTGTTGAAACCATCTGTTCCATTAGTGGAAGATTGGTTGCATCTATTTTTTGAATGCCAGTTCAAGAAAGATTGTTGCAATTTTCCGCAAGAACTCAGGCTTATATTTCATTAGAAACCATCTGTTCCAGTGTTCATTTTGAGTATTTACCGAGTGGCAGTTATGTGTTATGTAACTCCACAATTTTTAGCTTCCATATACTGTGGTCTCATGCATCTCCTACTGCTGTGTAGATGCATTATAGGCTTTAACACTAAGCAGTCAGATTCCTTCTAGTTAGCATGTGCTGGTTTTGTACATGTGGTTTTTACTGATCCCCAAATGCCTTCTTTTAGTTCTGAAATGGCATGCTTGATCAGCCTAAGTGTATTGTGTAAGACACTAAGTATGCTATCCATCGTTCCCATACTTCTTTCATTTCTAAATATCTTCCACTTTGCTCTAGCATTGATTTACCGTTCTTTTCTAGTACTATCCTGAATATAACCCTGATGAGCATGGTTGTTGCAATGTTTATATTCTTGTATTTGTACTGAAATGTTTTAAAACAAACATCCTGAAAAAGATCTTCTTGTTAGTATAATCAGACTTATCAATTAACTAAAGAAATTGATTTTACTGAATTTTCTGAAGCCTGCGAAGATTTATTGAGAACATGTTCTGGAAAGTGAAACTTCACATGGTCAATGGTATTGCTAACACAATTTAACGAAGTCTTAGATTTTAATGTTTATATTTCTGTGTAATTTTTCTAATAAGTCATACAACATCCCTCTGTGTGTGTTTCAGAAATTTTATTATTATTCTTACCCTCTTGTCCAAATTCTGGTTATTCTTGATTAGGGCCTATATATAAATGGCAGGAAGACACCGCATAGTTCACCAATACTATGATGAACCTCGAGGATTTCGTGATGGTCCCCCTCCCCCACTTGCACAACCAAGGCTCATCTCTCCGCGTCGTTTGGAGGAGGAACTGTCTAGACGCCATGATGAGATGCGCAGAATCCGTGATGACAACCAATGTCTGGTGGATGAAATTGTTGGTCTCAGGCAAGCAATGCCTCGTATGAAAGAAAATCTCCATGCCGTGAGTCAGGCTATACCTAAGCTCCGTGCAGAGAAAGAACATGAATCGAGGGATCTGACTCAGAGGAATCTGAAGCTGGAAGCTGAGCTACGCTCCTTAGAACCCCTTAAGCAAGATGCTTTGCAGCTACGATCTGAAGCAGGTGAACTACAGTCTTTGAGGCAAGAGCTGACTGCAAAGGTGCAGGTTCTATCAAAGGAGCTAGAGCATCAGAACTCTGAAAGCCAGCGAATACCGGCCATGGTAGCTGAACGTGATGGTCTGCGGCAGGAACTGATCGGGACTAGGTATTAAACAATTCTGGTTTGTGTTTCTTCTGTAATGGATGCAGCATATGTGGAGTCTATGTTGGTGGCTCAAAGGGGCATTTAATTCTGTGTTTAGTGCCATTTTTCCTATTGTTTGAGTGGAAGAGCAGCTAATTATTAATGTCACTGTAGGGCGGCCCTTGAGTATGAGAAAAAGGCAAAGCCAGAGCTGATGGCACAAGTGGAGGCAATGGAGAAGGATCTTGTAGCTATGGCTCAGGAGGCTGAGAAGCTAAGGGCTGAGATTGAGAAGAGAAGGGCACCGAGTAGGTTTCATTTTCTCACTTGAATTAAGTTACTGAAATCAATTGCTATTAGCCTATAACATGATTTAATTTTAGGTTTCAGCAGCCATGGAGCTTATGGACCACCTATGGCGACTCCTGGGATGGGCTTGCAAGTCATCTATGATGATGGCTATGCTTCCATGGGGAGCCGCTATGGCACTGGACCTTGGGCACCACATGGACCCCATGGTTATCCACATTAGTGATTGCGCTTCTGGTTCTTGTTCTTCCCTGGACAGTTTACATCTTCCTAGTGTTGATGGGTACTGATTGTGACAAAGCTTTTTTCTTTGTATGAAACTTGTGGTGAACAGTAGCTGGTGTTTCGTTCATCTTCCTAGTGTTGATGGGTACTGATTGTGACAAAGCTCATCTCTTAGAATAATTGATGATTTGCCTTCACTTATGCCATCGATTATTTGTTCCGTGATGTCTTACTGATATGCGGGCTTTGGGACCACATGTCAGTGAGACATATGGGACAAATGATCAATTGCATCAGCTAAAACGTGCAAACGGGTAAATGATCAATTCTCCCTTTTCTCTTTGTATTAAAACTTGTGCCCAGTAGCTGGTGTTTCGAGGGGCAGCTGGGTGGTGCTAGCTTTGCTGGACAATGCATAAACTAAACCAGCTCTGGTTATCTCGATACATTCCCTTCCTTCAGCAAAATGTAATCAGGGATGCCCGTGAGAGGCAATTCATTACAAGGAATGAGGATAATAGATAATTTAAACCATGATAGATGCAAGGCTTACATAGGAACGCACTAACACAGCGGGATCAGTTGCTCAGTTAGTGCCCAATGTTTGCCGAGGAGCTGCTTACTCTGAATTGCAACAGCCAACCGATCGTTCGTGCACGAATTCTGCAACGACCGACGTGATGAGCTGTTCCGTGAGTACTTCGCTCATCAAGATGTCCCCATTCTGTATGACAGGTAAGTTTGTGAATGGCAATATATTAGCAAGGAAGGAGTGCAAGTTCGATGCCTCTGCGTTGAAAGCACACACAGTAGACCGTATCTGAGTAGTGAGTGGTGTTGTTTTTCTTTATTTTTGGGCTCCTCTGCCGATGGGGCTAGCTTTACGGAATGCAGTGGCTTCTCTGAGTTTGGTGTTCTGATCAGGGTTCCACTTTTCGTTTTTGTTTTTGGAAAAACCGATTGAAATTCGAAAATCGAAAATCGGTAAAAACCGCTCGAAAATCGTTCGAAATTCGCTCTAAATCGAACGGTTCGAAAGTCAAACGAATTCAAAAGTTGGTCAAATTGCCGAGCGAATTTCGCGAAATTTGAACGAAATTCCTTCAAAATTATCGAAATTCGATCGAAATTCTCGAAAACCGGTTACAGTTGAAAAATGTCTTCAAACTTGATTTTTTCAAAAAATATTAAAAAAATTATAAAAAAATCTTTTAAAATCTCATTTCATCTATAAAACATTTGAGAGAAATTTCAACAATTTTTGAATTCATTTAGTGCTTTTCTAAAATCAAAAACAGTAATTAATAAATACGAATAGATACACTGTTAAATTTTTATAAAAAATTACATGAGTAATAACACTCTGAAATTTGAATGTCATAATAAATAGTACCCAAGGATAATTTAGTAAATTTTTTAATTCTTATTAACAATTAGTCCAACAATGAATATGTTTAATGATGCAAAAGTGATACTAAATATTACTACTTGACATACTTGAACAAATATTGCTACCATAATTAAAATATACCATAGGAAGATAACATTAACATATTAAATATACTATAGAAATACAAGTAAGCTTTTCAATATTGAAAAACATTAACATATTAAATATACCATACCTTTGCTATGTTTTAGATAATTAAAAGTTGTCATATATCAATACAAGTGCAAAATAGGCATTCACATAATTAAAATATACCATAGCAAGATAACATTAACATATTAAATATACTGTAGAAATACAAGTAAGCTTTTCAATATTGGATAACATTAACATATTAAAATATACCATACCTTTGCTATGTTTTAGATAATTGAAAGTTGTCACATATCAATACAAGTGCAAAATAGTCATTCACATAATTAAAATATTAAAATATACCATAGCAAGATAACATTAAAATATTAAATACACTTTGATAGTTTCACCCCTAAAAGATCCTTTATTACTTCATTGACTTTTATAAGGCATCCACACATTTCAAGATTCGAACTATTTAATTCTTATTAGCAATTACTCCAACAATGAATATGTTTAATCATCCAAAAGTGATACTAAATATTGCTACTTAACATAATTGAAAAAATATTGCTACTTGACATACTTCAACAAATATTGTTACTTGACATATTTGAACAAATATTGCTACTAAAAATACTTCTAATTTCTTTTTTTATTTTTTTTTCTATTTTCTACATTTTGAACGCTTCAAAAACGTCTCCAAACTTCATATTTCCAAAAAATATTCACACTAGAGGTCATAAGACTATTAATACTAATTATAGGGAAATTTTGGATAAATTTTGTCAAATTTTTGAATTTTTTTGAATTTGAGCGAAAAGCCGAACAAAATTCCTTTTCGATACGGGTCGGTAAGGTCGAAATTCACGAATTTCGATTGAAATTCGTCCGCTTTTGAAACCCTGGTTCTGATGCGGTTGACCTCTTTTGTGATAGGTTTTGATGCCCGAGTTAAAAGAGAATTGGATCGAGCTCTTCGTAAGCTCCAATTTGCTATTTTGAAATCTATGCACCTGTGCATTGCAATGCGTAATTGCTAGAAGCACCAATATATTATTTCAATTCTGAACTATATGTTTTCTCTCTATATATATTTAGAGTATGCATTTTCTCTCCATATATTTAGAGTCCTGGGTCTGGTTAAACCACACAGACTATATTTAGAGTATATATTTTCTTGAAATGCACTACGTACTAGCAAGTTGTATTGCCCGTTGGAAAACCGAGAGAGAGAGAGAGAGAGAGAGAGAGAGAGAGAGAGAGAGAGAGAGAGAGAGAGAGAGAGAGAGGGGATTTGGCTCTTTGTTTATTTCTTCTGCTTTAAGAACATCTGTAATTCCGTTATTCTCTGGTTTTGGACTTTGTTCCTGTCAAAAAATAAATAAAAATTTGTATTGCCGTTTGCCTATCAAGGATTCAGCAGCTGACCCCATTTGACTTGGTGATGTGCTCAGGGATGTGTTTGGTTGGTGGAATGAGTTTAAATGAGATAGGATGATTTTATACCATTTGGTTCTATTATTTTAAATGAATAGAATGGTTAGCACCTACAGAGAAATTCTTCAAATTATATTCCATAATCTAGGATGGAATGATTCCATTCATAAAACCAAATACATGCATGGCTACCTTCTTGACTGCCCTAGAAAAGAAGTAGGAAGACCATACCAACTTGCTTTTACATCAATTCAGATTATACAACAACATTTGGTGCACAATTCTTTGCGTTTTTTACGAGCACAGGAATTTCACGTCGCTGCTAAAAGATATTACTTCGAACTGCAAAGTAGCCTCCAAGTGCGCTGATTCACGTGCTCATTGCCACGTATGATAAGGTTATCGAGGACGGATTTTTTTTTTCAACACACAATATCTGCTTTCTATATTGTGAGCTATATTCGGCGTTTTCCTCTTCATATGTTTATGGCTATGTTAGTTTACGCTTACGCTATTCGCTTTATAGCTTAAGATCAGCCTTTCAGCTTAAGCAGCTTAAAAGCGGATTGTTTTTAAGCTAAGCCAGGTTATTTGTGTTAGACAACCTCGCTATCGAATAGTCCGGGGTTGCCTAATAGATCTCAAGTGGAGAATAGACAGGGAGAAAGAGAGACACAATATGAGGAGGAACGGGCCTGCTTTATTATTCTGTATGCTTGTGTACAATGGGGTGACCCCCTGCCTCCTATATATAGCGGTTCTGCTTAGAGATAAGGAAGAGTCCATATCGGATACGAATCCGGTTTCCTAACACTCCCCCTTGGACTCTTCACTGCGAGATGCATATGCCTCATTAAAACTCCATAAAAACCCAGTGGGAAAAATAATTGGAGAAAGAGTACATAGCACACGCTTGTCGTGTTGCACGGATTGCCTCATCAAAACCTTATGTAAGAAAACTTCAATGAAAAACTTACTTAAGGAAAAGAGTACAATCCACCCAAACTTCAATGTTAATCTTCAAGATTTACGTTGGGTACTCAAACTTCATGGTTGAGATTTATGTAGGAGTATGTGAAAAATCTCCCCTGAAATCTGCACTTCTCTAAGCTTCATCATCCCGATTCCTCTAATACATCTTTCAAAGGAAGATGCCGGGAGTGACTTAGTGAATAAATCTGCGAGATTTTCACACGACTTAGTATGCAAGATCTTTATCTCGCTCATCTTATGCATTTCATGAGCATAAAAGAACTTGGGGTTGATATGCTTTGTAAGGTTACTCTTCACATATCCCATTTGTACTTGTGCAACACAAGCCGCATTATCTTCATAGATAATAGTGGGGTTTGTTCCATGTTCGAGACCACATGACTTACGGATGTGGTGAACCATTCTTCAAGCCATGCACATTCCCGAGAGGCTTCATACAATGCAATGATTTACGAGTGGTTAGTCGACGTCGAGACAAGAGTCCGCTTAGACGACTTCCAAGAAATTGCCGTTCCACCGCAAAGGAAAACATACCCAGCTTGTGACTTGCCGATGCGGGTCCGATAGGTACCCAAAGATCGGCATAGCCAACTAAATTCAATTCATTGTTTCTTCAGTAAAACAAGCCGAGGTCTTTGCTTCCTTGAAGGTAACGGAAGATGTCCTTCACCCTTTCCAATGCCTTTTGGTGGGTTCTCAGACTGCATCTGCGCTAGCAAATTCACGGCAAACGCAATGTCAGGCCTAGTGCTATTCGAAGGTACATGAGCGCTCCAATTGCACTCAAGTATGGGAATTCCGCTCCCAGGACTTCCTCCTCTTCTTTAGGCCTGCACGGTCTAGGTCTGCTTGGAGTGACCTTCCGACCATTGGGGTCTTTGCGGGTATGCCTTTTCAAAGCCAAATCTCTCCAACACTTTCTGCGTGTAGGATGCTTGGTGTACCAAGATTCCGCCTTGGACATGTTCAAGCCGCAAGCCTAAACAGAACTTGGTTTTACCCAAGTCTTTCATTTCAAACTCAGATTTCAAGTATGTGCATGCTTCTTCAATTTCCTCATCCGTCCCAATGATGTTCAAGTCATCTACATAGACGGAGATTATACAAAATCCATTCGTGGATCGTTGTATAAATACACATGGACAATCTTCATTGCTCGTGTAGCCTTTCTTGCAGAGAAAGTCACTCAAACGATTGTACCACATTCTTCCCCGATCGTTTTTAGCCCATACAGTGATTTCTCCAATTTCACCTTTGTATAGGTTTCGCTTGCTCTGCCTTGGTTCGGGATAGGGATACCTTAGGTACTTTCATATAAATCTCCGAATCCAAGTTTCCATACAAATATGTCGTGACAACATCCATTAGCTTCATTTTCAACTTCAAGTTGATCGCCATTGAGATCAAGTATCTAAAGGTAATTTCACCCATGACCAGGGAGAATAGGTTTCTTCATAATCAACCCCAGGACGTTGAGTGAAACCTTGAGCGACAAGCCTTGCCTTGTACCTTACAACTTCATTGTTTTCGTTTCTCTTGCGAACAAAAACCCATTTGTGACCTACGGGGTTTATATGGGGAGGCGTATGCACACAGGCCCAAACACCTTTCTTTTGTTCAGAGAGACTAACTCTGCGGTGATTGCCTTCTTCCAATCTTCCCAATCGAGCCTTTTCTTGCACTCTGCGAGATGCGGGCTCGGGATCATGATTAATGATCGTGGCAATCTTCTTTGCAAAGTATGCATCGACATTGGTCGTTGCTCTATTCATCGATTCTCCCGTTATTACAAAGTTTATGGCCATTTCATCATGGGGTGCTTCGTGCACTTCTACTTGCTCTTCATTGCTATTTCCCATTCCAGAGCAAGTTCCTTTAGTTTTTCTCCGCCAATGTGTGCGCACACATTATTTCCGGCTTCTTCCAATGGAAGGTTCAGATCTGGAATTGCCTTTTCCACGCTTCTTTCCAGTGCAGGTCTCAACTGGCTCCCCTTCTTGCTTTGGGGCACTTTTGTGATTGGTCGTGGTAAGTCCTCTCGCCCGCTTTTCCCAGACGTCTCCGGTACTTTGGGTTTGAGAAGCCAGATCTCCTGTTCTTTTCTTTGAGGCCTTTGAACAGGATGAGGATACCTTCGCTTTCTTTGGTATTTCCACCCTCTCGGTGCATTTCTTGTCGGGTACATGCGACTTAACCACGCTCTTGAGATCACAAAAATGATCAGCAGCTTCATTTGCTAAATTCTCGCAAATCAATTATCTTCTCGGACTTCTTGATTTGCTTCATTAGTGCGAGGGTCATGCGCGGGGATCCCAAAGTGGAATGCCATACTATTTCCGGCATTTTTCATCCAATGGTTGATTCTCTCCCCTAATGACGGAAATGGTCCTCGCCAAAGATGCAATCGGCCGAATCGAGTGTGTGCAAGTCTCGATCATGGGTTCCAAATACGATTATGGATGCACTCTCATAACCAACGATATCCAGACTTGCGGAGAGGGCCCATTGCGATCCATTTGTGGGGGTGGTATAGGTACATATACCATACAACCAAAATTTCTAAGATGGGAAATCTTCGGGATGACCCCTTGCACTAATTGCATTGGTGAATGGATGTTGTAGGCCGATGGTCTATAATTGATGAGTCTTCAGCGTGCAGATCGCGTGTCCCCAACAAGTGTTGGGCAAGTTACAACTCTGCAAGAGCGGTCCGGCAATGAACTTAATCCTCTTTATTAGTGCTTCACTAGCCCATTTTGCGTATGGACGTGCGATGCAGTGCTCAACAGCTTATTCCCGTTCTTTGTGCAATAATCATCAAATGCCTTGGAAGTAAATTCGCCGGCATTGTCCATTCGAATGGACTTCACGCGATGATCGTGAAAAGCATTCTTAATTACGATGATCTGCGAGATCGCTTTGCGAATGCATGATTCCTTGTTGACAAGAAACATGTATGCGACCATTTCGAGGAAGCATCAATGAGCACCATAAAGTATCGAACGGCCACGACAAGGGCTGAATCGGGCCGCAAATATCCCCTCGAATGCGTTCCAGAATGCAGGATTTCATGTTGCACTTTCATAACAGAGGGTCTAGTTATTAATTTCCGGTGGCACATGCATGGCACACAAAATCTTCGTGATTCGGGAAATTCTTAACATTAATGCCATGACCTTGTGAGTTGTTAACTATATTTCTCATCAATCTAAGACCAGGATGACCTAATTTACAATGCCATAAAGCAAATAATTCAGAGCTTCTAAAGACAGTCTTCAAAGAAGTATACATCTGCGTGTGCATTGATTTTCGTGGTAGTACAACCTGCATTCATATGAGGGACATTTTTCTAGTACCATCTTTCCATATTCCGCGTGCTTCACAATGCACAAGTGTTCTTTGCCATTTTCTTCATTGGTTTCTACGTGAAACCCATTGGCGCGGATATCTTTGAAACTAAAGAGAGTGCGGGTTGATTCAGGGTACAAGAGGGCTTCTTCAATTACCAAAGTTGTACCCATTGGCAATATAATTGTGGCTCTTCCTGAGCCTATTATATGCGTATCGCTTCCTGCGATAGTCGTAATCCTTCCAGCGTTCTTTGTGATCGTCTGGAAGTATTTCGACTCTCTTAAGATGGTATTTGTTGTGCCACTATCAACAATGCATATTTCCTCCATTGGGCGCTACACGATTTCTTTCCAATCTATTCTTCGGTAGGCTATCGCGTAGGATAGAGTCGCGTAGGACTTTTTCTTTCGGCAATCCGAGTGGATGCCAGCTTGATGGCGAGTTGATTGCAGATCGGATCGGGCGATCAATCGCCGGTAGTAGTCGTTCGTTGTTGTCGACGATCCTTCACTTCTTGTCTTTTTCTCACCTTTCAATCTTTCTCCGGTAGAGTTTCGTGCTGATAACGTGTTAGACAACCTCGCTATCGAATAGTCCGGGGTTGCCTAATAGATCTCAAGTGGAGAATAGACAGGGAGAAAGAGAGACACAATATGAGGAGGAACGGGCCTGCTTTATTATTCTGTATGCTTGTGTACAATGGGGTGACCCCCTGCCTCCTATATATAGCGGTTCTGCTTAGAGATAAGGAAGAGTCCATATCGGATACGAATCCGGTTTCCTAACAATTTGGTATTCTCACTTTTTTTTTGGCTTTTGAGCTATGTGTTATTGTTAAAATGTCTGCAATACCCTGGATTCTAATGTCAAAGATGAATTTCCGTTACAATCCAACAATTTGTTCGAATGTCGGAGATGAGTTAATGATCCAATAATTTTGAAGTTCGTTGCGCCTCATGAGATTTAAAACAAAAACAACATGAATCATTCAAAGAAAATATGTGGAATCACAGCAATAACCAATAGAACACACAACAACCAGAGGTAATTTAATTCATGACAATGAACTTGATAATCACACATCAATTTATAAAATGAAAGAAAAACGAAAAAAATCCACATCTCTGCCTGTCGCCGCTATGCTGTTTCTACCACCACTAGAACACCATCGCTGTCATCATCGATATCTAGAGATTATCTGCTGCCGCTGCCCAGCATCTGTTCCTCCATATTTGAACAGAGGGAAGCATATCCGCCAAGGGGGTGGCAAACGAGGGTGGAGAGAGGGTCGGGTGAGGTTGGCGGTGGTGGAGGGCGACGCTGGTCGGGTGCGAAGAAGGGGGAGTGGTTGGCTGGACAGAGATGGAGGTCACAGAGGGGATCCGATGGCGGTAGTGGATATCAAGATGAGACAAAGGGGGTCACAGTGGCAGCAGTGCACATCTAGACAAGACAAGTCGTCATGGAGGAGTAGGGAGGACAAGGAGCTGAAGGGTACAATAATGTATCAAAGATCCAGATTTGGAGGGAACGAGCTAACCAGGGCGTGTGATTCAGTAAACAGAATATAGATTCCATGATTGCTAGATCGATCCATAGGGATTGATGAAGAGTGAGCTGATAATGGAATTTTTCTTTGATAAAAAGGAAACTGTGGTGCAGGGGAGAACAGCGACACCGTTTGACGCATCAGGAGGACAATATCACTGATGAGGAGGATGATGACACTGAACAACGGATCAAGAGGACAGCGCCGCCGTCTCTAGGGGAGGATGCCGGAGGAGGCTGGCAGCCTCTTCAGGAAGGGGGGCTGTTGTCGGTGTGGTGGCGCACTCGAAACCCTAGCATGTCGTTCGTGTCAAGCTGCGAGCAAGAGGGTAGCGGCCTTCACGGGGCAGGTTGGTGGCGACGCATGCGGAGAAAGTTTTTTGGCTTATATTTATATTGTGACTTAGGACTTTAATCCCATTAAAAATCCTCCTCTTTGTTTGGTCTTGGCTTTTAAGCTGGAGAAAAAAAACCTAAACTGGATTTTTTGTCATAATCAATAACTCAAAGTATTTTTTTCGCTTGTCCAAAATCCAAATAACAAAGCTTCACTTTACACTGGGTTCTAGACGTTAGAACTTTAGAAACTTCTCCTACAAGAATCTAGAATCCCTAAGCGGGGATCTTTACACAAATAGCCCCAGCTCGAAGGCCCCATGCCACAAAAGTATCGCACAAACAGAAAAGGGCATCTCTTCTCACATCGCCCCCCCCCCCCACCCCACATCCATCATTTCTACACCACCCCTCTTCACTTTCTTCTTCTTCCCGCTTCCCCAGTCTTCTCCGAGCCCTCTGAGCTCGACTCGACGCCGAAGGCCGCGCGAGGGAGACGGCGCGGCGGGCTGCGGCGCGATGAAGGTCTCCGTCAAAACCCTCAAGGGCTCCAGCTTCGAGATCGAGGTGGAGCCCACCAGCAAGGTACGCCGCCGCCTCCTGATCTGTGCGGCTCCGCGTGAATCTACTCGTTTCCGCGGTGGTTTTTAGCCTCCGCGTGGTTGAGCCGTGTGCGCGGGTTATGGTTCTTAGCGTCGTCGCAGCGGGAGGAGCTTGCTTAGGGTGGCGGGATTCAGGTCAGATCGGTGCGAATGTGCTGGTTTTTTTTTTTTGGGGGGGGGGGGGGATTAGAGCTTGAGATTGTTCGGGGGGGCGGGGGGGTAGATTCGTTGTACGAGGCGTGGTTCGTGCTTCACCTCGCCCGCGAGGTTGGTGTGGATCGGTGGTGCGGGCCTGCGGCTGCGTCGCGAGTGGTTCTGGGGAGCTGTCGCTGAATTGGCTTCTGTCCTGATGGCGTGGTTGCTTATGACGAGGGTTTTACTTTTAGTTTCGAACTCAAATTTTGACGCCCCGACGGCATCGAAATTCGTGAAAAACCGTTCGAAATTCTCTCAAAACCGCTCGGTTCAAAAGTCAAAGAAATTTAAAATCCTCCGAGCGAAATTCGTGGTTTTCATTCGAAAAGGCTCGAAATTCGCTCGAAAAGCTCGAAAAACCGCTGGTAGTTGAAAAAATAGGAGGATGTAAAAAAATTAAGAAAAAATTGTTGTAAAATTTGGAAAAAGCCATTAAAGGCTAAAAATGATATTTAAAGAATTACTTCAACAAATATTACTACTAAATATAATTGAACAAATATTGAAACATGCAATGTGTTGTGGAGGTGTAGTAAAAAATTATGATTCAAATGTTGCACTTATTTGCAAGGTTATTAAAACGTAAAACGAGAACGAAACGACCCACCCCTTTTTTAACTTTTAAACGTTTAAACGAACGTTGAAACGTAGTTTTAGGCACTGTTGTAAAAAGAATATGAGAGCGAAGATATATCACATATGTACCTTGATTTTGTAGTCTTTTTCCATATAATTTGAGGCCATATGCCATGCATCTTTCTCCCATGTATGATGTATCCATTTCCTTGCACATTGCAACATATGAATTACTATAACAAGAAATTATAATTTAATTTAATAAGTAAATATGGTTTGTAACTTTGTATCACATACCCTTTTGATGACCCCCCTCTTCTCTCCTTCCAATCCACAAACTACAAGACAATTGCACATAGATGAAGTGGATTAATTGAAAACTAAAATTAAAGACAAGATACATTACGACATGAATTCACATCCAGACAATAACATAAGTTCATACAATAACATAGACGATGGTTAACAAATTAACTAAATAAGTCCACACAAAAACATAAATCCACATAATAGCATAGGTCCAACTCTCATCTCTCAATATCCATCATTCAAATCATCGAAACTATTAGTAGCATTCACATCTTGATCATCGCCATCTTCGTGGTTGCTTGAGTTGTCATCGTCATCCACATCAAGATCATCAAGTATGAGCTCATCTTCTTCCTCTTCATTGCTTGAGTCCGAATGCGATGCCTCCTCTATGACTTCCTCTTCTCTTCTCACACGACGTGTATAGCAATGCTCAAAATGAGCTCTCCTAGGAAGATTGCGGCCTCGAAGGTTGCTTGATGCACCAATAGCTTCGTCAACTTGGTACCATGTCAAGTCACCTTCACCCCTTATACACCCACTTTGAGTTGGATTGGCCGATGGATTGACCCATTCATTATCCCAATCAAAGTCTTCTAAACCAAAGGATCAAAGTTTTTACCCTCCTCACGTATTCTTTGGAACCTACTAGCCATCTTTCTATTGTATGAGACATAGACCAAGTCATTTAATTTTTGGTGCTTCAACCGGTTTCTTTTCTTTGTATGAATCTACAAGTGGAATACAAGTGAAATAAAAGCAATTAATTAGAACCAAAATAAAGGACTTACAATTTACATAATTAGATGGTTAAATTCACTTATAAATTCAAATGCACTCCAATTGCGCTCACAACCGGATGATGAAGCGCAAAGACTAACTATTCTTCTTGCAAACTTGTGAAGCTCAACGGTTCGACCACCATATGCAAGCCACCAATCAACTAAAAGAACAAATAAGGTGAACTTTACATGGCGAAAAGTAAAAAAATTACTTGCTGAAATTTAGATTACTTACTTGGATTTCTTGTGTGTGCGTGTTTTATTGCCATTTGGTTTGCAAATACATCTCTTTGATTCTCATATAGAACAGCTTGGCTATCAATCTTATCTCGAAGAGCCTCATCTTGTACCATTTTTACAAGCACGTCATTAAAGCAAGCTCTTAGCTCTCCAACACGTCCTTCATCATCACCCTACTTGATGTTATAGAACTTTCCAGGGTTCAAGTAGAGAGCTGCTCCATATAGTGGGGTGTCCATTTGCCTCGTCCAACGTCCATCAATAATCTTCATGAGGCGATTAAGCAAAGGTTGTTTGTTTTGAGTGCAGAACGATGAGGTGATCTTTTCCTTTGCTAAGTTCATGGCCGATGCAACCTCCAGATAGCCGCTTTTCATCACCATCAACCAACCTCAAAGACAACATGGAGTGGAAGCGAAGCTCTTATACAATCTTCAATCAATTCCGTAATCGTCCAAATAACAATGTCATACACTGCTCTTCATGCCTCAGTCTTAGACAACTTGCTCCTAGTGAAGACATCACCTGTCACTAGGAGCTTCAATGCTTCTTTGTGCTTGTGCAAACTACGCAACGTAAGGAATGTAGTGGCAAACCTAGTCGCTGCGGGCCTCACAAGATCCATCCCACCTGTTTTCTTCCTCATTTCACTAAGAATCCTCCCATGCCTATAAATAAAGGTAGTGATTTGTCGAGCACGTGAAATTGGTTTCTGGAAATCCTTTAGCTTCCCTATGTCTTCCAACATAAGATCGAGGCAGTGTGCAGCGCAAGGGGTCCAGAACAAGGTAGGAACCCTCTCCATTAGCAACGCCACCGCCTTTGTAGTTAGCACCATTGTCTGTGACAACCTGAACAACTTTGTCTTTGCCAATCATCTCAATCATTCTCTTGCAAGTTAGCAAGCATCATGGCATCATGTGATTCACTAGATGCATCGATTGACTCCAAGAAGAAAGTCCCTTCCGGACTATTAACCAGGAAGTTGATCAACTGACGACCCCTCCTATCAGTCCATCCATCTGACATGAGAGAGCAACCATATTGCTTCCATGCCTCTTCATGCTTCTTCTTCTCGCCATCTGTCTCCTTAACTACCTTTTGAAGCAATGGCTCTCGTAGCTCATGGAAACTAGGAGGCTTGAAACCAGAACCATACTGTGCAATGGCCTCTACTGCTATCTCAAATTGTCTTGAATTTGCAACATTAAATGGTACACCACACTCATAGAAAAACTTGGCTATCTCTATACAAACAGCTTCTCTTTCTTCCTTGGTCCTCATGCTAGCTTGTATGGTAGTTTGATGCGGCCCCTTTGCATGTCTTTGCTCTACAACCTCTCTGGACGTTCGTCGAAGCATAGCAGTAATAGGTTTTTTTGGTGGTGCTGGCACCTTGAACTGAAATGCTGCCGACTTCATTTTTTTGGAGGCTGTCCCAGAACTTGGATGGACACTCACATTGCTATTAGAGGCTTCCGACTCCTTGCTAGATGCCTCTATTGCCACATAATCATCTTGTTCATCATCTAGAAACAGTGGTCTACCCCTCTTGCCCTTCTCTAAAGCCTCTTGCATCTCTTTCATGATGGATGAGGTTGTTTTGGGACACTTCGTCACATCTCCATACCCACCCGCGAGATGTTGTTTCACCCTCTTGATTCCTCCTTTTATCTTCCTTTGACAAAGATTGCATTGGATCAACTCTCGCTTGTTAGACTCTGCATAATATGCATACTTCCATCCCGGATCATCGGACTTCGGCTTTCAACTAGGATCATCCAATGGATTATAATTTGTGGGAGGGGGAGGTGCACTGCCACTTGCACTTGCACTTGCACTTGCACTTGCACTTGCCATTCTACAATCAATTCAATATGCTACAATCAACACTCAATATACCATCAACAATTTATTTGAACTTCAGTGGTGAACGAGGGGCTGATGGCTAAGGATGATCCATAGAGTCTTCAGCCAACAGACAAGAGACAAGAGGCAGAGGCAGAGTAAGAGTGTAAGACAGAGGACTGGAGGAGTCTTGTTCATCAGCCCAACCAAGAGACAAGTTGGCGACTGAGCGACTCCCTCTGTCCCTCTATCTCGCATTTCACCTCTGTCCCTCATCTCACCCAAACCAAAGACAGAGAGACATCAACAAGAGACAGAGAGGGGGATCCGACCTGGGCACCTGGCGCTGGCGGCTGGATGACGCGGCGCGGGCGCGGATCCGGATCTGGCGCTGGAGGCCAACGGTGCGGCGCTGGGCGATGGCGCGGCTTAGGGTTAGCTTTCTCCCGATTCCCCTCCAAATATGTATGGGACCCCACTAATGTCACCACCTAAAACGTTCTAGAACGGGTAGAACGTCCGAATCGGACATTCCGGATGTTTTCCCGTCGTTTGAACGACGCTCAAGGACGTTCTACGCCCGGACGTTCTTTGGCTCTCGGGCGTTTTCTCGTGTAAACGACACGTCGTTTTAATAACCATGCTTATTTGATCAACTATGATTTTTGTAGGCTGTAGCAGATCTTATAACAATGTATTTCCATTTATTTTTTATGTGCTACATTTGACTATTTAATACTTGCATTCATGTTAGTATGTAGTTATGATAGCTCTCTCTCTCTCTCTCTCTCAAAATAATAGAAAGGAATGATGGACGGTTTATCACTAGAGGTTTCATATAATTCTATATTGATCATGGTTGTTACGGCGATAAGGCGAGGCGAGGCGACTCACCACCTTCACAACTTTTAAGCGATAAGGCGTGCGGCGAGGCGACGCCATACACACATCCTAACCTAGTATGTCGATAACTTAAATAAGAAATTTAGTAGTACATGCATACCTTGATATATCATTCATCCTCTTTCCAATTGCTCTTCTCCCATGTAGCACCCATACCCCTTGCAAGTTCCAACATGTAACAACCAAGCATCCAGCAACAAGCAACAAGCATCGAAGCAACCAAAGAAGCATCGGAGCAACAAATATCCAAAGAAGAAGCATCGGAGCAACTAGAAACAGAGGAAGAGAAGGGAAAACAGAGTGAGGGTCGGAGGCAGAGGAGGCGAGGGTCGAGGCGAGGGTCGGGCCGGGTGGCGATCGAGGCGAAGGGGAAGTGGCGGTCGAGGCGAGGGGATGGTCAAGCATGGATCGAGGAGGAGGAGGCGCTCACGGATCGGAGGCGAGGGGAAGCTGGCGGAGTGAGGAGGCAACATGCGAACTAGAGGCGGAGGGGAAGCGGCGGAGGTGAGGCGACGGAGGGGAGGCGGCGACGGAGGGGAGGCAGAGGCTGCGGCGGACGCCATAAGTCCCTCCGGTAAGGCGACGCTGTGGCGGAGCCCCTCCGACCGCCTCACCGCTTAAGCGATGCTTAAGCGACGCCATAACAACCATGATATTGATTGTTGACAAGTTAAACCGGGGATTTTGATTTAGTCTAATGATTTATTAGCAGTTTACATGTGATTTTAAGAAAAACTCAGATGTACTTTCTGAATGCAGATCATGATTTTATGGATAGTGCCCTTCTTGCCTCGTGCTGCTGGTTTTTATAAGGAAATATTGGTACTAAATATACTTCAATAAATACTACTACTAAATATACTTCAACAAATATTTATGCTAAATATCCTTCAACAAATATTGATATTAAATATATATAATTCAACAAATATTGATACTAAATGTGGGGCCCCGGATCGGCTATCCGGAATCCCCTGTGTATTTCTGTACTAGTCCCAGATCAGTAGCTAGTACACACAGACAAAAGTGATGAATCAACAACCATATCACGAATACATATAACTAAATAGGAATAATACCAAATAAAAGCAAAGACCTTATGGTCAAGATTTACCATTACGGCCTGAACAGGCTGAACGACTTGAACACTGCAGCGGAAGACGAAAACGCCAATGCGACCCATCCAAATGCCCACAGGCAATCGAGTGGAGAACGCACCTAGTCGATGGAAATCTTGAGCGACTTCTTTCACTTCTGAGAGAGGATTAGAATGTAGCGCGTGAGTACATAAAGTACTCAGCAAGTCTGGGAAATTATGCACAATGTAGGCTATCCAAGGATGGCTTAATATGGTTCTTTTGCATAAAGCCAAGTTTCAACAAATCATACTTGTTAATAATTTTCACAAAGCATATTTGAGCAATTCTTTTTAATAAATTGAATTATGTAATGTTGTAGTGAAGGTTCTAACCACCACTCACTAATATACAGGCTCTATCCGCCACATCTCAACAAAATCAGGGTTCCATCCAATCACATGGCTATGTCCGCCATGGTTCACAAAATCGAGTTCTTTCCACCTACTTGGCTTTGACCGCCGTAAGCACACCCGAGAGTTCTAACCGCTCCTGATCCCAAAACAAAACATTGTTTAGTTTGAAATCAAAACCCAAAGTCTACCAAGATGAAAGCATTCTTCGCTTTGCCTTTGGCCAGTAGGCACGGCTATTCGAATAGTTTTAACTCTGTGAGGTGTACAACTTTACCCACAAGACATGATATTCCCTTGATGCCACGCGATTAACACACTTCCTTAGGTGTGCCGGCAGGGATATCATGACAAGGCCTTTACAATGTATACGCCTAACCCGACTCACCCGCTGAGGTTTCACCGCTGTTAGGGTTATGTCCACCCAGTACAGAAGCCCCCTCTTGCGCCGTGTAATATAAACAACAACAACAACAATGCCTCTTTCCGGCTCTCACACAACCACCGAGTGGTGAGTCTAAGTCAGGTTTCTACAAATTAGTTAGCCAGGTCGTGCCCACTTTGACATGTGGTTGTACGGTAATGCTTAGAATGGAGACAGTCATAAGCGTCGGTCCTTAATTGACTTGGGGCGGTACTTGCACAAAAGAACCAAGGCTTGGTTCGCTTCCACCCGACATTCCAGGCCGCCCAAGTCGAAATCATTTTTTCCTTTGATTTTTATTTTGTAAACCATTGGCAATACTCCTTGCCTATAACTTCCAATACAAGTTTTCAAGAGATAATTGAAAGTCCCACCCATAGGTGAATATTGACCGATAGCGAGGCTAAGCATTTCTACCGTGCTATTCTATTCCACCAATAGTTTGTTTTTGTAAAATACACATCTCAGGGGTTGATGACAATCCTTATAACCAATTCTGTAATCTCCAATAATCATTAAATTGCCCTAATGGCACAATCATATGAATAATCCGATTCAATATCGTATCCATAAAGTATTGAGTATATCATGGTAATATCCTAACTCTCAAAATCATATTAAACCCCAATTAGGTGTGTCTATTTCCCTTGAACTATGACTTGTATTAATGAATTGACCATCATTCTTATAGCGATCGCTCGTATCATCCACAAAGAATATTTCACAAATTCATCTCTAATCATTTCGAATACAATCCACCGATAATACGTCATAACACCCTATATTTAATCCTTCACACTATCACCCTTAAATCATCTATTTTAATCCACCAAAATACGCCATAATATTATTCACTAAACCCCAAACATCCCGAACTATTCACAATCTCCCTAAATGATTATCACATAGCATTCTAGTTAAAATCCACCGAAATATAACTTACCACTTGTTCTATTTGATCTATACATATGACTCTCAATAACATTCATTTACTCTCACCGACTATTATCCCTGACATTATACATCTTCCAACATCCTCCCAATCCACCAAAATACATGAACTACCATTCATAGATCAATGTTATGATTACAAGCCCCATATCAACTCTAATATTCATCTATCTCCAATTTGCATTCCACCCCAATCCATACTCATTATATTGTTAACTACTATCACAATCCAACTCCTCAACATTTAAATGATCACCACCATAAATCAATTTCATAATAACAATCCTCACATTATCACTAATATCCATCATTCTAAAATTTACATTGTCCACGATTAACTCTATTCATACTATCTCGCTAAATAGTCATTTTCCCCATCAAAATGTATTTTATTAAAGAATATTTATTATGGTGGATCCTCGTTCTAGGTCGACAAAGGGTCGGGGATAACAAATCTCAAGGAGGTATAAACAATCGGTATAACTAACCACTTAACGTTTTACCATCACCATTTTATGTAATTAGCAATGCAGTTTGTAAAACAGGGTAAAACATTTATAAAGCATAGGTTCAATATGCGTCAAGGAGACTTGCCTCGGTCACAGCGAGAAGGTTGAACTCTCTGAAGTCGTGGCGAAGTCGGCGAACTTCGGCGAGCGCCGACTACAGCGCAAAACGAGGCAACAAATAAATAAAAGAAAATAAATAAAATCCAAAAATTACAAAATTAGTACTGGCAGGTAGATCTTGATTTTAGATGAATTTAGGAATTTGAATGGAGTCAATCGGAGTTCGGACGGAGAAGTTATGAGCTTCCGAAGTTTGAATTTTGGAAAAAATGGAAAATCGAGGGAATATTCTCGGAATATTCTCTCTCGGGTTGACTGGTCAAATGGGGACTTTGACTTGACTTTGACTGGGAATGGCTAGTGTCTATTGCATGTGGGGCCACCATGTCATTGAGTATAGGTTGTCTTCAACCTTTGTTCATGCCATGGCTACCATGGAAGAGAGAGAGAGCTTGAGGGGATAGTGGAGAGGGGGAAACCACGGCTGGAGGGCTGCCACGTGGCAAGAAGTGGGTCGCTGGCGGCGGCGGCCGGCAGAAGGCGGCGGCACAGACGGCGCGCAAGGCTTCGGGCATGGCGACGGAGCGCATGGCGATGGGCGGCGGCCGGCTGGCATGGTATGGCGGCGGGCTGGCCGCCGGCGGCAAAGAAGGGCACTACTAAGCTCCCAAACATGCACGCACAGGAGCACTTCCAAAAGAACAGAGAAGACATCCAAAATAACAGAGGCTTCAACTTCATCCAAAAATCCGATTTTTGCATCATTTTCGCATGGATTTGGATCAAACAAAAGCATGGGATCTCTAGATAACAATCTTAGGGAGCTATAGGAGAAAAGAATTGGATTGATTCTCACCGGAGGCGATGAATTCGACGATGAACGGAGTTGCGGCCGAAACAACAAAAACTTGAAATTCGTCGCCCACACTTGATAGAACCTAAAATTGATTGTTGGATGAGCTTCTAGACTACCTCACGATCACAAGGAACCAAGGAACAAGAAGAAAAGCTCACCGGACAAGAAGATACAAGTATGAACACGAAGAACACGAAGAACGTCTCGTTTTCGTCGGTTTTCGATCTCACTAAGAATGAGGAGGAGAGCCTAAAGGAGGGCTATACCACCGGAAAGAGGATTCTTATACGGAGAGATGAGAGGTGGAATCGCGTCGTTTGGAGTTGAAACGGCAAAGTTATGAACAATCAAAGCCATTTCAGTTTCTTGCAAACTGCACGCATTCCAGTGCGAGTTAGGGCGGGAGACCACCGGGAATGGAAGGGTCTCGTTCATACGAATCCAACGGATCCAGCCGTTCGCGATTTGGAGCATTATTGCAAGAGTTATGAGTGTTTGAATCCATGGAGGAGAGAAGGGAGCTCTCTGTTCTTCCTCTGGACAGAACGATCGATTTGTGGGGAAGATGAACAGTAACGCGACGCTACAGTACACGACGCTACAGTACCACCACGTGTCACTTTCCTATTGGCCCCCTTTTACGTAAACGTTCCGCCCTAGAGAAAAATAAGGAAAAATGGACTAAAAATTCCGAAAAAATTCCTAGAGCCATTTTAGAATATTTGGGACCCAATAAAATTGGTTTGGTTGAATTTGGATGAAATTTGTGGAATTGAATATTCAGGTGCGAATCGCAGGCATTAAACAAAAGCCGCGCGAGATAAAATAGGAACGGAGGTCCAAAAATCCGGGGAAAGGTTCCTAAAATCATTTTGGAATATTTGGAACATTTTAAAAGTGGTTTGGGACTTTTTGGAGCATTTTTGATCTGGGTGAAATTTCTGCACCTACAGATCGAAATTCGATTTTTCGCCCGGGAGGGAATTAATTCCCGATTTCGAAGGGGAATGGATGCCAGGTTATTATAAACACCAATAAACTCCAAATTTTGAATTTAGTTTATTTAAATTAAGTTTTTCTCTAGAAAGCGAAAACTAGGGTGTTACACTAAATATAATTGAATGGATAAAAAACGTCTCCAAACTTCGTTTTTTCAAATAATATTCACATCAGAAGTTAAAGGCTATTAATACTAATTATAAAGAAATTTTGGATAATTTTTTTCAAATTTTTAAAATTTAAATTTGAATTTGAGCGAAATTCGAAACGGTTTTCTTTTTCGACCATGAGCGATAAGTGGAACCCTGCTTCTGACACTGGGGGAGCGATGTTAGCCTCGTGGAATACGTGCCAACTGCTTGATGGTGCAGTGTAGGATGGGATATCAACACATATCTGTATCGTTCCTTGCTTTTTTTAATTGTGGGGCTTGGTTGTTGCGGGATGCGATCGGTTTGTGGTGGGTGGCTTATGGTACATCTTTAGTTTTACGGTGCGTGCATGAGTAGGCTGTGATAAATGACCATCGGAATGGGTCGTCCATTACGTTGATATGCTCTGGTATCATTGTTAACAGGTTCTTTCCTGGGAATGTTATATGAAATAAGATGTGGGATGATAATGGTAGCATCGTTTGACAGTGTTATTGGAATCTAAGATTAGAACTAGGGTTGTCAAACTAGCTAAGCTGTTTTTCCTTTAATTATAGAGTTTTGAGCTAAAAAAGTTCATATGATTTATTTCCTCGGTGGTGTGATTACCAGGGAAGGAAAAAAATGCTTATCTATCCATATTTGGTTGAGTATGCAGATAGGTTCAACTAGTTCGAAATATATTAATATGCACATGATAAAAGTTGCTTATGTTACCATAGATGAATAGGGCGTTATTGTTGCCAATATTGCTTGCCGGGTTAGATGGTCGTCTTTTAATTTACATTGCAATCTATGGCTGGAATCTTAATATATCTTATTAATTGGCTACACTCTCTGATGATTTGTAGTCAGGTGATGTTTTCTTGGCGCTTGAATCCAGATTCCTATGTAGTAAATTGTTTTGTGCAGGTCGCTGATGTTAAAAAATTCATTGAGACTTTGCAAGGACAGAATGTCTACCCAGCTGACCAACAGATGCTCATTCATCAAGGGAATGTTCTTAAGAACGACACTACACTTGAAGAGAACAAAGTTTTGGAGAACAACTTCATTGTTATAATGTTGTCTAAGGTATGCTAAGTGTTCGTATTCTTGTAGTATAGTATAGAGCTGAAAATTTGTGATCAATTAATATACAAGAAATGCCTGGCGTAGCAATGAAGATGATCGTGTTGCCTTTTGATATATGATGCAAGTATTATAAAAGTTATAAGACTTTAAATGCATGCAATGTAACATTTCTTAACTACAACTTGGACAAAACCTTTTTGCAGAAGGGATCATCAAGTGCTGCTTCATGTACTGCCAAGGAGCCCGCTGATCAGGTGAGATAGGGCTATGAAACAACCATGGTACACAATTTTTTATCTCATTATTGTATTTCCCCCATTTTTTATTAGTGCTCTGTGCGTTCTCTTAGAAGATTACCAAATAATAAGGCAAGTGAGCTAGGTCTTATTTCACATTGATGGTAGTTTTATCATCTTGTTTAAGAGGGAAGTACACTTTAAGGTCAAATTGAAATTTGCTTACTTTCCTATATATTTGTTTTATCATCTTGTTTAAGAGGGAAGTACACTTTAAGGTCGAATTGAAATTTTCTTACTTTCCTATATACTTGTTTGCATGATTGTAGTATTGATAATATTGTTTCCTAGATACATAATGTCCAGGCCAACTAATGGAGGAAAAACCTATTGATAAGTCAAGACTTATACATGTTATGAGTCTATGATATCTGATATGAGCTTGCACAATGTTTTCATGTGCTTGTGGTTGTTGGCTGGTAGAATTGTGAATTTCTTTTCCAATCTTGTTGTTGCATGTTGTGTTTACTTCCGTATATTTTCCCAAATTTCTTTTTCTGCCCAGTTCGAGTTAATATGTATTTCTCTTGCAGCCCTCGGTCAATCGGGCAATACCTGCTGCCCCTGTAACCCAACCACCAGCTGCACCAGCACCTGTGTAAGTATCCATTCATGTTGGCCAGACTAAAAAAGGGGTTCTTATTATGTACAAGGATTCACTTCTCTCAAATTTCAAAATTTATTTTCTTTGATAACAGCTGTATTTTAGAGTCAAAATAATGGTACACTTGGTCACTACTCTGTTACTGGGATATTTTTGGTCTGCACCTTCATTTGTAACTTATGAAAGATACGTTATTCTGTTCTTTTCTTCTAACCGTTCTTAGTCTGGCTAAGTTCAAATTACGGGCTTGTTCAATACTTTTCTGATAGTCGTAGATGCTAAAAGGGTTTTTTGTTAGTAGCTAGCTAATAGTATCCTTTTTTATGTTTATTGAAGCAGCCTGCATGCGACTGCGCCTGTTCCAGCTGCAACAGCCGTAGCAGCTCCCGCTGCTGCTGCATCGTGAGTTCCTCCTTTTAAGTTAGAAATCTGATCAATTCCCCCCTATTGAGTTCCTGTCTTTATTAGACACACTTTGGCAAGAAATGAAATGCCATTTGATGATACTCTCTATGTTGTGATTTGAACAGCACTGAAGAGGATCCCTATGGTCAAGCTGTGTCAAACCTTGTTGCTGGCAGCAATTTGGAAGCAACAGTTCAATCAATTCTTGAAATGGGTGGAGGAGCATGGGGCCGGGACACTGTTGTGCGTGCCCTGCGGGCTGCATACAACAACCCGGAGCGGGCTGTTGAGTATTTGTATTCTGTAAGAACCAAAACTTTCTTCTTCTTCAATTGATTTTTCCTTCCCAATTGCTTGGACCTCCTGGATTAGTTCTTGGTTTGTGGAGACCAATGTAAATAATGGTAAATGGTGAATGAGCGGTCACCCCACCTTTTAGTGTTTATACGGTAAGCAACATTGTAAACGGTTTTACTATTTAAAATTTAGAGAAATATATACATGCATTTACAGTAATAGAATAAGCATCTAATTCATCTTCTTTCATACATATAGAATGGAACTACCAGGCTATCAACAATTTTCCACAGCGGTGACATGAAGAAAAAGGACAGCATGATGTGAATGTAATTAAAGAATCATAATTGAATGAATGAACAACTCAAGTGCATAAAAAACAAAGCTAGCATTTAGCTCATGTATGTTATAATGTTTCATGTTATATGGTAATCTTGCAACTTTACCTAAATAAACTGGCCTGTTAAACGTTAATGGCTGTTGAACATAATAAACGGCCCGATAAAACGGGCAAACCTTGAAATGTTCATAAACGTAACGGGCAGGGGACCTTTACCATTCTAATGGCCGTTTACAAGGCCTTTGTGGCCTTTATTATTTAGAACACCGGTGGAGACCTGCAAAACAAATAGTGAATTACAACTAGCATATTTACAGATGGGAGGCATTAGTTAGTTGTAAGCTATACTATATATGTGTGATTTCAGGCTTTTCTCTGGTATTATGGGCCACAGGGCGACCCATATATTAATCAATGACTGCACCCTTTGTCTCTTTTTTGAACTTATATCTACCAAACTTTAGCTCTTGTTCTGGCACAATTTTAGCATGTAACATTTCTATTGGTGTCTACTCTAATTTATTTTGTCTTTTGATATAGGGGATTCCTGAGCAGGCAGAGGCCCCTGTTGCAGTTCAATCACTTTCTGCGAGTGGCCAACCAGCTGATCCAGGTCAGGCTTCACAATCAGCTCAACCTGCAATTCCATCATCTGGACCTAATGCTAACCCTTTGGACCTGTTTCCTCAGGTTCTCTCTCTCTCTCTCTCTCTCTCTCTCTCTCTCTCTCTCTCTGCGCAATATTATAATTTAGATCTGACTTCTATGTAATTTGATCATGCAGGTCCTTCCAAATGCTTCTGTGAATGCTGGTGGTGGAAATCTTGATGTTTTGCGAAACAATTCACAGTTCCGTGGCTTGCTTTCTTTGGTGCAGGCTAACCCTCAAATTTTGCAGGTATTTTTCATGATCATTTTTATCATTTCCTTCTAGTTGCCTACTCCTTATGGCATTTCCATTGACACACAGTTCCTTAAACTGCAGCCTTTGCTTCAAGAACTGGGGAAACAAAATCCACAGATTTTGCAATTGATTCAGGAAAACCAGGCTGAGTTTCTGCGTTTAATAAATGAACCTGCAGAGGGAGCTGAAGGGTATGAAATCTTAGCAACTTCTCATGCTAATGTTTGTCTGGCAATGTTTGTGTCGTGTGCTTGACACTATTGATACCCTGAACCAGGAATTTGCTAGATCAGTTTGCTGCCGGAGTGCCTCAAACAGTAGCAGTCACACCTGAGGAGAACGAAGCCATTCAACGGGTAAGCAATGAATGCCTCGCTCTGTTTGTGTCAGCCTCCACATTCTGTGCACACCGCATAGCACAAGTATGCATAACTGATTTCCTGTTACCCGTTGCTTTATTCACAGTTCCACAATTGTAATATCATCACATTATGTTGTGCATATGCAGCTTGAACAAATGGGCTTTGATCACGACCTGGTTCTAGAGGTTTTCTTTGCGTGCAACAAGAGTGAGCAGCTAGCTGCAAACTATCTTTTGGACCACATGAATGAGTTCGATGATGAAGCGCCAGAACCACCGCAATAAGGTGGCGGATAGTTTTTAAAGACACACGTCACTCACAAATGTGACGAGCGAGCCCATTGGATTGGAACAGTGGTGTTTCTGAAGTCTGATTGCCCCCTTTTAGGATGTCTGGGTTTGAGAAATATCTTTGAGTTTCTTTCATTATCATTCTTTCTTCCTGTTTTGGGATTCATGCGTAGTACATACTCTAGCTGACGTTTACAGACAATATATATAACCAGGTATTACAGTCTAGTGTCGGGTTAACTGGATTGGGAGTTATAGTTTGAGAAATGCCCGTGTTTCTTCTAACCTTTTTTGTCGTGTGTCAATTGATATTTGATATCATCGAGGCAGGTTTTTATTTGCCAGCTATATATATACTACACTGGTCGGTTTGGGTAGATGAAAAATATTACACCTGATATGGTTCGGTTAAATTGAAAGTGGCGACTTAGACTGGAATGGAAGCACTGCGAACGGAGTGGGACATTTCTCAGAAGTGTGAAATGTAGGGTGTGTTTGGTTACCTGTACTATCTTAGTTTGTTTCGTATGAGCTATTCAGGCTAGTTTTGGCCTGACTGAGTGGATAAGTTAAGTTGTTTGGTTGTTTGTTTGTGCATTTCATGGGCCTGCATTAGAGAGAAGTCTAATTTCTGTGTTTTCTCCATCTCATATGAGTGTGTGCAATTGCATCCATCTGGTCAGGATGAATAGGAAACCAAACATGTGTCTAACAGATACAGTTGCATCCACTCATAGGATTCAGACACCATGCAGGTAACCAAACACAACCGTAGCAGTCCAACATTTTCACATAAGAAAAGAAAGCCTAATGCTTTGGATTTAACAGAAAAGTAGTAGTCTATAGCCCAAGACAACGACATTAACGAGCTAATCAGAGAAGCATCGTGCTGCCACGGTCATACCAGTCGTGATTTATCATAAGAGAACCCCAACTGTAAAAAGCTTGCATGGTTAGCAAAATAAAACGCCAAGCCATTTGGAAAGGCAAATTTTATGGATAAATAGTACTATTGATACTATGCAATCCACCGGCAAAAGGGGACGCACATAGTCAAACGTAAACCGTCTCCGAAGGTAAAAACATTGGGATGGTATTCACAGAACTAGAGTCGCAGGATGTAGGATCGATATACTTCATATCAGAATGGACGCCTATCTCTACTATATAAAGTGAGAGTTTCTTCCCACGTCAGTTCATCAAAATTATCAGTTCTGCCATTTTTTAATTACCCACCTCTTTAATTAACCACTCCAGGTGTGAATGGGAGACATCACACAAGACCATTCTTTAATTACCCCTCTTTAATTAATTAACCACTCAGGCGCAAGAAACGAAGCGTCAAAACGCTTCATTTACATAGAAATATAGAAATACTGCTTCAATAGTGTCCTGCTGTATAAGGTATTATTTGCACAACATATTTTCTTGTTTCACGTTATCGTAATAGCAGGACAGCCGTTCAAAATGTAGATACCGTTGCAACGCACGGGCACCTTACTAGTTTCCTTGAAATGAGACTTGATCGGTGGCATGGAGTGACTTAAGTTAAATATGGTTCATTCACAGTACATTCATTAAGTTGAAAATCATTCAATGCCATGGACAAACCTTCTGTTGAAGGTGCACACCGATATCACTAAGAACCATGTTTCCTGAAGCATCAGTTGCGTTTGACTTTTGCAGATGTTCCTGGAGTACATCATGATGTCTCATACATATTTCTTATAACAGAATATATAGAATAGACTAAGCAATTTTACATTTGGTATACAAATAGGGTTGGCTATCGAGCTTAACAAGTTATTATCAAGTTTCTTTTAAAATTGACATAGTTCGATGTAAAATCATTTCATTTAGCATTTAAGTGTTTATTTCAAATTCGAGCTAACGAGTCACTATCAAGTCGAGCTTCATTAATTTTTTTTAGCTTGAAATGGAATTATTTCAATTTTGAACCTATTGACTATTGTAATTAAAGAAATTTTGATTCAAGCCCCAATGAGCTTTTTTGCCAGCCTTATATACAAACAAGTCCATGCCTAAGTTCAAGAGATCCTGGTAATAACATGCAAAATCACTCATACTGGCAGTGAGGTTCCTAAGAAACTCTGTGGAAATAAAATTTTCACCAAGGGATAAACTCTTTCAATGACCTGAAATTGCTTGAAGAGATCGATTTAGTACCATTGTTAGAATTTTTAAAAATTCTTCGGGCTTGATCGTCATTTGAAAATTTTATGGAAACATTAGTGATACGTCAGGATCATCCACAAAATTTTTCAACACTGTTTGAACCATTTTTCATTCGGTTGAAATTTGTCGGTCAGCCTTCAGTAGCACTATCCGAATTTTTGAAAATTACTAAAGCTTGATCATCATCTAAAAATTTTATGAGAATATTATGGATGTATTAGGACCATCTACAAAATTTTTCAAAAGTTTCTAACGTGGTTGCACCATTTTTCATTCGGTTGAAATTTGCTGGTCAGCCTTTTATCAGGACAGTAGCACTTTCAGAATTTGTAAAACTTCCTCAAGCTTGATCATCATCTGAAATTTTTATGGGAACATTAATGATCATCCAAAAAAATTTCAAAATTTTTTAACGTCATTTGAACCATTTTTCGTTCAGTTGAAATTTGCCAAGATTTCGGCAACTTCGAACAAAATTTCGGATTTTTGGCCAAAATTTTGGAAATCTCGGTCCAAAAATTCTAGATTTGAAGTTTGATTTTTAAATTTTGTCTAGATTTTGTTCAAAATAATGACATTTCACCAAAAATTCAGATTTTAAAGGGTGACGAGATGTGAATCAAAAATGAAATTTGGAACCTTGACGTAGGCCAATAAATAAATAAAAGGATAAAGCAGCAGAAATAAGGAACAGTAGTAAAGCCTAATTGAATTGCCACAGGCAATCAACTGGGGAAGCGGCCTAGTCCTCCTGGTCCTCATCATCGACATAAAACTCTTCCTCTAAAACAACAGAATAAGCACGATGAGTACTAGAAATACTCCGCAAGTTACACTGGAAATATAGTATTAATGTAAGATTGACAAAGGAAGGTTGTATGGTTGGTTTTAGCGTAAAGCAGCACTTTTATAAATATTCTATTTAATTTTTCAATTATATAATTTTAAAAAAATTTTTTAAATATCTTTCAACTCAGGAATCACTACTAGACTAGTCAATTGTTCTCATGATGGACTCACTCCATCCCAACCTCATTTTTTCGGACTTATTTTTTTGAAACGCCAAATTCTAATATGTGAAAGGCTTTCTCGGCATGCCCATGACCGTGAGCATGGCTAATCGGTTAGTTTTACACTCTGTAGAGGTTGTACATCTTTACCCACAAGACCTGATTATCTCCTTTTACCAAAATACACACTTTCTTTGCTGTGCGGTAGAGAAAATCATCACAAGGCCCCTAATATGTTTCATCCTAAGTAATTATGCCTGCTAAGGTTCCACCACTGGTAGGGTTAAAACCACCCAGTTCAGAAGCCCCTTCTTGCACCGTGTGACGGACTAACCATCCTCACATTCAACCCAATGGCATAACTACAGTGGAATGTCACAAAATGGATAACTAGGTCTGTCCCATACCAGACTTATGTTAGCACTGTTACGATTTACATTCAACAGCTCATAGACTAGTCCTTAACTGAATAGACGAGCTTTCAACAACCCAACAATCACTAGTCTAACCATTCTCTTCCAGTTTAAACCATATTTTCATTCTTAACATGACATTTCATAGAATATTAAATCAGGACTTTTTAATTTAAGAGAATCTTATTTTGGCATAAATTTTCCAGAACATCTTAATTTCAGTTCTAAGCATGTCTAAGAAATTTTCAAGTATCATTACAAAATAAATAATATTTTTTTAAGGTTACAATGGCATGGGGATTCAAAATAAATAACCATATCTGGGCATAACTATTAATTTTAAAACTGAGACAGGATTTACAATTAAAAATTATGCATGCAATAATTTAAATTAAAAATTATGAATGCAATAATTTAAATTAAAAATATAATTTAAAAAGTGGGATCAACATGATTAAGGAGGTGTAACTTGCCTTGCTCGACGAGTTGTTGCTCAAGGTCGTCGACTATGAACTCCTCCGACTCTTCAAAATCTATACGCTAAAAACGTCCAAATTCAAATAAATAAAAAAATACTAAACTAGCATAAAAGAGAAATTTAGAATTTTATATGAATTTAGAAAGAAAAATAGAGTCAAATAGAGTTCGAATGGGCAAAAACGGCATCCCGGAAGTTAAAAAAACATAAAATTAGAGAAATTAGAATTTCCTTGATTTTTTGAATGATTTTTCTAAAGAAAATCTGAATAATTGTGCAATGCTGATATCAATGACAATTTTTAGATTTTTCAAATTATTTTTAAAACTAAATCTTAATTTATTATATCATGCTTGCATCATAATTGGGATTTTCGCAAATTGAAATAAATGGGCGAGACTCCCTTTGACCAACATGTGGCCCCAGGGTGGTGGACCGGGTCCAAAGTGGTCGGGTGCACCATGCACCTAGTGCACGACGAAGGTGCGTGGTGCATGCGTGCACCTGACGAACCAGCGGTGAGACGGCGCGTCGAGGTGGGAGGCAGCGGTGGAGGGGCGCACCGACGACAACACAGTGAGGTGAAGTCAGCGGCGGTGGGGGCAAACCAGATAGGGAAGGAGGTGGTAGGAAACCGGCGGTGATGGTGGCTTCGGAGCAGAGAGAGAGGGCGGTGAGGTGGCGTTTGAGTGGGGGAAAACGAGAGAGGGGGAGGGGAATGGAGTGAGGGAGGAGGGGGGGGGACTATTTATAGCCTGAGGGGGCGTACGGGGTTGACATGCATTAGCGAAAAAAGTAGCGATCGGTGTGGATAAAATCGATGAGAAATGGGTGGGGGTAAGGCAACGGCGAGGGGATAAGGTGGCATGATAAGGTGGGGTTCGTTGCGCATGGGATAGGGGCGAGTTCAGGCGCGAGAGGCGGGATGTTTGAAGATCTTGTGTGGCAACAATGGACGAAAGAGAAATGAGAGAAGGGAGGGAGGATGAAGAAGGGGGGACCTATGGGTCGACTGGGCCGAGAAAAGGGAGGTGCGTGGGCTGTGGCAAGGAGAAGAGAGGAGAAAGAGGAAGGGATGGGAGGGTAGAGCGATCTAGAGGCCAAGTGGGCCGCGCAAGGGTTCAGCCCAAAAGGAAAAGTTTCTTTTTTTTTTAAAAAAAAATTCAATTTTGATTTAAAATAATCCTAGAAATACAAATGGTTTTAAATAAATACCAAATAGAGTTTAAATATTTTTTAAAATACTTTATAGCATTTTGAGCTTACATAAATTATTTTTTAACATAATTTTGGTTTTATTTTTCTCAAATAAATTATTTTGGAACACTAAAAATAGCAAATGGCATTAAAAATTCCAGAGATTTCAAGAAAAATCTCAGAAAATCACAAACAAATAATAAGTGGCAAAATGCAAATCTCCAGGTGTTACACGTTGTAACATCACTAAGTGTTGTTCCAGTTTTTTGATTCTTTTTCTCGTCTGGGTGTTTCTAGGACCAATCTGATGATCTGCAGGATTATCAAATTGGATCTTGTGTGGGAGGGAAAGGTTATTCAACCACATAGTCATCCACTCCTTCACTTAACCCCTCCACCTAACCCCCTTTTCTCCCCACCTTTTTCTTTTCTCTACCAAACCGAATGGCACCTTGGTTTCTTCTCCTCCCTCTCCACTCGGCAACAACAAAGGCAAAAAGGGTCTCTTCTTCCTTCAGCCATGGGAGAGCAAGGGCAGCAGCTCCCCCTCCCCATGGTGCCTCCCACTCCTCTCCAAGCTGCTGCAGCTCCTCCTCCAAGGGCGCCTCCTCCTCCCCCCCCAAGTAGTGGCAACAACAGCCCTCTCCTTCCTTGCCTCCATCCATGGTTAGTTTTCTTCCCACCATGGGTACTCCTTGTGAGCTCAGATCTAGAGTCCCTAGCCAGGATAGAGGTGGTTCTATGGTTCTAGGGTTAGTTCTTTTGGAGGGAAACTAGTTGTTTTGGAGGAAAACTCAGTTTCTGTTTTTGAGCAGATTTTTGGCTGTTTTTGTAGATCGGTTTTGAGATGCTTAGAGTGGTCAAATGAGTTTTCAGCTGTAGACATTGTTGTATATCTTGTTCTTATGTTTCAATGGAGTACAAGAACTCGAAAATGCGTTAAGCCAATTAAAAGTTATGGGCTTTTTACTACAGGCTGTCCTGAGTAGGTTGTTCTGCGAGCTGTAATTTTCATATGCTGTTTTGAGCTTCTTGCAGGCTGATTCAGCTTCTACATTTGCCTACAGAAATGTAGGAAATTTCCTATAGTTTAATAAAATGTATTTGTTTTCTTGATTTGAAGTTGTGAATCAAAATTTATGCTAGAGCAAAGTCGCTATCCAGAACTGACCTCCTACTGGAAGTTCATGTTTGGGTCTGAAGTTTAGAGGGCAATGTGAGGGCTTTAGCTTCAGTTATTGTTTGAGGGGCTATGGGGGTATCAATAGATTGGTCGCTTGTGTTTATTTAGAGTCCAATAACCTAAGCTTTGACTAAGCTAACTAGAAGTTATGCTATTTTTTAGTGCTTGCTGTCCATAATTGATGTTTATGTTTATAGCTTGTGTTCATTTCAATTCTGAGATTGTTTGAGACAAGTCCAACTTGAATGGCTTTGTGATCATCCTAGGTTATCCTCTTGTGATCGTTTAGAGTCCAAGAACTTGAATTTTGGTTGAACCATTAAAAATTTATGCAAGTTTTACCTTATGCTATTTGAATTGCGTCTATTAGTAGATTCAATTTCGTGTTGTGATTTAGAGTAAGTTGGAGGTCAAATTGAGATTTAAAATTGCCTAGAGATTGATAGGAATTTCTGAGTAGATGTTTAAAATGTCTTTTTTTTTGCTCAATTTGAAGTTGTATAGCAATAGTTATGCAATGGCTAAGTAGGCTACCCAAACCGTTTTGTCTGAATTTCAGATTTGGGCTGTTTTGGGGCAAAAGGTTGTGGTAGTGAGTGAAAGGAGTTGGTTGTTGTTGTTGTTGTTGTTGTTGGCTATATCTTGTATGAAATCGATTATGCGGTGCTTATTTCAGGAGGTGTGGCTTCGGTGGTGGCTTCAACCCCGCACCAGAGCGCTTTGTGAGGCTGAAAGGCAAGTGTATCAACTAAAAGGATAAATGAATGTTGAATTGTTTGCTTGTGAATATGCATATGACATATTGTGCTACCATGCTATATTCTTGACTTTTATTAGATTAGTATGGATGGTTACTTTTGAATGTGAGAATTGGCTATGTTTATGCATTTGATTATGACTATGCAATAATGTTAGAAATGAGGATAGTTTGCAATTTAATTGGGTTAATTGCATTTGTACATTCATAATGGAAGAGGCGACCCATTCTGATGCGGGCCTCTGTGTTCACACGTAGTGAACACGAAAGTCTTACCTCGTAGTCCCATTCATCGAGGTGAATGGGAGCGAGATAGTAAGAGTAGGCACCTTCCACAGGATGGAAGGGATGTGAGGGTGCACACTGACGGGTGTGCACTCGGCAGTACCGGTACGTGCATCGAAAAGAGCATTCATATGCATTGCATTGCTAATGATGAGTTTATGTGTTAAAATGATAATGTAAGGAGTTGGGATAGAGTCCTGGACTCCTCCAAAGGAGGTTGACTCAGGTATGTGTGTGAAATAAGAAATGAGGTAAATGGTAGTGATATAATTGTTTTATGATCTTGTTGTTGAATTGAAAGTGTTAATTGGTTAATCCTGTTGATTTGATGCACTTTGCTGAGTCTTGGACTCACGCTTGTTTATTTAATGTTTTAGGTACTTGGAGGTCGACTCGCTGGGCTGGGTCTTAGTTCACCTTCACTCAATTCAGGACACACCTTTAAATTCATCGCTTGGAAGAATGTCTCTTGATGATAATTATAGTTGGATCTTTGGAATAATATGCTTATGGTTAAGCTATTCTTGTATGGTTATGTATGTGCTTGCGTACTTAGTTTTCTCATGTTGCATGGTAATTGCCTTTGATATGTGTCATTGAAGTTGATTATGCTTACATGTCATGATGGTTGATTGATTCCATGACATGTTGATATTATTGCTATTATTGATGTTTGTGATCTCTTTGCCTGCTGAGTGGATGTCCATTTAGCAGGGGAGGTCATGCCAAAATTTTTATGAAAAAATTTAGATAGGTTTTGGTAGCACTTCGGGCACGTGAGGTGCCGGGGTGTTACAGTTGGTATCAGAGTGGGCTTTAGGTCCGTGGAATGTGAATGTAGAAAATTACTTTAGAGTAAACTAAAATGTTGACTTGGAAAGGTAGAAACATGGCATAGGTTTCTACTTGTTAAAATTTGGCCTTAGGGCAATCACCTTAAAATCTGGAATAGAGTGGTTAAATAATTTAAAACTTGACACACTCTGATGCACAATAGGAAAGGATATGGGTATCGTTGCTTACGCTTAAAGATTGTATTTAAGCTTTAATATTGAATGCTACATTTGATAATGTATGATGCTATGCTTATGAAAGGATTGATTGAGTTGCTATATTTGTGGTTAAGTGAGGTTGTGGTGCTGAACGGTTTCGGTCACCTTCTTCTGTTCGTAGTAAGGTTGTGGTTTGTCGGTGTGGCCGGTTAGAGCCATCACCGAAGGACTAATAACCTCCCGTGGGGGAGAGTGCTTGTCCTTTCTGTCGCTGATCGAGAGATTAGTTGGAGTCAGATAGAAGAGTTGGTGGTAGATCCTTTTAGATTTCTTTTACTGTTCTGACGATCAGTTTGGTTGGTTTCCTTGGTCTTAGTTGGTCGGAATCAAAGGAAAAGTGTTTGGTAATGTGTATTCGCTGACTGTTCTTTCGATGGTTTTTGGTTTTGCCTTCTTTGGTTAGAGACAAAGAAGAAGAGTTGGTGTTGCGTCTCTTTTGGGTTGCCAGTTCAGCTTTAACACCCAGTTTTGTTGGTTACTTTACGGAGAAAGTTATCGATTTATTCTTGTGTTTGTCATTCTTTGAGTTCAAGAGAGCTTATTGAAGTCTTGATGTAAAACCTAAGTCGTGTGGTTTCTGGTGTTAAGGCTTTACTTGAAAAGGATTTGGTTGATCGTTTGGTTCCCCCCCCTTGAATCCATCTTCCTTCATGGAAGTTGTAGATATTGAGACTAGTTGAGAAGTTGTTGTGTGTCAAAGTTGGGAATTCGAGAGTTGAGTTCTCTTGTGATTTATAATTGGGTTTCTCTGGAAAGAAAGTTGACTCTTGGTGTTGTTTAGGTTTGAGAATTGTGGCTTCTTAAAGGTTGGGTATGTGACCCACGAGGATGTTCAAGCGTTAAGTCTGTGTTGGGTGGTTGGGACATGGAGAGGATGTAAATCACCGATTCAGTTAAAGTGAATTGTTGGTCGCGTAAAGACAACTTGAATGATTGTGTGATAGAGAAAGACTAATTGAAATGATAAATGATCTAAAGTGAAAGTTGATTAGTGTTTTATGCAAAGTATAGTGAGTCTTGGAATTAATCTGAAGTTCGAGAATTGTAGTATTGATCCCGATTGAGAAGGTCTAGAATCTTCTGAGTAACTAATTAGTATAGCAAGGTTATGGTGTAAAGCACCGGAGTAGGATGGTGTAGAGACATGAGGATTGTTGGGCTAGGCTATTTAGGGGTTGATTAAATTGTGGATCGATAAAATGATTCGATCGATGGGTAATCAAAGAATAGGTATGTGGAATGATTGTATGAAAGGTTGAACTTGTCCTTGACAAATGTCTGTCTGGGATCCGTAGTATGAAAGATGTCTAGTAGAGATCGTATTGGGGGGGGGTTAGAATTATTTATTGGTTGAATGAACTGGGGATGTTGAGTATGTAACTTAGGGATTGTGTGAAAGGCATTTGTTAAGTATGCCAAAATAAGAGTTGAAGAGATGTGACGTAAGCTTGGGATAAACAATTATATGAATGATGAGTCATAATGGTTGGTAGACCAAAAGAAAATGATGACCCGCGTCTTATGTTAAAATTAACTGATAAGTCATTTGTGATGAAGAAGTGAGAACATGGTTTCTCCTTATTGATTTTCATAATATAGACATGGTTTAGAGTTTTATGATAATATGGCCAATGGTGGTTATATGAAAAGTAGAAAGTAATTGGACAAATATTGGATGTTGTAACTTGTGTTCAACATTGTTGGACTTCTCGGGATTTGAGGAATAGGAAATCCTTAATGGCTGAGAGTATTGGAGTGCGAGAAATGGTGGGATTCGAGTCAAACCTTCTTTTAGAGGTTTACGGATTCAATTGATTCAATTTGGGCATAACTTTTAAATGGTTGATTCAAATTGAGCGAAACCAGTTCCTACTCAAGATTAAGATCAATATCTACACTTTTCTATACATACAAAGATTTAGGAGATGACTCTAAAGTCCCCAAATCACTCTCTGAACTTTAACCTGAAACTCTAAACATTCAGACAACTTGAGTTCTAGACAACAAGTTCAACAAGGCATAACTTTTGATTCCTAATTCCAAATAAGGAAAAAAAATACATTTTCTCAATCTACAGGAAATTTTCTAGATTTGTCTAGGCAACCAAAAAGTCTGATTCGGCCAGCAACTTGGTCTACCATTCAGTTGAACATTACAGCTCCACAAACAACACAATTTAGACAGCAGGCACTAAAAGTGGCATACCTTTTAATTGGATTCATGGATTTTCGAGTTCTTGTGCTCAAATTAAAGGGGAAATGAAGATCTACAACATATTCTACAACCAAAGAGTCATTTGACCACTCTAACTATCCCAAACTCGAGTTGCAACACATGCCAAAAATCTGCTCGAAAACTGTACAGATTTCCCTCCAACTAAAATTAGCTTCCCTCCAAAAATTTCAATCCCAACAACCCTAGAACTCATCCCAACCAGCATAGGCCCTCCATAGCTGAGCTCAAAGCACTTACAAATCTTACCTCCATTGCAAGGGAGAGGGAGCAAGGGAGGAAGGGGGCCGGCTGCTGCTTGGCTGATTGGAGGGTGAGGAGGGCGCCAACCATGGGAGCTCTACTGGCCAAGGAAGAGCAAGGGCTGGGGGAGGAGAGCACCCTTGCTCTGCTGCTGCTGGAAGGGAGATCGAAATGGGGAGGAGTTGCTGCCCCCTTGGTTGCCACACGAAAAGGGAGGAGGAGGAGAAAGTTATGAGGCTGCTTGGGGTGTTCGGTTGGGGGGGGGAGAAAAAGGGGGTTAGGTGGATGGGGTGGGAGGAAAGAAAATGATCCCACTCCACACTTCCACACAAATCAAATTGAAAGTCCTGCAGATCAGTAGATGGTCCCAGAAATAACCAAATGAGAAATTCCAGAAGAACTTGAATGAAACTCCACGACATTACAAGCTCGGTGGGCCGATATAAAGACAACTATGAAAGGCGAGGAAACAATCAAGATCATGGTTGGGTCTATTCAGATCGAGACAAACCAAGAAAGTAGAAATTCAAGGACCATACAACCTAGGAGAGAACTCCAGGTAGGCATGTGGTACAAAGCCGAAAAACATGTACCACCACGAAGGCCGATACAGAAGCATAAGCCAACATTCTCTCAATTGCTGGCTAAGTATGAAAGAAGAGGTCAAGAATTGCGACAAAGTCCTCCTCGTCAGCTGGTGGATGAGCATCAGCTAAGTGCCGCTGAGAGAGCTCAGGAATGGTGACCTTTTTGGAAGTTTTTTTGGGAGAGGAGATTGGCTTTGTCGTCACCATATGTTTTCCTAATGCAAAATTATCCTGGGCAAAGCCAAGAACATCATCGGTCGGCAAAGAGAGATTGTTTGGATTTGCACCAAGTCGACGGAGTGGAGACCAGAAAAAGCCAGTCTGTGATAGGTTTGTTGAGCCAATCTAGGGTCAACCATGGTTAGACCAAATGCACAAAGACACAATCAAAGAAGACATGATCGGCAAGATATGAAAGCCAATTGAGCCTAGGCCACTATGGTGTCCTCTGGGGCTGAGCAAATCACAAAGGAGATACCTTCAATGATTGACAGCTCAAGAATTAAGAGAAGCCAATTATGAAAATCAAAGGGATGAGGATTTGAACAAACTTCGTCCAATTAAGCTAGTTAAGTAGGAATGGAGAAAAAGGGAAGTTGTTCGGGAACAATTCTATTCAGTTGACGATCTATATTCCCCCATTATTCGCAATGACTCGCCCCCACCAATGGATATTAATATGGTGTTTACATTACCTGCAGAATTCAAGGTATGTATACCATCGGCTAAGGAATCTTTTGCCCAGTTGTGTTTTGGTTCATAGGATGCCATCTTTGAAAAACCGCATGATGATCATCGGCATCTAAGACCATTATATTTGAAAGGCCACATCAATGGTAAGTCGATATTTATAATGCTGGTAGATGGCGGGTCGACTGTTAATCTAATGCCTTACTCGACTTGTAAAAAGTTGGGCAAATCCAATGAAGATCTCATTGAAACCAACATGGTGTTGAATGACTTCACCAGAGGTCCCACAGAAGCAAAAGGTGTCATGGTAATCAAGCTCATAGTGGTGGTAAGACTTTGCCGATAGCTTTCTTTGTAGTCGATGTTAAAGGAAGTTACAGTGTATTGCTTGGTAGAAATTAGATACATGCTAACTGTTGCATTCCATCGATTATGCATAAAAAGTTGATACAATGGAATGGTAACGAAGTTAAGGTGGTCGAGGCTGACACATCTGCTTAAATAGCCATGCTAGTTCGGAGGCCAATTGGCAGCATGATGGGGCCGAATGTATATCAGTCAAAGCTCTTGAAGATTGTGATTTTATATGCATCAACCAGACAAGGGTAGTTCTGATCAGTGTAAGACCAAGTACCTTGGATCGGACAAATAAGATTTTACACTGATAGAGTCCAAATCAGCAGTAAAATTTTTACAAAATAGAATGCAATGCTATCGGTAGACGATAGATAGCTATGAAGCCATCGAAGATTTTGAAGATATTGAAATATTTGGACAAGATTTTACGTCTTCAGATCCACTAGAAGAAATAGATATAGGCAATGGTGATAGGAAAAGACCAACTTTTATTAGTTCTAGATTAAGATGTGAGTACAAAGAAAAGTTGGTCGGTTTGTTCAAAAAATTACAAAGATTACTTTTGAAAGCATCTAGGCCCCCTAATTGATTACTTAAATGAATTATTGGTTTTGGTGTTGATAATCAACGGTTATACCCTTGATAAAGTGATATCTTTTCTGAAGGAGGGACAAAGGCTAAGGTCTATTTGTTTCTAGTTTTGGCTTGGGAGATGATTCAAGTCATGTAGCTAGATTTACTTCTTTATTAGCCGTACTATAAAGAGGAATTATGCATAAGTTCAGTATCTTGGTTCATAGGTTAAATTTTAAGACTACTTGGAGCAAAGTTCACTTCTTTTCCCTCAAAAGTTAAAGAAATTCAGTCCTTTTGTCTTCTCAGCAAATTCACTTTCACGCTAGACCAAAGCTCTTCTTAGTGCAGCGCTAAAGACTTTTCATCGGAACCCAAATCGAGTGTGCACCGTTCAAGCCGGACCAAGTTTTTTGGTCCAGCGCAGATGAACAAATTCTTTAAATCCAAACCGAGTGTGTGACGTTTCGCTGGACCATGTTTGCAAAGTTCACGACGGACTCCTTTTTCGGTCCAGCGCTAACTTAAAACTTACTGGTTTTACTTGTCTTTCTAAAGTATCACCTCGGACCAAAACCAGAAGTTTTTCCTTCTATGACGGACCAAGTATTTCGGTCCGGCGTAAACTTGTTTTTCACTGATTCACGATGGACCAGTTTTTGCACAAAACATGTGTACAACGGACCAACTCATCTTGGTCCGGCGCAAATGTGTTTTTCACTGAAGTCAGTTCGACCTGTATTGAGTTTATTGAAAAATTATTTCAAAATTGTCAAATGCAATCATTTTGACTTGTCTTTTCATTCTGACATTAGCAAATGGCTATATTTTGCCAATAACGTCTCTATTCTTTCTGTAGCCTATAAAAGCCATACCAGGGCTTATCAGAAAGAGAACTTTTTTACATCTCTTTGACATCTTAGCATCCGAAAGCTCAAAAGCCAGCAAAGAGACCAAGCTAAAACTCTGATATTCAAATCCAATACTTTCATTGCTCCAAGTGTAGTCTAGTTTCAAAGTAACTAGTGAACCAAGAGACAGGACTTGTGGATGGTCTATTACTCTTGGAACTAGCTGTTCCTAGACGGCTGGGAGGCGTTCATAGTGCGACATGTCCAACTGTGCTTGTGGAAGACCACTATCTTTGTGAGAGGTTGGGACTCACCTCACCAGAGTGGTGAAAGAGTTACACTAGTGAAAACCAGAACTACATCTGCTAGTTTCTAGTGGAGCCATACTTCGATTGAAGTGCTCTAACGGGGATGTAGGAGAATTTCTCTCTGAACCTCGGTGAAAAATGATCGTGTCTCTGTGTTTACCTCTTTGATTGTGTTCTCTTGCATCTTGTCACTTGGCTCCTGAAAAATTTGTGTTTGCACTATTTTTCGACTATTAATTTGTGTAAGATTTGTTTTAGTAAGTTATGTAATTATCAGCTCTTTACTTAAAATTTGTCATTACTGTTAAAAGTTGCCTATTCACCCCCCTCTAGGCCAACTCGATCCCTTCAACTTTGCTTGGGAATACCATGAGATGCTTGGTTTAAGCCGATAGCTTGTTGAACATCGGTTACCAATAAAACTAGGCTATAGGATGTTTAGGCAGTCCCCTAGACTATTTAATCCAACCATGTATGATAAAATAAAGGAGATGATTGAGCGATTATTATAGGCAATGTTTATTCAGCCTTGTCGATATGCCGAATGGGTTTCTAATATCATTCCTATAATTAATAAAAATGGTAAACTTGGAGTGTTCATTGATTTTAGAGATTTGAACAAAGCAACGCCCAAGGATGATTAGCCAATGTGCTTATCGATGCTGCATCTAGGAATAAAATCATAAGTTTTTTTGATTGAAATACTGGCTACAATCAAATCCTCATGGCTGAAGTCGACGCTCACAAAACTGCCTTCAAATGCCCTGGAGCACTAGGGTTATTTGAATGGGTTTTAATGACATTCGGCTTGAAAAGTGATGGTGCTACGTATCAAAGAGCTATGTATTTGATTTTCCATGAATTGATCGGTCACACTGTGAAAATTTATATTGATGATATTGTAGTAAAATCCAAAGGAGACTATCAACATCTGGCCAATTTACAATAAGTATTCAAGAAAACCAGAGCGCACAATTTAAAATAAATCCATATAAGTGTACTTTTGGGGTATCGGCTGGACAATTTCTTAGGTTTATGGTGCATGAGAGAGGCATTGAAGACGACCAAAAATGTGTTGAAGCCATAGCCGATACACAACCCTCAAGGTGCAAAAGGGATCTTCAGAAGTTGACTGGTAAAATAAATTATCTAAGGTGATATATATCAAATTTATCCATTCGGATTGACGTCTTCACTCCATTATTGAGGTTGAGATAGAGCTAGTGTGACACCACGGAGTGTCGTAATCTTATAAAATGTGGATGTTGAGGTCAAAACATTATAAAATATGTAAATGAAGGTTAAAACTTTACGTTATGCCGTTTATAGCGTGTTTTTGGGCCGTTTTCGGGTGTTTGGGCCTCTCCGGGGGACTTTGGGCCTTGGGGGTTGAGTTGGGCCTCCGGTGGAAGGGTTTAGGCCCAAGGGGGGGACTTTTGGGCAGCCAAATCTGGCCCCCACCCCTTGGTTCGCCCCAAACTCCCTCTCCCAACCCTAGCCGCCACCCCTAGCCCCCCCTGCGCCTCCACCCTTCCCCTTCCTCTCCATCTTCCCCCATGGCGCCACCACCCCTCTCCTCCCCTCTCCACCTCCCTTGCTGCCCCTAGGGGAGTTCTCCACCTCAACACCTCGAAGATCCGTCCATTGGAGCGCTCCGCGATGAGGAGATCCGGTGGATTTGGAGCGAGGAAGGAGATCGCGTGAACCGGGAGGAGATCCGTTGGGTTTTCGGTCGTCGGGCGAAGGTATGGCCATGGGAATCCTTGGGGTTGGTCTAGGATCTGTTATAAGGGTGATTATCATGTTTTTAGATCAATTGGTGGTGCTGGAATTGAGTAGATTAGATGGAATCTTGAGTTTGCCACGTTCTCTGTTTCGGGCAGCATGAGCAGTCGACCTAGGTCTTGGATTTTCGTCAATTTAGAGTCAGAATTTGGTTGTACGGATGTTGAAGAAGTTGTAGGTAATTTCAATATCTTTCCGTGGGTATAAAGAACGTCCAATTCCGCCTAGCCGTTTGAAAGTTATGATCGTTTTACCGAGCGTGTTAAAATCTGTGACGTGATTGGAACAGATCACGGTATTTTGTAGATTAAACAACTTTAGATTCCGAATCAGTTTTTCCATATACTTAGAAAAAGTTTCGAAATTTCCTGAGCTACGCGAGGATGTACTCGTTTAATTGATTCGGAGTCTTAGAACCCGAGTTATGCCTTTTGGAAGGCTGCTGTCCCGACGGGACAGAACCTCTGTTTTTGGGTTTAGCGAGTAGTTTGCGATGTCGGGGTAGAAGAGGGTTTGCTTACTGTTTTGTGGACATGATTGTGAGTGTGTGGTACCCATGTGCAGGTGGTGTGACCCCGGGAGTGCCTTCTACTTCTCGCCAATCCGTTGCCCGTGGTTGAGGCAAGTGTATTGTAATGGATAGCGGTTTGTAGGTTGCTAGTTGAGACTAGATGAAATTGATTATATGATATGATCACTTGCCATGCTTTAATGATTGCCATTGATATGATGAGTATGCTTATTATGTTATGATGCCATATGTTAATGTACAAGTTAATTATGATGTTGGCATGTTTGCATACATGGCATGATACATGGCCCGGGCGGTGAGAAAGTCATAACTAGTCTGGGGAAGGTCGGTGAGAAAGTTATGAATATTCCGGAGAGCCAATGAGTAAGTCCTACATCGTGACTCCATTCACCGCGGTGTTTGGAAGCGAGGAGTAGGCACCCTCCATCTTCGGGATGGAAGGGGGGAGAGGGTGCACGCCGACGGGTGTGTACTCAACCATACCGGTATGAGTTTCCAAGGAGACATGAGCATCGCATCGCATTGCATACATAATGGTGATGATATTGATATGTGATCATGAATGAGATGAAAAACATGATATGAGTTGTTATAGCCACGTAATTGTTTTTGTGTACCATTGCAATATGCTTGCTGAGTGTTGAACTCACGCTTGTGCTTTCTTGTTGTTTTAGGTACCATGAGATCGGCATGCGGGGAAGGGAATTAGTCACACTTCTACATGTAGCGTCACTCAATTGTTCCCACAGTCACTCAATTGGGTCTTGATAATACATTAAGTGTGATGCATATTGATTTATGGTTTAGTTTTGCGATATGAGAGTCTTATTGTTCGTTTGGCTTATGGAGACATTGAATGCTTGGGATTAGACTTATATTGCTGTCATGCCTTTAATTATTGCTGTTTTAGATGCCTCTTATATTGCCATATATTGCTATATATGCTGTTGATGTTCCTTCAATTCATGTTAAAACAAAGGAGATGCTGCCGAAATTTTGGTTTTTAGCATTTGCTCCTTTGCTGTAATTTACCTTAATTTATGGTATTTAGATGTTGTTTAGCCTATGTTTGGTAGCATTCAGGCATGCTAGATGCCGGGGTGTTACAGTTGGTATCAGAGCGGGCTGTAGGTCCTTGGAATGTGTATTTTTAGTGTCATACCTTAGGTTACAACTAAAATGTGATGTGGGATAACTTAGAAACATGGCTTAGGTTTTAACTAAAATTTTGTCATAGGATAGCAACATTAAAACTTGCAAAAAAAAAATGGTATAACTAATCTAAAATTTGACACACATGGATGCACAGTAGGAAAGGGTATTGGTATCGTTCCTTTACGCTTAAATGTTGTATTTAAGCTTTGATGTTGAATGCTTCATTTGATAATCCATGTTGCTATGTCTATGAGATAAATGATTGAATTGTGCTTGTTGTGATGATAAAGTGGGGTTGTGGTGCCGAAGGGTTTCGGTCACCACTTTTGTTAATAGTAAGGGTGTGGTTTGACGGTATGGCCGGTTAAAGCCATCACTGAAGAACTATTAACCCCTTGTGGGGAAAGAGTGCCTACCTTTTCTATCTTAGATCGGGTAGTTACCTGGAGACAAATAGAAGAGTTGATGGTGGTTTCCTTCGGATGCTTTTCACCATTCTGACGGTCAGTTTTGGTTGGTCTTCTTGGTTTTTAGTCGATTGAAATCAAAAGAAAAGTGTTTGGTCTTGGATTTTCGCGGATTGTTCCGTATGCGGTATGTGGTTTTGTCTTCCTTGGTTGAAGACGAAGAAGAAGAGTCTAGTGTTGTGCTTCTTTTGGTCGCCTTTCCAGCTTTGATGCTTAGTTTGTTGATTGCTTTATGGGGAGAAGCATTCAATTTATTCATGTGTTTGTCTTTCTTCGAGGTTAAAAGAGTTATTGCGGCGTTATGCCAGACTTGGTTGTCAGGGCTGAAGTTCTATGGCTTTGTAGGAGTAAATGGTGTTTGATTTCGTCATTTTACTGGTTTGAGAAATCATCTTTGAAAGCCCTTCTTGTTTCGTGAAAGTTTGGGGTTTGGTGTTAAGGTTTTATTTGAAATGGATTACTTGATCGCTTGGTTCCCTTTTAAGAAAAGTGTGTTTCAACCATTTTCCTCTATGGGAGTCTTTGAGATTGAAAAGTGTTTTGGAGAATTTCCTCTTGCATGATCAAGTTTGGGTTTGTCTCATTGCAACTTTGAGAGTCAAGCTTCTTTGTGAGTTTTGGTTGAGTAATAAAAGAAAAAAAATGCTGCAAATAAAGTAAGTATTCGTTTGACTGAAATTACTTGTCAAAAGTGAAAATTGTTGTTTAGCTTGTTATGTAGTATGTACCAATGTGGTTTATGGAATGACGTATTGTTAAGTTAATTTGCGAGTTGAAACAATTAAATGTAATTGTTACCTTTAGCTTAAGATTAGGTGAACCTCTAGTGATGTAGAGTACCCCATAGTGGGAATGATTAAATGGGTTAATGTACATGCTTAGAATCTGTTGCCATGCTTTAAAAGTGCTTATGATCCTTGTTAATGTTAAAAGTTTAAACCTTGATGCATAGTTAGAACATTAAGATGATGTAAATTAATGATACTGTTAAAGAAACCTTGCCGATTGTTTAAAGATGTTCTAATCTAACGGGTTAATAGAGAAATTTAATCATGTTGACTTGTGGCTTTAATTTGGAAGTTGATTAGAGTTGCTATTTATGTTGTTGCAACCTACTAGTATATTTGGAAGTATGCAGTTGTGTCTCTACAATGCTAGTATTGATATCAATTGAGAAGACATACGACTTATTGTTAATGATGTTGTTAAGGGCAGTGTTAATGCTAGTATTCAATCTATTTTAAATAGTTGGAGTATGTTGTGTGGTGGTAATTTTGTTATCACCTATGTATACGGTAGCTAAAAGTAATGTTGTTGGTTGATGATTATGCCCATTTGTTGTTATTGATGACTAAGTAGTGGTGGTAACTGTTTATATTACTCGTTGGAAAACCATGGTTAAAGTAGAGGAAAATTTTAACATGTTGCGATGGAGTGAGCTTTGGATAATTAACATGATGAATGATTTTATCCTTAATGAAAGTATAACTTAATCTCACTTACGAATTCTTCCCTATGGAGATAATATTTACATGTTGAAGTCGCTTGTTAACTGAATAAGTTTCGATTGTCGAGACGTTTACATATAGGTGGCATGAAATTCATTGGTTAATCATGCTGAAAGATTTGTTGGAGCATTTGTTTCAATCTAGAATATGATGTTATATGATATGTTGGTCCATGGGGATCTTGTTGACGTAGTCTTCGTTGGATGTCTTTGGATAAGCATTATAAACTCTATTTATAAGTATTGGGAAAGGTAATAAGAGAAAGAATTTGTTTTGTAGCTCTTGTTGTAACCTGAGGGGTTTCTCGATGAGTAAATAGTGAATATTGAATGTTTAAAAGATAAGTATAGGGTTTCATGCTGAGCTTGTGTTTAAAACCTTTTGGACTAGTTTGGTTGTTTGCTATCTTGGTCAAATGCTTTCGATCAAGGCGTTTTTTTATGTTGTGTGTCAGAGTTTCCCTAAACTCGTAGGGATTGGTGTTGATCTTTGGGTTTGGCCTATTTGTTTAGTTGTGCTATGAGTATGGATTGACACCCAAAAGTTTTAAGTGGATCGCGCTCCTTCACGTTCGCCCTGAATTTTCTTTGGGAATAAATTTTAAAGGAAGCAGTTGGACATAGTGGGTTGTGTTGGAGTTTCTTGGGATTTAATTTGTGACTCTTTTTGGCTAGAATTGGAGTTATTTCGAAAATGTGTGTGGTGTTTGCAAGTGTTTCAAAAGGGTGGATTTTATGAATGTTTCATTAGTGATTTTGTTAGTGAAGTGTTCCCTTCTTGGAAATGAGTTTCCCTTTCTTGTTGAGAACATTTGTGGCGGTTGTGTGTGCTGATGTTTAACTTTGGAGTCGATGTTCTTTTCCAAAATGCTGATTTTGGTTAAAATGTGAGGTTTTGCAAGTTTAGCTTTCGAGAAATGGTGGGTTCTGACATGACGTGGTGTGTTCCAGCTAACGGTGTTGTAGTCATAGTCTATATGATTTAGCGCAGCCGTCAATGTTATGTGTGTTTCAATCATGTGATACCGAGGAAGAAGTCTTTTGGTGAATGACTTTTCGGTATTGTTGTTACATGATGAGTGAATGGTGAAAACGAAGCATGGCATCGTTTATAAATGTTCAATGATAAATGAGTCGGTGAGCTGTCGGTGAGAAAGTCATATATGGATATATGACTAATCCGGAGTGCTCTTGAAAAGTGTGCATTCTTGTCATGTATCGAGATTTCCATTTCTTCCTAGTATGAAAAGAAAGAATGAATAATTTGTGGTGTTTTGGCTGTGGTGTTAGAGGTTTGAGTTTTCTTTGCGATTTGGCTTAGAAAAATGACATGAGTAATCTTTGGTTGTTGCCGAACTCTTTCCAATGTGGCTTTTAGCGCCTTGGAATTCGAGTTGTTGGATGTGGATCATTTTGGGTTCATGGGTCTTGGTTGAGCTTACTCAATGATTGTACCCTTGTTTCGATTCTTTGAAAGGAAGAATGCGAGGGCTAAACCTTCTTAGAAAGAGGAATCTAGTGTGGGTTTGTAATGACCTAAGATATTAGGCGTTGCTAGTGGTTGATCGTAACTAGTTTGGAAGTGAAGAGTAAAGGAAGGTTGTGTAGGACTCAATTCAAACCTTCTTGGAGACTTGTGTCATTGATGTGTCCCTCGGTAGGGTTGATTAAATTATTAGTGGACCACTTGGTGGTTGCTAGTAATTTCTTTTCCTTTTTGAAGTGTATTGGATCTTTTGTCGCCGAGCTCTGAGCGAGTTGTGTCAACCGATGTGGATTGCTTAGTTGATATTGTTTTTGCGGGTTTTAAGGACCCTGGTTATAAAGTAGGTTTTTCCTTCGATGGTAGTGGTGGGTATTGGTCTTTTGTAAAAGGTCAATCTTTTGCAAGGTGTTAGCCGATTGTTCAAGCAGTTGGTAGTCTTGGAGTGTTGTGTCTTGCTTGGTTCGCGTCGTCTAGAATACGACGAACCACAGTTGAGAGGTTGAGATGTGAAAGCACTTTTGTGCGTGGGAGCTGAAGAGGGTTCTAGAGGTTGGTGCCGTGTTCTTCTGAGGAGAAACATCGGTTAAAGGGATCGGGCACTTTAGTGCCAAGGAATGCATAAAAATGAGGAATATGAGACCGTTTCCCTTCATTGTCAGCTTAGGAAGTTATCCTTTTGCTTGGGACGTCTGAATCCTTATGTTTGTACTCGGTGTTTCAAAGTGGAGTAAGAATTCAGGCAAGTTTTGAATGTGAGTTATCTTTAGAGCTGTCAGTCTTTGATCCTTAGCTCCTTGCTTCTGAGTGCTGGCTGGTGCAAATCGTAGGGGCTTCTAAGCGGGTTCTGAGGCGTGAACCATAGCTCCCTTCGATTTGGTTGTTTGCGAAGTGGCGTGTCTCGGATTCGGGGTCGAATCCTGTTGAAGGGGGGAGAATGTGACACCACGGAGTGTCGTAATCTTATAAAATGTGGATGTTGAGGTCAAAACATTATAAAATATGTAAATGGAGGTTAAAACTTTACGTTATGCCGTTTATAGCGTGTTTTTGGGCCGTTTTCGGGTGTTTGGGCCTCTCCGGGGGACTTTGGGCCTTGGGGGTTGAGTTGGGCCTCCGGTGGAAGGGTTTGGGCCCAAGGGGGGGACTTTTGGGCAGCCAAATCTGGCCCCCACCCCTTGGTGCGCCCCAAACTCCCTCTCCCAACCCTAGCCGCCACCCCCTAGCCCCCCATGCGCCTCCACCCTTCCCCTTCCTCTCCATCTTCCCCCATGGCGCCACCACCCCTCTCCTCCCCTCTCCACCTCCCTTGCTGCCCCTAGGGGAGTTCTCCACCTCAACACCTCGAAGATCCGTCCATTGGAGCGCTCCGCGATGAGGAGATCCGGTGGATTTGGAGCGAGGAAGGAGATCGCGCGAACCGGGAGGAGATCCGTTGGGTTTTCGGTCGTCGGGCGAAGGTATGGCCATGGGAATCTTTGGGGTTGGTCTAGGATCTGTTCTAAGGGTGATTATCATGTTTTTAGATCAATTGGTTGTGCTGGAATTGAGTAGATTAGATGGAATCTTGAGTTTGCCACGTTCTCTGTTTCGGGCAGCATGAGCAGTCGACCTAGGGCTTGGGTTTTCGTCAATTTAGATTTAGAATTTGGTCGTACGGCTGTTGAAGAAGTTGTAGGTAATTTCAATATCTTTCCGTGGGTATAAAGAACGTCCAATTCCGCCCAGCCGTTTGAAAGTTATGATCATTTTACCGAGCGTGTTAAAATCTGTGACGTGATTGGAACAGATCACGGTATTTTGTAGATTAAACAACTTTAGAGTCCAAATCAGTTTTTCCATATCCGAATCCGTTGCCCGTGGTTGAGGCAAGTGTATTGTAATGGATACCGGTTTGTAGGTTGCTAGTTGAGACTAGATGAAATTGATTATATGATATGATCACTTGCCATGCTTTAATGATTGCCATTGATATGATGAGTATGCTTATTATGTTATGATGCCATATGTTAATGTACAAGTTAATTATGATGTTGGCATGTTTGCATACATGGCATGATACATGGCTCGAGCGGTGAGAAAGTCATAACTAGTCCGGGGAAGGTCGGTGAGAAAGTTATGACTATTCTGGAGAGCCAATGAGTAAGTCCTACATCGTGATTCCATCCACCGCGGTGTTTGGAAGCGAGGAGTAGGCACCCTCCATCTTCGGGATGGAAGGGGGGAGAGGGTGCACGCCGACGGGTGTGTACTCAACCATACCGGTATGAGTTTCCAAGGAGACATGAGCATCGCATCGCATTGCATACATAATGGTGATGATATTGATATGTGATCTCGAATGAGATGAAAGACATGATATGAGTTGTCATCTTCAGTGGTGCCGGGATAGTGTAACATCCCAAAATTTGTTTTTAATTTATTTAGTGTGTTTCTGGGTTTATTTGAATTTTTCAGAAATTATTTAAAGTCCTCGTTGTTAATTCGGATGGAAGTCTATTGAACTAATCATATTAAATAAAGATCAGGCATTTTCGAATAAGCGTAAAATTTAAATTTTTTTTGATAATTAAGATAATTGGTAGACGAGAGTGTTCGCTTCAAATATTTTCGAAAAATATGTTATATAACGTAAGTCGTTGATTTTACAAAAATCTGAACAGGTGTTTGATTCACTAAAAAAATTTTTACGAAAAATCTATACGTCGAAAAATCACGAAACCAACTTCATTAGGTTCCAAATAGTTCCTAGTATTTTAGAGGAATTTTTCAAGATTTTTGGAACCGTCCTGCTATTTTATTCTAAACACGTTTTGAATGTGTTTGCATATATGTGTATATATCCCATGTGTTCACGTTTAGTCATTCTCGAAGCCTTCTTAATTAGCTTGTATATGTGTATATGGTGGAGGCATTGAAATGTTGTACGACTCTCCTGAGCACATGAAGCATTCGCTTCCCAGCCGTTTCTCCATTTACTTCTCAGACGTTTCATTTCTGTGTATGATGCATTACTAGCAGTGCTTCAATTGCTAGCTATTTTGCTCTATTAGCAATGCATCATGTCTTGGCTGTTTCTATGCCATGCACTCTAGCCGTTCCATTTCTCATGCGCTTGGAACCTTTTCATTCCAGCCATTTCCACTACTAGCCATTCATGCCCAGCCGTTTCCATTTTCCCGCACATGAAGCTTTCATACTTCAGCTATTTCCTTCACGTTTCCATTAATTCCCAGCCGATACTTCATTCCAGCTGTTTTTATTTTAGTGTATTTTTCTTTATTTCTCCAACTGATCCTCCATGCGTTTCATCAGTCTCTCCATGTGTTCTCCATCTTCATTTTCTAGCCACGTTCCCATTTCCTGCAACGCTTTATTCCTTCAGCCATTTCCATTTTCCCAGCAAAGCATGAATGCTTCGTTTCTCCCAGCAGTTTCCATCCTCTAAAGCAACGCATGGAGCCTGATGTTTCCTTCCCAGCCATTCTCATTTAGTCCACCACGCAAACACTTCCAATTGCCTTCCATTTCATTCCTAGTGAGTAAACCTCCAGCCAGTTTCCTTCTCTAGCACCATTTCACCGTTCTCTGCGTTTGCTTGAACTACAAACACCAGCGCACTCTTCGGCCTCGCATTCTTCCGCGCCGACGAACAGTCGCCGTCGCCGTTTACGTCGCCGCCGTAGTCGCCATCGCCTTCGCCGCCGTTGAAGTCACCGCCACCATTGAAGTCGCCGCCGCCATCGTCACCGTCGCTGTCGCCGTTGGAGTTGCGCCGTCATAGTTTACTGCCGCCGTCGCCGTCTTCGCCACTGCCGTCGTCGCTGTTCCGGTCGCTGCTGTCGTCGCTGCCGTTGTCGTTGCCACCGTCGTTGCCGGCGCACTCTCCGTGTGACACCACGGAGTGTCGTAACTTTATTTAACGTGCTTGATATGGTCAAAAACAGTATGAGATGTGGAAATAAGGTTAAAACCATAGGAATTGGAGATTAATAACGTTTCCGGGCCGTTTCCGGGGTTTTGGGCCTTTCCGGGGGGTTTTTGGGCCTTAAAGTGGGGTTGTGGGCTTTGGTGGGAAGGATTAGGGAACCTACTCGGACACGGATTCCGTGTTGTGGGCTGGTGGGAGGGCTCCCCCTGCCCTTTTAGGCGCCCCTTGCTGCCCCTTGCGCCCCCACCTCCCCTCATTGCGCCCCCACCTCCCCTCTTGCGCCCCCTCTCCCTTCCCCCTAGCCATATCCGCCCCACCCCCCTAGCCGTGCGCCCCCCCCTCCACCTCTCCTCCACCCCTTGCTGCCCTAGGGTGGCCACCCCACCCCTGCACCTCGTGGAATCATCCCGTGGAGCGAGGAGCGAGGAGCGTGGAGCGAGGAGCGATCCGCGAGGAGATTGATTGGAGTTTTCGGGCGTCGGGCAAAGGTATGATCATGGGGTTCCCTGGGATTGATCTAGGTACTGTTATTAAGGTGATTATCAAGTTTTTAGATCAATTTGTGGTGCTGGATTGGAGTAATTTGGGTTAGATCTAGACGTTGCCACGTTTCTGGTTCGGGCATATTGGGGACCCGAGCTAGGGCAGGCGTTTTCGCCAATTTAGAGTTGGAATCTGGTCGTACGGACTTCTAGGAAGTTGTAGATAATTTCATTATCTTTCCGTGCATATAAAGAAATTGAAATTCCACCCAGCCGTTTGGAAGTTATGGCTGTTTTACCGAGCGCTGTCAAATCTGTGACGAGATTGAGACAGTTCGTGTTCAACATTAGATTAAACAACATTAGAGTCCGAATCAGTCTTTCCCTATAACTAGAAAAAGTTGGGAAATTTCCTAAGCTTCGCGACGGTGCACTCGTTTATTCGATTTGGAGTCCCAGAACTCAAGTTATGGCCTTTGCAAGGCTGCTGTCCCGCCGGGACAGAACCTCTGTTTTAGGTTTTGCGAGTAGTGGGCAATGTCGGGTAAGATGGGGATTTGTGTGCTGTTTTGTGGGCATTATTGAGAGTATGTGATGCCGTTGTGCAGGTGGTGTGACCCCGGGGGTGCCCTCTACTTCCCACAATTCCGTCGCCCACGGTTGAGGCAAGTGTGTTGTAATGAATAGCGGAATTGTAGGTTGCTTGTGGAGATTAGATGAAAGATTGAATACTTGCTATGATCACTTGCCATGCTTGCTGTTTTCCAATGATATATTGAGTATGATTATCATGATTCGATGCCATGTGTTAATATTTGTCATGATGAGATGCCATATGTTTATGTACATGTGAAATATGATAATTGGCATACTTGCATGCATGACATGAGATAGGGCGACGGCGGTGAGAAAGTCATAACTAGTCCGGCAAGGTCGGTGAGAAAGTTATGACTAGCCCGGAACGCCATTGAGTAAGACCTACATCGTGATTCCATCCACGTGGTGAATGGAAGCGATGAGTAGGCACCCTCCATCTTCGGGATGGAAGGGGGGAAAAGGGTGCACACCGACGGGTGTGTACTCAACCATACCGGTATGAGTTTCCAAGGAGACATGAGCATTGCATTACATCGCATACATATTGATGATGATAATGTTAAGTGTTTATGAATAAGATGATTTACATGAAGGGAGATGCTATTGCCATATTGTTGTTCTTGTTATCCATTGCAATATGCTTGCTGAGTTTCGAACTCACGCTTGTGTTTTTTTTTTATTGTTTTAGGTACCATGAGAACGGCATGCGGGAAAGGGGAATAGTCACACGCCCACATGTAGCTTCACCATATTGTTTCCCCAAGTTATTCTAATAGTTTGAAAATAAATTGCGGGTGATGGTCATTGATTTAAGTCTTAGCTTGTTTATGAGAGATTTATTGTTCGTTTGATACTTGGATACTTTGAGTGCTTAATGTTAGTCTTATATTGTCATTAAGACTCTATTTATTGCTGTTTTAGATGTCTCTCATATTGCTTTATAATGCTATACTATTGTTGCTCCTTAAATTCATGTTAAAACAAAGGAGGTGCTGCCGAAATCTCGGTTTTTAGCCTATGCGCCTTTGCTGGAATTTTATGTTAAATGTGATATTTGGATGTTGTTTAGCTTATGTTTGGTAGCATTCGGGCATATTAAATGCCGGGGTGTTTCACTCCGGTCTCGCCTTCTTCCGCGTCGACGATCCGCGCTACTGCCCATCGTCGATCGGTACTGACTTGCCTTTCTTTTGTGCGCGTTCTATTTCTACCGGTTGATTGATCCTTACAACGCGTAATCGTGTATATATATGTTAGTATATATACGTATAGGTTAGGCGAATGTGTTCTGTAGCCTGCGCATATACATGTCTACGTGTAGGTATACTTGGTCGATTCACGTGTAGATATAGTCGCGCGTAGATATACTCGGTTGCTACGCATGTAAAAATATATATCGTAGCATATTGTTTCGGTACTCTCTATTATTTGACGCTAGCAGTATGTATACGTATGGATATATTCGTCGAATCTGCATGTGTATATTCGGCCGATTCGCAAGTATAAATTTTCTACATGCATTTATAAGGTTGTATTAGGAAGTATACGTATTTAAATACGCAACTTATTTGAATCAGTTCCTGACTAGCCAGCCGAACACAAGCGCATGCATGAAACCATGAACAGTACCATGCATGGAAACCCAATTGTAGTTGTACATGCTAATTTTCCGGATTTGCGAATTTTGTCTTTTTCACTAAAAATTCGTTTTAAGTTCGAATTGCTTGCAACAAATTTTGTTAATTAGTAGAAATTAATATCTTTCTACAGTAATTTTTATGAAATTTTATGAACAGATTTATACTGTTAAATTATTCGTGGAAAGTCCAAACTTATGAACTTTGTAACTCGCAAACTACACATCCAAAAATGTCAAAATAAATTTTATAAATCTTAGAAAATGCTAAAATATTTATCTAGAAATTTGCATGGGGGTTATAAGCTAGTTTGGTTTGTAGCGTTGTTTTTTAATGTGTGTTTATACGTTGTTCCGAGTGTTTATTTGGTTCTTTATTTGCTACGCGTAGACGTCGAGTTGTGTGACACTATCAGAAGCGAAGCTCAGGACCAAGATCAAGATCCAGACCAAGACTCGCTATTTTACGAAGGCAAGTTGTGCTTAGACCATATTGCTCCTAGTTTTTGAAATGTATTCTGATTTAAATTACGCATGCTATATTGATTAAAGTGAATAATTTAATTTGGGTAAAATAGCTAATCAACCTATTTGTTAATTCCACCTTTGATGATTAATATTTGTATGCCATGTATCCATTGTCACCATAAGTTGGCTTTAAATAGTTGGATGTTATATTGTGCCAACACGGGAGGCTAGACCGTGATTAGTTGCTTAGCTATGCTTACGTGAAATGTGCTTCAAATGGCAAAATAATATTGACTAATGTTATATGGAATGAGTTTTGGAATTAGTGTAATCTTGCCACGTGATGATGTGAAGTGTAGGTACCCTTGTGGTTCTACATGGTAATTGATATTATTGTTGGCATGTGTTGCACAATAATCAAACTGGGGTGATAAATAGATTTAGACCGGGGCAAGTGGCAAGAATGATAGGATGGGCCATGAGTGGCACTGGGAAAGTCGTTTTGGTTCTTCGGGTAGTCTTGCTCTGGTCACCCTAAGGACTTAACCTTGCAAGCCTTTGAACTGGGCCAATCATGCAACCACATGTCTGTAATGGGGCGGACCTAGTTGAGTAGGTTGCTAATAACTTGCATTTGGTACCTCAGGGTGTCAACTACACCTTTTGTGTAGTTGTACGGGGGAGCATACCGGTGCTACGGCTAGGTACCCTATCCAACAGTATGTCGGTCCCATACTTCGCCTCTGCTAAGGGAAAGGATGGTGTATGGCAAAAACCGGAGAGGTCCACTTATATAGTTAGCAGTTTCTGAAAGGCTTTGTTACTGTCACTCGCCTTTGTGGTGTTTGACTGTATCGTGTGGGTAAAATGCATAACCTCTGCAGAGTGTGTAAAAATCTATTCGAATAGCCGAGTCCACGGAACTGGACAACGCTCGGGGATTACAGTCAAGGGTTAGATTTTTTCTAAAATGAAATGTGGGAAAGGGTGGCTGTATGCCAGACATAAATGCTAAAGTAATCTAGGGCTTCGTGCCAAACTGTTTGAAAAAGAGATTGACAACTTATTAGATAATATGGTTTTACTGCTTTTGAATCTATTAAGATTATTTGGTAAAAGCAAAATGCTGCTTGATGCAAAATAACCACTTAAGCCATTCCTTTGGAAGAATCCATGCATATAGTAATAGGATTGCACCTCTGTGCATGACTTGTTGAGTATGTTGTATACTCACCCTTGCTTCCAACACAATCATCAGTTGAGGAGAAGACTACAACTTCGAAGAAGGAGAAGTTCTACGAGGAGGCAGTTATCTAGGAGTTGAACCTTGTCAGTTGCCTCTGGCATACTGATGGGTTTCACTGACGTTCTTCATTCCGCTGCTGATTATTTACTTTTGTTATAGTAAGCCCTGCGTGGCTGAATATTGTAAGGTGACCTTAAGGTCTTGTAACAATTTATATTAAGGTTTTGATGTACTTTATTTATATTTCCGCTGTGTATGGATGTGATATTTAACCCTGTTTGACTGTGTGTACTAGCGCGATCCTGGACTAGTATAGAATACACAAAGGGTCCGGATTTGCAGATTCGGTTCCCGACAGAGGTGGTATCAGAGCCATACTGACTGTAGGTCTTGACCCTAGATGGATTGAACATCTTTAGGAGCTTCATTGTGCTCGATACCGTTCGTTCGCCGCCATTCGAAATCCCATCCAAATCACATATGATTTCGAGTCACCGTTGGATGGGATTTGGACGGTCCAGATTTAATGTCTGCATATGTGCACAAGGCCTCCATGTGCACAGGATATGTTCCCTCTTTATTAGGGTTTTTACCCGCGGATATACGGGTAATCAGGTAAGATTGCAATCCCTACCTGCAAACATAGAAAAACAAATGGGCTCTGGTGCAGTGGTGCTCAACGTAGAAACAAGTCCTGTTCAACCATTTCTGGGCAATAGGAAAGGAAGAAGCAACTCAAGTCAACATTTCAGGCACAGCGAAGGTGAATTGCCTAAATAATATCCTCCCTAGCTTGAAGCTCACTACTATGGAGAGGGACATCAGTGGCGGTTCGGAAGAGACATCAGTGGCGGTTTTTGAACCGCCACAGATTAAGCGCCACTGATAATCGGAGATTTTCAGTGGCGGTTTGAAAACCGCCACTGATAATACTCATTAGTGGAGGTTGGAAAGAAAAACCGCCACTGATAATGACAATATCAGTGGTGGTTCCAACTAAAAACAGCCACTGATAATTCCATATCAGTGGCGGTTCCAACTAAAAACCTCCAAGGATATTATCATTATCAGTGGCGGTTTTTAGTTGGAACCGCCACTGGTATGGCATTATCAGTGGCGGTTTTTAGTTGGAACCGCCACTGATAATCCCGTCCGACAATAAAAAAACCCGCATTTCAGGCTAGCCTCAGGAAAGTGCTAGCCATGCCCTCTAAAACAACACACAAATAACATAGCCAGAAATCTATGGGTATCAAGTAGATTTACAGAGTAAACAATCTATGCGAGCAAGGCAGGATCAACATACTCATTTTAAAATGAACTACAGATATAGTATCAAAACTACCTGTCAGTCATTCTAGTTTGTACAACCTGTGAACTTTATGAATTGACAATATGGAGGTAATACCACGAATCATGTCTAGTTCTTGGCTTACCTATTTTTTGTTTGAAACAGACGTTGGTTTTGATTTGCTTGTTAAGTTCCCCAAGTGGAGCTCCTCGCAAGCAGCCCAAAGCGAGTGTGATATAGTGAATATCGGATGCTTAGTCAAATAATCAATCAACTAGTACTAGAAGATTTAAATTATACTAGAATCAATTTTCGTGATGATGTGATGCAATGATATGTGTGAATCTATTGATACCGCATGTGCATCAATTCAGTCTCATGCATACTATGTTTTGCTTAAGCTTGAAAGTCCATATATACGTATAATGTGATATATGTTACACAAACTAAGCGATATTAATGAACTTTATCGCTAAAATTAAACCAGAAAAACTTGCAAACTGCGTCAATCTTAATTATTTGCAACCAAAGATCTTGTTTCCAAAAGGGAATCGAATGATGCAATAGTACAATTGTTGTATTAATGATTCAACAATTTGCTTTTGAATCAGGATGAAATTGTCTTAAAATGCAAGATCGATGTAGTTATCATTTGAAATAACAATACTATCGCATTAACTCAATATATCGCCACTTTCTTAGAACAAGTGGCTCAACTAAGATATACCTTCCGCTAAGCTCGCCCAATTGCTCCATCATGATTTGTGTCTGAAATAAAGGTAAAGAATTCAACTAGTAATGTTCTATATGGAGGAACAAGAAAATTAAATCAAGTATTTGAATTAGTAATACGCAGATGTATATGAACACACAATTAACCAAATCAAATCGTTAATAACATGCAAGCAAATTTCGACTTCCCCTATAAATCAAGTAATCTTGTTAATAACATGTGGTTATCAGATAAAGGTAATCATTATCCACTTACTTGAATATGTGGTGCCTGAAAGACTTCTAGAATAGCAGCTTCTATATCACCCATGCAAACAACACCATTTCCTACAAATATTGGATCAAAGTTTAATGGGCTATATAGAATTTTGGATCGAGTTTAAACAAATGGAGGGATAAAATTTTACAACCAAAGTACATGGCAAATTGGTACTAACAGTAAAGTTGAATATAAGCATAAAGATATAATAAACCCAAAGTACAATGTTTTAGTGAATATGTGAATACAATTACAATACATATATGGATGGTACCTCTATTCGCAAAAGAAAAAGTCTATCCAGACTGTTTAATACGGAATAGAAAAGTTAATTAGTAGAATATTTTTTACCATCTTGGCGGGAAATGAAGGCCTAAAAACGACAAAGTTAAATAAAATGAACTCAAATATCATGCAAATAACAAATATTTGTATTTTTGTCTTTCAGTCTAGCTACTAGGATACAACAAGCTGATCAAGGTCTCAGCAAATAATGCATGGCTGCAAAGATCTATATTAACTGTTGGAGAGAGCATCTATATACACAATTTATTCATGAAAATGTTGCTCTTTTCATTTCTAGTAAAATTAATTTATCCAAACATACGAAATACTACAAGTCTAACCAGGTGGACTTGGGAGCATTAAGTATGAGATGTAATCACAAATAGCATATCAAGTTTGAAAGAATCATCAGCAATATTTTAAATAGCAGTAAGCAATTGACAAGCAGGTTCCCCACCTTGTAGCGTTATTGTTGTATGTGGCCTTTTAAGTGGTTCAAGGATATAAAAGTATAAATATTCATATGGTGCAACAAGAATGATAAAGAAAAGGGCAGAAACGGTGAAGTATAGTGGAGACTTACAGAAAATTGATTTGGCAGTACAGGGTTATCTAAACAAACTCCCAGGAATAATTGCCAGCGTTGGAAGCCACCTTTGTAGCTTCTTCCGATACTTCCTGCACTACAGTTTATATAAATTTATTCTACATTTCATAGTAAACCACAAGATGATACATTTCTGTATTAACTCAACTGCATGCTCATATAACGCTTGGAAATAATCGCTTGTATACGTACCTTTATAGGGCTCCCATCCCATCCAGTGGACAATTTCCTGAATGTGGTCTATATATTCTTTCTTTTCACTCGGATTTGTGTCATCAAACCTGTAGTTCAGATATATATATATATATATATCAGTCTATATTGTCATGAGCGACAATGCAAAAACCCTGAAGCATCAACAAATTCAAGTTCTATAGCCACGTATAGACCAAGCAAAAGTGCAAAACTAATCGGAAGTCTCAATTAAAAAGGGAAATGCAGAATAAATAGATGTATAGCCTAAGACAAGGTACGTAAATTCAAACACCCTTGTGCCTACAATATATCATCTATACAGAAATGAGTAGATAAAACAAATTAGATGAAAGGGAAGCTTCTATTCATATCTGATACAAAAATACCCTTAAAGTAGCGTTGACATGACAAGAATGATTATAAGAATGGTAAGTTGGCAGGAGTAAACTGTTCGAAACAAAAATACCCTTAAATGAATATTCCCATGATGCACAACAGTATAAAACCTCTTACAAAAGGTGCACATTTGAATTTACTGCATCGTAAATCTGGAATAAATAATCACAAACAGTATTGTCTAATATCAGTGACGGTTTTTCATTGGAACCGCCATCGATACCCCGCATTAAAAAAAACCAATCAGCTTAGTAGTGGAGGGAGGGAGGCACACGATGGCGCTGATGCGAGGAGTTCGTGATGCGATGATGCAGGTGAAGGAGGAGTTCACGATGAGACGAGAGAATAATTATATCACAGAAACCAATCAGCATTACAACATTCCGGTGTAATAGATCGATAATTATATCACAAGCAAAACTATTATATCACACACATTGTAATTTCGATAATAAATAAGATTAGTCATATTGACCAGTAGAGTATCTTCTCATTTCTAAAGTTTGTCATGCTCTCGTTTACAATTTACAAGTCCACATCCAAGACCTAGTATCTTCTCACACAATCTTAAGCCTACGAGCCAGTAGGGTTCTTTGGAGGCGAATGACGTTTAACAACAGCATGGAGCAATTGATCATTGTTGTCTTCATCATAAAACTCGCCCTTTTTGTTGATGACTTCCTTCATGATGAAGTAAGCGAGCTGTCCCTGAATGGCTTGGATGTCAAGAGGATGTAGTTCTGTCGTAGGCAATTTGAGGCGCTACAAGTACGAAAAATAAATCTAAGAGTATATATAGAAATTGAGTGGTGCGAATAAATGTGTAATGTTAGCATGACAAACCTCTACGTCATTGTCTATTATTGTAGAAGATAAGATTTCGCGTATGTATTGGCACATGAAGTACGCACATAAATTTGTGCCTTGCGACTGCTTGTGACACTACAAAAATTGAATAAACTAAAATGTCATGGAAGGAGTTATTTATTATGAAATGCGATATAAGAATATTTCTTGCGTGCGTACCGGAAATTTAGTTCGGACTGAAAGGGATTTCTGGAATGGGCGGTATCTCAAGCTCTTTGTACAATATATTTTGAACGCCGCATTCATTACACTTAGCAGCTCTTCGTAGTCTTTTTTATCTTTGTCCATCGAATCCATGACCAGCAACTTGCTCTTTCTCGAGTCGATTACAAGAATCCAGTGGAACCTACATATACATGTATGATGCTATAGTCATTAGCCCTAGGATAAGAGAAATGAGCGAATTCAACAAGTGATTTAACTAACTAGCCAGTGAGAAACTTACTTAAAATTGTATGGAACAAGTATGAATTCCTTATCTTGTAGTTTTAACAACGCCCTGTATATGTATTCCTCAACCTCATTTGGTGCTCTTAAGATTTCGGTCTGGCACACCGTTCCTGGGTCGAGGAATCCCACTGGGCCCTTGGTTCTCAATTCAATAGTCTCGTATCTAGATAAGGAAAAAGTTAGACAAGACATTTATCGGTATTACGTGAATGTAAACCATGATTTATATAGTAGACACTTACAGTGTCCAGCATCGCAAAAAGACACGTCGAGGGCGTCGTGATAGAACAAGTTGTGCAAGTTATCGAATTCTATCATGAAGTAGCCAGACCCCTCATGGTGAAAATGTTCCTCTCCATAAATGTTCCTCTCGTGTAAAATGTATATCCATTTATGTCGTATCCTTGCCATGTCACGATTGTACCTAATGGCCCTTTTGCCAATCACCTCAACGTAACACTCGTTTCTTCACCAGACATGTGCTCCTTGAACTAATGATTGAACACACGATTGTGCTCTTTTGTTATCCAAACCTCTGATCGTCCACGATTTTCCCTCTGTAGCTTTTCCTTGTGCATGTCCATAAACGGGGATACCTCGATCGATCGCTGCAAGGCGTGAAATGAGCTTGTTCGAACAAAAAATGATCGTAAGAATTTGTGGATTTCTTTCCGATTACTCCTTTGCCAGCTAGCCTCCCCACATGGCGTGATACAGGCACTCCTACCGGTTCAACCTCGTCCATGTAATCGACGCAGAACTCAATAACCTCCTCAGTTGCATAACCTTCTACAATGGATATCGATTACGTACATATTTCTTCAGAACACCCATGTACCTTTCGAACGGGTACATCTGATGCAGGAATACTGGCCCACAAATATTTATCTCATTCACAAGGTGAACAATGAGATGAACCATGATATCGAAAAATGATGGAGGAAAATACATCTCTAGTCGACACAGTGTTGACCACATCGACTGCGATTCATAAAGTCCAACGAGATCGATGACCTTCTGTGAAATCACGTTAAAGAAGAAACACAACCTCATGATTGCCTCTCGAACCTTGTCAGGCAAAATACCTCTAATTGCAATAGGGAGCATTTGTGTCATCATCACATGACAATCATGAGACTTCATACCAGTTAACTTCAAATCTTTCATCGATACCAGTTTCTTGATGTTTGCGGAGTAACCGGACGGAACTTTCACACTACGCAAGCACTTGCAGAGGTCTGTTTTCTCTTTCTTGGACAGAGTATAGCAAGCTGGGGGAATGTAAAGTCGACCTTTCCCGGTGTCTTGAGGATGTAGCTCGGCTCTGATCTTCATATCGTGTAGGTCCCTTCGTGCCTTCAGTCCATCCTTTGTTTTGCTAGGAATATTCAGTAAAAGACCAAGCACGCTGTCACATACATTCTTTTCTACATGCATGACATCGATGCAATGTCGAACTTCTAAGTCCTTCCAATAGGGCAAATCCCAAAATAAGGATCTCTTCTTCCACGTGGTTTTCTCAGTACGGGACCTCGATGTATCCCCCTTTCCAAGTACAACATTAATATCCTTAACCATATCATATACCTCTTCCTCAAAGAAGAGGCCTTGGAGCTGAACCGTCCTCCTTTGTACCGTCAAATTGTTTTTTCATATTACGGTACGGATGATTCTTTCGAAGGAACCGACGGTGACGCATGTAGACTATTTTCCTCGAGTTGTTAAGCCACACGCTACTAGTTTCATCCAGGCATTGGGGCAAGCTTTAGCTCCTTTTATAGTACTAGGACAGGTTACCTATGGTCGGTAAATCATTGATGGTGCAGAACAACATTGCGCGTAGAGTGAAGTACTCCCGCTTGTACTCATCCCATACATGTACACCTTCATTCCACAAGAGCACAAGATCTTCCACCAATGGTTGTAGGTATACATCAATATCGTTTCCAGGTTGTCTCGGCCCTTGGATAAGCAGCGACATCATAATGTATTTTCGCTTCATACACGACCAAGGAGGAAGGTTGTAGATACAGAGAGTCACGGGCCAAGTGCTATGAATATCGCTCATGTTACCGAAAGGATTCATTCCATCCGTACTCAACCCAAACCTTGTATTCCTTGGCTCATTTTCAAGTTCTCCTAAAGAGCCTATCGATGGTTCTCCACTCGCGTAATCACAGGGTGCCTCGACTTTCCATCCTCTTTCGCTCTTCCGAGTGCCATCGCATCAGCTTGGCATGCTTTTTATTTGCAAATAAACGCTTTAGACGAGGTATTACTGGCAAATACCACACCACTTTAGCGGGAGCTCCATTCTTCACTTCTATGCCTTCGTTTTCCTCGCCCTTACGCTTGTATCGCGATGCTTTGCACACCGGACATACATGCGGCGTCTGCATAGTCTTTGCGATAGAGTATCTGATCGTTTGGACACGCGTGTATTCTTTCTACCTCCAATCCCAAGGGACATACAACCTTCTTGGCAAAATACGTGGTCTTAGGCAACAGGTTGCCCTCTGAAGCATGTCCGCTTAAGAGATGTAGCAACTCCGTGAAACTCTTGTCGGACCAACCATTGCTTGCCTTCAATTTCAGTAGTGAAAGCACAGTGTGCAACTTTGTGTATTCCTCCTTGCAACCCGGGAACAAAGGTTTCTCCGAATCCTCTATCAAACCCTTGAATTGATTAAACTCTCTCTCACTATCGTAGTTTCCTTACGCATCGCGCAACATTTGAGCCAGATTATTGTCATCGTCAACGACCAACCTATCCTCATCGGTTCCATACCCGATGTCACCGCCATATTGGCGGCTTCGTCGTCGTCGACATTATCACATTGAAGTATGATCTCCTCTTCACCGTGCCTTGTCCAACAGTATAGCTAGGTACAAAGCCCCTCCGAATCAGGTGCAAGGATTTGGTCTTTAAGTAAAACATCATCTCATTCTTGCAATCAATGCATGGACAATGTATGTACTCCGTCTTCTTTTGCAACTGTTCTCCTCATTTGCTCGTCAGAAAGCGAATACGCTGTCGATGTATTCTCTACCGCAACGGTTCGCATTGTACATCCATCTCAGGTCCATCTACAATTAATTAATGTAACAATTAATAATATGCAATAATCTTAATTACATAAATCATTAATCCATTATTTGTTACTATCCAATAACCTTAATTAAATAAATTTAATATATGCTCAAAAATAATTTATCATCCAAAAAAGGTAGACAACTTAATCTAATAGAGCAAGGTAGTAAATTCATCATCTCACTAACGGTAAGAAAATTAATGGTAATTAGAAACAAATCTTAAGTACTATGCATAGCCAAAATTAAATTTATCCTCTCAAAGAGGTACATAATTCATCATCTCAAAATGCAAGGCAACTTCATGATCACCTATATACCATATACATTAAATTTAATGTGTATTAATATCCAACAATCTTAATTAAATAAATTTAATATATGCTTGCCATATTTTGTCATCTAAAAAAGGTAGACAACAAATAATCTAATGGAGCAAGGTAATAAATTCATCATCTAGATATAAATTAATCTAAAAAATGCTAGGCAAATAAAAAAAATTGAATCTAAGCTTTGCCATTGAAGAAAGGAAAATCTTAAATAAACTAGATCTAGCCATTAAATTGCAACTACATCACCACAAATGAAGAGAGGTGAACAAATTACTCACCTTGGAACAACCCTACGAAGTAAAAACTCAAGTTTATTTGCAAACAAAATCTCAGATCTGAAATTTTGCTTTTCTTCTCGGGGAGGAAGATGACCATGAGCTCCTGTAGAGTGCTGTAGCGACTAGTATATATAGGGGGTTTTATTTGTGGCGGTTCTAAACAAAAACCGCCACAGATAACTGTATTTGTGGCGGTTTTTGTTTAGCACCGCCACAAATAAGCTAATTATCAGTGACGGTTTTGTCCTCCAACCGCCACTGATAATACCTACCTATCAGTGGCGGATTTTGTTCTGAACCGCCACAGATAGTGGACTATCAGTGGCGGTTTAGGGTTAAAACCGCCACTTATAGTTGTCGCAATATTTGTGGCGGTTATAACCACAAACCGCCACTGATAGTCCACTATCTGTGGCGGTTCGGAACAAAAATCGTCACTAATGATCCTGGCACCGGTTTGCACTCAAGAACCGCCACTGATACTCCTATTAGTGGCGGTTCCAAACAAACCACCACTAATAGGGCGTCTCCTATTTGCAGTTTTGTAGTAGTGGCTGAACCTTTTGGGGTACCATGTGACTACTCTTATTATCTCCAAACCCAACCCTCCCATTGTAACGCCCTAGTTTTCGCTTTCCGGAGAAAATCTAATTTAAATTATTTAAATTCAAAAGTTGGAGTTTGTTTGGTGTTTATATTAACCTGGCATCCATTCCCCTCCAAAATCGGGAATTAATTCCCCTCCCGTCGAAAAATCGGATTTTCCAGTTCCCGCCGGTACCCGAAAATTCACCCGAGTCCAAAGATGCTCCAAAAATCTCCAAACCACTTCTAAAATGTTCCAAATATTCCGAAATGATTTTAGGAATCTTTCCCCGGATTTTTGGACCTCCGTTCCTATTTTATCTCGCGCGGCTTTTGTTTAATGCCTGCGATTCGCACCTGAATATTCAATTCCACAAATTTCATCCAAATTCAACCAAACCAATTTTATTGGGTCCCAAATATTCTAAAATGGCTCTAGGAATTTTTTCGGAATTTTTAGGCCATTTTTCCTAATTTTTCCCTAGGGCGGTTCATTTGCGTATTAGCCGGCCAACCGTGGAGTGCCACGTGGCGAACACTGTTCATCTTCTTCATTGGTCGTGCAAGGAAAACAACAGAGAGCTCCAACCTTTGCATTCATGGCTAGGGCAAGCTTCCAACCCCCATAACTCCTCCAATTTAACTCCAAAACGCGAACCGTCGGTTGCGTTGGATCCGCGCCGATGAGCTCTTCCAATTCCCCACCTCGGTGCGCCATCAAGCTCGCCGGAAACGGCCCCATTCAAGAGAAACCAAAATCCACTAAAATGGCTTTATCTCGGGCGTTACTACTCCAAACGGCGCACCACCACCTCCATCCTCTCCCTATAAGAACCCCGTCCGGTGGTATGCGTCTCCTTTAGCCTCTCCAACTCATTTGCCCGCTAGATCAAGAAAACCAACGCCGGGTCGCCGTTTTTCGGTGTTCTTCAAGTTCATCCTCCTAGCATCCATTCCGGTGGGTTTTTCTCAACTCCAATTGGTTCCTTGTGACCGTGATTGAGTGTAGAGTCTAACCCAACAATCAATTTTAGGATCCTCAAGGATTGGCGACGAATTTCGGATTTTTGTCGCTTTGGCCGAACCGTCGTTCATCGCGAAATTCATCGTCTCCGGTGAGAATCAATCCTTTTCCTTCCTCCTAGATGTAGCTAAGGATGTTATCTAGAGGTTCTAGGCTTTTGTTTGATCCAAATCCGTGCGAAAATGGGGTAAAAATCCGGATTTTTGGAAGAAAAGGGGGGCTCTGTAGTTTGGTTCAGTTCTGGAACAATTCATTCTCGTAATTTACTGTAGCAAATAGTAACTTTTCTATTTTCCTTGATTTTCCATCATTTTCCAACTTCGAACGCTTATAACTTTTGCATCCGAACTCCGATTGACTCCGTTCAAGTTTCTAAATTCATCTAAAATCAAGATCTACCTGCCAGTACTAATTTTGTAATTTTTGGATTTTATTTATTTTCTTTTATTTATTTGTTGCCTCGTTTTGCGCGTAGTCGACGCTTCCGCCGAGTTCGCCGACCCCGCCGCCGGACTTCAGAGAGTTCAACCTTCTCGCTGTGACCGAGGCAAGTCTCCTTGACGCATATTGAACCTATGCTTTATAAATGTTTTACCCTCGCTTTTACAAACTGCATTGCTAATTACATAAAATGGTGATGTCAAAACGTTAAGTGGTTAGTTATACCAGTTGTTTATACCTCCTTGAGATTTGTTATCCCTGACCCTTTGTCGACCTAGAACAGGGATCCACCATAATAAATATTCTTTAATAAAATACATTTTGATGGGGAAAATGACTATTTAGCAGATAGTTTGAATAGAGTTAATCGGGGACAATGTAATTGGGAGACGGATGGATATTAGTGATAATGTGAGGATTGTTATTATGAAATTGATTTATGGTGGTGATCATTTAAATGTTGAGGAGTTGGATTGTGATAGTAGTTAACAATATAATGAGTATGGATTGGGGTGGAATGCAAATTGGAGATAGATGAATATTAGAGTTGATATGGGGCTTGTAATCATAACATTGATCTATGAATGGTAGTTCATGTATTTTGGTGGATTGGGAGGATGTTGGAAGATGTATAATGTCAGGGATAATAGTCGGTGAGAGTAAATGAATGTTATTGAGAGTCATATGTATAGATCAAATAGAACAAGTGGTAAGTTATATTTCGGTGTATTTTAACTAGAATGCTATGTGATACTCATTTAGGAGATTGTGAATAGTTCAGGATGTTTGGGGTTTAGTGAATAATATTATGGCGTATTTTGGTGGATTAAAATAGATGATTTAAGGGTGATAGTGTGAAGGATTAAATATAGGGTGTTATGACGTATTATCGGTGGATTGTATTCGAAATGATTAGAGATGAATTTGTGAAATATTCTTTGTGGATGATACGAGCGATCGCTATAAGAATGATGGTCAATTCATTAATACAAGTCATAGTTCAAGGGAAATAGACACACCTAATTGGGGTTTAATATGATTTTGAGAGTTAGGATATTACCATGATATACTTATTACTTGATGGACACTAGATTGAATCGGATTATTCATAGGATTGTACCATTAGGGCAATTTAATGATTATTGGAGATCACAGGATGGAATATAAGGATTGTCATCAAAACCCTGAGCTTTGTATTTTATAAAATAAACTATTGGTGGAATAGAATAGTTCGGTAGAAATGCTTAGCCTCGCAATCGGTCAATGTACACCTATGGGTGGGAATTTCAACTATATCTTGAAAACCTGGTGTTGAAAGTTATAGGCAAGGAGTATTGCCGTTGGTTTACAAAATAAAAATAAAATGAAAAATGATTTCGACTTGGGCGGCATGGAATGTCGGGTGGAAGCGAACCAAGCCTTGGTTCTTTTGTGCAAGTACCGCCCCAAGTCAATTAAGGACCGACGCTTATGACTGTCTCCATTCTAAGCATTACCGTACAACCACATGTCAAAGTGGGCACGACTGGCTAACTAATTTGTAGAAACCTCGACTTAGACTCACCACTGCGTGGTTGTGTGAGAGCCGAAAGAGGCATTGTTGTTGTTGTTGTTGTTGTTTATCTTACACGGCGCAAGAGGGGCTTCAGATCTGGTGGACATAACCCTAACGGTGAAACCTCGTGGTGAGTCGGGTTAGGCGTATACATTGTAAAGGCCTTGTCATGATATCTCGCCGGCACACCCAAGGAAGTGTGCTAATAGCTTGGCATCAAGGGAATATCATGTCTTGTGGGTAAAGTTGTACACCTCTGCAGAGTTAAAACTATTCGAATAGCCGTGCTCATGGTCAAAGGCTAAGCTTCTTGAATGCTTTCATATTGGTAGACTTTGGGTTTTGATTTCAAACTAAACAATGTTTTGTTTTGGGATCCGGAGCGTTAGAACTCTCGGTGTGCTTCAAGCGGTCAAAGCCAAGTAGGTGGAAAGAACCTGATTTTGTGAACCATGGCGGACATAGCCATGTGATTGGATGGAACTCGATTTTGTTGAGATGTGGCGGATAGAGCACGTATATTAGTGAGTGGTGGTTAGAACCTTCACTACAATATTACATAATACAATTATTAAAAAGAATTGCTCAAATATGCTTTGTGAAAATTATTAACAACTATGATTTGTTGAAACTTGGCTTTATGCAAAAGAACCATATTAAGCCATCCTTGGATAGCCTACATTGTGCATAATTTCAGCACTTGCCGAGTACTTTATGTACTCACGTGCTACATTCTAATCCTCTCTCGTAAATGAAAGAAGTGGTTCAAGATTTCCAACGACTAGGTGCGTTCTCCACTCGATTGCCTGTGGGCATTTGGATGGAGTCACATTGGCGTTGTCTTCCGCAGCTTGTTCAAGTTGTTCAAATTGCTCAGCCGTAATGGTAAACCTTGACCATAAGGTCTTTGCTTTTATTTGGTATTATTCTTATTTAGTTATTTGTACTCGTGATATGGTTGTTGATTCATCACTTTTGACTGTGTGTACTAGCTCTTGATCCGGGACTAGTACAGTAAATACACAGAGGACTCCTGATAGCCGATCCGGGGCCCACAAAGGTGGTATCGTGAGCCATGTCGATCGTAGGACGTGCCCTTAGTTAGAATGGTCGTTTTAGGAAGCTTCAAAACTTATTTTCTAACAAGAAAAATCAAATAAAGTGCTAGTCTCGTCTTTTCTCTCTCGTTCTATTCCTAATTTCCTCGAATCGCTTGCTGCTTCACCTTTTTGGGAATGAAAATTGGACCCTACCTCCCTTAACAACTTCTATATTAGGGTAATCGAGTTTCCTCTTTCGACTTCAAGGCTTGAGGACTAAAGAAGAGCCATTCGGAAAGTTGCTACTGAAGTGTGCGTCTTCATGGTGAGGATCCAACGGTTGATCGTCGAAGACCAAAGAAGCAAGGCTGATCTTAGACTAACCCTATAGGTTAAGTTGGTCCCGGTTTCGTTCTTTGTTGGAGCCGCCTTGTTCAGTAGAGTGAGTAGTGTTACCGAGTAGACGAGATGTGCCTAGATGATTGGGATATGATCTGAAAAAGATCCATCCAACAATCATTCATCCTCGGCAAAAAAATCCACAAGCATTTAGAAGGAGGGGGAGGCAAATCCAAATGTGCATATTGTAAATTGTAAGAATTTAAATTGTCGAAATTAAATTGCTTGATTTTAAATTGCGAAATGTAAGTATTGAATTTAAGACATAATACAAATGCTAAAACTAAATTCAGAATAGTAAGAAAATAAAATTTTATTTCTTGGATGAAAGGTTTACAAAGCCTCATACAAGGTGGGCAAAGCTTAAAGGATCACAAAAACCTTCAAGGGAAAGATACCCCTCTCCCCCTCTATTTATAGCAACTTTGGAGCAATTTTCACCCTTGAATGACCTTCTTAGCCCTCAAGAAACCTTATCAAGAGTTGAGATTCACTCTCTCACTCATACATAAGCTAACCCGCAACCCAATAACATAACGGGGTTTGAACGCTTCTCAAAGCTAGCTAACTTGATCGCTACTCTATCCTCTAAACCGCGATCCAACGGCTCTCCTTAATCCGAGAAACTCGAAGCTAGCATCTCAGCCATTCCCTTGTCTGCTAGGCTCATAGTGACTCCGTTTTCGATCATCCTTCGGCGATCCCGAATGTCTAGACCTCGGCGCACCTCGCATAGTCCCGGTCATCCTCCGTCTCACCATGACCTAGCACTGTTGTCCTGCAACCATAAAAAATAAGGAAACACATCACATAACAATGTCCAAAATGATATGCAATAATCATCCTAACAACTCAATTTCAAATCTAATTTAAATCAAACTCAAACTTAAGCTTCACAAACTCAAACACTGTCAAATACTTATCACAAACATGGATAGACATCCACATGGTCTTTCAGTATTTGAACCATAGCCAATTATGTATGGCTCAGATGAGCTCAAATTCTTTGAAGCCCTAGTCTAATTAACTTTCATCATATAATATAACAATCTTTGCAGGATTTTCGCATCTGGATATGTTTCGAGCATGACCTGAAGGAATAGCAAGCGTGTCAGGTTACCTGGAGTCTATTATAACATGGGAATACCCTTCATGAATAAATTTCTAAGTGTGCAAGAATGGTCTGTTGCTCATTAGAATTGTGCTATCTGGTGGTTTGTACTTTGGAGTTTGGACAAAGAAAATGAATATAATTAAGATAATGAAGCAGTTCAAGTCAAAGAAGGAAATACCTCTCCCTCTTTAGTTCATGCAGTTGAATGCCAACGTCCAACAGCAATATCAACCTGCAAACAAATGTGGAAATATGCAACAATAAATTAGAAACAGGACTTTAAGCCACAAAGGCACGATCGGGAAAATTTTGTGCAGATAATTATCAAGTTTTCAGCATATAGTGGCAGACCATATTCAGCATACAATTCTTTGCATAGCAAAATCAGACATACTAATGCACAATGGTTAGGACTAGCGTATATAAAAAAGGCCATACTATAATCAGCATATAATTCTTAGAGTAGACAGCATCAAACATTCTAATGTAGAGTTATTAGGACAAGAAGTGCTAAAAAGTCAGTGGCTTGTGAGCCAAATCATGCCCAACTCATCGACCGAGTTTGAATTCTGGATAGTTGGTCACCAAACCAGCCTTAAGCTAAGCTTGTTTGGTAATGTCTCGATAACACAGAAACCACCACACTAATGTCAAACAAGGCTCAGAAAATAGAAGAAATAAAACCAATGCAACCCAGCAATGAGAGGTCAGATAGCCCACAAAATCCCATCCTCTGGTAGTGCCAAATTATGGAATGCACCTACAGCAATCACCCTCACTTTCTCAAGGCCTTGCATGCGTACGGGTGTAGATATTTGCTTGCTAAAAAAAGACCAATGGTCAACAACATATACAAGGACAAAACAACAGAAAGAACTGAAGAAGATTTCACCATAAGACACCATACATATCGCCCGGGGGCCATGGTTGCCCCCATGTCCAAACATGACCTTCTCGTGTCAAAACCACTGTGTGTGTCCCTCCAGCAGCTACCTAGAATTAAGTAAAGGGATCAGAAATCAAGAAGCTGGCAAATGGAAAATCACGCGTGCAAGATAGAAAAGGAGAATAATTCATTTGGACATGCATGACACATTACAACAGCTCCAACATGTCTACCTGACTAGTACTTCTTTGGAGACAAGCATATCCCAATGTGAGAAAATAGTCCACTGTAACACCCCAGCATTTAATATGCCTGAATGCTATCAAACATAAGCTAAACAACATCTAAATACCACAATTAAACATAAATTCCAGCAAAGACGCACATACTAAAAACCGAGATTTCGGCAGCATCTCCTTTATTTATCATGATTTGAAGGAGCAACACAGTAAAACAATATAGGGCAATATGAGAGACAGCTAAAACAGCAATAATTAAAGACTTAACGACAATATAAGTCTAATTTCAAGCACTTAATGTCTCCAAGAGTCAAACGAACAATAAAACTCTCATATAACAAAACTAAACCTTAAAGCAATAATCATCACACGCAGATTATTATCAAAACTAATTGAATGACTTGTGGAATCAAAATGAGTGAAGCTACGTGCGGACGTGTGACTATTTTCCTTCCCCGCATGCCGGTTTCATGGTACCTAAAACAACAAGAAAACACAAGCGTGAGTTCAAAACTCAGCAAGCATATTGCAATGGTACAACAAGAACAATTACATAGCAATAATATCTCACATCATGTAAACCATCTCATTCATGTTCACATATCATCATCATCATCATTATGTATGCAGTGCAATGCGATGCTCATGTCTCCTTGGAAACTCATACCGGTATGGTTGAGTGCACACCCGTCGGTATGCACCCTCTCCCCCCTTCCATCCCGAAGATGGAGGATGCCTACTCCTCGCTTCCGTTCACCGCGGTGAATGGAATCACGATGTAGGACTTACTCTTTGGCTCTCCGGAATAGTCATACCTTTCTCACCGACCTTCCCCGGATTAGTTATGACTTTCTCACCGCCCGGGCCATGTAACATGCCATGTATGCAAATATGCCAACATCATAATAAACTTGTACATTAACACATGGCATCATAGCATACTCATCATATCATAGGAAATCATTAAAGCATGGCAAGTGATCATGTCATATAATCAAGTTCATCTAGTCTCAACTAGCAACCTACAAACCGCTATCCATTACAATACACTTGCCTCAACCACGGGCAACGGATTGGCGGGAAGTAGAAGGCACTCCCGGGGTCGCACCACCTGCACATAGGTACCACACACTCACCATTATGTCCACAAAACAGTACGCAAACCCTCATCTACCCCGACATTGCCAACTACTCGCAAAACCCAAAAACAGAGGTTCTGTCCCGTTGGGACAGCAGCCTTCCAAAAGGCATAACTTGGGTTCTGGGACTCCGAATCAATTAAACGAGTACATCCTCGCGTAGCTTAGGAAATTTTCTAACTTTTTCTAGGTATACAGAAAGACTGATTCGGACTCTAAAGTTGTTTAATATACAAAATACCGTGATCTGTTCCAATCACGTCACAGATTTTAATACGCTCGGTAAAACAAGCATAACTTTCAAACGGCTGGGCGGAATTTAAAGTTCTTTATACCCACTGAAAGGTATTGAAATTACCTACAACTTCTTCAACAGCCGTACGACCAAATTCCGATTCTAAATTGGCGAAAAACCAAACCCTAGGTCGACTGCTCATGCTGCCCGAAATAGAGAACGTGGCAACTTCTAGATCTAATCCAATCTACTCAATTCCAGCACCACCAATTGATCTAAAAACATGATAATGACGCTTAGAACAGTACCTAGCCCAACCCCAAGGAGTCCCATGGCCATACCTTCGCCCGACGCACGAAAACCCAATAGATCTCCTCCCGGAACGCTCCTCGCTCCAACGGATGGATCTTCGAGGTGCAGGGGGTGGGGAAGCCACCCTAGGGTAGCAAGGGGGTGGAGGAGAGGTGGTGGAGAGGTGGGGAGCAAAGGGGCAAGGGGAAGGGGCGCACGACCAAAGGGGAGGAGAGGAGGTGGGGCGGCTAGGGCCAATGGGGGGGTGTGGGGCGCACTAGGAAGGGGTGGGGGCGCAAGAAGGACAGGGGAGCCGCCTTTTACCAGCCCCAAACCTATTTCCTAATCCTAAATGGACTCATACTCTATCCCACCAAAGCCCACAACCCCCTCTTTTAGGCCCAAACTCCCCCGGAAAGGCCCAAACTCCCGGAAACGCAATTAAACCTCCTACCATATGGTTTTAACCTCCAATACCATATTTCATAATGTTTTTGAGCTCAACATTCACTTTTTATAAGGTTACGACACTCCGTGGTGTCACATTCTTCCCCCCTTCAACAGGATTTGGCCTCGAATCTAAAACGCACCAAAACGCAACCCAGCAAAACCGAAGATAGCTAGGTTTCACATCACATACCTGAGGCGAAAAGATCGGGATACTTCTCGCGCATGCGAGACTCCATCTCCCAAGTCGCCTCTCTCTCGGTCTAATGTGACCATAGGACCTTGACAAACTTAAGCGTCCTGTTCTTCATCACTCGCTCCGAAGTCCCCAGAATTTCCACAGGATGGGACTCGAAGGTGAGGTCCTGCTCAAGCACTAATGGTTCCAATGGAACCACCAACTCCGGATCATGCAAGTATTTCCTCAACATCGAGACATGGAACACATTATGCACACCTTGCATGGATTCCGGTAGCTCCAGACGATAGGCCAGCTTACCAACTCGGGCGATGATAGGAAATGGCCCAACAAACCTCGGACTGAGCTTTCCCTTGGAGCCAAATCGAACCACACCCTTAGTGGGAGATACTCGCAAGAGTACGCTATCACCCACCACAAACTCCAAATCTCACCTCCTCACATCAGCGTAGCTTTTCTGTCGGCTCTGCACTGCAAGAAGGTTATGCCGAACCTCCGACACGCAATCAACAGTCTGCTGAACCCAAACCGGTCCAAGAACTGCCCTCTCGCCCACCGCATCCCAACAAAGCGGCGATCTGCACTTCCGGCCATACAGTACCTCATAAGGAGCAACCCGGATACTGGAATGATAGCTGTTATTATATGTAAACTCCGCCAATGGCAAATGATCTTCCCAGCTACCTTTCCAAGCCATCACACAGGCCCTGAGCATGTCCTCCAAAGTCTGGATGGTACGCTCAGACTACCCATCCGTCTGAGGGTGGAAAGCAGTACTAAGGCGCAGCTGTGTACCCAAAGCACTCTGCAAACTCTCCCAAAATTTGGAGACAAACTTCGCATCCCGATCAGAAATAATGGTCTTGGGTACACCATGCAGTCTCACAATTTCCCGCACATAGATGGGAGCCAAGTCGCTCGCAGAATTGGTAGTGCGGATAGGAATGAAATGCGCAGACTTGTTGAGACGGTCCACCACAACCCAAACAACATCCTTCCCTCGTGGAGTACGAGGTAGGCCAACCACGAAATCCATGGAGATGTCATCCCATGGCCACACAGGAATCTGCAATGGCTGCAACAGACCAGCGGGACGCTTATGCTCAGCCTTGATCTTTTGACAAATCCCACAAGATCCCACATACTTGGCAATATCCACTCTCATCCTTTTCCACCAGAAATTCTTTTTCAAGTCCCTGTACATCTTGGTCTCCCCAGAATGGACCGTGTATGAGGTGCAGTGAGCCTCTTTCAGAATGTCCTCTTTCACTTGGGATTTCTGAGGTACGCACAGACGACCCTGAAACCTCAAAGCTCCCGCATCATCAACGGTAAAGTCTCCAGTCTTGCCACCCTCAAGGCGCATCCTCACCTGCTGGAGCAAATGGTCACGTTGCTGTGCCTCCCGCACACGCTCGGGAATCGCTGACTTAAGAATCAATTGAGTTTCAGCTTGCACGGTCCCCGCAAAGCAGTAGGAGACTCCCAATCGCTCAAAATCAGCAACAAGACAATCAACGACAGGGGGCATTGTCTTGCGATCGAGCGCCACCACCACATTTGCCTTGCAGGATGGTACTGGATAGTGAGGTCATAGTCCTTTATCAATTCTAGCCACCTCCTCTACCTCAAGTTCAAATCTTTCTGAGTAAAGATGTACTTGAGGCTCTTGTGATCAGTGAAGATATCACAAGACTCGCCATACAGGTAATGCCTCCATATCTTCAGTGCAAACACCACAGCGGCTAGCTCAAGATCATGCATGGGATAGTTCTGCTCATGCTTTTTCAGCTGCCTCGATGCGTAAGCAATCACCTTGCCATCTTGCATGAGCACACAACCAAGTCCCAAACGAGAAGCATCAGAATAAACAGTGAAGCGCTTCCCCGGCTCGGGAAGGGTAAGAACAGAGAGCGATCACTAACTTCTCCTTCAAAGTGCAAAAGCGTGCTCACACTCTGCAGTCCACTGAATTTCATCCCCTTCTCGAGTCACCGCGAAAGTGGCTTGGCAATGATAGAGAAATCCTGCACAAAACGCCGATAGTAGCCAGCTAACCCAAGGAAACTATGCACCTCTTTGACATTGGAAGGCCTCTTCCAATCCAAGACTGCTGATACTTTGCTAGGATCTACGGATATGCCCTCTGGATTGATGATGTGGCCAAGAAAACCCACTTCTGAAATCCAGAACTCGCACTTTTTTAGCTTAGCAAAGAACTGATTCTCCCTTAAGGTGCTCAACACAAGCCTCAAATGCCGCTCATGCTCCTCTTCTGATTTAGAGTAAACCAGAATGTGATCGATGAACACTACCACAAACTCATCAAGGTACTTGTGTAGCATACTATTCATCGCCTCCATAAAGACAGCAGGAGCATCAGTTAGTCCAAAAGACATAACTTTAAATTCATAATGCCCATACCTAGTGGAGAAAGCAGTCTTCTTAATGTCCTGCTCCCTCACACGGATCTGATTGTACCCTGACTGAAGATCAATCTTGGAGAACACCTTTGCTCCCTTCAGTTGGTCAAACAGATCCTCAATGCGAGGCAAAGGATACTTGTTCTTGACTGTCACTTGATTAAGAGCACGATAATCAATGCACATGCGCCAACTTCCATCCTTCTTCGAGACGAAGAGAACGGGTGCTCCCCATGGCGAAACGCTACGCCGAATAAAGCCCTTGGCCAACAGATCCTCCAACTGCTTTTTCAACTCGTCTTGAAAAGGACGAGCCAAGCGGTATGAAGAGATAGAAATAGGTCGAGTGCCAGGAACAAGATCGATACGAAACTCCACATTCCTCACAGGAGGTAAACCAGGCAACTCGTCAGGGAACACATCAACAAACTCCTTCACTACAGGAATCTCCTCAATGGAAATCGAAGAAGATGGCTTTTCCGACATAGCCATGAGGAAACCCAACCGCCTCAAACGGCGACCGTAAAGCAGACTAGCCAAAGCAAAGACGGAATCGAGGGTATACCACCCTGAAAGGTCAACTCTACCCCTGACGGGGCTCGCAAGGCAACCGTCTTCCGAAACAACAGATCTTGGCACGATCGATGCAGCCACCCATGCCCAAAATGACATCAAAAGGAGCCAACCGGATCACCATAAGATTGGCGAAGAAAACCTCGTCATCAATGGTAATGGTGCAACCGGCAAACCAAGGAACTAGCAATCAAACCCCAGGAAAGCGACTAACACGGACTCAAATCATGAACTCCCAACTTAGCTCTACTAGCAAACTCAGATGACACAAAAGAATAGGATGCTCTGGAATCAAACAGAACAAAGGCATCAACGGAATCCACGAGCAGAGCACCTGAAACCACCTCTGGATGCCCGGCTGACTCGGCGGTCGGCAAAGCGTACACTCCTGGTGGCGCCGGGACAGTAGGAGCCCCAACACCCGGCTGATGCCCCAATAAAGCTGGGGGCGGAGGAGGCAACTGAGGAGAAGCAAACGGCTGCGGGCACCAGTAATCTGCTGGTGGCACCCACGCAAAGGGCGGCTGAGGAGCAGGAGCAGCCATCATGTGCACCGAACCTCTGGAAGATGCCGCTGGAGTGGGAGGAGAAGGCACCCTCTCTCACTAGATGATGCTACCGGGATTCATCCGGCAGACTCGTCCCATGTGGCCGGGCTTGCCACAGTGGTTGCAACTCCCGGTCCAACCACACTCTGAAGCACGGTGCTCACCACCGCACTTGAAACACATCATGCCCTGCCCGGGCATAGGACGAACAGCTGCTCGCGAGGAAGACGACTGAGGCGGCCTCATCTTAGCCCCTGAGGAGGAGCCCTGTCCTCCCTTGAACTTCTTGAAGGTGGGTCGCTGAGAAGACCCACCTCCTCCACCAAAGGTCCTCTTCTGGCCCCCGCCTGGGGCCGCATGAACCCCTGAACCACCCGGGTTCTGCCTATCCCGGGAGAGCTCCAACTCGAGCTCCATGCCCTTCGCCTGCTCCACCACGGAGCAGAAGTCACGAGGGACAGTCGCCCCCATGACAACTCTGAACTCCTGGTTGAGGCCCCTACGGAACCTCCTTGCCTTCTCCCGATCATCGGCTGCCGCAGCCAGCACGAAGCGCACCACGCTGTTGAACTCCACCTCATACTCTGCCACCGACCTCTTTCCCTGGGAAAGAGTCGCCGAGTATGCTCCATCCGCTCAAGGAAAGACTGCAGGTAGAGCTTGGCTCAGGCGAGCCACAAAGTCCTCCCAGGTGATCGGACCAAGATCGGGGCTCTAGCGACCAAAACCCCTCCCACCAGATATCGCCTTGGCCCTTCGGTGAAAAGCCACAAAGCGAGCCCTGCAACCGAGGTCAACTCTAGGACCTCAACCGCCTCTCCATGTACCTCGGCCAATCTGCGGTGGATCGGCGTGCCAGCTCCGTCAAAAGTGTCAAGACGGAGAGACATCCACTCCGGAGACTCATCCTCGGCTCGCACGGCGGGGAGGCAACAAGCGGGGCAGCTGGGGAGGCACAACGGCGAGGCTACCCGCGAATCACTGGCGTAGCTCTGAATCTCCTCTGCAGAGCCTGGACTAAATCCGCATTGGCGGCGGGTACCTCCGCCGATCGTGCCGCCGGAGCTCCTCCTGCGCTGGCCCATGAGCATTGAGCGAAACGCTACCCTCAGCTACAGACTCCGCAACTCCCTGAGAACCTCGCCCCTGGCCTCCACGGCCACGGCGACCACGGCCTCTACCCCTCGGCATGGCTGCTACAGACAGACAACCGTACGATCACATAACCATAAACACAACATCATATAATCAAGAACACATAGACATATTCTTCATATAATAATCAAGCGCAATGCAATGATGAACCAAAACCCCAACCTACTGTGCAACCAAGTGTGTCAAAATCTTAAATTACTTATTCCACTTTTGCAAGTTTTAATGTTGCTATCCTATGACAAAGTTTTAGTTAGAACCTAAGACATGTTTCTAAGTTATTCCACATCATATTTTAGTTGCAACCTAAGGTATGACACTAAAATACATATTCCAAGGACCTACAGCCCGCTCTGATACCAACTGTAACACCCCGGCATTTAATATGCCTGAATGCTACCAAACATAAGCTAAACAACATCTAAATACCACAATTAAACATAAATTCCAGCAAAGGCGCACATGCTAAAAACTGAGATTTCGGCAGCATCTCCTTTGTTTTATCATGATTTGAAGGAGCAACACAGTAAAGCAATATAGGGCAATATGAGAGACAGCTAAAACAGCAAAAATTAAAGACTTAACGACAATATAAATCTAATTTCAAGAACTTAATGTCTCCAAGAGTCAAACGAACAATAAAACTCTCATATAGCAAAGCTAAAGCTTAAAGCAATAATCATCACACGCAGATTATTATCAAAACTAATTGAATGACTTGTGGAATCAAAATGAGTGAAGCTACATGCGGACGTGTGACTATTTCCCTTCCCCGCATGCCGATCTCATGGTACCTAAAACAACAAGAAAACACAAGCGTGAGTTCAAAACTCAGCAAGCATATTGCAATGGTACAACAAGAACAATTACATAGCAATAATATCTCACATCATGTAAACCATCTCATTCATGTTCACATATCATCATCATCATCATTATGTATGCAATGCAATGCGATGCTCATGTCTCCTTGGAAACTCATACCGGTATGGTTGAGTGCACACCCGTCGGTATGCACCCTCTCCCCCCTTCCATCCCGAAGATGGAGGGTGCCTACTCCTCGCTTCCGTTCACCGCGGTGAATGGAATCACGATGTAGGACTTACTCTTTGGCTCTCCGGAATAGTCATAACTTTCTCACCGACCTTCCCCGGATTAGTTATGACTTTCTCACCGCCCGGGCCATGTAACATGCCATGTATGCAAATATGCCAACATCATAATAAACTTGTACATTAACACATGGCATCATAGCATACTCATCATATCATAGGAAATCATTAAAGCATGGCAAGTGATCATGTCATATAATCAAGTTCATCTAGTCTCAACTAGCAACCTACAAACCGCTATCCATTACAATACACTTGCCTCAACCACGGGCAACGGATTGGCGGGAAGTAGAAGGCACTCCCGAGGTCGCACCACCTGCACATAGGTACCACACACTCACCATCATGTCCAGAAAACAGTACGCAAACCCTCATCTACCCCAACATTGCCAACTACTCGCAAAACCCAAAAACAGAGGTTCTGTCCCGTCGGGACAGCAGCCTTCCAAAAGGCATAACTTGGGTTCTGGGACTCCGAATCAATTAAACGAGTACATCCTCGCGTAGCTTAGGAAATTTCCTAACTTTTTCTAGGTATACAGAAAGACTGATTTGGACTCTAAAGTTGTTTAATCTACAAAATACCGTGATCTGTTCCAATCACATCACAGATTTTAATACGCTCGGTAAAACAAGCATAACTTTCAAACGGCTGGGCAGAATTTAAAGTTCTTTATACCCACTGAAAGGTATTGAAATTACCTACAACTTCTTCAACAGCCGTACGACCAAATTCCGACTCTAAATTGGCGAAAAACCAAACCCTAGGTCGACTGCTCATGCTGCCCGAAACAGAGAACGTGGCAACTTCTAGATCTAATCCAATCTACTCAATTCCAGCACCACCAATTGATCTAAAAACATGATAATGACCCTTAGAACAGTACCTAGCCCAACCCCAAGGAGTCCCATGGCCATACCTTCGCCCGACGCACGAAAACCCAATAGATCTCCTCCCGGAACGCTCCTCGCTCCAACGGATGGATCTTCGAGGTGCAAGGGGTGGGGTGGCCACCCTAGGGCAGCAAGGGGGTGGAGGAGAGGTGGTGGAGAGGTGGGGAGCAAAGGGGCAAGGGGAAGGGGCGCACGGCCAAAGGGGAGGAGAGGGGGTGGGGCGGCTAGGGCCAATGGGGGGTGTGGGGCGCACAAGGTAGGGGTGGGGGCGCAAGAAGGGCAGGGGAGCCCCCTTTTACCAGCCCCAAACCTGTTTCCTAATCCTAAATGGACTCATACTCCATCCCACCAAAGCCCACAACCCCCTCTTTTAGGCCCAAACTCCCCCGGAAAGGCCCAAACTCCCGGAAACGGCCCGGAAACGCAATTAAACCTCCTACCATATGGTTTTAACCTCCAATACCATATTTCATAATGTTTTTGAGCTCAACATTCACTTTTTATAAGGTTACAACACTCCGTGGTGTCACATCCACAATTTGTTGGATTCCCAATTCCTAATACCATGCACGAAACCAAAATGACTAAAATTCCAAGAACATTCTCACTGGCGCAACTAGCACATCATAGGAATCAATTAGGTCATGTCTAAGATGTCAAGCTCAGGGAATCAGAGGGCCCTTATGTTTGCCACTGCTAGGCGAGTGGTTTGCCCTAACTGCCATGTGGAAGCAAATATGTTCTATTCCAACACTGATGGAAATATCGGCCGTGTGTTTTACAAATATCCTTATTTCTCTGTAAGTGAAATTTAGTTTAATTTCTTGTGATTTTAATGATTATTTTTCAGTTGGAGTTGTTTCTTTCTTGAGAGCTTTTCTTTCTTTTGTTTGTCTCAATGCCTGTTACCATGGTTATATAGGCTAGAGGATGCAAATATTTTCCGTGGACAGACACCATGGATAGAGTGAGTGAGCATCCCGGTAGCACTGTAGGGCAGAGGATGCAGCCTGGGCTGGAGTAGAGAATGGACCTTGTGCTGGAGTGGAGGCTGAACATGCTGATGTTAACGATGGAGCGCATCCTAGATCATATCAAGTAGTTTGAGAAGATTGTGTGTGTGTATCGTTGTTGTATTTTATGCTATATTTGCAAAGTATTTAGTTTGCTGCAAAGGAGACTCAGATGGTTGCATATGCCATCGTGTTGCTTAACGATGATGTATGCCATCCAGTTGAGTGAAGGCCATCGTGGTCATTAAATACCTTTTCATGAAACCTCTTCTTAATGTTAGCGACCAAATGCAGCATACAATGATGTTTATGTTTGCCTTCATGCTGCTTAACAAATATGTAGCACAATCAACACCATAGGATCTAGATTCAAACAAGTTCATTACAGAACACAGTAACAAATTCATTACAAAACACAGTAGCAAGTTCATTACAGATCGCACTATACCATATAAGTTCAAACTTGATATTTACAGAACAGAGTAGCAAGTTCATTACAGACCAGATGTGAACGAATTAATAAAGAATTTGCCTTTTGCTTCTAGTCCCTATTCCTGTACTGTCAAGTGTAGTCCTATTGGAGTTGTTGTTGGCATTGTGTTTTCCTTTGCGCTTGTCACTTGCTAGTGGTGGTGTCTATTCTCCTAGAGATGGTAGTGGAATTACTATTGATAAAGCCTTAAGTTGGTTTGATGCGGTCAAAGACATAGATTTTAGTGACTTGCCAGAACTTGAGCTATCCTATTGGAACTCTTCTTAGTAGGGAATCATTGTGTTGGCTGTACGGGCTGCTCTGTAACCTGTCATTCCCTACATGTGCATGTCCTGTTTTCCAAGTTGACAACATATCTCTTGCCATCACTCCATCCATCTACCTCTGCAATGAAGTCATCAGATCCGGTGATATAAAGGTCCAAACCCCTACTCTTTTCATTTAATTCATTCATGACATGAGGTAAAATTGGCCCTTGTAGCCTCCTTAATATCCTCTTCCTCTTGCCACAGTTGATCATTATCTGGCATCTGATCTTATCTATGAAATCTGGTAGGTGCATGGACTTGAAATCCTTTATCTAAGTATTGAAGCTCTCCACCAAATTGTTAGTCACATAATCCACCTGTATTTCAATTGAGAAATGGCTCCTAGACCATATCCTCACATGATGCTTCCTTAGATAATCAATTGCCTCTAGTTTGGTTCCCTTTATGGTTTCAATGTGTCTCTGAAATTTCTCAATTATCCGTGCATATGCAGCTGGCCAGAAGTGGTCATTAAATACCTTTCTATAAAACCTTTTTTTAAAGTTAGTGACCAAATGGAGCATACATTCCCTGTGCTGCATAGCCAAATGCTTATTGAACAACACCATCTACTCCTTTTATTGCATCAGTGCATATAGCTAGCTTTTCTGGAGTTCCAATGGCATCTCTCAGCCTCTCCATGAACCAGAGCCAATTATATCATGTGACTCTAAGTCGATCACCCCAAAGGCAATTGGATACATCTAGTTGTGGCCATCTAAAGCACATGCAATTGACAGCTGACCCTTGAACTTGCTTGTGAGGAAAGTGTCAGGACAAGGATGCCGACTAGAAGGGGGTGAATAGGCAGTTTTAAAAATTCATCTCTACTAAGACAATCGCCTATGTAAAAACCTAAATAAATAATGCGGAAGTGTAAAACTAAGGTTTTGACAATAAAAGCCTAAATCAGCTATGCTCACTAAGTGCACCGACAATCGAAGTCTCTAATCATGGTTTGCAATCCTAAGACAAGCAATCAATCAATTTAATTATATGAAGGTAAATTGCTTGAATGTAAATAAGCACAAGAAAGTAAACCACAAGATTGACCAATACTTTTACCGTGGTCTCCCCTAGTCCAAATTGAGGTTAGCCCAAACACATTAGACCGGCTCCATGAATTGAGCACCCACCTCGAATCCACTAGTGGTAACTCTATCCCCTCCGGGTAGGCGAGCTCCAACCTTCACAAACTTGCCGGGCCTTCTTACAATCTCCTTTGAGAAGGTCACCGCGCACGACACCGCTACGTTGTCTAGGTGTTGGCAAATACAAAGAGTAATAGGTCAAGCCTCCTAGCTTAAACCTCACCAAGTGCAACACATGCACAATGGTGACCACCAAGTGCAACACATGCATAAGGAGTGCTCAACCCACTTCTAATTGCAACACATGCAAATTAGAATCGCTATTAGCTCAAGAACCAAATTTGAGAGTGCAACACATGCACAACTCCTCCAAAATGCTAATAAACACAGCAAACACAAATGCTAGCCCCCAAGACTCCTTTTATAGCCTCCCCAAAGAAAATAGCCGTTTGGAGTCATTTCGGGCAAAAGTCGGCCCTACCGGTGTGCTAAGCTCGGTAGTGCCAGCCTCGACCCAACGGTCGGAATCCAGCATTAAATGCATGGGTACTAGCCATTAGCAACAGTACCCCCCACTACCAACACACAAAAATCGGTACTACCGACATGCAACAGTACTGGACTTAAGCCACGGTAGTGCTGACCAAACATAACCTCAAAAAATTACTTCTCTGCAAAATAAGTACCGGCTACAAGGCACCAGTACTACCGACCTTTCGTAGTACCGCTCTCAAGCCACTGTAGTGCCGATTTTCAAAACACCAAGAAAAACCACTTTCTCAAATGAAACTATATATTGCTATTAGGGGGCGATACTGCCGACCTCTAGCAGTACCAACACCTAACCAACGGTACTGCCGAACGGCATTTACCCTATGGTAGTGCTGATTTCCAAATGAAAACATGATTTCACATAGAAATCAATTCTTTTCAAATCAAGAACCAATTAAGATGACTTCTTTGAGACATGAGGTGATCAACACATGATCACACCAATTTGCAAATTCTCACCACATGCTCCAAAGAAGATGCATTCAACTTCAACTAATTTTCAAAATGTATTTGAAAATAACAATCCAAGAGTCTAAAAGGTCAATCCTTGAGCCATGTAATGAACAACAGATGATCACGTCACTTTTGCAAAATACATTTGCAAATTCCAACACATGCTCTAGGACCAAACTCATAAACTTTCAGTTTATTTGCAAAACACATTTGCAAATAACAAATCCAAGCTCATAAAAGCAAACAAAATTAAATCTTGAGCCATGTGATGATTAACACATGATCAACTCGATTTGCATATCCTCACATGCTCAAAAGCTAATGCATGAGATCTAACTATTTACAACACATGTAAATATTGACTCAATGCAAAGAAGCAACCATTGAACACAAATATCTGAGCTTTTCTCTATTTGCAACACATGCAAATACTTAGCACCATGCAAAGAATCAAATCAAGATTCAACTATTAAAATATATGCTTAGCCATGTGATGATCAACATATGATCTCTAGCAATTTACCAAACACATTTGCAAATTCTAGTCACATGCTAAGACTCCAAATGCATAAGCTTCCTCTTATTTACAACACATGCAAATAATTAGCTCCATGCAAAGACCAAATCAATAAGAATCAATAAAACCAAATGCATGAGCTTCTCCCATTTGTAACACATGAAAATGCTTTGCTCCATACAAAAAACAACGTAAGACAGTGAGCTAGAGTGAACCGAATTGAGTTCATCAACACCCGATGAAGTTTAAGCTAAATGATTCAACCCCTCTTAATAGTACGGCAACCTAACTAGTAACCTGACCTCCCATCCAAACACTAACACCGATAAAAGACTAAGAACACATCTGTGGAATACGTGGACCCTGGGTATCTACATGGCGGGCCGTGAAGACCAGTTAAAAGGGAATGGGCCGAACTAGTGGCCCAAGGCCGGATGTTATCCGGGCTATCTTCGCCATATCCAACAAGGAGTAGTATAAGATAGCAACCGATCTTCATTAGGAAAAATATGATTGTAATCCCAGAAGCTAGTTTTGCTTGCGGGAAGGGTTAGAAATAAAACCTATTCCGTAATTAATGGGGATTCCCCCTGTAACCAACTCGGACTCTCCGCCCCCTCCCTTTATAAGGGGGGCGGGGTCCCTTGTCGGGACCCGAATCTACAAATCCGGACCCTCTGTGTATTCAGCACTAGTCCAGGAACGCACTAGTGCACACAGTCTCAACATTGGTAAATATCACAATCATACCACTCGATACTAATAAAGTACTTTAATTAGATAAACAAACTGGTTGCTTGACCTTAGGGTCAAGTTACAAATATACGCCTCGCAGGGCGAAACTTATTAAAAGAGAAATAATAGCAGCGGAAAATAAGGTAACATCGTGGCGCCATCCAGTATACCACAGGCAACTGACTGAGCTCGCTCCCTAAGTAGACGGTTCCTCTTGGAGCTCCTCCTCCAAAGCTGGTGTAGTCTCCTCTTCAACTGGTGTTGTATTGCGGCAAGGGTGAGTACTTGGTACTTAGCAAGTCATGCACAGAATGCAAGCTAATATACTATATGCATGGCTTGATACAAAGGAATAGCTCAAGGTATATTTGCAGTAAATAGCATTTAACAAGTATCATAAGTAGATTCGAAAGCAGTAGAACAAGTAAAGCATAAATAACTTTTCCAGGAGTTTAATAAAAATCTTTCCCAATCCTAATCCATGTTTCCATCAACATCATCATTAAACCAAACCCAACCTTTCAAATCCAAGTTGTTTTCAAGAAAGTCTAACCCTTGACTATAATTCCCGAGCGATGTCCAATGCCGCGGACACGGCTATTCGAATAGATTTTACACTCTGCAGAGGTTATGCACTTTACCCACAAGATACAGTCAAACACCACAAAGGCGAGTGTCCGTAACAGAGTCTTTCAGAAACTTCTAACAGCACAAGTGGTCCTCCCCGGTGTTGCACACTAACCCTTCCCTTAGCGAAGGCGAAGTTTAGGCCAATCCACCGTTAGATGGGTACCTGGCCGCAGCCCAGACGCCTCTCGCACAACTACACAAAGGGTGTAGTTGACATCCTGAGGTCCCATAGGTAAGTTATTAGCAACTTAATCAACTAGGTCCGTCCCATTACAGACATGTGGTTGCACGTTTGACCCAGTTCAAAGGCTTGCAAGGTTAAGTCCTTAGGGTGACCAGGGCAAGACTACCCGAAGAACAAAGCCAACATTCCCGGTGCCACAACTGGCCCACCCGATCATCCTTGCCACATGCCCCGGTCAAAAGCTATTTATCAAACCCCAGTTGATTACCATGCACCACGTGCCATCAACATCACATGATACCTTTCCAAAACAGGTTCAATATATCATTAAGTTAATATTAACATTTGATTGTCCAAAATCAAGTCATGAGCACGTAGCAGGTCTAAGCAATATACTACAACGATCTAAATTCCCAGGTTGGCACTTTAGTAATGTCCAACTATTTAAACCTCAACTAGGGTGACAAGGGGTCATGGCAAATAATTAATTAACCAAGGTGTCATACAGCAATTAGGCATTTATCTAATTCCCATAATTTAAATAAAGTATTTTCTAATTAAACTAGCATGCAATACATTGAATCAAAATAGATTTCAAAATGGGATCAACATGGTCAAATCACAACTTGCCTTCAAAAAGTACTTGCTCTTGGTCCTGAGCTGGCTCCTGGGTCAACACTTCTCCTTCGAATCCTTCCGGCACTTCAACGTCTACTCGTAACGCGTGCAAATAGCAACAAATGAATAAAATAGTATACAAAAAGTGTCCAAACATCCAAATGAAGTCCACAAACAGAGAGAGCATAATTTTATAATTTTTTAGAAACTGGAATCATCAAATTCGGAGTTAAACTGCAAAAGTTATAGCATTTTGAAGTTTAAATAATCAATTAAATAATATTACAGAGAAAAAATTTAGTCCAAAAATTAAATAAAATTCATCATTAGGTAGATCTCAATTTTATACAAATTTAGAAATTTGAATCACTCAAATCGGAGTTAAAATGCAAAAGTTATAAGCATTTGAAGTTTGAATCAAATTCTGAAATCAATAATTCGAATTAATAAATCATTTTCTTTTTCGGAAATTAATTATTGCGTCAGCAAGGACATGTGGCAGCCTCTGATTGGGCGGCTGACGTCAGCCGGTCCACAGGATCAACCCACGGCTCGGCTCGGTGTAACACCCCGGCATTTAATATGCCTGAATGCTACCAAACATAAGCTAAACAACATCTAAATACCACAATTAAACATAAATTCCAGCAAAGGCGCACATGCCAAAAACCGAGATTTCGGCAGCATCTCCTTTGTTTTAACATGAATTGAAGCAACAATAATCATAACATGTTAATATAACATAATGAACGATAGCAATATCATGATCAAACAGAAAAACAGCCACCATACCACTAAGGATAGAAATTCTATCCGTCACATGACAAATATGGACTAATCAATTACTCATAACGACCAACGAATCATCGAAACCATAGATTAGCTTAATAAATTAACCATAACCATAAGGGAAGGAACATGTCATTGTTTAAATGTGTGATGCTAAGTGATGACGTGTGACTAGCTCCCTTTCCCGCATGTCGGATTCATGGTACCTAAAAGAAAACAACATAAACACAAGCGTGAGTTCATCACTCAGCAAGTATATTGCAATGGTACAAACATAAACAATTACATAGCAATAATATCTCACATCATGTAAACCATCTTACTCATGGTCACATATTATCATCATCATCAATATGTATGAAGTGCAATGCGATGCTATGCTCATGTCTCCTTGGAAACTCATACCGGTATGGTTGAGTACACACCCGTCGGTGTGCACCCTCTCCCCCCTTCCATCCCGAAGATGGAGGGTGCCTACTCCTCGCTTCCGTTCACTGCGGTGAATGGAATCACGATGTAGGACTTACTCATTGGCTCTCCGGATTAGTCATATCTTTCTCACCGACCTTCCCGGATTAGTTATGACTTTCTCACCGCCCGGGCCATGTAACATGTCATGTATGCAATTATGCCAACATCATGTTTAACTCACATATTAACACATGGCATCATAACATAATAAACATGCTCATCATATCATTGGCAATCATAAAAGCATGGCAAGTGATCATATATCATGTAGTCAATTCCATATATTCTCAACAAGCAACCTACAAATCGCTATCCATCACAACACACTTGCCTCAACCACGGGCAACGGATTGGCGGGAAGTAGAGGGCACTCTCGGGGTCGCACCACCTGCACATAGGTACCACACGCTCACAATCATGTCCACAAAATAGTACGCAAACCCTCATCTACCCCGACATTGCCAACTACTCGCAAAACCTAAAAACAGAGGTTCTGTCCCGTCGGGACAGCAGCCTTGCAAAAGACATAACTTGAGCTCTGGGACTCCGAATCAATTAAACGAGTACATCCTCGCGTATCTTAGGAAATTTCCCAACTTTCTCTAGGTATAGGTAAAGACTGATTCGGACTCTAAAGTGGTTTAATCTACAGATTACCGTGATCTGTTCCAATCACGTCACAGATTTTATCACGCTCGGTAAAACATCCATAACTTTCAAACGGCTGGGCGGAATTTAACGTTCTTTATATCCACGGAAATATAATGAAATTATCTACAACTTCTTCAACATCCGTACAGACATATTCGGATTATAAATTAATGAAAACGCAAACCCTAGATCGACTGCTCATGTTGTCCCAAAACAGTAACGTGGCAACATCTAGATCTAATCCAAATTACTCAAATCCAGCACCACCAATTGATCTAAAAACTTGATAAACACCCTAAGAACAGTACCTAGATCAACCCCAAGGATCCCCATGATCATACCTTTGCCCGACGCACGAAAACTCCAATAGATCTCCTCGCTCCTCGCTCCTCGCCCCTCGCTCCTCGCCCCTCGCCCCTCGCTCCTCGCTCCACGGACGGATCCACGAGGATTCAGGGGTGGGGAGGCCACCCTAGGGCAGCAAGGGGGGTGGAGGAGAGGTGGAGAGGTGGAGAGCAAGGGGGGCGCACGGCCACCAAAGGGGGGAGGGAGGCTAGGGCCAAGGGGGGAAAAGTGGGGGCGCCCCAAAGGGGAGGGCAGCAAGGGTGTGGGCGCACCAAGGGGTAGGGAACCCCCATTTTACTAGCCCTAAGCCCCTTTCCTAATCCTAAATGGATTCCTACTCCATCCCACCAAAGCCCACAACCCCCTCTTTAAGGCCCAAAATCCCCCTGAAAGGCCCAAAACCCCGGAAACGTTAATAACCTACAAACCCTATGGTTTTAACCTTATTTCCACATCTCCTACTGTTTTTGACCTTATCATGCACGTTAAATAAGGTTACGACACTCCGTGGTGTCACAACACTTCAAAAGGCCCAAAAACGCGAGTAAACCTTAAGCCGAAAGGTTTTATTCTCTGATTTCACATTCTATAATGTCACACCATTCCGTAGTGTCACATTCTTCCCCCCTTCAACAGGATTCAACCTCGAATCCGAAAGACGCCAAAATCAACAACAAAGTCCCCAAGGGACAAAAGGCTCCTCTGCAACACAAAACAATCGCACAACAACTAAAACCGGAACAAACGACAAACGAGTTCCCAAAACCACCACTTAACGAAAAAGTGTTGATCTAGCTCAACTAAGGGCAACCGCTCACAGTTCGACCTTCACTTCAAATCCCAAACAGAATCTGCGTTTCAACCGCGAAGGGCTCCAACAACCCAAAACGCTCGAATCCTCACGACAAACACTTCACACTTCTATCACAACCAACCTGACTACACACTGCAATAAACTCAACATGACACGATCAAGCGACTCACAATTCCTTTAACGACCTCTCTACATTCCCGAAAATTTCCATCGAGGGGAATAACTCATTAAGGCACACTTGCCTTTCCGATACACGATCATGCTAACATTCATTCCATCCTCTCCCAGGCAAGACTCAAACCCAGAAACAACTAGTTAAGACAATTGCTCACGACAGGACAAATATCACCGAACTACCGTCAACTTCACTTCCACCCATCGCTACTCTTAATAATGGTTAAACCCATACATCATCAACCTCCATCACAAACCACCCTTATACCACTAAGGTTCGACACCTAGCCCCAAGCTAGGATCGAAAAACCTTACCAAACCACAATTGGTTCCTTTCTTAAGAAGGTCTCGCCCTCACACAAAAACACTTAGCTATCAAGCCCCAGAGTACACACGACAACTCAAACCCAAAGCGTTAACAACCATTTTGGAAAGAATTCGGCAACATCCAAGCTAAATCACAAAGGAAGCATAAATCCCCTACACCACAACCAAAATACCATAATTTCTTCATTCTTTCTTTTCATACTAGAAAGAAATGGACATCTCGATTCTTGACATGCATGCACACTTTTCAAGAGCACTCCGGATTAGTCATATATCCTTATATGACTTTCTCACCGACCTGGCTCAACGACTCTTTTATCATTTAACATCTAAAAACGATGTCTTGTTTACTTTTCACCATTCATTCATCATATACCAACAATACCGAAAAGTCATTCACCAAAAGACTTCTTCCTCGGTATCACATGATTGAAATACACATAACACTAACGGTTGCGCTAAATCATATAGACTATGACGGCAACATCGTTGACAGTAAAACACCACGTCGTAAAAGAACCCACATCAATTGAAAGCTGAACTTGCACAACATTGCATTTCCTCCTAATTCAACATTTTGGAAGAGAACATCAAAATTTCAAGTCGAGCATCTGCTCCCACAACCATCACAAACTTCCTCAAGGAGAGGGAAACTCATTCCCAAAAGGGGAACACCTCACTAACAAAATCACTTTGTAAAACTTTCATAAAGTCCACCTTTTTGAAGCACTCGCAAACATCACACACATTTTCAAAACAACTCCAACTCTAGCCCAAAAGAGTTACAAATTAAATCTCAAGAGTTTCCAACACAACCCACTAAGTCCATCTGTTTCCTTTAAAATTTATTCCAAAGATAATTCAGTGTGGACGCGAAGGAGCGCGATCCACTCAAAAAAAAAAATTTGGGGTGTAAATCCATACTCATAGCACCGACTAAACAAATTAGCCAAAACCAAATATTTGCACCAATTTCTACGAGTTTTAGGGAAACTCTGAAACACAACATATGGAACACCTTGACCGAAAACCCTTCAACCAAAATGGCAAACAACCAAACCAGTCCAAAAGCTTTTAAACACAAGCTCAACATAAAAAGAACCATCTCTAGTACTCCACTACGCTTTCCATTAAAAGACTTCACAACAAATTCTTTCTCTTATTATCTTCCCCAAATTCTTATAATTAAGGTTTATGATGCTTACTAAAAGACATCCCACGAAGACTAAGTCAACAAGATCCCTATTGACCAACATAACAAATAACATCATATTCTAGATTTGAAACAAGTGCTCCAACAAAACTTTCAATGGACCAACCAATAACTTTCATACCACCTATATGTAAACGTCTCGACAATCGAAACTTATTCAGTTAACAAGCGACTTCAACAAGTAAATATTATCTCCACAAGACAAGGTTCGTAAATACGATTCTACGACATACATTCATTTAGGATGAAATTGTACATCATGTTAATTATCTAAAGCTCATTCCATCGCAACATGTTAAAATTTTCCTTTATTTTAACCATGGTTTTCAACAAGTAATCTAAACAATTACCACCACTACTAGATTATTAATAACAACCAACGAGCATAATCATCAAACGACAGCATTACTTTTAGCTACCCTATTGACAGGTTACAACCAAATTGTCACTACACAACATACTCCAGCTATTAAATTAAATTTAATAAGTTAGACTAGCACGATGTTCTTGCAATATCATCAAACTACAAAACACATATCTTTCCAATTGGCCTCGACACTAGCAATTTAGGAACACGACTGCATACTTCCAACCATGCTAATAATTTGCAACAACATAAATAGCAACTCTAATCAACTTCCAAATTAAAGCCACTAGTCAACCTGATTAAATTTCTCTATTAATCCATTAGATTAGAGCATCTTTAAACAACCAGCAAAGTTTCTTTATCAATAACAGCAGTCTACATCATCTTAATGTTTTAACTATGCATCAGGGTTTAAAACTTTTAAACATTATCGGGGGACATAAGCACTTTTATAACAAAGCAACAGATTCTAAACATGTACATTAACACATTTAATCATTCTCGCTAAGAGTAAACTACAACACTAGTAGTCTATTTATTCTCAATTAGAGATATTAATCACATTGTTACCTACTACATAACATGCTAAACATCAATTCTTTCTAGGGACAAACGATTTCAGTCAAAAGACTACTTACTTTGTTTGCAGCATTTTAGTTTTAAAACTCATCCAAAATTCATAAGGAAACTTGACTCTCAAAATTGCCATGAGACAAACCCAAACTTGGTCATGCAAAGGAATTCTCCAAAACACTTTTCAATCTCAAAGACTCCCACATGAGGGAACCAACCGGTCAAATAAACCTTTGCAAATAAAACCTTAACACCAAACCCCAATCTTTCACGAAACAAGAAGGGTTTTTCAAAGATGATTTCTTAAACCAGTAAAATAACGAAATCAAACACCACGTACTACTACAAAGCAACAGAACTTCAGCCACGGCCCGGCCAGTGCGGCACAACTCATAATAACTCCTTTAACCTCAGAGAAAGACAAACACAGGGATAAATTGAATGCTTGTTCTCCATAATGCAATCAACAGGCATCAAAACTGGAAAGGCGCCCAAAAGAAGCGCAACACTAGTCTCCTCTTCTTCGTCTTCAACCAAGGAAGACAAAACCACACACCGCATACGGAACGATCCGCGAAAACCCAACACTTTTCATTTGATTCAAATCTACTAAAGCCAAGAAAAGCAATGAACACCGACCGTCAAAACGGCAAAGAACATACGAAGGAAACCACCATTAACTCTTCTATTTGACTCCAGTCAACTACCCGATTAACGACAGAAAGGATAAGCACTCTTCTCCTACAGGGGTCAATAGTTCTTCGGTGATGGCGCTAACCGGCCACACCGTCAAACCTCACCCTTACTATGAAATAAGAGAGGTGACCGAAACCCTTCGGCACCAAAACCCCACTTTTACCACCACAACAGGAATAATTCAATCATTTATCTCATAGACATAGCAACGTACTATATCAAATATAGCATTTAGCAACAAGGCTTAAATACAACATTTATGAGTAAACAACGATACCCATACCCTTCCTCTTTGTGCATCCATGTGTGTCAAATTTTAGATTAGTTATACCACTTTTGCAAGTTTTAATGTTGCTATCCTATGACAAAATTTTAGTAAAAACCTAAGCCATGTTTCTAAGTTATTCCACATCACATTTTAGATGTACCCTATAGCATGACACTAAAAATACACATTCCAAGGACCTACAGCCCGCTCTGATACCAACTGTAACACCCCGGCATTTAATATGCCTGAATGCTACCAAACATAAGCTAAACAACATCTAAATACCACAATTAAACATAAATTCCAGCAAAGGCGCACATGTTAAAAACCAAGATTTCGGCAGCATCTCCTTTGTTTTAACATGAATTGAAGCAACAATAATCATAACATGTCAATATAGCATAATGAACGATAGCAATATCATGATCAAACGGAAAAACAGCCACCATACCACTAAGGATAAAAATTCTATCCGTCACATGACAAATATGGACTAATCAATTACTCATAACGACCAACGAATCATCGAAACCATAGATTAGCTTAATGAATTAACCATAACCATAAGGGAAGGAACATGTCATTGTTTAAATGTGTGATGCTAAGTGATGGCGTGTGACTAGCTCCCTTTCCCGCATGTCGGATTCATGGTACCTAAAAGAAAACAACATAAACACAAGCGTGAGTTCATCACTCAGCAAGTATATTGCAATGGTACAAACATAAACAATTATATAGCAATAATATCTCACATCATGTAAACCATCTTACTCATGGTCACATATTATCATCATCATCAATATGTATGAAGTGCAATGCGATGCTATGCTCATGTCTCCTTGGAAACTCATACCGGTATGGTTGAGTACACACCCGTCGGTGTGCACCCTCTCCCCCTTCCATCCCGAAGATGGAGGGTGCCTACTCCTCGCTTCCGTTCACTGCGGTGAATGGAATCACGATGTAGGACTTACTCATTGGCTCTCCGGATTAGTCATATCTTTCTCACCGACCTTCCCGGATTAGTTATGACTTTCTCACCGCCCGGGCCATGTAACATGTCATGTATGCAATTATGCCAACATCATGTTTAACTCACATATTAACACATGGCATCATAACATAATAAACATGCTCATCATATCATTGGCAATCATAAAAGCATGGCAAGTGATCATATATCATGTAGTCAATTCCATATATTCTCAACAAGCAACCTACAAATCGCTATCCATCACAACACACTTGCCTCAACCACGGGCAACGGATTGGCGGGAAGTAGAGGGCACTCTCGGGGTCGCACCACCTGCACATAGGTACCACACGCTCACAATCATGTCCACAAAATAGTACGCAAACCCTCATCTACCCCGACATTGCCAACTACTCGCAAAACCTAAAAACAGAGGTTCTGTCCCGTCGGGACAGCAGCCTTGCAAAAGACATAACTTGAGCTCTGGGACTCCGAATCAATTAAACGAGTACATCCTCGCGTATCTTAGGAAATTTCCCAACTTTCTCTAGGTATAGGTAAAGACTGATTCGGACTCTAAAGTGGTTTAATCTACAGATTACCGTGATCTGTTCCAATCACGTCACAGATTTTATCACGCTCGGTAAAACATCCATAACTTTCAAACGGCTGGGCGGAATTTAACGTTCTTTATATCCACGGAAATATAATGAAATTATCTACAACTTCTTCAACATCCGTACAGACATATTCGGATTATAAATTAATGAAAACGCAAACCCTAGATCATTGCTCATGTTGTCCCAAAAGCGATAACGTGGCAACATCTAGATCTAATCCAATTTACTCAAATCCAGCACCACCAATTGATCTAAAAACTTGATAAACACCCTAAGAACAGTACCTATATCAACCCCAAGGATCCCCATGATCATACCTTTGCCCGACGCACGAAAACTCCAATAGATCTCCTCGCTCCTCGCTCCTCGCTCCTCGCCCCTCGCTCCTCGCGCCTCGCTCCACGGATGGATCCACGAGGATGCAGGGGTGGGGAGGCCACCCTAGGGCAGCAAGGGGGGTGGAGGAGAGGTGGAGAGGTGGAGAGGAAGGGGGGCGCACGGCCACCAAGGGGGGAGGGAGGCTAGGGCCAAGGGGGGAAAAGTGGGGGCGCCCCAAAGGGGAGGGCAGCAAGGGTGTGGGCGCACCAAGGGGTAGGGAACCCCCATTTTACTAGCCCTAAGCCCCTTTCCTAATCCTAAATGGATTCCTACTCCATCCCACCAAAGCCCACAACCCCCTCTTTAAGGCCCAAAATCCCCCTGAAAGGCCCAAAACCCCGGAAACGTTAATAACCTACAAACCCTATGGTTTTAACCTTATTTCCACATCTCCTACTGTTTTTGACCTTATCATGCACGTTAAATAAGGTTACGACACTCCGTGGTGTCACAACACTTCAAAAGGCCCAAAAACGCGAGTAAACCTTAAGCCGAAAGGTTTTATTCTCTGATTTCACATTCTATAATGTCACACCATTTCGTAGTGTCACACTCGGGTCCACCGTTGACCCGGTCCATGGCTCGCGTGTCTCTGACATGTGGGACCCTACGGGTGACGTCATTGCTAACGTCAGCGGGGACTCAGCACACTGCGCTGACAGGTGGGACCCACTGGTGACGTCATTGCTGACGTCACCGCATGGTTGGGGTGGCCGCTAACAGGTGGACCCCCCCATGACGTCAGCGTGACGTCATGGTGCGGTTTGGCCGCGTCGCTGACATGCGGGCCCGGCGTGTCAGCGTCACACGCAGCGTCTGGCCGACCGCGCCGGTCCAACTTCTTTACACGTGGCTCGATCTCGGCCGTTGATTTGAAAATCAACGGCCCAGATCGGATCTAACCTAACGCAGTAGAAAAACTACTCGGCTGATCTGGACCGTTCGATCTTGATCGGACGATCAAGATGCAATCTAACGCAAACAACACGGCTAACCCTAACCGTTCGATCTAAATCTAACGGCTGAGAATGGATCTAGTACTGTGCGGTTAACGCTACGTGGCACAATCTAAGCCGTTGGATCTAGATCCAACGGTTGAAATTAGATCTAGAAGATTGCACGTGAGATCTCACCGTGGCGTGACGTGGCGCGATCTGGGCCCTTGGATTCTGATCGGACGGCTGGCGATGCTCGCGGACGGCGATGGCGACGCGGCGGAGCAGAGGCCACCGGAGACGAAGACGACGACGAGCCCAACGGCGCTCCGGGGCTTCTCCGGCGAAGTGGATGGTACCTCCCGGCGCGTCTTGGCCTTGCGGTTCCGGATCTGACCTCAACGGCGGCGGAGAACGGCGGACGGCGACGGGGCGAGGGAAGAACCGTGGCGGAGGAGAGAGCTAACTACGGCGAGCAATAGCGGGTCGACGGCGGCGGCTAGGGCTAGGGCACATAGGGCAATCGACGCATGAGGCAAGGGCGAACCTCGGGCGCGAGTCCGGGCATTAAATACCGGCACGGACGCCGAGATCCCCGCGGAATCCGCGGCGAAGCCGGTACGGGCGGTGGAGTCCGTCCTGAACCGCAGCGAGCGGCGTGGCACACGCTCAGCCGTTGGATCAAGATCCAACGGTCGTGCGGGTTCGGGCTCGGTGCGCTCGGCGGTTTGGTGGCTCGGTCGGGCCGGGCTCGTGACGTGGCTCAATCGTGGCCGTTGGATCAAGATCCAACGGTCACACTGATTAGGGTTAGTCCGCTCGGTCGGACTCGAGTCGACTCGGACTCGGTCGATCGATGAAACGATAAAACCCACTCGCATTTTCCAGCGATTAAATAATTCAAATTAATTCCCAGAAATTCATTTAATTCATTAAAAATAGCAAAAGACTCAGAAAAATTCCAAAAAAATTCTGAAAAAATATTTTGGAACATTTTGGACTCAAATAAAATATTTCCAACAAAATTTTTTTTGCAAAGTTAAATTCTTTAATTATTTCAAAAGGGAATAAATTCAAATAAATTCCAAATAAATTCCAGAAAATTCCAAAATTTCACCAAAGTGCCAAATCACACATGAATTTAAGAAAAGCAAAATTTTGGGATGTTACATCCCTAGAGAGGGGACAGATACTAGGCACACAATACGTGAGAAGCATACTGCTCATAATCCCAGAACATGGGATTAGGGTATTACCTCCACCGTTGAGGGCCTGAACCTGTATAAATCATTATCTTGTGTTACCATCGAGTTTTGATCCAGCGCATCGCCCCATATAAATTATTGCCGACAACAAACGTCAACAACATCTTTAACCCTAACTAGTTATATATTTGCCTCTAGCATAGCCACTTAGAGTTCTTATGATTACCATCATCTTCTCTTCAAGTCGAGATCTCACCTCGTTCATCAACACAAGTTGAACTACCTTTGCTCGTTGCTTCGGGATCTCTTCTTACCGCTCATCAACACATGATGACATTCTTTTATCCTAAGTCTTGACTTGATGGCTATTAACACATGATACCATCCAAAGTCTTCATCAATGTTGGACTAATCCTATTTCAACCACAACTAATAGAAAATAGTTACTCCAACAAATCTAGTTGTCCTAATCATCAATGTCGACAACTTGCATGGGTAAGATGGAAATTTTGTTACAAATCTGACATGTTATTCAGGTTCCCACGACACTAAGGTAATGACGATAGCATTTTAGAGATCTTGCCAACTTTCAGTAACAAATAAGGATTTTTATCTATGCCTAAACAATGTTATTCAAATATAGGCTTTTCTTGGGGTCCAATCCCCGCAAAATCTCCGTGGGACGAGAACGGAAGAAAAGTTGCACATCTAAATAAGGACGATGGTGGGAATGGGAAGGCATCATCCGTGGAGAATAGCTATGTTGCCATCTAATACGAAAAATGATAGTATCAAAAGGATATACGCATATGCAATGATTTCCACTAGCTATTGATTTGTGATGAGATTAGAATGGCTGCTGCTAATGAGCAATGTTCAAACAAGGTGAAGAGTACAAAAATTAATACCTACTCGATGAAGGTTTGGTGCATCCGAGTCAAATCATATCGTCACCAACAATAGTAAAAGAACCCAAACCTATAAAAATAAAATTGTATATGTAAATTAGGGACACAAAATTATAAAGTTAATTATTGATGCAAATTGCAAAACAAGAATGTAACATGATATTTTGAAAATGTTGTTAAATCTTGTAATCTTCAATGCATTCAAACCAAATTGAGTTCAATCAATTAAACCCAATTCAGAATACAACCACAATGTGACAAAGATAGAAGTAACTAAAATCCTACCAATAAACTATTGGTTAAGAAAGATGAGGAATGTACACTAAGCTAAACCAAGTAGAGCAATCTAGCATTCGAATTCTTACCTAAGACAATTGGACCTTTTATAATCCAATTAAACCAAGTAGATATAATCCAATTAAACCAAGAAAAATAATGATCATAGAGTAGTGCCATGAAGTACTGATGGCTTTATCAAATAGTCAATCTTCTATGAAGTCATGATATCATATAATTGAATGTTTGCTTGCATATGGCAGCATGTGGATCTTAAATTGTTCTTGCTTGAGTGACGAAATTATCACCATTTACCAAAACCACTACCCTAATACCGAGATTAACTGGTGGTGTAATTAGTCAATTAATGGTCCTATCCAAACCTCTTCAAATTGAGTCCAATCAATTAATCATAATTCACAATCCAGTGCATAACCAAAGCTACCATTCACAATTCATGTCGGGATCCGAATATGCAAACCCGGACCCGAATATGCACTAGTCCAGGATCACGCTAGTGCACATAGTCTCAACACTTGTGAATATCACAATCATACACAGCGAAAATATAAAAGTAACTCAATTATTGAATATAAAACTATTGAACGACCTTAAGGTCAACCTTACACTTGCGAGGTCTTGATGGCTTTAACTCCAAATAAATAAACGGCAGCGGAATGAAGAATGTCGGTGAATCCCATCAATATGCCACAGGCATTTGACAAGGTCAATGTAACACCCCAGCATCTAGTATGCCCGAATGCTACCAAACAAAGACTAAACAACATCTAAATTTCACAAATAAAGATAAATTACAGCAAAGGTGTAAATGCTAAAACCGAAAATTTCAGTAGCATCTCCTTTGTTTTGACATGAATTGGGAGCAATAGCAATAACATGGCAAGTTATATCATAGCATAAGACATCTAAAACAGCAATATCAATGAATAAAGCATCACTTATGTCTAAAATAAGGAATTCAACCATTCCACCAAATATAACAAACCAAACGATGAACTCAAGCCCATACACCAAGTTTCATGGCATAATCATTAATATCATGACTCCCAACGATTAAACTGTATAAGAATGTGAAGCTACGTGTAGAAGTGTAGCTAATGCCCTTTTCCTGCATGCCGGTTTCATGGTGCCTAAAAACAACATAAACACAAGCGTGAGTTCATCACTCAGCAAGCATATTGCAATGGGTCATAAAGAATAATTCAATGCCAACATCAATACATACCATACTTTAACATCATGTTCCAATCATAATCTCATCTACAACATCATAGCCATGACAAAGCACATCGTACACAACTCATTATCATCATCATGTATGCAATGCAATGCAATGCACATGTCTCCTGGAAGCATATCTGGTATTCTTTGGCGCACACCCGTTGGCGTGCACCCTCTTCCCCCTTCCATCCCGTAGATGGAGGGTGCCTACTCCTCGCTTCCAATCACCACGGTGGATGGAATCACGAGGTAGGACTTACTCAATGGCTCTCCGGATTAGTCATAACTTTCTCACCGACCTTACCGGACTAGTTATGACTTTCTCACCGACCGGGCCAGATCACATGCCATGTATGCGATTATGCCATAAACATAACAACTTGCATTAAACTGAACTAAACTTGGTATAGCATCATAATACTCCAATTTCATCATAACATGGGCAAGCACTAATTATGGCAAGATACCACAACATGTAATCATGACAAGATAGCACATCATGAAAGCAATTTGCACCTAGTCACAATTGGCATCATACAATACGCTACCCATTACAATACACTTGCCTTAACCTCGGGCGACGGATTGGCGAGAGTGTGACACCACGGAGTGTCATAACTTTATTTTACGTGCTTGATATGGTTAAAAACAGTATGAGATGTGGAATTAAGGTTAAAACTATAGGTTATGGAGGTTAATAGCTTTTCTGGGCCGTTTCCGGGCCGTTTTCGGGGTTTTGGGCCTTCCCGGGGGAGTTTTGGGCCTTGGTGGGCTTTGGTGGGATGGATTAGGTCTCCGTAATGGACTAGAATTGGGTGTGGGGGCTGGTAAAAGGGGTTTCCCTGCCCCTTTGGGGCGTCCACCCTGCTGCCTTTGCGCCCCTTGAGGCCTTGGTGCGCCCCCCTCACCTCCCCCCACTTGCCAAGCCCTAGCCGCCCCTTCCCTTTGAGCCTTGCGCCTCCCCCTTGCTCTCCTCCATTGCCCCACCTCTCCACCACCTCTCCTCCACCCCCTTGCTGCCCTAGGGTGGTCTCCACACCTCTGCACCTTGTGGATCCATCCGTTGGAGCGAGGAGCGAGGAGCGAGGAGCGAGGAGCGTGGAGCGAGGAGCGAGGAGCGTGGAGCGAGGAGCGATCCGCGAGGAGATCTATTGGAGATTCGTTCGTTAGGCAAAGGTATGATCATGGGGATCCTTGGGTTTGATCTAGGTACTGTTCTTAGGGTGTTTATGAAGTTTTTAGATCAATTGGTGGTGCTGGGTTGGAGTTCTTTGGGTTAGATCTAGACGTTGCCACGTTTCTGTTTTCGGGCAGATTGAGCAGTCGGGCTAGGGTTCGAGTTTTCGTCGATTTAGAATCTGAATCTGTCCGTACGGACTTAAAAGAAGTTGTAGATAATTTAATTATCTTTCCGTGGACATAAAGCACGTTAAAATCCGATCAGCCGTTTGAAAGTTATGGCTGTTTTACCGAGCGTGTTAAAATCTGTGACGCAATTAGAACAGATCGTAGTAATCTGTAGATTAAACAATTTTAGAGTCCGAATCAGTCTTTCGGTATAACTAGAAAAAGGTAGGAAATTTCCTAAGCTTCGCGATGGTGTACTCGTTTAATCGATTTGGAGTCCCATAACTCAAGTTATGGCCTTTGCAAGGCTGCTGTCCCGCCGGGACAGAACCTCTGTTTTAGGTTTTGCGAGTAGCGGACAATGTCGGGTGAGATGGGGATTTGTGTACTGTTTTGTGGGCATTATTGAGAGTATGTGATGCCGTTGTGCAGGTGGTGTGACCCCGGGGGTGCCCTCTACTTCCCACAATCCCGTCGCCCACGGTTGAGGCAAGTGTGTTGTAATGAATAGCGGAATTGTAGGTTGCTTGTGGAGATTAGATGAAAGATTGAATACTTGCTATGATCACTTGACATGCTTGCTGTTTTCCAATGATATATTGAGTATGATTATCATGATTCGATGCCATGTGTTAATATTTGTCATGATGAGATGCCATATGTTTATGTACATGTGAAATATGATAATTGGCATAGTTGCATGCATGACAAGAGATAGGGCGAGGGCGGTGAGAAAGTCATAACTAGTCCGGCAAGGTCGGTGAGAAAGTTATGACTAGTCCGGAACGCCATTGAGTAAGACCTACATCGTGATTCCATCCACGTGGTGAATGGAAGCGATGAGTAGGCACCCTCCATCTTCGAGGATGGAAGGGGAAAAGGGTGCACACCGACGGTGTGTACTCAACCATACCGGTATGAGTTTCCAAGGAGACATGAGCATTGCATTACATCTCATACATATTGATGATGACAATGTTAAGTGTTTATGAATAAGATGATTTACATGAAGGGAGATGCTATTGCCATATTGTTGTTCTTGTTGTCCATTGCAATATGCTTCACTCAGTTTCGAACTCACGCTTGTGTTTTTTTTTCTTATTGTTTTAGGTACCATGAGAACGGCATGCGAGAAAAGGGAATAGACACACGCCCACACGTTGCTTCACCTTAATGTTTCCCCAAGTCAATTCTTTTAGATTGATAATAAATTGCGTGTGATGGTCATTAAATTAAGGCTTAGCTTGGTTAATGAGAGTTTTATTGTTCGTTTGACACTTGGAACTTTAAGTGCTAAATGTTAGTCTTTTATTGTCGTTAAGACTCTATTTATTGCTGTTTTAGATGTTTCCCTTATTGCCATATAATGCTATATCGTTGTTGCTCCTTAAATTCATGATAAAACAAAGGAGGTGCTGCCGAAATCTCGGTTTTTAGCCTATGCGCCTTTGCTGGAATTTTATGTTAAATATGATATTTGGATGTTGTTTAGCTTATGTTTGGTAGCATTCGGGCATATTAAATGCCGGGGTGTTACAGAGAGGTTGAGGGAACTCCCGGGGTCACATCACCTACACAAACATACCACACACTGAAAACGTGCCCCCAAAATAGTACGCAAAAGCTCATCTACCCCGACTTCACAAACTACTCCCAAAACCGAAAAACAGAGAATCTGTCCCTCCGGGACAGCAGGCTTCAATCAAGCATAACTTTAGTTGTAGGACTCCGAATCGATTAAACGAGTACATCATCGCGAATCTTAGGAAATTTTCTAGCTTTTTCTAAGTATTGGGAAAAGCTGATTCGGCCTCTAAAATTGATTAATCTACAAAACACTACATTCTGTCCCAATTACGTCACAGATTTGAACACGCTCGGTAAAATGACCATAACTTTCAAACGGATGGGCGGAATTGGACGTTTTTGGTGTCCAATTAAAGGTATTGAAGTTACCTACAACTTTCTCAACAGGTGGCCGACCAAATTCCGACTCTAAAATCGCGAAAACTCAAACCCTAGGTCGACTGCACAATCTGCCCGAAATAGAGAACGTGACAAACACTGGTTTTCATCCAATCTACCCAATCACAGCACCACCACTTGATCTAAAAACATGAAATCAACCTCTAGAACAGCACCTAGACCATCCCCAAGGATCACCCATTCCATACCTCTTCCCGACGAACGCCGAACGCCGAAATCCTTCCTCCCGGGCTCCCCGATCGTCCTCCTCGCACCGGAACCGCCGGATCTCCTCGTCGCAGGGCTTCCCGATGGAGGGGACAGCGAGGTGGCGCGGTGGGAAGCTCCCCTAGGGCAGCAAGGGAGGTGGAGAGTGGAGGGGAAGGTGGTGGCGCAAGGCAGAAGGGGAGGGGAGGAGGTGGCGGCTAGGGGGGTGAGGGGAGGGGCGCATGGACAAGAGGGGGAGGGGGTGGGGCGCATGGGCAGGGGGCAGCAGGCTTGCTGCCCCAACCCCCACGGGCCTAAAACTCCCCCACCTTTGGCCCAAATTAGCCCCCCAAGGCCCAAACTCCCCCGGAAGCCCAAATTCTCCCACGGAAAGCCCAAATTCTCCCCCGAAAAGGCCCAAACTCACGGAAAAGGCCCAAAAACATGACACCAAAGTCGAACCTTAGTGCCGACATCGAAAATGACTCAAAACGTCGTTCCGTAGTGTCACAGTCAACTCCTAGATATTCGCCTCTTCGTGGAGCTCCCCCTTCGAAGGTGTAGACTTTTGCTCAACTGGTGATTTGTTTGTTGCAAGGAGGTGAGTACATAAAGCACACAGCAAGTCATGCACATAATGCAAGTCTAATAACTATATGCATGGCTTATTCCAAATGAATGGCTAAGTGGTTATTTTGCAATAAACAACATTCACAAATATTCATAATAGATTGTAAAGCAGTAAAACAAATATTAACAGTACTATATTTCACAGTTATTTCACAAATAAACCATCCCACATCCTTAACCAGTTATCTCTTTTCCACAGGCAACCTGCCTCCAAACCCAAATTCATTTATGAAAATCTAACCCCTGACTGTAATCCCCGAGCATTGTCTAATACTGCGGACACTGCTATTCGAATAGGTTTGACACTCTGTAGAGGTTATACACTTTACCCACAAGATACAATCAACTCATCACGTCAGCCGTGAATTGCCACACAAGAGTATGCGAATGAGCGATCATAACAAAGCCTTTCGGAAACTTCTATCTTAACATATGAACCTCCCCAGTTGCCATACACTATCCCTTCCCTCAGCAGAGGCGAAGTATAGGATTGACATACCGTTGGATGCATACCAAGCCGTAGCACAGGTACTGTAACACCCCGGCATTTAATATGCCCGAATGCTACCAAACACAAGCTAAACAACAACTAAATACCACATTTAACATAAAATTCCAGCAAAGGTGCATAGGCTAAAAACCGAGATTTCGGCAGCACCTCCTTTGTTTTATCATGAATTTAAGGAACAGCAACAATATAGCATTATATGGCAATAAGAGAAACATCTAAAACAGCAATAAATAAAGTCTTAACGACAATAAAAGACTAACATCAAGCTCTTAAAGTTCCAAGTGTCAAACAAACAATAGAACTCTCATTAACCAAGCTAAGACTTAATTTAAAGGCCATCACACGCAATTTATTATCCAACTAAATGAATTGACTTGGGGAAACATTAAGGTGAAGCAACGTGTGAGCGTGTGACTATTCCCTTTCCCGCATGCCGTTCTCATGGTACCTAAAACAACAAGAAAACACAAGGGTGAGTTCGAAAACTTCAGCAAGCATACTGCAATGGACAACAAGCATAACAACAAGTCAATAACATCTTTCATCATGTATAACATCTCATTCATGAATACTTATCAATATCATCATCAATTTGTATGCGATGTAATGCATTGCTCACGACCCTCTGGAACCTCATACCGGTATGGGAAGTACACACCCGTCGGTGTGCACCCTTTCCCCTTCCATCCCGAAGATGGAGGGTGCCTACTCGCTTCCAAACACCACGTGGATGGAATCACGACATAGGACTTACTCAATGGCGTTCGGACTAGTCATAACTTTCTCACCGACCTTGCCGGACTAGCTATGACTTTCTCACCGCCTCGCCCTATCTCATGACATGCATGCAACCATGCCAAATATCATATTCAATTCACATATTAACACATGGCATCATAATATGTTAAACATGCTCATCATATCATATCAATCATTAAAACATGGCAAGTGGACATATATCATGTAGGCAATTCCATCTAATTTCAACATGCAACCTACAACTTGCTATCCATCACAACACACTTGCCTCAACCACGTGCAACGGATTGGCGGGAAGAAGAGGGAACTCCCGGGGTCACACCACCTGCACATAGGCATCACACACTCACAATCATAACCTCAAAACAGTACACAAACCCCCATCTAACCCGACATTGCCAACTACTCGCAAAACCTAAAAACAGAGGTTCTGTCGGCGGGACAGCAGCCTTGCAAAAGGCATAACTTGAGTTCTGGGACTCCAAATCGAATAAACGAGTACACCGTCGCGAAGCTTAGGAAATTTCCCAACTTTTCCTAGTTATAGGGAAAGACTGATTCGGACTCTAAAATTGTTTAATCTACAGATTACCACAATCTGTTCCAGTTACGTCACAGATTTTTAGGCGCTCGGTAAAACAGCCATAACTTTCAAACGGCTGATCGGAAATTAACGTGCTTTACGTCCACGGAAAGATAATTAAATTATCTACAACTTCCTAGAAGTCCGTACGGTCTGATTCGGATTCTAAATCGACGGAAACTCGAACCCTAGTTCGACTGCTCAATCTGCCCGAAAACAGAAACGTGGACAAGTTTAGATCTAACCCAAATTACTTCAAACCAGCGCCTCCAATTGATCTAAAAACTTGATAAACACCCTAATAACAGTACCTAGATCAAATCCAAGGATCCCCATGTTCATACCTTTGCCCGAAGCACAAAACTCCAACCAATCTCCGCGGATCTCCTTGCGAATCGCTCCTCGCTCCACGTTCCTCGCTCCTCGCTCCTCGCTCCTCGCTCCTCGCTCCACGGGATGGATCCACGAGGTGCAGGGGTGGGGTGGCCACCCTAGGGCAGCAAGGGGTGGAGGGGAGGTGGTGTGGAGGTGGAGAGGGGGGTGGAGGGGGCGCACGGTGGGGAGAGGGAAGGGTGGATGCGGCTAGGGCTTTGGGGGGGTGGAGGGAGGCGCCAAGAGGGGAGGTGGGGCGCAATAGAGGGGAGGGGGGCGCATATAAGGCAGGGAGGGCCTCCTTTCAGCCCTCAACAAGGAAACCTACGCTCATACGGACTCAAACACCTCCCCACTAAAGCCCACGTAAGGCCCAAACTCCCCCGGGAAGGCCCAAAACCCCGAAAACGGCCCGGAAAAGGCCCGGAAACGTTATTAACCTCCGATTCTTATGATTTTAACCTTAATTCCACATCTCATACTGTATTTAACCTTATCATGCTCAATAATAAGGTTACGACACTCCGAGGTGTCACAGGTACGCTCCCCCGTATAGCTACACCCCTGTGTAATCGTCACCCTGAGGTACCACATGCAAGACATTAGTAACTTACTCAACTAGGTCTGTCCCATTCCAGACATATGATCGTATGTTTGGCCCAATTCAAATTCTTGCATGATTAAGTCCTTAATTGACTAAGGCAAGACTTCCAACACTCAAATGGCACATAGCCCTCACAGCCACTCATCATCCATTGCCACACAGGCCCACCATTTCCACGCCACTTGCCCCCGTCTAAATCATTTCCCACCCCAGTTGATTATTACACAACACATGCCAACAGTAACTCAACATCCATGTAGACCCACACAGGTGTCTACATATCAACATCATCATGTGGCATCATCACACCAGCTCAAATACATTCCATAGTCCAATAATCAGTATTATGTTTGCATTTCAAAATTATGTCAATAGCACGAAGCATGGCTAAGCAAACTACTGTCGGTCTAAATAACCCCACGTTGGCAAAGTATTTATGTCCAACTATTACTCCACAATCTAGGGTGACAAAATGAATTAGGGCATACCAATAATTAAACAAGTGGCATAATTCAAATGGGTGTTTATCTATTTCCCAAATTAATTAAAATTATTTTAATTTAAACTAGCATGCAGTAATTTAAATCAACACAAATTTCAAATGTAGGATCAACATGGTCAAAGCACAACTTCCCTGGCCCTTGCTATTTTTACTAATCTTTACACTTTAAATCCTTTATTCTGGATCTTCGATCTTCAATCTCCACTTTCTTGATCCTCAGCTCCTTCAAACGACTTCCGGACGAACCATCTAACGATTAAAGAAGAAGCAAATACAAACCCACTCAAAAGATAAATCGAATAAACTCCAAATTGTGGACGGATAGTATTGGATCACAATGGCTTAGATGAATTTAGGAACATGAATGGATTAGATCGAAGAACTGCTTTCGAAAAATACACCGAAAAGAGAAAGACTGGTAATTGAGAAAGAAAGAATAATATTCCAAAGAATATTTCTTCCAAAGTTATTATCTTGATTGGACATACAATAACATATGGGCTCTCGATCTATGGACCGGATCCATAAAGATATGTTAGTTCACAATGAACTAAGCTGATGCACGATATTGACTTTTGTTGACTGAACATATACACAGTCAATCAAAAGAAAGATAAACTAATAGATTATATATGTGCATAAGGATTTGACATATGGCCAATGGTCTATTGACCAAGTCCACGAATGATATCTAGGTTAATGGCAAATTAGGTTTTTAGGGATAAGACATGGACAAGTGGGGTCGACATCCATTGCGATTCGATATGGGGTTCAGTCATACATTGATGAAGAGGTTTAACAATGATAACGCAGTGATGACATGATTACTAGGTAGCGATGCCGATGTGGGATAAGATAGAGCACTAATGTTTTCCTACGATTGACACAACGAGGAGGACTGCAATGACGGCAACACGGTTCACGATGAACTCAGTCCATCGAACCGATCTCAGGCTATGGTTTTAGTTCAGCCTTGTAGATGATATAAAGATGAGGCTAGGTTCACATGTGATGGGGTTAAATCACATCAAGGCGATAGAAAAGATGATGACATCACACTGGGGCTTTTGCTTGTATGCGCGCATGCGATGATAACGAAGCGATGAGAGCAAAGCGATGACAGCGAAGATTTGACATGACACTCATGAAATAACAAGGTGTTGATCATCGGTGCAACGATATGACAGCAAGGTCATGATATGGCTCAGGTTTAATCTGTGGGCTGTGGGGTTCACATGTCACGATACATCGTTAACGACAGATTGGACCTAAGGTTAGGTTAGGGTTTAAGCGAAACGACTCACAGATATATCCACTTGGCATAGGGATAGGATGGGTAGGGTTGGCTCTGCGATAAAAGATCACCAAGGATGGCTAACCGAAACACAAACCGATAACAAAAGAAACTAGATCGAAAGACGATGGTTAGATACTAGATTATGGCTTTGATGGCAATCAGAAACCAAATAAATTCTAAAGATGGGCAAAATGGAGAAAATGACCTACTAGACAAAACGACACGGCCATGACAAACTAATACGGTTGGCGGCAAAAGATGACGCACGGCGGTGACAAAAGACGATGGTTAACTAATATTAAAATTTTCAGTTGATGGAATAGCAAAGGGATGGTGAGCATCACGTAGAACATGATGATACGAACTCAACGGTATAGGCGGATTCTGTGGCAACCCACCAGACAGATCACAAACTACCGATGAACGGCTTCTGAAGCTAATAGATCAAACAGTCATAACTATTAAAATATTGCATGAAACCTAACCAAATTTTATAGAGAGCTATATAGGACCCTAAGGCACAATGTGACGTGAACGGATCTGAGTTTTACCTTCTGGATCAATGGAGAACGCGTGACGAAGTTTCCTGCTGTCTGTATGCAGTCTGATATGGAAAGATTGAATTTTCTACAGAAATCATATGGACAAAATCTTGAGTTAGGATGAGCACCAGGGTTCAAAATCTCGCCAAAATGCGGCGAAATTTCGGATTACGGGCCCCTCCGAGTTTCATAAGCCCGGCGAAATTAAAAAACCCTAAAAAATTTTTGAAGTGCTACAGTACATTAAAATCTCACCGAAATTTCGGTTAAATGGACCGAAATTTGTATAAAAGTTGACCATATTTGACCGTAATTGACCATATTTTGACCGAATTGGGTTCTTCACGTCATTTCCCATGTGGGACAGTCGGTAGATCATAATTTCCACGAAGTTGAAAAAACCCAAAAAAATTGAAAGTGTGATAGTATCGGTAAATTTTGTCGAGATTTCAGTTTTTTGGACGAAATTTCGTCTTTTTTAGCGAAATTTCAGATTTCTCGGTTAAAAAAAAATGGATTTGAATTTTGGTTTTTAAATTTCGTCCGGATTTTGTCCGAAATTTCCGAATCTCGTCGAAATTTCAGATTTCGGCCAGGCCCGAGATGGAGTCCGAAAACGAAATTTGAATCCTTGGTGAGCACCGTGTAGAGGACATCAAGATGAGTCTACAGTAAAAAGGGCATGGTCATATTGGCGAAAACAAAGGAGAACAGGCGACGTCAAGATTAGAGATTGGAATGGCCGTAACTTTTGATTTTCTAGATGAAACTGCACCAAATTTGGTGGAGAGGTATATGGGAGTATATGGCTCAAATTGACGCGAACGGATTTTGAAAAAACTCACCGAGATGACCAGGAACGCGATGCCAACTTCGGCTGACGAGGGGCTGCGCAAGGGAGAGACATGGTTGCGGTTTTTAGGGTTTGGGAGGTGCTCTGGAGATTAGGGGTGTGTGGGAGGGGTCTAGGAACACTTATATCCGCTTGGGAAGTCTGACCATGCAAGGAAAGTGAAAGAAAAATGAATTTGGATGAAAAACGGCTTAGATCGAACACTTGGCGTGCAATGAACAGTGCTAGGCTCGGCCCACTACTGTTCACAACATTTTCTAACGATTTTCTAATTAAAACAAACCTAGATATTCAATTAATTCATTTAAGGCAATAAAAATACCAAAAAAATTCTAGAAAAATTCTAGAAAAATTCGAAAAAATATTTTGAGACATTTTGAACTCAAATAAAATATTTTTAACAAAATTTTATATAAACTTTTCCAAATGTTTAATTAATTCCATAAAGGACTTAATTCAAATTAACTCCGAATAAATCCAAATAAATTCCAAAAAAAATCAAAAATTGCAAATACACATCAAATGCAAGAAAAGCAAACATTGGAATGTGTTACAATTCACAAGTCACATAGCCATTCACAATTCGCAATTCACAAAGGATGAAAGAAACAAAAATCATCATTGTGTGCGTGGGAGGAGGTCCACTGTCAGCAATTCAGCACTAGGCATTTCAAGGAACAAAAATCATCACATCAAATATGCTTGGTCCCTAAAAAACAATGCATCTATCACAACATTTCAAGATTGAAATTATTGATATATGAGAAGAAATAAAAGGTTAGATATTTGCAAATATACCAATTGCCAGGATGGGGAGAGGTGATTACAGAGAGGAGCAACTGATGAACTGAGCAAGGGTGCAAGGCTGTGTAGGGAGCGAGAAGGGACTGCGAGATAGGAATAAATATCTAGTATTTCCTTTTGAGGTGGTAGAAGTATTATGGTTGAGTGGTATTAGGAAAATATCGTGCAAGTATGGGATTTTTTTTCCTGAAAAGTAGAAAATTCACCGATACAGATATGATATGTATTCGATACAGTCATATACAGATAAGTATCTAATACTGATACGCCAGTTTTCCCAAGTACCCGAGTAAAATAGATGGGAGGTACGTGCTAGATGGAAACGGCGGAGGCGCAGTGGACAACAAACTTTGTAGCATATATGGAAATGATAACGTGTAGCAGGTTTCTCATTTAGAATTACCACCGTCCCTTATACGCTGGATTGCTCTTTAGTTGAGACATGATGTCGAGGATTGATTCAGATGTTAGCTGTAAATACAAACAGTCAACACTCGCAATTTCCTATGTTGTATGTAGTACACCGTGGCATAGAAACACAAAACTATTCGTTATACAGCCCGTTTATCATCCTGCACAGGAGTACAATTTATACTGCACTAGTGATAGACAGACATCATTTACGATGAACCAGTCCAGTGTCCTAGTTCGAAATGCCAGAATTCCAGATTCCTGCTAACTCGTATGTTCTAGCAATGGCCTTGACCCTCTCTCTTTCCGACAGGGATCAAATGCAATCTCTATAGGGACTACAACTTAAACGGTCTCTAGAGGCGTGGACCGTCCGATCGAGCAAACGAACGGCTCAGATCGTTCGAATCTATTTGCTACAATGTTTTGCTACAATCAGGGGCGGAACTAGAGACAAAATCACCGGGGTTCACCACTTTATCATATAAGTGATAACAACTTATTATTCTTACCATTTGCTTGTTATTTGCCTTCCGGTGTCACAAGATTTACATCATGGGGGTTCACATATACTATATATAGACTAACATACACTATTTTTTTTTTGACCCAGTGTAAAAAAAATTTTTGACCCGGTGTCCTGTGACACCGGGTCTCTTTATCTACTTCCGCCCCTGGCTACAGTAACTGTTGTAGTACCGTTTTGCTACGGTACTTTTGGATCAATCTGAACCGTTCATTTTCAATGCAACGACTCGTGCACAACTGCTTAAGTTGCAGTCCCTTAAAGACTGCATAGGAACTGTCCCTCTCTTTCGAAGCTTGTATTTCTCTTTCTCTCTCATCGCGGACTTCATCCACGGAGGAATCATGCAACGCGACCATACACCGAATTCCAGTAGGTATATATGTAATAGACTCTATGCAGGAGTAGATTGAGATAGAGTAAGAAACGAATTCATACCACACTTAAACTAAACAATCTCGACCTTGAGATAAATTCCACATACAACCAAAATAAAACGTGAGTTTCTTCGAAACAGATTATCATAAATATCTTATGTGCCGAAAGTTCGAAAGACTAAGGAGTGATACCAACTAAAAGCATCTCCAATAGTTCCCAAAACTTATTCCCAAAATCATTTTTTAGGAATAAATGAAAAAATTACCGCTCCAACAGTTACCCTATCGGAATCCCAATCTCTCTGCACGCCCAAAAACTCCGGCCGAAGTGGCCAAATATTGGACGCTCGTGTGCTTTCCCAATCCCTATTTTTGGAGGAAAAAATAGGAACTGTTGGAGAATGAGCTTTTTTAAGATCCAAAAACTTTAAAAAGCTCCCAATCCACGATTATTGGAAGTCAAATTATAGGAAAGTGTTAGAGATACTCTAAGTGTAAGGAAAAGAAACGTTTCAAGTGCGCCGATCTCAGAACTGGCCATAACCGAGCCCAGCAGTACAGGGAAAAAATGCTTAACTATACAACATTAAAATCTTAATCTCAAAACTATACAACAAATTTTTTTTTTTTGCAAAATTGACGTGGCGGCCGCCACGCCGCACGACGGCCGCCACGCCGCACGGCGGCTGCCAGGTGTCGCACGCACACACGCGCACACACACGTGCACACACACGCCACGCTGGCTGCCGCCACGCCGCACGGCGGCAGCCAGCACACACACACTCACACTCACGCACACACCCTTGCACACACTCACGCACACACACACTCACGCACGCACACGCACACTTGCACACACACTCACTCACGCACACACCCTTGCACACATTCACGCACCCCCACCTGGCTGCCGCCGTGCCGCCTGGCGGCAGCCAGGCTCCCGCCGTGGCCCCCCCCCCGCTCTGCCGTCGCCACCTGGCTGCCGCCATACCGCGTGGCGGCCGCCGTGCTATTTTTGAAATATTTTTTTTTTTGTTATATATTTTTGTAATTCTGATTTATCTGTTATATATTTCATCATTTTTTTCGCAGTACAGCGGAGGATGTCCAAACCAGGAAAAAAAAAAAGGTTCAGAAATTGCCCAACATCAACGATAGGATTGATACGACGGCTATCTGTCTCAACAGCCATGTGGACAGCAACTGAACCAAGTTGCAGCTCAAACAAATACGGATTCCTTCCAAAAGAAAACAAAAAAGAACGCATACGGATTCTCCTAGCACTGCTCATTAGAGTGGTTTCACTAGTTGTTTGCAACAAAAATTCGGCGTCCTTGACAGAATCGGTTAAGAGTATTTTTGAAAAGAATAAACTGGTGTCAAACGAATCGGAAAGAATCCGTTTTGAATAAGGAAAGGAAATCGGATCAAAGTCCGGTACGGGCAAGAGCACCGTGTCCATGCGTGACTCGGATCGGCAGGGACATTATAAAAAGGGCAGGCTCTCAGCGCAAAAGGGATCAATCTCAACATACCACACATTTATTCTTACAAGCCTTTTACATCGTTTTAGATTTACAAATATCTCTGCAAGTCGACGGAATCAACAGAGTTGCGCATCGCCGATTGTTGGTTTTAAGCCGATTTTATCCCAGGTTCGATCTGCTTTGTTTTGTTGCGCATCGCCTTCTCAAAGCCGATTTTGCCTTGTATCCGGATTAACCGTCAGGTTAATCTAGCTATCCTCCTGATCGGCTCCCGGCCGACTAGTGTAAAGACGATAACCTCCATCCTATCGGCTGTGATTGCTTATTGTCTCTACCTTGTCAATTCCAGGTCAAATTGACTGGCACGCCTCGCAAACTCGGTGTTTGTCTTGTGTGTTCGAGGCTAGAAACCCTGCTTCACGTTTTTAGTGCGAATATATTTTGGCACACCCGGTGGGACCAAAAGATCAAAATGGCATCAACCGATAAGCCTGCGGTCACTGCCGATATTAACGCTGATGCTATAATCGCACCTCAAATGGCTGATCTAACCCCCGAACAGCGGAAGGAGATCGAAGACCGAAAGGCGGCTTTGGAAGAAATAATGCTACGGTATGCTTCCAGAAAACACGCCGTGGCGTTACTCAAAAGACTGTGCTCCCAAGCATCAATCCTATCGGCGATTCATCATCCGAACCGGTAAGCCGATACGCACCCGCTCAAGCCGATTTATCAAATATGATTGAGCAATATGTTCATCACGCATTAATTAATCAGTCATCGGCTCTAGTATCTACGTTGAAGCCAATGATAGAAAATAGTGTGAAAACAATTGCTCAGGAATTGGCTGTGTCTGGGAGCCTACTAGATCCACTACAAACCATCCCTACATACCCAGTATACTCCATAACACCTAACACCAATACAGTAAACGCGTCGGCTCAAACACCTGTCATGATGCCGACTCAACCTACTGTTTTGAAACCTAGTACACAGAAAGATGGATTTACGCACTACCATGGGCATACGGATGGGGCTAAAATAAGCGCGCCAAACCCGTCGAACGGACCCTCCGGTAGCATCGGTTTATCGGCTTCTCAGCCGATTGAAACAGATCAGGTTCCACAATCACGGGGAGCCGCAACTATGAAACAAGTGCCAAATAGGGTAGTGCCGTACGTTGAACCTCTCGCACCTGTACCCGATACATTGGTTTTTAGAAATCACGATTATGATCAAGTACCAAGACCCCCTGTAGCACGATTTGGACAAAGACCCGAGTTTGCACTCGGGGGGCAAGGTGTAAATAATGAAAATTGGCAATGTCCGGTTGCACCACAAGCCGACAATGTCAATTGGGCAGAACAAATTGCTAATGTTTTGAGAGAACAGTTCGCCTTACAGCCCAGAGGAAGGGTAATCGGCTACAGGAAGCCGTATCCCGATTACATAGATCGTATGACATACCCACACAACTTTAGAATACCAGACTTCGCTAAATTTTCGGATGATGATTCTGTTACCACCATTGAGCATATCGGACGGTTTATGGCTCAGTGTGGGGAAGCTGTGCAATCCGATGGATTAAAAATTAGGCTATTTCCTTTATCATTGTCTGGTGCGGCATTCACTTGGTTTACCCATCTACCTCCAAATTCAGTTCATATGTGGAACGATTTAGAAAGCCGATTTCATGAATACTTCTTTTCGGGGACTATGGAGCTTAGGATTTCTGATCTTAGTTCAGTCCGACAGAATTACGGCGAATCGGTTTCCGACTATATCAGAAGATTTAGAGGCGTACGAAATAGATGCTTCAGTGTAACATTACCGGATGATCAGTTGGCCGACCTAGCATTTCAAGGGTTAATCCCACCATTAAAAGAAAAACTATCTGGCCAAGAGTTCCCCGATTTAGGCCACTTACTCCATCGCGTATCGGCACATGAAAGCCGATATGCAGAGAGCAAAGGGTTTAAAGATAGATTTAGATCAAACGGTAATGAAAAAGCCAAAGTAAACATGGTAGAGTATTGTCGGTGTTTCGTGCACCGGCAATACGAATTTGTGGTCGGATGGGGTCGCGCGCTCCCTCTCCCCGAATGGTCGACTCAAGGAGTCAGATGATGTATACTGGTTCGGGCTGAACGTCCCTACTCCAGTTCGTTCGGTGCGGGTGTATTGATCTTTGGGCGATGAACAGGAGGTATACAAGCGAGGCAGGGAGTCGGTCGACCGATCCCTCAGTGTTTCTGCTAGGGAGTTGCGGCTACCTAGAAGACTGTTTTTTCTATCTCGCCCCTCCCTCTCGGGCCCTGCCTCTCCTTATATAGACGGAGGAGGCAGGTTACACGGGAGTTTGGGAAAACCGCGAGGGAAGGGGGCCTGCGTGTCTTGGAGTCCGGTTTCTGTCTTGTCCGACTGACCCCTGCCCGTCCCGAGGCAGGGTTGGTGGCTCTGTGATGAGTGGTCTTGCGTAGTGCTGTCTGGATGACGTATCGCGCGGTGCTCCTGTCAGCCTCGGTGGCTTTAATGGCGCTTGACCTTGCCCTGGGCCTCGGGAGTGGGCGTATTCTTCTGCGGTGTGCCAGGCGATGGGACGGGGGCTTGACTTCTTCGGTGGCTCCTCTGACAGTCTTGGGAAGGAGCCGCCTGCCCCGGTACGGACGCCAGGGGACGCTGCGCACAAGGCAGTGGTCTGACTCCGGCGTGGGCCCTGCTGGCTCGTACGCGAGTGGAGCTTGCTGACCGCGAGTTTCAACATTAGGCGGTCGGAGCCCACCGACCGCCCGGGATCGGAGTCCGCCGACCGTCCAGGGCCGGTCCTGCACAGGTCGGGGTTCGCTCTCCGCGGCCCAAGTACCTTTCGGCAGTGCTGGGCCTTCGCCGCGGTTGGTCAGCCCGTTCGCGTTTTCGGGCTGATGGGGGTACCCATGGTACGGGTACTCGTCAAGTATAATTCAAGCGACACCTCTGAAGACGAAGAAGTAGGAATAAACATAGCCGAGTGGACTAAGGGTTCCAAAAGGCCACTTGTGTGCTCTCTACTCAAGCCGACAAAAAATAAGGCAGAAGTCAAGTATTCATATGATGTGTCAAAGTGTGACAAGATATTTGATTTATTGTTGCAAGAAAAACTCATAAAGTTACCAGAAGGACACATCATCCCATCGGCTGATGAAATTAAAAAGCGAAGGTATTGTAAATGGCACCATTCGTTTTCACATAATACTAACGATTGCAATATTTTTCGACAACAGATTCAATCGGCCATCGCCGATGGCAGATTAAAATTTGCAGAAGAATCGGCTATGCAGATAGATATGAATCCTTTTCAAGTCAACATGGTTCAATGCTCACGAAAAGGGAAAGGACCTGCGGAAGATATCAAGCCAACTAAAGGAGTTGAGGCACGGTCAAAAGGAGACGAAACAGTGCAAAAAGCTATCGGCTCCATACAAATAGAAGCCGATAAGAATGGACAGAACTCGAGAACAGTGAAACCAAAGGGAGACTTGGAAGTTGAAAAATGGTATAGGGCTGAGAGGGCTCCAAGAAAAATTAACTTCAAACCAAAGCTGACTTTCTCACAACTCCTGGGGAAGTATGAAAGGATAAGTCAAAAACACAATACCCGACAATCCCAAAGTTTCCGTCGGTCGGATCAAAAGACAGACGAATATTGGCGGTCAGGTGTGCCACATCGGCCAACTACTGAAGAAGAGAAACACCAGCAATGTCCCTATTGGCAATTTTGCTGGGAGATGGGGATGATCTTACCAACAGTCATGTCCTGTCCTATGCAACACTCGTCTATGTATCGGCCAAACCAATCGGTAAAAGACAGGTTGTCTAGACCGATACACGATCGGCTGGAAATGAGAAACAGGAGGCCGATCCATGAAAGATTGTCGACGTCAGAGCAAGGCGAGTCCTCCCGAACTCAAGAAATATCGGCTTCTCATAACGCGATCAGAATGGAATCTGATAGCAAAATGAGCAACTTAGCTGGGAAAATCAGAAAGCCGATAGAACCTAAACCTAGGTGGTGCCCCTCAGGTCTTAGCAAGTCACAGCGCAGGCGGCTTCAGCGACTAAAGACACAAGAAGAAAGGGAAGCCGAGAAAGAGAGAGAAAGGGATTGGGTATTCAATAAGCTAAGGCCTATACCAGTTTCAAAAAGGGAATGGAAAAAGAAGGAACAGACCGATAGTGACTCGGATCAATCGGTCGAATCCGGGTCTCCAATGATCCGAGATGATACACCGCCAATGGATATAAACATGGTATTCACTCTACCTGCTGAGTTCAAAACCGAGGAATCGGCTAAAGAAGTGTTCGCCCAACTATGCCTCGGTGCACCAGATGCTGTGTTTGAAAAACCACAAGACATGCATCGGCATCTAAAACCATTATACCTAAAAGGGTATATTAATGGCCGACCGATATCTCGAATGTTGGTCGATGGTGGGGCGACAGTTAATCTGATGCCACTAAGTACTTTCAAAAAATTGGGTAAAGCCGATGAAGACTTGATCAAAACAAATATGGTGTTAAATGACTTCACGGGAGATCCTACTGAAGCTAAAGGTGTGATGATGTCGGAATTAACAGTCGGTAGTAAAACCTTGCCGACTGCATTTTTCGTGATAGAAGCCAAATGCAATTATAGTGTACTCCTTGGGCCGGACTGGATCCACGCTAATTGCTGCATACCATCAACTATGCATCAGAAGTTGGTACAATGGAATGATGATGCGGTGGAAGTTGTGCCGGCCGATACATCGGCTCATATCGCCATGGCCAGCCCTGATACCAATTGGCCACATGAAGAAGCCGAATGTATCTCAGGAAAAGTCTTGGACGATTGCGATTTCATCTGCATCGAGAAGTCAGGATTCAAGCCGATCAGTGTTAAACCTAATACGTTTGATCGGATAAACGAAGTGGTGAGAAGATGGAGTCCAAAACAATAGCAAGACTACAAGAAAGGGTAAGAAGCTATCGGCAAGAAGAATACGAGGAAGTTGTCGAGGATTTTGAAGAAGAAAGGAAAGGGTTAGGGTTTACCTCTACCGATTTGCTTGAAGAAATCAACATTGGAGAAGACAACAGGAAGAGACCAACATTTGTAAGTGCTAAATTAGAACCCAATTATAAAACAAAATTGGTCGAAATACTCAAAAAATATAGAGATTGCTTTGCATGGGAGTATTATGAGATGCCAGGTTTAAGCCGGCAGTTAGTTGAACATCAGCTACCCATAAAACCTGGGTATCGGCCATTCAAACAGTATCCTAGACGATTTAATCCCACGTTGTATGACGCTATAAAAGAAGAGGTAGGACGATTACTAGAGGCCAAATTTATCCGGCCTTGCCGATATGCTGAATGGGTCTCGAATATCGTCCCTGTAAAAAAGAAAAACGGCAAACTTAGGGTGTGTGTCGATTTTAGGGATCTAAATAAAGCCACACCAAAAGACGAAAACCCGATGCCTATAGCCGATATGCTTATTGATGCTGCGTCTGGGAATAAAATCATAAGTTTTTTGGATGGAAATGCTGGATACAATCAGATATTCATGGCAGAGGCCGACATACCTAAAAGCGACCTTGGATGCCCAGGAGCCTTGGGGCTATACGAATGGACTGTGATGACATTCGGTTTAAAAAATGCTGGCGCCACTTATCAGCGTGCTATGAACCATATTTTCCATAATTTAATCGGCAATACTGTGGAAATATACATCGACGATGTAGTAGTAAAATCCAAAGAAGATTGGCAACATTTAGCCGATTTGGAAAAAATATTCGAGAACACAAGGGCACACGGATTAAAAATGAATCCACTCAAATGCGCTTTTGGAGTATCGGCTGGACAATTTCTGGGGTTTACGGTACATGAAAAAGGGATTGAAGTAAACCAAGCCAAGGTAAAATCTATAGCCGATACTATGCCGCCGACAAATAAAAAAGAGTTGCAAGTATTGATAGGGAAAATCAATTACCTGCGTCGCTTCATTTCAAACTTGTCTGGGCGGATTCGGGCCTTCACGCCACTCCTGAGAGTTAAAGATGATCAAGAATTCAAATGGGGAGTCGATCAACAGAAGGCCTTCGACGATGTAAAAAACTACCTAATGAGTCCCCCAGTGTTGGCCGCACCAAAGCACGGTATACCGTTCAAATTATACATATCGGCTGAAGGAGATACAGTAGGAGCGGTCCTAACACAGGAAGCCAATGGGAAGGAACGAACCATATTCTATTTAAGCCGACGCCTCTTGGACACAGAAACCAGGTATCCCCAGGTAGAAAAATTATGCTTGTCTTTATATTTTACTTGCACCAAGTTAAGACATTACATTTTGGCATCAAGATGCATTATAGTCTGCAAAACCGACGTAGTCAAGTACATTTTATCCGCGCCAATTTTACGAGGTCGACTTGGTAAATGGGCGTATGCTTTAACCGAGTTCGACTTCGCGTACGAATCGGCTAAATTTGTGAAAGGACAAGTCATAGCCGATTTCATTACAGGGAACGCTACATTAGTCGGAACAGTCGATGTGACCCCTTGGCAATTATACTTTGACGGATCTGTTTGTCAAGAGGGAGAAGGCATCGGCGTAATTTTGATTTCGCCAAACAAACGAAGCTTTGAATTTATGTATCGGCTAAATGGCCGATGCTGTAATAATCAGGCAGAGTATGAAGCACTGTTAAAAGGGCTGCAATTGCTAGACAGCATCGGGGTGAAAGACGTCGAAGCCTTTGGAGATTCATTGTTGGTTGTGCAACAAGTCAAGGGAGAATACCGGTGCAATGACGATACGTTAGCACAGTACCTACATCAATGAGTTCAAATTATTGAGGTATTTACAACGTTTTCCATAAAACATATCCCTAGAATAGCCAATGACAAGGCGAACTTACTAGCACAATGTGCATCGGGTTATAGGAGTAAAAGCCGACAGGAAATAATCGAGCTGGGTTTATGGCTGATTATGTGTGTTGATCCTGTCGACTGGAGAACCGAAATAAGGGAGTATTTGCTCAATCCTTCTAAACCGACCGAACGAAAAATGAAGAATAGGGCACTCAAGTATGTGCTTCTGGACAATATGTTATATTTTCGAACCATTGAAAGTTTGTTATTAAGATGCTTGGGAACGGAAGAAGACAAAGTTGCAATGGGGGAAGTCCATGAAGGAATCTGTGGATCACACCAGTCGGCTCACAAAATGAAATCAATATTGAGACGCACAGGATATTTTTGGCCGACGATGTTGGAGGACTGTTTCAAATACTACAAGGGATGTCAGACTTGTCAAAAGTTTGGCAACGTGCAGACAGTACCAGCATCGGCTTTATACCCGATTATCAAACCATGGCCGTTTAGAGGGTGGAGTATGGATATCATCGGCCAAATATTTCCGACATCTAGTAAAGGTCATAAGTTCATCCTTGCATCCACAGATTATTTTTCAAAATGGGTTGAGGCTGTACCACTCAGGAAAGTTACTAGCAAAGAGTTGATCGACTTTGTAAATGAACACATCGTCCATCGGTTTGGGATTCCACAGACGATTACTACTGATCAAGGGACTGTGTTCATGTCTAACGAGTTCAAGGGTTTCGCAGGAAGTCTTGGGATAAAACTACTCAACTCTTCCCCTTATTATGCTCAGGCCAATGGACAGGCCGAGTCATCAAACAAGACATTGATAAAACTAGTAAAAAGAAAAATTGAGGAAGAACCAAGAAAATGGCATTCAACACTGTCAGAAGTTTTATGGGCTTATCGGCTATCTTACCATGGGTCAACTAAATTGTCACCTTTTCAGTTAGTATATGGACAAGAAGCCGTTTTGCCCGTGGAAATCAGCATCGGCTCAGTAAGGCTATCTGAGCAGGATAATTTGCCAATCGATGAGTACAAACAGACAATGCTCGACAATCTAGATGACTTAGCCGAGCTAAGGCTGATTACATTGGATCGGCTCAAAAAGAACAAAGAAAGGGTTGCCAGGTCATATAATAAAAAAGTGGTGCCAAAATCTTTTAACCAAGCCGATTTAGTTTGGAAAACTGTGTTGCCAATCGGTTCTAAAGATAATCGATTCGGCAAGTGGTCTCCAACGTGGGAAGGACCTTATAAGGTAAATCGGTTAGTCGATGGGAACGCATATATCCTAGAGACATTAGAAGGGTTCATCCTACCTAAAGCAATAAATGAGAAATATCTGAAAGCATACTACCCTAGCATATGGGTTGGATCCTGAGCATAGGAATAAAACCAATCAAGAGTCAATTACGAAAGCACATGCATATAAGATCGGTTATACAGCCGATCGAGTCGATCATTCAGACAACCGTTGTCATCCCAGGGATTAAAATATTGTTTACAAAAGATCGGTTACACGGCCGATACTATTAATTAAGTCATCAAAAGTAAGCAGTCAGTGCAGTCCAGACCCAGGCAAATGGGCTCCCAAAGCCGATAGTGCCGCTGCTGCCCTGCCAATAGTGGCTTGAACACTATCTATCAGCTGTTGATCGGCCCCTGCGTCACCAGGAACTGGAACTATCTTGGCCGATTGATTCTTAACTTGGGTAAAGACCTCGCCAATTTGCCGCCTCTGAACCGCCAGCGAAGACGTTGAGTCAGTGATACCGATCTGACATTCTGCAAGCTCTTTTGAAACCAAGGCCAACTGTTCTTCAAGTTTCTTCTTGGTCGACTCCAACTCTTGAGCTTTGTTCTTAGCCGATTTAAGTGCAGCAGCACCCTGGTCGAATGCACTCTTCCGAAGTTTGGCATCCGCTATGAGCTTGTCCAAAATTTGTTGGTCGTCTTGCTGGGCCTTCCTCTGTTCAACCCTTAATTTGGCCGATTCCACATCCAGCCGACGAGCGTCTAGATGACAGACGTCCAGCAGTGCATTCATGGCAGCAGGAGGAAGATCGGCTTGTACAACTGCCATGGCATTTCTTAAAGGCTGTGTGTCCGCTAGAAGAGCTGCCTCCGGCTGCATCACTTCGTTGAAGAGGCGATTGAGGCGTTCCTGCATACCCGGCTCGGTAGTCACAACAGCCGACGCTGGCGCAGAGGCAGCTATTATGCGTTGGATGTCGGCTGGGTAGTCGTCAGTAGCCAAGACCTCTGGGTCATCAAGCTCGTCCAGAGTAAAACCCAGGAGATCGGCTGGATCCGTTGGCGGCACTTTGGGATCAGAAACATCGATCGTCAGAGGCGGTACTACCGGTGGCGATGGAGGGATAGCCGATGAAGCCCCTTGGAGATCGGCTGCAACCCCCGCTACTTGTACCGACGGGGATTGCTGAAAAGACAAGGCTCAAGCGATTAACAATACAAATTGATATTCTACTCAAATCGACAAGAGCAAGGCTTACATCAGTAGCCGAGTGCTCCAGGGAACCATCGGGTTGGCACCTCACAGGTCTTGGCGAACGCCTGGCAGATTTCTTCCTCCTCTCTGCAATGGACTCGGGTTAACATTGACAAGACAAGGAAAATGAAAGCCGACAAAAGAAAGCAACTTACTCTGAGGACGCTGACGAGCCAAGTCTGACAGGGATGGACCTTGGATACCCAGGTTGCCTGAAGTGTAGCCTGTAGTACCGACTGATTGACCTAGTCGTCTCTGTCGGCCACTACTTGCAGAAGCATGGGGATCGGCCACTTGCTCGCCAGCAGCCACAGTACCGCCTTGAAAGGATCGAGGGAAACTTTTTAATAAAAGCCAATCAATAGCGAAAAACTTAAAAAGATAATGCAAGAGAAACGCCGGTACCTCTACAGCTATCGAGGAGTCGCTATAACTAGAACTCTCGCTGGAACCGGAAGCTACCGTCGACTCATGGAAATCAGGTAAAAATAAGAGGATTATGGCTGATGGGGTCCTATCCATAAGTATAGCTTCCGATATCCTAGTCCACCATTGCGAGAAAGCGGCTGACCGACGGGAATTAAGAATGAAGCGCGGTGTTGAAAGAATTTGTAGCCCGTCAGCTACTTCAAGTACGACCTCTGCAGCAATGCTGTTGGTCACCCAGGATCGGGGTTCGACACAAGATAACAAAGGAAAAGAAGGGATGGTTTGCCCAAAACCCCATTGGCGGGCGTAAACCGAAGGATGGTAGAATTCGTAAGAAGGCTGAAATGTCCGATTGCGTGTGTTTAAGCCGACGTGAATGATGCAGGGGCAAAGGATGATTTTATACAGATCTAAAGTGGACTGAGGCATCAAGGAGCTATCAGCATCTAAATGAAGGAATGATGGATATAGGCAATCGACTATATCGGTATAGCGGAAAAAATCTTGTTGACCGAAAGAAGCTCTATCAAGGGTGAGAAAGAAGTTGAGGTATTTGTGCAAGCCGGCTGGATCCATCTTCAGCTCGCCAGCAGAAGACATGATAAATCTCTCTCCATAAGATCGGCTATCTCTATACTGGGGGACCACATGTTCTAAGTAATCTTCCCTAGGGAAAGTTAAACTCCCCGAGGGTTCAGAAAGAATGGATCGGCTAAACATGCAATGAAGCCACGTTTGGATAAACCACAAGGGGTCCCCTATATTGCTGACGACAAATTTGGCAAAACCAGAAAAAAGTCGGCTACGAATCACGTACATCATCTGATATACCGCCCCTAAAAACATCTTGCCAAGAGCAAGCCGATGACCCTCCACTAAGCGTTCCGCTATTAATTGAAATGACTGGGTGGGGCCTAGGGAAGCACCACAGAACCAAAGGTTAAGAAAAGCAGCATGTTCTTCAGCCGATACCGGACCGTTGACCCTATTGTTATTCTGAATATATTTGTGCTAGCCCTCACCTTTTGTAACACCCCAAAATTTTACTTTTCCTAAATTCATGTGTGATTTGGCACTTTGGTGAATTTTTGGAATTTTCTGGAATTTATTTGGATTTATTTGGAATTTATTTGAATTTATTCCATTTTGAAATAATTGAAGAATTTAATTTTGCAAATAAATTTTTGTTGGAAATATTTTATTTGAGTCCAGAATGATCCAAAGTATTTTCGAATTTTACGGAATTTTAAAGTCATTTGCTATTTTTAATGAATTAAATGAATTACTAGGAATTATTTTAAATATTAAATCGCTGGAAAATCAAACTCGGGTCAAATCTTGTTCATCCGATCGAGCCCGAGTCAGACTTCGTGTTCGAGTCCGACCGAGCCACGTGACTCGACCGAACCCACTCTAACCCTAATCAATCCCAGCCGTTGGATCAAGATCCAGCGGTGAGATCCGCCGAACCGACCGAAGCCGTGTCGGACCGGACCGGTCGCGCCGTCGCGATCGGGGCCGTTGATCGCGCCACGTGGGCGAGCTGCGATTGCGTCGTCTCCGCCGAGTCCGAGCCGGACTCGGCCGGTGAGCGCCGTGGACCGACTAGGGTTCCGCCCGAGCACGCCTCCGGCTATTTAATGCCGGATCGCACCCGAGGATCGCCATCCACGCCGGTCGAAACCTAGCTCACGCCGCTAGGATCCCCACCGTCTCGCTGCTATTGCTCGCCGGAGTTGGTAAAGCACTCCGCGCGGTTTCGCGCCGTTTCGCCACCGTCGCCATCCTCCGCCGAAGCGTTGACCCCAGATCCAGATCCCTTGCGTCAAAGGCGCACCGTGCCTACCATCCACTTCGGCCGGAGAGCCTGCGGCCGTCGGGCGTGTCATCGTCATCGACTCGGCCGCGCCAAGCCGCCGACGCCATTGCCGTCGCTCGAGCTATCTCGGCCGTCCGATCAAGATCGCACGATCGAGATCTTGCCACGCGTCATCGCACGCGGTGAGGTTTCGTTACGATCTCTAGATCCAATCTCAACCATTGGATCTAAATCCAACAGTCCCGGATTAACGCGTTCACCCCAAACGCGTAACACCAGATCAATCTGGCCGTTGATTTTCAAATCAACGGCCTAGATCTAGCCACGTGGCGAAGGCCAACCGCGCTGATCGGCCGATGCGCCAGCGAGAGAGAGCGTGTCTCGACGGCTGAGCCCGCATGTCGGCGCCGACCAAAGCGCACCATGGCGTCCACGATGGCGTCATGGCGAACGCATGTCGATGGTCGTCCCGGTATCTTGGCGTCGTCGCCAATAGCGTCACAATGGACCCCACTGTCGACCGTGGTGAGCTCACCGACGTCGGCGATAGCGTCACCCGAGTGGACCCACATGTCGATCTCACGTGGAGCCGTGGGCCGAGTCCACCGTAGACCGAGCCAAGCGTGGACCAAGTCCATGGGCCGGCCGACGCCACCAGCCAATCGAGGAGCTGACACGTGTCCATGCTTTGGCTAATAATTAATTTCGAAAAAAGAAAATGATTTAATAAATCGGTTTAATAATTGATTTGAATTTCAAAACTTCAAACGCTTGTAACTTTTATGTTCAACTCCGATTTGAGTGATTCAAATTTCTAAATTTGTATAAAATTGAGATCTACCTAAATATGAATTTTATTTAATTTTTGGACTAAAGTTTTTCTCTGTAATATTATTTAATTGATTATTTAAACTGTAAATAATCATAACTTTTATGCTTTAACTCCAAATTTGACGATTCCAGTTTCTAAAAATCCAGAAAATTACGTTCTCTCTGTTTATGGATTTTATTTGGAGTTTTGGGATGTTTTTGCCTATTGTTTATTGGGTATTTGCTATTTGCATGCTTTACGAGTAGACGTTGAAGTGCCGGAAGGATTCGAGGGAGAAGTGTTGACTCGGGATCCAACCCAAGACCAAGAGCAAGTGCTTTTTGAAGGCAAGTTGTGCTTTGACCATATTGATCCTATTTGAAATCTATTTTGATTTAAACTATTGCATGCTAGTTCAAGTAGAAAGATACTTTGTTTAAACATGGGGTTTAGATAAATACCAATTTGCTATATGACACCTTGATTACTTAAGTATGTGCCATGACCCTTTGTCACCCTAGTTGTTGTTTTCTATTTGGACTTTATTAAATTGCCAACATGGGTTTAGATCGTTGTAGTATCTTGCTTAGAGCACGCTCGTGCTCATGACATGATTTTGGATAATCAAATGCTAATATTGACTTAATGATATATTGAACCTGTTTTGGAAAAGTATCATGTGATGTTGAGGGCACGTGGTGCATGGTAATCAACTGGGGTTTTATAAACATTTTTCGACCGGGTCATGTGGCAAGAGTAATCAGGTGTTCCAGTTGAGGCAGTGGGGATGTTGAGTTGGTGTTTCGGGTAGTCTTGCCCTGGTCACTCTAAGGTCTTAACCTTGCCAGCCGTTGAACTGGGTCATACTTGCAACCCCATGGCTGGAATGGGGCGGCCCTAGTTGACTAAGTTGCTAAGGACTCACTTGTGGAGCCTCGAGTGTCGATTACACCGTTTGTGTGATTATGCGGGGAGCGTATCGTGGCTGTGGCAGGTACCCATCTAACGGTGTGTTGGTCCCATACTTCGCCTTGGCTAAGGAAGGGATGGTGTAGAGCACGAACCGAGAGGACCACTGTGTTGTTTGAGGCTTAGAAAGGCTTTATTCTGAGGAACTCGCCTTTGTGGTGTTTATTTGTATCTTGTGGGTAAAGTGCATAACCTCTGCAGAGTGTAGAATCTATTTGAATAAGCCAGGAGTCCACGATGCTTTGGACAATGCTCGGGAATTCTGAGTCAAGGGTTAGACTTTACGAAAATAACTTGGATTTGAAAAGTTGGGTTGGTTTAACAAAGAAGATGATGGAAATATGGTTTAGGATGGGGAAAATGTTTGTTAAACTTCTTGAAAAGTTATTCATGCTTTACTTATTTCTACCGCTTTGAATCTACTTTTATTACTTGTCAAAAGTTTACAGCAAATATACCTTGAGCTATTCCTTTGTACCAAGCCATGCATATAGTATATTAGCTTGCATTCTGTGCATGACTTCTTTGAGTACCAAGTACTCACCCTTGCCTCAACACAATACAGTTGAAGAGGAGATTACGCGATTCGGGAGGATTTCCAAGAAGACCCGTCTACTTAGGGATGCGAGCCGGTCGATTTACTGTGGTATCTTGGATGGCGCCCTGAAGTTTATTTGATTTTCATGCTGTTATTTCTCTTTTTAAAGTTTCGCCTTGCAAGGCATATATTTGTAACTTCGGCCATAAGGTCGAGTAACCCTTTGATTATTTAAATAAAGTACTTTGATAGTATCGTTTGGTATGATTGTGATATATACCGATGTTAAGACTGTGTGCACTAAGCGCGTTCTGGACTAGTGCTGAATACCTGAGAGGTCGGATTTGCAAATTCGGGGTCCCGACAGAGGTGGTATCGAGCCATACTTATTTGTAGGCTCAACCCTAAGCTAGAATGGTCGTAGTGAGGATAAAACCTATTTTCTAAAGCTAAAAATTTGTGAAGACAAGAAATGACATCTCGACTTATCCCTTCTCTCTTTTCTTGTCTCTTGCTGAAATTTTCCCTTACCTTGTCACAATTTAAAAATTCGAGTTCTTACGTAAAGCACTCTTGTGACAGGATGGAGGAAGAGTTCAACTACGTTGATCTGGGAGTTAGTCACTGTGGAACTTTGGCATATGCTCTGAGACTCGGAGATTTTGAGAAGCCCCAATACCAAGTAGAAGTGATCGGACAAGCGGGATTGATCAAGGCTTGTAGCGTGAGGATTGAGGTACTGCTAGGAAAAAGGGCCCAGGCAATCGCCCGATACAACTGCCTTTGCCAGGAGATCTACAATGCGAGATGGGTATCCAAGAAGTATCACGACGAGCAATGCGGCACATTACGTATCTCGCGAGAAGGTGGAAATGCGGTGTTCCGTTACCATCCGCGGATGATAACCTTCGACCCAAAGGAGATTCAGGATGAGGATGCCACGGTTACACTGATTGGCACGATTTATTGTCGCCAGGAGGATGTACTAGATAATACAAGCAAGGAGCTACGAAGGCCCGCAAGGAGATCACGGCAGAGAAGAGCAGATGGCGGGAAGCTCAAGAGTATGTGGCACATCTTCTGCGAAGGATTGGCGAGTTGGAGATGACTTTATGCGGACCGGACCGAGCGATTACTCGAGCTACGAGCGAGATCGGAGGAGTCGGATCTCGATGAGGACACCGCTTCTTCGACTACCACAGAGGACACGATTCTTTGGACATGGCGTCGTTTCGGCGCCTATGCCCACGGCACCGTACCCAGGCCGTGGAGGTTTTCTTGATGAGTGAGCATAGGTTCTATAGTGAGACTCCTTCGCCGAGTCGCGTCATAGAAGAAAGAGTCACCCTTTAGGCGTTAGACTCGAGTTAGTTCGATTTGGATTTTCATTGTTTGCTAAGTGTGCATTATGTGTTGCAAGGCCCTTAGGCATTGTAAGCAGCCATACCAAGTTATTAATAATAAAGTTGGACCTTAAGTTACCCCTTTCGCGCATAAGTTCCATATTACTTGTCTATTCTTGTTTCCCTCTCATCTCTAAACCTAGAGCAAATCGGCCAGATGGTGAACACAGTGGAAACTTTGGAAGCAATGGGAGTGGATCTCGCCAATGAAAACCCCAATGATGGAGCACCAGCACCACGGTTGATATCAGAGTTTTGGAGCCTTTCTTGCTGCCCAGACTCGGTTGATGCATGCTATGATGCAACAAATGCAGCACGTCCTTTGCTCAGGCCACTTTGCTAATCAAGTTAATCGGGGCCACGCTTGAATACAAAGTGTCGAGTTCATGAGAACTCACCCACCCACTTTCTCTGGGAATGCCAATCCATTGGAGGCCGATGATTGGTTAAGATCAATTGAGAGGAAGCTACACATAGCTCAATGCATAGGGAATGAGAAGGTACTTTACGCTTCTCATCGGTTGGAAGGAACATTGGCCAGAATGGTGGGAGAACTTATTGCCACGCAGAGAACCCCAAGATATCACTTGGGAAGAGTTCTGTTGCATTCAAGCGATATCACGTGCACGAAGGAATCATGGACCTTAAGAAGGAGGAGTTGAGCCTTGAAGCAAGGTAATCGGCCGGTGGCCGACTACGAACAAGTTCACACAGCTAGCACGCTACGCTTTTTGAGGATGTAGCGGCAGATAAATCCAGGCAGATCTCGTTTTATGAAGGGACTTAACTCGGGATTGCAAGTAGGGTTGATCACCCACACCTTTCCAGATTTCCAAGAGTTGGTGAATAAGGCGCTTATTCTTGAGGACAAGCGCAAGGAACTGGATGAAACAGAAGCGCAGGATGCAACGGCAAGGATCACGTCGAGGGGCCTTGGCGCTTGAGAGTTGCACCAAATCAATTCTTGATTCCAACCACGAGAATGCAACAAGGACACCCTCCCGCACCAAGACCTGCCAATCGAACTATCGGACCCGGCCCCGCTTCGCTACTCGAGGCGATCGGCAAGGAAACAGTGAGGCAGCTGCTACAAGCGCAACGAGCGAGACACTTTGCCAACGATTGCCCAAAGAAGACAGCAGAGTGACCCCGATTCGCTTCAATCTAGGAACCACCCGGCTAGGGCGCCCGACCAGGAGCCACACCCAGGCCGTGGTGAGAGGCCGAGTCAACCATGTCACATGAGATGCAACTGCGAGAATGCTACTGACGTCGTCTTGGGTAAGTTACTTGTTAACTTCGATACCTGCATGATTTTGTTTGACTCACGGAGCTTCGCATTCGTTTGTTTCGCAAGGCTTTGCTACTAGAAATGACTTGAGAATGGCAAGACTTAAGTGCATGCTTTTAGTTCAAACCCACAGTTCCGAACTCCGAGCGGAAGTAGGATGTTAAGGGTGAGAATACTAATAGATGGAATAGAGTTCCTAGCAAACCTTATAATTTTGGAGACCCGGACCTTAGACGTCATATTGGGAATGGATTGGTTATCCAAGCACAAGGCTGTATTGGATTGTGGGCGAAGGACTATCTCGATTGAGAGCAGTGTGGGAAGAAAGTGGAATTTCAAGCCCACTGCAGTTAGAGATGGACAGTTGATGGTTAACAGTACCAAGGCAATCGGCATAGAGGATGTCCGGTAGTGAATGAGTACCCGATGTTTTTCCCGAGGATCTACAGTATGCCGCGAGACAGGGAAATAGAGTTTGTGATAGAGCTTGTACACAGTACGACCGATAGCAAAGAGACCCTATCGGATGTCTACCGAGGAGTTGGTAGAAATGAAGAAACAATTTGGAAGAGTTAATGGAGAAAGGATTTATCGAGACCAAGTTAGTCGCCGTGGGGAGCACCAGTTTTGTTTGTCAAGAAGAAGGGCGGGAGTTTCGGGATGTGCATTGACTACCGTGCACTCAATGAAGTCACCGTGAAGAATAAGTATCCGCTACCAGGATTGATGATTTGTTTGATCGATTAAGAGGAGCCGGAGTTTTCTCCAAGATTGATGCGAGATCGGGATACCATCGATTGAAGATCCGATCGGAAGATATTCGAAGGCGCATTCTCGTCAAGATATGGACATTCTGAGTTCTGATTATGTCCTTTGAAATTTAACGAATACGCCCGGCTTATTTCATGAATATGATGAATAAGGTGTTCATGGAATATTTGGACAAGTTTGTTGTCGTGTTCATAAACGATATCCTAATCTACTCCAAGACAAAGGATGAACATGCCGAACACTTAAGGCGAGTTTTGGAAAAATTGAGGAACGACAACTTTTAGCCAAGTTAAACAAGTGTGATTTTTGGAAGGACAAGGTGGAGTTTCTTGGACATGTAATGACTGAGAGGAGTCGTAGTAGATCCAAGCAAAGTAGAAGGCGTGTTACATTGGGAGTACCAAGAAGGCGTGACCAGATTCGGAGTTTCCTTGGAATGGCGAGGATACTACCGCCGTTTCATTGAAGGCTTCTCGACAATTCACTGCGAAACCTCTTACGCAATTGCTTTGAAGAAGGAAAAGAAGTTTGCATGGGCGCTTGAGAATGTGAGAAAGGATTTGAGAGGTGAAGAAGCGATTGACATCGACCGGTGTTAGTTCTCTGGGATGTTGCTCAAAGCTTCGATATTTATTGTGACGCATCGCGCCAAGGACTTGGATGTGTCTTGTCTGAGAATGGAAAGGTAAATTAGCTTATGCATCAAAGCGATTGAGGCCGCATGAGGAAAATTATCCGACACATGACCTAGAGTTAGCCGTAGTAGTGCATGCTTTGAAGATATGGCGTCACTATCGATTGGAAGCAGATGTGAAGTATATCACGGATCATAAGAGCCTTAAGTACATATTCACCCGATCGGATCTGAATATGAGGCAAAGGAGATGGTTAGAGTTGATCAAGGACTATAATGTTGGAATCCATTACCATCCGGGAAGGCCAGCGTAGTAGCCGATGCTCTGAGTCGGAAAAGCCATACCGTGAGTGCGTTGCTAGCCACAAGTCGAGGATGAGTTATGTGAGGATTTTCAGAAAATGAGGATTGAGGTGGTACCTAAGCGGATTCTTGGCCGCATTGGAAGTAAAGCCTACTTTAGAGGACCAGATCCGAGAAGGGCGGAAGGATGATGGCGAGGATCCGTAGGATTAAGTCCAAAAAGGAGGAAGGCAAGGCAGAGGACTTCAAGTTGGATGAGCAAGGCACGTTGTGGATGAAGGATCGCATTTGTGTGCCTAACAAAAGGAGTTAAAGCAAGCGATTCTGGAAGAAGCCCATGACTCAAGTACTCGATTCATCACGAAGCGCCAAGATGTATCGAGGATCTGAAGGAGAGATTCTGGTGGCCGAGTATGAAGCGTGAAGTTGCCGAGCATGTTGCATTGTGCGGCGTATGCGGAGAGTCAAGGCAATGCATCAAAGACCAGCAGGGATTGCTACGATTGAAGATACTGAGTGGAAGTGGGAGGAAATCGGAATGGATTTCATTACCGGTTTGCCGAAGACTCAAGGAGGTTGTGACTCCATATGGGTTATAGTGGATCGCTTGACTAAAGTAGCCCATTTTATCCCGTGAAGACCACTTACTCGGGAGATAAATTAAGCGAGTTGTACATGATCAGGATTGTTTGTTTGCACGGAGTGCCAAAGAGGATTGTATCGGACAGAGGTACCCAATTTACCTCAAGGTTACGGAATAAGTTGCATGAAGCCATGGGAACCCGTTTAAACTTCGATCTGACTTATCATCCACAGACGGATGGAGCCAGGCCAGAAAGGGTCAACGGTCTGGAGGATATGTTGAGAGCTTGTACATTGGCTTATGCTACCTCTTGGGATAAGAGTTTGCCGTATGCCGAGTTCGATTACAACAATAGTTATCGAGGCAGTTCTGAGATGTCACCTTTTGAGGCCTTTGTATGAGTCGACCCTGTCGGACGCCATTGAATTGGAATGAGGCCGGCGGCGCCGTGTCTTTGGGCCTGATATTCTTCAAGAAATTTGAAGAAACGGTCGCCATGATTAGGGAAAGGTTGAAGATAGCCCAATCTCGACAAAAGAGTTATCTTGACAATCGTCGCCGAGATTTGAGTTTTGAACGAGAAGACTTTGTATACCTCGAGTTCGCCTCTCGGGAGTTAAGAGGTTCCATGCCAAAGGGAAACTTGCACCCGTTATGTTGGACCATTTAAGATTTTGAGCATGAGGCGAAGTTGCTTATCGGTGGAGTTGCCACGATCGTTAGCGGGAGTACATGATGTATTCCATGTGTCCCGAGTTGAAGAAGTGTCTCAGAGTTCTGAGGAACAGACACCGCTAGAGTCAATTGAGTTGCGGGAGGATTTGACCTGTAAGGAGTATCAGTGAGGATTCTAGACACAATGGATCGAGAAACTAGAAACAAGTCAACCCGTTCTGTAGAGTTCGATGGAGCAACCATGCAGAGAGCGAAGCGACTTAGGGCCTTGAAGAGGATTTGAAGGAAGAATTTCCAAACCTATTCCTTTAGTAAGCCACGAATCTCGGGACGAGATTCTATTAAGGGGGAGGTTTGTAACACCCCAAAATTTTACTTTTCCTAAATTCATGTGTGATTTGGCACTTTGGTGAATTTTGGAATTTTCTGGAATTTATTTGGATTTATTTGGAATTTATTTGAATTTATTCCATTTTGAAATAATTGAAGAATTTAATTTTGCAAATAAATTTTTGTTGGAAATATTTTATTTGAGTCGAGAATGATCCAAAGTATTTTCGAATTTTTACGGAATTTTAAAGTCATTTGCTATTTTTAATGAATTAAATGAATTACTAGGAATTATTTTAAATATTAAATCGCTGGAAAATCAAACTCGGGTCAGAAATCTTGTTCATCCGGCCGAGCCCGAGTCGGACTTCGTGTTCGAGTCCGACCCGAGCCACGTGACTCGGCCGAACCCACTCCTAACCCTAATCAATCCCAACCGTTGGATCAAGATCCAACGGTTGAGATCCGCCGACCCGACCAGGCCGTGTCGGACCAGGACGGTCGCGCCCGTCGATCGGGAGCCGTTGATCGCGCCACGTGGGCGGCTGCGATGCGTCGTCTCCGCCGCTGAGTCCGAGCCGGACTCGCCGGTGAAGCGCCAGTGGCAAACTAGGGTTCCGCCCTGAGCACGCCTCCGGGGCTATTTAATGCCGGATCGCACCGAGGATCGCCATCCACGCGGTCCGAAACCTAGCTCACGCCGCTAGGATCCCCACCGTCTCATTGCTATTGCTCGCCGGAGTTGGTAAAGCACTCCGCCGCGGTTTAGCGCCGTTCGCCACCGTCGCCATCCTCCGCCGGCGTTGACCCCAGATCAGATCCCTTGCGTCAAGGCGCACCGTGCCTACCATCCACTTGGCCGGAGGAGCCTGCCCGGCAGCCGTCGGGCGTGTCATCGTCATCGGCTCGGCCGCCGCCAAGCCGCCGCGACGCCATTCTTGCCGTCGCTGAGCTATCTCGGCCGTCCGATCAAGATCGCCACGATCGAGATCTTGCCACGCGTCATCGCGACGGTGAGGTTTCGATTCACGATCTCTAGATCCAATCTCAACCATTGGATCTAAATCCAGCAGTCGGATTAACGCGTTCACCCCAAACGCGTAACACCAGATCAATGGGCCGTTGATTTTCAAATCAACGGCCTAGATCTAGCCACGTGGCGAAGGCCAACCGCCGCGCTTGATCGGTAGCGGTCGGCGCAGCGAGGAGAGCGTGTCTACGACCGCTGAGCCCGCATGTCGGCCAGCCAAAGCGCACCATGGCGTCCACGATGGCGTCATGGCGAACCCCGCATGTCGATGGTGTCCCGGTGTCTTGGCGGCGTCGGCAATGGCGTCACAATGGACCCCACAGTCGGCCGCAGTGGTGAGCTCGTGGCGTCGGCGATAGCGTCACCCGAGTGGACCCACATGTCGATCTCCGCGTGGAAGCCGTGGGCCGAGTCCACCGTAGACCCGAGCCAAGCGTGGACCAAGTCCATGGACCGGTGGCGTCGACCCGGCCAATCGAGGTGACACGTGTCCATGCTTTGGCGCATAATAATTAATTTCGAAAAAAGAAAATGATTTAATAAATCGGTTTAATAATTGATTTGAATTTCAAAACTTCAAACGCTTGTAACTTTTGCGTTTCAACTCCGATTTGAGTGATTCAAATTTCTAAATTTGTATAAAATTGAGATCTACCTAAATATGAATTTTATTTAATTTTTGGACTAAAGTTTTTCTCTGTAATATTATTTAATTGATTATTTAAAGCGTAAATAATCATAACTTTTAACGTTTTAACTCCAAATTTGGCGATTCAGTTTCTAAAAATCCAGAAAATTACGTTCTCTCTGTTTATGGATTTTATTTGGAGTTTTGGGATGTTTTGCCTATTGTTTATTGGGTATTTGCTATTTGCACGCTTTACGAGTAGGCGTTGAAGTCTTGGGAAGGATTCGAGGAGAAGTGTTGACTCGGGATCCAACTCAAGACCAAGAGCAAGTACTTTTGAAGGCAAGTTGTGCTTTGACCATATTGATCCTATTTGAAATCTATTTTGATTTAAACTATTGCATGCTAGTTCAAGTAGAAAGATACTTTGTTTAAACATGGGGTTAGATAAATACCAATTTGCTATATGACACCTTGATTACTTAAGTATGTGCCATGACCCTTTGTCACCCTAGTTGTGGTTTACTAGTTGGACATTATTAAATTGCCAACATGGGTTTAGATCGTTGTAGTATCTTTGCTTAGACACGCTTTCGTGCTCATGACATGATTTTGGATAATCAAATGCTAATATTGACTTAATGATATATTGAACTGTTTTGGAAAAGTATCATGTGATGTTGATGGCACGTGGTGCATGGTAATCAAGCGGGGTTTGATAATGATTCGGTAGGGCATGTGGCAAGAGTAATCAGTGGGCAGTTGTGGCATTGGGGATGTTGATTTGGTTTTCGGGTAGTCTTGCCTGGTCACTCTAAGGACTTAACCTTGCAAGCCTTTGAACTGGGTCATACTTGCAACCACATGGGTGGAATGGGGCGGCCCTAGTTGACTAAGTTGCTAAGGACTCACTTGTGGAGCCTCGGGTGTCGATTACACCGTTTGTGTGATTATGCGGGGAGCGTATCGTGGTCGTGGCCAGGTACCCATCTAACGGTGTGTTGGTCCCATACTTCGCCTTGGCTAAGGGAAGGGATGGTGTAGAGCCTGACAGGAGAGGACCACTGTGTTGTTTGAGGCTTAGAAAGGCTTTATTACGGGAACTCGCCTTTGTGGTGTTTGACTGTATCTTGTGGGTAAAGTGCATAACATCTGCAGAGTGTAGAAAATATTTGAATAGCCGAGTCAACGTTACTTGACAATGCTCTGGAATTACAGTCAAGGGTTAGACTTTCTTAAAATAACTTGGATTTTAAAAGTTGGGTTGGTTTAACAAAGAAGATGATGTAAATATGGTTTAGGATGGGGAAAATGTTTGTTAAACTTCTTGAAAAGTTATTCATGCTTTACTTATTTCTCGCTTTGAATCTACTTTTATTACTTGTCAAAAATTTGTTTACATAAATATACCTTGAGCTATTCCTTTGTACCAAGCCATGCATATAGTATATTAGCTTGCATTACATGCATGACTTCTCGAGTACCAAGTACTCACCCTTGCCTCAACACAATACCAGTTGAAGAGGAGATTACGCCCGATTTAGGGAGGATTTCCAAGAAGACCCGTCTACTTAGGGATGCGAGCCCGGTCGATTCACTGTGGTATCTTGGATGGCGCCTGAAGTTTATTTGATTTTCCGCTGTTCTTTCTCTTTTTAAAGTTTCGCCATGCAAGGCATATATTTGTAACTCGGCCATAAGGTCGAGTAACCCTTTGATAATTTAAATAAAGTACTTAGATATTATCGTTTGGTATGATTGTGATATATACAGATGTTAAGACTGTGTGCACTAAGCGCGTTCTGGACTAGTGCTGAATACACAGAGGGTCGGATTTGCAAATTCGGGTCCCGACAGAGGTGGTATCGAGCCATACTTGGTATGAGGCTCAACCCTAAGCTCGAATGGTCGTAGTGAGGATAAAACCTATTTTCTAAAGCTAAAAATTTGTGAAGACAAGAAATGACATCTCGACTTATCCCCTTCTCTCTTTTCTTGTCTCTTGCTGAAATTTTCCCTTACCTTGTCACAATTTAAAAATTCCGAGTTCTTACGTAAAGCACTCTTGTGACAGATGGAGGAAGAGTTCAACTACGTTGATCTCGGGAGTTAGTCACGCCGCGGAACTTTGGCATATGCTCTGAGACTCTCGGAGATTTTGAGAAGCCCCAATACCAAGTAGAAGTGATCGGACAAAGCGGGATTGATCAAGGCTTGTGGCGTGAGGATTGAGGTACCGCTAGGAAAAGGGCCAGGCAATCGCCCGATACTGCACCTTTGCCAGGAGATCTACAATGCAGATGGGTATCCAAGAAGTATCACGACGAGCAATGCGGCACATTACCGTATCTACGCCAGAGGTGGAGAGTGCGGTGTTCGTTACCATCCGCTAGCGATGATAACCTTCTCGACCCAAAGGAGATTCAGGATGAGGATGCCACGGTTACACGGTTGGCACGATTTATTGTCGCCAGGAGGATGTACTAGATAATACAAGCAAGGAGCTACGAAGGCCCGCAAGGAGATCACGGCAGAGAAGAACAGATGGCGGGAAGCTCAAGAGTATGTGGCACATCTTCCGCGAAGGATTGGCGAGTTGGAGATGACTTTGTACGGACGGACCGAGCCAAGACTCGAGCTACGAGCGAGATCCAGAGGAGTCGATCTCGATGAGGACACCGCTTCTTCGACTACCACAGAGGACACGATTCTTTGGACATGGCGATCGTTTGGCGCCTATGCCACAGACCTGCACCCGTGCCGTGGAGGTTTTCTTGATGAGTGAGCATAGGTTCTATAGTGAGACTCCTTCGCCGAGTCGCGTCATAGAAGAAAGAGTCACCCTTTAGGCGTTAGACTCGAGTTAGTTCGATTTGGATTTTCATTGTTTGCTAAGTGTGCATTATGTGTTGCAAGGCCCTTAGGCATTGTAAGCAGCCATACCAAGTTATTAATAATAAAGTTGGACCTTAAGTTACCCCTTTCGCCGCATAAGTTCCATATTACTTGTCTATTCTTGTTTCCCTCTCATCTCTAAACCTAGAGCAAATCGACAGATGGTGAACACCGTGGAAACTTTGGAAGCAATGGGAGTGGATCTCGCCCAGAAAACCCCAATGATGGAGCACCGGCACCACCAGTTGATATGCACGAGTTTTGGAGCCTTTCTTGCTGCCGGACTCGGTTGATGCATGCTATGATGCAACAAATGCAGCACGTCCATCGCCAGGCCACTTGCTAATCAAGTTAATCGAGGCCACGCTTGAATACAAAGTGTCGAGTTCATGAGAACTCACCCACCCACTTTCTCTCGGGAATGCCAATCCATTGGAGGCCGATGATTGGTTAAGATCAATTGAGAGGAAGCTACACATAGCTCAATGCATAGGGAATGAGAAGGTACTTTACGCTTCTCATCGGTTGGAAGGAACATTGCGCCGAATGGTGGGAGAACTTCATGCACGCAGAGAACCCCAAGATATCACTTGGGAAGAGTTCACTGTTGCATTCGACAGATCACGTGGCCTGAAGGAATCATGGACCTTAAGAAGGAGGAGTTCAGAGCATCAAGCAAGGTAATCGGCCAGTGGCCGACTACGAACAAGTTCACACAGCTAGCACGCTACGCACTGAGGATGTAGCGACGGATAAATCCAGCATACCTCGCTTTTATGAAGGACTTAACTCAGGATTGCAAGTAGGGTTGATCACCCACACCTTTCCAGATTTCCAAGAGTTGGTGAATAAGGCGCTTATTCTTGAGGACAAGCGCAAGGAACTGGATGAGAACAGAAGCGCAGGATGCAACAAAGAAGGATCACGTCGAGGGACGCAACAGCTTGAGAGTTGCACCAAATCAATTCTTGATTCCAACCACGTAATGCAACAAGGACACCCTCCCGGCACCAAGACACCGCCAATCGTAACTATCGACCCCGCCCGCTAGAAACGCTACTCGTGCGATCGGCAAAGAAGCGAACAAAGTGAGACGCTGCTACAAGCGCAACGAGCCAGGACACTTTGCCAACGATTGCCCAAAGAAGACAAAGCAGAGTGACCCAGCCGCTTCAATCTAGGAACCACCCAGCTAGGACGCCAAAGATCAGGAGCCACACCCTGCATCGTGGTGAGAGGCCGAGTCAACCATGTCACCGCAGATGCACCTGCAGAATGCTACGGACGTCGTCTTGGGTAAGTTACTTGTTAACTCAAGACTGGCAGTAGCTTTTGTTTGACTCGAGCTTCAGATTCGCTTGTTTCGCAAGGCTTTGCTACTAGAAATGACTTGAGAATGGCAAGACTTAAGTGCATGCTTTTAGTTCAAACCCCTGGTTAGAACTCCGAACGGAAGTAGGATGTTCCGGTGAGAATACTAATAGATGGAATAGAGTTCCTAGCAAACCTTATAATTTTGGAGACCCGGACCTTAGACGTCATATTGGGAATGGATTGGTTATCCAAGCACAAGGTTTGTATTGGATTGTGGACGAAGGACTATCTCGATTGAGAGCCCGTGTGGGAAGAAAGTGGAATTTCAAGCCACCGCGATTAGAGATGGACAGTTGATGGTTAACAGTACCAAGGCAATCGGCATAGAGGATGTCCCAAAGTAGTGAATGAGTACCCGATGTTTTTCCCGAGGATCTACCCGGTATGCCGCGACAGGGAAATAGAGTTTGTGATAGAGCTTGTACAGTACAAAGACCGATAGCAAAGAGACCCTATCGGATGTCTACCGAGGAGTTGGTAGAAATGAAGAAACAAATGGAAGAGTTAATGGAGAAAGGATTTATCGAGACCAAGTTAGTCGCCGTGGGGAGCACCAGTTTTGTTTGTCAAGAAGAAGGGCGGGAGTTTCAGGATGTGCATTGACTACCGTGCACTCAATGAAGTCACCGTGAAGAATAAGTATCCGCTACCAGGATTGATGATTTGTTTGATCGATTAAGAGGAGCCGGAGTTTTCTCCAAGATTGATCTCGAGATCGGGATACCATCGATTGAAGATCCGATCGAAGATATTCAAGATCGCATTCTCGTCAAGATATGGACATTACGAGTTTCTGATTATGTCCTTTGGCCGATTTAATACGCCAGCTTATTTCATGAATATGATGAATAAGGTGTTCATGGAATATTTGGACAAGTTTGTTGTCGTGTTCATAGACGATATCCTAATCTACTCCAAGACAAAGGATGAACATGCCGAACACTTAAGGCGAGTTTTGGAAAAGCTGAGGGAACAGCAACTTTTCGCCAAGTTCAGCAAGTGTGATTTTTGGAAGGACAAGGTGGAGTTTCTTGGACATGTAATGACTGCAGAGGAGTCGCCAGAGATCCAAGCAAAGTAGAAGCTGTGTTACATTGGGAGCACCAAGATCGTGACCTGCATTCGGAGTTTCCTTGGAATGGCAGGATACTACCGCCGTTTCATTGAAGGCTTCTCGACAATTGCGAAACCTCTTACGCAATTGCTGAAGAAGGAAAAGAAGTTTGCATGGACGCCTTGAGAATGTGAGAAAGGATTTCAGAGGTGAAGAAGCGATTGACATCAGCGACCGGTGTTAGTTCTACGGATGTTGCTCAAAGCTTCGATATTTATTGTGACGCATCGCGCCAAGGACTTGGATGTGTCTTTGTCACGAGAATGGAAAGGTCGCCGCTTATGCATCAAGGCGATTGAGGCCGCATGAGGAAAATTATCCGACACATGACCTAGAGTTAGCCGTAGTAGTGCATGCTTTGAAGATATGGCGTCACTATCTGATTGGAAACAGATGTGAAGTATATACGGATCATAAGAGCCTTAAGTACATATTCACCCAGTCGGATCTGAATATGAGGCAAAGGAGATGGTTAGAGTTGATCAAGGACTATAATGTTGGAATCCATTACCATCCCGGGAAGGCCAACGTAGTAGCCGATGCTCGAGTCGGAAAAGCCATACCGTGAGTGCGTTGCTAGCCACAAGTCGGGATGAGTTATGTGAGGATTTTCTAAAATGAGGATTGAGGTGGTACCTAGCGGATTCTTGGCCGCATTGGAAGTAAAGCCTACTTTAGAGGACCAGATCCGAGAAGGACAGAAGGATGATGACAGGATCCGTAGGATTAAGTCCAAAAAGGAGGAAGGCAAGGCAGAGGACTTCAAGTTGGATGAGCAAGGCACGTTGTGGATGAAGGATCGCATTTGTGTGCCTAACAAAAAGGAGTTAAAGCAATCGATTACGAAGAAGCCCATGACTCAAGTACTCGATTCATCCCGAAGCGCCAAGATGTATCGAGGATCTGAAGGAGAGATTCGGTGGCCGAGTATGAAACGTGAAGTTGCCGAGCATGTTGCATTGTGCGACGTATGCCAGAGAGTCAAGGCAATGCATCAAAGACCAGGCAGGATTGCTACTGTACCGAAGATACCGAGTGGAAGTGGGAGGAAATCGGAATGGATTTCATTACCGGTTTGCCAAGACTCAAGGAGGTTGTGACTCCATATGGGTTATAGTGGATCGCTTGACTAAAGTAGCCCATTTTATCCCCGTGAAGACCACTTACTCGGGAGATAAATTAGCGAGTTGTACATGATCGATTGTTTGTTTGCACGGAGTGCCAAAGAGGATTGTATCAGACAGAGGTACCCAATTTACCTCAAGGTTCTGGAATAAGTTGCATGAAGCCATGGGAACCCGCTTAAACTTCAAGATGACTTATCATCCACAGACGGATGGACAGATCGAAAGGGTCAACCAGATTCGGAGGATATGTTGAGAGCTTGTACATTGGCTTATGCTACCTCTTGGGATAAGAGTTTGCCGTATGCCGAGTTCAGTTACAACAATAGTTATCGAGGCAGTTTACAGATGTCACCTTTTGAGGCATCAGTATGGTCGATATCTGTCGACGCCATTGAATTGGAATGAGACCGTGGCGCCGTGTCTTTGGGCCTGATATTCTTCAAGAGGTCAAGAACAGATCGCCATGATTAGGGAAAGGTTGAAGATAGCCCAATCTCGACAAAAGAGTTATCTCGACAATCGTCGCCGAGATTTGAGTTTTGAACCGTAAGACTTTGTATACCTCGAGTTACGCCTCAGGGGAGTTAAGAGGTTCCATGCCAAAGGGAAACTTGCACCCGTTATGTTGGACCATTTAAGATTTTGAGCGCAGAGGCGAAGTTGCTTATCACCGGAGTTGCCACGATCGTTAGCGGGGAGTACATGATGTATTCCATGTGTCCTGGTTGAAGAAGTGTCTCCGAGTTCTGAGGAGCAGACACCGCTAGAGTCAATTGAGTTGCGGGAGGATTTGACTGTAAGGAGTATCCGTGAGGATTCTAGACACAATGGATCGAGAAACTAGAAACAAGTCAACCCGTTTCTGTAGAGTTCAGTGGAGCAACCATGCAGAGAGCGAAGCGACTTGGGAGCGCGAAGAGGATTTGAAGAAAGAATTTCCAAACCTATTCCTTTAGTAAGCCCTGAATCTAGGGACGAGATTCTATTAAGGGGGGGAGGTTTGTAACACCCCAAAATTTTACTTTTCCTAAATTCATGTGTGATTTGGCACTTTGGTGAATTTTTGGAATTTTCTGGAATTTATTTGGATTTATTTGGAATTTATTTGAATTTATTCCATTTTGAAATAATTGAAGAATTTAATTTTGCAAATAAATTTTTGTTGGAAATATTTTATTTGAGTCAGAATGATCCAAAGTATTTTCGAATTTTTCCGAATTTTTAAAGTCATTTGCTATTTTTAATGAATTAAATGAATTACTAGGAATTATTTTAAATATTAAATCGCTGGAAAATCAAACTCGGGTCAAGTAATCTTGTTCATCCGACCGAGCCCGAGTCGGACTCGTGTTCGAGTCCGACCGAGCCACGTGACTCGACCGAACCCACTCCTAACCCTAATCAATCCCAACCGTTGGATCAAGATCCAACGGCCGAGATCCGCCGACCCGACCCGAAGCCGTGTCCGACCGGACCGGCCGCGCCCGGCGATCGGGGCCGTTGATCGCGCCACGTGGGCGGCTGCGATTGCGTCGTCTCCGCCGAGTCCGAGCCGGACTCGCCCGGTGAGAGCCGCCGCCGTGACCGACTAGGGTTCCGCCGAGCACGCCTCCGGGGCTATTTAATGCCGGATCGCACCGAGGATCGCCATCCCACGCCGGTCCGAAACCTAGCTCACGCCGCTAGGATCCCCACCGTCTCGCCGCTATTGCTCGCCGGAGTTGGTAAAGCACTCATGCCGGTTTCGCGCCGCTTCGCCACCGTCCGCCATCCTCCGCCGACGTTGACCCCAGATCCAGATCCCTTGCGTCAAGGCGCACTGCGTTTACCATCCACTTCGCCGGAGGCCTGCAGGCCGTCGGGGCGTGTCATAAATCATCGACTCGGCCGCAAGCCGCCGCGACGCCATTGCCGTCGCTCGAGCTATCTCACCGTCCGATCAAGATCGCACGATCCAGATCTTGCCACGTCATCGCACGGTGAGGTTTCGTTATTTATCTCTAGATTCAATCTCAACCATTGGATCTAAATCCAACGGTCCAGATTAACCGCGTTCACCCCAAACGCGTAACACCAGATTCAATGGGCCGTTGATTTTCAAATCAACGGCCTAGATCTAGCCACGTGGCGAAGGCCAACCGCCCTTGATCGGCCAGCGATCGGCGCGCAGAGAGCGTGTCTACGACACGCGGGGGCATATGTCACGGCCAGCCAAATCGCACCATGACGCCACGATGACGTCATGGCCCCGCATGTCGCATGTCGGTGTCTTGTGGCGTCGACAATGACGTCACAATGGACCCCACAGCTGTCGGCCGTGGTGAGCTCGACGTCGGGCCGATAGCGTCACCCGAGTGGACCCACATGTCGGGCCTCACGTGGAGCCGTGGACCGAGTCCACCGTAGACCCGAGCCAAGCGTGGACCAAGTCCATGGACCTACCGACGCCACCAGCCAATCAGGAGCTGACACGTGTCCATGCTGACGCAATAATTAATTTCCGAAAAAAGAAAATGATTTAATAAATCAGTTTAATAATTGATTTGAATTTCAAAACTTCAAACGCTTGTAACTTTTGCGTTTCAACTCCGATTTGAGTGATTCAAATTTCTAAATTTTTATAAAATTGAGATCTACCTAAATATGAATTTTATTTAATTTTTGGACTAAAGTTTTTCTCTGTAATATTATTTAATTGATTATTTAAACTGTAAATAATCATAACTTTTGCGTTTTAACTCCAAATTTGACGATTCCAGTTTCTAAAAATCCAGAAAATTACGTTCTCTCTGTTTATGGATTTTATTTGGAGTTTTGGGATGTTTTTGCCTATTGTTTATTGGGTATTTGCTATTTGCACGCTTTACGAGTAGACGTTGAAGTGCCGGAAGGATTCGAGGGAGAAGTGTTGACTCAGGATCCAACTCAAGACCAAGAGCAAGTACTTTTTGAAGGCAAGTTGTGCTTTGACCATATTGATCCTATTTCGAAATCTATTTTGATTTAAACTATTGCATGCTAGTTCAAGTAGAAAGATACTTTGTTTAAACATGGGGGGTTAGATAAATACCAATTTGCTATATGACACCTTGATTACTTAAGTATGTGCCATGACCTTTTGTCACCCTAGTTGTGGTTTACTAGTTGGACATTATTAAATTGCCAACATGGGTTTAGATCGTTGTAGTATAACGCTTAGACACGCTACGTGCTCATGACATGATTTTTGGATAATCAAATGCTAATATTGACTTAATGATATATTGAACCTGTTTTGGAAAAGTATCATGTGATGTTGATGGCACGTGGTGCATGGTAATCAAGCGGGGTTTGATAAGCGATTTCGATCGGGGCATGTGGCAAGAGTAATCAGGTGGGCCGATTGTGGCATTGGGGATGTTGATTTGGTTTTTCGGGTAGTCTTGCCCTGGTCACTCTAAGGACTTAACCTTGCAAGCCTTTGAACTGGGTCATACTTGCAACCACATGGTGGAATGGGACGGCCCTAGTTGACTAAGTTGCTAAGGACTCACTTGTGGAGCCTCAGGGTGTCGATTACACCGTTTGTGTGATTGTACGGGGAGCGTATCGTGGGCGTGGCAGTACCCATCTAACGGTGTGTTGGTCCCATACTTCGCCTTGGCTAAGGAAGGGATGGTGTAGAGCACGAACCGGAGAGGACCACCTGTGTTGTTTGAGGCTTCCAAAGGCTTTGTTACTGAACTCGCCTTTGTGGTGTTTGACTGTATCTTGTGGGTAAAGTGCATAACCTCTGCAGAGTGTAGAATCTATTTGAATAGCCGAGTCCACTGATCGACAATGCTCGGAATTACAGTCAAGGGTTAGACTTTACGAAAATAACTTGGATTTGAAAAGTTGGGTTGGTTTAACAAAGAAGATGATGGAAATATGGTTTAGGATGGGGAAAATGTTTGTTAAACTTCTTGAAAAGTTATTCATGCTTTACTTATTTCTCTTTGCTTTGAATCTACTTTTATTACTTGTCAAAAGCTGTTTACATAAATATACCTTGAGCTATTCCTTTGTACCAAGCCATGCATATAGTATATTAGCTTGCATTCTGTGCATGACTTCTCGAGTACCAAGTACTCACCCTTGCCTCAACACAATACAGTTGAAGAGGAGATTACGCCAGCTGGGGAGGATTTCCAAGAAGACCCGTCTACTTAGGGATGCGAGCCGGTCGATTCTGTGGTATCTTGGATGGCGCCACGAAGTTTATTTGATTTTCATTCTTTGTTATTTCTCTTTTTAAAGTTTCGCCTTGCAAGGCATATATTTGTAACTCGGCCATAAGGTCGAGTAACCCTTTGATTATTTAAATAAAGTACTTTGATAGTATCGTTTGGTATGATTGTGATATATACCGATGTTAAGACTGTGTGCACTAGCGCGTTCCTGGACTAGTGCTGAATACACAGAGGGTCCGGATTTGCAAATTCGGGGTCCCGACACCTTTCTTTCAGATCAACTTGAAGACAGGTTTTCCGCTAAAAGCCGATAACTGATCCCCATCTGGCCTAAGGCAACACAATTGGGCCACATCTAGCAAAGTAGGGCCTATTGGGCCAGATGGGAATAGAAAAGCATTAAAAGAATCCGACCAAAAGTAACAGGCCGCAGCAACCAAAGGTTCGTTGGCCTCAGGGTCGGCTAGACTTAGAGGTAGGGATTCAGCTATGCCCATCCTCTCCCATTCTACCCTCTTTTGAGATGACACCCTAATGAACCAAGATCTCCATCCCTTCAGACTAGTAGGCCAAGCCCTAAAACTTTTTCCCCACTCGGAGACATTATACCCAGCAGCCGACAATGGAAGTCTAGGGATCTCATCGTTTATGACAGTGTCGGCCTACATGGTACCTATCGGTCCTAGGTAGAATTGATCCGAACTTTGAGGAATCGGGATGAATACCTGAGAAGGGTCTATTTCAGCCGATTTCAAGGAAGCGAAAGAAAGATGAAGGAAGCCGATGACTTGTAGCTCGAGAGCTTGAAAGCGTGCAAATGACCATGGGGGGACCCCCATATTTATACTACGGTAAAAAGAAAGCGAACAGGCGGGAACAGTTGTGCATTTAAAACGCACCGAGATTATTACGGCGCAGTTATGGGGGTGATTCCCGAGATAGATGCCTTCGTAAGCTGATATGGATACAAAGCCGATAAGTTTTTTTGGAAAATAACGGTTTATCTTCCAAAAAACAGGGGGCATATGTTTGCACCAAAAATTCGGCGTCCTTGACAGAATCGGTTAAGAGTATTTTTGGAAAGGATAAACTGGTGTCAAACGAATCGGAAAGAATCCGTTTTGAATAAGGGAAGGAAATCGGATCAAAGTCCGGTACGGGCAAGAGCACCGTGTCCATGCGTGACTCGGATCGACAGGGACATTATAAAAAGGGCAGGCTCTGAGCGCAAAAGGGATCAATTTCAACATACCACACATTTATTCTTACAAGCCTTTTACATCGTTTTAGATTTACAAATATCTCTGCGAGTCGACGGACAACAGAGTTGCGCATCGCCGATTGTTGGTTTTAAGCCGATTTCATCCCAGGTTCGATCTGCTTTATTTTGTTGCGCATCGCCTTCTCAAAGCCGATTTTGCTTTGTATCCGGATTAACCGTCAGGTTAATCTAGCTATCCTCCTGATCGGCTCCCGGCCGACTAGTGTAAAGCCGATAACCTCCATCCTATCGGCTTTGATTGCTTATTGTCTCTACCTTGTCAATTCCAGGTAAAATTGACTGGTACGCCTCGCAAACTCGGTGTTTGTCTTGTGTGTTCGAGGCTAGAAACCCTGCTTCACGTTTTTAGTGCGAACACTAGTATATATGTTCATCATGGGATAACTTGGTGGTCGTTCTGACTTGGACTGGCTGTGCGTTCTGTGGTAGCTGTTAAGAGCTATATCCCCTAGAATTTAGATGAGCCCTCTTGCATACGCCACATATTGTGTTCGAAATGATGCAGATCTCCATCGTTCTTTCCTTTTCGTGGTTCGTCCAGATCTTGGATACGCCCAATTCTTTGCGTAGCTGATGGAACCCAAGCTGAGGATTAGGTAAGACATGGAGATTCTGAAGTATCTTTGAAGATAAGGAGCAGATCGGAGAAGCCGGTGGTGGAGAGAAATGTAGAGGGTAAATTAGGAACCTGAATTTTCCATCCTGCCACATTTTGATTACTCTTTCAAGCTACTGCGAAACATCTTTTTCCGTTCCGCCTCAATCTACAAATATCTCTTGTGCCATCGACGCATCCTTCAAAAAATCTCCTGTCTCCTGAACCTTGATGTTTACCTTCTGATATAACAGGTTTTGTTTATCAGAGAGCGAGAGCCAGTGTGGCTTCAAATATTCAGAAATGCTCAGCTCATGCTAACCTTTTGGTTTCAAGTCAGCTAGGATTTCACCTTTTGTTTACGGACTTGATACTAGCTAGCATCTGGATGCATCCTGATGCACTAGAGTGAGCACACTTCGACTTGGACAACTGACTAAACAGAAGTCACATCTACCTATACTGGCCTAATGATTGGTGATTATGAGATAACCTTCTTCTGAGATATGTTAGATATAATCTAAGATTTAGTTTGTTTGATAAGTTAGTTCAGGAGAATAAGATTTAGTTGGTTAGTTTGTAATCTAACTTGTCTGTCAGAGTCCACGTCTTATTCTTCTCAGTTGAGTCAATTTCTTGCTGCATTGCCTCTGCCTAGTCTCTGTTGCCTACTGCTTCAAGGTAGTTTGCCGGCTCATCTAAAGCTGCCATATTCAATTCTGCAAAAGACTGATTACCTTCGGTGTCCTCAAATATCTCTACCAATGACCTGAACTTCAATGGTGTTGCTCCAGAGGGAGAAAATTGTCATTCTGCCATTCTCCAGATGCGGTATCACCCAAATGCCATCCTCTACTTTGCAATCGCCAAAATGACACTCCCTTCGATTTCACTTCATTTCCATGCCATTTTGGTTGATTTCGGTGGATTTTCCGGATTATGGCATTGTGAAATGACACTTCTGCCCACGGTCGCTCTTCCATCCATTTGCAACAAAAGAAGGATGCATTAACACGAGCAATCAATTTCAACTACAACTCCACAGCAGTAGTTGATTATACTAATCAGTAATATGACGCATCTCATCTCCTGCTCTGCTGCTGCGCCTAGTGCTGCTGCTGCTCTGCTGCTGCGCCTAGTGCTGCTGCTTGTGCAGCTGCGTGGACGCGATGGCTGGGCGGGGACAAGAACCGTCGAGCAGCTTGCAAGTCGCGGAAAACGGCAAACGAGAAGATGAAACTGCGAACCACGGAACGAACCCAACAAAAAAAATCAGCCAAGAGCAACGAAACAAAGGGCAAATCGGTCACTTGAACACAAAAATGGGCTGGAAACTCTAAAATGGCATGCCAGCGAGTTGACAACTCTTGAGAATGGCATTTTATAGTGTGCAATATTCAGAGTGGCATTTGGGCGAAACCAACTCTCGAAAGTGGCAGAATGACAATTTTCTCGCTCCAGAGGTGAAACAACTCAGCGAGATTAGATCACCGGGGTTTGAAGCTTGTGCAGGTGACTCATTAGAATTGTCATTGGTTGGAATGGAAGGTGATAACGGTAATGCCTCTCCCCTTGGAGCCAGTGGCATGGAAGAATGCATTGTAGAGTCTGCTACATCAGGTACCTCAGGGTAAAGATCATCATGTGGAAAACTTGTTGTGCTTCCTGCAGTAGCACCTTGCATCAAGTCATCTCCTTCCTGTATTATCGGACCATGAACAGTGAAATCAGACCACACCGGGTTGTCATTGTCCAAATGGTCCCACCTCTACTTCCTTTTCTCATCAAACATGACATCCCGACTAATACAAATCCTTTTTTGCTTCTGGATCAAAGAGCCAATGTGCTTTGCTTCCTTCTTCAACTCCCAAATAAACCATCTTCTTGCTCATGTCATCCAATTTCTTTGTATGCACTGTTGGCATTTTAACAAATGCAGTGCAGCCAAAAATCCTGAGATGCTCAAGACTCGGTTTCCTCCCCTTCCAAGCTTCATAAGGAGTGGCACCTTTTACAGCTTTGGTTGGCACTCTATTTAGGAGATATACTGCATATCTAACTGCTTCTCCCCACATCTCCCCAGGCATAGCCATAGTTTTGAGCAAACTTCTCGTAACATCAAGTACTAATCGATTGCAGCATTCAACTACCCCATTTTTTTGTAGTGTATATGGTGCAGTGAGATGCCGTTGTATACCTTCTTTCGCACAAAAATCTGCAAATTCATGAGAGAAACAAACTCTCCTCCTCGGTTTGTTCTCAATATCTTCAGTTTGTGACTGATATCAATTTTAGCCTGCATCTTAAACCTCATGAATGTAGCAAAGGCCTGATCTTTGGACTTAAGGAAATACACCCACGTAAATCAGCTGTAATCATCAACCACAAGAAAGAAATATCGATTACTAGCCACAATTTGTGGTGTGATAGGACCACGTAGGTCTGCCTGTACAAGTTCCAGTGGTGCTTCTACTAGGTTCAGTGCTTGCAATGGTAATGGCAATCTGCTCTGCTTGGCAATGATGCAGCCCTCACACATCTGCGTAAGGTGCTCAGTTTTGGGCACACCCCATACCAAGTTTTTGGCCAACATATCCCTCATTGACTAGAAATTCAGATGACCAAGTCGTGCAGCCATGCTGGCTCATATTCACTGATTGCAAGACACACTGGTGTCCCAATTTGCAGCATCCTTTTGTACAAGTGATTCCCTGATCGTTGTATGTACTTTCATAAGGAGTTTTTCTTCCCGGTCATACATCCACAAAAACTCCCCATTGAGCACAACTTTTCTGCTAGCTTCTATGAACTGGCCCAAGCTCAAAATGTTTCTGCATAAACTTGGGATATAATATAACCCAGTGACGAATCGTTGCTCTCCATTCTTGCACTCTAGCAGCACTGATCCTCTTCCCAGAATTTGCACTGTTGAGCCATCACCAAAGAGAACTTGCCCAACAATACTTTCATCAAGCTCAGTGAAGAATGAGCATTGCCCAATCATATAATTTCTTGCACCATTATCAAGGTATCACAATCCCTTCTCATCCTTGTGATCTATGGTGCACCTCCCTGATACTACCTTGTCTTCATTCAGCAAAATCATGCCACCCGTATGTTGCGTACATACGGTCAGCAAGAGAGCAGGTTCATCTTCTTGAGCACAAGAAAGATTCTCCTCTTCTTCCTTGCACTTGGGGAGGTGACACTCAAAACATAGTGCCCATATTTGTCGCAATTGAAACACTTAGGGTGCGTTTGGTTCGCTGTATCAGGTTGAACCGAACCGTTTCGTACAGGATTTAATCTCGTTCATGAGTTTGGTTGACTGAACGGAACCATCTGGTACGGGATGAGATGGTATAGATTTCTAGAATATTCCTTGAAGATGTTGTATCATTTGATACAGCGAATTCAGCTGAACCGATCGGTACAGGACCGATCGGTTCAGCCCATTCAGGATCATCCCATCCATCCTATACTATCCCATCCCATTCAGCCTGGTACATCCAACGAAACACACCCTTAATGTGGCTTTTGTCCTTGCCTGTGCTATTGCTCCCACTTGATTCTTGCCACGGTGCATTGGAACCACCTCGCCCACTCCTGCCACGGCCACACCCACGGCCACACCATCTGCCATGGCCTTGGCCATCCATCTTGACGGTGATGTTTCCCTTGCTGTTCGAAGATAGATTCCTGCTGTTGCTGGCCTTTTAGCTCGCCAGCCACTCGGTTTGAGTAAGCAAGAGTTGCCTGTCGGTGCCACCGTTGCTGTTGATGGCTCGAAGACAAACATGCTCCTTGTATGCTTTGAGTCACTCGATGGCCTCCTCAAAGGGCATGGTGTCCAGATCTGAGTATTGCTCGATCGATACCACCAATTGGAAGAACTTCTCAGGCACATAATCAAGAAGCTTTTTGACGAGGGCAACATCTTTAAGGGTGGCGCCAAGGCTACTGTACTTAGCAGCCATACCACTCAGTTCCCGGCAAAGTCATCAATTGTATCTCCTTCCTTCATATGTAGTGTTGGAAATATGTCATAGAGGCAATCATAGAGATGATGATATTTCTTTATGTTCATGATTAATTGTCTTATTCTTTGAATAATCTCATCATTATTGATTAGCAAGTATGTGACTTGCTAGTGAGACTCTATAATGATTATGTGATGATTGTTCTACAATGATCCCTGGTCGGTAATCTTATAAGGACACATATGAATAAACTAGCATATGTATTGGTTGATGACTATGTTTCACGGGTCGTAGATATGGAGATATCAAACCAATAATATAGACACATGTTAGAAAATATAGGGTTGGATCGACCCATCCTGAGACACTATGAGAATGTTGTATTCTTCTTGTTATCAGTTGATCTCGGAACAATGTGTATGCTATATCCTTAGACCTGAGATTGACGCATGTTCTTGAGATGCGTAATGACTTGCTTAGGGGTTGCCAAACGCTACTCCGTAACTGAGCAGCTATAAAGTTAGCTTTTGGGTTTATCATGAAGCATGCTGCAAGATGTGGTCGATCAAGATGGAATTTGCCCCTCCATACAACGGGAGAGATATCTCTAAGCCTCTCGAATGATCGAATTCTGGAAATGCATGGACATACTACTTGCGGTTAATAGTTAACTGTGGTTGGGGATTTCGAGTCACATGATCAAGAAAGTGTGGTCGAGCTAATTAAACAAAGATGGCATATACTCGCCTTGAGCTTGACCGATATCGTGAGGCAAAGGGAAATGCATATGATTGAGCATTGTTAAGATTCATCCGATGTGATCATTACGTATACTTGGGAGTCGGCATGTTCTACTAGGGGCCGCTACCAATTATTGGTTGAGTAGGAATACTCGGGCCATGTCCAAGTACATATGAACCTATAGGGTCGCATGCTTATAAGGGTTGGAACCGAACTCTGATGGTGATCAAAGTTAGAACAGAATTCGGATGGTGATCACAATTCTTCTGAGTTTAGAGTTTGTAATGGGCCTCTAATGTAGAGCCCATTATGGGATATCTATGCAAAGGGAGGGGTGGTGGCTGATAAGGGTGATGAAGATAATTATGTTAGACATATCAGGAATTCAAAACTCCTAAAACCCTAGCCACTGCTCTCCCTTCTTGTCTAATCCGCATGGTCAGAACTAGTATTCCGACGTGTGGTGTTCCTCCCAGTACGTGTGGATACTTTGGAGGAGTTGCTGCAAGACTTCAACTCTAGGATGGTGTAGGGTCGAGGATGCACCTAGAGGGGGGTGAATAGGCGTTTTAAAAATCTTCTACTACTAATTGAGAATCGCCTCTAAATACCCCTATGTCAAAACCTACACAAAGATTATGCGCAAGCGGAAGACTAAGATTTTGACAATTAAAGCCTAAATCAACTAGGCTCATTAGTGCACTAACTAATTATGTCTCTAACTAGAATTGCTATGACGATCAAGCAAGATACACTAAGCAATTCTATTCACAATCAAGCAATCAATAATATGCAATGAAGTAAATGCTTGAATGTAAAAGAGACAAGGGACACGTTACTTTTTACCGTGGTTAGAAGACTTCTCTCCTACTCCACGTTGAGGAAGTCCAACTCACTTTGGACCGGCTCACTCACTTGAGCCTTCCACCTCGAATCCACTAATGGTTGTTTTTTACCCCGCCGGGTAGGCTAAGCATCAACCTTCACAAACTTCACCAGGACTTCTCACACACCTTGAGAGCTCCCGCGCACGACGCACCTACGCCGTCTAGGAGGCACCAACCTCCAAGAGCAATAGGTTGAGCACTCTGCTCAAGCTTCACCGATCGCACCTCCGCGTCTCCGGTGATCACCTAGTGCAACTCATGCCACTAGGGTCCTCTCAATCCTCACTAGATGCAACTCATGCAACTAGGATCACTATTGAGCTCAAAACCAAATGGGAAGAAGCAAAACCATGCAAAACCCTCCCACAAACTCAATCAAAGATCAAGAACACTCAAGAGCAGCAAACCTTATGCTAATGCCCCCCAAGGGGGTCTTAGCCCCCACTCCAAAACTAGCCGTTGGAGGGGTAAAACCCTGAAAAATCAGCATTTGCGGTAGTACCGGTGGCAAAACAGCGGTACTACCGCCCCTCAGGGCAACGGCTATAAAACTAGCCGTTACACAGCAAATCTGGTACTACCGCAGGCAAAAGCCCAGTAGTACCGCTCCTCCGGCAGTACCGGCCTCAAGCCACGGTACTGCCGCTCCAGCAAACAGCTCCAGAACACCCCTCTGGAAAATAGCTACCGCTATTCAAAACCCGGTACTACCGCAAACCCGGTAGTACCGCAATAACACCAGTGGTAGTGCCGGACTCCAAAAACCTCCAGAACACAAAACCTCTCTGGAAAACATGTGCCGGCACTATAAAACCGGTACTACCGGACCTGCGGTAGTACCGCTCCTCACACGCGGTAGTGCCGGCCTTGAACACCAGAAAACCTCAAGAAAAACTCATGTCTGGAAAATAACTACCGCACAATAAATCCCGGTACTACCGCACCTACGGTAGTACCGCTATTAAAACTCTGGTACTACCGCACCTACGGTAGTACCGCCAATAAATCCGCGGTAGTTCCAGACTTCAACCACTTCCAGAAAACACATTTGCACCGGACCGAAAATTTGGTCCGGCATACACTGTGAGATTTGGTCCGTCGCAAATGAGGGAAAACAACTACCGCTCCTCAATTAATGGTAGTACCGTAACAGCGGTAGTACCGACACCCATACGGTGGTACTGCCGACTGTGTGGTACTACCGGCAATAACACTGCGGTAGTGCTGACAAAACAGAGAAAACAGGGTTTTAAACTCAACCCTTTTCTCTGAAACTTCAATAACAATTCTTTAAGCCAAATGGTGATCAAACCACGATCACACTCAGTTGCAAAATACTTTTGCAACACCACTAAACCATGCTCAAAGAATTCAACCAAACTCCAAATTATTTGCGAAGAACACAATTCGCAAACATCTCAAAGATTATATTTGCAAGAATGTATTAAGCAAATAAATCCCGGAGTCTATAAGGTTTATCCTCCCAGCCATGTGATGATCAAACCATGACTAAACGGACTTGCAAAAATCACGGTGCAAGTATCACATGCTTTCAGGACCGGAACCCATAGACCTCCCGTTTATTCGCACGACGAACTCGAAAAATAAACAAACAAACCAAATCAGAGTGCATGAGCTCTCTAATTGCAACTCCTGCAATTATCTAGCTCCATGCACTAAACCAAACACTTGCTTGAGCTCTCTCCTTTTGCAACCCATGCTAACATAGCTCCAAGCAATACCAAATAAACTCAATAAAATTTTGTTTGAAAACAAAAACAAAACATGAAGCTTCATCTATTGCAACACATGCAAAGAATGAACTTCATGCAAAAACCAACGCATTAGCTTATCATATTTGCAACTAATGCAAATAAAAGCTCAATGCAAAAACTCCAAGCGTAAGCTTGACCTATTTGCAAAAAATGTCAAATAGAGCTTATGTAAAATCCAAGCACGAACTTCACCCATTCGCAATACATGCCAAATGGTTAGCTCTATGCAAAAGCCAAATCAAATAAGATTTAAACTCGAGTGACTACAGGATTGAGATCACCAACACATGATGAAGCTCAAAGCAAAGATTCAACCCCTCAATAGTACGGCGCTAAAACTAGACACAAAGCTAAGAAAGAACCTTAGCCTATCTAGTTATACCTTAGTCGCCGCAAGCAATCCCCTTTAGGGTCTTTATGATTTTCAATCATCTTGTTCCCCCAGGATCGTCACCCTGGCTCTCTTATCTCTTTCTAGGATCTCCTCTTGACATCCATCACCTCATGATATCATCGTTGTCCCGTTTTCATCATCTCAACCATCTTTGGACTTAACCTGGCTCATTCATCACTTATGAAAATGGTTAGTCCAAGATGCATATGCTTGTCTCAATCATCTAAGCACTCCATTTACACATAATGGATACAACTTACATCAATTGAGCACAACCTAAATCAATTCAATGAATTTATATGTGTCTTGAGCACATGATACAACTAATGCTTTATACTACTCAAGAACTTTCCATTTGTCCTTAATCGATCACAAGAACACCATCAACACATGATGAAATATCCTTTGATGATTAGGAGACAAATGAACTCAATCTAAACATTTCATTTTAAATTGATATGTTTCAATGTATTGATCCTTTATATATGGAGTGAAGAATAGATCAATAAAATGATACATCAAGTTCAAGTGTGAACTCCCCCTAGATATGTGCATCCATGTAATATATGGATTGGGAAACATAATGCACATTTTGTGGTTAATGCAATAGAGAATTCATATTTTAACTTGAATCCAAAGTATGCAATTTATACTAGAATGGATATGCATACATACCTTGGGTTTTTCATTTTTCATCCAAATATGAGACTATTGAATGTAACTCAATAAACATGTTAGTCTCAATAAGATTATATTTGTCATTAAACAAAGATTAATCATTAATCTAAACCAATCACCAAAACCAAATAGAGCTTGAACTTACAGACGGTCTAAAATCTGAGTCCGACACGAAAGATTCATAAAGGAGGTGCAAGTCTACGTCTTCTAGTTGGCAGACTGGTCGGGTTGATCCGATCTGGTCAGTAGACTAGTCGGTGGTGTTAATTTCTGATCAGGAAGCTAGTTGAAGCTTATCCAACGCAGTTGGCGAACTGGTCGGATCTGGTCAGCAAGGGATGTGCTACATCGACTCTACTTCCGCTACGGGTCTGCGCGTATAGTGGTAATTCTATAATCTATTACATGTAGTGGTTCTTGGGTTATAGGGTAGAAATTTTTGATTTTGTGCTACAATAGCCTACCCATTCCTCAACATGCAGCACCTCAAACTCGCTCTTCAAAGTCTGGAGACGTGCCTTCTATACATGGTCAGCGCATAGGTATTTGGTTTTCAAGGCATCCCTGACCTCCTTTGCAGTCTTCTTCTTTGGAACCTGCAGAAGGACATCTTCAGGGATGCACTGAAACAGAAAAACTCGTGCTTTCTTGTCGATCTTTGCTTCCACGGCCACACCAGCCGCTAGTTCAACGGATTCCCAGATCCCATGGGCATCCATTATGGCCTCCATCTTGATCGTCCATGTTGTATAGGTCGACATTGTCAGCATCGGATAGGAGAACGGCACGCCGCCAATGTCCTTCGCTGCTTGCTGAGATGTAAGCGCCATCTTCTTGAACCTCTGCTGGATTAGGAAGACACCAAGCTCTGATAACAAGTGTTGGAAATTAGCTTGGATCAAACCTCCCCTTTGTTATGTGTTCTAAAACTTTAGAAACGAAAACGACAACAGAGGTTGTGCCGCATAACTTCACAGCTTTTTTTATTTTTCTCCTCTCTTATATAAAGTATAAGTTACAGATAACTTTTGATTACAATTACCGAATCCAAACAAATCTTATCTAGGCTAACCACATCTGCTATGCCTAAAATACAGTTATCTATCCGGCAAACTGAAACAACCTGAACTCTAAACTGAAACTAACTTAACTAATCAGGATTACAAGCAAACAGGACTAGCTCGTGACGTACAGCAGGTTGCAGTGCTCAAGCACGAAGAAGATAAGAAGAAAAGAGAAGACTGTGGCGTATGAGAAATCCATCGACAAGGGGCATCTACTAACCGTTAGCGCTGAGGGGTTCTACGGCCCGATGAGTCCACCCAACAAGCTGACTCCGCCAGAGTCGAGCGTCCATCGAAAATGAGTCTGAGATGTTAAGGAGATGTGTTCTCCATCCTATGTCGAGTATGTGTCGGGCAAATCGTAGTTGAGACCGATTGCCTCAATAAGTAAGTGTCGGTATGTCAAGATTAGGGAGAAAATGTTAAATATATATAATCGTGACAAAGTTAAGAGATAAAATTTAGTTTGTTTGATAAGTTAGTTCAGGAGGATAAAATTTATTTGGTTAGTTTGTTGAGTTAGTTTTGTAATCTAGTTTGACTATATAAACCAAGGAATAAAACAGAAAAATAGCGTGAGGTACGTTAACAATGTCGGCAAAATTTAATCTTAGTAGTTTCAACAAGATATTCCTATGTATGCTTCAAAAGAAGTACGCATATGTAGGGGTAGAAGGCTGAAAGTCTAGTGTGTGATTACAATTGTAAGCATCCGATTGAAAATTAACTGGGTTCTCGTTCTCGTCTTGAAAGTTTTGGTGCACCCTTGTGCCTAATCACAGTTTATCTTAAGATCTTTTTATCTCTTTCAGCGCATACTGAAAGAACTAGCATATCTTTTCTATCCAAAATCTGCTATTTTTTTTTTCAGAATGCATGTATAGCAAGGTATCGAAATTAAGCCGTCTGAGGGGCTAAAGATGTGCTTGCGCATATCATCCACTCATTTTTTCTGTGGCCATGCATGTTAGGGATCACACTGGGAAGGAAAGAAGGGAGCTCTGGTGGACTCAGCTCAGCTGTCTGCCTGTCTCTGTGGATAAATCATCAAGAACACACCACGTGGGCATCATAACACAGGCATGGACCTTACTTGCCAGACATCGATCTATCACTCTATCCTCACCGTTTTAGCCCATCGCCTGATGAACTTCATCAATGCACCATGCATTTGCAGCTAGCACACCGGCCCACCTGGTAGTTTAAACGGCGGCATGTAAAAATCTGGCATTCGATGCCATCAGATCCGTCAATTGCTGCCATGAAAGGTAGGACATGGTTTTTTTTTTTTACTAGTTATCGCATGAAGAAGACGAAGAGGGTGTGTGTCCTGTTGGCCCAGCCCCTTGGCGACGTAGAAAATGCAGTACGTACGCTCGGCACGATGAACGAGCGCAGATTTGCCTCAAGAATGACGACGCCGGTAGTCGAGCGCAGATTCACCTCAGTGAGCAGGCGCAGGGACTGCACAAACCCCTGCTCCGCTTTGGACCAGACGCCGGCCGGAAGCTGCGCAAACCGAACATGCATGTAACAAACTAACAATACGATGCGTACGTGCTTGCACTAGCAAAAACAACAGGTTTTGTATGCATGCAGCTCTTATTTCTTACTGCCTTCGTTCACTTCTCAAACATACTAGGAAATTAAGCGCGGCGGCACGCCGCGCACGTGAACGAAAAAAAAATATTTTTAATACAAAAAAAACCGAGAAAATATTTTCGTAGAAAAAGCGGACCACGAGAACACTTTAAAAAATTTTTTCCATGCTCCGAAGGAAAAACGGACTACAAAAACTTTTTTTTCGGGTAAAACGGAGAAACGAAAACATTTTTTCCATGCTCCGAAGGAAAAACGGACCACGAAAATATTTTTTGTTTTTTTTAGGAAAAACGGAGAAGCGAAAATATTTTTTCCATCATGAGGAGGAAAAACGGACCACAAGTCTTTTTTCGTTCACGTGCGCGGCGTGCCGCCGCGCTTAATTTCCTAGTATAACATATGAGAAGTTAGACACTCCGATCATTTGAAACACATAATCTTTTAGAAATTTGCATTAAAAACCGAGAAAATGTTTTCGTAGAAAAAGCGGACCACGAGAACACTTTAAAAAAAAATTTTCCATGCTCCGAAGGAAAAACGGACTACAAAAACTTTTTTTCGGGTAAAACGGAGAAACGAAAACATTTTTTCCATGCTCCGAAGGAAAACGGACCGAAAACATTTTTGTTTTTTTAGGAAAACAGAGAAAGCGAAAATATTTTTTCCATACTCGGAGGAAAAAGCGGACCACAAAACTTTTCGCTTTTTTAGGAAAAATGGAGAAGCGAAAACATTTTTGCATGCTCCGTGGAAAAAGCGGACCACAAAAATATTTTTCCGGGCAAAACGGAGAAACGAAAACATTTTTTCCATGCTCCGGAGGAAAAACGGACCACAAAAACTTTTTTTCGGTTTTTTATAGGAAAAACGGCCAACGAAAATATTTTTTCCATGCTCGGAGGAAAGCGGACCACAAAACATTTTTTTCGGGCAAAGCGGAGAAACGAAAACATTTTTTCAATGCTCGGAGGAAAAAGCGGATCACAAAAACATTTTTTTGGGCAAAGCGGAGAAAGGACACGAGCGAAAAGTGTACGGACCTATTTGTTATGATTTTGGACCTGTTCGCTATTTTGAAAAACTATAAAAGGGCTCGTTTACGATTCGTATTTAACGGGAGGTTCTTTATGTAAAACGGCGAAGGAGGGACCTAAACGCGAACCGGGGAAAAAATCTCCCTCTCACAAAAAATTGCAAAGGACCTATCCGTAATTTCAAGAACTGGAGGGGTTTTTTTGCAAAAAGAGGAGAGAGGGGGGGTGGGACGCGTGGCCTTCTCTCTGCGTGCGCTTTCTCCGATCCTTATATCCGGTAGGATTACAGACCTTTGCTTATATAGTCTAGAATTAACTTATCCAACTAGACACGTATTCGGACGGCAAGAAACCATACAGCAGTCGAACTTGCCATATACATGTATATGAAACTGAGACGGACTCAATTCTACTTGACTTAGCAAAACATAGACACTAATATAAGATTAACTCTAACATTCATCCCTTGATCTTGTAATATCTAATTTCTAACACAACTTTTATTCGACACAGGATAAAGAACTCATCTCCAAGGAGTTTCGCTTCTTGCTAGCCATACCACCGGTGACGCAGCTTACCGGCGATTATGACTTTTTACCTCAGCTCTAATTGTCTTTTCACCGGTAACCCAACTTGACGGTGACACACAGATTCGTATTATAACTTACCAGCTCCAATTGTCTTTTCACCGGTAACCCAAGTTGACAATGATACGCAGACTCACATTAAAGCTTACCTACGAGAGAATTTTGACGCACCTACATGAACTCTCATGCACAGAGACAGCAAGAAACGATGACGACAACTCCTCAACGTGCTGGACTCTTTCTACGTGCATGTATCTATATGCTCACTCACTAAGACCTAAACAACTTTATTTGAACACCTCCTCACCGAGCTTCAAAGCAATGCTGGCTCGTCATCCACATCTGCTTCAGCAAATAATGCATCGGCTTTTATTGCCTTCTTCCGCTCGCGGCACTCCCTAGCGAAGTGTTCGTACTCTTGGCAGCTGTAGCAGCACATCTTCGCTTTGTTATAGGTGTTGTTCCTCTTGTTAAAATTATTAACACCCTTCTCCTTGGCTTTAGCTTCCCACTCGGCGCGGGTGAGAAGGAGATTCTCACCTTCCTCGACTCGCTGCCGAACCCTATTGCACACCTCGTATGCTTTGAGATACCCAACCACTTCAGCAATTTTCATCTTCTTGATATCAACGAACTACTCGAGGGTGGAGATAATCGGTAGGAACCTATCGGGGATGGCATAGAGGAACTTCTTCACGATGATATGCTCCTCCATCTTGTCTCCGAGTGCTCGTATCTCGTTGACAATGGTGGTCAGCTTCATGGCAAAATCATTGATGGACTCCGTCTCCTTCATGTACAGGTCCTCGAAGTCTTTTGTGAGGGTATGTACTCTTGCCTCCTTGACGCGATCGGAACTAAAGTACATCTCTTCTAGGGTGTTCCAAGCCTCCTTAGATGTCTTTTTCTCAGCCGAGACCAATATCATGGTCTCGGACATAGCTTAGAATATGACGGCGAGAGCCATCTGATCCTTACGCTCGTCGACCAGTTCATTGCCCTCGACTGCCACCCAAACTTCTCGTACGCGCAAGAAAACCTTCGTCTTCACCGCTCAAGACCCGTAGTTACTCTCGGTGAGCATCGGGTACTGAAAACTTACGGTGCCTTCTCTCGTCGCCTTAGATGAAGCATCTCCCTTACCGGTGACTTCACTATTAGGTTCGAACAAAAACTTTAAACTCTAATACAAATTGTTGGTCCAACCTCTTGAGCGACGAAGCAGATGCAGATGCAGTACGCTCGGCGTGACGAACAAGCGCAGATTCGCCTCAAGGATGACGACGCGGTAGTCGAGTGCAGAAGCAGATTCGCCTCAACAAGTGCAGGGACTTCACAAATCCCCACTCTGCTTTGGACCAGACGTCGGAAGCTGCGCCAGCCGAACACGTAACAACAATACGATGCATGCTTGCACTAGCAAAAACAACAGGTTTGCTTATATAGTCTAGAATTTCTCCGTCTAAAACACGTATTCGGTCGGTAAGAAACCATACAGCCACGGGCGAAGCCAGTGGTTGATACCGTTGTGCCACGGTCTAACCAATGCCTAGACTTAAAAAAAACTGACTAGTACGGAAGCAGAAAATCATGTTCAAAGGTCAGTCTATGAAAACAAGACCTGAGAATATGCTTTTGCGGAAAATCTATAATACCTCCTCTCTCTCTCTGTGTTTGTGCGTGCTCGCGTGCCGATCTTGTATAATGACTGTCAAATTCATCATCTTTATTGATTATACTTCAAAAGAGTGTGAATTCAATCGTAATGTTGAAAGGCCATTTCTACCGGTGGCGATGGTAAATGTTGAAAAGGCATTTTCTGCAATGAAGTTTTTCGAGAATAAGTTAAGAAATAGGATGGGTGATAGTCTTTTGGATGATTATCTAGTCACTTTCATTGAGCGAAATATGTTCTCCAAAGTGGATGAAAATAATATAATCGAGACTTTTATGACCATTAGAAGACGTAAGCCGGACAAGAAGAAGTAGTACGGTAATATTCTCTAAACTTTTGCAAAATCTTATTATTAAAAGTATTATGTTTTTGATACATTCTATATTTGTGCAGGGACTTCACAAATCCCCACTCTGCTTTGGACCAGACGTCGGAACTCGGAAGCTCCACCACTGCATACAGCATTCGGACTTGCCATATACATGTATACAAAACTGAGGAGGACTCAATTCTACTCAACTTAGCAAAACATAGACACTAATACAAGATTAACTCTAACAAATCCCAGTTGGTCAGAGAGAAAGAGGGAGTGAACAGGAAAAGGCATGTAAATATTCCCGCATCTGTACGTAACTTGCTGCTAACTTCAGTGCAACTTGTAAGGTTCACTTGAGAAGTGCCGGGAAAGGGGGTGGGGAACAGCAGCGGAGGCTGACGGCAACAGCCCGGCGAGGCAGGTCCGCACGCCCAGCTTCATGCCTGGCATTACCTCCTTCCTTCCTTCCTCCTATCGACTTCCTTGTCACATTTACATCTCGGCCGATCGCATCGCATCGTCTTGCTGGGAGCATTCGATTCGATTCGATTCGGCGCGACTCTGTGCCGAGTTTTGACGCCTTGTGTGTGATACTGACAGCCTGAAAAGGGCTTCGGAAGCGTAGGGTTTTGACTCGTGTGCATGCGTGGTCGTCTAGACGTCACATCAGTTAGGTTATGCAGTATGCTACGCTAGCACAAAGTAAAATCTACCGCATAAATCAGGAAACTTCTCGTAAGAAGAGGATCACAGATCGTTACCACTATCGGCATGCAACGCAGCGGAAGGAAGGTCGAAGCGCATGGTTCGATGTAGCGCGCGTTGATGTAGTGGAACTAGATGATCGTCCACGGAGCGATGGTCTCCTCCTCGCAAGCCGATCGTCTTCTTGCTGTAGTCGATTGTCTGTGAGTAACGTCTCCTCGTCGTTATCGTCCCAATCAAAGTCGCAGTTGTAGCAACATCTCTACGTAGTCCACACGTACAAGGAGGAATTCCGTATGCCGGTGTGCTAGCACCATGACGCGCGGATGGAAGAAGACGGCTAGGGTTTTGTAAAGAGGAGAACTTATGCCTTCTGGCCTCCACCCCTTCCCTTTATATAACCTCTCGGTGGACCTCCCCGTTAGAGTCCCAATACGATCTCTACATTAGAGTCCGAAGATGGTACAAAGCCCATGTCATACGTGGCCCATGATTGTCTCTTGGGTAAATCCAACAACATCGATGTGGCCTCTGTCATTGTGAGCGCTGTTGTTGCATCGCATCTGCAATTGTAACCCCCCGTTCTCCGAACTACGGCAGATAATTGCTTCGTACTCTCTATTTGGTTTTATGCTAATTTTATCATTCCTATGTTTAGATGTATTATAGATTTTTAAACGGTATTAGGTTCGTTATCACAGCTGTAATTTGCCACACTTTTCAGTTCTATCTGTTATGTTTTATAGACCATTTTTTGACAAATTTTGCTAATCTTATGGTGCTGAATTTTGTTGTCACAAAAAATGTGGCAAGCCACACTTAACTAAAGTTAGTTATAGTAAAATTGACTTGAAACCAAATAAACTCTAAGTGTTCAAGTTTGACTCCCTGACATGGTTGGTATGTTCTCACTGCTTGAGGGCATGACTGGCCCAAGAATGGGAGCAACCGAATTCAAATGCACAACACAATGCCTCTGATCATGCCACAGCACACAGTCACGGTAAATTCTGGGCGTCCCGGCGAGAGAGGTGCACCTAGCAGGGTTCAAAAAACCAATGAGTATTGCTCCATTTATGCAAAAATCGTTCGTATCGACAGGGTATGATTTCTAATAACCACTCAATAAACCAGTAGAATTCAAATTCAAAAATTGGAAAAATTTATGAAAAAGTATTGCTATTTTTTAAAAATTATTTGTGAGGTCAAGAGGCAATGCTAATGATGTAAACTTTTTCAATCATTATCAGACTCGCATAATTTTTAAAAATTCCGATAGTGCTACTATCTTTGTATATATTCTTTTGTTTTTTTATTTTTTTTTAGGAGGCACTAAATGAAGTCTAATATTTCTAAAAAAAATTTGTATGAGGTCTGGAGGAAATGATAATGATTATGTAAAATTTTTATATGATGATCAGACATTTGTAATTTTTTAAAATTTTGACAGTGCTACTATCTTTATATAGGCTCTTTTGTTTTTTATTTTCTAGGGGCACTAAATGAAGTCTAATATTTCTGAAAATTTTATTACATGATTTTGGGAACTATTTATGATATCAATAAAATTTCATATCATTATCAAGCTTGTAAATCTTTATAAAAAAACTAATAATATCTTTATTATTTTTATTAATTATTATTTTTGATTTTCAGAAGCAATAATTGAATTCAAAAAATTTTAAAATTAATTTGAAGTTTTTATAGATTAATGGGATTTATTATTATTTTCTACCATTTTTTTCAATTTTTCTTGAGTGTGCCAAAAATGGTTGAAAATCATCAAAAATCGCTAAAAAACATCAAAAATTGTCAAAAAAAATCGGTGAGGAAACTGATTGCTTAGTTTGGTGAGTTTTTCAACGAAAAATTGCCGAAAATTGATCAGTATTTGAATTTTTTTGATCGTCAAATCCAAAGTGTTTGACTTCAGTTTTCATGCGATGCCTAGAGATTTCAAACTGGTGGGGGGCGATTTCCGAGCTTGAAACGATATATGAAACCCTGGCATGCAAGAATAGCAAAGAATTAAATAGAATCATGAAAATATGGATCAGTCACGGCTAAACTCTACTAGGTAGAGTCGTGCGCTCCACTGTGTCGGTTAAATTTTGATAAAATGCGCAAATGACAAGAACAACCTCCACAGTGGACGTCATTTTTTCTTTGGCAAAACATTAAAAAAGGTAAAGAAAACCAAAATAATCATAATTTTATAATTCGCGGGGACTTTTCACGGAAACGGCGAACGAGAACAGTATATCGAGAAGTTTATGGGTTTTTTTTCAAAAAATGGGGATGCAATTTCTGGAACCACGGAATCTTTTTTTGCAAAAGGGGTATGTCCAGGTCAGGACGTAATTTTCTGGAACCATAAGGTTTTTTTGCAAAAGGACTCGGTCCGAAGTTGAATGCGAATTTGCGGAACCACGAAAGCTTTTTTGCAAAAGAGTAGGTGAGAGGGACTAGCCGCGATTTTGAAAATCGCAGAGGATATTTTCGCAAAATCCGGTGATGCAGCCTCCACATAGTAATTTATTTCGCTTTAAGAGTTTAGTTATATTGAATCGAGAATATATTATAGTTCGGATTGATGAGGCGAAAGTGATTAGGGGTGGTGTATATGAATATGAGTGTTTTGGTTTTTTTTTTGGCCTATTTTTTAAAAAATTTAGTTTTTGTTTAAATAAAATTATAAATCTAGTATCATCTTGATTGCGAAAAGATTGAAAAGCAATACGTGTTATTTGCCATATTACAGAAGCGTGGTAGGCGAAGAAGAAGCCATAAATTTCGAATCAGGTTCAAACCTTTTTAAAAATTTGAGGCAGGAGAAAACAAAATTCGGCTAGGTGAATTGCTCCCACGAACTGCCTCTCGAGGCCTTCTTTTATCAGCCATCGGATCTCAACGGACGGCAGGATGTCCGGCGCAAAAGGATGACTATGCGTCGTTGCCGCCGTTGGAGCCGAACCACGAGCAAACCGCGCCTCTCCGCAAGTTCTAGACGATGGAGAATAAAATATAGCACGTGCGGTTAATCTCCCCTTCACGGGCTGCACCCTCCTCTGGGCTAACGTTTGCTACATTTAGCTAATGACAGGTAGGGCCCACGGTTTCGTGGGGCCAGACGGTCTGTGATCGCAAGGCTACTCGGTGGGGAGGGCGACGGCGATATTTTTGGGCCAGTGTGCGGGCGGTGACCAGGTGAGCTGGATCCAGCAGCCAGGACGACTTTGGTGCTGGTGATGATTACACTGAATGGGGTTTGTCGTATTCGTGGGCTCACGTTCCGAGCGCGACCTCGCGGACGGCGGTTGCGCTTGATCTCCTGCGGCACGCAGCTCTGGTACAGACAGGGTCCAAATTTCGGTGAAATTTGGTAAGATTCTGGCGAAATCTCGGGTTTTAGACACTTTCGAGATTATCTCGGATTTTAGACACTTTCGAGATTCAAAATCCTGGAAAATTCAAAAAAATTTAAAAAAAATTAAATCTCGGATTTCTCGGCAATCTCGGGCGAGATTTGGTATTTTTTTGCCGGATTTTGATTTTTGTGCATTGTATTTCTTGTGTTTAGGATCAAGATCATCCATCAAAAAAATTTTACATGTTTTTAACCATTTTTTGATCGGTTCAATATGTCGGTTAGGACTTTCCGATTTTTTTTAAAATTTTCAAGATTGATTATCTTCTGAAAATTTTATGGGAATATTATGGATGTGTTAGGACCATTCACAAAAATTTTTAAAATTTTTTTAAGTGGTTTGAACTTTTTTAATACATAGGAACTTTTCAAGTGCATTGAAACAACAGAGAGAAATGATACCTGATATTGGCATTGATAGTTGGAATCAATCTATGTATGATTACTAGTTACATGCCCGTGCATTGCTACGAAAAACAAAATTGATAACGAAAAATAAAGATTAAAAAAATAAAAAAATTATTTCACAAGATCAAACATCTATCTTTAACGACCGTTTCTTGCTTCTGGCTAATTAAAGCAACGCTTCGTTTTTTGCGTAGGGCAATTAAGCAGGGCAATTAAGTAGGGCAATTAAGCAGGGCAATTAATGACGTGGGTAGAACTCACCACTGCCACCAACTGTTGCTTTATAATAGTAGAGATGAGAGAGAAGTGAAGTAGAAATAGTGGTACAAAACCCACTTCAAAATTATTGAATGACATATATTGAAAAACAAAATTTAAAACCTAAGATAACATGTATTTATAAATGAATACAGTACTAACTCACCTATGTATATATGGGCGGGGATTCACATATACATGATCAGTGCTCATATTTATGGCATTGAAGTTTATTTGTTACATTTGAAAAATCAAAAACTGATATTATATACGATTTTTATCACAACTTTACCACTGTTAGATTTTTAAAAAATTACTCATGATTGATCATCATCTCAAATTTTTATGAAAACATTAGTGATGTGTTAGGACTATCTAAAAAAATTCAAAAATTTTTGACGTATTTTGAACCATTTTTCAGCCAGTTCAATTTGGCCGAGATCTCGGTGATTTCGGCCGAGATCTCGGATTTCCCAGTAGAAAAAAAACCGAATTTGAAATTTGGTTTTTGGAATTTGTCCGAAATTTCCGAATCTCGCCGAAATTTCGGATTTCGGGAACCTCCGAGATTTGACTCAAAACGAGATTTGAAACCTTGGTACAGACCACGTATATCTCCTGTAAGCTCATGCAAAAGCTTGACATGTAAGAAATTAATTAATCAAAACGATCAGGCGGCAGCAAGAAATGATCGGTAGAGATTAATCAAATATATAATCCTTGTATGTAAACATGAGTCGACTTGAGGTAGGCTGGCCTGCTGGAATGGAGCTAGGGATTTGGCACGAGCTGAGGTGGCTGGATTAGGCAGTTCTTGAACTCGTAAGTTTGATCCCGTTGTAAAATCAACTATAATACACCGATTGAATAGTAAGCACAATCACAAGAAGCATACATAATGTAGAAAGGCAAAATTGTTTTCTCTTTATTAGATTAATTCTCTTGTACAAAGAAGGTGTTATATTTATAGCGAGAGCCAACAAGAGATGGATTCGAATTCGACCATAACGAGATAAAATTCAAGCATATTTGAATCATCGGAACTAAGAGTCTTATTATATCTCAACACTCTCAAGACAAATACCGCGTAATGCATATGTCTCATCAAAAACTCCTTCCAAGAATCAATGGGAAAAGGGATGGAGAAAAGAGTACATTGCACTCGCACATTTGTGTTACACTATTTGCCTTATTAAAAACCTTCATGTGAGAAAACTTCAGAAAAACTCACTATGGAAAAAAAAAGAGTGCAACTTATAATTTTTTTGAATTTCAAGTAGTATCTTCATGATCATATTAAGGGTCATAGCTCACGGATTCACTCCCTTGAACTCCCCAGATTTCAAAGTCGTCTCATTCCAATGCCACGAACACATCTTTAGAAACTAAATGTTTGCAAAAAATTAGTGAATAAATTTGCTAGATTTTCACATGACTTAGTTTGCAAGATCTTTACCTCATAATTTCTTTCTGGAGTTCGTGAGGATTGAAAAGTTTAGGGGTAATATGCTTCGTGATATTACTTTGAATATAACGCATTTTTATTTGTGCAACACAAGCGACATTATCTTCATAGATAATTGTGAGGGTATCGACCGTATTAATGCCACATGACTTCAGGATATGGTTAATCACATATCTCATCCAAACACATTCATGTGGTGCTTCATATAATGCTATAATATCTGAGTAGTTGGTAGAAGTAACTACTAAAGTCTGCTTAAAAGACCGCCAAGAAACGACTGTATCACCACAGAGAAAACACAAACCCAGTATAAGATTTGGCACTGTAGGGATCAGACAGATAGTTAGCATCCATATATTCCACAATGGTCAAGTCTTGGTCCTTTCGGTAAAATAAGCCAAGATTTTGAGTATCTTGAGGTATCTGAGTAAAGTCTTAGCAATAGCTCAATGTCTTCTGGTTGGAGCTGCATTATGCCTAACGAGCAAATTTACTATAAATGCAATATCAGGCTGTCGGCATATTTTACGCCAGGGTCCCCACTCCCCCGCAATAAAAGAGACCGCCGGGCGGGCAGGGTGTCCGGGCACACCGCCGCAGGCAAGCAGCAACTCCCCGGCGTGGTCGCCCCAGTGGACAAGTGGCGACCAGGCCACACCACTGGGCGCCCAGGAAGGTGGTCGCCCAGTGGACAGGTGGCGACGAGCCACAATCGGGCTCAGGAAGGTGGTCGCCCGATGGGCCAGTGGCGACCAGGCCACACCACTGGGCGCCCAGGAAGGTGGTCGCCCAAGGACAGTGGCGTCGAGCCACGCCCTAGGGCGACGGCCGAGGTGGTCGCCAGTGGGCCAGTGGCGACGAGCCACACCACTGGCGCCAGAAGGTGGTCGCCCAAGGGACACGTGGCGACAGGCCACGCCCTGGCGCCCACCCCGAGGCCGCAAAGACCGGATCAAGGGTATTTAATGCGAATCGTGCGCATTAAATGCAAAGCATGGAGAGTGCAGTATGGCGGCGCGTCTTCCCCAGGCGTGCATTAACTGCGTGTGACATCACGGCGACACCTCACCCCACGGCCAGGCAGGTAGCGTTGGCGGACGTGGGGCCCGAGGCGGGGGTGTGACGGCTGCGGCAGATAATGATGGGATGTAAGAACAGCGACGCGTGCATTAAATGCGCCCGTGCCAGTGTAATGAGTATGACTTGCGGTGTAAGCCTCCCATGCGCCCCCGCCAGCCCAAGTATAAAAGGGAGCCGGGGTGCAAGGGAGAAGGGGTTCGACTCATCATTGGTAGGTCTCGTATCCTCGACCAAGAACACAAGCAAACAAGAAAGGCAGGACTAGGGCTGTTACTCTTCGGAGGGCCTGAACCTGGGTAAATCCTAGCGTCCCCCATTCCCCTGAGCTTCACCGGTACCCCGTTCATCTTCCTTCCACCGGCGATAACACCGAAAGCCCCCCGCCCGAACCTTATAAGCACCCGATCCGGAGGTGCCTGTTGGCTAATACGCCAACAGTGGCGCGCCAGGTAGGGGCTATTGGTGGTTAGATTGCCCTCTCCCCTCCGTTTCGATTCGAAGCTCGCCAGTAGGGCGCTTATGCATGGCGGAGTCGCACTCCATGCGCAGCAATCTGCCCGAGGAAAGCGGCGCCCGTAGCCGGTCTCGGCGTTCGGGGAGGGAGCCAGGCCACCCGGGTCCCTCCGCTGCGGGAGAGGCACGCGTGGCTCCCATGCCCGGGGGTCAGCCCGTCCAACGGCGCTTGGCGCTGGGGGATGACACCCCCGCGCGAAACCTTCACGCGGCCCGGTTGCTTCTCGATCATCCCCCAGTAACGCTGGGGGGAACACCCCAGCCACTCCATGGCTGCGGGATATCGTCCACTTGGTCGACGCTGCTCAACAGCAGGTTGAAGCGGCGGCCCAGCCGGGGGCTTCTGGCATGTGGTGGCAAGGAGCACGCGCAACTGACGCGCAAGGTTCCAGCCGCCGCATGGCTTCTCCCGGTCTTAAGGGCCGGGACAAGGGGAAGGGAGTCCTGGTTGCAGCCCCCTCCGTTATAGGGGGACATGCACGTGACTCCGCTTCTTCTCGCGGTCCCCCCGAGTCAAGGGGGAATCGCGAAGATCTCAGATCGCGCTTGGACGAGAGGCGGCTCCAGCGCGACGGTGACCTATGTCACGTTCTCAGGGGGCGCCGCGAGAGTGCCCAGCGGCGCCCCACTCCCCAGACACCCACCGGGCGCCAAGGGGCTTCCCCCTCGGACTCTGGGGAGAGCGCAGGATCACACTCCTCGTCCTCTCCTCGGGATCGAGGAGCTGGCGAACAACGCTGCTCCCCCTACAACGTCGGATGCCAGGCGTTTTCTCTCCGCCTCCGACAAGCTGCGTGGCCGAAGAGATTCCGTCCCGCCTCCATCGAGAAGTACGACGGCACCACCAACCCGGAGGAGTTTCTGCAAATTTACACCACGGTGGTGCGCGCGGCGGGAGGGTCTGAGAAAGTTATGGCCAACTACCTCCCGACGTCATTGACGGGCTCTGCCCGGTCGTGGCTACTCAACCTCCCGCGAGGCTCCGTGCACTCGTGGGAGGAGCTGTGCGACATTTTCGTTGCCAACTTTCAGGGCTCCTACGCTCAGCCAGGCGTGGAGGACGACCTCCACGCTCTGGAGCAAACAGAGGGGGAGTCCCTGAGAGAGTTTATCCGGCGATTTAGCCACTGCCGCAATACGATCCCTCGGATCTCTGAGCAGTCGGTAATTATCGCTTTCCGGAGGGGGGTCCGGGATCAGAAAATGCGTGAGAAGATGGCCACTCGCATCATCTCAACCACTTCCGAGTTGTTCTCCCTGGCGCACAAGTGCGCCAGGGCGGCCGAGGTTCGGAAATGCGCGACGAGGCCTACCGACACCGACGACGCCGGCACCTCAAAATCCTCCGACCGCAAGAAGAAGAAGAAGAAGCGAAAGGAGACCGCCGCTAGGGAAGTCCTGGTTGCCGAACCAGAGACCAAATCCCGGCGTCGCGATGATCCGGACCGAAGGGACGAGCGCCAGGACCGGCGCGGCGACCGCAGGGACCACCGCTCGCCCCGTCGCGAAGACAACGGGGGCAAACCCTATTGCCCCATCCATCGAACGAGTGGACACGACCTGGAGGACTGCCAAGTTGTGTCCAAGCTGGTAGACAAGCGGCTTAAGAAGTGCCGCGAGAAAGACCACGGAGACGACGACGACAACGAAGACTCAGCTCCATTGGCCTTTCAGCAGGCGGAGCACACGGTGGCATTCATCCATGGGGGCTCAGCCACCTACTCATCGAACTCGCAGTACAAGCGGGATCTGAGGCAGGTCTGCGCTACCGTATCATCCTCTGGGGCGAGTAGGCTGCTGAAGTGGTCGGAGCAACCGTCGATTTCACGGGCCGACCACCGGAGAACGTTCCGGCCGAGCCATTTGCCGATCGTGGTCTCTCCACGGTCCGCAACGCAAAGCTTCAGGCGGGTCCTTGTTGATGGAGGTAGCGCCATCAATCTGCTTGTCGGTGGGGCGTACCAAGCGCTCCAGTACCGTATGAGGCTGCGCCCGGCCCCACTCTTCTACTGAGTCGCCCGGGGTGGGTCTCCGCCTCGGGCAGTCCGGTGCGGGTCACGTTCGGAAGTGCGGAAAACTTCCGGACGGAATCGTCGACTTTGAGGTCGCCGATTCGACCTCCCGCATAACGCTCGCTGGCCGTCCGGCCGTCAAGTTCATGGCGGTTGCTCACTATGCCTACATCTTTGGTGAAGATTCGGCCCGGGGTCCAATTACGGTGAAGGTGGATAGACCGGAAGTCCTGCGTCTCGATGGCGGTGCAGGACTGGCCGGCACCACTTGTTCTAAGACGCGATAAAGACGACGGCCCGAGCTCCCCCTCGGTCAGGACCCGCGCTCCGCCCAGGCCTTCGGGCGAGGCAAAGGCGGTCCCCGTGGGTGAGGACGGCTCGGGCAAGGTCGTCAGGATCGGCACTGACCTCAGCGCCAAATAGGAAGGCGCGCTCGTCACCTTCCTCCGGTCTAACCTGGATGTGTTCGCCTGGGAACCATCAGAAATGTGTAACACCCCAAAATTTTACTTTTCCTAAATTCATGTGTGATTTGGCACTTTGGTGAATTTTTGGAATTTTCTGGAATTTATTTGGATTTATTTGGAATTTATTTGAATTTATTCCATTTTGAAATAATTGAAGAATTTAATTTTGCAAATAAATTTTTGTTGGAAATATTTTATTTGAGTCCAAAATGATCCAAAGTATTTTCCAGAATTTTTCTGGAATTTTTCTGAGTCATTTGCTATTTTTAATGAATTAAATGAATTACTAGGAATTATTTTAAATATTAAATCACTGGAAAATCAAACTCGGGTCAAATCTTGTTCATCCGACCGAGCCCGAAGTCGGACTCGTGTTCGAGTCCGACCCGAGCCACGTGACTCGACCGAACCCACTCTAACCCTAATCAATCCCAACCGTTGGATCAAGATCCAACGGCCGAGATCCGCCGACCACCCGAAGCCGTGTCCGGACCGGACCGGCCGCGCCGGGGCGATCGGGGCCGTTGATCGCGCCACGTGGACGCCGCGATTGCGTTTCCACCGAAGTCCGAGCCGGACTCCGGCCGGTGAAGCCGCCGTGACCGACTAGGGTTCCGCCGAGCACGCCTCCGGCTATTTAATGCCGGATCGCACCGAGGATCGCCATCCCACGCCGGGTCCGAAACCCTAGCTCACGCCGCTAGGATCCCCACCGTCTCGCTGCTATTGCTCGCCGGAGTTGGTAAAGCACTCCGCCATTTCGCTGCTTCGCCACCGTCCGCCATCCTCCGCCGAGCGTTGACCCCAGATCAGATCCCTTGCGTCAAGGCGCACCGTGCCTACCATCCACTTTCGCCGGAGGGCCTGCAGCTGGCCGGGCGTGTCATCGTCATCAGCTCCGGCCGCAAGCCGCCGCACGCCATTGCCGTCGCCTGAGCTATCTCAGCCGTCCGATCAAGATCGCACGATCCAGATCTTGCCACGTCATCGCACGGTGAGGGTTCGTTACGATCTCTAGATCCAATCTCAACCATTGGATCTAAATCCAACGGTCCAGATTAACGCGTTCACCCCAAACGCGTAACACCAGATCAATAGGGCCGTTGATTTTCAAATCAACGGCCTAGATCTAGCCACGTGGCCAGAAGGCCAACCGCCATCGGCGGTGATCGGCCAGCAGAGAGCGTGTCTCGACACGCCCCGCATGTCGGCCCAGCCAAAGCGCACCATGGCGTCCACGATGACGTCATGGCGGCCGCATGTCGATGTTGTCCCGGTGTCTTGGGCGTCGACAATAGCGTCGCGATGGACCCGCTGTCGACCGCAGTGGTGAGCTCCGCTGACGTCAGCGATGACGTCACCCGAGTGGACCCACATGTCAGTCTCACGTGGAGCCGTGGACCGAGTCCACCGTGAGCGAGCCAAGCGTGGACCAAGTCCATGGGCCGTGGCGTCGGCCACCACCAATCAGGAGCTGACACGTGTCCATGCTGACGCAATAATTAATTTCCGAAAAAAGAAAATGATTTAATAAATCGGTTTAATAATTGATTTGAATTTCAAAACTTCAAACGCTTGTAACTTTTGCGTTTCAACTCCGATTTGAGTGATTCAAATTTCTAAATTTGTATAAAATTGAGATCTACCTAAATATGAATTTTATTTAATTTTTGGACTAAAGTTTTTCTCTGTAATATTATTTAATTGATTATTTAAACTGTAAATAATCATAACTTTTGCGTTTTAACTCCAAATTTGACGATTCCAGTTTCTAAAAATCCAGAAAATTACGTTCTCTCTGTTTATGGATTTTATTTGGAGTTTTGGGATGTTTTTGCCTATTGTTTATTGGGTATTTGCTATTTGCACGCTTTACGAGTAGACGTTGAAGTGACGGAAGGATTCGAGGGAGAAGTGTTGACTCAGGATCCAACTCAAGACCAAGAGCAAGTACTTTTTGAAGGCAAGTTGTGCTTTGACCATATTGATCCTATTTCGAAATCTATTTTGATTTAAACTATTGCATGCTAGTTCAAGTAGAAAGATACTTTGTTTAAACATGGGGGTTAGATAAATACCAATTTGCTATATGACACCTTGATTACTTAAGTATGTGCCATGACCCTTTGTCACCCTAGTTGTGGTTTACTAGTTGGACATTATTAAATTGCCAACATGGGTTTAGATCGTTGTAGTATACTGCTTAGACCTGCTACGTGCTTATGACATGATTTTGGATAATCAAATGCTAATATTGACTTAATGATATATTGAACCTGTTTTGGAAAAGTATCATGTGATGTTGATGGCACGTGGTGCATGGTAATCAACTGGGGTTTGATAAATGATTTCGACCGGGGCATGTGGCAAGAGTAATCAGTGGGCAGTTGTGGCATTGGGGATGTTGATTTGGTTTTTGGTAGTCTTGCCCTGGTCACTCTAAGGACTTAACCTTGCAAGCCTTTGAACTGGTCATACTTGCAACCACATGGTCGGAATGGGACGGCCCTAGTTGACTAAGTTGCTAAGGACTCACTTGTGGAGCCTCAGGGTGTCGATTACACCGCTTTGTGTGATTGTGCGGGGAGCGTATCGTGGTCGTGTGGCCAGTACCCATCTAACGGTGTGTTGGTCCCATACTTCGCCTTGGCTAAGGGAAGGGATGGTGTAGAGCACGAACCAGGAGAGGACCACTGTGTTGTTTGAGGCTTCAGAAAGGCTTTATTACGGGAACTCGCCTTTGCGGTGTTTGATTGTATCTTGTGGGTAAAGTGCATAACCTCTGCCAGTGTAGAATCTATTTGAATAGCCGAGTCCACTGTGATCTTTGGACAATGCTCGGAATTACAGTCAAGGGTTAGACTTTACGAAAATAACTTGGATTTGAAAAGTTGGGTTGGTTTAACAAAGAAGATGATGGAAATATGGTTTAGGATGGGGAAAATGTTTGTTAAACTTCTTGAAAAGTTATTCATGCTTTACTTATTTCTACCGCTTTGAATCTACTTTTATTACTTGTCAAAAGTCATTTCATAAATATACCTTGAGCTATTCCTTTGTACCAAGCCATGCATATAGTATATTAGCTTGCATTACGTGCATGACTTGTCGAGTACCAAGTACTCACCCTTGCCTCAACACAATACCAGTTGAAGAGGAGATTACGCCGGTTCGGGAGGATTTCCAAGAAGACCCGTCTACTTAGGGATGCGAGCCCGGTCGATTACTGTGGTATCTTTGGATGGCGCCACGAAGTTTATTTGATTTTCATTCTTTGTTATTTCTCTTTTTAAAGTTTCGCCTTGCAAGGCATATATTTGTAACTCGGCCATAAGGTCGAGTAACCCTTTGATTATTTAAATAAAGTACTTTGATAGTATCGTTTGGTATGATTGTGATATATACCGATGTTAAGACTGTGTGCACTAGCGCGTTCCTGGACTAGTGCTGAATACACAGAGGGTCCGGATTTGCAAATTCGGGGTCCCGACAAAATGACCGGGGTCCCTAGGGAGGTGATCGAGCACCGATTGGCAACGCTCCCTGGAGCGCACCCGGTTCGACAAAAGATCCGGCGGCAGGCGCCAGAGCGGCAGGACGCCATTCGGGATGAGGTGGAGAAGCTTTTGTCTGCCAGGATTGTGCGGGAGGCCACCTACCCGGAGTGGTTGGCCAACCCCGTGCTTGTGAAAAAGTCCAATGGGAAGTGGCGAATGTGCATCGACTTCACCGATCTCAATAAAGCCTGCCCCAAGGACCCGTACCCCCTGCCACGGATAGACATCGTCGTCGATTCCACGGCAGGGTGTGAAGCCCTGTGTTTCCTCGACGCCTACTCCGGGTATCATCAGATCAGTATGGCGCAGGAAGACGAAGAAAAAACCGCCTTTGTGACTCCTCTCGGTGTATACTGCTACGTCAGGATGCCCTTTGGGCTGAAGAACGCCGGTGCCACCTATCAGCGGGCCATGCACATTGTGTTTCGGCCCCAAATAGGGAGGAACCTCGAAGTATATGTTGACGATCTGGTAGTAAAAACAAAGAAGGCCGATGAGCTTGTCCAGGACCTAGATGAGACCTTCTCTCGCCTCAGAAAATACTGTGTAAAGTTGAATCCCAAGAAGTGCGTGTTTGGTGTCTCATCAGGAAGTCGCTTGGGTTCTTGGTCTCCAGCCGCGGGATCAAGGTCAACCCAGAAAAGATAGAAGCAATTGAGCGGATGCAGCCGCCTACCCGCCTCAAGCAACTGCAATGCTTGACTGGTCGGCTGGCCTCCCTTGGCCGGTTCATAGCTCGGCTAGGGGAGAAAAACTGCCATTATTCAAGCTGTTGAAGAAGACCAACTCGTTTGAATGGACCCCAGAAGCCCAGCAGGCGTTCGAAGGCTTGAAGCAGTACCTCTCCTCTCCCCCAGTGCTGGTCGCCCCCGAGCCGGGTGAGCCACTGCTGTTGTATGTGGCGGCTAGCCCCTCCGTAGTGAGCGCGGCGCTGGTGGCAGAGCGAGAAGGCGTCCAACGGCCGGTCTACTACGTCAGCAAGATGCTTCATGACACAGAAACAAGGTACCCTCAGGCTCAGAAGATGGTCTATGCTGTGGTGGTGGCATCAAGAAAGTTGCGGCACTATTTTCAAGGGAGAGAGATCACAGTGGTCTCCTCATACCCCCTGCGCAAGATCCTCCACAACCGAGAAGCAGAGGGCCGCATCGCAAAGTGGTCCGTCGAGCTGGGGGAGTTCGGTGTCAAGTTCGCTCCTCGTACCGCGATAAAGAGTCAAAGGCTGGCGGACTTCGTCGTCGAGTGGACTCCAGCTGAGTCCGAAGCCGATGAGGTCCCCGCGCCCTCCCCCTGGACGCTCTTCTTCGACGGGTCCTTCAGGCTTGAAGGCGCGGTGAGGTTCTCTGGTCTCTCCGGCCAGGACCTCCTCAAATGCGTGGTCGCCCTCGACTTCAAGGCCACTAACAACGCCACCGAGTACGAGGTTTCTTTGGTGGGCTCAGGGCCGCGACCATCGGTGTCCGGCGCCTGCAAGTAAAGGGCGACTCCCTGCTGGTCGTCAATCAGGCAAGGAAAGATTTCTCCTGTCCTGACCCCGTCATGGCAGCGTACCTGGCGGAGGTCAGGAAGTTGGAAAGGCATTTCGAAGGGTTGGGGTATACTCACATCCCCCGGCGCGACAACCATCTGGCGGACGAGCTCGCCCAGCTCGCCTCAACCAGATCTCCTGTGCCGGTCGGGGTCTTTAAAGAAAGACTTCCGCGACTGTCCATCGCAGCCCCCGTTTCTGGCAGGGACGATGGTGATGCCGCTCCAGCCCTCGCCTCTGGAGGGAAAGTGGTTCCGGCGGAAACGCCCGGCCAGGTGGAGTACCCGGACGACCACCTCGTGGTCGCTGTACTTGACCGGGAAGGCACATGGATGGATCCGATCCTGGCCTACCTGCGGGATCAGGTGTGCCCCGACGATGATGCGTCAGCAGAGAAGGTAGCGCGAAAGGCCAAGTGCTATACCCTGGTGGGCAGGACTGTCTGGCCGGGTAAGAACGGAATTCTTAAGTGCATCACTCGGGAAGAGGGGAGCAGCTTTGCTTTCGATATCCATGGAGGCGTGTGCGGGAGCCATGTGTCGGACGAACGATGGCGGGAAAAGCTTCATCAAGGGTTCTATTGGCCAACCGCCCTCAGGATGCTGCGAGTGGTGAGGAGATGCGAGGCGTGCGATTCCACGCCAGCAGATCCACCAACCACCCAGGCCTCGCAAACTATCCCGCCTCTTGGCCCTTCGCGGCCTGGGCCGGATATCCTGGGCCCGTTCCCGCGGGCCACAGGGGCTACACCCACCTGTTCGTCGCCATCGACAAGTTTACTAAGTGGGTGGAAGCCGAGGCAGTAAGGTCCATCACCGCCGCAGTTGCGGTCAAGTTCATGCAAGGGATTTTCGCCCGTTTTGGGGTCGCCAACCGCATCATCACCGACAACGGCACACAGTTCACCAGCGCAGCCTTCTTGGATTTCTGCGAAGAAATGGGCACCAAGGTCTGCTTTGCCTCGGTCGCCCACCCCAAGAGCAACGGCCAAGTCGAGCGGGCCAATGCGCTGGTACTGAAGGGCCTCAAGACGCGGGCATTCGATCGACTCCACAAGCGCGGGGCCCGATGGACTGAAGAGCTTCCGGCAGTACTATGGTCACTTCGGACTACCCCCAGTCGGGCCACCGGGGAAACGCCCTTCTTCCTGGTCTACAGCGCAGAAGCTGTTCTCCCTTCGGAGCTGGAGCTGGGATCACCGTGCGTCGCTGCGTTCGTGGAAGAAGACCAGTAAGATCTGCGTCGGGACGACGTCAACCTCCTGGAAGAAGCGCGAGATCAGGCGGCATTGCGCGCTGCAAGGTACCAGCAAAGTCTCAGACGGTACCACGCCTCCCGGGTCAGCGAAAGAACACTGGCAGTAGGCGACCTGGTCTTGCGAAGAATCCAGTCGCATGCTGGGTCGCATAAACTGTCTCCCCAGTGGGAGGGACCTTTCAAAGTGGTCTCAGTCTCTTGTCCCGGGGCGGTCAGGCTGGCCACTGAAGACGGCAAAGAACTGGCGAACTCCCAGAATATAGAAAATCTGCGCAAGTTCTACCCTTGATCGGTTGTAAGTCCCAGGCTCCGTTCCCCGACCGGCCAGAGTGTGTCTTCCTCTCCGCCGCGGGTCGGGGGAGGCCTTCTGTTTGAAATTAAATATTCACTCTCTTTATCCGAAATAGTTGTTCTTCCTACCCTCTTTTCGGTCTCTTGTCCACTGTCGGGCAGTGCCAGGGCACTTGCCTCTGGTACCCTGCAGCCCTGCAAAAGCCCAATAGCAAAGGCGGAATCGCTAAGTGAGAGCGGTGCGCGGAAGTGGGTGATTGGATGGCTAGTTCAGCACGATCCCCAGCACGGTCATGACACTCCGGGTGTCCCCGTGGGGGTCGACGACTTGAACACCATTGCCAAGAACCTAAGGTCCTGCCCCGACTCGCTAAGCGTTCGTTCTCTAGAGGCTATCTGGGAGGCAAAATTTTGTTAAGGCAAGGGGTTCGAGGGAAGTGATTCCCTGGCGCAAGGCCTTAAGTCTTTAAGCGGCCACATGTTGGCTTGCGCGGAACAGGAAAGATTAGGGCAAAAGAGATCTTTAAGAAATATAGCGGGAGCTTGTGCTCCCGTTTCATATAAAAAGTTTTGCATCTAAAGTCTTTACAGGTGAAAGACAAAGGAAATAAACTAAGCTGCTGGGGGATCTTCCTCGTCCTCCGCCGCCGCTTCGGCGGCCGCCACGTCCTCGTCAACTGGGTCGACGTCCAGCCTCATCGCCACGTCTTCCGCAGCCTCCACTGGGGTTCTCCATCGCCACCGGTGTCGACAACCTTTCAGGCGTCGTGGACCCGCTCCTCACTTTGCGCTTGATCACCTTCGATTCCCTGGACCGTGGCCGCGGGGTCGAAGTTGGGGTCGCGGCTGGCGCAGCAAGCCAGCACGAACTTCGCCGTGACCGCTGCAACCGCGCGTCCCTCCTGGGCGGACCAGGCGGTGAGGGCGGCGGGCAGGTGCGTGAGGAAGTCCGCAGTCCGGCCAAGGCAGAACGCATAATGCCGTGGCCTCTCCTCCCGCGGACACGGATGCTCCAGTCCCAGTGGAGCAAGACTGGCCACCGTCCGGTCGAAGGCGTGGCGCAACATCTCTAGGGTATCCACCTCCGACTGGGCCCGATCGACCCTTTCTGCCTCCAGCTCCGCGGCGAGCTCTTCGGCGCGGCGGGCGCTTTGCTCCCGCTGCTCTCGCTCCCGCCGCAGTTGCACCTCCAACCCCGCTCCTCGTTCACGCAAATCTTCCACCTCCTTGCGGAGGCGGTTGATTTCAGCTCCCACCTCCGCGAGCCGCTCCTTGCTTGTCACCAGACGGGTGCTCGTGCTGGAGTAGAGCTCGCTAAGAGCCGCCAGCAAAGCATCCGCGTCCGCCGAAGGAATGGAGGCGAAAGGGGGATCCGGGGTAGGCGCGGGGCCGAGTGGGCCTAGATCCTAAAGGACGGCGGCGGCGAATGCGCTTGGGGTCGCCCTCCACCGCTGCCTCCGGGGTCGGCGACCCCGGGTGGCACGCCCCCTGCAGCCACGGTGCCTGGATCGACCCCGACTTGGGCGGTGGGGATATCCAGGGCAGGAACCCTGAAAAAAGGAGAGAAGTAAGTAATGGTAAGATACAGATCGAAGGGACGTAACCTTCATATTGTTGTACGTTTTTGAATGAGTACCTAGGTGACGGCCTCGGGAATCGGGGCACGCTTTGAGTAAGACCCGGCCCCGCAGTCTTTGCCGTGTGATCCTAGCGACCTTAGGCTGGCGGCGGGGAAGGATCGCGCATGCCGGCCGTGTGGAGGAAGAATCGCCGCCATCGGCGGCGCGGCAACCGTAGCTTGTCGGGCGGCCGAAGCGGTGGCTGTTGCCCACCATCGAGCCGGCGGAGGCGAAAAGGAGCCGTCGGAGGGTCCATTGTCGCCACCCCAGCGGGGGCGAAGAAGGACGAGGTCCCGGCGGTCGATGAACCCCCCGCCACCACCGAGGAGCCGGCCGCTGCGGCGGAAGAAGCCCCCGCGGCCGCCGCAGAAGATCCGCCTTGCCGAACCAGGCGGGGCCTTTGGGAGCGACCACCGTTGGCGTCGTCGTCGTCCGGACGCCTACATCTCACTTGGTCACCCCTCCCCTGACCACCGGCGGGAGGAGGGTCCCGGATTGTCAAAGGTGCGGCCAGACACGCTTGGGCGTGCCCATGGCGTCCATCGACGGCATGGCACGGATTATCGCCGCGCGCTCCCCCGGCGATAACCGGCAGAGCGGAACCGCGCCCTCCGGAAATGGCGGGACGGGACTGACAAAGCCCAGCTGCGCCATCCACCGGTCGATCACGTCGGTAGCCAAGTTCTCGGCGGCTGACAGCGCAAAAAGAAAAAGGAAGCCCCAGGAGGCAGAAATACTGTCAGGACCAGATTCGGTCAATAAAGAAGAAGGACAAGGGATGATTCAAGGTGAAGCGGGTTACCTCCGACGATACTCCGGGTCCCGTCGCCCTGGCCCATGTACTGCCAGGCGGTGACGCGATGGCGCGAGGCACGACCTCCGAAAGCGAAGTCCCGAATAACCATGGGCCCTGTCAGGCCCGCCGTCCGTAGCTGGTCAACACGGGCTAGCATCGCCTGGAGCTTGGGCGTCTCGCTCACTTGGGCCCCCCAGTTGGGGTTGTTGACCGCCGGACCAGACGGAAGCTCCAGCACTTCAATGCCGCTGTCGTCCTCGACGTACAGCCACTCTTCGTGCCAATTCCTCCAGCTGGACCGGCAGTCCAGTGGAATGTAGAGCGATGCGGTCCCGTCGTGGAGCCGCAGATGGCAGCTCCCGGTGACAGGCGAGTTGCCGCCCGTGGCCCGAAGGGTGTAGAAGAAGCGAAAAAGCAGGAGATTGGGTAACACTCCTACGAACATCTCGCAGAAGTGGGCGAAGGCAGAAAGGAGGATGACGGAGTTGGGGGGAAGATGGATATGGTGAATGGCGTAGAAATTAAGAACAAAAAGATAAAAATCAGAGACCGGTGGCAGCAGGCCGGCCAGAAGCTGCCACCCGAAGAAAACCACTTCCCCAGGTCGGCAGCGGGGCTCGACGGTCCCGGCGCGGACGCGGAGGGCGCCCACGGTTATGTTCCGGGAAAGCCTGGTGGCAACCTCCTCCTCGACGGACGAGGAGGGGAGAATCGGAGCCATCGAACGCAGAAGAGTACCGGGACGCGTCGGAGAAGAAGGGGAAGCAAAGGGCTCCAAAGCGGTGAGGAGAAGCAGAGCGAGGGAAGTTAGAAAGAGGCAGAACCGCTCCCCTCCCTCGGTCGACCTCTTATAAGGTTGCAAGGGAGGGATCGGCGGGAAAACCGAAAGGGCGCGGCGGTTCGAAAAAAGAAGTCCAAAAGCCCCATTAAGAGGGCGCGTCCCAAGGGTCGTGCGCCAGTTGCAAAGCGGGAATAACTGCACAAACCGCCTTGAGAACCGGAAGAAACCAGAAGGTTCCTTGAAGGCCGCGGGGCGTGCGGGCTTGTTAATGGCCCCACCCGGGAGACTAAGCGGTTTCCCGAGGGGCATTTCAAAGAAGGAAAAATGAAGATGGTAGGCCAAAAAGCGCTCCCGGGTGGGCCCGGGGGCTACTGTTGGCGTATTTTACGCCAGGGTCCCCACTCCCCCGCAATAAAAGAGACCGCCGGGCGGGCAGGGTGTCCGGGCACACCGCCGCAGGCAAGCAGCAACTCCCCGGCGTGGTCGCCCCAGTGGACAGGTGGCGACCAGGCCACACCACTGGGCGCCCAGGAAGGTGGTCGCCCAGTGGACAGGTGGCGACCAGGCCACACCACTGGGCGCCCAGGAAGGTGGTCGCCCAAGGGCGAGTGGCGTCGAGGCCACGCCCTAGGCGACGGCCGAGGTGGTCGCCCGGTGGGCAGTGGCGACCAGCCACACCACTGGCGCCAGGAAGGTGGTCGCCCAAGGACACGTGGCCAGACGAGCCACGCCCCTGGCGTCCACCCCCGAGGCTGCAGCACCCGGATCAAGGGTATTTAATGCGAATCGTGCGCATTAAATGCAAAGCATGGAGAGTGCAGTATGGCGGCGCGTCTTCCCCAGGCGTGCATTAACTGCGTGTGACATCACGGCAGCACCTCACCCCACGGCCAGGCAGGTAGCGTTGGCGGGCGTGGGGCCGGCGAGGAGTGTGGCGGCTGCGGCAGATAATGATGGGATGTAAGAACAGCGACGCGCATTAAATGCGCCCGTGCGGTGTAATGAGTATGACTTGCGGTGTAAGCCTCCCATGCGCCCTTGACCCAAGTATAAAAGGGAGCCGGGGTGCAAGGGAGAAGGGGTTCGACTCATCATTGGTAGGTCTCGTATCCTCGACCAAGAACACAAGCAATAACAAGAAAGGCAGGACTAGGGCTGTTACTCTTCGGAGGGCCTGAACCTGGGTAAATCCTAGCGTCCCCCGTTCCCCTGAGCTTCACCGATACCCCGTTCATCTTCCTTCCACCGGCGATAACACCGAAATCCCCCCGCCCGAACCTTATAAGCACCCGATCCGGAGGTGCCTGTTGGCTAATACGCCAACACAGGCCTTGTGCAATTCACAATATACATAAGTGCTCCAATAGCGCTTAAATATGTGACTTCAAGTCCTAATACTTCTTCATTTCCCATCCTTGGTCTGAAAAGGTCTTTATCCACTTTAAGAGATCTTATTACCATGAGGGTCTTCAAAGGATGAGATTTATTTATATTAAAATTTTCTAATACCTTCTTGGTATAGGTAGACTGGTTTATAAAAAAACTTTCGGAAAAATGCTTTAGATGTAGGCCCAATAATATTTGGTTTTACCCAAATCTTTCATCTCAAACTCCATCAAAAAGTAAGAACTTGCTTTCTTTATCTTCTTTGTGGTTCCAATGATATTCAGATTATTGACATAGACTAAGATGATAATTCATATAGTGATTTCTATAGTTTGACGCTACACATGTTTCGATTTTCTTTATTAGGATCCAGAATTTTGACTCCTTTAGGACTATATACTATTTTGCCGACTCCATACTACATCCATACAGGAGTAAGTTATTACTCCGCCCGGAGCCCGAACCTGTCTATATCGTGTGCACCGTTTGTGCTTGACTCTGCATATTTGAAGGTCCCGAGTATATAATTTTATTATGATTCACTAACCTTCAACATGGACGGGGATGGGCTCCTTTACCTAAATTTGAGAAATGGATTGAGAAAGCTTTTGCAGCTGTGATTTTGCCCGTGCCATATACAGCTTCCCAAAATCTTAGATCAAAAACTAAATACATAATCTGTTGGAGATGGCCTTACTAGAAGTGGTACGAACATGATGCAACCAAGTTTCATTCTCTCGCATAGAGTAGAATCAAGTAAACGCATCATTCCATTTTGGCATAACGTGCGTTTAATCGTGGCCTCGTGGGTGAATCTCATCCGGGCTTGCTGCAGTCGAATCATAGGCAACGATGGTTATTGGGTGTAAAACTGTAAATAGGAGCGGTGAATCTCTGAGAGGCTCGTTGCTGCCGAATCACAGGCAACCAATTTCAAATTTTGTTTTCGATATATTTCTTGGAGGTGGTTGAAATCCGAAATCTCGGCGAGATTTCAGAATTTTAAATAAAATTTGGATGAAATTCAAAAACCAAATTCAAAATTCGATCGTTTTTCAACAAAGATATCCGAGATTTCGGCTAAAATCACCGATATTTCGTTCAAACTGAAATGACAAAAAAATGTCAAAAAATTTTGAATTTTTTTGTAGATGATCTTGACTCCAATTGCAATCAAATCTGGCCAACAAAAATCAAAATCCATTAAAAAAGCGGCCGAAATCACCGAGATCTTGCCGAGATTTGAATAGTTACTGTAGTATTTTGAATTTTTTTTAAAAAAATTACCCGGCCGAGATTTAGGATCTCGGAGGTCCGAAATTCGAAATCTCGGCTGAGATTTCCGAAATCTTGCCGAGATTTGAATCTATGCAGGTGTCGGTGTTTCGTGCACCGGCAATACGAATTTCTGGTCGGAGGGGGTCGCGCGCTCCCTCTCCCGGAATGGTCGACTCAAGAAGCCTGGTGTTTATACTGGTTCGGGCTGAACGTCCCTACTCCAGTTCGCTCGATATGGTGTATTGCTCTTAGCGTCGAACAGTTACCTCAGGAATACAACGAGAGTTGGTCTCGGTGGGTTGTTTTTTTGGGTTCTTTCCCTCGTAGGGCCCTGCCTCCTTATATATCCGGAGTTGGCCGGTCTACGCGGAAGTTCCGAGGAAAAAAGAGGAAGGGGTGCCGTCTGCCCTGGAGTCTGGGTTCCGTCTTGTCGTCCGACCTCTTTCTCCCCCATGCCGGGTTGGTAGTCCTGCGGTGAGCGGTCTCACTGATGTCAGGATGACGGTACATTACGTGCACTGTCGGCTTGGCGATTTTAATGGTGCTTGACTTTAGCTCGGCCTCGAGGGAGGGCGCTTCCCTCTGCGGCGTGTCAGATGATGGGACGGGGGCTTTGACTTCTTCGGTGACTCTTCTGACAGTCTCGGGAAGGCGCCACCTAACTTGGCGCGCACGCCGGGCGATGCCATGCGCACGGGGCGCTTGTCTGACACCGGCGTGGGCCCCGCTCGCTTGAGCGCTGGTGGAGCGGACTGCCCGTACGGAAGAGGTCGGGGGCATTCCAGCTCAAAACGGCCCTTTTGGGCGAGATTGCTCGTTTTCGAGCAAAATAGCCACTTTGGCCATATTCCACAATTTAGGGTTTATTCATCAGTTAGCTATCAGAATGAGTCATTTAGGGTCATATAAGCCTAGTGAAGTCTAAAACGTGCTCCTCGCGCAAGCGGAATCGAGTTTGAGCCATTTTCGGACCTTGTGCGATCGGGAGCGTATTTAGCGACCCAAAATGCGCTTTCGATCGGAATTCGTTATAGGTTAAGTGAATTTCGGTGGGGTAAGGCCCAGATAGGTCCTAAATACCCTAGACTACCTGGTGGAACAGCCTGGAGAAATCGCAAATCGATTACGTGCGTTACGAACAAAATGGCTTTTGCCCTACGGTGAATAGTGCCATTTTTCCTTTTTTCTGAATTTTTCAGCTTTTCTGATTTGGTTTTTGCTGTTTTGGCTCCCGGTCGATCATTGTAATCCCAAATGAGTTGCGACAAGTCCTGTTAGGTGTGTTATACCTAATTCTAGGTGTTTAACTAAATTTATTTGAATTTTTCTTTATTTTACGCATTTTATTCACTTTGGCGAGAATTTCACTGAAATCGCCTCATCGGGTCGCGATTACGCCGTTTTTCGTGTTTTGATCGTTTCTTTTCTTTCTTAGTATCTAGATGAGTTCCGTTTGGTGTTAAGTTGGTGTTTATGCAGTTGAGGTCGCTTTTTGCTAATTTATTGCTCTTTTCGCCGTTTTTGCTGATTTTGATCGAATAGAGCCGAGCGGGTCGGGGATCACCTCAAACACGCCAGAACTCATCCCGAACATCGTCGAGGAAGAGCAACAAGACAAGCACCTCCTTTGACCATCTTGAAACCTATATTCACGATGTTTACTTTGATTTCTCAAACTATATGCATTGTTTATATTCAGTAAAGTGTTAGTTTGTGGGAATGGTAGATATACCCTGATTTGGTGGTTTTTCCTCAATTAAATTCCCAGAGTTCATTGATAGCCTTAGTAGGGTTGGACAATTAATAAAATGTCACTTGGGTATAAACGACTTAGTAAATGCATATGCTTAGACACTGCAATAGAAATGAGCAAAGTCAGTCATTTACCAAATGCTCAAAACTTATGATAATTGTAACTGGTTTTGGAAATGTGACTTGTAAAGGTAATTTGATAAAAATGTGCAGTGTCTAGTTGGTAATTAGACTTGGCGGGAGGTATAATATGTGCTAGTTAAACATGATGGCGATTGGTTGGCGAGTTAAGTGGAGTTCCCCGCTTGAGTCATTAGGCAAAAATATAAGGACCGAACTTGTGACGGTTTTGAATGAACACTGCGTGCAACCGCGCAATGCTTTGGGATGGGGCAGCCTATTCTAGTACTTGTATTGTGAGGGGATAGCCTTGCGTGTTGGTAGGCCGAAGTGTGGACCTTTTCTCGTGTTGAGCGATCCAAGCGCGGTGTGTGTGTCCTCACGACCCGCCGTATGCACCTTCGTGAGTGCGCTTGTACTTTTGCAGCGGGGAATCGCTCCAGTTCATGTTTGTTGATACAACGGTGTACGCCTTGCTATGGGATAATGCCGCGGCAAACAATTCGCCGTCGTCACGATGGATATTCCATGGTCGCCTGAGTGTTGGTTGGCCTCTTATCGCCATAGCAGTGGGTTTTACCGTCACCGGTCTTTGAGGTGTGGCTATAACCTCAACGATGGGAAAGAATAGATCATTCTTGTATATCGGATACCTCGTGTATCGCGTGTACCCTGGATGACAGGGATGCAAGTCTGAGTTGTGTTTGGGTAAAGTGCGCAAACTCTGCAGAGTATCAAATAATTCTAATCGATTAGCCGTGCTCACGGTTATGAGCAAATCTTCTTTAATCATATCAAGTATAGAAATTTGGTTCGGTTTTGAAAATGAAAATCTATTTCGGAGTCTATCTAAAGTATATGGATTGATATGGTACTTGATGGATTTATGAATGAGTGAATATGGTATTTGGAGGATTTATGAATATATGGATGTCAATTCGTATCTCAACTGCGATCATGGATGGTGGCAGTTGAGAGACTCAAATGTTACATATATTGTAAATATGTTTTATTCAAAATCTTGTCTTTCAAATTATGTATTACATTTCGATGAACTGTTTCAAATCCTCGCTTTTACAATAGACTTAGTGTAGTAGCCATTTCAATCGTATCACCTGCATATTAATTATATTTGCATACACTAAAGTCTTGCGAGTACATACGTGTACTCACCGTTCTTTGCTAACCCCTTTTCCACAGAGGAAGGTATTGATGATGTCGGATGATGGCGAGCCCCTTTTCTCGCGAGTGTTGCGGCTTCAGAGGTCTTCCCTCGATCGAGCCTTTGTGGGGTGTTGTCGAGGCTAAATTGCTGGTTTTGTTGTCTTTTGTTTCATTGTCGTTCTATTTTGGAGTCTCAGTATTGTACTTGTACCAGATTTACACCCAGTTATGTAAATTAAATTAGTTTATCTTTCGTGCATTGATACTCGGGTTGTGGGTACGCGATCTTGGAGCTCTTGATCCAGGGATCGATGATCGATGCGTCTGAGCACCGGGTCCAAAGCTAAGGGTTCGATCCCGTCGATCGAATTTTTAGATTCAGATTTTCGGTGTCGAGGCTTCCTGTTGCTATACGGTGCTATACGCTACAGTAGACGGCGTACAGTACGGTATAGGAAGAGGGGTCCTCACATAGGTGTAGTTGGGGACCGCCATGAACTTCGCGTAGCACAGCCTCCCCAAGATGGCGTGGTAAGAGCCGGGAAAATCCACGACCTCAAAGATGAGGCTCTCGGTGCGGAAATTGTCCGGGCTCCCGAAGGTAACGGGCAGGTCGACCTGCCCGAGCGGATGGGCCTGCCGGCCCGGAACGACGCCGTGGAAAGGCGCCTTGCTTGGCCGAAGGGCGGTGCGGGGAACTCCCAGGGCGTCCAGGGTCTCGACATACATGATGTTGAGACTGCTGTCGCCGTCCATGAGCACCTTGGTCGGTAACCGTCCCCACGATGGGGTCGACGACGAGCGGGTAGCGTCCGGGGTGCGGGATGTGGTCAGGGTGGTCGGTCCGATCGAAGGAGATCGGGTACTCCGACCACCTCAGGTAGCTGGGTACGGCGGGGGTCGCCGTGTGGACCTCACGGTGGGCGAGCTTCGACCGACGCTTGTCGGCGTAGCACTCTGCCCCCCCAAAGATCATGAGGCAACCGTCGAGCTGTGGGAACTCGTCGGTCGCCTCATCACCCTTCGCCTCGCTGGCCCGCGCTGGTCGCGCTTCTTCCCTTGCCTCGCGACGTCGTGGGGTTCGGAGAGAAACCGCTTTCAGGACTTCGCGATACTTGTGTTTGTGGGGTAGTCGTGGTTCGGCACGGACTATCCATCAACCTTTCGAGCCGGTCGGGCGTCTGCGCGCTTCTTTGCTTAGCGGGCGGTCGTGGCGGCGACCATATGGTCTTCGCGGCCTTGCTTCCCCTTTCGTTTCTTCTTGCTGGAGCGGTCGGAAGGGGCGCCAGCCTCGAACCCGGACGTCTTGCGGGCTACCCTCCTCTCGAAGATGGCCCCCACGGCTTCCTCACCGAAGGCATGGTTGGTGGCGATGTCGAGAAGCTCCTTGGTGGTCCGGGGCTTCGCGCAGCCCAACTTGTGGACCAGAGCCTCGCACGTGGTGCCGTAGATGAACGCCCCGACGACGTCGGCATCGCGGATGTCAGGGAGCTCGTTGCACTGCTGGGAGAAGCGGCGGATGTAGTCCCGGAGGGTCTCCCCCGGCTGCTGCTTGCAGCTCTTCAGGTCCCAGGAGTTGCCAGGGCGTTTATACGTGCCCTGGAAGTTCCCGACGAAGAGATTCGTCAGGTCGGCCCAGCTGCCGATGGTGTCTGCGGGCAAGTACTCGAGCTAGGCTCGGGCGGAGTCCGCAAGATAGATGGGGAGATACTGGATGACGAAGAGATCGTCAGTCGCTCCCCCGGCCCGGCAGGCGAGCCGGTAGTCTTCTAGCCACACACTGGGGTTTGTAGCCCCTGTGTACTTGGCTATGTTGGTCGGAGCCCGGAACCTGGGCGGGAAGTTGGCGTTGCGGACGACGCGGGTGAACGCGCTCGGCCTGGGGCCGTCGAAGCCTGGGTCGGGGTGGTTGCGTCGCCCGCTGTCCGCAACCTGAGATGATGCCGCCAGGCCGGCGATTCTCCTCCGCGCGTCGAGGGTGGCGCGAAGGTCACGATTGTCCCCCAGCCGGTGGCGCAACGGGGTGCGCGATGCCTGGGGGAGCTCCGGGAGTGGAGCCGTCCTGGCTAAGCTCTGACGACCCTACGAGGGGGAGTGGCTGAGACGACCCGAGGTCGCGCCCGAGTGTCGGGAGCCGGAACCCTGGGCGTGCTGTACAACAGCACGCTCAACCAGCCCCCGGAGGTTCTGGTAGGTGGCCCTGGCTTCCGGATCCGTTGGCTCAGGCAACCCGCGAAGCAACATGGCCGCTGCGGCGATGTTCTGGTTGGCATGGGGGAAGAACGGAAGGCCGTCCGTCCCCTCAGCTAGCTGCAGATGCACCTGACGCGCGCGGGCGCGTGTGCCAGAGATAAGTGGCGGCTCGGGCTGACGTTGCTCCAGGTTGGCCTGGAGTCTGTCGAGCTCGGCCTTTCGGGCCTCCAGCCCTTCGCGCTGCTGCTGGAGGTCGGCGAGGCGTCGCTGGTGGTGCGCGTTGTCTTCCCGCCGGGCTTCGGCGCGCGGGAGGAGGGTCCCGAGAGTTGCGGGGGTGGAGGATGGTTCCGCCGCACCCGTCATGTTGCACTCTCGAGAGTTTATCCTGCGCGGGGGGTGCTCCCTGTCGGAGCTGAAGCTGTGGCTGGAGGAGTCCCCCAGTAGGTCGTGGAGGGAAGTAGGCGCGTAGCCAGTCATGGCCACGAGCCGGGAGCTCGCGGAGGGCGAGGCTATCGCTCATCGTGGATCGCGTGCAGTGTTGTCAGAGGCAACGCTGGCGCGCGATGGGTCTGCCAGTGAGGCCCGCGCCGGGGTCTCGAGGCGGAGGCTGCCAAGGACATCGGCGACCACGTCCAAGCTCGTGGAGGGCGCCCGGTCTAGGAGGGCGGCGGGGACGAGAACGAGCTCCCCCGCCGTGGTGACGACGAAGTCGAGGGCCCCAAAGCGAATCCACCGACGGGGCGAAGTCGTCGCGAGAAAAGAAGCCATCGGGAGGAGATGGGAATCAGAAGGAGGATGCGGCGATGACGCGCGATGCCCCTACCTGGCGCGCCAACCGGTGTTTCGTGCACCGCAATACGACTGGTCGGAGGGTCGCGCTCCCTCTCCCCGAATGGTCGACTCAAGAAGCCTGGTGTTTATACTGGTTCGGGCTGAACGTCCCTACTCCAGTTCGCTCGATATGGTGTATTGCTCTTAGCGTCGAACAGTTACCTCAGGAATGCAGCGAGAGCTGGTCTCGGTGGGTTGTTTTTTTGGGTTCTTTCCCTCGTAGGGCCCTGCCTCCTTATATATCCGGAGTTGGCCGATCTACGCGGAAGTTCTGAGGAAAAAAGAGGAAGGGGTGCCGTCTGCCCTGGAGTCTGGGTTCCGTCTTGTCGTCCGACCTCTTTCTCCCCCATGCCGGGTTGGTAGTCCTGCGGTGAGCGGTCTCCCGCTGGTCTGTCAGGATGACGAGCTGTTCCGTGCACCTGTCAGCTTCGGCAGTTTTAATGGTGCTTGACTTTAGCTCGGCCTCGGGGGAGGGCGCTTCCCTCTGCGGCGTGTCAGATGACGGGACGGGGGCTTTGACTTCTTCGGTGACTCTTCTGACAGTCTCGGGAAGGCGCCACCTAACTTGGCGCGCACGCCGGGCGATGCCATGCGCACGGGGCGCTTGTCTGACACCGGCGTGGGCCACTTCGCTTGGCCGCTGAGTGGAGCCAATTTGCCCGTCTGAAAGAGGTCGGGGCTCGACCGCTGGTAACTCAGGCCGGTAGCGGCCCATTCCTGCGGCAGCGTGCACATCACCGTCTTTGGGCCTTTGCGGGCGGAGTCGGCCGTTAAATGTCTGCAGGTGATGGGGTACCCATAGTATGGGTACCCGTCAGCAGGCAACTAGCCAATCAAGGCCATGGCAAACAATGTCTGTTGGGTGCTTGTTGAATATAGTTTTCAAAATATTGAGGTTCCGTTCAAAACAAAAAAATTCACGTCAAATATGATGTGACAAGTGGAACATGTTGTACCTGACTTTCTGTGTTTCTAAGGATGTATTTGGTTAATGGGTTGATATTAAATGGAATGGGATGGTCTTGTACCATTGGTTCTATTGGGTGAATGGAATGATTCAGCATTTAGAAAGAATATTCTTTAAATTTGTATCACTTGGTCCAAGATAAGATGGTTCCATTCAAATAACCAAACACATTAATATTTTTTTTTTGATCCATCTCATACATGTACCATTTGGTACCCTAAATGGATGACATTTTATGTTCTCGCACTTTCACCACGGTATATCTATAAAAAAACTATATTATCTTTCTTTATTATATATTTAAATATGTGTCTTAACATAATAGTAATTGATATTAAAAATAGCCAAAGAGAAAGAGTATAGATAAAAAAAAAATAAAAACACCTTAAAATTATATAATAATATGTGTTTAAAAACAGATAAAGTAATATTTATCCGCGTAATTACAAGAAAATTCCGCCGGTCAGGAAGAATTCCCAGTATTAGCAGCGGGGTGCCGGGGTATAGTCCTGTTCCCGTTCCGGCATTCCTCCTCTTTCAACAGCATCCACACGTGTCATGCCCTATGGTCCCTTCTTTTCTGTTGCCTGTTCAGCGGGCATTGCAAGATCCTATGACTATTGGCAGCCTCGTGATTTCCTGGAATAAGGAGGGTAATATCGGAAGGTGGTCACCGCTCCACGTCCGTTGCTTCGAGGCGGTTTCCCGTTGTCAGCCGTCAGCGTCGACGACGAAATCCGCACTCTCTCATCCTTACAATAGCACCCCTAAATTTTTGTAGAATTAGACTTCCATGTGGACTTGTGGTCTACTACAATATCCATTGCAAAGAACCCCTTCTTTGAATTTTACTCCCTCCTTTCTTGAATTTTGTTCTTAAATACATGTTATTCTACAATTTTAAAATAATTTTTAACTATTTTTTTATATTCCTATCATTCATTATTCCTAATATTATTTATTATTGTAGAATAGAGTAACACACACCCTTCAAGAGCAATAAATAAGCTAATAAAAGAGAACAATTTGACTATTTTTCGACATGTCTTTATTGAAGTGCAAAATCCTAAAACATCATCTATTCAAAAACGAAAGGAGTACAAAAGTTCATTAACTTGTAAACATTATGTTAAGAAACCTCGCTACCGAGTAGTCCGGGGTTTCCGAATAGATCTAAAATGGGGAACAGAAAGAGAGAGACAGTATGAGGTGGGAATTGATTCTTTATTTCTAATTGCATGTACAATAGGGGGGACCCCCTACCTCCTATTTATAACCTATTCTAGGGTTTCAGGAAGGGATCATACTAGGCCTCATGGGCTAGATGGTTTCCCAACACTCCCCATTGGGCCTTTTGCCGCGAGATGCATATGTATCATCAAAACTCCAGAAAAACCAAGTGAAAAAATAATTAAAAAAAGAGTACATAGCATATGCTTTGCTATGTTGCACAAATTGCCTCATTAAAACCTTATGTAAGAAAACTTCTGTGAAAAACTTATTAAGGGAAAAGAGTACAATTCACTCAAACTTCAATGTTAATCTTCGAGATTCACGTTGGGTACTCAAACTTCATATTTGAGATTTATGTAAGAGTATTTGAAAATCCCCCCCCTGAAATATGCACTTCTCGAAGTCTTATTATCCCAATTCCTCTAACGCACCTTTCAAAAGAAGATGCTAGGAGTGACTTAGTGAATAAATCTGTAAGATTTTCGCACGACTTAGTATGCGGTATCTTGATCTCATTCATTTTATGCATTTCATGAGCATATAAGAACTTGGGGTTGATATGCTTCGTGAGGTTGCTTTTCACATATCCCATTTGTACTTGAGCAACACAAGCTACATTATCTTCATAGATGATAGTGGGAGTTTGCTCCATGTTCAAGCCATATTACTTCTGGATGTGGTGAACTATTCTTTGAAGCCATGCACATTCTCGGGAGGCTTCATACATGGCAATGATTTTCGAGTGGTTTGTCGACGTCGAGACAAGAGTCTGCTTAGACGACTTCCAAGAAATTGCTGTTCCACCACAAATGAAAACATACCAGTTTGTGACTTACCAGTATGCGGTTCTGATAGGTACCCAGCATCGGCATAGCCAACCAAATTTAATTCAAGGTTTCTTTTGTAGAACAAGCCAAGATCTTTGCTTCCTGTGCAATAATCATCAAATGCCTTAGAGATAAATTCGCCCGCATTGTCTATTCAAATGGACTTCACACGATGATCAAGAAACACATTTTTAATTCTGATGATCTGCGAGATCAACTTTGCAAATGCATGATTTCTTGTTGACAGTAAACATACATGCGACCATTTCGAGGAAGCATTAATGAACACCATGAAGTACCGAAAAGGCCCCGATAATGGCTGAATTGGGCCGCAAATATCCCCTGGATGCATTCTAGGAATGCAAGGATTTCATTTTGAACTTTCATAACAGAGAGTCTAGTTATTAACTTTCCAGTGGCACATGCAAGACACAAAATCTTCATGATTCGGGAAATTTTTAACATTAATGCTATTACCTTGCGAGTTGTTAACTATATTTCTCATCATTCTAAGACCAGAATGGCCTAATTTACAATGCCATAAAGAAAATAATGCAGAGCTTTTAAAGACAGTCTTAAGAGAAGTATACACTGCGGGTGCATTGATTCGCGTGTAGTACAACCCAGATTCATATGAGGGATATTTTTCTAATACCATTTTTTCACATTTCGCGTGCTTCACAATGCACATAAATTCTTTGCTATTTTCTTCATTTATTTCTACATGAAACTCATTGGCGCGGATGTCTTTAAAACTTAAGAGAGTTCGAGTCGATTCAGGGTACAAGAGGGCTTCTTCAATTACCAAAGTAGTACACTTAGCAATATAATTGTGGCTCTTTCAAAGCCTATTATATATGAATCGCTGCCTGCAATTGTAGTAATTCTTCCAGCGTTCTTCGTGATCGACTAGAAGTATTTAGACTCTCTTAAGATGGTATTTGTTGTGCCACTATCAACAATGCATATCTTCACCATTTGGGTGCTGCATAATTTCGAAAGTAAATTTCTAATCAGACAGTGACAAAATAATTCAAATATTGCTTATAGAAATCTGGAATAAAGAATAAGCTGCATACTCATTCATGAGAAAGAAAATGTATGCTCTTCGAGAGCTTACAATTCATTATTTAAAAAATTCACTAGCAATCACATTCTAAAAAAAGCTTATAATGCTATGCATGCATTAAACGAAATCTGTAAAGAATGCTTTCACTTCCGCAAACCTCAGGCGAACCCAATCTTGCTGTGCTTGGGGCAAGATGGCGTACTTAAGCTTCTCGAATCGCTTCTGAAGTGCAGTCCATAACTTAAGCGCACTCCCCTAAACCATATATTCATTCTTTAGAGTGGTTGAGAGGTGACGCCGGAGGAATTGCAACGCTTGATCGTTGTGCACGGTAGTAGGTTGTTCGTCCTTCGGGGACCTTAAACCGATGGCAGCTTGGAGCTTCTTGCTCGCAAGCATAATCTTCACATCTGATGCCCATGTGAGATAGTTCTAATCATCTGATGCCATTATGCAAACTCATAGTTCACAACACCTGACATTGGCATATTCACAAGATTCCTTCATTAGATTCCTTCGTGCAATCTAATAAAGATGGTTGCAAGATTCAACAGAATGCATAAATTAAATTCTCATGAATTTCCAATAAATTAATATGAAGCAATAAATGCAAAATTCATTAAAAAAATTCATAAATGCAAAAAGATTGCTAAGGGAAATAAAACTAGAGCCAAATAATTTTCTAGAATTTTCTGTAATTTCTAATCAAATTTTCGAGTTTTCGATTGTTTCTCAGAAAAAGAGAAAAAAATGGAAAAAAATAAAAGAAAGGGGGGGGCAAGGGGGTAATTTCCCCCTCCCCCGTGTGCCACCCATCCGGATTAAATCTGGTTCTAACCGGCTTCGGGCCCGGCTTCTTCAGCACCGATCAAGGCCAGAGCACTCGGCTTGCGGAGCTGGTTGGGTCGCGGGCGCCGGCGACCTGCGGGGCCAAAGCGGGTGGGCCGTGGCGATCGGCCGCCGAAAAGAGTCAAGCAACGCGAGGCCGGTTCTGATGGCGACTGCGAGGCCAGGCGAGGTCACGTGGGAAGTGGCGGCAGCTTCAAGCATCGCGTGGCGGGAAGGAGGCCAGTGGCTTCGTGCGCGGGCCGAGGGAGGTCGGCGGTAGCTTCGAGCCGCACGGCCGAGAGGAGGCGGCTTCGGCTGGCCCATCGACGGCGCTTTGGGCGAGGCGTGGAAGGCGAGCGCCGACGTGACGCTTCGTGCACAGGCGGCGCGGAGAGCTAGGCGCCGGGCGGCATGGTTGCGTGTGCAGCGGGGAGCAACGCTTGGCGGCTAGGCGGCGCTTCGTGCGTGGCTTCGGGTGCCGGTGGGCTCGGCGGAGACCATCCAGCGTGGAGTCGGCCTCGACTACTGCGGGCAGAGGTCAACCACGGCTGCTGGCTGTACGGGCAGAGGTCGGCCAGCGTCTGCGGGCCATGCGGGTGAAGGTCGGCCACGGCTGCTTGCCGCGCAGGTGCAGGTCGGCTGCACGGGTTTCATATGCATGCATGCATTGTGACCTATGGGGCGGCATGTTAGCTAACATGCTATCATGAATGCGTGACAGATCTAAAGCTAGTCAGCTTATTCATATACATGCGTATGTACATACGTTTGACATTATATACACATGCATGCTAACTAGCTTTGTATGCATGCAAGCGTTTGGTGCCGCTCGTATATATGCATGCAGGCTGCATGCATGCATTTGGCGAAGCCGCTCCACGCTGCTGCAGTATATACGTATGCAGGTGTGCAAGCCGATAGAATGCATGCGGGGTGTGGCGTAGCTTTTTCGGTGCTGATCCAAATTGGGGCGCACGGCCGGGCGGAGCGGCAGCGCTTCGGGCCAATGGTAGTGCATCACAAGCGATATCTCTACAACCGGTAAATTTAGAACCTATTGTGATAGTGCATCACAAGCGGTTCAATAGCCACAAACCAGAAGAGGGCTTCTATAACCGGTTAGGGACACCAACCGATTGTAAAACCTAATTTCTACAAGCGGTTTGTGTTCCTAAACCGGTTCTGGACTTCTACAACCGGTTGGTAACACGAACCGCTTGTAGAAGGTTTCTACAAGCGGTTCGTGTTACCAACCGGTTGTAGAAGCCCAGTTTTTGAAATAATAAAAGGAATGTTTGTCCTACTCTTCAGAGATCACACGTGGGTGGGTTGGTTAGATGGGTGAGACGTGGGCCACGAAGAGGGGTGAGGTCGTGGGTTCGAATCCCATTCCTCGCAATATTACTTTCTCTTTTTAAGTGGCTTCTACAAGCGGTTATAAAACCACTTATGATACTGCCGCGAGTATCACTCGCGGTTCTAGAACTGTTTCTGTAAGTGGTTTCGAATCGCTTGTAGAAGTCCAATCTCTAGTAGTGCAACTGCCGGGCAGCGGCACAGCGAGGCAGGCGGCTGGCTCGGAAGGCAAGCGCCGGCCAGGAGGCCAGGGAGGTGTCGGCAACCCTTCAGGAGCGACCGACGGCCAGCGCTTCGAGCGTTGCGGAGCGGGGTCAAGCCGTGGTCGTCGGGTGGACGGTTGGCTGCGTGCCACATAATAGATTAGATGCATGCATAGGGTTCATAAGAGATTAGATCAGTTTCGCATCTCACATTTTCTCACCTTTTTTAATCTGTCTCGTCGGTAGAGTTTCGTGCTGATAACGTGTTAAGAAATCTCGCTATCGAGTAGTTCAGGGTTTTCGAATAGATCTAAAGTGGAGAACAGAAAGAGAAAGACACAGTATGAGAAGGGAATTGATTTTTTATTTTTGATTACATGTACAATAGAAAACCCCTTACCTTTTATTTATAGTCTATTCTAGGGTTTCGACAAAAGACCATACTGGGCCTCATGGCCAGATGGTTTCCAACACATTATACATGTACCGTAATGAAGAGAAGACAACCGCAGGGGAAAGATGTCAAATTAAGAAACTTAATTACTTGATGTTTTAGCCTTACACTCGTCCTTAACAATACTCCGTCAAGTCACGAATGTATATCGTTTTAACAAACGTGCGTCAAACTTTGAATCATTGGCTACTTATAGCTTTAAAAATATTTATATTAGATACATATAAATTATATGTGTTTATTTATTCTAGAAATATTTTTATATGTAAAGATTTATTTTGAAAATACTTTTATATTATTATAATCTTATTAAAATTTATAAATATATACAATAAAAATTAGTAGTCAAAGTAAAATTTTAGGAACCGCATCGATATAAAAAACATATGTATTTTTGGTCTTAGGAGTACTTGAGGTACGTGTAGTTTGTTCTCGAGGAAATGCAATTAGATTTTCACACTAAACTTCTTTTTTATGAAAAAACTGAATCATTAAGCATTTGATACAATTCAAACCTCATCCAAAATATTGATTGCTAATTTTCTTTTGAAGGAAATATAAACATCAAGTTTTTCAAATCCCACGGACCACGGTCAAAACTAATTCCCCTTATATTTAGCCAAAAACATGTAACTCCTAATAAATAATAATCCAGGCCCCATTCTGAACAACACACCTCCCTCTCCCACCATTAAAAAAAACTTACCCACCCCCACCCCTCGAATTTTATTATTTACCTTTACTTCCCAAATAAAGGTAAATACCTCTCCCGTCCTTTCTCGGCGGCCTCTTATTTTTCTCTGCCAAATCTGATCCCTCGTTCCCTCCCTCGTGCGAGGTCTCACCCCCACACGCGAGCCCCATCCAGGGTTAGGGTTTCGCGACCATGGACGAGGCGGCGGCAACAGCGGCGAGGAGGAGGTGGGTGCAGTGGGAGGAGGTCGTGGTGTCGAACGACCGGGGGCGCCGCCTGGTGCACTACTACCTCCGCACCGCGCCCGGCGGCGGCGGCGGCGAGGAGAGGGAGCTGGCTGTGGTGGGGCGGGAGCGGAGCCCGCGGCACATGTCGTATGGGGTGCAGGGACGGTTCCTGCGCTCGCTGGCTGCTGAGGGAGCCGGGGCCGCCGCGCCGTCGCCGTCCCGGTCGCCGGCGGCGGCGGAGGGCACCCCGCGGAAGTGGCGGTCGAGGCGGGAGGTCGTGGACTGGCTGTCCTCGCTCGTTTCCGGTAAGATTTGTGCGCCTGCCTGTTTTGTCTTTTTTGTGGGTGTTTGAGCGGATGATTTGGTTGCTTTGCTTCGAGGGGCGAGGGCCGTAGCGTTGGTGGGATTTGGGCCTCGTTTTTCCCCGATTTGCAAGGGGAGGAGGGGCTGGGTTGTTTGGTACTCGATGCGTTTTGTGCTGAATTTTTTGTGTGTCTTGGTTGGATTTGAGATGCAAATATGGCGTTTTTATCCCGTTTCTGCTTCGATTCTCTGCCCGTCCCGATGTGTTGTGCGTATCTTTTAGGTTAGTTTCTTGTTGTTTGCCTATGGTATATTGTTTCGTGGATTTTAAGCCATTTCTGCAGGAATTCGCTGTTGATTTGGATTTGGTAGTTCGTTTTGTGCCTTATGATTTCCTACTGCCCTGTTTCGCTTGTTCTGGCCGATGGAATAGAGCTTTGCGCTAGTCGAATCGTCTGAACGAATGGTCTGCTTATGCGTGGACCTGATCTGTTGTTTCTGTGTGATGCGCTCCCATTCCTGTGCCTTCAGCGGGTTGCGGCGGCTAGGGCTACGGCAGATAACTTAGGATTAGCTTTAGGGCAAGGAATACGTTTTCGGATGCTGTAGTTCCGTCTATTTGGGCGGCTAGCCTGCTTTGAGGAAGAAAAACAAGAACTTTCTAGTTTTTTCTTTCTTTCCGTGTCTCTCTTTATGTGCATGCCACTTTCCAATCTACGTGCGTTGGGAGTTGTGACATTCTAGACTAGAAAGTTTCTATTTTTACAAGCACAATCGTCTGGCTTTAGTTTCTGTTCTTACTGCCGCTTTTGGTTGAGTTGTCTCCCTTGCCATGGTGGGTTTGATTCTTGTCTAGTTTTATCCGGAAGAGGAAGATTTGCCGGATTTGTCTACTGTTTTCGCGTAATATAGATGTCGCTTAGGTAGGGAACCTTTCAGTCTTTTACCTCTTGTGACGCAAAAAACATGTCTTCTTTGATTGATTTGATTTGATTGCAGACGGGCATGTCTTGCCGTCTCATGTTAGTATTGGAAGTCTTGTATTTGGTTAGCTGTCTTGATGGTTTTTGAGTTTTTTTTTGTGTGTGTGTCAAATTGCTAATTTGTCGGGGTTGCTTTGCGGTTTCTAGTAAGGTTGATAGGACTTCCTCATCCGACATAATTCGGTAATATTTTGGTTACCTGCAAAACTCATGCCTTCTCCTTTTCCATAGGATTATGGAGAATACTGGTACCCTGTGGAAGCCGCCGCAGGTTTCCTTCTTGGGTCAATTGTGTAAGCTTGCATTTGGAAATATATAGAGAAAACAATAGCAGCAGCCTGAATTGAAAGTCAATCAGGTGCTATTTTGATCTTTCTTCCTTGTGGCCTCCCTTCAGACCTCCATGGAATCAAGCCAAATATAATGCATGCTTCAGTAATATGCCAAATAGTTACGAGAGAGGATCCTCCGGCTATTTCTGGCAATGAGCTTTGTGCAAACGCCTTGTATGACCTGTGTTGTGCATGCATATGAACTTATATATGGATGAAGTGGCATAACAGGGCATACGATGTTTGTAGATTGAATACGATTAATCCTTCAAAATGAAAAGTTTTACCAGGGTATGTTTGCTTCTAAATGTTCTTGATCTTTAGTTATGCATGATTGGGGCCCCCTTACCTTTTGTTTTCTTTGTTGTTTTGCTTTCATTTGTATGATGGGTTGTATGCTTCCATGTTCTACATTAATGTTCCGATGCAAGTCCCGTTGTGAATTTATTATTGTGAATGCTGCATTTGCAGGTTGTAATTACGGCCCCCCCTTAATGGCTAATAGGTTCCGTGGAAATTCGAATGATGACAATGATATTGACTTCAGTGATGTTGTTGCTTCAAAGGTACAGAGTTATTTCGGGATTATTTCTTGTCTTTCTGTATCTATCTGATAATTCCCTATTTCTAATGCACACTTTTTTATCCGTGCTCAGAGTGTTTCTCCTATTTCATTAGTTAGGAAAAAGTCGAAAGACTTCACTTGGTTAGGTCCTGCAGTGTATTGCCAAAAACGATGGAAGCACTACAGATCTTTCTGCCGTTGGGGGATTACTATTTCGGTATGTCCATCACTGATTATTTTCATCTATGTTTTTACTTATCAGTATGTCCACCAAAGAACCTTCCATGTAATCAAGTAATACAGATGACATGCTGAGTTGAACTAAATAAATAGTGGAACAATGAAAACGTACAAGCATAATAGCTACAAGCTGACTCGAAACTGAAATTTGTAAAAGTATGATACGTTAGCCACAGGCTGATTTGAAACTGTTTTTTTTTTTAAAATATGATATGTTGAAACAGGCTGACTTGAAACAAATTTACAAAAAAATATTATATGTTTATGAGTTATGGTGATTTTGTGAGATAGAGATGTTCATTCTTCCTTTTACTGGGAGATGATACAGAGGTACGTCTTGGTATTCTAAAAAATTTAAAATAGATGGAGTTTGAAAGTTCCTGTTACTCGTAGTTTACACTCTTAAATGTTGAACCTTGGTTGATACAAGTTTCTGTTATCTTCATAGGTGCATAATTTTGTCTACATCATGAGCGAAGAGAAGAAGAGACTCATAGCCTATGTGGAGGATCTATATGAGGATACAAATGCAGTCAGCATGGTCATGGTACGATGGTTCGACCAAGTTGATGAGGTCGGTGTTGAATTACCCTCGGATGTTGGTGACAGAGAGATTTTCTTTTCCCTTGGACTTCAAGATCTCAATGTTGAATGCATTGATGGATTGGCTGCAGTCCTGAGTGCTCAGCACTTCGAGAAGTTTCAGAGTGGCACCAAACATTGCTATTGGCAGCCTTATCTTTGCCGCTGGCAGATCGATGATGATGATGCCAAGCCTTTTGACATCACCCAATTGCAAGGGTATTGGAGCCAGGAAGTTCTTAGGACCATGTTCAATGCAGCTTCTTCTCTGAAGGTACGTTTCAAGGTCACTAAAGGTGGATCAGGTTCAGATGGAGAGCAGAAGAGGAAGCATGATGCATTCAATGATGATACTAATCCGCAGAAGTGTTTACCTTCTGGTGGGTTCAGTTCTGATCCTCTCAACAATGATTCGGAGGATAACCTTCAAAAACAGCTATACCCTGGTTGCTATGCTGAAGTCCTGTCACAGGATAGTGGTATAAGGGGCTGTTGGTTTAGATGTTTCATCTTAAAGAGGCACAGGGATAAAATCAGGGTGCAATACCAAGATCTTCAGGATGCTGATGAGACAGGAAATTTGGAGGTATGCTTAGTGTAGTTCTATATAGTCACTTATTTTTTCCACTAAAATGGATTGTTGAGTTGATCTTTGACCTATTTTTTTTCTACAGGAGTGGGTTTCGCTGACGAGGATTGCTAAACCTGATCAGTTGGGCATACGCATCTCTGAAAGACCAATGGTTCGCCCACATCATGTGCACCATAGCAAGGGCCCATGCTCCTTTGGTGTTGGGGCCATTGTTGATGTATGGTGGAATAGTGGCTGGTGGGAGGGGATTGTATTGCGACAGGGAAATGATGGACGTCTACAAGTTTATTTTCCAGGTAACTACATTCTAAATTACTATCAACATTTATGTGCGCTTTTCATGATCATTAGCGGATGTAGTGCTAGTAATATTGGAGCTCCAAACTTAACTTCATACGTTGTTTACCACAGGAGAAAAGCGAGTAGGTGATTTTGGCCAAGATGATTTGAGGCATTCACTTGAGTGGGCAGGTGGCGGATGGAATCCTTTGAAGGGAAGGGAAGATCTTACATGCCAGTTGCCCCCTACCTCGGAGTGTGAAAATGGAGGCTTCATTAATTGCAAATTCGTTTCGCAAGACTGTAATCCATCTACAAAACCAGAACCTGACGAGAGGTGTATTGACAAACCTTTGGGCAACAATATTTCACGTGATCGTAAACGTGTTCTGGCTGACCTCACAAATGCTTTGAAGTTTGATAACCTGAAATGGCGGGCAAGGAAGCGGAGCAGAAGATCTGGCTCAAAAAGGCAGTCAGACACTAGCAGCGGTAGCAGCAGCCCGGGAGACATGGAAGGGTTCAGCCCCTGTGGAAGTTTTGTGCTGCTTAATCCAGCGCCTGACGAAGAAGTATGCAAGAGCAGCGGTGAACCCCATTTCATGGGTGTCTCTGTGCCGGTTTCCAACTTGGTGATGTCCAGATGAAAGCCTATCAATAACATTGGACGACTGACTTGTTTAATGCTCTTCCTTTCTGGATTTCAACAGCCCCTACGAGGTGTGAGTTTGGTGCATCACCTCCACTGGGATCCAGATCTTGTTGAGAATTCTGAGAGCTCACACCAAGGACTAGATACTATTGTATTTATTAGTGATCTAGAGAATTTTTCCCTTTTTTGCTACCACATTATAGGAATCGATAGGAGTCTTAACCTCTTGTTCAGTAGTGATAAAAATGGCCGAGTTTTGGTTCCAGTTTGGCAGTTTCTAGAGTCGTCATTATTTTTGAGTTTACAGCCCTAAGAGTCCGTCTCCCTCGTTAAGTTTACTCGTCCTCAGTATTAGATGCTGTGCTTCTCCTCTTTGTTGTTATGCTTCAATTTTGTTCTTGAGCCCATCCGTTATTTGTGAATTGTGCTCACTAATCGCGGCGATGTGTCCTAAGCTCTATGCTCTAGCTGTATCATGGCATTGCCTTTTTCGCAATATTATTCAAAGGCAAGTTTCAGTGCTGTTGTTGGAAAGTCGTCGTAGTTGGTGGCCGGCCGGGAAGAATCTAACCTAATCCTGCTCGAGCGGTCTGAACGTGCGTTTGGTTTGACAGGTTTCACCACCATTTGACCACTAACCTGTGTGCCTACCTCGTCATTTTCCAACCTAGTGCCTTCCGCCCTTCACCGCTCTCGTTGTAGAAAGGCAGAATTGGACGGACGGTCAAATTGTTACTCCCTTCATCTCATTGTATCATTGTATAAGGTGTAATTTCTATCAACGCAGAGACTAAAGAAACAGTTACATCACGCGAGGCTCAAGAGGGTTAATACTACATGTACGCACACGTATGAGAGACGAAATAGAAGGTTAATGTATGCATGCATACGTATAAGAGATGGGAGAGAAGCCAAATAGGAATTGAGGAGACGCCATGTCTGTATTCTAGGACTTAGAAAAAAAAACAATTATACCTTATATTTTAGGATGGAGGAAGTAGTGATGAGTTTCTACTGACCGAGGATAAAAAGGGGGAAGGAAAGGCTGAGAAGCTAGGAAAAGGACCACCATTCGTGCAAGCCATCCAGCCAGCCTGCGTCGTCGCACCAGAATACGATTCCATTCTCCAACAAGGCACGCTGGGTGTCACACCAGGAAGGAAACGAACGGCTCCTCGAAGACGAAGGGTCCAAAGCTCAAGCATCATTCCGGATCCTCTTCTTTCCCCACTTCCCTCCCTCAGTTGCAAGTTTCTACTTCTTCTACCTTTTTTTAACACTCCTCTTCCCCGGCGAGGAGCGATTCGTGAGCACCGAGGTAACCATAGCGAGCAGTGGCTGTGCAATGCCTAGGGGTGAAAATGGGTCGAAGTTCAGCAAGTTTGATCTAAATTCAAATTCAATTCAAGCCTATAGTTCAGGCCCAAATAAAGACTTGGACCTTGATCTAAGCGGTTTATATGTACAATATTCATGCACATGTGATTAAAATTAACACATAATACATGCAATACTGCGATTTAGTAGAAAAACGTATGGTCCAAGCTTAATCTAATCTAATCTAATCTAGATCTGGTCTAAATAACTATGGATCCAAAATAAGTCCAATCCATTTGCAGTTTTGGATCTGCCTAATCAAAAAACCTAAACGATCCAAAACCCATTATCACCTCCTTATGTGCTGCAAAGATCACCGTGCATTCACGCTGAGGCTTGAAGTCTCTCTTGCAGGGGCGGATCCAGCATACTATTAGTGGGGTCAAATGACCCCAATGATTTTATCAAAATCACATGTAAATTTAATTGTATTCTATTAGCATATAAGCATATATAGACTATAAGTTATTGTAATGACCCCAACGACCCCAATGATCTATTTTTCTGGATCCGCCCCTGCTCTCTTGTGCGTGCAGTTCTGAAAGCATCTAGGCCCCCTAATGATTTATTTGAAAATATTTGTTGGATTTTGGTGCTTGATGATCAACTAAAATAGTGTTAGTAGTTTTCTTCAGAAAGGATGATCAAGATTAAGGTTCTCTTATTTCTAGTTCTTAGACTTGGGTGTTGATTCAAGTCTTATAGTTGTGTTTTTTTAGTCTTCAACCGTACTATAAAGAGGGATTATGCATAAGTTCAAAATCTTGGTTCCTAGGACTTCTTTTTAAGACTACTTGAAGCTTAGGTTAAATCTTTCAGATCTCTCCAAAACTCTTGTCTTGAGTTCATATCCCCTCTTGATGCTTTTTAAACTGAACTCAAACCGAGAGTTTCCCTTTCACGCCAGACCAAGTTTTTGGGTCCGGTGTAGATAGGCTTTCTCTTTTTGAAACCAACTTCAGTGCTTTAAGGCTACAACGGACCAAAAATCCCTTACGCGTCAGACCTCTTTTCTTGGTCCGTAGCAAACTTAAAACTTACTTGGTTTCTTTGCTTGTATCCAATTCCTTTCTTAGGTCATGATCAGTAAGTTTGCCTTTTACGACAGACCAAGTTTTTAAGTCTGTTGCAAACGTGCACTTTGATATCTCTCAACGTACCACTTTTACTCAAAGCATGTGTACGACGGACCAACTCTTCTTGGTCCGACATAAATGCGTTTTTCGCTGATTTGGGTCCGTTGTACGTTGAGCCTCTTGTATACTTTGTCAAACCTTGTCAGATACAATCATTTTGAGTTGTCTTTTCAGTCTGACATTGGCAAACGGCTACTTGTTGTCAATAACGGCTATAACGGCTATTTGCTTCCTGTAGCCTATTTAAACATATCAGAGGCTCTCCCAAAATAGAACTTTTACATCTCTTTGACATCTAGCATCCCAAAAGCTCAAAAGCCCTCAAAGAGATCAAGCTCAATTCTGAAAACAAAAACCTACTTTCTTTCAGCTCCAAGAAAAGTCTAGTTTCAGTAGTTTCTAGTGAACCAAGAGACAGGGCTTGTGGATAGTCTATTACTCTTGGAACTAGCTGTTCCTAGACGGTTTTCTGGTGGTTGTAGTGCGACCTGTCCAACTGTGATTGTGGAAGGCCACTGTCTTTGTGAGAGGTTTGGACTCACCTCACCGGAGTGGTAAAGAGTCACTTTAGTGACAAATCCAGTTCCTCTGTTGAGAGTCACTGGAGGAGCAACACTTCTGTGGAAGTGCTCCAACGGGGACGTAGGAGATTTATCTCTGAACCTCGGTGAAAAATTCGCTTGTCTCTGCTTATGATTGTTTACCTTAGCTCGTTTCTCTATTATCTGTTACTTGTTCAGTGCTCCTTGTTGCTCAACCTATTACTTACTCAGATCTTTTTTAAACTGCTAAATTGTCTTTAAATCACTTAGTTATTTTTGTTAAATTCTTAAAATTGCCTATTCACCCCCCCTCTAGGCCATACCGATCCTTTCAAGTGGTATCAGAGCAAGGTTTACCCTGTTCAAGCTTAATCAGCTTGGGTAATGGCCGAGGGAAATGGGTCTGCTACTGTTAGTGTAGGAAGGGTTCCTGTCTTTGATGGCACTAACTATGCTTACTGGAAAATTCGCATGAGGTGTTATCTTGAGGCTGTAGGTTATGACGTTTGGAGAGTTACTGAAAAACCTTTACCTCCACGCGTCATACCTGAGGGACAGTCCTCTTCCTCAGAACCTACTCCTGGGGAAATTAAAAACATGCAATATGATGCTCAGGCTAGAAATGCAATATTCTCCTGTCTTAGCATAGAAGTTTTTGATAGAGTGAGCAATCTGTCTACTGCTTATGATATTTGGACCACTCTACAAGAAATTCATGAAGGCACCTCTGATGTGAAAGAAGAAAAGTATTTTGTTATTAGAGAAAAGTTCGATCAATTCAAAATGCTTCCTCATGAAAATGCTAACGATATGTTCTCTAGACTTAATCCTATTGTCAATGAACTCAAAGGTCTAGGGACTAAAGTTGATGATGTGGAAGTTTGCAGGAAAATGATAAGAGTTCTGCCTCGTGCCTATCACAGCTTGATCACTTATTTGTCAAACAGTGGAGACCTCAAAAGCTAACTCCTCTTGAATTATTGGGGAAGATCTCTGCTCATGAACTTACTTTGGTGAAGAAGATGCACCCAAGAAGAAATCTATTGCTCTCAAGGCCAAAGAAAAGATGCAAGAGTCATCCAGTGAAGAAGATGATAATTCAAGCTGTGAAGAGGATGAAGACGTCAAGAAACTGGCACTGCTCATGAGATCGGCCAACAAAATCATGAGGAGGGTAAATGCTAGAGATAGAGGAAAGGGATACACTCAGTTCTCCAAGAAAAACCCTTTCTCAAATATCACCTGTTTTGAGTGCAATGAAAAGGGACACATAGCTGCTCGATGTCCAAACAAGAGCAAGAAGAAGGGCAAGGGCAAGGGCAAAGATGAAGAAACCGAAGAAAATACCTACAACAGTCGCAAAAAGTTTCATCACAGAAAGAAGTTCTCCAAGAAATATTGGAGAAAGGGAAAGAAGGAGGCACATATTGGTGAATGGGTCTCAGATGAAGAAAGTTCAAGTGATGAATCCTCTTCTTCCTCCTCTGATGATGAAGATAGTTCAAGGTCTAAGGGGTTGGCTGGGTGGCTTTGGATGAATCTACTCCACCTTCACCTTCTCTGTCATTTTGTCTTATGGCAAGAGGCGATGAAGACAAGGTAAATGATTCTCCTTCTTATGATGAGCTAGTGGAGATCATTAAAGAGCTTAATGATGCCTTGTGTGCTAAAACTTCTAAGGATAAAGCTCTTAAGAAAACTATTGCCAATTTAAATGATGATAATGACTTGCTTGTCTCTAAGATCAAGATTCTTGAATCTAAGTATGAAGAAGTGCAAGACAAGTTTTACTGTTTGGAGACAAGTCATAATGAGCTCAATGTTGTTCATGATAATCTTACTCTTGCTCATAATGCTCTAGTCATCAATCATGATTTACTCACCGCTGCTCATGACTCTGTGAATGCAACTCATATATTACTTGTTAAGACTCATGATGATTTGCTTGTCAAACACTGTGAACTAGAAATGAGTAAGGAATTAACTATGAGCAAACCAAAATTTGATTCTACTTCCGATACGTCTATTACCTGTGATTTGGCCTGTGATGTAATTCCTACTTCTAGCTTTTCCTGCACACTTAATGAAAATTGCAAAAATGCTTTGTGTGCTAAAAGCCTCATGTTGGAAAATGTTGAGTTAAGGTCAAAAATTGCTAAATTTGACAAAGGTCTTGAAAAATGCTTTCTTGGAAGTGTCATTCTTGATAAAATTCTTGGAGAGCAAAATGTCACTTTGGGCAAAAGAGGCATTGGATATAAGTCAGATAAAATGCCCAAGAAAGATAAATTGCCAAGATCCAAGTTAAATTTTGTCAAAAAAGGCACTAAGTGTTACTACTGTCATAGATTTGACCACAGTTCAAATGTATGCATGTTTGCAAGCACACCAGAAACAAAGGCAAAGAGAAACTGCATGGTTGATTCTCACTACATGTTGTTTAAAGATTTCAGGGGAAAAATGAATGTGAAGTTTGTTGGTCCCTCGAATCTTGATAGAAAGCTTAAAGCTGTTTGGGTGCCCAAATCCTTGCTTGTTAATCCTTTTGGCCCCAAAATTGTTGAAACTAACATCCATGAACCCAAAAGCATTTGGGTACCTAAAATCAAGAAATGATTCTGTTTGTTTAGGTGAACTACAAAAGTGGTGGTCATCATTGGGTAATTGACAGTGGATGTACTCAACATATGACCGGCTCATCAAAAATGTTCACCTCAGTTGAAAAGGAAATTAATTCTAGTCACAAAATCACTTTTGGCGACAATAGCAGGAGAAAGGTAAAGGGAAATGGTAAGATTGCTATCTCTAATGATCATTCAATTGACAATGTGCTTCTTGTTGATTCCCTGAACTTTAATCTTTTATCGGTAGCACAGCTGTGTGATCTTGGATTCCATTGTACTTTCTCTCTTGATGGAGTAACTGTTGTTGACAAAAATGAAAAGCTTATCTTCAAAGGTTTTAGATTTCAAAATCTTTATCTAGTTAATTTCAATTCTAACTCCTCATGCATCTCGACTTGTTTGTTAGCAAAAGCCTCTCTTGGTTGGCTTTGGCATAGACGTCTTGGGCATGTGGGTATTCAAATCTGAAAAAGCTTTTTAAAAATGAGCTAGTGGTGGGCTTGAAAGATGTAAAATTCGAAAAGGATAGATTGTGCAGTGCTTGTCAAGCTGGTAAGCAAGTTGCAAACTCTCATCCTACCAAAAATATCATGTCCACCACTAGACCTCTAGAGCTGCTGCATATGGATGTGTTTGGCCCAACCTCTTATGCCAGTCTAGGTGGTAACTCATACTGTTTAGTCATTGTAGATGACTTCTCTCGGTTCACTTGGGTATTCTTTTTACCAAGTAAAAGTGAAGTTGGAAAAATCTTTAAAATTTTTGCAAAAAGGGCCCAAAATGAATTTGATTGCCCCATCAAGAAAATCAGAAGTGACAATGGAACTGAGTTTGTTAATACTAACGTTATTGATTTTTGTGATGAGTTAGGAATAAAGCATGAGCTGTCAGCTACATATACCCCTCAACAAAATGGTGTAGTAGAAAGGAAAAACAGAACACTTATTGAAATGGCAAGAACCATGTTGGATGAATATGAAACACCAGATGCTTTTTGAGTTTGAAGCCATCAACACTGACTTGTCATGCAATAAATAGACTCTATCTACATCGACTACTCAAGAAAACATCTTACGAGCTGCTGGTTGGAAGAAAACCAAATGTAACGTACTTTCGTGTGTTCGGGTGTAAGGTCTACATCTATAAAAAGAGGACACACTTAGGTAAATTTCAGAAAAGGTGTGACTCAGGTATTATGATAGGTTATTCTTCTAAATCTAAAGCCTATAGAGTTTTTAATAATTCAACTGGTTTGGTTGAAGAAACCTATGATGTAAAATTCGATGAATCTAATGGCTCACAAGGTGAGCATGAGAATCAAGCTGATGCAGGTGAAGATGCCTTAATTGAGGCCATGAAGAAGATGGAAGTTGGTGAAGTAAAACCTAGAGAGGACAATGATGAAAAACCAACAACTTCTATGATGCCTCAAAATGGATCACTACAAGAAGAAGATGAAAAGAATCAAGGAGTGAATCTGATAAAGAGTCATCATACTATTGCCAAAGATCACCCCGTGGACCAAATTATTGGGGAATTTAGTAAGGGTGTTCAAACTCGATCTTTGCATGCTTATTTTTGAGAAAATTACTCTTTTGTTTCTTGTGTTGAGCCTAGAACTATAGATGAAGCCTTAGATGATGCTGATTGGATTATTGCCATGGAAGAAGAGCTCAACAATTTCAAGAGAAACAAGGTATGGGACTTGGTGGACCGTCCAAAAGACCACAATGTCATAGGAACAAAGTGGGTGTTTAGAAACAAGCAAGATGAAAATGGAGTTGTCACTCGAAACAAAGCAAGATTGGTGGCTCAAGGATTTACTCAAGTAGAAGGATTGGACTATGGAGAAACTTATGCTCCTGTTGCTCGACTTGAAGCTATACGGTTCCTTCTAGCCTTTGCATGTCATTTCAACATAACTTTATTTCAAATGGATGTGAAGAGTGCTTTTCTTAATGGAATCATTGAAGAAACAGTTTTTGTTGAGCAACCTCCTGGTTTTGAAGACTTAAAATATCCAAATCATGTATATAAGTTATCTAAGGCTCTCTACGGACTGAAACAAGCCCCAAGGGCATGGTATGAGAGACTTAGGAACTTTCTACTAGAAAAGAATTTCAAAATTGGGAAAGTTGATCCAACACTCTTTTTAAAAGACTTCAATGGTGCATTAATGATTTGCCAAATCTATGTTGATGATATCATCTTTGGTTGTACTAATCACTCTCTTTGCAAGGAATTGATGAACTAATGGCAAAGGAATTCGAGATGTCAATGATAGGGGAACTTACATTCTTCCTTGGATTTCAAATCAAGCAATTAAAAGGAGGGACTTTCATATCACAAGAAAAATACACCAAAGATCTTCTCAAACGTTTTAAATTGGATGAATGCAAGCCACTCAAGACACCTATGGCAATAAACACACACCTTGATCAAGATATAGGAGGTAAGCTTGTTGACCAAAAACTCTTCAGATCCATGATAGGTTCTTTACTTTACTTGACAAAGATCTAGGCACGATATCATGTTTAGTGTCCTGTATGTGTGCTCGATTCGATCTGCTCCTAAAGAAGTACATCTTAGTGCCGTAAAAAGAATTTTCAGATACTTAAAGCTCACTTCAAATATAGGCTTGTGGTACCCTAAGGGTGCTTCTTTCAATCTAATTGGCTACTCAGATTCTGATTATGCTGGTTGCAAAATAGATCGAAAAAGCACCTCTGGGGGTTGTCACCTGCTTGGAAGGTCTTTAGTATCTTGGTGCTCTAAAAAGCAAAACTCTGTAGCACTTTCTCGCCGAGAAATTTGAATATGTGGTCTGGCGGTTGTTGTGCACATATTTTATTCATCAATCAAACCTTTCTTGATTACGGCATTAAGTTTGAAAATGTACCTCTTCTCTGTGATAATGAAAGTGCAGTGAAAATAGCAAACAATCCGGTCCAGCACTCACGAACTAAGCATATTGAGATCCGACATCATTTTATCAGAGATCATGTTGTTAAAGGAGACATTATGCTTAGTCATGTGAGAACTGAGGATCAATTGGCTGATATTTTCACCAAACCCTTGGATGAGGCAAGATTTTCAAAACTGAGAAATGAATTGAATATTATTGATCTTTCCAATGTCGTTTAAGTCATGACTGCTCATTTGTATTGTTTGCTTGTTGATATCTTTTGAATGTCCTTTGAAATCTTTAACATTTAGGGGGAGTCAAGAATGTCCATCGATGTATCTCTTGTTACCCACTTATGTTAACAAAAAATTAGCAGTGCTGATGCAAGTAAATTTTTATTGCTAAAACTTCTGCCAAAATTCTTACTATTTTCTCTCAGAAAATGAAAATAGTTTCTTCCTCAAAGAAATTCACGTTTTTTTTATTAAAAAAATATTACAATTACTTAAAAAAAAAATTATCTAGCCACTCAGCACATGAGTTCTCTTTATCAAGTTTGAGTTTGTCTATAATCATGCTTAAAAAGGAGGAACTCATACAAATCAAATTCCAAAGTTCTTCCATTTCCTTTTGCTAGTTCACAACGGACTCGGTTACTGTGATGAGTTTCTCATCTACGGCAGACCACTTTTGCTCAGGACACATTCACGACAGACTAAAGAAAATCAGTCCGTTGAAAATGTCCTTCTTGCAAAACTGGTCCGACGTAAATAGGAAACTTACTGTTTTTCTCCCAAATCAGTCCGATGTGCTCTTGCAACAATTATCTTTTATCCCTTTCTCTGATTCAAAATTGTTCTATTCTTTTGAGAGATTTGTTCTTTTGAAAATCCTATTCAAAATCTTTTCTAAGCTTAGGACTTATCTTTGCTAATCTCTCTTTACTTCTGAAACCCATCCTCTGCCTTGAATCCTCTTTCTTGGGTTTCACCAACCAAAGCAGTATAAGAAAGTTATCCTTTTCACCTGCCATCCACTGCTTTAAAGAACGAAGCACCTCCTAGAGAAGTTACGGTCTTATAGCAGTAACTTCCAGTTGGTTTCATTCCTGTTTACATCTCCACTCACTCAAAAATACTCAGAAATTACCACTCTCCTCTCTACTTCCTCTCCCGAGCAACATTCCTCTCTTCATCGAAGCAAACCCTAACCGGGTGTCAGCGACGGTGCTCCAGTTTGCTCAGAGAAGTCCTTTCAGGAAGTGGTAAGCTTTCTCTTCTGTTTTGATCAATCCTTAGCCTTAGAAATCTGTCTTAAGGTCTTTCTTCTTATCTCTGTAGACTTAGTCTGTTGCGTCAGTTCTTGCGCCGATCTGAGGTCTGAAAGACAGAGTGAGTCCTTTAAGTGTTCGACGAAATGTCTAGGAGAAAGGACACAGATAAAAGAAGTCTGATGGATAGATTGGGTGAGATAATGAAAAAGAAGAAACAAAAAACCTCGAATCCAACTCAGTCTTCATATGGGGCAGTACCTTTAGGAGACACTTGTACCCCTGGCTGTGTTACAAAGGTCACTACCTCAAAGCCCCCTAGAGAAGTCAAGCAACCTACTATGTTTGAGGCTGTCTTTGAGTCTGACTCTGATGATATTGAATATGAGCCAAGTGCTGATTTTAGCTCTGAAGAAGAAAACCTCAGTCCTGAGATTGACATGATAACTGGTAATGAGTTGGCAACTCTTGGAGGGAAAAAGTTGAGATCAATCAGACTTGTAAGTGAAAGAAATTGGTTCCCTTTTGACAAACCCCCTCTAGATGAGAAGTTCATTACTCCTCTTGACAAAACATCTTTTGGGGTATAAGAACAGACATGATGAAAAGGGAAACCAATGTACGCCCTTAGTAAACATAAATTTGTAGATTGGAATCAGATTTGCTCCATAACTGGTTCATATCACCTTTTGGATTGTGTCAGTTCCACTCCTGGTTTACTTACAATGGTGTCAGGAAACAATGTCTCATGGAATGAAGATAGAATCCTTGAGTTCTATGCTTCTTTGCTTATAAATAAAAGAAGACATTACATTCTATTCTCTATAGATGGAAAAATCAGAAAGGTGAGATCACCACACTTTGAATCAGCAATTGGAGCTGCAGGTCCTCAAGTTAACAGAACAAGGATTCATGACAAAATGTTCCCGCAAAATAGATGGAGACAGATTGGTGATATGCCTGATCTTCAACTCTCTGCACACATCTATAGAGATATCACAGACGAGAACTTCAATGCAAATAGAGTGAACAGTTTGTCTAGTGAAGCCAAGATTCTTCTCTTGATTCTAAGACACACAATATTCCCTAAGTCTGGGTATAAAGAAGGAGTTACACCAGTTTTGGCTTGGCTGCTGCACCTAATCCTCTCCAAGCAACCCATTGATCTAACAGACTATATCTTTGGAGAAATGGAGGAAGCCATTCTGAGAAGAATGGGAAGTCCTTTGCCATTCGCTCAGCAAATAGCTCAAGTATTGATTGCTCAAGGGATGGTTTCTAGGCAAGAGATAAGCAGGTCCTTCAACTGTCATTCCAAAAAATATAAATTACTCAAACTTCCTGCTGAAGTTGCTGCACAAGGGCCAAGGGTACAACCAGCACTAGATGATCCAAGTGATCATGAGGGAGACAGTGGAGATGGCCCAGCTCACGATGGAGATGATCAACCTTTTTCAAGCCATCACTGTTCAGATCATCACAGTATTAGTCATCATACTCCAAGATACAATACTCCTAGCTATCATAGCCATCCTCCTGTTACTCAGTCATCACTTCCATTTGTACCTCCACAGCCTGAAAACACTGAAGTTACAGAAATACTTGGAGATAGTTCTCAGAAAACCTTGCAACAGTCTGGTGAGCAAGATGCAGCAACTCAAGTCTATCTTAGCTCACAATCCTTTCATGAAGAAGATATTGCACACAGTCAAGGTGGACACTTCAGTCCTAGTCACATTTCTCCAGTTTCGAGTCATCACATCCTACCTCCAGCAGAACATTCAGTCATGGGTTTTTCTACTCAGTATGATGAAAATGCTGAACGTGATGAACTTGGAAAAATTGATAAACTGAGAGAACTTGCTGCTGCATCAAGGTTTGTACAAGATCAGAAATTCAGACCAGCAGCACATGATCATGAAGCAGGAGGTTCTGGAGTTCCTCACAAATTTTCAGTACATGAAAATATAGAAGAGAATCCTGATATTGGACAACATCATGCTTGGAATAATCAACCTGAATGGTTCAATATCTTTGAGACTCGATACAACTCAGACCTGAAGGCTGCCCAAGAAAGATTTGCTGAAGAACAAAGGTTAGCTGCCTTGAGGCACATTGAGCATATGGCTGCACTTCAGCAATATCATGATCAGGTTCACCAAACTCATGAGCTGATGAAAAAGATATATCAAGAACAGAGCATAATCAAGGATGAGAATTCCAAAAATGTTGATATGCTCAAGAATAATCAATGGGATCTCAGAACATGGCTCACTCAAGTAAACTCCAATCAAAACTTGCTCAAGGACAGGCTGTATGACCTCAATACCAAGCTGAATACTCAAGAGACTAAATTCCATCGTTTCGCTGACTTTTCGGAGCGTATGTTCAAAACAAATGATGACTCAATCCATGAGGTGGAACACACTCTTCGAGGATATATAGATCACTTTGATGCCTCAATGACAAATCTGGTATCCAATCAAGAACAGCTTGGGGATATCATCTTTGATCAGACAAATCCCATCATTGACTCAGTTCATGAACTTCAAGAGGGTTTTCAGAACTGGACAGTTGAGTCTCAGCCAGGTGATCCAGATTATCCAAGTTGGCATGATCAAACTATGACTTCAGCAGAACAACACTCAATGCAAGCTGCTCCAGCTCAGTCTTCTCCTAGGCACAGTGTCAGCCAAAGAGCTTCAACACTGTTCAAAAGGACTTTCTCCAGGCGCAAGAAGTGATATTCTTTTTGGAGATTTGATGCCAAAGGGGGAGAAACAAGACTAGAAAAACTCTTTAGAGTAATTCTTAGAGTAGGTCTAGAAAATCTATCTCTTTGTTTGATGGTATGTTGGTCTGAATATATTTGTGCCTATTCTAATCTGCTCTTTCTGCTGATAAGTATTATTGCTGTTCTTTCTCTTTATCTTGATCTTACTTATGTGCTTTTTACTTATCTTTCTGAGAGCAGTTCTTTTTAAGCCTATGCACATCTTCAGGGGGAGTACATTCTATCAAATTTATGCTTTCGTTCTGTCAGACTAACATTCTTTTGCAGAAGAAGAAAAGTTTTTACATCTGAAGTAAATAGAGTTGTCATCAATCACCAAAAAGGGGGAGATTGAAAGCATCTAGGCCCCCTAATGATTTATTTGAAAATATTTGTTGGATTTTGGTGCTTGATGATCAACTAAAATAGTGTTAGTAGTTTTCTTCAGAAAGGATGATCAAGATTAAGGTTCTCTTATTTCTAGTTCTTAGACTTGGGTGTTGATTCAAGTCTTATAGTTGTGTTTTTTTTTAGTCTTCAACCGTACTATAAAGAGGGATTATGCATAAGTTCAAAATCTTGGTTCCTAGGACTTCTTTTTAAGACTACTTGAAGCTTAGGTTAAATCTTTCAGATCTCTCCAAAACTCTTGTCTTGAGTTCATATCCCCTCTTGATGCTTTTTAAACTGAACTCAAACCGAGAGTTTCCCTTTCACGCCAGACCAAGTTTTTGGGTCCGGTGTAGATAGGCTTTCTCTTTTTGAAACCAACCCGATTGCTTTAAGGCTACAACGGACCAAAAATCCCTTGCGCGTCCGACCTCTTTTCTTGGTCCGTAGCAAACTTAAAACTTCTTGGTTTCTTTGCTTGTATCCAATTCCTTTCTTAGGTCATGATCAAGAAGTTTGCCTTTACGACAGACCAAGTTTTTAAGTGCATTTGCAAGCGTGCACTTTGATATCTCTCAACGGACCACTTTTACTCAAAGCATGTGTACGACGGACCAACTCTTCTTGGTCCGACGTAAATGCGTTACCGATTTGGGTCCGTTATGCGTTGAGCCTCTTGTATACTTTATCAAACCTTGTCAGATACAATCATTTTGAGTTGTCTTTTCAGTCTGACATTGGCAAACGGCTACTTGTTGCCAATAACGGCTATAACGGCTATTTGCTTCCTGTAGCCTATTTAAACAGATCAGAGGCTCTCCCAAAATAGAACTTTTACATCTCTTTGACATCTAGCATCCCAAAAGCTCAAAAGCCCTCAAAGAGATCAAGCTCAACTCTGAAAACAAAAACCTACTTTCTTTCAGCTCCAAGAAAAATCTAGTTTCAGTAGTTTCTAGTGAACCAAGAGACATGGCTTGTGGATAGTCTATTACTCTTGGAACTAGCTGTTCCTAGACGGTTTTCTGGTGGTTGTAGTGCGACCTGTCCAACCGTGATTGTGGAAGGCCACTGTCTTTGTGAGAGGTTTGGACTCACCTCACCGGAGTGGTAAAGAGTCACTTTAGTGACAAATCCAGTTCCTCTGTTGAGAGTCACTGGAGGAGCAACACTTCTGTGGAAGTGCTCCAACGGGGACGTAGGAGATTTATCTCTGAACCTCGGTGAAAAATTCGCTTGTCTCTGCTTATGATTGTTTACCTTAGCTCGTTTCTCTATTATCTGTTACTTGTTCAGTGCTCCTTGTTGCTCAACCTATTACTTACTCAGATCTTTTTTAAACTGCTAAATTGTCTTTAAATCACTTAGTTATTTTTGTTAAATTCTTAAAATTGCCTATTCACCCCCCTCTAGGCCATACCAATCCTTTCAAGTTCTACTGCATGATCCTCCGGATGAACATTGACTGCAGGCGGTGCGACCAGAAGACCAGGAGAGCTCTTCTACAGATGCAAGGTAAAAAAAGAAAGAGAAAAATAAAACCCACAAGAAATCACCTCTTTCCATTCGGCAATCTAAAAGTAAGTAATAATTAAGCGCCAAAAAAATGTGATCGTGTTCTCTTGGTGACTGCGTGTGTAACAAAGAAGACAGGGAGAGCCACGTGATCGACCAGAATCAGCACCGGGTGAGCGTCTCGGGTAGTGTCTAAGCCAGATAAAAATAGACGGTGAATTTAAGTAACTAAGCTAAAGTGGTACGGATATAGTTTTGTATTTTAGTCCTATCTAAATTCATAGATAAATAGAAAAAAAGTAAATTATAAAAAAAGGAGAAATACAATAAACATACCTCCTCCCATCTCCTTCATCCTATCTCCTTCACCCTATCTACTCTTTCGTCAGTGGTCGACGCACCCATCCGCCCTTCGCTGGAGTTCCAGCCCGATCCCATCTCTTCCCCTCCCCCTCCACCCAACCTTGCATTCCCCTCCCAACGACGTATCTCTGCTCCGGATATGGAAGCGGCAATGCCCATGGCATCGACTTGCAGGCTTGCAGCAGCATGGTGATGACACCAACTGGCGATGGTGGCTACCGCTGTCTCTTCCTTGACCTCATCCGAGTGGTGGCACGGATATATCCAGCGATGGTGGCAGCAGCCAACGACGGAAACCACCAGATCTGGACTCTGGAGGCGATGTCCCCAGCAGCTTGAGACAACCGAATCTAGGGCCCAGCTCATCGGTCGCCACCCTATCGGATTGGCCAGATCTTGGGCCTAGTTTGTCACATCACAGCTCTACCGTGACGACCTTCTTCACACCCATGGAGCCCCAGCTTCAGTCTTAGCCATTGTCGCTGGAGGGCGAGGGGAGGGGGGTTATCAACGTGGACATAGGGGGTAGACTTAAGTCTGTTAAAGTTACCCTGCTGGATTCACTCCTGGTCTCCGACGCGTTCATACCATAGGAGCACTACCAGGGAACAGTGCAACACAAGCGGTTCGTAAGCGCTTTCACAAGCGGTTATCGAACCGCTTACGCAACCGAGCCATAGGAGCACTACCAGGGAACAGTGCAACACAAGCGGTTCGTAAGCGCTTTCACAAGCGGTTATCGAACCGCTTATGCAACCGAGAGTGATACCCAGAGGGTATCACTCGCAGTTCCACGAACCGCTTGTGGTGCGGCACCACAAGCGGTTCGGAAGGCGTCCAGGAAGCGCAGTGGAGCAGCCACGTGGAGGCAAATCACAAGCGGTTGGTGTTACCAACCGTTTGTAGAGCCCCTCCATCTTTTGTGGTGAGAGATGCCACGTTTGCTCTCCACAAGCGGTTGTTGTTACAAATTGCTTGTGGAGAGGCTGTCACCTTTTGAGTAGGCTTTCCAATATGAATTTTGGCAATGAAATTAAATACAATTACAAGTTTATTTCTGCATAATCAAATATATATTATAATTGAGAAAACCATTAGTTTGTTTGCACAAATAGTATGAACTTATAATGTATTTACAAATTAAATGCATATATACACACAAGTTTTACAATACATGAAATGATGAGCACAAGCAAACATTTTACAACTTTCGAAGAGTACAAAGGTGGTGATCTTGAGATCATTTCTTGCGTGCATCACTTTTTGCGTCCATAGACGAAGTTCCGTAAGTTCACATGTCCTTATTGAAGGTCAATCTCTCCACCCCTTTGCGTAGAACTCGCCTCTGGGGGTTATAATCTCATCGACAGTGAAGCCAATAAGTTGTTCTTGGACTGCTTCAACCCGATGCGAAGGGATCACGCCTGTCTCATCGATGCCGGGCTACAAAAAGAAAGAAAGAAATAAATCTTTGAATACGTGAAGTATAAGTGTATTAAGAAATTTGTTTTTAACACACGCACCTCGTTGTCCAGTCGTCACATATCACCGTGGGTAAGATTTTGCATCTAGAGGCACACATAATAGCCACATAAGTTGTTTCCGGCCGATTGCTGTAGAACCTGGAGTGATATATTTGAAAAGAATGCAATTAATTATTGAGAAGATAAATTTTTACGCCATATATATTCTTTAATTGATATTTTGTAGTACGTACTCGAGTGCTCAATTGCACTGTGAATTCATTCCTAGCTCTTTCCTCTATTCTTCGTTCGGAACGTGGCGAATGCCCTGTCGTGCATTATTATATGAATAGTAATTATGAGTATTCGAAGTACTTAAATATATGTAGGTTGGCATCTCAATATTACTTGTTTAGAATATCAATGACAAACTGAAAATCTTGCTGTGGTTTTCTTCTTGAGTCTTGCACAATGATCTTCGCACTGTCGACATTGATAATAAGTAGGATCCAGTGAAACCTATTATGGCCCTGTTTGGCAGAGCTCCAGATCTCAGCTCCACCTCAGAGCTGAGACTTATAGACTGAAATAAAGTGACTTAAGTTTATAATTTTATTCTAAAATTAAACAAGATGATCCATCTAAACACTCTTAATATACCCGCATCTCCAGCTCCACGAATTTGGTGAAGCTAGGAATACCCAGCTCCACCAACTCTAATAATTTGGTGGAGCTGGAGCTCTGCCAAACACCCCCTATATATATGTATTGCAACATATATGTAATTAGTCATATTATGAATGTCTTGAAGAAGGATAAATGAGAGGTTGTGTGACATGTATATATACGTACATGAAGTTGAAGGGCAGAAGTATGTGTGATTTGTAGTACTGTTCTGAAAGAGCTTTCAGAATGTATTCTTCAATTTCTTTTGGGCTGCCTTTACATGTAGTCTCGTTGACAATTAATGGATCGATGAAGCCGATGTCGAAGATAGTGTCCATTCTACATCATTGTATCTCCATTCTACATACAAAGGGGATGAGTTATTAGATTTTCCAGCTTGAACTACGACGAAATTAACACATATATATGGTAAACTCAATGATTAGCTGGAAGTACTTACAGACACCAGCAGCTCATTAGAGACACGTTGACGGCGTCTCGATGGTAAAATTGGTACAAGTCCTCGAATTCCATCCATATGAGTTGATCCCCACGATATAAATCTATCTCTTTTATATGGACGGGGAACATTGTTCTTCCTTCAGCGGGCTGTTCCATGTACCATTCATGAAATTATCGCATCTTGGTTGGCAGATCCTTTATCTTTTCCGGTGAAACCAACTCCCGGCCTAGCTTATATGGCCACCTAACCTCTGCCATTGGAAGATTATCTGATGCTCCCACAGCTGCAGCGAAAGACAGCCCCGACTCTCTCAAGAATTCATCTAGTTGGTGATCTTGGGCTTTCTTGTTAGTTGCCACCGCCTTCTTAGCCCATTTCCCTTTTGTCGGTGTTTCGGGCACCGGCTAGTGAATTTGTATAGGTCGACGGGGGTGCACGCTCCCTCTCCTCGAACGGCTTGACTCGGGTGAGCACAAGATGTATACTGGTTCGGGCTGAACGTCCCTACTCCAGTTCGTGTGAGTTGGATTGTATTGATCTTCTTTTCTCGTTGGTTCGTTTCTTTACATGCTCGCCCCTCCCTCCTTTATATAGGCGAGGAGTAAGGTTACACTGTTGGTTAGAAAAAAGAGGAAAAGACTGTGCTCTCGGTCGTCCGAAAGTGGCGGGCTGATGGGACTGGCCGCCGACTCCCCCTGCCCTGCTGCTGGTCGCCGTAGTTGCTGCGTCGCTCGCAGTAAATGCGAGGGTCGGGAACTTGTGCCGCTACGTCATCGTTATTATGGCTGGCATTTAATGCGCTCGATACGCAATAAATGCCGTCGCTTCTCTGGGATATCGGAGACCTGGTCGTGATTTCGGATCTTGCCCGGCGGTCGTGACTTCGGGCCTCGACTGGCCTGGGTCGGCCCGTGCGTCTTTTTGGGCCGCTGGGGGTACCCATGGTACGGGTACTCGTCAGTAGCCCCCGAGCCCCCGGGCAGGTCGGAGAGATGCCTGGGGGTTTTGCTTCCGTGCCGTGGTACGCCTGGCTTGATCAGAGTCTTCGACCGGGTGCGCGCGAGCGCACCAGGTAGGTGTAGCCCCCGAGCTGGTTGGAGAGCAGGTCGGGGGGTTACGCCTTGTCCGGTTCTTTGCTTATTTGTCGGACACTGGCCCAGGTTTGGTCGGGAGAGTCTTGGCCGGTCTTGTGGCGCACCCGTGGTGTAGCCCCGAGCCCCGAAGCTGGTTGGAGAGCGGAGTCGGGGTTACGCCTGCTTTCGGTTGTTGCTTTGCGGTGTCGGAGAGGTCCAATCGCAGTATATTTCTGCACCCGGGCGCCCACGCAGGCCGCGGCATCAGGAGCTCAGTGCGATGGTCGCCTCGGCGGACACGTGGCGCCCGGGACGTGGCGCCGGGTGCGTGATCGGCCCGTAAATCCTGGCGGACACGTGGTGTCCGCCATACCGCCGGCGCGATGGCTGGTCGCCTCGGCGGCACGTGGCGTCGCCGTCTGCCGGGCGCGATGGGCGGTCGCCGGCGGGCACGTGGCGTCCGGGCTGTACTGCCGGGCGCTGATGGCTAATCGCCGGCAGTACGTGGCGTCCGGTCGTCTGCACGGGCGCTGATGGGCTGGCGCCCGGCGGCACGTGGCGCCCATGCTTCGCACGCTTGCGCTTGACCCAGGGCGGGGCTAGTTGTGGCTCGTTTCACGCCGGAGCTGGGCGAGTTTGCTGTTGGGCGGAGGGGTTTACCGTCTGTCCCGTGTTTACGCCCCATCCGCAGGTGTGGGACCTGGAGGGGGTGAGAGACGCGCGCTTGCCTTCGATGGCTCGAGCGCCGCTCTCGTGGAGCTTCAAGCGAGTGATCCGGGTGGAACACGAGGCCCCTCGCGAGGGTCCCCATGACGATCCCGGCATGGGTGTCCGACCCCACTTGGGGGCGATCCATGAAGAACCTTTCCTTACTCGATCCCGTATCGGACCTTGGATCGTTCGCCGATCCAGGGTGCAGCTGACTGCCGCCCGTCGACGGGCTCCGCGGGAGAGCGTGAGGTATGGTCCCGGACGTGAGTTAAGGCGATTGGGTCGTCCGCCGACCCAACTGGGGGCCCGCTGGGGGCTTGCCTCGTCCTCACCTCTTGCTCGTTTTTCGCCATGGTGGAGCCGGATTCGTTTTTGCGGCTGGTTTCTCGCACCCCTCAGCGCTGGGCCGGGCCTTAGGCGCGGTCCGTCGAGCTCTTGGACGGCCCTGGGGCTTTGGTGTTGTCGATCGTGTCCCCGGTCCGGCCTGGAGGTGGAGACTGAGAGGGCGTGGGAGCGCCTTTCGAGGTGGCGCCTGTTCTTCCTGCGGTTTTCTGACAGCATTTAACGTTTTGCGGGGGTTTGGTAACTGGCGTACTTACAGCGATGTGGCTAGGTGGCGAGACGTGCCGTTTTTCGTGGTGTGGGGCGGTTGGCTTGACTTGCGCCCGCTCGACTCCCACCGGTCCGCTTCCCATACATAAGGGAGGATGGGAGGAGTTGTGGTCGCCCCTGCTTTTTTCCTGCGATGGGAGAGAGATTGAGAGAGGTGTTTTACCAGCTTTCTGCTGCCGCCGTTGCTTTTAGCATTTCGAAGATGTGGCAGGAGTGCTCCACTCGTCCCTCTCGTGCGGCCGGCCTGGAGAGGAAAGACTTTCTCGCACCGCGGGATGTCTCCGGGTGGCGGGTTCCGGCGGTGGGGGCGGTTCCCGAGCCTCACGCCGACGAGATCGTGGCGCACGCCTAGTTCTTTGAGCGCGGGCTCGGGTTTCCTCTTCACGGGTTCGTCCGGGGGCTCCTCTTCTACTACGGGGTGGAGGTGCATCAACTCAACCCGAACGGTGTGCTTCACATTGCGGTGTTCATGACGTTGTGCGAGGCGTTTCTTGGCATCGAGCCGCACTGGGCGTTGTGGAAGTACTTCTTCTCCTGCCGGCTAGTGAAGGACAGGGGGGCGAGGAGTTGGAGCAACGAGCCGGTCGCTTTGCAGTGGCGGCCCCGTCGGACGACGGGGTTGATTGGGAGCTGCTGGAGCAGGAGGCGGAGGAGGAGGACCGGGAACGGGAGCGGCAGGCTGCGGTCGTCGAGCTGAGGGAAGCGCCGCCGCGAGCGCCCGAGCGATTGGGGGAACAGGACGCCGTTCCCCGTGCCCCTTCTCCCTCGAGGAGCTTGGAGTCCACCGCGACATCCAGGCCCGTGCTAATGAATGCGCCGGCCGCCCCAATCACGCTGCCCGTACACCTCTCCGTCGGTGGACCCCTTCGTGGCGAGCCAGAGTTCCCAGGAACCATAGAGGTCACACAGGGGGGGCGCGGGGGGCTTCCGGCTCTTGGCGTCGCACTCGGGCAGATCGGGGCTCTCCCGTCGCGGATTTCGGCGACCCGACCAGTTTCTGCTGCGTTTTGCGGCAAAAATTGTGCGGGAAGCCGAAGCTGCGCTTGGAGAGGGACGATAAGTCCGGAGATCACCGAGGCGAGGAGGACCTTTTCAATATTCCAGGCGTTGGACAAGATGTTGCCATCGGGATCCTTGAGCCGGTAAGTGCCGGGTCGAAGGACTTCTACTACAGTAAAGGGGCCTTCCCAAGGAGAGGAGAGCTTGTGCTTGTCTTTGTTGGACTGAACCTGGCGCAGAACCAGGTCGCCTACGTTGAACGCTCGACCTCTAACCTTGCGGTCGTGGTAGCGCCGCAGTGCCTGCTGGTACTTGGCTGAGCGGATGATGGCGACATCCCGCGCTTCGTCGAGCCGGTCGATAGCGTCTTGTTGAGATTCGAGCCCCCGGGTTTCGTCGAAGGCTCGAACCCTTGGGGCGCCGTAGTTTAAGTCGATTGGCAAGACGGCCTCGGCCCCGAACGCCAAGAAAAATGGCGTGAATCCGGTCGACCGGGTTGGGGTGGTCCGCAGGCTCCAAAGTACGGGAGGTACCTCAGCCGCCCAACGTCCCGCGTATCTCTTCAGTCGGTCGAAGATCCGTGGTTTTAGCCCCTGGAGGATCATGCCGTTTGCGCGTTCGACTTGGCCGTTGCTCCGTGGGTGGGCAACGGCTGCCCAATCCACGCGAATCTTGGAAGGTATCGCAGAGCTCGAGAAATTCCTTTCCCGTGAACTGCGTTCCGTTGTCGGTGATGATGGAGTTCGGGACTCCGAACCGGTAGACGATGTTGCGGATGAAGTCCGCCGCCCGCGCCGAAGTGATGGTCGTGATCGGCTTAGCCTCTATCCACTTGGTAAACTTGTCCATCGTAACCAGTAGGTGGGTGAAGCCCCCGGGCGCTTTTTTGAAAGGCCCGACCAGGTCGAGTCCCCAAACGACGAAGGGCCAGGTAATAGGGATCGTCTGGAGGGCTTGCGCTGGGAGATGAGTTTGCCGGGCGAAGAATTGGCACCCTTCGCATGTCCGGACGATTTGTTCAGAGTCAGCTACAGCGGTTGGCCAGTAGAAGCCTTGTCGGAAGGCTTTCCCGACCAAGCTCCGCTACCCGGCGTGGTGTCCGCAAATTCCCCCGTGGATGTCGTGGAGCAGCTCTCTTCCCTGGTCGACCGGGATACACTTCTGGAGGATCCCAGAGGGGCTCCTTACAGAGAGGTAAATCACGGACCAGTACAAAGGATTTCGCCCGTCGAGCGAGGCGGCGGGCCTCGGTTGGGTCATCAGGGAGGGATCCGTCGGTCAGCCGATCGATGAAGGGTTTCCTCCAATCGGTGCTGGTCATCAAGACGTTGCAGCTTGGCTTGGTCATCTCACCCTCCGGTCGCTGGTCGTCTGGCGGAAGTGCTTTCTGCGAGTCGCCCATCCGGTCGTCTGGACGATCGGGTTGGATGGATGCTTGGTGTAGGTCGAGGACGAAAACCCCAGGCGGGACCGGCCCTCTGCCAGAGGCAAGATTGGCTAGACGGTCGGCCTCACTGTTGTTCCGTCTGTAGCTATGGTGAAGCTCAAATCCCTTGAACTTCTGCTCCAGTTTGCGTACCTCTTGACAATAGGCCGCCATCCGACTGTCGCGAGGTTCGGCGGCCTTCATGACTTGGTCGACGACCAGCTTTGAGTCGCGGCCGTTCGGGGCCGAGGCCGTCTTGCCAATCGACTTAAACTACGGCGCCCCAAGGGTTCGAGCCTTCGACGAAACCCGGGGGCTCGAGTCTCAACAAGACGCTGTCAACCGGCTCGACGAAGCGCGGGATGTCGCCATCATCCGCTCAGCCAAGTACCAGCAGGCACTGCGGCGCTACCACAACCGCAAGGTTAGAGGTCGAGCGTTCAACGTAGGCGACCTGGTTCTGCGCCAAGTTCAGTCCAACAAAGACAAGCACAAGCTCTCCTCTCCTTGGGAAGGCCCCTTTACTGTAGTAGAAGTCCTTCGACCCGGCACTTACCGGCTCAAGGATCCCGATGGCAACATCTTGTCCAACGCCTGGAATATTGAAAAGCTAAGACGATTCTACCCTTAGTCCATTTCTCTTTTACCTCGTCTACTACCGTGAGCAGCCCGACCCTCGGTCGGGCCTACTCGTAGCGTTTCTACCCGACCCGACGAGCGAGGTCGAGGTGCGAACGCTCGTGTTAAAGTTCTTCGCCTACTTTTCGGAAAAACACTTGAACACGTCGGTCACTGCTCGGATGGTCCCCTCGGACCCGAGAACAGTGATCCCGGCGCGCTTCACCAGAAAAGCACACCCGAAAAGGTAGCGAAAAAGCACACACGAAACCTCCGAAGAATCCAAACACCTTTATTTCTTCCGATTCGACGGCATTTACATTCTTTAAGAAACGTGAAGTCTAAAACCAAAAAAGTTTATCTTATTCTAGGGTCCTCCTCGCCTCGGTGATCTCCGGACTTATCGTCCCTCTCCAAGCGGCCCGGCTTCCTCAAGACAATTTTTGCCGCAAAACGCAGCAGAAACTGGTCGGGTCGCCGAAATCCGCGACGGGAGAGCCCCGATCTGCCCGAGTGCGACGCCAAGAGCCGGAAGCCCCCCGCGCCCCCCCTGTGTGACCTCTATGGTTCCCGGGGGAACTCGGGGCTCGCCACAAAGGGGTCCACCGACGGAGAGGTGTACGGCAGCGTGATTGGGGCGACCGGCAGCGCATTCATTAGCACGGGCCTGGATGTCGCGGTGGACTCCAGGCTCCCTGAGGGAGAAGGGGCACGGGGGGGAACGGCGTCCTGTTCCCCCAATCGCTCGGGCGCTCGCGGCGGCGCTTCCCTCAGCTCGACGACCGCAGCCTGCCGCTCCCGTTCCCGGTCCTCCTCCTCCGCCTCCCGCTCCAGCAGCTCCCAATCAACCCCGTCGTCCGACGGGGCCGCCACTGCAAAGCGACCGGCTCGTCGCTCCAACTCCTCGCCCCCCTGTCCTTCACTAGCCGGCAGGAGAAGAAGTACTTCCACAACGCCCAGTGCGGCTCGATGCCAAGAAACGCCTCGCACAACGTCATGAACACCGCAATGTGAAGCACACCGTTCGGGTTGAGTTGATGCACCTCCACCCCGTAGTAGAAGAGGAGCCCCCGGACGAACCCGTGAAGAGGAAACCCGAGCCCGCGCTCAAAGAACCAGGCGTGCGCCACGATCTCGTCGGCGTGAGGCTCGGGAACCGCCCCCACCGCCGGAACCCGCCACCCGGAGACATCCCGCGGCGCGAGAAAGCCTTTCCTGTCCAGGCCGACCGCACGAGAGGGACGAGTGGAGCACTCCTGCCACATCTTCGAAACGCTAAAAGCAACGGCGGCAGCAGAAAGCTAGTAAAACACCTCTCTCAATCTCTCTCCCGTCGCAGGAAAAAAGCAGGGGCGACCACAACTCCTCCCATCCTCCCTTATGTATGGGAAGCGGACCGGTGGGAGTCGAGCGGGCGCAAGTCAAGCCAACCGCCCCACACCACGAAAAACGGCACGTCTCGCCACCTAGCCACATCGCTGTAAGTACGCCGGCTACCAAAACCCCACTACGCATTAAATGCTGTCAGAAAACCGCAGGAAGAACAGGCGCCACCTCGAAAGGCGCTCCCGGCGTCCTCTCGGTCTCTACTTCCGGGTCGGCCCAGAGACGCGATCGATAACACCAAGGGCCCACTGAGCCACCGAGGCCCCGGGACCTCCCAGACCTCGGCGGACCGCACCAAAGGCCCGACCCAACGTTGAGAGATGCAAAAAACCGTCCGCAGAACGGACCCGGCTCCACCACAGCAAAAAACGAGCAAGAGGTGAGGACGAGGCAAGCCCCCAGCGGGCCCCTAGTTGGGTCGACGGACGACCCAATCACCTTAACTAACGTCCGGGACCACACCTCACGCTCTCCCGCGGAGCCCGTCGACGGGCGGCAGTCAGCTGCACCCTGGATCGGCGAACGATCCAAGGTCCGATACGGGATCGAGTAAGGAAAGGTTCTTCATGGATCGCCCCCAAGTGGGGTCGGACACCCGCGCCGGGATCGTCCGCTAGGGGACCGCCCTCGCGAGGGGGGCCTCCAGGTTCCACCCGGATCACTCGCTTGTAGCTCCACGAGAGCAGCGCTCGAGCCAGCGAAGGCAAGCGCGCGTCTCTCACCCCCTCCAGGTCCCACACCTGCGGACGGGACGTAAACATGGGACAGGCGGTAAACCCCTCCACCCGACTGCAAACTCGCCCAGCTCCGGCGTGAAACGAGCCACAACTAGCCCCGCCCCGGGTCAAACGCAAGCGTACGAAGCATGGGCGCCACGTGCCCACCAGGGCGACCAGCCCACTGCGCGCCCGTGATACGGCCAGGCGCCACGTGCCGCCGGCGACCTTCGCGCCCGTACGGCCAGACGCCACGTGCCGCCGGCGACCGGCACGCGCCCGTGACGGCCGGCGCCACGTGCCGCTGCGACCATTTACGCGCCGGCGATACGGCCAGGCGCCACGTGCCGCCGGCGACCATAACGGCGCCCGGCAGATGCGGCCTCGACGCCACGTGCCGGCGCCGGCCGCTAACGCGCCCGTGATGCGGCCAGGCGCTACGTGTCCGTCGAGCCGACCAGCCGGCGCCCGGCGCTACGTCGGCGCCACGTGTCCGCCGAGCGACCACCGCTGAAGGCGCTGATGCCGCGGCTGCGTGGCGCCGGCGAGAAATATATGCGGCGATCGAACCTCTCCGACACCGCAAAGCAACAACCAAGCAAGGCGTAACCCCGACCGCTCTCCAACCATTTCGGGGGCTGGGGCTACACCCAAGATGCGCTCGCGCACCGGATCGAGGACTCTTCCCGACCAAACCCGGTCAGTGTCGACGACGGCGGCGGCCAGAACAAGGCGTAACCCCCGACCGCTCTCCAACCGGCTCGGGGCTACACAGATGCGCTCGCGCGCACCCGGTCGAATACGCTGATCAAGCCAGGCGTACACGGCACGGAAGCAAACCCCCGGGCATCTCTCCGACCTGCCCGGGGGCTCGGGGGCTACTGACGAGTACCCGTACCATGGGTACCCCAGCCCAAAAGAGCGCCTGGTAGGCCAGGCGGTCGAGGCCCGAAGTCACGACCGCCGGGCAAGATCCGAAATCACGACCAGGTCTCCGATATCCCAGAGAAGCGACGGCATTTATTGCATATCGAGCGCATTAAATGCCAGCCATAATAACGATGACGTAGCGGCACAAGTTCCCGACCCTCGCATTTACTGCGAGCGACGCAAAGAACTACCCGGCCAGAGGCGAGGGGAGTCGGCGGCCAGTCCCATCAGCCCGCCACTTTCGGACGACCGAGAGCACAGTCTTTTCCTCTTTTTTCTAACCAACAGTGTAACCTTCCTCCTCGCCTATATAAAGGAGGGAGAGGCGAGCATGTAAAGAAACGAACCAACGAGAAAAGAAGATCAATACAATCCAACTCACACGAACTGGAGTAGGGACGTTCAGCCCGAACCAATATACATCTTGTGCTCACCCGAGTTAGGCCGTTCGAGGAGAGGGAGCGTGCACCCCCGTCGACCTATACAAATTCACTAGCCGGTGCCCGAAACACCGACACCTTTCAATGCAGACTTCGCTATTGTGCGTTCGTAGTTAGTCGAGGCAGGAAGAGGTGCTGCACGGCATGTCTCAAAGTGGGTTGCAGCTTTCGGATCAATTTGCGCCTTGGGAGGTGGCATATTTGATGCGAAGTGTGTCTCAATTTCCTTTCGAACTGTTTCCTGTGTCTCCTCAGCCGTCATGTCGTATGCCCTTTTCAGAGGTTTCTTTGACGACTGTGTTGGCCGGCTAGACTGGGCCTTCTTGGTAGGGGGTAGCATCGCAGTACTGGCCCTTCATACTTGGAGTTTCTTCCTTGGAGGAGATTGTGGAGCCAGGCTTTCTTGGGCAGGAGGTGGAGCCGGGCTTTCTTGGGCAGGAGGTTGAGTTGATGTAGGAGGAGGCGGGTTTTGTTGTTGCGGAGAGGTCACCTCCAATTGTTCGATTTCTATTGTTGGAGAGGTCACCTCCACGGTCTTTGGAAATATGATGTACCTTTTTCGCCAGAGGATGATTCCGTGGAGGGCCTGTCCAAGCTTGGTGATGTCGTCCCCTCCATCAATCTCGAGCAGAAGATCTTCATAGCCGCTCGACACCTCCTCCACCGTGACCTTGGAGTAACCTGTCGGTATCTCTTTGCAGTGGAAAAGCCGGCCCGGCTCCACCGGGTACGCCACGCCATAAGCCACCTTGAGAGGTTAAGCACCTGAACGTGTAGCTCACACTCCCGACGAACTTTGATGCTGTCCACTGCATACTGTCCTAGGTCTGGCACCGGTACCATGTGAGTAGAGAGTGGGGCGGCGTTGGACGCGCAGCTACTTCGTCACGCGGAGGTGGGCGGGCTAGCGACGCCGTCGGCCTGTATATTGGTTGTACCGGCTCCCTGAAGTTTACCGAGTGCCACCTGCAGCTTTTGCTCAACAATCTCTCCGATGCTTTGCTGAGTTGCTCTGAGCTCCCTTTCCAGTAGGTTGTATCTGTATGCCTCTCTTCTTTTACTTCTTGACTGGCTCCTGTACGTATCGGCATCTTTGGAGAAACCGTATTTCCATGGCACGAACGATCCCATTCCTCTTGTCCGTCTTGGGTGCTCAGGGTTTTGAAGTGCATGTGTGAGCTCGTCATTCTCCCTGTCTTTTACTAAGGAACAGGAGCGAGACATGTCGACAGCTTGGACAATTCTATTTCCAATATCCTTCGCTCCCGGTGCCATCAACAAGCTACCGTCCTCTGCAAGGGCCCCTCCGTGAGCCATGAACCAATTCCGCAGGCGGAATTCCCAACCAGCAGTAGCAGGCGTGATATTCTTCGCCATTAGTTCTTCCTCCCACTTCTCCCATTTAGGTACAGGCTTGACATAACCACCGGTGCCAAGATGGTGGTGGTATTTCTTCTTCCCAGCGTTGATCTTGTTCTAAAGGCTCGCGGCTTGTCCTTCCTCTAACAATTTGTATTCTTCAAATGCATCCTAGTGATCCGCCAGCTTGGGATGTTGGTTGAAATCTGGCCTTTCTCCCTTCTTGACATACTTGTTGTTCAGGTAAACTTTCCACTACTGAAATTGGGTTGCCATTTTCTTCAAAGTGTATCTCTTAACCTTGTTCTCGTATCCTTCAGGAAATTTGAAGTTCTCCTTGATATCTTTCCAAAGGAGCTCCTTGGTTGCTTGCGAAACTTCAGGCCATTTCTTGATGCTAACTGGGACATAATCCCTAACGTGGAAACCACATGCGTTGTTAAACAGGCCTACTACAGAAAGAGGGGCAATTGGCTTCCCGTCATTGTCGACGTTGGTGAAAACAAACTTTGTAGCAGGCTTCTTGTTAGCTCCTCGCTTGGTTTGGGTGCTCAATGTACCGGGCTGAAAATGGACAGAGATGTGGATTTTTCATGTCAGAGCCATTTATATTAATTGGTTAAATACGATTAAAGGGTTTGTTGTGGCATTACCTCGCTTCCCTATCGTCAACTGCATCACCGGATCCACCGGCTGCGGTGTCGACAACGTTGGGGTCACCAGATCCACCGGCTGCGTTGTCGACAACGTTGGCATCACCGGCAGCGATCACGTCTAGCAAAAACTGTTCTTTCATATCGAAATTAGGAGCATCACGCCTTGGTGTCGCCATCTATCTAATTATAGAAAAATATATCAATGTATATCAATGTATATGTATATCAATATACATGTATAAATATATCAATGTATTTATATGTATATGTATGAAAAATTGTTTAAGCATTGTAGGATCGAAGTATACGAATATAGCAATCAGAGGGGGGGTGAATGATTGTGCGGAAGCTAAAACCAAATTCTTGATCTATTAAAAGTTCACCCCAAAACAGAACCAAATAATTGCATCGTTTTCGACAAAAACAGAATGATAGAGGTTCGGTAAAACAAGAATTCCCGAAGATCCAACCGTTAGATTGATCTAAAATATGGACACGAGAAACTAGGTTCCAATACGAATCGAACCCAAAAAGAATCAGCTCAATCGGACTTACGGATCAAAAGTTATGAACCTCGTAAGCTTGCTGTGACAGAAAATGACGAGAATTAATCTAACCAAAACTTCAAGATTAAACAAGAACGACAAAAGTTTAATCAACTAAACTTAGAGAAACCCTAAATCAATTCTCTAGAAAGGTTTTGATGGATCAAATCAAGATGAACCTCAAAGAACAAAAACCAATCTAGAACCAGAACAAGCATGCAACCAAAAACCAAAACAGAGACACTGTAGCAACGTGATTACTGTAGCACGCAAGGATCTGGAAGAATTGATCTTTATTTCTTTTGTCTAAAGTACTCTCATCAAAAGAGTACAAACCCTAAAAACTGAGCTCAAGCTCTCAATGCGCTTAGCTCTGTTTGATTTCCCTTCAACAGGAGACACCCCTCCTATTTAAAGGAGCAAAACACAAGGAGTTCTGAATACAATTCCTAATCAAGAAGGAGTATGTATACAACTCCTCTTGGCCCAACCTGGCCGAGTACAACTCTTGCACGCATATGGCAACCCTACCATACTCACGTGACTAACACTTTGCACGCGTATGGCCACCTGCCATACTCACGTGACTAACACTTTGCACGCGAATGACCTCCTGCCATTCTCACGTGACTAACCATTCTTCATGTGCACCATTCTCTTAGCCCGAACGTCCCGCATGACATCCTTGACCACCAAGACCTCAGTTCCTCCCTGAACCTAGTCCCGAACCTCAGCTCCTCCATGAACCTAGTTCCGATCCCGTCATCGACCACGTTCGTCTTCGAGCAATACCTGCACATGAACAAACCACTACACAATTCCGAGCACAATTCCACGACTTGACTCTCATCAATACATGCAAATACTCACACGAGCATTGCATAAAGTCCACTTCAAGCATCATGAAATTCTCACAAATTTCATAATCTCAAAACAAATCAAACACAATTCCAATTTTGCTCAAAACCCTAATCGAGCAAAACGCATTCACGACGGACCAAAAATATGGTCCGCGTACACATGAAAAAGTCACTCAAAAAACCATTCACGACGGACCAAAAATTTGGTCCTACAGACATGTAAAACTTCTTGCTTTTAAGAACTTGGTCAGAGCAAAAAAACCTTGAAGCACATTTACGACATACCAAAAATTTGGTGCATCGTTCATGGAAAAACGAGGTCGCCAAAAACATGTGTATGATGGACCAAAAATTTGGTTTGTCATACATGGGAAAAACGAGTCGCCAAAAGCATGTGTATGACAGACCAAAAATTTGGTTTGTCATACATGGGAAAAACGAGGTCGCCAAAAGCATGTGTATGATGACCAAAAATTTGGTTTGTCATACATGGGAAAACAAGGTCGCCAAAACCATGTGTATGATGGACCAAAAATTTGGTTTGTCATACATGGGAAAAACACGATTTCTTGAACAAGCGTAAAAGCATCAAAATCACGTTTATGACAGACCAAAAAGTTTGGTCCGTCATACATGCGAAACTCACTGTTTTTGGATGTTTGGTCTGGCGCAAATGCAAAGTCTCTGTTTTTGGATGTTTGAATGTTTGGTCCTTCATGCAAGCAATTTTGCAAGATTAATCCTAACCAATTTTTCAGCACAAAATCAAGCCAATTTTTCATCACATGATTCACAAGCATATCAATGTATTTATATGTATATGTATGAAAAATTGTTTAAGCATATCAATTTATATCAATATATATCAATGTATATCAATGCATTTATCTTGTGGGCATTTTGTCGAACACTTTGTGGGCAGCGAGAAAAAGATGGGTGTTAGCATAGGAGCAGGCTAACCTAGGCCCTTCAGGTGACGGAGGAGGCGACGATGACGACGCAGACGACGACGCGGTGGTGGAGTCGACGGCGAGCTCGGCTGCGATGGCGCTGAAGGTGGCGGGCGACGGCAATGGCGCGGGGACTTAGAAAATTTTCGAGTTGAGTCTGTGACGCGTGGGAAAAAGCTATTTATAAGAGCACATTTACAAGCGGTTCGTAATACAAACCGCTTGTAGAAACCCCTCTACAAGCGGTTCTTAATATAAACCGCTTGTATAAACGGGACCTCTACAAGCGGTTCGTAATACAAACCGCTTGTAGAATCACCTTGACCGCTGCGAGGGAGGGACCTCTACAAGCGGTTCGTAATACCAACCGCTTGTAGATACTTAAGAGTCAAAAAGGTTTGACGCCGTCCAAGTTCGACAAAAATCATCCCCCCTGGCTAGCGAGTGGCGCTCGAGCGTGGACCTAACCTGCGGCTTTGCGGGTTCGAGTCCCGCTCACGCCCTATGCTATTTCTTTTTTCTTTTCTCTTTTTTTAATGCATTCCAAAATTATTTAACCCCTTTAAAAATGGTTTAATACATTAAAAAAATTGTTTAATACATTAAAAAATTATTTATTCCTTCCAAACATTGTTTAATGCATTCAACAATTAGTGAGTGCAATAAAAAATAGTTAGTGCATCCAGAAATTAGTAATACATTCAAAAATTATTTAATCATATGAATTAATGATCACTTTGTCTTTACAAGTGTTCCTTCGGCGTGATCGCGACGTACGTAAGGAGCATCGACTTCTATTACATTTAGGACATTTATGTCGACATCTACCGCAAAGGGAGGGAGCTCGTCGAACTGATTATACTCTTCCTCGTCTGTGACGTCCTCAACACCAACAATCCTTCGTTTGCCATGGAGAACCACGTGTCGCTTTGGCTTACTACTGCAATCCTTTTGCTTCTCCCTATGATTCTTTGGTTTGCTTGACATGTCCATTATGTAGAAGACTTATCTCACATCGTTGGCAAGGACGAATGGTTCGCACCTATAGCCATCTTCTGTCAGGTCGACGGTTGTCATGCCGTATTTGTCATCTTCACGCCGCTTGAAGTCAGTTTGACCCACTGGCACTTAAACAGAGGGACCTTCAATGGTCCATAGTCGAGCTCCCATATCTCTTGTATGTAACCATAATATGTGTCCACATTGCCTTTGTTGTCAGTGGCGTCTATACGGACATCGTTGTTCTGGTTGGTGCTCTTGGTATCCTGCCATTTTGTGTAGAAGGTGTAACCATTTATCTCGTAGCCCTGAAATGTGACGATTTTACTAGACGGCAACCGAGCCAAGCGCTGCAACTGTTCATTTTTTGACCCGTTGACAAGGATGTAGTTTTGTAACTAAGCGCCGAAAGTATCCATGTGCCTCACTGTGATCCAATCCTTGGACCTCCCTGGGAATTTTCTGACCCGTTGACAAGGATGTAGTTTTGTAACTAAGCGCTGAAAGTTTTGTAACTAAAGATTAATAGTTGTTAGGAGATTAACTGCTTGAATGTCTGATTAGATGCTTAGTTGGTCATGACGGTTATTAGATACCATGACCTGTTGTTGTTGTTTTTATTAGATTGATTATTGTCTTCTGTCTGCTAAGTGCTGCCGAAATTTTCTTGTAAGTTTTGCAACCTACTAGCATGATTAGCTTGTTTTGTTTTTATTCTTTAGTGCCTTGTGTTAGTTGTCGCTTGAGGGTGTAACATTCAGGGCACATGGGGTGCCGGGGTGTTACAATAATTTTGAAAAGTGATTTGATGCTATGAAAAAAGAGTTGAAATTAATAGATGACAATAAAGTTCGGAAACTAGTCGAGTTGCCACAAAGTTCAAAACAAGTCGGGTGTAAATGGGTCTTTAAGACCAAACTTGACTCAAAAGGTAACATTGAAAGATACAAGGCTATACTTGTCACCAAAGGTTACACTCAAAAGGAAGATGTTGATTACAAGGAGACCTTCTCTCCAGTTTAAAGGACTCTTTGAAAATTATTTTGGCTCTGATGGCACATTATGATTAGGAGCTTCACCAGATAGATGTGAAGACCACTTTTCTGAATGATGATTTGGATGAAGAAGTGTATATCAACCAACCTGAAAGATTCTTGGCTCTAGGAAAATAAAATTTGGTGTGTAAATTAAAGAAGTCAATATATAGGCTGAAACAAGCTTCCCGATAATGGTATATAAAGTTGAATGATACCATTTCGAAGTATGATTTTGCAGAGAATACCGTTGATCGGTTGATCTACATGAAGGTCAGTGGGAGCAAATTTGTTATTTTGGTCCCATATGTTGACAACATTCTGTTTACTACTAATGATAAATCTTTATTGCATGATGTAAAGAAATTTCTCTCCAATAATTTTAAAATGATGGATATGGGTGAGGGATCATATGTGATTGGATTAGAAATATTCTATGATAGAAAACAAGGATTATTGGCGCTATCTCAGAAATGTTACATTTACAAAATATTGTAGAGATTTAGAATGGAAAATTGCTCGTAGGAATTGTTCCTATTCAGAAAGGGGACAAGTTTAGTGAAATACAATGTTCAAACAATGATTTGGAACGAAAAGAGATAGAATCTATTCCATATGCATCGGTTGTTGGGAGCTTAATGTATGCTTCAACATGCACTTGACCAGATATCAACTTTGCTGTTGGAATGCTTGGTCGATATCAAAGTAATCTTGGAATGCATCATTGGAAAGCTGTGAAGAAGGTTCTTTGGTATTTGCAAGGTATCAAGGATCACATGTTCACATACAAAAGATCGAGTCATCTTGAGGTGATTGGCTACTCAAATTCAAATTACGTCAGATGTGTGGACTTGAGGAAGTCTACATTCAGCTATTTGTTACTTTTGGATGGAGCAATTTCATGAAAGAGTGGAAAGCAATTTGTCATTGCTACTTCTAATATGGAAGCTAAATTTGTGGCATGCTTTGAGGCCACTATTTAATCATTGTGGCTGTGGAATTTTGTTTTGCTGGTTATCCATATTATCGCGCATACAATTATGGTAGTGATGGATAACAGTAAAAGTTTCCTATTAAAGTTAGTTTGAATTATGTTGGTTGTGATACATGAAAGGGATCTTGTCACTATATGACTTGTGACCACCATGATCTTATCGCCACAATTCAATTTAACGATGACTTGATAGATTAAATGAAAAGTGTACACCTAAGGTTTATCAAATCGTCAAGTTTTTACAAGGGCCAAGTGGGAGATTGTTAAATTATTTTAACATAATATGGTCCATGTAAATTGCAAAAAATGGTCTTATAATTAAAAGCTCTAAGTGTGATGGTTGCTAGACTATAAGATTAAGAATCATGGGCTTTAAAATCCCTATCCTCTCCCTTTCAAATATTTAATTGTGTACTAATTAGTGTTATTAAGCATGATGCTATAGGATGCTACATGAGGGTGCATGGCAATGCAATGATAGTCAGTTTCCATGCATGTATTAAAGCAAAACTGCAATAAGAATAAGTGCTGAATTGCTGGCTATATGCATGTATTAAAGTGCTGAGTTACAGTCAGTTTCATTAAGTGCTGAATTAAAGTGCCAATTTCACTGATGTATTTAGTGCAAGGAAACTCGTTGCTTTAGTGAATGAAAACTGATGTTGCTCTGGCTTCTCTCCTTGGCTATATAAAGAGTCTCATGAGCATCTAAAGCATTGGAAGAACTGAGCAAAAGGAATGCTTGACTCAGAAGTCCAGGACCATCTTAAACATTGCCAGCCTAAACGAAGCAAATAATCGCCGTGAGGGTTACAGTTGTAGTCGTTGCACTGCTGCAGTCATTGTCGTGTGTCCCCACTCCCCAGGGAAGCCACGCCCACTCTCACGTGAGCCCTTGCACGATCGCACCGTCACCTTCCCCTCCCCGACGCCCTCTCGTTAGCCGCTAGTTGCATACCAAGGTAAATGAGCTTGCACAAGCTTGCTTTAGAAACAAGTAGCCATCCTACTAAGGCATCAGATAAAATGAACAGCTCTGCATACGTGAGAACATGGCCAGTCTGCCTGGCGTGAGTCGTTACCAGCTATTGTCAGGATCGCTGGTGTGTGAGCCAGATGTAAAAAGAGTTGCACTGTGTAGTTCCTTGGAACTGAAGTTGCATTGTGTAGATACCTGGTAAGAAGCAAGTAATAGCTGCTGCTAGCTCTTGGCACCAGCCATGGCCATGTGTTTCTTGGAGTGGCGTTAAAGCCTGCAGAGTTGGATAGAGGAGAGAGGGAGGGACTCACCGGTTGCTGGCTTTACGGCCAGGACAGCAAATGTGGCCGCACACGCCATTTTATGAGATTTAACTCCCGTCCTGTTCCTCCTTTTTGTCACGCCAAGTGCGAGTTCTGTACCTCTCTGAGTAGTGCTGCTGCTGCTGCTGATTGAGCAACGATGGGCTTGGCAACGAGGTGCATCTTGTTCCTCTTCTCTGTCTCCTTTCTGTTCCTGGCGTTCAACTTCGAGATCCTGGAGGGCGCCCTCCATCTGGCAGGCTGCGATAGGGAGGTCGATGGCGCTGCGGTAACCCATGATGTCAGTTTCAGTTTTCTCTCTAGGTTTAGGATGTTGATTGGATCGAATCATCGCCACTCACGGCACCGGAGGCATCAAAGAAGTTCGGCAGCAGCTCCAGGGCCAGCTCCATCCCAGGAAGCAAGATTAGCAGCTCCTGCCCCTCTTTTCCGTCCTCCTCGAAAGAGAATGCCATCTACTCATGGAAGCAACATTGCCCCAACCAGAAGCGTGGCACGCAAATTGGGAGATGGAGGCCACACCAGGATCCCGAAAGCTACAATTGTTGCTCTGGCTGTGGTTGGAGCATGCCTACTTGTTCTTGGAGTTGCCATAGCAGCAGTATCACTTAGGAGATCAAGGAAGCTTCAGAAGGGGTGTTCAAAGCCATTCAGACTATTTTGCCATGGATCAACAGCTCAAATATCACCTTCTGCTACCAGGAAGGTCAGTTCCCACCCTAGCCCAGATCCACTTTACCTAAGTTCTGCTGAACAATGCCAAGAGAACTATCCAAACCTTAAGCAATCATCTGAGGTCAAGAGCTTATCCATTGTTAGCACCTCCCTAAAGAGCACAGACTTAAGCACAAGTGATCATATTGTGAAAAATCACAACTCCTCGCAATCCGATGAAGTTGAGTCTTTCCACTCCATACCTTGTTCTGATTCCTCAAGTGGCTCCATCACCGAGTTACCTCTGCAAATTTGCGATAAAACTATGACATATCCACCTTCTCCTCCACGTACAGATAATTCACCATCTGATCTATCATATCGATCGTTTTCACCAGATTGTAGATCTCACTTGTCCCCAAAGAGTCCAACTTTCACTGCTTCCAGTCACTTCAGTTTGTGTAACACTTATCACTGTCCAGAAAAATCAGATGAAGAGAAAACTGAAGTAAACCACCACGAGAATGTAAAAACAAATTATATTTCTGGGTCCATGGAACATGACAAAGCTCCAAAAGAAGAGCAGATCAATTCCAAGTTCAGGAATCTATCATCAGAGAACAGCTCTCCTTCCTGTCATATGGATACCTCACCCGCCCGAAAAAACATAGCATTTACCGTGCCAAGCACAAAAAACAATTCTAAATTTAAAGAATCCTCAAGTAGTTCAACTGAAGTAGCAAAACTTCAAATGTCCAGTGCAACAAGTGTACCAAAATCACCACCGCCACCTCCGCTGCCAAAAAGATCTCCAATTCTGAAAGGGCAGAACTCTGGCCAGCCTCCACTGCCACCTCCATTACCACTTCAGATGCACGTTGGTAAAGATGGGTCTCCACTTCCAAGGTTGAAACCTTTGCATTGGGACAAAGTAAGGGCAGCTCCAAACTGCCCTATGGTGTGGAATGATATAAGATCAAGTTCCTTCGAGTTCGAGTAAGACAATAGAAGGATCCTCCGTCATTACTAGATTGGGATTGCATTGGCTATTATTACTTCTTACAATAATGTATGACATGCAGATTTGATGAGCAGATGATCAAGTCTTTGTTTGCATACAACTTTCAAGGCCTAGCGAAAGATGAGGACGCCATGAGCAAGGTTGTATCTACCACCAAGCATGTTATTGATCATCACAGGCTTCAAAATACTACTATCTTGTTGAAGACCTTAAATGCGACCACCGAACAAGTTTGCAATTCCATAACACAAGGTAGGTTTCATGATGTCCGTAGTTACATTTATTAAAATACTGATGACTAGAGTAGAGTCAATCAGTCAACTTACCCTCCTGTCTTGGCTGTCTCAGGTATTGGATTATCTGTGCAACAACTGGAAGCGCTGGTCAAGATGAAACCAACAAAGGAAGAAGAGGAAAAATTACTAAATTATGATGGTGATATCAACATGTTGGATCCAGCAGAGAACTTTGTCAAGGTGCTACTAACAATACCAATGGCATTCCCAAGAATGGAGGTTATGCTCTACAAGGAAACTTTTGATGATGAGGTTGGACATATCAAAATATCCTTTGCAATGATTGAAGTAAGTGGAGCCATTTTGAATAACTCATTACGATAGTACCTATTCTGCTGAACTTATACCTGTTTTCTGTCTACTAGGGAGCTTGCACTGAACTCAAGTCCAGCAAACTATTCTTAAGATTACTTGAAGCAGTACTCAAGACAGGAAATAGGATGAATGTTGGAACCCTAAGAGGAGGTGCAAGTGCTTTCAGACTGGACGCACTGCTGAAATTGGCAGATATACGTGGGGCCGATGGGAAAACAACCCTCCTGCATTTTGTTGTTCAAGAGATGGCTCGTTCACAAGGTTTAAAAGCTTCAGCAAAGCTTAGTGAAGCACCCAGATATTGTCGTGCCACACCGACAAAACAGGAAGAGTATTGGGCAATGGCTACAGAATTCGTCCATGAGCTAAGTAATGAGCTAGGTAATGTCAAGAAGGTAGCAAGCATAGACCTGGATACATTGATAAACTCAATCTCAAATCTATCATGTGGACTGACTCAACTGAGAAATCTCATAGAGATGGTCCAACCCAGCAATGACAAGAACAAGAATTTCAAGATATGCATGGGGTCCTTCCTAAATTATGCAGAGAATACAATGCAGGAACTCAAACTTCGTGAAGCTCAAGTCCTACTGCATGTCAGGGAACTTACAGAGTATTATCATGGAGAGGTTGGCAAGGATGAGTCCAACATGCTCCACATATTTGTCATAATGAAAGATTTTCTTGGTTTGCTGGATAGGGTGTGCAGAGAAATGAGGGGCTCAAAGCACAATCAACCTCTCAACCCAGTTCTTCCACTCAGATGAATAGTTTGATGTTCAGATTAACCAGTTGAACATTAACAAATTGACTGTTTTTGTACGCAGGTGTTTGTTTGCATAGTGATGGTAGCATGGAGATCAGTTGGCAACTTGGCATTAATTATATACTGTTTGTGTATTTGTAAAGTGATATTAGCATCAGGGATTCATGATTGGATTTGTATGGCATGGTTTTTCTGTTTTGTGGAATATATTGATAACTTAACGCTGAAAAATCTTATATGTTTTGGAATGCCCTACAGGTACTTGAGATCATTAAACATATATTCTTGTATGCTTCAACTCAGCAATGTCATGGACCAATTCAAAAGTTACCATGCCATCACTTCGAAATGGACCAGATCTATTTATTTATATACTGGCCTACACTGGGATTTATAGACTTATTGCCAGAATTGTAGCAAAGATACTGAAAATTTACCTCTACGAGCTAGGTACCGAGGAAAGTTTAGGAACCTTGTCAATCCAGATTGGGTTTTAACATTTTGCAAATTTCAGGAACTTTACAGTGCATACATAAAACATTAATAGAGAGCATAATAAGGAGAATCATATTATATAGAATTAAGGAAAAAAATATAATTAGCAAATTATTCTACAATTATAATTTATTGACTTCCAAAACTTCCATAGCATCAACAGTACCATCTCTCCAACAGTATCCAACATTCAGAAGTAAAAGCCGTGCAAACAGCTCAAAAGCAACATCCCATCGAATGCTCAAAGATACAAAAAACGGAATTTGACAACAAACCTCCATTTGGAATCAAACTAATGACCAGCACATAGACAACACTTCCAAGGAAATCTTACAAAGTTAGGCTCTGAGGATCCTCAATAATCTTTGCAAAAGTTTGCAGGAATGCTGCCAAATCAGCGCCATATACAATCCTGTGATCAGCAGTGACATTTACCTGAAACAAAAAAAAACATGGATCAACTTAATTATGCAAGCTGGCAACACCAGGCAAAATTTCTGCATTAAAACATTGTTCATACAGACTCTGACAAACATTAACTACTTAAGATTTAAAAGATGTATTTGTGGTGCTTCAGTGCTTGCTTGCTAGCAATGAATTGTATTTCTTACGACAAAGATGTTCATCTTAGGCTAGTAAATCTATGATTTAGAAAGAACCAGTGAATATTATCTACTGATTATAGGGACATAATTACTATGATACAATCCCATATCTTATATTTAACTCATGATGTCAACCATCTAAATGCTCTCCAGTTGATGCATCTGAAACATTGTGTCACAGAAACTACAGTTGATCAAAACATTTGTTCAAAATCCCCAGCATGTAGCAATGTTAATATTTCTTGAATCCGAGACCGAAAACATTATATGCAAGGGACAATTTCGATTATGCCACTAAGCAGCACCCACATCTTGTTAGATATCTCGTTAACATGTCGGGTCTGGGCTTGCGTGTCAATGAGAGAATTTGGTGGCAAAAACGAAACTCACTCTAGATTAGTGGAAAATATGAAGACACACAAAGTCTTTCATGCTTGTGTTCACATCCAATTGGCAGAATGATATTTCACTTACATGTGTGAAACTGTGAATGATGGCATATGAATACTGTGAATAATAATAAATTGCAACATTAACGCATGCAAGTTATATGTGTGAAAGACATACCAGCATTTTGCTCTTGACACTAAAGAAGCCATCTTTATCAGCCACCACTGTAGGTTTTGAGGCTCCAACAGCCATTATAGCTCCCTGAATTCATATACACTCAAATTCTTAGACCTCACAAATCAGTAAAACAATTATACCAACACTTAGCAATAACTTGGCTTTAAGTAGATTAGGAGAAAGAAAACCACACCTGGCCAGGTGGAAGAATGGCATCAAATTTATCAACACCAAACATACCCAAGTTGGACAGTGTAAAAGTCCCTGTAAACCACCAAATCTTCAGTTAAGAACAATTTCCAGGGACATCGCACTATGTGATGCAATAGGTTCATACCAGAACTGTACTCGTTTGGTTGGAGCTGTTTTGTGCGTGCTTTCTTGACTAGTTCCTTCCACTTTTGTGAGAGCAAATATATATCCAGCTGCATTGTTCCGTTTCTTAAGATATTTAGTTTTAACTCACATGCTACAATTCCTAAATGAAACCAGATCTGTCGAACAGAGAGCATTGTCACAGAGAGAGCATATGGTCATGCACCTTATCAGCATCCTCCAGGACAGGTGTAATGAGCCCACCGTCAATGGCAACAGCCACCGCAATGTTGATGTTACTATTGTAAGTGAAGCTCTTCCCATCCCTGCAGCTAGCGTTCACGACAGGATGCTGTGCAAGCGCCATAGCTGCGGACTTTGCCAGCAGCACCGTCATCGTTACCCCCTTCGACTTAACCTGACCAAACGAAATCAATCCAACCATCAGCAAACAGGTTAAAAAACAGAAGAGCATCACAGGCCGTTGAGCACTGCCCCAAAGTCTCCAAAGGCAAGCACCTTCTCATACAGCTCGTCCAACTTATCAGTTAAAATGGGGTACCCAACCCGGAATGCTGGCACTGACAGGCTCTCCACCATGTTCTTGCTCACTGCGTCCTGCATGGTAGTGAATGGAACCACTGTCGCACCAGGCACTGGTGGAAGCACCGCAGCTTGCGGCACTGCGCCCACAGCATGTGCAGCCACAGGTGCAGCAGCTGCGGGAGGAGGAACCTTTGGCTTCAGCTGGATGCCGGCGGCTGCCTCAACATCAGCCGGGGTAATTCGGCCGAATGGCCCAGTGCCAGTCACCTTGGCAAGGTCCACCCTGTGCTGCTTGGCCAGCTTCTTAGCCTGCGGCGTGGCAATGCCTTTCGTCCCCGCGGCCACCGGCGTGGGAGCAGCCACCGGAGCCGTGGTTGACGGGGGCGGGGGCGGGGGTGGGGGCGCGGCGGACTCGGAAGGAGGAGGGGCCTGCTGGGGCTGTCCCTTGGAGAGCGCCTGGGCCTGGGCGACGGCGAGCGACACCTCCTCCTCTGATTCGGCAAGCAGCGCGATGGGGGCGCCGACGGGAGCGGACTCCCCGGCGGGGACGAGCACTGCCGCGACGATGCCGTCGTGGAACGTCTCGACGTCCATGTCGGCCTTGTCGGACTCGACAACGACGACGGCGTCGCCCTTGGAGACGCGGTCGCCCTCAGCGGCGCTCCAGGACACGATCTTCCCCTCCGTCATGGTGGAGCTGAGCGCCGGCATGAAGATCTCCCGGATCTTGGCGCGCACCACCATGGGCCCGCGCCGCCGCCAGCCCCGGGCCGCCGCTGCCGGCGCCGCCAAGCGGAGGCGCGCCGGCAGGGTGGAGGCTGAGAGCGAGAGGGGCGCCGGGTTCGCCGCCATTGGTGAGCTCGAGGTGGGTGAGCCAGGGTTTGGTTCGTTTGGGTATAAGGGCGTGGGACGACGTAGGCAAGGGCGGAGAAAGCGAGGCGAGGGGGGCGTTGGAAACTCCGACGAGAATTAATGGGCCGGTCAGCGAGCGGCCCGCGTCACTTGCAATGATGGATAAATGGGCCCACCCTTCATGCAGAGACTTGGGCCTGGCCAAACGAGGCCCATTATTACACTGCGCACGGCACAGCTACTCTCCAACTGAGCCGAGCACCCACCCGAAAAGAGAGAGGGAGAGGGAGAGAGCCGCACCGACCTTGTTCTCCCAATCTCCCCCACGACAAAACCTGCCGTCTCCGCTCGCCGCCGTCGCCGCCAGGACCGGGAGGAGGACCGCCGCCGCGCGAAATGAACACCGACATCACGGCATCGGTGAAGCCGGAGTACCCGGTGGTGGACCGGAACCCGCCCTTCACCAAGGTCGTCGGTAACTTCTCCGCGCTCGACTACCTCCGCCTCTCCACCATCTCCGCCGTCTCCGTCACCGTCGGCTACCTCTCCGGTTCGTCCTCGTAAGCCCCCCCAATGCCCTATCTTCACTCTCAGAGGCTCAACCTCGCGTTCTTGGGCGGGCGTGCAGGGATCAAGCCGGGGATCCGCGGGCCGTCGATGGTGACGGGGGGCCTCATCGGGCTCATGGGCGGGTTCATGTACGCCTACCAGAACTCGGCTGGCCGCCTCATGGGCTTCTTCCCCAACAACGCCGAGGTCGCGCGCTACAAGCACAAGCTGTAGCAACCTCTCTCTGTCAATCTCTCTCCCCCCTCCGTCCATCTTATCACAAGTGTTACATCTTTCCTGATCTCGTGTTATCTTCACTTCTTGATGTGGGCAATGTGCGCCTGTAGTTGAATAAATGCGGTACCTTGTTGCACAGTTGTGAAGAATTCATGCTACAATTTAGCTCCTTTTGTTATGGCTGGGTGAGAATTTGGTCGCCGTTTTGGTGAGATATATTGTAGGATTAGGGAGCAAACATAAATTTGTACGATGATAACTGGTATCATGCTATTGGCACGCATGCTTCCCACTATTTTGAGTTGATGTGTTTAGTAGAGTCAGTTAGGGTGCGTTTGGTTCATGGGATGAGGTTGAATAGGATGAGATGATCCTGTACTGTCGGTGTTTCGTGCACCGGCAATACAGATTTTTGGTTAGTGGGGGTCGCGCGCTCCCTCTCCCCGAATGGTTGACTCAGAAAGCCAGGGGTTATACTGGTTCGGGCTGAACGTCCCTACTCCAGTTCGCTTGGTGGGGGTGTATTGATCTTACGGGACGAACAAGAGATTACAAACGAGGCAAGGGCTCGACCGACCGACTCCCTCGTGCTCGGCTGTTCGTTTTTTTCGCTTATTTCTTTGTTGTCTAGAAATCGTTTTGTCCTCCCTCCACTCCCTCGGGCCCTGCCTTTCCTTATATAGACGGAGGCGGCAGGTTACACGGGAGTTTGGAGGAAAAAAGGAGGGGGTACTGTATGCCTTGGAATCTGGTCTCGGTCTTGTCTGATCGACTTACGCCAGCGCAGGGTTGGTAGTCTGCGGTGTGCGGTTTTCCATTAATTGTCAGGATGACATACCGCTCTGTGCTCTGTCGACACCCGATGGTTTTAATGGTGTTTTGACTTTTGCTCGGCCTCGGGAGAGGGCGCCTCCTCCTGCGGCGTGTCAGGCGACGGGACAGGGGCGTGACTCCTTCGGCGGTCCCTCTAACAGCCTCGGGAAGGAGCCACCTACCCTTGTACGGGTGTCAATGGATGTTGCGCGCGGGGTAGCTGGTTCCACAGGTGCGAGGCCCGCGCCGGGTGCCAATGGGCCAAACCGGTAGTGCACCCGTCCTTGGAGGTCGGGTCGACCAAGCCGTCTGGTGGCTCGGACGGGGCACAGCCCACTTTCCGCGGCCCACACACCTTTCTCCAGTACTGGGCTCCCGGAGAGGTAGGTCAGCCCGTTCGTGATCCCGGGCTGATGGGGGTACCCATGGTATGGGTACTCGTCAGTAGCCCCCGAGCCCCCGAGTGGGTCGAAGAGCCGGTCGGAGGTTTACCCGGTCGGAGGTGGCCGCCGACCCGGAGGCCTAACGCTGGTTTGCCGAGTCGCTCCGCTGATTCACGTCGGCCATGAGCCCGGCGGAAGCGCACCGGCTGGTGTAGCCTTGAGCCCCGAGGTCGGAGAGCCTGGCCGTGGGTTTACATTGGAGGTGGCCGACCGGAGGTCGGCAAGAACGCTGGTCGCCAGAGTCGCTTCGCCGCCATGACGTCGGAGCGCTGCAAGGAAGCACCCGGTGGGTGTAGCCCCCGAGCGGGTCGGAGAGCCGGTCGGGGGTTTACCCGGTCGGACTCCAGTCAGCCACGGTCGTGGGACCTGGAGCCGGATGAGCGAACGCGCGTTTACCTACGTCGGTTTGAACGCCGTGCTCGTGCAAGCTTTCAATGGGTAATCCGAGTGGAACCTGGGCGATCTCCCCTGGGTGGATCGTTTCCGAGCGGACGTAACTCCCGGCGCGGGCGCCCGACCCACTGTGGGGCGTTCCATGAAAACCTTTCCTTACTCGATCCCGTATCGGGCCGCTGAGTCGTCCGCCGACCTGGGGCGCGGCTGGCCGCCACTCATCGATGAACTCCGCGGGAGAGTGTGAGGTATGGTATCGGATGCGGGTCATGGTGATTGGGTCGTTCGCGGACTCAACTGGAGGCCCTGCAGGGCTCACCTCGCCCGCTCGCTCGCTGCGTGTTGGCGGCCCTTACCCCGATCGGATTTCGGCCTTCGTAACCCTCGGCCTGGCAGGGCCTCAGTGCGAGCATAGGTATCTGCATTCCGGGCGGCCCAGTGGGCCGTTTCATACCTTTTTCAGGGTGCCTCGGCCCGTAGCGCCCGGCGGAGTCTGCGGTGCCGCACGGCGTGCGGCGCGAGGTGGCTGTCCTGTCAGAGCATTTAGTGCCTGGTGGGAAATTAATGAGCTTCTGATGCGTTCACGGGGCAGGCGAGGTGGCGAGCGAATGGTCGTGATCGGCCGGTTCGCGTGGAGGGGTGTCGGTTTTGGCGCGAGGAGGCGTCCGTTCCCGCCCTGTGCTTATAAAAGAGAGTGAGGGGGGAGACAGTTGCTTGTGCTTATCGTAGAAGAGGAAACTGAAAGAGATAAAAAAGCTCCCTGCTTCCCTGCGCTTCGTTCGGCCTTCCCGTTGGTTTCGGAGATGTCGTGGGCTCCGTGCACACCGTCGGCCGGCCGCTTCATCGGTTTGGAGAGGAAGGGGTTCCTTCCCCCGCGAGATGAGTCCGGGTGGAGGGTGCCGCCGACGGGGACCACAACCCCCGCGCCGGGCGCCGGGGAGATCATCACCCTCGCCTCTTTTTACGAGCGGGATTCGGTCTCCCCCTTCACCCGTTCGTGCGCGGGCTGCTGCACTTCTACCGGGGGGAGGTGCACCACCTGAACCCCAATGGCGTCCTCCACATCGCGATCTTCATCACGCTGTGCGAGGCTTTCTTGGGGATCGACCCCCACTGGGGGCTCTGGAGGCACTTCTTCGTGCGACTGCCGTCCGGCGCGGCCGCTCCTCTGGGCGGCCTCGCTATCCAACTGCGCGGCGGCCGCAAGGAGTTCTATGTCGACGTGAAGCTGCCGAAGTCGAACCGGGGGTGGCATGCCGATTGGTTCTATGTCCAGAACCTTGGCAACAGCGCCCCGGCCTTCACCAACAGGCTACCAGAGCAGGGTCCCCACTGGATTTGGGGTCCTAACTCGAAGGACAAGAAGAAGGTGGAGGTGATCCTTGAACGTCTCAAAGGTCTGAAGAGGCGGGGCCTGACGGGCGAGGTGGTCGTCCGTACGTTCATGGAGAGGCGCGTCCAACCCTTCAAGGATCGAATGCGCCCCATGTTTGAGTACATCGGAGTGTCTGACCCCACGAGGTCGTCTGCGGTGGAGCTCCCTGGGTCGGAGGTCTTCGCACGCGTAACTGCGGTCGTCGGCGTGGACGACACCGAGGTGGTGGGCGAGGTGCCCGCGCCGTTTTCGGCGCAGAACCCGCCGAACCTGGTACGTCGGATGGTTCCTTCTTTCTGGCTCTCTTTTCTCCTGCTTCCTCATCCGCTTACCCAGGTGCGTTTTCGCAGGGGCTCGGCGGTATGGTCTCTCGGGCCTTACTCCCGGGAGAGAAGGAGGCGAGGGCCGCGGCGCGCATTGTCGCGGACCAGCACGACGCCACCCTCCAGGCGCGGAGGGCGGAGAAGGAGGCCGCGAAGGCGCGGAAGAGGAAGGAGCGCGCGGACCGAGCCGCGCGAGGTGAAGAGGTCTCCGACGAGACCCTGAGCGATAGTGACGAGGAGTCGGCCTCGAGCGAGGGCAACCCGAGCGCCGGGGGCGATTCGGGTGGCTCCGACGCGGGTTCCGACCTAGGGGTCGGCGCTCGTGATTCTGAGGACGACGCCCCAAGCACGAGGTTCCTTTTAAGACGGAGGTCCCGTACGCCCCCACGCAGGCGTCCGGCGAAATGGGCGCGTCAGGCGCTGGTCATCCGCTCGACGCGGTAAGTGCCTTGCGCGCCCCCGACCGGTCTTTTGCCTGGTTTTCTTCGGGCAGTTCCCAATTGGTCGCTGTGTGTAGGGGCCACTCAAGCGCGGGGAGAGTGTTGAGCCCGACCTCGGGGGCGGGGAGTCGCGTGCTTCCGCCTCCGCCGGCAGGGTCCGTGGCGACGATTGTCGGGGACGGGGGCCCCTCGGGCACAGTCCCTGCGGCGGTTCTTACCGGAGGAATGACGCCGTCGGCGGGGAGCGATGGGCCGACGCCGGCCATGACGCCGGCTGGGGGAGGTCCTAACGGACTGCCCCTCGCGACGGCCGAGGAAGTTAGTGAAGTCTCGCCGCAGCCGGCTGGGCGACCGCCGGCCGGGCGCGGAGCGCCGCAGGGGCCCCGCGACCGGCCGTCGGGGATGCTCCGGTAGGCAGATCTTTGGCGATCTGGCGAGCACTTGCCGTCCGACCGCCCGTAGCGATCCGTTCGGAGAGCCATCGTTTGTTTTGGATGACGACGCGGAACGCCGGGACTGGAATACTCTGGAGCAGAGTGAGAGGGAAGTTGAGAAGGAGATGGGGTGGATCCGCACCGACCTTCTCCGCGCGGTTGACGCTTCCTCCAGGGTGATGAGCTCCATCGTTCGGGAGTCCCGCCCGGCCGGATCGGTAAGGCCGAAAGAGGCTCGTCCTTCGTAGTCTTTGAACGAAGTTTAGACTGACCGAGCAGGTAACTCCTTGCAGTGACTGATACCCCGGGCGGTGGATAAGTCAACCTTCCTTCGGCGTTTGCACGGCCGAGGGAGCACCGTGGAGGAAGAGCTTCGCGACGCCCAGAGGGCGCTCGTCGCTGAGCAAGGGAAGGCCACCACCGCCGGTCAGCGGCTGGGGGAAGCCACCGAGGCCTTGCTCGAGGCTCGGCGACTAGTGGAGTTGTCGACCGGCGAGGTGGAGAGGGCCAGGTCGTCCCTGGCGGAGGCCGAAAGAGCCAGGACTTCCGCGGTCCACGCGGAGGAGTCCGCTCGGGCGGAGGCCGCCCTCTTCCGAGGGGAATGCGAGTCGGCCCGGAGGGAGGTCGACAAAATGCGCGCCGAGCGGGACCTTGCCCTGGGGGAGCTAGCCTCGGCGAAGGCACTCGTCGACCGTGCAGTGTCCGACCGGGAAGCGCGCGACAAGGCCGAGGAGGAGCTTCGCGCCAAAGAGGCTTCCGTGACCGGTGAAGCCCGACCTCTCGGTAGTTTGCTGGAGCGGGCGTTTTTTGACGCCGTTTTGCCCTTGTAGAGTTGCGGAAGGACCTTAGCGACATGCTGGAGTCGCGAAGGGTGGCGGTGGATCAGCGGGACGCGGCAGTCGAGTCGCGAGACTCGGCCCTTGTGGACAAGCGGGTGGCGGAGAGGGAGGCGGCCGACACGACAGCCGAGCTGACGGTCCTCCGAGTGGCCAGCCAGGCCGTCTGCGACCGGTTGCTTGGGCTTACTCCGGGCCCGAGCTCCATCTCTGTCCTGCTGGGGACGGTCCCGGAACACGTTGAAGCGTCGATGCGGGAGGTGGCGGTGCTTGGTGCTTCCTCGGCCTTGGTTAACGTCGTCTCTTACTACGACAGCGTCAACCTCGAGGCGGTCGGGAGCGGCGTTGCCACGAACCGGAGCGACGAAGAAGTCGACGCTGCTCGCGGGCCCAAGTCGACTAAAGGTGCCTGTGAGATTGCCAACCGGATCTCGCCGCGGGACATTCTCCACCGAGGGGAAGGAGACGATTAGTTCTCTTTATTTTTTGTTATTTATTTTTGCAGCGTACGTAATGGATCATAACACTGTGAACGAATCCGACCTGTTGGGTTGCTTTAAGCTTCCACTTGCTCTTTTCACGTTTCTTTTTATGCGATGGACAATCTTGCGACCATAGCCACAGGGTCCGCAGGGCGCCCCAATCCGCGTAAGCGTTAAATCGATCAAGGCTCGAGGAAGACGCGAGATGAGACAAGGACTTAGAGTACTCACTTTGCGGAGAAGGGGTGCCTTCCCCGCAAAGTGCCCACTTGGTCGGTCGGATTACAGGTCTAGGTCGGGAGGCTCCCGACCGGCCTCGGTTTCTTCCTCGGGTAACTTACCTCTTCCACGAAGCGCCACTTCGAAGCCGTAGCCGCGGGGGCGTAGACCGCAGCGCTTGGGTCGAGGAGGTTACCACGAGGGAGATTGTTTGGTCGGTCGGGTGACTGGCCTAGTTTCGGCGACCTAGGTTACCGACCCAAGGGGTCGTCAGCAGCCCCCGAGTGGTGCGTGGGGACTGTAGTCGCCGTGTACCACTTTTGCGTTTCGGGGTAGGCGAGTGAGAATACGAAAGAAACGAGTTTTTCGGGATTAGACTGGCTTAACTTGCCTGCAGGGCCGCGCCGAGGTTGGAACCGGTGCCGAACGCCTCGTTTTCTGCTCCGCGCCATTTACTCGCCGCGCGCTTCGTCTCCCGTGCCGCGGGCTATAAAAGGAGGTGCGCCGGCACTCTCCGTGGGCTTCACTAGCACCTTCGGTAGCCAAGCTCTTCAGGGGGAAGATGGCGGATCGCCTCACGCAGCTTCGTGAGGAGATGAGCGCCGAACAAGCTTGGCGGCAGCTTGTGGAGGAAGTTGAGGCAGAGGCCGTTGCTGGAGACGCGCGGCGTGTTGCCGTCCTTGTCGCGGGCGTTCCTCGCCTCTGGGAGGTGAGGGTGCCGTTAACCCAAGCGCTGACGGAGCGGCGCCACGCGTGGTTCGGCTGGCTGGGCGCGCATCTGGATGAGTATCATCCTGAGTGACGGGAGGGTCCGACTTCGGTGGGCAGTGCCTTTGTTGGCGGGGCTAATGCCCCATTATGTTAATAAATAAATTGATTGCGCTTTGTTTCTTTCTCTTTTGCCATTGCTTGCGTTCTTCGACAACCGTAACCTTTTGGGACCGCAACGGGTCAGGCGTAGGTTAAAAGTGGTGCTGGCGCGAGCCCATGCGGGGGAATGGATTGCTCCGACCAACTGCTGGTCGGTTGCCCTCGCATTCGTGGACTGTGTGATCCGTAAAGCACTACTTCGGGACCCCCGCTTTCGGGGCGGAGGTCATAATGCTTGGGGTCAACAAAACGAGAGAGACGAAAAAAAGAGGGAGCGATCATCCGGTCGGGCGTTCGGCCGCCGTGGTTTCTTTGTTCAAGTACTTTTTTGAGTGGTACAATGAGCAGAGAGTTTTGCTAAGGATAGAACCTTCTCAGCTTCTCTATGTTCCAAGCGTTCGTGATGAGGTTTCCTTCGGCGTCTTTGAGACGAAAAGTGCCAGGTCGAAGGACCTCCGTGACGGTAAAAGGGCCCTCCCAAGGCGGAGAGAGCTTGTGCCTGCCCTTCGCGGACTGGACTTGGCGCAGCACCGAGTCGACCGTGGTACCGACGTAGTGTCTGCTGATACTTGGCCGACCGCAAGACCGCGACGTCTCGCGCCTCGTTGAGTTGGTCGAGGTCGTTCAGCTGCGCTTCTGGCCCCCGCACGCTGTTGTACTTTTGCACTCTTGGCGCGCCGTAGTCGAGGTCGGTTGGGAGGACGGCCTCCGCTCCGAACACCAGGAAGAAAGGTGTGAACCCGGTCGACCGTGTGGGCGTGGTCCGCAGGCTCCAAAGAACGGAGGGCAGCTCAGAGGCCCACCGTCCCGCGAACTTCTTCAGTCGACTGAAGATTCGTGGCTTGAGTCCTTGGAGGATCATGCCATTGGCCCGCTCGGCCTGACCATTGGTGCGAGGGTGCGCAACCGCTGCCCAGTCGACTCGGATGTTGAAGTCGTCGCAGAACTCGAGGAACTCTTTCCCCGTGAACTGCGTCCCGTTGTCGGTGATGATGGAGTTCGGGACTCCGAAGCGGTAGATAATGTCGCGGAAGAAGCTGGCCGCCTGTGCGGAAGTGATGGTCGCCAGCGACTTAGCTTCGATCCATTTCGTGAACTTGTCTACGGCGACGAGTAGGTGGGTAAAGCCCCCAGGCTCCTTTCTGAAGGGCCCGACCAGATCGAGCCCCCAGACCGCGAAGGGCCATGTGATGGGGATCGTCTGCAGGGCTTGCGCGGGCAGGTGCGTCTGCCTGGCGAAGAATTGACACCCTTCGCATGCGCGGACAATCTGCGTGGCGTCCGCCACAGCGGTCGGCCAGTAGAAGCCTTGCCGGAAGGCTTTTCCTACCAGGGACCGTGGCGCGGCATGGTGCCCGCAGATCCCGCCGTGGATGTCAAGCAGAAGGTGCCTCCCTTGGTCGGCCGGGATGCACCTCTGGAGGATTCCGGATGGACTCCTCTTGTAGAGGGCATCGTCGACCAGGACAAAAGACTTGGCCCGCCGAGCGAGGCGCCGAGCCTCGGTGGTGTCGGCGGGGAGTGACCCATCTTTCAATCGGTCGATGAAGGGTTGCCTCCAGTCGGACTCGATGTTCAGGACACTAAGATTCGACCCAGGCGGGTGCGAGTCCGACCGAAGGTCGGCCGGAGCATCCGCTTTTAGGGGGTCGGGTGGCCCCTCAGCGCTCGGATTCAACTGGATGGGCGGTTTATGGAGGTCGGAGACGAAGATCCCAGGGGGAATCGACCCTTTGCTGGAGGCAAGGTTGGCGAGGGAGTCGGCTTCACCATTGTAGCGTCGGTAACTGTGATGAAGCTCGAACCCTTTGAACCTTTCCTCGAGCTTACGGACCTCTAAGCAATAGGCGGCCATCCGAGCGTCACGAGGCTCGGTGGCTTTCATCACTTGGTCGACGACCAACTTGGAGTCGCTGTGGACGTAGAGCCGTCGAGCGCCGAGGTCGGCGGCAATCCAAAGACCGTTGACGAGGGCTTCGTACTCGGCGACATTGTTGGTGGCGTCGGTGCGCTTCTGATGGCGTACAGGACCTTGTTGCCGAGTGGAGAGACAATGACGACCCCCGCACCGGCTCCGTTCTTGGTGTAAGACCCGTCGAAGTACATCGTCCAGTACTCGGGGTCCTCGACCATGGGCGGGACCTACGCTTCAGTCCATTCGGCGACGAAGTCAGCCAAGGCCTGCGACTTGATCGCCGTCCGAGGGACGTACGATATGTCGAGGCCGTTGAGCTCGAGGGCTCACTTGGCGATCCTTCCAGTGGCGTCGCGGTTGTGGACGATCTCTCCGAGAGGTGAGGAGGTCACCACGGAGACGGGATGCCGGTCGAAATAGTGGACCAGCTTCCTCTTGGTAATGAGCACTGAGTACAACAGCTTCTGTACCTGGAGGTACCGAATCTTTGTTTCGGAGAGCACTTCGCTGACAAAGTAGACCGGCCTCTGTACCTTGAAGACGCGGCCTTCTTCCGTACGCTCTACGACGAGCGCCGCGCTGACGACCTGGGTTGCGGGCGGCAATGTAGAGGAGCAGCGGCTCTTGCGGTTCTGGGGCGACCAACACCGGAGGCGAAGTCAGGAACGCCTTCAGTCGACTGAGGGCCTCCTGAGCTTCTTGGGTCCAGCTGAAGCGATCGAACTTCTTCATCAGCTTGTAGAGCGGCATCACGCGCTCGCCGAGGCGAGACACGAAGCGGCTCAGGGCTGCGAGACACCCCATCAGCCTCTGGACCCCCTTCAGATCGTTGATCGGCCCCATCCTCATGATGGCGGAGATTTTATCGCGGTTGGCTTTGATGCCGCGCTCGGAGACGATTGAGACGAGCCGCCCAGATCGTCCTCGAGTTGTTGGATGAACAGTTACTCCCGTCGGGATTGGATCCTAGCAACAAATCACCGGAGGTGATCCCGATGCTAATACCCAAGCCCAATCGAGACAACTCTGCAAACATCCGATCTACTCGACAACAACCCCGGTATTCCCCCGGTATGCGATCCGAAACTCGCCCAAGATCCCCACATACCGGTTCCCAATGCCATATCAACATTCAATTCGCACAAAGGGGCATCGAGCCCCAAGCTCACTACCAGAGACACAAAAACGCGGAAGCAAACAAACACACCACACGGCACAAAGAGGCCCAACAAAGACAACCAACAAAGACGACCAACGAAAAGCAGACGAGTTCCATTACAGAAATAAAGGTAGCAGCTATTCACAAAAGTACAGCACACTAATATATAAAACAAAACAAAAACACACCGGTAGTGTCATGACCTAACACTTCCAAGGCGCACACTGCAGATGGCCTCTCTACTCGGTGCCACTTGGCCACCGATAAGCGAGGGGCAAAACTCACACCCCGCGGGATCCTCACCTGCAAAACCACAAAGCAGAAGCCTGAGTACAAAAGGTACTCGCAAGTCTTACCCGTGGTCCATATACGACCGACTCCAAAGGATTATGCATTTGGATGTAGCAAGGAATAAGCCGAAGGTAGAACAGTTGCAAAATGCTTAACATTTGTTGTTTAGTTACCTGAACTGCTCAAATCACAATTTTTAATGCGGCCACATCGCACCTACTTCTAATGTGAAGTTAACCTTTAACAATTGCCTTGATTAAGCACATTTTTACGAGCTCAAGCCCAAAGGCGAACTTACATTCAAGTTATTACTACGTTGAGTAACATCTGACCAAGCTCGCTCATATCCGAGAGCACGGCAATTCGAATCGCTTAATTAACCCTGCAGGGAAGCATTGATCACACGACATGTGTCACAAAGGAGCCTCATGTCAACCCCCTCCCATCCATACCAATTCGTTGGGGCATCTTCATGCGGTCCGGAAACCTAGCACCCTCGGCGACCCCAAGCCCGGCTTGGCACCCGAGAGCCGGCCTAGGCCCCGCCCTCAACCACGTCCAACCACATGAGGGCATGGCCCATCGAACGGCATGCGATGAAAGAGTGGCTTACCGTACCATAATCAGGCATGCGATCAACCAAAAGGTGCTTTAGCCACGTTACACCCGATCGGTCCTTGATCGACACGGACGAGACTACCACACTTGGGTCTCCTTACCCAAGTGATCCAACTCTCTCGCCCGGTCTCAATTTTCATCATTTCCATATCTCTCAAACAAACCCATTTCAACCCAATACTTTGTAAAGTACATCAATCTCAAGCGGTGGAACCTTCCACCACTTGGCCCAAACCCGACTTCTAAGCATACTAAGCATGACACAATAAGTACCCATAATCTAGCTCCAAAGGAGGTGTTTACAAGTTACTATGTACAGGGTACGTGCAACAAATAGGATCTAGCCTATCCCACACTTCAACTCCTAATGCAACACTTACTCATCCAATAAGCAATTAATTCACAAAAATAGTTTACACATAAGGTTCAAGATGCTTAGGTGCTTGCCTTGCTCTTCTGCGTGTGGATCGGCGATAGCCGCTCTCGATAGTACCCGCCACAAGGCTGGCGTCAAGCCCCATGGATCGTTCTCTACACGAATACAATGCACAATGAAATGCATGCCATGCGAAAGAAACAACAAAAATACCACAATTTGCAAAACCCTCAACCGAGCAGACCAGGGAACCTGACGGTCGGGTATTTCATCCGGACGGTCGGCTAACCCTGACATTACGGACCGTGTGTCCGGACACTCCGTCCTAGGCGGACACTCGGCTTTTAGTCCGACACTCGACTGGCGAAGTTTTACCCAATGACTTGACGGATCGAGGTGCCGCCAAGTTCCACCAAGACCGCGGGGACCCGATCTACGACATTCCTACACGCGGCAAAGCCGAGGGAACTTCAAGCTAGCTAGACCTCGAGAAAACGACACCCCACCACAAAAACCACACGCCAACTCTAACCGACCCTTGGATCGGCATTACCACTACCCGACCTACCTCACTAGTACCCACATTCATCAATCCAAGCCCCAAACCAACCCTAGAACCACTACACCCAAAACCCTAGAGCTCAAGATCCAACTCCAAACTCCCAAATCCAAACCTAAACCCTAAACCCACCATGGATGGCCTTCGAACCCAAGAACCCACGAATCAACCCCCAAGAGAAAGACCTACCTCCAAGGATGATGGAGGGGAACAATGCCGGGTAGAGGAAGGAGGACACCGGCTAGAGGAGGAGTTCCTCGGGATGGAGGAGCCGTCGGGGAGGAGCCACGGAGGGTCACCGGCCGGTAGGGAGCTCACCGGGGTGGAGCTAGGGGTGGAGGAGACGCACTAGGGAGTGGAGGACAAATGGGGAAGAAAGAATGAAGTGGGGGAAGCCAAGAAACGGGACTTTTATTTCAACCCCCGCACAATCCGGACTCTCCGGACGCTTCAACCGGACACTCCGGGTTGGGGTCTTCGGTAGCACTAACCCGGACACTCCGGACATTTGGTCCGGACACTCCGGGTTGAGGCGCTCGGTCAGGTTAATCCGGATACTCCGGACAATATATCCGGACATTCCGGGTTATGTCCGGACATTCCGGATGTTGATCCGGATACTCCGGATGTCACAGAATTTTTTTGAACTTAGGGCTGTGACAACGATGAAGCCGAGCAGCTTCCCCTTTGGAACCCCAAAGACGCACTTCTCGGGGTTAAGCTTTATGCGAAACTGCCGAAGGTTCGCAAAAGTCTCCTCCAGGTCGGTGACGAGGTCCTCGGCCTTCCTGGTCTTGACAACGATGTCGTCGACGTAGGCCTCGATGTTGCGGCCGATTTGGTCTAAAAAACACGCTTGCATACATCGCTGGTATGTTGCGCCCGCATTTTTTAGGCCAAAGGGCATCGTGATGTAACAGTACGAGCCGTACGGAGTGATGAATGAGGTCGCGAGTTGGCCGGACTCCTTCATGGCAATCTGGTGGTAGCCTGAGTAGGCATCCAAAAAAGAAAGGGATTCATACCCGGCGGTGGAATCCACGACTTGGTCGATGCGAGGCAATGGGAACGGGTCTTTCGGATAGGCCTTGTTGAGGCTCGTATAGTCAACACACATTCTCCATTGCCCCGACTTCTTCTTTACAAGGACGGGGTTGGCGAGCCACTCGGGGTGGCACACCTCTCTTACAAAGCCAGCGGCCAAAAGTTTGGTGATTTCTTCCCCAATGGCCCGGCGCTTCTCTTCGTCGAAGCGGCGCAGGCGTTGGGCGACCGGTCTGGAGCCCGGTCGGATGTTGAGGGAGTGCTCGGCGGCTTCCTTGGGAACTCCCGGCATGTCCGAGGGTCTCCAGGCGAAGACGTCTCGGTTTGCTTGGAGGAAGTCGACGAGCGCGCTTTCCTATTTGGCAGGGAGGGCGGCCCCGATCCGGACGGTCTTGGCGGGGTCTTCGGGATCGACCGCGACCTCCTTTGCATCCTTCGCGGATTTGAAGGAACTCGACCCCGACTTGCTGGAGTCGGGGGTGGTTTCGGGGGCCCTCTCCTGGAGTCGGGTGAGCTCGGCGGAAGCGACGACCGCCGAGGCAAGTTCACAACTGCTTCGTTCGCAGTTGTAAGCGAGCTGGAAAGATGCGGCCACGGTGATGACGCCCCGTGGCCCCGGCATTTTCAGCTTGAGGTAGGTGTAGTTGGGGACCGCCATGAACTTCGCGTAGCACGACCTTCCCAAAATGGCGTGGTAGGAGCCGGGAAAGTCCACGACCTCAAAGATGAGGCTCTCGGTGCGGAAGTTGTCCGGGCCCCCGAAGGTGACGGGCAGGTCGACCTGCCCGAGCGGATGGGCCTGCTGGCCCGGAACGACGCCGTGGAAAGGCGCCTTGCTCGGCCGAAGGGAGGTGCGAGAGACTCCCAGGGCGTCCAGGGTCCCAACATACATGATGTTGAGACCGCTGCCGCCGTCCATGAGCACCTTGGTCAGGCGCTTCGTCCCCACGATGGGGTCGACGACGAGCGGATAGCGTCCCGGGTGTGGGGCGTGGTCGGGTGGTCGGTCCGATCGGCGATCGGGCATTCCGACCACCTTAGGTAGCCGGCACGCAGCGGGGTTGCCGTGTGGACTTCACGGTGGCGAAGCTTCAACCGACGCTTGTTGGCGAGCACTCCGCCCCACCGAAGATCATGAGGCACCGCCGAGTTGTGGAAACTTCGTCGGTCGTCTCGTCGCTTCTTCGCCGTCGGGCGCCGGGTCGCGCTTCTTCCCCTTGCCCCGCGACGTCGTGGGGTTCCCGGAGAGAAACCGCTTCAGGACTTCGCAGTCTCGGTACTTGTGTTTGACGGGATAGTCATGGTTCGGGCACGGACTGTCCATCAGCCTTTCGAAACGGTCGGGCATCTGCCGAGCCTGCTGCTTGGTAGGGCGGTCGGCAGCGGCGACCATACGACCTTCACGACTCTGCTTCCCCTTCCGTTTCTTTTTGTCGGAGCGGTCGGAAGGGGCGCCGGCCTCGGAGCCGGACGTCTTGTGGGCCACCTTCCTCTCAAAGATGGCCCCCACGGCCTCCTCGCCGGAGGCGTGGTTAGTGGCAATGTCGAGGAGCTCCTTGGTGGTCCGGGGTTTTGCGCAGCCCAACTTGTGGACCAGAGCCTCGCAAGTGGTGCCGTAGATGAACGCCCCGACGACGTCGGCGTCACGGATATTGGGGAGCTCATTGCACTGCTGGGAGAAGCGGCAGATGTAGTCCCGGAGGGTCTCCCATTGGCCGCTTGCTCTTCAGTCCCAGGAGTTGCCAGTATGCTTGTACGCGTGCTCGAAGCTCCCGACGAAAAGGCTCGTCAGGTCGGCCCAGCTGCCGATGGTGTTTGCGGGCAAATACTCGAGCCAGGCTCGAGCGGAGTCCGCAAGGTAAATGGGGAGATACTGGATGACGAAGGAGTCGTCAGTTGCTCCCCCGGCCCGGCAAGCGAGCCAGTAGTCCTCTAGCCATACGCTAGGGTTTGTCGCCCCAGTGTACTTGGCTATATTGGTCGGGGCCCGGAACCTGGCCGGGAAGTCGGCGTTGCAGACGGCGGGGGTGAACGCGCGTGGTCCGGGGCCGTCGAGGCCCGGGTCGGGATAGTTGCGTCGCCCGCTGTCCGCGACTTGAGACGATGCCGCCGCGTCGGCGACTCTCCTCCGCGCCTCGAGGGTGGCACGAAGGTCATGGTTGTCCCCCAGTCGGTGGCCGGGGCGCGCGACGCTGGGAGCTCTGGAGTGGGCCGTCTTGGCTGGCTCGGTGACCCGCCAGTGGAGCGCCCAACTGCCCAATGTCGCTCCCGAAGTGCCGGAGCCGGAACCACTGGCGTGACGGCAAAGACGCTTCGACCACTCCGGAGGTTCTAGTAGGTAGCCCTGGCTTCCGGGTCCACCGGCTCGGGTAGCCCGCGGAGCAACATAGCTGCCACGGCGATGTTCTGGTTGGCTTGGGGGAAGAACGGAAAATCGCCGGTCCCTTGGTGTTGGTGCACCGACGCCGCGGCACGTCTTGGCCGAGAGGCAGTGGGGGCTCGGTGGCGTTGCTCAGGTCGGCCTGAAGTTTGTCGAGCTCGGCCTTAGGGCCTCGGCTCGCTGGCCCATTGGAGGTCGGCGAGGCGACGCTGGTGGTGCGCGTCGTCTTCTCGCCGGGACTCTTCCTGCCGCGCTTCGTCGCGTGGGAGGAGGGTCCCGAGTGTTGCGGGGGTGGAGGATGGCTCCGCCGCACCCGCCATGTTGCACTCTCGAGATTACATCCTGCGCGGGGGGTGCTCCCTGTCGGAGCTGGAGCTGTGGCTGGAGGAGTCCCCCAGCAGGTCATGGAGAGAGGTAGGCGCGTAGCCAGTCATGGCCACGAGCCGAGGGCTCGCGAAGGGCGAGGTTGTCGCCCGTCGTGGATCGCACATAGCGTTGCCGGAGGCGATGCTGGTGCGCGACGGGCCCGCCGACGAGGCCCACACCGGGGCTTCGAGGCGGAGATTACCGAGAACGTTGGCGACCGTGTCCAAGCTCGTGGAGGGCGCCCGGTCTCGGGGAGTGGCGGGGATGAGAACGAGCTCCCCTGCCATGGTGACGACGAAGTCGAGGGCGCCGAAGCGAATCCAGCCCCTCGATGCCGGCGAGTCGTCGCGAGAGAGAGAAGCCATCGAGGAGGAAGATGGGAATCCAAAGTCGAAGATGAAGACGCGCAAAAGCCCCCTACCTGGCGCGCCAACTGTCGGTGTTTCGTGCACCGGCAATACAGATTTTTGGTTAGTAGGGGTCGCGCGCTCCCTCTCCCCGAATGGTTGACTCAGAAAGCCAGGGGTTATACTGGTTCGGGCTGAACGTCCCTACTCCAGTTCGCTCGGTGGGGGTGTATTGATCTTACGGGACGAACAAGAGATTACAAACGAGGCAAGGGCTCGACCGACCGACTCCCTCGTGCTCGGCTGTTCGTTTTTTCGCTTGTTTCTTTGTTGTCTAGAAATCGTTTTATCCTCCCTCCACTCCCTCGGGCCCTGCCTTTCCTTATATAGACGGAGGCAGCAGGTTACACGGGAGTTTGGAGGAAAAAAGGAGGGGGTACTTATGCCTTGGAATCTGGTCTCGGTCTTGTCTGACCGACTTCTGCCCGCCCCACGCAGGGTTGGTAGTCCTGCGGTGTGCGGTTTTCCGCTGGGCTGTCAGGATGATATACCGCTCCGTGCTCCTGTCAGCTCCGATGGTTTTAATGGTGTTTTGACTTTTGCTCGGCCTCGGGAGAGGGCGCCTCCTGCGGCGTGTCAGGCGACGGGACAGGGGCGTGACTCCTTCGGCGGTCCCTCGGCGACCTCGGGGAAGGAGCCACCTACCCTTGTACGGTGTCAATGGGCGTTGGCGTGGGGGTAGCCGGTTCCACAGCGCGAGGCCGCCCCAGCCGGTGCAGCCAGGCCGACCCGGCCGTCGCCCGTCCTTGGAGGTCGGGTCGACCGACCGTCTGGGTCGCTTTCGATCGGCCTGGCCCACTTTCCGCGGCCCACACACCTTTCGCCAGTACTGGGCTCCCGGAGAGGTAGGTCAGCCCGTTCGTGATCCCGGGCTGATGGGGGTACCCATGGTATGGGTACTCGTCATGTACCATTTGGTTCCATTATTTTGGGTGAACGAGATGGTTCAGCATCTAGAAGGAATATTTCTCAAATTTGTATCACTTGATCAAGGATGGGATGGTTCCGTTCAAGCAACCAAACGCATTGATGACTTTTTTCTTGAACCATCTCATACATGTACCACTTGGTACAGGCAACCAAACGCACCCTTATTCTACTTGATGCTTGTTTGTAAGTCACTAACAAGACAAGTGTCATACAGTCATAAAGTTACATTGTCATCAGAGGGTGTTGCAAGTTTGCATTTTACTATCTTAGACAAGTGACACTTTTGTGGACACTAACATTTATGTGATATAAGTAATGGCCAAAGTTATGATACGATGAATTATCTGATTCGCTGTGGGACATCTGCTAACCTCATACCATCGCTGTAGAAGTTTTAAGACACCGCAGAAAACTAGAAATTCTCATGCTTGCATAGTTGTTTTATTCGATCTCTTATGTAGGTCAGCAAGAACAACTTATCAGGATATGTGTCTTGTGTGAGTTGTAGTATATACCCTATAACTGGTACTTGAGCATGACAACATTTTTAACGGAATAAACAGTTCCTCTCACAGGAACTGTATCGGAGTCTTCCTTGTATGGACTTCTGAATGACAGTACATGAGAATTCAACTGTACTCTATTCAGCTATGGTTGTTGTTCCCGGAAAGATGTAGATGAGCACGAGCTCACCTACACCCTCTATAGTGGACGTCCAAGCTTTCTTGGGATTGGAAATAAATCAATGCCATGCAATTACCATGATGAACTAACATTACTATGTGTGGTGCTTTGCAGCCTAGCCGAATAGTGACAAACCTAGTCTGGGGCTTGGTTGTTTCCCTGTACTCTATGGCTTAGGTGAGCATGAGCGCACCTGCACTTCCTATCCACATCAGGAGAGGATGCAATTTTTCATGCTTCTGACTTCTAAGAACAATAGATTCCATACTAAAGATCCATATCAAGCACATATGAGATATTTGAGGACATCTTAAAAGTTCAAATACACCTGTTCAGCATCGAAGGTATATTTCCATGGTGAACCTTCCATAAGAAACTGGTCTCTAGAAGATCTGCCAGACCATGCAGGGAAAAAAAAAGGTAATTCAGAAGTCTGGTATGCTAACATTTTCTGATCTCTGATCTACCGCTGTTAGCTGCCGCTGCCGTGTTTAGTTATACCAGTTGTTGAGGTCCTAAGCAAATGGAGTCCTGATTATTGATATCTGCATATTCAGCAGAAATAGATGTATGACTTACCTGCAATAACAAATGCCAGATACTGGAGTATCTTTGTACTGCTTGGTTGTGAAGACTATAATTTTGTTACTGATATAGTCATACGGTTGTTTTTAGCTGAATACGGCCCAGAAAATTATAGAATTTCGTAAGCCATAGTGACTGAAGATATAGGTGGAGGAAACAAAGGAATTTGTTAAGTCGGAGCATCTTAAATTGCTCATTGCATGTTGTTGGATAAAAAGTACAGTTATATCTAGTACGTGATCTTTCTATTTTGCTGAACTTGCCTCCATCACTAAGCTCTTGTTTCATATTCCTCCATTTCCAGGCTGTGGTTCATTCTAGTGCCTCCTCAAATCTAAAGTGGAGTCCTTTATGCCCTTAGCATCACAAGATTTGTGCAAAGAGTATAATATCACTTAAGTATGAACCTATCCTGAATATATAATTCTGTATTGAGGTACAGACTAACGGTGCACGTCTAGTTTTTACCTTCGTATGTTTGAGGAGTTAACCTGAAGGCTGAATTCCAATCCGAATCAGTTTTTCTTTTGCTAACTAAGTTGAGGAGTCTGCCGATTAGTTCTTTGTGAAATCCTTGCAACATTGACCATGATAAATTAGCTTGTAAGAATAGAGATTTATGCTTTTGTCCAATGCAATCGCAGTAAGCCTTATCGAAGGTTGCAAATAAGAACTGAGGTGCTTTATCTAGTGCACAGGCAGGGTTTGAAAAATCGACGAAAACTATGATTTTTGACAGTATCAAGATGGCTCGAGATTTGGAACCGGTTGGTAAACCAGTCCAATCCAAATTCAAATTCAAAAAAATCAAAAATAATTTGGAAAAAATATCCAAAAGTTCTTTAAAGTTTTTGTGTGAGGTTCCGAGGCAATGCTGATGATTTCATAAAATTTCATATGATGATTTGACCTGTGTATTTTTTTAAATTCTGGTAGTGCTATTGTCTTTGGAATGTTCTTTTGTTTTTTATTTTCTAGCGGCACTAAATGAAGTCTAATATTTTTGGAATTTTTTGTGTGATGTCCTAAGGCAATGCTAATGATTCTGTAAAATTTTTAAATGACAATCAAACATGTGTATCTTTTTAAAAATTCCGACAGTACTACTGTCTTTGTATATGCTCTTCTATTTTAAAATTTCTAGGGCACTGAATGAAGTCTAATGTTTTTGAAAATTTTACTACATGATCCTTGGACACTGTTTATGATAATATTAAAATTTCAAAGCATGATTAAGCTTGTGAAGTTTTATAAAAATCTAAAAGGGTATGTTCTTTTTCATTAATTGCTATTTTTGATTTTTTAGAAGCACTAAATGAATTAAAAAAACTGTTTAAATTTTTCTAAGGTGTTTTATAGATTAATTAGGATTTATTTAGATTTTTTGTATTTTTTAATTTTTATTTTATTTTTTTCTAATTTTCCTTTGTGTGCCAATAATCGAACAAAATCGGTCGAAAATCAAAAATCGGTCCTTGAGTGTGTCGATCTACGTAGAAAATTAAAAAAAAATGATCAAAAATTGATCAAATCGGTCTGTTTTTGTTTTTTCGCCAATTTTTGACCGTCAAATTCAAAAGTTTGACTTTGCAAATCATTTGGAAAATTGATACTGACAGGGTGACGATTTTCTAACACAGTTCGGTAATGTAAACCCTGTGCACAAGCAAAGGAAAAAAAAAGATGCTAATGTTTACTGAGGTGCTTCATCGTTTACTGTTTGTGACTCTAATGCCAACGTATGACATTAGTGTTACAATGTCCTAGGGACAAAGTTCCAATTTTTGTTTATGGACTATATCTTGAAGGGGATCGAAATCTAAAATTTCGGCAAGATTTCAGAATTTCAGACGAAATCCAAACGAAATTCAAAAAGCTTTGGCGAAAATCGGGTGAGGCAAATGACGAGGGAGATGTCGTGCACCTTGTGATGCGGTCTGAGATGGAAGGAGAGCTCTGGGGCGATGTGAACGCGGTGAGGGTGCAACATCGGCGTTGGGGAAGAAGCTTCTATCCTTGCGCGTTCTGAGTGGTTGACTGAGGGAGGGGTCTTGGGAGTGGCCAAAATGGAATCAGAAGCACATTGCGAAGCCGATGCATGCCTTATATAGGCTCGAGAGGTATTGAAATGATGGAATGGGTGCGGAGCATGCAATGGTCGATGGCTTCAAATCTCACTTAGTGCGTGCGTTAGTGGAGGTGGTGGCCGGAGATTGAAGCGGTGAGGTCGGGGAATAGTGGAGCTTTAAATGCGCACTAGAATGAAAGGAAAAGGTTGGCGTTCAGAGCTTCATGCGTGCGGCCATGGCAGCTCGGCTGCCATCTGGTTTGTGCGTGCATGGAAGAAGAACAGGGGCAGCTGGGCTGGGCCAAGGAGATGGGCTAGGGAGGACGGAAGAGAAGAAAGGCCGTGGGCTGGTTAGGCCAATCTGGCTGGGGAAAAAGGAAAAGAAAAAGACAAGCTGGGCCGAAAGAAGGAAGAACTGGCCAGGGAAATGGGTTGTAACACCCTGATTTTTCAAAAGCCGATTTGGTAATTTATCCAAGTAAATTAAAGACACGTATTTTATTTAGTTTTAGATATAAAAATTTCGCATCTGAAACCCAATAATAATAATAATAAATAAATAATAAAAATAAAAAAGTTGTTCTTCTGCTGTTAAAATTTCTCCGCCAATGGTACAAAACCAACTCAAATACCAAGACAAAAGTGGGAGACAGGGCACAGGCATTTCACCCTCCCATGCCATTGACCTGCATTGCCTCATTAATTCTCCTCAGGCCATCCCTCTTATCCATCCCTTGCGAATAGTTCAAAAATGACAATAAATGCCATTCCTTTCCCAGCATCAAGAACAACTCCACCTCCCCACATCATCTCTCCTTCAAATCATCAACAAAAATCAAGAATCGGTTTATGAATGCCATATCATTGTGGTCCTCATCGCTAATGCACCCTATATTTGCAAACAAATTACGCATGCATGATAACTTAGGAAATTTTAAGAAATGGAGAGAGAGAGAAACAGCAGCACAAAGCCACTTCTGTCATCCTTTCTTCCTTCAGACCACATCAGATAAGAAACACAAGAACAACTCTATTTCCCTCCACCTTCTCTCTTCGCAATCACCTTGAATACAAAATCAAACCATACATGTTATACTATTGCGATCACCATCGCATTAATATTCTATTTTCACAATAAAATTTCACATGCAATATTATTTAAGTAATTCTAGAAAGAAGAAAAGTAGTGACAGTTGACAAAACAGATACTATGCAGCACACCACCCCCTATCACTTTTCTTGCAAAATCTTGCAACAAGCCAAAAGAATAAAGGGGAGGGGCAGCTAATATAAAAGTTTTCCCTATCCTCCGCTCACAGCCAACCCTTCTTTCTCACCCCTCATTCTTTCTCCCTCCTACCACTTTCTCCCCATGGCAGCAAGAAAAGCTTCAAGAACAACTCTCCCCTCTAAACTTCTCTCCTTCCAATCTCATCTAAGAAGTGAAATCAAGTAATGCATGTCATATCATCGTGATCCCCATCACTCATGCACTCCATTTTTATAATAACTTTTCACATGCATGAAGGTTTGAGCTATTTGGAGAAGGGAGAGAGAAGTGGAGTGGCTATGTTGTGGAAGAAGAGGAGAATAAGGCGCCTGGGTGTCATGGTGTAGCAGCTTGCAGGTTGCCACGACAGCGGTTGGCAGTCTCGCGACCCTGCCACGGCAGCGCGCGGCAACTCGCAACGCTACCATGGTAGCAGCTTGGCAGGGCGTGGCCGGGGCTAGTGCGCGACTGTGGTTGCCTGAGGCTGTAGCGGCGCTGGGGGTCGGTGTGGCCAGGCGGGCGTAGGAGCCACGGTGGAGGCAACATGCAGAGCGGTAGTGCGCATCGCAGCCTAAGGTAGCTGGCGAAGTCGGTGGCTATGGTCTAGTGTGGCAGGGGTGCTCAACAGCCAGGGGGCAGCGCCGGGACTTAAGGCCTGTTTATTTGCCCTATGGATTATATAATCCAGCTTATATAAGTTAATGGGGAAACAAACAGTCTAGATTATAATCTAGATTATATAATCTAAAGCATGAGATTATAATAATCTATAAGCAACCATTAGGGTGCTTATATAATCTCAAACTAATAATCCAACACAGTAATAATCCAGGAAAATAAACAACCCACCGGCTTATTTAAAGGTAGCTTATATAATCCAGCTTATATAATCCAACACCAAAAAGCTGGATTATATAAGCTGGAGAAGGAAACAAACAGGGCCTTAGTCGCAACTAGGGACCGCGGAGGACAGGAGCTCAACGCCAAAGCAACGTCGTGGGATGCCAAGATAGCCCGACGCTTGGCCAGCAGAATGCGAGGCAGCATTGGGGGGAATTTTTTGTTATTTAATATTTATTTTAAATCTTTTTTTCAAATCTAATCGATGGAAACACAAAATTGCAAAAATAGGCACCCGTCGCCCCAATATGGGGCGATCGCCCCATATTGGGGCGATAGGTACCTGGATGTAAAAAAAGCACTTATAAAAATGAACACATGAAGGAGTGGATTTACCAACATATTTTGCATCCAGATACCTATCGCCCCAATATGGGGCGATCGCCCCACATTGGGGCGACGGGTGCCTATTTTTGCAATTTTGTGTTTCCATCGATTAGATTTGAAAAAATGATTTAAAATAAATATTAAATAAAAATAGATTCCATTGGGGGCGGTGCACAACTGGTAGGAGGGGGGCAGTGAGCGGGATGGCTAGGCCAGCTGACTAGATGTGGCTCGGCGCTCGGCCGCTGACGTAGGTGACGGTGGTTGGCAGCGGCTAGGCAGTGCGCATGCAGCACCGCACGTGGCAAGCGTGCAGCATAATGAGGCCGAGGCCAGTGCATCAACATGGCACGATGAAGGAGAGGCGAAGTGTGTAGGGTGGCATAGATAGGGGGCGTGGTGGCTGGCTGGCCAAGGCAAGCGGCGGTGGCAGTGTTGCCACGGCAAGTGGTGCTGCCATGGCAGCTCGCAGCGCTACCACGACATCGGCCGGTGCTACCATGGCAGTGAAGGCATGGCCCACTGGATTGGCGAATGAGGAACGATTTTCAGCGTGGTCAAAATGGTTTGTAAATTTATTCATTTTCGATGCTCATGGTAAAATTTTCGTAGTCAATTTAATTTTTGCGTACGTAGCTTTTAACTATGCATATCGCATATAAATATTGATCATTGCATACTCATGCATGCATGCATTACAAATTAGTTTGATGACTTTCAACAGTATAGCTACTAATTAGGTTTTAATTATTCGGCTGTATAAATAGTTATTGCTTTCTGCTTCACATAAGTAATTCAATCATCAAATAAAATATGAGTTGTTGATCGATGAATGTCGGATTTTTTAATTTTGCATATTACCATGTCGTGGTCGAATATTATTAGAGTGGATCAAAAATTGGTTAATTAGTTCGATTGTGGGAGCGAAATATTAATTGCCGGTTGATGATTATTGAAATTGCTAAGTTAATAGATTGTTTGGTCATAGACTAATATTAGTGCAATGACATAAAAATTAGTTAGAGGGTCATATATGTTGAAATGCACTTTTAAAGTTAGAAAGCATATTTTCGATTCTAGGGTATTTTCATAACTGAACAGATTCAAATGCTCACAACTTTTGCTATGAAACTCCAAATCTAGTGAGACAAGTCTCTAAATTTATGTAAATGCATGCATATTTTAAATATACAAAAATAGATTAGGTTTGTTCAATGTATAGTAAATGAGCTCAAATTTACGCTATAGGCCTAGAATGTGTACAATGTAAAATTTTCACAAATCAAATACAAAAATGATGAGACCAATTTCTATGTATTCTTGAGGCCATAAGAATTCCAAATATGTAGAAATATCCAGATGTGAGCTTAGTTTGTATCAAATGCATGAGCACATGAATTTCAACACATTTAAAGTTCAAAAGCTCATAACTAGTGTAAATAAATTCCAAAATTTTTGAAACATTTTGAAAAATTCACAATAAATCAAGCTCTCTCTTCTGTGTAAATTTTGTGTATTTTTGAGAATGTTGCAAATTGAGGTTTCGTCGGTATTTATTCGCAGCTTTATGTTTATTTCCTTAGACAACACTTCTTGCAGAACTGACACAGGAGCCGCCCAGACCGTTCCTGGGCTATTTGAATGCTCAATTATCCTAATCGGATTTGGAGGCTAACAACGGATCGCCGAGGGTGCTCGCAGTGTTAGCACCCAAGCCCAATTAAGACAACAGTGAGACCTTTCGAATAACTCGACAACAATCCCGGTATTCCCCCGGTATGCGACCCAAAGCTCGCCCAGGATCCCCGCATACCGGTTTCCAATGCCATATCAGCTCAATTTGCATAAAGGGGGCAACGAATTCAAACCCCACAACCAAAGTGCACAACGCGGAAGCACAACAACAACAACAACAACAATGCACGCACGCACGAAGACAAAACCCGACAAAGAACACGAACAACACCAACAACAACCCGACAACCACTAAGCAACACGATCCGAAGAGAAAGAGAGTACCACAGTAAATTTAAAGCTTGCAACGAAGGAACCGAGTGTTTAACTAAAGACATAACAGAGTTAAGGCCAATTTGTACAACAAAAATGGCACACGATTACTAAACTAAAACAAAAGTACAACTCCTTCGGAAGTGTCCTGCCCCTGAACACTCCCGGGCGTAAGCCACACCGCCGGTAGCCTCTACTCGGTGCCCCGCCCGGTCACCGAGAGGCAGTACGGACAGAACTCACATCCGTCCGGATCCTCACCTGAAAACCACAAAGCAGAAGCATGAGTACAAAAGGTACTCGCAAGACTTACCTGTGGTCCATATATGACCGACTCGAAAGAGTATGCATTTGGATATAGCAAGGAACCAAGCTTACGGTACGGAGTGCGGAAAAGCTTAACTTTGTTATTTAATTACAATCCACTACTCAATTTCACAGCTTTTATAGCACTTATTATAGGATCGAAGTATACGAATATAGCAATCAGAGGGGGGGTGAATGATTGTGCGGAAGCTAAAACCAAATTCTTGATCTATTAAAAGTTCACCCCAAAACAGAACCAAATAATTGCCTCGTTTTCGACAAAAACAGAATGACAGAGGTTCGGTAAAACGCAAATTCCCGGAGATCCAACCGTTAGATTGATCTGAAATTTGGACACAAGAAACTAGATTCCAATACGAATCAAACCCAAAAAGAATCAGCTCGATCGGACTTACGGATCAAAAGTTATGAGCTTCGCAAGCTTGCTGATCCAGAACTTGACGAGAATCAATCTAATCAAAACTTCAGGATTAAACAAGAACGACAAAAGATTGATCAACTAGACTTTGAGAAACACTAGATCAATACCCTAGAGAGGTTTTTGATGGATCAAATCAAGATAAAACTTAAAGAACAAAAACCAATCTAGAACTAGAACAAGCATGCAAACAAGAACCAAAAAGAGAACGTTGAAGCAATGCGGGAACTAGAAGAATTTATCTTTATTTCTTTTGTCTAAAATACTCCCATCAAAAGAGTACAAACCCTAAAACCAAGCTCAAGGCTTGATGCGCTTAGCTCTGCTTGGTGCCTTTCAACAGGAGACCCCCCACCTATTTAAAGCACCAAACCAAAAATAGTTATGAATACGATTCCTATTCCCTAGAAGGAATCTGTATCCAACACAACTCTACTTGGCCCAACCTGGCCGAGTACAACTCTTGCACGCGTATGGCAACCCTACCATACTCACGTGACTAACACTTTGCACGCGTATGGCCACCTGCCATACTCACGTGACTAACACTTTGCACGCGAATGACCTCCTGCCATTCTCACGTGACTAACCATTCTTCATGTGCACCATTCTCTTAGCCCGAACGTCCCGCATGACATCCTTGACCACCAAGACCTCAGTTCCTCCTGAACCTAGTCCCGAACCTCAGTTCCTCCATGAACCTAGTTCTGGTCCCGTCATCGACCACATTCGTCTTCGAGCAATACCTGCACATGAACAAACCACAAAACAATTTCGAGCACAAGTCCGCGACTTGACTCAAGGTCAATCCATGCAACTACTCACATGAGCATTGCATAAAGTCCACTTCAAGCATCATGAAATTCTCACAAATTTCATAATCTCAAAAACAGATCAAAAATCAATTTCAAATCGCTCAAAACCCTAATTAAGCAAACACCATTCACGCCGGACAGATCGCCAAAAGCATGTGTATGGCGGACCAAAAATTGGTCCGAGTCATGCATGGGAAAAACGAGATCGCCAAAAAGCATGTGTATGGCGGACCAAAATATTTGGTACTTCATGCAAGTAAAAAACGAGATCGACAAAAAGCATGTGTATGTCGGACCAAAAAATTTGGTACGTCATGCATGGGGAAAACGAGTTCGCCAAAAGCATGTGTAATAGGACCAAAAATTTGGTTTGTCATACATGGGAAGAAACAGCGATTTCTTGAACAAGCGTAAAAGCATCAAAATCACGTTTATGACGGACCAAAGACTTTGGTCCGTCATACATGCGAAACTCACTTGTTTTTGGATGTTTGAGTGCAGCGCCAAATGCAAAGTCTCTGTTTTTGGATGTTTGAATGTTTGGCCTTTATGCAAGCAATTTTGCAAGATTAAACCTAATCAATTTTCAGCACATTATCAAGCCAATTTTTCATCACATGATCAAGCCAATTTTCATCACATGATTCACAATCTCCCCTTGATGAAAACATTGGCAACATAAATAGAATTGAACATTTGGCATTCACTTTACAAAAGATTTTGAAATCCAAAAGATCAAGGATCAAAAGAGAAAACACAATCTCCCCTGAGAAGGAAAATGTGTGTGAATGTGCAATGTGTCCAAAAGTCTAAAAACTCCAAACTTCTCACAAAATGCCGAAACAAATCCCCTTTTTCTTCTCCCCTTTTTCTTAAACTTTTCACTTGATTCCCAAATTTCTCCCCTTTGACAATGGATTCATCAAGAGTACAAAAGAGAGAATTTGTTCAAAATTTTCTTTTTGCAGCAATGATTTCACAATGAAAAACAAAGGAGTGCCAAAATAGAAAGATGAGCTCATTCGATCATATAACCTTATATATCACATAATATATAAAAATACATGATCTTGATGTGATTTTAACAAGTTAAGGGAATGACATGCATCTCAACCTCAATTCCAGTCAACTATAGCCAAGTACTAAGCAAGATCTCAGTAGAAGAACAAAAGCTCAAAAGAATTGAAACAACTAACAACTCTGGGTGAGCAAGTGATTTCAACTCCAATCTAGTAGACCAAATTAATCTTTAAGCGATGTTGCATGTGGCATGCTTGAAGCATACTTCTTTTATTTCCTTGGATTGGCATGCTTGAAGCATACATCTTGTTTTTGAGGGAATGGCATGCTTGGAAACATACATCTTAACCATTTTAAGGAAGCATGCTTGAAGCAAATAACTCGAAGCTTTAGCTTTTAACTACCCCTTTTTTATTCCCTTTTCTTTTCTTTTTCTTTGATTGTAAAACATGCAAGAGTGATTAAGAGGTCTTATGAAAGAATAAAGCTGAAAACACACTTGCTTCATAGCCCAAATTTGTCAAGAAGATTCAATAACAAGCCTAGAAGAGTAAGATATCACAGAGTATTTAGCTATAGGCAATCAGTCCAGGGAATTCCACAATATCATTTTTAGTTCAAGTGAGACAATTAGATTATCATATATTAGCTCAATTACATAACATATAAAGAAATATGATAAAGTGAGCTCATCAAGTGAAAAAAACTTGGCAAAGAAACTCCCCCTCAAAACAATCCCATTGGATGAACAATTCCAAGTTCTCCCCGAATAAAAGCAAAACGAGAAGAAGACAAAGGTTTTGTGAAAATGTCTGCCAATTGATGTTCAGTATCCACATGATGAAGCACAATGTTGCCTTTTTCAACATGATCTAAGAGTGAAATCTGATGTCAATATGTTTTGTTCTTGAATGTTGCACGGGAGGTTCTTAGCAATGCAAATTGCACTAGTGTTATCACTGAAGAGGAACACTATCCAAAATAACCCCATAATCTTTAAGTGTAGCTACTATCCAAGAATTTGAGAACAACAACTAGCGTGACCACATATTGATTCGATTGATTGTGCAACAGAGAAGATTGCTTTCTAGATGACCATGCAATGAGAGAATTTCCCAAGAAGTGACATGAACCAGAAGTGCTCTTCCTATCAATTCTACATCCTCCAAAATCAGCATCAGAAAAAGATCTCAAACTAATGCATGAGGAAAGCCAAATGCCAAAATCTTGAGTTCCATGAAGATACCTGAAAATCCTTTTGACTTGTCGATGTGAAGCACGTGGGGAAGCTTGAAAGCTTGAGCACACAAGCACACGACCAAATTGTATATCAGGCCTTGATGCGTTGAGGTACAAAAGTGAACCTATCATGCTTCTATATTCCTTTGATCAGCCGGCTCACCATCTTCATCAGGGGTCAAGTGCGCAAGTGCTCTCCATAGATGTCATGATTCGACTGTTGTTTTCCATCCCAAAACGATGTAGCAAGTCTCTTGTATATTTGCTTTGATGCACAAAAAAGTACCATCCTTCGTTTGCTTGATTTGAAATTCCAAAAAGTATGTCAACTCACCCATCATACTCATCTCAAACTCCTTCCTCATTGTTTGAAAACTTCGGACACTAAAACATGAGATGAACCACCAAAGATAATATCATCAACATAAATACGAGCGAATAGTTGATCATTGCCTTGCTTGAGTAAAAAAGAGAGTTTTGTCAACCTTTCCCATTAAAAAGCCCTTTTCAAGTAAAAGGTTTTAGCCTATCATACCATGCTCTAGGGGCTTGTTTCAAACCATACAAAGCTTTTGTTAGTTTGAACACATGATTTGGAAACTTTGGATTTTCAAAACCAGGTGGTTGCTTGACATAAACCTCCTCATTTATGTAGCCATTCAGAAAGCACTTTTCACATCCATTTGATACAATTTGAAACCTTTGGATGCAAAGCAAAAGCTAAAAGGATTCTAATGGCTTCAATTCTAGCAACAGAGCAAAGGTTTCATCAAAATCTAAGCCTTCAATTTGAGTGTAACCTTGAGCAACCAATCTAGCCTTGTTTCTAACAACAACACCATCCTCACTTTGTTTATTTTTGAAAACCCATCTAGTTCCAATAACATTAAAATCTGGAGGGTGAGACAAGTTTCCAAACTTTATTTCGTTCAAAATTCTCTAATTCTTCATGCATGGCATTGATCCAAGATTAGTCGGATAATGCATGAGATATATCTTTGGGTTCAAAAGAAGCAACTAAAGCAGAATGAGTATGAGTGTCGAATGAATAAACCTACGGATCAGTGACTCTCTCATTTAGGTCTCCAATCATTTGTTAGGATGGATGCATTTGAATGTGCAAGGGAGCATTGGCTTTTGAGACTTCTCCTCCTCCTTCTTCATTTTCAGCATGCAGATGATGTTGTAGCTTGAGGATGGTTAGCTTTGTAGGTGATGTAGTAGTAGGTGCCAAGGTGCTCTGACTTGTTGTGCATTAGAAATAGTCAAGACCTCATCTTCAACATCATCATTATCTTCAAAGATTTTCTCCCCACTGAACATATGCGTCTGTACTGCATCACTTGGACTAGTGCCTGGACTAGCCTCATCAAAAGTAACTTCACAAGTTTCCACAATTTTGTTAGTCTCCAAAACAAGCACACGATAGCCACGAGTATGAGCAGGATATCCAAGGAAAAAGCCATCCATTGATCTAGCTTCAAATTTATCAAGATTTCCAGATTTCAAGACAAAGCATTTGCATCCAAAAACCCTAAAGTGAGAAACAGTAGGCCTGTGTCCAAACCGAAGCTCATATGGAGTCTTACCCAATTTTGATCTCAAAAACACACGGTTTGAAACATAACATGCAGTTGAAATCGCTTCAGCCCAAAAGTTTCTAGGAGTGTGATGTTCATCTAACATGGTTCTAGCCATCTCAACCAACGTTCTATTTTTCCTTTCAACTACACCATTTTGTTAAGGCACTCTAGGAGATGAAAATTGATGATCAATTCCTTTTTCAGTACAAAAGTGATCAAAAGAAGCATTTTTGAATTCAGTTCCACTATCACTTCTAATAGCTTTGAGAGCTCCTGGATGATCAATAGAAAGCCTAAGAACAAGACTTCTAAAATGACTAAAAGCCTCATCCTTAGATGCCATAAAGTATACCCAAGAGTATCTAGAAAAATCATCAACAATCACAAGCACATACCATTTGCCTCCAAAGGATTGGACTCGAGATGGTCCAACTGTATCAAGATGTAGAAGCTGTCCTGGAGAGTTTGTCATCACTATGGTAAGAGGTGGATGTGAACCTGCAATCATCTTACCATGTCTACAAGAAGAACATACTAGATTGCTATCACCCTTAAGCTTAGGCAAGCCACGTATAAGATCTAAACCACTTACACGAGTAAGATGATCAAAACCAACATGACCAAGTCTACGATGCCAAAAGAATAAATCTTTAGAAACATTGGCAATTAGACACCTATGCTTAGAAGAAGGTGATGCATTAAAATCAGCTTTAAAGACTCTTCCAAAACGAGAAATTTTGAACACAAGATCACCTGAAGCATCTAGCACTTTGCATTCATTTTTCTTAAAGCTTATCTCAAGATCTTCATCAAGCATTTGAGAGACAGAAAGCAAGTTATATTTCAAGTTTTCAACAAGAGCCACATCCTTGAACATAAACTTGTCACTTACCTTTCTTGTACCTTTTGCCACAACAAAAGAGGAAGAAGCATCTCCAAAAGTAACACTTTCAAAGACGAGATGCACGAGTGAGGAGGAGAACCAATTCTTATCACCGGACATGTGGCGTGAGCATCCGAATCCACTAGCCATATGTTCTCCTTCCTCACGAGAAGCCTACATAGCAACAAAACATGTCGATGTCTCGATCTTGGGGTTAGGAATGAGATTTTTGGGAATCGATCTTGAGACATACGACGCACAACAAGAGGCACAACACGAGAATTTTTATGCACAAAATCAGATTTGCCTTTTCCCATGTTTCTAGGCAGAAGGTGTTTTCATCACCCTAGGCGCATAAAAATGTGCTTTGCTGAAATTTGACCTAGCCTTAGTTCTTTCCTTCTTTTCTTTGTTTGGCTAGTCTAAAACAAAAATCTACTAAGTGTCCATCTCTACCACAATGAGTGCAAGTGTACTTGACATGATGTTTAGCTTTAACAAGAAAAGCACATTTTGCATTCATCATAGTAGAAGATAAAACCAGCAGATTGAAAAGCAATTTTCTTAGGCTCATTAGATAACTCAATTTTGCAAGGAGCCTGAACAACGATTGAGGTTTAGTTTCATATGTGGCATAAGGATCAAAACCTAAACCTCTCTTGTTTGTGCTAACCTTAGATTGATCCAAAATCATGTTCAACTTCTTCTTGCCATTAGTGAAACGTTCCAAAGAATTTTGCAAGTAATCAACTTTCTTAGCAAGAGTTAAACAATTATTGCGAGGAACATCTACTTTTCCTTTTGCTTGCGACAAGTTGAGCATGAGAGAATTTCATGTGAAAGCAAATTATCAGTTAATTGAGAAACCCTAGCATTTGCATCTTTCAATTTTAATTCAAGAGTTGAGCATTTAGAACAAGAAGTTGAACTATGCAAATCATCGATTGGAACAGCTAGCATGTACAACATGTTTCTCATTTTTCTCATTTAGATGCAACAAAAGAGCATGTTCTTTCCTAAGCAAGGTGAGCTCATTGTAAATTAAGTCACATGATTTGCAAGTATCATCACTAGGAATCAAAGTCTTAAGTCTAGCAATTTCAGCATTCAATGATTCAATAATGAAATCATGTTTCTTAATTTTCTTATCACGTTTGTCAAGCAATTTTCCAAGACGAGCAACAAAGAATAGCTAATTCATCATAAGAGGGATCTACCTCATTGAAGTCATTGTCGTGGTCGCCTCCTGAAGCTATCCTTGTCGCTTGCCATGAGACATAATCCTATCAAATCATGCTTGCTTGGAGTTGCATCATCTTCACGCTTCCGAGTCCACATCGCTCAAATTGACTTGTTCAAGAGCGGAAAGAACTCAGTGAACCACCTTGCGGTTGATGAAGCTCTTCTTCTTCCTATCATTTGACGAGAACCTTTTCTTCTCATTTCTTCTGTCGTTGTCCTTCTCCTCCTTTGATGTTTTTCCTGCAAGCTTAGGACAATTTGTGCGAATATGGTTGAGGTCACCACACTCATAGCATCTTGGAGGACCACCTCTCTTTCTCATTCTCACATTCTGCAAAGCTTTGTTAAAGCGAGAAGAGAGTAGTGCCAGATCTTCTTCAGGAAACTCTTCAAGTTGCTCATCTGTTAAAGAAGACATGGAAGACAAGGCAAAGCTAGAAGAAGAATTTGCATTTGACATGTTAGGGTTAGAGATCAAAGCAATTGATTTAATATTACCCTTCCTGGCAAGAACATCCCCAACTCATGAGTTTTCAACTTAGAGTAAAGAACATCTAATGTGAGTGTGCTCATGGTAGTAGATTCTTGTATAGATGTTACTTTCATCTCCCACACTGACATGTCCAAAGCACTAAGCAATTGTCGAGCATTTTCAGCATCAGTGTAGCTAACTCCAACAGCACGAAGATTGCTAAGAATTTTATTGAAACGTGCAAAGAAGTCATCTACAGATTCACTAGGTTTCATCTCAAAACGCATGTATTCTTTTTTGTAAATATCTTGGCGAACCTCTTTGACAGTGTTAGAACCCTCATGGTAATCACAAAGAGATTTCCATACCTCATATGCGGATCGAAGATGAACCACACGATCAAAGTCGCTGCGTCCCAAGCCTTGGATGATCAAGTTGCGCGCCTTGCTATTTGCTTCAACATGTGTGCGATTGGTGTCGTTGACGTTGTCGTTTGCAGGGACTTCATATGGCTTGTAGACCTTCTCCCAAATTGTGAAGCCCTGTGCTTGGATGAACGCCTCCATCTTGGCCTTCCAAAACTGAAAATCAACACCATCGAACACACATGGTTTTGTCGAATAACGATCCATTGATCTAATCACCGGTTAAGATAGATTAGAGAAACCTTGCTCTGATACCACTTGTAGGATCGAAGTATACGAATATAGCAATCAGAGGGGGGGGGTGAATGATTGTACGGAAGCTAAAACCAAATTCTTGATCTATTAAAAGTTCACCCCAAAACAGAACCAAATAATTGCCTCGTTTTCGACAAAAACAGAATGACAGAGGTTCGGTAAAACGCAAATTCCCGGAGATCCAACTGTTAGATTGATCTGAAATTTGGACACAAGAAATTAGATTCCAATACGAATCAAACCCAAAAAGTATCAGCTCGATCGGACTTACGGATCAAAAGTTATGAGCTTCGCAAGCTTGCTGATCCAGAACTTGACGAGAATCAATCTAATCAAAACTTCAGGATTAAACAAGAACGACAAAAGATTGATCAACTAGACTTTGAGAAACACTAGATCAATACCCTAGAGAGGTTTTTGATGGATCAAATCAAGATAAAACTTAAAGAACAAAAACCAATCTAGAACTAGAACAAGCATGCAAACAAGAACCAAAAAGAGAACGTTGAAGCAATGCGGGAACTAGAAGAATTTATCTTTATTTCTTTTGTCTAAAATACTCCCATCAAAAGAGTACAAACCCTAAAACCAAGCTCAAGGCTTGATGCGCTTAGCTCTGCTTGGTGCCTTTCAACAGGAGACCCCCACCTATTTAAAGCACCAACCCACAAAGAGTTCTGAATACGATTCCTATTCCCTAGAAGGAATCCGTATCCAACACAACTCTACTTGGCCCAACCTGGCCGAGTACAACTCTTGCACGCGTATGGCAACCCTACCATACTCACGTGACTAACACTTTGCACGCGTATGGCCACCTGCCATACTCACGTGACTAACACTTTGCACGCGAATGACCTCCTGCCATTCTCACGTGACTAACCATTCTTCATGTGCACCATTCTCTTAGCCCGAACGTCCCGCATGATATCCTTGACCACTAAGACCTCAGTTCCTCCTGAACCTAGTCCCGAACCTCAGTTCCTCCATGAACCTAGTTCCGGTCCCGTCATCGACCACATTCGTCTTCGAGCAATACCTGCACATGAACAAACCACAAAACAATTTCGAGCACAAGTCCGCGACTTGACTCAAGGTCAATCCATGCAACTACTCACATGAGCATTGCATAAAGTCCACTTCAAGCATCATGAAATTCTCACAAATTTCATAATCTCAAAAACAGATCAAAAATCAATTTCAAATCGCTCAAAACCCTAATTAAGCAAACACCATTCACGCCGGACAGATCGCCAAAAGCATGTGTATGGCGGACCAAAAAATTGGTCCGTCATGCATGGGAAAAACGAGATCGCCAAAAAGCATGTGTATGGCGGACCAAAAAATTTGGTCCGTCATGCATGGGAAAAACGAGATCGCCAAAAAGCATGTGTATGTCGGACCAAAAAATTTGGTCCGTCATGCATGGGAAAAACGAGTTCGCCAAAAGCATGTGTATGACAGACCAAAAAATTTGGTTTGTCATACATGGGAAAAACGCGATTTCTTGAACAAGCGTAAAAGCATCAAAATCACGTTTATGACAGACCAAAGACTTTGGTCCGTCATACATGCGAAACTCACTGTTTTTTGGATGTTTGGTCTGGCGCAAATGCAAAGTCTCTGTTTTTGGATGTTTGAATGTTTGGCCCTTTATGCAAGCAATTTTGCAAGATTAAACCTAATCAATTTTTCAGCACATTATCAAGCCAATTTTTCATCACATGATCAAGCCAATTTTTCATCACATGATTCACACTTATGAATAGCACCTATTACTAGAGTGAAATCTGAAACTTGCAGTTAATGCAAAGCAAGAGTCAACATAAACCAGTATCACCACCATAACCAGCTCTCATTAAGTTCAAGTTCTTACTACGTTGAAGTGTGCTAAGATCAAGCGTGCTCATATCCGAGAGCGCGGCAATTCGAATCGCTTATTCACCCTGCAGGGGATCATTAATCGCACTACATGTGCCACAAGGAACCTCATGTCAACCCTCCTCCCATCCATGCCTACTCGTTGGGCCATCTTCATGCGGTCCGAGCACCTAGCACCCCCTCGAGCAGCCCAAGCCTAGCTTGGCCCTCGAAAGTCGGCCTAAGCCTCGCCCTCAACCACGCCCAACCGCATGAGGGCATGCCCCATCGAATAGCATGCGACGAAAGAATAGCTTACCGTCCCATTTCCAGCATGCGACTAACAAAGTGTGCTCGATCAAAGGGCAAACAACGGATCGGTCCTCAACTGACACAGGTGAGACTACAACACTTGGGTCTCCACACCCAAATGATCCAACACTCTCGTCTGGTCCCCATTTCACATTTTCCAAACATAGGCCTACCCGTTACAGCCTAATTTTTTCATGAAGTAATTGATCTCAAGCGATGGAACCATCCACCACTTGGCCCATACCCGACATCTAAGCAAAACTAAGCACGGACATAATATATTTACCCATAGACTAGCTTCAAAGGAGGTATTTCAACAATCGCAAAGGAGTGTATATGCATCAAATGGGATCTAATACCTTTCCCACAACTAAACTCCTAATGCATAACTTAGCCAACCAATAACAATTTATTCACAAAATTACAGTTACAATAGGTTGAATATGCTTAGGTGCTTGCCTGATGCTTCTGCTTGAGTATCGACCACGAGTTGCTCTTCGGCAATCCCCTCAACCACGGTCACATCGGTCATCGCGGTCTCGTTCTCTACACGAATATAATGCATTAATAAGATGCATGCAATGCAATTGAAAAGAAATACAATTGAAAACCCCCGCCGAAAATAGACCAGCCAGCCCAGACAGTCTGGGTATTTCATCTGAATAGTCCGGACAACTCGGACATTCCGGACAATTTGTCCGGACACTCCGAACATGGCGCATTTCGCCCAATGACTCAAGGGGTCGGAGTGTTTCCAAGTTCTACGGCACCGCGAGGACCCAATCTATAACTTTCCTACACGTGGCCAAGCCGGAGAAGCTCCGAGCTAGCCCAAAACACGACGAATCGAGGATCATTCCCAAACATTCCAACCAAAACTTAATCCAATACTTAGAATGGCATCATCTACCCCCGATCTCTCATCCTACACCCAACATTGCCTAATCCACCCTAAATCCAACCACCCACCAAAACCCTAACACTCCCAAAGTTTACCCCCAACTCCCAATCTACATACCAAGCCCCAAATCCACCCCATGGACGCCCTAGAACCCAAGAACCCACGAATCAAGCTCCAAGAAGAGGTCTTACCTTCGAGGAGGATGAAGGAGAGGAAGGGGAAGCCGGGTAGGAGAAGGAAGATGCCGGCTTGGGGAGGAGCTTGAGGACGCCGGGGTGAGGAAGTCACCGGGGAGGAGCCACGGGAAGTCACCAGCCGGTAGGGAGTCGCTGGAGACGAGGTTGGGTGGAGGCTACACGGGAGTGGAGAGCACGGTAGGAGGGGAAATGAATAAGGAACCAAGAAATGGGACTTTTATACTCAACCCCTGCGAAATCCGGATACTCCGGACCTTTAGTCCGGACACTCCGGGTTGGGGCATTCGGTCAACCCAATTCGGACACTCTGGATATTTCATCCGGACATTCCGGGTTAGGGCTTTTGGGTAGACCCAGTTCGGACACTCCGGACGTTGCATCCGGATACTTCAGGCTCCATCCGGACATTCCGGATATTTTGTCCAGATACTCCGGATTACCCAGAACTTCCAGCGCAGGATCCAATCCTCGTGCGAGTCGAAGTTTGAAATTGGGGCCTTGACAGAAACCATTGACGAGCAATATTGGAGGGAATTGTGTAGTTAGATATGCATGTTATTAGTGTGTCTTTCATATATCATGGCACCTAGTAAGTGATATGGCTTGCTTAGAAGATACATGTTCTTTAAAGTGGATGTTCTAGAAGTTGTAGGAATTGGCCCTCACATCATTCTTATATGCATCATTCTCATAAGAATTATTCTCAAATACATGAACTTTTATAATACTTGTATGTATGTTGTTTGTACCAAAGAATAGTAACTTCGGATTTGTTTGCTTGTATGTATGTTCACTACTACAGGACAGGCAATCTCTGCCGATTAGGAAACACTATCACAGCCGGTTATAGCAGCCGGCAGTGATTGGTCGGAAGTGATACTTGGGATTATCACTGCCGGCTCAGGAACCGGCAGTGATAAAAGATACCTCTACCGGCTCACACTAAAACCGGTAGTGATACCTGAATATCACTGCCGGCCTATACCACAATCCGATAGTGATATATATACATCACTGCCGGCCTATACTTCAATCCGGCAGTGATATGTATATCACTATCTGTTCTTGGACGAACCGGCAGTGAGGAATTTTTTCTCATATTTTCTTTGCATTATATAATTTGAAACAAATATTTTGTACAACACCTTATGTATAAAATTTGCACATGAAAAACTCTGAAAAATTTGCGGATGTACTTCGAAGATGACTCTACGTATGTATAAAATTGCATGTTCAAATTCGAAACATATGAAGAGTTGCAAAAAAGATAAAATAATTTTATACATACGTAGAGTCATCTTCGAAGTACATCTGCAAAAAATTTCAAAGTTTTTCATCAATTTTATTAGGTAGTGTGCACGGTGTGCACACTGGAAGCCCAGCGTGCACAGGATATGTTGCCTTCAAATATATAGTATATAAAGCATCGTTAAATCGTAATTGAAATATATTAAAGCATTACAATATTTAGTTTTTACAATCGTCTGTTTACAACTATAGTGTCAGTACATCTAATCCAATTATGGTTTTCAATGACTCCAGTAGAATTAAAGTTTCTCATGGAACTCGCCGTTTGGATTGATGATTTGATCGTGAATGAATCCAGCCATCTGCTCTTGAATTGCTAAAACTTCTGTTAGAAGTAACTTATTGGTTTTCAACCTGGAGTATTTGTTATTGAAGAAAAGAGAAATTAAATTAATGATGATATATATTAAATGAATGAAAAGTAGGGATCAATGTCTAATTATATACCATGGCTTCGTTATAGCCGACACTCTCCGTCGTAATTGAATGCATATTTGAGCATACGTAGTATGCGCATAAATTATTTCCTGGGTCTTGTCTCATGCATGGAAAGTCCATTATTATTTGGAAAATTTTCATGTAGGGATGATGCCGAAGACTTTTCTTACAATATTTTTTGAATGCCCTGCGAATGATTTTAAATAGTAATTAATCTTGACTGCAAATCGAATGGAATATTACTAGAGCAATAACACAACGATCGAGTTTACCTGTTCATCATGTCGAAAAAGTCTTTATAATCTTCAAGGGGTTTTCTCATCGAGTCCAGGACAAAAATCCTGCTAGCATCTAACTCGATGACGAGGAGGACCCAGTGAAACCTGTTCATATATATATACATATATATAGAGGATAGCTAGTGTACTATCGATAGCACAGATCCTCCGTGCTATAGGGTTGTGTTTGCAAAATTCGAAAACGAAATTATTGATCCGAACCGTGCATTCTATTCATCTCATTGAAATCTCACTACCCACCAAATTTTATATGTTTTGAATTTTTTCTCCTATTTATTTTGTATTTTCAAAAACCAGCTTCATTGGACGCCCCACAACTAATTAGATCGTGGATTTTGAAAAATACAAAATAAATAGGAGAAAAAGTTCAAAAAATATATAATTTGGTGGGTAGTGAGATTTCAATGAGATGAATAGAATGCACGGTTCGGATCAATTGTTTCGTCTTCGAATTTTGCAAACACAACCCTATAGCACGGAGGATCTGTGCTATCGATAGTACACTAGCTATCCTCCATATATATATATATATGTTAATATAGCCTATTAGTCCCACATCGTGTCACGCAAAAATAGTACAATGATATTAGAAGTAGTGTAATACGTACTTAAAGTTATAGGGTAAAAGTATGGAGGTTTTGTATTGCAGCTTCAAGAAAGTATTAAATAAATGCTCTTCAAGAAAAATTGGGTCCTGCTAGACAATCTCCTCGTTGACAATCCCCGGATCGATAAATCCTAGGTTTTCATTGCCATTTATTCTACATGTATGTGTCTCCATTCTGCATATATAAGAAAGAAGTTAGACATGAAGTAAAGTGGTACATGAATATATATACAATAATATAAATTGAAACTTACAAAGTCCACACTCTGACTATATTCACGTCCAGGGCATCTTGCTGGTACAGCATATACAATTCGAGGAAAACCACCCAGAAGGTATTATCCCCATTGTGAAAATCCGATTCTTTGTATTTGACTGGGAATGCATCCATGCCATTTCTGCTCTGCTGCATGTACCACTGATGCACGCGCCGCAATTGTGTTGTTAGGTGGTCTACATGAGCTGGTTCAACCAGTGGTTGCCCGTTAACGAACCTCCACCTTAGACCTGCCTCGTGAACACGAAGTTGTTCAGCAATATCTCTTTCATTTTGTGATTTCAACGCGTCCGCACTAGCCTCCCTTAAGTATTGCTTTCTGGAGATGCACTCGTAGTCTGACATTTTTGAAGGTTCAGAAGCCACCTCATTTGTTGCCTTCTGCCATACTCAAGAAAAACTGCTGCGCATTAGCATCAACTTTAGTTTTCGGAGGCGATGGCCTCTTTTTGAAGTGAGAAGTTACACATGCGCTTATTTCCTTTTTTCGTTCTTCTTCAGTCATCTCGGCTGGAAATTTCTTTTGATGTTGTGCTGTCTTCAAAGATGACCGAGATTTGCTATGAGACAGTGCGGCCTTCCGAGATGGTGCTGATGTTCGAGTCGAACTTTTCCTTGTTAGTGCCGGCGGAGGAGACGGACTTTGCCTGGATGGTGCCGGCTGAGGAGACGGACTTTTTCTGCCTAGTGCCGGTGGGGGAGTTGGACTTTTCCTGGCTGCAGGTGCCGGCAGGGGGGTTGGACTTGTCCCTGGCGACAGGTTTCTGCGTGGAGTGTACGGCTGAGGATCATCATCATCGTCGTCTTTGTCATCCTCATCGTCCGAACCAAACATAATCAAGCTCTTGCGCCACGCGAGGAAGCCATGCACGTTTTCTCCAAGTCTTTTGTTCCCATCCTCACCAGGGATCTCTACCTCCATTTTGCGGTATTGCTGGACTACACTGTCCACTTCGACCCTGGCAAATCCTGTGGGAATCGGCGGCGGCGTAACCTGCGAGGAGCCGCATGGCCAAGCCCTGCCATCAGCCACCTTGAAGGTAATGCTATGTGCGGACAAATGCAGCTTGCACGGTGTCGGTTCTATGATGTCATCCACTGGGAAATGGAGTCCATGCTCTTCAGGGATCCCTATGGACGCGCAACTGCTCTTATGAACACCGTGACTGAAGTTCCGAGGGCTGTCATTAGTGAAAGGATCGAGGATGGACGCCTAGAGGGGGGGTGAATAGGCGATTTACAATTTTCTAAAACAACGCAGCGGAAAAGAGATCAGAACTTCCGATATGGAGTCGGAGGTTCCGGTGTCTAATCGGAATATCCGATACGAGGTCGGAATATCCGATTAGAACAGAGTCTAGTGAATTGCAAAACTAATTACGCCTATACACAAAATGATTTCTACTCAAAGCTAGCACAGGCAAATATTAGCAACAAGTAGTAAAGCTAGCTAGCTAAGTAATCAACCATAGATAGATCAATTCAATACAAGATAGCAAAGTAAAGCAATAAGCACATGTAAAGAATTGACACGATGATTTGTCTACCGAAGTTCGAACTTCCTCCAAGGAGGTTCCTACGTCTTCGTTGAGGAGGCTCAGTCACACTTGAGCCGGGTCTTTTCCAACCCTATTCCTCGCCAATCTCGGTCGCACTTGAGATGTGGCTCCACTTCTTGATTTCTTCCCTTTCGGAGGCGAAATCGGACCTTCAACAAACTTCTCATGGCACACCACACACTTTGGTTGCTCGTGAGCGACACCTAGCCGTCTAGGAGTCTTCAAACTCCAAGAGTAACAAATCCAACAAATGGATGATCTTGGAAATGAACTCTAGTGCTCAAGATGTATCTCAATCTAACACTCTTAGCACTAACTCTCACTTCCCACACCTCACTCAAAGAGGGATCACAAAGATCAAAAGGGAGGGAGACAAGATGAACACTCAATCCACTCCTAATCACAACACATGTTTTAGAGCTCTCTCTAGCTCATGAGATGACCAAGGAGCAACAAATGCATCACAAGGTATTCTCTCTACTCCACTAGCTCAACCTCTTGTTTATCCCTTCAACAATATCCCCAACCACATCTCCCAACCGGCCAAGGGGGGTATTTATACCCCACAACCAAAGACTAGCCGTTGGAGCAAGAAAACTAGCCGTTTTACACACATCGGAACTTCCGATCCCAACATCGGAACTTCCGATCAGGCAAAAACTCCAGAACAAACTCAATCCAATATACACATCGGAACTAACATCGGAACTTCCGATACATCGGAACTTACATCGGAACTTGCATCGGAACTTCCGATCTGGGTAGAGAGGCGCCTTTCCAGAAACCTTTCAAAAAGTTTCTAAGTCTAGATCGGAACTTCCGATCCAACATCGGAACTTCCGATCTGCCTAGAGAGTACTCTAAACAGAGAACTCTAGGAGAATCACCCAAGTCCTCATCGGAACATCCGATCCTCACAGAGAGGCACTCTTACTAGAACCAGCTCGAAAAGTTTTTAAGTCTTAATCGGACTATCCGATCACACCGATCGGAACTTCCGATCCTCACAGAGGAGCACCTGAGACTTAGACAACTTACCATCGGACTTTCCAAGGGATCGGACCTTCTGATCCCCTGATCGGAACATCCGATCAACACAGAGGTCCTAGACTCTCACCAACAAACCACCGGACTTACCGATGGATCGGAACATCCGATCCACAGATCGGAACATCCGATCCAGACAGAAAGACAGACCTTTCCGGTGTACGTGATGTGTATTGTGTCTCTCATCTATTTAAGGATAGATAACACTTGAGCACAGAGACACTTCTAAATCATCAACGTTGCATCCCTCTTAATAGTACGGCAGCCCTACAACTAGACACTCTATCTAGTTACCTTCGACGCCGCACACAATCAATTCCCTTTGGGGTCTTTATGATCTTCAATCATACCTCATTTCCCCGGGATTGTCACTTTGCTCTCTCTTGAAGTCCTCATGATTTACAATCGTCTTCTCTTCAAGATCGTCACCCAACTTTACTTCTCTTTTACCGGATCATCACCCGGTTCTCACAACATCTTGTTCATCTCTTCTTGATGAACTTTCTTTTCTTTTCTTCTCATCGGGATCTCCACTTGACGTTCATCACTTCATGATGTCGTCCTTAACCCGTTTCTTCATCTTAACCATCATTGGACCTAACCTGGCTCAATCATCACTCATGAAAATAGTTAGTCCAAGATGCATGGTTGTCTCAATCACCCTTGCATTCCATTAACACATAATGAATGCCTCCATAATGATTGAGCACAACCTAAATCAATTTAAATGAATAATTGTATTTGTGTCTTAAGTATATTGATGCAACTAATGCTTCATTATACTCAAGAACTATCGATTATCCTTAATCGATCACAGGAACACCATAAACTCATGATGCAATGTTCTTTGACGATTAGGAGATAAACGACTTCAATTTAAATCATTTAAATTGATATGAGTATACAATAACTATACAGGTTTTCATATACTCAAGTTGATGGAAAGTAATGATCCATAATATGTGGAATGTATGGAAATGATCATTGCTCTAAACCATCAACTATAAGATGAACTCCACAAAGATATGTGCATACATATAATTGATCTTGCATCAATATGCACATATTCAATTTTATTTCTTTGGAGCATATCCTATGATACCATAAGTATACTACAACTAGGCGTGTTAAATATATACTCAAATATTTAGTTTCAATGTCTTGATCCTTTATATGTGGTAATGAGATATAGATCAATGCAATGAAACATTAAGTTAGAGTGTGAACTCCGCCTAAATGTGTGCATCCATGTAATATATGGATTGGGAAACATGATACACACTTTGTGGTTAAAGCAGTGGAGAAATTCATACTTCAACTTAAATCCTAAGTATGCAATAAAATAATGAACATTGATACAATGCATACCTTGGGTTTTCCATTTTCCATCCAAATGTGACGCTACTAAACATAAGCTCAATAAATATGTTAGTCTCATTAAAAATTAGATTTGTCAATGATTACCAATCATCCTTGATGAGACGAAAATAGTAATTATCTAAACATTAGTCTCATATTAGGATTTGTCATTAATCACCAAAACCAACTTAAAGGATCAACCTAACAGAGGTTGTACTTACAATTAGGTGGTGTTCGTGAGCTGAGAGCTCTCTCTACTGCTTGCTCAACAACCTTATCCAGCTCCGCTCTCTATTCCGCCAACGCTCTTGCCACAACATCTTTTATTTGACAGTCCAGTTGATCTTCTCTTAGTCTCTTCGACCGCTTGTACAACGATGCGTCAGCTGGGAAGCCTTCTTTCCACGGCACCAAACCAACTCCTTGGGTGCGACCAGGGTGCTCCTTGTTACCTAGGGCAACACTCAGCTCATCATTCTCCCTTCGTGGTGTGAAAAAGCCTTGGGAAGATCAAGCGGCGTGAGCATCTGCATTTTTCGCGACACTTCACGGGTTCTATCGCTCTTGAAGCTTAAGCTGCCATCTTCCGAGACAAGCCCCTCGCAAGCAACCAGTGCTTTGATCGTTCGCTCAACTCGGCAGTCGCAGGAATGACGCCCCTGCGGATTAGCTCTTCTTCACTCCTATCCCATGCAGGTATTTTCTTCACGTAGCCACCAGTGCCTAGTGTGTGAGGGTATGTATTTTTATCTGCGTTAGCCTTGTTCCTCTGACTCACTATCTGGGCGTCTTCACAATTCTTGTACGCCACGAAGTCCTCCCAGAACTCCATTATCTTTGGGTACAAGTTAAAATATGGCGTTTCATTCTTCTTCGCAAAGTTCTTGTTCAGTGTCGTCTTCCAATTCTTCCACGCTATGCACATGATGCATAGTGCACGTTTCTTTGCAACCACCTCGGACCCTTCGGGGAATTGGAATACTTCTTTTAGCTTGTCCCACAGCAAGTCCTTCAGGTCATCAGGAACCACCCATTGGTCACCTCGGTGGTCGGTCCATGATCTGTAGTTGATCGGCACATTATCCCTAGCAAGTTGTGAGCACCCCCTCTTCCTATCAGATCAGACGCCGTCATCAGAAGGCGTATAGCATCAGATAGCAACAGGAAGCCTCGACACGAAATCTGAATCTAAAATTCGATCGACGGGATCGAACCCTTAACCGGACCGGTACGTACATCGCGTGCATGTGCACCGGGTCCGGTTAAGGGTTCGATCCCGTCAATCGAATTTTTAGATTCAGATTTCCTGTCGAGGCTTCCTGTTGTTATACGGTGCTATACGCTACAAGAGATGGCGACAAGACTGATAGGAAGAGGGGGTGCTCACCGCTGGTATCGTGAGCCAATGACTGCAGGAAGACTTAGTTAGCCTGGTCGTTAGACTTAGGAACAGATTTTCCTCTCAAAATTTATTTTGAAGTTACAAATCTTAATTGGAAAATGTAGAATGCTATTCTTGTCCATTCTATAGCTTTTCTCTTATCTACTTTTCAAAATGAATCTGATCTTAATCCAAATTTCAAAATTTGTTTCTTTCTTCTATCTTGTTCAAAAGAATTAGAAGGAACACGGGTTTAGCTCAGAATGGGTTAAGGTTAGATGTCTGTGATTGTAATTAGGGATTATGTTGTCGTTTCCCTGAGTTGGTTTTTGAATTGGTTCTTATGCTTCTTTGAATGAATGCTTTTAGTATGTTTGTGTTTATGAGTGCATCCTTTGGAATCAATCATTCTGCACTTGTTTTGCACAGTTAATTGACTCAACTGCGCATTTCAGGATGCCTCCCTGAGGAGAGAAGCGATTCGTGTGCTTGGATGATGATCTTTGAGGGCGTGGCGATCTGATGGAGTGCGGGGGGCCCAGCGATCGCGAGTCCCCTCTTGGTGGGTGGTGGGGCTCGATCTCGGCTACATGCCCAGAGCGAGGAGCTCCCTCCACCTCCTCCTCGCTCCCGACATGGCTGCACTCTGAGGCGGACTCGGCTCATGGAGCCGATGGTCCAGCTGTTCAGTGGCAAGAAGGCAGCAAAGAAGCAGCAGCCTCGGTTGTGCGAGTTCCAAATAACTCGACCGCCGAGCTTCTCTTCGACTCTGAGACCCTATGGAGGCCGAGGATTGGCTTAGTGATATGGAGGGGAAGCTGGAGCTAGTTGGTTGCACCGATGCGGAGTGGGTTCAGTACACCGCCTACTACCTCCAGGGACCAGCATCTTCATGGTGGAGCAGTTTTAGGGCTGTTCGACCTGCTGATCAGATTGTCACATGGGCAGAGTTCAAGTCTGCATTCCGCTCCTTCCACATTCCAGCGGGCTTGATTGAGATCAAGAAGCGGGAGTTCTACAGCCTTCGCCAGGGGTCCATGACAGTGATGGACTACCTCCACCGCTTCAACCATTTGTCGCGGTATGTTAGTGATGAGGTGACTACTGAGGCCAGGAGGGTGACATTGTTCAAGGAGCACCTCACCGAGGAGATCCGGTTTCAGCTTGCCGCCATGATATCCCTAGCCTTGGTCTTGGTGAGCAAGGCCATCAAGATTGAGGATGGCGCCAAGGCGCTTATGGAGAGCCGCAAGCGCAAGTGGGCAGCTCGGGCGATCGATGGCGGACCTTCCAGACTCGCACCTTCACTCGATCGGCTTCCAGCCTTGGGCCGCCCGATTCAGAGGTCCTGTGGCTTGCCTCCTCGCCTCGCCAGAGTTCGGTGCGATCACCTAGTCGCCCAAAGGCAGCTTGGGGTCCCAGAACCCATTTGGCCATATCACATGCTTCTCTCAGAGCGAGGGGCCACTTCGCCAAAGGCTGTCCGAGCAGCAGCGGCGTGAGCAGGCTCGGGGTGCACCACCGGCCCCTGTGGTCGGGCCGGTGGGCGTGGGGTGGACAAATGTCGCCCGGTTCCCGAGCAGCTTCAGCTCCGGGCCGTGGCCGCTTGAATGTGGCCACCGCAGAGGAGGCAGCAGCAGCTCCAGATGTTGTGTTGGGTACGTTGTCTGTTCATTCCGTGCCCACTTTGGTTCTATTTGACTCGAGCATCGCATTCTTTCATCTCTTCACGCTTTGTTGCTTTGCATGAGGTTCATTCTGCTCGCCTTGAGAGGTACTTGTTGATCCGTTCACCTGGATCCGCTTTTGATCGCCGAGCTTGTGAGTCCAGGGGTTAGGATTGTGATCAATGGGGTAGATTGGGTGATCTCATTAACATTGAGACGTCAGGTCTTGATGTGATTTTGGGTATGGATTGGTTGTCCAAGAATCAGGGGCAAATTGATTGTGCCAGGAGGTCAATTTCATTAGTCAACCCTGATGGCATTGCTGTTACCTTTTCTTCTTCGCTCCAAAGAAGGCGCAGCCTTTACTCGGTGCTCTTTCTGCTCGGGACGATCAGTACGGTGATATGTGAGTACCCCGATGTGTTCCCTGAATGAGTTGCCAGGTTTGCCACCTGATCGTGATTTGGAGTTCATCATCGATCTCTTGCCTGGCACTTCTCCAATTTCTAAGCGCCGTCAGACAGATGCTGGCGATGAGTGATTGAGTTGAAGACTCGGCTCAAGGAGCGATTAGAGAAGGGGTTCATTCGCCGATTCTTCTCCTGGGCGATCCAGTCTTGTTTGTGAAGAAGAAGGGCGGCACTCTTCGCATGTGCGTTGATTAATGGTCTTTGAATGAGGTCATCCAAGAACAAGTATCCTCTCCCTCGGATCGATGATTTATTTGACCAATTAGGCGGAGCTCGAGTCTTCTCCAAAATAGACTTGAGATCCGGCTATTTTCAGCTCAAGATCCGTCCTGAGGATATTGTGAAGACTGCATTCACTACTCGCTACGGTTTGTACGAGTATACAGTTGTTTCGTTTGGTCTCACCAATGCACCAGCCACCTTCATGAATCTGATGAACAAGGTCTTCATGGAGTTCCTTGATAGATTTGTGGTAGTGTTCATTGATGACATCCTCATATACTCCAAGGATGATGAAGAGCATACACTTCACTTGCATATGGTGCTTAGCAAGCTTCGCGAGCATCAGTTGTATGCCAAGATCAGCAAGTGCGAGTTCTGGCTCAAGCAAGTGGAGTTTTTGGGACATGTCCTGTCAGAAGGTGGGGTAGCAGTTGATCCACGCAAGGTACAGGATGTACTCAATTGGGAGCAGCCAAGCAATGTCCCGGAGATTCGGAGTTTTCTTGGTCTTGCCGGATACTATCGCCGGTTTATCGAGAATTTCTCCAAAATTGCTAAGCCAATGACAACGCTACTCAAGAAGGAGAAGAAATATGAGTGGTCGCCTGATTGTGAGTCCAGTTTCCAAGAGCTGAAGGATAGACTCACCACTGCACCAGTTTTGGTCCTTCCTGACATTCACAAGAACTTTGATGTCTATTGTGATGCATCCCGTCTTGGACTTGGATGTGTGTTGATGCAGGAGGGCAAAGTGGTCGCTTATGCTTCTCGACAGCTAAAGCCTCATGAAGCCAATTATCCGACTCATGATTTGGAGCTTGCAGCTGTTGTTCATGCTCTCAAGCTGTGGCGACATTATCTCATAGGAAGCAGATGTGAGATCTACACCGACCACAAGAGCTTAAAGTACTTCTTCTCGCAGCCAGATCTGAATTTGAGACAGCGTCGATGGTTAGAGCTGATCAAAGACTATGATTTGGGTATTCATTACCATCCTGGCAAGGCAAATGTAGTTGCAGATGCCCTCAGTCGCAAGCTGCACACAGTGAATGCCTTGGGTGTCATTGGCCAGTCTCAGCTGGTTGAAGAGTTTCAGAAGCTCAATCTAGAAGTGGTTGAGTATGGTTACATTTCTGCTTTAGCCGTACAACCCACTCTAGAGTCTCAGATTCAGGCAGCTCAACTCCAGGATGATGCTGTGATTGAGATTAGACGCCAGTTGACTGAAGATGGCGCATCTCTAGGTTTCTCTGAGAGGTCCGATGGGCTGATCATGCATGGGTAGCAGATGTATGTCCTAGATGATATAGAGATCAAGGAGTTGATCCTGTCAGAAACCCATGATACCCCTCTCTCTGTTCATCCTGGCAGCACCAAGATGTACCAGGACCTTCGCAAGTAATTCTGGTGGCCAGGTATGAAGAAGGAGATTGCTGCCCATGTGGCGCATTGTGATGTGTGCCAGCGTGTCAAGGCTGAACATCAAAGGCCAGCCGGATTGCTTCAGCCATTGCAGATCCCTGAGTGGAAGTGGGAAGAGATTGGGATGGATTTCATTACCGGTCTACCGAGGTCCTCCGCCGGTCACGACTCTATTTGGGTGATTATTGACCGTCTGACCAAGGTAGCTCATTTCATCCCCGTTCATACCACTTATTCTGGAGCCAAGCTAGCAGAACTCTATTTGTAGAATATTGTTCGGCTCCATGGGGTTCCAAAAGTCATAGTCTCTCGACCGTGGTTGTGATTCACCTCCAGATTTTGGGAGAGTTTGCAGTCTATTCTTGGCACTAAGCTATCTTTCAAGATCGCTTACCATCCCCAAACCGACGAATGACGGAAAGGGTAAATCAAATTCTGGAAGACATGCTAAGGGCTTGTGTGCTGTGTTACAGCAAGTCATGGGAGAAATGCTTGCCATTCGCCGAGTTCTCCTACAACAACAGTCACCAAGGCAGTCTTCAGATGTCGCCTTTCGAGGCTCTTTATGGCAAGAAGTGCAGAACACCCTTGTTTTGGTCCGAGGTCGGTGAAAGGCAATTCTTCGGGCCAGCCATGATTGAAGAGGCTGAAAGTCAAGTCAGCTTGATTCGGGACCGACTGAAGGAAGCTCAGTCCAGACAGAAGAGCTATGCTGATCGTCGCCGCCGCGAGTTGAGCTTTGAGGTGGGTGACTTTGTCTACCTCAAGGTCTCACCACTCCGCGGCACTCGCAGATTTCAAGTCTGCGGGAAGCTAGCTCCGCGATACATCGGTCCGTTCCAGATTCTGGAGAAGATTGGTGTTGTGGCTTATCGGCTTGAGCTACCACCACATCTTTCGGACGTTCACGATGTATTCCACGTATCCCAGCTGAAGAAGAGTCTTCGCACTCCATCAGAGGTTACTCAATTGGACCATCTTGATCTGCAACCTGATCTTTCGTATCGAGAGTATCCAGTCCGTATTCTCGAGACAGCTGAGCGTCACACTCGCAGTCAGGTTATCAAGATGCTCAGGGTCCAGTGGAGCAACCATTCAGAAGATGAAGCCACGTGGGAACGTGAAGATCATATCCAGTCAGAGTACCCCGACTTCCTTCGAGAGCGTTAGCAATCTCGAGGACGAGATTTTTGTAAGGGGGTAGATCAGAATATCCCGAGTATTTCTATACTCGAGTCATCAGACATTTGTACTCAAACACCATTCAATAATACATCGTTTCTTACGTGTTTCGTATCTTGAGCGATTGTACTCGTTCGGGATCTAAAAGAACCCTTCAACTTATTTAGCGTCACTCAAAATCAATTTCCCATTTGATCGCCGACAAGTGTTTTCGGTGATTGAATTCAGTTTTCGAGCTCTTGCGAAAGTATCTTGTACGTCGACTTAAATGTTCTCTTCTCTGTCCTTCTGAAGTACAAGTTGCCTAGTTTAGTGGGGAACTTAAAAATCTTCAAAAGGAGTTAAGGATCCGTTTAATCGGAGCTTGTAAACTTTGATCGCGGTCACATTTAAACTACCCGACTCAATTAATTTCACTCTCATGAGTAATTGCAAATTGAGTTGAATAAGTGTCAAAGTGACCCAAAATCCCTCCAACATACCTTAGAATCATTAAAAATCAGCTTTGGAAGTTTGAATCTTCAAGTTTTGTCACTTGACCAAAATACCCCTCATAAGTGCATAGTGTATATATATGTGTTAGCCATCCCCAACCAACAGCCAAACTCATTTCTTGCCTCCCCACACGCAGCAAGCAAGAGAAGGGGAAACCCTAACCCTAGTTCACCCAGATCAGTGGATTGGAGGCGATTCGACCGGTGGAAACTGACAAAGAGGCCGGATTCATCCTCTCCATCGCGATCCCCATCTCCTAGACCCTCTCATGTGAGTTTTCCTTCATTTCCCATGGATGTTTATTTGAGTTCCCGTGGGTTTTTTGAGTTCTAGCTCGATTTCTCGGCTCCCGGGACTTCCCTCTTGCCGTAGCTACGACTTCCCCCTTCGTAGCTTCGCATTTCGTTAAGTTATCTCAAACCCTAGCCTAGGTCAAAACTAGGTTCCATGTGTTAGACACATTGCATGGCAATTGTGCTTTAGAATCTAGACTCAGGTCATCGTTAGGTCCATTTAACTCTACTGTTGACCTAGCTTTTGGCCATCTTCGAAATCTAGCAAACTATCGCTAGGTTTTCGATTTGTCGGAGTTTTAGTGGAACAAAGCATGGGTAGTATTTTTTGTTAGCACTTCTGGTAGCTGGAGCCGCTATCAGAAGAATCGGAATTCAATTCTGTTAAGCCGGATTTTATTTTATTTCTTTAGGTATTGCTTGTTTTTACAAAATACCAAGAGTCCGTAGCTTGTATCGATAGTTCTATTAGCTCTTCTGGTAGCCGTAGTCGAGATCAGAAGAGTCAGAATTCCATTTTGATGAATTCTGCGGCAAGTTGTTAGCTCTAGGTCACTTTATTTGTGAAAAATTCTAGAGATCCGATGAGCGAATGGATAGTCCCGATAGCTTCCTTGCTAGTTGAAACCCCGATTAGAAAAGTTGGATTTTAGTTTTGACCATTTTTCAATATACTTTGCAGCTCTAGGTCACTAGTATTTTTGCAAAATGCTAGACCTCCAGGGCATGTAATAAGTATACCGTTAGTCTTCTTAGATGCTAAAAGGATTATCAGAATCGTTGGATTTGCGTTTTGCTAGCCCGCATTTTATTTTATTACTCTAGGTCCCAATTATTTTTATAAGATACCTAGGACCTGTAGCATGTATGGACAGCGCTACTAGCCCTCCTGGTGCTTGCAGATGAGCTCAGAAGAGCTAGATTTAAATTTTCCTAGCTTCCATTTTATTTTAATCGTCATAGTGATCAAAGCCAATTAGAGCGTTTTCGCTTCCTTTAACTTCGTTTAAGGTCACTAAGGTCGATAGCATGCTTTCCGCGTGCTTTGGATCGCATTCAAGTCACTTTTCGGGCTTTTGCCGTTTCTCGGGTAATTACCGGAGTTAAGCGGGCAATTGATCAAAAGTCAGAGAAGATTAAGTCATCTATGCTGGGGAATAGCTCCGATAGGTCATAAGTATCCCTAAGCAACTAGCCGAGGGCTTAAAACATGTCTCGCGGCATTTCAGCTCAAAACGGCCCATTTGGGCGAGATTGCTCATTTTCGAGCAAAATAGCCATTTTGGCCATATTCCACATTTAAGGGTTTCTTCGCCAGTTAGCTGTCGGAATGAGTCATTTAGGGTCATTTAGACTTAGTAAAGTCGAAAACGTGCTCCTCGCGCAAGTGGAATCGAGTTTGAGCCGTTTTCGGACCCTGTGCGAAGCGAGGCGTAAACCTCGGCTTAATTTGCGCTTTCGATCGGATTTCGATGCAAATTAAGTGAATTTTCATGGGGCAAGGTCCAGATAGGTCCTAGACATCCTAAAGTACCTAGTGGAGTCGCTGGGATCGATCGCAAGTCGATCGAATGGATTCTGGACAGAAGTGGCTCATGCCTTACGGTGAATAGTGCCATTTTTCTTTTTTCTGATTTTTCAGCATTTTGTGTATTGATTTTCACTGTTTTGGCTTCCGTTTGTTCGTTTTAAATCCAAACGAGTTCCCGTAAGTTCCATTAGCTGTATTATACCTAATTCTAGGTGTTTAACAAAATTTAGTTGAATTTTAAATTATTTTACGCATTTTGTTCAAGTTGGCGAGAAATTCGCCGAAATCGCCGTTTCGAATCGCGATTTCGCCATTTTTCTCGCTTGTTTCGTTTCTTTGCTTTCTTAGTGTCTAGATGAGTTCTATTTAATGTTAATTTGGTGTTTATGCTTCTAAAGTCACTCTTTGCTAAATTATTTCTCTGTTCGCTGTTTTTGATGTTTTTATTCGATTAGAGGCGAGTGAGTCTGGAGTCGCATCGAACAATCCTGAGTTCGTCCCAGATCCATCAGAGCAGCAGCAGACAGGCAAGCACCTCCTTTGATCATCTTGATCCAATATTTTACGATGTTTACTTTGATTTATCAAACTATATGCACGCGTTTAATTTCAGTAAATGTGCTAGTTTGTGGGAATGGTAGATATAACCCAAATTGGTGGTTTTCCTTAATCTATTTCCCATGGTCACATTGATAGCCCTAGTAGAGGTTAGGCAACTTAATAAATGTCACTTGGGTATAAAATGTTAATAAATGCATATGCTTAGTCAATGCAATAGATTTGAGTCTAGTCCTTGGCAGTTACACTCATCAATCAAAATATGATTTCAAAATGAATTGAGTCAAAATGGTTAATGGTTAATTGATAAAAATGAGTGGTGTAAATGACTCGGGGAGGAGGTATAGAATGTGAAGGTGATGGTGTGGTTAGGATTGGAGTCCTTGCCCGAGTCAACAAAAATATAAGGACCGAACTCAAAGTTAATCTTTGGGTGAGTCTCGCGCAACCACATGAACTGAATCGGGGCGTAATGCCTATGTACCGACTTCGGGATAGCCGATTTGTTGGTAGGCCGAAGAGCAAGATGAGAACTTGCGCAGCTTGACAAGTCTCGCGAAGGCGGGGTTCTCGGAAGGGACTTCTGTCATCCATTGGACAGAAGAAGGGGGTGTTGTGGGTTCCCGCTGCAACAATAGTGACACTCGTGGGGTAATGGGGCCCGGGGAAAGGGATACCCCGTGTTGCGCTGCAGCGTACGGCCGCCTAAATTCGCCAGGGTGGGATCACGCTATTGTGCTAATGTCTGGCTGACACCGATGATGGGAACGACATGGTCAATCTACAAGAGTCGGGTACTGAAAAGTATCGCGCGTCGTGGCAACACGCTTGCTAGATAGACCCATGTGGGGAATGTGTGCAACTTCTGCAGAAGTGTTAAGTAAAACTAATCGATTAGCCGTGCTCACGGTTAAGAGCATCTAGCCCAGATAAGTATGGAGAGTATAGAAGTTTGGTTTTGTGTCTTCTTCTGAAAAAGTGTGAGTCTCGAACGGAAAGGAAGTGTTTGATGGATAGAGTCGACAATCTAGCCCATCGGTTGCATTCGAGCGGGAATGGCGAACCGGTTGGGATAATATACATTATACATATACTGTGAAATATGTTTTATGTCAAATGCTCTTTCAATTACTAATGCTATCGGTTGTTAAATGTTGTTTACAAATAAATGCTGCTTTATGCAATCAACCTAGTATAGAAGCTTATTCTTGTTGAAATAGCCTGCATTTAACTATATTTCCATACACTAAAGACTTGCGAGTACATACGTGTACTCACCGTTGCTTTGCTGTTGTTTACTAACCTTGTCTCAGAGGATGGTTCGATGGTGATCCGGATGGCTCAGGTGGTCCTGCATTACTGCGAGTCGGCGGTTGTGGTCCTTCCTCGATCAAGAGCTTTGTGGGGTGGTCGGGCCAGTTTATTTGGTTTAGTGTTTCTTTTGCTTCCGCTATTATTCTACTTTTGGATTTTGTAATGTGTATGTACAAGATTTACACCCAGTTATGTAATTTAACTTTAGTTCATTACTTTGTGCATTGATACTCGTGTTGTTGGTACGCGATCTTGGGCTCTTGATCCAGGAACGGTATCGGATGCGTCTGAGCACCGGGTCTGAAGCTAAGGGTTCGATCCCGTCGATCGAATTTTTTTTTTAGATTCAGATTTTCGGTGTCGAGGCTTCTGTTGCTATACGGTGTTATACGCCACAGTAGACGGCGTACAGTACTGTATAGGAAGAGGGGTCCTCACACAAGTACTCCGCATGCTGTCCTGTACGGAGCCAACGATGACTGTGGTATTTCAGGTTCCCCGACCGCCGAGAGCTATACTATGTTGTGAACACCCTTAGGCATCTTGTTTGGACCACGGCTTGCTCGTCCCCTTTGTTCATCAGCCATTTGAGCCTGCAATTGGATCTTCTTATTAGTCGTCTGACACTACTATGTGTTGGGAGTCACAATGTACTAATAATTTACGTCGCCTATGTTAGTGGCGTCATCTTGATCCATGTCAGTGGCGCCAGGTTGGTTCATGGCAGCGGCGCCAGGTTGGAGGGGCGCCGTATCAATATCCTGTAGGTTTAGGTAGTACAATGGGCTACCCGTTCCTACTTCATCTATATTCGAGGGTGGCACTCCCTTTGGCACTTGTCCCTGATTAGAGGCCATTCCTAGCAAGTTTATCATAAATTAGCATTTGCCACAACTACGAGGAGACTACGTCAAAGGCAACCATTAAAATTGAGATTACAAAACAGTGAAGGTTGCTGAACCTAACAAAAAATCGGCAGCACCTCCCCTAAAATAGTGGGCATTCACACAGCAGACAGAAGACAACATTCAATCTAATATTAACACATGCTTAATTATCTTAATTAACATTTTGAAGTTGGAGAGAGAGAGACGGCGGGGAGGGCGGCGCCGGGCACGAGGGGAGTTCCCGGACGGCGGGGAGGGCGGCGCCGGGCACGGGGAGGGCGACGCCAAGCTCTAGGGGCATTCCCGGACGGCGGGGAGGGCGGCGCAGGGCTCGGGGGGGGGGGCGGCGTTGGGGTCAGGGACGGCAGTGAGAGCAACTCGGGTCCGATGGCTAAGTTAGGGTAAATGAGAGAGGAGAGCGCACCCTATGAAATTATAGAGACTATCACGGCCGGTTGAAAATACCAACCGGCAGTGATAATATTTCCCTACCGGTTGACCATAACAACCGGTAGTGATAATACTATTACTGCCGGCTATATTAGTTAACTGGCAGTCATAATTCTATACCACTGCCGGTTGAAGATATCGCCGGCAGTGATAACAATATATCACTGCCGGCTCAATTGTAAAACCGGCAGGGGTAAGGATAATCACTGCCAGCCCATTTTCCAACCAGCAACGATATACCACACGGTGATTTTTCATTTTCTAACATTAGTAAATCATTTCCAAACTTAGTAAAAGTTTTTAGAGGTGATGAATAAGATTGCTAATGCAATATAAATTCCAAATACTCATATTCACAAAATGGTTGAAGTTCAATACATGTCGTGTGTACAAAAGAAAACATACATTTCATTACTACAGCTAAGCTACGATTCGGCCTTCATTATGATCACGGCGTATGTATGTAGCTTCGTCAGTCTCTTCCATGATACTTAGGTCAACATCCTCTCCGAAAGGCGAAAGCTCATCGAATTGGTTGTACTCTTCCTCGTCAACAACGTTCTAAACCTCGACAATCCTTCTTTTTCCTTGAATAACCATGTGGCGCTGCTTGTTAGCCGGGTCAGTTACGAAGAAGATTTGTGTAACAGAATTAGCAAGCACGAATGGTTCTTCTCTGTATCCAACGAGTTTGAGGTCCACGGTAGTGATACCGTACTTGTCGATATTCACGCCCCCTGGAAGTCTGACCCATTGGCACCGAAAGAGAGGGACCTTTAAAGGTCCATAGTCAAGCTCCCAAATCTCTTCTATGAATCTGTAGTAGGTTTGCCTATTTCCAGTGCTGTCATAGGCATCTATACGGATACCGCTGTTTTGATTGATGCTCTTTTTATCTTGCGCTCTTGTATAAAATGTAAAACCATTTATATCGTATCCTTGGAATGTCCGAAATGTACATGACGGTCCCTGAGCTAACTCTTTCAACTGAGTGCAGTCTGTCTCTGTATGCATTATGTGTCTACGCAACCAATCGCGGTTATCCTGTGTTTCTCGCGAGCCAAACCTCCGACCTCCCGGGTTGGTTCTCGATAGCATGTTCTTGTGCATGTTGACAAACAGGGCCACCACAACCGATTGTCCCAAAGCTGCGAAATGTGCTTGTGTAAATGAAGCTAGATTGCTAGTACGCATAAATTTCTCGCTTGGTGTCCCTTTACCCTGTAGCCTCCCCTCATGCCGAGTTACAGGCACACCAATCGGTTTGAGGTCCATATAATCGATGCAGAACTCAATGACCTCCTCGGTTCCCCAGCCATCGGCAATGCAGCCTCCAGTCGATGTCGGTTACGAACATATTTCTTTATAACCCCCATGAATCTCTCGAAAGGGTACATCTGATGTAGAAATACGGGACCAAGAATCCGTATCTCCTTCACAATGTGAACATTGAGATGGACCATAATATCAAAAAAAGATGGAGGGAAACACATCTCAAGCCTGCACAGAGTGTGGACCACGTCTTCCTGCAGCTTATGTAGTTTTAACGGATCGATGGCCTTCTGTGAAATCGCGTTGAAGAATGAACACAACTTGATAATTGGGTCTCGGACTTTCTCTGGCAGAACACCCCTAATTGCAATTGGAAGCATCTGTGTCATCATCACGTGGCAATCGTGAGACTTCATACCAATTAATTTTAAGTCTTTCATTGAGACTAGTCTCTTTATATTAGCAGAGTAACCAGACGGAACTTTGACTCCGTGCAAGCATTCGCAAATGCTAATTTTCTCTTTCTTGCTCAGAGTGAAGCAGGCTGCGGGAAGGTACTTTTTGCCCGTATCCATTTCTTTGTGATGCAGCTCCTTCCTGAGTTTCATATCTTTGAGGTCCATCCATGCTTGGAGTGTATCTTTTGTTTTGCCAGTTATGTCCAGTAAGATACCAAGCAATCTATCGCACACGTTCTTCTCTATGTGCATGACGTCGATTGCGTGTCGAACTTGCAGGTGCTGCCAATAAGGTAGGATCCAAAATACTGATGTCTTTTTCCACAAATGATCCTTACCCCGGGAACTCGGGATAGATGTACTCCCGGGTCCCTTTCCGTGAATAACTGTGATATCCTTTACGGCCGCAAATATCTGTTTCCCCATGTGATTCTTTGGAGCTAAGGCAGTCTCCTTTGTCCCGTCAAATGCTCTCTTATTATTGCGGTACGGGTGATCCTTGCGGAGGAACCTACGATGCTGCATGTAAACCATTTTTCGGCAATTCTTCAGCCACCGGCTAGTTGTATCACCCAAGCACTGGACGCATCCGTTGAAGCCTTTTGTCGTCTGGCCCGACAGGTTGCCAAGAGCAGGGTAATCATTGATGGTTACGAACAACAATGCCCGTAGGATAAAGTTTTCTCTTTTATACTCATCCCATACTTGTGCACCATCATTCCACAATATTAGAAGATCTTCAACCAATGGTTTGAGGTACACATCGATATCATTGCCAGGTTGCCTGGGCCCTTGAATCAGTAGTGGCATCATAATGTACTTTCGCTTCATGCAAAGCCATGGGGAAGGTTGTAGATGCATAAAGTCACCGGCCAAGTGCTGTGACGACTACTCATGTTGCCAAAAGGATTCATCCCATCCGTACTCAACCCAAACCTTATATTCCTCACATCATATGCAAAGTGCTTCTTATATTTCCTATCGATGTTCCTCCATTGCACAGAATCAGCAGGGTGCTTAAGCATTCCATCCTTCTTACGCTCTTCGGCGTGCCATCGTAGCAATTGGGCATGCCTTTTGTTCGCAAATAATCGCTTCAGACGCAGAATTATAGGAAAATACCACACCACCTTACAGGGACACCTCTTCTTCTTACGCTTCACCCCGACATCATCTACTTCGATATCATCATCGTTGCCCTTATACCGCTTTGCTTTGCAAACAACACAGGCATCCATGTCTGCAAACTCATTGCGATACAATATGCAATCGTTTGGACATGCATGGATTCTTTGTACTTCCAGTCCCAGCGGGCAGACAACCTGCTTGGCCTGGTACGTAGTTGTAGGCAACACGTTACCCTCTGGAAGCAAGTCCCCCAGGAGACACAACAGCTCAGTAAAGCTCTTATCGGACCAACCATTGCTTGCCTTCAACTGCAGTAGTGAAAGTACAGTACGCAGCTTTTTGTGCTCCTCCTTGCAGCCGGGGTATAATGGCGTTGTAGAGTCCTCTACCATACGCTGAAACTTTTGAAACTCCCTTTCACTCGTCAAGTCCCCCTCCCCATCACGCAACATTTAATCTATATCATCTTCGTGGCTATGAACAAACGTATCTTCCACCGCCGTCATATCATTGTCTCTATCATCTTCATCAATGTGGTGCCATTCATGTACAATATCGTCTTTATGAATGTGTTGCCCTTCTTCTACAATGTCATCTTCATCAATGTGTTGCCCTTCTTCTAGAATATCATCTTCACCGTGCTCGGTCCAACATGTATAGCCAGCCTTGAAACCCCTTCAAAGTAAGTGTGCACTATCGACTCTATGTTAGAAAATAGCTTCTCATTTTTGCAATCAATGCATGGGCAACACATATAATCCGCCAGATTCTTCGACTTGTGTGCCGTAGCCACATTCAGAAAACCAAACACACCATAAAAGAACTCTGGACCGCGACGGTCCGTGTCATACATCCATCTTCGGTCCATCTACAAATAATTTATTGTTTCCATTAATCATGCAGTGGAAATTAATTCAAACGATAAACACATTATAAGCACATAACTACAAATAACAATATAATTGTAAATGATTAGATTTACAAATACACCTAGCAATTTTGTCTATATTAAGAAATATCAAACCTTTTTTCGCTATTTAAAACAACATTCCAACAACAACTCGGCAAGATAATAACTACTGAGCAAAGTAGAGCTCTTCTCTGTTCTACTTGGTCAGAGAAGATGTCGTCGCGAAAATAAATACTGAAAAATTATTAACACATTTTTTGGCAGCACCTCCCCAAGAAAATGCCAACCGAGCGAGCAAACAGAGCTCCTCTCTGTCTGCTCAGTCGCGAGGGCGTTTGACGCTGTAGTTATATAAATAACTTATCACTGCCGGCTTTTCCTAGAACCGGCAGTTATAAGGTCGAATTATGCGGGAGGTTTCATATTGGCGGGGAAAAAAAATATCACTGCCGGTTAAAATGTCGAACCGGCAGTAAAAGCTCCAATATCTCTGCCGGTTGTATTTACAACCGGCAGTGATAATTCAGTACTGGTTTTATATATAACCCGGGAGTGGTAATATATTATCACTACCAGTTCGTTATACAGACCGGCAGGGACACGTTTCCAGGGCAGCAATTCTTACGAAATGGCAGTGATATTTTATCCCCGACGACTCTAGCCCAACCGGCAGTGATATGGCGGCGAGGATTGCATGTTCTGTAGTAGTGGTATGCACGAATCGTGGGACTATGTGAGAGGTTCAGGACTAAGTGACGTAATTAGTACACCGATCAACCAAAGCAAGATCAAGTGTTCAACAAGAAGGCAAGCACCTTATTTTGATCATTTTAATCCCATATTTTACAGTGTCTATGTTGTTTTATCAAATTATTATGCATGCACATAATTTCTGTAAAGTCGCTATATTGTGGGAATCGGTAGTTATAGTCCTAAATGGTGGGATTGCCTTAATAATATTGACATGAGATCCTTGTTAACCCTAAGTTAGGGGTAAGCATTGTTTGAAATGTTAAATGGTTATAATCGAGTAATAACTACATTTGCTTAGTCATGCTATAGAAGTTGAAAAGATGGGTATGCTAGTTGGTCAAATTTGAAATATGCTGGACAAGATTAAAGGTTGATGATATTTTGGTAAAAATAAAAATAAAATTATGATTTGGATACGAGCGAGATATGTTTCTAACTGGTTGTGCGAGGGATGGACTTGCACTGTGCGAGGGATGGACTTGCATGTACATAGGAGGGAGATTCTTGCCTGAGTCAACCTAAGGACCAAACTTGATGCTATCACCTGGGTCAATTTGTGCAACCACATGTGCTAATATGGGATAGCCTTAACTTAGTAAATTAGTTGAAGTTTAGCCTTACATTTTAGTAGGCTAAAGTAGTAAGGACAAACCGGGTATAGGTGTCATTCGTAGGTGCTCCCTTCACCAAGGCGTTGGGACTAAAGCGTTCCAATACAACGGTATATGCCTTGCTATGCGGTAAAGGACGCGATGGGGCGTAAACCATCGTTAATATTGTGCGTACGGGTCTGGATTTCTAAGGACGCGATGGGGCGTAAACCATCATTAGTACTGTGTGTACGGGTCAGGATTTCCACCGCCATATTAAGGGTTAGACATCACCAGAGTTGATGCAAGGCTAGACTCTAGCTAGTTGAACGGTTTCGTCATAATCTAGCAAAACGAGTATGGGAAGTATCGCGTGGCATGCTTGACATGATTGCTAGAATGTGTCATGTGGGTAAAGTGTACACACTCTGTAGAGATATAAATCTAATTAATTAGTCATGCTCACGGTCATGAGCAACTTGGCAAAGTAATATCAAATATAGCTTTGTTTTTTTCCAAGGATGTTGATACATGCGTTATAACGGGTTGGATTGTTCATAGTCAAGGTTGGCTGTGTTATACTCGCTGTTCATGGCCATGGAGTGTCACAAAATGATGAAATTAAACTTTATTTACTATTTTTAGTTTCATATCAAGTGCTCTTTACAATTCTGTTACTGTTTGATAAATTGCTCGCTTACAAATAAATTCTGCCTTATGCTGAAAATAAACTTAGTGTAGAAGCTTGATTCCCTTGGAATTAACATGCACGTATATTTATTTTCATACACTAAAGTCTTACGAGTACATACGTGTACTTAACGTTGCTTGTTGACATTTATTTAGAGGGTGAGAAAGAAGACTGTCACTTGGATACCTTTGCTTTCGGCAATGATGGTGTATAGGGTCACGATCGCACTCAGGCCTTTCATGTGGGTTTGTTTTCACTTATTGGTTTGTAGATTAAACTTTGGGCTGGTGGCTTACGACATACTTATGATTTCAGCCCATAAGCTATGTATTTTCTTTCTAACCTACTTCCACTATCTTTTGTTGTTGTAAACATGTGATATTCAATCTCTATCTAAAACCGAATTCTTGAATGGTTTCCGGGTCATGACATGGTTTTCAGGCCAAAATAGAAAATAGGAATTTAAATTTGATTTTAGAATTAAAATAATTTAAAAAATACAAATAGCCTTTTTAGAAAATAGCAAATAGAGTTAAAAATTTTGAAAAAAATTCACATAAATTCCTGGGGATATTTTGAACTCAATAAAATTATTTCCAACTTAAAGTTGTTTTTTATTTTGATATAGGAATCACTTTTTAATTTTTGAAAATATGAATTTTTAACTTCAAAAAATTCAGAGATCTCCTAGAAAATCAAAATAATTATTAGAAAATTTAGAAAATTTAATTATTATTTGAACATACATAAGAGATATTAAAATAATATTTTTAAAGACGAAATTTTTGGGATTTTAGAATCACCCTCCCCACAAGGACCTGTTGCGAGAAGACAAACAGTTCATCCTTGTCATCTACTTTGAGAGTAACATTCTCCTCCGTTGTCAAATCCAGGTGCTTCATCATCTTGGCAACACCATCGAGATCAAGATCGCCTCTCCTTTACATTTACTAACAACACTAGTGCGCCACTAGGATCCATGCAGGCCCGAGATGACTAAAGAAATGACAATAATAATCAGACTAGAGAAATGTCAATAACAATCAATCTAAACTTCGACTATCAAACCCTTGGCCAAAACTGATAGATCAACAACACCATGGGTGGGTAAATGCACAGATGTCTTGTTGATGCAAATTAACTACGTGCAATCAAATATAACCACAGTGCACGGATCAATTGTAGAGATTTTCACCTGAGTATTCCAGGGTATCGAATCCACAAAGAATAGGTTATCGATCACCCACTACTACAGAAATGGCTTCCAGAAGCGGTTCTACAACCGCTTCTAAGCAACCACGAGTGATACCCCGAAGGGTATCACAAGCGGTTGCTAGAACCGCTTGTGGTGGTGCGACACCAAGCGATAAAAGACTACCAATAATATCGTGGGAATGGGATTCGAACCCACGACCAGCACTCCATCATCGTGACCCGCTTCATCCATATCTAGCCAACCCACCCACGCGTGCTCTCTGATAGAATAGGACACACATTCCTTTTATTATTTCTAAAACTGGGTTTCTACAAGCGGTTCGTGACACGAACCCCTTCTGAAGGGGGTCTTTAGAAGCGGTTCGTGGCACGAACCCCTTCTAAAGCCCCACCTTTAGAAGCGGTTCGTGACACGAACCCCTTCTAAAGCTTTAGAAGCGGTTGGTTCTAAAGCTTTAGAAGGGGTTCGTGTCACGAACCGCTTCTAAAGGTGGGGCTTTAGAAGGGGTTCGTGACACGAACCGCTTCTAGAGATCCCCTCCGGCCTGTTGCCACGAACCGCTTCTGGTGTGAGCATTACAACCGGTTCGCGCCAAACCGTTTCTAGGCCGCTTGTGATGCCCGGTTTTGTAGTAGTGACCTTAGGGTTTTCTAATCAACAATCATCTAAATACCAAGAGAATCGAAGTATGAGTGGAAGATGAAACATGGAATTCAATTGAGAGCATAGGTTCAAATAATCTAAGATTAGAGGTTCGAGAAAAAGTTGATACTACTACCCATAAGCTAATTTAACCTAATTATAACTATCCGCTAATCCCTGCAAAAGATCTCTCACCAAAGATTGAAGTGCCTTTTCCTAGTCATGCGCTCTCAGATATCACGAGTCACAATCATCTACCGGTGTCTCAAAACACTTGTCTCCCTATCTAATGCATAAATTAATGAGCAATGAATTATACGTCAAATATAAGCTAGCTGCCGATACTACATCATTCTCCAAACATAAGCTAATTGCCGACGGTACGTCAAACTCATGCTCTTGAACTAGTATGCAATGTTCTACTATATTGATTTAATCACCATGGTCAAAATGATTAGCTAAACATGACCTACTACGTAATTAGATAAAAAAAAAAGCATATTGCATGAACTAGACAATTGTAAGAAAGAAATAGTAGAAGCAGACTAATCAACTGTGAAAGATGGTTAGATAGTAATTAGATAGCAACAAAAAGATACATAATTGACTTACAAGTCGAAGACGCTGTTCCGGAACCTCAGCTGCTAATTAGAACCATCCAAAATTAGAGCCTAATTAGAACCTCTCTAATTAGAGAGGCTAATTAGAACCATACTCAGAAGGTCAATTAGATCCCTCTAATATGATTAGAGAGGCTAATTAGTGCCTTCTCTAATTCTTAGAATAATTCTACTACTAGAAAAATATGGCTTATGCCTCATTGGAGCAGTGAGTTGGGAACTCGGTGTTGGAATTGATCTCGTGGCTAACAGATTAGCCAGAGTCTTAAGGGAGGGTAACAACCCCTATCCCCGCGCCCTGATCGGGGGCGCACAACCAACATTGGTTGCGGCCCCCCGTTACACAGCGCTACATAAATAGGAACCGGGTTGGCCCCTCAAGGGTTGATTGTTTTTCTCCTGTGAGGTTAGCTTCCCGATTCTACATCCCTAATCCCCGATCCGATCCCGAGTGTGCGCTGAAGTGACGGGAAGGCCGCCGTCGTACGTCGCCGACTCGGGACGTCACTGCATCCTCTACGGCTCTCTGCATCGACTCATCGGCCAAGCAGGCTTTTAAGCCTAAACCCATCTCTGTGATGGCATTTTCAAGCACCAGTAAGAACATCCTTAATGCCCTATTCTGTGGTTCGGATCTTAGGCTAAATAAAGATCCTCACGCTTCCGCACTTAGGCTTAGATCTAACACTCGGTGATTGAACATTGATGAGATGGCATAGATTGCATACCTTGGGTCCTATTTAATTAAGGGCCAAGGGGCTAGAGGGTCATGGCTTGGACATGGTAGAGTTGGAAACAACTGGGATAGAAATTTTGAATTTAGAATCTCCTTCAAGTTGGTTTGTACCTTTCTTATGTGCAGTGAACTTCTGGAGGCCATATCTCGTCATACGAACTCTAAGTTGGGTGATTTGTTTTTGTACATTTAGTTAATGAAGATATCTTAAACTTTCTAGTTGCGGATAAGTTCCAAAAACGCAGTCTTCATCGCCAAATTTGTGCAACCTGCCTTGCGAGGCCCATATCGCCCACGTCAGAACTCCAATTTAGGTCAATGAGGATTCTTAATTGTAGCACACGAAAAAAGAATAAGTTTCCCTACTCAATTATGGGTCCCACCATTGAAATATCCTTAGAAATTGGTACTGCGCACATAGCAATCGTCCACATTGTCATGTCGCCAAGCTGTCAAAGGCTCGGTATTTCCATCATAACTATTCCCTCTGAACTCCAAATAGGGTAAATGATATATGTGTTTTGATTGTCTCAATGAGAGCCTACAAATTAGGATTTGAAGATTTATTGGTCATTGAAAGCTCATGGAATGGATCTTTGGAACCCATTGGTTTGTCAATTCAGGAGACAACTTCTCCAAATGAGTGATTTCTTGCAATACAACACTTTTGTTCATATATCTCAAATATGGATGATTAGTAGCAAAATACATATCATTAATGAAGCATAAAAATATGAAATAATGCTTTGGGAGATAATGAAGTACATGTAGAAACAACATCAATAGGCCTACCTTTGATCATCCCGAATGTGAGATCAGATCAATTCGAGGGAAGACAGAGGAAGAGAAGCTGGTCGGAGTCACTAGACAAAGAGGAAATGTGCCCTAGTGGGAGAAATCCGCGTGAACAAACCCTAACTCAGTGGAACCATAGGCGTTGCCAGAGCGAGCTTGATACTCTCCCAACCAGACATGCTATTGCCAGAGCGAGCTTGATACTCTCCCAACCAGACATGCTATTGTTGTCAGAGGCAGAGAGAGAGGGGGGCTGACAAGGGCCAGGCCCCCTCATGATTTGACAAATTTGCATTGTAGGCCTATATATTTTAAGAAATTTTGTTGTTGTTAGTGCTATTTAGCCCCCCCTTATCAAATGTAATTACATGGTACAATTTATTTTGGCCCTTTATTTTTATCGCGCTCCCATACCGTGGCAGACACCTACTGCACTCCTATATTGCATCAGATGGACATGTCGTGGTCCCACACTGCGGTAGATGACACTGTTGTCTTATGACCGTTTCGTGGTCTAGAAGAAGGTTAGATATGCAATTTCGTTTGGATGAAGCCAAAGTTGCAAAAAGAAATTAGACAAAGGCAAAAAAAAGGCCAAAAACTCGAAAAATGGTGCCCAGGATCAGTACCGAGGACACGATAGCACTGCAGCGAAGGCGCTGCCGCAACCAGGGTTCACTAAATCGATCGGTCGATTTTTGGATGAACAGTAATTTTCGATAAATCGCAAAAATCAAGTCGAAAATCTGCCGAAAATCGGATAAATTCAAAAACCAAATTTTTTCAAAAAAATTCAAAAATCAACGATTTTCGTGAAAAATTGACCGGTTTTCGTGGAAAATCGATGACCGTGTTGAACTTTTTTGAAAATCGATTTTTGTAGCGATTTTCGACGATTTTTGACGAAAATCGACCGATTTCCACCGATTATCGACCGGTTTTTGACACGTAAATTTTTTCGAAATTTCGAATTATTTTTTGAATTGGATCGGTTTATCGACCGATTTTTGATATCGAGCCGCAGCGATACGGGCGAAAATCGTGAAAATCGCACGATTTTCATCGATTTTGCGAACCCTGGCCGCAACTGGTTCAGCACTGTAACGGTCAGATGAGCAAAACCGTGGTCTCTCCTTCTAGCGCTAGGGATGACTGAAGTGGCAAAGCAATGTGGAGGCCTAGGAAACACACTTGATAAAATGAGCTTGACTACCCTGGCAGTTGTATACTCCCTCCGGTTTGAAATACTTGTCGTTTTGAACATCGACACGGTCTCCAAAATACAACTTTAACCATTAAAAATTATTGCATTTTATTTACAAAATGCATTGAAATTATAATATTTGAAAGTTCTTTTCATGACAAATCTATTTATGTAACTTTTATGTGTTCAATCCAAATGGTTTAAAAGTTATTTATACATAAAGTTCTAAAACTTTGACTTAGGACAACTCTAAAACGACAAGTATTTCAGGATGGAGGGAGTATATTGTCTTCAGTGTACACAGGTTGCCTAGTTTTTTTGTGCGCCTGTAGTAACTTTCACAGAGTTTCGTTTATTTGGTTTGTCCGTGCTATGTTGTAGGTAGAGGTGCAATCGGAACGGATACTGATAGGTATTATTTATTTATTATCCTAATCTATATGTTTTTTTTCTCAGAATCAGAGTCGAATACGGATAATGACGGACATGAATATGAATGCGGATTATCTCGGTCACGAATATGGAACGAATACATATCAAACCGAATGCGGATAGTTTCGGTCACATATATTTAGTTAGATATCGCGCAACAACAGAACTCATATATGTCGCACGTAAAAGAATCAATCAATTTTTGACCGAAAAATAGTAGGAGAGGCTCCTACTGTATTATATTAATATATTAATGTGAAAAGGAAGTACAAACCTTATGGAATTACAGGAAGTTAAGCCAGGAAATTGCAGGTAGTCAAATAGAGTCTTTAACCCTTACAGAGTATATTACCGAGCATAAAGCCAAGAAATAATGATGGATCTATAAACTTTTTTATCCTGATCAGGTGCAACCTGGCACCATTGAAGTCTGCTTTCCAGCCTTGGGTGGACGCAACAATCTGACTGAAGACCTTTCTATTGCACTGTTTCCAAACATGCTAGCAGCCTAAAATGAGAGTTTCCATGAAAAAATGATGAACAAAATTCGGTTTTGCAGTTTGGATCATTTGAAAGATGATATCGAGAGGTCCCCCTGAATGCCAAGGATGTGGCAGCACTCTTTGCTAAAGTCGTAAGCAAAAAATAAATGGGTAGTCGTTTCCTGCTCCATTTGAAAGCAAAGACAACATTAAAAGAATAAATCAATTATACTACATATTCAGAATGCAACTCATCGAGAGTTCAACAAGCAAATTTGATTGCAATGATTAGACTCAAAAGTATTTTTTTAAAGTTTTTTATATTCAAACGTATTTGTTTAAATTGTTTGGAATTATCTTGATGAGGACGAGGGATTTGAGTCAAAAAAAAAAAAAAAAAAATCAAGACGTCGTTCTCTTTTTGTCTAACATAGCATCCCTTTGGACTCAACCTTCTTTGGTTTAATCCAAGGCCAATGTATGGGTTTTTCCATCCTCCAAAGAAAAGCCCCATGGGCTTATTTTCAAGCTATGTCGGAGATATGTGACCAGCAAAGCAATGATAGTTGGGCTAATATCTAGATATTCGAAAGTTTACTAGATACTATCTGATTAAAATTTTGGATAGCTTCAAATCCGACGGATACTTTCGTCCCAAATCCGTTTCCATATCCAACAAAAATTATCCGGATCCAACTTCGATATCCGAAAAAAACATGGATATCCAATTTCATCCTCTGAATAAGATCCGAATTTATTTGGATGGACGGATGGTCGGGAACTATCTGCTCCGTTTGAACCCCTGGTTGTATGCTAGCTGTATGAGTAAAACGGGGCATGTGTCCATGATGCAATGGTTTGAGTTTTGCATCAGCTGCTGGTTTGTGCACGATCGAGAGTAAATTTTTAAAATTACGCATTTTTTATAAACTTTGAGAAAATTACTGGTTTTAGCTTCTATTTCATATAACTACAGATTTTAGGAGAATTTGTATCACAAAATTACAGATTTTAGAACTGATCATTCCTTGTTACGAGTCTGACGGTGTGTAACATGTGGTAGCTTTATGCGGATCAGAACTTGCATCCCAACAAAAACATTACATTTCAACTTGAATCCAAAACTTTGGGGTCGAAAATTCGACCCTTCGACTAGGAGATTTTCAAAGCTTTTTTATATCGAAAGTGTTAGATTTTATGCTTAGGGCTGAACGACATTAATCTTAGCCTAATGACATGAACACTTTAACTGAGTGCGGAAACGAAGGTTTACCAATGCTTGTCAGTGCCATCGCTCTGTGATGGGTTTAGGCTTTAGAAGTCTGCTTGGCCGATGAGTTGACGCTGAGATGTCGTAGAGGATGTAGTGACGACCCCGTGTTGCCGACGTATGGTGGCGTCCTTCCCGTTACTCCAGCGCTCCCGGGATCGGATCGGGCTTAGGGATTTTGAACGGGAAGCTAACCTCACGAGTTAGTCGTAGTCGTATCGTGAGGAGCCAGTCCCGTTACTGTTTTTATGTTGCGCTGTGCAACGGGGGGCCGCAACCACTGGTTAGTTGTGCACCCCGGATCAGGGCACGAGATTAAGGGGGTTGTTAGCCACCCTTAAGACTCGGGCTGACTTTTAGCCACGAGATCAATCCAACATTCTCCCACTTGATCGTAAGGGCTAACATCATAAGTCCTCTCTTGATAAAGCAATGTGCAGGGCAAGCGTCGCAAAAGCTATTGATCAGCTAATGAGACCTCAATACCCATAGTACATCACTCTATCTCGATTGGTATGGTGATTTATTCTTAACGGGAGTTGGTTTGCTTTATAGCCCTCGTATCCAGAATCATAGGCTTCCCAATATACCCATGCCGGCAACATGATCACAAAATACACTGGATGGCAAGCCTTTAGTGAGCGGATCTGCAAGCATAAAATGAGTACTTATGTGGTTCACACTAATGGTTTGATCCTGAATTCTATCTTTCACAACATGGTACTTAATATCAATGTGTTTGGCAGCACCACTTGACATGTTGTTACTTGCATAAAAGACCGCGGGTTCATTATCGCATTATAAAGTGAGTGGCTAAGAAATGCTGTCTACCACTCTAAGTCCCGGGATAAAATTCTTTAGCCATACAGCCTGCCCGGTAGCCTCATAACATGCCACAAACTTAGCTTGCATCGTAGATGATGCAGTAAGTGTCTGTTTGGAGCTTTTCCACGAGATAGCTCCTCCTGCGAGGGTGAAGATGTAGCTTGATGTGGATTTTTTAGTATCCACACACCCCGCAAAATCTGCATCTGAATAGCCTATAATTTCAAGGCTTTCAGATTTTTATGTGAGCATGTAATCCTTAGTGCCTTGCAAATAACGCAAGACTTTCTTAACGGCTTTCCAGTGGTCCAACCCTGGATTTGACTGATATCTGCCAAGCATCCCGGTTACGAATGCTAAATCAGGGCGTGTACATACCTGAGCGTACATAATGCTTCAGACAGCTGAAGCATAAGGAATCGACCTCATCTGATCAGATTCGTATTAATTCCTTACACATTGGAATGTCCCAAACTTATCGCCCTTAACAATAGGAGCAGGAGAGGCAGAGCACTTTTGCATATTATATCTCTTCAGCACTCTATCTATGTATGCCTTTTGGGATAAACCTAAGGCTCCTTTGTACCTATCTTGGTGAATTTCAATGCCCAAAACATAAGAGGCTTCACCGAGATCCTTCATATCAAAATTTGAGGAAAGAAATCTTTTGGTTTCAGACAGCATGTCTTTATCGCTGCTGGCCAATAAGATGCCATCCACATAAAGAACTAAGATGGTGTATTTGCTCCCCTTAAACTTAGTGTATATGCAATTGTCCACTTCATTTTCCTTAAAACCAAATTTTCTAATAATTTCATCAAACTTGAGATACCATTGCCTAGACGCTTGCTTCAATCCATAAATTGATTTCTTAAGTTTGCGTCCCATATGTTCCTTGCCTTTCACGACAAAACCTTCTGGTTGAGCCATGTAAACATTTTCATGCAAGTCTCCATTTAGAAATGCGGTCTTAACATCCATTTGATGTAACTCTAGATCGTTATGAGCCACAAGCGACATGACAATTCTAAATGAGTCTTTAGATGAGACAGGCGAGAAGGTATCATTATAGTCAATCCCCTCTCTTTGTGAGAAGCCTTTTGCTACAAGCCTTGCTTTGAACCTTTCGATATTTCCCTTAGAGTCATGTTTGGTTTTGTAAACCCATTTACAGCCTACTGTTTTGACACCGTCAGAAATTTCTACTAAGTCCCATACATCATTAGTGCTCATAGACTTTAGTTCATCCTGCATGGCTTCGAGCCACTTAGGTGAATGTTCACTCATCATAGCTTCCTTATATGAGGTGGGATCCTCTACCTTCCCCATGTCATTTACATCCTCATTCATGTAAACAACATAGTCATTCGGGATGGCCGACCTTCTTTCTCGCTGTGATCTCCTTATAGGTTCATTTGCTACAACAGGGGAATGTTGAGTCTCATCATTTGGAGGATCATTAGGTGCAACATTAGTCATTTTTGAGCCTTCAACAGGAGGTGCATCACAGTGTTTTCGACTGGAGGTGCAGTCTCCTGGGCCACAGGAAAAACAGGCTCATGAATCACAGGTGGCGGAACAAAACCCCGCACCTCCTCAAGATCTACTTTCCTGGGCTCCAAGCTCCCACTGATTTCAGCATTTTCTAAGAATACTGCATGTCTCATCTCCACAAATTTGGTGGTACAATCCGGACAGTAAAAACGATATCCCTTTTATCTATCGAGATATCCAATAAAATGGCAACTGATTGTCTTAGGGTCTAGTTTCCCAATATGTGGGTTGAATATTTTAGCTTCAGCGGGACAGCCCCATACACGTAAATATTTTAAGCTCGGCTTCTTCCCAGTCCATAATTCGTAAGGTGTTTTCATGACTGATTTACTGGGAACCCGATTAAGTATATGGGCAGCTGTCTTTAGTGCTTCAATCCACAGACTCGCTGGTAAACTAGATTGGCTGATCATGCTATGCACCATGTCCATAAGGGTACGATTTCTTCTTTCAGGCACACCATTTTGTTGAGGTTCACCAGGTGTCGAATATTGGGCTACGATGCCATTTTCTTGAAGAAACTTAGCGAAGGGACCTGGGATCTGCCCGTAAGGGGCATTCCTCCCATAGTATTCTCCCCCTCGATCAGACCTTACTACCTTAATCTTTAGGTTAAGCTGATTTTCTACTTCAGCTTTGAATATCTTAAATTTATCTAAGGATTCGGATCTATCACGAATAGGAAAGATATACCCATAGCGGGAGAAATCATCAGTGAAGGTAATAAAGGAGTCATACCCATCTACAGATGTCACAGTAAAAGGACCACAAATATTTGTATGAATTAATTCTAAAAGTCCCGTGCTTCGTGTGGCACCTTTCTTGATTTGTTTGACATATTTGCCCTTAATGCAATCAATGCAGTGATCAGAATCATTAAAATCTAAGGGGTGGAGTATCTCGTCCTTAATGAGACACTCCATTCTCCCCCTCGAAATGTGGCCTAAACGGCAATGCCACAATTTCGATGAAGTCTCATCACTATATCGTTTGCGCTTATTTGGAACATCACACACATTATCACATACATTGGAGAGAGGAAGCATATAAAGTCTGTCTTGTCGGATGGCAAGACCAACATTATTTGACAAATGTTATTACACACTGATTGTTTTCAAAAGTAAAATGGTAGCCAACATCATCTAATGAAGCAACTGAAATCAAATTCCTTCTCATGGAAGGTACATAAATAACATTATTAAGATGAAGTCTAAAACCACTCTCCAAAACTAGGGAGATAGACCCAATTGCTTTGACTTCAGCCTCATTTCTGTTCGCCACCGTGATTCTTCTCCCCCCTTTAGAAGGGTTCTCTCTATACTGAATCCCTGTAAGGAATTAGAAATGTGCATAGTGACACCTGAGTCAATCCACCAAGAATCCGGTGAATAGTCAGCATAAAGAGATTCATCAATAAAAGAGATAATGTCATTACCCTTCTTGGCAAGCCACTTAAGGAAACCCACACAATCCTTCTGATAATGCCCCTCCTTTCCACAGAAGTTGCACGTGTTCTTCTTCTTAGGGGATGTGGGGTTAGTGCCCTTAGATTTATCAGGCTTAGGTGAGTTGTAGGGTTGGGTCTGTTATCACCTTGGCCCTTTCTTTTGTTGGACCTAACCTAATGCACGCTATCCTTTCTGTCCGCCTTCATTCTGTCCTCTTCTTGGACACATGGCTATTAAGTCACTCATACTCCATTTTTCTTTCTGAGTGTTGTAGTTAATTTTAAATGGAGTATACTCAGGGGGCAGGGAGGTCATTATGAAATGAACTAAAAAAATTTCTGAGATGGGCATGTCCAAGCCTTCCAGCTTAGCAGACATGTCCATCATTGACATGATATGCTCCCTAATGCCCCCAGAGCCATTATACTTCGTAGTCAGCAGCTTCTGGATGAGAGTACTAGCATAAAATTTGGAAGAGCCCTTAAAGTGCTCCTCCACCTTAGTTAAGTACTCCTTCGCTTTCTCTGAAGCAGGGATTGCTCCCTTAATAGCAGGCGAGATGCTGCTCTTCATAATCATTAGGCTCATGCGGTTAGACCGCTCCCACTTAGCTACATTATCATCATATTCCTTTTTCTTTGTAGCATAATCATCAATAGTAGTAGCTGGAGTAGTGGGAGCTGCAATACGCAATGCATAATCAAGGTCTAGATAGCCAAGAACAATCTCAATGGAATCTTTCCATGCATGAAAATTGGTCCCAGTCAGATGTTCAATCCCCTTGATTGTAGCAGTAATGTTGGACGGATCAACAGCTGAATTTAAAAGACATGGCACAATTAAAACATAAAATAATATTTAGCATGAATTTAATCTACATTGGTATGATTAAATACATGCAAGCAAAATTATTGTTCCAATTCATTTCACCGTTGGGCAGAAAATAAAAAGGACAATAACATTAAATGACACATAATTATAAATTAACGTTGGTCAAAATTATAATTATGAGCCACACATTACGATTATAAATCTCCAATTAAAATTTCTCGTTGGTTCCATTTTAATTAGAGACAAATATTAATCTCAGAAAAAAAATCGAGCCATTAAACATTAATTTCAATACATAATTATTGGGCAATACATTAATCAATTTGCTCAAGAATTACATTAAAATTAATTCAAATATTAATATCTAGATTTAATCAGAATAACAATGCGCAGGAAAAAATAATAATATAAAAACAATTATTGCTAATTAAATGAGGCATAATGATGAAAAAAATGCTAAACAGTAATAGTAATAAACAGTAAGGGCTCAAACAGATAAATGAATTCAGCCCATAACAAAAATTGGCCTTGAGGCTCGGCTGCAACAAGTGACCGAGCCGGTCAAGCTGCAAAGGGAGGGAGCTCGGCTCAGCACCCAAAGCAGCCCAAAACAAGTCCACAGCTCGCGTCAAAGGAGATCAGCCGTTCATCCATGCGAACGGCTAAGATTGCTTCAGATCGGAACAAAAATGGCAGGCTGTAAAAAAACCCCTAACCCTAATGCTCAAAAGATACCAATCCGAAAAGAACGGGGAGGCTAAGGGCGGTGACCGAGCGGTGTGTGGGTAGTCAGCGCGACGGCGGGAGCGCGTTGGCGCGAGCTCAGCCTGCGCCAGCGCGGAGCGGCGACGACACGCGCGGGTGAGTGCCGCTGCGATGGCTCGTGCGAGGCGGCGCGAAGAAGGCTGCGACGGCGAAGGAGCGCAAGCAACGGGCGAGCTAAAACGGCGCACGGGAGAGGCTACGACGACTACAACTAAAAAAAAGTGAGCCCGAAATCCCCTTTTGTAGTCTTAGTTTTGCTTGATTGAAAAGTGGTTTGGGGCAATTTTGGGGATTTGAGGGTTCAAAACCGATGGGCAGGGTTCGGCTTTGAGGTTCTAAGGTTCGAAATTGATCTCATCCCCTACTTCTAAATGCTTAACTAAGTCTAATTAGCCCTAATCCGAGGAGAGCAAGGACTGATCCGGGAGTAAACTTGATTAACTGAGACAACTAACAAACAATAGTGATTAACTAGGTTCAAGATTAGGCTAAGCTGCTCTGATACCAACTGTTAGATTTTATGCTTAGGGCTGAACGACATTAATCTTAGCCTAATGACATGAGCACTTTAACTGAGTGCGGAAACGAAGGTTTACCGGTGCTTGTCAGTGCCATCGCTCTGTGATGGGTTTAGGCTTTAGAAGCCTGCTTGGCCGATGAGTTGACACTGAGATGTCGTAGAGGATGCAGTGATTACCCATGTTGCCGGCGTATGGTGGCGTCCTTCCCGTTACTCCAGCACTCCCGGGATCGGATCGGGCTTAGGGATGTTGAACGGGAAGCTGACCTCATGAGTTAGTCGTAGTCATATCATGAGGAGCCAGTCCCGTTACTGTTTTTATGTTGCGCTGTGCAACGGGGGGCCACAACCACGGGTTGGTTGTGCGCCCCCGATCAGGGCGTGAGATTAAGGGAGTTGTTAGCCACCCTTAAGACTCGACTGTTAGCCATGAGATCAATTCAATAGAAAGATGTCAAAACTTTCAACTCAAAAGCGAAATACCAACTTTCAGCTTGCGATTCGGAAAACTTCAACCTGGGAACAGCGGCCCTCGTTGACAGAGGAGACGACGCTAAATGAGAAGCACCCGCTGGTCCTCGCCGGCGCGCGATGAAGTGTGTGGTGGCATGCATGGCGCACAGTCGAGGCGGCGGTGATTCTAGGGTTTTAGACTTAAGAGGGAGGACAGAATCCCACATGGTGCAGGTGGGGGTGGTGTGATGAAAGCGACAGGGATCGAGAAGCCGGGGAAGGAGAAGGGATCGAAGACGACGAACGCAGGGAAGCTTGTGGGCATCCATAGGCTAGCGAACTCAACTTGTTGCTGACTCACGATCACCCATCTCATGTTCAGCTATGGCAAACTTTGTTCTTCTACAGATTAATTCCAGATTTAGAATATGGATGTCTTGAATATCGATGTGCAATAGGAATAGAGATAGAAGGCGTAGATACCACTTTTGTTTAAACTATTAGGAAACTCGGCCCATGTGGACTCTCCCTAAACCATAGATGTAGGTTATAAATAGGAGGCAGGGGGTCACCCCATGTACACGGAAGCAATACAAAATAATAAAGCAGAGCCGTTCCTCCTCATATTGTGTCTCTCTCCCTCTCTCTCTGTTCTCCAGTTTAGATCTATTAGGCAACTCCGGACTATTCGATAGCGAGGTTGTCTAACACGTTATCAGCACGAAGCTCTACCCGGCGAACAGATTGAAAGGTGAGAAAAGGTGAGATGCGGGGATTGAATCTACTCGCTCGTATAAATATTTACGTGCATCTAATCCTACGTGGCACGAAGCTACGTTTCACAATCTTTACATATTGTAGCAGAAACTACAGTACATGGTGATTTACATATGTGGCATGAAGCTACAGTAGATCGTCGCTACAGTACAGCGGCAAAGCACTGTTCTACGAATCTAGCACCATGCATCTGATGTATTGTAGCACAAACCTGCAGATGCCCCAACCCGAACACATCCCGAGCACGAAGCTCAACCCGCCATCGCACCGCCGGTCCGTCATGAAGCCACCGACATGCATCCATGAAGCGTACATGAAGAAGCCTACTAGTTATGCATGCCATGAAGGCTATATGATTGGCTAGCAAGATTCACAAGCCGTGGCTGCATGCAAGTCACGCAAACGTCGGCAAGCAGTGCAAGAAGAAGTGCCGCATAGCACGACGCTGTGCAGTCATGACACCCGCACGATGTCGCCCGGCCCGAAGCGCCGCCATGCCCCGGCCTCCCCGTCGCACTGCCGAGCCACCCGATCCGGCCGCTGCTGGGCTATCGCCGGCTCTGCACGTCGCGCTGCCTAGCCACCGAATTGGCCGTTGCCAGCCCATGCGGTGCCGAATCGCCAAACAACCGCCCGGCTGGACTGCTGCTTTGGCCAAAGCAATGGATGGCTAATGACATGGCGCCGCTCGAACTGCTTGGCATGAACGGCCAAAGCATTAACTCATGGCCAATTAACTCATGGACTTGTAGTCCTTTATTCAAATCAGGCAAGAAGTGTAACGCCCAAGTTTTCGCCATCTGGAGAAAATCTAATTTAAATGAATTAAATTCAAAAGTTGGAGTTTTCTTGGTGTTTATGTTAACCTGGCATCCTTTCCCGTCCAAAATCGGGATTCAATTCCCTTCCGTTCGAAAAATCGAATTTCCAGATTCCCACCGGTACCCGAAATTTCACCCGAGTCCAAAAAGGCTCCAAAAATCTTGAAATCACTTCAATTAGGTCCCAAATATTCCAAAATGATTTTTGGAATGATTCTCCGGATTTTTGGAATCCCGCCCCTATTTTATCTCGCGCGGCTTTTGTTTAATGCCCGCAATTCGCTCCAGAATATTCAATTCCACAAATTTCATCCAAATTCCGCGAAACCAATTTTATTGGGTTCCAAATATTCCAAAATGGTTCTAGGAATTTTTCCGGAATTTTTAGACCATTTTTGCTAATTTTTTTCTCTAGGGTGTCACTTTCGCGTAATTCCCGGCCAATGGGGTCACGCCACGTGGCGCTATTGTTCACCTTCTTCAACCTTGAGCTGGAATGACATAGCAATGGTTTTCAAGCTTCCATACTAAAGGCATTGATTCAAACCTCCATAACTTCTTCCACACACCTCCGAATCACGAACGGTCGAGTCCGTTGAATCCGTGACGACGAATCCCTTCCATTCCCCACCATCATTAAACCCGAATCTCGCCGGAATTTGAACAATCGACAAAAAACCGAAAATTGCTTTAATGGCCATAACTCGGTCGTTTCTAATCCGTTTCGCACGATTCCACCTCTCAAATCTCCGTGTTGAAGTCCTCTTCTCGGTGGTAGCACCCTCTTGTTGTCTCTCCAACTCATTTGCCCGCTAGATCAAGAAAACCGGCGCCGGGTCACGTTGTTTTTTCATGTTCTTCGTGTTCATCATCATATCTTCCTCTCCGGTGAGTCAAACTCAATTTCGTTTGTTCCCTTGCGTGCGTATGGATGTCTAGATCATAATCTTTCAATCGATTTTAGGTTCCCTCAAGAATTGAAGACGAATTTCGAGTTTTTGTCGGTTCGGCCGGAGCTCCGTTTTTCGTCGAATTCGTCGTCTCCGGTGAGTTTTGATCCAATTCCTTGCTCCTGTAGATCCCTTAGGATGTCCTCTAGATGATCTATCAATTTATTTTGCCAAGTTTCATGCAAATTTGGTGCGAAATTTTGGATTTTAGAATTTTTCGCGTTCTCTGTTTTTTTTGGGAGCTTGCGGCGTGTCGTGCGTTCGCCGGCCACCACCGGCCGCCAAGACTGCCGTCGCCGCCGCTGTTGGCGCCACTGCCGCTCATGGCCGTGGCGCCGTCGCTGCCGCTCAGCGCCGCCGGCCACGGCCACGCCTCACGCCGACCCACCCCTCCAAGCTCTCCTCCCATGGCCATGGCTATGTCCAAAGGTTGAAGAAGCCCCCCTAGAGAATGACATGTGGGGCCCACTTGCCATAGGCTCACTCCCATGCAATAAATCAGAAAAATAGAAAAGGGAATATTCCGGGGATATTCCCGAATTTTGTATTTTCCTGATTTTTAAACTTCGGAGGCTCATATCTTTTCCGTCCGAACTCCGATTGACTCCATGAAATTCCTAAATTCATCTAAAATCAAGATCTTCCTGCCAGTATAAGTTTTGTGATTTTTGGATTTTATTTATTTTCTTGTATTTATTTGTTGCTCCGTTTTGCGCGTAGCCGACGATCCCGCCAAGTCCGCCGACCCCGTCGCCGGACTTCAAAACCTCGAGACCCTCGCTGCGATCGAAGGCAAGTATCCTTGACGCATGTTGATCCTACAATTTATAAATGTTTTACCAGGTTTTACAAATTGCATCGCTATTTATATTAAATGGATGATGTTAACGTTAGGTTATTAGTTATACCTGTTGTTCCTACCTCCTTGACATTGTTATCAATGATCCTTTGTCACCCTAGTACAGTGATCCACCAATGTAACTGTTTTTGGAAAAAAATATTCTTTAATTAGGGGAAAAGACTATTGAGAAGACATGTTCGATGGAACAAATGGTGTGAAATGCAAATTGGAGTTAGATGAATATTAGGTTGATGTGGGGCTTGTTATCATGAAACTGATCTATGAATGGTGATAGTGAAATATTCTAAGGAGTCGGATTATGATAGCAGTTCGCAATATGATTAGTAAGGGTCGACAGAGTAGTGGAAGAGGTATGACATTACGGATAACAGTTGGTACCGTTAAATAAATAATATTGAGAGTCATACTTGTGGATCAAATAAGATAAATGGTGAATCAGAGTTCGGTGGAATTTAACCAGCATACTATGAGATTTAGAGATGGCGATGTGAAGGGTTACAATAGGTAGTATTGGGAATGACACTCGATGATTTAGTCAATAATATTATCAAATATACTCGACGGAGTAAGTGGATAGTATTGAGGATCAGACTCGGGGGTTTGGTGGATTATTTTCTGAAATATGGTGTCACGATAACCGCTTATGTGGAATTATGGATAATGCAGAATATGTGTAGCTTATTTAGTTAATTGGGTATCGGTGTTAATGGAATCTACTATTGACGATGAATTAGTAAAATCCGAGTTTTATGGAATAATATTTGGTGGTTTAGTAAATGATGATAGTAGATATTCTTGGAGGATTAAAGTAGATAATCTAGAGGTGATAAGGTGAATGATTAAATATATGATATTATGAAGTATTATCGGTGGATTGTATTCTAGATGACTAGAGATAATATTGTGAAGTACTAGTAAGGTGTCCATGCGTTGCAACGGTATCTACATTTTGAACGGCTGTCCTGCTATTACGATAACATGAAACAAGAAAATATGTTGTGCAAATAATACCTTATACAGTAGGACACTATTGAAACAGTATTTCTATATTTCTATGTAAATGAAGCGTTCTGACGCTTCGTTTCTTGCGCCTGGAGTGGTTAATTAATTAAAGAGGTGGGTAATTAAAGAATGGTCTTGTGTGCTGTCTTCCATCCACACCTGGAGTGGTTAATTAAAGAGGTGGGTAATTAAAGAATAACATAACTTGTAATTTTGATGAAATGACTTGGAAAAAAACTCTCACTTTATATAGTAGAGATGTGTGGACTATTTGCTCCTATCTTGTGAACTTTGGGAGGATGTGTGCATGTTCCGTACATTGCAATTCTAGTGTTTGTAACACTAATATCGCTAATAGGAGAGATTAATTGACCACCGAGCTTGAGTGTTCTTAGGCCATATTTGTTTCGGTTTTTTTTTATAAAGTTAAAATAAATGATCAAATTTTTAGCCAAGCTTTAAAAATATTTAAGGGGTATATCCAGTGCAATCAAAGGTTTGGTGCAATCACCGTGCAATCAAACTAAAAAAAGTTTAAAAAAATTCTGAAAAAATCATGGATGTATATCTCAACTTACCCCATCTACGTATAAAATTTCATGATCAAATTCGTTCTATGCTAAAAGTTACAAAAAAAAACAAATTTCTAACAAACTTTTACAGTTCAAATGCACCCTAAATTTGTCTTTTTTGTAACTTTTAGCATATGACAAATTTGATCATGAAATTTTATATGTAGATGGGGTAAGTTGAGATGTACATCCATGGTTTTTTCACAATTTTTTGAAACCTTTTATAATTTGATTGCACGATGATTGCACCAAACCTTTAATTGCACAGGATATGTCCCAATATCTAAAGCCTTGATTAAATAAAAGCTAAAGGTTAAAAGTCAGCCAAAATATGCTTTTTTTTCCTGGCTATTTCGGAATAGAAATACCTCTTTGTCTCTCGAGTTAGAAGAAACTAGTTACATGCCCGTGCATTGCTACGAAAAACAAAATTGATAACGAAAAATAAAGATTAAAAAATAAAAAAATTATTTCACAAGATCAAACATCTATCTTTAACGCTTCGTTTCTTAAGTAAAGTCGGCTAATTAAAGCAACGCTTCGTTTTTTGCGTAGGGCAATTAAGCAGGGCAATTAAGTAGGGCAATTAAGCAGGGCAATTAATGACGTGGGTAGAACTCACCACTGCCACCAACTGTTGCTTTATAATAGTAGAGATTCTCGGAGGTTTAGTAGGTGATTTGGTGAAATATTCTTAGCCGATGATAAGATTGATCACCGTATGAATGAGGGATAAGCCAGTAGTGCAAATTATGGTTCAAGGGAAACATTTCATATACGAACATGATTGCAGTTTAATATGATTTTGGAGTTATGATGGTACTATGATATACTTCCTACTTGTTGGATACTATATTGAATTGGATTATTCTTATGATTATAAAATTATGGCAATGAGAGGATTATTGGAGATTACAAAATGAATTATAAAGATTGTAATCAAACCCGGAGATTTGTATTTTATAAAATAAACTAGTGGTGGAATAGAACAGTTCGGTAGAAATGCTTAGACTCGCAATCGGTCAGTATTCACCTATGGGTGGAAATTTCATTTATCTCCTGAAAACTTGTGTTGGAAGTTATAGGCAAAGAGTATGGCCGTTGGTTTACAAAATAAAAATAAAATGAAAAATGGTTTGGACTTGGGCGGAATGGTTTGTCTGGCGGGTGCGGAAAGAGCACTAGCTTTCATTGTGCAAGTACCACCCCAAGTCAGTTAAGGACCGACGCTTATGACTGTATCCATTCTAAGCATTACCGTACAACCACATGTCTATAATGGTACGACCTGGCTAAATAATTTGTAGAAATCTAACTTAGACTCACCAAATGGTGGAATGTGAGTGCCGGATAGAGGCAAGACTGTTTTTCTCACACGACGCAAGAGGGGGCTTCTGTACTGGGCGGATGGAACCCTAATAGCGGTGAAACCTCAGCGGGTGGGTTAGGTTAGGCGTATACATTGTAAAGGCCTTGTCATGATATCCCTGCCGGCACACCCAAGGAAGTGTGTTAATTGCATGGCATTAAGGGAATATCCTGTCTTGTGGGTAAAGCTGTACACCTCTGCAGAGATAAAACTATTCGAATAGCCGTGCCTACGGTCAAAGGCAAAGCGAAGAATGCTTTCATATTGGTATACTTTTGTATTTGGTTCTGGTTTTAAATTTAAAAACTGATGATTTGGGATCCGGGAGTGGTTAGAACTCTCGGGTGTGCTTCTGGCGGCTAGAGCCAGGTAGGTGGATTGAACCTGTTTTTGTGAACCATGGCAAACAGAGCCATGCGAATGGATTGAACCCTGATCTTGTTGAGATGTGGCGGATAGAGCCTGTATACTAGTGAATGGTGGCTAGAACCTTCACTGAAATATTACATAATTCAATTATTAAAAAGAATTGCTTAAATATGCTTTGTGAAACTTACTAACAAGTATGGTTTGATGAAACTTGGCTTTATGCAAAAGAACCATATTAACCCATCTTTGGATAGCCTACATTGTGCATAATTTCCCAGACTTGCTGAGTACTTTATGTACTCACGTGCTACATTCTAACCATATCTCATAAGTGAAAGAAGCTGTCAAAGGATTTTCCAACGACTAGGACTCGCTCTCCACTCGATTGCTTGTGGGCATCTGGATGGGTTACCACGTGGTGTTAACATTTTCCGCTGCAGTTTTTCAGTTGTTCAGCCTGTAAAGGCCGTAATGGTAAACCTTGACCCTAAGGTCTTTGCTTTTATTTGGCGTTGTTCTTATTTAGTTATATATATTCGTGATATGGTTGTTGATTCATCACTGTTTGACTGTGTGTACTAGCTACTGATCTGGGACTAGTACAGAAATACACAGGGGATTCCGGATAGCCGATCCGGGGTCCTAAAAGAAGCCAAGCCGTTCGGTTTGGACGTAGAGTCCATTAACTCATGGACTTGTAGTCCTTTGTTCAAATCAGGCAAGAAGCAAGCGGGCCCAAGCCAGTTGGAAAAACCAGATTTCCGGCTGTGGCGCACGGGGGAAGGAGGAAATTACCCCCTTGCCCCCGGTTCATTTTTTTATTTTATTTTCCAAAAATGAATAAGAAATTAGGAAAATTGAATAAAAGATAGTCAGAAAATTCTGAAAATTGCCAAAAAAATATGAAAATTCTAGAAAAATCCAGAAAATTTATTGGCTCTGTTTTAATTTGTACTTAGCCTTATTTTCTGCATTTATCAATACTTTGCATGTATTTTTTTGCAATTATTACCCTGTTTAGAATACCAAAAATTCATGAGAATTTATTTTCCGCATTTATGAATTCATGAATTGTGCAATTATTGTTTTGTTCCATAAATTGCAACGCGCGCACGAAGTGGCGCCGTGCGGCACGCATGAAATCGATCGCATGAAGTCGATCACGCGCACAAAGTTGTACCGTGCGGCATGCACGAAATCGATCGCACGAAGCCGATCGCGCGCACGAAGCAGTACCATGCGACACGCACGAAGACGATCGCGCGCATGAATCTGATCGCATGCACGAAGCTGATCACATACATACACGAAGCTGTATTGATGAATCTTGCATTTATAAATTTTGTACTTATGAATCTTGCATTTACCTTGTATTTATGAATCCCGTATTTATGAATCTTGTATTTATTAATCTTGCAATTATTGCTTTCTTTTAGTTTGCTGGAAATTCATGAGAATTTAATTATGCATTTTATTGAATCTAGCAGCTACTTTCTATTAGATTGCACGCAGTAATCTAATGAAAGAACCTTGTGAATATGCAAAGATCCGGCATTGTCAAAAGTGAGTTTGAAGAACTGGCCCTAAATGGTCAAAACTATCTCACATAGACATCAGATTGCATAATGAATTGCAAGTTGTATAAGAGCATTTTTTTTCTCATGAATGAATATGCAATTTATTCTTTATTCCAGTATACTTTATTTGCAAGCAATGTTTGTATTACTTTGCCACTGTCTGATTAGAATTATATTTCTTTTCATCTAGAAATCGTGTAGCGTTCAATAGAGGAAATATGCATTCTTAATAGTGGCACAACAAATACCATCTTAAGAGAGTCGAAATACTTCCAGACGATCACGAAGAATGCTGGAAGGATTATGACAATCGCAGGAAGCGATATGCATATAATAGGCTCAGGAAGAGCCACAATTATATTGCCAATGGGTACAATTTTGGTAATTGAAGAAACCCTCTTGTACCCTGAATCAACACGCACTCCCTTAAGTTTTAAAGATATCCACGCCAATGGGTTTCACGTAGAAACCAATGAAAAAAATGGCAAAGAACATTTGTGCATTGTGAAGCATGCGGAATATGGAAAAATGGTATTAGAAAAATGTCCCTCATATGAATCTGGGTTGTACTACACGAAAATCAATGCACCCGCAGTGTATACTTCTTTAAAGACTGTCTTTAGAAGCTCTGAATTATTTTCTTTATGGCATTGTAGATTAGGTCATCCTGGTCTTAGATTGATGAGAAACATAGTTAACAACTCACAAGGTCATGTCATTAATGTTAAAAATTTCCCAAATCATGAAGATTTTGTGTGCCATGCATGTGCCACCGGGAAATTAATAAATATACCCTCTGTTATGAAAGTGCAACATGAAATCCCTGCATTCCTGGAACACATTCAGGGGGATATTTGCGACCCGATTCAGCCCTTGTTAGGGTCGTTTCGGTACTTCATGGTGCTCATTGATGCTTCCTCGAAATGGTCGCATGTATATTTGCTGTCAACAAGGAATCATGCATTCGCAAAGCTGATCTCGCAGATCATCAGAATTAAGAATACTTTTCCTGATCATCGCGTGAAGTCCATTCGAATGGACAATGCCAGCGAATTTACTTTCAAGGCATTTGATGATTATTGCACAGCAACTGGAATAACTATTGAGCACTCTGTACTGCACGTCCATACGCAAAATGGGCTAGCTGAAGCACTAATAAAGGGATTAAATTCATTGCCAGACCGCTCTTGCAGAGTTTGTAGGATCGAAGTATACGAATATAGCAATCAGAGGGGGGGGTGAATGATTGTGCGGAAGCTAAAACCAAATTCTTGATCTATTAAAAGTTCACCCCAAAACAGAACCAAATAATTGCCTCGTTTTCGACAAAAACAGAATGACAGAGGTTCGGTAAAACGCGAATTCCCGGAGATCCAACCGTCGGCTCGATCTGAAATTTGGACACAAGAAACTAGATTCTAACACGCATCAAAACCAAAAAGAATCAGCTCGATCGGACTTACGGATCAAAAGTTATGAACCTCGCAAGCTTGCTGTGACAGAAGATGACGAGAATTAATCTAACCAAAACTTCTAGATTAAACAAGAACGACAAAAGTTTAATCAACTAAACTTAGAGAAACCCTAAATCAATTCTCTAGAAAGGTTTTGATGGATCAAATCAAGATAAAACTCAAAGAACAAAAACCAATCTAGAACCAGAACAAGCATGCAAACAAGAACCAAAACAGAGACACTGTAGCACGCAAGGATCTGGAAGAATTGATCTTTATTTCTTTGTCTAAAGTACTCCCATCAAAAGAGTACAAACCCTAAAAACTGAGCTCAAGCTCTCAATGCGCTCAGCTCTGCTTGATTCAATGCCCTTCAACAGGAGACAACCCCTCCTATTTAAAGGAGCAAAACATAAGGAGTCCTGAATACAATTCCTAATCCTAGTAGGAGTCCCACTCCTAATCCTAGAAGGGGTATGTATTCAACACAACTCCACTTGGCCCATCCTGGCCAAGTACAACTCTTGCACGCGTATGGCAACCCTACCATACTTACGTGACTAACACTTTGCACGCGAATGACCTCCTGCCATTCTCACGTGACTAACACTTTGCACGCGAATGACCTCCTGCCATTCTCACGTGACTAACCATTCTTCATGTGCACCATTCTCTTAGCCCGAACGTCCCGCATGACATCCTTGACAACCAAGACCTCAGTTCCTCCTGAACCTAGTCCCAAACCTCGGTTCCTCCATAAACCTAGTTCCGGTCCCATCATCGACCACGTTCGCCCTCGAGCAATACCTGCACATGAACAAACCACAAAACGAATCCGAGCACAAGTCCACGACTTGACTCAATGTCAATCCATGCAACTACTCACATGAGCATTGCATAAAGTCCACTTCAAAACAAGCATCATGAAGTTCTCACAAATTTCATAATATCAAAATCAAATTCAAAATTCAATCCCAAAATTACTCAAAAACCCATTCACGACGGACCAAAAAATTTGGTCCGTGACATATAAAACTTCTTGCTTTTCAATAACTTGGTTTGGCACAACAACCTTCAAAAGCACATTTATCAGGACCAAAAAGTTGGTGCATGCGTGCATATGGGAAAACGAGGTTGCCAAAAAAACATGTTTACAAAGGACCAAAAAAGTTGGTCTGTTGTACATGGGAGAATGAGGTTGTCAAAAGCATGTTTACAAAGGACCAAAAAAGTTGGTCTGTTGTACATGGGAGAATGAGGTTGTCAAAAGCATGTTTACAAAGGAACAAAAAAGTTGGTCTGTTGTACATGGGAAACTTACTGTTTTTTTTAAGTTTGGTCCGGCGCCAAAGCGAAACTTACTGTTTTTTTTGGCAAATTGTCAAAACATATGAACAAGCACATTTTTGCAAATTCAATTCTAAATCAATTTTTCAGCATATGATTTCACAGAGTTGTAACTTGCTCAACACTTGTTGGGGACAAGCAGTCTTGCACGCAGTAGCACTCATCAATTATAGATCATCGGCCTACAACATCCATTCACCTATGCAACTAGTGCAAGGGGTCATCCCGAAGATTTCCCATCTTAGAAAATTTGATTGTATGGTATATGTACCTATACCACCCTCACAGCGGACTGCAATGGACCCTCTCTGTATGTCTGGGATATACATTGGTTATGAGAGTGCATCCATAATCAGGTATTTGGAACCCATGACTGGAGACTTGCATACAACCCGATTCGCTGACTGTATCTTTAACGAAGACTGTTTCCCGTCATTAGGGGGAGATAATCAACCATTGGATGAAAAATGCCGAAAAATAATATGGCATTCCACTGGGATCCCCGCGCATGACCCTCGCACTAATGAAGCAAATCAAGAAGTCCAGAAGATAATTGATTTGCAGAATCTAGCAAATGAACTGCCTGATCATTTTTGTGATATGAAGAGCGTGGTTAAGTCGCATGTACCATCAAGAAATGCACCATAGAGGGTGGAAATACCAAAGAAAGCAGAAGGTATCCCTCATCCTGTTTAGAGGCCTCAAAGAAAAAGAACAGGAAATCTGGCTTCTCAAACCCAAAGTACCCGAAGACATCCGGGGAAAACTAGACTTACCACAACCAATCACAAAAGTGCCCCAAAGTAAGAAGGGGAGCCAGTTGAGACTTGGCACCAAGGTTTGAAATCTCGTTTTGACTCAAATCCCGGACCTTCCCGAAATCCGAAATTTCGGCGAGATTCGGAAATTTCGGACAAAATTCGGACGAATTGCAAAAACAGATTTTCAAATCCGGTTTTTATTCTACCGAGAAATCCGAGATCTCGGTCGAAATTACCGAGATCTCGGCCGAGATCACCGAGATCTCGGTAAATTTGAACTGGCCAAAAATGGGTCCAAAACACGTCCAAAAATTTTGAAATTTTTTTGGATAGTCCTGACACATCACTAATGTTTCCATAAAAATTTGAGATGATGATCAATCACGAGGAAATTTTTAAAAATCTAACAGTGGTAAAGTCATCTAAAAAACCGTATGTAAAGTCAGTTTTCGATTTTTCAAATGTATGGTTCTCAAGGCCTTTAGTAAGGTTCCCAAGAAGAATGTAACCGATGTAGGTGTGTATTCGAAATTAATGATGATAAGTAGCTCAGAAATATTGACGAATCATCTACAAGGATGTGTTGCAAGCAAGGCTATAACACTTATTTGTTGCACTGAGATCTCAACAGTCAACACAGCATCTAGTAACAAAGAAAGTAAAATGCAGAACCTACTGCATAAGTGCATATTATAGTTAAAAGGACTACACATATGATAGTAAAATGCAGAATCTACACACTCAACACAACATCTAGTAATGCAGAGGCCGCATCTACCATATGATAGTTAAAAGCGAACCGACTAACCGAGATTTCTAGTTCCTCAGTAGGAGAAATGTATCAGTCTATTATTGGACTATCCCAAGCATCAAACGTACAGACAGCCTTGAACCACCCGTTTCTCTGGATAAATCATGTTTCAAGTTCATGCATCCCAAGCATCCCATTTCATGCATCCCATTTCTATTGGAAAGAGCCAAATGTACAGACAGTTCATGCATCGCAAGCATCAAATGGATAAATCATGTTTCAAGTTGCATCTAGTAACAAAGAAAGTAAAATTACCAACTAACCACACTTTCTCTGGATGCACCGAGATCTCGCCGGAGAAGACCGAGAACTCACCGTCAGGAGCCGAGATCTCGCCGTTGGGAGGCGAGATCGACCTCCAAACGAGTCGGGAACCGCCGGAGTTGGCCGGATTTTGGTGCAGTCCTGTCGGGGAGAGAGTCTAGACCTTGTGCAGACTCAGTGAGAAACTGAACCCATGAGCAAAAAGGGGAAAGGTGCCCTTGTATAGTCCAATACAAAGTGAGATTATATATAACTTCGTAATCCTCTTTGAGCAAGCAAAATCAGTAAGGGGAGTTGGTGGCTGGCGCTTGGTTGGTCCTCAGGCAGAAGCAGTGGTCACGGGTTTGAATCCCATGTGGCTAAAAAAATTTTTCATTTTTTTTTCTATATTTTTCCATATGTCTTATGCATATTAATGTATTACAATGCTACACACGAAAAAAGAACCCAAATCCGGTACAATATCTATGATCAAAATCCGGCGAAATTTGCGAGATTTCGTCCATTTGTAGCGAAATCTCGCCGAAAAAAACGAGATTTCAAATTTTTTCAAATTTTTGTATTTAGCCGGGATTTCAAATTTCGTCTACAGCAGAAAGACGAGATCTCGTCCGAGAAAAAGGAAATTCAGACGAAATTTTGATCCTTGCTTGGCACTGGAAAGAAGCCTGTGGAAAAGGCAATTTCAGATCTGAATCTTCCATTGGAAGAAGCTGCCGGAAATAATGTGTGCGCACATATTGGCGGAGAAAAACTAAAGGAACTTGCTCGTGGAATTGGAAATAGTAGTGAAGAGCAAGTAGAAGTGCATGAAGCACACCATGACGAAATGGCCATAAATTTTGTAATAACAGGAGAATCAATGAATAGAGCAACAGCCAATGTCGATGCATACTTTGCAAAGAAGATTGCCACAATCATTAATCATGATCCCGAGCCCGCATCTCTCGTAGAGTGCAAGAAAATGCTCGATTGGGAAGAATGGAAGAAGGCAATCACTGCAGAGTTAGTCTCTCTGAACAAAATAGAGGTGTTTGGGCCTGTGTGCCGCACGCCTCCCCATATAAACCCCGTAGGTCACAAATTGATTTTTGTTCGGAAGAGAAATGGAAACAATGAGGTTGTAAGATACAAGGCAAGGCTTATCGCTCAAGGTTTCACTCAACGTCCTGGGGTTGATTATGAAGAAACCTATTCTTCGATCATGGGTGGAATTACCTTTAGATACTTGATCTCAATGGCAGTCAACTTGAAGTTGAGAATGAAGCTAATGGATGTTGTCACAGCATATTTGTATGGAAACTTGGATTCGGAGATATACATGAAAGTACCGAAAGGTATACCTATCCCGACCCAAGACAGAGCAAACAAAAACCTATACAGTGTGAAATTGGAGAAATCACTGTATTGGCTGAAACAGTCAGGAAGAATGTGGTACAATCGCTTGAGTGACTCTTTGCAAGAAAGGCTACACAAATAGCGAAGATTGTCCATGTGTATTTATACAACTATCCACGAATGGATTTTGTATAATCTCCGTCTATGTAGATGACTTGAACATCATTGGGACGGATGAAGAAATTGAAGAATCATGCTCATACTTGAAGTCTGAGTTTGAAATGAAAGACTTGGGTAAAACCAAGTTCTGTTTAGGCTTATAGCTTGAACATGTCTAAGGCGAAATCTTGGTACACCAATCATCCTACACGCAGAAAGTGTTGGAGAGATTTGGTTTTGAAAAGGCATACCTCGCAAAGACCCCAATGGTCGGAAGGTCACTCCAAGCAGACCTAGACCCATACCGGCCTAGAGAAGAGGGGGAGGAAGTCCTGGGAGCAGAATTCCCATATTTGAGTGCAATTGGGCGCTCATGTCTCTTGCGAATAGCACTAGGCCGGACATTGCATTCGCCGTGAATTTGCTAGCACGGTACAATGCATAACCCACCAAAAGGCATTGGAAAGGGGTGAAGAACATCTTCCGTTACCTCTAAGGAAGCAAAGATCTCGACTTGTTCTATAGAAGGAATAATAAATTGAATTGGTTGGCTATGCCGATGCCGGATACCTATCGGACCCGCATACTGGCAAGTTACAAACCGGGTATGTTTTCCTTTGCGGTGGAATAACAATTTCTTGGAAGTCGTCTAAGCAGACTCTTGTCTCGACGTCGACAAACCACTCAGAAATAATTGCTCTGTATGAAGCCTCTCGAGAATGTGCATGGCTTCGAAGAATGGTTCACCACATCCAGAAGTTGTGTGGTTTTAACATGGAACAAACCCCCACTATTATCTATGAAGATAATGCAACTTGTGTTGCCCAAATGCAAATGGGATATGTGAAAAGTAATCTCACGAAGCATATTAACCCCAAGTTCTTTTATGCCCATGAAATGCATAAGATGAACGAGATAAAGATACTGCATACTAAGTCGTGTGAAAATCTCGCAGATTTATTCACTAAGTCACTCCTGGCATCTTCCTTTGAAAGATGCGTTAGAGGAATCGGGATGATGAGACTTAGAGAAGTGCAGATTTCAGGGGGAGATTTTTCACATACTCCTACATAAATCTCGAACATGAAGTTTGAGTACCCAACGTGAATCTAGAAGATTAACATTGAAGTTTGGGTGGATTGTACTCTTTTCCTTAGTAAGTTTTTCATTGAAGTTTTCTTACATAAGGTTTTTGATGAGGCAATCCGTGCAACACAACAAGCGTATGCTATGTCAATAGTACGTGTGCCATATATGCAAAGGAAGATCTTTATATTTTGCCTTATAAGATCACTCTAGATCCACGTATCCCTATATACAGAATTTCTCAAAAAGATTCATTCCCTATATCTCTTCCCTATCCAACAACATTCACCAAATCACACTCTCTATTTTCTTACTTCTATATTATAATGATATTTCCTAGACGTAAACACAACCAGTTAGGGTCATCCGAGATATAATGCAAGAGTTCCTGGACGTAATTCCAAGTTTCCAACATTAATAGCATAACACAGAAGCTAAACCATGCTTCTTGTCTTCTTGATCTAAATGGTGTAGTTGGTGATAACAATTGAACAAATCGGCAAACCATGCTACACGACCGTGCAACGCAGAAAAAAAGCTAATCATTCAATTAAGCTGGTAGAGATAGCAATGAGAGGCATAACTGGGGAGGACAAAAGCTACCATGGCAAGCACAAGCAAATCATCAGATCAGACAGCATATATTCACCAAAGAAAGTTTTTCCCTTTTTTTTCATTCAGAATTTTGTCTCATTTTTTCTATCCATTACTCAGTCAATAAAAGATGTTGCCGTTCCTAGATCCCTCCTCCCCTCCCCTATCCCTCTTTCCCCACCTCAGACAATGAAGAGTAGCAATTACGGTTCGTACCTTACGGATCTGCTCGATCTCGCGGCGCCTGAGGTCGAAGAGGACGACGGCAAGGCGGACCAGGTTGAGGACGAAGCCGAGGACTAGATCTGGGGGGAGGGAAGCATCCTAGGCCTCTTTGCATGTAGGACGGAGCGGCGACTGGACTCCTGGACGGCGCAGGACGGAGCGGCGGCTCACATCCTCTAGGCCGCTGGCCCCCTCGACGATCCTTGCGCGCGCGGGACGGATCGGCCAATGCCCTCCTAGCCGATGGGGAATGGAATCGAAAAGGGAGAGAGAATCATGAGATTTAGGGATTTTCTCTCTTATCTCTTAAGATAGGGAATGTGATAGGGAAGCTGTTGGAGTTTGTTTCGTGACATTGTGCTACCACAATGCTCATTTTTTGCGAGTAGGGAATGGGTATAGGGACTCTGCTGGAGTTGGTCTAAGGTTGCCTCTAAATGGCAGAAAAAAAGAAGAATACATTATGTCAACTAGAAAGCGCAAAATAAACACGTTTTGGTCCTAAACTACAATGATATAGGCAACTGCTATCTGTAATACCTCTATATCATCTATAGATAACACTAAACATAGCTCTTACATTGGGTTGCCTTTTTACATGTCTCTACAAACAGCTACTCCATGTACAATATATCTTGCTTCTCATGTTACAATCAATTGTTGCATGAGAGGCGGTTCAATTCTCTATGCTTCTCTTCTCTCCTTCATATCACCTCGTGGCCTACATAACGAGGTTTACATATAGATGATGTTACACCATTGTACGTGCTCTAATTTTGTCAACTTTGGAGAGGATATGCATCAGCCTAAATACTTGAGTGGTCATGCTATAAATTGATGGAAAGCATTGAGTCTAGGTCCTGCTGTGACAAATGTTGCACCATTTTGAGTTTTGAGGAGGAAGTTAGGGTCATTTGAGCGAAGAATACTCAGGCTGTGCGAAAAATAAAATGACTCCTTGCCTTCTTAATTTCTCTGATTTTTCTATGAGTCCTATATCTAGAGTGTAAGAATTTTAATTAGCTTGCTATATATGCTCTGGTATTAAGTCTTTTGGTTTTCCTAACAATCCTAGTAAGTGTAGTCTCTCTCTTCCTTTCTATATAAGATGATGATATGTAATACGTTTAATAGTTCGTGCCGATATATAAAAGCTATTTATAAAAATGATTGATGATTTGTTTTTATTTATTTATACTATTGATTATTTACTCTATGATATATCATCGAAATACAGGTCATATATCAATAATACATACGATATAAATGATTAATTTCACTAGTTAAAACAGAACGATTCTCCCCGCTTAGAATTGACACATGTTCTTTGAAAAAAAAAATCCGAAGAGTGACCACGGCTCCGCGGCCTCCTCCTCCTCCTCGTCGCAACAGCCTTTCTTTCCCTCTTCGCCTCCGGTGAGTCGCCGCCGTCCACCACACTTACTCTGTCCGCCGTGCCTTCTCTGCCCGCCGCCGTGCTGCCGAATCCGGCTTTGGTGAGTCGCCACGCAATGCGAGCGTGCCACCAGGGGATTGGTGTTCGGATCGAGGGTGAGGGAACCGGTGGAGGTGGCCGCGTTTTGTGGGAGAGGGCGTTGGATTCGGGAGTAAATATAGTATACATGACATAACTCGGCAGTGACTTAATGGTTTTGCAACAAATGATATTAAAAATCCGAATTACAATCGATGCTCTTATTCATTCAGAAATTCCTGCATCTGGAAGTTCTAAAGTTTAGCTGGTAGGTCTTGAAACGTCAACCCAGCTTTGTAGGCTGTTGGTCTCTTAGTTTTTGCCATCCTCACTGCAGTAGAAGTCTGCTGCACTTTCAGTGAACTATCTTAAATCATGTGCTCTGCTGAACCTGAACTGTATTTGAAATAGCAAGAACTCACCCCAGGGTTGGTGTTCCTGCAAGCTCCTTTTCCACATCTTGTGGCTGATTCAGCTCAAGATTAACTGGAGCATTTTCATTCTCTGTAGTCAGGAAACTGTATCGACTGGTAGAACCTGTCGGATGCACATTTAATCCCTTGGCTCCATATACCTGAGAAATGAGGACGAAATAACATTTTGGCAATGTGCATGTACCAGACAAGTGAAACTGAATGAGAAATGATGACCTATACAAGTTGCATCGTTGTTTGTAAAAAATTTCTTGCATACCCGCACCTTTTTCTGCAAATTGATGTTTTCCGCATGAACAAGGTTGACTTTCTTGTATAGTTCTACGTTTTCCTGGTGTACGAGGATTCCCTGTGATTCCAGTAAGAAGATTGTATAGTCAAGTAGCTTTTATACAGAACCAAATACACTGAGTGAATTGTACCAACAAACCTTCCTGTTTAATTCTTGAATTTCATCAATCATAAGTTGGTCCTGCAAAGTGAATTTTAGTGAAAGTATTCATTGATATTGGTTATGAATAGCAATTGTATTCAATATGAGACCAATTGGCCAGAATATATAGAGTACATGAGGGTACAAAAGAAAAGCCTATATAAGGCAGTATCTAAATAAGAACCGGAGCCAAGCCGACAAAAGAGCCAAGCCAACCGAGAGCCGATGAAGGAAGCAAGTCAACGAAAGTGCCGAGCCAACTGAGAGCCTAACAAGGAGCCAATTCAACGAAAGAGCCGAGCTGACAAAAGAGCCAAGCCAACTGAGAGCTGAGCCACCTAGCTAAGCTGAAAAAACAAACCAAGCCGATGATAACAACCAAGCCAGCTGAGCCGAGCTGAGCCAGAAAATTGGAGCCCAAACCAGATTAAATCTGGTTTTGGATCCAATTGAAATCCGATCGGTTCCAATTGAAAGTTGAGTGCAGCAGGCTTCCTCTCCTTCTAGGTGGCTTTTGGGGGGCCAGTGTGGTAGGTGACCGGAGGCGGGTGATAGGCCGATGGCATCTTGGGTGTTCGACCGATGGCATCGTTCGACTGATGGCATCGTTGGCGGATGTGGCGTCGCAAGCGGATGCAGCGTCATGGGCAAAGGGCGGGTTGGCAGCCTCTTCTTCATCATTCCAGGAGAAGCTGACGGCATGATGTGGTGTCAGATTATGGAGGCGGAGGAGGCCGGTGGAGCATAGGCTGGAGTGGAGGAGTAGTGTTGAGGCGAAGTTCCTAGGGAAGAGCGGCAAGCGGCCGAGAGCCGTGTTGCTACTAAAAGAAGCGGCGGGCGTCGTCCTCACTGCACAGGGAACAACGAGGACGAGTGGTGGTGTCGCGGGTGGCCGCTCCCGGGCGAGGATGAGCGGTGGCGTCGTGGCCGATCGGTGACGAGGCCGATGGAACGAGCAGCATCGTCACGGGTGGCCAATGACGAGGCCGACGACAACAGGCGGAGGTGGCCAGCCCCGGGAGTTGAGATTTCTTCTCGAACGGGGTGGCGGCTAGGGATGGTGCAAGTGCAACGCTGGTAAAACCCTAATCATAACCTTGCTCTGATACCATGTTATGAATAGCACTTGTATTCGATATGAGGCCAATAGGCTAGATTATATAGAATGCATGAGGATATAAAAGGAAAGCCTATATAAGGTAATATATAAATAAGTATATATATATATATATATATATATATATATATATATATACCTTAACAATACCCATGTCAGAAAAAAAAAACCAAATGGTGTTGCGGTCTTAACAGAATTATAATGTAACCTTCTTCAGATGAATGTTTCTTAGGCTCATCTCCAGCTTATTCTCCAAATTTTGTAAGCCTTTTACATCCAGGCCAGAAAGCTGTTGACCCAAGAACTGCCTGCAATGACACATCTCATAAACACATTTATTAACTTTCTAAAAATGCATCTATTGCTATTGAATTGCTGTTGTGCTTAGTTTTTTTTAGGGTTTTCTAGTTTATTGCGCAACCAGGAAGTCCTTTACTTCTTGTACTTACGGTAAACCTTCCCTTTTATTTCTTATGTTCATTATATGCAGTTTCGGTTCATTTGGGGTTTAAACCTAGTTGTTGGGCCACACAAGTTTTTAGTGTGTGAAAAGTCATATACTCTACATGCATGTTAACATCCCCAGGGGAACTGAACTAACAATCTAAAATATGAACTAATTAAGATTTCTGTGTGTAAGGAATAAGACAACAATTTAACCAAGTAAAAAAAATGAAACATGTCATTGCCGATTTTTATTCCCAAAGGCTGCTTATCCTATACCGTATATTGCTAACTAGTCATTTAACTACCTTGGGTAATAGTAAAGTGTCAAACAAGGGTGCCCCAAGGGTCGGTTCGAAATAAGAACAGTGGAGGGTGAAATAGCTGGCAAAAATAGGCTTTATTTTTGATAATATTAGGCTTACTCCTGGGTGCAGCATAATAGATGCCTAAAGCTTTGATCCAATTGCATATGGTAACTGTTATGATGTGCCGATAATTTCTTCTCATTGATCAGGCATGATATGGAAATATAATTTCTTTTGTAATGATGCTATTTAAGAGGTCAATGTCTGCCACACATGATTCTCTAATGATCATTGGTACTACCATAATACAAAATAATGCAAGATGTGCTCGTGTGATTGTTTTTTTAGTTTGGCAATGACTGCCATTCGTATGGCTCATATGCACTCATCGGAGGTTGGTTGAGGATCATACCGATGGTGCTCTTGCAAGTTATGCAGTTGCTGCCTCAAGCTTGCTGCCTCCCTTTGCCAAAACTAGTAAGACGAAAAAAACTTTCGGTTACTATAGATGAATAGTTTTCCAGCCATATGTTTTGTACTTCAGCGTATGGAATTCAAGAAAAAAAAACTGCAATCAGATGCTAGAAGGCTATGTAACCGAAGTGTATAACAACATTGTTGTAAAGTGGCAGCTCATACATGGCGTTATGCTCTGATTTGAATAATGGTTTAAGATTTGTTGAATTAAGTCTTTGGATATTGTGTTTAACTGTTTATGTAGTGACACAATTGTAATCTTGAAATTATAATCATTTATCATCCTTGTTTACTTAACTGAAATATGATTTTGTCGAAGTATATACTTACATATGAGTATTGAATACCTTATCTGTATCTATGTTGCATTTACTATTTCTATTACTTGTGTTGTGTTCACTTTGGTATTTTGTTGCTGCTGTACACAATCATCAGGAAATGTTGTCACTCATTTAACATGATGACTTTGAATGATAGAATGATGCATTATTCACATATTAGCCCTGCCATTTGTGGTACTGTGAATACTTAGAATTTCTAATGTAGTCAGTGGGCTCGAAAAGCATTCAAAACATGCAGGCACTGAATTTATCAGGATTGTATACCAACTGCTGGGATTGGGCTCATGAGGGGTGAAGATACCACTGAAGCACTAAATGCTAGATGTTGCTTTAAGATATGTAACATTTTAAACCAATTCAAACCATCTCTTGTGGTTCTTCTGTAAATATACATCACCACCTAATATTGTGATTTTTGCGAACAAATGAAAAAAAGCCAGCATAGTTTGGTGGTCTCTTTTTAATCTACAGATTTGGATCAACATCAACATATGCTACTGCAGCGTAAAAAGTTTTGCTGCACGTCTTGGATGTAGATTATATTATATAGCATTTAATGTCATCTACAGAAGATGTAGAACATTAATTATTGCTTTTTTTCAGCAGGCAATTTGGGTGGAATGAAAACCGGAGCAGTGATGTGTTATCACGGGCCTATGTTGTTAGCGTGATGGTTATGATGCTACTTATTTGTTAAGAGAATTCCCTAGATAGATCAGAATCAAAAGACAGGGCATGCCCAACTGCTTCTGGCTTGGCCTATGCTTTCACAATATATATGGTGGCATATTAAATTACATTACATGGTACAACAGGCCCACCTTTTAGAGAACATATGTTTGGCCGCCATATCTCTTCGTAGCTGTAGGGCCACACATGGTAGCTAAACCACAAATAGCATTAGCCAGAATTATTTTTCCCATCCTAATTGGTGCTGGCCCTTCTTTGGAGAACAATATTGGACACTAAACTTGGTAGCTTTTTGATCACACACCCTGCATTTAGTGATCAATTCAAGGGCAGAATATATCTTGGCAGGTTTAACCTATAGCATATATGTAACAATTGTATTTAATTTAATTTTTTGAAAAGCTTGAAGTGGTGTTTTGATGTCATTTATTGTCGGCTGACTGTACTGGCAGTTTGTAGGATTGGCTTTGGTTAGATATCTCCTCTGTTGGAGACATGTCACCGGTTCCTTCATGGAGTATTGTTAATTACTTGAGTTCAGTCAGTGTAATATGGGATGTTGTGCCTTCTAGAGGTGTTCAGATCATAGTTATCAATACTGACACGTAACATTTCGGCACCTAAATCAGTACAAAGTAGCCCTATGTACCGTACTGATCTCGATACTAATCATACCAATTCGACACCTATCATACCGGCCATACCAGCTTCGATAACAATCAATACCACTCATGCTGATGAAATTGATAATATAGTCTATTGAACTATATGTTATATTTGATGATATTACTATGTATTTGATGTAATATTATAAGTGAACTTTGGTATATATATAATTAAACATGTGTAAAATTACAAATATATATTATTATAATTAATATATATTTATAATTATACACATGTTTAATTATATGTACACCAAAATTCACTTATAATATTACATCAAATACATATGCCGGTATGTATTGGTACCCGAATGTAACATTCTAAGAGCTAAACCGGTGTAGCATCTGGTACGGTGTTGACAAGTTTGGTTCAGATGGCCAACACCAGGAGTCAACACATGGATAATTAGATATACATTAAGGCCATATCTTGTTCATGGAACATAACCCTTCGAGAACATCAAGCGTGAACCACATTCTGTTGAAACCTGCGAAAATATACAATGCAAGCTTGTGCTCCATCCTAATTGAACCCAAACATCTTGTTTTGCTGACAACCTGTTTTGACCCCTCGGTACTATGTCTTAGTGTACAACTACGGCTCTGTTTGGCAGAGCTTTAGCTCCACCAGATCCGTGAAGTTGAAGCTATGGGTATATTAAAAGTGTTTAGATGGGTCATCTTGTTTACATTTTAAAATAAAAATATAAACTTAATTTATTTTATTTTAGCTTACAAGTTTCAGATCTAAAGTGAAGCTGGAATCTAGAGTTCTGACAAACATGACCTACATATGGTCCTCGACTCCTCATACTTGTATTAGTCAAGCATATCTTATATATCTCTCTCTTTGAGCCCCAAGGATTTCCCGACCAGGAGAGTGCCACCTCGTCAGTATTCGTGAAAAAGCTATCCGAGAATTCCAAAATTACAGTTAGGTTCTTCTGTCGGTTCTTTTGCAAAAAACCTCTTACTTTCGCAAATTTGCATCGAGTTCGGACTAAACCATTTTGCAAACAGATCTTGGCGGTTCTAGAAAAATACGTTCGGACTTGGGCTTACCCTTTTGCAAAAAAGACCCTATGGTACCCAAAAAATTGCATCACCGCTTTTGCAAAAGAAAACTCTAATGTCTTATATTTCCCGATATCTTTTTCCCATTCGCTGTTTCTACGAAAAGGCTAGTGAATTCTAAAGTAGTGATAATTTTGGTTTTACAACCGTTTTATGATGTTTTGCCTAATGAAAGATGACATCCACCGTCTAGGTTATTTTTGCTATTTGAGTACTCTATCAAAATTTATATGGCGAAACGTAGCATGTGGGCCTACCTAGTTTGTACTTACAATGCCATGATTTAAGCCACCAATGTTATTCCCTTCTGCTAATACAGAATTGGCAGGATGCCTCTAGCTAGGTTGGTAGGGATATTGTCGGTTGTATGATTTGTGTCATTTAATATGAGGGACACCCAAACATCATTGTACTCTACATTCACCTTAATATATATTTGGTGTTGCATTTTTTTAATTATGGTACAGAATTTCCTTGTGGAGCTACGACAATGCCATTGCAGAGAATATCATATGGTTAGAAATTTCCAACAAATGCCTTCAGAATAGTAGAACTGAAAAAAAAAAAATCTAAAGCGAGTGAGACCTTGGTTAATCGACCGAGTTTCGACAGTCAACGCACATAAATTACCTCTTCTGGTTATTATGTACGAATTTCATCCGCAGTTTCTAGCAGAAGTTGAATCAGAAAATTAATTAGGATCGACCATATAGCTCGTCTATCCGTGCATGCAATATACACATAAAAGGGAAATTTAAACCTCTAGGAACTCATTAATTCTAATGCGACACAGCTATGGTAAAAGAATATGAATTGTATTGAGTTCGTAGCATACCTTAGCCTCAGAGCTCGCATTCATGGTCGGATGGTGATCCTCTTTTGCCTCATTGTATCGTTCGATCACAGATTTCATGCTGGTTGACAAAATTATTTTTTTTCATTAGAATGTTTACAGGAAGTACACGTGCCAAAATAATACATAAATAATAATGATGGTGAAAAAAAAAGGCCAATAAATAAAACAGACGTAATTAGCCTATTGTGGATATAGGTGGCTGGCACATATGCAGTTTTCTTTCATTTAATTAGGTGTTTGAAGGACTAAAAAAAAAAAGAAAGAGATGTTAAATCCAGGAAGGGAAGGAACAATCAGCATGAATTCTTCACCTTGACAATTATTGTGTAAATTAATTCTTTTCTACTTTCTTGTTTTCTTTGAGAATCCTGAGCTACAAAATTAATGCTAACCTTCTCATCTGCGAAACGGCTGAGGTCAGGTACCAAATGTACTCAAGCATGTGTTGTGAATTGTACGGTTCAAGAAGAGTTAGGAATTTTTCAAGGGCTATGTGTTTTAATAAGTTCCAACAGTTTTCAAATAGAGTAAGTACGAAAATTCCGAGATATTTATATGTTTTGAAAAAAAAAAGTTCTTTGGCAATATAATATATTTGCATTGTACGATTTAGATATTAACATGCCACATGAACTCGAAGATTGCTTAGGTATATAGATTAAAAGCCCTTCAACCCATTTGCACAAGTTTTACGGAGTGCGCACCATGGAAATGTCCTAGGGAGGCATGACGAGAGAAGAGACAGTGAAAACTAGCTACTAAGAGAGGGAGTAAAATTAGTGGTCAAATAAAGCTTTGAGTGCTCGTTCTCTTATAATTTTTGTTGCTACTCTCTTCGATCACAAATATATATCGTTTTGGACATCGACACGGTGTCTCTAAAACACAACTTTGATCACTAATTTATTTTGTAATATATTTATAAAACCCAATAAAATTATAATATTATAAAAGTACTTTTCAAGACAAATATACATATATGATTTTTATGTATCCAATTTAAATATTTCAAAATATATTAATAGTCAAAATTTCAAAAGTTTGGCTACATCTATATGCAAAATGATATGTATTTGTGATTGGAGAGAGTATCTTGTAACGGGTGTTGTCTCCCATTTAATCCATATTCTTATTGGTAGTTAGTGCTCTGTGAAGTTAATTAAAGATCTTATATTATAATTGACACCATCTTTAACAGTTATAGAACTATAATTAACACTATAGGGAAGTAAATTTCTAAGACTATCTTATTTTTAAAAGGCAGTCCGTCTGTTCTTTTTTTAACGATGTTTTAGGAGCTTAATTTTTTGTTTTCAAATAGATGTCATTTTAGGTTTTCTAGGCAGTAGTTTCTCAAAGAGCCCCTATTAAAGCTGGTTGGTATGAATGTATTTGGTGCTATCTTATCAAATTTTTTGAGGAATCCCAAAGGTTACGGCCGGTGACAGTAATACAGGGGCCAATGCGGGGAGGCAGCAGGGGCTGGCGCAGGGAGGTCGCAGGGTCAGTATCTGTTACCGTATCGATTTGTTGTGCTGCCGGGTGGGCGTGCCGGATGGTGCACAGTACATTGCCGAGGTAGGAGGAAAAGAAGCCTGAAGATTCAGACTGAAGGAAAATTGGTGTGCGTGTGTTGTGTGCGTGAGTGTTTGTTACCTTAGTACTGCGTTTTGTCAGGGTTGGGACCCACTTGTAAGTGGCGTTGTAAGGGGCTATAAAGCCTGGGACAGCTGTTGGGGAAGACGACGTGAAACAGGATGCTTCTTTCCCCATTCTAACAAATCCAATCTTCTTCCCAATGTTCTTGCTACAATCTTTCTCGCATCCTCCTTTCCAGTTCATAACATTTCGCTGAATTTCACGGGGAGCGCAGCCCTCTGGTTGCAGAAGATGGAGGCTAGAGGGCGATTTGAAGTGTGGGAAGTGATGTGTGAAGCGGTGGAACAACGATTTGGTCGGAATCTGTACAAGAAGCACATGAACAAACTGATCCATCTCCGGCAGACAGGGTCCGTTGCAGAGTATGTGGAGCAGTTTGAAGAATTGCAACATTACCTGCTTTTGTATAACTCTTCTCAAGATGAGGTGTTTTTCGTTACTCATTTCCTGGGTGGGTTAAGGGAGGAGATACGATCTTCTATTATACTGCACAACCCTGAGGACATGGAAGCTGCATTATTCTTAGCGAGGTTACAGGAAGAAGAAATAGAACATAGGAGGAAAGGGCCCTATTGTAAAGGTGAGACGAGGGAGGTGGGCAGGACTGGAGGAAAGTTGGCAGACAAGCAAAAACACTTTCAGAAGTTTGATGGAAACAGGGGAAATGAGGAAGTGAGGAAATCAAATAACTTCAGGTGGGACGAGAAGTTGGAAGCATTGAGGAATTACAGGAAGGCAAATGGGTTATGTTTCACTTGTGGAGAGAAGTGGGGAAAGGCTCATAAGTGTCCTGAAAAAGTGCCAATTCATGTGATCGAGGAATTGATAGAAGTATTAGACATGCAGTCCAACTCTGAGGTTGAAGGGGAGGAAAGATTCACCGATTCTAAAGAAGAGTTCTTCTCAGTTGCCGAGCAAAAAGATGGCCGACAGACTGCAAGAAAGACTTTGAGGCTCCAAGGTCTCATTGGCAAACAAGAAATATTGATTTTGGTCGATTCGGGGAGCACTTATTCTTTCGTCAGTGCAAGGGTGTTGGAGAAATTACAGTATCCGACAATTGGAATTACTCCTGTGCAATTGTCGGTAGCAGATGGAAGAACTATGCTATGCGATCAGAAAATTGAAACGCTGGAATGGTGGGTCCAAGGGCACTCGTTCACCCAAGAAATGCGTGTGTTAGCACTGGGATGCTATGACATGATACTAGGGGCTGACTGGTTGGAGGAACACAGCCCTATGTGGATACACTGGAAGGAGAAGTGCATGCGATTTACTCATCAAGGACGGCGAGTTAAACTTCAAGGAGTTAATGAAGATTCAGTGATGGGCACTATTGTGAGTGAAAAGGAACTTCGGGGCTTATGGAACAGGGGTGCTATCACTCATTTGGTTCAGCTTTACCACATTGATGTCGTTGAGATGGAAGAAGGTGGCGATGGTAGAAAAGCCTTAGTACCAGACGAACTGGTGAATGTAGTACAGTCATTTCAGCACTTATTCGAAGAAAGCAATCAGTTACCTCCAAGACGATTGTATGACCACTCCATTCCTTTGATGCCGGGTGCCCAGCCGATCAAAACCAGAGCATATCGTTATTCTCCCCAGCAAAAGAATGAAATAGAGAAGCAAGTGATTGAAATGCTAAAAAAGGGGATCATTCAGCAGAGCACCGGCCCTTTTGCTTCTCCGGTAATTCTTGTCAAGAAAAAAGATGGTACATGGCGATTTTGTGTTGATTACCGGCGATTAAATGCCATCACAATCAAGAACAAGCAACCACTCCCTGTAATTGATGAGCTCTTGGATGAATTGGAGGGAGCTCAATGGTTTACTAAATTGGATTTGCGCTCGGGGTATCATCAGATCAGGGTTGCAGAAGGAGAAGAGTATAAAACGGCTTTTTGCACGCATCATGGTCTGTATGAATTCTTAGTTATGCCCTTTGGACTCACGAATGCACCGGCTACTTTTCAGAGTGTAATGAATCATATTTTTCACAAACTCTTACGTCGATATGTCCTGGTGTTTGTCGATGACATCCTAGTTTACAGTCACACCTTGGAAGAGCATAAGAGTCATTTAACAGAGGTGTTTCGCATTCTGGAACAACACCAATTGTTTGTTAAGAAGGAGAAATGTTCGTTTGGTCAGCAAACATTGGAGTACCTTGGTCACATCATCACTCCGGGGGGAGTCTCCACAGACCCAAGCAAAATTCAAGCAGTTTCAACTTGGCCAGTGCCCAAAAATGTGAAGGAGTTAAGGGGGTTTTTAGGGTTGACCGGTTATTATAGAAAATTCATCAAGAGTTATGGCATCATTTGCAAACCTTTGACATCACTGTTAAAGAAAGGGGTGCTTTATCAATGGACTCCTGTCACAGAAGAAGCATTTCAGACTCTGAAGTATGCTTTGATACATGCTCCTGTACTGGCTTTACCGAATTTTTCCAAGCAATTTGTCTTAGAGACCGATGCAAGCAAGGAAGGGATAGGCGCCGTTTTAATGCAAGATGGTCATCCTTTAGCTTTCTTAAGTAAAGCCTTGAGTAAAAGGAATCAGGCGCTATCCACGTATGAGAAGGAGTGTCTCGCTATATTGTTGGCGGTCGGGAAATGGCGAGCTTATTTGCAGCATCAGGAATTCCTCATTCGGACTGATCAAAAGGCATTGATCCATCTTTCAGACCAGCGATTGACAACCACCATACAGCATAAAGCTTTTGTCAAGCTATTGGGTTTGCAATATCAGATTCAGTATAAAAAGGGTATACACAATGGTGCTGCTGATGCTTTATCCAGATTGTCAGGGGATCATGACATGAATGCACTTTCAGTGTGTACTCCAGTGTGGATCGAAAATTTAACAGCGGGATATCAATCGGATGCGGCAACAAAAGAATTGTTAAAAGAGCTTTGTCTTATGGGTTCCAATGACAAGGGGTATTCTCTGCAGAATGGAGTCATCCGGTTTAATGGCAAAATCTGGGTGGGAGACAATGCTCTGGCTCAGCGACACATCTTACAGGCGTTGCATAGCAGTGCAATAGGAGGGCATTCAGGTATTGGTGCAACATACCAGAAGGTGAAGGCCTTATTTGCATGGCCCAAATTGAAGGCTACAGTGGAACAATATGTTAAAGAGTGCACCATTTGCCAACAGGCCAAAGTAGAGCACGTGAAACTTCCGGGCTTGTTGCAACCCTTGCCAATACCCACTCAGTCATGGACAATTATAAGTATGGACTTCATTGAAGGACTGCCACTATCTCACAAGTATACTACCATATTAGTGGTGATTGATAAATTTTCTAAGTATGCACATTTCTTGCCCTTGGCGCATCCATACACAGCTTCTCAAGTTGCTCGAGTCTTTTGTGATCACATCTACAAGCTCCATGGACTGCCACAAATTATTATATCTGATCGGGATAAAGTCTTTACTAGCAACTTTTGGCAAGAGCTGTTCCAGCGGTCTGATACGCAATTGAATATGAGCTCCTCTTACCATCCACAGACCGACGGGCAAACTGAACGCTTAAATCAGTGTGTGGAGACTTATCTGAGATGCTTTGTGCATGCATGCCCTCGCAAGTGGTCAGAGTGGTTAGCACTGGCAGAATATTGGTATAATACCTCATATCAGACTGCTATTGGGAAAACTCCTTTCGAAGTGTTGTATGGTCACCCTCCCAAGCATTTCGGTATCACTGAGCAGAACACGGATGTCTGCACAGATGTGCAAGATTGGTTGCAGCAAAGGCAGACAATGAACCAATTACTGAAACTCCACCTTGAACGGGCGAGTATGCGCATGAAAGCCCAAGCAGATAAAAAGAGGTCCGAAAGGGAGTTTCAGGTGGGGGACTTTGTGTATGTAAAGCTGCAGCCGTATGTCCAGACATCGGTGGCGACTCGCAGTAATCAGAAACTATGCTTTAAATACTATGGACCATACAAGATCTTAGAAAGGATCGGTCGTGTTGCATATCGTTTGGATTTCCCAGAAGGAAGTAAAATTCATGCGGTGGTACATGTGTCTCAACTCAAAAAACATATTGCTCCATCTACACCAGTGGACTCTGATCTGACAATCCAATTCTTGGAGGAAGTCATGGCACAGGAGCCCTTAGCAATCTTGCAGAGGAAGCTCATTAAAAAGGGAGCTAATGTTGCACCAGTCGCCCTTGTACAGTGGTCAGGCTTGCCGTCATCTTGGTCCACATGGGAGAACCTGGCGTCGTTGCGACTTCGGTTTCCCACTGCGCCGGCTTGGGGGCAAGCCGTTGCTAAGGGGGAGGGAATGTTGTGCTGCCGGGTGGGTGTGCCGGATGGTGCACAGTACATTGCCGAGGCAGGAGGAAAAGAAGCCTGAAGATTCAGACTGAAGGAAAATTGGTGTGCGTGTGTTGTGTGCGTGAGTGTTTGTTACCTTAGTACTGCGTTTTGTCAGGGTTGGGACCCACTTGTAAGTGGCGTTGTAAGGGGCTATAAAGCCTGGGACAGCTGTTGGGGAAGACGACGTGAAACAGGATGCTTCTTTCCCCATTCTAACAAATCCAATCTTCTTCCCAATGTTCTTGCTACAATCTTTCTCGCATCCTCCTTTCCAGTTCATAACACGATTCTTCTCCATATTCACTCCGAATTCATGACCGATATTATCCATGTCATATTCGTATCTGGCACTATCCTATCTAACTCCGAATTTGACAAAAAAAAATATGATTTAAGATATGAAAAGAACGATATCCGACCGGATCCGTGCCGATTGCACCCCTAATTGGCATGGAGTGAGGCGTTGGACTAGTGCAGTAGTTGGGGTACCATTAATTACAAATAAGATTATTTAAGAGGGGTAGACAGGTCAGAAATACACTACTAAAGAACAGTCCATCACTGCCGGGTCCAAAATGCCATCACTGTCGGTTATGGGAGCTGGCAGTGATAATCGGTTATCACTGCCGGCTCTGGAACCGACAGTGATGATAGATATCTCTGCCGGCTCGCTCTGGAACCAACAGTGATAATGCATATCTCCGCCGGCTCGCTCTGCAACCGGCAGTGATAATTAAGCACTGTTCTGACAGTTTTAACACAAAACGAAGATATTTCCTCAGGAGGTCACCCTCACCCATCCTAGTTAGTACTAGTCTCGCCTAAGCACGCTTAAGTAATGAGTTTTGCCGCCAATTTTAATGCAAAGACGAGCACTTCCCGAGAGGTCACCCATCGAAGTACTACTCTCACCCAAGCACGCTTAACTTCAGAGTTCTTATATAATCTAGTACCGTAGTGTTGGTATGATCACATTTGAAAATATAACACGTCCCTCTCCCCTTAACCTCACAAAGCACCTGAACACTAATGTTAGTATTCTTATACTTCGAATTTACTATGACTTGGGTGCTCTAAAATTTAACTAAGTGTCCAATTTTACTATAACTTGGGTGCCTAAAATTTAACTAAGTGTCCAATTTTTTACTATGACTTGTGACCTAGTGTTAATTTATAACTTATCATGGAAAAAAATTCTAAATGGAAGGAAATAATGAGTGGAAAGATAAGTAATAATAATAGAACGGTTTGTCAGTTGTTGATTTTTTTAATAATACATTTTTTAATAGCAATTGCGATATTAATACACGGGTAAAAGAAATTGCAAAAATAACACATAGTCGTCAAACAGTACAGCGAAGTACCTTATTTCGCTGAACGGTACGGCGACAAAGGGGTTGTCGCCATACCATGGGGCGACTACTCCCTAATCCGACCATTAACAGTCGGTCGTCAGCGATAACGAGATTAGGTTGTGGTCACCATACGGTACGGCGACTACAGGTAATCACTTGTTTGTAGGGGTCTTAGAAACTATACAACTATTGCTCCAAAAATGATGAAATAAATATCACTTGTTTGTAGGGGTCTTAGATGTCCCATTTTTGGAAAAACATGTAGGAATGATCTCAGTTGAATAAACCAAATAACTATAAGAAGTCTCTCTTACATGAAACGCTTAAGCCTTTTCGGGTAGCCCGTAAAATATCATGTTTGTATGTAATTATTCGGAATAATGGAGCAGATTTGCTCTTTGATATACGTACTACCATATTCTGAAAAAATATTTTATTTGCACCTTGCGTTGCATCTAAATTCTACTAGTGCAATAACCCTAACTATTATAGTCGACAACAAACGATAACGCTTAAGCCTTTTTGGCAGCCCGTAAAATATCATATTTGAATATAATTTTATGAAAGAATGGAGCAGATTTGCTCTTTGATATATGTATTACCATATTACGAAAAAAGTATGATTATTATCATCTGGCGATTCTTTAAGCTCTTCTCCGAGGGGTCGAAGGCGTAGTTGCGGCACTTCCAATACCTCCTCTTCCAAGTTGTAATTTCCCAAGAGCAGATAAGCCTGCAAGAAACACATCGGTGGGATAGCTCCAGGAGGTAGGAAGAGGTCCTGGTTCGCTGAACTGCGCGGATAGCCCGAAGCACCTCCCTCTTCCTTTGCTTTCCCCTTTCCCTTTCCACTTGCATGCCTCGGCATTTTTTCCTCCCTTCTCTTTCTTTTCTCTCCACTACTTTCGGTTTTGGCTTTGCTCTTGGACTCATTCGGTGAGAACAAAGGTAGGAGGCTGAGGATCGCACTTATGTAAGGGCGATATGTCCCCCAGTAGTGTCACCCATCACCAAAGTTGCCGATCCTGTCACCCTCTGTGAAAAGCTGCACGACTTGTCACCCACCATCAAAGCTGTAAGACCTGCCACCCTCTATGAAAAGTTGCACGACGTGTCACCCATCATCAAAGCTGCAAGACCTGTCACCCTCTGTGAAAAGCTGCACGATGTGTATTCATTAAGTGCGTATTCGGTGTTGTGTTCTCACGTCGTGTGCGAAAGTAAAAGTGATGACAACACAATTAACGGTGTGAAATAATAAAACATACATAATTTGAGCAAATACACAAAATGGATAGTATGACAGACATAAAGTAAGAAAGTACAAAAAATGGTTCGCGAACAGCCTAATCCTGATCACCCCTACCCCTAGCGCGACCTCTCTTTAGCCGACGTGCTGAAGCGGGTGCATGTCGAGAGGTCATGGGTGAAACTGCTAAAGGAGGCTGCGTGTGTGCTCCTCCACTCGTGATGCAATCCAATACGTCTCGCACTTCGGCTTATATGCATGAACTCGAAATTCACATCCATCGGTTCTGCACTTCATTGTGTATCTATCTTGCCTGGATAGGACAACCCGAAACTCTCTCTGCAGTGATAGTGCCCACAACCTCATTGCCAACTTTAATTTAGAATTGTTCGGGAATATTTGATTCACCCGAATGGCACTAGTACCATACTCGCAATGCGACTCATGGCCCCACAAAACTTCCATACCAGTTTTGTTTTGCCTGTTCCATTCATCAGGGATGGGTACCTCTGCTAAGCCAGTACTGTCATGCATTTCATCATCATCTTCCTCCCCTTCGTCATCTTCGTTGATGCCATCACCAGGCTCCAACATTTCAACTTCCTCTTTTATCGCCATACGGTCCACCTAATCCAAATGATCAACAAGTTGCTCAATCTACTCTCCTTCATTAGCCCGACCTTTTGTGTTTGCTGCATCCCTGTGATCATCCCCCGCTTCTACCCCAACCGGCACCACTGGCTAAACTTGCTCAGCTGTAGCCGATGTGCTGCTCGCTCACACCAGTAATATCCACCTCTTCTCTAGGGCAAGCCTGCACCAGCATCACATATTCAAGACGAGATCCCTTGCACCACCTTAACCATTTTTGCCACAAGTATGTTCGATCTACTTTCTTCAACTCCCACATAGACGGGTCCCCCTTACTCCGTGTGAATAAGATTTGAATGGTAATAGAGTAAACACTTGGATTCAGGCAAAATATTGGGTTAACCAAAGCTTTATATCACGAATGCTAACACTATCGGGGCACGAGTGCTCAACCATGGTAACCGGAAAGCTGCTTAAATCAACACCATTCTGCCAGGTCTTTATTTCACCATCGCCATAATATACCCTAAATTTCACTAGATCCGATATTACTGCAACGACATAGACAAAATAATTTTTTAGATAACTACTAACATGTAAAATCACTACCGTAAATTGAACAACGCTAATGAACTATTCCGCTATCGATACTATAATATTATAGCGCACGTGTAACATCGCTATTCGCTACTAACATGTAAAATCATTACTGTAAATTAAACAACGCTATAATATTATAGTGATTTTATATGTTAGTGATTCAACAATGCTAAATTAAACAATGCTGAATTTAACAACGCTATAATATTGTAGTGATTTTATATTTTAGTGATTGAACAACGTTAAATTAAACAATACTAAATTGAACAATGCTAAATATTGTTATATCACTACTAACACATAAACTCACTACTCTAAATTAAACAATATACTAACATGTAACATACTAACATATAAATAACTAAAATCACTATAAATTAAACAATATACTAACCTATAAACAACTAAAATCGCTACTCTAAATTAAACAACTAAAATCGCTACTCTAAATCACTACTCTAAATCGCTACTCTAAATTAAACAACTAACATACTACTCTAAATTTGTAACATCCTCATTTTGGCTTTCTGGAGAAAAACCTAATTTAATTAAATTAAATTCAAAATTTGGAGTTTCTTGGGTGTTTATAATAACCTGGCATCCATTCCCCTTCGAAATCGGGAATGAATTCCCTCCCGGGCGAAAAATCGGATTTTCCAGTACCGCCGGTACCCGAAGATTCACCCGAGTCCAAAAGTGCTCCAAAAAGCTCCAAACCACTTCTAAAATACTCCAAATATTCCGAAATGATTTTAGGAATCATTCCCCGGATTTTTGGACATCCGTTTCTATTTTATCTCGCGCGGCTTTTGTTTAATGCCTGCGATCCGTGCCGGAATATCCAATTCCACAAAAATCATCCAAATTCAACCAAACCAATTCCATTGCGTCCCAAATATTCCAAAATGGCTTTAGGAATTTTTCCGGAATTTTTAGGCCATTTTTCCTTATTTTTCTTTAGGGCGAAACTTTCGCGTATAAGCCGGCCAACCGCGAAGCGCCACGTGGCAGTGCTACAGTGTCATCTTCAACCTCTTGCCATGCATGAACAAAGGAGCTTCAAGCAAGCAAAAATGGAGGGAGCTCTCTTTAAATTCTCCTAGCTCCTCCAATTCAACTCCAATTTGCGAACTGTCGGATCCGTTGGAATCACGGTGGCCTCCTCTTTCCATCCATGGGGTTAATGCACCCTAAACCTCGCCGGAATTTGATCAATCCTTCCAAGTCCGAAAATCGCATTTATGGCAATAAATTTGCCGTTTCTTCCCCAAATCACGCACCACCGGTTCCTAAAACTCCGTGGCGGCGTCCTTTCTCTAGAATCCATATTCTTCCTTTGCCTCTCCAACCCAATCCACCGGGAGATCGAGAAAACCGACGAACTCAGGGTGTTCATCGCGTTCTTCGGGTTTTGGATCATATCTCCCTCCTCGGTGGTTCAATTTCTATTCCGTTTGTTTCATTGAGTTCGTGAGGGAGTCTAGATTCTAACTCATCCATTGATTTTAGGTTTCATTGACCGTGGGCGACGAATTTCGCATTTTCTTCGCTTCGGCCGAACTCGGGTTTTTCATCAAATTCATCTCGCTCGGTGAGTTTTGGTTCAATTCTTTCCGGTTCTAGGTTCCTGAGGATGTTATCTAGAGGTTTTAGCTCTTTATTTGGAACAAATCCATGCAAAATTGGTAGAGAAATCTAGGTTTAGAGTTTTATTTTGGTCCTCTGTATGGTGGGTTGGTCTCTGTTCTTTTGGCCATGGAGCTTGGCTCTTGCGTGTGGGGCCTTGCCCGCGGCCAGCTGGCCGCCGCCGCCGCCGCTGCGCCGCCCGCTGCCGCCGCTGCTGCTGGCTGCCGTGGCCGTCGGCTGCGGCGTCTGCCAGCTCTCCCGCCGGCTGGCTGCCGCCCGGCGCGCCGCCGCCTCTCGCCGCGCGACTCCCGCCGCCGCCTCTGGCCGGCGAGCCCTCCTTCTCTCTCTCCCTCAAGCTCTCTCTCTCCTCCATTGCCATGACCATGGCAAGCTTCTAGGAGAAGCAACCCCATGTCTATGACATGTGGGGCCCACTGCCATACACTCAAAGACCAAGTCAAACCAGTCAAAGCCAGTCAAAGCCCCTGTTGACCCGGTCAAACCTGAGAGGAATATTCCCGGAATATTCTCGGTTTTCGATTTATTCGAAATTCAAACTTCGGAAGCTCATAACTTTCTCATCCGAACTCCGATTGATCCCATTCAAATTCCTAAATTCATCTAAAATCAAGATCTACCTGCCAGTACTAATTTTATAATTTTTGGATTTTATTTATTTTCTGTTATTTATTTATTGTCTCGTTTTGCGTGTAGTCGACGATCCCGCCGCGACCGTCGATTTCGCCGTCGAGCCTTCCGAGTTCGACGCTTCCGCCGGGACAGAAGGCAAGTCTCCTTGATGCACTTTGCTCCTATGTTTACAAAATGTTTTAAATTGTTTATAAAGTTGCATGGCTATGTTTAATGAAATATGTCAAATACAAGTGTTAGTTATTCCAAACTGGCTGATTCCACCTTGACATTGATAGTCACATCCATTGTAACCTTAGAACATTGTTTATACCATGCTTATGCTTATATGGTATCCGTTGATATGTAGTACGGTAGAATTGCTTAGGACCTTTTCCAATGAAAACAACCCAGGGGTGGGATTATTCAAAAAGAATGATATTAAATGTGATTTGAAGTTTATTACTATGAGTTTAGTACTGTTTTCTAAAATAAAAAGAAAAGGAAAATGATTTTGACTTGGGCGGATGGAATGTCGGGTGGGAGCGGATCAAGCCTTGATCCTTTTGTGCAAGTACCGCCCCAAGTCATATAAGGACCAACGCTTATGATTGCCATTTTAAGCATAACCGTACTACCACATGTCTATAATGGTACGACCTGGCCAACTAATTTGTAGAAGCCTAGCTTAGACTCACCACTTGGTTGAATGTGAATGCCGGACGGAGGCACTGTTGTTTTTCTCACACGGCGCAAGAGGGGGCTTCTGTACTGGGTGGAGGGAACCCTAACAGCGGTGAAACCTCAGCGGGTGGGTCTAGTTAGGTAGATACATTGTAACGGCCTTGTCAAGATATCCCTGCCGGCACACCTAAGGAAGTGTGTTGATTGCATGGCAACAAGGGTATATCTTGTCTTGTGGGTAAAGTTGTACACCTCTGCAGAGTAAAACTATTCGAATAGCCGTGCCTACGGTTAAAGGCAAAGCGAAGAATGCGTTCATATTGGTAGACTTTGGTTTTGGTTTTAAAATCGAAAAGTGTTTTATTTTGGGGTTCGAGAGTGGTTAGAACTCTCGAATGTTGCTTGGCGGAAAGAGCCAACCCAGGTGGAAAGAACCTGTTTTACCTTTGACGGATGGAGTCACCTGATTAACTTTGAGCTTTTAACTGTTGGCGGATAGAGCCTTTATGTGAGTGATGGTGGTTAGAACCTCACTACAATAATAAATAATTCAATTATTAAAAAGAATTGTAAAAGATGCTTTGTGAAATTTATTACTTAAGTATGATTTAATCAAATGTGGCTTCATGCAAATAAACCCTATTAAGCTTCCTTTGGAAAGCCCCTCACGATCATAATTTCCCGACTTGCTGAGTACTTTTGTACTCACGTGCTACACCAACATTGTAATCATCAGAGAATTATCAAGATGCCGAAGAGGAGGAGGAGTTCTTCGAGGAGGATTGCAAGGAGGACTAGTTGCGTTCCTAGTCGTCGCCTGTGGCGTTTTGGCGTTCGCTCGTTTCGTTTTGCTTTTGTTTCCGCTGCGTTGTGTGTCCGGTCGTTGGACCGAGTATTGTAATAAGTGGCCATGTGGCCCATACTTGAATATTTATATTACAAGTTTCGTTTTGTTCGGCAATGAAGTATCACTGTGACTGTGTGTACTAGCTACTGATCTGGGACTAGTACGGAAATACACAGGAGATTCTGGATAGCTGATCCGGGGTCTCACAAAATTGAAGAACGCTAAATTAAATAAAGTTGCGATGTTACATTCTTCTTCTTCTTCTTCTTCCTTCCTCTCTCTTCCTCTCTCCTTCCTCTCTCCCTCTCTTCCTCCCGGCCGGCGTCGATCGCCCTCGCTCTGCTCTGCCGCCGTCGAACAAACAGATCGATCTGTTTTTGAGTTGGGCCATTTTTTACCGAGGAGTCCTCGCCAAACGGTGTGGTGACAACTAGTAGTCGCCACACGGCTTGGCGATTACTAGTTGCCGCCACACCGCTTGGCGATGACCATCTCGTTTCCCGTGAAATTAACTGGCCACCGGTTAACTACATAGTTAAGCAGTAGTCGCCAAACGGTATGGCGATTAATGCTAATTTGCCATACTATTTGGCGACTACTGCTAATTCACCATACCATTTGGCGATTTGGTATTAATTTTGCAGAAAACAAATTTGTGTATTAATATCGCAATTGCTATTAAAAAATATATTTGTTTTAAAAAAACTCATCACTTGTTGATTGAACATGTTGGGCAACAAACTCAAGTTAGAACCCAGGGACAATTTAGACACATATTATAGTTCATTATAAGGGTCAATGTATATTATTAATATTTTTTGAACTAATATCAATATATTATTAATTCTTTAATGAAGTTAGAATGAAAGAGTTCCTTTTCCATTAATCCTAAAAATAATGACAAATGACTTTAGCACAATATTTCGTATTGACAAAAGGATATATAGGACACCGTAATGGGGCACCATGGTGCTCAAGCACCATGATTTTAAATGCACAAATTCAAGTCAAATTTGGGTATATTTTTTGAAACTTTTAGTTTTAGAGTATATACTCATCTATAACAATTTAAATAAAACCCATACCTTTGAAAAAATATACTCGAATTCAAAGATTTGAATGAATTTAGATTACATGCTGATATATATATATTTATACTCAGCGCATACCTACAATCAAACTATCATAAAAAAAAACTCTAGTTCGAACTTATTTGAACTAGTTAGTAAACTGGTTAATCTCGATATCCTAAAAATTTCAAAAAAAATTAAATACAAATAAAAAAAAATACTCATTTTGGATCTTAGTGTGTAGGCACCATGGTGCCAGGTAATTATATATATAACGTATAAATGATGAGCAATCAAGTGTGTAACAAAATGCCTCAAGTATTTGGAGTTGCCAAACAAAGATACTTATCCTCCTATGCTACTTAATTTTTGGTGTGCCATCTATGCTTCGTCTTCATGATCGCTTAGTTCTTAATACAAAACAGAACTAGCGTCTCTAATGGCATTTCTGTTAAAATATTGCAGTGGCAATATCATACCTTTTTTTTTTCAATATTTACTCTATCCAAATTCCAGTCTTCAGCCATTAGCTAGATTGAATTTTCTTTTCTAGTCCCCGTTTTCTTACTAAATTATCATTCTCAGCTCTACGCTGTTTTATCATTTATGTCTTTTTCATTTTAAGCATACATGCGAAAAGCCAATATTGGACTCTCCCATTTAAGAGTGTATATTTCAATTAGTTATCAATACTTATTTGAATTATTTACTTTATAATTAGACAATTCATGCATATGGACATAATACACATCTATTATTTTATAAGGAGTATAACATAACTGGCAGATGTAGAGGGTGTGACACATCCAGAGGGAGTATATACACTCTTAGCATGCATATATAGGACCGATCGAGCATATAACTTTTATTTATTTATTTGGTGTGTCATAAAAGTGGAGAGGCTCTAGCACCGGCCATGTGATCGGATGAAAAATATTTGTTTTTTGTTGCAAAAATATTTGTTTTTTCGTTAGCCAAATTAGTTGGATTAGTACGCATGTGTGTACTGTCTTATGTATTTTACATGTATCTATAGATATCCTACAGTCGAGCTACGGGTTTGATGTGAACCGCGTATGTCATTCCGTCTCTTATAGATAAAAAGACAAGTGTATAGTAGAACAATGATATATATTGTTAATTTTTATCGTTCTTATTGGCAATTTGTTATCACATCGCTTCACATAATTCCTTTCATTTATTATCAAAATGACATGACGTTGAGATTAATGTATATAATGAAATATGTTAAGGTTGATAAATCATATTATTTGCATATGTTGCATTTATGATGGAAAGAGGTGACATTTGTGGTCCTCTATGACTTACGTGGTATAGGCAAGAAAGATATATTTCAATAGGCACCTCCACGGATACGCTATGTGATGAGCATATGAGCATGTACACATATTTGTATGGCATCTTTAACCATGAAAGATGATTAATGAGTTAAATGTAAAATTGGTTATGCTATTATTTTATTATGTACTTGTTGAGTCGTGGACTCATCTTTGCTTATTTTAATGTTTTATTATTTACATGCATAGAGTGGGAGCAGTGCTATTATGTACGTCACTTGTCACGTCATCTCCTACAATTATCTAGTATTAGTGATCACTCTTGAAATAATAAAATGTCTAGTTAATTTAGTTAATGAACTTTTGTAATCATATTAATGGACATGTGAACTCAGTTAGATTTTAATATTATTTAAAAAATTTAGCTATTTATTTAATTATCTCTATACTCTTGTTTATCGTCACCACCAAAAGATAAAAATTGCTTCCGGATGTAAGTATGAAAACTTGAGCAATCTTGGGTGCGTAGATCAGAGCATTCCTGATCACGAGGACTTGGGCGTTCCTCAGTTGGCCTTCTCAGGAGGCGTGTTTGGATGTGTGGTTCGAAGGTTTTATCTGCTACCATTCTTGTTTATGTTATTGTGCAAACTCTTGTTAATATTGTTTAGTAGTAGTTTATTGTTTATATTATTGTTGAAGTCACGGCAAAAGTGAAGAAAAAAGTGATTTGTTGTAAATCGTGAGCACGTGGGGTGTTACACATGATTTAAACGTATCAACACAAGTTGGTACGAGGTAGATCTACGCTACTCAGATCCCTCTCTACCCCACTTGATGTTGGAAAAAAACCCTAACAATTAGTACTCATGGTATATGTGTGTATCTATAGCTAGCAGATCTAGTAACTAGACAGATATAGCAGTGCAGCAAGCAAGGGAGAAGCAGGCGTACTTGGTGCTGGCGAAGTCATATAGGCGGCCGGTGCTGGAGAAGACGACGAGACCGACCTCGGCGTCGCAGAGGATGGCGAGCTCCTTGGCCTTCTTGAACAGCCCGCCCCTCCGCTTCGAGAACGTCACCTGCCGGCTCGTTGCGTTGTCAATCCTTTTGACCACTATCTTCCCTCTCCCCATCTTCTTTCCACGCTACAGATCTACAGAGACAGAGAGGAGACACCAGTATATGATGAACTTCGCTGTTGTTGAAGGTAACAGTGCTTCTCTCTCTTCTGACTAATTGGAGAAGCCTAATCAGGTCTTCTAATCTTCTCTCTCTCTCTCTCTCTCTCTCTCTCTCTCTATGTTGCTCCTCACAGCTAGCTATTCTTTTTGAGATTGGTTGCAGAACCTGAGGTACTTCCCTAGGAAAGTATTCTAGGACATGGAAAACGCGTATATAGAAAATTAAGATAAGTACATGCCGCTTGGAAGCTAGACAGCTCTTCCTCGTCTTGCTTTGGTCTACCTCGTCCTATCATTATTAATGTCTATAGATATACATATCTATACCAATCGCCACCTCTGTCGTATCAGCGGGAGACGCGTGCTTGGATGCCCATCATGCTACGGTAGTCGGTATCTTATTAATAAGGCTCTCTCTCAGCTAGTGCGGTTTCTTTTTCCTTCTTTTGCCCCGTTTTGAAAAGAGAGATGCGTTAATATCGATCATCTTTATGACACCCTAATATTTTACTGCCAAACATATTATCATAATTAATTTTTTTTAGACAATTCCTTATATACAATTTAAAATTTACCAAGAAAACCTACTTTTGAAATCCAGAATTCACATTTCTTTAATTTAGCAAAGAATTTATTCTCCCTCAAGTTGAGGTACCAAGCACAAGCCTCAGATGGTGCTCATGCTCCTCCGTTGGAATAAATCAGAATGTCGTCGGTGAACACTACCACAAAATTATCATGATATCTGTAGCATACTGTTCATCGCCACCATAAAAACAGCAAGGGCATTAATTAGTCCAAAAGACATAACCTTAAATTCATAATGCCCATACCTGGTGGAGAAGGTTGTCTTTTCAATATCCTGCTCTCTCACCCGAATCTGATTATACCCATTGGAGATCAATTTTAGAGAACACCTTTGCTCCCTTCAATTGGTCAAACAAGTCTTCAATGTGAGGTAATGGATACCTGTTCTTGATGGTAACCAAATTAAGAGCGCGGTAGTCAATGCACATACGCCAACTACCATCCTTCTTAGATATAAATAGCACAGGCACTCCCCAAGGCGACACGCTACGCCGAATTAACCCCATGGATAGCAAATCATCCAATTGCTTTTTCAATTCGTCCTGGAGAGAACGAGCTAAGCGGTAAGGGGTCACAAAAATAGGCCGGGTGCCTGAAATAAGATCAATTCAAAATTCTATATTCCTCTGAGGTGGCAATCCCGGAAGTTCATCGGGGAACACATTAGGGTATTCCCTCACCACTGGAATGTCCCCAATACAAACTATAGGATCGAAGTATACGAATATAGCAATCAGAGGGGGGGGTGAATGATTGTGCGGAAGCTAAAACCAAATTCTTGATCTACTAAAAGTTCACCCCAAAACAGAACCAAATAATTGCCTCGTATTCGACAAAAACAGAATGACAGAGGTTCGGTAAAATGCGAATTCTTGGAGATCCAACCATCGGATCGATCTGAAATTTGGACACAAGAAACTAGATTCCAATACAAAACGAACCCAAAAAGAATAAACTCGATCGGACGTACGGATAAAAAGTTATGATCTTCGCAAGCTTGCTGTAACAGAAGATGACGTGAATTGATCTAACCAAAACTTCAAGATTAAACAAGATCTTCAAAAGATTAATCAACTAAACTTGAGGAACTCTATATCAATACCCTATAAAGGTTTTTGATGAATCAAATCAAGATGAAACTCAAAGAACAAGAACCAATCTAGAACAAGAACAAGCATGCAAACAAGAATCAAAACAGAAAACACTGTAGCAACGTGGTTACTGTAGCACGCAAGAATCTTGGAAGAATTGATCTTTATTTCTTTTGTCTAAAGTACTCCCATCAAAAGAGTACAAACCCTAAAACTGAGCTCTATGCGCCTCAGCTCTCCTTGGTTGCCTTCAACAGGAGACAACCCCTCCTATTTAAAGGAGCAAAACACAAGGAGTCCTGAATACACTTCCTACTCCTAATCCTAGAAGGAGTATGTATTCAACACAACCTCCACTTGGCTCAACCTGGCCGAGTACAACTCTTGCACGCGTATGGCAACCCTACTATACTCACGTGACTAACACTTTGCACGCGAATGACCTCCTGTCATTCTCACGTGACTAACCATTCTTCATGTGCACCATTCTCTTAGCCCGAACGTCCCGCATGACATCCTTGACCACCAAGACCTCAGTTCCTCCCGAACCTAGTCCTGAACCTCAGTTCCTCCATGAACCTAGTTCCGGTCCCGTCATCGACCACGTTCGCCCTCGAGCAATACCTGCACATGAACAAACCACAAAACGATTCCGAGCACAAGTCCGTGACTTTACTCAACATTAGTCCATGCAAATACTCACACGAGCATTGCATAAAGTCCACTTCAAAACAAGCATCATGAAATTCTCACCAATTTCATACTCTCAAAGTTTAAACCAAAAATCAATTCCAAATTTGCTCAAAACTCTAATCGAGCAAACACCATTCACGCCGGACCAAAAATTCGGTCCGGCGCAAATGCCATGTGAAACCCTAGAAAATCCATTCACGCCGGACTAAAAACTCGGTCCGGCGTACACGTGAAACTCACTTGTTTTGGAAAATTGAGTCCGGCACAAAAATGCTTAAAAACACGTTCACGGCGGACCACAAAAAATTTGGTCCGGCGTAAATAGAAAACTTACTATTTTTTATTGTGAATATGGTCCAGCTCAAATGCATCAAACGCACATCCACGATGGACCAAATATTTGGTCCGGCATGCATGGGAAAAATGAGGTTTTCAAACGTCAAAAGCACGTTTACGGCGGACCAAAAGTTTGGTCCGGCGTACATGCCTAAAATGCGATTTCTGAAGAGAACTTGTAACCTCAAAAGCACAATCTCGACGGACTAAAAGTTTGGTCCTGCGTAGCTCGAGAAACGGTCCGGCGCAAATGTAAAACTTACTGTTTTTGCAAGTTTGGTCCGGCGCCAAAATGAAACTTACTGTTTCTTGTCAATTTGTCAAACACATGCACAAGCACATTTTGCAAACTCAATTCTGAGCCAATTTTTCAGCACATGATTTCACAGTCTCCCCCTTGATGAAAATATTGGCAACACCACTTAGAATTGAACATCTGGCATTCACTTTACAAAAGATTTTGAAATCCAAAGGATCAAAGGCCTAAATGAGAAAACACAGAATCCCCCCTTTGACCAAAAAGCACTACAAAATCTCCCGCTGAGAATGAAAATGTGTGTGAATGTGCAAAGTGCCCAAAAATTCCAAAATTCTCCCAAAATTCTCAAAATTCCAAATTCCAAAAAAACTTCTCCCCCTTTTTCCTTAAACTTCTCAAAGATTCCCAAACTTCTCCCCCTTTGGCAATGTATTCATCAAGAATACAAAACAGAGAACATGTTCAGAATTTTTCTTGAGCAATGATTTCAGAAGGAGAGAAAAAAAAACAAAAGGAGTGCCAAGATAGGAAAAGATGAGCTCAGTCAATCATATAACCTTATATATCACATAATATGCAAAATACATGAACTTGATGTAATTATAACAAATTAGGGAATGGCATGCATCTCAACCTTAGTGCAGTCTACTATAGCCAAGTACTAAGTAAGACCTTAGCAGAAAAGCAAGGCTAAAAAATTGAAGCATCTAACAACTATGGGCGAGCAAGTAGTTTCAACTCCAATCTAGTAGACCAATTTAATCTTTAAACGGTAAACTGCATGTGGCATGCTTGAAGAATACTTCTTTTATTTCCTTAGAGTGGCATGCTTGAAGCATACATCTTGTCTTTGAGGGAATGGCATGCTTGAAGCATACATCTTATCTTTTTTAGGGAAAGCATTCCTGAAGCTCATAACTTGAGGCTTTTGCTTTTAACAATCCCTTTTTTATTGATTCCCTTTTCTTTTCATTTTTCTTTGATTATGAACATGCAAAAGTGATTAAAAGGTCTTTTGAAAGAGTAAAGCTGAAAACACACTTGCTTCATAGCCCAAATTTGTCAAGAAGATTCGATATCAAGCCTAGAAGAGTAAGATATCACAGAGTATTTAGCTATAGGCAATCAGACCAAGGAATTCCGCAATATCATTTTTAGTTCAAATGGAACAATTTAGATTATCATATATCAGCACAATTACATAATATATAAAGAAATATGATAAAGTAAGCTCATCAAGTGAAAGAACTTGGCAAAGAAACTCCCCCTCAAAATAAACCCATTGGATGAACAATCCCAAGTTCTCCCCGAATAAAAGCAAAACGAGAAGAAGACAAAGGTTTTGTGAAAATGTCTGCCAATTGATGTTCAGTATCCACATGGTGAAGCACAATATTTCCTTTTTCAACATGATCTCTAAGAAAGTGAAATCCGATGTCAATATGTTTTGTCCTTGAATGTTGCACAGGGTTCTTAGCAATGCAAATTGCACTAGTGTTATCACACAAAAGAGGAACACTATCCAAATTAACCCCATAATCTTTAAGTGTAGCTACTATCTAAAGAATTTGAGAGCAACAACTAGTAGCAGCCACATATTCAGATTCAACAGTTGATTGTGCAACAGAAGATTGTTTTCTAGAAGACCATGCAATAAGAGAATTGCCCAAGAAATGACATGTACCAGATGTACTTTTTCTATCAATTCTACATCCTCCAAAATCAGCATCAGAGAAAGCTCTTAAACTAATGCATGAGGAAGCAGAAAGCCAAATGCCAAAATCTTGAGTACCATGGAGATACCTGAAAATTCGCTTGACAGCTTGTCGATGTGAAGTACGTGGGGAAGCTTGAAAACAAGCACACAAGCACACAGCAAACTCCAATTATCTCATCCTCAACAGCATCATCATCATCGTCTTGAATAAAGATACTCTCCCCCTGAACATATGCACCTGTGCCTGCACCATTTGGACTAGTGCCATTTGCGAAAACAGAGGTGGAAGAAGCATCTTCAAAAAATAACACTTTTAGCACGAGAATCATGAGTGAGGGAGGAGAACCAATTCTTATCACCGGTCATGTGGTGTGAGCATCCGGAATCCACTAGCCATATGTTCTCCTTCCCTGCGTGAGAAGCCTACACAGAAGCAGAAAATGTCAAGGCCTCGGTACTGGGGTTAGAAAGAAAATGTTTAGGAATCTAGTACTGAGACACCCGACGCACAACAGTAGGCACAACACGAGTATTCTTATGCACAAAATCAGATTTGCCTTTTCCCGTGTTTTTAGCATCAAAAGGTGTTTGTTTCACCCTAGGCACATAATGAGAAGTAGAGTGTGCCTTTCTGAAATTAGACTTAGCATTAAACCTTTATCTCTTTTGTTGTTTAGCTAGTCTAAAGCAAAAGTCTACTAAATGTCCATCTCTACCACAATGAGTGCAAGTGTACTTAACATGATGTTTTGTTTTAATAGTAGAAGCATATTTTGCATTCATCATAGTAGAGGATATAAAACCAGCAGATTAAAAAATAGTTTTCTTAGGCTCATTGACAATTTCAAATTTTCCACTTTCAAGTGTTTTAACAATAGTGGGAGCATGTGATTTATGATGAGCATAAGAATCAAAACCTAAACCTTTGTTATGAGTGTTGACTTTTGATTGATCCAAGATCATGTTTAGGTTTTTCTTTCCTTTAGTGAAACGTTCTAATGACTTTTCCAAGTAATCAATTTTTCGAGAAAGAGTTAAACAATTATTACAGGGAACGTCCACTTTTCCTTTTTGCTTGCGACAAGTTGAGCATGAATGAACCTCATGTGTAAGCAAATCTTCTGTCATTTGAGAAACCCTAGCATTTGCATCATGCAACTTCAATTTTAGTATGGAGCATTTAGAACATGGAGTTGTATCATGCAAATCAATGGTAGAACAACTAGCATGTTTAACAAGTTTCTCATTTTTCTCATTTCAGCATTGATTTGCTCTAACAAGGTAACATGTTCTTTCCTAAGCAAAGGAAGCTCATTGTAAATTAAGTCACATGATTTGCAAGCATCATCATCAGGAATCAAGGTTTTAAATCTAGCAATTTCAGCATTCAATGACTCCACAACAAAATCATGTTTCTTAATTTTCTTGTCACGTTTATCAAGCAATTTACCAAGTCGAGCAACAGCAATAGCTAATTCATCGTAAGAAGGATCTACCTCATTGAAGTCGCTGTCGTGGTCGTCCTCAGTGAAGCTATTGCTGCTTTTAGCCATGAGACACAACCCCGTCAACTCATGCTTGCTTGGAGTTGCATCGTCCTCACTGCTCTTCGAATCCACATCGCTCAAATTGACTTGTTCAAGAGCGGAAAGAACTCAGTGGACAACTTTGCTGTTGATGAAGCTCCTCTTCTTTCTATTACTTGAAGAGAACTTCTTCTTCTCTTTTCTTCTATCGTTGTCCTTCTCCTCCCTTGATGCTTTACCTGTAAGTTTTGGACAGTTTGGACGAATATGGTCGAGATCACCACACTCATAGCATCTTGGAGGATCACCACCACCTCTCTTTCTCTTTATCACATTTTGCAAAGCTTTGTTAAAGCGAGAAGAGAGTAGTGACAAGTCTTCTTCTGGGAATTGCTCAATCTGTTCATCGGTTAGTGAAGACAAGAAAGATAGAGCAAAACTTGAAGCAGCACCATTATGAGATATGCTAGATTGAGATGTCAAAGCAATTGATTTATGATCATTCTTTCTAGCAAGAACATCTAATTCATGAGTTTTCAACTTGGAATAAAGAACATCTAATATAAGTGTACTCATGACAGTAGATTCTCTAATGGATGTAACTTTCATCTCCCAAATAGACATGTCTAATGCACCAAGCAATTGTCTAACATTAGCAGCATCATCAAAGCTAACTCCAACAGCATGCAAATTGCTAAGAATTTTATTAAAGCGTGCAAAGAAATCATCTAGTGACTCACCGGGCTTCATCTCAAATCGCATGTATTCCTTTTTGTAAAGATCTTGACGAACCTCTTTGATAGTGTTAGAGCCCTTACGGTAATCACAAAGAGATTTTCATACCTCATATGTGGATCGAAGATGAACCACACGATCGAAGTTGATGTGTCCCAAGCCTTGGATGATCATGTTGCGTGCCTTGCTATTTGCTTCAACATGTGCGCGATTGGCGTCGTTGACGTTGTCGTTTGCAGGAAGTTCATATGGCTTGTAGACCTTCTCCCATATTGCGAAGCCCTGTGCTTGGATGAACGCCTCCATCTTGGCCTTCCAAAACTGAAAATCAACACCATCGAACACACATGGTTTTGTCGAATAATGATCCATTGATCTAATCATCGGTTAAGATAGATTAGAAAAACCTTGCTCTGATACCACTTGTAGGATCGAAGTATACGAATATAGCAATCAGAGGGGGGGGGTGAATGATTGTGCAGAAGCTAAAACCAAATTCTTGATCTACTAAAAGTTCACCCCAAAATAGAACCAAATAATTGCCTCGTATTCGACAAAACAGAATGACAGAGGTTCGGTAAAATGCGAATTCCTGGAGATCCAACCCTCGGATCTATCTGAAATTTGGACACAAGAAACTAGATTACAATACGAAACAAACCCAAAAAGAATAAACTCGATCGAACGTACGGATAAAAAGTTATGATCTTTGCAAGCTTGCTGTAACAGAAGATGACGTGAATTGATCTAACCAAAACTTCAAGATTAAACAAGATCTTCAAAAGATTAATCAACTAAACTTGAGGAACTCTAGATCAATACCCTATAAAGGTTTTTGATGAATCAAATCAAGATAAAACTCAAAGAACAAGAACCAATCTAAAACAAGAACAAGCATGCAAACAAGAACCAAAACAGAAAACACTATAGCAACGCGGTTACTGTAGCACGCAAGAATCTTGGAAGAATTGATCTTTATTTCTTTTGTCTAAAGTACTCCCATCAAAAGAGTACAAACCCTAAAACTGAGCTCCATGCGCCTCAGCTCTCCTTGGTTGCCTTCAACAGGAGACAACCCCTCCTATTTAAAGGAGCAAAACACAAGGCGTCCTGAATACACTTCCTACTCCTAATCCTAGAAGGAGTCCCACTCCTAATCCTAGAAGGAGTATGTATTCAACACAACCTCCACTTGGCCCAACCTGGCCGAGTACAACTCTTGCACGCGTATGGCAACCCTACTATACTCACGTGACTAACACTTTGCACGCGAATGATCTCCTGTCATTCTCACGTGACTAACCATTCTTCATGTGCACCATTCTCTTAGCCCGAACGTCCCGCATGACATCCTTGACCACCAAGACCTCAGTTCCTCCCGAACCTAGTCCTGAACCTCAGTTCCTCCCGAACCTAGTCCTAAACCTCAGTTCCTCCATGAACCTAGTTCCAGTCCCGTCATCGACCACGTTCGCCCTCGAGGAATACCTGCACATGAACAAACCACAAAACGATTTCGAGCACAAGTCCGTGACTTGACTCAACATTAGTCCATGCAAATACTCACACGAGCATTGCATAAAGTCCACTTCAAAACAAGCATCATGAAATTCTCACCAATTTCATAATCTCAAAGTTTAAACCAAAAATCAATTCCAAATTTGCTCAAAACTCTAATGGACCAAATACCATTCACGCCGGACCAAAAATTCGGTCCGGCGCAAACGCCATGTGAAACCCTAGAAAATCCATTCACGCCAGACTAAAAACTCGGTCCGGCGTACACGTGAAACTCATTGGTTTTGGAAAATTGAGTCCAGCACAAAAATGCTTTAAAACACGTTCACGGTGGACCACAAAAAATTTGGTCCGGCGTAAATAGAAAACTTACTATTTTTTATTGTGAATATGGTCCATCTCAAATGCATCAAACACACGTCCACGACGGACCAAATATTTGGTCCGGCGTGCATTGGAAAAACGAGGTTTTGAAACGTCAAAAGCACGTTTACGGCAGACCAAAAGTTTGGTCCGGCGTACATGCCCAAAATGCGATTTCTGTAGAGAACTTGTAACCTCAAAAGCACAATCTCGGCGAACTAAAAGTTTGGTCCAGCGTAGCTCGAGAAACCTTCCGGCGCAAATGTAAAACTTACTGTTTTTGCAAGTTTGGTCCGGCGCCAAAACGAAACTTACTATTTCTTGTCAATTTGTCAAACACATGCACAAGCACATTTTGCAAACTCAATTCTAAGCCAATTTTTCAGCACATGATTTCACACAAACAAAAGTACTCGGCTTGCTGACATTGGCAAGGAATACTCCATATTTCAATACAAGGAGACCAGGGAACAAATTGGCCAGCACACAGCAGGAATCAATTGGTCCACTACCCTGAAAGACCAGCTCCGCTCCAGACAACACCTGCAAAGTAACGGTCTTCAAAAAATAGCAAATTTTGGCACGGTACTGATGTAGCCAATCCATTCCCAAAATAACATCAAAAGAGGCGAACTAAATCACCATAAGATTAGCAATGAACTCCTCATCATCTAGAGTAATAGTGCATCCCGGACAAACCATGGAACTAGAAATGAATCCTCCCAACGTACTAACTACCACTGACTTAGCAATAATCTTCATCCCCCCAAATTGACCCTTCTAGCAAACTCAATTGACACAAAAGAATAAGATGCCCCTGAGTCAAAAAGAATGTAAGCATCATGAGAATCCTCTAAAATAGTACCTGTCACCATGTCTGGGTGCCCCACAGTCACAGAAGATGGTAAGGCATAAACTCCTGGTGGTGCCGAGGCAGCGGGAGCCCTAACACTTTGTGGAGGTGGCGTGAACGCTGGAGGTGGTGCATCAAACTGTGGTGGAGCCGATAGCGGAGGGTGCCAATAAGACCCTGGGTACAGCACCCACAAAGGGGGCTATGGATGGCTAGAAGTGGCCACCATCAACTGAATTGATCCCCTGGAAGAAGCAGCGGGAGTTGGGGCAGGCGACATCGGCTCCCACTTAATAATGCAGCTGGGGTTCTCTTTGAACACTCTTCCCATGTGTCCCGAGCGGCTACAGTGGTGGCACTCCACAGTCCAGGAACACTTAGAAGCACGGTAACCACCACCACACTTGAAGCACAACATGCCCTGCTCAGGGACAGGATGAACTGCTGGAGGTGTTGAGGTAGGCGCTGATGTAGGGAATGGCCGAGACTACTTCGGCTTGGCTGCGAAGTAGGAACACTGCCCTCCTTTGAACTTCTTATAATTGGGTCACTAAGATGACCCGCTTCCCTCAGTAACAGCCCTCTTCTGGCCACCGCCAGAAGATGCGGGAGCCCTAGATCCACCTGGGATTTCCTTCTCCCTAGTGAGCTCCAACTCCACCTCTATGCCCTGAGCCTGCTCAACCACTGAGTTAAATTCACGTGGGATAGTTGCCCCATGACAACTCGGTACTCCTAATTGAGGCCCCTATGGAACCTCTGAACCTTCTTGCGGTCATCAACTGCCACAGCTGGTACAAAGCGGGCTATGCTATTGAATTCCTCCTCATACTCAGCTATAGACTTCCTCCCTTCAGAGAGGGTGGACAAAGCGTGCTCCATCCTCTCCAAGAAGGACTTCAGGTAGAACTTTGACATAAACTGCTTGGTGAAGTCCTCCCAAGTAACCGCACCGTGGGCGGGGGTCCTAGCGGCAAGCACCCCCACCCACCAAATGTTCGCCTGGCCTTTCAGCTAAAACGCCACTAAGCAAGCCCTCTACTGAGATGTCATCTCTAGGGCCTTGAATTGCCTCTCCATATACCACAGCTAGTCCAGTGCCTGGACAGGTGTGCCTGCACCATCAAAGGTGTACATGCGCAGAGACTTCCACTCCTAGAGACTTATTCTGGGCTTCGATATGGCGGGGGCAGCATTAGGGATAGCCGCAGGTGGAGGAACAACCACAGGAGCTGCCTGAACCTACCGACGCAGCTCCTAAACCTCTCTTTGGAGAGCCCGCAACAAGGTTGCAGATGCAGCCTTTGCCCCCGCCTCAACTTGCCAAGCCAGAACACTATCCCGGGCTGACTCATGGGCGTTGAGCGAGCCGCTTCCATCAGTGACCGACTCAACAACCTCCTGCGAAGCTTGGCTACCACCCCGACCACGGCCTCCACAGCCACGGCGATTGCGACCTCTACCCCTTGGCATCGCTACAACACAAAAACAAACTTACACACACTACTACAGATTCGTACATCACAATCGGTTCTTTTTGGTCATCACAGTCGGTTTTGGTGGCGATAGAAAGTCCAACGACAGTGATAAGGTAGATATATCACAGTCGGTTTTTAACCGACACTAATAATATCTTATCACTGTCGGTTCTTTTTCAGAATTGACTGTGATAATAATATTATCACAATCGGTTCTCTCTTAGAACCGATTAAGATAAGTATAATATCACAATCGGTTCTTTTTGGAACCGATTCAATTGATTACAGTATCACAATCAATTTTTTATTGGAACCGATTGGGATAAGTACATTACCACAATCAGTTCTTTATTCGAACCGATTGTGATACTAAACCTATCCCAATCGGTTCCAGAAAAAACCGATTGTGATACTGTACATATCCCAATCGGTTCCAGAAAAAACCGATTGTGATACTGTACATATCCCAATTGGTTCAAGAAAGAACTGATTGTGATACTATAACTATCCCAATCGGTTCCAGCAAGAACCGATTGTGATGATGTTACTGTCCATCGTCCGAAAATAGCCTCGCATTCACAATATGACACATTCATCACAATTCACAATATCACAGAACATATACATCACAATCTACACACATTACATTCACATTAATATTGTTTTCAATTTGTAACAGATCACATTCACATAAATTTTGTTTACACTTTATGGACTAGTATTTGCTTGACTGGTCTCTATATCTACCATCCTCCGTTATAACTTCTGTCCAGTACCACTGGCATAAATGGTCTCGTAATTTCTTGAGATCAGTGTTGGTAAGGCTCTTCCGGAGGATATCAAGGTCCTGCCAAATAGATAGTAGTGCACTAATATGTTTAAGTCTTAAATTTTGATTGTAAAAGGCTGATAGTATTATGCTTGTAAACAAATATCACATTGACGTAGTGCAAATAATCAGTTCTATACCTTAGGGAAACGATCTGCGCGACCAACCAAAATGAGCATGTGCTGCATCACGTAAAAGCCACACAGATCATCGCACCCTTGTTGATGACACTGTGAACAAAGAAACTTAAATTAGGAGACGAATTAAAAATAGGTGTCAGAAAAAGATCCTATGATAGACACTTGTACCTTGAAGCACTTCCACTCCAGTTTGGTGCCTTGTTTATCATTGTGTCAGCCACGTTCAGCAACGTAAGACAAGAAAGCCCTATACATTGGAGAGATGCCATTGAGGTAAAAAAATATCTAACGTAGTTCAATATGTAAAGTGTCCGGTTAGAGGAATGTACTTACTTCTGCAAAACAGGCTCGATCGCATAGTCCATCGGTCTATTTTCGAGTGAGTTCAACGTGTAGACCTTGTTTTGACTCGGAACAACCACAAGTAGAACCCAATGATTGCTTATTAAACGGTACACAATGCAAGAGAATAAGTTCATATACAGTTGAAGTGTGTACATGTAATTGAATTGTATAGTAGTACATACTCCTGGTAGTACGGGAAGAGAATGAAGTCCTTTTTCGCCTCGTCATGCAATGACTGCTTGATGTATCCTTCAAGGAACTCCGATTGATACCTTGCCATGGTCGCAGACACCATCTCGGGGTCGACAAACCCGACAGGGTGTCGACCCGTCACGGCTCGCTGCCTCATGATCCTGCAATTCATGTCAATTGTTAAAAAATATAATACAAAATTAGTAAAGAGTCATATGAATGAGTATGGTGCGATACTCACAGCGTCCATGATCGTATCGTAGAAATATCGACGGCTTTCAAGCTGTACATAAAGTACAGATCCTCAAAACCGACTGGGAAGATCCCATCCTCTTTGCGGTGGAATTGTCCCCCTCGATACTTCACTATGAAATCGTCGCGAGGCTCGGCCTGATGTGACTTATCGATGTACCATCCATGTAGGTGGCGAGCGAACAAGCCTAAAGTATTCAATTCATGGCTTGCGAGAAAGGGCTTTCCATGTATGTACCGCTTGAGATCATCAGGGTGCTCTGTGTCCTCTGACAACTTTGCCTTTTTCACGGAGGGACTCTACGGCTGCCGTATCTTTCGTCGGCGTGGTCGAAGTCCTTTGCGCACCACCTGTGTACCAGCATTTGTAGCTGCAGGCGTAGGTGCAGGAGGTGTAGCTGTAGGCCTAGGTGCGAGTTGTGTAGAAGGCGAGGAGCATGTGCGGCAAGAGCAGTGTAGCAAAGAGTAGCGAGGCAGTGCAGGTGTAGCGATGAGTAGCAGGAGCAGGAAGCGGCGATAGTAGGAGCGAGTAGTAATGCGAGGCGAGTGCGGCAGCGGTAATAGCGAGGCGAGTGCAGCGGCGATAGCAGCGAGAGCGAGTGCGATAGCGACAACAGCAGCAGTAGTAGAAGCAGGAGCAGTAGTAGTAGCAGTATCAGCAGTAGTAGTAGCAGCAGCAGCAGCAGCAGTAGAAGTAGCAGTAGCAGGAGGAGGTGCTTGCACTACGACACCCGTCGCGGGCCACTTGATGAACGACATCCGTGCTTGCCCGAGAGTGGTGATATCTTCGTTCAGGGGGAACTCCAGGGCATGAAACATGTGAACATCATGGACATAGTCCACCTGCACCCTCATGTAGCCCTTCCCCAAAGGTATACCATGCACTGTGTCATCCTCCTTGCTTGGAAATGCAACCCCGCGCACAGCCTCAATGTGTATTCCGTCGTCGATCAGGACTAGCTGGCACTTGGCAGGACCCTGCAAGAAGTGATCAACATCTTCATCATAATCTTTTTTAAGCTTACTCATGTACCTTTTGGTTCGAAACAGTTATTACCTTGAGGTGTGGAATGCACAGTTCCTTATTGGAAGCACAGCTGCTAGGGCGTAGCATAGGCGATGGTTTAGGACTCTGATTCTAGGAGAACATCGCCATCATCTCAGCCTTTAACTCCTCCTTCAACTCCTCCTTCATCTGCGCCCTAATCCGCGCCTCACGTGATTCCCATGATCTTGCCCTGGCACTGGAAGCGCTCTCCTCTACAAAGAAGGACCTCTTCGTATGCCCCACACCTGCGGCAAGCACCCGACCCTTATGATCGGGCTTCCCGATTGCCGAACACAGGATGTCTCTTGACCCTTGGCTTTGAAAGGCTCCTTGCTCTTTCTGCTGGCTTACCTCCTCCTGTAGGTCGCAAATATAAATTATTGCTAAAATACAATGGGAAGGGTCAGATGCAATGTACTATGTTAGATATCTTATGATGGTCGTGACAATCTGTGCGGTTGCGGGGTTTGGAACGACAATCTGATCGTCGGAGGTTTTCTTCATCCTCGCTAATACCCAGTCGCGTGCCCGCTCCTCGCATATGTGGGAGTAAGGCATCGTTGTCCCAGAGGTTGCACACTCCTCGGCTAGTCGCGCCCACTCTGTCTTCTTCCCTACATACCCACTGGAACTGAGATGGTGCGCGTGTGTGTTACGCCTTTGTATACCGATATTCTTCTCTCTCAGCTCCTCCGCCTCGGGCGTATTCCTCATCCTTGCGAACTCCTCCCAAACCTTGGGAGTAACAAATGGATACCTTTGGAAGGGAGTACGGTTTTTCAACACGAACTCGGCATGCATGGTAACCCTGAAATGCCTCAAAGCCGCATCCATTCTCTGCAAGGCGTACCGTCTCGCATTGATTTCATCTTCCTCTGGTATAATCCATTTCCCCTTAACTTCGTCCCACAGTCGGTTCTTCTGCTCGTCGCTTACTTCCTTCCTCCAGTCCTTAACTGTGATCGGCACTCTCTCCCTCACCAATTGGCCGAGAAAAGAGGAGTAGCGCCCCTTAAACTTGCTAGGACCCGTGCAAACCCCCGTGGCATTGAAGTGGAGCACTTGCGGCGTTCTCCCTGTGGCTCCTTTATTCGGTCCTCTGCCCTTTCTGACCTTCCTCGATGGGGTAGGAGGACCTTCTTCTCTCTCTGGCGTTGAGCCGGTGCTCTCTCTTTGTGACATTTCGAACTAAGTACGTATATGTCAAACCTAAACTTCATGAGAGAAAGCAATTCAAATTTCTGACATGATTATATTTCACATAAGAGAAAGCAATTCAAATGTCTATCTATAGGCCAACTAAGTAATGCGTGCATTACAACGATGACTCCTGATCTCTAATTAGGTTAGGTCTTAATCCCATTCGAGGATATGTGGTTCGGGCAAGTTCCTAAGCTGTTGTACAACTCTAGAGAAAATTTCGGCAGCATCTCCCTGCTGTTCTCCAAATACACGTCTCGACAACAGGTCAAGAGGGTGTGTATTCAGAGAACACCAGGGAGATGCTGCCAAAACTTTCTCTAGAGTTTGTACAACAGCTTAAGAACTTGCAGAACATATCCTCGAACTAATCAAAAACGTGGACAATTCGAGACTGCTTATTTATAAATATGCCATTTTAGTATACTTATAAACAAGCACCCTTGAACGGGAGACGCATAGGTTACGCAACTAAAGTCGATAATAAAATGCGATAATATAGCAGATGTTACAAGTTTCAAATTGCAATGAGAATATAATATGCACATATTACTATAGAAGGGTTGCTATATTAATTAGCCGAGATGGATTGCTCTCAGATTGCTATAGAAGGGTTGCTAAATTAATTAGACGTCCAACTTCTAGATGGCCAATATATCACAGGCTATTACATCTGCCAATTTTAGGATTACAACCCTAGAACAGCACTGCTCTAGCACAGAAGGAATAAGTACAGCATAGCACATAAGGAATATAGCACTGCTCTAACCCTACCACAATGCATTAAGAGCAAGTGCCACCAAATTGTCAGCTAAGAGTAGAAAGGAATAAGCACAGCACTGCTCTAACCCTAGAACAATGCATTAAGAGCAAGTGCCACCAAATTGTCAGCTAAGAGCAGTACTTATCTAGGTCTAGCAAGTTCCTTTAATGATCAGATTAATCAAGCCTCAATTTTAAGCAATCATCATCGAGCTATTTACAACCAATTACAGCCCACAGTTCAATATCGTTCTTACCGTGCGCCGAACTGAGTCGGCAATGGGGGAGGACCCCGAGGGGGCCGCCGATGGGGGTGGCGGGGGGGAGGAGCCGATGGGGGAGGAGCCGGAGGGGGAGGCGCCGGAGGGGAGGAGCCGGGGTGGGAGGAGCTGGAGGGGGAGGCGCCCACGGTGTACCCGCCGATGGGGGAGGCGCCGGGGGGGGGGGGGAGGAGCCGGTGGGGGAGGTGGTGGAGCTAGGGTTGTGGAAATGAGCGGGATGAAACGAAATCAGTGCGCGCCGAAATGAACTGAGTGTAGTGCACGCCGAAATGTATATGCCCGCCATGTGGGGTTTTATCACGGTCGGTTAACCAAAGAGACCGATCTCAATATTTACTATCTGTGTCGGTTCTTTAAAACAACCGATCGCAATATGTACACTAACTATATCGGTTCTCTAAAACAAACGATCGCAATATGTACACTATCTGTGTCAGTTCTCTAAATAAACCGATCGCAATATATACACTATCTGTGTCGGTTCTCTAAAAAAACCGACCACAATATGTACACTATCTGTGTCGGTTCTCCAAATAAACCGATTGTGATGACTATGATCCAATTTCTATTTTTTTAAAAACATAGTCTTCATTCAAAAGAGTCGAAAAGTCAAATCTTTTTCAAATTTGCTATACTATAAGATCCATTTGACATATATATTCTACAAAATGCTACATTATACAGGGAATTCTTACAACTTAATTTATTTACAATACAACCCTTCTTGATGATCTACACGCATGCAATGTGTTCCATGTGTGCCGTCGTCACCGCTAAGACATGCCCCATCTGCAAACGGAGGTGTTTCATCAAATTGGTTGTACTCTTCTTCATCTACGATATTTTCAACTCCAACAATCCTCCTCTTGCCATGAAGTACGACGTGAACCTCGGATTGGCCGGATCACGCACGTAGAAAACTTGAGTTGCTTGCTTTGCGAGGACGAACGGTTCATCTCTGTAGGCCAGTCTATTCAGATCAACAAGAGTAAAACCTGTGTTGTCGACCTTAACTCTGTGAAGAAGTCTCACCCACTTACATCGGAACAATGGAACTTGGTATATTCCGTAGTCGAGCTCCCATATTTCTTCGATCATCCCGTAGTAACAGTTCATTGCAGTTGAGGATCCTCTTTTCGAGTGATCATCGGACAAAGCATCTATGCTCACACCACTGTTTTGCACTGTACTCTTTGCATTTTGACTTTCAGTATAAAATGTGTAGCCATTAATATCGTCACCTTGCCATTCTGTATATTAAATCTTGGTCCGTCAGCCAACCATTTGACATCCTCAGTACTAACGGAGACTTTCACCTTTTCTTTGAACCATGTGAGGAATCGATCGTTGTGTTCTAGTGTTATGGAAAGCTCATGCATAAGTGGATTCTCTTCCCGTAATATCAACTTGTGCTATTGAATGTATGGATGAACTTCTGCGTTGTGTTGCAGGACTGTGAAATGCGCTTTACAGTACATATCAAATAGTGGACTCATTAGATTTGACCCAATGGTTCCTTTGCCACCAAGTCTGCCCTCATGACGAGATATAGGAACACCAATCGGTTGTCTTTTACCTAGATAGTCTACGCAGAACTCAATAACCTCTTCAGTCCCATAACCTTCAATAATACTACCCTCAGGCTTCGACCTATTCCTCACGTATGACTTTAATATACCCATGTACCTCTCGAACGGATACATGTAACGCAGGAATGCGGGTCCACAAATCTTAATCTCTCTAACAAGGTGAACAACAAGGTGGACCATGACGTCGAAGAACGATGGGGGGAAATGCATCTCAAGCTGACAAAGAGTCTGCACCACCTCACTCTGTAAGTTGTCCAGTATATCGGGATCAATAACCTTGCATGAAATCGCATTGAAGAAATAGCATAGCTTCGTGATTGCCAACCTGATGTCATCTGGTAGAATATTTCTGATTGCAACAGGGAGCATTTGGGTCATCAAGACATGACAGTTGTGCGACTTCATACCAAACAACTTCAAATCGTCCATAGACACAAGCTTCTTAATGTTTGCGGAGTAGCCCGATAGAACTTTAATATCGTGGAGACACTTGCAGATGTCTTCTTTCTCCTTCTTGGATAAGGTGTAGCATGCAGCGGGGATGTACGACCCTTTTCCATCCTCCTCCATCACTGCAAGCTTTGGTCTGATTCCCATGTAGGTCATATCGCGGCGAGCATTCACACCATCCTTGGTCTTCCCAGGTATGTTCAGCAGGATGCCTACCAAATTATCACAAACATTTTTCTCAACGTGCATGACATCAATACATTGACGGACATCTAACTCCTTCCAATATGGTAAGTCCCAAAATATCGACCTCTTTTTCCAAATGGTCCTGGGATGAACAAATTTACGGCTCTTACCATACTCGTGATCGATATCCTCTACGCGTGAATATGCTTGCCTTCCACTCATAGGCTGCGGGGCTGCACGAACTTCCCTCTTTCCATCAAATTTGTCATCCATCTTACGATATCGATGACTTCGGGGTAGAAACCTACGGTGACCCATGTACACCGTTTTCTTTGAATTCGGCAGCCACAAGCTATCAGTGTCCTCTTCACAAATTGGACAAGCTTTGGCTCCCTTCGTGCTGTAGCCCGCCAAATTACCAAGGGCTGGCAAATCATTTATGGTGCAAAATATCATAGCCCGTAGGGTGAAGTTCTCTCTTTTGTATGCATCCTACACCTCGACCCCCTCATTCCACAATTTTACCAAATCCTCAATTAGTGGTGCTAGGTACACATCAATATCATTACCCGGCTGTTTGGATCCTGAGATTAGCAACGACATCATGATATACTTCCGCTTCATGCATAACCAAGGAGGCAAATTGTAGATACACAACAAAACTGGCCAAGTACTGTGTCGACTGCTCATATTACCAAACGAATTCATTCTATCTGTACTCAATCCAAATCTTATATTCCTCATCTCGGCACCAAATTCCTCATGTTGCCAATCAATGTTTCTCCATTGAGCCGAATCAGCGGGATGTCTCAACTTGCCATCTTCCTTTCGAGATTCATAATGCCAACGCAACAATTTTGCCTCTTTGGGATTTGCAAAGAACCGCTCTAAACGGGGAATGATGGGCAAATACCACAACACCTTGGCTGGTGCCCCTTTTTTCACATCTTCACCGTCGTCAGTTCGGTTCTTACGCTTCTTGTCATTACGCTTCTCATTTTGTTTGTATCGGGGTACACAACAAACTGGACAAATGAGCAGTTCCTTATGGACGTTGCGGTATAGTATGCAATCATTTGGACATGTATGTATCCTTTCTATTTCCATTCCCATGGGACATAATAGCTTCTTCGCTTCATAAATACTTGTTGGCAACTCGTTTCCCTCTGGAAGCATATCCGATAGAAGTATTAAAAGTGCATTGAAACTTGTATCTGTCCAACGGTGTTTTGCCTTCAGTTCAAACAATGCAAGGACCGAACCCAACTTGGTGTATTCCCCTTTGCAACCCGAAAACAATGGTTTGGCATCGTCATCCATCAAGCTTTTAAATTTTTCGAACTCTCTTTCCGTGTAATTTCCCTCCACATCCCGCAACATTTGATCTAAATTATCCTCATCAAACATATCACGCTCCAACTCGTGATCGGCTTCCAGCATGTCTTTGTTGCATATCACAGGGGTACTACCTGTCTCTCCATGATGGATCCAACACGTGTAATTCCTCACAAAGCCACATCGAATCAAATGGCGTTCAATTTGAGCTGAGTTGTTAAATCTCCTGAGATTGGTGCAATCAATACAAGGACAATATATGAACTTTACACCCCTCAACCATATCTACTTCTGCAATTCTTATGAACTCCTTAACTCCCCTATGAAATTCAGCACTCACACGGCTTTTTTGATACATCCATTCTTCACGGTCCATCTACAATTAAACCACAAACAATAAATTAATAATGCCCTAATCAATGAAATAAAAGAAGGGTTGAAGCATTAACAAAGTTGAGAGATTGAATGATCTGTTGACCAACTAAGTACGTACGTACCAACGATGACTCCTAATTGCTAATTAGGTCAGGTCCTAATCCCATTCGAGGATATGTGGTTCGAGCAAGTTCCTAAGCTGTTGTACTAACTCTAGAGAAAATTTCGGCAGCATCTCCCCGCTGTTCTCCAAATACACGTCTCGACAACATGTCAAGAGGATGTGTATTCGGAGAACACCGGCCAGGGAGATGCTGCCGAAACTTTCTCTAGAGTTTGTACAACAGCTTAAGAACTTGCTCGAGCCACATATCCTCGAACTGTCCAAAAAACGTGGACAATTCGAGACTGCTTATTTATAAATATGCCATTTTAGCATACTTATAAACAAGCACCCTCGAATGGGAGACACATAGGTTACACAACCTAAACTCTAGTATTGATCATATTATAGCAACAATATAATTACATGTAACCCATTCACATGCTCACCTTTTGAAGGAAATTAACCACACATGAGGGGAAATATACTCAAGCTATATAGGGCTTCAACTTTAGCCTCAAACCGATCTCCTCGAGGAGTTCCTTTATAATTTCTGCAACAATATTGGTACATTTCAACCATATATAATAGCATTAATGACATACAACACATGCATTTGAAAGAATTTGAAGGAATTCTCACCATTTGAAGAAATCATCAAACGAGGGAAAATAGAGGGGAAAATCTCTTCAAGCTAGGGCTTCAACTTACCCTCTTAACACACAACCTCAAGGATTTCAGATTTTCTCCCCCAAGTCTAAGTTTAAATAAGAATATGTTCTGTTTTTCGGAGTGGCGACGGTTTTTTTTTTGGCAATAGAACTACAACAGAGGAGACTTCATCTCGAGGGAATATATAAAACCTAGCGAGGCTTATCACAATCGGTTCTTAGAAAACACCGATTGTGATATTAGCTACTTAATCACAATCGGTTCTAGACAAAAACCGATTGTGATATTATTTATCACCGTCGGTTTTATCTGGAATGGACACAGTTTGAATATTATCTTTGTTAGTTCTATATAGAACCCGACTGTGATAATATAATCACAGTCGGCTTCTATATAGAACCGACACAGATAATATTCAAACCCCTTCATCAACCGATAATTAAGAACGCGACACTTCGTATTTCGATGCCACATTTTTAACCAATCAGCCGGCCGTCTCTCAGCTGCAACCTCACACGCAATCTCAGCTTCTTGTGCCAAAGTATCTCCCTGCAAAGTATCTCAGCTTCTCTTCTTCATGCGCTAGCTCTCATGGCATCGCCGCCGCCTCGTCCACCTTTGTAACGCCCGTGTTTGTAATTAAGCTTAAATAGGCTAACTAGTGTGGTTTAGTGTTCTGTAAAGTTTCTAGTTTGAATTTGGAGTTATTTGCCCTTGAATTCGGTTTTGTCGTTTCATTTGATCGATTTCCCCGATTGGAGTCTCAGAATCCGAAATCGGGTGAAATTTAAAATCGTGAGAGCTAGATCCCAAACCTAAGTTTTAAAACCTTCATTAGGGTCTCCCGAACCTATTTTAGAGGTCCACTAGATGTTTGAATTGGAGCCGTTGCGAAGTCAATAGTTTTTCCCGAATTTTAGCTGCTGGGCGGCAAGATCTGTGATTAGGCTGCAGTACTACGGCCGAGCGGCAAGATGCCGCCCGAGCGGCTGTGTTTGGTCCTGTGCTCGTGTTTATCTCTTTGCCTCGGTATGCGTGCACGTCTTAGCCTCTAAAAGCACCAGGGAGCACCTCCTCTCCCTCTCCTCTCTCATTTCTCCTCTCCTCCTCCTTCTTCCTCTCTTCTCCTTCCTCTCTCTCCATTGGAGCTCTCTCCTCCTCCTCGCCATCTCCAGCCGGTTGAATGTAACACCCCAGCTTTTACTAAGCCCAGAATGTCACCAAACATAGATCATGACACATTTAATACCATAATTTAAGGTAAATTACAGCAAGTAATCATTTGGAATAATTGGAAATTTTGACAGCATCTCCTTTGTTTTTGCATGAAACTTAACAACATAGCATCATATCAATATGTAAGACAAACGAGATATCCATACGCAGCGATAAGGATAGCTAATCATCAACTAAAACATCAATAAGCATCGATAGCAAAATAATAAGCATCAATTTAACTCTAGGAAGTTAAAACAACTCCCTCCATAGCCCCACATGATATACATGAGGGAAACAACCAAACATACAGACCATACACTAATGATTATTGTAATACTTATTGTCGTGTCTCCAAAACAGGTGAATTAGCTAGATTATGATACTACGTGGAGGAGTGTAACTAGATCCCTTTCCCGCACGCCGATTTCATTGTACCTAAATAAACAAACAACATAAAACACAAGCGTGAGTTCGAAAACTCAGCAAGCATATTGTAATGGACAACAAGATCATTTACAAGACAATAATACCTCACATCACATATAACATCTCATACTTGAGCACATAACAACATCATCATCATTAAATATGTATTGCAATGCAATGCAATGCAATGTTATGCTCATATCTCCTTGGAAACTCATACCGGTATGGTTGAGTACACACCCGTCGGTGTGCACCCTCTCCCCCCTTCCATCCCGAAGATGGAGGGTGCCTACTCCTCGCTTCCACCACCCACGGTAGATGGAATCACGATGTAGGACTTACTCTAATGGCTCTCCGGATTAGTCATAACTTTCTCACCGACCTTCCCGGATTAGTTAATGACTTTCTCACCGCCCGGGCCATGTAACATGTCATGTATGCAAGCATGCCAACAATATATAAAACTCATATATTAACACATGGCATCATAACATCTTAAACATGCTCATCATATCATAGCAATCATTAAAACATGGCAAGTGATCATAATCGTATAGACAATTCCATCTAATTTCAACATGCAACCTACAACTCGCTATCCATCACAACACACTTGCCTTCAACCATGGGCAACGGAGTGATGAGAGGTTGAGGGCACTCCTGGAGGCACACCACCTGCAAACACGTGCCACACACTCAAATCAAGTCCACAAAACAGCACACATATATCTCACTACCCCGACTTCGCTTACAACTCCTAAAATCAGAAAACAGCAAATCTGTCCCTTCGAGACAGCAGCATTCCAACGGGCATAACTTCTGTTCTAGGACACCAAATTGAATAAACGAGTACATCCTCGCGTAGCTTAGGAAATTTTGCAACTTTTTCTAGTTATAGGGAAAGACTGATTCGGACTCTAATGTTGTTTAATCAAACGTTGAACACGAACTGTCTCAATCTCGTCACAGATTTGACAGCGCTCGGTAAAACGGCCATAACTTCCAAACGGCTGGGCGGAATTTCAATTTCTTTATATGCACTGAAAGGTATTGAAATTATATACAACTTCCTAGAAGTCCGTACGGTCAGATTCGAACTCTAAATTAGTTTAATCTAATATTGAACACAGACTGTCCCAACCTCGACACAGATTGGACAGCACCCACCAAAACGGCCATAACTTTCAGACCGTAACTCCAAAAATTCTCAAAAAAATACACAAAATAAGTCTTGACGATACCTACAACTTCTTCAACAGGAGGTCGGCCAAATTCCGATTCTAAAATTGTGAAATCGCACGCCCTAACACGGACTCCAAATCTGCCCGAAACTGAGTACAATACGAACTCTAGTTCTTTTCAGATCTACTCCATGGCAGCACATCCTCTTGATCTAAAAACTCTAAATCTACCATGAGAACAGCACCTAGACCTTCCCCAAGGTTTCCCCATGGACATACCTTAGTCCGACGAACGACGAACACGAAGAATGTCTCTCGATCACCCGATCTCGCTCCCACGCGCCAAATCCTTCGGGATCCCTCGTCGCGGTTCTTCCAAACAGCGAGGGCAGCACGTAGACGTGTCGTGGCAGCGAGGGGGCGTCCTTGGGGGCGCAAGGAGGAGGGGGGGTGGCGCGGCTTGAGGTGGAGGTGGAGGAAGAGGACTAGAGGGAGGAGGGGATTGGTGGAGGCGCAAGGGGGAGGTGGAGGCGTGTGGGGAGGCGGCTAGGGGTGGGAGGAGGTGCCCCTATGTAATATCCCGAGTATTTCTATACTCAAGCCACTGTACATTTAGACTCAAACGCTGTTCAATAATACACTGTGCTTGTGTATTTCCGTATCTTGAGTGAACATACTTGCTTGGGATCAGAAAGAACCCTTCAACTTAAGTAATTTCGCTCATAAGTAAATTCGAATTAGGTTGGGCAAGTGCCTGTGACCCTATTAACTTCCAAAATACTTTGGGACAATTAGTAATCAACCCTGGAAGCTTTAGCCGTCAAGGCCCAAGTTCAAAAGTTCTGGGATGTCCGGAGTATCCGGATCCAACCCGGAATGTCCGGACAAAGTCCGGAGTATCCGGATTGGGCTGGCCGAGCGCTCCAACCCGGAGTGTCCGGACCAATGTCCGGAGTGTCCGGTTAGTGTTCTGGAGACCCCAACCCGGAGTCTCCGGGTTGAGTCCGGAGAGTCCGGTATTGGCGTGGGGTTTTGTATAAAAGTCCCATTTCGTGGCTCCCTTCCATTCTTTCTTCTTCTACTTTGGTTTCCCCACTTCCTTGGTGTTCTCTCCACCACCCCGAGCTCCTCTCCGGCGAGCCACCGGCCGGTGACCCTCCCCGGTGACTCCTCCATCTCGGTGTGCTCCTCCCCAAGCCGTCATTCCCCATCCTCCACCCGGCGTTGCTCCCCCTCCATCTTCCTTGGAGGTAAGCTTTTCTCTTAGGGTTTGATTCGCAGGATTTTTGGGTTCTAGAGCCGTTCATGGTGGGTTTAGGACTTAGGTTTGGATTTGGGAGGCTAGGGTTGAACTTGGATTCTAGGGTTTTGGGTGTAGTGGTTCTAGGGTTGAAAATGGGATTTGGATTAGTGAATGTAGTATGCTAGAGTGGTAGATCGGGTAGTAGTAATGTCGATTTAAGAAGTTGTTGGTGTGAGTTAGAGGTTTGGCGGGTTAGCGACGTTTTCTTGTAGAATCGGCTAGCTCGGAGCTCCTTCTGGTTCGCTAGGTGTACGAAAGTCGTAGATCGGGTCGCGGTGAAGTTGTAGGAAGTGGTAAGGTCTCCGTCTCCTCGTCGAGTTGGACCACACGCCCTAGGACCGGAGTATCCGGACGAAACGGTCCGGAGTGTCCGGCCTATCCGGACTGTCCGGATGCAAAACCCGATTGTCGGGTTAGGCTGTTTCGTCCCGGCCGTGATGTGTTGTCCGAAAGTCGTCGTTTCTTCAGGGTTTCTTGGTTGTACTTCATTCTTGTGTATTGCATGCACTTCATGGTGCATTTAAAACTTTCTTTTGCTAAGTTGTATTTCTTTCGCTGCTTTTGTTGCTTTGACCGATTAGAGGCTAGCGAGTCGGGCTTAAGCCTCGAACAACCCGAGCATCATCCGGACATCACCGAAGTGCAACAACAAGGCAAGCACCTCCTTTGACCATCTTGAAACCTATATTTCACGATGTCTACTTTGATTTCTCAAACTATATGCATTGTTTATATTCAAGAAATTGCTAGTTTGTGGGAATGGTAGATATACCACGATCCGGTGGTTTCCCTCAATTTAATTCCCTGAGATCATTGATAACCTTAGTAGGGTTAGACAATTTAATAAAATGTCACTTGGGTATAAACGATTTAGTAATTGCATACGCTTAGACACTGCAATAGAGGTGAGCAAAGTCAGTCCTTACCAAATGCTCAAAATTATGATAAATGTAATTGGTTTTGGAAAAGTTTTGGAAATGTGAATCGTAAAGGTATATTGATAAAAATGTGAAGTGTCTAGTTGGTAATTAGACTTGGCGGGAGGTATAATATGTGCTAGTTAAACATGGTGGCGATTGGTTGGCGAGTTAAGTGGAATTCCCCGCTTGAGTCACTAGGCAAAAATATAAGGACCGAACTTGTGACGGTTTTTGAATTGAACACCGTGCAACCGCGCAATGCTGGGATGGGGCAGCCTATTCTAGTACTTGAAGTGTGAGGGGATAGCCATGCCTGTTGGTAGGCCGAAGAGTGGACCTTTTCCCTGTGTTGAGCTGTCAAGCGCGGTGTGTGTGTCCTCACGACCAGCCGTATGCGCCTTCGTGTTTGCGCTTGTACTTTTGCAGCGAGGAATCGCTCGATTCATGTTTGTTGATACAACGGTGTACGCCTTGCTATGGGGTAATGCGCGGCCAACAATTCGCCGTCGTCACGATGAGTATTCCGTGGCCGCTGAGTGGTGGTTGGCCTCTTATCGCCATAGTAGTGGATTTGTCGTCACCGGTCTTTGGGGTGTGGCTATAACCTCAACGATGGGAAAGAATAGATCATTCTTGTATATCGGATACCTCATGTATCGCGTGTACCCTGGATGACAGGGATGCAAGTCCGAGTTGTGTTTGGGTAAAGTGCGCAAACTCTGCAGAGTATCAAATAATTCTAATCGATTAGCCGTGCTCACGGTTATGAGCAATCTTCTCTAATCATATCAAGTATAGAGATTTGGTTTGGTTTTGAAAATGAAAATCTATTTCGAGTCGGTATAAAGTATGTGGTGGAATGGTACTTGATGGAATTGTGGATATGTGTATATGATTCTCGATGGGATTATGAGTATGTATGGATGTCGATTCGTATCGATTGCGACCATGGATGGTGGCAATTGTGGAGCTCGATTGTTACATATCTTTGTAAATATGTTTTATTCAAGCTCATTTGTCTTTCAAATTATGTATTACTTTTCGATGAACTATTTTAAATCCAGCTTTACGCAATTAACTTGATGTAGAAGCTTTATCTGTTGAATCAGCCTGCATTTATTTATATTTCCATACACTAAAGTCTTGCGAGTACATACGTGTACTCACCGTTGTCGCTAACCCTTTTTCCACAGAGGAAGGTAATAATGATGTCGGATGATGGCGAGCCCCTTTTCTCGCGAGTGTTGCGGCTTCGTAGTCCCTCCCTCGGTCAAGAGCTTTGTGGGGTGGTCGAGGCATTTGGTTGTCCTTCTTTTGTTTCGCTGCCGCTTTACTTCTTTTGGTTTACGTATACTCTTGTTCAAGGTTTACACCCAGTTATGTAAATTATCGTAGTTTATCCTTCCGTGCTTTGATACTCGTGTTGTTGGTACGCAGCGATCGGGCTACCGATCCAGGGATCGATGATCGATGCGCATGCACCGGATCCGGCTAAGGGTTCGATCCGTCGATCGAATTTTTAGGTTCAGATCTCGGTGTCGAGGCTTCCTGTTGCTATACGGTGCTATACGCTCTGATGAGACGGCTGACAAGACGGTATAGGAAGGGGGTCCTCACGGTAGTATCGAGCCATTGACTGCAGGAGGACTTAGTTAGCCTGGACGTTAGACTTAGGGACAGATTTTTCTTCTCAAAATTTATTTTGAAGTACAAAACTCTATTTTCAAAGTGTAGAATGCTATTCTTGTCCATTCTATAGCTTTTCGCTTATCTATTCTTCAAAATGAATCTGATCTTAATCCAAATTTCAAAATTTGTTTCCTTCTTCTATCTTGTTCAAAAGGATTAAGAGGAACGCGGGTTTAGCTCAGAATGGGTTAAGGTTAGATGTCTGTGATTGTAATTAGGGATTATTTTATCGTTTCCCTGAGTTGGTTTTTGAATTGGTTCTTATGCTTCTTTGAATGAATGCTTTTGGTGTGTTTGTGTTTACGAGTGCATCCTTTGGAATCAATCATTCTGCACTTGATTTGCACAGTTAGTTGACTCAACTGTGCATTTCAGGATGCCTCCCCGAAGGAGAACAGTTCGTGCGCTTCCAGCAGCTGATGATGCTGGAGAGCGTGGCAGTGCAGTGGGAGCGGGGGCCCAACAGTCGCGGGTCCCTACTGGTGGGTCAGCTGGGGCTCAGTCTCAGCTACATGCCCAGAGTGAGGAGCTCCCTCCACCTCCTCCTGCTCCCGACATGGCTGCACTCATGTTGCGGCAGACTCAGCTCATGGAGCTGATGGTCCAGGCTGTCCAGGGGCAGCAACAGCCGCAGCAGTCTCGGTTGTCGGAGTTCCAAATAACTTCGACCGCCGAGCTTTTCTTCAGCTTCTGAGATCCGATGGAGGCAGAGGATTGGCTTAGCGACATGGAGGGGAAGTTGGAGTTAGTCGGTTGCACCGATGCGGAGAAGGTTCAGTACACCGCCTACTACCTCCAGGGGCCAGCAGCTTCGTGGTGGAGCAGCTTCAAGGCTGTTCGCCCTGCAGATCAGGTCACCACATGGGCAGAGTTCAAGGCGCCTTCGCTCCTTCCATGTTCCAGCGGGCTTGATCGAGATCAAGAAGCGGGAGTTCTACGACCTTCGCCAGGGGTCTATGGCAGTGATGGACTACCTCCACCGCTTCAACCATTTGTCACGCTATGTTGCTGATGAGGTGACTACTGAGGCTAGGAGAGTGACATTGTTCAAGGAGCACCTCACCGAGGAGATCCATTTCCAGCTCGCCGGTCATGACATTCCTAGCCTGCAGGTCTTGGTGGGCAAGGCCATTAGCATTGAGGATGGCACCAAGGCGCTTATGGAGAGCCGCAAGCGCAAGTGGGCAGCTCGGCGATCGGCGGCGGACCTTCCAGACCCGCACCTTCACTCGGTCGGCTTCGGCCTTGGCGCCGCTTGATTCGAGAGGTCTCAGGGCTTACCTCCTCGCCTCGCCTGAGTTCGGTGCAGTCACCTAGCCGCCCAGTACAGCAGTTGGGGTCCCAGAATCCATTTGGCCATATCACTTGCTTCTCCTGCGGCCAGAAGGGCCACTTCGCCAGTGCCTGTCCGAGCAGGCAGCAGCAGCTCCAGATGTGGTGTTGGGTACGTTATCTGTTCATTCCGTACCCGCCTTAGTATTATTTGACTCTGGAGCGTCGCATTCCTTTATTTCTTCACAGTTTGTTGCTCAGCATGAGGTATGTTCTTTGTACCTCGAGAAGTACTTGTTGATCCGTTCGCCTGGATCTGTTTTGACTGCCGAGCTCGTGAGTCCAGGGGTTAGAATTGAGATCAATGGGGTAGAATTCTGGAGTGATCTCATTAACATTGAGACATCGGGTCTTGATGTGATTCTGGGTATGGACTGGCTGTCCAAGCATCAGGGGCATATTGATTGTGCCAGGAGATCCGTTTCATTAGTCAACCCTGATGGCATTGCTGTTACCTTTTCTTCTGTTCAGCGGTGCGGCGACCTTTGCTCGGTGCTCTTTCCGTTACGAGGACGATCAGTGCGGTGATATGTGAGTACCCGATGTGTTCCTCGATGAGCTGCCAGGTTTGCCACCGATCGTGATTTGGAGTTCATCATCGATCTCTTACCTGGCACTTCTCCAATTTCTAAGCGTCCCAGACAGGATGCCTCGCGATGAGCTGATCGAGTTGAAGATTCAGCTCAAGGAAGCGATTAGAGAAGGGGTTCATTCGTCCCAGTTCTTCTCCTGGGCAGCCCGATCCTGTTTGTGAAGAAGAAAGACGGCACTCTTCGCATGTGCGTTGATTAATGGTCTTTGAATGAGGTCATCATCAAGAACAAGTATCCTCTCCCTCGGATCGACGATTTGTTTGACCAATTAGGCGGAGCTCGAGTTTTCTCCAAAATAGACTTGAGATCCGGCTATTTTCAGCTCAAGATCCGTCCGGAGGATATCGTGAAGACCGCATTCACCACTCGCTACTGATGCCTGACGAGTACACAGTTGTTTCGTTTGGCCTCACCAATGCACCAGCCACCTTCATGAATCTGATGAACAAAGTCTTCATGGAGTTCCTTGATAGATTTGTGGTGGTGTTCATTGATGACATCCTCATATACTCTAAGGATGATGATGAGCACGCACTTCACTTGCATATGGTGCTTAGCAAGCTTCGCGAGCATCAGTTGTATGCCAAGTTCAGTAAGTGCGAGTTCTGGCTCAAGCAAGTGGAGTTTCTGGGGCATGTCCTATCAGAAGGTGGGGTAGCAGTTGATCCACGCAAGGTACAAGACGTACTCAATTGGGAGCAGCCCCGCAATGTCCCTGAGATTCGGAGTTTTCTCGGTCTTGCCGGATACTATCGCCGGTTTATCGAGAATTTCTCCAAAATTGCTAAACCATTGTCAGCGCTACTCAAGAAGGAGAAGAAATATGAGTGGTCACCTGGTTGTGAGTCCAGTTTTCAGGAGCTGAAGAATAGACTCACCACTGCACCAGTGTTGGTCCTTCCCGACATTCACAAGAACTTTGATGTTTATTGTGATGCATCCCGTCTTGGACTTGGATGTGTGTTGATGCAGGAGGGCAAAGTGGTTGCTTATGCTTCTCGACAGCTAAAGCCTCATGAAGCCAATTACCCGACGCATGATTTGGAGCTTGCAGCTGTTGTTCATGCTCTCAAGTTGTGGCGACATTATCTCAGAGGGAAGCAGATGTGAGATCTACACCGACCACAAAAGCTTAAAGTACTTCTTTTCGCAGCCAGATCTGAATTTGAGACAGCGTCGATGGCTAGAGCTGATCAAAGACTATGATTTGGGTATTCATTACCATCCTGGCAAGGCGAATGTGGTTGCAGATGCCCTCAGTCGCAAGCTACACACAGTGAATGCCTTGGGTGTCATTGGCCAGTCTCAGCTGGTTGAAGAGTTTCAGGAGCTCAATCTAGAAGTGGTTGAGTATGGTTACGTTTCTGCTTTAGCCGTACAACCCACTCTAGAGTCTCAGATTCAGGCAGCTCAACTACAAGATGATGCTGTGATTGAGATTAGACGCCAGTTGACTGAAGATGGCGCATCCCCAGGCTTCTCTGAAGGGTCCAATGGGCTGATCATGCATGGGCAGCAGATGTATGTCCCAGATGATATAGTAATCAAGGAGTTGATCCTGTCAGAAGCCCATGATACCCCTCTCTCTGTTCATCCTGGCAGCACCAAGATGTATCAAGATCTTCGCAGACAATTCTGGTGGCCAGGTATGAAGAAGGAGATTGCAGCTCATGTGGCACATTGTGATGTGTGCCAGCGTGTCAAGGCTGAGCATCAAAGGCCAGCCGGATTACTTCAGCCATTGCGGATCCCTGAGTGGAAGTGGGAAGAGATTGGGATGGATTTCATTACCGGTCTACCAAGGTCCTCCACCGGTCACGACTCTATTTGGGTGATCATTGACCGTCTGACCAAGGTAGCTCATTTCATTCCAGTTCATACCACCTATTCTGGAGCCAAGCTAGCGGAACTCTATTTGCAGAATATTGTTCGGCTCCATGGAGTTCCAAAAGTCATAATCTCTGACCGTGGTTCGCAGTTCACCTCCAGATTTTGGGAGAGTTTGCAGTCCATTCTTGGCACTAAGCTATCCTTCAGTACAGCTTACCATCCCCAAAGGCGGGACCAGACGGAAAGGGCAAACCAAATCCTTGAAGACATGCTAAGGGCTTGTGTCTGTGCTACTGACAAGTCGTGGGAGAAATGCTTGCCATTTCTTGAGTTCTCCTACAACAACGATCATCAAGTCGGTCTTGAGATGTCGCCTTCGAGGCTCTTTATGGCAGGAAGTGCAGAACGCCACTGTTTTGGTCCGAGGTTGGTGAGAGGCAATTCTTCGGGCCAGCCATGATTGAAGAGGCTGAAAGGCAAGTTAGCTTGATTCGAGACCGGCTGAGAGAAGCTCAGTCTCGTCAGAAGAGCTATGCTGATCGCCGTCGCCGCGAGTTGAGCTTTGAGGTTGGTGACTTTGTCTACCTCAAGGTCTCACCACTCCGCGGTACTCGCAGATTTCAAGTCCGCGGGAAGCTAGCCCCGCGATACATCGGTCCGTTCCGGATTCTTGAGAAGGTTGGTGTTGTGGCTTATCGGCTTGAGCTACCGCCACATCTTTCGGACATTCACGATGTGTTCCACGTGTCCCAATTGAGGAAGAGTCTTCGGGTTCCATCGGAAGTTACCCAATTGGACCATCTTGATTTGCAGCCTGATCTTTCGTATCGAGAGTATCCAGTCCGTATTCTCGAGACAGCTGAGCGTCACACTCGCAGTCAGGTTATCAAGATGCTCAAGGTCCAGTGGAGCAACCATTCGGAAGATGAAGCCACGTGGGAGCGTGAAGACCATATTCAGGCAGAATACCCCGACTTTCTTCGAGAGGATTAGCAATCTCGAGGACGAGATTTTTGTAAGGGGGGTAGACTGTAATATCCCGAGTATTTCTATACTCAAGCCACTGTACATTTAGACTCAAGCATTTGTTCAATAATACACTTTGTGCTTGTGTATTTCCGTATCTTGAGTGAACATACTTGCTTGGGATCAGAAAGAACCCTTCAACTTAAGTAATTTCGCTCATAAGTAAATTCGAATTAGGTTGGGCAAGTGCCTGTGACCCTATTAACTTCCAAAATACTTTGGGACAATTAGTAATCAACCCTGGAAGCTTTAGCCGTCAAGGCCCAAGTTCAAAAGTTCTGGGATGTCCGGAGTATCCGGATCCAACCCGGAATGTCCGGACAAAGTCCGGAGTATCCGGATTGGGCTGGCCAGCGCTCCAACCGGAGTGTCCGGACCAATGTCCGAGTGTCCGGGTTAGTGTTATCGAGACCCCAACCCGAGTCTCGGGTTGAGTCCGAGAGTCCGGTATTGGCGTGGGGTTTTGTATAAAAGTCCCATTTCGTGGCTCCCTTCCATTCTTTCTTCTTCTACTTTGGTTTCCCCACTTCCTTGGTGTTCTCTCCACCACCCCGAAGCTCCTCTCCGGCGAGCCACCGGCAGTGACCCTCCCGGTGACTCCTCCATCTCGGTGTGCTCCTCCCCAAGCCGTCATTCCCCATCCTCCACCCGGCGTTGCTCCCCCTCCATCTTCCTTGGAGGTAAGCTTTTCTCTTAGGGTTTGATTCGCAGGATTTTTGGGTTCTAGAGCCGTTCATGGTGGGTTTAGGACTTAGGTTTGGATTTGGGAGGCTAGGGTTGAACTTGGATTCTAGGGTTTTGGGTGTAGTGGTTCTAGGGTTGAAAATGGGATTTGGATTAGTGAATGTAGTATGCTAGAGTGGTAGATCGGGTAGTAGTAATGTCGATTTAAGAAGTTGTTGGTGTGAGTTAGAGGTTTGGCGGGTTAGCGACGTTTTCTTGTAGAATCGGCTAGCTCGGAGCTCCTTCTGGTTCGCTAGGTGTACGAAAGTCGTAGATCGGGTCGCGGTGAAGTTGTAGGAAGTGGTAAGGTCTCCGTCTCCTCGTCGAGTTGGACCACACGCCCTAGGACCGGAGTATCCGGACGAAACGGTCCGGAGTGTCCGGCCTATCCGGACTGTCCGGATGCAAAACCCGGACTGTCCGGGTTAGGCTGTTCTGTCCGGTCGTGATGTGTTGTCCGAGTGCGTCGTTTCTTCAGGGTTTCTTGGTTGTACTTCATTCTTGTGTATTGCATGCACTTCATGGTGCATTTAAAACTTTCTTTTGCTAAGTTGTATTTCTTTCGCTGCTTTTGTTGCTTTGACCGATTAGAGGCTAGCGAGTCGGGCCGCCTCGAACAACCCGAGCATCATCCGGACATCACGAAGTGCAACAACAAGGCAAGCACCTCCTTTGACCATCTTGAAACCTATATTTCACGATGTCTACTTTGATTTCTCAAACTATATGCATTGTTTATATTCAGAAATTGCTAGTTTGTGGGAATGGTAGATATACCACGATCCGGTGGTTTCCCTCAATTTAATTCCTGAGATCATTGATAACCTTAGTAGGGTTAGACAATTTAATAAAATGTCACTTGGGTATAAGCGATTTAGTAATTGCATACGCTTAGACACTGCAATAGAGGTGAGCAAAGTCAGTCCTTACCAAATGCTCAAAATTATGATAAATGTAATTGGTTTTGGAAAAGTTTTGGAAATGTGAATCGTAAAGGTATATTGATAAAAATGTGAAGTGTCTAGTTGGTAATTAGACTTGGCGGGAGGTATAATATGTGCTAGTTAAACATGGTGGCGATTGGTTGGCGAGTTAAGTGGAGTCCCCGCTTGAGTCACTAGGCAAAAATATAAGGACCGAACTTGTGACGGTTTTTGAATTGAACACCGTGCAACCGCGCAATGCTGGGATGGGGCAGCCTATTCTAGTACTTGAAGTGTGAGGGGATAGCCATGCCTGTTGGTAGGTCAAGAGTGGACCTTTTCCTGTGTTGAGCGATCAAGCGCGGTGTGTGTGTCCTCACGACCGCCGTATGCGCCTTCGTGTGTGCGCTTGTACTTTTGCAGCAGGAATCGCTCCAGTTCATGTTTGTTGATACAACGGTGTACGCCTTGCTATGGGGTAATGCCGCGGCCAACAATTCGCCGTCGTCACGATGAGTATTCCGTGGCGCCTGAGTGGTGGTTGGCCTCTTATCGCCATAGTAGTGGATTTGTCGTCACCGGTCTTTGGGGTGTGGCTATAACCTCAACGATGGGAAAGAATAGATCATTCTTGTATATCGGATACCTCGTGTATCGCGTGTACCCTGGATGACAGGGATGCAAGTCCGAGTTGTGTTTGGGTAAAGTGCGCAAACTCTGCAGAGTATCAAATAATTCTAATCGATTAGCCGTGCTCACGATTATGAGCAATCTTCTCTAATCATATCAAGTATAGAGATTTGGTTTGGTTTTGAAAATGAAAATCTATTTCGGAGTCGGTATAAAGTATGTGGTGGAATGGTACTTGATGGAATTGTGGATATGTGTATATGATTCTCGATGGGATTATGAGTATGTATGGATGTCGATTCGTATCCCGATTGCGACCATGGATGGTGGCATTTGTGGAGCTTCGATTGTTACATATCTTGTAAATATGTTTTATTCAAGCTGCTGTCTTTCAAATTATGTATTACTTTTCGATGAACTATTTTAAATCCAAATTTTACGCAATTAACCCAGTGTAGAAGCTTTATCCTGTTGAATCAGCCTGCATTTATTTATATTTCCATACACTAAAGTCTTGCGAGTACATACGTGTACTCACCGTTGCTGCTAACCCTTTTTCCACAGAGGAAGGTAATAATGATGTCCCGGATGATGGCGAGCCCCTTTTCTGCGAGTGTTGCGGCTTCGTAGTCCCTCCCTCCAGTCAGTAGCCTGTGGGGTGGTCAGGCCAGCTGCGCTGGTTGTCCTTCTTTTGTTTCCGCTGTCGCTTTACTTCTTTTGGTTTCTGTATACTCTTGTTCAAGGTTTACACCCAGTTATGTAAATTATCGTAGTTTATCCTTCCGTGCTTTGATACTCGTGTTGTTGGTACGCGATACTGGGCTACTGATCCAGGGATCCAAAGATCGATGCGTCTGAGCACCGGATCCGAAGCTAAGGGTTCGATCCCGTCGATCGAATTTTTAGGTTCAGATCTCCGGTGTCGAGGCTTCCTGTTGCTATACGGTGCTATACGCTACAGTAGACGGCGTACAGTACGGTATAGGAAGGGGGGGTCCTCACACCCTAGCCCCTTTACCCATGTTCTCCCCCCTCCATGGGCCAATCTCTCTCCACAAAAGCCCACGGTTCTTCCCCCCTTAGGCCCAAACTCCCCCGGAAAGGCCCAATCTCCCAAAATCGGCCCGGAAACGCGATTAAACGGCATAACGTAAAGTTTTAACCTCTAATTTCATATTTTATAAAGTTTTTGACCTCATCAAGCAAATTAAATAAGGTTACGACACTCCGTGGTGTCATATCACTTAATCCCCAAGACCAAAACGCAAATAAACCACGAGCCGTAAGGTTTTATCCTCTAAACTCACATTTTATAATGTCACACCAATCCGTAGTGTCACATTCTTCCCCCCTTCAACAGGATTCGACCTCGAATCCGAGACACGCCATTTCACAAACAACCAAATCAAAGGGAGCGATAGTTCACGCCGTAACCCGCTTAAAAGCCCCTACGATTTGCACCAGCCAACGCCGTAACAAGGAGCTAAGGCTCAAGAGACGGTTCTAAAGACAACTTCACATTCAAAACTTGCCGAATTCTTACTCAATCATTGAAACACAAATGCACTCACATACGGCCTCAAGATGACCCAAGCGGTAGGGTAAAGTCCCAATCGAACACGAAATAAAACAATCTCACACTCCTCATTCCATGCATTCCTTGGCACTAAAGTGCCCGATCCCTTTAACTAATGCTACTCTCCGGAAGAACACGGTACCAACCTCCCTTCCGAGGTTCCTTGTACTCAAGACGACGCGAAACAGAGAGAGACATAACGCTCTAAGATTACCACGGAAGGAACAACCTACTTTATATCCAGGGATCCTTAAGACTCGCTCAACGTAAAAGACCGAATGTTCCTCTGCGGTTGACACAACTCGCTCCTTGCCCAACGACAAAAGATCCAATACACTTCAAAAGGAAAAGCGATCACTAGCAACCACCAAGTGGTCCCCTAATAATTTAATCAACCCTACCGAGGAACATCTCAACAACACAATTCTCCAAGAAAGTTTGAATTGGGCCATACCCAACCTTCCTTAACTCTTCACTTCCAAACTAGTCACGATCAACCACTAGCAACGCCACAAACCATGAACCCAAATGATCCCCATGCACAACTTTGAATCCCATGCACCACAATCACTTTGGAAAGGATTTGTCAACAGCCAAAGAGCATTCATTTTAACTTCCTAAGCCAAGACGCAAAGGAATCACAAATCTCCTACACCACAACCAACATACCATAATTTCTTCATTCGTTTCTTTTCATATTAGAAAGCAAGGGAAATCTCGTTTCATGACATAAATGCACACTCTTCAGGAGCACTCCGGATTAGTCATATCTCCATATATGACTTTCTCACCGACCTGGCTCAACGACTCTTTTATCATTTAACATGTAAAAACGATGTCATGTTTACTTTTCACCATTCCCTCATCATGTAACCACACTACCGAATAGTCATTCACATGATGACTTTTGCCTCGGTATCATAAGAATAAATCTCGAATAACATCGAGAGTTGCGCTAATTCATATAAACTATGACGGCAACATCGTTAATCAACAAAACACCACATCGTGTGAAAACCCATCTTCGATTTAACACTAGCTTTGCAACACCTCGCAAAATCAAACTCAACCCTTTGGAACAGAACATCGACTCCAAAATCAAACATCTGCAGACACAAGCGCCATAAATTTTTATCAAAAGAGAGGGAAACTCAATCCAAAAAGAAAACTCTTCACTAACCAAATTCACTTATGAAACATTCATAAAAATCCAGACTTGTAAAACACCCGCACACCGGACACATTTTCCAAATGACTCCAACTCTAGTCAAATAGAGTTACACATCAAGGGCTTAACTCAAAAGTTTCCAACACAACCCTTTATGACCATCTGCTTCCTTTTAAAATTAATTCCAAAGATAAATCAGTGCATAACGCGAAGGGCGCGATCCACTCAAAAACTTTTGGATGTAAACTCAAACTCACAACACGAACTAAACAAATTCGCCAAAACCAAAGGTCGACACCAACCACTACGAGTTTTGGGGAAACTCTGAAAACTCAACATAAGGAACACCTCAACCGAAAGCATTCAACCGAGATGGCAAACAACCAAACCAGTTTCAAAGGTTTTTAGACAACAAACAAAGATGAAAGGAACCATCTCTAGTACTCCACTACGCTTTCCATTAAAGACTTCAATAATCACTATTTACTATCTGAGGAGCCCCAACACAATTCAACCGAAAGTTTCACAACAAATTCTTCCTCTAGTTACCATTCCCAACATTTTTTAATAAGGGTTTATGATGCTTATCAAAAGGCACCCAACCAAGACTATAATGACATGATCCCCACGGCTCACCGAATCATAATACATCTTATTCTAAATTTGAAACATAGTACTTCCACAAATCTTTCAGCAAGATCAACCTATAAATTTCATACCACCTATATATTCACGTCTCGACAACCGAACCTTATTCAGTTAAACAATGACTTCAACATGTAAATATTATCTCTACAAGACAAAGTTCATAACTAGGATTCCAAGGCATACATTCATTAAGGATGAAATTGTACATCATGTTAATTATCCAAAGCTCACTCCATCGCAACATGTTAAAATTTTCCTCTATTTTAACCATGGTTTTCCAACGAATAATCTAAACAGTTACCACAACTACTTAGTCATCAATAACAACAAATGGGCATAATCATCAACCAACAACATTACTTTTAGCTACTCCTATACATAGGTGATAACAAAATTACCACCACACAACATACTCCCACTATTTAAAATAGACTGAATACTAGCATTAACACTACCATTAACAACATCATTAACAATAAGTCTTATGTCTTCTCCATTGATATCAATACTAGCATTGTAGCGACACAACTGCATACTTCCAAAGATACTAGTAGTTTGCAACAACATAAATAGCAACTCTAATCAACATCCAAATTAAAGTCACTAGTCAACACGATTAAATTTCTCTATTAATCCCTTAGATTAGAACATCTTTAACAACCAAAGAAAGTTTCTTTTACAATAACAAAGTCTACATCATCTTAATGTTTTAACTATGCATCAAAGTTTAAACTTTTAATATTAACAAGGATCATAAGCACTTTTAAAGCAAGGCAACAGATTCTAAGCATGTATATTAACACATTTAATCATTCTCGCTAAGAGTAAACTGCAACACTAGTAGTCTATTTATTCTCAAGCTAGAGATATTAATCACATTGAATTGATTCAACTCAAAATTTAACTTAGCAACACATCAATCCATAAACCACATTGTTACCTACTACATAACATGCTAAACATCAATTCTTACTAGGGACAAACGATTTGAGTCAAAAGACTACTTTGTTTACAAAGATTTTAGTTTTAAAACTCATCCTAAGTTCATAAGGAAAATTTGACTCTCAAAATTGCGATGAGACAAACCCAAACTTGGTCATGCAAAGGAATTCTCCAAAACACTTTTCAATCTCCAAGACTCCCACTGGAGGGAACCAACCGATCAAATAAACCTTTGCAAATAAAACCTTAGCACCAAACCCCAATCTTTCACGAAACAAGAAGGGTTTTTCAAAGATGATTTCTTAAACCAGTAAAATAACAAAATCAAACACCACGTACTACTACAAAGCCACAGAACTTCAGCCCTGACAGCCAGGTCTGGCACAACTCCGCAATAACTCCTTTAACCTCAGAAAAAGACAAACATAGGGATAAATTGAATGCTTGTTCCCCATAATGCAATCAACAGGCATCAAAACTGGAAAGGCGCCCAAAAGAAGCGCAACACTAGTCTCCTCTTCTTCGTCTTCAACCAAGGAAGAGAAAACCACACACCGCATACGGAACAATCCGCGAAAACCCAACACTTTTCATTTGATTCAAATCTACTAAGCCAAGAAAAGCAAAGAACACCGACCGTCAGAACGGCAAAGAACATACGAAGGAAACCATCATTAACTCTTCTATTTGACTCCAGTCAACTACCCGATCAACGACAGAAAGGATAAGCACTCTTCTCCTACAGGGGTCAATCGTTCTTCGGTGGTGGCGCTAACCGGCCACACCGTCAAACCTCACCCTTACTATGAAATAAGAGAGGTGGCCGAAACCCTTCGGCACCAAAACCCCACTTTTACCACCACAACAAGAATAATTCAATCATTTATCTCATAGACATAGCAACGTACTATATCAAATATAGCATTTAGCAACAAGGCTTAAGTACAACATTTAAGCGTAAACAACGATACCCATACCCTTCCTACTGTGCATCCATGTGTGTCAAATTTTAGATTAGTTATACCACTTTTGCAAGTTTTAATGTTGCTATCCTATGACAAAATTTTAGTAAAAACCTAAGCCATGTTTCTAAGTTATTCCACATCACATTTTAGTTGTACCCTATAGCATGACACTAAAAATACACATTCCAAGGACCTACAGCCCGCTCTGATACCAACTGTAACACCCCAGCTTTTACTAAGCCCAGAATGTCACCAAACATAGATCATGACACATTTAATACCATAATTTAAGGTAAATTACAGCAAGTAATCATTTGGAATAATTGGAAATTTTGACAGCATCTCCTTTGTTTTTGCATGAAACTTAACAACATGGCATCATATCAATATGTAAGACAAACGAGATATCCATACGCAGCGATAAGGATAGCTAATCATCAACTAAAACATCAATAAGCATCGATAGCAAAATAATAAGCATCAATTTAACTCTAGGAAGTTAAAACAACTCCCTCCATAGCCCCACATGATATACATGAGGGAAACAACCAAACATACAGACCATACACTAATGATTATTGTAATACTTATTGTCGTGTCTCCAAAACAGGTGAATTAGCTAGATTATGATACTACGTGGAGGAGTGTAGCTAGATCCCTTTCCATACGCCCGATTTCATTGTACCTAAATAAACAAACAACATAAAACACAAGCGTGAGTTCGAAAACTCAGCAAGCATATTGTAATGGACAACAAGATCATTTACAAGACAATAATACCTCACATCACATATAACATCTCATACTTGAGCACATAACAACATCATCATCATTAAATATGTATTGCAATGCAATGCAATGCAATGTTATGCTCATATCTCCTTGGAAACTCATACCGGTATGGTTGAGTACACACCCGTCGGTGTGCACCCTCTCCCCCCTTCCATCCCGAAGATGGAGGGTGCCTACTCCTCGCTTCCACCACCCACGGTAGATGGAATCACGATGTAGGACTTACTCTAATGGCTCTCCGGATTGGTCATAACTTTCTCACCGACCTTCCCGGATTAGTTAATGACTTTCTCACCGCCCGGGCCATGTAACATGTCATGTATGCAAGCATGCCAACAATATATCAAACTCATATATTAACACATGGCATCATAACATCTTAAACATGCTCATCATATCATAGCAATCATTAAAACATGGCAACTGATCATAATCGTATAGACAATTCCATCTAATTTCAACATGCAACCTACAACTCGCTATCCATCACAACACACTTGCCTTCAACCATGGGCAACGGAGTGACGAGAGGTTGAGGGCACTCCTGGAGGCACACCACCTGCAAACACGTGCCACACACTCAAATCAAGTCCACAAAACAGCACACATATATCCCACTACCCCGACTTCGCTTACAACTCCTAAAATCAGAAAACAGCAAATCTGTCCCTTCGAGACAGCAGCCTTCCAACGGGCATAACTTCTGTTCTAGGACTCCAAATTGAATAAACGAGTACATCCTCGCGTAGCTTAGGAAATTTCGCAACTTTTTCTAGTTATAGGGAAAGACTGATTCGGACTCTAATGTTGTTTAATCTAACGTTGAACACGAACTGTCTCAATCTCGTCACAGATTTGACAGCGCTCGGTAAAACGGCCATAACTTCCAAACGGCTGGGCGGAATTTCAATTTCTTTATATGCACTGAAAGGTATTGAAATTATATACAACTTCCTAGAAGTCCGTACGGTCAGATTCGAACTCTAAATTAGTTTAATCTAATATTGAACACAGACTGTCCCAACCTCGACACAGATTGGACAGCACCCACCAAAACGGCCATAACTTTCAGACCGTAACTCCAAAAATTCTCAAACAAATACAAAAAATAGGTCTTGACGATACCTACAACTTCTTCAACAGGAGGTCGGCCAAATTCTGACTCTAAAATTGCGAAATCGCACGCCCTAACACGGACTCCAAATCTGCCCGAAACTGAGTACAATACGAACTCTAGTTCTTTTCAGATCTACTCCATGGCAGCACGTCCTCTTGATCTAAAAACTCCAAATCTACCATGAGAACAGCACCTAGACCTTCCCCAAGGTTTCCCCATGGACATACCTTAGTCCGACGAACGACGAACACGAAGAATGTCTCTTGATCACCCGATCTCGCTCCCACGCGCCAAATCCTTCGGGATCCCTCGTCGCGGTTCTTCCAAACAGCGAGGGAAGCACGTAGATGTGTCGTGGCACCGAGGGGGCGTCCTTGGGGGCGCAAGGAGGAGGGGGGGTGGCGCGGCTTGAGGTGGAGGTGGAGGAAGAGGACTAGAGGGAGGAGGGGATTGGTGGAGGCGCAAGGGGGAGGTGGAGGCGTGTGGGGAGGCGGCTAGGGCATGGAGGAGGCGCCCCTAGCCCCTTTACCCACATTCTCCCCCCTCCATGGGCCAATCTCTCTCCACAAAAGCCCACGGTTCTTCCCCCCTTGGGCCCAAACTCCCCCGGAAAGGCCCAATCTCCCAAAATCGGCCCGGAAACGCGATTAAACGGCATAACGTAAAGTTTTAACCTCCAATTTCATATTTTATAAAGTTTTTGACCTCATCAAGCAAATTAAATAAGGTTACGACACTCCGTGGTGTCATATCACTTAATCCCCCCCAAGACCCGAAAACGCAAATAAACCTCGAGCCGTAAGGTTTTATCCTCTAAACTCACATTTTATAATGTCACACCAATCCGTTTAGAATATCTTTTTCCGTCTAGGTTCTCGTTTTCCGTTTTCGCTTCTTTTTGGATTTTGATTGCTTCTTTGCCTATTTTGATCGATGATTTTGGTCTCGTTGCTTTTCGTGTAGACGTAGACACTTCGAACGTTGCCGACGATCCCGACTACGTCCCGGAGACCGATTTCACCGAAGAGCAAACAGGCAAGCACCTCCTTGACCATTTTGAATCCCATATTTGCAAATTCTTATTTTTGATTGCCAAAACTATTATGCATGCTCATAAATTTATTAAAAGTGATAATTTGTGGGAAGCAGTAGTTAAACCAGAAATTGTTGGATTACCTCAATTTAATCCGAATATGCAATCCTTGATAGACTTAGGAATAATTTAGACACGTTAGTAAGTATCAGAGGGTATTAAAGAATAATAGTCGCATATGCTTAGTTCAGTAGTAGAATTGGTTGCAGGAGATCATGACGTTCTTATTCATAAACTCCTGGAACTATTAGGATAGGTGATTGGTGTCAGGTTGGAATCAGTGGATATGGGGTTTTGTTGAAAAAAAAGAATGGTTGCGTGAGTAAGATTAAAAAACTTGGAGAGTTTAGACCGGGCGAGATGTTTGGTGGTTCGGAGTTGGTGGTATTTGGCCGGGTAGTGGTTCCGGTTGGTAGGCTGGTTTCAGGTTCGGATTGGTTGTCAAGCCATTGGCTGGTTTGGAGTGGTTTGGTCTCAGTTGGTCCCTTGCTATGGGGAGGTTGAAGGCTAGTGTGTGCTCGGTGGGGCCGCTAGTGTCGATCATCTGTGGCCATAGCAAGTGGGTTTGGAAGATCTCGCCTGAGTCACCCTAAGAACCGAACTTGGTGCTATTTACTGGGTGTAATGCATGCAACCACAGTGCCAGTGTGGGATGGCCTCAGCCTAGTACGGGGAAAAGGGATCTGACCCTGCATTATTGGAGGGCAAAGAGGATTGGATGCACTTGTGGTGTCGGTGCATTCTAGGGACTTTCTTGTCGAGGCATCGAAGGAAAGTTTACCCAATACAACGGTAATGCCTACTACAGGGAGGTCGTGGGCTAGTGGGTGCCTATGGGAACCACTGATGGCCTCTGTGGCTGTAGTTAGGAATGCACGTTACCGGGCCGGTGCAGGATTAGAACTCCAATCTCTCGAAAGGTTCCGTCACTGTCTAGCAAATCGGGTACTTCGGTATCGCGAGGCATGGATGACATGATTGCTAGAACGTGTCATGTGGGTACAGTGTACAGTCTCTGCAGAGATAAATAAACTAATCGATTAGCCGTGCTCACGGTCATGAGCAGCTTGGAAAGTATTATCAAGTATAGATTTTGGGTCTGGGTTGACTTCTGGGAAAATGGGTTTCGAGGTTAGATTGTGTTGGTCAGGTGTGTGTTTGGATCTTGGGTTCGGATAAGGTGCAGGTGGTTGGTTGTTTTGGTGAAAGGAATGGTTGGATGGTTGATTTGGTTAATGGTTTATCTATTATTAATTGTTTGAAATGTTTTCTTCAGCTTCTTTTGTAAAAAAATGCGAATGTGAATCTATTATCATATTGCAAGCAAAATCTGCTTTGTGCTCAAAAAGACTAGTGTAGTAACCTATTATTCATTGATTTAACCTACATTTTATATGTATACATTCCATACACTAAAGTCTTGCGAGTACATACGTGTACTCACCGTTTGCTCTAACGGACTTTGGTCAGAAGGAGAAGAAGCAGGTATACGTAATGATGCAGATGTACTGCATTTAGTCGCAGTCACGATGACGCCGACGATTTATCTACTGGGCTTAGCTGGGTTTCCTTCCAGTCAGTTGCCTGAGGGTGGAGGCACACTGCGTGTTTTTCTTTTGGAGCTTTGAAAGTGCATCTAGGCCCCTAAATTGGTTTTGGTTGATTAATGACAAACGATTAAAAGGACTAATGTCTTCAATGAGCTTGTGAACAGGTAAAAGATTGAATGTGAGATCTTCTACATGCGAAGGACACCCTCAAACGAATTCAAGCGAGTAAAACGGCTTTGTAATCTTATTTGTTCTATGCTTTGTGTCGTAGGAATGCCGTACTATTAAGAGGGATGCATCGTAGATGATCTAGGGTAGTCTCTATGCTCAGATGAATGTTACTTTAAATCTTATTGAGACCCTAAGTCATCGCGCATGCACCGGAATGTGTTTTTATCTAAGTTCAAGTCGGACATTCCGATATTACATCGGAAGTTCCGATGTGACCGGACATTCCGATGTGCATGCTTGCTTCAGTCCGGTGCGTAGAAGATGTATCGGAAGTTCCGATATTTTCGATCGAAAGTTCCGATACGTTGTAAAGCTTTCTAGGGTGCTCTCTGTAAATATCGGAAGTTTCGATATTTGACATCGGAAGTTCCGATGTGTTCAAACCGAAAAAAGGGAGCTCTCTGGAATTATTAGACACTCCGATATATTAGATCGGACATTCCGATATTGGATCGGAAGTTCCGACGTTTATATCGGACAGTCCGATATGGACTTAGAAGCATTTTGTCAAGGGCTTTTCTGGGAACATCGGAAGTTCCGATGTTGACATCGGAAGTTCCGATGCATCTTGGTTGGCAGTTGAAGTGCGCTCGAGTTCTGATTATTTGTACATATCGGACATTCCGATGTTGATATCGGAAGTTCCGATATGCAGCTGAGTGGGTGTATAACGGCTAGTTTTTGCAAGAAACTATAAATACCCCACCCCTCCCTCATTTGAGGGTTACATACTCTATTTGGCAGAACTCTAGTGCACCTTGAGCTCTCTCTCTAGTCTACTTTTGAGCCCTCCTCTTTGATCTTAGGGATCATCCAAGGAGTGAGGACTAGAAGTGAGATTTGGAGCTAGAGTGAAAAGCAAGTGTCTTTCATCTTGAGCATTAGAGTGTTCCTCCAAGATCAATCAACGTGCATTTGTTACTCTTGGAGGTTGAAGGACTCCTAGATGGCTAGGCGTCGATCACGAGCTCCCAAGGATTGTGGGTCGCCGTGAGAAGTTTGTGAAGGCCGGCTCCGCCTCCGAAAGGAAAGGAACCAATAGTGGAACCAAGCCTCAAGTGTGACCGAGGTTTGGGAGGAAAGGGTTGGAAAAGACCCGGCTCTTTGGAGCCTCCTCAACGGAGACGTAGGATTCCCTCAAGAATCCGAACTCCGGGATCAATTCCGTGTCTTCTTTTTCACTTTGCTTTAGCTTGTCTCCTTATTGTTTTTGATCCAACCTTCTTATACTGTCTCTCAAGATTATTACTTTCAGTTGTTAATTGTCCGGGTCAAAAGTCGATCGGACATTCCGAACTGGTATCGGAAGTTCCGATTACATCGGAAGTTCCGATCCAACACCGGAAGTTCCGATACTCTTTCCGCTGCGACAAATTTAGTTTAAATTTTAAACTGCCTATTCACCCCCCCTCTAGGCAACTTTCTCATCTTTTCAATTGGTATCAGAGCCAAACCTTCTCGAAGGCCTAACCGCTTGAAGGAACGTGATGGCCAACACCGGATTGAAGGTTGTCGTGTCGGGGGAAGAAGGTAGTCCAAAGGCCGGACATGGAACTCCCACGAAGACCAAGGAAGGTGACACCTCAACGTCATCGCAGGGAGCTCAAATTCCTTTTAATTACGAAAAATTAAATACTTCTTCTTCGCATTCCTATATTACTGTGCCCTCCGGGCGTGCACCATTTTTCGATGGCACGTACTATTCCGCTTGGAGGCACAAGATGAAAATGCATTTGATGTCACTCCATCCTAGTGTTTGGAAGATTGTTTGCACAGGTTTAGATATGCCGGAAGACGATATGGAGCTCACGCCGGAACAAGAGCAAAACATCCACCGCAATGCTCAAGCCGCAAGCGTGTTGCTTGGAGCGTTGAGTCCCGAGGAATTCAACAAAGTGGACGGCTTGGAAGAAGCCAAAGAGATATGGGACACACTCCAAGTTGCACATGAGGGTACATCAAGTGTAAGGGAGTCAAAGATTGAATTGCTAGAAGGCAAGTTGGGGAGATTCGTTATGAATGATGATGAGACTCCGCAACAAATGTATGACCGCTTGATGATCCTCGTAAACAAGATAAGAGGGCTTGGAAGCAAGGATATGACGGACCACGTCGTGGTAAAAAGAATGTTGAGAGCCTTTGCTCCAAGGAACTCGACTCTCGTAACTCTTATACGAGAGCGAAAGGATTTCAAAAGGCTCACTCCAAATGACGTGCTTGGAAGAATTCTTTCACATGAGCTCATGGAGGAAGAAACAAAAGAAGTAAAGAACCTTGCCAAGCAAAGCTCGAGCTCAAGACCGAAGCAAATAGCTTTGAAGGCAAGCAAAAAGGAAGAATCAACCTCAAGTGATGAAGAGGAAGATGAAAGCGAAGACGAAGAAGACTTGGCTCTATTTGTAAGGAAATTCAAAAAGTTCCTCAAGTATGATGGGTCAAGCAAGTACAAGAAGAACTACAACGACAAATCAAGAAGAAGAACAAACACAAAGAGGGCTTGCTATGAGTGCGGTGAAGTTGGACACTTCATCGCCGATTGTCCAAAGAAGAAGAACAACCAAAATGAGAACAAGAAAAGTGAGCCGCTCAAGAAGAACAAGACTTACAAGAAGAAGTACTCGGGGCGAGCTCACATTGGAGAAGAATGGGATTCAAACGACTCCGACTCCGACACCAATGATGAAGGAGTCGCCACCCTCGCCATAGAAGCCACTCCACCGACAAAGTCACTATTCGGGGAATTGAGCGACAATGACTCCGACCACGACGCGCCTATTTGTCTTATGGCCAAAGGGCGCAAGGTAATGGCTAAAACCAAACCCCCAAGTAGTGATAGTGAATTAGAAAGCGATGATGATAATGATGATGCTCTATTTTGTGATTTGAGCAAATCGGCTATTGCTAAGATTCATAAGCTATTGAAAAGAATAGATAGCCAAGAGGAAACTCTCGAGAAGCAAGAAGAGTTGTTAATTTGTGAAAAGAAGAAAACTCTTGCTCTCGAGAAGATCCTCACTAAAGAAAAGGAGACTATTGAATTGTTAACCAAAAAGCTTGATTTGGCTAATAATTCAATTGAAATGCTTAAGGGTTCAAATGAGTCACTTCAAGAGAATGTCATAAGTCTGGAAAACAATCTCCAAGCTCTTGAAGTGCAAATTGAATCTCTTAACGATATTAACTCTCCAATTGTTGATTCACAATTAGCATCTATTCCTTCCACTAGCAATGGTTGCTCTTGTTGCTACAATGTCGATGTTAATGCTTGCACTACTAACTCCCAATTCATGCAAGTATTAAAAAGCGAAAACGAGAGACTAAGTGCCTTGGTAAGGTACGGTTGCATGAAAACTTATCAATCCAAGGATGCCTTATATAAGACCATAAATGGTCGAGGAAACAAAAACAAAGAAGGGCTAGGATATGATAAGAATGAATGCAAAAGAAATGACCGTGTGGTGGTAAGAGGTAAGGAATGCATCCAGTTTGTCAAAGGAAATGACAAACAACCATTGACCACCACACATGTCATCAAGACCGGGCAAGAATCTAAGAAGCATCTTCAACATCATGCATCTCATTCTATTTACTTTGCTTCCTATATGTTGAAGAGAAATCACCGTGGTAAAGTGATTGCTCATTTTGTCGGTGCCCACAACTCTAGTGAAAAGAGTAAGAAGAAGTTGTGGGTACCAAAAGTTTTGATCACTAACATGCAAGGACCCAAAAGGATTTGGGTACCTAAAAACAAAGTCTAATGTGATCTTGTAGGATTATACCTCCGGGGGATCAAGTTGGGTGCTTGATAGTGGTTGCACAAACCACATGACCGGAGAAAAGAAAATGTTTTCATCTTTTGATGAAAAAGGGTCACAATATGAAAATATTGTGCTTGGTGACAATGGTAAAGGTGAGGTAATGGGATTAGGTAAAATTGCTATTTCTAATGATCATTCCATTTCAAATGTTCTATTAGTCAAATCTTTAAATTACAACTTGTTGTCCGTATCACAATTGTGTGAAATGGGATACAATTGTCTATTTACTAATGTGGATGTGACCGTCTTTAGAAGAGACGATTCCTCAATTGCTTTTAGAGGATATTTGAAGGGTAAGCTCTATTTGGTTGATTTCAATTCAAATAGCGCTAAACTTCAAACATGCTTGATGGCAAAGTCTAGCATGGGTTGGTTGTGGCATCGCCGGCTAGCCCATGTTGGCATGAGAAATCTCGACAAACTTCTCAAAGGGGATCACATCATTGGACTAACGAATGTTGAGTTTGAGAAAAATAGGATTTGTAGCGCTTGTCAAGCCGGAAAGCAAGTCGGAGCGCGACATCCCGCAAAGAATATCATGACGACTACAAAACCATTGGAGCTTCTACATATGGACCTCTTCGGACCCGTTGCTTATATAAGCATCGGATGTAACAAGTATGGTTTAGTTATTGTTGATGACTTTTCACGCTTCACGTGGGTGTTCTTTTTGCAAGAGAAAAGTGAGACGCAAGGGATAATCAAGAAGTTTGCAAGAAGAGCCCAAAATGAATTCGAGTTGAAGATCAAGAAGATTCGAAGTGATAATGGAAGCGAATTCAAGAATACTCAAGTCAAAGAATTCCTTGATGAAGAAGGGATCAAGCATGAGTTCTCCGCTCCATACTCCCCTCAACAAAATGGAGTGGTAGAAAGGAAGAACCGGACCTTAATCGAGATGGCAAGAACAATGCTTGATGAATACAAGGTTTCCGATCAATTTTGGGCGGAAGCCGTCAACACCGCTTGTCATGCCATCAACCAATTATATCTCCACAAGATATTGAAGAAAACGGCATACGAACTCCTCACCGGTAACAAACCAAATATTTCATATTTTAGAGTTTTCGGTAGTAAATGTTTTATCCTTAACAAGAAGCCTAAGAACTCCAAATTTGCTCCAAAGATCGATGAAGGTTTCTTGCTAGGATATGGATCAAATGCCTACGCTTATCGTGTTTTCAACAAAACCTCGGGTTGTGTTGAAATAGCGAGAGACGTGACATTTGATGAATCTAACGGCTCTCAAATAGAGCAAGTTGATTTAAATGTGCTAGAAAATGAGGAAGAGCCAAGCATTGCAATCAAGAAGATGGCAATAGGTGAAGTGAGACCGCAAGAAAAGGTGCATCAAGACAATTCATCTACACAAGTGGAGCCTCCCACTTCAAATCAAAATCAAGACATTCCTCAAGATAGTTCAAGCAAATTAATGGAGGATGATCAAATTGAAGATAATGAGTCAATTCAACAAACGTCTCAAATGCCACATCCAAGAGTGCATCAAAGTGTCCAAAGAGATCACCCCGTCGATAACATTCTCGGTGATATCCAAAAGGGGGTAACTACACGCTCTAGAGTATCTAATTTTTGCGAATTTTACTCTTTCGTGTCTACTTTGGAACCTTTGAAGGTTGAAGATGCACTAAGAGATCCGGATTGGATAATGGCTATGCATGAAGAGCTTAACAACTTCGTTAGAAACAAAGTATGGTCACTAGTGGAAAGGCCTAATCAAAACATGATTGGAACCAAATGGGTCTTCCGCAATAAACAAGACGAGAACGGAGTTGTCACAAGAAATAAAGCTCGGTTGGTAGCTCAAGGATTCACTCAAATTGAAGGTTTGGATTTTGGTGAGACTTATGCTCCCGTTGCTAGATTAGAATCAATTCGTATATTGGTTGCATTTGCTACTCACCATGATTTCAAGCTTTATCAAATGGACGTCAAGAGTGCTTTCCTAAATGGTCCAATTGCCGAATTAGTCTACGTTGAGCAACCGCCGGGAATGGAGGACCACAAGAACCCCACTCATGTCTACAAACTACATAAGGCGCTCTATGGGCTTAAGCAAGCACCTAGAGCATGGTATGAATGCCTTAAGGATTTTCTTATTAAAAAGGGTTTCGAAATTGGTAAAGACGATCCTACTCTATTCACAAAATACGTTGATAATGACCTATTTGTATGCCAAATATATGTCGATGACATTATATTTGGGTCTACTAATAAAGACTTTTGTGAGGAATTTAGTAGGTTGATGACGAAGAGATTTGAGATGTCCATGATGGGTGAATTGAAATTCTTTCTCGGATTTCAAATCAAACAACTCAAGGAAGGTACATTCCTATGCCAAACAAAGTACATCAAAGATATGCTTAAGAAGTTTGACATGGAGAACGCCAAGCCAATCCATACACCCATGACGACAAACGGACATCTCGGTCTAAATGAAGAAGGTAACCCTATGGATCAAAAGGTATATCGATCCATGATAGGTCATTGCTTTATCTTTGTGCATCTAGGCCTGATATTATGCTTAGTGTTTGTATGTGTGCAAGATTTCAAGCCGCTCCGAGAGAATGCCACCTAGTAGCCATGAAAAGAATTCTTAGATATTTAGTTCACACACCTAGTTTAGGGCTTTGGTATCCTAAAGGATCAAAATTCAATTTGATTGGTTATTCGGATGCTGATTATGCGGGTTGCAAAGTGGATAGAAAAAGCACTTCGGGGACTTGTCAATTTCTAGGTAGATCACTAGTGTCTTGGTCCTCAAAGAAACAAAATTCAGTTGCTTTATCCACCGCGGAAGCCGAATACATTGCCGCAGGAAGTTGTTGTGCACAATTGTTATGGATGAGGCAAACCTTGAAGGATTTTGGTTTTTGTATGGAAAAGGTACCACTCTTATGTGACAATGAGAGTGCGATCAAAATAGCCAACAATCTCGTTCAACACTCTCGGACCAAGCACATAGATATCCGACACCACTTCCTTAGAGATCACTCTCTTAAGGGAGATATAGATATTACCTATGTGAGAACCGAAAAACAATTGGCCGATATCTTTACCAAACCTTTAGATGAGAAGCGCTTTTGCGAGCTTAGAAGTGAGCTAAATGTCCTAGACTATCGGAATGTGTCTTGAAAGATTGCACTCATTGATTGCTGCTAACTAGCTCAATTTCGAAATAAAATGATTGAAAAAGTTATTGAGTGAATTTCAAAAGTGTTTTAGTTGGATCTTAATCTCGGATCAATTCACTTGTAATCATAGTTTTGATTGCTTGGATGCTTACTGATGACAAGTGGAATGATCCCCCTTAAGTTCACATGTCTCGGAGTTTTCAAACTTCACTCAATTCCTTGTTTCTTTCTCTGTTTGCTGAAAAAATCAACTCATCGGAACATCCGATCCAATCATCGGAATATCCGATGTCTGGCAGTTCTTCCACATCGGAACTTCCGATGTGATATCGGAACTTCCGATGTGACCTCCGCACTTAAAAAGTGCCCGTACCCTTTCACTTTCTTTTGTCCTTTTCCTCGTGTCTCTTTAGCCTCTCCTTCCCGTTTTCATCTTTGTGCCGTTATCGGAGATTCCGACCTCTCGGAACTTCCGATCTTCACTTGGGAAGGACTCCATCTTGAAGAGAATCCATCTCTCCGCGCGATTTCTCCGTGCTCTTCGCAAGGTAAACCCTAGGGCTCAATTCTTTCCTTTTGAATCTAGGGCATCCTTTTGAGAAATCGTTTTGGTGAACTGGGTCATCTATTCCTTTGGTTCAATTCTGTCAAATTTCATCTTTTTCCATCGGTTGGTTTGGGAGAAAAGTTGTGTTGATCTAGATCCGTAGACATCGGACATTCCGATCGAGAATATCGGAACTTCCGACCACATGTCGGAACTTCCGATGTGAAATCGGAACTTCCGATGTCAACATAATGAAAATCAACCCAATGCTGTTTCTCTCGTTAGCTTAATCGATTCCGTTCTTGTCCTTAGAACAATGGATCCAAGTCAAGGTGGCTCTCAGCCCCCAGCAGACCCAGCAGTGGTGGGCTCCAAAAGGCCAAGGCAGACTCCAACAGGAACAAGAACCAAAAGGGTTGCGGGTAGAGGAAGAGGTGGAGGCAGTGGAGGCCCAGGGATTCATATCAGTGACCCTCCGCCTGATCCTCCTGCTCAGACCGTGAATGTTCCTCGAGGAGCACCCTTGCCTTCCAGGAAGGGCAAAGCTGTGGCAGGAGCTTCTCAATCTCAACCTGTCCCAGACCCAGCAATTCCAAGGCTCAGGCAGGCAGAAAGGAATCCTCGTCTAAAGAGGAAGCCCATGAGCTACAAAGGGAAAGCCGCCAAAGTGCGCGAAGCCAGAGAGCAGAACCCCAGGGCGGTTGGTCAGTTCTCGACTGACTATCGCTTCTGGAATTTCTTTCAGCAGGACTTCTACGAGTCTATCATCTTGACCAGGAAGAATCCAGTCATTCTGATGCAGTGGGTTGATTGCGATTACATGGCTGCAACTGATGATGCCACTTTCACAGAGGTCATTGCAGCTTGTGAGAGAACTGGGACTAAGAGGATAATGAGTTTTCAGCATGATTGGAATATTGAAATCATTGCTCAGTTCTACTCCACCCTGTACATCTCCAAGGACAGAGTCTCCACCTTGCATTGGATGACTGAAGGAGTTTGGTATGAGATCTCTTACGTCAATTTTGCTCGCTGTCTTGGATTCACCGAAGCTGACTGTCGCGACAAGGATCAAATTCACAATGAAGCCTCGCTCGGTGCCTCCAACCTGAACTTTCTTTATGATGAAGCTGCATACTTTGAGGAAGGAAGCACAAAAGGCATGAAGCCTTTCTTTGCCTGTCTCAACAGGCTTTTCAGGAAGACGCTGGCTCCCAAAGAAGGTGATGCCTCTCACATTCTGTCTTATTCAAGGAATCTGCTGAGTAGGATGAGGGAGGGACAGCATCCTTTTGATGTGTTTGATTTCATATGGAATGAGATCCGCTTGACAGCTCAGGAGCCGAAGAGAAGCTGTGGGTATGCTCCATTCATCATGCATATGATTGAGCACATCACTCATCAGCACTTTGAGTATGACGCCAAGCACGCTGGATTACAGATCAGGGCGATCAAGGCCCCAGCTCAGCCTGCTAGGCGTGCTTCGACTAGAGGTGCTGCCTCCTCCTAGCTCCTCCACAGCTCCTCCTGCTGCAGCCTCTAGTGGATCATCCTCTCCAATCCTCCGCGCCTTGAAGTCCATCTTTGTCCTGTGCAAGGGCAATGCAGCAGCGCACAAGAAAAACACCAAGAGACTAAAAGACATTCAGAGGCATTTAAATCTAGAGTGTTCAGAGGATGAGAGCAGTGAAGAAGAAGTTGAGGATCCGTTTGCTCCAGCGACCGCAACTTCAGATGAGTCCGAGGACAATGATGAGTCTGGCTCTGATGCTGCTTCCGAGGAGTCGGACTAGTCTTTTCTCTCTCTCTCCTTTTTCTCCTTTCTGGTGCTTGATGCCAAAGGGGGAGAAGAGAAAGAAAGCTTACCTCGTTTTATCAGTTTTATCATCCTTCGATTAGTTTTGTTTCCAAACTTTGTTATCATGTGAACTTGGGACTTGTTTCTCTTGATAGTATGCTTTACTTATGCTCCGATGAATGATTGTTACTATGGATGTTTTAATATTAATGGTTATTCAAATATTAGCTTCCATAGTGCTTGTTTCATTATATACTCAGTTTTAAGGGGAGCTCCTGCAAAATTCCTTTCAAAATTGTGCATTTGCGATATTTTCCTATCCATTGCACATCTTCAGGGGGAGCTCAACCAATACAAAATTCTCTTAATATCCTTTTATCTGTAAGCTTTAATCGAGTTGTCATCAATCACCAAAAAGGGGGAGATTGAAAGTGCATCTAGGCCCCTAAATTGGTTTTGGTTGATTAATGACAAACGATTAAAAGGACTAATGTCTTCAATGAGCTTGTGAACAAGTAAAAGATTGAATGTGAGATCTTCTACATGCGAAGGACACCCTCAAACGAATTCAAGCGAGTAAAACGGCTTTGTAATCTTATTTGTTCTATGCTTTGTGTCGTAGGAATGCCGTACTATTAAGAGGGATGCATCGTAGATGATCTAGGGTAGTCTCTATGCTCAGATGAATGTTACTTTAAATCTTATTGAGACCCTAAGTCATCGCGCATGCACCGGAATGTGTTTTTATCTAAGTTCAAGTCGGACATTCCGATATTACATCGGAAGTTCCGATGTGACCGGACATTCCGATGTGCATGCTTGCTTCAGTCCGGTGCGTAGAAGATGTATCGGAAGTTCCGATATTTTCGATCGGAAGTTCCGATACGTTGTAAAGCTTTCTAGGGTGCTCTCTGTAAATATCGGAAGTTCCGATATTTGACATTGGAAGTTCCGATGTGTTCAAACCGAAAAAAGGGAGCTCTCTGGAATTATCGGACACTCCGATATATTAGATCAGACATTCCGATATTGGATCGGAAGTTCCGACGTTTATATCGGACAGTCCGATATGGACTTAGAAGCATTTTGTCAAGGGCTTTTCTGGGAACATCGGAAGTTCCGATGTTGACATCGGAAGTTCCGATGTTGACATCGGAAGTTCCGATGCATCTTGGTTGGCAGTTGAAGTGCGCTCGAGTTCTGATTATTTGTACATATCGGACATTCCGATGTTGATATCGGAAGTTCCGATATGCAGCTGAGTGGGTGTATAACGGCTAGTTTTTGCAAGAAACTATAAATACCCCACCCCTCCCTCATTTGAGGGTTACACACTCTATTTGGCAGAACTCTAGTGCACCTTGAGCTCTCTCTCTAGTCTACTTTTGAGCCCTCCTCTTTGATCTTAGGGATCATCCAAGGAGTGAGGATTAGAAGTGAGATTTGGAGCTAGAGTGAAAAGCAAGTGTCTTTCATCTTGAGCATTAGAGTGTTCCTCCAAGATCAATCAATGTGCATTTGTTACTCTTGGAGGTTGAAGGACTCCTAGACGGCTAGGCGTCGATCACGAGCTCCCAAGGATTGTGGGTCGCCGTGAGAAGTTTGTGAAGGCCGGCTCCGCCTCCGAAAGGAAAGGAACCAATAGTGGAACCAAGCCTCAAGTGTGACCGAGGTTTGGGAGGAAAGGGTTGGAAAAGACCCGGCTCTTTGGAGCCTCCTCAACGGAGACGTAGGATTCCCTCAAGAATCCGAACTCCGGGATCAATTCCGTGTCTTCTTTTTCACTTTGCTTTAGCTTGTCTCCTTATTGTTTTTGATCCAACCTTCTTATACTGTCTCTCAAGGTTATTACTTTCAGTTGTTAATTGTCCGGGTCAAAAGTCGATCGGACATTCCGAACTGGTATCGGAAGTTCCGATTACATCGGAAGTTCCGATCCAACACCGGAAGTTCCGATACTCTTTCCGCTGCGACAAATTTAGTTTAAATTTTAAACTGCCTATTCACCCCCCCTCTAGGCAACTTTCTCATCTTTTCAAGCTTCCGCTGGCGTTGGATGATTCTTTTGGACTTGTGCCGGCTGTAGGCCGAGACTTGTAAAGTTAAACTAATGTAATAACGTTACCTTTCATGTGTAATATATTTACTCTTGCATAGTTGAGACCTGTCTTGTATGACAACGCATGGGTATGGGCTACTGATCCAGGGAACCAGTACAATGCACACGGTTGCGGGAAGCTCGAGTTGGGATCAATCAGTTGGCATGTACACTCCTCATGAGTTTTGCCGATTAATTGGCCCCAATCCGAGTACGGAGTTGGTTTAGCGGTCAGGAGACGTTACGGGTTGCATTAATCTTCTGACCGATGCAACAGTAATGACCTGCATCGCTAATATGATTCCGGAGCCCCCACAACCTTCTCCCTGCAGCTCCGACAGTACTGTCGAGTCAAAGTATGTGGAGTTACCGCCATCACCGCCGCCGGCAGTGCCGGCACCTGAGCCCCCTAAGGAGGAGGAGGAGGAGGACGACGATGACGACGAGAAGGAGGAGGACGACAAGGAGGAGGAGGACGACGACGACGAGGACACCTTGCCCCCCTTTACCCGTTGGGGCACTGGTGTCTCTTCTGGGTCATCGTTGGAGGATGAGCCATCGCCATGCAGCGACGATGATCAACCACCCTTCTTCGACTCCGACGGCAGCGACAGCCCTAGCGGTGATAGCCATGGATCGTTCTATGATTAAAATACATGCATGTGTGTGAACAATATAGATATAGATATATATGTATGTGTGCTGGATGTGTGAACAATATGTGTGTGCTGAAAGCAATATGTGCTTTCATTATATATATATGTGTGTGCTGATAGCTAGCCAGATGTGAGTATGTTCTGTTTTTTCTTGCGGCGGCGGCTTTTCTTTTTGCGCGTGTTACATCATCACAATCGGTTCTGGAAAAGAAATGATTGTGATAACCCCTGTTCTCAGCACAATCGGTTTCTTCCCAAAACCGATTGTGATAATACCTACTCATTACAATCGGTTCTAGATAAGAACCGATTGTGATAACAAAATGATTATCACAATTGGTTCTTATCTAGAACCGATTGGGATTATTATCGTATCACAATCGGTTACTTCTCAGAACCGATTGTGATAACCTGTTACCAAGATTTCCAAATGAAATATACTTATCACAATCGGTTTTTTAGTCAAAAGTTTAGAACCGACACAGATAGAGCGATAGTAATGTGTCATTCTGTAGTAGTGACAATCAATACAAGTATCAATAGAACTTCTCATGATAACATAACAACACTCTACAACACAAATTAAATCAGATAATAGAGCGCAATGCAATGATTCCCCATACCCTTCCTATTGTGCAACAGATTGTGTTAAGTTTTAAAATTATTTAACCATTCTATGTCAAATTTTAGATTTATTTAACTATAGCAAAATTCTATTAGGACAATCCTAAGCTATGTTTCCAATCCCACCAAGCAAAATTTTAATTCACCTTTGAGTAATTTACTAAATTCATACACCCCGAACCTAAATCTCGCTCTGATACCAACTATAACACCCCGGCACATCCCGTGTCCAGAATATCACCAAAACAGTTACAAATAATAACAAATACTCCAACTATAAAAAAAATTACAACAAGCAACCTAACTAAAATTATCACAACCATAAGTCCCATCCCGGAATGTCGTTATTGAAGCACCTAAAATAATAAACAAACAAGCAAGCATGAGTTCAAAAAACTCAGCAAGTTATAACTTACAACAAGAAAATGACCATACGAGAATTCATTCGATATCATAACACATCATTGTTCATGATCTTGCAAATAGTTAACATCAACAGATAGAATCTTTCGCATTTCATCCATACAATGCATCATGTTTGTATGCTTAAGAATGCTCCCATTTTAAGTTTATACAGATATAACTTGAGTGCACACCCATCGGTGTCGCACCCTCTCATTCCCTTCCATCGCTGCGGAGGGGTATACTCTTAAGGTCTCGCTCCTATCCATCGCTGTGGATGAGACTATGAGGTAGAACTTTCCAAGAGCACTCTGGATTAGTCATATGTCCCCATATGATTTTTCCACCGACCAGGCTCGTATCTTTTTTCATGATATGAATGCAAATGATGCAATAAAGCAACTAAAGCATCATTTTTTTTGCCATTAATCATATTTACAAGCATGGGCATAAATGATATCAACGATTGCAATACGCACATAATTCATCAAGGTAGAACCTTAACAACAATCACTTTCGCTCATCACAAGTCATCCTCAATAGAATGTTATACTTGCCTCCTTACCACGTGACAAGGTAGGACGCGAGCTTGATTCCTCACCCGGAGTCACACCACCTACAACACACACACACACACACACACAAACAAGCCACCACATCACATACACCAAAAACGATAACAACATCACAATCGCGCTCCATTCCCGGGATACGCTAGCACTCTCGGCAACCTCGCAACCCTTGCTATCCTAATGATTCAAACACCATAAATTTTAGTCCCATAGGACAAAATAGGAACCCAATAACTTTATAAAAATCTATACAAAAATTCTCACAAAGTTCTAGTTACCCATTAATTTTAAAGATTACTCTGAATCCCTCGAAATCAACCCAGAACACCGATCTGTCCACGATCTGGACAACAGCATTCACAATTTCGTAAATATTTTTATACATCTCCAAATTCAGTAAATGAGGACAGTTTGGAGATCTACAGGAAGTTTCCAAACTTTTTCTAACTATTGATAAAATTTAATTCGACCTCTAACTAGCCCTAAATGACTAAATATTGCAGGTTCTATCAGCATCGACATATTCCAAATAGCCTTCAGTAAAACTGTCAAAACTTTTAAATGGCTAAACCAAACATCATGATTTTAGTATCTAATGAAACTTAAGATAACGATCTATAACTTTTTCTACAGCCATACCCTCAGTAAATGAACTTCGATACCCCAAAATGTGCTCCTAAAACAGAACCAGAAACCTGCGTGAATCTGAACCTTCTCCCAACGCCTTCTAGCAGTCAATCCGACCCACCACCACCATGAAATACACCCTAGCATCACCCTATGGTAGGAAAATCAGCACCGATGGTGTAACATCCCAAAATTTTTGTAACACCCCGCCATCTAGTATGCCTTGGATGTCACCAAACATAGACTAAACAACATCTAAATACCACAAATAAAGGTAAATTACAGCAAAGGAGTAAATGCTAAAACCGAAAATTTCGGCAGCATCTCCTTTGTTTTTCCATGATTCGGAGCAACAACAAAGTATCACAAGTTATATAATAATAGAAAGCATCTAAAACAGCAATAACAGGTGACATATCAACAATATAAGTCCAGGATGCATTCAACCACTTCATGAGCTAAACGAATCAAATATTATGGCCAAGCCCACAAATAAGCATACTCTAAGTTTTCAGCGCATTAACTTATTATCACAACTAGAGTGGCAAAGTTGTAGATGTCTAAATGAGTGAAACTTCGTGAAGATTTGCCACTAAGCCCCTTTTCCGCATGCCAATTTCAAGGTACCTAAAAACATCATAAAACACAAGCGTGAGTTCATCACTCAGCAAAGTGTATTGCAATGGAACAAGAAAACACATTCCAATGCCTTCATCACCACTTTTCATATTCAACATCATAAACATCTCATATTCACATTGTATGCATCTCATTGGCATCATCATATAACTTCATCATATAACATCATCATATAATGCAATGCAATGCACATGTCTCCTTGAAGCACATACCGGTATTGCCGAGTGCACACCCGTCGGCGTGCACCCTCCTTCCCCTTCCATCCGTAGATGGATGGTGCCTACTCCTCGCTTCCATTCACAACGGTAGATGGAATCACGAGGTAGGTCTTACTCAATGGCGCTCCGGATTAGTCATAACTTTCTCACCGACCTTACCGGACTAGTTATGACTTTCTCACCGACCTGGCCAGTTCTCATGCCATGTATGCAATTATGCCATAAACATAAACAACTTGCACATAATTCAACTAATCATTGCATAGCATCATAATAAGGCATTTTGATCATATCATGGGCAAACACTAATCATGGCAAGATAGCATATCATGTAATCAATTTGCATCTAATCAAGACTAGCAACATACAACACGCTACCCATTCCAATACACTTGCCTTAACCGCGGGCAACGGATTGGCGAGAGGATGAGGGCACTTCCGGGGTCATGCCACCTGCACAAAGGTTTCACACACTCAAAACGGGCCCTCAAAACAATACAAGAACGATCCCCTCCCCCGACTTCGCAAATTACCCCTAAAATCCGAAAAACAGAGCTTCTGTCCCGACGGGACAGCGGACTTCCATCTAGCATAACTTTAGTTCTATGACTCCGAATCGAGCAAACGAGTACATCATCGCGAAGCTTAGGAAATTTTATAGCTTTTTCTAATTATTGGGAAAAACTGATCCGGTCTCTAAAATTGCCTAATCTACAGATCAACCCGATCTGTCCCAATCACGTCACAGTTTTGAACACGTTCGGTAAAACAGCCATAACTTTCAAATGGCTAATCGGAATTACGCGTTCTTGGTGTCCACTGAAAGGTATTGAAATTATCTACTACTTTATCAATAGGAGGCCGACCAAATTCCGAATCTAAAATTACGAAAAATCAAACCCTATGTCGGACGTCCAATCTGCCCGAAACAGAACGCCACCACAATTCTAGTTTTCATCGATTCTAACTATTTACAGCACAACCTCTTGATCTAATGACACCAAAACCTTCTCTAGCACAGCACCTAATCCACCCCAAGGATCTCCCAACACCATACCTTAGCCCGACGAACGACGATCCGACGAAAACTCCTCCCGGTCGCCCGATCTCCCTCCACGCGCCAATCCCGCCAGATCTTCTCATCGCGGGGCTTCCCAATGGCGAGGACAGCGAGGAGGAGGGGCGTGGCAGCAAGGGGATGTGGTGAAACTCACCTAGGGCTGGTAGAGGTGGGGAGGTGGAGGAAGGGGGTGGCGCATGGGGTGGGGAGGCGCCCATGGTGGGGTGGCGGCTTGAGGGGGTGGGAGGGGAAGGGAAAAGGCGGCTAGGGTTTGGAGGCACAAGGGAGGGGCGCACTAAGGCAGGGTGCTGCCCTCCTCTCCCTCCTCATGGGCCAAAAATGTGACACTACGGTATGGTGTGACATTATAAAATGTGAAATTAGAGAATAAAACCTTACGGTTTGAGGTTTACTCGCGTTTTTGGGCTTCCGGGGGAGTTTGGGCCTAGCGGGAGGTATTTTGGGCCTTATGGGGATGAAGTGGGCCGAAGGTGGGGGAAGTTTTGGGCCGTTTGGTGGAACTTTTGGGCAGCAAGGGCTGCTGCCCACACCCCATGCGCCAGCCCCTCCCCACTTGGGCGCCCCACCCCCTCCTCTTCAAACCCTAGCCGCCACCCCCACAACCCATGCACCTCCTCCCCCATCTCCTCTCCCCATTGCGCCACCACCCCCTCCACCACCTCTCCACCACCCTTGCTGCCCCTAGGGGAGTTCTCCACCTCACCACCCCGAAGATCCGTCCATTGGAGCGCTCCGCGACGAGGAGATCCGGTGGATTTGGAGCGAGGAAGGAGATTGCGCGAACCGGGAGGAGATCCGTTGGGTTTTCGTTCGTCGGGCGAAGGTATGGCCACGGGGATCCTTGGGGTTGGTCTAGGATTTGTTCTAAGGGTTAATATCATGTTTTGAGATCAATTGGTGGTGCTGTAATTGGGTAGATTAGATGAAATCTAGAGTTTGCCACGTTCTCTGTTTCAGGCAGCATGAGCAGTCGACCTAGGGTTTGGATTTTCGCCAATTTAGAATCAGAATTTGGTCATCTGCCTGTTGAAGAAGTTGTAGGTAATTAAAATTCCTTTAATTGGACATAAAGTATGATTAATTCCGATCAGCCGTTTGAAAGTTATGCTTGTTTTACCGAGCATGTTCAAACCTATGACGAGATTGGAACAGATCACGGTATTCTGTAGATTAAACCACTTTAGATTCCGAATCAGTCTTTCCATATACTTAGAAAAAGTTAGTAAATTTCCTAAGATACGCGAGGATGTACTCTTTTAATCAATTCAGAGTCTTAGATCCTGAGTTATGCTCGTTGCAAGTCTGCTGTCCCGATGGGACATAACCTCGGTTTTTGGATTGTGCGAGTAGTTTGCGAAGTCGGGGTAGAAGAGTGTTTGCGTTTTGTTTTGTGGGCATGATTTTGAGTGTGTGGTGCCTTTGTGCAGGTGGTGTGACCCCGGGGGTGCCCTCTACTTCTCGCCAATCCGTCGCCCGTGGTTGAGGCAAGTGGATTGGAATGGGTAGCGGGTTGTAGTTTGCTAGATTGGTTGAGATTGAAGTTGAATATATGATATGTTCACATGCCATGCCTTAATGTTTGCCATTGATATGATGAATATGTTTATTATGTTATGATGCCATGTGTTAATGTACAAGTTATCTATGATGTTGGCATGTGTTAATGTACAAGTTATCTATGATGTTGGCATGTTTGCATACATGGCATGATGCATGGCCGGGTCGGTGAGAAAGTCATAACTAGTCCGGGAAGGTCGGTGAGAAAGTTATGACTAGTCTGGGGTGCCATTGAGTAAGTCCTACATCATGATTCCTTCCACCGCGGTGAATGGAAGCGAGGAGTAGGCACCCTCCATCTTCGGGATGGAAGGGGGGAGAGGGTGCACACCGACGGGTGTGTACTCAACCATACCGGTATGAGTTTCCAAGAGACATGTGCATCGCATCGCATTGCATACATGATGATGATGATATGGATATGTGATCATGAATAAGATGATAGACATGATGTGAGTTGTTGTAGCCATGTAATTGTGCTTTTGTACCATTGCAATCTACTTGCTGAGTGTTGAACTCACGCTTGTGCTTTCTTGTTGTTTTAGGTACCATGAAACCGGCATACGGGGAAGGGCATTAGCTACACATCTACACGTAGCTCCACATTTGTAGACAATTTATTCATCTTGTTCATGATAATAAGAGTAGTGCCATGCAACTTGGTGCAATGGTTAATTTGTGTGCTTGGTTTCCTCATTTACTTCGTTTGGCTCATGAGATGGTTGGAATCTTTATTCTAGACTTATACTGCTGCTAGAACCCTTGTTATTGATGATTTAGATGTCATTCTTTATACTATATCCTATGATCATATTGTTGTTGCTTCAATTCATGGAAAAACAAAGGAGATGCTGCCGAAATTTTCGGTTTTAGCATTTACTCCTTTGCTGTAATTTATGTTAGTTTATGGTATTTAGATGTTGTTTAGCCTATATTTGGTAGCATTCAGGCATGCTAGATGCCGGGGTGTTACAAAAAAGCCCCCACCTTGGCCCAAGAAGGTCCCCCAAGGCCCGAGTTAGGTCCCCCAAGGCTCAAACTCCCCAGAAGGCCCAAACTCCCGAGAAAAGCCCAAAAACAAGATACAAAAGTCGTATCTTAATGCCAACATCGAAAAAGTCTCACACCATCATTCCGTAGTGTCACAATTTTAATTTGCATCATTTTTAAATTTCTAAATATTTTAATGATTTTCTCTTCGTTAAAAAGAGTTTAGTAAAAAGTTAAAAATGAAAAGGTAGAAGGCAAAAAGAAAAGTTATCTAAGGATAATGTTAGATAAGTGGGAATTTTCTAGATTGCATTTTGGCTAGCAAAGTAATCATGACTTCTTTAATTAATAAAAAGAAATTTGATTAATATCTTTGACTACGAATAGTGGGGAGACAACATTGAAATTGATAGAGGTATCTGGAACCATTTAGTGTGGTATGAACATATTAATCTTTGAGGTTTGACTGTGAATAGTTCTTGGACAAATAAGATAAACCAAATTATATTTTCTGATCAGAAACATTCACTACATGAGTTTAAATAACAACACTAAGTTTATTGATACATCATAGTTCACATTTACAACTAATAGGAAATACAAGAATTTTTATAATGACATACAACAGTTATATGGATTACAACTCATACAACTATTCGATTACATATGCGATCGCAATTACATAAACGATTACATCCCAAAAAAGTAAATTACAAAACTATAAGCTACAACTCCTGTGCTAACTTGATCTGCATTTGTGAACCTGTATATTCAACTGCATCCGTATAAGAATAAGAATAAAGTAAGTGCATTAAATTAGATGCAATGAATGAAAAGAGAAAGAGTTGCTGTCAGCCAAGTTTGACCGCTCAATGAGGTACCCTAAATTGTCTGGGGGGCCAATTTGGCTCCTCTCGTGACTAGGTTTTGCATCATTTGGCATTAACAAACCTGATTAAGCCGTAAACGCAAATATTTAGAAATATCGCGAAGTAGAAATATTTTACCGCAGTAAAATAGTAAGGCCACAATGTTTAGGAATAAAGTTAAGCAACAGTGCCCACAAGACAGCACAATTCATTCCAGAATCAACAAAAATCGAGTTCCAAGTCTCCAGAAGACCGGCATAGAAAGACGCGCATGACCAAGCTTTAGAGGCATGGGAACTAGAGGGCTAGCATGGGACTAAAAGGCTCCAGAACAAGCAAAGCAAACCAAGCCACCAAGCTATTCATCCAGCCGAACCATCCAGAGCAATAGCCAGCCGGCCAGTTAGACCACAAGACCAAGATTAATACTCTGACAAGGAGTAATGAGCAATCAATCCAACTGCACAGACCAAGCCACCAAACTCCCCATTCAAACCCTATTGCGTCTCCATTTCCTTGTCTATAAAAGCAAGCTAACCATCCAGTAACGAATAATCATATAGAAGCACAAAGTTATATCTAGAATCCCACCCCACACAAGCAAGAGCCAGTCAGGAAGGATAAGGCACACGCAAGAACTGGGAGAACCAAATCTCAGGAACAAGGAAGAAAAATCATGCCACACGGATTTTCATCCATCCCTTTTTGCACAAGTAAGTTCCCACAAGTTAAATTCCATTAGAAGCATCTTATCGTATCTAGTTAGCATGGAAATAAGCTAGATTTGAAGGTGACAATAGAAGGCTAAAGGAGAAAACATAGGAGAAATGGTCTCATAATTAATTTGATGTTGTGGGGGTTGCATCGTGCGCTCCCTAAAAGCTTGTTCATGCTCCCCCGGCGCACAAGCAAGCTTTGGGCATCATCGCGATGCCATCCAACCCATTTATCATCTTTTATTCAAACCTCACTGTTTTCATCACTGACCATAAGGAAATCCCAGTTAGACTCTGTTAGTGGTTGCAACCTAGCGATATCGTGCGTTCCCATGGTATTATCCTATTCCCCGGTCAGAGGACAATAACCGTAGGTATTGCCACGATACCAATAAATGCCATCCAACTAGTCCAGATTCAACTTTGACCCAACAATCGAAAGCATACATACGTGTTATCATAACATAGAACAGGGTCAAGTAAGGATCAATAGAGAAGAACAGTAAGTCCGGAAGGATGCCAAACCCTAATTTGATCAACCAACCAAGAGCGAGGAGCAGATTGAGTAATAATTATTACTTGAGCATGCACTTTGAATTAATAGCCTAAGATAAAACTCTACCGGAACAAGATCATAATCATCGCATTATACAATTTGATCTAAACATAAGGATAGTCTAGGGCACGTATAATTAGCTTAGACGAATATAAAGCAGGTACATGGTTTAGCTTTTTAATAGACGTAGATTGCCATAATCTCAACTCATACGAAGCCATCGGGTCATACAGAGATTAAACAGTATTTTGGTTTCATACAAATAATAGAGATTAAGGTTCATAAGGTATTTACACTAAGGATCGTTATATGCATGCATGCACTACTTTGTGATTCCCTCATGCCAAACATCAATACGTGGTAATCTTCATGGCATTGAAGGAAGTTCTAACCTTCAATACATGTGTCTTATCAATCCCACCTTCACAGTAGCTTGACTAAATCGATCAGGCAAAAGAATAAGCTTTCCATAGAATAGAGGCCACTAATAACCCATATAAACCATTAGTAATAACCGGGAAATGCCCAATGCAACTATGCGCAGAATGAAACTTTTTATTCATCTTGAGCCCAATCTAGCAATCAACCAGATCATCAAAATAAAGGTTTGGGAAGAAGGGGTAAGTTACTTAGCTCGTGGAGAGGGGATAAACCCTAGCAAAAGCCGAGCCATGGCCGAAGGGTGTCGTATCTGATGTGACCGCTGGACTTGGCCAGCTTGTGAAGAAGGGGGGGGCAGAGCCACTAGAGTTGAGGGAACGCTCAAAGCTATAGCACTGAAATCGGCCTAGGGCAAAAAGGAAAAGGGGGTTGAGTAGAAAACAAGGAAGATTAGAGGGAGAGAAGGGGGAAAGAAGTGCCTCGTTCAAGGATGGCTGAATCCGCCTGATTCGGTGAAGAAACCGATTGGATTAGGGCTGGTCCACGCCAAAGTCGGAGAAGAGACCGACAGCAGGAAGATGCAGGAGGGAGGAGGTTGATGGTGGTTAGGGCAGAAACGGGCTCGAAGCACGCGAGGCGAGGACCAACCGGAGCCAAAGCAGCCAGGAGAGAAACCGGCGAGCCGGTGTGTAACATCCTCAATTTCAGCCTTCTGTTCAAATCTAATTTAAATTAAACTAAATTCAAAATTGGTTTTTCCTTGGTATTTAATTTAACCTGGCATCCTTATTCGCCCAAAATTGGAATTCAATCTTCCTTCATCCAAAAAGTCAAATTTCCGGATTCCAGTCCATACCTCAAATTCCACCCGAGTTCGAAAATACTCCAAAAATCCCAAAACCTATTGCATTAGGTCCCAAATATTCCAAAAACCTTTTGGGAATTTTCCTAAGATTTTTGGAGACCCTCTGGTATTTTATCTCGCGCGGCTTTCGTTAAATGCCCGTTATTCGTCCCGGAATATTCTAAATTCCAAATTTCATCCAAATTTCATGAAACCAATTTTATTGGGTTTAAAATATTCCCTAATGGTTCTAGGAGTTTTTTCTGGAATTTTTAGACTATTTTTGCTAATTTTTCTCCCTCGCGAATCCTTCCACTTACTCCCGACCAATTGGAGGCTGACATGTGGTAGCACCGTAGCATCTTCATCAACCTTATAATGGAATTGCTTCCAGGAAGAACAGAAGCTTCCTCTAATGCCTCCTTCCATTCAAACCTTCATAACTCCTTCCATAAACCTCCAAATCCATCATGGCCGAATCTGTTGGAATGGTAACGGCAAGGAGAATCCGTTCCCGGACTCCAATTGTTCCAAATCTCGCCGGAAACGGCGCCATTAACCAAAAACCGAAAAGCACATTAATGCTCATAACTCGGCCGTTTCTTCACCAAAGCGCGTGCTTCCACCTCTCATCTCTTCGTATTGGAGTGCTCTTCTCGGTGGTATCATCCTTCTTTGGCCTTTCCACGCCATTCATCCGTGAGATCGAGAAAACCGCCGTCGAACCGTTGTTCTTCGCGTTCATCGTCGTATCTTCTATTCCGGTGAGCCAAATTCGATTCTGCTTGATCCATTGTGTGCGTATGGACGCCGTGCTCATAACCACTCAATCAATTTTAGGTTTCATCAAGTTTTGACGTCGAATTTCACGGTTGAACCTCGTCGGCCGAACCTCCATTCATCTTCAAATTCATCGCCTCCGGTAACTTGTTCTTCAATTCCTTGCAATCTTGAACTCCTCTAGAGATCCTTTAGCTAGTGCTACAATCAATTTTTGAAGTCATGTTCAAATTTTGATGAAATTTCGAATTTTTGGGGCGATTTGGGGTGTGCTCTGTTCTTGCCCGTGCGCCGCGTGGTCGCCGCCGGCCACCGCCCCTCCGGTGACCTCGCTGGCACCGCCGCCTCCTCGGCCCCGCTGCGCCGGAGAGCCGCCACATGCGTCGCGCCGCCACAAGACGTGCTCCCGCGTCGGCCCGCCCACCTCGCCGGCGCGCACGAGCCCCATGGCTCCTCTGTTCTTTGCCCTTAGGGAAGAAGCCCCAAGTCCATGACAACATGGCCCACTAGTCATAGGCTCCAAGGAAATAAGAAATTAAAGAAAATAAAAGATTCTGAGGAATATTCCTCAATTTCGTATTTTCCAGATTTTCCAAACTTCGGAAGCTCATAACTTTTCCGTCCGAACTCCGATTGACCCCATTCAAATTCCTAAATTCATCTAAATTCAAGATCTACCTGCCAGTATAACTTTTATAATTTTAGATTTTATTTATTTTATTGTTATTTATTTTGTGCACCGTTTTGCGCGTAGCTGAGGATCCCGCCGAGTCCGCCGACCCCGCCGCCGGACTTCAAGAATTTGATCTCCCCGCTGCAACTGAAGGCAAGTCCCTTGATGCATTTTGATCCTACGATTGCAAATGCTTTTACAATGTTTTATCGCATGCATAGATATTTTTATCATTGTATGTCAAATATAGTTCGTTAGTTATTTCGAATGGTGATCACCTCCTTGGATATTGATACCCATGTTCATTTGTAACCCTAGGACACTTTGCTATGTCATTCCTAGTTTATATTGTGACATTCGTTGAATAGTACGGTAGAATTGCTTAGGGCCAAAATTGATGAAAATGACCCACGGGTGGGATTATATCAAAATGGTGATTTAAGATGTGATTTAAGAATTATGGTAAAATATTTGGTACTGTTTTTGTAAAATAATAACAAAAAGGAAAAGGATTTGGACTTGGGCGGAGTGGAATGTCGGGTGGGTGCGGATTGAGCACTAGTTTCCAAGGAGCAAGTACCGCCCCAAGTCAATTAAGGACCGACGCTTATGACTGTCCATTCTGAGCATAACCGTACTACCACATGTCTATAATGGTACGACCTGGCCAAATAATTTGTAGAAACCTAACTTAGACTCGCCAGTTGGTGGAATGTGGGTGCCAGATAGGGGCAAGTTGTACTCCTCACACGGCGCAAGAGGGGGCTTCTGTACTGGGTAGATAGAACCCTAACAGCGGTGAAACCTCAGCGGGTGAGTCGAGTTAGGCGTATACATTGTAAAGGCCTTGTCATGATCTCTCTGCCGACACACCAAAGGAAGTGTGTTAATTGCATGTCGTTAAAGAGATGATCATGTCTTGTGGGTAAAGCTGTACACCTCTGCAGAGTTAAAACTATTCGAATAGCCGTGCCTACGATCAAGGGCAACGTGAAGAATGCTTTCATATTGGTAGACTTTGGTTTTGGTCTAAAAATAAACAATGTTTTGGGATTCGGGAGTGGTTAGAACTCTCGGATGTTTTGTTGGCGGATTGAACCAACCAGGTAGATGGAACCTGTTTTATTTCATGACGGTTAGAGTCATGCGTGGATAACCTTGATCTTTTATAAATGTGGCGGATAGAGCCTTTATACTAGTGATGGTGGATAGAGCCCTCACTGAAATATTAAATAATTCAATTGTTAAAAGAATTGCTAAAATATGCTTTTGGAAACTTATTATTAAGTATGGTTTGATGAAACTTGGCTTTATGCAAAAGAACTGTTTTAACCCTTCCTTGGGAAGCCCTACATGTGCATACTTTCCCAGACTTGCTGAGTACTTTTGTACTCACATACTACACAAAATGTTGTCATCAGAAAACTACCAGGACGCCGTTGAAGACGGTGAGTACTACCCGGAAGAGTTTGAAGAGGATCGCCAGGACATCTAATCGCATTTCTAGTCGTCGCCTGTGGTGTTACCTGGGTTTCGCTTGTTGTCGTTTTGTTTCCGCTGTCGTGAACTTTGGTCATGTGACCATTTGTTGTAATAAATGGCCATGTGGCTAATACTTTATGTTTATGTTGCAATCTCATTGTGTTCGGCAATGATGTATCACTGTTGACTGTGTGTACTAGTTATTGATCTGGGACTAGTACAGAAATACACATGAGGTTCCGGATAGCCGATCCGGGGTCTCACACGGTGGCACCGAACCAATCGGCCAGATCGAGGAGAACCGGGGGATCATAAGGTCGAAGGAACAGGAAGGATTGGGGAAAGTTTGAGGAAGACACTAGAAGGGCGAAGGGCTCAGTCGGCCGAAGAAATAAAGAAAAGAAAAGGGGTAAGGAAAAAGGGAGAAGGAAAGAAAGAATAAAAAGAAAGAGAAAGAGAGAAATAATAGAAAATATATATATATGTAACAAAAATATATATATGCTTCTAGGAAATTGAGTATTCCAAATATGCAAGAATTTTAACTGATTGTTTAAAGTTAAACTAAGTTAACAAATAATCCTACTCTCTTAATCTTTATACTTAGAATATAATCACAACAACTATATGAACTATATTATAAAACCCTTTAATACTACAAAAATGATTGGACTTAACAATAGCCTATTCTGTTTACATGCATATGAACCTTATACATGTGGTATACTTGGCCCTTAATTGTCAGGTGCTTTCAATCGATGAATAGAACATTACCAATAGGCACTAATGCATGTAAGATCATCCTTAGGATGCTCCCTAAGGTACGACTATCTTATTTTAAATAAACATTTACATTATAATATGCTTTGCATCTGAATCCTATTAAAACATGACCCTTCAAGAGCTAGACCCTAAGATCTGTAGTATCAATATATATGCCTAAGTTTAACCATGCAATTTGTATTTACTGTCACCCCTGCTATTTTATGTACTAATTGGTATTAGTACAAGCGGCTTCACACCCTGAAAATGAATTTTAGTATATTAAATCTTACAATCTTAGCTTCTTGAATTCGTAAAATAAAATAAAACAATTCATAAAGAATAGATGCTGCATGTTGTCCAACCCATACCGTTGATAACAGTAAAGGCTGCAACGTAAGATATTGTACACGCGCACACAGAATCATGAACCCACACTCATGCTTGTTTCATGTATTGACTTTATTTGATTTTCCATCTGATTTTCTTTTGCCCTTATTAAAAGTTGTTATTTGCTATTTGCTATCTTTTTCGTTATACGACGTGTAGAATTCAACGTCTCGGACTTCGTCGTCAACAACTTCAAGATTACGTCCTCGACTTCGTCGCTAAAGACAACAAATAGCAAGGCAAGCACCCCCTTGATCATATTGATCCTAGTTTTTCATAATTAACTAAAATGTTGATTAAGAATTTGCATGCATGTGCAATGTTTCATTAAATTGTTATTTTGAGGGTGTTGGTACATGTGGGATGTCCGAGACCGGGGTCCCGCAGAGAAGCCCATGGCCGACTGGGCTAGGACGGTGCTCTGGGCCAAATGTTTGGGAGCGCCACAAAGAGCCCATAGCCAGGGCCCAATTTCTTCTCCAAGGCAGCTGGTTATCTCCCCGACGAAGCTTCATTTCACGTCAGGACAACCCCGCCTAAAGTAAAGCCTGCAGCCTGGTGCCTGCAGCTTGCAGCCACCAGACCCTGGCGGATCAGCAGGCGTGGGTCGGGAAAGAGACGACCAAATCTCCTGGCAATGGTTAGGTTTGGCAGACAGAAACAAATAAGATACTCATGAGTCCCCCTGGTCCAAGGCTAGGTGGCACCCCTTTGTAATGTGCCCTCCCCCCAGTATATAAGGCGGGAGGGGACAACCCTGTAAAAGGAGGAGAAAAAGAAAAGAGAAGAGAAACTCATACCAACAAGAACACATGACTAGGGTATTATCTCCACCGAGAGAGCCCGAACCTGTCTAAAAATCGCCCTCGCATCCTGTGTTACCATCTAGCTCTGATCTCGCACTAATCCCCACGAATCACAAATCTCATTGCCGACGGCACCAACCGTAGACAGTACATATAACCTTCAATGATGGATTTCCTTAATTAACATTGATATGTGAACCTTGATAACCCTAGTTCTGGATAGACACGATGTCAAAATTGGTATATTCGATTATTACTTGCATACGTTTAGCCCTGCTTTAGACTGGGAACACGAACAGATGACTATACTGTTCGTGATGAACTAAAATTGTTGGACATGATAAACTTTAATCTTGAACCTGTTGGAATATTGTGACTTTTGATATTTTTTTTCTTGGAAATAAAACTATGGTTTTAACATGGGTGATTATTGGCAATAGCTGGTTGTACAGGTGTTAACTTGTATGTAGATAGGGAGAAGTTATCGCCCATCTCACATTAAGGACCAAACGTAGTGTAACACCCCAGCATTTAATATGCCCGAATGCTACCAAACATAGACTAAGCAACCTCTAAATACCACAATTACAAGTAAATTACAGCAAAGGCACTAATGCTAAAAACTGAAATTTCGGCAACATCTCCTTTGTTTTAACATGAATTGAAGGAAACACAATAGCATAGCAATATAAGGCAATATGAGAGACATCTAAAATAGCAATAATTAAAGGCATGACAACAATATAAGTCTAATTCCAAGCATTCAATGTCTCCATGAGCCAAACAAACAATAAGGCTCTCATATCGCAAAGCTAAACCATAAAGCAATAAACATCACACTTAGTTTATTGTCAAAGCCCAATTGAATGTCTTGTGGGACAAATGAGTGAAGCTACGTGTAGAAGTGTGACTAATTCCCTTCCCCGCATGCCGATCTCATGGTACCTAAAACAACAAGAAAGCACAAGCGTGAGTTCAACACTCAGCAAGCATATTGCAATGGTACACAAGAACAATTACATGGCTACAACAACTCATATCATGTCTATCATCTCATTGATGATCACATATCAATAACATCATCATTATGTATGCAATGCGATGCTCATGTCTCCTTCGAAACTCATACCGGTATGGTTGAGTACACACCCGTCGGTGTGCACCCTCTCCCCCCTTCCATCCCGAAGATGGAGGGTGCCTACTCCTCGCTTCCGTTCACCGCAGTGAATGGAATCACGATGCAGGACTTACTCATTGGCTCTCTGGAATAGTCATAACTTTCTCACCGACCTTCCCCGGACTAGTTATGACTTTCTCACCGCCCGGGCCATGTAACATGCCATGTATGCAAACATGCCAACATCATAAATATATTGTACACTAACACATGGCATCATAACATAATAAACATATTCATCACATCATTGGAAATCATTAAGGCATGGCATGTGAACATATCATGTATTCAAATTCAATCCCAACCAATCTAGCAACTACAAACCGCTACCCATTCCAATACACTTGCCTCAACCACGGGCGACGGATTGGCGAGAAGTAGAAGGCACTCCCGGGGTCACACCACCTGCACATAGGTACCACACACTCACAATCATGTCCATAAAATAGTAAGCAAACCCTCTTCTACCCCGACATCGCAAACTACTCGCTAAACCCAAAAACAGAGGCTCTGTCCCGTCGGGACAGCAGCCTTCCAAAAGGCATAACTCGGGTTCTAAAACTCCGAATCAATTAAACGAGTACATCCTCGCGTAGCTTAGGAAATTTCCCAACTTGTTCTAACTATACGGAAAGACTGATTCGGAATCTAAAGTGGTTTAATCTACAGAATACCGTGATCTGTTCCAATCACGTCACAGTTTTTAACACGTTCGGTAAGACGAGCATAACTTTCAAACGGATGGGCGGAATTGGACGTTCTTTGTACCCACTGAAAGGTATTGAAGCTACCTACAACTTCTTCAACAGGCGGACGACCAAATTCTGACTCTAAATTGGCGAAAACCCAAACCCTAGGTCGACTGCTCATGCTGCCCGAAACAGAGAACGTGGCAAACTCTAGATTTCATCTAATCTACCCAATTACAACACCACCAATTGATCTAAATACATGATATTAACCCTTAGAACAGATCCTAGACCAACTCCAAGTGTTCGCATGGCCATACCTTCGCCCGACGAACGAAAAACCAATAGATCTCCTCCCGGTTCGCGCGATCTCCTTCCTCGCTCCAAATCCACCGGATCTCCTCGTCGCAGAGCACTCCAATGGACGGATCTTCGAGGTGTCGAGGTGGAGAACTCTCCTAGGGGCAGCAAGGGAGGTGGAGAGGGGAGGAGAGGGGCGCAAGGGCTAGGGAGGTGGCGGCTAGGAGAGGTGGAGGCAAGGGGTGGAGGGGAGACAGGGGGGCGGCGGCTAGGGCTTCCATGGGGGCGCAAGGCTGCAGGGTGGGGCGCAATAAGGGCTGGGGGAAGCCCCCAACCAGGTCTCCTACTCCTATTTGGACTTAAACTCCTTCCCACCAAAGCCCACGACCCCTTCCCTTAGGCCCAAACTCCCCCGGAAAGGCCCAAACTCCCGGAATCGGCCCGGAAACGCAAATAAACCTCATACCATATGGTTTCAACCTCAAATTCCACATTCCATAATGTTTTTAACCTCAACATTCACATTTTATAATGTCACACCATTCCGTAGTGTCACACGTAGTGTTGCATCTGTAACACCCCGGCATCTAGTATGCCCGAATGCTACCAAACATAGACTAAACAACATCTAAATACCACAAATAAAGATAAATTATAGCAAAGGCACAAATGCTAAAACCGAGAATTTCGGCAGCATCTCCTTTGTTTTAACATGAATTGAAGCAACAACAATCTTAACATACCAAGATAGCATAATATACGATAGCAATAACATGACAAATCAGGAATTTCAGCCACCATACAACTAAGGATATAAGCCTATCCGTCACATGTCAAATATGGACTAATCATTTACTCATGATAACCAACGAAGCATCAAAACCACAATTTAGTTCAGTGAATTAACCATCACAATTAAAGGAGAGAACATGTCATTGTTTATATGTGTGATGCTAAGTGATGACGTGTGACTAGCTCCCTTCCCCGCATGCCAGTTTCATGGTACCTAAGAAAAACAACATAAACACATGCGTGAGTTCATCACTCAGCAAGTATATTGCAATGGAACAAGAAAATACATTCCAATACCTTCATCACCACTTTTCACATACAACATCATAAACATCTCATATTCACAGTGTAAGCATCTCATTGACATCATCATATATCATCATCATACAACATCATCATATAATGCAATGCAATGCAATGCACATGTCTCCTGGAAGTATATACCGGTATTGCTGAGTGCACACCCGTCGGCGTGCACCCTCTTCCCCCTTCCATCCCGTAGATGGAGGGTGCCTACTCCTCGCTTCCACTCACCGCGTGAGTGGAATCACGAGGTAGGTCTTACATCCATGGTGCTCCGGATTAGTCATAACTTTCTCACCGACCTTACCGGAATAGTTATGACGTTCTCACCGACCGGGCCAAGTTTAATGCTATGTATGCAACATATGCCATAATCATTAACCATAAACCATTGCATAGCATCTTAACATACCCTTTTTATCATATCATGGCAAACCCTAAGCATGGCAAGATAGCATAACATGGAAACAATTGCATCTAGTCAAGACAAGCAAATATACCACATGTTACCCATCCCAATACACTTGCCTTAACCTCAGGCGACGGATTGGCGGGATGAGGAGGGCACTCCCGGGTTCACACCACCTATACAAAGATGCGACACAATCACAACGTGCCCACAAAACAGTATGCCATTGCCCATCTACCTCGATATCGCAAACTACTCCCGAAAACAAAAAATAGAGAATCTGTCCCCCTGGGACAGCAGACTTCAAACTATCATAACTTTGGATCTAAGACTCCGAATCGATTAAACGAGTACATTCTCGCGTAGCTTAGGAAATTTCCTAACTTTTTCTAAGTATATGGAAAAGCTGATTCGGACTCTAAAGTTGTTTAATCTACAAAACACTACGTTTTGTCCCAGTTACGCCACAGATTTGAACACGTTCGGTAAATCGAGCATAACTTTCAAACGGATGGGCGGAATTGGACGTTCTTTATGTCCACTGGAAGGTATTGAAGTTACCTAAAACTTTCTCAACAGGTGGCCGACCAAATTCCGAGTCTAAGGCCGCTAAAACTCAAACCCTAGTTCGACTGCACAATTTGCCTGAAGCAGAGAACGTGGCAAACTCTAGTTTCCATCTAATATACCCAATCACAGCACCACCACTTGATCTAAAAGCATCCAAATACCCTCTATCATAGAACCTAGACCAACCCCAAGGATTCCCCTAGCCATACCTTCGCCCGACGAACGACGAACGCCGAAATCCTTCCTCCCGGGTTCCCCGATCGTCTTCCTCATGCCGGAACCGCCGGATCTCCTCATCGCGGAGCTTCCCGAGGGAGGGAACATCGGGATGGAAAGGTGAGGAGCTCACCTAGGCCAGCAAGGAGGGTGGAGAGGGGAGGGGAGGAGAGATGGCGCATGGGGGAGGCGGCTAGAGGTGGAGGCGTGTGGGGGAGGTGGGGGAGAGAGGTGGCGGCTAGGGTTTGCAAGTGGGGCGCAGCAAGGGCAGGGGGAGGGCGCCCCAAGCCAGGAAAACCTGGTCTTCCCCTCCCTCATGGGCCCAAATACCTTCCCACTAAAGCCCACAACTCATCCCCTTGGGCCCAAACTCCCCCGGAGAGGCCCAAACTCCCGAAATCGGCCCAGAAACGCAATTAAACTTCATAGCGTAAAGTTTTAACCTCCGATTTCACACTTTATAATATTTTGACATCCCGTAGTGTCACAGCATGATCCAAGTATAACCGTACATCCACAAGTGCTAGAATGGGACAACCTCAACTTATTAAATAATTTGGAACTGGCTTTGCACATTGGTAGGCTGGAGTAGCAAAAGCAATAAACCCTTTTTATGTATGCTTATAAGGGGCTGCCACATGGATTTGTGGGTAAACGCATATTTGGTGCAATGGTGTATGCCTGGCTATGGATTGGGGCTGTTGTTGTTCCATTTGAGCCGCGGGCTCCTGATTACTTTTGCTTCACCATTTATTTGCTTCTATCATAGCCAGGTGTGACACTACGGAAGTACGGTGTGAGTCATTTTCGATGTCGGCATTAAAGAATGACTTTGGTATCATGTTGTTGGGCCTTTTCTGTGAGTTTGGGCCTTTCTGAGGGAAAATTTGGGCCTCCGGGGGGAGTTTGGGCCTAGCGGGAGCTAATTGGGCCTTAGGGGGATTAATTGGGCCATTGGTGGGGGAGTTTTGGGCCCATTTGGGGGGGAGTAACCTGCCAACCCTAGCTAGGGGCGCCCCACCCTCTCCCCTTCTCCCCTACCCACCTAGCCGCCACCCCCTCCATCCCTTTGTGTGCGCCTCCACCCCCTTCCCCTCTCCTCCAAGCCGCACCACCCCCATCCCCTTGCGCCTCCCCTCCCCTCCTCTAGCAGGCCCTAGCATTCTCCTCACACCACTCTCTCCTGGGTTGGAGGCCTTCCATCCATCGGGATCCGGCGAACCCGGTGTTCCCGGCGATTGGAGGAGAGATCGGGTCGCGAGGAGACGTTTGTCGACCGGGTGATCCGTCAAGAAGAGGTAAGGATTTGGGGTCTTGTTCGGGGTGGTCTAGGTGCTGTTAGATGGGTAAATTCATGGCTTAATTTGGTGTTTAGGTGATGTGGTTAGATGGCTTTAGAGGGAATTGCAATGCTATCCCACGTTCTGTCCTCGGGCAGATTGGACGCCCGACCTAGGGCTTGAGTTTTGGCAATTTTAGATGCGTTTCCTGGTCAGCGATATGTTGAGAAAGTTGTAGGTAATTGAATTACATTTAATTGCACACTAAGAACGTTAAATTCCGTCCAGCTGTTAAAAAGTTATGGCTGTTTTACCGAACGTGTTCAAATCTGTGATGTGATTGGGACAGATCGTGTTGATCTGTAGATTAGAAAATTTTAGAAGTCGATTCAGTCTTCGCGAATACTTAGGAAAAGCTAGGAAATTTCCTAAGCTTCGAGAAAATGTACTCGTTTACTTAATTTGGAGTCCTAGAATTCAAGTTATGCTAATTGGAAGCCCGTTGTCCCGTAGGGACAGATCCTCTGTTTTCGGGTTTTAGGGGTTGTTTGCGAAGTTGGGGTAAAGGATCGTTCTTGTACTGTTTTGAGGGCACGTTTTGAGTGTGTGGTACCTATGTGTAGGTGGTGTGACGCCGGGAGTGCCCTCATCCTCTCGCCAATCCGTCGCCCGCGGTTGAAGGCAAGTGTATTGTAGTGGTTGCGGCTTAGGGAGCCGTAATGTTTGATAATGAGATGGTTTACACATGTTTTATGATATGATGCCATGATTGACTCTTGCTTGCGAAATGATGAAAATGGTTTATTATGAGGCTATGCAATGATTAGTTGAGTTTATGTGCAAGTTGTTTATGTTTATGACATATTTGCATACATGGCATGAGAACTGGGCAGGTCGGTGAGAAAGTCATAACTAGCCTGGTAAGGTCGGTGAGAAAGTTATGACTAATCCGGAGAGCCATTGAATAAGACCTACCTCATGATTCCATCCACAATTGTGAATGGAAGCGATGAGTAGGCACCCTCCATCTACGGGATGGAAGGGGAAAGATGGTGCACGCCGACGGGTGTGCACTCGGCAATACCGGTATGTGCTTCGAGGAGACATGTGCATTGCATTGCATACATGGTGATGATAATGAGATGTGTACAATGAGTTTTGAACATGGTTATGATGTTAAGCATGATATATAGAGATATTAGCATTGAACTGTTCGTTTTGTTCCATTGCAATATACTTGCTGAGTGATGAACTCACGCTTGTGTCTTATGTTGTTTTTAGGTACCATGAAACCGGCATGCGGGAAAGGGGTTTAGCTACACTTCTACACGTAGCTCTTCACATATAGACAGTTTTTATCATTTGGAGACATAATAATAAGATTAGTGCCATGAAACTTGGAGTATGGCTTGATTGTGTGCTTAAGTTCATCTTTTGCTTCGTTATAATTTTGGATTGGTTGGATTCATTATTTTATACATAAGATGTTGCCGTATCAATTGTCATTGCTGTTTTAGATGTCTCATGTTATGCTATACATTGCCATATTATTGCTGTTGCTTCAAATCATGGAAAAACAATGGAGATGCTGCCGAAATTTTCGGTTTTAACATTTGCACCTTTGCTGTAATTTACCTTTAATTGTGCCATTTGGATGTTGTGTCTATCATGTTTGGTGACATCTAGGGGATACTAGATGCCGGGGTGTTACACTAGGGTTTCACGTCACCGGGCTGGTGCAAAGCTAGGTTCAGATAATCAAATGGTTTCGTTATGAACTCTTTGCGGCACACCAAAGTAAGTGTGCTAATTTTGCAATGCATAAAGAGAGAACATATCTTGTGGGTAAAGCTGTACAACTCTGCAGAGTCTAAAACTAATCGATTAGCCGTATCCACGGTCATGGATGACTTGGTGAACTGACACTAGTTAGTTATTTTATAAAATTATTTGGTGAGCTTACCCCTACAGGTGATTCAATACTTGACATTCGTTGGCAAGGTTGAATTCAGCTGTTGTGCCTTGTGTTGGTAAAAGTTTGTTTTCAGATACTATTTCATCTATTGGGAATGGACGTCATTTCACTCACGAAGGGCTGTGGGTAATTGTTTTATTTTGCTCATGAAGGGCTGTGAGTCTTTTCTTACATTTATGTTATTCTCACTTATTACTTTTATATTTACATACTTGTTATTTTACTTCCTTTATAAATTTTCGCCTTCAATTTACTATTCAGTACTCACAATTTATTTCAGCTCCAAGCAAAGTAAACCATAGTAGCCTTTCTCTTGATACAGCCTGCATATTTTTAAGTTTGCAAACACTATAAGTCTTGCTGAGTACGCAATGTACTCACCCTTGCTATTATTATTGTTTTTAGACACGAAACCTCGACAATCACTCTGACGCAGGAAAACAGGATTATTAACGATGATTCTTTCTAAGGCTTTACCTTGTTAGTTGCCTGCGGGTTATGTGGCAAACTACAAGACAGTTGTTTATTTTTCTATATTTAGTTGACCTTCTCGGTCATATTGTATCAATACTTCTGCTGTAATAAAATAGGAATCATTTGTATGGTTGTGATTCCAAATTGTGTTTGTGCGTGCTAGCTACTGATCATGGGACTAGCACAATATGCACATTAGAACCTTTCTTTTATGTTACACTATAGCATAAAAGGGAGGGTCTCACAAATGGCTAGCCCTAGGGTTATACCTGCATAGAGAGGCCCGAAGAAGTGTTCCCGTTACTAGTTCCTTCCGGATCATGCATTCCTCGCCTTCCTCGCAACCCGGCTCCTGCCCAAACTTTCCCGATTCTTCTAACCACCTCCAAGGTAGCAACAATGGAGGTGATGCAGGGCTCTGGCTGCTGAGGAGGGAGTGGCTATGGTGGAGAGGGAGGCGACTAAGGGGAGAGGGAGGGAGATGGCGCGGTAATGGACGAGAGAGGAAGGTGCAGGCGCAAGGTAAGGGTGGTTGCTCGATGGAGGTGCCAGGGAAAGTGGGAGGGGCGCCAGGGGGTGGGGGCAAGTTTAGGGTTTGGGGGGAGGGGATCCCCCCTTCAGGCCCAAAATCCTGGCCTGTTGGCCCAGAAACTGGCCCAAACTGAAAAATCCTTCCAAAAATTCAAAAAAATTTCTATTTTTCTCTCTAAAGTTCACCTAAGATATTACAGCTTGTAAAGAAGATTGAGAAAAGGATAAGAGAAGAATTCAATGATATAATAAGAAGCCTCGAGGAAAGGCTCAATACTCAGGACAGACTGCCTGCGGAAGCCCTAGATATATGTGAGCAATTCATCCCCACTGCCCGTAAGAGCAGATGTGTGTTCATCGGTCACATAGATCAACATGAAAACAAATTTCCTGTCTATGACATCAAGATATTAATATATATATATATATATATATATATCTTGAATGCTCCATAGATATAACTGTTGGACACATTAGCTAATTATGTACTGTTGTGTAGGAGGCCATGCGGTGCAATCTCCAAATGAGAGTTACCAATGGTTCCCTTCCTCTTTCACTGCTTGGGGGCTTGCGTATCTAGCCACTAAAGGGGCGATGGTGTACAGTACCCTGGTAGCGCCGGGTTTCATGAAGGTTAATGTGGATGGTGTACATGATAGTTTCAAAATCATCGCGCTACAGATGCTGCCAAATGATGAGATCGTGACATTGGGGGATGCCATTGGCACATTTATCCAGTGGATCAGCAGCGACATCTCCCTGTACGCCCATCCTCCACTGGAAGTACCCCAACTACATGATTCGCCTACTGCACCTGATCAACAGGCCACGAAATCGACTACCGTGCCCCTGCTTCAGAGGACTTTAACTGGTTCCCAACCCACTCATCTCTCGTGAAGACTTCCTACATTAGAAAGAAAGGCAAGGGCAAATCGAAGCAGATCATGAAGGCTCTTGACTATCCGATTGCCACGTTGTCCCGATTATACAAGCTAGGAGAGCCTTTAGTAACGTGAGATATCCAAAAAAACTTTCTATGGCTTGCATTAGATTGCATGCTTGATACATGGAGCAAGCTAACTGTTAGTGTTATGCCCTTGAGGCCGTCATATAGATGATTGTAGCATGACTATGTTTTATGAATAATATGATTATTGGTCCAATGAATGTATATCATTATATTGATCAGCAAGTATGTGACTTGCTTATGAAACTCTTTACTTATTGATATAATTATGAAAGTATCTCTGATCGGACATCATCGTAGAGGACAACGATGAATAGATCAGCACATGTATTGATCGATGATCATGTTTCATAGATCATGGGATATAGAGATATCATCAATACATTGTGAACACATGTTGAAGAACATGGGTTAGATAGACCCACAATGAGACACTACGAGAATGTTACATTCTTATGTGTCATCAGTGTATCTCATACATAGTATATGTATGATCCTTAGACCTGAGATTGTCTTATTTCCTAAATGTGTAATAGTTTACCTTGGGGTTACCAAACACTATTTCCTAACCGAATAGTTATAAAGGTAGCTTTCATGTTTACTATAAAACATGCAGAGGGAAGTGAGCAATCAAGATGAGATTTGCCACTCCAGTGTAACGGAGATATCTATATAGGCCACTTGTGTGATATGATTAAGGAAGTGCATGGCCATGCCGTGATTGAGAAGTCAATCACAACTTATTAACATATCACGGATACGAGAGATGGATTGAATTGTCAAAGGATGACATGCTTCTCGCCTTGAGTTCAATCTTCATATAGTTTGGCAAAGGGATTGTTACATGGATACTTTTGATAGGTTATGTCTGGTTTGATCATGGTGCGTTTGGGAGTTGGCATGCCCTGCAAGGAGCTGCTGCCAACTATTATATTGGATCGAATCCATGTCCAAATGTACGTGAACCTACAGGGTCACACACATAACGGGCTGGGACGCATTAATTCAGATTGGATTCGTAATTAATGGACCTCATGGGCTTAGCGAGCAGATGGGCCCTGGCTACTTAGGGTTTCACCTCATGGCTATATAAGGAGGGGAGGAGGGTGGGCGCAGTGTGACTCCCGTGCGGTTTTGAAGTGACTCACCCAAAACCCTAGCCACCTCCTCTCGCTGCCCCTGCCGAGTGATCCGGTGCTTGCACACCAACGCACGGCGTCCCATCCCTGGACGTGTGGACTGCTGTGGTGACGCTGCTGCGATTGCGGCGTGCGAGGACGATCCGCAGCCGGACGAGGTGAGGACGATCCACGACGAGGCGAGGACGATCCATGACTGCGGCGGGAACGATCCACTACATCGACGTGCGAAGGATTCCACAACTGCGCATCTAGTGGTAATTGATCTATGATCCCCTTCTCGCGAGTAGCTTTCTGGTTATGCGGTAGAAAAATTTAATTTGTGCTAGAGTTGCGTACCGCGTTCCCCAACAATAACAAGCCAATGCAAGAACGTATAATGAGTATCATGGCTTGCTTCAAGCCTAAACATCTATTCAACGAGTCATTAGGGGGCTTCTTCGTGGTTGACTTTTAGGATTTGTTCAATCTCGTCAACCTTGACACCCTCGACACGACGCTCTTGAGATGCTGGACATTGTCAGTGTGTGCAATCACAGTCGACATTTGCATAAATGTCATATATATATAGCTCATTGCTTTTGTATATATAGATCATGATACTCACAATGAAAAGGAACGAACAATCGGTGGGTTTCCTCTACCCACAAATTGTCTCGAAGCAAACAATGGACAAAAATATAAAAGTCGTCGAGGAATACATGGAACAGGCATTGGTGGTTCAAAAAGATAAAGATTTCATACTTTTGCCCCATAACCCAGGGAAGTGCCGCAATACTTGCTATACTTTGGTTTGTACTGTGCACGCAACTCAATTTTGTTAATTAACCATAGCAACATACCTGTGTAGGTTTCATTGGGTTCTAATTGTAATTCATCCAGCCACGAACCGTTATTTACCTTGATTCCTTACAGAGCGGCAGCCATGACTTGAATCCTATCATGAAATTACTAACCAGGTAATCATGTTTCCTCCATAGATAACATGGTCATGTAGGTTGTTCAAGGTGTACATTGTTCCTGGAATGGCTAATGCTAACATTTTGCAATCACGTAGGTCGTTCAAAGTGTACAAGGATGGAGTGAAGCTGCAGCATGATTTTAAGTTTCTTGTATTTGCTATACACAATAATCTTATATCAAACTCTGTAATAAGTTACTACCACCTCTGTTGGGACCCGATTTTACAAATCCGGACCCTCTGTGTATTCAGCACTAGTCCAGGATCACGCTAGTGCACACAGTCTCAACATCGGTAAATATTACAATCATACACATCGATAGTAGTAAAGTACTTTAATTAAAATAACCAAACTGGTTGCTCGACCTTATGGTCAAGTTACAAGAGTACGCCACACAGGGCGAAAACTTATTAAAGGAAATAAACTGCAGCGGAATAAAAGCATCAACGTGGCACCATCCAGTATACACAGGCAACTGACTGGGCTCGCCCCCTAGATAGACGGTTCCTCCTGAAGTTCTTCCTCCAAGGCTGGCATCGCTTCTTCTTCAACTAGTGTTGTATTGTTGCAAGGGGTGAGTACTTGGTACTCAGCAAGTCATGCACAGAATGCAAACTAATATTCTACATGCATGGCTTATTACAAAGGAATGTTTCATGGTTCATTTGCAGTAGAACAGCAATTAACAAGTAGCATAAGTAGATTCGAAAGTGGTAAAAGCAATATATTATCAATAACTTTTCCAGGAGTTAAGGAAACACTTTCCCTTTTCCTAATCCACATTTCCATCAACGTCATCAATAAACCCAACCAAACTTTTCAAGTCCAAGCTGTTTTCATGAAAGTCTAACCCTTGACTGTAATCCCCGAGCAGTGTCCAATACCGTGGACTCGGCTATTCGAACAGGTTGTACACTCTGCAGAGGTTATGCACTTTTACCCACAAGATACAGTCAAACACCACAAAGTCGAGTGATCGTAACAGAGCATTTCAGAGACCGCAAACTATACAAGTGAACCTGTAACACCCCGGCATCTAGTATGCCTGAATGTTACCAAACATAGACTAAACAACATCTAAATACCACAAATAAAGATAAATTAATGCAAAGGTGCAAATGCTAAAACCGAAAATTTTGGCAGCATCTCCTTTGTTTTTCCATGATTCAGAGTAACAACAAAGTACCACAAGTTATATCATAATGGAAAGCATATAAAATAGCAATAACAGGTGACATAGCAACAATATAAGTCCAGGATAAAGCATCCAACCACTTCATGAGCTAAACGAATCAAACAATAAGACCGAGCACACAGTTAAGCGATTCTCCAAGTTTCATGGCATTACTTTTATTATCATGACTCCAAATGATAACACTGTCTAATTTGTGTGGAGCTACGTGTAGATGTGTAGCTAAACCCTTTTTCCCGCATGCCGGTTTCATGGTACCTAAGAAAAACAACATAAACACAAGCGTGAGTTCATCACTCAGCAAGTATATTGCAATGGAACAAGAAAACACATTCCAATACCTTCATCACTACTTTTCATATTCAACATCATAAACATCTCATATTCATAGTGTATGCATCTCATTGACATCATCATATAACATCATCATATAATGCAATGCAATGCAATGCACATGTCTCCTTGAAGCACATACTGGTATTGCCGAGTGCACGCCCGTCGGCGTGCACCCTCTTTCCCCTTCCATCCCGTAGATGGAGGGTGCCTACTCCTCGCTTCCATTCACAACTGTGGATAGAATCACGAGGTAGGTCTTATTCAATGGCGCTCCGGATTAGTCATAACTTTCTCACCGACCTTACCGGACTAGTTATGACTTTCTCACCGACCAGGCCAGTTTTCATGCCATGTATGCAACATATGTCTTAAACATAAACAACTTGCATATAAACTCAACTAATTATTGCATAGCCTCATAATAAACCATTTTTATCATGTCGCAAGCAAGAGTCAATCATGACATCATATCATAAAAACATGTGTAAACCATCTCATATTCAAACATTACGGCTCCCTAAGCCGCAACCGCTACAATACACTTGCCTTTAACCCTTCGGAACGGTGTGGCGAGATGATGATGCCACACCTGGGGTCACACCACCTACAAATACATGTTTTCCACTCAATATCATACCACCCAAGCAAGTACAAAACTCAGAACACAACGATTCTACTCGAAACCCCGAAAACATGAAAAATAAACCAATCTGTCCGTCGGGACAGTGGGCTTCCAACAATCACAACTTGAGTTCTAAGACTCCGAATCGATTAAACGAGTACATCATCGCGAAGCTTAGGAAATTTCCTAGATTTTTCTAAGTATTGGGAAAAGCTGATTCGGCATCTAAAATTGCCTAATCTACATATCAACCCGATCTGTCCCAATCACGTCACAGTTTTGAACACGTTCGGTAAATCAGCCATAACTTTCAAATGGCTGATTGGAATTACACGTTCTTGGTGTCAACTGAAAGGTATTGAAATTATCTACAACTTTCTCAACATACAGCCGACCAGAAAACGCCTCTAAAATTGCGAAATCTTAAGCCCTACATCGGCCGCCCAATCTGCCCGAGACAGAACGTGGGACAGCCCGAGACAGAACGTGGGACAACTTAGCAAACCCCCTAATCTCATCTAGAGGCAGCACCTAAACATGGATCTAAGACATCAAAAACACCACTAATACAGCACCTAATCCACCCCAAGAAAACCACGATTTGTTACCTCTTCTTGAAGAATCGATGACGACGAAAAACTTCTCCTCCTGATCCCGATCTCCCTCCAAACGCTGAATCCGCCGGTTCCTCCCAGTTGCGGAGCTTCCCAACGGCAAAATCATCGGAGGGGAAGGGTGTGGTAGCAAGGAGAGGGTGGATCCCTCCTAGGGCCGGCTAGGAGGTGGAGGAGGCAAGGGGCAAAGGGGAGGCGCAAGGGAGAGGATGGGGGGTGCCGGCTAGGAGGTGGGAGAGGGGATGGGGGCGCATGGACGTAGGGTTTGGGGTGCATGGGCAGTACCTAGATCCTTAGAACAGTACCTAGATCAACCCCAAGGTTTCCCATGGCCATACCTTCGCCCGACGACCGAAAACCCAACGAATCTCCTCGCTCCTCGCTACTCGCTCCAACGGATGGATCTTCGAGGTGCAGGGGTGGGGAGGCTACCCTAGGGCAGCAAGGGGGTGGAGGAGAGGTGGTGGAGAGGTGGGGAGCAAAGGGGGCCAAGGGGGGCGCACGGCCAAAGGGGGGAGAGGAGGTGGGGCGGCTAGGGCCAGGGGGGGTGTGGGGCGCAACAATGGGGGATGGGGGCGCAATAAGGGCAGGGGAACCCCCTTTTACCAGCCCCAAACATGATTCCTAATCCTAAATGGACTCATACTCCATCCCACCAAAGCCCACAACCCCTTCTTTTAGGCCCAAACTCCCCCGGAAAGGCCCAAACTCCTGGAAACGGCCCGAAAACGCAATTAAACCTCCTACCATATGGTTTTAACCTCCAATACCATATTTCATAATGTTTTTGAGCTCAACATTCACTTTTTATAAGGTTACGACACTCCATGGTGTCACATTAGCTTCCATCATAGCCAGGGTTAAACGTCACCAGGCTGGTGCAAAGCTATAATTGAATGATGTAACGGTTATGTATGATCTCTCTGCGGCACACCAAAGGAAGTGTGTTAATTAAGCTTTGTACAAAGAGACGATCATTCCTTACGGGTAAAGCTGTACAACTCTGTAGAGTCTAAAACTAATCGATTAGCCGTATCCATGGTTACAGATAACTTGGTGAGCTGATACTAGTTAGATGGTTTTGTTCGACAAAAGGAACATGTTATTCAAAATTTGATTAAATTCATTTTTTTGATACCATAAAGGAATTTGGTATAATGGTTTTTTTACTCACGAAGGGCTGTGAGTAATTTATCGTTTCTCGCTCACGATGGAACGTGAGTGAGATGTTACTTTATCATTTATTTACTTGTTAATTTAATTATTCGTCAAACTGTCTTAAATTCATTGATGCTTTCAATTTACTATTTAGTCTTATATTTCAAATTCAGTTTTATGCAAATCAACCGTAGAAACCCACTTCTATGCAGCCTGCATATAATCAGGATTTGTAAAAGTCTTGCGAGTACATTTTGTACTCAACTTGCATTATTGATACTTTTCTAGGTGATGAGTCAGAAATGGCAGAAGAAGACTATTTTGACGTAGATTACGGGTTTTCTGACATCATGGGTTTTCTGACCTCTCCCTCCCCGGTGATTCCTCACTTCCTCGCTCGGTGGATCGTCGAACCGGAGATCTCCGGCGATTCGCTGCGGTTCCGAAGGAAGGAGCGGTAGGAAGGAAAGGAAGGCTTCGACGCCGTTCGACTTTCCAAGAAGAGGTAATGACTCGTGGCTCATTTGTGGTGGTCTAGGTGCTTCTAGGTAAGAGGATCCATGTCTAGAATTCTTGTTTAGGTGCTGTTCCTAGATGAGATTAGGGAAATTGCAATGCTGTCCCACGTTCTGTCCTCGGGCAGATTTGCACCCCGACCTAGGGCTTGAGTTTTGGCAATTTTAGAGGTGTTTCCTGATCGGCTGGCTGTTACAGAAGTTGTAGGTAATTCAATTATAATTCTGTGGCCACCAAGAACGCTAAAATCCGTTCAGCCGTTTAAAAGTTATGGCTGTTTTACAAAATGTTGTCAAAACTGTGACATGATTGGGACAGATCGTGTTCAATTGTAGATTATACAACTTTAGAGGCCAAATCAGTCTTCGCAAATACTTAGAAAAAGATGGGAAATTTCCTAAGCTTCGATAAAATATACTCATTTACTTGATTTGGAGTTTTAGAACTCAAGTTATGCTAGTTGGAAGCCCGTTGTCCCGATGGGACAGATTCTCTGTTTTTGGGTTTTAGGAGTGGGTTGCGAGGTCGGTGTAGAAGATCGTTCTTGTTCTGTTTTGGGAGGCTTGTTTTGAGTGTAATGTACCTTTGTGAAGGTGGTGTGACCCCGAGAGTGCCCTCAACCTCTCGCCACTCCGTCGCTCACGGTTGAAGGCAAGTGTATTGGGATGGACTTGGGGTTTTGGGCGAGCAACTAGATGTGTAGCTTTGCTATGATACTATGTGATGCGCTTATTTGCCATGTTGATCCTTGCATGAGTTATGATGTTCATGTTTCGGTTAAAAGATATGCCGTTGTTATATGGAGTTTCCTTTATGCAAATTATATCATGTTGTTATATTGAGTTTCCTTTATGCAAGTTATATCATGTTGTTATATTGAGTTTCCTTTATGCAAGTTATATCATGATGTGGCATATGTGCATTCATAATGGAAGAGGCGACCCATTCTGATGCGGGCCTCTGTGTTCACACGTAGTGAACACGAAAGACCCCATTTTCTCGATCGGGGGCGCAACCAACCGTCATGGTTGTGGCCCCCTGTTTCACACGCGCTATAAATAGAGGTGATAGACCGGCCCATAAACCAACATTCTATGGTGCACATACCCCCTAACAAACCCTAAGAAACCGATCTACTAGCGTGTGGGAGCAACGGGAAGGCGACGACCTCCACTGCCTCCACCATCCTCCTCTCCGTAGACACTGCCTCATCTACCGTGCCACAGGCAATGGCATCATCAAGTTCAGCGAATCCCGGAGGTAACCCTCAGTTCATATGTCTCTAGGTGTTAATCTAGGCATAAGATCCTTAGCTTTTCAACAATGGTATCAGAGCTTGAGTTCGAATGCCTAGATCTAAACCCTAGACGAAGATCCACTTTCGGGTAGACATGCATAGCAAAGAACCCTAGCCCCAAATCAACCAAGAACCAAAAGAACAAGTTCAGATCAAACAAAAGTTTAAGAAAACAAGGGGGGAGAGCCTGTGTGTGCGGGCGTCGCTGTTCCGTCTTGCGTGCGCTAGCAGCCATGTGGCCGAGAGACCAGCGCTGCGCGTGGTGGCGCCGACCTGAGAGCGCCAGACGCGTCTGGCCCGTCAGCGAGCCTCGCCGTGCTCCCCAGCTGCGCCCTCCCGGCGGGCGCCTGGCTCGTGCTCCCAGCTGCGCCCTCGCGCGAGGCGCCACGGCTTCGTCCTCGTGCAGCGCCTCGGGCCCCTCGCCCGCCGGCGCCTCCGCGCGTCTCCCAGCGCCGCCGTATCGGTGACCACGCCGGTCGGTTGTAGCCTCTCGCGCCGAGGCCACGCGCCGCCGCCCGTGCTCCCCCATGGCCTCAGATCCATTTTTTACGGGAGTAGGGTTAGGGTTTGATGGGCAGAAGCCATTTTTTCCGTGTTTTTTCCGTTTCGATCGGACGGCACAAATCAGCCGTGCCTTTGCCTTATCTTACATGGGCCAAGTGTGGCCGAAGGCCCACGCGCGGGGAGGAGCTCTGCTTCAGGCCCAAAGGCGCGCATTGAGACATTTATTTGCGGCCTTTTCGGCCCGAATAGATTAGTAATTTTTTTTGGGTCTAAATTGTTATGCATAATTAGATTAAGTATTAAGTTGAGTTAATATTTTGCTGCTGAATTTAAGTTTTTTTTTATTAAATTTGATCCAACGTGAGAATTTAATTGAAAAATTATATTAAGTCTATTAACTCAATTAGTTCAAGCACTAAGTTAATTAGTTTATTTTCTTCCGCTGCTAAGTTTAAGTTTATTTTTCTGATTAAATTTGATCCAATGTGAGAATTTAATTAGAAAATTGCATTAAGTCTATTCTGTCAGTATGGAAATTTTATCTTCTGACCAACGTCGATGATAAAATTTGCCAAAATTAAGTTTAAACTTTTGTTCTATTCTAATTCTGCCCAACGGTGATTTAGAAGTAGAACAATTTTGATTAAGAGCATGTTTTTAATTGAACCAATGTTGAATTAATTCATGCATTTAATTTAGTATTCTGATTAAATTGTATTTTCTTTCCGAAGGTTCAAATACTTCCAATGTCCTCAGTTTGATCTCTGCTATTGAGCCCCTAAATGGGGGAAATTATCCCTCTTGGAAGGAGAAGATTGAGATGGCGCTTGCTCTCTCAGACATTGATTACGCAATTACGCATGATCATCCCACTAAGCCTCAGCCAATCCCTGATGGTCAATCGGGTGCTGAGAATAATCCATCCATAAGAATGGCATACGACCTTGAGCGTGTGAAGTGGGAAAATTCCAACCGTAAGTGCATGATGGTGATTAAAAATTCCATCATGGAAGGAATAAGAGGTGCCATCCCAGAATGTGCTAGTGCTAAGGAATACCTTAGCAAAGTTCAGAACCAATTCACTGGTTCTACTAAGATGTATGCGAGCTCTCTCATGCAAAAGCTTCCAAATGAGAAGTTCGATGGGCAAAACAACATAAGAGAGCACATTTTGAGAATGAGCAACATAGCTGCCAGACTTAAGACCATGGAAATGGAAATATCAGAAGGGTATTTGGTGCAATTTATCATGAATTCCTTACCCAAGGAATATGAGACTTTTGCAGTCAACTACAACTCCATGAATGAAAAATGGAGTATAGAAAAACTGATGGCTATGAGTGCTCAAGAACAAGAAAGGCTTAGAGCTCAAAGACTTGACCATATCAATCAGATCAAGTCATCTTCAAAGAAAATGAGCAATTTTCAGAGCAAATCTAAGCCTTCTTTTAAGAATAAGGGCAAACCTCACAATAAGAAATTTTCCCTAGACAAGAAGCCTTATGAAGGCAAGGGCAAGGCTCCAGCAGAGGTGGACAAGGATACATGTAGGCATTGCAATCAAAAAGGGCACTACATGAAGGATTGTGTTCAGTTTCTCAAATGGCTGAATAAGAATGGTAAGGATAAGATTACATTCATAGATGAATCCCTATACTTAGATTTTCCCACTCATACATGGTGGATTGACTCAGGTGCAACTGTTCATGTTGCAAATTCTTTGCAGGGATTCCATACGAAGAGGATCCTGAAAAGAGGAGAAATAAGCATTAGAGTCGCCAATGGCATCGAAGTTGAAGTCGAAGCTATTGGAGAACTCCCATTAGAATTAAATAATGGCTTCATTCTTCATTTACATAATGTTTTAGTTGTACCCTCCATGAGGAGGAATTTGATTTTAGTATTCTGTTTAGATGATGATGGCTATTCATGTCATTTTGGGAATAAGAAGTGTTTGATTTTTATTCAATAATATTGATGTTGGTCTTGCCTTCATGCAAGACAAGCTTTATTTAGTTTCCCAAAATAATGATATGAATGTTGTGAATGCCTCTTCATCTGTGACTGAATGTAATAAACGTAAGAGAATATCAAACGAAACGTCTTCGAAATTATGGCACTATCGCTTAGGCCATATTTCGAGGGGAAGGATTGAGAGATTAATCAAAGAAGAAATTCTCCACCCGTTAGACTTCTCAGATTCAGAACATTGCATTGATTGCATTAAGGGCAAATATGCTAAGCAAATTAAGAAAAATGCCAAACGAAGCACAGGAATTTTAGAAATTATTCACACAGATATCTGTGGTCCTTTTCCTGTGAAGTCAGTGGATGGTTTTGATTCATTCATAACATTCACTGATGATTTTTCGCGTTATGGCTATATCTATCCAATCAAAGAACGATCGGAAGCACTAGATAAGTTTAAGATATTTAAAGCTGAAGTTGAAAATCAACATGATTTGAAGATTAAAGTAGTAAGATCAGACCGTGGAGGGGAATATTACGGTAGACATACCCCTTATGGCTAAGTTCCTGGACCTTTTACAAGGTACTTACAGGAAAATGGCATAGTGGCCCAGTATTCAACACCGGGCGAACCTCAGCAAAATGGAGTAGCTGAAAGGTGAAACCGCACCTTAATGGATATGGTGCGAAGTATGATAAGCTACTCCACTTTACCGGTTAATTTATGGATGGAGGCATTAAAAACCGCTGCCCATATTCTTAATCGGGTCCCCAGTAAGTCGGTGCCTAAAACACCATATGAGATATGGACTGGGAGGACGCCCTCTTTAAATTATTTACATGTGTGGGGCTGTCCAGCTGAGGCCAAAGTATTCAATCCAAATATTGGAAAGTTAGATGCTAAGACAGTCAGTTGCCATTTCATTGGCTATCCTGAAAGATCAAAAGGGTACCGTTTCTACTGTCCTGACAGACAGACTAAGTTTGTAGAAACGAGACACGCTGTGTTCTTAGAAGAAGATATGATCAGGGGGAGCATGGTATCCCGAGAAATAAGCCTTGAGGAGAAGCGGGTCTGTGCCCCAACTCCGATGATTCAAGAGCCCATTTTCTCGATACCTGTTGTTGTTGCACCTCCAGTGGTTGCAACATCTGCCGTCGGCTCTCCTAATGCAGCTATTGATATTCATGAGGTTCCTGTTGTCATGGAGCCCCATGAACCTGTTATAGATGCACCTGAAGAGCCACAACAGCCTCCTGTATCGAACAACGAATCTGCTCCAGAACCTCTCAGGAGGTCGCAACGAACAGGAAATCAGCTATTTCTGCTGATTATGAAGTTTATATAAGTGAAGATTTAGAAACAGAGGGTGATCCCACCTCATTTGAAGAAGCCATGAAGAGTCCCCATTCATCTAAGTGGTTCGCAGCCATGGAAGATGAAATGAAGTCCATGAACACGAATAAGGTATGGGACTTAGAGCATCTCCAAGAGCCTTGGTATCCTGCTCTCTATCTGTAAATAATAGCAAACGGCTGAAAAAACAACTCTCCAAAAGAATCGCCATCCTCTTCTGGAAATCTAGCGAGCGGAGAGAGGCTCGCTACATTTGGCGATTCTCTCTCCGCTCGCTATCCCCTCCGGCGCAACCGAAATCTTGTTCGCGCGACCGAGCGGATCATCCTCCGTCGCGAGCACGGAGCGCCGTCCCCTCTCCACTCTCTCGGTCTGGCATCTCCGTCGCGACCTCCACGGAGCGCCGCCGCCATCTCCACTCGCTCTCCCCTCCGCAAGCCACCGGCGGACCCCCAACCTCGACGAGGCATTCAACGGCGGATGTAGCACTGGTAATGCTCCCCCCTGTTTTCTTGTTTGCTCTAGATCTGGCTACATCTTTGTGATTTGTTGGTAAACTCCCCCCGTTTTCTTGTTTCCTCTTGTGCAATCTTCCTCTCTCCATCCGGCTGCGACGTGGATCCAGTAGTGGTAGAGCCTTGGACCTCCAGATCTGCATCCAGGAGCGTTTTCTTGGTAAGTACTCGGCCTACCACCATTTGTCCTCTTCCCGTGTGATTTACAGAAGGATTTGAGTGATGATTTACAAAAGGATTTGAGTGGTGACTTAAAGTAGGATCTTGAAGGGAAGTATTCGAATAACAATTGTTGTTGATGACCTTGCACTCTTCCAATAGCACGTTCACAGAGCGGATATGGTCTCCAACACTTCAAATCCTCTTTCTAACTATGAGATGATGAATGTTCTGCACGTGATATTGGTAGTATGGTCTCCAATACCCTAAACCATACCCTAAATAGAGTGGATTGGTCGCCAACTATGAGATGATGAATGTTCTGTACTCTGAAGACAACTATTGTTATGAATGTTCTTGACTCCATATACCCCATATACCCCATATACCCCATAGACCCCCTTTTACTCTAGTTTAGTAATGAGAGTGGACATCAAATTGGCCATGCCAATTCAAATTGTTGCTGTTAAACTCGGTTTGGAACATGTTTATGTTGCTTGTCCCTGAGTATTTTAGATGTAATGGTCTTTCCTAAAAGAGTTTGTAAATGGACTCTGTAGTATGTCTTTGCATCTTATGACTACACGATGCAGTTCTTTGCTTGTTTTCTATTTTTGCTCATAGCCTTTTAGTGCGTGATGTTTCAATGAAACCGGACTGCCTACCTCTATTTGGTGGTTCTACTTCAAGGTACAGGAATGATAGCAACACTGGAAGAAAAATATGATTATGGTAATTCTGGTGAGAAAGAAAGCTTCTTATATGATGAGACTTGAAAATGAATTGATGTATTGTTTATGCCATCGACCTACAGAATATGTTCTCAAGCACTAGCTGTCAGGCTATTATTTGAAGCAGTGCAGCATATGCTAATGTGAAGACTGCTAGATCTGTACTGTATCTTGCTTATGATTTTACTTTACCCTGTCTTGTGCTTCATGATCCATCACTAATTAAATCTGTATATCCTTCATAGCAATAATGTTTCTCCTGATGGACTTTGGAAAATCAATTTACCGATGAGTGAATTGGGGGCACCAGTAATGGAGAAATTACTTTACCGATTCATAGCACTAGCTGTCAGTCATTCTGTTTGTTTGTTTCCCACATCATATATTGGAGTTGTTCAATGTTAGCAAAATATTTGGTCATGACTTTAGGTACAAGAAACTTTAGGATTTCCATATCACAGTTCAATAGTGCAAACTCTAAATTTCCAGGCGTATATGTAGCCTTGACTGTAGGAGTTCCATATCTGCGGGAAGTTTTCTTGTGCATTTCAATGTTGTGGCAGCAGCAGCAATAGTAAGAAAAACTCCTGTACCAATATTCACTAAAACAGCTATCATTGTCATAAAATGCACAAGATACATCCATAAGCTTTTCGTCTTTACAATTTCTACTCTTCCAAATTAAGCCAATCTCTTTCTAACTGTTTTCCTTTTTCCAGATCACTTATCAGTTCTTCCATTAGAGGGTCTGTTAATTGGAGGGAGCTAATTGATAACAGGCATCAGCTTACAAGGTAATAGGAAGTTCTCAACTGTGGTACCTTTTTTCAGATCACTTATCAGTACATCCATTAGAGGGTCTGTTAATATGCGCTTTTGCTCATTCTGAATGTTTCATATGCACTTCCGATTGTATGGACTAACTGAATGTTTCATATGCATATAGATGGTATGTACTAACTGAATGTTTCATATGTATCATGTTTGCTTTCAGTTGATAAGTCTTAACTCATCTTAGTGTAATATTTACTTGCATATAGATGGATAAAGATTCAAAGAAAGTGAGTGCAGTGCATGCTTGGACAATTAAGTGCATAATGGAAATTGCAAGTGATATTAAGAACATCGTGAACGATAATTTTTCCCCTTGCTCATGCGAGAGTGGAAATGAACTCAATGGACTCTTACTTGGGATCGAAGACGCTGCTCGCCGTCTTGAAGAGCTTGCCATACAATCGGAAGGGTTGGTGGGAACAACCGGTGTTGATCCAGTCGACGAAGAAGAAGGAGACGAGGAGTTGCGCCCGTACGACTATGAGAGCGATGATTCGGATAAAATTTACGATCATCAATTTAGAGAGGATGAAAGTATCGAGTCCAGTGGGTAGTGTTGTTCGTGTTCTACTTTTATGAGACCTACTTGTTGACATCCAGTTAGTAGTATTATTCGTGTTCCCCGTTTTAAGACGTGTCGTACTTTTACATGTGTTGTTATGCATCTTTGTTTAATTCAGTATTGATGCTTACAGTTTGTGCGATATGGATGACTTCTATACTCGTCTGTTGACTGAGGGGGGAAGTGAAATTCGTTGGGATGAAAGCCCAATTGGGGAGCAACCTTCTCTAGTTAACCATTCTACTACCCAATCGAGAGCTCAAAATAAAAGATCAAAGAATTTTTCGGAGAATGAAGATAATATGTTGGTATCGGCATGGCTTAATGTGAGTTTGGATCCGGTGCAAGGGACCCAACAAACTCGTACCACATATTGGAGTAGAATACATGATTACTTCCACGAGAACAAAACTTTCGAGTCGGAGCGTAGTCAGAACTCACTCATGCACCGATGGTCATCTATTCAAGAGCATGTTAACAAGTTTTGCGGATGTTATGACCGCATTGAGCGTAGACGGCAAAGCGGGCTAACAGAGCAGGATAAGGTTAGTCATTCTCATTTTTTTCATTACAGATTTATAAGTGTTGTCCATGTTAATAAGGTACATGTCCTTTTGTAGATTGTCCATGCTAAATCATTGTATCAAGAAGAAGAAGGGCGATTATTTGCATACTTGCATTGCTGGAATATACTACAACACCATCCCAAGTGGACTAGTCATTTATCTCAGAAAAAGCAGAAAACATCGTCCAATGCGTCTCCGGGTAGTTCCAGTCCTGTTAGCTCCAATGCAAGTCATTTTAATGAAGAAGCTGCTACTGCAGATGCTGCTATTGCAGAAGCTGATGTGCTCAGAAGGCCAACTGGTAGGAAGGCAGAGAAAGAGCGGATACGCCGCGGTAAAGCTGCAGTTGAGAGTGGGCCAACAGGTTCACTCTACATGGAAGCATTAGAAAACTTTAGGAAAGAAATGAAAGAAATGGAGCTTATTAAAGAGCAGAAGAAAGAAGAGCGGTACGAACGAGCATTTGCGCAATGTAACATCCTCAAATTTATAAAAGTTTAAAATCAAATATTAAAATGTGAATTAGTTTCTTGTTGAATTCCTTGATTTCTTGTGCATTTGTTGAATTGATTATTGTTTGAAATGCTTATTGGAATTGAGAAAGAAAAGAAAAGAAAAGAGAAAAGAGAAAATGGTAAAATGGTAGAAGTGAAGAATTATCATGGTAAAAATTTTGTATAACCTGGCCAAACCCTAGAAGATATCCCTAGATGGTCAAAAGACCATGTGTATGCATTTATTGATAAAGAAAACAATTAAAAATGATGAATTTTATCTCTGCCCAGTCTCTTGTCAGAATTATGGAGAAAAACGTGGAGCAATCTAGGCCTTGGAATTTTTACCATAAGACCTCAGACACATTATCTTCACCCACAAAAAGTTTCAAAAATTAATAAGTATTTTTGCTATGTTTTAGCATTTATTTTAGGCGAATTTGAAATTCTGCAGAAATCAATAAAAGATTTATGGAGAATTAAATAATAAGAATTTAATGTTGAAATTTTTATGATAGGTCCATTGTTTCGAACCAAACCTTCAGTAAAAATTTCAAAAGTAAATACGTTGATTTAGTCCCTTAATCAATTCAAAAACTAAATTGGATTTTCTGTGCAGTGATTAATGTCAGATTTTTAATTAAATAACTATAGCACTTTTTAACCCCAAAATTTTACTGGAGGTAGATGTCTTAGCCATTAGCTTGGTCAAAAAGTTTCGAAAAATCTGGAGGTGAAGTGGACCGTGAATTAATTGAGTTTCTGCGCTGTCCATGGAAGCAATTGGAAGTTCACTCCTCCCCATCCTGACGTGCGGGCCCACGTGTCCGGTGACCCGTGCGCTGGCACCGCTGCCGACAGGGACCCATAGGGTTCCTAGCCCACGCGTCATGACTACCTTCGCTCCTCCAACGTCAAATGAACCACTGACATGTGGGACCCGACCCCACATGTCAGGGCCTTCTTCTCCCTCAGCTATCTCTCGCTCTCTCTGTTCTCTTGGCAGAACCGACTTGAGCGCCGCCTCCATCCTTGTCGTGACCCCGCCGCATTCTCGCGCGCCCCGAAGGAGCCCTAGTCGGTCACTGCCACGGAGCAACTTGCCCATGCTCTGCCCTGTGCCCTTGACCTTTGGCCGAGCCGAGGGGAGAGCTCCCAGAGACCACCGCCATTCCTTCTACGAGCCAAACCGCCTCCGCGCCTATTTAAGCAAAGAAATAGGAGCGTTAACCCTAGGTGAACTCAAGAAACATACCCATTCACCCTCACGCGCCCGGAACCACCCAGGCCAAAGCCTTCTTCCTCGTCGCCGGCGAAGCCGATTTGGGGGAAACTCCAAATTCGCTCGATTCGGTAAGAGAACGTTCAAATTAATAGTTCCTAAGGTATCCAGGAGTCCTAACGACCCTATTGTGTGCCTTCTTTCAGTCCGGATCGACCCGAGGCGTCCCAGCACCGATCTCCTTCTTGTTAAAATCGCCCGTTGCAAGGTGAGAACCTAGGACGAGACCATTTTCCTTTGGCCGAAGTATGCACTAGCATCCTTGAGCACCCCTAGATGTTTTGCGCATGTTGGTTAAGCCTAGTTTAGCCCGTAGCTTCTTCGCGCCTTGCGCCACCGTGTGTCGCCGCCGTCCACCGCCGAGAGCTCGATTTCCCCTAACACCACCCACAACCGAGCTCTCCCCTAGGTTTCCCTTGGTCCCGTGAAGCCGTAGGGGCGAGCCAAATCCGATCGACGTCGCCGGAGAGCCGCCGGCGAGGTCGACGGCCATCTCCCCTGCGCCGTGTCACTGTCCCGCGGGCCCGGGCGGTCAGCCACCCGTTTGCTGCTCTTAGCCAAGCCAGCAGCGCTGACAAAGCGGGCCCAGTCGCCAGCGACTGCAGCCGAGTTCAAAATCAGCCGCGCAAAACGCTGAAATGCGTTTTCTCTTAGAGAAAACGTATTTTCTCATTTCTTTTGATTTTATTAAACCGAATAGATTCAAATGCTTATAACTTTTTATCTATAACTCCAAATCAAGTGAAACTTGTTTGTAAATTCATCTTAAATCATGTAGTTTCATAATATGTAAAAATATTTGAAACTTGCTTAGCAATTTAAACTTGAATTTAAATTTAAAGAGAGAAGTTTGAATATGTAGCATATAGGATTTTTGCAAATAAAATCCAAATTGAGTGAAATCAACTTTGTTGAAATCTTTAGGTCAAGTACTGTCCAAATATGTAATTAGATTTGGATTTGGAACTAGTTTGTGAAAATTTCATATTAGGACTTTATTTAATGCATATATTTGATATAGTTGCAATAACCTAATCAAAAAGCTTCCAAAATAAATGAAACTTGTTTCTTTGTGCTCATTACACTAATTAGGATCTAATGGTAATATGAAAGTTAAGGTATACCATGTTACTTTTGTTTGACATGTTTGAAGTTACCCTATACCGTGTTTAAAATTAATACAACTAACACCACACTTTGAAAATGAATTTCATTATATTTAACTTTACAATCTTAGCTTCCTGAATTCGTAAATTAGGATGAAGAAATATACAAAGAAGATAGTCATGTTGTATACCCTAAAACTTTAATCCTTAGGACTGTAATTTGATAACTTAGCTAATACATGTAATGATGAAATGATGGTTATCATTGATTGATTTGAGTTGATTTCATTTGAATCCTTCAATTGCTATCTTTGTCGTTTGTGTATTTGCTTCTTTTATCGATATTGAAGTATCTTATTTGCCATATTCTTAATTGACGTATAGACGCTGAGGCTACCGACTACGCTATCGACGACACAGACCCAGCTTACACCGCCGAGGAGCAAGGCAAGCACCCCCTTGATCATTTTGATCCCAGATTTCATAATCAACTAAAATGTGATTAAAAATTTTCCTGCATGCTCATAATTTGATAAAACTATTATTTTGTTACTTGGTAGTTATAACCCAAATTGATGGATTACCTTAATCATATTGACATACGATCCATGATAACCATAGAACTGGTTAAGTTCTTTTAACTGGGTATAATCGTTTATTAACCTGCAAATGCTTAGCACTGCGTTAGGTCAGAGTTGGAAATGTTTACACCCACACATCATTCTTTATGAAATCTTTTTCTGGTTTATTTAAGCGATAAAGGATCTTGGTAGTTTGATAAAAATGAAAATAAAACTACTGTTTTGATGTGGGTGATTATTGGCAATAGCCAGGTTGTACATGTTTTAACGTGTGCGTAGCTAGGTGGAGTTATCGCCCATGTCACTTTAAGGACCGAACGTAGTGTTGCATGATCCAAGTAAACCGTACATCCACAAGTCTGGATCGGGACAGTCTTAACTTATTAAATTATTTGGGAATTAGCTTTGCACATTGGTAGGCGGTTGTAGCACGGGCATTCGGATATAGGTTTGCTCGAGGAGGTGTCATCACCGAGGTGTTGGCATCTGCCGTTGTAACGGTGTACGCGCTGGCTATGAATTGGGGCTGTTGTTGTACCATTTGAGCCGCGGGCTCCTGAATACTATTGCTTCACTGTTTGTTTGCTTCCATCATAGTCAGGGGTAACGTCATTGGGCTAGTGCAAAGTTAAGGTTCAAGTAATCGAACAGTTTCGTTATGAACTCCTCGCGGGCATACCAAAGGAAGTGTGTCTTATAGCTTGCAAAAAGGGAGAACATATCTTGTGGGTAAAGCAGTACAAACTCTGCAGAGTCTAAAACTATTCGAATAGCCGTATCCACGGTCATGGATGACTTGGTTAACCAGCACTAGTTAATTGTTTTCTATTTCCAAAAACTTGTTTAAATGCTTTGGAAATGATTCAATTCTGTATAAATGTCATTTACAGTCATTTTGGACTAGTTAAGACCATGGAGGGTCTTGTTCATTATTTTACTCACAAAGGGCCGTGAGTAAAATGTTATTATCTTTTTATTACTTGTTATCTCAATTACTTATCAAATTGTCTTAAAAGTTTTATTTACGCTTTCCATTACTATTCAGTATTACTTCATTCAAAACTTTCGCTTTATGCAAAACAACCGTAGAAACCCACTTTCTATTTCAGCTGCATATATTCCAGGATTTGCATACACTACAAAGTCTTGCGAGTACCAATGTACTCAACTTGCTTCAACAATGTTTTTAGGTGACGAGCAAGATTATGATAATGATGGGAATGAATATGAGGAACCTGCGAATTTTAGCGACGACTGATCTTTCTAAGTTCATCTCAGCAGTTGCCTGTGGAGTTATGGAATAGTTGGCATACTATGAGACATGGTTTTAATTTCCTGCTACTTTTGGTATTGTAATAACACTTTAAAACTTGTGATGTAATAAAAGTGTATATTCGTGTGGCTGTAATATTCAAATTGTGTTTGTGCGTGCCAGCCACTGATCATGGGAATGGCACAGGACGCACTTAAAGAACCTCATATTTATGTTATTCTTGACATAAAAATGAGGGTCTCCTGATTTAGTATCGAGCCACGCTGCTGTAGGTGAACCTTAGTTAGAATGGTCGTTAAGAGGAAATTAAAATTTTGAATAGACACATTACACTTAGGAAAATAAAACTTGTTATATACATTATTAATTCTTTACTGTTTTGTCTTCTACTCTTTACTTTTGTGCGTTATCGTTGCATCTTGCATTTAATCTGGAATACTAATTCCTTATTAAATGTGCAGATGGAAGGGTATTCGCCATGCTTTCATACCTCTGAGCGTCTGGGAGCAGGGATTGATGGGAGTCTTAGCACGGATGTTAGACTTTGCCTGATTTGAGACACCTCGATACACCGTCTACCAGGCGATGGCGAGTCGATTTCGATAGAGTACATAGCTAGGATTGAGATCCCAGCTAGGACATGATTCGGAGAGGCAGATCGTACTTTTGATGGTCGTGGAGGCTTCGGTGTCTTCAGCGTTGGAGCGATGTTGCTTATATGGCCATCGTTGATTGCGCCACGCTCTTCCAGAGATGGCGATCAAGCACGAGATACTGCTTTGTTGCCGAGGAGACACTAGTTACATAGATCTTAGTACGATTGCCTAATGAGCACTATAGGATCATAGTTGAGTTCCTTCATGCTTCGACCGTTACCATCGTCAGCAAAGATTAGAGTACTATGTAGCACGTAGGAGAGTAGCCTTTTAGAGAACGCCATAGCTCCTTTCGTGGCTATGGGTTTGTTCTCTAGGTCAGCTCTTGGCGGCGATGCTACTTTGTTGCCCGATCCAGGAGGTGCCTGGTACTCGACACCTAGGTGCGCTAGAGCCACTAGACGTTCCTCGACGGGCTAGGATGTCCACAGGAGTTAGTCGTCCCACGTGCATCGCGGGTTAGACTTGGACAGTCGCGCAGGTGTATCTGCGTCCCGTGTGGCCCAGAGTTTACAGGCGTCGTGGTACCTTTCCCGCCACGGTGACTGACTCTACCCCTGCGGATCCTGTTGAGTCTGCTGGCGAGGACGTTGTAGCGCCAGATTTGGAGTAGGTTTACCTTGAGTTGTAGCAGCACATGTGGTCTTGTAGCGTTGAGTTGTGAGGTTGTCATACTTTTGTTGTACATGTTGTTAATATGCAGTTGAATAAAGTGCTGTTACTGTTTATTTCTGTTTGTTTTGGTTCCTTCTCGTGACTTTCTAATGTTTTATTACAATTTCACGATGATGTGATCCCTTGTGTTTATTTATTACAATATAACATAACATAGCAACACACCCCCCTTGTTAATGAATTTCTTTAAGAAAAATAAAATTTTAGGGAATGAAATGTTGCCTATTAACCAATGAGTTTGAGTTTAAATTTTCAGTCTACCAGCTTAAATCATTTAATTACAATACATTATTTTCTCATCTGAATTGAAATTTCAGGATGCCTGTAACCAGATCTCTTCGCGGGATCTTGGAGAGTGAGGCATCGCGAGAGCCTTTTCCTCCTCGCGAAACATTGCCCACTCCAAATAAGAACCTAATCCGATTCACCCTTCTGCAAGGGCTTCATCTTCTCATCAAGTGCCAGATCCACCTAATCCAGATTCAAATCCTAATCAGCAAGGTGGAATTCCGGAGGAGCAATTGCCAGGTCCGCCCACAATGGCGCAAGTTCTTGCAATGATCGAGCAAAACCGTCAAACCCATACACTACTTCTGCAACAATTAGTTCAGAATACTTCCCATCAAGGAGTCCCTGTTGGAGGAAGTGGTGGTGGTGCTCCATCATCAAGGTTGTCTGAGTTTCTGAAGACTCGGCCTCCTACATTCTCTACTGCTGCTGACCCATTGGACGCAGATGACTGGCTGCGAACAATGGAGAGCAAGTTAAACATTGCACAGTGCAATGATCGAGAGAAAGTTCTTTATGCATCTTATCAGTTGGGAGGAGCTGCTGCTTTATGGTGGGAGAACTACCAAGCTATACTTCCAGTGGATCAGATTTCATGGGAGGCCTTCAAGGATACTTTTCGCCGAACCCATATTCCTTCGATCGATGGACATCAAAAGACGGGAATTCCTTGATCTCCGTCAAGGGAATCAGACGGTAATGGAGTATCTTAATCGCTTCAATTACCTTTCCCGCTATGCACCATTAGAAGTTACCCCTGAAGCGCGCAAGTTGGAACGCTTTCGGGATAACTTGAATGAAGAAATCAAGTGTGCATTAGCTGCCATTGATATCAATGACTTCCAAACACTGGTAGACAAGTCTATTCGAGTGGAACATAGCACTCGAGCTGCTTTGGAGTCACGCAAGAGGAAATGGATGGCACAGAAGAATGCTGGTGCAAGCCCATCCAGGCCTCGCCCTGCACCTCAGGGTAATGCGCGACCACCTGCTCCGCCACAGAAGCAAAGGCGTCAAGGTCCTGCCCCTCGACCTCGACAACCTTTGCCTCGTCCGGCAAACCCTACTGGAGCACGTCCTACCGGAGCCTCGACTCAGACTCCGAATGTTACATGCTTCAAGTGCAAGCAGCTTGGACATTATGCCAATAATTGCCCAAGCAAGGGAGTTCCTCAGCGACCCCCTGGTCGTCCTCAAGGAGCTGGAGGACAACAAGCTGGAAAACCTGCACCTGCTCAAGTCGTAAATCAAGGACGTTTACATCATGTGACGGCTGAAGAAGCGACGGAAGCACCAGATGTGGTTCTGGGTATGTTCCCCGTCCAATCTATTCCCACTTTGGTGTTATTTGATTCCGGTGCATCTCATTCCTTTATATCCAAGAAGTTCGTAGAATCACATCAAATCCAAACTGAATCTTTACCCATGTCCATGATAATCTATTCTCCTGGAGCAAAAATAAGAACTACTAAAATGTGTCCTAAGGTTAGCATTGAAATAAATGAAGTTTTATTTTATGCTGATCTTATTCTTATAGAAACCCCAGGATTAGACATCATTCTTGGTATGGATTGGTTAGCTAAGAATAAAGGACAGATAGATTGTGCTAATAGATCCATATCTCTTATTAATCCTGATGGAGATGAAGTGAACTTTAGTTCCACCCAAAATCTTCCCAAATCAAAACCATACTTAAATGCATTGGTAATGGAAAAGATTAAATCCGTTCCTGTAGTTTCCAACTTTCCCGATGTATTTCCAGAAGAATTGCCAGGTTTGCCACCAGATCGTGACTTAGAGTTCATCATTGATCTTATACCTGGTACAGCCCCAATTTCCAAAAGACCTTATCGTATGCCACCAAATGAGTTAGTAGAACTCAAAAAGCAAATTCAAGAACAGTTGGACAAAAAGTTCATTCGACCTAGTACTTCTCCATGGGGTAGCCCAGTTCTCTTCGTTAGTAAAAAGGATGGTAGTCTACGCATGTGTGTGGATTATCGTGCTCTCAATGATGTTACCATCAAAAACAAATATCCTCTACCCCGTATCGATGATCTGTTCGATCAATTAACCGGCGCCCAAATCTTCTCCAAAATCGATCTTAGACATGGCTATTATCAATTGAAAATTCGACCGGAGGATATTCCTAAAACAGCCTTTACCACTCGTTACGGCTTATATGAATATGTCGTAATGTCCTTCGGACTTACAAATGCTCCAGCTAGCTTTATGAGTTTAATGAATAAAGTCTTTATGGAGTATCTCGATAAGTTCGTAGTGGTATTCATAGATGATATCCTCATCTATTCCAAAAATGAAGAAGATCATACCCAACACTTACACTTGGTCCTGGAGAAACTCCGAGAACATAAATTATATGCCAAGTTCGAGAAATGTGAATTTTTGTTGAAAGAAGTTGCATTCCTCGGACATATCCTTCCAAAAGGTGGAATTTCTGTTGATCCCAGCAAAGTTCAAGCAGTCCAAAACTGGGAGCAACCAAAATCTGTTCCTCAAATCCGAAGTTTCCTCGGTTTAGCGGGATATTATCGCCGCTTTATCGAAAACTTCTCCAAAATCGCCAAACCTTTGACTCAGCTCTTGAAGAAAGAAAAGAAATATGAATGGACTCCAGAATGTGAAGCAAGTTTTCTGGAATTGAAGAAACGGTTAACCACAGCCCCAGTGCTGGTGTTACCCGATATCCATAAGAGCTTCGATGTCTATTGCGATGCTTCACGCAATGGTCTTGGTTGCGTGTTGATGCAAGAGATGAAAGTCGTAGCTTATGCTTCTCGTCAGCTTCGACCTCATGAGCTTAATTATCCAACTCATGATCTGGAATTAGCTGCAGTAGTGCATGCCCTCAAAATCTGGCGTCACTATCTTATCGGAAATAAATGTGACATTTACACAGATCATAAGAGCTTAAAATACTTCTTTACTCAGCCAGATCTTAATCTGCGACAAAGGAGATGGCTGGAGCTAATAAAGGATTACGACCTTAGTATTCATTATCATCCTGGTAAAGCTAATGTCGTAGCAGATGCTCTGAGCCGTAAGCTTCATTGTATGACGGTGTCAGTATACACTGATCAATCTGAATTAGTAAAGGAGTTCCAGAAGCTTAATTTGGGAATTGTTGAAAAAGGATTTGTTGCTAGCCTCCAAATGCAACCAAATCTGAAGACCCAAATTAAGATAGCTCAATCTAAAGATGAGGCCATATCCAAAATCCGTGAAGATATGCCACTCGAGGTTGAATCAGGATATTCGGAAAACTCGGATGGTATACTCCAATTCAAGAATCGAATCTATGTTCCTAATGATCCAACAATCAAAAACTTGATCTTAAGTGAAGCTCATGAATCACCTTTATCTATCCATCCTGGTAGCACGAAGATGTATCAAGATCTAAAGCAAGAATATTGGTGGCCCGGCATGAAGAAAGAAATCGCCGAGTATATCGCGAAATGTGATATATGTCAGCGAGTAAAAGCCGAGCATCAACGCCCAGCTGGTCTTCTTCGACCTCTTGAAATTCCTGAATGGAAGTGGGATCATATCTGTATGGATTTCATTATTGGATTGCCAAGAACCAGAAAAGGACATGATTCCATATGGGTTATTGTTGATCGACTGTCTAAAGTTGCTCACTTCGTTCCAGTTAAGACCACTTATCCGAGTCCTAAGCTTGCTGAACTATATCTAGAAAATATTGTTCGTCTTCATGGAGTTCCCAAGACAATTGTGTCCGATCGTGGATCCCAGTTCACGTCTCGTTTCTGGGAAAGTTTGCACACTCTGTTAGGGACAAAGCTGAATTTCAGTACGGCTTATCATCCCCAAACAGACGGACAGACTGAACGGACCAATCAGACCCTGGAGGACATGCTAAGAGCTTGTGTGCTATCTTATGGCATGAATTGGGAGAAAAGCTTACCTTTTGCTGAATTCTCCTATAATAATAGCTTTCAAGCCAGTCTCCAGATGTCTCCTTTTGAAGCACTTTACGGAAGAAAGTGCCGAACCCCTCTCTTTTGGTCTGAAACTGGAGAAAGAAATTTCTTCGGCCCAGACATTATCCAAGAAGCTCAAGAACAAGTTGACATGATTAGGAGTCGACTCAAAGAAGCCCAATCTCGTCAAAAGAGTTACGCCGACAATTGTCGACGTGACTTAAGCTTTGAAGTCGGAGATCATGTCTATCTGAAAGTTTCTCCTCTTCGCGGAGTTCGTCGTTTCCAAATCCGCGGGAAACTAGCCCCTCGATATATTGGACCCTTTCCAATTATCGCAAAGATGGGAGAGATGGCATATAAGTTGGAGCTGCCATCCCATTTGTCTGAAGTTCATAATGTCTTTCATGTCTCCCAACTTAAGAAGTGTCTTCGTGTGCCGACTGATCTCGCAAGTCTCGACGATCTCGATTTACAACCTGATCTATCTTATCAAGAGCGTCCTGTTCGCATTCTTGAAGAAGCCGAGCGGCATACAAGAAACAAGATTCACAGAATGTTGAAGGTTCAATGGAGTAATCATACTGAAGAAGAAGCCACGTGGGAGCGTGAGGATCACCTGATGAAAGAGTTTCCAGACTTCTTTTAGTTTTCCTTAGCCCTCGCAAATCTCGAGGACGAGATTTTTGTAAGGGGGGTAGATCTGTAACATCCTCAAATTTATAAAAGTTTAAAATCAAATATTAAAATGTGAATTAGTTTCTTGTTGAATTCCTTGATTTCTTGTGCATTTGTTGAATTGATTATTGTTTGAAATGCTTATTGGAATTGAGAAAGAAAAGAAAAGAAAAGAGAAAAGAGAAAATGGTAAAATGGTAGAAGTGAAGAATTATCATGGTAAAAATTTTGTATAACCTGGCCAAACCCTAGAAGATATCCCTAGATGGTCAAAAGACCATGTGTATGCATTTATTGATAAAGAAAACAATTAAAAATGATGAATTTTATCTCTGCCCAGTCTCTTGTCAGAATTATGGAGAAAAACGTGGAGCAATCTAGGCCTTGGAATTTTTACCATAAGACCTCAGACACATTATCTTCACCCACAAAAAGTTTCAAAAATTAATAAGTATTTTTGCTATGTTTTAGCATTTATTTTAGGCGAATTTGAAATTCTGCAGAAATCAATAAAAGATTTATGGAGAATTAAATAATAAAAATTTAATGTTGAAATTTTTATGATAGGTCCATTGTTTAGAACCAAACCTTCAGTAAAAATTTCAAAAGTAAATACGTTGATTTAGTCCCTTAATCAATTCAAAAACTAAATTGGATTTTCTGTGCAGTGATTAATGTCAGATTTTTAATTAAATAACTATAGCACTTTTTAACCCCAAAATTTTACTGGAGTTAGATGTCTTAACCATTAGCTTGGTCAAAAAGTTTCGAAAAATCTGGAGGTGAAGTGGACCGTGAATTAATTGAGTTTCTGCGCTGTCCATGGAAGCAATTGGAAGTTCACTCCTCCCCATCCTGACGTGCGGGCCCACGTGTCCGGTGACCCGTGCGCTGGCACCGCTGCCGACAGGGACCCAGAGGGTTCCTAGCCCACGCGTCATGACTACCTTCGCTCCTCCAACGTCAAATGAACCACTGACATGTGGGACCCGACCCCACATGTCAGGGCCTTCTTCTCCCTCAGCTATCTCTCGCTCTCTCTGTTCTCTTGGCAGAACCGACTTGAGTGCCGCCTCCATCCTTGTCGTGACCCCGCCGCATTCTCGCGCGCCCCGAAGGAGCCCTAGTCGGTCACTGCCACGGAGCAACTTGCCCATGCTCTGCCCTGTGCCCTTGACCTTTGGCCGAGCCGAGGGGAGAGCTCCCAGAGACCACCGCCATTCCTTCTCTGAGCCAAACCGCCTCCCGCGCCTATTTAAGCAAAGAAATAGGAGCGTTAACCCTAGGTGAACTCAAGAAACATACCCATTCACCCTCACGCGCCCGGAACCACCCAGGCCAAAGCCTTCTTCCTCGTCGCCGGCGAAGCCGATTTGGGGGAAACTCCAAATTCGCTCGATTCGGTAAGAGAACGTTCAAATTAATAGTTCCTAAGGTATCCAGGAGTCCTAACGACCCTATTGTGTGCCTTCTTTCAGTCCGGATCGACCCGAGGCGTCCCAGCACCGATCTCCTTCTTGTTCCGTCGCCGTTGCACGGTGAGAACCTAGGCCGAGACCATTTTCCTTTGGCCGAAGTATGCACTAGCATCCTTGAGCACCCCTAGATGTTTTGCGCATGTTGGTTAAGCCTAGTTTAGCCCGTAGCTTCTTCGCGCCTTGCGCCACCGTGTGTCGCCGCCGTCCACCGCCGAGAGCTCGATTTCCCCTAACACCACCCACAACCGAGCTCTCCCCTAGGTTTCCCTTGGTCCCGTGAAGCCGTAGGGGCGAGCCAAATCCGATCGACGTCGCCGGAGAGCCGCCGGCGAGGTCGACGGCCATCTCCCCTGCGCCGTGTCACTGTCCCGCGGGCCCGGGCGGTCAGCCACCCGTTTGCTGCTCTTAGCCAAGCCAAGAATACGACAAAGCGGCTCAGCCGCCGATCGCAAATGAGTTCAAAATCAGCCGCGTAAAACGCTGAAATGCGTTTTCTCTTAGAGAAAACGTATTTTCTCATTTCTTTTGATTTTATTAAACCGAATAGATTCAAATGCTTATAACTATTTATCTATAACTCCAAATCAAGTGAAACTTGTTTGTAAATTCATCTTAAATCATGTAGTTTCATAATATGTAAAAATATTTGAAACTTGCTTAGCAATTTAAACTTGAATTTAAATTTAAAGAGAGAAGTTTGAATATGTAGCATATAGGATTTTTGCAAATAAAATCCAAATTGAGTGAAATCAACTTTGTTGAAATCTTTAGGTCAAGTACTGTCCAAATATGTAATTAGATTTGGATTTGGAACTAGTTTGTGAAAATTTCATATTAGGACTTTATTTAATGCATATATTTGATATAGTTGCAATAACCTAATCAAAAAGCTTCCAAAATAAATGAAACTTGTTTCTTTGTGCTCATTACACTAATTAGGATCTAATGGTAATATGAAAGTTAAGGTATACCATGTTACTTTTGTTTGACATGTTTGAAGTTACCCTATACCGTGTTTAAAATTAATACAACTAACACCACACTTTGAAAATGAATTTCATTATATTTAACTTTACAATCTTAGCTTCCTGAATTCGTAAATTAGGATGAAGAAATATACAAAGAAGATAGTCATGTTGTATACCCTAAAACTTTAATCCTTAGGACTGTAATTTGATAACTTAGCTAATACATGTAATGATGAAATGATGGTTATCATTGATTGATTTGAGTTGATTTCATTTGAATCCTTCAATTGCTATCTTTGTCGTTTGTGTATTTGCTTCTTTTATCGATATTGAAGTATCTTATTTGCCATATTCTTAATTGGCGTATAGACGCCGAGGCTACCGACTACGCTATCGATTTAATAATGCACTCCAAATTACACCGCCGAGGAGCAAGGCAAGCACCCCTTGATCATTTTGATCCTGATTTCATAATCAACTAAAATGTGATTAAAAATTTTCTGCATGCTCATAATTTGATAAAACTATTATTTTGTTACTTGGTAGTTATAACCCAAATTGATGGATTACCTTAATCATATTGACATACGATCCATGATAACCATAGAACTGGTTAAGTTCTTTTAGCTCGGGTATAATCGTTTATTAACTTTGCAAATGCTTAGCAACTGCGTTAGGTCGAGTTGGAAATGTTTACACCCACACATCATTCTTTATGAAATCTTTTCTGGTTTATTTAAGCGATAAAGGATACCGGTAGTTTGATAAAATGAAAATAAAACTACTGTTTTGATGTGGGTGATTATTGGCAATAGCCGGTTGTACATGTTTTAACGCATTAATGCGTAGCTAGGTGGAGTTATCGCCCATGTCACTTTAAGGACCGAACGTAGTGTTGCATGATCCAAGTAAACCGTACATCCACAAGTCTTGGATCGACAGTCTTAACTTATTAAATTATTTGGGAATTAGCTTTGCACATTGGTAGGCAGTTGTAGCACGGGCATTCCGGATATAGGTTTGCTCGAGGGAGGTGTCATCACCGAGGTGTTGGCATCTGCCGTTGTAACGGTGTACGCCTGGCTATGAATTGGGGCTGTTGTTGTACCATTTGAGCCGCGGGCTCCTGAATACTATTGCTTCACTGTTTGTTTGCTTCCATCATAGTCAGGGGTAACGTCATTGGGCTAGTGCAAAGTTAAGGTTCAAGTAATCGAACAGTTTCGTTATGAACTCCTCGCGGGCATACCAAAGGAAGTGTGTCTTATAGCTTGCAAAAAGGGAGAACATATCTTGTGGGTAAAGCAGTACAAACTCTGCAGAGTCTAAAACTATTCGAATAGCCGTATCCACGGTCATGGATGACTTGGTTAACCAGCACTAGTTAATTGTTTTCTATTTCCAAAAACTTGTTTAAATGCTTTGGAAATGATTCAATTCTGTATAAATGTCATTTACAGTCATTTTGGACTAGTTAAGACCATGGAGGGTCTTGTTCATTATTTTACTCACAAAGGGCCGTGAGTAGAATGTTATTATCTTTTTATTACTTGTTATCTCAATTACTTATCAAATTGTCTTAAAAGTTTTATTTACGCTTTCCATTACTATTCAGTATTACTTCATTCAAAACTTTCGCTTTATGCAAAACAACCGTAGAAACCCACTTTCTATTTCAGCCTGCATATATTCCAGGATTTGCATACACTACAAAGTCTTGCGAGTACCAATGTACTCAACTTGCTTCAACAATGTTTTTAGGTGACGAGCAAGATTATGATAATGATGGGAATGAATATGAGGAACCTGCGAATTTTAGCGACGACTGATCTTTCTAAGTTCATCTCAGCAGTTGCCTGTGGAGTTATGGAATAGTTGGCATACTATGAGACATGGTTTTAATTTCCTGCTACTTTTGGTATTGTAATAACACTTTAAAACTTGTGATGTAATAAAAGTGTGTATTCGTGTGGCTGTAATATTCAAATTGTGTTTGTGCGTGCCAGCCACTGATCATGGGAATGGCACAGGACGCACTTAAAGAACCTCATATTTATGTTATTTACTGACATAAAAATGAGGGTCTCACACGCAAGAACAGGAGAGGATTGCTCATGAGAAGGAAAAGATTGAGATAAGAAAAAATGAGTTTGAATTGAAGAGAATGGTTGAAGAAGAGAGAATTATGAGCGTTGACACTAGTCACTTGAGTGGGCCACAACAACAATACTACCTCTCCTTACAGAATGACATAATCGCTCGCAGGTGTAATAGGTCCAGCTGATGTATTCACTAATTATTGATGTAATAGGTCCGGTTACATCTAGATGGAATTGGTTATTTTGCTTATCCTTGAGTTAGTGATGGACTTGAAGTTGAGTTGTGATGGACTTGAAGTTGAGTTATGATTATCCTTATTATGATCATTCTGCTTTTGTTTTTCAAAGCTTGGGAGTTGAGTACATCATAGTTGGAATGCATAAACTTGTACATCATAGTTGGAATGCATAAACTGGTACATCATAGTTGGAATGCATAAACTGTTACATCATAGTTGAAGGAAAATAACTAGTACATCATGCGCTCGCCTACATCCCTCCATAATGGCGCCACAAGTGCTCGACTAGATCTTCTTGAAGCTGAGAGTGAGCTTTTCTATTTCTGATCGATTGATGAGTTTGAATAAACTCAGAAAGATCAGGTGTTCTTTCATGTGAGACTGCAACATTTTCTCCCATTGCTTCGTAATTGTAGTCAACTGGACCTCCATCCCGCTCATCTTCAATTATCATGTTATGCATGATGATACATGCTGTCATGATATCCCTAAGCGCTTCTTGATACCAAAAACGAGCTGGTCCACGAACAATTGCAAAACGAGCTTGTAAAACTCCAAATGCTCGTTCCACATCCTTCCTAGCTGCTTCTTGAGCTTCGGCGAAATGTTTTTTCTTATTCCCTTGGGGAGCTGGTATTGTCTTCACAAATGTTGCCCACGAAGGATATATTCCATCTGCAAGATAGTACCCCATTGTATAATTGTGACCGTTCACACTATAATTCACTTCAGGTGCTTGCCCTTCGGCTAGCTTTGCGAAGAGAGGGGATCGGTGAAGAACATTAATATCGTTGTGAGACCCTGGTAAACCAAAAAAAGCATGCCATATCCAAAGATCTTGCGAAGCAACGGCTTCTAGAATGATTGTTGGCTCATGCACATGACCAGTATACATGCCTTGCCATCTTTGCAGGGCAATTTTTCCAATTCCAGTGCATGCAATCTATGCTCCCTAGCATTCCCGGAAAACCTCTTTCCTCACCAATTGCAAGTAATCTAGCAGTGTCATTACCATTTGGAGATCTCAAATACTCATCTCCAAATATTTCAATAATAGCTTTCACAAACCTTCTCAGGCTCTCTATAGCAGTACTTTCTCCAATCCGCACATAATCATCAATAGCATCTGCTGCTACTCCGTAGGCTAGCATCCGAAATGCCGCGGTAACCTTTTGCAAAGAAGATAACCCAAGAATTCCAGCACAATTCCTCTTCTGAATGAAATAGTTATCATGCGCTTCTACAGCATGCAATATGCGAAGAAATAAGGAACGATTCATTCGAAACCTACGCCAAAAAGAAGGTTGAGCCGCGGAGAGGACGATCAGCATAATACACGAAGACATAAACAAGGAATAATTCCAAACCTGCGCCGAAAGAAGGTTGGGCCATAGATAGGAGGATCAGCAAAATAGTCTTCGAACAGTCTAGCATGTCCTTCTTGTCTATTGCGATGAACGACTTGATGGCCAGGAGTAGAACCGCCATGGCGTGGAACATTAACATCCTGATCTTCCATGTGTGCTACGTATCCTGTTGTCAGAAGAAATACGTACTCATTATTTCTCTCAGACTCCTCGTCTTCTGAGAGACATTCCGAGACTAAATTTCGACGACTCATTGAGGTATTGTTGGTAGTGAACAACAAGAAGCGTGCAATACTTCAAACTGCAAATGGGTATGTATATATAGAGAAGAGTAATATAGCCGTTCGAATTTATCCGTTGAAAAATAGCCGTTGCAGCGTTGTCGTTACAATAAATTTCGAATTTTAAACTCCCGCATTGAAAGATAGCCGTTCGAATTTATCCGTTGAAAAATAGCCGTTGCAACGTTGTCGTTACAACAAATTTCGAATTTTAAACTCCCGCATTGAAAGATAGCCGTTCGAATTTACCCGTTAAAAAATAGCCGTTGCAGCGTTGTCGTTACAATAAATTCCGAATTTTAAATCCCCGCATTGAAATATAGCCGTTCGAATTTACCCGTTGAAAAAAAACCGTTGCAGCGTGGTGGTTACACTAGCCGTTATGGCGGTTATGGAATATGATTAAAATATAGGGGAGAGAAAATAGAGAGTGTGATATAGAGAGTGCTGTTGGAGAGGAAGGAGATATAGAGAGTCAAATTTTTGGAGAACTCTCCAAATATGGCTTTTGGAGAGTGAAATTTGGAGTGCTGTTGGAGATGCTCTTAGAAGAAATTCCTAAAGGTGCCAAAACAGTAGGCTGCAAATGGGTCTACAAAACTAAGCGTGACTCCAGAGGGAATCTTAAAAGATTCAAGGCAAGACTTGTGGCAAAAGGATTCACTCAGAGAGAAGGAATCGATTATAATGAGACCTTCTCGCCTGTTTCGACAAAGGATTCTTTTAGAATCATTATGGCGCTTGTAGCACATTATGATTTAGAATTACATCAGATGGATGTTAAGACGGCATTCCTTAACGGAGATCTGTATGAAAATGTATACATGGCTCAACCCAAAGGTTTTGCTGTGGAAGGGAAAGAAAACATGGGATGTCGGCTGAAGAAATCCATTTATGGATTAAAACAAGCGTCTAGACAGTGGTACCTTAAATTTGATGAAACTATAAGAAAGTTCGATTTTAAGGAAAATGAGGAGGACAATTGCATTTATGCTAAGTTTAAGAATGGAAAATTCATTTTCCTAGTCTTGTATGTAGATGATATCCTGCTGGCAAGCAGCGATAAAAATCTACTTCTGGAAACTAAGAGTTTCTTGTCCTCAAATTTTGATATGAAAGATCTCGGTGAAGCATCTTATGTCTTAGGAATTGAGATTTACCGAGATAGAACAAAAGGGGTATTAGGCCTATCGCAAAAGACATACTTAGAAAAGGTTCTTAAGAAATACAGTATGCATGCGTGTAAGGCTTCGCCTGCTCCAATAGTCAAGGGTGATAAGTTTGGGAATTTTCAATGTCTCAGGAACCAATATGAGATCGATCAAATGAAATCGGTTCCATACACTTCAGCCGTCGGAAGTATAATGTATGCTCAAGTATGCACTCGCCCTGACTTAGCATTTGTAACCGGAATGCTTGGCAGATATCAGTCAGATCCAGGAATAGATCACTGGAAAGCAGTTAAGAAGGCCTTGCGGTATTTGCAAGGAACTAAAAGCCTCATGTTAACGCATAGAAAGTCGAGTACCCCGCGAGATTGTGGGTTACTCTGACACAGATTTTGCGGGGTGTGTAGACACTAAAAAATCCACATCAGGTTATGTATTCACCCTTGCAGGGGGAGTTATTTCGTGGAAAAGCTCCAAGCAAACAGTCACTGCATCGTCGACAATGCATGCTGAGTTTGTAGCTTGTTATGAGGCAACCGGGCAGGCACTATGGCTTAAGAAATTCGTACCGGGATTGAGAGTGGTAGACAACATCGAAAGACCACTCACGTTGTACTGTGACAATGAACCAGCAGTATTTTACTCCTATAACAACAAGTCAAGTGGTGCTGCCAAACACATTGACATTAAGTTTTATGTTGTAAAGGAGAAAATCCAGGATCAAACTATAAAGATTGAGCATATAAGTACCAAGCAAATGCTTGCGGATCCGCTAACTAAGGGCTTACCACCACATGTGTTCAGAGAACACGTAGCCGGCATGGGATTATTGGAAAGCCTATGATTCTGGATATAAGGGGTCAAATAAGCAACCATCTCCCACAAAATTAAGTTTGTCTTGAGATAGAAAGGTGTATTATAGTCATTGAGTTCAACAACACGTAACTGGTTGTTGCAACACTTTGGTCTTGATGCACTAATCTATTAAGAAGCAGATTTGGTATTAAGTCAAAGTATTTTAGTCTCGAGATCAAGGGGGAGAATGTTGGGTTGATCTCGCGTCCTGATCGGGGGCGCAACCAACCGTCATGGTTGTGGCCCCCTGTTGCACACGCGCTATAAATAGAGGGGATAGACCGGCCCATAAACCAACGTTCTATGGTGCACATACCCCCTAACAAACCCTGAGAAACCGATCTACTAGCGTGTGGGAGCAACGGGAAGGCGACGACCTCCACTGCCTCCACCGTCCTCCTCTCCGCAGACACTGCTTCATCTACCGCGCCACAGGCAATGGCATCATCAAGTTCAGCGAATCCCGAAGGTAACCCTCAGTTCATCTGTCTCTAGGTGTTAATCTAGGCATAAGATCCTTAGCTTTTCAACACCAAGATGTTCTCTAAGTAAAGCAACCGCGCGCGAGATTTCTGTTGTCTGTGTTGTATTTCAAATATTCTTCCTCATTCAAAAGCCTCTAAAAACATAAAATAAAAACCCAGAGATGAATATAAATTGCTATTTGTATTATAAAAATTTACTGTATTCGCAGCATATAATAATTATAAACCGACAGACTCCATGGTACATAAATCCTATATCCAGCGCTCTTTGGTCTCATCTCAGCATCATCGTGTGTAATGCGTTGAATGAAATGACCAACAAACATGTATTCCGTTAGTTCACCTCCTTTGAATTGATTTAACCACGTCTTCTCCATTTGCAATGCAGTTGTAATCCGCTAATAGAACCAACATCTCTCTAGAAAACAAAATTTACTGATAGTATTACTATATGAATAAAATGAATTCACTATTGCAATCATAATGAAAATATTACTCTCATAATGAAAATATTGTACTGTCTATAAACTCGATATTTGCTACAAATTATTGACAATAAACAATCGAACAAATTACCATAAACCAGAAATAAAAGTACTCGCTGTATTATTGGAAATTTTCTAAAAATATTTGACATACCTGTTGGTCAGTGTTGCCGGGAAGCTGCTCTCTCAACTGCTTCACTAGCTCGGTCGGACCACACACATCGGGATGAAACCCTGGAATGATATCATGCTCGATCGATGGCGGCGACAATACTATCAATCTTCGACTGTTTTCATGTATAAAATAACAATGTTTACGAATAAAGAAATACTTCAGCCTTATTACTGACATAAATAAAATAAATCAATATGATATACCTTGTTTGATTGCCTCATCATTGGCATTGGCATCCTGTGTTGCGGGAAAGGGTGTCGATGCCGATACATATATGCAGGCATCATGCTCGCGCGCATGGCTCCGGTTGTATAGGCAAGTAAACACAAGGATCTGGATTTGGAAGGCTTAGAACAACATTGCCTTCTTCTTGTAGTGGCTCATCCACCACTGCAGCACTCCTATATTATTCTCTTTGCGGGTCCTTCATTTTGAGGTTTTCACCAGAAGACGCCAATATTGTATGAATCATATGAACAACATCATTCTGTGCTTTCTCGATTCTACGTTGGGCCTTGTTGATCTGCATGATCGCCCTAGATGATTCGTCATCAAAATTTTTTAGCACTTCAATGGCCGCCTGCTGCTTGTGCTTACTGATTGATCGGGAGGAGTCACCCAGTAGAGCATGTAGGCTAGGGAACTGTGGTGCGCGCGATCAGAGTGGCATTACGTAAATCCTCTTGCAGATTATCATGAGAGCCACGCCGGTCGAGTACGTAACATGTGATATCCCAGCTTTTGAACTGAACATTCAATATCCAACGGTATTGTAAGTTTTAACAGTACAAAACAATACAAATTAAACAGACAATTTAATTTATGAAAAAAGCACTCACATTGAGGTTGCCAAATGTCTCTTTTGCCATTTTCATCTAACATCTTGTAGCCCCCAAAATCTTGTCGATGAGTGCCGTCAAGAAATAATTAAGCAGATCGTGGCGTCCCAAAAGCCTCGATGCATGCTATGAACACACCTCAGATTATCCAGATAGTACATCTGATGGAGTAAATTAGAGTCATCAGATTTGTATATTACTATGCACACAGTAAGAAAAATTACTATGTCTGCCATTTCATATACAACATATTTACAATCTATTATTACTTACAATTAAAAAGATAGCACAACCGCTAATTGATTTAATGGATATATATGTCCTCCTTAATTCTTCTTCCAGTTGCGAACAGCAAGCCTGAGAGTCTTCGGCAACAGCCTTGCACCAGTCAAACCCACCAAAATCATCGATATCTTTTGTCAATAATGCGTCCTAGCTTCCCGGTGATGTGGTTACTAGTACCCGAGAATAACAACTTATTGAACACAATTAGGAAGAAACATCTGATGGTCAGGACGTGCACCCAACATGCACGTGAATTCACCATTCCCAACTAATCTTTGCGAAATTATGTTGGAGGATTCGTGGGTCTACTTCGACCAACGAATGTGCAGATCATCGAGATTTAACCATGGGCGTGGGCTAATCATCACTCACATTAAGGCACTTCTTCTTTCCTAGTATTCGCCAAAGGCACTTCTCTCAAACTAATTAAAACTATAGATGTTTTCATTTTGCTCCTCTAAAAAAGCTGACTTCTTCTTACATATTAAAAGCTGCTAGTGCCTTCCAAAATAGATATGGCTTTACTCTCACAAATAGATATGGCTTTAATTAGTCAATTTATAGTATACACTTTGGCCATTGATTTTTAAGTACTTTTGATAAAAAAAATCTACCAATATTAGTTTCGTATATATGACCAATCTAAATATTTTTTTAAACCACCTGCATGCACCAACCCTAAAACGCCATCTATTCCCAACCAAAGATACTAGCAATCACTAAAAGATACTCCCTCTAATTTGATAATAGATATCGTTTTGGATATAGTGATGGTCAAACTTCTAAAACTTTGACTATCGATATATTTTTAAATATTTAAATTGGATATATAAAAATTATATGTGCAGACTTGTCTCGAGAAGTACTTTCGTAATATTATAATTTTATTGGGTTTTATAAATATATTATAATAAAAATTAGCGGTCAAAGTTGTGTTTTGAAGACCGTGTCGATGTCCAAAACAACATCTATTATCAAACTGGAGGGAGTACTATAACCACCAATCAGGGGCCGGATTAGTCGGCTCTTTAACTCCACAAGCAGCCAAAAGCCCAAAACAGTGGGCGCCTGGAAGAAAGTAATCAAGCATATCACTTTCGTTGGTGCTGATGACCCACGTACGTACAGTCGTGCCGGTGCACGCTGTGCTGGCATTATTAATTAATTGATTGACGCTGTGCTGGCATTATTAATTAATTGATTGATATCGACCACTAGAATATACAGTGGACTAGTGGTGTATTCAGCTGTTGTCGGAATGTCGGCAGTGCAAAAGGAACAGACGGCTCCACCTGACGGGGCTCTGGCACCCGGCCAACAAAAACCCCGTGGGTTTGGTTTGAGAGGTTTATTTTCCACTAGGATTTATATAGATTCTGATTAGAATCGTAACAACGCTATAGGAAGCAGACCCCACCTGGCTGGGCTCTGGCACCCGGCCAACAAAAACCCGAATTTTTTTTTAAATATTTTTTTTTTTAAAAAAAAATAATTGCGGTTTTAATACATGGAACTAAAAATTACAAAATTAACACCTATTCACTAAACCGCTCGGCGACTACCATATTTTCGCCAAACCGCTCGGTGAGTACCCCATTTTCGCCGCACCGTACGGCGACAATAGCCTAATTACGCAGTTGACAGTCGGCCGGATAGTTTAGGCTATTATCGCCGTACCGTACGGCGACAACACCTATTTTCGCCTAACCGTACAGCGACAATGAATTTTCACCATACACTACAGGAAAAGCACCTATTGTCCACGGCCAAATTTATGGTAGACAGCCAAAGTAACCCGTCGACCCTAATTAACTTAAGCTCGACGGCCTAAAGAATGGCCCTCTACCCTAACCGCAAAAAAGTGCGGGAAACCTGTGTTTTGCATTAGGGTCGACAGCCCACATATATGCCGTCCACCATAATTTAGGGTGGACGGCCCACATGACCGTCGATCATAATAGAGCACTAGAGTGGACGGCATTCGTGCGGCCGTCGACCATAAAGGGATATTAGGGTGGACGGCATTCGTGCGCCCGTCGACCTTAAGCACTAGGGTGGACAGCCTACGTGGCCGTCGACCATAAGGGCTTTTGCCAATACTCCCGAGCCCAACCTGGTCAATCCATCATCCCCATTGCTATCCATCCGCCCAGCCCGCCCCTTCGCGTCGGTGGCGGCCGCCACCTCCCCACCGCCAGCCTCCCCGCCGCCGCCTCGCTTCCCCGAGGCTCGCCACCTCCCCACCGCCGCTTCACCGGGCCGCCCCTGCTTCCCTGGCCGAGGCTCGCCACCTCCCAGCCGCCTCCTACCGCCGCCTCCTCGCTTCCTCGAGGCTCGCCGCCCATAGGGGTCGCCGCCGCCGTCCCTAGGGCCGCCGCCGCCGCCGATCGCTGCCGTCGCCTCCCTAAGGGTCGCCGGCCGAGGACCGCCGCCCTTCCTCCCAGAGGGCACCACCGTTACCAGCCCGCCCGCCGCCCGCTTGATGGCCGGCCACGCTGCCAGTTGATCCTCCGCCCGCTGGTGACTCGACCGACCCCGTCCACTCCTCTGTGGTCTTGCTGAGGTCCCAATCTGGCTAGGGTCGACGGTTTTACAAACCTAAAGGTACAAAAAAAACATTGATATGTAGTACTTTCATACTTTCTTTACAGCTGCAACTAGTGTCGACGGCTTTAGAAACCGTCGAAGAACAGCCAAAAAAACATTGCTAATTGCTTTATTGAAAATTAATTAGTGGTATGTATTACAAGTCTTAGGGTTTGTCTGTTAAGGAGATGTGTACTAAACAAAACTACTAAGGTAAAAGGATTAGTATTAGGGTTCATTTGTATGGAGAAATAGTTGCACTAACTATCCAACAGGAATAACCATTGGTCATGGTACATTAGAGAAATATGTGGATACTGGATAACTTTAATCTCTACATTTGGTCATGAAGTTCTCTAATTCTATGATCAGATTATTAATCATCTATTAGTTCTTCAATTAAATAAGACTAGGTCTTAACAAACTGATTAATATCAACTTGATTAATATCAAGTCTTATTTATCTAGACTTACTTTAGATAAATAAGACTTGGTCTTAACAAACTGAAAAGACATGTGCTAGTGGACATATTAAAACATATGTATATGCTGTGTTAATGGACATATATGTGTGTATGATGTGTTAATGGATATATATGTGTATGTATATGTGCTAGTGGATATATTCCAACAATTTTCTATATATGTGTTGTTGATATTACACTGTTAATTGTCTTCTGTCTGCTGAGTGGATGTCCTAGTTTTAGGGGAGGTGCTGCCGAAATTTTTAATAAGTTTGGTAACATCCTAGTTGTGCATGCTTGTGCATGTTTAGTCCTTTTTCTCACATCTTCCAATCGAAATCCAAACATGGATAGTGCATCATCCAAACAAATCTGAATTGATGGTTCATGTTACATTCATAAACCCTTTGCATGCATTCATGGTTCATGTTACATTCTTTCAGCCCATTATGGAAAATTCACGGAGATGGATGTATGATGGTTGGAATAAGAATGGATGGCACTCCGTCGAGTGGAAGGAGGGCACGAAAGATTTTATCTGTCAGGCTTTTGGGTCGACGCCTGTGTCGGACATGGTAGAAGTGAGATGCCCGTGCGCTTTCTGTGGTAATAGCCTGCAGAGATGTCGAGCAGAAATGGAGATGCATCTTTGTAAGAATGGCTTCAAAGCAAATTATTATAGATGGGTTGATCATTGCGAAAGTGTGCGAGGTGGACCATCTAGTTCTGTTAGAGTACAACCCTCCAATATTGTCGAAGGTTACGATGAAATTGACAGAATGGAAGAGATGATGGACAACATTGGTCAGGGGTTAGATATCCCACAAGAGGAAGTGCCTACCCCACTTGCAACAGATTTCATAAAGCTTTTGAAGGCTGCTTCAGAGCCGTTGCATGAGAAAACAAACGTGACGCTCCTTGCAGCTGTAGCACGTCTTATCGCAATTAAGTCAAAGCATAATTTCCCGACCAAATGCTACAATGACTTGGTGAAGCTTATTTGTAGCCTTCTCCCCGAAGACCACAAAATGCCACGAAACTTGTATGATTCGAAGAAAATTCTAAGTGGTCTAGGAATGCCGCACGAGAAAATAAATTATTGTCCTCAATATTGCATAATCTTCTGGAAGGAGCACGCAAAAAAGACCCACTGCGATCGCTGTGGAGAGTCTAGGTATGTTGAAGTTACCGACAAAGATGGTAACACCAAATGCATTTAAGGTGGCCAAGAAAACGTTGCATTACTTTCCAATGACTCAACGTTTGCAGCGGTTGTTTATGTCGGAAGAGACAACGAAGCATATGAGGTGGCACAAAGAAGGAAAACGTGTGAAAGAAGGTGTCATGGTTCATCCATCCGATGGTGAAGCTTGGAAGTACTTTGATGAAATGAATCATGATTTTGCAAGAGATCCAAGAAATGTGCGTATTGGTCTCGCAACAGATGGGTTCACACCCTTCAGCATGAGTGCACAATCATATTCATGTTGGCCTGTATTCACCATTCCGTATAACCTCCCTCCGGAACGTTGCATGAAAGAGGAATATATGTTCCTTTCTCTGATCATACCAGGGCCTAGCCATCCTGGGAAGCACTTGGATTTGTTGATGCAACCACTCATAGCTGAGCTAAGAGAGTTGTGGACAAACGGTGTCTTGACATATGATAGCTCAACAAAGCAGAATTTCAGGATGCGTGCTGCTTACATGTGGTCCATTCATGATTTCCCGGCATATGGTATGTTCTCAGGTTGGAGCACTCATGGGAGATTGTCTTGCCCCATATGCATGGATGACACAGGTGCTTTTCAATTGCAGAATGGTGGCAAAACATGTTTCTTCGATTGTCACCGACGGTTCTTATCTTCAAGCCACCCATCCAGGAGACAAACAAATGCATTCCGTAAAGGAAAGGTGATAAAAGAAGGTCCACCGAAACGTTTGCGGGTCATTGACATCATTGCTAGGTAGAATAATCTCATAGACACTCCTAACGGTTATGAAGGTTACGGTGAGCAACACCATTGGACTCACAAGTGCAGTATTTATAGTCTCCCTTATGCAAAGGACTTGAAACTGCCTCATAACCTTGATCTGATGCATCAGGAGAGAAATATGAGTGAGTCCATCTTCAGCACGAACTTCGACATACCTGATAGAACCAAAGATAATGTCAAAGCCCGGTTAGATTGTGCCTTGATATGCGACAGACCTGCCTTGAATATGAGCGATACATCCACAAAAAAACCTAAAGCTAAATATTGTTTAACACCCTCACAAAGAAAGGAGGTTCTTCGTTGGATCCAAAAAGAGGTGAAGTTTCCTGATGGTTATGCTGCCAACATTAGGCGCGGTGTGAGTCTTGCTCAAGGGAAGATAAATGGAATGAAAAGTCATGACTACCACATATTTATTGAGTGGTTAGCTCCTGTGGCTTATCGTGGATATGTAGATGAGGACATATGGAGAGCATTGGCTGAGCTTAGCTTCTTCTATAGACAACTTTGTGCTAAAGAGATCAGTGAGTCCAGAATGGCAGAGTTGGAGAAGGAAATAGTGTTGCTAATTACTAAGCTTGAGAAAATATATGTTCCTGGGTTCTTTAACGTGATGCAACATCTTTTGGTACATCTACCTTATGAAGCAAAGGTTGGAGGCCCTGTGCAGTACAGATGGATGTATCCCGTGGAACGTATATTAAAGAGTATCAGAGCAAAGGTTAAAAATAAGGCACGTGTCGAAGGATCCATTGCGGCAGCATGCCTACTTCAGGAGGTTTCATACTTCACGAGTAAGTACTTCGCGCCAACCAACAATGTCAATGCTTACAAGCCCAGGTATAAGAAAGTGTGTAAAAGAAAAGTATCAAGCATAAAGGTATTTTGGATACAAGGCAAATCTATAGGGAGAAGTACATTACGTGAATTAGAACCGGATGAGAGGGTTCGTGTACAATTATATATCTACACCAATATGGAAGAAATGGATGGGTACATCGAGTAAGTTTATTTGTCAATGTTATGCGTTGTATATCATTGTATACTAGCTATATTTAAAACTTAAATCATTCTCTTTGTAGGCAATTTATCCAACAGGAATGGAAAAGGCAAGGCGAACCTACTCAAAAACAAATCGAGAACCTGAAAGAAAGGGGTCGTGGACCAGGGCATCCGAATTTCTTAACTTGGTTCTTCTATCACGTAAATATATGAACCTATCATAATTTTTATTGATTAATGACGTAAGTATAATATGTTATTCTTAACTTAGGTTAAACCAATTTGCAGTGTCACAAGCATGCTGGTGTGCACAATGATCTTCGACAGATGTCAAAATCATGCAACCGTACGGTCAAAGTGCATGGGTGTTATGATGTGCATGGGTATCGTTTTCGCTCTAGAGCGTCAGAGTTGGCACGTCCAAATTTGACGACAGTAAATAGTGGGGTCGTGAGTTATGTTCAAGACAGTAATGGCAATGATATAGAATATTATGGGATTATTGAAGAGATAATTTTGACACTACGGTATGGTGTGACATTATAAAATGTGAAATTAGAGAATAAAACCTTTCGGCTTGAGGTTTACTCGCGTTTTTGGGCCTTTTGAAGTGTTGTGACACCACGGAGCGTCGTAACCTTATAAAAGGTGCATGATGAGGTCAAAAACATATTGAAATATGATATGGGAGGTTAAAACCATAAGGTATGGAGGTTAATAGCGTTGTCGGGCCGTTTTCGGGGTTTTGGGCCTTCCCGGGGGAGTTTGGGCCTTAAAGAGGGGGTTGTGGGCTTTGGTGGGATGGAGTGGGAATCCATTTAGGATTAGGAAAGGGGCTTAGGGCTGGTGAAAGGGGGGTTTCCCTGCCCTTTTGGGTGTCCTCCCCCTGCCCCTTGCGCCCCCAAGTGCCCTAGCCGCCTCCCACACCTCCCCACCTCCTCCTTGGGCGCCTCCACCTCCCCCAAGCCTCTCCCCTTGTGCCACCACCCTCTCCACCACCTCTCCACCTCCCTTGCTGCGCCTAGGTGAGTTCTTGACCTCACCACCTCGAAGATCCATCCATTGGAGCGCTCCGCGACGAGGAGATCCGGTGGATTTGGAAGCAAGGAAGGGGATCGTGCGAACCGGGAGGAGATCTATTGGGTTTTCGTGCGTCGGGCAAAGATATGTCCATGGAAATCCTTGGGGTTGATCTAGGTACTGTTCTAAGGGTGTTTATCAAGTTTTTAGATCAATTGGTGGTGCTGGAATTGAGTAATTTGGATTAGATCTAGATGTTGCCACGTTCTGTTTTTGGGACAGCATGAGCAGTTGACCTAGGGTTTGCGTTTTCGTCAATTTAGAATCCGGATCTGTCCGTACCGATGTTGAAGAAGTTGTAGATAATTTCATTATCTTTCAGTGGGTATAAAGCACGTTAATTTCCGCCCAGCCGTTTGAAAGTTATGGCTGTTTTACCGAGCGTGATAAATTCTGTGACGTAATTGGAACAGATCACGGTAATATGTAGATTAAACAACTTTAGAGTCCGAATCAGTCTTTCCATATACCTAGAGAAAGTTGGGAAATTTCCTAAGCTACGCGAGGATGTACTCGTTTAATTGATTCGGAGTCCCAGAACTCAAGTTATGCCTTTTGCAAGGCTGCTGTCCCGATGGGACAGAACCTCTGTTTTTAGGTTTTGCGAGTAGTTGGCAATGTCGGGGTAGATGAGGGTTTACGTACTGTTTTGTGGACATGATTGTGAGCATGTGGTACCTATGTGCAGGTGGTGCAACCCCGGGAGTGCCCTCTACTTCCCGCCAATCCATTGCCCGTGGTTGAGGCAAGTGTGTTGTGATGGATAGCGATTTGTAGGTTGCTTGTTGAGAATAGATGGAATTGACTACATGATATATGATCACTTGCCATGCTTTTATGATTGCCAATGATATGATGAGCATGTTTAATATGTTATGATGCCATGTGTTAATATGTGAGTTAAATATGATGTTGGCATAAATGCATACATGGCATGTTACATGGTTCGGGCGGTGAGAAAGTCATAACTAGTCCGGGAAGGTCGGTGAGAAAGTTATGACTAATCCGGAAAGCCAATGAGTAAGTCCTACATCGTGATTCCATTCACCGCGGTGAACGGAAGCGAGGAGTAGGCACCCTCCATCTTCGGGATGGAAGGGGGGAGAGGGTGCACACCGACGGATGTGTACTCAACCATACCGGTATGAGTTTCCAAGGAGACATGAGCATTGCATTACATTGCATACATAATGATGAAGATATTGTTAAGTGTTCATGAATGAGATGATATATATGATGGGAGATGTTATTGCCATGATATTGTTCTTGTTGTCCATTGCAATATGCTTGCTGAGTTTCGAACTCACGCTTGTGTTTTCTTGTTATTTTAGGTACCATGAGAACAGCATGCGGGGAAGGGAAATAGTCACACGCCCACAAGTAGCTTCACCATATTGATTCCACAAGTCATTCTATTAGTTTGATAATAAATTACGTGTGATGATTATGGCTTTAAGGTTTAGCTTTGCTATATGAGAGTTTTATTGTTCGTTTGACCCTTGGAGACATTATGTGTTTGAAACTAGACTTATATTGTTGCTAAGTCATTAATTATTGCTGTTTTTAGTTGTCTCTCATAATCCATACATTGCTATACTGTTGTTGCTCCTTTAATTCATGTTAAAACAAAGGAGATGCTGCCGAAATTTCGGTTTTTAGCATATGTACCTTTGCTGGAATTTATGGTAACTTGTGGTATTTAGATGTTGTTTAGCTTATGTTTGGTAGCATTCAGGCATATTAAATGCCGGGGTGTTACAATAATAGAGGTTGTCTTTGATGGAAGTAACGATCTCTTAGTGGTTCTTTTTCGTTGCAAATGGTTTCATCCTACCTATGGGGTGCGACGGACTCCAGAACTAGGCCTAGTCGAAATTAACCATATGAAACTGTATACAGGGAATGAAGAGTTTATTCTCCCTAACCAGGTCGAGCAAGTGTACTACTTATCTTATGCGTGCCCTAAGTACAAGTCTTGGTGGGTTGTTTACAAAGTAAGACCTCCTGGTACATTAACATTCTCCTCAGATGATGATAACGAGAATGTACTTGAACAAACCATTGACGTGCCATTTCAAGAAGAAGGTTTGCCAGGACATCTTTCCATAGATATCGGGATAGGACTTGACAATCTTTTTGTTCTAGTCGACAACGATGAGACAAATGATATGAACCAGGGTGATTAGTTGAAACATGTATGTAACAAACAGTAAGCAAGTTTTCTCATCATTTTTTGTTATGAATTTTGTAATTATATTTGTAACATCCCAAAAATTGCTTTTAATATATTTAATGTGTCTTTGGGATTATTTGGAATTTTTGGAGTTAATTTAGATTCAAACCTTATTGAAGTAATCGTATTAAATAAAGCTCATGCATTTTCGAATAAGAAAAAAATCTAAAATTTTGTTGATAATTAAGACAATTGGTAGACGAGAGTGTTCGCTTCAAATATTTTTTTGAAAAACATGCTTTATAACGTAAGTCGTTGATTTTTCAAAAGTCTGAACAGGTGTCTGATTCACTAAAAGATTTTTAGCGAGAAATCTATACGTCGAAAAATCACGAAACCAACTTTGTTAGGTTCCCAGCAGTTCCTAGTATTTTAGAGGAATTTTTCAGATTTTTAGAACCTCCCTGTTATTTTTTTTTCTTCCTAAACCTCATTTTGAGAGCGTGTACGCGTGTGTGAGTATATATATATATATTTATGTTGGTGTGTGTACATGTACATTTGCCGTGTGGGTACATAATAGCCCAGCCGTTTCCTGTTTTCACTGAATGCTCTCCTCACCGTTTCGTTTTTTTTTTGGGTGCACAAATCCTTGCCTGTCATTTTCACGTAATTGCTTTCCTCCTTTAGCCATTCATTTTCCAACGTCCTTGCATGCACACATGCACATGTGAATTATATACATGCATACGTCTCCACTTCTAGCCGTTTTCTCTGCTATGCATGAACGCCTACATTATTCCAGCCGTTCCCATTTTCATTCCAGGCGAGTGGGCATTCAGGAGTTGTGCTGCCGTTTCCCATTTGCATGCACTAGTGGTATTCGATCCCACAGGAAGCACTCCAACGCCAAACCATTCCTTTTCACTTCTAGTCTCATTTGCCAGAACACTTCAAACTTTTCACTTCTAGCACTACGTGAAATCTTTCCATGCCCATTTAGTCCAGCCACTTCTAGTATCTAGTGAGTTCCTTTTTGGTTTGCTATTCCTCCGTCGCCGGCGAAGAGCGCCCTGAGTGCCCGACCGATCATTGCCGACGCCGACTCCTGGTCTGACGTCGTCGTTGCAATCTCATCGTCGCCGCCGCCGTCTACGTTACCGCCAGCACACTCTCCGACCTCGCGTTTTCTGCGTTGCACGGTATATTTGTTCCTCATTTTCTTTCACGCGCGCTCTGTATTTGTCGACCAGTCGAGTTAGTCTATATGTGCCTGTGCGGGTAGATATGTTTGGTCGAGTCGTGCGTAGAATTGTTCGGCTATTATGCAGGTTTATAATAATATTTCAGGCCGCATGCGTGTATATATTTACCTTGGCGTTTTGTAGTGTTGGCGATAAGTTGTTAGTTCAGTCCGCGTATTTTCTCGTGTATAATGTACATGTGCATATTTACGTTCATATTAGATTGATTCGGTACTTGTAGATATGTTTATACTTGGTTGCATGCAGGTATAATTTTAAGACACTGTATATATATACATGTATATGTTGGTTGTAAGTGTGTATATGTGGTGTATGTGCGCATATCCTTGCTGAAAGGAACTCCATGTGCTAGAATCCGAACGTGTAGCAATTCAAATTAAGTGATCCAAAGGCGAATCTGTGTGTGGCCACAAGAAGTATACATGTATACAAGATGAACAAAGTGCCATCTTTGGAGGACTAGAAACGGTTGTTGTATGTGTTAATTTCAGGATTTGCGGATTTTGTCTTTTTCGGTACAAATTCGTTCTAAGTCCGAATGGTATGCGACAAATTTTGTTAATTAGTAAAAATTAAGACCTTTCTACAGTAATTTTTATGAAATTTTATGAATAAATTTACACTGTTAAATTATTCGATGAAACTCCAAACAAACTAATTTTGAATCTTAAAAACTATACGTCCAAAAATTCCAAAATAAATTTTATAAATCTTAGAAAATGCTAAAATATTTATCTAGAAATTTGCATGGGTGTTATAAACTAGTTTGGTTTGTAGCATTGTTTTCGAATGTGTGTTTGTACCTTGTTTTGCGTGTTTATCTGGTTCTTTATCTGTTACGCGTAGACGTTGAACTGTACGAGAGTGCGGGAATCGAAGACCAAGCTCAAGCCCTAGATCAAGATCAGCACTGCTTTGAAGGCAAGTTGTGCTTTGACCATATTGCTCCTAGTTTTTGAAATGTATTTTGATTTAAATTATGCATGCTATGTTGATTAAAATGAATAATTTAATTTGGGCTAATTAGTTAATCAACCAGTTGTTAGTTCCATCCTTGTTAATATTATTTGTATGCCATATGTTCCATTGTCACCTTAAGTTGGGATTAAACTGTTGGATGATATGATTGTGCCAACACGGGAGGCTAGACCGTGACTAGTTGCTTAGCTATGCTTGCGCGAAATATATTTCAAATAGCAAAATAATATTGACTAATGACAAATTGAATGATTTTGGAAGTTATGTGTGATCTTGTCACGTGATGATGTGAAGTGTAGGTACCTTTGTGGTTCTACATGGTAGCGATATTATTGTTGGCATGTGTTGCACAATAATGGAACAGGGTGGGAAAAGATTTAACTGGGGCAAGTGGTACGAGGCTTTATGCCGGAGTGGGCCTTTATGGCACAGATTTTGAGATAACAGCCTTTGCGGCAATGGGATGAGTGATGTGAGACAATTCGGGTCGTGGTTTGTGAGAAGGATGTCTTGCCCTGGCGATTAAGGACTTCACCTTGCAAGCCTTTGAACTGGGCCTTACGTGACAACCACATGACCGAGTGGGACAGTCCTAGTTTAGTAGGATTCAAATCTTACCTTTGATACCTCAGGGTGACTACGTCGGGTAATCAGTGTGGGGAGCGCACTGCGTTACGGCTTGGTACCCTATCCAACGGTATGTCGGTCCTATACTTTGTCTCTGCTGAGAGAAGGGATAGTGTATGGCAACCGGAGAGGGTCATAGGTGGAGATTGAGGTTTCCGAAAAGCTTTGTTATGATCACTCATTCGCATACTCTTGTATGGCGATTCACGGCTGACGTGGTGAGTTGATTATATCTTGTGGGAAAAGTGTACAACCTCTGCAGAGTGTGTCAAAACTATTCGAATAGCCGAGTCCACGGTACTGGACAAAGCTCGGGGATTACAGTCAAGGGATAGATTTTCCAAAACAAAATGTGGAAATGGGTGGCTGTATGCCAAAGATAATTGCTAAAGTGATTTAGGGCTTTGTGCCAAATGGTTTGAAAAGAGATTGATAACTTATTATATAATATGGTATTTCTGCTTTTGAATCTATTAAGATTATTTGATAGAGGCAAAATGTTGCTTTTCTGCAAAATAACCATTCAGCCTGTCGTTTGGAATAAGCCATGCATATAGTTATTAGACTTGCATTCTGTGCATGACTTGCTGAGTGCTTTATGTACTCACCCCTTGCAACAAACAAATCACCAGTGAGCAGAAGTCTACAACATCGAAGAAGAAGAAGTTCCGTGAGAAGGCGATTATCTAGGAGTCGAACTCGCCGCTTGCCTGTGGCGTATTGATGGGATTCACCGGTGTTCTTCATTCCGCTGCGGTTTATTCTCTTTTGTTGTTGTAAGCCCTGCGTGGCAGACTATTTGTAAGGTGACCTTAAGGTCTTGTAACCAGTTTATTTAATAATTGAAGTACTTTATTAATTATTTCCGCTGTGTATGATTGTGGTACTTCATCCCTGTTATTACTGTGTGCACTAGCGTGATCCTGGACTAGTGCAGAATACACAGAGGGTTCGGATTTGCAGATTCGGGTCCCGACAGAGGTGGTATCAGAGCCATACTGACTGTAGGTCTTGACCCTAGATAGATTGGTCGTCTTTAGGAGCTTCAAAATTATTTTCTAAAGAGAAAATTAAACTTGAAAGAATAATGAGTTCTTGACTTATCTTATTCTTCTATTCTCTCCTCTTTGCTGAAACTTCTATCCTTCCCTTCGGTTTAAATGGAAATCTTACCTGAGTCGTTCCAACTAGTTAACGATGTTTCACACTTAAGAAGAAAGTACTGGATGCCGCTGTCAACCCTAAAGATCATGAAGCGAAGGATCGTCAAGCTCGAAGAGAAATAGATCGGTGAAGTCTTCCCGAAGCTCGAAGAACCAGTGCTTTAGTAGTTAGTTGAGACTCATGTGTGAGAGTTGCGTCTATTAAGATAGGAGGATCACCCTTTTTGCCGATAGATTATTGTGTGCTTAGGGTAATTTGGTTTTTCATTGTTTACTGGGTGTGCAGTATGCGTTGCATAGCTTTTAGGCTTCTGTAAGCAACCTTACCAAGTTATTAATAGTTGTTTGTATAAGTTTTTGAGTTAAACCTGTTCTCCCGCACTAGGATTCTTGGGTACTTATCTATGCTTTTCTCTCTTGCCTATTAACCTTGGTCAGTCAACAGATGGAAAATTGTCTCAGTGTCAGCTTTGGCAGTGTTTTCGAAGTAGTCCAAGACAGTTCAGTTGTTATCGATAGCATTGTTCCACCGGTTGAGGATTCAACAGTATGTTCTCAGTGCAAATTTGCGATGTTCGTAGAAACCAAGCCAACCATTTTTGAAGAATAACCCCAAGATCATGTTGAAGAAGTGTCTGGTGTGCCAGAAAGCATACCCTATCGAAGCCAATTGAGCTGCAAAAGGATCTTATCAAGAAGGAGCAACCAGTCAATTTTTGTATGTTATCCGCGCTTGACCACTGGCAGTCTCATCAAGTGTGTAGTTGTTTGCAAGTGCAGAAGGCCTAGAAGGTCGAGTCTCCCCGAACCAATTCCATAGTTAGCCTCGAATCTCGGGGACGAGATTCTGTTAAGGGGGGAGGTTTGTAACATCCCAAAAATTGCTTTTAATATATTTAATGTGTCTTTGGGATTATTTGGAATTTTTGGAGTTAATTTAGATTCAAACCTTATTGAAGTAATCGTATTAAATAAAGCTCATGCATTTTCGAATAAGAAAAAAATCTAAAATTTTGTTGATAATTAAGACAATTGGTAGACGAGAGTGTTCGCTTCAAATATTTTTTTGAAAAACATGCTTTATAACGTAAGTCGTTGATTTTTCAAAAGTCTGAACAGGTGTCTGATTCACTAAAAGATTTTTAGCGAGAAATCTATACGTCGAAAAATCACGAAACCAACTTTGTTAGGTTCCCAGCAGTTCCTAGTATTTTAGAGGAATTTTTCAGATTTTTAGAACCTCCCTGTTATTTTTTTTCTTCCTAAACCTCATTTTGAGAGCGTGTACGCGTGTGTGAGTATATATATATATATTTATGTTGGTGTGTGTACATGTACATTTGCCGTGTGGGTACATAATAGCCCAAATTGCTTTCCTCGCTTTTCACCGAATGCTCTCCTCACTGCTTCGCTTTTTTTTTTTGGGTGCACAAATCCTTGCTGTCATTTTCACGTAATTGCTTTCCTCCTTTAGCCATTCATTTTCCAACGTCCTTGCATGCACACATGCACATGTGAATTATATACATGCATACGTCTCCACTTCTAGCCGTTTTCCGCTATGCATGAACGCCTACATTATTCCAGCCGTTCCCATTTTCATTCCAGGCGAGTGGGCATTCAGGAGTTGTGCTGCCGTTTCCCATTTGCATGCACTAGTGGTATTCGATCCCACAGGAAGCACTCCAACGCCAAACCATTCCTTTTCACTTCTAGTCTCATTTGCCAGAACACTTCAAACTTTTCACTTCTAGCACTACGTGAAATCTTTCCATGCCCATTTAGTCCAGCCACTTCTAGTATCTAGTGAGTTCCTTTTTGGTTTGCTATTCCTCCGTCGCCGGCGAAGAGCGCTCCGGTGAGTGCCCGACCGACCGATGTCGACGCCGACTCCTGGTCTGACGTCGTCGTTGCAATCTCATCGTCGCCGCCGCCGTCTACGTTACCGCCAGCACACTCTCCGACCTCGCGTTTTCTGCGTTGCACGGTATATTTGTTCCTCATTTTCTTTCACGCTCTGTATTTGTCGACCAGTCGAGTTAGTCTATATGTGCCTGTGCGGGTAGATATGTTTGGTCGAGTCGTGCGTAGAATTGTTCGGCTATTATGCAGGTTTATAATAATATTTCAGGCCGCATGCGTGTATATATTTACCTTGGCGTTTTGTAGTGTTGGCGATAAGTTGTTAGTTCAGTCCGCGTATTTTCTCGTGTATAATGTACATGTGCATATTTACGTTCATATTAGATTGATTCGGTACTTGTAGATATGTTTATACTTGGTTGCATGCAGGTATAATTTTCTGTACACCTGTATATATATACATGTATATGTTGGTTGTAAGTGTGTATATGTGGTGTATGTGCGCATATCCTTCTTTGAAAGGAACTCCATGTGCTAGAATCGAACGTGTAGCAATTCAAATTAAGTGATCCAAAGGCGAATCTGTGTGGCCACAAGAAGTATACATGTATACAAGATGAACAAAGTGCCATCTTTGGAGGACTAGAAAGCGGTTGTTGTATGTGTTAATTTCAGGATTTGCGGATTTTGTCTTTTTCGGTACAAATTCGTTCTAAGTCCGAATGGTATGCGACAAATTTTGTTAATTAGTAAAAATTAAGACCTTTCTACAGTAATTTTTATGAAATTTTATGAATAAATTTACACTTTGTTAAATTATTCATGAAAGTCCAAACATACGAATTTTGTATCTTTTAAACTATACGTCCAAAAATTCCAAAATAAATTTTATAAATCTTAGAAAATGCTAAAATATTTATCTAGAAATTTGCATGGGTGTTATAAACTAGTTTGGTTTGTAGCATTGTTTTCGAATGTGTGTTTGTACCTTGTTTTGCGTGTTTATACGGTTCTTTATCTCATTACGCGTAGACGTTGAACTGCATTTAGAGTGCGGGAATCGAAGACCAAGCTCAAGCCCTAGATCAAGATCAGCACTGCTTTGAAGGCAAGTTGTGCTTTGACCATATTGCTCCTAGTTTTTGAAATGTATTTTGATTTAAATTATGCATGCTATGTTGATTAAAATGAATAATTTAATTTGGGCTAATTAGTTAATCAACCAGTTGTTAGTTCCATCCTTGTTAATATTATTTGTATGCCATATGTTCCATTGTCACCTTAAGTTGGGATTAAACTGTTGGATGATATGATTGTGCCAACACGGAGGCTAGACCGTGACTAGTTGCTTAGCTATGCTTGCGCCGAAATATATTTCAAATAGCAAAATAATATTGACTAATGACAAATTGAATGATTTTGGAAGTTATGTGTGATCTTGTCACGTGATGATGTGAAGTGTAGGTACCTTTGTGGTTCTACATGGTAGCGATATTATTGTTGGCATGTGTTGCACAATAATGGAACAGGGTGGGAAAAGATTTAACTGGGGCAAGTGGTACGAGGCTTTATGCCGTGGGCCTTTATGGCACAGATTTTGAGATAACAGCCTTTGCGGCAATGGGATGAGTGATGTGAGACAATTCGGGTCGGGGTTTGTGAGAAGGATGTCTTGCCCTGGCGCTAAGGACTTCACCTTGCAAGCCTTTGAACTGGCCTTACGTACAACCACATGACCGGAGTGGGACAGTCCTAGTTTAGTAGGATTCTCAAATCTTACCTTTGATACTCAGGGTGACATTACGTCGGGTAATCAGGTGTGGGGAGCGCACTGTTACGGCTTGGTACCCTATCCAACGGTATGTCGGTCCTATACTTTGTCTCGCTGAGAGAAGGGATAGTGTATGGCAACCGGAGAGGGTCATAGGTGGAGATTGAGGTTTCAAAAGCTTTGTTATGATCACTCATTCGCATACTCTTGTATGGCGATTCACTACCGACGTGGTGAGTTGATTATATCTTGTGGGAAAAGTGTACAACCTCTGCAGAGTGTGTCAAAACTATTCGAATAGCCGAGTCCACTGTGATCGACAAAGCTCGGGATTACAAATAAGGGATAGATTTTCCAAAACAAAATGTGGAAATGGGTGGTGTATGCCAAAGATAATTGCTAAAGTGATTTAGGGCTTTGTGCCAAATGGTTTGAAAAGAGATTGATAACTTATTATATAATATGGTATTTCGCTTTTGAATCTATTAAGATTATTTGATAGAGGCAAAATGTTGCTTTTCCGCAAAATAACCATTCACTGCTGCTTTGGAATAAGCCATGCATATAGTTATTAGACTTGCATTCTGTGCATGACTTCTTTGAGTGCTTTATGTACTCACCCCTTGCAACAAACAAATCACCAAGGAGCGTAAGTCTACAACATCGAAGAAGAAGAAGTTCCGTGAGAAGGCGATTATCTAGGAGTCGAACCACATCGGTTGCTGTGGCGTATTGATGGGATTCACCGGTGTTCTTCATTCCGCTGCGGTTTATTCTCTTTTGTTGTTGTAAGCCCTGCGTGGCAGACTATTTGTAAGGTGACCTTAAGGTCTTGTAACCAGTTTATTTAATAATTGAAGTACTTTATTAATTATTTCATTGTGTATGATTGTGGTACTTCATCCTGTTATTACTTGTGTGCACTAGCGTGATCCTGGACTAGTGCGTAATACACAGAGGGTTCGGATTTGCAGATTCGGGTCCCGACAGAGGTGGTATCAGAGCCATACTGACTGTAGGTCTTGACCCTAGATAGATTGGTCGTCTTTAGGAGCTTCAAAATTATTTTCTAAAGAGAAAATTAAACTTGAAAGAATAATGAGTTCTTGACTTATCTTATTCTTCTATTCTCTCCTCTTTGCTGAAACTTCTATCCTTCCCTTCGGTTTAAATGGAAATCTTACCTGAGTCGTTCCAACTAGTTAACGATGTTTCACACTTAAGAAGAAAGTACTGGATGCCGCTGTCAACCCTGAAGATCATGAAGCGAGGGATCGTCAAGCTCGAAGAGAAATAGATCGGTGAAGTCTTCCCGAAGCTCAAAGAACCAGTGCTTTAGTAGTTAGTTGAGACTCATGTGTGAGAGTTGCGTCTATTAAGATAGGAGGATCACCCTTTTTGCCGATAGATTATTGTGTGCTTAGGGTAATTTGGTTTTTCATTGTTTACTGGGTGTGCAGTATGCGTTGCATAGCTTTTAGGCTTCTGTAAGCAACCTTACCAAGTTATTAATAGTTGTTTGTATAAGTTTTTGAGTTAAACCTGTTCTCCCCGCACTAGGATTCTTGGGTACTTATCTATGCTTTTCTCTCTTGCCTATTAACCTTGGTCAGTCAACAGATGGAAAATTGTCTCAGTGTCAGCTTTGGCAGTGTTTTCGAAGTAGTCCAAGACAGTTCAGTTGTTATCGATAGCATTGTTCCACCGGTTGAGGATTCAACAGTATGTTCTCAGTGCAAATTTGCGATGTTCGTAGAAACCAAGCCAACCATTTTTGAAGAATAACCCCAAGATCATGTTGAAGAAGTGTCTGGTGTGCCAGAAAGCATACCCTATCGAAGCCAATTGAGCTGCAAAAGGATCTTATCAAGAAGGAGCAACCAGTCAATTTTTGGATGTTATCCGGCGTTTGACCCTGAAGCAGTCTCATCAAGTGTGTAGTTGTTTGCAAGTGCAGAAGGCCTAGAAGGTCGAGTCTCCCCGAACCAATTCCATAGTTAGCCTCGAATCTCGGGGACGAGATTCTGTTAAGGGGGGAGGTTTGTAACATCCCAAAAATTGCTTTTAATATATTTAATGTGTCTTTGGGATTATTTGGAATTTTTGGAGTTAATTTAGATTCAAACCTTATTGAAGTAATCGTATTAAATAAAGCTCATGCATTTTCGAATAAGAAAAAAATCTAAAATTTTGTTGATAATTAAGACAATTGGTAGACGAGAGTGTTCGCTTCAAATATTTTTTTGAAAAACATGCTTTATAACGTAAGTCGTTGATTTTTCAAAAGTCTCGAGCAGTGTCCGATTCACTAAAAGATTTTTAGCGAGAAATCTATACGTCGAAAAATCACGAAACCAACTTTGTTAGGTTCCCAGTTCCTAGTATTTTAGAGGAATTTTTCAGATTTTTAGAACCTCCTCATATTTTTTTTTTTTTTTTTCTTCCTAAACCTCATTTTGAGAGCGTGTACGCGTGTGTGAGTATATATATATATATTTATGTTGGTGTGTGTACATGTACATTTGCCGTGTGGGTACATAATAGCCCACCAAGCTTCCTGCTTTCACCGAATGCTCTCTCACTGCTTTCGTTTTTTTTTTGGGTGCACAAATCCTTGCCTGTCATTTTCACGTAATTGCTTTCCTCCTTTAGCCATTCATTTTCCAACGCCCTTGCATGCACACATGCACATGTGAATTATATACATGCATACGTCTCCACTTCTAGCCGTTTTCTGCTATGCATGAACGCCTACATTATTCCAGCCGTTCCCATTTTCATTCCAGGCGAGTGGGCATTCAGGAGTTGTGCTGCCGTTTCCCATTTGCATGCACTAGTGGTATTCGATCCCACAGGAAGCACTCCAACGCCAAACCATTCCTTTTCACTTCTAGTCTCATTTGCCAGAACACTTCAAACTTTTCACTTCTAGCACTACGTGAAATCTTTCCATGCCCATTTAGTCCAGCCACTTCTAGTATCTAGTGAGTTCCTTTTTGGTTTGCTATTCCTCCGTCGCCGGCGAAGAGCGCTCCGGTGAGTGCCCGACCGACCGCTGTCGACGCCGACTCCTGGTCTGACGTCGTCGTTGCAATCTCATCGTCGCCGCCGCCGTCTACGTTACCGCCAGCACACTCTCCGACCTCGCGTTTTCTGCGTTGCACGGTATATTTGTTCCTCATTTTCTTTCACGCGCGCTCTGTATTTGTCGACCAGTCGAGTTAGTCTATATGTGCCTGTGCGGGTAGATATGTTTGGTCGAGTCGTGCGTAGAATTGTTCGGCTATTATGCAGGTTTATAATAATATTTCAGGCCGCATGCGTGTATATATTTACCTTGGCGTTTTGTAGTGTTGGCGATAAGTTGTTAGTTCAGTCCGCGTATTTTCTCGTGTATAATGTACATGTGCATATTTACGTTCATATTAGATTGATTCGGTACTTGTAGATATGTTTATACTTGGTTGCATGCAGGTATAATTTTCTCAGACACTGTATATATATACATGTATATGTTGGTTGTAAGTGTGTATATGTGGTGTATGTGCGCATATCCTTGCTGAAAGGAACTCCATGTGCTAGAATCCGAACGTGTAGCAATTCAAATTAAGTGATCCAAAGGCGAATCTGTGTGTGGCCACAAGAAGTATACATGTATACAAGATGAACAAAGGCCATCTTTGGAGGACTAGAAACGGTTGTTGTATGTGTTAATTTCAGGATTTATGGATTTTGTCTTTTTCGTACAAATTCGTTCTAAGTCCGAATGGTATGCGACAAATTTTGTTAATTAGTAAAAATTAAGACCTTTCTACAGTAATTTTTATGAAATTTTATGAATAAATTTACACTGTTAAATTATTCATGAAAGTCCAAACATACTAATTTTGTATCTTTTAAACTATACGTCCAAAAATTCCAAAATAAATTTTATAAATCTTAGAAAATGCTAAAATATTTATCTAGAAATTTGCATGGGTGTTATAAACTAGTTTGGTTTGTAGCATTGTTTTCGAATGTGTGTTTGTACCTTGTTTTGCGTGTTTATCTGGTTCTTTATCATACGCGTGAGACGTTGAACTGCACGAGAGAGTGCGGGAATCGAAGACCAAGCTCAAGCCCTAGATCAAGATCAGCAGCTGTTTGAAGGCAAGTTGTGCTTTGACCATATTGCTCCTAGTTTTTGAAATGTATTTTGATTTAAATTATGCATGCTATGTTGATTAAAATGAATAATTTAATTTGGGCTAATTAGTTAATCAACCAGTTGTTAGTTCCATCCTTGTTAATATTATTTGTATGCCATATGTTCCATTGTCACCTTAAGTTGGGATTAAACTGTTGGATGATATGATTGTGCCAACACGGGAGGCTAGACAGTGACTAGTTGCTTAGCTATGCTTGCAGAAATATATTTCAAATAGCAAAATAATATTGACTAATGACAAATTGAATGATTTTGGAAGTTATGTGTGATCTTGTCACGTGATGATGTGAAGTGTAGGTACCTTTGTGGTTCTACATGGTAATCGATATTATTGTTGGCATGTGTTGCACAATAATGGAACAGGGTGGGAAAAGATTTAATCTGGGGCAAGTGGTACGAGGCTTTATGCCGGTGGGCCTTTATGGCACAGATTTTGAGATAACAGCCTTTGCGGCAATGGGATGAGTGATGTGAGACAATTCGGTCGTGGTTTGTGAGAAGGATGTCTTGCCCTGGCGATTAAGGACTTCACCTTGCAAGCCTTTGAACTGGGCCTTACGTACAACCACATGATCGAGTGGGACAGTCCTAGTTTAGTAGGATTCGAAATCTTACCTTTGATACTCAGGGTGACAGCTTACGCTGGTAATGTGTGGGGGAGCTGCACTGCTACGGCTTGGTACCCTATCCAACGGTATGTCGGTCCTATACTTTGTCTCTGCGAGAGAAGGGATAGTGTATGGCAACCGGAGAGGGTCATAGGTGGAGATTGAGGTTTCCAAAAGCTTTGTTATGATCACTCATTCGCATACTCTTGTATGGCGATTCACTACCGACGTGGTGAGTTGATTATATCTTGTGGGAAAAGTGTACAACCTCTGCAGAGTGTGTCAAAACTATTCGAATAGCCGAGTCCACTGTGATCGGACAAAGCTCGGGATTACAATCAAGGGATAGATTTTCCAAAACAAAATGTGGAAATGGGTGGTCAGTATGCCAAAGATAATTGCTAAAGTGATTTAGGGCTTTGTGCCAAATGGTTTGAAAAGAGATTGATAACTTATTATATAATATGGTATTTCTGCTTTTGAATCTATTAAGATTATTTGATAGAGGCAAAATGTTGCTTTTCTCGCAAAATAACCATTCAAATGTCGCTTGGAATAAGCCATGCATATAGTTATTAGACTTGCATTCGTGCATGACTTGGTCGAGTGCTTTATGTACTCACCCCTTGCAACAAACAAATCACCAAAGTGAGCGTAAGTCTACAACATCGAAGAAGAAGAAGTTCCGTGAGAAGGCGATTATCTAGGAGTCGAACCTCGCCGCTTGCCTGTGGCGTATTGATGGGATTCACCGGTGTTCTTCATTCCGCCGCGTTTATTCTCTTTTGTTGTTGTAAGCCTGCGTGTGCACTATTTGTAAGGTGACCTTAAGGTCTTGTAACCAGTTTATTTAATAATTGAAGTACTTTATTAATTATTTCCGCTGTGTATGATTGTGGTACTTCATCCCTGTTATTACTGTGTGCACTAGCGTGATCCTGGACTAGTGCAGAATACACAGAGGGTTCGGATTTGCAGATTCGGGTCCCGACAGAGGTGGTATCAGAGCCATACTGACTGTAGGTCTTGACCCTAGATAGATTGGTCGTCTTTAGGAGCTTCAAAATTATTTTCTAAAGAGAAAATTAAACTTGAAAGAATAATGAGTTCTTGACTTATCTTATTCTTCTATTCTCTCCTCTTTGCTGAAACTTCTATCCTTCCCTTCGGTTTAAATGGAAATCTTACCTGAGTCGTTCCAACTAGTTAACGATGTTTCACACTTAAGAAGAAAGTACTGGATGCCGCTGTCAACCCTAAAGATCATGAAGCGAAGGATCGTCAAGCTCGAAGAGAAATAGATCGGTGAAGTCTTCCCGAAGCTCGAAGAACCAGTGCTTTAGTAGTTAGTTGAGACTCATGTGTGAGAGTTGCGTCTATTAAGATAGGAGGATCACCCTTTTTGCCGATAGATTATTGTGTGCTTAGGGTAATTTGGTTTTTCATTGTTTACTGGGTGTGCAGTATGCGTTGCATAGCTTTTAGGCTTCTGTAAGCAACCTTACCAAGTTATTAATAGTTGTTTGTATAAGTTTTTGAGTTAAACCTGTTCTCCCCGCACTAGGATTCTTGGGTACTTATCTATGCTTTTCTCTCTTGCCTATTAACCTTGGTCAGTCAACAGATGGAAAATTGTCTCAGTGTCAGCTTTGGCAGTGTTTTCGAAGTAGTCCAAGACAGTTCAGTTGTTATCGATAGCATTGTTCCACCGGTTGAGGATTCAACAGTATGTTCTCAGTGCAAATTTGCGATGTTCGTAGAAACCAAGCCAACCATTTTTGAAGAATAACCCCAAGATCATGTTGAAGAAGTGTCTGGTGTGCCAGAAAGCATACCCTATCGAAGCCAATTGAGCTGCAAAAGGATCTTATCAAGAAGGAGCAACCAGTCAATTTTTGGATGTTATCCGGCGTTTGACCCTGAAGCAGTCTCATCAAGTGTGTAGTTGTTTGCAAGTGCAGAAGGCCTAGAAGGTCGAGTCTCCCCGAACCAATTCCATAGTTAGCCTCGAATCTCGGGGACGAGATTCTGTTAAGGGGGGAGGTTTGTAACATCCCAAAAATTGCTTTTAATATATTTAATGTGTCTTTGGGATTATTTGGAATTTTTGGAGTTAATTTAGATTCAAACCTTATTGAAGTAATCGTATTAAATAAAGCTCATGCATTTTCGAATAAGAAAAAAATCTAAAATTTTGTTGATAATTAAGACAATTGGTAGACGAGTGTTCGCTTCAAATATTTTTTTGAAAAACATGCTTTATAACGTAAGTCGTTGATTTTTCAAAAGTCTGAACAGGTGTCTGATTCACTAAAAGATTTTTAGCGAGAAATCTATACGTCGAAAAATCACGAAACCAACTTTGTTAGGTTCCCAGCAGTTCCTAGTATTTTAGAGGAATTTTTCAGATTTTTAGAACCTCCCTGTTATTTTTTTTTCTTCCTAAACCTCATTTTGAGAGCGTGTACGCGTGTGTGAGTATATATATATATATTTATGTTGGTGTGTGTACATGTACATTTGCCGTGTGGGTACATAATAGCCCAGCCGTTTCCTGTTTTCACTGAATGCTCTCCTCACCGTTTCGTTTTTTTTTTTGGGTGCACAAATCCTTGCCTGTCATTTTCACGTAATTGCTTTCCTCCTTTAGCCATTCATTTTCCAACGTCCTTGCATGCACACATGCACATGTGAATTATATACATGCATACGTCTCCACTTCTAGCCGTTTTCTCTGCTATGCATGAACGCCTACATTATTCCAGCCGTTCCCATTTTCATTCCAGGCGAGTGGGCATTCAGGAGTTGTGCTGCCGTTTCCCATTTGCATGCACTAGTGGTATTCGATCCCACAGGAAGCACTCCAACGCCAAACCATTCCTTTTCACTTCTAGTCTCATTTGCCAGAACACTTCAAACTTTTCACTTCTAGCACTACGTGAAATCTTTCCATGCCCATTTAGTCCAGCCACTTCTAGTATCTAGTGAGTTCCTTTTTGGTTTGCTATTCCTCCGTCGCCGGCGAAGAGCGCTCCGGTGAGTGCCCGACCGACCGCTGTCGACGCCGACTCCTGGTCTGACGTCGTCGTTGCAATCTCATCGTCGCCGCCGCCGTCTACGTTACCGCCAGCACACTCTCCGACCTCGCGTTTTCTGCGTTGCACGGTATATTTGTTCCTCATTTTCTTTCACGCGCGCTCTGTATTTGTCGACCAGTCGAGTTAGTCTATATGTGCCTGTGCGGGTAGATATGTTTGGTCGAGTCGTGCGTAGAATTGTTCGGCTATTATGCAGGTTTATAATAATATTTCAGGCCGCATGCGTGTATATATTTACCTTGGCGTTTTGTAGTGTTGGCGATAAGTTGTTAGTTCAGTCCGCGTATTTTCTCGTGTATAATGTACATGTGCATATTTACGTTCATATTAGATTGATTCGGTACTTGTAGATATGTTTATACTTGGTTGCATGCAGGTATAATTTTCTGTACACCTGTATATATATACATGTATATGTTGGTTGTAAGTGTGTATATGTGGTGTATGTGCGCATATCCTTGCTGAAAGGAACTCCATGTGCTAGAATCCGAACGTGTAGCAATTCAAATTAAGTGATCCAGTGCGAATCTGTGTGTGGCCACAAGAAGTATACATGTATACAAGATGAACAGTGCCATGCTGGAGGACTAGAAACGGTTGTTGTATGTGTTAATTTCAGGATTTGCGGATTTTGTCTTTTTCGGTACAAATTCGTTCTAAGTCCGAATGGTATGCGACAAATTTTGTTAATTAGTAAAAATTAAGACCTTTCTACAGTAATTTTTATGAAATTTTATGAATAAATTTACACTGTTAAATTATTCGCGGAAAGTCCAAACATACGAATTTTGTATCTTTTAAACTATACGTCCAAAAATTCCAAAATAAATTTTATAAATCTTAGAAAATGCTAAAATATTTATCTAGAAATTTGCATGGGTGTTATAAACTAGTTTGGTTTGTAGCATTGTTTTCGAATGTGTGTTTGTACCTTGTTTTGCGTGTTTATCTGGTTCTTTATCTGTTACGCGTAGACGTTGAACTGTACGAGAGTGCGGGAATCGAAGACCAAGCTCAAGCCCTAGATCAAGATCAGCAGCTGTTTGAAGGCAAGTTGTGCTTTGACCATATTGCTCCTAGTTTTTGAAATGTATTTTGATTTAAATTATGCATGCTATGTTGATTAAAATGAATAATTTAATTTGGGCTAATTAGTTAATCAACCAGTTGTTAGTTCCATCCTTGTTAATATTATTTGTATGCCATATGTTCCATTGTCACCTTAAGTTGGGATTAAACTGTTGGATGATATGATTGTGCCAACACGGGAGGCTAGACCGTGACTAGTTGCTTAGCTATGCTTGCGCGAAATATATTTCAAATAGCAAAATAATATTGACTAATGACAAATTGAATGATTTTGGAAGTTATGTGTGATCTTGTCACGTGATGATGTGAAGTGTAGGTACCTTTGTGGTTCTACATGGTAACTGATATTATTGTTGGCATGTGTTGCACAATAATGGAACAGGGGTGGGAAAAGATTTAATCTGGGGCAAGTGGTACGAGGCTTTATGCCAGGTGGGCCTTTATGGCACAGATTTTGAGATAACAGCCTTTGCGGCAATGGGATGAGTGATGTGAGACAATTCGGGTCAGGGTTTGTGAGAAGGATGTCTTGCCCTGGGCAGTTAAGGACTTCACCTTGCAAGCCTTTGAACTGGGCCTTACGTACAACCACATGACTGGAGTGGGACAGTCCTAGTTTAGTAGGATTCAAATCTTACCTTTGATACCTCAGGGTGACAGCTTACGGGGTAATCGTGTGGGGAGCGACTGCAGTATACGGCTTGGTACCCTATCCAACGGTATGTCGGTCCTATACTTTGTCTCTGCTGAGAGAAGGGATAGTGTATGGCAACCGGAGAGGGTCATAGGTGGAGATTGAGGTTTCCGAAAAGCTTTGTTATGATCACTCATTCGCATACTCTTGTATGGCGATTCACTACCGACGTGGTGAGTTGATTATATCTTGTGGGAAAAGTGTACAACCTCTGCAGAGTGTGTCAAAACTATTCGAATAGCCGAGTCCACTGTGATCGACAAAGCTCGGGATTACAGTCAAGGGATAGATTTTCCAAAACAAAATGTGGAAATGGGTGGTGTATGCCAAAGATAATTGCTAAAGTGATTTAGGGCTTTGTGCCAAATGGTTTGAAAAGAGATTGATAACTTATTATATAATATGGTATTTACGCTTTTGAATCTATTAAGATTATTTGATAGAGGCAAAATGTTGCTTTTCCGCAAAATAACCATTCACTGCTGCTTGGAATAAGCCATGCATATAGTTATTAGACTTGCATTCTGCGGCATGACTTGTCGAGTGCTTTATGTACTCACCCCTTGCAACAAACAAATCACCAGGAGCGTAAGTCTACAACATCGAAGAAGAAGAAGTTCCGTGAGAAGGCGATTATCTAGGAGTCGAACCACATCGCTTGCCTGTGGCGTATTGATGGGATTCACCGGTGTTCTTCATTCCGCTGCGGTTTATTCTCTTTTGTTGTTGTAAGCCCTGCGTGGCAGACTATTTGTAAGGTGACCTTAAGGTCTTGTAACCAGTTTATTTAATAATTGAAGTACTTTATTAATTATTTCCGCTGTGTATGATTGTGGTACTTCATCCCTGTTATTACTGTGTGCACTAGCGTGATCCTGGACTAGTGCAGAATACACAGAGGGTTCGGATTTGCAGATTCGGGTCCCGACAATATTTTACTACTGTCAAACTAACTTTTGGTACAATGTCAATTTAGGATGGCTGCAAGGAGGGCTGGGACACGACGGTTCGTTGTTGATAACATGAGCGATGAGGATGAGCCGGAGACAGAGGCGGAGGGTATGCCAGAGGGCACAGAACAGCTGCCTATGCAAGAGCTTGAGGGTGTGATGCAGGATCCTGTAGCCGTGCAGCAGCCCGAGACAGGGACGGAGGGCACATCTTCCTCTCAAGAGGCAGGAACAGGCCAGGGAGCACGAGCTCGAAAGAAGAGGGGCACTCTCCCACAAATCCAAATGAGAAGATTGAATTTACATACTTTGGGGATAAGTACGTATGTTCTAAAAGTTGAATTTGTGTAGCACCAAATAATTGTTCTAACTCAGATGCATTGTTGTTGTGTAGCAACTTGGTGGCAATCCAGAATAATGTGAAGGAGCCAGGTCCAGCCCTAGGGACCATTCTGAGGATGAACTACCCGGGAATGGTGGACATTGGTGATGTGCATAGGGCAGCACTCTCCTGGGATGACTACAAGGCTGTTCAGGACGGTGATGAATCAGTTGCCGATCGTTGCCTCGACGAGTTTTGGGTAAGAAAAACTCTTCTAGCCATCTTTGCAACTTTGGCTTGTACTCATCTACTGGACAATTCTATTGAGTGTTGAGTCCTCCCATGATTTAGTCACCTAAAACTAGGTAGTTGAGCTATTTTAGGCTATCTTACAAATTTTGTTTGTGGTCTATTTTAGGCTAGGTATGCTCTGCCTTCTGATTTTGAAGAGCGATAGCGTCTTGTAGCCCACGAGGTTATTGATAGAAAAGCAAGACACATTGTGAACGAGATGATCTCACTTTCTCGTGTCAAGGCTATTGAGGAGTATTATCGAAGGCGAGGGCAGAATCTCAGAAGGGACGGAGGTGCTCGAGACATATACCTTACCCCTGATGAGTACAATTCATGTCGACCGCCATGGTGTGACAAGTGCCCCGATGCTTGGAGATGGATGTGTGACATGTATGATACAGAAGAATGGAGGCAGAAATCAACTAGAAACAAGAGCAATCGTAATGCATCTGCTTATTCGTGCGTCACATACCTTGGCAGCCATTCAATGGCACAACGAAAAAAATTTATGGTAACGTTTGTTTAAAGTAATTCCAGTTCTCATTTATTGCAACTAAATTTTCATTTCACCATGAATTGCAGGAGGCTCAAGCAGGGGGGAAGTCGACTGGATTGATGTGTACACAAACGCACATTCAAGGCAGAACCCAGATGGTACTCGGCGCGCTTTGGATCCAGCTGCCCAAGAAAAATTAGTAAGTAATATCGTTTGAATACATTGTTTTGTGCGATGTTAACTTATTTGTGATGCAGAATGAATACGTGGATGCAATGACTACGGTGCACGGGCCCGAGTGTGTTCCTACAGAACAACCTTTGGATCCTACAGTCATCCATAGCCAGATGGGTGGGAGGAGGCATGGGAGACTAGAGTTCGGGAACGCCTACTTATGTTCTTCTGAGTACATGCCTGAGGTGAGGGCAGCTCGACGCTCGAGGGCTTCCTCTTCGTCTTCGCTCAAAGAAAGCGCCATGGAAGAGAACCGCGCTTTGAGAGAACAGGTTGCGGAGCTTCACAAACGGCAAGAAGAGGGAGAAAAAGAGCGTGAGGCTATTCTTAGAAGACTGGAGTCCATGGAGCAAAATATGCACCAAGTACGTTTGTAACACCCCATAAATCTAAACTGCTGTACAAGAAAATTTTGAAAGCATTTCCCCTAAAACAAGATAATACGGAAGCAATTCATAAAAACAAGGTCCATGACAAGCAATTCAAATAGGAATAATATCACGACATCAATACTAGAGACAACAAGTCTAAATCAACCAGGAATCAACCATAAACATAACACATCTCTAAAGGGACAACCATAAAGGAGAACAAGTTTAAAGGGGACAACAATGGGTCTAGGTGTAATAAAATTTCAGCCAGCTAAAGAATTATATAAAACACTAGTTCATGTGAGTCGTGATGACATCAGAAAATTTATTGTGTTGCTAGCCCACCCTTCATGCTTACGACTCACGTGCGCTACCTGAAAACATCAAAACAGCAAGTAGTGAGATTGGGTAATCTCAACAAGCGGAACAACTAATACAAATAAAACATCCACCATATATTTAGCATTCTACATTCCTCATATACAATACCACATCAAAGAGTCCACACCACTTCAGTAAAATGCATATGATTGATGCACATGCTTATGCCATGTTCCTCCTCACCGTGCCCTTTCTCAGGAACACACGGTGTTGTACTGCACGGTCACAAGACGCTGGCAAGGCCGACAAACTTCCAATGCATGATTATGCAGTTAATGCTTCATGCATGAATTCATTCATAACCTCTCCCACTGAGTCCACGCGTTTTCATATCATCATATAGCATGGATAGAAAACAAATATCATAGAGATGAAATGTTTAGACAATTCATCCGGTAAACAACATCATTCTTCACCTTACTCTTGATTCATAGCTAAACCACAACATCACAATACCAGTCAAGATATTGCAATCCTCAAAGCAAGTGATTAAACCATGTATGATTGCTGTAATTGGAATTTATAGTGAAGGCGAATCAAACAACAATGTATAGATTAACAATACAACTGCTTCCACTTGCTTTTACCGACGTGGGCGAAGAACCTAGTTACGCCCAGCAGTGGCACCACCTGAACAAACATTATTTCAGTACATAGTGACATCACAATTCATCACACAATTCAAACACACGCTTCCTACTCCCCGATCCCATTTAAACAGCAAAAACCCCGATCTGTCCGGATCGAACAGCAGCACCCTCTCTTCCCAATTTTGTATCTTTGTTCTACTGTTCATAAAAATACAGAAAAATTACAGTAGCTAGATATTGACGAGATCTACAACTTTCATGAAGGTCAAAAATTTCAATTCTGCTGTTAAATATGCCTAAACAACCGTCCAACACAGTGGACGAAATCTGTTTCCAGATTCTGTTCGCCATCTTCCAACAGAGATAACTCTCAGACCGACGGCCCAAAAATTCTGAAAAAAATACAGAAGCTAGGTCTCGACGTTTTCTACAACTTTCTAGTTATAGGTTTTCGCAGGAAAAATCATCTATGCCACTTAAACCGTGAAACAATCCGCGCTGCACAATCTCCCCTCTCAGAAACAGCACCACGTGAACAACTACCCTTCTCCCCCATCAAATTCCATCCAAACCAAACACCACCAGATCTAAAACACTCCTAATCTTAGGTAGAACAGGGGGTAAAATTCTGGAAATTTACCTAGAGTCCTTCCTCGAGAATCCACGGAAAGCACGCGATGAACCCCGAATCTGAAATCTGCTCGTCCTCCACGCCTCCACGGATCCCTTCTCGCTTTCTCCTTCGCGGTTCGTGGTGGATCTTGAGCCACCACGCAGGGGAGGAAGAGGAGAGGGTGGCGGCTGCTAGGGGGAGGAAGGGGAGGCGCCCTAGGGCAAAGGGGGGAGGTGGCCGGCCAAAGGGGAGGGGCGCCACTTAAAGGGGGGTGGTGGGCCGGCCCACCAAGGCATGGGGAGGAGAGGGGGAAAAAGAAATTCCCGGCCCAGGCCCAGGTTGCCTCAGCCTAGCGGAAACTAGCCCAAAACTCCAATTTTTAATATTAAATTGCCGCATATTCTTCAATTATTTCATTCCCCGACAAAACCCTCTTTCTTTCTGGAACAACCAAGAAATTAAACCCTAGGATCGCTCTCAAATTCTAGGGCATCACAACGTTCAATTTTGTGTCACTTTCAATTAATTCAATGTACTAATACTATGTGAGTTATATGTAGAATCATATTCCACCACAAGGATTTCCATGCTTTTTCGATCCCTCACGGCCGCCGATGATGCACTTCCAAGGAGTACTGTCTATTACTAGTAATTTCTTGTTTTTTATTAATGTCTACCCATCGATGATATGCTATGTGAATTTGTAGGCTTTTGGTTCGGTTGGTCCAACTCCGGATGGGGTAATGCTCCAATCCATATATTGATCCTAATGGTCTTTTTTCTACAAGTCACAAATGTAATGCTCTAATCCATATGTTTGAATTGGTAGGCTTCTAGATCGGGTGCTCCGGCTCATCCACTCCCTTTGCAGTTTCCATACCAGTATATGCTCCAGTTTCCTCAGAACGCTTCCGGATCGGGTGCTTCGGCTCAGCCAACACCTTTGCAGTTTCCGTTCCAATTCCCGTTGCCATTTCCATTCAGTATGCCAGACAGGGTAATATATGTTGATTCGTGTAGAATTGTTGTTTTCAACTCACAAGATAAATGCTCTAATTCATTTTCTTTAATTGGTAGGCTTCTGGATCAGGAGTTCCAGCTCAACCACCACAGTTCCAACATCCATTCCAGTCCCCGATCCGACTGCCAACTCAAAACACTCTGGACACGGTACTTCTATCGCCAAAAATTGTAATTTGGGAAGTCATTGAAAATAATATTCTAAGTTATACATTGTTTTCTTGCTTTGTAGGAGGGTTCAAGATCAGCTGGTGCAGCTCAACATGTGGGAAGTGGCGCCGAGCCCACTAGCAGTGCTTCGGCGGACTTTGTAGATGAGATGCTTGGTATGCCTTCGGTTTTTCCTCCCCCTAGCTAGAATGACTGAGGTGATGTGCTATTTCTATATCAAACTTTTGTTGAACTTTGTCAATTTGTGGACATGTGATATACGTTGCATTTTGGATATGTGATGCTTGGAACAGATATGAATTGTGATGAGTTTGGACATGTGATGCTTGGTATGGATATGTGGTGCTTGGTATGGCTATGTGATGCTTGGTATGCATTTTGAATTTTGGACATGTGATGCTTGGTATGGATATGAATTGTGATGAGTTTGGACATGTGATGCTTGGTAAGGATATGTGATGCTTGGTATGGATATGCGATGCTTGGTATGAATTTTGAATTTTGAACATGTGATGCTTGGTATGGATATGAATTGTGATGAGTTTGTAATTTGTGAATGTATGGATATGAATTGTGAGTATATATATGGATGATGTGAATATGGATATGAATGTATGCTGTCGAATTGTGAGTATTATTGATGAGTTTGTAAGTTGTGATTCTGAATGTGGATGCTATTGAATTATTTTTTTTACCCCCAGATTAATTAGGGTGGACGGCCTTTTCCACGTGGCCGTCCACCCAGGGTGGACGGCCACGTGGAAAAGGCCGTCCACCCTAAGGTGTGCGCGGTCGGTCGATCTGGTTTAGGGTGGACGGCCACGTGGAAAAGGCCGTCCACCTTAAGGTTATTATGGTCGACGGCATAAAAAGCCGTCCACCCTGACATAGAGTGGACAGCTGCTACTGGCCGTCCACCCTAACGTAATTATGGTGGACGGTCTATAGGTGGCCGTCGACCCTAATAGGGTGGACAGGTATACCGTCGACTTTAATAATATGGTCGACCACTTACTTTCGGCGGCTTAGGGTGGACGGCCAGCTGTCGACCCTACATATGGTGGACGGTTTTATGTCTAGGGTGGACGGTTTTGGCTGTCGAGGTTAATGGTTTTTCCTGTAGTGATACCGTACGGCGACAACATGTTTTCGCCGAGCCGAACGGCGACAATACCGAAATATGTAGGAAACTATACAAACCATGGCTCCAAAAATCATGAAATAAATATCACTTATTCCTAGAGTCTTGGATGTCCCATTTTGCAAAAAATATGTAGGAATGAATTGAGTTGAATAAACCAAATAACTATAAGAAGCCTCTCGTGCATTAAATGCTTAAACCTTTTCGGCAGCCCGTAAAATATCACGTTTAAATGTAATTTTTTGCAAGAATACAGCAGATGTGCTCTTTGATATATGGACTACCATATTCTGGAAAAATATTTTATTTACACATTTCTTTGCATACAAATGCTACCATCGCAATAACCCTAAGTATTATTGTCGACAACAAACGATAACGCTTAAGCCTTTTTCGCAGCCCGTAAAATATCATGTTTAAAGATAATTTTTTTGGAAGAATAAAACAGATTTGCTCTTTGATATATGGACTACCATATTTTGGAAAAAAAATTTATTTACATCTTTCTTTGCATACAAATTCTACTATCGCAATAACCCTAGGTATTATTGTCGACAACAAACGATAACGCTTAAGCCTTTTCGGCAGCCCGTAAAATATAACGTTTAAATGTAATTTTTTGCAAGAATACAATAGATTTGCTCTTTGATATACGGACTACCATATTCTGGAAAAATATTTTATTTACACCTTTCTTTGCATACAAATGCTACTATCGCAATAACCCTAAGTATTATTGTCGACAACAAACGATGACGCTTAAGCCTTTTTGGCAGCCCATAAAATATCATGTTTAAAGATAATTTTTTGAAAGAATACAACAGATTTGCTCTTTGATATATGTACTACCATATTCTGAAAAAATATTTTATTTACACCTTTCTTTGCATCTAAATTCTACTAGTGCAATTACCCTAGTCGACAACAACTCATGATATGAATAGTTTAGCCCAGGAAAACTTTAGCCAAAATGTTTAAATCATTACGATTGTTGTGAAAAGCATGTAGATGCAGCCAGTAACCTTAGTAAGCAAACTCAACCTTAGTAGGGCAGATACAATGAAAGATCAGATGATGAAATAAGTAACAGATTATATTACAAGGGCATTACAACAGTGACGACATTGCTAGAAGAACTGACGATAACACTGATTGTCATGGAGGAATAAGTGATCGTTCCACCTATGTTCGTAGAGTGGGAATGATTGTGAGACCCTCCCTTTTATGCTACAGTGCAAACATAAAAGCAATGTTCTAATGTGCATACTGTGCTAGTCCCATGATCAGTAGCTAGCACGCACAAACACAATTTGAAATCACAACTATACAAAAGTTTTATATTTTATTACAGCGGAAGTATTGATACAATATGATCGTCGTGGTCGACTAAGCATAGCAAAAGAATCAGATGACTTGTAGTTTGCCACATAATCCACAGGCAACTGACAAGGTAAAGCCTTAGAAAGAACCATCGATAATAATCCTGTTTTCCTGCGTCAGAGTAAAGTTCATCGGAGATACCTGCATCTTCACCTAAAAACAATAATGATAGTAAGGGTGAGTACATTTCGTACTCAGCAAGACTTGAGTTGTGTGTTTGAAATGCAGGCTGAACCTAAAGTAAAGCTTCTACGTACGGTTATTCTTTGATTGGAGCCAAATTGAAATATAGATACTGAATAGTAGAGTGAAAGCGAAAATTTTAAAGGTAAATAAATGAGTAAAGTAACAAGTATGTACTTAAAAGTAATAAGAAGAGATAGATAACTAACAGCCCTTCGTGAATAAAATGTAACAAAATACCCACATTCCTTCGTGAGTGATAAAATGTCCATTCCCATTATAACTGTAATCAATTTAATTTTGCCAAGCACAAGGCACAACAGCTGAATTCAACCTTGCCAACGAAATGTCAAGTATTGAATCATCTGTAAGGGTAAGCTCACCAAATCATTTTATAAAACATCTAACTAGTGTCAGTTCGCCAAGTCATCCATGACCGTGGATATGGCTATTCGAATAGTTTTAGACTCTGCAGAGTTGTACAGCTTTACCCACAAGATATGTTCTCCCTTTTTGCAAGCTATAAGACACACTTCCTTTGGTATGTCGCGGGGAGTTCATAACGAAACCGTTCGATTACCTGAACCTAACTTTGCACCAGCGACGGTGTTTAACCCTGACTATGGTTGGAAGCAGAAGTATATAATAAAGTAATGATGATCATCAGGAGCCATGGCTCAAAGAATAACGGAGCCGTAGCTCGGTTAGAATAATATTAACATTAAGAATATTATGCCCCAATTCATAAGCAGGCGTACACCGTACTTCTGCCTACCAGAGTGCAAAGCTAGTTTCAAATAATTTAATAAGTTAAGACTATCCCAGTCCAGTACTTGTGGATGTACGGTTATACTTAAATCATGCAACACTACGTTCGGTCCTTAAAGTGACATGGGCGATACCCCCCTATCTACGTGCATTATTAATTGCACTTCCGGCTATTGCCAATAATCATCCACGTCGAAATCATAGTTTTATTTTCAGAAGCGATAAAATATCGAATCCACAAGATTCCATCAGGCTCAACATTAAAGTTTGTCATGTCCAATGTTTAATCCAATATGTCAAATATTTAAGTTCATTACGAATAGTAAACCATCTGTCCGCATCCCAATCTAAAGCAGGGCTAAGCATATGCAAGTAATAATCGAATATACCCGTTTTGACATCAGGTGTCTATCCATGAGCTAGAGTTATCAAGTGTAACACCCCAAAATTTTGCTTTTCTTAAATTCATGTGTGATTTGGCACTTTGGTGAGTTTTTGGAATTTTCTGGAATTTATTTGGATTTATTTGGAATTTATTTGAATTTATCCCCTTGTGAAATAATTAAAGAATTTAACTTTGCAAATAAAAATTTATTGGAAATATTTTATTTGAGTCCAAAATGTTCCAAAATATTTTCTAGAATTTTTCTGGATTTTTTCTGAGTGCTTTGCTATTTTTAATGAATTAATTGAATTTCTGATAATTAAATTGGATTATATAATCGCTGGAAAACCTAACCGGTTTGTACTGTTCATCCGACCGAACGCGAGTCCGAGTCAGACTCGAGTCCGACCCAAGCCAGCTGATCCGGTCGAACCCGCTCAGCCGAACCCTAACCGCGTGACCGTTGGATCTTGATCCAACGGCCACGATTAAGCCACGTCACCCGAACCCGAGCCCGACCGAGCGCCACCGCCGAGCTGCACTGCGCTCAAACCCCTCGCACCGCTGGATCTTGATCCAACGGCCGACGTTGAGCCACGTCGGCCAATCCGAATCCTTTCGGATTCCGCCGCCGAACGGAGCGGGCCTCGCTTCGCTGCTTTACCTGACGCTGAGGGCCCTATTTATTGCGCCGCCGCCGCTGTCGTGTTGCCGACTTCCGTGTGCACCCGTAGCCCTAGCCCGCCGAGCTCAAGCCGCCGTGTAGCCGCCGCAATCGCTCTGCCGCGTTCGTTTGCAGATTCCGCCGCCGTTGAGCCCAGATCCGGAACCGTGAGGTCAAGCCGCGTCGGTGAGCACCACTCACTTCGCTGGAGGAGCCCCGCAGCGCCATCGGGAGTGTCGCCTTCCCCGTCTCCGGTGACCTTGCTCCGCCGCAAGCCATCGCCGTCGATCGAGCTCCACCAGCCGTCCGATCCAGATCCAAGGGCCCAGATCGCGCCACGTCACCCCTCGGTGAGTTTTCACGTTGAAATTCCCAGATCTATTTCCAACCGTTGATTTAGATCCAACGGCGTAGATTGTGCCACGTAGCCTAAACCGCTCAGTACTAGATCCTTTCTCAGCCGTTAGATCTAGATCAAACGGTTAGGGTTAGCCGCGTTGTAAACGTTAGATTGGATCTTGATCGTCCGATCAAGATTGAACGGTCCAGATCAGCCGAGTTGTTTTCCAAACGCGTTAAGCCAGATCCAATCTGGGCCGTTGATTTTCAAATCAACGGCCAAGATCAAGCCACGTGGCCGGAGGTCGATCGCCGCGATCGGCCGCACCTGCGCAGGTAGGCGACGCCGACACGCCGCTCACAGGTCGGCCGTCCTGCAAGGCGGGTGACGTCACCCATGACGTCACCGTGGGGCTCGCTCGTCATTGCGGGTTGCCACGCCGACGCCGGCGATGACGTCACCCGATGGGTCCCACCGCCGCTGAGACGTGGCCGCGGCGCCAGGTCCACGGTGGACCGAGCCAAACCATGCGCCGGGTCCATGGACCCGAGGCGACGTGGCGGCTCCTGGTTGGTCCACGTGTCATGCTGACGCAATAATTGATTTCCGAAAAAGAAAATGATTTATTAATTCGAAATATTGATTTCAGAATTTGTTTCACACTTCAAACGCTTATAACTTTTGCATTTTAACTCCGATTTGAGTGATTCAAATTTCTAAATTTGTATAAAATTGAGATCTACCTAATGATGAATTTTATTTAATTTTTGGACTAAAATTTTTCTCTGTAATAATATTTAATTGATTATTTAAACTTTAAATGCTTGTAACTTTTGCATTTGAACTCCGAATTTGACGATTCCAGTTTCTAAAAATTTATAAAATTATGCTCTCTCTGTTTGTGAACTTTATTTGGATGTTTGGATACTTTTGTCTACTGTTCATTTATTTATTGCAAGCCTTTGAACTGAGTCAAGCGTGCAACCACATGTCTGTAATGGGACAGACCTAGTTGATTAAGTTGCTAATAACGTACCTGTGGGACCTCAGGATGTCAACTACACCCTTTGTGTAGTTGTACGGGGGAGCGTACCGGGGCTGCGGCTAGGTACCCATCTAACGGTGGATTGGCCTAAACTTCTGTGATACTACGGAATGACGGTATGAGTCATTTTCGATCTCGGCCATAAGGTACGACTCTTGTAACATGTTTTTGCGCCGTTTCTGCAAGTGTGGGCCTTTCCGGGGGATTTTGGGCCTTTCCGGAGGGGAATTGGGCCTTCCGGGGGAGTTCGGGCCTTGGGGGGTCCATATGGGCCGAAGGTGGGACATATTTGGGCCTTTTGGAGGTGGTCTAGGACAGCAAAATTGCTGCCCTAGCCCTACCTGCGCCCCAAACAAGTCCCCTCCCTAGCCCTAGCCCCCACTTGTTTCCCCTCCACCCCATTGCCTCCTCCTCCCTAGCCGCCACCCCTCCCTCACCCTTGCGCCTCCCCTTGCTCCACCACGTGCCCTTGCTGCGTCCCCCTCGCTGCCATGCCACGCCATGGTGCTGCCCTCGCCGGTAGGAGGATCCGCGACGAGGAGAACCGGTGGCCACGACGCGTGGGAGCGAGATCGGGCGATCGAGAGGCATTCTTCGTGTTCGTCGTTCGTCGGACTAAGGTATGTCCATGGGGAAACCTTGGGGAAGGTCTAGGTGCTGTTCTCATGGTAGATTTGGAGTTGTTAGATCAAGAGGACGTGCTGCCATGGAGTAGATTTGAAAAGAACTAGAGTTCGTATTGTACTCAGTTTCGGGCAGATTTGGAGTCCGTTTTAGGGGGTGCGATTTCGCAATTTTAGAGTCGGAATTTGACCGACCTCCTGTTGAAGAAGTTGTAGGTATCGTCAAGACCTATTTTGTGTATTTTTTTTTTGAGAATTTTTGGAGTTACGGTCTGAAAGTTATGGCCGTTTTGGTGGGCGCTGTCCAATCTGTGTCGAGGTTGGGACAGTCTGTGTTCAACATTAGATTAAACTAATTTAGAGTTCGAATCTGACTGTACGGACTTCTAGGAAGTTGTAGATAATTTCAATATCTTTCAGTGCATATAAAGAAATTGAAATTCCGCCCAGCCGTTTGGAAGTTATGCCTGTTTTACCGAGCGTTGTCATATCTGTGACGAGATTGAGACAGTTCGTGTTCAACGTTAGATTAAACAACATTAGAGTCCGAATCAGTCTTTACCTATAACTAGAAAAAGTTGGGAAATTTCCTAAGCTACGCGAGGATGTACTCTTTTATTCAATTTGGAGTTCTAGAACTCAAGTTATGATTTTTCGAAGCCGCTGTCCAGAACGGGGCAAAATCTGTGATTTCGGGGTTTTGGAGTATTTAGCGTATTAGGTGTAGTGGGTACTGTTTTGAGGAGTCGAATTAAGTGTGTGGCACGTGTTTGCAGGTGGTGTGCCTTGAGTGCCCTCAACCTCTCGTCACTCCGTTGCCCGCGGTTGAAGGCAAGTGTGTTGTGTGGATTGAACATTATATGTGTTGCTAGAATTGCTTGATAGTGTTTGGGATAGATAACATGCTGTCTTGCCATGAACTACATGTTATAATTGATATGATGTCCTTATGCCATGTTTTAAATATTGTCGATGTTATGATGTCTTCATGCCATGATTAAAATGCTTGATGATGATAAGTGATTTACATGCTATGTTGTGAATGGGCACCGTCGATGGTTGAATACGGTCCTACATGTTGAGATGCCATGTGTTGATATGCAATATTTCTATTTGTGTATACATTGCTGTCCATTTTGCATTCATGGCATATTTTCATGGCCGGCCGGTGAGATAAGTCATAACTATTCCGGTAGGGTCCGTGAGAACTGTTATGACTAGTCCGGGGCTAAACTTTTGAGTAAGACCTACATCGTGATTCCATCCACCGCGGTGAATGGAAGCGAGTGATAGGCACCCTCCATCTTCGGGATGGAAGGGGGAAAAGGGTGCATGCCGACGGGTGTGCACTCAACCATACCGGTATGAGAATTTCAGGAGACATGTGCATTGCATTGCATGAATGATATACATGAATGAAGAAGTTTATGAATTAATGATGAGAGTACTCATGAGGTGCTCATGAAATGATTATCATGTTGTTTTAAAGAGTGTGTATAATGTCAAGTATGATGTGTTGTGGTATAACTGTGGAGACTGGTATGATGGTTTGTTGTTTTGATCCTTGTCGATTCATTATATTACACCTTGCTGAGTTTTGAACTCACGCTTGTGTTTTTCGTTGTTTGTTTCTTTAGGTACCATGAAATCGACGCGCGGGAAAGGGATTTAGCTACACTCCTCCACGTAGCATCATAATCTAGCTAATTCACCTGTTTTGGAGACATTGCAATAATCATTAGTTTATGGTCTTAATGTTTGGTTGTTTCCCCCATGTGTATCATGTGGGGCTATGGAGTGAATTGTTATATCTTCCTAGATTTAAATTGATGCTTATTCTTTTGCTAGCGATGCCTATTGATGTTTTAATTGATGATTGGTTATCATTATCGCTGCGTGTGAAGGTCTTGTTTATCCTACTTATTGATATGATGATTATGTTGTTAAGTTTCATGCAAAAACAAAGGAGATGCTGTCAAAATTTTCAATTATTCTAAATGATTACTTGCTGTAATTTACTTTAAATTATGGTATTAAATGTGTTATGGTCTATGTTTGGTGACATTCTGGGCTTAGTAGAAGCTGGGGTGTTACAGTTGGTATCAGAGCGGGCTGTAGGTCCCTGGAATGTGTATTTAGTGTCATAATTATAGGTTCAACTAAAATATGAAGTGGGATAACCTAGAAACATGGCTTAGGTTTTACTTAAAACTTTGCCATAGGATAGCAACATTAAAACTTGTGTAAGTGGAATAATTAATTTAAAACTTGACACACTCTGTTGCACAGTAGGAATGGGTATGGGTACCGTTGCTTTACGCTTAAATGTTGTATTTAAGCTTTGATGTTGAATGTTACATTTGGTAATATATGTTGCTATGTTTATGAAAGAATTGATTGTGTTGATACAATTGAGATTATGTGGGTTGTGGTGCCGAAAGGGGTTTCGGTCACCTTACATTGTTTGTAGTATTGTTGGGTTTGACGGTGTGGCGGGTAGTGCCATCACCGATGGACTTTTAACCTCCTGTTGGGAGAGTGCTTATCCTTTCATGCGTAGATTGGGTAGTTGGTTGGAGTCGAGTAGTAGAGTTGTGGATTGACCCTCCGAATTTTCTTTGCCGTTTTGACGAACGGTTTTGGTTGGTTTTTGGTTGGTTGAAATAAAAGAAAAAGTGTTCGGTTTTGGATACTCACCGATGGTTCTTTTGGTGGTTTTGGTTTTGTCTTCTTTGGTTGAAGACAAAAGAAGAATTTCGGGTTGCGCCTCTTTTGGTCGCCTTGTCAGCTTTAATGCCCGATTTGTTGTTTGCCTTATAGAGAAACTTATAGATTGATTCTTGGGTTACCATTCTCCAACTTGAAAGGAAGTTATTGAAGTTCCGATGAAAAATCTAAGTCGCATGGATTTAGGTGTCAAGGTTTTGTCGGAAAGGATGTGGTTGATCGGTTGCTTTACGGAGAAAGATTTCAATTTATTCTTGTGTTTGTCTTTTTCGAGGTTTAAAAGAGTTATTGCGGTGTTGTGCCAGATCTTGTTGTTGGGGCCTAAGTGGTGTTTGATTGCAATGATGACTTGCTTGGGAATTCATCTTTGAAAAACCGTTTGTTTCGTGAAAGTTTGAAGTTTGGGGTTATGGCCTAAAATTTTGGTTAATCGCTTGGTTTTTCCTCGTGCAACCATCTTCTTTCGTGGAAGTTGTTGATCTCGAGAGTTGTGGAGTAGTTGCGTGTCGGCATTTGGGAATTTAAGAGTTGACTTCTCTTGTGATTTATGGTTGAGCTTTAGGAAGGAAAGGTGTTTTGGGTGTTGTTCTTTCGGAGCAATTATGGTTTCCTTAAGAGTTGGGTGCGTGATTCACGCGAATGTTTAAGAAGTTAAGTGTATGACGAGAAGTTAGAGTTTTCGGATGATATGAGCTAGTGGTTCGGTTAAAGTGAATTTGTTGTTTGTTTAAAGATAAACTAAAATATAGTGTTGATAAGAGATGATTAAATGAGATGTCAGGTGATCCAAAGTGAAAGTTGATTAGTGGTGTGTGCAAAGTGATGCGGGTAAAGGCATCTAATGGATGTTTGAGATTCGTTAGCATAGAATGCCTCGGTTGATGAACTTGTTATAGCAAGAAGATGGTGTGAAATTCTGCCTATTGTAGCTGGTGGGTCAGTTAATATTGTGGGTCGACAATATGACTTAAAATTCGTGTAATCAATTAATGAGGATATATGGAATGATTGTAGGAAAGGTTGAATTATTCTTGACAGAGGTCTGTCTGGGATCCGTATTTATGAGGAATGTCTAGTGGAGATCGTGTCGCGTGGTTAGTATTAATTATTGGTGGAATGATATGGTGATTTGGAATATGTGACTTAGGGATTATACCCAGGGTAATTGTTGATTACGCTGGAATAATTGTAAAGAGATGTGTGGTACGCTTGGGATAATAAGTTGCATGAATAATGGTTCGTCATGGTTAGTAGACCAAAAGAAGTTGTTGATATGCGTCTTATGTTGGATTAACTGATAAGTTAATTGTGCTGGAGTTGTGAGAACGTGGTTCTCCTTGTTGGTTGTCATACGGTAGATATGGTCTACGGTTCGTTGGTAATATAATCAATTGTGGTTATATGAACAGTGAAAAGTGATTTTATCAAGAGCAGATGTTGTAGCTTGTGTGCAACAGTGTTGGACTTCTCGGGATTTGGGTGATTATGACATCCGTTTTGGGCTAATCTGTTTAGTCTATGCTATGAGTATGGGTTAACACCCAAAGCGTCTATGATTTATTCATCAAGTAAAAGCATGGGTTAGTCGAGAGTTAAGTGAATACTATATCTAGGAATTTATTTATAGACTGGAACTAATTATGGATTACTCTGAACAAATTCTATATGTACGCTTGCTTTCACAGGATTATGATTATGCTCTGTACAGATACATTAAGTAAACATGTGTATTAACCAAGCTGGCTCAATCATATAAAACCTTTGCATATTCAAATACTCCTTTTCCTATAGTCATATATTATTATTTTTATTATTTTCTTACTATCCTTTTTATTTTCCTTATTTTCTCCTTTTTCCTTATTTCTTCCTTCCTTTTCTTTCTTCCTTACTCTTTTCTTTTCTTACTCTTTTCTTTTCCTCATCACTTTCTGCCGACCGAAGCCTCCCTCTATCTGGAGTCTTCTATTCGGTTCTTGTCTCTCCTCCTCCAGCCGATCTGGCTCCTCCTTGCCTCGCTCCGGCCGGCTCTTCGCCGACCTTGTCTCCGCCTTTCTCCAGTCGGCGTCGCCCCAGTTCTCCGCCTTTGTGCACCCCACACTGGTCCTCCGCCCTAGCTGCCGCGCCCTAGGGCTAACTCTACGAGCTTTGGCTCACTTGGATCTGTTCCTGTATGCATCCTCCGGCCAATTAAGTGCCCGACTTCTTCTCCCTTCGCTAGAGCAGTGGTTCTAATAGTTGATGATTTAGGGATGGTATTCTAGTTTATTACCCAATTCAAAGGGAGATATTGATTGATTCTTGATCCAAGATGATTCCTCGATTAGATTGAGGTTTATGTTTTAGGCTATGATTTACTTTGGGGCTTGCCTATTATTGATCATTTTCTATTCCCTCTGTCTTTGCCGAATGCAACTAAAGGTGATGCATGAGCCTTGCCATTTCACAATAGGGTTAGTTTTGATCTGATTCAGGACTATTCCCTATACTTGTTTCTTGAGTGATTGATTATTTTGAGTAGTCTTCATTATTCAGTAACGACTATTGTTACCTAGTTCTACATGATCTGGTGGCTTTCCAAAGATGTTGGTTAATGATGGTTTTTCTGATTAATTATTGGAATGATTATCCTCATGTTTAACCAAAGTAATCTACTCTTTGTTCTGCTATGATTCATAAGATTCAGAATCAGAAATGAGAATCAAAGTTCTGATGATTTTACGATTCAGAATGCATATGTCTGAAAATTGAATTGGTGAGTACCATTCGTGCCTGCAATTATGTCTGTTGTCACTTTTACTGAATGACTAATTACGTTGTTCACTGGGGATTGGATATCCTCCTAAATTTCTAAGTTGGTTGTAGATACTATGCTTGTGTTAGGTAGTCCCCGATGTTTGTTATACGCTAATGCATTATGGACCGGTTATAGGTATAGTTTGCTTACCTGATTTGGTTACTTGCCAGGATCGGTGATGATTCTAAAATATGGACTTAAGGCATGTTAATGGTGACTTTGTTTTGTTTACATGGCAGACGATGGTTTTGATGCCACTGATCGCTTAATGGCTATGATTATATACTGATGGATCATGATCTGGAAATATCTGTGAGAGGTTTCACAGTACTTTGTTTGAGGGTAGATTGGCTTAGTAGGTGATAAATTGATTGATACTAAGCTACTTGAAAGTCCTTGAATGCTTAGGTAAAGCATAATGGCAATGGCTTTATAATGTTTTCTTTACATGGTAAATGATGAGCTGATGCCATGTCCTAGAGGTGAACTATTGTTCTTTGGCCCATGATGATTCATGTATCTTAAATTTTACGGGTTGGATGGCGTCATAGCGATAACCTTGATTTGCAATATGCCGGGGGAATATTGCAATTCGAAGGGGACATATGACGTAACCCTCGTAACTTTGATTTGCATATAGTCTGAGGCTACTAATTCCATTCTTCCTCATTTAGATCTCTTTACCACCCATTGTTATCTCTATTTCATTTTTACTCCTACTGGGCATGATATGATGATTCTAATAGGATCAAACTTTGGAAAACTTACTTGGATGAATGGATATATATATTGAACTTGATTTCTCCTTCTTGCTTCTGGTATTCGGTTCTCCTTGCTCCTGGCTGTGCCTTGAGCAAGCCTTCTGGAACTTATCCTTCCTGATTGGTTCTACTTGTATGGATGTGTCCTCTTACCTTTTTAGTGTTAGATTGGCTAATGGATATGGTTTGCTTTGTTTCTATTTGGGATTCTTGGCCTTCTAGCTCCACAGAGGTTTACTTAGATGGGAGCTATACTCTAGGGTCGAGTACTACTGAAAGTTTTACTTGGGGACTTTGCTTTTGGCAATTGCTTGCTTGGTGATTTTCTGGATGAAACTTGGCTGGTTATATAGCCATGGCAATGGCGGTGTGAGCAGGGTTTGAAAGAGTGGACTCGGTCCAATGGTCTTTGCGGCTGGTTTGATGGTTCATTTACTAGCCCTTGTTAGTGCATTTGATCTTGGTTTGTGTGGTTTACTTGGCCGGCTGGCTTGAGCTGTTTTGAGGCCTTCGGTTTATCTACTTTATCCTAGCACCAAGGTTTTTATCTTGATGCACATGCTCAGGTTTCACTTTTGCTTTGAGCGTTAGCTTGCATACTTAAAAACATGGTAGCCCTGGTTACTTTTATCCCAAGACCGGCTGGATACTCTAGAGGTTTCGGCTGGTTAATAACTCGGTGACTTGCTTTGCTCTTTTCTGATTGTCTGGAGATTTCGGCTGGCTTTTCCCTACAGTGCCTCTATGCTTATCGTATGGCTTACTTTGGTTTGGCTTTGCCCTGGACAGTGGTTTTAAGTGCGATTTGATGAGATAACTCTGGAAGGGGTGTGCTGTCCCGTGGGTACTATTGCTTGGCTTTATCCCTAAACACTATGGTTCTACTATTAGTTGCGGCAAAATATTTCTTCGAGATATTTTCTAAATATTCGTGTCTACGGATTAACCAGGTTTGTTTATTGCCGAATGATGCAAAACTTAATCGCGAGAAGACCCAGATTGGCCCCCCGGACAATCTAGGGTACCTCGTTGAGCGATCTAACTTGGCTGACGGCAAATCTCTCTCTTTCTATTTATTGTATTTAATTTAACGCATTTACTTCATTCTTTTACTTATACAAATGCAATTGAATATGCAGGTTCACAAGATGTAAATCAAGTCAGCATAGTAGCTGTAACTTATAGTTTTATAACTTGTTTTGAGATGTAATCTATGTTCAGAGTTGTAATCCTCTTTTGGGATGTAACCGACTATGTAATTGTGATCGCATATGTAATCCAACAGTTGTATGAGTTGTAATTCATGTGACTGTTGTATATCATCATAAAGATTCTTGTATTTCCTATTTATTGTAAATGTGAACTACGATGTATCAATAAAATTTGTGTTGTAGTTCAATCCTTTGCAATGATTACTTTTAATTAGTAAATAGCAAATTGTTTATTTTATCTTCTTATTATTTTCTATAGCAAGGCATCTGTTAAAACCTTCTAAATTTCAGGAAACGTAACAATAAATCAAATTTATATTTTAATATTTTAAATTTACTGTTCCGTAAATTTTTGGGATGTTACAATGATGCGCCATATTTTCTACATATTACATCACCCATGAATCTTTCGTGATTTGTTCTCGGACACCACTCAATCTTTCTTATGAAAGAGTTGCATGGGGGTGCGCAGTTGTCGCGACCCGAATTTGCAAATCCGGAACCTCTGTGTATTCAGCACTAGTCCAGGATCACGCTAGTGTACACAGTATCAACATTGGTAAATATCACAATCATACACATCGATAATAATAAAGTACTTTAATTGAGATAACCAAACTGGTTGCTCGACCTTATGGTCAAGTTACAAAAGTACGCCTCGCAGGGCTAAGACTTATTCAAATAAAATCTACAGCGGAATATATAAAGAAAACGTGTGGCGCCAGCCAATATGCCACAGGCAACTGACTGGACTGGATCCCTAGTTAGACGGCTCCTCCTGATATTCCTCCTCCAAAGCTGGCGTCGCCTCTTCTTCAACTGGTGTTGTTTTGTGGCAAGGGTGAGTACTTGGTACTAAGCAAGTCATGCACAGAATGCAAGCTAATATACTACATACATGGCTTAATACAAAGGAATAGCTCAAGGTATAATTGCAGTAAACAGCATTTGACAAGTATCATAAGTAGATTTGAAAGCAGTAAAAAAAACAAGCATAATATCAATAACTTTTCCAGAAGTTAAATAAACATCTTTCCCATTCCTAGTCCACATTTCCATCAACATCATCAATTAACCAAACCAAACCTCTCAAGTTCAAGTTATTTCCACGAAAGTCTAACCCTTGACTGTAATCCCTGAGCAATGTCCAATACCGCGGACACGGCTATTCGAATAGATTTTTCACTCTGCAGAGGTTATGCATTTTACCCACAAGATACAGCCAAACACCACAAAGACGAGTGATCGTAACAAAGCCCTTCAGAAACGGCTAACTACACAAGTGAACCTTTCCGGTTTTTGCCATACACCATCCCTTCCCATAACGAAGGCGAAGTATGGGACCGACATACTGTTGGACGGGTACCATGCCATCGCATTGGTACGCTCCCCTTTCAAGATTCACAAAGGGTGTAGTTGCCACCCGAGGTTTCACATGCAAGTTATTAGTAACTTACTCAACTAGGTCCGTCCCATTACGTACATGTGGTTGCACGATTAACTCAGTTCAAAGGCTTGCAAGGTTAAGTCCTTATGTTGACCAGGGCAAGACTACCCGAAGAACCAAATCATCCTTCCCGATGCCACAACTGGCCCACCTGATCATACTTGCCACATGCCCCGGTCGAAAACTATTTATCAAACCCCCAGTTGATTACCATGCACCACGTGCCATCAACATCATCATCGATAACACATGTCACTTCTCCAAAACAGGTTCCATATCTCATTAAGTCAATGTTATCATGTAACTATCAAATTCATGTCATGTATACGTGGCAGGTCTAAGCATTATGCTACACGGTCTAAATACCGACGTTGGTAGTTTAATAATGTCCAACTATTTAATCCTCAACTAGGGTGACAAGGGGTTCATGGCATACAATTATCTATGTCAAGGTGGCATACAGCAACTAGGCAATTAACTAATCTCCCAAAATCAATTAAAGCATTTTATAATTGAACTAGCATGCAGTAATTTAAATCAAATTAATTTCAAAATGGGATCAACATGGTCAAATCACAACTTGCCTTCAAAGAATACTTGATCTTGGTCCTGAGGTAGCTCCTGGGTCAACACTTCACCTTCGAAGCCTTCGGGCACTTCAACGTCTACTCGTAACGCGTGCAAATAGCAATAAATGAATAAAATAGTAGACAAAAAGTGTCCAACATCCAAATAAAGTCCATAAACAGAGAGAGCACAATTTTATAAATTTTTAGAAATTGGAATCGTCCAAATCGGAGTTAAAATGCAAAAGTTATACCCATTTAAAGTTTAAAGAAAACATTAATTAAATATAAACAGAGAAATATTCATAATAAAAAATTAATTAAAATTCATATTTGAGTAGGTCTTATTTTTATGAAAATTTAGAAATTTGAATCACTCAAATCGGAGTTAAAACGCAAAAGTTATAAGCGTTTGAAGTTTGAATCTATATTTGAAATTAATAAACCGAATTAAATAAATAATTTCTTTTTCGGAAAATGATTTATTGCGTCAGCATGACACGTGTCAGCACCTCATTGGTCCACGTGGACCTGCTGACGTCAGCGCCGGCCGAACCCCACGATGACGTCATCATGCCACGTGGCACCACCCGGGTGCTGCCACGTGTCCTGGTCCATGGACCCGGTCTACGGGCCCGGCGGGTCTACGGTGTGCTCGGCGCACGCCACAGTCGCAGACATGCGGGCCCCGCATATCAGTGGTGCGCTCACACGCGCACGGTGCGGCAGCTGGGCTACGTGGCACGATCTCATGCGTTGGATCTAAATCCAACGGCTGAGATTGGATCTAGACACCACAACGTGGATTTCGTTGCAGTGACGTGGGCTAACGTCGGCCGTTGGATCTTGATCCAACGGTCCAGATCTAATCTGGTTCGTTACTGCTACGGCTACGTGGCGAGATCTAAACCGTTAGATCTAGATCTAACGGCGGAGATTAGATCTAAAAAATCAAAACGTGAAAAATACCTCCGGGCGACGTGGACAATTCTGGGCCACACGATGCGGATCGGACGGTTGACGTTGCTCGCGGGGGCTCGCTGGTGTGCGGCGGCGCTGGCTCACCGGAGAGGAAGAAGACGACACGGGGAACGGTGGTTGCGGGCTTCTCCGACGAGGTGAAAGGTCTCCACGGGTGCGCCTTGGCCTGACGGTCCCGGACCTGGGCTCAAACGGGGCGGCACGTCCTCAACGGCGGCGGCACGAGGAAAAAACCGCGGCGGCGTCTCCCGTAACTTCGGCGAGCAAACACGGCCACGGCGGGGCGCTACGGGCGGCGGCGGCTAGGGCAAAATGCGGGTGAGGTCAAGGCGATCCTCGGGGCATGTCCCGGGCATTAAATACCCTCGGCGTCCGCGCGAAAGGCGGAGCCCTAGGCCCACACGGCGGTGGAGTCCGGCAAGCATTCGGACGTGGACGACGAAATCTAGACCCTCCACGTGGCGCGATGAACGGTCGAGATTGCTTGGGCGTGATCGGATCCGGTCGAATCGGTACGGGTCAATCCTGACCGTTGGATCCAGATCCAATGGTCCGGATCGATTAGGGTTGGGGTTTGGTGCGGTGCGGTACGGGCGCTACGCGGCTCTTCGTGGGCCGTTGGATCAAGATCCAACGGTCGCACGGGAATGGGTTCGGTTCGGTCAATCCGGCTCGGGTCGGACTCGAGTCGGACTCGGACTCGAGTAGGACTCGGACTCGAGTCTGACTCGGGCTCAGTCGGTGGAACAGTAAAACCGATTCGATTTTTTTTCCAGCGATTAAATATTCAAATTAATTCCTAGAAATTCATTTAATTCATTAAAAATAGCAAAACACTCAGAAAAATTCCAGAAAAATTCTAGAAAATATTTTAGAACATTTTGGACTCAAATAAAATATTTCCAACAAAATTTTATTTGCAAAATTAAATTCTTTAATTATTTCAAAAGGGAATAAATTCCAAATAAATCCAAATAAATTCCAGAAAATTCCAAAAATTCACAAAAGTGCCAAATTTCATTTAAACTCATGAAAAGCAAAAATTGGGGTGTTACAAACCTCCCCCCTTAACAGAATCTCATCCCCGAGATTCAGGGCTTACTAAAGAATAGGTTCAGAAACTCTTTCTTCAAATCCTCCACATGCTCCCAAGTTGCTTCACTCTCTGCATGGTTGCTCCATTGAACTCTGCAGAAACGGGTTGACTTGTTTCTCGTTTCTCGATCCATTGTGTCCAAAATCTTGACGGGGTGTTCCTTGTAAGTTAGATCCTCTTGCAGTTCTATCGACTCTAACGGTGTCTGCTCATCTGGGACTCGAAGACACTTCTTCAGCTGGGACACGTGGAACACGTCATGTACTCCTGCCAACGACTGCGGCAATTCCAACTGGTAAGCAACTTCACCCCTGCGGCTCAAAACCTTAAATGGTCCGACATAATGGGGTGCGAGTTTTCCTTTGGCGTGGAATCTCTTAACTCCCTTGAGAGGTGTAACCCTAAGGTACACGAAATCCTCTGGTTCAAAGCTCAAGTCTCGGCGACGGTTATCGGCGTAGCTTTTCTGTCTTGACTGTGCTATCTTCAGTCTTTCCCGGATCATGGCAATCTGCTCCTCAGCTTCTTGAAGTATGTCTGGTCCAAAGACACGACATTCACCTGTCTCATTCCAGTTCAGCGGTGTTCGACAGGGTCGACCGTATAGTGCCTCAAAAGGTGACATTTGTAAACTGCCCTGGTAGCTATTATTGTAGCTGAACTCAGCATACGGCAGACTCTTATCCCAAGAGGTTGCATAAGCTAATGCACAAGCTCTTAACATGTCCTCTAGAATCTGGTTAACCCTTTCAGTCTGTCCATCCGTCTGCGGATCATATGCTGTACTGAAGTTCAAACAGGTTCCCATGGCTTCATGCAACTTATTCCAAAATCTCGAGGTAAACTGGGTACCTCTGTCCGATACAATCTTCTTCGGCACTCCATGCAAACAGACGATCCTGGTCATATACAACTCGGCTAACTTGTCTCCCGAATAGGTGGTCTTTACTGGGATAAAATGGGCGACCTTAGTCAAACGATCCACTATGACCCATATGGAGTCATATCCACTCGAGTCTTGATGGCCGGTAATGAAGTCCATTCCGATTTCCTCCCATTTCCACTCAGGTATCTTCAACGGCTGTAGCAACCCTGCTGGTGTCTGATGCATTGCCTTGACTCTCTAACATATGTCGCACAATGCGACATGCTCGGCAACCTCGCGTTTCATACTCGGCCACCAGAATCTTTCCTTCGGGTCCTGATACATCTTCGCACTTCCTGGATGAATTGAGTACTTGGAGTCAAGGGCTTCTTCCAGAATTAGCTGCTTTAGCTCCTTCTTGTTCGGCACACAAATTCGATCCTCCATCCATAACGTGCCTTGCTCATCCGGCTTGAAGTCTTTTGCCTTGCCTTCATTCATCTTGGACTTAATCCTGCGGATCTTGTCATCATCCTTCTGTCCTTCCTTGATCTGGTCCTCCAGAGTAGGCTTTACTTCTAATGCTGCCAAGACTCCTTCCGGCACTACTTTAATCTTCATCCTCTGAAAGTCCCTGCATAGCTCGTCCTGACTTGTGACTATCAACATATTCACGACATGGCTTTTCCTACTCAAGGCATCGGCCACCACATTGGCCTTCCCGGGATGGTAATGGATTCCAACATTATAATCCTTGATCAGTTCCAACCATCTCCTCTGCCTCATGTTCAAGTCTGATTGGGTGAAGATGTACTTAAGACTCTTATGATCCGTATACACTTCACATCTGTTCCCAATCAAATAATGACGCCACAATTTCAAAGCATGCACTATGGCAGCTAACTCTAGGTCATGCGTCGGATAATTCTCCTCATGCGGCCTCAGCTGCCTTGATGCATAAGCGACGACCTTTCCATTCTGCATCAGCACGCATCCGAGTCCTTGGCGCGATGCATCACAATAAATATCGAAGCTTTGATTAACATCCGGTAGATCCAACATCGGGGCTGATGTCAATCGCTTCTTCAGCTCTTGAAAACCTTTCTCGCACTCCGGTGTCCATGCAAACTTCTTCTCCTTTTTCAACAATTGCGTGAGAGGTCTCGCAATTGTCGAAAAGCCTTCAATGAAGCGGCGGTAGTAACCTGCGATTCCAAGGAAACTCCGAATCTGGGTCACGGTCTTCGGCTGCTCCCAATGTAACACAGCTTCTACCTTGCTTGGATCTACGGCAACTCCTTCTGCAGTCATTACATGTCCAAGGAACTCCACTTTGTCCTTCCAAAAATCACACTTACTGAACTTGGCGAAGAGTTGTTGTTCTCTCAACTTCTCAAGAACTAGCCTCAAATGCTCCGCGTGCTCTTCTCTTGACTTGGAGTAAACAAGAATGTCATCTATGAATACGACGACAAACTTATCCAAGTACTCCATGAAAACCTTGTTCATCATATTCATGAAGTAAGCTGGCGCATTTGTCAGACCGAAGGACATAACAGTAAACTCTTAATGTCCATATCTTGACGAGAATGCGGTCTTCGGAATATCTTCCGATCGAATCTTCAACTGGTGGTATCCCGATCTCAGATCAATCTTGGAGAAAACTCCAGCTCCTCTCAGCTAGTCAAACAGGTCATCGATCCTGGGTAGCGGGTACTTATTCTTCACGGTGATTTCATTGAGTGCACGGTAGTCGATGCACATCCTGAAGCTCCCGTTCTTCTTCTTGACGAACAGAACTGGCGCTCCCCACGGCGACGAACTTGGTTTGATGAATCCTTTCTCCATCAACTCTTCAAGTTGCTTCTTCATCTCTACCAACTCTTCGGTGGACATCCGGTAAGGTCTCTTTGCTATCAGCGCTGTACCAGGTACAAGCTCTATCACAAACTCTATGTCTCTGTCTGGCGGCATACCAGGTAAATCTTCAGGAAAAACATCTGGATACTCATTTACCACTGAGACATCTTCTATGCTGATTGCCTTCGCACTGTTGACCATCAGCTGTCCATTGCGAACGGCGGTCGCTTGAAATTCCACTTTTCTTCCACATGGGCTCTCAACTGATATAATCCTTCGCCCACAATCCAATACGGCCTTGTGCTTGGATAACCAATCCATTCCCAAGATAACATCTAGGGTCTGGGTTCCCAACTGGGCGAGAACCACTCCCATTGCATCCAAGGTTTCCGCGGGTGTTCACCATCTGTTGATTGCTCCAAGGTTTAAAGACAAGAGGGAAACAAGCATAGACAAGTAGTAGAGTAACTTATGCAGGGAGGTGTAACTCAAAATCCAACTTTATTAATTATACCATAATAATATCTTGGTATGGTTGCTTACAATGCCTAAGGGCCTTGCAACACATACTGCACACTCAGCAAGCAATGAAAATCCAACGCCTCTAAGGGTGACTCTTTATTCTATAACGCGACTCGACGAAGGAGTCTCAACTACAAGACCTAGGCTTACTCGTTAAGAAAACCTCCACTACCTGGGTGCGGGTGCGGTGGCATCGGCGCGAAACAATCACCATGCCCTGCAACTGTGGTAGTCGAAGAAGCGGTGTCCTCCTCGAGATCGGGCTCCTCCGGGTCCGGCTCATGTAACTCAAGTACTGGCTCTGGTCCTGGTCCGTACAATGCCATCTCCAATTCGTCAATCCTTCGCAAAAGGTGGGACACATGCTCTTGAGCCTCCCGCCATCGGTTCTTCTCTACCGTGACCTCCTCGCGAGCCTTCTGTAGCTCCCGGTTCGTATCATCGAGCACATCCTCCTGAGCGATGACAAGTCGTGCCAGCTGTGTGACCGTGGCATTCTCATCCTGAATCAGTCTCGGGTCAAGAAGGTTGTTGTTGTGTGGATGGTAGCGGTACACCGCGCCCTCGGCTCATTTGGCGTAGATGCGGGCGATGTGTCGCATCGCTCGTCGTGATACCTCCTGAATTCCCATCTGCATTGTCGACCTCCTGGCGATGCAGTATATCGGACGGCTGCCCTTGCCCTTCTTCCTGGCATGTACCGTGATCTTCACATCACAAGCCTTAATCAGTCCCGCTTGTCTGATGACGTTCACTTGGTATTGCGGCTTCTCAAAACCTTCGAGAAACTGCATTATACGCCAAAGTTTCGCGGCGTGGCCAACCTCAAGATCGACATAGTTGATCTCTCCCTCCATCTGTCACAAAACACTCGCGTAAGAACGCAGCATTTTAAATCAAAGTGGGAGACAAAAGAATATAGCAAAGGGGTAAGGAAAGAGAGAAGGGGTAAGTCGAGAATTCATTCATTATCTTGACAAACTTTTAGCTTTAGAAAATAGGTTTTATCCTTACTACGACCATTCTAACTAAAGGTTGAGCCTACAGTCAGTATGGCTCTGATACCACCTCTGTCGAGACCCGAATTTGCAAATCCGGACCCTCTGTGTATTCAGCACTAGTCTAAGATCACAATAGTGCACACAGTCTCAACATTGGTAAATATCACAATCATACACATCGATAATAATAAAGTACTTTAATTAAGATAACCAAACTGGTTGCTCGACCTTATGGTCAAGTTACAAAATTACGCCTCGCAGGGCTAAGACTTATTCAAATAAAATCTGCAGCGGAATATATAAAGAAAACGCGTGGCGCCAGCCAATATGCCACAGGCAACTGACTGGACTCGATCCCTAGTTAGATAGCTCCTCCTGATATTCCTCCTCGAAAGCTGGCGTCGCCTCTTCTTCAACTGGTGTTGTTTTGTGGCAAGGGTGAGTACTTGGTACTCAGCAAGTCATGCACAGAATGCAAGCTAATATACTACATGCATGGCTTAATACAAAGGAATAGCTCAAGGTATAATTGCAGTAAACAGGATTTGACAAGTATCATAAGTAGATTCGAAAGCAGTAAAAAAAAACAAATATAATATCAATAACTTTTCCAGAAGTTAAATAAACATCTTTCCCATTCCTAGTCCACATTTCCATCAACATCATCTATTAACCAAACCAAACCTCTCAAGTTCAAGTTATTTCCACGAAAGTCTAACCCTTAACTGTAATCCCCGAGCAATGTCCAATACCGCGGACACAGCTATTCGAATAGATTTTTCACTCTGCAGAGGTTATGCACTTTACCCACAAGATACAGCCAAACACCACAAAGGCGAGTGATCGTAAGAAAGCCTTTCGGAAATGGCTAACTACACAAGTGAACCTTTCCGGTTTTTGCCATACACCATCGCTTCCCTTAACGAAGGCAAAGTATGGGACCGACATACCGTTGGACGGGTACCATGCCATCGCATTGGTACGCTCCCCTTTCAAGCTACACAAAGGGTGTAGTTGACACCTGAGGTTTCACATGCAAGTTATTAGTAACTTACTCAAGTAGGTCCGTCCCATTACGGACATGTGGTTGCACGATTAACTCAGTTCAAAGGCTTGCAAGGTTAAGTCCTTATGTTGACCAGGGCAAGACTACCCGAAGAACCAAATCATCCTTCCCGATGCCACAACTGGCCCACCCGATCATTCTTGCCACATGCCCCGGTCGAAAACTATTTATCAAACCCCCAGTTGATTACCATGCACCACGTGCCATCAACATCATCATCGATAACACATGACACTTCTCCAAAACAGGTTCCATATCTCATTAAGTCAATGTTATCATGTAACTATCAAATTCATGTCATGTATACGTGGCAGTTCTAAGCATTATGCTACACGGTCTAAATACCCGATGCCACAACTGGCCCACCCGATCATTCTTGCCACATGCCCCGGTCGAAAACTATTTATCAAACCCCCAGTTGATTGCCATGCACCACGTGCCGCGGACACGGCTATTCAAATAGATTTTATACTCTGCAGAGGTTATGCACTTTACCCACAAGATACAGTCAAACACCACAAAGGCGAGTGATCGTAACAAAGCCTTTTGGAAACTGCTAACCACACAAGTGAACCTTTCCGGTTTTTGTCATACACCATCCCTTCCCTTAACAGAGGCGAAGTATGGGACCGACATACCGTTGGACGGGTACCATGCCATAGCCTTGGTACACTCCCCTTTCAAGCTACACAAAAGGTGTAGTTGACACCCGAGGTATCACATGCAAGTTATTAGTAACTTACTCAACTAGGACCGTCCCACTCCGGTCATGTGGTTGCACGATTGACTCAGTTCAAAGGCTTGCAAGGTTAAGTCCTTAGGTTGACCAGGGCAAGACTACCCGAAGAACCATATCATCCTTCCCGATGCCACACCTAGCCCACCCGATCATTCTTGCCACATGCCCCGGTCCAAATCTATTTATCAAACCCCAGTTGATTACCATGCACCACGTGCCATCAACATCATTGTTAAGAACACATGACACTTTTCCAAAACTGGTTCTATATCTCATTAAGCCAATATTAACATGTAATTGTCCAAAACATTTCACGTGGCAAGGCTAAGCATACTACATCGGTCTAACTACCCATGTTGGCAATTTAATAATGTCCAACGAAAATTCTACAACTAGGGTGACAAGGGGTCATGGCACATAATTAATAATAAAGGTGTCATAGCGCAAAGCTGGCATTTAACTAATTTCCCAAAATTAATTAAAGCATTTTCTAATTAAAGTAGCATGCAATAATTTAAATCAAAATAATTGAAAAATGGGATCAACATGGTCAAAGCACAACTTGCCTTTAAAAAGTACGTGCTCTTGCTCCTAGGCTGGCTCCTAGGTCAACACTTCACGTTCGAAGCCTTCGGGCACTTCAACGTCTACTCGTAACGCGTGCAAATAGCAATAAATAAATAAAAAGTAGGCAAAAAGTATCCAAAAATTCAAATAAAGTTCATAAACAGAGAGAGCACATTTTTATAGATTTTTAGAAATTTGAATCGTCCAAATCGGAGTTAAAATGCAAAAGTTATAATCGTTTAAAGTTTAAAGAAACTATTAATTAAATAAAAACAGAGAAAAATTCATAATCAAAAATTAATTAAAATTCATATTTGAGTAGGTCTCAATTTTATGAAAATTTAGAAATTTGAATCACTAAAATCGGAGTTGAAACGCGAAAGTTATAAACGTTTGAAGTTTGAAACTATATTTAGAATCAATAAACCAAATTAAATAAATAATTTCTTTTTCGGAAAATGATTTATTGCGTTAGCATGACACGTGGACCATTCAGAAGCCGCCACGTCGCCTCGGGTCCATGGAGCACAAGACGGCCGCTCGCCATCGCGGGACCCGGCCCACGCACGCCAAAGATCGACGTCATCGCGGCTCGGCCGAGGGCGCCTGACACGCGGGCCCCACCATGACGTCACCCCACCGTGACGCCAAAGATGACGCCACGGATGACGCCATGGTGTTGGCGGCCACGACACGCTGGCCCCACGCCGACGCCACGTCGGCGATCGGCGCTGGCCGATCCGCGACTGTAACATCCCAAAATTTGGGTTTTCAAAAATTTTTGGTTTAGTTTAGCTTCCCAAAAATTTCCGTCGATTTTCTCGCATTTATAAAGTTTGGTTTGAATTTTCTAAAAGCTAAAACAATTTAATTTGATTATTCTAAACCTCAAATAAAATAAATTTTATTTTATTTGGGTTCCTTGTGCGTCAAGAAGTTCTTCTGTAATTTTTGAGATTTTTCGGAGCTCGTTTGCTATTTATTGGATCTATTCAAATTTGATTTGTATTAAGCCCTTTTATTGAAATTAATTAATTATTTGAAAACGTTTATATAAATTTTTTCTGAAAATATTTTATTTAAGTTCAAAATATCTCAAAATATTTTCTAGAATTTTTCGGGTATTTTTATTGCTTCAAATGATTTATTTGAATTTTCGGAATCGTTTTTATTCGAAAATGTCACGTGTCGCCACCACAAATGTACACGCCACTTCAAATCGAGCCACGCACTTTAAGGTGCTCGTATAAATGCCTACAAGGCCCGTTTTTGCTCCAAACGCGTCCAAATTTTTTTTGCTTGACCTAGCCGCCACCCCTAACCCTTGTATACCTCCCACACGTCCCCTAGACCTCAGATGAATTTTCTAAAATTCCAAAACCATCAAATGTCGTCCGAACGTCGCCCGACAATGGACGAACTTTGGAGCCACGTCCCGGGCAGCTCGTCGACTCTTTTTGATATCCGTCTTCGCCATGGAGTGCCACAAGGTACTATCTGCTTGCTGTCCAAAATTCAGCCAATTTGGTCAATGGGATCAAAAGTTATGGCCGTTTCAATCTCGAGTCTTGCCGAGGCCATAACTCCCTCAATTTTTCGAGTTTGACCGTGAAATTTTTTTTGTAGACTCCTGCGGATGTCCTCTACATGATGCACATCTTGCCCCATGGTTTTGCCCTCTGGATTTGGCGCAGAAAAATAATCTCTCCAATCAGACTGCGAACAGACTGCGTTTCAAACAGCGGCAAACTTCCTCGCGCGTTCCCCGCTGTTCCAAAAGGTATTTATTAGAGACACATGCATCACACTGTGCCTCTTGGTCCCATCTAGCTCTCGGTCAAATTTCGTTAAGTTCCGATCATTATTCTAGAAGTTATGGCCGCCCAAAGTTTTGATCCGAAACCCGTTAATCGGCAGTTTGTGATTAATCCGAAAGGGCGCCGCAAAATCCGCCTATACCGTTGAGTTTGGCTCGCCGCGTTCTACGCAGTAGACATTCCCCCTTTTCCATCCCGTCCTCCGGAATTTTTTTTATATATTTAGGCCGCTGTTTGCCATCGCCGCCCGTCGCCTTTTGACGCCGGCTATTTTGGTTCGCTCCGGCCGTGTTGTCCCGTCCGGAGGATCATCTTGTACTGTTTTGATCCATCATTAAGGTTCTTTTGGTCTCCGTTTGCCGAGAAGCCCGGTGCCGGCCTTAAATCGTTATTTTTCAACCTAGCACGTGTCGCCGGTTCGCACACCGGTTAGCCGTCCTTGGTAGCTTTTTGCCGCGGCCATGTCGTTGTACCGACGGTCGCTACTTCGCTTCATGAGTATCCTATCATTGTTTAACCTCTGCCGATAACGTTCGCCGTTAACGCTCCGTCGTTAACGCTCCGCCGTTAACGTTCCTCTCCGCGTTACGCCGCTGCGTTTCCCGTTAACGCCTTAACGTTTTGCCGTTAATGTTTCCCGTTAACGCTTCCGCTGCGCTCGCCGTTAACGTTCCTCCGTTAACGCTTTGCCGTTAACGTTCCGCAACACTCCGTCGTTAACGTTTCGCCGTTAACGTTCCTCCGTTAACGTTGTGCCGTTAACGTTCCACCGTTAACGCTCTGTCGTTAACGCTCCTCCGTTAACGTTTTGTCGTTAATATTCCATCGTTAACGCTTTATCGTTAACGCTTGGCTCTCTTCGCTTCGTTGTCATCGCATGCGTGCATTCTTGCACAAACCCTAGTGCGATGCCTTCACCTGTTCTATCATCATGACGTGAGCCTAGTCTCATCGTCATATCATCTTCAAAGCCGAATCAAAACCCTAACCTAAGACCGGTTCGATGGACTAAGTTCATCGTGAGCCGCGTTGATATCTTTGCAATCTTTCTCGTTGTTTCAATCGTGGTAAGACACTTGTCTTGTCTTATCCCTGAAAACCTAATCTGCCAGTAATCGAGAATTCCTTCGTGGACTTGGTCGATAGATCATTGGCCATCTGTCATACCCCTGTGCCCGATCCATCCGTCTCTCTTTTGTTTGATCGTGTCCGCTCGGTCAACAAAAGTCAACTTCGAGAATCGCTTTAGTTCATTTGTGAACTAACATATCCTTATGGACCCGATCTGTAGATCGAGAGCCCATATGTAATAATTTTTCAAATCGAGATAATAAATTTGGAAGAAATATTCTTCGAAATATTATTCTTTATTTCCCGGTTATTAATCTTTCCCTTTTCGGTGTTTTTCCGAAAGCCCGTCCTCTCTTGTCCAATCTTCGATCCAATCCTTTCAAGTTCCTAAATTCATCCAAGCCGTTGTGCCCAATGCTATTCGTTCTTAATTTGGAGTTTATTTGAATTGTCTTTTGAGTTTTGTTGTATTTGTGTTTCTTTATCGTTAGACGTGTCGTCCGGAAATCGTTCTACGGGCTGAAGATCAAGGAAGTGAAGATCGAAGGTTGAGGATCAAGAATCAAGGATAAAGAGTAAAGAACAGTAAAAGTTGCAAGGGCCAGGCAAGTTGTGCTTTGACCATGTTGATCCCATTTTCGAAACTTATGTTGTTACAAATTATTGCATGCTAGTTGGATATAAACTGATTTCAATTAATTTGGGATTAGGTATTTAACCTACTTGTTATTGCCACCTTGTCTATAATAGTTGTACGCCATGATTCATTTGTCACCCTAGGTTTGTTGATTAATAGTTGGTAGCTAATAAATTGCCAACATGGGTTAGATAGAACGTATTAGTCTGCTTAGACCTGCAACGAGTCAGTCCCATCATTTTGGAATTACAAATGTCAATATTGATTAATGGAATATGCAATGTATTTTGAAATGGTATGACGTGTTGCCGACACGATGATGTTGATATGCGGAGGCCTTCGTGCTTCTTCAAGGATGTTGAGTTGTTGTTGGCATTGTGTTGCGCAATAATCAACTGGGGTGATAAAATGATTTGGACTGGGGCAAGTGGCAAGAATGAGCTGGTGGGCCATGGTTGGCACCGGGGAAATCGTTTTGGTGCTTTGGGTAGTCTTGCCCTGGTCACCCTAAGGACTTAACCTTGCAAGCCTTTGAACTGAGTCAAACGTACAACCACATGTCTGTAATGGGACGGACCTAGTTGATTAAGTTGCTAATAACTTACTTGTGGTACCTCGGGGTGTCAACTACACCGTTTGTGTAGCTTGAAGGGGGAGCGTACCAGGGCTGCGGCATGGTAACCATCCAACGGTATATCGGTCCCATACTTCGCCTTTGCTAAGGGAAGGGATGGTGTAGGGCAAAAACCGGAGAGGTTCACTTGTGTAGTTAGAGGCTTCCGAAAGACTTTGTTATGATCACTCATTCGCATACCCTTGTATGGCGATTCACGGTTGACGTGGTGAGTTGATTGTATCTTGTGGGTAAAGTGTATAACCTCTGCAGAGTGTAAAATCTATTCGAATAGCCGTGTCATGATGATCTTTGGACATTGCTTAGGGATTACAGTCAAGGGTTAGCTTTTCATGAAAATGAACTTGGGTTTGGAGGCAGTTTGCCTGTGGAAAAGTGATAATTGTTTAAGGATGTGGAATGGTTTACTTGTGAAACAACTGTGAAATTATTACTATTGTTATCTGTTTTACCGCTTTACAATCTATTATGAATATTTGTGAATGCTGTTTATTGCAAAATAACCCCTTCAGCCTGTCATTTGGAATAAGCCACGCATATAGTTATTAGACTTGCATTCATGCATGACTTGTCGAGTGCTTTATGTACTCACCCCTTGCAACAAACAATCACCCGGTGAGCAAAAGTCTACATCGTCGAAGAAGAAGAAGTTCCGTGAGAAGGCGATTATCTAGAGTCGAACCCTGTCGGTTGCCTCGTGGCGTATTGATGGGATTCACCGATGTTCTTCGCTCCGCCGCTTATTTGGAGTTGAAGCCGTCAAGGCTTCGCAAACGTAAGGTTGACCTTAAGGTCGTTCAATAGTTTATATTCTATTATTGAGTTATTTTTACTATTCCGCTGTGTATGATTGTGATATTCATCTATGTTGAGACTGTGTGCACTAGCGTGATCCTGGACTAGTGCTGAATACACAGAGGGTCCGGATTTGCACATTTGGGTCCCGACAGAGGTGGTATCAGAGCCATACTGACTGTTGGTCTTGACCTTAGATAGATTGGCCGTCTTTAGGAGCTTCAAAATTATTTTGTAAAGAGAAAATTTAACTTGAAAGAATAATACATTCTTGACTTATCTTATTCTTCCATTCTTTCCTCTTTACTGAAAGTTCTATCCTTCCCTTCGATTTAAATGGAAATCTTACCTGAGTTGTTCCGAATAGTTAACGATGTTTCACACTTAAGGAGAAAGTACTGGATGTCGCCGTCAACCCTGAAGATCGTGAAGTAAGAAATCATCGAGCTCGAAGAGAAGTGGATCGATGAAGTGTTCCAGAAGCTTGAAGAACCAGTGCTTAGTAGTAAGTTGAGACTCATGTGTGAGAGTCGCGTCTCTTAAGATAGGAGTGTTACCCTTTTAGACGCTAGATTATTGTGTGCTTAGGAATTTGGATCTTTCTTGATTGCTGAGTGTGCAGTATGTGTTGCATAGCTTTTAGGCTTGGATAAGCAACCATACCTAGTTTTTAGATGTTTGTATAAGTTCTTGGATTAAACCTGCTCCCCTGCACTAGGATTCTTGAACTTCATCTATGCTTTTTCCCTCTTACCTAAACCTTGGAGTGATCAACAAATGGAAAGGACCAACTACAACAGTAACTTTGAGGCAGTTCAAGTCAGTTCAGTTGCTACTACCTGTGTCAGTGTTAAAGCAGACGGTGACCAACAGCTGTCCCCTGTACCAACCGAGGCAATTCAAGACTTGGATCAGTTATTCATCGCCAGACCCAGCTTATGCAGGCAGTGGTGCAACAGATGAATGTTATCAGTGCCAAAATCAATCCTTCCACCACTGAAGTCACAACCTCTTGTTCACAGTCAAAGTTTTCCTTGTTCATGAAGACCAACCCACCCGTGTTTGAGGGATCAGCCATTCTCAAAGACGCAGAAATATGGCTTCGTGTCATAGAAGAGAAGCTAGCTTTAGTGTAGTGTGAAGATGAAGAGAAGGTCCCTTATGCTACTTGCCAGTTAGAAGGAGATGCATTAGTCTGATGGAAAAGTTTCTACGCCACCTCGGAAGATGGACATATTATCACTTGATTGGAATTTGCACTGCCCTTCGTCAGTTGTTGCGTCATCAGATGATAGTGTGACTACCGCGAGTTCAGAGAAGAGTACAACCCCTGCACCTAATACCATACCGAGATGTTGTTCTTTGAAGTGTTGTCAACCAAACAAGTCAGAAGACCGTGCATGCATCCGATGTGGAGAAATAGGACACACTGCTGATGAATAGGCAATCAATTGTTCCAGCTGTGAAGGAATCCATTTACCCGGAGAATGTCCTATGTGCAACATCACATGCTATCTTTGCGAAGGCCGTGATCACTGCCCATCTCAATGTTCCCTGGATTCAGTAGTGACCGCTGTGACTCGGCATCAGCGAGAGAATTTTCGAGCTGTCATTGCTCAAGAGTTAGCAAAAAGAGAAGGATTGTCATCCGCACCAGCGGTGCCACGTGAAGAAAAGAAGAAGAAGCATGTCAACCCTATCCATTTACCTCAGGAAATCAGCAATATTTGGTCACCATGGAATTGTTTCTTATGTGATAAATGAGGTCATTGGCCTAGAGAATGCCCCACCAACCCGGCACGATGACCCAAACATTCATGTTACAACTGTGGCGAGTCAGGTCATTTGTTAAGGAATGCCACAGAAAGATCAAGCAATGTCGAAAGCCATGATCATCCCAGAAATTACATCAGTAAAGATTATAACACAGAAAGTGAATGGTAAGGCTATGGAAGCAACTTGCTTAAAGAGCCAGTTGAAGCAAGAGGAATTGGTTAACAAGACCCCTGATCCAGAAGATGAATGCAAGGAATTGGAAGACCACCGCAAGCGTCAGAAAATTTGTCAAGAAGGACCACCGCAACAGCGAATGAGGAGTGCTCCTCAACAATTCAGTTGCCATACTGCTCAGATTTTGTTCGAGGCTCTTTCACCTATGCTTCGCCCCGATGGTCAGAGTTTTCATAACACCAACCCGGTGAAACGTTCTCAAGGAAGAAGCCTGCTCTCTAGAAATTGCTGTGCCTGTCGTCAACCAGAACATTTTGCTAACCGCTGCCCTCAGAAGAAAGTGATCACTGTGGATCACATCGATCTCAGCTCTACCCCTACCAATACCAGTGCTACATCAGGAGGATACCAACAGATGTTAGTCAAGTGTTGCTTCAGATGCAATGAGCCGGGACACTTTGCTAATAGTTGTCCTAGGAGAAAAGGTGTTATACTTGTTCACTTCAACCCTAGTCCCCCACCTACTGAGACATTTGCGTCAGAAAGTGAATTGTGAAGGAGTATTCAGTTGATACAAAGTTTCAGTCAATGCTGAAGAATCAAGCCGACAAAGATAGTGCTAGACCAACCGGGATGCTATCTAAGTCTTGTTGAAGACCGCGTAATTGCAAGTAAGCTTTGTTGTCAGATATAGCTTGTCCAATTTCTACGAGAAGCCGAAAATCAAGTGTTCAGGAACAGAAGCAAGGAGCCTATCAATGGAGTTGCCAGAAACGTCAACATGAGTGCATGAGATGCTCAAGATTTCCCGACAGAGAAGGTATCAAGATTTTCCGCAGAAGAAGTGTCTTCTTGTGCAAAAGAAGCAGATACAGTTAAAGTCAGTAGAGTTGCAAGAGAATCTCATCCGCAAGGAGCAGCCTACAAATTTTTGGATGTTACCAAGCATTTGTTCTGAAGCGACCCCTGTCCAGTGTGCAGTTGCTTGAAAGTTCGAGGAAGCTCAAGAGTTGAGTCCCCCTGAACCTAATTCTATAGTCAGCCCTGAATCTCGGGGACGAGATTCTGTTAAGGGGGGAGACTTGTAACATCCCAAAATTTGGGTTTTCAAAAAATTTTGGTTTAGTTTAGCTTCCCAAAAATTTCCGTCGATTTTCTCGCATTTATAAAGCTTGGTTTGAATTTTCTAAAAGCTAAAATAATTTAATTTGATTATTCTAAACCTCAAATAAAATAAATTTAATTTTATTTGGGTTCCTTGTGCTTCAAGAAGTTCTTCTGTAATTTTTGAGATTTTTCGGAGCTCGTTTGCTATTTATTGGATCTATTCAAATTTGATTTGTATTAAGCCCTTTTATTGAAATTAATTAATTATTTGGAAAAGTTTATATAAATTTTTTCTGAAAATATTTTATTTAAGTTCAAAATATCTCAAAATATTTTCTAGAATTTTTCTAGAATTTTTCGGGTATTTTTATTGCTTCAAATGATTTATTTGAATTTTTGGAATCACTTTTATTCGAAAATGCCACGTGTCGCCACCACAGCGCGCCACGTCAGCCCAGTCCGAGCCACGCACAGAAGGTGCTCGTATAAATGCTTACAAGGCCCGTTTTTGCTCCAAACGCGTCCAAATTTTTTTTGCTTGACCTAGCCACCACCCCTAACCCTTGTATACCTCCCACACGTCCCCTAGACCTCAGATGAATTTTCTAAAATTCCAAAACCATCCAATGTCGCCCGAACGTCGCCCGACGACGGCTGAACTTTGGAGCCGCGTCCCGGGCAGCTCGTCGATTCTTTTTGAGATCCGTCTTCGCCATGGTGTGCCACAAGGTACCATCTGCTTGCTGTCCAAAATTCAGCCAATGTGGTCCACAGGATCAAAAGTTATGGCCGTTTCAATCTAGAATCTTGCCAAGGCCATAACTCCCTCAATTTTTCGAGTTTGACCGTGAAATTTTTTTTGTAGACTCCTGGGGATGTCCTCTACATGATGCACATCTTGCCCCATGGTTTTTCCCTCTGGATTTGGCGCAGAAAAATAATCTCTCCAATCAGACTGCGAACAGACTGCGTTTCAGACAGCGGCAAACTTCCTCGCGCGTTCCCCGCTGTTCCAGAAGGTATTTCTTCGAGACACCTGCGTCACGCTGTGCTTCTTGGTCCCATCTAGCTCTCAGTCAAATTTCGTTAAGTTCCGATCATTATTTTAGAAGTTATGGCCGTCCAAAGTTTTGATCCGAAACCCGTTAATCGGCAGTTTGTGATTAATCCGGAAGGGCGCCGCAAAATCCGCCTATACTGTTGAGTTTGGCTCGCCGCGTTCTACGCAGTAGACATTCCCCCTTTGCCATCCCGTCCTCCAGAATTTTTTTTATATATTTAGGCCGCTGCTATCGCCGCTGGCCGCTTTTGACGCCGGCTATTTTGGTTCGCTCCGGCCGTGTTGTCGCGTCCGGAGGATCATCTTGTACTGTTTTGATCCATCATTAAGGTTCTTTTGGTCTCCGTTTGCCGAGAAGCCCGGTGCCAGCCTTAAATCGTTATTTTTCAACCTAGCCCGTGCCGCCGGTTCGCACACCGGTTAGCCGTCCTTGGTAGCGTTTTGTCGCGGCCATGTCGTTGTACCGACGATCGCTACTTCGCTTCATGAGTATCCTATCATTGTTTAACCTCTGCCGATAACGTTCGCCGTTAACGCTCCGTCGTTAACGCTCCGCCGTTAACGTTTCCGCATGCGTTCCTCGTTGCGTTAACGGTGCGTTTCCCCGTTAACGTTCCGTTAACGTTTTGCCGTTAATGTTTCCCCGTTAACGCTCCGTCGTTAACGCTCCGCCGTTAACGTTCCTCCGTTAACGTTTTGCCGTTAACGTTCCACCGTTAACGTTCCTCCGTTAACGTTCCGCCGTTAACGTTCCTCCGTCAACGTTTTGCCGTTAATGTTTCCCCGTTAACGCTCCGTCGTTAACGCTCCATCGTTAACGCTCCGCCGTTAACGTTCCTCCGTTAACGTTTTGCCGTTAACGTTCCACCGTTAACACTCCGTCGTTAACGTTTCGCCGTTAACGTTCCTCCGTTAACGTTGTGCCGTTAACGTTCCACCGTTAACGCTCTGTCGTTAACGCTCCTCCGTTAACGTTTTGTCGTTAACATTCCATCGTTAACGCTTTATCGTTAACGCTTGGCTCTCTTCGCTTCGTTGTCATCGCATGCGTGCATTCTTGCACAAACCCTAGTGTGATGCCTTCACCTGTTCTATCATCATGACGTGAGCCTAGTCTCATCGTCATATCATCTTCAAAGCCGAATCAAAACCCTAACCTAAGACCGGTTCGATGGACTAAGTTCATCGTGAGCCGCGTTGATATCTTTGCAATCTTTCTCGTTGTTTCAATCGTGGTAAGACACTTGTCTTGTCTTATCCCTGAAAACCTAATCTGCCAGTAATCGAGAATTCCTTCGTGGACTTGGTCGATAGATCATTGGCCATCTGTCATACCCCTGTGCCCGATCCATCCGTCTCTCTTTTGTTTGACTGTGTCCGTTCGGTCAACAAAAGTCAACTTCGAGAATCAGTTTAGTTCACTGTGAACTAACATATCCTTATGGACCCGATCTGTAAATCGAGAGCCCATATGTCATCATTTGTCCAATCAAGATAATAACTTCGGAAGAAATATTCTTCAGAATATTATTCTTTCTTTCCCAGTTATTAATCTTTCCCTTTTCGGTGTTTTTCCGAAAGCCCGTCCTCTCTTGTCCAATCTTCGATCCAATCCTTTCAAGTTCATAAATTCATCCAAGCCGTTGTGCCCAATGCTATTCGTTCTTAATTTGGAGTTTATTTGAATTGTCTTTTGAGTTTTGTTGTATTTGTGTTTCTTTATCGTTAGACGTGTCGTCCGGAAATCGTTCTACGGGCTGAAGATCAAGGAAGTGAAGATCGAAGGTTGAGGATCAAGAATCAAGGATAAAGAGTAAAGAACAGTAAAAGTTGCAAGGGCCAGGCAAGTTGTGCTTTGACCATGTTGATCCCATTTTCGAAACTTATGTTGTTACAAATTATTGCATGCTAGTTGGATATAAACTGATTTCAATTAATTTGGGATTAGGTATTTAACCTACTTGTTATTGCCACCTTGTCTATAATAGTTGTACGCCATGATTCATTTGTCACCCTAGGTTTGTTGATTAATAGTTGGTAGCTAATAAATTGCCAACATGGGTTAGATAGAACGTATTAGTGCCTTAGACCTGCAACGAGTCAGTGCCATCATTTTGGAATTACAAATGTCAATATTGATTAATGGAATATGCAATGTATTTTGAAATGGTGTGACGTGTTGCCGACACGATGATGTTGATATGCGGAGGCCTTCGTGCTTCTTCAAGGATGTTGAGTTGTTGTTGGCATTGTGTTGCGCAATAATCAACTGGGGTGATAAAATGATTTGGACTGGGGCAAGTGGCAAGAATGAGCTGGTGGGCCATGGTTGGCACCGGAGAAATCGTTTTGGTGCTTTGGGTAGTCTTGCCCTGGTCACCCTAAGGACTTAACCTTGCAAGCCTTTGAACGGAGTCAAACGTACAACCACATGTCTGTAATGGGACGGACCTAGTTGATTAAGTTGCTAATAACTTACTTGTGGTACCTCGGGGTGTCAACTACACCGTTTGTGTAGCTTGAAGGGGGAGCGTACCAGGGCTGCGGCATGGTACCCATCCAACGGTATGTCGGTCCCATACTTCGCCTTTGCTAAGGGAAGGGATGGTGTAGGGCAAAAATCGGAGAGGTTCACTTGTGTAGTTAGAGGCTTCCGAAAGACTTTGTTATGATCACTCATTCGCATACCCTTTTATGGCGATTCACGGCTGACGTGGTGAGTTGATTGTATCTTGTGGGTAAAGTGTATAACCTCTGCAGAGTGTAAAATCTATTCGAATAGCCGTGTCCGCGGTACTGGACATTGCTCGGGGATTACAGTCAAGGGTTAGCTTTTCATGAAAATGAACTTGGGTTTGGAGGCAGTTTGCCTGTGAAAAAGTGATAATTGTTTAAGGATGTGGAATGGTTTACTTGTGAAACAACTGTGAAATTATTACTATTGTTATCTGTTTTACCGCTTTACAATCTATTATGAATATTTGTGAATGCTGTTTATTGCAAAATAACCCCTTCAGCCTGTCATTTGGAATAAGCCATGCATATAGTTATTAGACTTGCATTCTGTGCATGACTTGCTGAGTGCTTTATGTACTCACCCCTTGCAACAAACAATCACCAGTGAGCAAAAGTCTACATCGTTGAAGAAGAAGAAGTTCCGTGAGAAGGCGATTATCTAGGAGTCGAACCCTGTCAGTTGCCTGTGGCGTATTGATGGGATTCACCGATGTTCTTCGTTCCGCTGCTGCTTATTTGGAGTTGAAGCCGTCAAGGCTTCGCAAACGTAAGGTTGACCTTAAGGTCGTTCAATAGTTTATATTCTATTATTGAGTTATTTTTACTATTCCGCTGTGTATGATTGTGATATTCATCTATGTTGAGACTGTGTGCACTAGCGTGATCCTGGACTAGTGCTGAATACACAGAGGGTCCGGATTTGCACATTCGGGTCCCGACACGCCGGTCCAACTTCCGGACGCGTGGCTTGATCCGGACCGTTGATTTGAAAATCAACGGTCCAGATTGGATCTGGGCCGCGCACGTTGTGGACAACGTGGCTGATCTGGGCCGTTCGATTTGGATCGAACGGTCCAGATCCGATCGGGTTTCACCGCGTCGGGGGAGGGTGATGCGGCATGACCCGGTGGCCGACACGTGGCTAAATCTATGCTGTTCGATTTCGATCGAATGGTTGGAATCTACCCGAGCACGGTGCGGTTACGGCTATGTGGCTTAATCTCGTGCGTTGGATCTAAATCCAACGGCTGAGGTTGGATCTAAATGCCGCAATGTGGATTTCGTTGCGGTGACGTGGACGAACGTGGGTCGCCGGATCTAGATCTAACGGCTGAGAATAGATCCAAAACCGAAACGTGTAAAATTACCTCCGGTGACGTGGACGAATCTGGGCCCTCGGATCTTGATTGGACGGTGGAGCGAGCTCACGTTTCCGGTGATGTCGCGGCGGAGCTGCGGTGGCCGGAGTTGGGGACGATGACCTAGCCAATGGCATTTCCGTGCGTCTCCGGCGAAGTGGGTGGTACCTCCAGGTGCGCCTTGTCCTTGCGGTTTCAGATCTGGGTTCGGTGACGGCGGAGGACGGCGGACGGCGGCGGAAACAGTGCGAAACCGCGGCGGAACGCACGACCAACTACGGCGAGCTCTAGCGGCGCAACCACGACGGCTCGGGCTCGGTGAGTTAGGGCTACGGGTGCGCACGGGAGAGAGGAACACGATGGCGGCGGCGGCGCATTAAATAGGGGCCTCGACTTCCGTGAAAAGCACGGAGAATGAGGCCCACCCGGCTGTCGGGACCCAAATTTGCAAATCCGGACCCTCTGTGTATTCAGCACTAGTCCAGGAACACGCTAGTGCACACAGTCTCAACATTGGTAAATATCACAATCATACTCAACGAATAATAGGGTACTTTAATTAGTTAACCAAACTGGTTGCTTGACCTTATGGTCAAGTTACAAATATACGCCTCGTAGGGCGAAACTTATTAAAAGAGAAATAACTGCAGCGAAAAATAAGATAATGTCGGGACCCCGAATTTGCAAATCCGGACCCTCTGTGTATTCAACACTAGTCCAGGAACGCGCTAGTGCACACAGTCTTAACATCGGTAAATATCACAATCATACCATTCGATACTAATAAAGTACTTTTATTTAATTAAGCAAACTGGTTACTTGACCTTATGGCCAAGTCACAAATGTACGCCTCGCAGGGCGATACTTATTAAGAGAGAAATAGTAGCAGCGGAAAATCAAATAACTTCGTGGCGCCATCCAGTATACCACAGGCAACTGACTGGGCTCGCTTCCTAAGTAGACGGATCCTCTTGGAGCTCCTCCTCCAAAGCTTGTGCAGTCTCCTCTTCAACTGGTGTTGTATTGTGGCAAGGGTGAGTACTTGGTACTCAGCAAGTCATGCACAGAATGCAGCTAATATACTACATGCATGGCTTAATACAAAGGAGTGGCTCAAGGTATTTTTGTAGTAAACAGCATTTAACAAGTATCATAAGTAGATTCGAAAGCAGTAGAAACAAGTAAAGCATAAATAACTTTTCAAGGAGTTTCATAAACATCTTTCCCATCCTAATCCACATTTCCAACAACATCATTATTAATCCAACCCAACCTCTCAAACCAAAGTTATTTTTGAGAAAATCTAACCCTTGACTGTAATTCCCGAGCGATGTCCAATACCGCGGACACGGCTATTCGAATAGTTTCTACACTCTGCAGAGGTTATGCACTTTACCCACAAGATACAATCAAACACCACAAAGGCGAGTTCCCGTAACAAAGTCTTTCGGAAACCTCTAACAATACAAGTGGCCCTCCCCAGTTATTGCACACTAACCCTTCCCTTAGCTAAGGCGAAGTTTAGGCCAATCAACCGTTAGATGGGTACCTGGCCTCGGCCAGACGCCCCCCGTACAACTTACACAAAGGGTGTAGTTGACCTCCTGAGGTCCCACAGGTACGTTATTAGCAACTTAGTCAACTAGGTCCGTCCCATTACAGACATGTGGTTGCACGTTAGACCCATTTCAAAGGCTTGCAAGGTGAAGTCCTTAGGGTGACCAGGGCAAGATTACCCGAAGAACCAAATCAACATCCCCAGTGCCACAACTGGCCCACCTGATCATTCTTGCCACATGCCCCGGTCGAAAACTATTTATCAAACCCCAGTTGATTACCATGCACCACGTGCCATCAACATCACGTGATACCTTTCCAAAACTGGTTCAATATATCATTAAGTCAATATTAACATTTGTTTGTCCAAAATCATGTCATGAGCACGTAGCAGGTCTAAGCAGTACACTACAACGGTCTAAAACCCATGTTGGCGATTTAATAATGTCCAACTAGTAATCCACAACTAGGGTGACAAGGGTCATGGCACATATTTAAATAATCAAGGTGTCATACAACAAATTGGTATTTATCTAACCCCCACATTTAAATAAAGTATTTTTCTATTGGAACTTAGCATGCAATAGGTTAAATCAAAATAAGTTTCAAAATAGGATCAACATGGTCAAAGCACAACTTGCCTTCAAAAATTACTTGTTCTTCGTCTTGAGTTGGATCCTGAGTCAATACTTCTCCTTCGAATCCTTCCGGCACTTCAACGTCTACTCGTAAAGCGTGCAAATAGCAAATACACAAATAAACAATAGGCAAAAAGTGTCCAAACATCCAAATAAAATCCATAAACAGAGAGAACATAATTTTATGAATTTTTAGAAACTGGAATCGTCAAATTTGGAGTTAAACGCATAAAAGTTATGATTATTCAAAGTTTTAATAATCAATTAAATAATTTTACAGAGAAAAAATTTAGTCCAAAAATTAAATAAAATTCATATTTAGGTAGACCTCAATTTTATACAAATTTAGAAATTTGAATCGCTCAAATCGGAGTTGAAACGCAAAAGTTATAAGCGTTTGAAGTTTGAATCATATCTGAAATCACTATTTCGAATTAGTAAATCATTTTCTTTTTCGGAAATTAATTATTGCGTCAGCAAGGACACGTGTCAGCCTCTGATTGGCCTGCTGACGTCAGCCGGTCCATGGACGTGGTCCACGCTCGGCTCGGGTCCACCGTGGACCCGGTCCACGGCTCGGGTCGCTGACACGCGGGTCCCACCCGTCAGTGGGTCACGTGCACAGTGCGGCTCTCGGGCGAGACACTGACATGCGGCCCCACATGTCAGTGACGCGCAGTCACGCCAAGGCTCGGCCGCTGGCACGCGGGCCCGGCCTGTCAGTGACGCAACGCACGGCGCGGCGACAGCTACGTGGCATGATCACGGCCGTTGGATCTAGATCCAACGGTCTAGATCTACCCTAAGTTAACGCAATTTCTAGCACGTGGCGATCGTGGGCCGTCGGATCTCGATCTAACGGTCCAGATCCGATCTGGTTTTCCAAAGTTTCGGGGGAACGTGGACTCACCGTGATCGTCCGATGAAGATCCAACGGTGCCGAGGCTCGTGGAGCGGAGATGGAGTCACGCAGCGGCTGGGTTGCCGGCGCCCGAGGAAGATGACCACGGCGCGGCGCTACGGCGTTCTCGGCGTGATCGAGATGTCCGCAGTGCGCCTTGTCTTAGGGGTTCGAACACTGGCTTCAACACGGCGGACAAGGGCTATCGGTGCCGGAGAAGACGAGGAAACCGTAGCGGCTCCGTCCAACCGGCGAGCAATCGGCACGGCTTGGCGGCGGCTTGAGCTCTATTAGCTAGGGCAAGCGGGCGCATGGGAGAGGGCAACCTCGGGGCGGTTCGGGCCTTAAATACGGCCTCGGCGTGGCGCATAATCGGAACCCTAGCCGTGTCCCGCTTCGGTCACGGAGCTTTCCGGCTCGGTCGGGCGGAGGCGATGGTAGGAACCGTCCACGTGTCGCAATGAGCGGCTGCGATTGCTCACGCGAAGAAGTCGGCCGGACTCGGGCTCGAACCGTGCAGATCCAATCAGGACCGTTGGATCCCGATCCAGCGGTCGGGATCGATTGGGTTAAGAACGAGTTTGGTTGAGTCAAGCGGCTCGGTCGGGTTGGTCGGACTCGAACTCGAGTCCGACTCGGGCTCGATCGGATGAACAGTACAAACCCACTCGCATTTTCCATGCGATTTAATAATTAAAATAATTCGATAATTCATTTAATTCATTAAAAATAGCAAAAGACTTCGAAAAATTCGAGAAAATTCTGGAAAATATTTTAGGGTATTTGGGACTCAAATAAAATATTTCCAGCAAAATTTTATTTGCAAAGTTTAATCCTTTAATTATTTCAAAATGGAATAAATTCAAATAAATTCCAAATAAATCCAAATAAATTCCAGAAAATTCCAAAAATTCACCAAAGTGCCAAATCACACATGAATTTAAGAAAGGCAAAATTTTGGGGTGTTACAAACCTCCCCCCCTTAATAGAATCTCGTCCAGAGATTGAGTTCACTCTGAGAATAGGTTTGGAAACTCTTTCTTCAAATCCTCTTAGCGCTCCCAAAGTCGCTTCGCTTTCTTCATGATTGCTCCACTAAACTCTCTGAAACGGGTTGACTTATTTCTGGTCTCTCGATCCATTGTGTCTAGAATCCTCACGGGATGCTCCTTGTAAGTCAAATCTTCCTGCAACTCAATTGACTCTAGCGGTGTCTGTTCCTCAGGAACTCGGAGACACTTCTTCAACTGGGACACATGGAATACGTCATGTACTCCTCGCTACTTATTGTGGCAACTCCGGTGATAAGCAATCGCCTCTGCGATTCAAAATCTTAAATGGTCCAACATAGCAGTGCGAGTTTCCCTTTGGCATGGAACCTCTTAACTCCCACGAGGCGTAACTCGAGGTATACAAAGTCTTACGGTTCAAAACTCAAGTCTCGGCGACGGTGGTCAGCATAACTCTTCTGTCGTGATTGGGCTATCTTGAACCTTTCCCTAATCACGGCAATCTGCTCCTCAGCTTCTTGAAGAATATCAGGCCCGAAGACACGGCGCCACGGTCTCATTCCAATACAATGGCGTCCGGCGAGTCGACCATCTGATGCCTCAAAAGGTGACATCGTAAACTAGCTTGGTAACTATTATTGTAATCGAACTCGGCATACGGCAAACTCTTATCCCAAGAGGTAGCATAAGCCAATGCACAAGCTCTTAACATATCCTCCGAATCTGGTTGACTCTTTCGGTCTGTCCATCCGATGCGTGGATGATAAGGCATCTTGAAGTTCAAGCGGGTTCCCATGGCTTCATGCAACTTATTCCAAAACCTTGAGGTAAATTGGGTACCTCGTCCGATACAATCCTCTTTGGCACTCCGTGCAAGCAGACAATCCTGATCATGTACAACTCTGCCAATTTATCCCCTGAGTAAGTGGTTTTCACGGGAATAAAATGGGCTACTTTGGTCAAGCGATCCACTATAACCCATATGGAGTCATAACCTCCTTGAGTCTTAGGCAAACCGGTAATGAAATCCATTCTGATTTCCTCCCACTTCCACTCGAGGTATTTTCAATTTGTAGCAATCCTGCTGGTCTCTCGATGCATTGCCTTGACTCTCACGGCATACGTCGCACAATGCAACATGTTAGGCAACTTCACGTTTCATACTCGGCCACGAGAATCTCTCCTTGAGATCTGATACATCTTGGCGCTTCCGGGGTGAATTGAGTACTTGGAGTCATGGGCTTCTTCCAGAATCAGTTGCTTTAACTCCTTCTTGTTAGGCACACAAATCCGATCCTTCATCCATAACGTGCCTTGCTCATCCAACTTGAAGTCCTCTGCCTTGCCTTCCTCCTTGATGGACTTAATCCTGCGGATCTTGTCATCATCCTTCTGTCCTTCCCGGATCTGGTCCTCTAGGGTAGGCTTTACTTCCAATGCGGCCAGGAATCCGCTAGGTACCACCTCAATCTTCATTCTCTGGAAATCCTCACATAGCTCATCCTGACTTGTGGCTAGCAACATGCTCACAGTGTGGCTTTTCCGACTCAAGGCATCGGCAACTACGTTGGCCTTTCCGGGATGGTAATGGATTCCAACATTGTAGTCCTTGATCAACTCTAACCATCTCCTTTGCCTCATATTCAGATCCGACTGGGTGAATATGTACTTAAGGCTCTTATGATCCGTATACACTTCACATCTGTTTCCAATCAGATAGTGACGCCATATCTTCAAGGCATGCACTACGGCAGCTAACTCTAGGTCATGCGTCGGGTAATTCTCCTCATGCGGCCTCAACTACCTTAATGCATAAGCGACGACCTTTCCATTCTGCATCAGCACACATCCAAGTCCTTGGCGCGAAGCGTCACAATAAATATCAAAGCTTTGGTTAACATCCGGTAGAACTAACACCGGCGCTGATGTCAATCGCTTCATCAGCTCCTGAAATCCTTTCTCACATTCTGGCGTCCATGCAAACTTCTTTTCCTTTTTCAGCAATTGCGTAAGAGGTTTCGCAATTGTCGAAAAGCCTTCAATGAAACGGCGGTAGTACCCTGCCATTCCAAGGAAACTCGGATACGGGTCACGATCTTTGGCTGCTCCCAATGTAACACCGCTTCTACTTTGCTTGGATCTACGGCGACTCCTTCTGCGGTCATTACATGTCCGAGGAATTCTACCTTATCCTTCCAAAAATCACACTTGCTGAACTTGGCGAAAAGTTGCTGTTCCCTCAGCTTTTCCAAAACTCGCCTTAAGTGTTCGGCATGTTCATCCTCTGTCTTGGAGTAGATTAGGATATCATCTATGAACACGACGACAAACTTGTCCAAATATTCCATGAACACCTTATTCATCATATTCATGAAATATGCTGGCGCATTCGTCAGTCCAAAGGACATAGCGTAAACTCGTAATGTCCATATCTTGGCGAGAATGCGATCTTCGGGATATCTTACGATCGGATCTTCAGCGATGGTATCCCGATCTCGGATCAATCTTGGAGAAAACTCCGGCTCCTCTCGGTGATCAAACAAATCATCAATCCTGGGTAGCGGATACTTATTCTTCACGGTGACTTCATTGAGTGCACGATAGTCAATGCACATCCTGAAACTCCGTCCTTCTTCTTGACAAACAAAGCTGGTGCTCCCCACGGCGACGAACTCGGTCGATAAATCCTTTCTCTATTAACTCCTCTAGCTGTTTCTTCATCTCTACCAACTCCTCGGTGGACATCCGATAGGGTCTCTTTGCTATCGGTCTTGTGCAGTACAAGCTCTATCACAAACTCTATGTCCTGTGCGGCGGCATACCGGGTAGATCTTCGGGAAAAACATCTGGTACTCATTCACTCTTGAGACATCCTCTATGCTGATTGCCTTGGTGCTGTTAACCATCAACTGTCCTTCTCTAACTGGCAAGTAGCTTGAAATTCCACTTTCTTCCCACACGGGCTCTCAAGCGAGATAGTCCTTCGTCCACAATCCAATACGGCCTTGTGCTTGGATAACGATCCATTCCCAAAATAACATCTAAGGTGCAGGTCTCCAAAATAATAAGGTTCGCTAGGAACTCTATTCCATCTATTAGTATTCTCACCGGAACATCTTACTTTCATTCGGAGTTCGGAACCAGGGTTTGAACTAAAAGCATGCACTTAAGTCTTGCAATCCCCAAATCATTTCTAGTAGCAAAGCCTTGCGAAACAAGCGAATCTGAAGCTCGAGTCAAACAAAGCGTGCAGTCTTGAGTTAACAAGTAACTTACCCGATCTGACGTCCGTAGCATTCTGCGGTGCATCTGCGGTGACATGGTTGACTCGGCCTCTCACCACGATGCAGGATGTGGTTCCTGGTCTTGGCGTCCTAGCGGGGTGGTTCCTAGATTGAAGCGAGCGGGGTCACTCCTGCTTTGTCTTCTTGGACATTTGTTGGCAAAGTGTCTGGCTCGTTGCGGTTGTAGCGGCGTCTCACTTTGTTCCTTCTTGATTGCCTGGAGCGGCGTTTCTAAGCGGGGCCGAGTGCAGTAGTTACGATTGGCGAGTCTTGGTGCTGGTAGCGGTGTCCTTGTAGCATACGTGGCTGGAATCGAAGAATTGATTTGGTGCAACTCTCGAGGCCATTGCGTTCCTGGCGTGATCCTGTTTGTTGCATTCTGCGCTTCTGTTCTCATCCAGTTCCTTGCGCTTGTCCTCAAGAATAAGCGCCTTATTCACCAACTCTTGGAAATCTGGAAAGGTGTGAGTGATCAATCCTACTTGCAATCTGAGTTAAGTCCCTTCATGAAACGAGGTATGCCTGGCTTTATCTGTCGCTACATCCTCGAGTCTTTGTCGGGACCCGAATTTGCAAATCCGGACCCTCTGTGTATTCAGCACTAGTCGAGAACGCGCTTAGTGCACACAGTCTTAACATCGGTAAATATCACAATCATACCACTCGATACCAATAAAGTACTTTATTTAAATAGTCAAGCTGGTTACTTGACCTTATGGTCAAATTACAAATATATGCCTCGCATAAGGCGAAACTTATTCAGAGAAAAATAATAGCGGCGGAAAATCAAATAACCCGTGGCGCCATCCGGTATACCACAGGCAGGCCGTGGCTCGCTTCCCTAAGTAGAGCGGATCCTCTTGGAGCTCCTCCTCCAAAGCTTGTGCGATCTCCTCTTCAAGCGGTGTTGTATTGTGGCAAGGGTGAGTACTTGGTACTCGACAAGTCATGCCTGCAGAATGCAAGCTAATATACTATATGCATGGCTTGGTACAAAGGAATAGCTCAAGGTATATTTGCGATGCTTGACATTTGAAAAGTAATATAAGTAGATTCGAAGCGGTAGAAACAAGTAAAGTATAAATAACTTTTCAAGGAATTTAATAAACATCTTTCCCATCCTAATCCACATTTCCATCAACTTCATTATTAGTCCAACCCAACTTTTCAAACCAAAGTTATTTTTAGGAAAATCTAACCCTTGACTGTAATTCCCGAGCGATGTCCAATACCGCGGACACGGCTATTCGAATAGATTCTAAACTCTGCAGAGGTTATGCACTTTACCCACATGATACAGTCAAACACCACAAAGGCGAGTTCCCGTAACAAAGTCTTTCGGAAACCTCTAACAATACAAGTGGTCCTCCCCGGTTATTGCGCACTAACCCTTCCCTTCGCCAAGGCGAAGTCTATGCCAATCAACCGTTAGATGGGTACCTGGCCTCAGCCCCGGTACGCTCCCCCGTACAACTTACACAAAGGGTGTAGTTGACCTCCTGAGGTCCCACAGGTACGTTATTAGCAACTTAGTCAACTAGGTCCGTCCCATTCCGGACATGTGGTTGCACGTTAGACCCAGTTCAAAGGCTTGCAAGGTTAAGTCCTTAGGGTGACCAGGGCAAGACTACCCGAAGAACCAAATCAACATTCCCAACGCCACAACTGGCCCACTTGATTACTCTTGCCACATGCCCCGGTCGAAAACTGTTTATCAAACCCCAGTTGATTACCATGCACCACATGCCATCAACATCACATGATACTTTTCCAAAACAGGTTCAATATATCATTAAGTCAATATTAACATTTGATTGTCCAAAATCATGTCATGAGCACGTAGCAGGTCTAAGCAGTATACTACAACGGTCTAAACCCATGTTGGCAATTTAATAATGTCCAACTAGTAATCCACAACTAGGGTGACAAGGGTCATGGCACATACTTAAATAATCAAGGTGTCATACAGCAAATTGGTACTTATCTAACCCCCATGTTTAAACAAAGTATTTTTCTAATTGAACTAGCATGCAATAGTTTAAATCAAAATAGATTTCGAAATAGGATCAACATGGTCAAAGCACAACTTGCCTTCAAAAAGTACTTGTTCTTGGTCTTGAGTTGGATCCTGAGTTAATACTTCTCCTTCGAATCCTTCCGGCACTTCAACGTCTACTCGTAAAGCGTGCAAATAGCAAATACACAAATAAACAATAGGCAAAAAGTGTCCAAACACCCAAATAAAATCCATAAACAGAGAGAACATAATTTTATGAGTTTTTAGAAACTGGAATCGTCAAATTTGGAGTTAAGACGCAAAAGTTATGATTATTTAAAGTTTAAATAATCAATTAAATTATTTTGCAGAGAAAAACTTTAGTCCAAAAATTAAATAAAATTCATATTTAGGTAGATCTCATTTTTATACAAATTTAGAAATTTGAATCACTCAAATCGGAGTTGAAGCATAAAAGTCATAAGCGTTTGAAGTTTGAAACAAAATCTGAAATCATTAATTCGAATTAATAAATCATTTTCTTTTTCGGAAATTAATTATTGCGTCAGCATGGACACGTGGCAACCTCTGATTGGTTGGCTGACGTCAGCCGGTCCATGGACTCGGTCCACGCTCGGCTCGGGTCTACCGTGGACCCGGTCCACGGCTCACGTGAGACTGACATGTGGGCCCCACCGTCAGTGTCACGCACGCAATTAACCCTTGCGGTCTACTCGCTGACATGCGGGCCCCACCGTGACGTCAGCGGTGACGCCATGGTGCGGTTCGGTTGTCCCGCTGACACGCGGGCCCCGCGTGTCAGAGACACGCGATCACGCGCGCGTGGCGTGGCTTAAGTACACGTGGCACAATCTCGTCCGTTGATTTGAAAATCAACGGCCCAGATTGGATCTAGACTTCACGTTCAAGACTATACGGTTGATTCGGACCGTTCGATCTAGATCTAACGGCTGCTAACGGATCTAGGGTTGAACAGTAAAGGAAATACGTGGGCGAACCTCAGCGGTCGGATCCGGATCGGACGGCGGAGATTGCTTCGCAAAGTCCGGTGATGGCGCGGCGAGGCTTGAGCACCGGAGACGTGAGCGACGACCTCCCACACGGCGTGTCCGTAGCTCCGGCGTGAAGATTGGCACTCCCAGCGCGACGCGATATGGGGATCTCGATCTGGGCTCGGTGTCGTCGGAGAGCGGCGGCGGCGAGATCGACGAAAAACATGGCGGGGACTTCCCCTACGGCGAGCAATCGGCCACGGCTTGGCGGCGGCTGAGCTCTATTAGCTGGGGCAAGCGGGGCACATAGGAGAGGTCAACCTCGGGGCGGTCAGGGCTTTAAATACGGCCTCGGCGTGCGCGCCGTCGGAACCCTAGCCGTGTCCCGCTCGGTCACGGCGGAGCTCTCCGGCTCGAGTCGGAGCGGAGACGACGGCGGGAGCCGCCCACGTGTCGCGATCAACGGCCACGATCGCGACGGCGCGATCGTGTCGGGTCTGACGCGGCTCGAACCGTGCAGGCGGATCTCGGCCGTTGGATCCGATCCAACGGTCGGGATCGCTTAGGGTTGGGAAGCTGGTTTGGTCGAGTCAATCGGCTCGGTCGGACTCGAGTCCGACTCGGGTTCGACTTCGATCGGATGAAACGATACTCGACCGAGTTGATTTTCCAGCGATTTAATATTTAAAATAATTCCCAATAATTCATTTAATTCATTAAAAATAGCAAAATACTCGGAAAAATTCCAGAAAAATTCTGGAAAATATTTTAGGGTATTTGGGACTCAAATAAAATATTTCCAACAAAATTTTATTTGCAAAATTAAATTCTTTAATTATTTCAAAATGGAATAAATTCAAATAAATTCCAAATAAATCCAAATAAATTCCAGAAAATTCCAAAAATTCACCAAAGTGCCAAATCACACATGAATTTAAGAAAAGCAAAATTTTGGGGTGTTACAGGTGCGTAGCGTGCTAGCTGTGTGAACTTGTTCAGGTAGTCGGCCACTGGCTGATTACCTTGCTTCAGTGCTCTGAACTCCTCCTTCTTAAGGTCCATGATTCCTTCAGGCACGTGATCTTTTAATGCAATGCCGTGAACTCTTCCCAAGTGATATCTTGAGGGTTCTCTGCGTGGCACGAAGTTCTCCCACCATTCTGGTAATGTTCCTTCCAACTGATGAGAAGCGTAGAGTACCTTCTCATTTCCTATGCATTGAGCTATGTGTAGCTTTCTCTCGATTGACCTTAACCAATCATCGGCCTCCAATGGATTGGCATTCCCAGAGAAAGTGGGTGGGTGAGTTCTCATGAACTCCGATAGTCTTGTATTCTGGCGTTGTCCTTGATTAACTTGATTAGCGATGGCCTGGCAAAGGCGTGTTGCATTTGTTGCATCATAGCATGCATCAATCGAGTCCGAGCAGCAAGAAATGCTCCAAAATTCTGCATATCCAGTGGCGGTCTTTGGTGCTCCATCATTGGGGTTTTCTACTGGGCGAGAACCACTTCCATTGCTTCCAAAGTTTCCGCGGGTGTTCACCATCTGTCGATTTGCTCTAAGTTTTAGAGATGAGGGGGAAACAAGAATAGACAAGTAATATGGAACTTATGCGGGGCGAAGGGTGTAACTTTAAGGTCCAACTTTATTATTGATATTAATAACTTGGTATGGTTGCTTACAATGCCTAAGGGCCTTGCAACACATACTGCACACTCAGCAAACAATGAAAATCCAAATCGAACTAACACTGGAGTCTAACGCCTAAAGGGTGACTCTTTACTCTATGACGCGACTCGGCGAAGGAGTCTCACTATAGAACCTATGCTCACTCATCGAGAAAACCTCCACGGCCTGGGTACGGATGCTGCGGCATAGGCGCGAAACGATTGCCATGTCCAAAGAATCGTGTCATCTGTGGTAGTCGAAGAAGCGATGTCCTCATCGAGATCGACTCCTCAGGATCGGCTCGTGTAGCTCAATCGCGGCTCACAGTTCTGGTCCGTATAAAGCCATCTCCAACTCGTCAATCCTTCGCAGAAGGTGTGACACGTGCTCTTGAGCTTCCCGCCATCTGTTCTTCTCTGTCGTGATCTCCTTGCGGGCCTTCTGTAGCTCTTTGCTTGTATCATCTAGTACATCCTCCTGGGCGACAACAAATCGTGCCAACTGTGTAACCATGGCATCCTCATCCTGAATCGCCTTCGGGTCAAGAAGGTTATCGCTGCGCGGGTGATAACGGAACACCGTGCTCTCCAACTCTCTGGCGTAGATACGGGTAATGTGCCGCATTGCTCGTCGTGATACTTCTTGGATACCCATCTGCATTGTAGACCTCCTGGCGGCGGTGTATCGAGCGCATTGCCTGGCCCTTCTTCCTAGCAGTACCTCAATCTTCACGTCACAAGCCTTGATCAATCCTCGCTTGTCGATCACTTCCACTTGGTATTGCGGCTTCTCAAAATCTCCGAGAGTCTCAAGCATATGCCAAAGTTCATGGCGTGACCAACTCCCGATCAACGTAGTTGAACTCTTCCTCCATCTGTCACAAGAGTGCTTACGTAAGAACTCGAATTTTTTTTAAATTGTGACAAGGTAAGGAAAAATTCAGCAAGAGACAAGAAAAGAAAGAATGGGATAAGTCGAGATGTCATTTCTTGTCTTGACAAATTTTTAGCTTTAGAAAATAGGTTTTATCCTCACTACGACCATTCTAGCTTAGGGTTGAGCCTACGGTCAAGTATGGCTCTGATACCACCTCTGTCGGGACCCCGAATTTGCAAATCCGGACCCTCTGTGTATTCAACACTAGTCTAGGAACGCGCTAGTGCACACAGTCTTAACATCGGTAAATATCACAATCATACCATTCGATACTAATAAAGTACTTTTATTTAATTAAGCAAACTGGTTACTTGACCTTATGGCCAAGTCACAAATGTACGCCTACAGGCGATACTTATTAAGAGAGAAATAGTAGCAATGAAAATCAAATAACCGTGGCGCCATCCAAGATACCACAGCAACCGACCGGCTCGCTTCCCTAAGTAGACGGATCCTCTTGGAGCTCCTCCTCCAAAGCTTGTGCAGTCTCCTCTTCAACTGGTGTTGTATTGTGGCAAGGGTGAGTACTTGGTACTCAGCAAGTCATGCACAGAATGCAGCTAATATACTACATGCATGGCTTAATACAAAGGAGTGGCTCAAGGTATTTTTGCAGTAAACAGCATTTAACAAGTATCATAAGTAGATTCGAAAGCAGTAGAAACAAGTAAAGCATAAATAACTTTTCAAGGAGTTTCATAAACATCTTTCCCATCCTAATCCACATTTCCAACAACATCATTATTAATCCAACCCAACCTCTCAAACCAAAGTTATTTTTGAGAAAATCTAACCCTTGACTGTAATTCCCGAGCGATGTCCAATACCGCGGACACGGCTATTCGAATAGTTTCTACACTCTGCAGAGGTTATGCACTTTACCCACAAGATACAGTCAAACACCACAAAGGCGAGTTCCCGTAACAAAGTCTTTCGGAAACCTGTAACAATACAAGTGGCCCTCCCCGGTTATTGCACACTAACCCTTCCCTTAGCTAAGGCGAAGTTTAGGCCAATCAACCGTTAGATGGGTACCTGGCCTCAGCCCAGACGCCTCCCCGTACAACTTACACAAAGGGTGTAGTTGACCTCCTGAGGTCCCACAGGTACGTTATTAGCAACTTAGTCAACAAGGTCCGTCCCATTACAGACATGTGGTTGCACGTTAGACCCAGTTCAAAGGCTTGCAAGGTGAAGTCCTTAGGGTGACCAGGGCAAGACTACCCGAAGAACCAAATCAACATCCCCAGTGCCACAACTGGCCCACCTGATCATTCTTGCCACATGCCCCGGTCGAAAACTATTTATCAAACCCCAGTTGATTACCATGCACCACGTGCCATCAACATCACGTGATACCTTTCCAAAACAGGTTCAATATATCATTAAGTCAATATTAACATTTGTTTGTCCAAAATCATGTCATGAGCACGTAGCAGGTCTAAGCAGTACACTACAACGGTCTAAAACCCATGTTGGCGATTTAATAATGTCCAACTAGTAATCCACAACTAGGGTGACAAGGGTCATGGCACATATTTAAATAATCAAGGTGTCATATAGCAAATTGGTATTTATCTAACCCCCACATTTAAATAAAGTATTTTTCTATTGGAACTTAGCATGCAATAGGTTAAATCAAAATAAGTTTCAAAATAGGATCAACATGGTCAAAGCACAACTTGCCTTCAAAAATTACTTGTTCTTGGTCTTGAGTTGGATCCTGAGTCAATACTTCTCCTTCGAATCCTTCCGGCACTTCAACGTCTACTCGTAAAGCGTGCAAATAGCAAATACACAAATAAACAATAGGCAAAAAGTGTCCAAACATCCAAATAAAATCCATAAACAGAGAGAACATAATTTTATGAATTTTTAGAAACTGGAATCGTCAAATTTGGAGTTAAAACGCAAAAGTTATGATTATTCAAAGTTTTAATAATCAATTAAATAATTTTACAGAGAAAAACTTTAGTCCAAAAATTAAATAAAATTCATATTTAGGTAGACCTCAATTTTATACAAATTTAGAAATTTGAATCGCTCAAATCGGAGTTGAAACGCAAAAGTTATAAGCGTTTGAAGTTTGAATCATATCTGAAATCACTATTTCGAATTAGTAAATCATTTTCTTTTTCGGAAATTAATTATTGCGTCAGCAAGGACACGTGTCAGCCTCTGATTGGCCTGCTGACGTCAGCCGGTCCATGGACGTGGTCCACGCTCGGCTCGGGTCCACCGTGGACCCGGTCCACGGCTCGGGTCGCTGACACGCGGGTCCCACCCGTTAGTGGGTCACGTGCACAGTGCGGCTCTCGGGCGAGACACTGACATGCGGCCCCACATGTCGTGACACGCAGTCACGCCCAGGCTCGGCCGCACGCGGGCGGCATCGATGACGCAACGCCGCAGCGCGGCGGCGGCTACGTGGCATGATCACGGCCGTTGGATCTAGATCCAACGGTCTAGATCTACCCTAAGTTAACGCAGTTTCTAGCACGTGGCGATCGTGGGCCGTCGGATCTTGATCCAACGGTCCAGATCCGATCTGGTTTTCCAAAGTTTCGGGGGAACGTGGACTCACCGTGATCGTCCGATGAAGATCCAACGGTGCACGGAGCTCGTGGACGGAGATGGAGTCACGGCAGGGCTGGGTTGCCGGCGCCAGGGAAGATGACCACGGGCGCGGCGCTACGGGCGTTCTCCGGCGTGATCGAGATGTCCCGCAGGTGCGCCTTGTCTTGGGGGTTCCGAACCTGGGCTTCAACACGGCGGACAAGGGCTATCGGTGCCGGAGAAGACGAGGAAACCGTAGCGGCTCCGTCCAACTTCGGCGAGCAATCGGCACGGCTTGGCGGCGGCTTGAGCTCTATTAGCTAGGGCAAACGGGGCGCATGGGAGAGGGCAACCTCGGGGGCCGGTCCGGGCCTTAAATACGGCCTCGGCGTGCGCGCAAATCGGAACCCTAGCCGTGTCCCGCTCGGTCACGGCGGAGCTTTCCGGCTCGGAGTCGGAGCGGAGACGATGGCTGGGAACCGTCCACGTGTCGCGATGAGCGGCTGCGATTGCTCACGCTGAAGAGTCGGCCGGACTCGGGCTCGAACCGGTACAGTCCAATCCGGACCGTTGGATCCCGATCCAACGGTCGGGATCGATTGGGGTTAAGAACGGGTTTGGTTGAGTCAACTGGCTCGGGTCGGGTTCGGGTCGGACTCGAACTCGAGTCTGACTCGGGCTCGGTCGGATGAACAGTACAAACCCACTCGCATTTTCCAGCGATTTAATAATTAAAATAATTCCCAGTAATTCATTTAATTCATTAAAAATAGCAAAAGACTCAGAAAAATTCCAAAAAAATTCTGGAAAATATTTTAGGGTATTTGGGACTCAAATAAAATATTTCCAACAAAATTTTATTTGCAAAGTTTAATCCTTTAATTATTTCAAAATGGAATAAATTCAAATAAATTCCAAATAAATCCAAATAAATTCCAGAAAATTCCAAAAATTCACCAAAGTGCCAAATCACACATGAATTTAAGAAAGGCAAAATTTTGGGGTGTTACAGATAACTTCGTGGCGCCATCCAGTACACCACCGGCAACTGACTGGGCTCGCTTCCTAGTTAAACGGATCTTCTGGGAGCTCCTCCTCCAAAGCTGGTGTAGACTCCTCCTCAACTGGTGTTGTATTGTGGCAAGGGTGAGTACTTGGTACTCAGCAAGTCATCCACAGAATGCAAACTAATATACTACATGCATGGCTTAGTACAAAGGAATATCTCAGGGTATATTTGCATTAAACGGCATTTGACAAATAGCAAAAGTAGATTCGAAGGCAGTAGAAACAAGTATAAGATCAATAATCTTTCCAGGAGTTTAATAAACATCTTTCCCAAATCCTAACTCACATTTCCATCAACATCATTAATAAACCAAACCCAACCTTTCAAATCCAAGTCATTTTCAAGAAAGTCTAACCCTTGACTGTAATTCCCGAGCGATGTCCAATGCCGCGGACACGGCTATTCGAATAGATTTTACACTCTGCAGAGGTTATGCACTTTACCCACAAGATACAGTCAAACACCACAAAGGCGAGTGTCCGTAACAGTCTTTCGGAAACTTCTAACAGCACAAGTGGTCCTCCCCGGTGTTGCACACTAACCCTTCCCTTAGCGAAGGCGAAGTTTAGGTCAAGCCACCGTTAGATGGGTACCTGGCCGCAGCCCCGGTACGCTCCCCCGTACAACTACACAAAGGGTGTAGTTGACATCCTGAGGTCCCACAGGTACGTTATTAGCAACTTAATCAACTAGGTCCGTCCCATTACAGACATGTGGTTGCACGTTTGACCCAGTTCAAAGGCTTGCAAGGTTAAGTCCTTAGGGTGACCAGGGCAAGACTACCCGAAGAACCAAGCCAACATTCCCGGTGCCACAACTGGCCCACCCGATCATTCTTGCCACATGCCCCGGTCAAATCTATTTATCAAACCCCCAGTTGATTACCATGCACCACGTGCCATCAACATCACATGATACCTTTCCAAAACAGGTTCAATATATCATTAAAGTCAATATTAACATTTGATTGTTCAAATCATGTCATGTGCACGTAGCATGTCTAAGCAGTATACTACAACGGTCTAAATTCCCAAGTTGGCAATTAATAATGTCCAACTAGTAAACCACAACTAGGGTGACAAGGGGTCATGGCACATATTTAATTAACCAAGGTGTCATACAACAATTTGGCATTTATCTATTTCCCCGGAATTATATAAAGTATTTTCTAATTAAACTAGCATGCAATAAATTGAATCAAAATAGGTTTCCAATTGGGATCAACATGGTCAAAGCATAACTTGCCTTCAAAGAGTATTTGTTCTTGGTCCTAAGCTGGCTCCTGGGTCAACACCTCTCCTTCGAAGCCTTCGGGCACTTCAACGTCTACTCGTAAAGCGTGCCAATAGCAAATAATAAATAAGCAGTAGACAAAAAGTGTCCAAACATCCAAATAAAGTTTATAAATAGAGAGAGCATAATTTTATGAATTTTTAGAAACTGGAATCGTCAAATTCGAAGTTTAAACGCGAAAGTTATAGCATTTTGAAGTTTAAATAATCAATTAAATAATTATATAGAGAAAAACTTTAGTCCAAAAATTAAATAAAATTCATCAATAGGTAGATCTCAATTTTATACAAATTTAGAAATTTGAATCACTCAAATTGGAGTTAAAATGCAAAAGTTATAAGCGTTTGAAGTTTGAATCAAATTTTGAAATCAATAATTCGAATTAATAAATCATTTTCTTTTTTTCGGAAATTCTTTTATTGCGTCAGCATGACACGTGGACCAATCGGGTGCTGCCACGTCGCCTCGGGTCCATGGACCCAGCGCACGGGCGCGGCTCGGTCCACCGTGGACCCAGTCCACGGCTCACGCATCACACTGACAGGTGGGCCCCTCGGATGACGTCAGCAGTGACGTCATCACACACGGCTGAGAACGGCTGACAGCTGGGCCCCACCGTGACGTCAGCGGTGACATCATGGTGCGCTTGGCTAAGCTGCTGACGCGTGGGCCTTCACTGACACGCGGGCCCCGTGTGTCAGAGACACGCACCCACGCGCGGGCGCTGACCGCGACGGTCGGCCTCCCGGCCACGTGGCTAGATCTCGGCCGTTGATTTGAAAATCAACGGCCCAGATTGGATCTGGCTTAACGCGTTAAGAAACTACTGGCCGATGCGGAGCGTTCGATCTTGATCGGACGGTCAAGATCCAATCTAACGAATACAACGTGGGTTAACGCTAACCGTTCGATCTAGATCTAACGGCTGAGATCTATTCTAGCTTGGTGCAGTTTAGGCTACGTGGCACGATCTAAACCGTTGAATCTAAATCCAACGGTTGGGAATAGATCTGGTATTTCAACGTGGAACTCACCGGGGTGACGTGGCGTGATCTGGGCCCTTGGATCTGGATCGGACGGTTGGTGGAGCTCGATCGGCGGCGATGGCTTGCGGCGGTGCTGGCTTACCGGAGACGAGGACGGCGACCATGGCAACGGCGCTTGGGCGCGACTCCGGCAAAGTGGAAGGTCCTCACCGACGTGGCTCTTCCTTGCGGTTCCGGGTCTGGGCTCAACGGCGGCGGAAACGGAGATTAACCGCGGCGGAGCCCTACGGCAACTACGGCGAGCGATTGCGGCGCAACCACGGCGGCTTAGGCGGCGTGAGCTAGGGCTACGGGTGCGCACGAAAGTCGGCAACACGACAGCGGCGGCGGCGTATTAAATACCCCCTCGACGTCCGTGAAACGCGCAGAAAATGAGGGCCCACGCACGGGCGGCGGCGGAGTTCGGCGGCGACACGGACTGGGTGACGTGGCTCAATCTCGGCCGTTCGATCTTGATCGGACGGTCGAGAGGGTTAGGGCTCGGTTGGGTTCGAGTCGGACTCGGACTCGAGTCTGACTCGGGCTCGGTCGGAGGAACAGTAAAACCCACTCAATTAAATAATCCAATTAAATTCCCAGAAATTCATTTAATTCATTAAAAATAGCAAAAGACCCAGAAAAATTCCAGAAACATTCTGGAAAATATTTTGGAACATTTTGGACTCAAATAAAATATTTCCAACAAAATTTTATTTGCAAAGTTAAATTCTTTAATTATTTGAAAATGGAATAAATTCAAATAAATTCCAAATAAATCCCAGAAAATTCCAAAAATTCACCAAAGTGCCAAATCACACATGAATTTAAGAAAAGCAAAATTTTGGGGTGTTACAAACCTCCCCCTTAACAGAATCTCGTCCCCGAGATTCAGGGCTTACTAAAGAATAGGTTCGGAAACTCTTTCTTCAAATCCTCCTCGCGCTCCCAAGTTGCTTCACTCTCCGCATGGTTGCTCCATTGAACTCTGCAGAAGCGGGTTGACTTGTTTCTCGTTTCTCGATCCATGGTGTCCAAAATCTTCACGGGGTGCTCCTTGTAAGTCAGATCCTCTTGTAACTCGATTGACTCTAGCGGGGTCTGTTCCTTAGGTACTCGGAGACACTTCTTCAACTGGGACACGTGGAACATGTCATGCACTCCTGCTAGTGATTGCGGTAACTCCAGTTGGTACGCAACTTCACCTCTGCGACTGAGAACCTTGAATGGTCCAACATATCTCGGCGCGAGTTTTCCTTTGGCATGGAATGTCTTAACTCCTCTGAGTGGGGTGACTCTGAGATACACGAAATCTTCCGGTTCGAAACTCAGGTCTCGGCGACGGTTGTCAGCATAACTCTTCTGTCGTGATTGGGCTATCTTCAATCTCTCGCTGATCATGGCAATCTGTTCTTCGGCTTCTTAGAGAATATCAGGTCCAAAGACACGACGTTCACCTGTCTCATTCCAGTTCAACGGTGTTCGACAGGGTCGACCGTATAGTGCTTCAAATGGCGACATTTGCAAACTCGCTTGATAGCTATTGTTGTAACTGAACTCCGCGTACGGCAGACTCTTATCCCATGAGGTAGCATAAGCCAATGCACACGCTCTTAACATATCCTCCAAAATCTCATTGACTCTTTCTGTTTGCCCATCCGTCTGCGGATGATAAGCGGTACTGAAGTTCAAACGGGTTCCCATGGCTTCATGTAGCTTATTCCAGAATCTCGAGGTAAACTGGGTACCTCTGTCCGAAATAATCTTCTTCAGCACTCCGTGCAAACAGACGATCCTAGTCATATACAACTCCGCTAATTTATCTCCCGAATAGGTGGTCTTTACAGGGATAAAGTGGGCTACCTTAGTCAAGCGGTCCACTACGACCCATATGGAGTCATATCCTCCTTGAGTCTTGGGTAAACCGGTAATGAAATCCATCCCGATTTTCTCCCATTTCCACTCAGGTATCTTCAACGGCTGTAACAGTCCTGCTGGTCTCTGATGCATTGCCTTGACTCTCTGACATATGTCGCACAACGCAACATGCTTGGCAACCTCACGCTTCATGCTCGGCCACCAGAATCTTTCCTTCAAATCCTGATACATCTTGGCACTTCCAAGATGAATTGAATACTTGAAGTCATGGGCTTCTTCTAGGATCAATTTCTTCAGCTCCTTCTGGTTTGGCACACAGATTCTATCCTGTATCCATAACGTGTCTTGCTCGTCCAATCTGAAGTCCTTTGCCTTGCCTTCATCCATGTTGGACCTAATTCTGCGGATCTTGTCATCATCCTTCTGTCCTTCTCGGATCTGATCCTCTAGGGTAGGCTTCACTTCTAATGTGGCCAAGAATCCTTCCGGTACGACTTCAATCTGCATTCTCTGGAAATCCTCACATAGCTCATCCTGACTCGTGGCTAACAACATGTTCACAGTATGGCTTTTCCGACTCAAGGCATCAGCTACCACGTTAGCCTTTCCTGGGTGGTAATGGATTCCAACATCATAATCCTTGATTAACTCTAACCATCTCCTTTGCCTCAGGTTCAGGTCTGATTGGGTGAAGATGTACTTAAGACTCTTATGGTCCGTGTATACCTCACATCTGTTTCCAATCAAATAGTGACGCCACAACTTCAAGGCATGCACTACGGCAGCTAGCTCTAGGTCATGCGTTGGATAATTCTCCTCATGCGGCCTCAACTGTCTCGATGCATAAGCGACGACCTTTCCGTTCTGCATCAGCACACATCCAAGTCCTTGGCGCGATGCATCACAATAAATATCGAAGCTCTGATTAACATCCGGTAGGATCAACACCTTGTCCTTCCAGAAGTCACACTTGCTGAACTTGGCGAAAAGTTGTTGTTCCCTTAGCTTTTCCAAAACTCGCCTCAAGTGCTCTACATGTTCATCCTCTGTCTTGGAGTAGATTAAGATATCATCTATGAACACAACAACAAACTTGTCCAGATACTCCATGAACACTTTATTCATCATATTCATGAAATATGCTGGCGCATTCGTCAACCCAAAGGACATAACAGTAAACTCATAATGTCCGTATCTTGACGAGAATGCAGTTTTCGGAATATCTTCTGATCGGATCTTCAACTGGTGGTATCCCGATCTCAGATCAATCTTGGAGAAAACTCCGGCTCCTCTCAGCTGATCAAACAAATCATCAATCCTGGGTAACGGGTACTTATTCTTCACGGTTACTTCATTGAGTGCACGGTAGTCGATGCACATCCTGAAACTCCCGTCCTTCTTCTTGACAAACAAAACTGGCGCTCCCCACGGCGACGAACTCGGTCTGATAAATCCTTTCTCCATCAGCTCTTCAAGTTGCTTCTTCATCTCTACCAATTCTTCGGTGGACATTCGATAGGGTCTCTTTGCTATCGGCGCTGTACCAGGTACAAGCTCTATCACAAACTCTATGTCTCTGTCTGGCGGCATACCAGGCAGATCTTCAGGAAAAATATCTGGGTACTCATTCACTACTGAGACATCTTCTATGCTGATTGCCTTGGTACTGTTAACCATCAACTGTCCATCTCTAACGGCGGTAGCTTGAAATTCCACTTTTCTTCCACACGGGCTCTCAACTGAGATAATCCTTCGACCACAATCCAATACGGACTTGTGCTTGGATAACCAATCCATTCCCAAAATAACATCTAAGGTCTGGGTCTCCAACATAATAAGGTTCGCTAGGAACTCTATCCCATCTATTAATATTCTTACCCCAGAACATCCTACTTTAGTTCGGAGTTCGGAACCAAGGGTTTGAACTAAAAGCATGCATTTAAGTCTTGCAATCTCCAAACCATCTTTAGCAGCAAAACCTTGTGAAACAAACAAATGCGAAGCTCCAGAGTCAAACAAAATCAAGCAGGTGTATCGAGTTAACAAGTAACTTACCCAAGACGACGTCAGTGGCATTCTGCGGTGCATCTGCGGTGACATGGTTGACTCGGCCTCTCACCACGGTCTAGGTGCTGCTCCTGTTGTCTTTGTCCATGATTGGCTCTGGCGCCGGGCGTCTGGCCGGTGTGGATCCTGATTGAAGCGGATCGGGTCACCTCGCTGTCTTCTTAGGGCAGCTGTTGGCAAAGTGTCCTGGCTCGTTGCGATTGTAGCATCATCTCACCGCCCCTGTTATTTGCCTGAAGTAGCGTTTAATTTGGGCTGGGTCACGATAATTCGATTGACGGTTCTTGGTGCGGTAGCGGTGTCTGGTTGCATTCTGCGGTGGAATCTGAAAAACTGATTTGGCGCAACCCTCAAGCGTTGTTGCGCTCCCGACGCGATCACGATGTTGCATCCTTCGCTTCTGTTGTCGTCCGGCTCCTTGCGCTTGTCCTCAAGAATAAGCGCTTTATTCACCAACTCTTGGAAATGCAGGAAGGTGTGGGTGATCGATCCCACTGTAGTCCTGAGTTAAGTCCCTTCATGAAGCGAGGTATGCGGCTTTATCTGTCGCTATATCCTCAGTGCGTAGCGAGCAAGCTGTGTGAACTTGTTCAGTATTCGACCACCGGGCCGGTGCCTTGCTTGATGCTCTGAACTCCTCTTTCTTGAGGTCCATGATTCCTTCCAAGACGTGATAATCGATTTAAATGCAGCTGTAAACTCCTCCTAGGTGATGTCTTGAGGGTTCTCTGCGTGTACGAAGTTCTCCCACCATTCGTATTGTCCCTTCCAACTGATGAGAAGCGTAGAGTACCTTCTCATTTCCCATGCACTGAGCAATGTGTAGCTTCCTCTTAATTGACCTTAACCAATCATCGGCTTCCAACAGATTGGCATTCCCGGAGAAAGTGGGTGGATGAGTCCTCATGAACTCTGACAGCCTTGTATTCTGGTGTTGTCCCTGATTGACTTGATTAGCGGTGGCCTGAGCAGTGACGTGTTGCATCTGTTGCATCATAGCATGCATCAACTGAGTCTGTGCAGCAAGAAAAGCTCCAAAATTCTGCATGTCAACTGACGGTGCTGGCTGGGGTGCAGGTGCTCCATTGTTGGGGTTTCCAGCTGGGCGAGAACCACTGCCGTTGCCTCCAAGGTTTCCGCGGGTGTTCACCATCTGTCGATTGCTCCAAGGTTTTAGAGATGAGAGGGAACAAGAATAGACAAGTAATAGGGAAACTTATGCGGGGAAAAAGGTGTAACTCAAAATCCAACTTTATTAATAATAATAGTAACTTGGTATGGTTGCTTACAATGCCTAAGGGCCTACAACACATACTGCACAATCAGCAAACAATGAAAATCTAAATCGACTCTAAGGGTGACTCTTATTCTATAACGCGACTCGACGAAGGAGTCTCAACCTCAACGCCTACGCTCACTCATCGAGAAAACCTCCACTGCCTCCTCGCAGCGGGTGCGGCGGCATCGGCGCGAAACAATCGCCATGCCCTGCAACTGCAGCTGTGGTTGACAACGCGGCGTCTTCCTATGACTCTGGATCTGGCTGTTGCTGTGGCTGTGGCGCGGGTGTAGGTGGCACCTCTTCTTGTCCTTCTTCTGGGTCTGGAGCGTCCAACTCCAACACTGGATCGGGACCCTGGCCATACAGTGCAGTCTCCAACTTTGCGATCCTTTCCGCAGCATAAGCGACATACTCACGGGCATTCTGCAAGTGCTTCTTCTCCTCCTCGACCTGTTCGCGAGCCTTCTTCAATTCTTGAACTATGTCTTCGATCAGCTCCTCCTGAGCGGCGACGAATCTGGCTAAGTGAGTGATGGTAGCATCCTCATCTTCTATTGGCTCCCGTTGAACTCTGCTGTCTCGGCGTGGGTGGTGATGGAACACTGTGCCTTCCAGCTCCCTGGAGTAAGTGCGAGCGATCTGCTGCATTGCTCGGCGCGACACCTCCTGGATTCCCATCTCAAAGGTAGACCTCCTGGCGGTGAAGTGGAAAGGGCGACTGAACTTTGTCTTCTCTCGGGCATACACTGTGATCCGGACGTCCCATCCTGTGACCAGTCCTGCTTGCACAAGTGTAGTCCCTCGGTAGAGCGGCCTCTCAAAACCTCCAAGAAACTGAAGCATACGCCACAACTCGGCGGCATAGCCTCCTTCACGCTCGGCGTAGTTGTTCTTCATCATCATCTGTCAAAGGATACTTGCGTAAGAACGCAACACTTTAATATCAATGTGGCAGACGAAAAGAACTCAGCAAGGGGTATGAACAAGGAAGAAAGGGGTAAGTCGAGAATTCATTCATTATCTTGACAAATTTTATCTTTAGAAAATAGGTTTTATCCTTACTACGACCATTCTAACTATGGGTGAGCCTAAAGTCAGTATGGCTCTGTTACCACCTCTGTCGGGACCCGAATTTGCAAATCTGGACCCTCTGTGTATTCAGCACTAGTCCAGGAACGCGCTAGTGCACACAGTCTCAACATTGGTAAATATCACAATCATACTCAACGAATAATAGGGTACTTTAATTAGTTAACCAAACTGGTTGCTTGATCTTATGGTCAAGTTACAAATATACGCCTCGCAGGGTGAAACTTATTAAAAGAGAAATAACTGCAGCGGAAAATAAGATAACTTCGTGGCGCCATCCAGTATACCACAAGCAACTGACTGGGCTCGCTTCCTAGTTAGACGGATCTTATGGGAGCTCCTCCTCCAAAGCTGGTGTAGACTCCTCCTCAACTGGTGTTGTATTGTGGTAAGGGTGAGTACTTGGTACTCAGCAAGTCATGCACAGAATTCAAACTAATATACTACATGCATGGCTTAGTACAAAGGAATAGCTCAGGGTATATTTGCATTAAACGGCATTTGACAAATAGCAAAAGTAGATTCGAAGGCAGTAGAAACAAGTATAAGATCAATAATCTTTCCAGGAGTTTAATAAACATCTTTCCCAAATCCTAACTCACATTTCCATCAACATCATTAATAAACCAAACCCAACCTTTCAAATCCAAGTCATTTTCAAGAAAGTCTAACCCTTGACTGTAATTCCCGAGCGATGTCCAATGCCGCGGACACGGCTATTCGAATAGATTTTACACTCTGCAGAGGTTATGCACTTTACCCACAAGATACAGTCAAACACCACAAAGGCGAGTGTCCGTAACAAAGTCTTTCGAAACTTCTAACAGCACAAGTGGTCCTCCCCGGTGTTGCACACTAACCCTTCCCTTAGCGAAGGCGAAGTTTAGGTCAAGCCACCGTTAGATGGGTACCTGGCCGCAGCCCCGGTACGCTCCCCCGTACAACTACACAAAGGGTGTAATTGACATCTTAAGGTCCCACAGGTACGTTATTAGCAACTTAATCAACTAGGTCCGTCCCATTACAGACATGTGGTTGCACGTTTGACCCAGTTCAAAGGCTTGCAAGGTTAAGTCCTTAGGGTGACCAGGGCAAGACTACCCGAAGAACCAAGCCAACATTCCCGGTGCCACAACTGGCCCACCTGATCATTCTTGCCACATGCCCCAGTCAAATCTATTTATCAAACCCCCAGTTGATTACCATGCACCATGTGCCATCAACATCACATGATACCTTTCCAAAACAGGTTCAATATATCATTAAGTCAATATTAACATTTGATTGTTCAAATCATGTCATGTGCACGTAGCATGTCTAAGCAGTATACTACAACGGTCTAAATTCCCAAGTTGGCAATTAATAATGTCCAACTAGTAAACCACAACTAGGGTGACAAAGGGTCATGGCACATATTTAATTAACCAAGGTGTCATACAGCAATTTGGCATTTATCTATTTCCCCGGAATTATATAAAGTATTTTCTAATTAAAGTAGCATGCAATAAACTGAATCAAAATAGGTTTCCAATTGGGATCAACATGGTCAAAGCATAACTTGCCTTCAAAGAGTATTTGTTCTTGGTCTGGTGGCTCTGGGTCAACACCTCTCCTTCGAAGCCTTCGGGCACTTCAACGTCTACTCGTAAAGCGTGCCAATAGCAAATAATAAATAAGCAATAGACAAAAAGTGTCCAAACATCCAAATAAAGTTCATAAACAGAGAGATCATAATTTTATGAATTTTTAGAAACTGGAATCGTCAAATTCGGAGTTTAAACGCGAAAGTTATAGCATTTTGAAGTTTAAATAATCAATTAAATAATTATACAGAGAAAAAATTTAGTCCAAAAATTAAATAAAATTCATCAATAGGTAGATCTCAATTTTATACAAATTTAGAAATTTGAAGCACTCAAATCGGAGTTAAAATGCAAAAGTTATAAGCGTTTGAAGTTTGAATCAAATTCTGAAATCAATAATTCGAATTAATAAATCATTTTCTTTTTTTCGGAAATTCTTTTATTGCGTCAGCGTGACACGTGGACCAATCGGGTGCTGCCACGTCGCCTCGGGTCCATGGACCCGGCGCACGGGCGCGGCTCGGTCCACCGTGGACCCGGTCCACGGCTCACGCGTCACACTGACAGGTGGGCCCCTCGGATGACTTCAGCAGTGACGTCATCACGCACGGCTGAGGACGGCTGACAGCTTGGCCCCACCGTGACGTCAGTGGTGACGTCATGGTGCGCTTGGCTGAGCCACTGACGCGTGGGCCTCACTGACACGCGGGCCCCGCGTGTCAGAGACACGCACGCGTCGCGGCGGCGCCGATCGCGACGGCCTCCGGCCACGTGGCTAGATCTCGGCCGTTGATTTGAAAATCAACGGCCCAGATTGGATCTGGCTTAACGCGTTAAGAAACTACTCCGCTGATCTGGACCGTTCGATCTTGATCGGACGGTCAAGATCCAATCTAACGAATACAACGTGGGTTAACGCTAACCGTTCGATCTAGATCTAACGGCTGAGATCTATTCTAGCTTGGTGCAGTTTAGGCTACGTGGCACGATCTAAACCGTTGGATCTAAATCCAACGGTTGGGAATAGATCTGGTATTTCAACGTGGAACTCACTGGGGTGACGTGGCGTGATCTGGGCCCTTGGATCTGGATCGGACGGTTGGTGGAGCTCGATCGGCGGCGATGGCTTGCGGCGGTGCCGGCTTACCGGAGACGAGGACGGCGACCACGGCAACGGCGCTTGGGCGCGACTCCGGCGAAGTGGAAGGTCCTCACCGACGCGGCTCTTCCTTGCGGTTCCGGTGCAGGCTCAACGGCGTGAAGCGGAGATGCGGCGGAGCCCTACGGCAACTACGGCGAGCGATTGCGGCGCAACCACGGCGGCTTAGGCGGCGTGAGCTAGGGCTACGGGTGCGCACGGAAGTCGGCAACACGACAGCGGTGGCGGCGCATTAAATACCCCCTCGACGTCCGTGAAACGCGCGGAAAACGAGGGCCCAAGCACGGCGGCGGCGGAGTCCGGCGGCGACACGGACTGGGTGACGTGGCTCAATCTCGGTCGTTCGATCTTGATCGGACGGTCGAGAGGGTTAGGGCTCGGTTGGGTTCGAGTCGGACTCGGACTCGAGTCTGACTCGGGCTCGGTCGGAGGAACAGTAAAACCCACTCGATTAAATAATCCAATTAAATTCCTAGAAATTCATTTAATTCATTAAAAATAGCAAAAGACTCAGAAAAATTCCAGAAAAATTCTGGAAAATATTTTGGAACGTTTTGGACTCAAATAAAATATTTCCAACAAAATTTTATTTGCAAAGTTAAATTCTTTAATTATTTCAAAATGGAATAAATTCAAATAAATTCCAGAAAATTCCAAAAATTCACCAAAGTGCCAAATCACACATGAATTTAAGAAAAGCAAAATTTTGGGGTGTTACACCGGTTGCGGCGGTGGAATCCGAATGCAATTCGGATTGGGTGACGTGGCGCAACGAGGGCCGTTGGATCGAGATCCAACGGTCGCGCGGTTAGGGTTCGGTTGGTTCGGGTTGGACTCGAACGCGGCTCGGGTCCGGCTCGAGTCGGACTCAGGTTCGGCTCGAGTCGGAGGAACAGTACTAGACCCGAGTTGGATTTTCCAGCGATTAAATATTTAAATTAATTCCCAGAAATTCATTTAATTCAAGAAAAATAGCAAAATGATCAGAAAAATTCCAGAAAAATTCTGGAAAATACTTTGAGACATTTTGGACTTAAATAAAATATTTCCAACAAAATTTTATTTGCAAAATTAAATTCTTTAATTATTTCAAAAGGAAATAAATTCAAATTAAATCCAAATAAGTCAAAATAAATCCTAGAAAATTCCAAAAATTCTCAAAAATGCCAAATCTCATTTGTATTCATGGAAAGCAAAAATTGGGGTCTTACAGCAGTGTTCCCAGCTATTGCCGAATGGTTAGCCTATGCCGAACGTCTTGGGGGTATAAAACATAACTTTTTGTCTTTTTTATGTGGATCTTTTCCCTCCCGATTCCCCGCGTCCCCTATGTTAATACCACCCGGGTTCCCGGATGGTCTTTGTAATCCGTCAATGATTTGTTGCGTAGTGCGGATCTTGGCCGGCTGCCTTCCCCTTATCCCTTTCTCTTCGAGAGGACGAACCCTCTTGCACTTCCGGAGACTTGCCGAGACGCCTCCTCTGTTTCGGCGCACACTCCACTATATGGTGCAGGAGGTGTGTGTTGGGCTTGTTGTTGTACAACTGGAAGCGTGCCCTGCAGTTAATGCAGTATGCCCGCTGTGGTCGTTGAATAATATTGTAAGCGTACTCGAGGTCTGGCTTTTCTGGGAGGTAGTAGCACCACGGCGAGGGTTGCTCCCCCCAGTTATCCCAAACGGGAAGTTTGAGATGTGGGTGGTACGTCTCCAGGTCCACCCATTTGAAGTACCAGCACCATTCATCCTCGCCCACAGGGCATCGGTAGAATCTTCAGTCCGCTAGATCATCGTGGCAGGTATCAACCACTGCCTGCAGGCTGTGTTCGCACAATTCGGGGCTTTCGGGTGGCCCTTGAGGAGGAGGTTTCTCCTTTGACTTTAGCAATTTCGCAAGTTTCTTTTTGAAGTCCTGTGTGTGATGAACTGGTTTAAAATAACTACTTTGTGAGTGAAACATGAGCATGTCGCATGAAACTTACCGATTAGTTCGTCCCTTGCCCACCCACCCTTAACTCCGATCGATCTATATAGGGGACATATCCCAACGGCCTCTCCCACCGGGTGAAGTTCTTGGGTGAAGTAGGGTAGGTGTTGTGGAAGTTGTAGATAAATTCGTAGTCACGTCGTCCCCGCCCGTCGATCCATTGGAAGAAGTAACACCGGTCCTTGTGCTAAAAAAACAAAGAACGATGCATAAAATGGTAGTGTTACCCTAATTTGTTTGGACACCAATTGGTTTACCTCGTAGCCGCGGGCGCAACAGTAGTGAGTGCGGGTGGCCGTATCTCCGTGCGTAGACTGCATCATCCAAAATTAAATTTATCCTCTTAAGGAGCTAGATAATTCATCATCTCAAAATGCAAGGCAACTTCATGATCACCTATCTACCATATTAATTAATTTTAATGTTTATTAATATCCAACAATCTTAATTAAATAAATGTAATATATGCTTGCCATAATTTGTCATCTAAAAAAGGTAGACAACAATTAATCTAATGGAGCAAGGCAATAAATTCATCATATAGATATAAATTAATCTACAAAATGCTAGGTAAATAAAAAAAATTGAATCTAATTAAGCTTTGCAATTGAAGAGAGGACAATCTTAAATAAACTAGATCTAAACATTAAATTGCAACTACATCACCACAAATGAAGAGAGGAGAACAAATTACTCACCTTGGAACAACCCTAGGAAGTAAAAGCTCAAGATTCCTTGCAAACAAAATCTCAAATCTGAAACTTTGCCTTTTTTTCTCGGGGAGGAAGATGACCATGAGCTCCTGTAGACTGCTGTAGCGACCAGTATTTATAGTGAATATTATTTGTGGCGGTTCTAAACTAAAACCGCCACAGATAAAAGTATAGACGACGATTCTAACATAAAACCGCCACAAATAATCCCATTACCAGTGACGGTTCTTGCCTCCAACTGCTACTGATAGTTCCCAAGTATCAATGGCGGTTTTTTTCCTAACCACCACTGATAGTGGACTATCAGTGGCGGTTTGTGGTGAGAACCGCCACTGATAGTGCTCGAAGTATTTGTGGCGGTTCTAACTACAAATCGCCACTGATAGTGCTCGAAGTATTTGTGGCGGTTAGGAAAAAAAACCGCCACTGATGACCCTGGCACCGGTTTGAGCTCAAAAACCGCCACTGATAGGGCGTCTCCTATGTACAGTTTTATAGTAGTGAAAATTCATCGCGCACCATGCACACAACTTAATTGATTGAGGAGTCACCTTCGCAACGATCGGGGACACGATATGACATGAACGGTTTCGAAAGAGATGCTCCGAAGCTGCAAGAAGATCGCAAGGGCACCTCTGCTAGCGTTCAGTTCACACTCCGGCACATCACGGTATTCCAAGCAAACGAGTGCACCAAAATGAAAAACAAGCAAAGGAACAGATTGAGTAATAAGAGATCTTGGTATTGCCATTAAATAGGCTTGAGGTGGCTCGAAGAGATAGATACGGACTAGGTTCAAGAAGAGTCCAAACTGGATAAAACTCAAATTTCTCCTGAAAAAGAGGGATTAGGATGGGAGAATCGCGCGGATACACGTGTTGAACATGAATTCGAAGGCTAAAACATATTGGATTGGAGGCTTGGAGCTCTATTTCTTAGCCAAGAAGGAAAAGAGAGAGAAACCAAATGCTGCTCCTACATGCTTGATGTTGAAGATGACATATGACATGTGGGCCCTCTTTTATTTTTTTTTCGAATCTAACTTAATACTGAAAAAAGACATTGAAACAATAGCAAATAAGGTTAAATAATTCTACAAAAATTCTGAAAGATATTTTCAAACATTTTCAACTTACTGTAAAAATTTTAGAATTTTTTGGTTTATAATTTGCTACAGTAATGTTTTCAAAATCTAAAAATAGAAAAATAATTTTATAAATTCCAAAAATTTCAACAAAAAATTTAGAAAATTAGAAAAAAGTAATAAAATATTATTTTGCAAATTTTGGGATATTACAACCATCAAGTAGAGACTTTATTCCTATGGATAAAAAAGAATGTTACTAGAATAAAATTATAGTCAGATTGTTCTTTTTGAGCATCGAGACCTCCCTATTTATGCACACATAAGAGGTGGCAATTAATAATACTACACCGCCCTCTTGTCATTACACATAAGTCTTCGTTAAATCTTGAAGCGTTGTGCTATTTAGTCAGTCATTGTGTCACTTGGCTAAACCGTCGTAAATTACCAGATACACCAATAAACCACTCTCATGTTAATCACAAAGGAAACCACCTTGTCTTTCGACCAGATAAAGGGCTTATAAAACCACAAGATTTGTCGTCACTACCGTCTCTTGGTATTAACTGGTCGTCATGGTTTCCGATCAGTTTTTTACTAAATGAAATAAGGTATCCATCAAATTATGATCATAGATATAACCATTATGTTAAGTAGACCTCAATACGTTGTCTTACTCTTTAGAGACTTTAACCATAAAATGTTGATTTGGTCAATAATCCTCATCAAACACGAGCTTGCACTGTATCAAGAACAAAAGAAGCTGAAATAACAGCATCAAAGCAATCACGACAAGAGAGAAGATTTAATGAAACTAATTGCGAACTACTTAAACACAACCTCAAAAGAGTATAAAGGATTTTCACTCCCTTGCAACCCTCTCGAAACTTTTAGAACCCTTAGATCCTTACCCTATATAGAAATCTAGTGCTAAAGACTAACCTAGCCTCTAATCCTCTCGGACGACCTCTATTTTGGATGATTTCCTTTTGCTTGACTTGCTTTTTCTTGCTTTTTCGGTTCCTATAGTCACCCATTTCCTTTATACAGTCCCCTAGTTCTCTTCAAAGAGAAGAAAATCCTACGCTAAAAGAAAGTTATCTAAGAATTCATGTAGCACCTCTTCAAAACTGAAAGGGACAGGATATGATTCACCATTTCTCAATATACTCAAATCAACCAATTTGATGCCGAGATTGAGACCAACAGCACCCGGATCATACAAACCTTTCGGGTCTGCACTCAGCACTCTGCTAAAAAAATGAGCTTGAGAAGCTGCACAAGATGAACAAATTATCAAAGCAGCGGCAAGCGACTGATACCTTCAGAAGCCTTGGTACAAAAGCAGCAGGAGACCTGGCTCAACTCACCATATCATTTGTGTAGCGCAAAAAACTTGCGAATCAACATTGAGGCAGCAATTACTAACCGCTATGAGCTGTGTCCACTGTGGTAGCTCCAATGTAACTAATGTTTTATAACTGTAACTAATGTTTTATAACTGAAAACACTATTTGGTCTACATGATTTACATCTGCAAGGAGGTATCCCTGTCCATCTTAACAATACTTGCCTGTAATTCATTGCAGTTTATCTGGACATGCAGGGGCATCTAAAAACTGTATGTGGCAAAAACTGGTACCCTTTATTAGCAGCCACCACTTGCAGGTTCAATTGAGCTTCGGAGGCCATTGGCCCTAAGCGACGTGCAGTGCTCCTCGGCTTCAGACTGAGAGCAGATAATAACCACTGACAACCCATTTACATGCGCCTCTTGCATGATATTGACAGCGTTGTCAAGGGTCATCCCAGGGATAACCTTCATCAGGACTTGGACGACATACTCACGCCTGTTATAGTTGTCATTGTGCAGGATGACACGATATGGAGGTGTCATTTTGCGGGATTTCCTGCAGACCAAAAGAATGATGTCACATCTAGTGTTCTATATTTAGAACCAAGTTAGATGAATACTTGAATGCACCATAAAGCCCATCCAAGAAGGCAAAGGAGGAGAGTATTTGTTGATGTTGATCTTCAAGCTAAATCCTTGTAGGCAGTACTGCACATTTGTCAGTTTTCCTTTAGCTATTTTATTTTCTAGTCCCAGATTATGTTTGTTAGGGAATGTGGCTTGTTTTTAGATCTTGTCGATCCTTTTCTTGTACTATATTTTGGAATTTATTATTACTATCAGTATGTTTTTCAGTAAAGCTCTCCCGTAATGTTCTAGTAAAAAAAGTTTAAACTGCCACAATCTTTTCAAATAGATGATAGCCCAATGATATTAATTTAGCCACACTGAAAAAGCTGATAGTCAACGAAATTTTATATAGCCTATCTATAAGGGAATGCTGGTTTGTCGGGTTGCGTGCCTAAGCATCACTCATCAACGTGCTAATCTGCAGAGTAACCAGGACTAAGAATATTTCACCCAATATGATATACAAGAAAAGCAACCATAACCAATCTGCAGAGTGCAGACACGCAACACTATTATATGGCATAAGCTCACAATCACATTGGCAAGCACAAAATGATAATATTCTATTTTACAAGTATAGTGTTATGGTTTGCTTTCATAATTGGGTAAACACTGTTAGGAAATTACGTACTTTTATGATTATTTTAATTCTTAAATCAAACACCATTGTAATCATTGTTAAGGATATATTATCTCTTATAGTTATAGATAAGTTCCTGTTATAGATAGAGTCATATTCCTATTCTTTTCCCTCATGTACTCTATATATTGTGGCCATTGGCCCTCATATTCAATACAAGTCATATTCATAACATGGTATCAGAGCTTTAGGTTTTTCTTCCTAGCTCCATCCTTCCGCTGTTCTAGACCTAATCCGCTGCCCCGGGAGGAGGAGACTCCCGGGGCGGCACCCGTCCGCCGCTCAGCCACTCCCGCAGCGCCTCGTCTTCTGCGCCGGCGTGCCGTCCTTCGGTGCCGAAGGGGACGTGGCCAATGGTGTTCTTCGCGCACTCGCCGGCCGAGCACATCGTCCGCCGGTCCACCTGGAGATCGCATTGGACTCTTGGCTGCCGTGCGCTGGATCCGGCCTGCTGCTCCTCACCTCAGCGTCACTTTCGGCGTAAGCGCCTTGCCTCAGTGCCGCCTCCAGGTTCTTAGCTACCGTCATTTGAATCGGCATTGCTCCTCGCCCGCAGGACCGCCGGCGCCGTCGCCTCGCCTCGGCGTCACCTCCGACTCTTTGTCTCGGCGGCGACCTACGGCTCTTGCCTGCGTGGCGCTCTCGCCGCCCCTCGTCGCGACTTCGGCGGCTGCGGGCGCCGCGCCACCTCCCGTCGTAGCCCAGCCGCCTCGGCTCTCCTCAGCCCAGCCGCCTTGGACGTCGCCGCCGCCGTCTTCCGTTTGTCGATTTGGCTTCATTGTCGACTCGGCCCTACCTTCGACTCCTGTTCATCGATTTGGCTTCTTCGTTGACTTTTCTTCACCGACTCGGTTCTTCGTTGACTGTTCTTCGTTAGCTCGATTTTTCAAGAGTTACATGCTACGACGGCTACTTCAAGACTATGACTTTGGATTTTTCCTATTTTAGTTCATTCCTTCCAAATGCAATGTTATTGCATACGCCTTGCATTTGTGGGGGGGTGTTAAGGATATATTATCTCTTATAGTTATAGATAAGTTCCTGTTATAGATAGAGTCATATTCCTATTCTTTTCCCTCATGTACTCTATATATTGTGGCCATTGGCCCTCATATTCAATACAAGTCATATTCATAACAATCATGACATATATACTCAACATATTGGAAGCAATAACAATATACCTATTTCATGCATAGGTCCTACTAGATTGATTACAAACTTAGGAATACTTTTAGTAGATGTAAGAGGCATCGCTACCACAAGGTATTCCAGAAAATTTCACCGCGACTCACTGTAGATTACTCCTGCAAAGGTTGATGTAGAGTCTACTGAAATCCGTAGTATGTAGCAGAACTATTGTGAAAGACATGAGCAGTCGCGCAAACACTTCCCAACAACCTGATTTGTCCCAATTCGTGCATGATCTTGAGAACGAAGGTTCCGAAGACACTGCTCTCCCTGCGTTGGTGCACATCAACGAAGGAATGGAGAAGCCTGGCTGTGCAACGTCAAGGAACATGGCCAACTCTTTCGTTCTCTCTCTTCACGTTCTAAACTCATCTCCAAAGGATGTCTCCTTAATCGATTTATATTAGAATGAGAAATATTCAAGATAAGAACGCGACACATTCAAACTGCATTATCTCCAAGAAACCATCCTGGATTCTCTCAACATGCGCCAATAAACTAACTGCATGCGAACGTGCGTCTCCCAGTCTGTAGCGACACGTGGCAGTGATGACGTGTCAATATTAACACACATGGCAAAAAGGAAGGTACACATGGCACGCCACGTCGTGGTCGCGCTTCGTCGCAACACGTGCACGTGCACGTGCGTGCGCGCGCGTGTATTGCATTTCACCTTCATGTCATGCTTTAACTAGGTAAGGCCAACCTTCCTTATATGTTGGTATCATCCCACCTAGACTAGCAATATGGTACTAAACTTCCCACCTCCCACCATGCATGAATGGACCTTTGGGATTTATGGGAATATTTATTTGGGTCAAGCCCAAATACTCCAACAAACACCGCCAAGAGGATGGCCGGACGGCGAACCGTTTTGGGGGAGAAGACGAGACTATCGATGATAATGACTTTGTTCTTTCTTTGCTTGCTTAGAATTGTGCGTCTCCTCTCTTTATATAGATGAGTTTAGCCTTTAACAATATGGAAACTATCTTATCTAATGCAACCAATCACTAAAGATATGATAATATCTATACTATTGAAATATGAAGATACGTATATCATTCCTAATATGAAGATATGCATCTAACTATTTCTAGTATGAAGTTATGTTGCTTGTAGCCTTCCTTGCGTACAGCCCCCTCCAATGGGCCGTGGCTACCCATGGGCCTATGTCCATGACACTTCACCATCCTTTGCAAGATAGCTCGTCCTTGAGCTGTCAGGTGGCGACCAAGGATGAAGCCCATCGTGACCCCATGTGTTACGAGCCGGTTCCTTGTGCGCCTGCTCGTAAGCTCTCGTCCCTGGCCGGAGGCCGGAACGAACCCCGTTCGCAAACCCCGTGGTCCGCGTGGATGGGAATTAGGGTAAATTGGCTGTTATCGGAGCCACCGCCTGAACTTAGGAATTGTGGCACAAAACAGCGTACCCCTTTTCTGTTTATTCATCTCCTCTTTTATAACCCCAAAGACGCCCCCCCTCCTTATTGCCAACAGCCTGGCAGGGGATAACTCAACAACTAAAAATAGAATCTTAACTGATGGAAACTATTTTAAAGGAAAGAGTAAATCTATTGTACTAAGAAGGAAACTTATCCTGCGGTTGCTATAATCCAGCCGCCTCCTTCCCTAGCGATAAGCGCCTCCTTGATCAGCCTGTGTTGTGACGCCTTCCATCCTTGTGCTTGTCTCTTTCCTGGTCCTTCTAATGAATACCCGATCAAAGGGTATAACATTACTGCCCTCCTGGAAATGAAGCTTGTCCTCAAGCGTGAAGTCGGGGTACGAGTGTCGCAAGGTTAAAGCATCCATCCAAGTGGCCTCTGACTCGGGTTCTCCCGTCCAATGAACCAATACCTGACGATGCCCATTCACAATGCGCTGAGCCAAGAGGCGATGGGGAGCTGGTCGGGCGGGGTCAGGAGCTGGAGACAGGTCTTCAGGCAGAGGCGGAACCTGAGCAGGCGGAACCCCCTTATACTCCTTCAGCAGAGACACGTGGAAGACATTATGAAGACGGGCGCCTGCTGGTAGCTCAAGCCGGTACGCTACAGGCCCGATCCGTGCTAAAATGCAGTAAGGCCCATAGAACCGGGGGGAGAGCTTATGGACGGAAGCTGTTCGTAAGGAAAGTTGCCGATGTTTCTGCAGCCGAAGCCAAACCCAATCGCCTACAGTGAACTCCACCTCACGATGGCCAGAATCATATTGTTGCTTCATACGATTCTGGGCGCGGAGAAGGTTGTCGCGAGCCTGTTGGAGGAGCACGTCGCGATCAATTAATTGCCGATCAACAGAATCAATGACCGTGGTCCCTTGGTGGTACGGTAAGAGAGATGGAGGAGATCGCCCGTAAACCAACTCAAAAGGTGTCATCCGGGTCGCCGAATGAAAGGAAGAATTATAGCAGAATTCCGCCCAAGGTAGCCAATGTGTCCATGAAGTGGGATTGTCCGCTGCCAAACATCTCAAATACATTTCAATGGTGCGGTTAACGACCTCCGTTTGGCCATCCGTTTGTGGATGGTAAGCGGTGGATGGAAGCAAAGTGGTACCACAACGCTTAAAGAGGTCCAGCCAAAAAGCACTCATGAAGACTGGGTCCCTATCAGAAATGATTGATTCCGGAATGCCATGTAATCTGACCACTTGATCGAAGAAAATCTTAGCCACCGTAAGTGTTGCGGCTGGCTGTTTGAAGGCCATAAAATGGGCGTATTTCGACAATCGATCCACTACCACCAACAGAGATGTCTTGCCGTGAGACTTGGGAAGTGCGGTGATGAAGTCCATGGAAATATCGGCCCAAATGTGCTGCGGAATGGGAAGAAATTTGGAGAAGACCGGTGGCGAAAGGAGTCTTGGTTTTATTCTGTTGGCATACCTTGCAACGGCCCACAAAGATCTCAATGGTAGACCGCTGTTTCTCCCAATCATACAATTGCCGAACGCGCTGCCACGTCTTCTGGACACCTTCATGTGTAAGGTCATGAATTGATGCAATGATAGGATCAATCAAGGAAGACGTGGCCGGCACAAACAAGCGTCCCGCGTGATAAATGAGCCCATCCTGTGCGGACCATGCTGCTTTGGTTGCTGGTTCTTCAGGAGAGGAACTCGGCGCTCGTGGAGAAGAAAGTAATGCCGAACACCGCCGTTGAATCTCAGATGCGCCATAAGCGACCAACCAATCGGCTCGGACGAGTGTGTGGATCGACATGACAAAGACAAGTAGCTTCATCATGATCACCTCCTGCAAGAAAGGGCGTCTGCAGCCCTATTCGCCTTCCCTGGCTTATATTCCACTTGGAAGTCAAAACCCATTAATTTGCTTAACCAATGCTGCTGTGGTGGTGTCACTAGGGCCTGCTCCAAAAGAAATTTAAGACTGCCGTGATCGGTACGAACGCGGAAAGGATGCCCCCACAAATAAGGCCGCCAATGTCGCACTGCCTTGGAGAGACCGATCAACTCACGTTCATATGCGGCCAACTTGGTATGACGAGTCGCCAACTTGCGACTGTAATAAGCGATGGGATGTCCATCTTGCTGAAGAACTGCTCCAATGCCCACCCCCGAAGCGTCACACTCGACTTCGAAGGGCACCGTGAAATCTGGCATTTGTAAAACCGGTGCGGACAGCAATGCTTGCTTGAGGTTCTGGAAAGCACCCTCTGCCGACTCCCCCCATATGAAGTTATTGCGGCGTAGTAAAGCTGTCAAGGGCTCGGCAATTGTGGCATAATCGCGAATGAATCGGCGATAGTAACCCGTCAGGCCCAAGAAACTCCTCAAGGCTGGTACTGAAGTTGGAGTGGGCCAGGTCGAAATGGCTTGCAGTTTGTGAGGATCAGCTTCCACTCCGTCGTGTGAAATGATGTGGCCTAGGTAACCAATTTTGCCTTGTGCAAACGCACACTTGGATCGTTTGAGGTATAATTTCTGATGACACAACCTCTCAAATACCCAACGGAGATGGTGGCAATGGTCTTCCAATGTCCTACTGTACACCAAAATGTCATCAAAGAATACCAAAACGAATTTGCGGAGATACTCTTGGAGAACATTATTCAGGAGGGCTTGGAATGTGGAGGGAGCATTCGATAGCCCGAATGGCATAACCAAGAACTCAAAATGACCATGATGCGTGCGGAAGGCAGTCTTCTCTACGTCCTCAGGAACCATCCGTACCTGGTGATATCCGGAGCGCAAATCCAATTTGGTGAAGAAATAGGCTCCTCGTAGTTCATCGAGAAGCTCCTCTACCACCGGAATGGGAAATTTATCTTTGATAGTATGACTGTTGAGCTTCCTGTAATCAACACAAAACCGCCATGTCCCATCTGCTTTCTTGACCAGCAAAACGGGGGAAGAAAATGGAGAACGGCTTCTGCGGATGATCCCTTGATCTAACATTGCTGCACACTGTCGTTCGATTTCATCTTTTTGCCGGAAAGGGTACCGATATGGTGCCACCACTACTGGATTGGTTCCTTCGGCCAAACAGATGCGATGATCACACGGCCTAGCGGGTGGTAAGCCGTGAGGTTCAGAAAACAAATCCTCATATTCTGTTAACAACTGTTGTACCTCTGTTTGTTCTTCCACCCTTTGCTGGAATAAGGAAGGTCTTCCTGAACGCTGCAACCCCTGAAGCTCTACTGACCGTCCCTGGTGAAGAAAGCTCATCGTGAGTTGCTGGAAATCCCATTGGATCGGACTAAGTGTGCTGAGCCAATGAACCCCAAGAACCACATCGAAGATATCCAGGGGGATGATAATGAATGATGCCTGAAACTTATGCCCCCCAATCTCAAACTGAACATTCTTAATGGTACCCAAGCATGGAAGCTGTCCACCACCCGCCACCCTTACATGCTGCATCTTGATTTCTGACGATGGCCACCCAACCTGCTTGGCCGCATGTCCACTAACGAAATTATGGGTACTTCCTGTGTCAATCAACCCATGAAGATCCTTGTCGCCCAGACGAAGCCTCACTTGCATGGTATTGCCCTGCTTTGGTCCTGTTACTGCCATCATGGATAAAGAGGGTTCCACTCCGTCCTCTGGATCCCCAGCACTGTTCTCCTCCTCCTCGGCTTCCTCCAAGACTTCCAGATAAAACAACCTTTTGCAGCGATGGCCCCGACTGTAAACCTCGTCGCAATTGTAACAGAGGCCTTTTGCACGTCTCTCTGCGAGTTGGTCGGCCGATAGGCGCAGCCGACTTGGCGCTGATGTACTGCTACCTTGCGCACTAGCGGTCGGTGTTCCGCCGGTTGCTGCGCGCTGGATAGAGGCGCTGCTGCTTCCACCAGGTGTGGCCATGCCACTCCGTCCAGCCCCAATTGCCCCATATGAACGGCCCACTGTCACTGCTCCACCTCCAAACAGTCCCGTTGCAACTGATGCGTGCGGGCTGGAAGTCGCGGCAGTTGGCGTTCCTTGAACAAAAGCGCCACGACTCCGTCCGACGCTCGACATACCTTGAATTGCTCTGGCTATCCACGCCTCCTGCCTTGCTTCCGCCTCCCGCGCTAGGCCGATGGCCTCAGCCAAATCCTGTGGACGCTCGCGGCGAACATCCGCGCTTAGTGCCACAGACAACCCTGCTAAGAAGGTTTCAATCTGGTCAGCCCGCTTCATCCTTGGTGTGCGGGCTAGCAGCCGTTGATACTCCCGCGCATACTCATCCACCCCCTTTGATCCTTGTTTGAGATTCACGAGGTCCCCCAAGGGCCCTACACTCGAATGCCGAGTGAAGCGCTGGATGAAAGCCTCAGAGAATTCTTCCCACGCAATCCATGGTTCATCCATCTGCCAATTGTCCAATACTTCCTGGGCCTCGCCTGATAGATGGAGACCTGCAATCTCCACGTACTCATCTTCCGGAATCTGGTGAACCCTGAAGAATCGCTCGCACCGACGCAGCCATCCCAACGGATCCCCTTGTCCATCGTAGTCCGGCAAGTCGAACCGCGGCGGCCGGGGTGTCCACCGGCGATCCTCCTCACCACCGCGTCCTGCGCTCCTCCTCCTTCCTGCCATAATCTCCTCACGTCCCAGGCAGTTCCGCCCGCTTCTCCATGGCTGAAAGTCGATTCTTTGCCGCTGATCATTTGCACGTCACGGCTTGGGCCATTCCACCCCCTTCGTTCTGGCGGCAAATCGCCCTGCTGCCCAGTCCTCCCGGTGTTTCCCCCTTGATGTGCATTTGAGTTTTCACCATCTTCCGCATGATCCACCTCCTGGCTCTTCCCCTTCAAAAGTTTCATCATGTCCTCCATCATTCCCTTCAATGCCTTCACCTCTGTCTCTAGAGCAGTGACTCGATCATCCTCCAAACTGGCCATGGCACCAGGAGCGCGAGGCTCTGATACCAAATTGTTACGAGCCGGTTCCTTGTGCGCCTGCTCGTAAGCTCTCGTCCCTGGCCGGGCCAACGAACCAGTTCATAAACCAGTGGTCCGCGTGGATGGGAATTAGGAGTAAATTGGTACATTATCGAGCCACCGCTTTGAACTTAGGAATTGTGGCACAAAACAGCGTACCCCTTTTCTGTTTATTCATCTCCTCTTTTATAACCCCAAAGACGCCCCCCTCCTTATTGCCAATGACTGTGAGATAACTCAACAACTAAAAATAGAATCTTAACTGATGGAAACTATTTTAAAGGAAAGAGTAAATCTATTGTACTAAGAAGGAAACTTATCCTGCGGTTGCTATAATCCAGCCGCCTCCTTCCCTAACTGATAGCGCCTCCTTGATCAGCCTGTGTTGTGACGCCTTCCATCCTTGTGCTTGTCTCTTTCCTGGTCCTTCTAATGAATACCCGATCAAAGGGTATAACACCATGTCAATGAGCGATGATGATGTTGCACCATGTGGAAGAGGATGAATGAAGCCTCAATGAACAACAGTGAGTACAGTGGCCCTCCAATGTGTCTTGATGTCGCATGAGTCGCTGGCGGCGTGGGAAACTGGCAGGGGGCAATAGCGACACTTCCTACCACCTATCGCCAAGGCGTTGGGAGAGGCGTGACGGCATCGCAATCCCCTACAAGGCATCCCTCACGTTCCACACCTCCATAGGCACGACGTTGGGCAATATCAAGTAAAAGAAGACGGTGAAACCGCAATGAACTTCTCTAGCGAGGGCACCCACTGTTAAAGGTATTTGTGGCATTTCCTAGTGTTAAGGGTATTTGTGGTATTTTCTAGTGTTTTAGGGTTTACTCTTATTGCCTTATATATAGATATTGTCTTATATGGGTTTTTCTTCTGTACCCTCATGTGTCTATATATATATGTGTGTGTGTGTGTGTGTGTGTATGTATTGTAAACTATTGACATCATATTGAATACAAGAGCTATTCACATTATATCAGACCTAGGTTCAAACAATAGGTTCCATCCAATTCCACTGCAGCTTGCCAGGAGGAGCAATCTCTACTCGGGGGTGGTCACCTCCTAGTTGTAGTTAGTTTATAGCAAGTGCTTTTGGCCGCCGGCGCCGACCTGGCCACCCCGATTCCGCCAGCCGCTTCCCAGTCGACGTCATCCTTGCTCCTCTGGCCCTGCCCGAGGCTCTGGGTGATCTTGAGATGCTCCTTACCCGTCACACGAGCACTCGCCGTTGCCACCTCCGTGGCTTCGGGCGCGTCGTCCCCTCCTCTCTCGTCCTCGCCGGATGAGGGCAACAGGTCGCCGCCATCACCGGATTCGGCCTCCCCACTCCGCGCCGCCTCCGCTCCCGATCTGGCCACCGCCTGCTTCAGATCCTAGATGGTCGTCGCCGACTCGTACATTGTGCTGCCCGACATCACAGCTTGGATTTGGGAGTCATCGGAGTCATCAAGGAGGCGGACCATGCTGGTTGTCGCTGTCGCCACCATCATCCGGCACGGAGAGGGAGAGCGCCTCGATTTGCTTGGCCTGGGCCTCCACCGCCGACTCGAAGGCGGAAGAGGGCCTTGGCCGCCTCCTCCTCGACGTCGGCCCACGACTTCTTCTTTGGCTCAGTTTTGCCGCCGTCCGCCATCTCCTCCGACGAACAAAAGCAGATCGATCGCTGGCTTCTTCGACGATTGTTCGCTCAGCAACGTCTCCTCCGGCGGCCACGCTAGGGGAGGGAGCGCCTTCGACGGCATGTACTCCCCCAGCAGCGGCCTCTGCTCCCTCGTCTTCTTCGTGGCTGCAAAGTCCACCGAGGATTTGTCACTCGCGGAGACGCTTGAGTGCTAGAAGGGGTGAAGCTCATACCTTCCCAACATTTTTATGTGTTGAGGGGTTGCTGGTCAGTGCACTATGGTTTGGTTGCTATTGTGGAGCTGCTTTGGTTGCTATTGTGGAGTCTTTGTTTTCGTCGCATCCATTCAAGTTCACTGCTCTCCTTTGTAAGTTTGTTTATGTTGTGTTAGTGAATCAATCTTTATCAGTCAGTCGATTGCTTTACTTGCCACGGACCGTCCTTTTGGATCGATCGTGGCTTTCTCCTTTTCGGCAGTAGTCGCCGCGCTACTCTTCTCTTTGAGCCACCGCAGATTGTATAAGTTGTTGTGATGCGCCGCTTCTCTCTAAGCTGCCGCCCCGGGCCTATAAGGTCACCGTATTTCTTCCACCGCATTTCTATTGCATTGTGCCTCCATCGTCTCGTGTTTCGATCTACGCTACCATGCTTCTATCTATTCCTCTTCGACTTGATTTGACAACTCTCTATTTATGTCAGCTTCATCATTTTCTTTGAGCCTGTTTGGCGGGGCTACGGCTAGGCTAAAAAGCTGCTTTTAGCTTGTTGGGCTGTAAAGCAGCTGTAGCTAGCGGTTGTGGCTTTTCTTGATATGTCGTTTGGCAAACTGGCTGCTATAGCTGTATCATTTGAAAGGCAACCGAGTAGACCCAAGTGAGAAGGGAGTTGGGGAGGCGACGCGCCCGAGCTAAAGAGAGTCGAGGAGATGACCGAGTGGGGAGACAACGGAGCGAGAAGGTAGGCAGAGCGATTAGGGAGGCGGTCTAGTGAAGCCACAGCTGAAAAACACCTCCCTACCAGCTTTGGTTTTTAGGAGTGCTTCAGCTGTGGCTTAGCTGTGCAGCTGCTTTGCAGCTAGACTGTTTGGGGAAGCTTTAGGCCCAAAGCTGAAGCACAGTTGAAGCACAGCTCCCCCAAATAGGGCTTGTCATGTTATTGCGGTTGACTTTGATCCCGCTTGCCTTTGCTTTCTCAGCCCCTACACTTTGTGCTTTATGGGCTGCCGCACAACCCTAGATGGGAGATCATTTGATATTTGATACATTTCCAAGATCTGGATGTATGCTTTTAGATGAGGTGTTAAGGCTATTTGTGATATTTCCTAGTGTTTTAAGGGTTTACTCTTATTGCCTTATATATATATATATATATATATATATATATATATATATATATATATATATATATATATATATATATATATATGCTTTCTTTTTGTACTCTCATGTACATGTATATATTCCGGCCTATTAGCCTCATATTGAATACAAGGGCTATTCATAACACCCACAATGGCAACGTTGCTGGCAGCGGAGGCGTCGTTGGCGGTGTTGGAAGTGTCATCAGCGGTGGAACCAACGATGTTCGCAGAGGGGTTGGCACCGATGTCACCTCGGCGACATCTGGATGTGACACTGGTAGTGGAGGCACGTCCATGAGTGGAGGTGCTGCCGTTTGTAGTGACACGACCAATGCAGTGGTACGCTCCCTCCTCTCTTCCGTGAATTCCGCCTTGAGCTCCATCGCGAGCCTCATGCACTCTTGGATTCCTAGGCGAAGCTTCGTGTAGAGGGCCCTTATGGCCTTGATCTCATCGGCAACATATCGAAACCCTCGTCGTCGGCATGGAGGAAAGGTGTCGAGGCGGCTCTAATACCAAGTTGTTATGGTCTTTAGATCCTAATGGGGTAAACACCGCCAAGAGAATGGGGGCGACAAACGGCTTTTGGGGGAGAGGAGGCATCAGGTCCAACAATCATATGATGTCAGATTCAAGGCATGTTACTGTAGTTTCAAACTGTTGTTGTTACATTCCAAACAGTAAAAATAAGAGCGGGCGTTCAAAAACTCTCCTCCCCCCTTATCATGCTGAGATGAGGACTTTTATAGCCGCTCTATAACACCAGCCAAACTCCTAAACCCATTAACCTGGCATGGTTCATAATGTGCTACACCAATCACTTTAGGGTATGCCAGAAGATAACAAATGTGAAAAATTTGATGCAACCCTGAAGGTGATATATGCAGATTTTTCCCAAAAACAACGCAACATACCCACATCCAACTCTAGAACTATATGTCTAAATGTACAAAGTACCACGCACTAAAAAACCTCGTGCTAACAGTTCTGACAGTAACCAGGACTAAAAATATCTCATTCAATACCAAACCATGGCAATGTACAAAGAGCAGGCCATATCAAGCATTTGCGGAGACCACTTTGTTTGCAATGGAGCTTGTCAATTGACTTCATGGCAAGGCCAGTTGACATAGCTCTGACAAGATCAAGAGCATGCTTATGGAAAAGCAAAGTTATATATTGCAAATGACAAAAACGATATGCAACTATCAAAATAGTTCAGTTAGAAAAATTCCAGACCCTTTGGTGCCTCCGGATAATTTTTTATTTATTACTTTGTCCAGGAATAAATTGGTTATGGTCCCGTTCATTTCAGCTTCTACACAGCTTCTGCCTAAAAAAGCGGATTGTTTCCCGAACAGGAGGATTTCTTATAATCAGAAGTTGCCCTCTACATAGAATCAGAATTCGACTGAACCTGATTCTCGCTGATTCTTGCCAGCCCAGTCCGGAACTTAGAAGTCGCAGCTGGCCCGACCCGATTCTCCCACAATCAAAAGCAGTTTTCCCCATAATCCATTATTCAGAAGCTAAAACGAACTGGGCCATGCTCTTGCAGTAACAACAATGAATACAGAGTAGTTGACAACTAGACCTTTTCAATGAACCGGTCCAGATGATATATTGGATTGGCAACTTTATTATCTGTTTGGCATTAGGGGTGAAAACAGGACAGGAAATATCCGCCTGATCCAATCCCGAATCCGTTTAAAATCCGTACCGATGTTATCCGTATCCGTATTCGGAAAATCCGATGTAATATGGGTTAGGATATGGGAAGAGCAATATCCGATCCGTATTCGAAAAATCTCATGTTATATGGGTTAGGATATGGGAAGAGCAATATCCGACCCGATATCCGGTAAATATCTGACCCGATATCCGGATAAAATCAGTTATTCTTCCATTAATTTGGTTCATTATTGGATAGATAGGGTAGTTGTTTGATACTGGCACTAAAAAACACTACTTTGTTATTAAACGTGAACTTCAACAAATCTATCAACAAACAAATAGAGTGATGACATAATGCTTTTATCTATATTGATGTGTTCAACTTATTTGATAAACTTCTTTTCTATTCAAATTACTAGAATTAGTTGAGTCACTAAATTGAAGCATAGCAAACAAATCCGAGTAGTCCTCATTATTAGAGAAGTCTATCTTCAGTTTGTCAGAATGTGACAATTCAACAGTATTTAATATCTCCAGGAATTTATTCCATAAGGTTAAGTTTGATGGAAGAGCTCCCCTTGTTCTTTGTTTTCTTTATGTCTCGATCTCTCTCCTTGTATCCGACCCATTTGCATCTCTAACTATACTACTATCCTACGTTGAAATAATTATGATTTGAAGCTAATGTTGTAAGGTTAATGCTTCATTCTTTCTTTTACGTACATGATTATGTACTATACTACTATGCGATTATGATATCCGATCCCGACCCGAATCCGTCAGGTATCCGCTTCATATCCGAATCCCGAATAATCCGAATTCGTATCCGTATCCGACTCCAAATCCGGAAAAAAAAAATATGAGTTAGGATACAGGACGAGCAATATCCGCCCGAATCCGACCGGTTTCACCCCTATTTGGCATCACCTAATGTTGTATTATGTAGTTTTTCGGCTACCACCATTAGGTGGAAAAGTTCACCCTGATCAGTAGCGTTTCGAGTCTAGTTCCAAGGTCCGACACTGTAAAAATCACATTATCCCATTTTTGGAATTTACACTTAACAGGGGAAAAGGTCAAAGGTAATGCAAAACGACTTACTTCACATCGAGTTCAGACTGACGGCCAGGAGTAATTTTCTCTATTGGCCGATCAAGCACGCCGCCACCTTTGCCTGGTGCAGCTGCTGCCAGGGCCATAGGAACGGCAAGATTTGGGCATCTTCCCCAGTAAATAGAAGATCTATCTCCTGCATAGCATGGACAAAAAGAGAAACAAAGATGAAAAACAATCCTTCAAGGGTAATCAGTAATCACGTACCAACATGGCACAACAAACAAATGGTTCATCTAAAATAAAACCATCACATCCCTTGCACACACTTCAAAGGTCAGGTAGGTCTCCCCGTGACAAGAGTAGTCTAAAACATATGAAAAAAAAGAATTTTGGCCATGGTGTCACCGTCATACAGCGAGAGGCGAGAACCGTCCATGACCAAGGCATGTTGAAGGAACGGGCAGCTAGCTATGGGAACAGAGTTACGTTAACGTTTACCCATTCATCGTCTGTCCTCGCCGCTGCCTCTAGCAATGGTCAAGAACAAACACGCGAAGCCCCATTCGTCTTGCTAATGCAAACCGGGGGAATTTCTTATCAGGAAATGAAAGGATTCTTATCTTCCAAGCCCAATTTGGACAGATCTTGGAGCAATTTCCCAACACGACCAACGCCTAGAATCAATAACGGCGACGGTTCTCGCCAAACCACAGCTGCACTTCCGCCTCTGCGTCTGCGACTACTTACCCCATTTGGAGCCAGGCAATCCAACCTCCTACAGTTCAAGCTAGAACAAACTCCTGCTTGTCCCATCAGCCAACCTTATCCGGTACGACGCCGGCCGGAGGCATTGCTCCCCGAATCCGCATCCAAGAAACAGAACAACAGGTAGGAGCCAAGAGGCCGGAGTGCCGAGGGTACCTGCCACCACGTTGTGGTTGGGGACGCGGTTCGCGGAGAGAGCGATACGGCTGGGCACCGCGGCCTCCATGCCTCTCGCCGCGCGACGGAGCCGGTGTATGGTCCTTGCGGTGGTGGTGGTGGTGCTGCTGCTCCGTGGGCCGGTTGCTGTTGCTGTTTGGAGGCACGGAGATATTTGTGGCCCAGTTGGGTTGGAGTGGCTCGTGGTAGCCACCTGTTCGCCAATTTGCGGTCTGGACTTCTGGGCCACTGGTCTCCCCAGATTTTTTCCCCCGCCTCGTATCGAGCACGAAACAATCGGGGAGCAGCTCTTCGAGCAAATTACCATTTGTGACCTTGGTGCACCAAGGGCAGCTGGCCATAATTAGGGGTCGGCATTTTTATATCAAAATCGAATTGCCGAACCGAACCGAACCGAATTAACCGATTATTTCGGTTTTTTCGGTTCGGTTTTTATTTTGGTATAATTCGGTTTTCGGTGTTCAGTTTGGTTTTTGGTTTTCAAAAACCGAAATAACCGAATAGCCTTTGTACGATTCCATTTTTATAATGATCTTCCTAAATCTGCCAAACAATTATTATGTTCTAACATCTTTATGCATACGTGTGGTATGTTTATATGTTCTACTATACTTATACTGTAATGACCTATGATATTGTGTGGGTTTACGTATACTCTATGTTGCGATGTGAGAAGAATAAAATCTAATCTACCTAGTGTTTATTCATATTTGGTTAACCGAAAAATCGAATTAACCGAACCAAAATATTTCGGTTAATTCGGTTTGGTTTTTTATTTTAGTCTGAGAAATTCAATTGCCACTTTTCAAAAACCGGTTATTTTAAAATCGAAAAAACCGAACCGATTAGACCGAAAAAACTAGAAACCAAACTGTCATTTGGAAACTACCCCTAGCCATAATGGGCTAATATGTCGTCTTCTTTTTTTTTTACGTTTGTCTAACCAGAGTAAACTAGAAACCAAACTGTTTGGCTATTTGTTCAACTGCTCTAGCTAGAGTAAACTACGCTTAAAAAAAAACTAGAGTCAACTATGCTAGCCACATCAGGGCAGCAATAGGTGGGGTGCTGGATATGCACCGACACCCTCAAAAATCATAATAAAAATTAGGCATATGCTCGCTCGTCTGTTGTATGTTCGTCTTATCGCCTTGTCTGATTTAGTGATTCACTTATTTGGGATTTGTGGAATAAAAAATATGAAATGGTTTATGATGTTACAAACCATTAAAAAAGACTACAGAATTATACATATGAAAGGTACATTTTCATTACCAATTTTCTAGTTCTGTCATTTGGAACATTTGAATTCTTTGGTTTCTCGGTTGTCACCGAGGTCTCTTGCTCCCTTAAACTTCAATTTTAATTTGGTTTCCATTGTAACACCCCAACACCTCACGTGCCCGAAGTGCTACCAAAATATATCCAAATTTTCTAAAAAAAATGGGGCAAGATCTCCCTTGCTAAATGGACATCCACTCAGCAGGCAAAAAGATGACAATCAACATAATAGTAACAATAACAACATGTCATGGAATCAATCAACCATCATGACCATCTAAGCATAATCAACTATCCAAAGTATCAAAAAGACAATTACAAAGCACCATAAGAAGAACTACCAACATAAACACATACATCTAAGCATAAGATCAACAATCATCAATTAAACTTAACTACAACATGATTACACAACGAATTCAACTAGTTATCAAAGTGTAACATTCCTCCAATCTACTATTTGAACATGGCATGAAAGTGAGTGACGTGACGCTATTTCCCGACCCGACGAGTTGTCCTAAGAGTACCTAAAAACATTAAACAAACAAGTGTAAGTCCAAGACTCAGCAAAGTGCATCCCAAAACCAATTAACACAAATAAATCAACAGTAAGAGCATATTTGATATCCGAATGCACAAATTCACAAAACACTGATATCAACCACATTTACCTCTTTTCACTTCATTACTAATTCTTACACATACCTCTTTAACTCTTTTTGGATGAGTCCACGACTCGATCCCAACCCTACACATTTCCATTTAACTCCAAATCTGTAATATCGCATATCTTTTTCCTGGTGATGGAAATTTTCAGTCCGAGTGTGGGTCCTTGTTGCAGGCAGTCTCGAGAGTCTGATGAACTCATTTGAGAGCTGTAGGGTTGAATTTTTATTTGTTTGGGAGTGAAGCACCAATTTTTCCCTCTCTCTCTCTACCTACCCAGCCCCACCCCCTCCAACCAGCCATTTCTCCCTCCTCATGCGTGGTGGCCAGCCAAAAGGGGGGCTTTCTCTTGGTTTCTTCTCCCAAAATCAGCACCTCTCCCTCTCCAAGCAGCTCCACTCCTCTCCATGGCCTTCCCATGGCAGCAGCTCCCTCCATGGCGTGTCCCCAAGCTGCAGCTTCCCCCAAGCCGAAGCTCCACCACCCGATTGCACCTCTCCTCCCTCTCCACTCATTTGGTATGTTGTGCAAGCTTCCCAAAATTTATGTGTGAGTTAGGATTTGAGGTCTACTTCCTGATTAGTAGAGTTCTAGGGTTCATAGCATTGAAATTTTTGGAGGGAAACCAGATTTGGTTGGAGGGAAACTTTGCTGTTTTCCGAGCAGGAATCTGGTTGTGTTTGCAACTCGGTTTTGGGGCACTTAAGTTGGTCAAATGAGTTTTTGGCTGTATACATTGTTGTAGATCTCGTTCTTATGTTTCAATAGAGTACAAGAAGTCGAAAATCTATGAAGCCAATTAAAAGGTATGCCACTTTTAGTGCCTGCTGTCCAGATTGGGTTGTTAGTGGAGCTGTAATGTTCAACTGCTGTTTTGAGCTTCTTGTAGACCGATTCAGCTCTTCCACTTGCCTAGAGAAATGTAGAAAATTTCATGTAGTTTCATAAAATGTACTTGTTTTCTTAATTTGGAGTTAGGAATCAAATTTTATGTTGATTCAAAGTTGCTGTCCTGAAATTAGGAATTTCTGTACAGTCAAAGTTTGGTTCGAGGTTTAGAGGGCAATTTGGAGGCTTTAACTTGCGTTCCTGTTTAAGGGGCTATGGGGTAACTCTAGCTTATCCTCTTGTGCTCGTTTAGAGTCCAAGAATTTGAATTTTATTTCAACCATTAAAAAGTTATGCAAGTTTTCACTTTTGCTGTCCAAATTGTGACTATTAGTATATTCAATTTTGTTCTGTGATTTAAGGCTAGTTAGAAGCCGAATTGAAATTTATATTTGCCTGGAGATAGATAGATAATTTTATGTAGATTATGAAAATGTCTTCGTTTACTCAATTTGAAGTTGTATAGAAATAGTTATGATATGGCGAAGTAGGCTATCCAATCAGTTTGTATGAAATTCAGAGTTTGGGCTGTTTTGGGGCAAAGTTTGTAGTAGTAAGTGAAAAAGGGGTTGTTTGTTGTTGTTGTTGTTGTTGTTGTTGTTGTTGTTGTCTATAGTTTGTGTGAAATCAATTGCGAAATGTTTATTTCAGGAGGTGTGGCTTCGGAGGTGGCTTCAACCTCGCGCCACATCGCTTCGTGTGGGTAGAAGGCAAGTGTATCAACTAAAAGGATAAATGAACGTTGAATTGTTTGCTTGTGAATGTGCATATGACATGTTGTGCTACCATGCTATATTCTTGAATTTGATTAGACTAGTATGGATGGTAACTTTTGAATGTGAGAATTGGCTATGTTTATGCATTTGGTTATGACTATGCAATAATGTTAGAAATGAGGATAGTTTGCAATTTAATTGGGTTAATTGCATTTGTACATTCATAATGGAAGAGGCGATCCATTCTGATGCGGGCCTCTGTGTTCACACGTATGAACACGGAAGTCCTACCTCATAGTCCCATTCATCGAGGTGAATGGGAGCGAGATAGTAAGAGTAGGCACCTTCCATGGGATGGAAGGGATGTGAGGGTGCACACTGACGGGTGTGCACTCGGCAGTACCGGTACGTGCATAAAAAAAGAGCATTCATGTGCATTGCATCCTAATGATGTGTTTCTGAGTTAAATGGAAATGTGTAGAGTTGGGATAGAGTCGTGGACTCATCCAAAGGAGGTTGAATGAGGTATGTGTGTGAAATAAGCAAAGAGGTAAATGGTAGTGATATAATTATTTCATGTATTGGCTGAGTCATATAAGTGTTATGATCTTGTTGTCGATTTGAAAAATGTGAATTTCTTAATCTTGTTGATTTGATACACTTCGCTGAGTTTTCGAACTCACGCGTGTTTGTTAATTGTTTTAGGTACTCTAGGGACATCCGTACGGAATGGGGAATAGCATCACATCCCTCCCTTCATCACATTCAATCAATAGTTAGGAAGAATACTTTGTGGTAATATATTTATACTTGTGGTTATTGTAATCTTCCTAAGGTTGTGTTTGATTTCTGCTAGAATGTTACTTTTGGATGCTTAGTTGTATGTTTAACATGTCATGATGGTTGATTGATTCCATGACATGTTATCGGCGCTATTAGAATGATTAGTGTAGTTGTTTTAACATGTCATGATGGTTGATTAATCCCATGACATGTTGATATTCTTGCTATTATTATTGATTGTGATCTCTTTGCCTGCTGAGTGGATGTCCATTTAGCAAGGGGGGTCTTGCCAAAATTTTCTATGAAAAATTTAGATAAGTTTTGGTAGCACTTCGGGCACGTGAGGTACCGGGGTGTTACAAAATCATCGTTAGGATGCAATGCAACATGACTGCTCTTTTCGATGCACGTACTGGTACTACCGAGTGCACACCCGTCGGTGTGTACCCTCACGTCCCTTCCATCCCGTGGAAGGTGCCTACTCTTACTGTCTCGCTCCCATTCATCTCAATGAATGGGACTACGAGGTAGGACTTTCATGTTCACTACATGTGAACACAGAGGCCTACATCAGAATGGGTCGCCTCTTCCATTATGAATGCACAAATGCAAATTGACACCATTAAATTGCAAAATACATTCCTTTCTAACATTATTCCATAGTCATATCCAAACGCATAGACATAGCCATTTCTCACATTCATAAGTTAACATTCATGCTAATCTAACCAAATTTAAGAACAAGACAGGGTAACACATTATATCATACGATTGATTCACAACAAAAGCAATCAATGGCCATCAAGCCACATTCATCATATAATCATCATCTTGGACATATTCCTAGTTATAACCACATTCGTTAACATAATCAGTATATTTATCCTTACACGCATCAACATGATAATGAGGCTAATCACATAGTTAGAACGTTTATACAATATTAATAAAGCAAATTTCGCAACCCGTATTTGCATTATTTCTAAATTGATACACTTGCCTTTAACCTCACAAAGCGATGTGGCGCGAGGTTTGAAGCCACCTCCGAAGCCACACCTCCTAAAATAAAATCACGTAATCATTTTCACACAATCTATAGTCAACAACAACAACAAACAACACATTTTACTCACTACAACAAATTTACCCCAAAACTCTGAATTTCATACAAAACTAGTTTGAATAGCTCACTTCGTCATAGCATAACTATTGCAATACAACTTCAAATTAAGCAACCGAAGACATTTTAAGCATCTACACAAAATTTCCTATCTATGTGTAGCCAATTGTAAATTCCAACTCGGCCTCCAACTTGACCTAAATCACAAAACAAAATTGAATCTGCTACAAGTCACAAATTGGACAGCAAATGGTAAAACTTGCATAACTTTCTAATGGTTGAACCAAAATTAAAGTTCTTGGACTCTAAATGACCAAAAGAGGATAACCTAGAGTTACCCCACATCCATTTGTTCCTCAACTGAATTTAAAGTCCTCAAACTGGAACTGAAACTCAGACCAAACTCTGAACTTTCAGCAAAACTTTCAGTTCTGGACAGCCACTTCAACTCAACATAACTTTTGATTCCTAACTCCAAATCAAGAAAACAAATACATTTTCTAAATCTATAGAAAATTTCCTACATTTCTCTAGGAAACCAAAAACCTTAATTCGGCATGTAATTATGTCTAATCTTCAGTTAAACATTTCGGGTAAAATCCACAGCCTAATCTAGACAGTCAACACCAAAAATGGCATAACTTTTGAATGGCTTATTGAAACTTAGTGATTTTTGTCTCCATTGAAAGATAATTCGATTATATACAACTTTCGCAATATCTGGGCCCCCAGAAAAAGCCTCTAACTAGCTCAAACCGCAACTCAAAGAATTGGACAGAAACAACCCGAAAAGCAGCAAAGGTTTCCCTCCACTTTACAACCAGTTTCCCTCCAAAACTTCAACCCTATGAACCCTAGAACACTACCAACCAGCCAAGACCTGCCATAGCTGAGCTCTAAAATGAAAATCCATGGAGGTAGATCCACTCACCAAGAAGAGAGAGCAAGGGAGGGAGGTTGGCCAGTTGGAAGGAGGAGAAGGACGCCATGGGGAGCTCCATTGGAGGCGCCAAGGGAGGATGGCTGGGAGGAGGAGGACGCCATGGGAGCTCCTTGCTGCTCGCTGCAAGTTGGGAGGAGGAGAAACCAAGAGAAACTCTCCCCTTTTTGCTGGACAGCACGCAAGGAGAGAGAGGGGCTGTTTTGGAGGGGGGCCGGCTAGGTAGAGAGGGGTAGGAAAAATTATTGCTTCACTCCCACACAAATAAAAATTCAACCCTGAAACTCTCAGATGAGTCCAGCAGACTCTCGAGACTGCCTACAACAAGGACCAACACCCGGACTGAAAATTTACGTCCCGTGGAAAAAGATATGCGATATTACAGCCATACCTTTACAACTTTTTTTCTTTACAGGAATGAGGGAACAATTGGCTCGGGAGATCATCTTAAGGTACACAATCCACACATCACGTGTTCACTTTAAAAAACAATCATAGTAAAAAATCCATAGAAATAACCAACCAAACATGTAGTTTGTGTATACCAAACTCAGATCCTATGAGACAAGGTACCACACTGTTAGGCTATCACTGTGTTAGAATTATTTTTGTAAATAATATCTTTTTTAAAAAAATTACAGAAATAATATGCCGAATCAAAAAATCGCAAAAATACCCACATGTAGTCATTTAAATTGGCGACAGGTCTCTGTTGCCAATTGAAATGGCGACAGAGACTTGGTGTAACACCCCGACATCTAGTATGCCCTGGATGTCACCAAACATAGACTAAACAACATCTAATTACCATAAATAAAGATAAATTACAGCAAAGGCGCAAATGCTAAACCGAAAATTTTGGCAGCATCTCCTTTGTTTTTCCATGAAATGCAGCAACAGCAATAATACGACAAGATATAGCATGATACAAAACATCTAAAATAGCAATAACAATTGACAATCAGGAATTTCAGCTACAATACAACTAAGGATATAAGCCTATCCGTGACATGTCAAATATGGACTAATCATTTACTCATGACGACCAACGAAGCATCAAAACCACAATTTAGTTTAATGAATTAACCATCACAATTAAAGGAAGGAACATATCATTGTTTAAATGTGTGGTGCTAAGTGATGACGTGTGACTAGCTCCCTTTCCCGCATGCCGATTTCATGGTACCTAAAAACATCATAAAAACACAAGCTGTGACACTACGGAATGCCGAGACTTTATAAAATGTGAAATTAGAGATTGTGGCATTACAAAATGTGAATGTTAAGGTCAAAAACATTATAAAATATGGAATTGGAGGTTGAAACCATACGTTATGAGGTTAATTTGCGTTTCCGGGCCGTTTTCGGGAGTTTGGGCCTTTCCGGGGGAGTTTGGGCCTAAAGGAAAGGGTCGTGGGCTTTGGTGGGATGGAGTTTGAGTCCTAATAGGAGTAGGAGACCTGGTTGGGGGCCTCCTCTAGCTCCTTTAGGCGTCCACCCCCTGCCCTTACGCCCCCACAAGTCCTAGCCGCCCCCCCACACCTCCCCACCTCCTCCTTGTGGCGCCTCCACCTCCCCCATTGTTCCCCATTGCTCCACCACCTCCCCACCACCTCTCCACCACCTCTCCACCTCCCTTGCTGCCCCTAGGGGAGTTCTCCACCTCCAAACCTCGAAGATCCATCCGTTGGAGCGCTCCGCGACGAGGAGATCCGGCGGGATTGGAGCGAGGAAGGAGATCGCACGAACCGGGAGGAGATCTATTGGGTTTTTGTGCGTCGGGCGAAGGTATGGCCATGGGGATCCTTGGGGTTGGGCTAGGGTATGTTCTAAGGGTGATTATCATGTTTTTAGATCAATTGGTGGTGCTGGAATTGAGTAGATTAGATTAGATCTAGAAGTTGTCACATTCTCTGTTTCGGGCAGCTTGTGCAGTCGACCTAGGGTTTGGATTTTTGCAATTTTAGATTCCGAATTTGGTCAGCCGCCTGTTGAAGAAGTTGTAGGTAATTTCAATACCTTTCAGTGGGTATAAAGAACGTTTAATTCCGATCAGCCGTTTGAAAGTTATGGCTGTTTTACCGAGCATGTTAAAATCTGTGACGTGATTAGAACAGATCACGGTATTTTGTAGATTAAACAATTTTAGGTTCCGAATTTGGTCGATCGCCTGTTGAAGAAGTTGTAGTTAATTTCAATACCTATCAGTGGGTATAAAGAACGTTTAATTCCGATTAGCCGTTTGAAAGTTATGGCTATTTTACCGAGCGTGTTAAAATCTGTGATGTGATTGGAACAGATCACGGTATTTTGTAGATTAAACAACTTTAGATTCTGAATCAGTTTTTCCTTATAACTATAAAAAGTTGGGAAATTTCCTAAGCTACGCGAGGATGTACTCGTTTAATCGATTCGGAGTCTTAGAACCCGAGTTATGCCTTTTGGAAGGCTGCTGTCCTGACGGGACAGAATCTCTGTTTTTGGGTTTTGCGAGTAGTTGGCAATGTCGGGGTAGATGATCGTTTGCGTACTGTTTTGTGGTCATGATTGTGAGTGTGTGGTACCCATGTGCAGGTGGTGTGACCCCGGGAGTGCCTTCTACATCTCGCCAATCCGTTGCCCGTGGTTGAGGCAAGTGTATTGTAATGGATAGCGGTTTGTAGGTTGCTAGTTGAGACTAGATGGAATTGTTTTATATGATATGATCACTTGCCATGCTTTAATGATTGCCTATGATATGATGAGTATGCTTATTATGTTATGATGCCATGTGTTAATGTACAAGTTAATTATGATGTTGGCATATTTGCATACATGGCATGTTACATGGCCCGGGCGGTGAGAAAGTCATAACTAGTCAGGGAAGGTCGGTGAGAAAGTTATGACTATTCCGGAGAGCCAATGAGTAAGTCCTACATCGTGATTCCATCCACCGCGGTGTTTGGAAGCGAGGAGTAGGCACCCTCCATCTTCGGGATGGAAGGGGGGAGAGGGTGCACATCGACGGGTGTGTATTCAACCATACCGGTATGAGTTTCCAAGGAGACATGAGCATCGCATCGCATTGCATACATAATGATTATGATAATGATATGGGATCATGAATGAGATGAAAGTCATGATATGAGATGTTGTAGCCATATATTTGTTCTTATGTACCATTACAATATGCTTCTTTGAGTGTTGAACTCACGCTTGTGCTTTCTTGTTGTTTTAGGTACCTTGAGATCGGCATGCGGGGAAGGGAAATAGTCACACTTCTACACGTAGCTTCACTCAATTGTCCCACAAGTCGTTCATTTGGGTTTTGACAACAAACTAGTGTGATGTTTAATGCTTAATGGTTTAGCTTTTGTTCGTTTGGCTCATGGAGGCATTGAATGTTTGGATTTAGACTTATTTGGTCGTCGTACCTTTAATTATTGCTATTTTTAGATGTCTCTCATATTGCCTTATATTGCTATGCTATTGTGTTTCCTTCTATTCATGTTAAAACAAAGGAGATGCTGCCGAAATTTTGGGTTTTAGCATTTACTCCTTGCTGTAATTTACCTTAATTTTTGGTATTTAGATGTTGTTCAGCTTATGTTTGGTAGCATTCGGGCATACTAGATGCCGGGGTGTTACACAAGCGTGAGTTCATCACTCAGTGAAGTGTATTGCAATGGTACAAAAACAATAACAATTCACATACATACTTAATGCCATTCACATATCCTGAGAATCAACTCATGAACTTCATTTATGCTCTCATATAACATCTTCATATGCATCTCATAGAACATCATAATCATTTCATAAACACTTCATTCATGCAATGCAATGCAATGCAATGCACATATATCTTTGAAGCACATACCGGTATTGCCGAGTGCACACCCGTCGGCGTGCACCCCCTTTCCCCTTCCATCCCGTAGATGGAGGGTGCCTACTCTTACTGACTCGCTCCCATGCACAACCGTGCATGGGACTACGGGGTAGGTCTTTCGTGTTCACTACATGTGAACACAGAGGCCCGCATCAGCATGGGACGTCTCTTCCATTATGAATGCACATATAACATAAACATGTAAAGATTGGCATAAACATTTAATACAACGAAATCATGATCAATATGAAATCATGTTCATCATGTCATAGGCAAACATCAATTATGGCATCATATCATAAAACATGTGTAAACCATCTCTTTATCAAACATTACAGCTCCCTAAGCCGCAACCACTACAATACACTTGCCTTAACCACGGGCGACGGATTGGCGAGAGGATGAGGGCACTCCCGGGGTCACACCACCCGCACATACATGTTTTCCACTTAATATCATACCACCCAAGCAAGTACAAGACTCGGAACACAACGATTCTACCCGAAACCCCGAAAACCTGAAAAACAGACCAATCTATCCGTTATGACAACAGGCTTCCAACAATCATAACATGAGTTCTAAGACTCCAAATTGAGTAAACGAGTACATCATCACGAAGCTTAGGAAATTTCCTAGCTTTTTCTAAGTATTGGGAAAAGCTTATTCGGCTTCTAAAATTGCCCAATCTACAGATCAACACGATCTGTCCCAATCACGTCACAGTTTTGAACACATTCGGTAAAACGACCATATCTTTCAAACGGTTGGGCTGAATTGGACATTCTTGGTGTCCAATTAAAGGTATTGAAGTTATCTACAACTTTATCAACAGGTGGCCGACCAAATTCCGAGTCTAAAATTGCGAAAACTCAAACCCTAGGTCGTGTGCCCAATCTACCCGAAACAGAACGCTAAGCAAACTCTAGTTTTCACCAATTCCATCTAATTGCAGCACCATTTTTCAATCTAAAAGCTCCAAAACACCCTCTAGCACATCACCTAGTTCATCCCCAAGGATTACCCCTAACCATACCTTCACCCGATGAACGATGAACCGACAAACGGCGACTCTTCTCCTCCCGGTTCCCCCGATTTCCTTCCTCGCGCCGATTCCGCCGGATCTCCACGTCGCGGAGTCTCCCAACGGAGAGGACAGCGGGGTGGAGAGGTGGGGATCTCTCCTAGGCCGGCTAGGGAGGTGGAGGAAGAGGGAGTGGCGCATGGGGTGGGGAGGCACCCAAGGGGGTGGTGGCTTGAGGGGGAGGGAGAGGGAGAGGGAAAGGGGCTAAGGCTCGAAGACTGACGACTTAGAAGCCGCTTAGAAGCCCCTACGATTTGCACCAGCCAGCACTTAGAACCCGCTTAGAAGCCCCTACGATTTGCACCAGCCAGCACTTAGAACCCGCTTAGAAGCCCCTACGATTTGCACCAGCCAGCACTCAGAGAGCAAGGAGCTAAGGCTCGAAGACTGATGGTTCTAAAGATAACTCACATTCAAAACTTGTCAGAGTCTTAGTCAACTTTGAAACACATAGTACAAACATAAGGACTCAGAACGTCCCAAGCAAGAGGATAACTTCCTAAACAGACAACGAAGGAAAACGGTCTCATACTCCTCATTTCTATGCATTCCTTGGCACTAAAGTGCCCCGATCCCTTTAACCGATGTTTCTCCCTAGAAGAACACGGCACCAACCTCTAGAACCCTCTTCAGCTCCCACGCACAAAAGTGCTTCCACACCTCAACCTCTCTACTGTGGTTTGTCGTATTCTAGACTACGCGAACCAAGTGAGACACAACACTCCAAGACTACCAACTGCTTGAACAATCGGCAAAAACCTTGCAAAAGATTGATCTTTTACAAAAGACCAATACCCACCACTACCACCGAAGGAAAAAACCTACTTTATAACCAGGGTCCTTAAAACCCGCAAAAAAATTATCAACCGAGCAATCCACTTCGGTTGACACAACTCGCTCAGAGATCGGCGACAACAAGATCCAATACACTTCCAAAAGGAAAAGCAATTACTAGCAACCACCAAGTGGTCCACTAATAATTTAATCAACCCTACCGTGGAACACATCAACGTCCCAATTCTCCAAGAAGGTTTGCATTGGGTGAGCTCAACCATAAACCATGAACCCAAATTGATCCACACACAACAACTCGAACCCCAAAAGCGCTAAAAGTCACTTTGGAAAGAATTTGGCAACAACCAAAGAGTACTCATTTTATCTTCCTAAGCCAAATCGCAAAGGAAACACACATCTCCTATACCACAGCCAAAATACCAGAAGTTATTCATTACTTCTTTTCATACAAGAAAACAATGGAAATCCCGATTCATGACATGTATGCAGGGTTCCAAATTTCGGTCCGAAATCCGAAATCTCGGCCGAGATTTCGGATTTCGACCTCAAATTCAAAATCGGTCGGTAAAAATTTGAAAAAATCGAAATGCTACGATGTAAATGAAATCTCGTAGAAATCTACGCGTTTAGTGAAATCTCAGTGATTTTACTAAATTTCAAATTTTTGCCGGATATTTATTTGTTTTGGGCGGATATGATAGGATATAGGTTGAAGATCATCTACAAAAATTTCAGATTTTTTGGCGTGTTTTGACCATTTTTGGTGATTGAAATTTTTAAATCTCGGATATTTCTAGAAATCTCGGAATTTCGGCCGAAATCTCGATTTCGGTAGAATTTGAACCGGATTTGAAATTTGAATTTTATATTTCGAACGGATTTTATTTGAATTTCCGAAATCTCGCCGAGATTTCGGATTTCGGGCATGTCCGAGATTTAGCTCAAAACGAAATTTGTATCCTTGCATGTATGCAGCCTTTCAAGAGCACTCTGGATTAGTCATATATCCATATATGACTTTCTCATCGACCTGGCTCATCGACTCTTTTATGATTAATTATACACAAATGATATCATGCTTCCTTTTCACCATTTATTCATCATGTAACAACAATACCGAATAGTCATTCACCAAGAGACTTCTTCCTCGGTATCACATGTTTGAAACACACATAACATTGATGGCGGCGACAATTTCATATAAACTATGACGGCAGCACCGTTAACAGGAAAACACCACATCACACTACTACAGATCCGGCCTTCCATACCGGCCCATCAGTACCGGTTATGCATGAACCGGGACTAACATTTACATCAGTCCCGGTTCAATGGTCTACAGGTCCAGGGGGATCATCAGTACCGGTTTTAAATACCAACTGGTGCTGATGTTCTCACATCAGTACCGGTTGGTTACACCAACCCGTACTAAGCAGCACAAGAGCCGAGGAGGGTTCTTAGCACCGGTTGATGTAACCAACCGGTACTGATGTTTGTGTTATCAGCACCGGTTGGTTAAATCAACCGGTGCTAAGCAGCCTCCTCGGCTCTGTCTTTGCCAAATGCGGGTTGGTGTAACCAACCGGTACTGATGTGAGCACATCAACACCAGTTGTTGTGTTTGACCGGTACTGATGCGCTTCGTCTCCCGTGCCCCTGATCAATCTCGCGCGCCTTTACAGTGAAACTCTTAATTTGTGTTCATCCGAATTCTTGTTTTCCGATCCAGCCTCCTATAAAACCATCAGATCGAGTGAGGAGGTAGACGTACTGATGATCGGTAGTTAGCCCATTTTTTAACTATGGCAGCTTCTCCTTCTTCTCCCTCTAGCGCGCCATCATCACCACCTCGGGAGAAGGACGAGGAAGAGGAGGAGGAGGAGGAGGAGGAGGAGCGGGAGGAGGAGGAGGAGGAGGACAATGAGGAGGAGGAGGGTTGGGTCCGCTCGGGGAGCGCGACGTCATCGGACGAGGATGACGATGATGAAGACGTCATCCACGACGACGATGACCACCCCCTGCCTGATGACGACTCCGGCGACGACAGCCCCCCCGGCAGTGACGACGAGTGGTGGTATGGGTGATCGCGCCACCCACCACCAGTGCGCCGCTATGTATATTATATATATTGTAATGAATTAATATAATATGTAATGTTTTATATTATGAATTATTAATATGATATGTAATGTTTTATGTAATGAATTATTAATATAATATATAATGTTTTACCTCCCCCTTCTTGAAGCTCCGCCGCCTCTACCGTTAAATTGAAATATTCAAAAAAAATTATGAAACATAAAAAAAATGTTCAAAAAAATTACGCCACAATGAGCAAATCGTTCAAAAAAATGGCTTCGAGAAACATTCGATTGGACAGTGAAAATCAGGAGAAATCGGAAGAAAAATTATGAAAGTATGATTCGAGATGAATGTACACATATAATTTTCACGTATCCAATTTAAATATTTAAAAATATATCGATAGTCAAAGTTTTGAAGTTTGGCCATCACTATGTCCAAAACGTCGGCATTTTTGAAGACCGGCGGGAGTAGTAACTTTAGATTGAATTTTTGAATTTAAAAAAAGTGTAATAGAAAACAACTTAGATACCTCACTTAACAACATTGAAAGACAAGAGATGATGCTCTCTCCAGCTCGCAAAAACTTGTCGGTTTGAGATATGCATAGTCAAAATTTTGAAACTTTAGCTATGAATATCTTTATAAATATTAATATTAGATGCATGAAAATCATATGTGTACATTCATCTCGAATCGTACTTTCATAATAGTATAATTTTAAGAAATTTTTTCTGTCAAAATCGGTCAAAATGGGAAGAAAAATTATGCCACAATGAGAAAATCATTCAAAAATTATGTCAAACGGTTACAACGCACATCAGTACCGGTTGATAATACCAATCGGTATTGATCTCTACCATCGATGCCCGGTGGTTAAATCAACCGTCTTGAATCATCCAAGCGACTGCTCGCTCCGGTCGCTTAGTACGGGTTGGTGTAACCAACCGGTACTGATGATCTCACATCACACCGGTTGGTGTAACCAACCGGTACTGATCAGCACCGGTTGGTATTCAACTGACATAGTCTCCCGCACGTCGCCTTGATCCCGCGCGACGGCTCTTCGTGTTCATCCTGTTCTCTTCGTGTTCTGATCCTGGTGATCTATAAAAAGAGACAGAGTGAGATGGAGAAACTGCATTGACAGACACCGGTGAGACTGTCTTCGTAATCTCAATCCTTCATGGCAGAGCCTGTGTCTCCCGCCAGCGGATCTGCCGACTCCTCCGACTCTGAACCATTGTCCCCGGTGCCGCTTCAACCCTAGGCGCCTCCCGTCGCCACCAACAAAAGAAAGCGCGCCGACGCCGACGCCGACGACAATAAGGAGGAGGAGGACGACGACGACGACGAGCAGGAGGAGGAGGAGGAGGAGGAGGAAAACGTCACCGTCATCCGCTGGGGGAGCACATCCTCCTCCTCCGAGGACGACATTCACCCCGCTGCCGCCGCCGCCGCCGACGATGACATCGGTGACAGCGATGACAGCGGCAGCCCTCCGGATAGCCCCCCGTGGAGTGAAGACGACGAGTACTTTAGGCTGTGAACCGCGAAATAAACTTTTTAATTATGTAATGTTATCCATCCACTATGTAATGTCATTATATATTTGAGCATTTTAACGGTGGACAATATTAAATATTAGCAGTTCATTCTATTTGATGAACATACGCATGGTTGTTGTTCTGATTATTTCAATTGATCAATGATTACTCTGTCTCAACTCGAAGAGGCATTCGTTTGGATGAACATACGCCTCGATCATCTGTAGTGCTCGGGGGTGGTCAGTACCGATTAAAGGTACCAATCGGTACTGATAGTTTCACATCAGTACCGGTTTGTATGCCAAACCGGTACTATCTAGTAGCACAACGGCTACAGCTGCAGCTGCTGGGCTGTGGGGATATCAGTACCAGTTCAAGTAACCAACCGTCACTAATGGTCTAACATCAGTGACGGTTGGTACGTTGAACCGGTACTGATGTCAGACCAATTTAAACTTCTTCGTCCTCCCGCTCACTGCCAGAACAAGAACAGTTCATCGTGCGAGAAGAACAGGAGCTTCGGCCAAGAGCTTCAAGGGAGGGGAGGTGCTGCCAAAATTTTAAATTTTTGGTCATTTTACTCGCAACCAAGGTAACTAAGGTTAGTAACATCATTCCTCACTACATTTGGTCTTAAATGGAGCCTCTTCTTTGCTTGAATCATGCATGAAGAAATTTTGATTATTTTTCCCCATAATCGAGGAAAGATTATGAATGTAAAGATCTAGCTCGATCTTTTCAAGTAGGATACAAAAACTTGTTGTGTAAGCTTAGAATTTGCTTGTATTATAATATAGCTCACATTTAAGGTGTGGATTTGGCTCAATTTACGTTTTAGTTTCATCGATCGATGAAGGATGGGGTTTGGTTGCACGTAGTTGGGGAAATTAAGAATTGTGCATGAAAACCATGGAGTTTGGGATCTTCAAATGGCAATAGTTATGTGAAAAAGAAGAAATTTAATTTCATTTGCGAATTAAAATAATATCAAAAATATAAATGGCTTTATAGAAAATAACCGCTAAGTCCTACATAATGTAGATGGACCGGCGATGGATGTACATTGACCGACGCTCCCCGGAGTTCTTGCAAGGTTTGCAAGCTTTTCTTCGTGCGGCTAATGCTCACATGAAGTCAGGCTACATATGTTGTCCATGCATAGACTGCAAGAATGAGAAGGAGTGGCCAAAATCCAGCCACCTTCACTTCCATTTGCTCTCAAGATGTTTCATGCCAAACTATACCTGTTGGACCAAGCACGGTGAAGAAGAGACTATACGGGAAGATAGCGAAGAAGAAGAAGAGGGGGACAATAATATACTAGATGTTGTCCAACACCGTTCGTTCGAAGCTACATTGGGGAGTTTGGCGATGACCTAGACCAGATGCTGCTTGATGGAGAGGGAGAATACATCGATGAAAGACATTACAAAAAGTTCCAGCGCCTGCGAGAGGACCACGAAACTCTACTGTACCCAAACTGCTGACAAGGCCACAAAAAATTGCATACCACACTAGAACTGATGCAATGGAAGGCGACCAATGGATTGTCTGATAAAGGATTCAACGAGTTTTTATGCCTCATAAAGAAGTTGCTTCCAGATGGTAACACGCTGCCTGAAACTACGTACGACGCCAAGCAAGTTATCTGCCCTTTGGGGTTGGAGGTACAGAAGATACATGCATGCCGTAATTATTGTATCTTTTATCGCAATGAGTACGAGGATTTGGAAGCTTGTACGGTGTGCAAAGCTTCGCGGTATAAGACCAGGCGTGATGACCCAGGTGAGGAAGATGGACAGCGTAAGAAGAAGAGACCCCCGGCTAAGGGGCTGCCCGTAATTGCTGGCACAGCTCCTGAATCTCCCTTTGCAGAGCCTGAACTAAATCCTCATTGGCGGCGGGTACATCTGCCCCTGACTGTGCCGCTGGAAGCTCCTCCTGAGCTGGCCCATGAGCATTGAGCGAAGCGCTACCCTCAGCTACAAACTCAGCAACTCCCTGAGAACCTCACCCCTGGCCTACACCGCCCCGGCGACCACAGCCTCTATGTGACACCACGGAGTGTCGTAACCTTATTTAATGTGCATGATTTGGTCAAAAACAGTATGAGATGTGGAAATAAGGTTAAAACCATAGGATTTGGAGGTTTATAACGTTTCCGGGCCGTTTCTGGGGTTTTGGGCCTTCCTGGGGGATTTTGGGCCTTAAGGAGGGGGTTGTGGGCTTTGGTGGGATGGATTATGAGTCCATGTAGGACTAGGATTCAGAGTAGGGGCTGGTAAAAGGACCCCCTTGCTGCCCCCTTGCGCCCCCTCACCTCCCCCTAGCCCATGGCCGCCCCACCCCTTGGCCGTGCGCCCCTTGCCCTTGCCCTCTCCACCTCTCCACCTCCCCACCACCTCTCCTCCACCCCCTTGCTGTCCTAGGGTGGCCTCCCCACCCCTGCATCCTCGTGGATCCATCCGAGGAGCGAGGAGCGAGGAGCGAGGAGATCCATTGGAGTTTTCGTGCGTCGGGCAAAGGTATGATCATGGGGTTCCCTGGGATTTATCTAGGTACTGTTCTTAAGGTGATTATCAAGTTTTTAGATCAATTGGTGGTGCTGGATTGGAGTAATTTGGGTTAGATCTAGACGTTGCCACGTTTCTGTTTTGGGACAGCATGAGCAGTCGACCTAGGGTTCCTGTTTTCGCCAATTTAGAATTCGAAACTGACTGTACGGACTTTTAAGAAGTTGTAGATAATTTCATTATCTTTCCGTGCATATAAAGAACGTTAAATTCCGCCCAGCCGTTTGAAAGTTATGACTGTTTTACCGAGCGTATTAAAATCTGTGACGCGATTGGAACAGATCTCGGTAATCTGTAGATTAAACAACATTAGAGGCCGAATCAGTCTTTCCTTATACCTAGAGAAAGTTGGGAAATTTCCTAAGCTACGCGAGGATGTACTCGTTTAATTGATTCGGAGTCCCAGAGCCCAAGTTATGCCTTTTGCAAGGCTGCTGTCCCGCCGGGACAGAACCTCTGTTTTTAGGTTTTGCGAGTCGTTGGCAATGTCGGGGTAGATGAGGGTTTGCGTACTGTTCTGTGGTTATGATTGTGAGCGTGTGATACCTATGTGCAGGTGGTGCGACCCCGGGAGTGCCTTCTACTTCCCGCCAATCCGTTGCACGTGGTTGAGGCAAGTGTGTTGTGGTGGATAGCGAGTTGTAGGTTGCATGTTGAGATTAGATGGAATTGTCTACATGATATATGATCACTTGCCATGTTTTAATGATTGCTATGATATGATGAGCATGTTTAAAATGTTATGATGCCACATATGATGTTGGCATGCTTGCATACATGACATGTTACATGGCCCGGGCGGTGAGAAAGTCAATATCTAATCCGGAAAGGTCGGTGAGAAAGATATGACTAATCCGGAGAGCCAATGAGTAAGCCCTATATCGTGATTCTATTCACCGCGGTGAACGGAAGCGAGGAGTAGGCACCCTCCATCTTCGGGATGGAAGGGGGGAGAGGGTGCACACCGACGGGTGTGTACTCAACCATACCGGTATGAGTTTCCAAGGAGACATGAGCATTGCATTACATCGCATACATATTGATGATGAAAATGTTAAGTGTTTATGAATAAGATGATTTACATGATGGGAGATGTTTTTGCCATGTTGTTGTTCTTGTTGTCCATTGCAATATGCTTGCTGAGTTTCGAACTCACGCTTGTGTTTTCTTGTTGTTTTAGGTACCATGAGATCGGCATGCAGGGAAGGGAAATAGTCACACACCCACACGTAGCTTCACCATAATGATTCCACAAGTCATTCTATTAGTTTGATAATAAATTGCGTGTGATGATCATTGCTCTAATGTTTAGCTTTACTATTTGAGAGTTTATTTGTTCATTTGACATTTGGAGACATTAAGTGCTTGATGTTAGACTTATATTGCCGTTAAGTCTTTAGAAATTGCTGTTTTAGATGTCTCTCATATTGCCTTACATTGCTATATTATTGTTGATTCTTCGTAGTATGTTAAAACAAAGGAGATGCTGCCGAAATCTCGGTTTTTAGCATATGTATCCTTGCTGGAATTTATGATAAATGGTGGTATTTAGATGTTGGTTAGCTTATGTTTGGTAGCATTCGGGCATATTAAATGCCGGAATTATTCTGATTGGTATCGAGCGAAATTTGTAGGTCCTTGGAATATGTATTTTTAGTGTCATACCTTAAGTTGCAACTAAAATATGATGTGGAATAACTTGGAAACATGGCTTAGGTTCTAAATAAAAATTTGTTATAGGATAGCAACATTAAAACTTGCAAAAGTGGTATAACTAATCTAAAATTTGACACACTTGGTTGCACAGTAGGATGGGGTTTTGGTTCATCATTGCATCGCGCTTGATTATGTGATAAAGAATATGTCTATGATGATGTTTGATCTATGTTCTTGGTTGTGTGATGTTGTGTTTATGTTTTTGTGTTTGGATGATTGTCTGTCTGAAGCAGCCATGCCGAGGGGTAGAGGCCGTGGACGCCGTGGCCGTGGTGGCCAGGGGCGAGGCTCCCAGGGAGTGGCGGAGTGCATTCTTGAGGTAGCGTTCGCTCAATGCTCGTGGGCCAGCTCGGGAGGAGTTTCCAGCTACACTGATCGGGGCGGGGTGCCGCCAATGATGATTTAGTTCGAGGCTCTGCAGAGGAGATTCGGGCTGCGCCCGGCGGTGCGGGCAGCCCTGTTTGTTGTGCCTCCCCTGCGATGGCTCGGTTGTTGCCCGCTGGCCGGAGCCGAGGATGAGTCTCGGGAGTGGATGTCCCTCCGTCTTGACACTTTTGACGGAGCGGGCACGCCGATCGATCCGCAGATTGGCTGCGGTACATGGAGAGCGATTTGAGGTCCTAGAGTTGACCTCGGTCAGAGGGCTCGCTTTGTGGCCTTTGGTGAAAGGCCAGGCGATATCTGGTGAGAGGGTTACGGCTACTAGAGCCCGATCTTGGTCGATCACACAGGAGGACTTTGTGGCTCGCTTCCGAGCCATGTTCTACCCGAGTCTTTTCTTGAGAGGATGGAGCATACTCGGCGACTCTTTCCCAGGAAAGAGGTCGGTGGCAGAGTATGAGTGGAGTTCAACGACATGGTGCGCCGTCTTGCCGGCCGTGGCAGCCGACGACAGGGAGAAGGCGAGGAGGTTCCGTAGGGGCCTCAACCAGGAGTTCAGAGTTGTCATGGGGGCGACTGTCCCTCGTGACTTCTGCTCTGTGGTGGAGCAGGTGAAGGGCATGGAGCTCGAGTTGGAGCTCTCACGGGAGAAGCAAAACCCGGGTGGTTCAGGGGTTCCTGCGGCCCCAGGCGGGGGCCAGAAGAGGACCTTTGGTGGAGGAGGTGGGTCTTCTCAGCGACCCACCTTCAAGAAGTTCAAGGGGGGACAGGGCTTCTCCTCAGGGGCTAAGATGGGGCCGCCCCAGTCATCTTCTTCGCGAGCGGCTGTTCGTCCTATGCCCGGGCAGGGCATGAAGTGTTTCAAGTGCGGTGGTGAGCACCGTGCTTCAGAGTGTGGTTGGACCGGGAGTTGCAACCACTGTGGCAAGCCCGGCCACATGGGACGAGTCTGCCGGATGAATCCCGGTAGCATCATCAAGTGGGAGACGGTGCCTTCTCCTCCCACTCCAACGGCGTCTTCCAGAGGATCGGTGCACATGATGGCTGCTCCTGTTTCTCAGCCGCCCTTTGCGTGGGCGCCACCAGCGGCGTACTGGTGCCCGCAGCCGTCTGCTCCTCCTCAGTTGCCTCCTCCGCCCCCAGCCTTGTTGGGGCATCAGCCGGGAGTCGGGGCTCCCACTGTCTCGGCGCCACCAGGAGTGTACACCTTGCCGACCGTCGAGTCAGCCGGGCACCCAGAGGTGGTTTCAGGTACTCTGCTCGTGGATTCCGTTGATGCCTTTGTTCTGTTTGATTCCGGAGCATCCTATTCCTTTGTGTCGACGGAGTTTGCTAGTAGAGCTAAGTTGGGAGTTCAGCGGATTTCTGAGTCCGTGTTAGTCGATTCTCTGGGGTTTGATTGCTAGCTCTTTGGTTTGCCCGGGTTGCACCATTGCCATTGATGATGAGGTTTTCTTTGCCAATCTTATGGTGATCCAGTTGGCTCCTTTTGATGTCATTTTGGGCATGGATTTTGCATCGATGCCGTGCCAAGATCATTGTTTACGGAAGGCGGTTGCCTTGCGAGGCCCGTCAGGGGTAGAGTTGACCTTTCAGGGTGGTATACCTTCCAGCTCCGTCTTTGCTTTGACTAGTATGTTTTCTGGTCGCCGTTTGAGGCATTTGGGTTTCCTCATGGCTTTGTCAGAAAAGACATCTTCTTGATTTCCATTGAGGAGATTCTGTAGTGAAGGAGTTCGTTGATGTGTTCACTGACGAGTTGCTGGTTTACCTCTGTGAGGAATGTGGAGTTTCGTATTGATCTTGTTCCTGGCACTCGACCTATTTCTATCTCTCCATACCGCTTGGCTCGTCCTTTTCAAGATGAGTTGAAGAAGCGATTGGAGGATCATTGGCCAAGGGCTTTATTCGGCGTAGCGTTCGCCATGGGGAGCACCCGTCCTCTTCGTCTCGAAGAAGGATGGGAGTTGGCGTATGTGCATTGATTATCGTGCTCTTAATCAAGTGACGAGTCAAGAACAAGTATCCTTTGCCTCGCATCGAGGATCTATTTGACCAATCAAGGGAGCAAAGGTGTTCTCAAGATTGATCTTCGATCGGGTACAATCAGATCCGTGTGAGGGAGCAGGACATTGAGAAGACCGCTTTCTCCACTAGGTATGGGCATTATGAATTTAAAGTTATGTCTTTTGGACTAACTAATGCTCCTCTTTGTCTTTATGGAGGCGATGAGCGATTATGCTACACAAGTACCTTGATGAGTTTGTGGTAGTGTTCATCGATGACATTCTGGTTTACTCTAAATCAGAAGAGGAGCACGAGGGACATTTGAGGCTTGTGCTGAGCACCTTGAGGGAGAACCAGTTCTTTGCTAAGCTGAAAAAGTGCGAGTTACGGATTTGAAGTGGGTTTTCTTGGCCACATCATCAATCCAGAGGGCATATCTGTAGATCCTAGCAAAGTATCAGCGGTTTTGGATTGGAAGAGGCCTTCCAATGTCAAAGAGGTGCGTAGTTTCCTTGGGTTGGCTGGCTACTATCGGCATTTCGTGCAGGATTTCTCTATCATTGCCAAGCCACTTTCGCGGTGACTCGAGAAGGGATGAAATTCAGTGGACTGCAGAGTGTGAGCACAGTTTACGCACTTTGAAGGAGAAGTTAGTGGCTCCTCTGTTCTTACCCTTCCCGAGCCGGGGAAGCGCTTCACTGTTTATTCTGATGCCTCTTGTTTGGGACTTGGTTGTGTGCTCATGCAAGAGGGCAAGGTGATTGCTTATGCATCGAGGCAGTTGAAAAAGCATGAGCAGAACTATCCCACGCATGATCTTGAGCTAGCCACTGTGGTGTTTGCATTGAAGATGTGGAGGCATTACTTGTATGGCGAGTCTTGTGACATTTTCATTGATCACAAGAGCCTCAAGTACATCTTTACCCAGAAAGATTTGAACTTGAGGCAGAGGAGGTGGCTAGAATTGATAAAGGATTATGACCTCACAATCAAGTATCATCCGGGGAAGGCAAATGTGGTGGCCGACGCTCTCAGTCGCAAGACAATGCCCCCTATTGTTGATTGTCTTGTTGCTGATTTTGAGCGTTTGGGGGTCTCCTACTGCTTTGCGGGGACCGTGCAAGCTGAAACTCAATTGATTCTTGAGTCATCGATTCCCGAGCGTGTGCGGGAGGCACAGTAGCATGACCGTTTGCTCCAGCAGGTGAGGAAACGCCTTGAGGATGGCAAGTCAGGAGACTTTACCGTTGATGATGCGGGAGCTTTGAGGTTTCAGGGCGTGCATGCGTGCCTCGAGAAATCTCAAGTGAAAGAAGACATTACGAAAGAAGCTCATCGCACCCGTACATGGTCCATCCTGGGAGACCAAGATGTATGAGGACTTGAAGATGAATTTACGGTGGAAAAGGATGAGAGTGGATATTGCCAAGTATGTGGCATCTTGTGGGATCTGTCGAGAAGATCAAAGCTGAGCATAAGCGTCCAGCCGTCTGTTGCGACCATTGGAGATTCTGTGTGGCCATGGGATGACATCTCCATGGATTTCGTGGTTGGTCTACCTCGTTCTCCACGAGGAAGGATCTGTTTGGGTTGTGGTGGATCGTCTCAAGCAAGTCTGCACATTTCATTCCTATCCGCACTACCAATTCAATGAGCGAGTTGGCTCCTATCTATGTGCGGGAGATTGTGAGACTACATGGTGTGCCCAAGACCATTATTTCGATCGGGATGCGAAGTTCGTCTCCAAGTTACGGGAGAGTTTGCAGAGTGCTTTGGAGTGCAGCGACTTCGCCTTAGTACCGCCTTTCACCCTCAGACGGATGGGCGGTCTGGCGTACCATCCAGACTTTGGAAGACATGCTCGGGCCTGTGTGATGGCTTGGAAAGGTAGGCTGGGAGGATCATTTGCCTCTTGCGGAGTTTGCTTACAATAACAGCTATCATTCCAAAGATCCTTGCTCCTTATGAGGTCTTGTATGGCGGAAGTGCAGATCGCCAATTTGTTGGGATGCGGTGGGCGAGAGAGCAGTTCTTGGACCGGATTGGGTTCAGCAGATTGTTGATCGCGTGGCGGAGGTACGGCGAGAACCTTCTCGCTTGAAGCAGAGCAGAAGAGCTATCTTGATGTGGCGGCGAGACTTGGAGTTTGAGGTGGGTGATAGCGTACTCTTGCAGTATCTCCCACCAAGGGTGTGGTGCGTTTTGGCACCAAAGGAAAGCTTCGATTCGAGGTATGTTGGGCCTTTTCCTATCATCGTCAGGAGTTGGTAGGCTGGCCTATCGTCTGGAGCTACGGAATCCATGCAAGGTGTGCATAATGTGTTCCATGTCTCGATGTTGAGGAAATACTTGCATGATCCGGAGTTGGTGGTTCCGTTGGAACCATTAGTGTGAGCAGGACCTCACCTTCGAGTCCCATCCTGTGGAAATGCAGGGACTTGAGCGAGTGATGAAGAACCGGACGCTCAAGTTTGTTAAAGTATTGTGGTCACATCAGACCGAGAGAGAAGCGACTTGGGAGCTGGAGTTTCGCATGTGCGAGAAGTATCCCGAGCTTTTCGCCTCAGGTATGTGATGTGAAATCCTAGCTATCTCCGGTTTTGCTGGGTTGCGTGTTGGTGCGTTTAGATTCGAGGTCGAATCCTGTTGAAGGGGGGAAGAATGTGACACCACGGAGTGTCGTAACCTTATTTAATGTGCATGATTTGGTCAAAAACAGTATGAGATGTGGAAATAAGGTTAAAACCATAGGATTTGGAGGTTTATAACGTTTCCAGGCCGTTTCCGGGGTTTTGGGCCTTCCCGGGGGATTTTGGGCCTTAAGGAGGGGGTTGTGGGCTTTGGTGGGATGGATTATGAGTCCATGTAGGACTAGGATTCAGAGTAGGGGCTGGTAAAAGGACCCCCTTGCTGCCCCCTTGCGCCCCAACTCCTCCCCATTGCGCCCCACCTCCCCTCTTGCACCCACTCACCTCCCCCTAGCCCATGGCCGCCCCACCCCTTGGCCGTGCGCCCCTTGCCCTTGCCCTCTCCACCTCTCCACCTCCCCACCACCTCTCCTCCACCCCCTTGCTGCCCTAGGGTGGCCTCCCCACCCCTGCATCCTCGTGGATCCATCCGAGGAGCGAGGAGCGAGGAGCGAGGAGATCCATTGGAGTTTTCGTGCGTCGGGCAAAGGTATGATTATGGGGTTCCCTGGGAATGATATAGGTACTGTTCTTAAGGTGATTATCAAGTTTTTAGATCAATTGGTGGTTCTGGATTGGAGTAATTTGGGTTAGATCTAGACGTTGCCACGTTTCTGTTTTGGGACAGCATGAGCAGCCGACCTAGGGTTCCTGTTTTCGCCAATTTAAATTTCGAAACTGACTGTACGGACTTTTAAGAAGTTGTATATAATTTCATTATCTTTCCGTGCATATAAAGAACGTTAAATTCCGCCCAGCCGTTTGAAAATTATGACTGTTTTAGCGAGCGTATTAAAATCTGTGACGCGATTGGAACAGATCTCGGTAATCTGTAGATTAAACAACTTTAGAGGCCGAATCAATCTTTCCTTATACCTAGAGAAAGTTGGGAAATTTCCTAAGCTACGCGAGGATGTACTCGTTTAATTGATTATGAGTCCCAGAGCCCACGTTATGCCTTTTGCAAGGCTGCTGTCCCGCCGGGACAGAACCTCTGTTTTTAGGTTTTGCGAGTCGTTGGCAATGTCGGGGTAGATGAGGGTTTGCGTACTTTTCTGTGGTTATGATTGTGAGTGTGTGATACCTATGTGCAGGTGGTGTGACCCCGGGGGTGCCTTCTACTTCCCGCCAATCCATTGCACGTGGTTGAGGCAAGTGTGTTGTGATGGATAGCGAGTTGTAGGTTGCATGTTGAGATTAGATGGAATTGTCTACATGATATATGATCACTTGCCATGTTTTAATGATTGCTATGATATGATGAGCATGTTTAAAATGTTATGATGCCATGTGGTAATATATGAGTTATATATGATGTTGGCATGCTTGCATACATGACATGTTACATGGCCCGAGCGGTGAGAAAGTCAATATCTAATCCGGAAAGGTCGGTGAGAAAGATATGACTAATCTGGAGAGCCAATGAGTAAGCCCTACATCGTGATTCCATTCACCGCGGTGAACGGAAGCGAGGAGTAGGCACCCTCCATCTTCGGGATGGAAGGGGGCAGAGGGTGCACACTGACGGGTGTGTACTCAACCATACCGGTATGAGTTTCCAAGGAGACATGAGCATTGCATTACATCGCATACATATTGATGATGACAATGTTAAGTGTTTATGAATAAGATGATTTACATGATGGAAGATGTTATTGCCATGTTGTTGTTCTTGTTGTCCATTGCAATATGCTTGCTGAGTTTCGAACTCACGCTTGTGTTTTCTTGTTGTTTTAGGTACCATGAGATCGGCATGCGGGGAAGGGAAATAATCACACGCCCACACGTAGCTTCACCATAATGATTCCACAAGTCATTCTATTAGTTTGATAATAAATTGCGTGTGATGATCATTGCTTTAATGTTTAGCTTTACTATTTGAGAGTTTATTTGTTCATTTGACATTTGGAGACATTAAGTGCTTGATGTTAGACTTATATTGCCGTTAAGTCTTTAATAATTGCTGTTTTAGATGTCTCTCATATTGCCTTACATTGCTATATTATTGTTGATTCTTCGTAGCATGTTAAAACAAAGGAGATGCTGCCGAAATCTCGGTTTTTAGCATATGTATCCTTGCTGGAATTTATGATAAATGGTGGTATTTAGATGTTGGTTAGCTTATGTTTGGTAGCATTCGGGCATATTAAATGCCGGGGTGTTACAGTCTACCCCTCGGCATGGCTACTACAGACAGACAACCATCCGATCACATAACCATAAACACAACATCATATAATCAAGAACACATAGACATAATATTCATTAAATAATCAAGCGCAATGCAATGATGAACCAAAACCCCAACCTACTGTGCAACCAAGTGTGTCAAAATTTTAAATTACTTATTCCACTTTTGCAAGTTTTAATGTTGCTATCCTCTGACAAAGTTTTAGTTAGAACCTAAGCCATGTTTCTAAGTTATTCCACATCATATTTTGGTTGCAACTTAAGGTATGACACTAAAAATACATATTCCAAGGAACTACAGCCCGCTCTGATACCAACTGTAACACCCCGGCATTTAATATGCCTGAATGCTACCAAACATAAGCTAAACAACATCTAAATACCACAATTAAACATAAATTCCAGCAAAGGCGCACATGCTAAAAACCGAGATTTCGGTAGCATCTCCTTTGTTTTAACATGAATTGAAGGAGCAACAACAGTATAGCAATATAAGGCAATATGAGAGATAGCTAAAACAGCAATAATTAAAGTCTTAACTACAATATAAGTCTATTATCAAGCACTTAATGTCTCCAAGAGTCAAACGAACAATAAAACTCTCATATAGCAAAGCTAAACCTTAAAGCCATAATCATCACACGCAGTTTATTATCAAAACTAATTGAATGACTTGTGGAATCAAAATGGGTGAAGCTACGTGCGGACGTGTGACTATTTCCCTTCCCCGCATGCCGTTCTCATGGTACCTAAAACAACAAGAAAACACAAGCGTGAGTTCAAAACTCAGCAAGCATATTGCAATGGTACAACAAGAACAATTACATAGCAATAATATCTCACATCATGTAAACCATCTCATTCATGGTCACATATCATCATCATCAATATGTATGCAGTGCAATGTGATGCTCATGTCTCCTTGGAAACTCATACCGGTATGGTTGAGTGCACACCCGTCGGTATGCACCCTCTCCCCCCTTCCATCCCGAAGATGGAGGGTGCCTACTCCTCGCTTCCGTTCACCGCGGTGAATGGAATCACGATGTAGGACTTACTCTTTGGCTCTCCAGAATAGTCATAACTTTCTCACCGACCTTCCCTGGATTAGTTATGACTTTCTCACCGCCCGGGCCATGTAACATGCCATGTATGCAAATATGCCAACATCATAATAAACTTGTACATTAACACATGGCATCATAGCATACTCATCATATCAAAGGAAATCATTAAAGCATGGCAAGTGATCATGTCATATAATCAAGTTCATCTAGTCTCAACTAGCAACCTACAAACCGCTATTCATTACAATGCACTTGCCTCAACCACGGGCAACGGATTGGCGGGAAGTAGAAGGCACTCCCGGGGTCGCACCACCTGCACATAGGTACCACACACTCACAATCATGTCCACAAAACAGTACGCAAACTCTCATCTACCCCGACATTGTCAATTACTCGCAAAACCCAAAAACAGAGGTTCTGTCCCGTCGGGACAGCAGCCTTCCAAAAGGCATAACTTGGGTTCTGGGACTCTAAATCAATTAAACGAGTACATCCTTGCGTAGCTTAGGAAATTTCCCAACTTTTTCTAAGTATAAGAAAAGACTGATTTGGACTCTAAAGTGGTTTAATCTACAGAATACCGTGATCTGTTCCAATCACGTCACAGATTTTAACACGCTCGGTAAAATAGACATAACTTTCAAACGGCTGATCCGAATTTAACTTTCTTTATACCCACTGAAAGATATTGAAATTATCTACAACTTCTTCAACAGGCGGACGACCAAATTTGGACTCTAAATTGGCGAAAAACCAAACCCTAGGTCGACTGCTCATGCTGCCCGAAACAGAGAACGTGGCAACTTCTAGATCTAATCCAATCTACTCAATTCCAGCACCACCAATTGATCTAAAAACATGATAATGACCCTTAGAACAGTATCTAGCCCAACCCCAAGGAGTCCCATGGCCATACCTTCGCCCGACGCACGAAAACTCCAATAGATCTCCTCGCTCCTCGCTCCTCGCTCCAACGGATGGATCTTCGAGGTGCAGGGGTGGGGAGGCTACCCTAGGGCAGCAAGGGGGTGGAGGAGAGGTGGTGGAGAGGTGGAGAGGCAAGGGGCAATGGGGAGGGGGCGCACGGCCACAAGGGGGGAAAAGAGGGGGTGGCGGCTAGGGCTCAAGGGGGGGGATGTGGGCGCACAAGGGAAGGGGTGGGGCGCATAAGGGGCAGGGGGATCCCCTTTTACCAGCCCCAAACAGGTTTCCTAGTCCTAAATGGACTCATACTCCATCCCACCAAAGCCCACAACTCTTTCCCCTAGGCCCAAAACTCCCCGGAAAGGCCCAAACTCCCGGAAACGCTATTAACCTCCATACCCTGTGGTTTTAACCTCCCATACAATATTTCATAATGTTTTTAACCTCATTATGCACATTAAATAAGGTTACGACACTCCGTGGTGTCACAGCATCGCAGTGGGACACTTGTATTTTCTATGGTAAAGGATCTGAAAGTAGTATTTGGAAAGGGTCCTGGTAGCAAATCTGTCCCGACTGAACAAGATCATACGAAGCCTATTTGGAAGAAGAAATCAATATTTTGGGACTTATCGTATTGGAAAGACTTAGAGGTCCGCCACTCATTGGACTTCATGCATATCACGAAGAATGTCTGCGTGAACCTGCTAGGCTTTCTAGATATGTACGACAAAACAAAAGATACACTTCAAGCACGAAAGGATCTGCTTCTACTGGGACTCAGGAACGACCTACATTCGGAAAAGAGAGCGAAAGGACAACATTACCTCCACCCCGCGAGCTACACCCTGAGCAAGGAAGAGAAAAAAACATGATTAAGTTCTTGAGCAGCGTGAAGGTCCCTTCTAGATACTCCTCAAACATAAAGAGACTCATAAACACGAAAGAGAATAAAATCGTACACCTGAAATCCCATGATTGTCACATGTTGATGACACAGCTGCTCCCAGTGGCGGTGAGAGGTATTTTCTTGGGGTGAGTGCGAGGACAATCATAAATTTGTGCTCGTTCTTCAACGCGGTGTCGCAGAAGGTCATCGAGCCGAATAACGTATCTCAGTTGCAGCATGATGTGGTCGATAGTATGGTCAGCCTTGAGATGATCTTCCCTCCGTCCTTCTTTGATATTATGGTCCACGTTGTCAAAGAGATAGAAATTCTCGGACCCATTTTCCTGCATAGTATGTTCCCATTCGAGAGGTACATGGGGGTCCTAAAGAAGTATATTCGCAACTGGTCTCATCCAGAAGGCTGCATTGCACAGGGTGTTGGCACAGAGGAGGTGATTGAATTTTGTGTCGATTACATTGATGATCTGAATCTGATTGGCATTCCCGTATCATGCCATGAGGGGAGGCTACGGGGAAAAGGGACTCTAGGGTGAAAAGAATTCTTTAACGGCGATCTACTTTCATTTAAACAAGCACATTTCACAGTCTTGAAACAAGCAACTGTAGTGGCTCAATATATCCATGATCATGAGATGATTCTGCGCAACCAATACCCAGAGAAGTCAGAAAAGTGGATCGCACTAGAGCAAATGGACCGTTTCGGCGGTTGGTTACAAAATCAGATGATAGGCAACCAGACAGACAATGAACAATTCAGACTCTTGGCTCGGGGACCATCCACTACAATCATATCATTCCATGGGTATGAGATAAATGGGTACACATTTTACACGACTGCCCAGGATAGTAAGAGCACCAACTAAAACAACTGTGTTCGTATAGATGCCTTCGACAAAAATGGAAAGATGGACACCTACTATGGTTGCATAAAGGAGATCTGGGAGCTCGAGTATGGACCTTTGAAAGTCCCTCTGTTTTGGTGCCAATGGGTCAAATTGACAGCTGTTGAGATCGACGAGTACGGTATGACAACCGTGGACCTCAAGCAAGTGGCCTATAGGGACGAACCGTTCGTGCTCGCCAATGATGTGGCACATGTATTCTATGTGATGGACATGAACAGCAAGCTGAAAAAGCAAAAGGACAAGCATCCTAAAAGCAAGAAGCAGAAGGTGGAGACTATCAGCAGCGAACAACCAAGGAGCCATGTGGTTCTTCCAGGAAAAAGAAGGATTGTCGGAGTTGAGGGTATCACAGATGAAGAAGAGTACAATCAATTTGATGAGCTACCTCCTTTTATGGTGGACATAGACATAAGTGTCTTGAATGATATAGAAGAATCTCCATATGTACGACACGATCATGACGAAGGATCACTTGTAAAAACAAAGTATGTTAGCAAATAAGTCCAACCATGTTGTATAAACCCGTATATGAATTATGAATATGGTTATTACACTAATCTCTCTCTCTCTCTCTAATTGATATAAACTCGTGTATGTATTAATGCAATTTATAGGGTTTGTCAATAATCTGAAGCTACTAATTACGAAGAAAACAGAAAGCATTCCAAAATTAACAACATCTAGCGTGAGGTTTTAGTCCAAGGCTACCAAGATCGGAGTCCTCGTAGAGTCGTACTGTTGCAAATCTATCGAATAATTAGCAATGCTAAAAGCCATATTAGTTACTCACAACATTAGTTCGAATCCATAACCACATGGATGTATTAAGCAGCTACTAGCTTTAGTAGAGACTTCTAAGTTGGGCCGATGCAAAAGTGTGGCCGTAAGATGTTCCTAGCTAGCATGGTAAGATATGACACATAACTAGATAAATTTTACTAGATATAAAAATTTAATTACAAACAAAGAAAATCCGCAAAAAGAAGTAAAATAATTATTAAGAATTAAACACAAGGCCAACAAATCTGAAATTTTTATTCAAGGTATAGTATATTTTAAAAAACCCATCATAAATCAATTTATGTCCTCAAATTAATTAATTAGTGTAATGGAAATTATAAAAAATCCCACTTGTACCGGGTCATAACACCAATCGGTACTGATAGCAGAAAACAGTACCGGTTCATAACACCAACCGGTACTGACAGCCCCTAGGGCAACAAGTACAGAGGAGCATCAGTACCGTGTCATAACACCAACTGGTACTAATAGTATCTAGCAGTAACGGTTGGGAATACGACCCGGTACTAATTCCCCCTAGGGCAACCAACATTTGGCGGGGTATTTTGGCGGGGAGGGAATCAGTACCGGTTGGTAATATGACCCGGTAATAATTCCCCTCGTATAAAAAGTGGAGAGGTCCAAACTCTTGTCTTTCTCGCCACTGCCGCCTCCAAGTCTCCAACTCCACCGTCCACACCGTCAGCGCCGTCCTCACCTCCGCCGTCAGCGCCGTGCGCACCCCCGGTGTCCGCGCAGTCCTCCGACAACCCGATGTTTGCGTCGTCCTCCGACAACCCCGGCCGGCGTCCTCCGACAACCCCGACCGCTGTCCGCGTCATCCTTCAACAACCCCGTCCTCACCCCCGCCGTCAGCGCCGTGCGCACCCCCGCCGTCCGCGTCGTCCACCGTCCGCACCCTCCTCTCCGGCGCCGCATCCTCCTCGGCCAGCTTCCTCCACACCGGCGCCGCATCCTCCTCTCCGGCGCCGCGCGCCCTCGGTGAGCCCTCTCCGGCGTCTACTTACACTTACTGTTTAGTGGATTATGTGGATGCATGTTTATTGTGGATGTTTATTTTGGATTATGTGAAATGTTGATTATGCTGATTATATATGTAAATTTGAAATGTGTAAGTATATGTGAAATGTGTATAAGTATATGTGAAATGTGGCTTATGAAATGAGTAAGTATATGTGAAATTTGAAATGTGTAAGTGTATGTAAATTTGAATAGTGTAAATTTAAAATGTGTAAGTATATGTAAAATGTGTATAAGTATATGTGAAATGTGGCTTATGAAATGAGTAAGCATATGTGAAATTTGAAATGTGTAAGTATATGTAAATTTGAATTGTGTAAATTTGAATTGTGTAAGTATATGTGAAATGTGGCTCATGTAAATTTGAATTATGAGATATATATGTATATGTGAAATGTGTAAGTATGTTGATAGTATACTCGTCGTTGCCGCCCGTCTTCCTCTATCCACTCTTTCCCACCACCCTCCGAGTTGTTGCCACGCGTGACCTGTCCTCCCCTATCCCCAGCACCCTCTCTGTTTCCCCCTCTCTCGATCCCTCTGTGTCCCCCCTCTCGCTCCCTCTCTGTCTCCCTCCTCTCGCTCCCTCTCTGTCTCCCCTCTCTCGATCCCTCTCTGTCTCCCCCCTCTCTCTGTCATCTATTAGAATCAATGAACGCTTGTGTGGCTTGTTGCTTGTGGGTTATGGTCCGAGAACTTATGTCTGTGGGTGGTTCATTTCTACTAGATACCAAATTTCGTATGTAAAATCAAAAATTGAATTCTAAAATGTGTAAGTACATGTTATCTATGTAATTATATGTTAAATGTGTAAGTATACTTTTGTTGATATTTTTTCGTTAATTTTTAGTGCACTACAAGCGCACACTGGTCAAGGCAAGCAAGAAGAAGACATCATCAGCTGAGCAGAAGGCCAATGAGATGGCCAAATTCCTCGAAGAAACTGGTCTTGCCCCAGATCAAGTATTAGGCAACCAGGAGATTGAATCTGCTCAAGTCAAATGGTCATTTATACCGGGCGCACCATTGGTCAGGCATGACGAGGTTGCCCAGCTGCCAACTAGGATGCGCCAATTTCATGAATGGTACCTGGATGCGTTCCGGCATGGCATAGAGCTATTCGCCGTCAAGTATAAGGACCGATATTTTTTCACGGCGATGGAGAATTTTATATCGAATGGCACATAATGTACGATCTATACCAGACAGACGCCCTCGACGTGGCCATGTTGAGTTGCTGGACTCTGTAAGTTCTTATTTAATTGCAAAAATCTACTGTTTGGGCCCTTTGACTATACTAACTTGCAAGCCTAACTAATTTCTTATGTAGAATGGAGATACAAAGATGCAGAAAGGAGGCCATTTACGACATAGGCTTCCTTGACCCTTCGGTCATTAACAACACATTTGTTACTAGCTGCCTGTCGTCTGAGAGGACACCATATTCAATGGGCTAATGGGTCAGAGATATAAAGCAAAGATACTTCTACCCTACAACTTTGAGTACGCATTTTCGTGCCACCTCGTTCTAACCCTTTTCCATATCATGATGTTAGAAATAATCAGTTACCTACGTTGACATATGTATGTACAGCTTTCACTGGATTCTTCTCATTATCGAGCTAGATCGTGGCATAATCACAGTTATGGACTCGAGGAGGAAACCAGTTGGATGTTATCAAAACCTGATCGATATGTGTAACACCCCGGCATTTAATATGCCTGAATGCTACCAAACATAAGCTAAACAACATCTAAATACCACATTTAACATAAAATTCCAGCAAAGGTGCATAGGCTAAAAACCGAGATTTCGGCAGCACCTCCTTTGTTTTAACATGGATTTAAGGAGCAACAACAGTATAGCATTATAAGGCAATATGAGAGACATCTAAAACAGCAATAAATAGAGTCTTAACGACAATATAAGACTAACATCAAGCACTTAATGTCTCCAAGTGTCAAAAGAACAAATAAGCTCTCAAATAGTAAAGCTAAACACTAAAGCAATGATCATCACACGCAATTTATTATCAAACTAATAGAATGACTTGTGGAATCATTAAGGTGAAGCTACGTGTGGGCGTGTGACTATTTTCCTTCCCCGCATGCCGATCTCATGGTACCTAAAACAACAAGAAAACACAAGCGTGAGTTCGAAACTCAGCAAGCATATTGCAATGGACAACAAGAACAACAACATGGCAATAACATCTCCCATCATGTAAATCATCTTATTCATAAACACTTAACATTGTCATCATCAATATGTATGCGATGTAATGCAATGCTCATGTCTCCTTGGAAACTCATACGGTATGGTTGAGTACACACCGTCGGCGTGCACCCTTTTCCCCCTTCCATCCCGAAGATGGAGGGTGCCTACTCCTCGCTTCCATTCACCACGTGGATGGAATCACGATGTAGGTCTTACTCAATGGCGTTCCGGACTAGTCATAACTTTCTCACCGACCTTCCCCGGACTAGTTATGACTTTCTCACCGCCCTCGCCCCATCTCATGACATGCATGCAACTATGCCAATTATCATATCTCATTTGTACATAAACATATGGCATCATGTCATAGTACACATAAACACATGGCATCGAATCATGATAAGTATAGACACATAGCATCATATCATGATAATCATACTCAATATATGATTGGAAAACAGCAAGCATGGCAAGTGATCATAGCAAGTATTCAATCTTTCATCTAATCTCCACAAGCAACCTACGATTCCGCTATACATTACAACACACTTGCCTCAACCGCGGGCGACGGATTTGTGGGAAGTCGAGGGCACTCCCGATGTCACACCACCTGCACATAGGCATCACGCACTCACAATCATACCCACAAAATAGTACGCAAAACCCCATCTAACCCGACATTGCCCACTACTCGCAAAACCTAAAAACAGAGGTTCTGTCCCGACGGGACAACAGCCTTGCAAAAAGCATAACTTGAGTTCTGGGACTCCGAATCAATTAAACGAGTACATCCTCGCGTAGCTTAGGAAATTTCCCAACTTTCTCTAGGTATATGGAAAGACTGATTCGGACTCTAAAGTCGTCTAATCTACAGATTACCGAGATCTGTTCCAATCGCGTCGCAGATTTTAATACGCTCGGTAAAACAGTCATAACTTTCAAACGGCTGGGCGGAATTTAACATTCTTTATATGAACGGAAAGATAATAAAATTATCTACAACTTCTTAAAAGTATGTACAGTCAGATTCAAACTCTAAATTGGCGAAAACAGGAACCCTAGGTCGACTGCTCATGCTGTCCCAAAACAGAAACGTGGCAACGTCTAGATCTAACCCAAATTACTCCAATCCAGCACCACCAATTGATCTAAAAACTTGATAATCACCCTAAGAACAGTACCTAGATCAATTCCAAGGATCCCCATGATCATACCTTTGCCCGACGAACGAAAACTCCAATCGATCTCCTCGCTCCTCGCTCCTCGCTCCTCGGATGGATCCATGAGGATGCAGGGGTGGGGAGGCCACCCTAGGGCAGCAAGGGGGTGGAGGAGAGGTGGTGTGCAATAGGGAGCAATGGGGAGCAATGGGGGAGGTGGAGGCGCAAGGAAGGGAGAGGGGAAGGTGGGGGTGGCAGCTAGGGCTTGGAGGGAGAGGTGGGGGCGCCCAAGGGCAGGGGAGCACGCCCAAAAGGCTGGTGGGGAGCCCTTTTACCAACCCCCACACCCAATCCTAGTCCGTTATGGAGACCTACTCCATCCCACCAAAGCCCACCAAGGCCCAAACTCCCCCGGGAAGGCCCAAAACCCCGGAAACGGCCCGGAAACGCCCCGGAAGAGCTATTAACCTCCATATCCTATAGTTTTAACCTTAATTCCATATCTCATAATGTTATTAACCTTATCATGCACGTTAAATAAGGTTACGACACTCCGTGGTGTCACAACGCTTCAAAAGGCCCAAAAACACGAGTAAACCTCAAGCCGAAAGGTTTTATTCTCTAATTTCACCTTCTATAACGTCACACCAAACCGTAGTGTCACAATATGCTCGACCGGTATTCTTGTTCCTTTCATTATCGTGCTGATTCTACTTCATTTAAAATAAATTCTAATCATGTTCAATTTGCAAGCATATGTGTAGTGCATTCGCACGGTTCCGTGCTAGAATCGTCGGCGAATTCGAACAGAAATTCGCTGTTACACTTGCCTCTCGAGAACGTATGCCATCATGCTATCTTTTTAGTTAGTTAACTTAATTTCCATGCACCCATTTCACGCTCTCAGCCTTTTCCAACACAGATCTTGCTTCAAAGAATGAAACAATTTATGCGACTCTTGTGTGTGCCAATTTATGGACATACAGGCCAGGAGGTCTTTCTTGCTTGCAAGATTGTAAGAAATTCACGCGGCGCATGTGATGACAATCCAAGAACAACTTCGTTGGCTGGATTTACGATGAGGTCGTAAATCCTAAAGGCGAGTTCCATGTTTCGACGAATAGGTGGGGCCCTTCGATAAAGGTGGTGAAGCGTCGGAGTCGACTTCTACGACTCACGAGGCGGCGACGTAAACGAAGGGCCCCATAAACATTCTGTAATTAAAGCTGTAATGAATGTTAGTGATACATATTGGTTCTAATTGGAGTTGTTAATATAAGTTTTGCGATTTAATTATCATTTAATTGCGCATGATTGATTATATGTGCTTTCAATTAATACATAGATATATGTAGACTTAACATATATTACATTGCCTTATTGTAAGATAGCACTATTTCTGCAGTTTTCCAAAACTATGAACTATTTGTGTAGAATTATCATTATTAGAATACTGATCAACCATTGGTGTTATGACCAGGTACAATGGGATTTTTTTAAAAATTTTCATTACTGTAATTAATTAATTTGAGGACATAAATTGATTTATAAATTTCTCATAAATTTATAACGGTTTTTATGAAATATACTATACCTTGAATTAAAATTTCAAATTTGTTGGATGAGTATTTAATTCTTAATATTTCTTTTACTTCTTTTTTGCAGATTTTCTTTGTTTGTAATTAAATTTTTATATCAAGTAAATTTAAGTATTATTTTAAATTTTTATGTCAACCAAGAACGTGCATCCTGCATGCGCGAAACTATTGTATCAGTGCAAGTTTACTACGGTCTGCTGCTCTACAACCGCATCAAAAACGAGCACGCGGCGGTCGACGCCGAGCGCGGCGGGATCATGAAGCTAGGCATTTCACGACTTCGCCGCCAAGTCCTACAAGACCGAGCCCCGCACCGTGAGCTTCACTGAACCTCCTTAGTGAAGCTCATGGTGCGGGGCTCGGTCTTATAGGACTTGGCGGTGAAGTCGCAAAATGCCTTCATGATCCCGCCGCGCTCGGCATCGACCGCCGCATGCTCGTCTTTGATGTGGTTGTAGAGCAGCAGTTCGTAGTAAACTTGCACTGATACAATAGTTTCGAGCATGCAAGATGCCCGTTCCTGCTTGATATAAAAATTTAAAATAATACTTACAATTACTTGATATAAAAATTTAATTACAAACAAAGAAAATCTGCAAAAAAGAAGTAAAAGAAATATTAAGAATTAAATACTCATCCAACAAATCTAAAATTTTCATTCAAGGTATAGTACATTTCATAAAACCCATTATAAATTTACGAGAAATTTATAAATCAATTTGTGTCCTCAAATTAATTAATTACAGTAATGGAAATTTTTTAAAAAACCAACTTGTACCGGGTCATAACACCAACCTAAGATTGATGATCTATTATCGATTGCGTTGGACCCTCGGTAATTCTTGATGAGCTATTGTCGATGCAGGTTGGACCCTCGGCCGATGCTTGATGTTCTATTATCAGTACCGGTTGGATGCTCCAACCGGTACTGATAACAGATAATTAGTACCGGTTGGATCGTCCAGCCGGTACTGCTAACAAATTATCAGTACCGGTTGGAGGGTCCAACCGGTACTGATAATAAACCATCAGTACCGGTTGGAGGTTCCAACTGGTACTGAAGGGCATATCAATACCGGTTCCCCCAACCGGTATTGATGCCCATTGGGCATCAGTCCCGGATGGCTGGTACCGGTTCAAAAACCGGTATTGATGGCGCTTATGAACCGGTAGTGACAGCGAGATCTGTAGTAGTGTCATATCATAACCCACCAACAATTGGAAGCTAAATTTGCAAAACCTCACATTCTAACCAAAATCAACATTTTGGAAAAGAGCAACGACTCCTAAGTCAAACATCTGCACACACAACCGCCACAAATTTTCTCAAAGAGAAAAGGAAACTCATTAAGAATAAAATCCTAAGTAGGATTTTAAAACATACGTTCATTAAGAATAAAATCCTACTGTGACACTACGGAAGGAAAAAACATTATAAAATATGAAATCGGAGGTTAAAACTATACGCTGTGAGGTTTATTCGCATTTCCGGGCTGTTTTCGGGAGTTTGGGCCTCTCCGGGGGAGTTCGGGCCCAAGGGGGATGTGTCGTGGGCCTTGGTGGGAGGATATTTGGGCCCATGAGGGAGGGGAAGGCAGGATAACCTACCTTGGGGGCGCCCTCCCCCTGCCCACAAGCACCCCCTCAACCCTAGCCACCCCTTCCCCCCTTCCCACCTCCTCTTGCGCCGCCCCCCATTCCCTTCTCCCCTATGCGCCTCCACCCTCCCCTCTCCTCTCCACCTCCCTTGCTGCCCTAGGGGAGGTCCCCACCGCGCCACCTCGCTGTCCCCTCCATCGGAAAGCCCTGCGACGAGGAGATCCGGTGGTTTCGGCGCGAGGAGGACGATCGGGGAGCCCGGGAGGAAGGATTTCGGCGTTCATCGTTCGTCGGGCCAAGGTATGTCATGGGGAATCCTTGGGGTTAGTCTAGGGGCTGTGCTCGAGGGTATTTGGATGCTTTTAGATCAAGTGGTGGTGCTGTGATTAGGTAGATTAGATGAAAACTAGAGGTTGCCACATTCTCTGCTTCGGGCAGATTGTGCAGTCGACCTAGGGTTTGAGTTTTCGTGACCTTAGATTCGGATTTTGGTCGGCCGCCTATTGAGAAAGTTGTAGGTAAATTCAATAACTTTCAGTGGACATAAAGAACGTCCAATTCTACCCAGCCGTTTGAAATTTATGCTTGATTTACCGAACGTGTTCAAATCTGTGACGTAGCTGGGACAGAACATAGTGTTTTGTAGATTAAACAACTTTAGAGTCCGAATCAGCTTTTCCATATACATAGAAAAAGTTAGGAAATTTCCTAAGCTATGCGAGGATGTACTCTTTTAATCAATTCGGAGTCCTAGATCTAAAGTTATGATAGTTTGAAGTCTACTGTCCCGGGGGGGGGACAGATTCTCTGTTTTTCGTTTTCGGGAGTAGTTTGCGATATCGGGGTAGATGGGCAATGGCGTACTGTTTTGTGGGCACGTTGTGATTGTGTGGCATCTATGTGCAGGTGGTGTGACCCCGGGAGTGCCCTCCTCATCCCGCCAATCCGTCGCCCGCGGTTAAGGCAAGTGTATTGGGATGGGTAGCATGTGGTTTATTTGCTTGTCTTGACTAGATGCAATTGTTTCCATGTTATGCTATCTTGCCATGCTTAGTATTTGCCATGATATGATAAAAAGGGTATGTTAAGATGCTATGCAATAGTTTATGGTTAATGATTATAGCATATGTTGCATACATGGCATGAAACTTGGCCCGGTCGGTGAGAACGTCATAACCATTCTAGTAAGGTCGGTGAGAAAGTTATGACTAATCCGGAGCGCCATGGATGTAAGACCTACCTCGTGATTCCACCCACGCGGTGAGTGGAAGCGAGGAGTAGGCACCCTCCATCTACGGGATGGAAGGGGGACGTGGGTGCACGCCGACGGGTGTGCACTCGACAATACCGGTATTTGCGTCGAGGAGACATGTGCATTGCATGGCATTGCATTGCATACATGAGGATGATGATGAAATGATTTCAATGGGGTTGAGATATGAATATGATGTTGCATATGAAGTATGACTTAATCATGATGTTAAGTTTGTTATGTAGTGATGATAATATTGAATTGTTCTGTATGACCCATTGCAATATACTTGCTGAGTGATGAACTCACGCTTGTGTTTTATGTTGTTTTAGGTACCATGACACCGGCATGTGGGAAGGGGCAATAGCTATACATCTTCACTTAGTTCCAGTCACATTTACCAATTTGAGTCATGATCATAATAAGTGCCATGAACTTAGTGTGTGGAATAATTTTGTGAGCTTGTGATCCTTATTTGCTTAGCTATAGTTTATGGAGTGGTTGGACTCAGTTTTATTGGTTTACATTGATGCTTTATCCATTTATATTGCTGTTTTAGATGTCTCATGTTATGATATATCTTGCCATGTTATTGTTATTGCTTCAATTCATGTTAAAACAAAGGAGATGCTGCCAAAATTTTGGTTTTAGCATTTGTGTCTTTGCTGTAATTTATCTTTATTTATGGTATTTAGGTGATGTTTAGTCTTTGTTTGGTAGCATTCGGGCATACTAGATGCCGGGGTGTTACACCTACATCATGTTAATTGTCCAAGGTTCACTCCATCACAACATGTTATATTCTCCTCCATTTTAACCATGGTTTTCCAACGAGTAATATAAACAGTTACCACCACTACTTAGTCATCAATATCACAAATGGGCATAATCATAAAAGCAACTGTATTGTTTTTAGTTACTCTATCCATATATCTTAACAAATTGTCACTACACAACATACTCCAACTATTATAATAAATTTAATAAGTTAGACCAACACAATGTTCTTAAAACAACAGCAAAACCTATATTTTCCCAATTGACATCGGTACTAGCATTATAGGAACACTTATGCATACTTCCAAATATACTAATAGTTTGCAACAACATAAATAGCAACTCTAATCAACTTCCAAGTTAAGGTCACAGGCTAGCATGATTAAATTTCTCTACTAACACGTTAAATTAGAACATCTTTAAACAACCAGTAAGGTTTCTTTAACAATATCAGTAGTTTACATCATCTTAATGTTCTAACTATGCATCAGGGTTTAAAACTTTAAACATTATCGGGGGTCATAGGCACTTTTAAAGCAAAGCAACATATTCTGAGCCGGAACATTAACACATTTAACCATTTTCACTACAGAGCAAACTACAACACTAGTAGTGTATTTATCCTCAAGCTAAAGATACAATCACATTGAATCGATTCAACTCACAGATTAACTTAGCAATATGTCATTCCGTAAACCACATTATTACATACTACATAGCACGAACACAAAAACTTTCTAAACACCTTCATGGGTCACAAACTCTTGACAAACAGGATGCAACCCAACTTTAAAGATAACCACAGCTCAGGAACAAGAATGAACACCGTATAACAATTTCTCCTTTCCAGGCAAGGAAGAAAAACAACACTCCAACAGAAATGCGTGAGAGCTCAACTCTCAAATTTCCAGAAAAATAGAGAATTCGTCCAACAGGACCGCAGGCTTCCAACAACCATATCTTGAGTTCTAAAACTCCAAATCAGATAAACGAGTACATTTTCTCGAACCTTAGGAAATTTCCCGCCTTTGTCTAAGTATATGTGAAAACTGATTCGGCATCTAAAACGCTATAATCTAAAGTTGAACACAATCTGTCCCAATCACGTCATAGATTGGACAGCGCTCGGTAAAACGACCATAACTTTCAAACGGCTGAACTAAACTTAGTGTTTTCAGTGCCCAATTAAAGGTATTTCGATTACCTACAACTTTCGTAACAACCGCCCCACTCATGGGACTAAATCCTCCACAAAAAGCCCAAAGTTCAACTCCCCTAGGCCCAATCCTTCCGTGGAGGCCCAAACCCTCCAGGAACTGCCCAAAACATCTGATTTCACAAAAATACGACAAAAAAATCATACCGTAATGTCACATTCTCTCCCCCTTAACAGGATTCGACCCCGAATTCTAGACACGCCACTACGCAACAATCAAGACGAAAGGAGCTAAGGCTCGAAGTCTGACGGCTCTAACGAAAACTTCACATTCAAAAACTTGCAAGAACTTTACCCAACATCAAAACACAACGCGGACTCAAAATGAACCAAGCGATAGGATAAAATACTAACCATACCAAGATACGAAATCGGTCTCACGCTCCACATTCTAAATATTCCTTGGCACTAAAGTGTCCGATCCCTATAACTAATGCTACTTTCCAGTAGAACACGGTACCAACCTCTAACTCCATCTCTAGTTCCCTCTTCAGGTCCATCGCGCAAAAGTGATTTCCCATCTCGACCTCTCTACTAAATTTCATTGAACTCAAGATGACACAATCAAAGTGAGTCACATTTCTTTAACCACCACTCTTCTACCAAATCACCAATAGTATTTGATTGAATGACTGGGGTTCCCAACTTGAACTCCCAAGAACCAACAAAACACTGATTCCCATCTCTTCCAATTGACTGACCTTTAAACCGAAAGGACCATTACCAAGAAATGCCATCAAAAGACATAACTCATTAAGGAACAACTTCCTTTCCAAGTCACAAACCATGTTACATTTTTATTCCATCCTCTCCCAAGCATATCTCATACCCAGAGACATTTAGCTAAAATAGATGTTCACGACAGGACACTTTACATCAATTACCATGACCTTCTTTACACCCAATGACACTCTTAATAGATTTCGAACCAACATCACAAATCTCCCTCATAATCCCCCTTTTTTTCTTTTGTTTAAACCACAACCAAAGTTCTACACCTAGCCTAGGCTAGGACCACAGACCATTAACACACCACAACTGGTTCTTTTCCTAAGAGGGTCTCGCCCTCACAACCTTTCACTCAAACAACCAAGTCCAAGAGTATAAATCGTTGTTATTCCCAACAATATACCATGAACATTCATATTCTTGATCCTATCTAGAAATGCAAAAGAAGTACAATTCCTTTGAACCCAATTCATCCACATGCATCAATTTGAATCCAATGCGCTAACTTTCGCTTTGGAAAGAATTCAACAGCATCCAAAGAACATTCATTTTGTTTTCCTAAGCCAAAACGCAAAGGAAACTCAAATCTCTTACACCACAGGTAGAATACCATAATTATTCATTCTTTCTTTTCATACTAGAAAGCAATGGAAATCTTGATTCATGACATGAATGCAAACTTTTCAAGAGCACTCCGGATTAGTCATATATCCATATGTGACTTTCTCACCGACCTGGCTCATTGACTCTTTTATGGTTAAATATATAAACGTTGTCATGTTTCCTTTTCACCATTCATTCATCAAGTAACCACAATACCGAATAATCATTCACAAAGAGACTTCATTCTCTTTATCACATGATTAAAATACGAATAATATCGATGATTGCAAAAATTCATATAAATTATGATGACAGCATAGTTAACAGTAAACACCACATCGCATCACAACCCAACATCAATTGCATGATGAACTTGCAAAACATCGCATTTTAACCAAATTCAACATTTTGGAAGAGAACATCGATTCTCAAATCAAACATCTGTACCCACAACTGCCACAAATTCTCCCAAAGAGAAAGGGAAACTCATTCCCAAAAGAAAACACTTCACCAGCAAAATCATTTATGGAACACTCATAAGATCCACCTTTTGAAGCACTCGCAAACACCACCCACATTATCCAAATAAATCCAACTCTAGGCACAATAGAGTTACAAATTAAGTGCTTAACTCAAGGGTTTCCAACACAACCCACCATGTCCATTTGCTTCACTTAAATATTGTCTCCAAAGATAATTCAGTTGAACGCGAAAGAGCGCGTCCCACTCAAATTCTTTTGGGTGCAGATCCCTACTCATGACATAAGCTAAACAAATTGGCCAAAACCAAAGATTGGCATGGTTCAATAACATACATTATTCTGGAATCCATCAACTGATTACTACCAAATCTACTCTTTCATCCTCAGTTTCGACCATCAAAGCCAAGTCCGCAACTTGACCAAAAATGCAACTTAATCAGGGGAGTTCTATTGCCCACTAAGTAGAACGCCTTAACAAACGTCATGCACTCCCAGGAAATCATATAATCAATTGAATCCGCAAATCTCTCAAAGAAGGTTCCACACGAATCCCACCATTTTTAGTATTCCAATCTCTTAACCATTCAGGATCTTGTACTCACCAAAATCCTGGAAAGTCCAACACCCTTGAACAGAGCTTACAAAACCCGATCTTCTCTTAATTTCCTCTTCTTATTCACATAACCATAACTAGCTGTATAGTCACCAAACCATAATCCAGACCCATCTCATGACAATAACAAGGAGAACCACGTTCTCACTTCTTCAACCGAAATAATTTATCTATTAATTCAGCATAATACGAGCCATCTCCCACACCATTGTGTATTCCAGTCCTAAACATACCTTCTCCACACTTATTCGGTATAATCAACCGTTACTTTCCGTACATCCCTTAAATCACATATTCAATACCCCAGTTCGTTCCATCAATAAACTCTTCTAATCAGTCGATACGAACTCCAATAGTCATATTCCAACCACGGACCATAGACCAACATTTGTCAAGGACAAACTCAACCTTTCGTACATTCACTCCACATTCTCCCATTCTTTGAGTTCACATCAATTAAGTCATTTTTTGATTTACAATTTAATTGACCCCTAAGCAACAAAAGCCAACACTCATCATGTCTCTACACCATCATACTCCCGTGCTTTACACCCTCACCTTGCTATAATAATCCCTCGATCAAAAGATTCTAGACCTTCTTAATCGGGATCTATACTACAGTTCTCGAACTTCGAATTAATTCCAAGGCTCACCACACTCTGCATAAAACACCAATCAACTTTCACTTAGATCAAATATCAATTCCTTTAATCCTCCTCTATCAACACAAAAAAATTTAGGTTGTCTTCAAACAACCATTTACCTCACTCTAACCAAAATGGTAGTTTACATCATCTCGATGTTCTAACTACACAACACAGACATAAAATTTCTAAACACCCTTATGGGTCACCTACACTTGACAAACAGGATGCAACCCCAAACTTGAAAGATAACCAGAACTCTTGAACAAGAACGAACACCGATAATCAATTTCTCCTTTCCAGAAAAGAAAAAAAAAACAAACATAATTACGAGAGATCAACTCTCAAATTCCCAGACTCTGGTAGCAAAATGTAACACCCCAATTTTTTCTTTTCATTAATTTGAATGACATTTTGCACTTTTGTGAATTTTTGGAATTTTCTAGAATTTATTTGGAATTATTTGGAGCACCAGCACCGCCACTAGATATGCAGAATTTCGGAGCGTTTCTTGCTGCCCAGACTCAGTTGATGCATGCTATGATGCAACAAATGCAGCACGTCACTGCTCAGGCCACTGCTAATCAAGTTAATCAGGGACCACGCCAGAATACAAGGCTGTCAGAGTTCATGAGGACTCACCCACCCACTTTCTCTGGGAATGCCAATCCATTGGAGGCCGATGATTGGTTAAGATCAATTGAGAGGAAGCTACACATAGCTCAATGCATAGGGAATGAGAAGGTACTCTACGCTTCTCATCAGTTGGAAGGGACGATTGCCGAATGGTGGGAGAACTTACGTGCCACGCAGAGAACCCTCAAGATATCACTTGGGAAGAGTTCACGGTGCATTAAGCGATTATCACGTGCTGAAGGAATCATGGACCTTAAGAAGGAGGAGTTCAGAGCCTTTGAAGCAAGGTAATCAGCCGATGGCCGACTACGAACAAGTTCACCCAGCTAGCACGCTACGCACCTGAGGATGTAGCGACAGATAAATCCAGACAGTCTCGTTTTATGAAGGGACTTAACTCAGGATTGCAAGTAGGGTTGATCACCCACACCTTTCCAGATTTCCAAGAGTTGGTGAATAAGGCGCTTATTCTTGAGGACAAGCGCAAGGAACTGGATGAGAACAGGAAGCGCAGGATGCAACTGCAAGGATCACGCCAGGGAACGCCAGCGGCGCTTGAGAGTTGCACCAAACCAATTCTTGATTCCAACCACGAGAATGCAACAAGGACACCATCCCGGCACCAAGACACGCCAATCGAACTACCAAACCCCAGCCCCGCTAGAAACACTACTCGAGGCGATCGGCAAGGAGCAGTGAGGCTGTTACAAGCGCAACGAGCCAGGACACTTTGCCATGATTGTCCAAAGAAGACAGCGAGGCGACCCGATCCGCTTCAACCTAGGAACCACCCAGCTAGGGCGCCCGGCACAGGAGCCACACCCTGCACCGTGGTGAGAGGCCGAGTCAACCATGTCACCGCAGATGCACTGCGAGAATGCTACGGACGTCGTCTTGGGTAAGTTACTTGTTAACTTCGATACACCTGCTTGATTTTGTTTGACTACGGAGCTTCGCATTCGTTTGTTTCGCAAGGCTTTGCTACTAGAAATGATTTAAGGATTGCAAGACTTAAGTGCATGCTTTTAGTTCAAACCCTGGTTAGAACTCCGAGCGGAAGTAGGATGTTCCGGGTGAGAATACTAATAGATGGAATAGAATTCCTAGCAAACCTTATAATTTTGGAGACCCGGACCTTAGACGTCATATTGGGAATGGATTGGTTATCCAAGCACAAGGCTGTATTGGATTGTGGACGAAGGACTATCTCGATTGAGAGCCCGTGTGGGAAGAAAGTGGAATTTCAAGCCACCGCGGTTAGAGATGGACGATTGATGGTTAACGTACCAAGGCAATCAGCATAGAGGATGTTCGGTAGTGAATGAGTACACAGGCGTTTTCCGAGGATCTACGGTATGCCGCGACAGGGGACATAGAGTTTGTGATAGAGCTTGTACTGCACAAAGACCGATAGCAAAGAGACCCTATCGGATGTCTACCGAGGAGTTGGTAGAGATGAAGAAACAGTGGAAGAGTTAATGGATAAAGGATTTATCGAGACCAAGTTAAATGCGCCGTGGGGAGCACCGGTTTTGTTTGTCAAGAAGAAGGGCGGGAGTTTCAGGATGTGCATTGACTACCGTGCACTCAATGAAGTCACCGTGAAGAATAAGTATCCGCTACCAGGATTGATGATTTGTTTGATCGATTAAGAGGAGCGGAGTTTTCTCAAGATTGATGCGAGATCGGGATACCATCGATTGAAGATTCGATCGGAAGATATTAGAAGATCGCATTCTCGTCAAGATATGGACATTACGAGTTTCTGATTATGTCCTTTGATCGACGAATCGCCCGGCTTATTTCATGAATATGATGAATAAGGTGTTCATGGAATATCTGGACAAGTTTGTCGTCGTGTTCATAGACGATATCCTAATCTACTCCAAGGCAGGAGGATGAACATGCCGAACACTTAAGGCGAGTTTTGGAAAAGTGAGGAACGACAACTTTTCGCCAAGTTCAGCAAGTGTGATTTTTGGAAGGACAAGGTGGAGTTTCTTGGACATGTAATGACCGCATGAAGGAGTCGCCAGTAGATCCAAGCAAAGTAGAAGCGTGTTACATTGGGAACAACCAAAGACGGTGACCCAGATTCGGAGTTTCCTTGGAATGGCAGGATACTACCGCCGTTTCATCGAAGGCTTTCGACGATTGCGAAACCCCTTACGCCAATTCTTTGAAGAAGGAGAAGAAGTTTGCATGGGCGCTTGAGAATGTGAGAAAGGATTTCAGGAGTGAAGAAGCGATTGACATCGACCGGTGTTAGTTCTAGGATGTTGCTCAAAGCCGATATTTATTGTGACGCATCGCGCCAAGGACTTGGATGTGTCGATGTCACGAGAATGGAAAGGTCGCCGCTTATGCATCAAGGCGATTGAGGCCGCATGAGGAAAATTATCCGACACATGACCTAGAGTTAGGCTTGCAGTAGTGCATGCCTTGAAGATATGGCGTCACTATCTGATTGGGAACAGATGTGAAGTATATACGGATCATAAGAGCCTTAAGTACATATTCACCCAATCGGATCTGAATATGAGGCAAAGGAGATGGTTAGAGTTGATCAAGGACTATAATGTTGGAATCCATTACCATCCCGGGAAGGCCAACGTAGTAGCCGATGCTCTGAGTCGGAAAAGCCATACCGTGAGTACGTTGCTAGCCACAAGTCAGGATGAGCTATGTGAGGATTTTCAGAAAATGAAGATTGAGGTTGTACCTAGCGGATTCTTGGCCACATTAGAAGTAAAGCCTACCTTAGAGGATCAGATCCGAGAAGGACAGAAGGATGATGACAAGATCCGCAGGATTAAGTCCATCAAGGAGGAAGGCAAGGCAGAGGAATACAAAATGGATGAGCAAGGCACGTTATGGATGAAGGATCGGATTTGTGTGCCTGACAAGGAGGAGTTAAAGCGACTGATTTTGGAAGAAGCCCATGACTCCAAGTACTCGATTCATCCTGGAAGCGCCAAGATGTATCAGGATCTGAAGGAGAGATTCTGGTGGCCGAGTATGAAACGTGAAGTTGCCGAGCATGTTGCATTGTGCGACGTATGCCAGAGAGTCAAGGCAATGCATCAGAGACCAGCAGGATTGCTACAAATTGAAAATACTGAGTGGAAGTGGGAGGAAATCGGAATGGATTTCATTACCGGTTTGCCGAAGACTCAAGGAGGTTCACGACTCCATATGGGTTATAGTGGATCGCTTGACCAAAGTAGCCCATTTTATCCCGTGAAGACCACCTACTCGGAGATAAATTAGCGGAATTGTACATGATCGAGATTGTCTGTTTGCACGGAGTGCCAAAGAGGATTGTATCGGACAGAGGTACCCAATTTACCTCAAGGTTACGGAATAAGTTGCATGAAGCCATGGGAACCCGTTTAAACTTGATACGACTTATCATCCACAGACGGATGGACAGGCCAGAAAGAGTCAACAGGTCTGGAGGATATGTTGAGAGCTTGTGCATTGGCTTATGCTACCTCTTGGGATAAGAGTTTGCCGTATGCCGAGTTTAGTTACAACAATAGTTATCAGGCTAGCTTACAGATGTCACCTTTTGAGGCACTGTATGGTCGACCCTGTCGGACGCCATTGAATTGGAATGAGACCGGCGAGCGCCGTGTCTTTGGGCCTGATATTCTTCAAGAGGCTGAGGAACAGATCGCTATGATTAGGGAAAGGTTGAAGGTAGCCCAATCACGACAAAAGAGTTATGCTGACAATCGTCGCAGAGATTTGATTTTTGAACCAGAAGACTTTGTATACCTCAGAGTTACGCCTCTCAGGGGAGTTAAGAGGTTCCATGCCAAAGGGAAACTTGCACCCCGTTATGTTGGACCATTTAAGATTTTGAGCCGCAGAGGCGAAGTTGCTTATCAGCTGGAGTTGCCACAGTCGTTGGCAGGAGTACATGATGTATTCCATGTGTCCCAGTTAAAGAAGTGTCTCCGAGTTCCTAAGGAACAGACACCGTTAGAATCAATTGAGTTGCAAGAGGACTTGACTTATAAGGAGCATCCCGTGAGGATTCTAGACACAATGGATCGAGAAACTAGAAACAAGTCAACCCGTTTCTGTAGAGTTCAGTGGAGCAACCATGAAGAAAGTGAAGCGACTTGGGAGCGCGAAGAGGATTTGAAGAAAGAATTTCCAAACCTATTCCTTTAGTAAGCCCTGAATCTCGGGGACGAGATTCTATTAAGGGGGGGAGGTTTGTAACACCCCAAAATTTTACTTGTCCTAAATTCATGTGTGATTTGGCACTTTGGTGAATTTTTGGGATTTTCTGGAATTTATTTGGATTTATTTGGAATTTATTTGAATTTATTCCATTTTGAAATAATTAAAGAATTTAATTTTGCAAATAAATTTTGTTGGAAATATTTTATTTGAGTCCAAAATAATCCAAAGTATTTTCGAATTTTTCGAATTTTTGAGTCATTTGCTCTTTTTAATGAATTAAATGAATTACTGGGAATTATTTTAAATATTAAATCGCTGGAAAATCCAACTCGGGTCAAGTACTGTTCATCCGACCGGACCCGAGTCCGAGTCCGACTCGAGTCCGACCCGAACCAGCTGCGCTCCTTGACTTGACTCAACCGGCGTCAGAATCCTAACCCTAGACCCGGCCAGTTGGATCTAGATCCAGCGGAGTGCTGGCCGTCGCTCGGCGTGGGGACCGTCTGATTGGGACAGCGTGGGCGGCAGGGACCGTCCCCTACCCCGAGTCATACTCGGATAAGCGCCCGCCGCGCCGTAGCCGAACTTCGATTAGGGTTCGCGAATTTTCCGCACGCCGAGGTGGCATTTAAAGGAGGGACCCCACCGAGGACCACCGTTTGACATCGCACCTTTCGCCTAGCTTCGTCGCTCGAGCGCCGCCTCCGGCCGCCAATTGCTCGCCGGAGTAGCACGCGAGACGTCGCGAGTTTTGGTCCCTATCGCCGCAAACAAGCCGTTCCGGTTGCCTCCGAGCCCGGATTCGGGTGCGCAAGCTCAAGCCGCGTCGGGTGGGACGTCTCACCTCGCCTGGGCGGCCTCAGAACGTCGGTTGGAGTGTCGTCGTCCTCGTTTCCGGTACCGCAAACCCGCCGCACTGCCATTGCCGCTCCGAGCTCTGAGGGCCGTGGGATTTCCATCGAACGGTTGAGGTGAGTTCGCGTGATCCGCAACAGCAGTGACCTGGATCTATTTCTCACCGTTAGATTTAGATCGGGTGGCCTGGATTTAGCCACGTAGCCCTTACTATTTTGCACCTAGATCTATTCAGGACCGTAGGATTTCAATCGAGCGTCTTAGATCTTGCCACGTCGCTTAGGTCGCACCGTGCGGGCGTGAACGTAGGTCGCTGACCGGCTGGGCCCGCATGTCAGCGACCGGGTCAAACCGCACGCGACCCACTGACGGGTGGGACCCGCGTGTCAGCCGCACCGGTCCGGTGGACCAGATCCACCGTGGACCCGAACCGAGCCCATGGACCGGCTGACGTCAGCAGGCCAATCAGGAGCTGCCACGTGTCCATGCTGACGCAATAATTAATTTCCGAAAAAGAAAATGATTTATTAATTCGAATAATGATTTCAAATTTAGATTCAAACTTCAAACGCTTATAACTTTTGCGTTTCAACTCCGATTTGAGTGATTCAAATTTCTAAATTTGTATAAAATTAAGATCTACCTAAATATGAATTTTATTTAATTTTTGGACTAAAGTTTTTCTCTGTAAAATTATTTAATTGATTATTTAAACTTTAAATAATCATAACTTTTATGCTTTTAACTCCAAATTTGTGATTCCAGTTTCTAAAAATCCAGAAAATTATGTTCTCTCTGTTTATGGATTTTATTTGGAGTTTTGGGTTCTTTTGCATAGTGTTCATTTGTGTATTTGCTATTTGCACGCTTTTACGAGTAGACGTTGAAGTGCTTAGGAAGGATTCGAGGGAGAAGTGTTGACTCAGGATCCAACTCAAGACCAAGAGCAAGTACTTTTTGAAGGCAAGTTGTGCTTTGACCATATTGATCCCATTTGAAATCTATTTTGATTTAAACTATTGCATGCTAGTTCAATTAGAAAGATACTTTGTTTAAACATGGGGGTTAGATAAATACCAATTTGCTATATGACACCTTGATTACTTAAGTATGTGCCATGACCCTTTGTCACCCTAGTTGTGGTTTACTAGTTGGACATTATTAAATTGCCAACATGGGTTTAGATCGTTGTAGTATCTTTGCTTAGACCTCGCTACGTGCTCATAACATGATTTTGGATAATCAAATGCTAATATGGACTTAATGATATATTGAACCTGTTTTGGAAAAGTATCATGTGAAGTTGATGGCACGTGGTGCATGGTAATCAAGCGGGGTTTGATAATGATTTCGGCGGGGCATGTGGCAAGAGTAATCAGGTGGGCGGTGTGGCTTTGGGATGATGATTTGGTTTCGGGTAGTCTTGCCCTGGTCACTCTAAGGACTTAACCTTGCAAGCCTTTGAACTGGGTCATACTTGCAACCACATGGCTGGAATGGGGCGGCCCTAGTTGACTAAGTCGCTAAGGACTCACTTGTGGAGCCTCAGGGTGTCGATTACACCTTTTGTGTGATTATGCGGGGAGGCGTATCGTGGGCGTGGGCCGATACCCATCTAACGGTGTGTTGGTCCCATACTTCGCCTTGGCTAAGGAAGGGATGGTGTAGAAACCTGAACCGGAGAGGACCACCTGTGTTGTTTGAGGCTTAGAAAGGCTTTATTCTGGGAACTTCGCCTTTGTGGTGTTTGACTGTATCTTGTGGGTAAAGTGCATAACCTCTGCAGAGTGTAGAATCTATTTGAATAGCCGGAGTCCAGATCTTTGGACAATGCTCGGGAATTACAGTCAAGGGGTAGACTTTACGAAAATAACTTGGATTTGAAAAGTTGGGTTGGTTTAACAATGAAGATGATGGAAATGTGGTTTAGGATGGGAAAAATATTTGTTAAACTTCTTGAAAAGTTATTTATGCTTTACTTATTTCTCCGCTTTGAATCTACATTTATTACTTGTCAAAAGGCATTTCTGCAAATATACCTTGAGCTATTCCTTTGTACCAAGCCATGCATATAGTATATTAGCTTGCATTCTGTGCATGACTTCTTTGAGTACCAAGTACTCACCCTTGCCTCAACACAATACCAGTTGAAGAGGAGACTACGCCAGTTTCGGAGGAGGATTTCTAAGAAGACCCGTCTACTTAGGGATGCGAGCCCAGTCAGTTGCCTGTGGTATACTGGATGGCGCCACGAAGTTTATTTGATTTTCCGCTGCTGCTATTTCTCTTTTAATAAGTTTCGCCTTGCAAGGCATATATATATTTGTATCTTGGCCATAAGGTCAAGTAACCCTTTTATTAATAAAGTACTTTGATAGTATCGATTGGTATGATTGTGATATTTACCGATGTTAAGACTGTGTGCACTAGCGCGTTCCTGGACTAGTGCTGAATACACAGAGGGTCCGGATTTGCAAATTCGGGGTCCCGACACTGTTCAAGCGACCGAGCCCGAGTCAGACTCGAGTCCGACCCGAACCCAACCAAACCCTAATCGCTTGACCGTTGGATCATGATCCAACGGCCGAGATTGCGCCACGTGCGATCCGAGCCGAACCCGTCCGCGCCCGTGCGATCTGAGCCGTCGATCGCGGACACGTGGACGGTTGCGATGCAACCACATCACCTCTCCGTGTCGCCGTCGGACTCCGCCGCCGCAACCGAGTGGGCCTCGTTTCGCGCGAGTTTCATGGAAGCCGAGGCCCTTATTTAATGCGCCGCCGCCACCAACGTGAAGCCCTCTTCCGTGCGCACCCGTAGCCCCAAGTCTCCGAGCTCAAGCCGCCGCCGTTTGCCCGCAGGAGCTCGTCGGAGTTGGAACTGCGATCCGCCACGGTTCTTCGCCGAGTCCGTCGTCCTCCGCCGTGAACGTGCCAAGATCTGGAACCGCAAGGACGAGGCGCATCGGACCGCACCATCCACTTCGCCGGAGCACGCCCGCAACGCCGTCCCCCGTGTCGTCGTCTTCATCCCCGGTGACCTAGCCCTACCGCAACGCCATCACCGACCCCAAGCTCCACCCACCGTCTGGTCGAGATCGAACGGCCACGGTGAGTCCACGTCACCCCAAAACCCTAGAGAACCAGATTAGATCTAGACCGTTGGATCCGGATCCAACGATCCACGTTCGTCCACGTCACCGTGCGAAGTTCACGTTACGGTGATTAGATCCGTTTTCAACCGTTGGATCTAGATCCAATGGCTTAGATCGAGCCACGTAGCCGTAAACCGCACCGTGCTCGGGTGCGATAGCAGCCGTTATATCTAGATCGAACGGTCCAGGTTGACCGCGTCAATTCCAAACGCGTGAAGGTAGATCTGATCTGGACCATTGATTTTCAAATCAACGGCCCAGATCATGCCACGTGGCCGGGAGTCGAAGCGACGCGGTCCATGCGGGTCAGCTGCGGTCGTCATTGACGTCACGCGCGATGTCAGCGTGGGCCCGCATGTCAGCGGGACAACCAACCCCACCATGACGTCATCCGCTGACGTCACGGTGGGGCCCGCATGTCAGAGCCGCTCGGCCGAAGCGCGATGACGTCAGCGCTGACGTCATCCGAGGGGTCCCACATGTCAGTGAGACATGTACTCGTGGGCCGGGTCCACGGTGAATCGAACCCGAACCGTAGACCGAGTCCATGGACCGGCTGACGTCATGCTGACGCAATAATTCGATTTTTCAATAGAAAAATAATTCAGTGGAAATTCAAATCCATGCTGACGTCATTAATCGGATTTTCAATAGAAAAATAAATGAATTAATTTGGTTTATTGATTTATTTGAATTTTCAAACTTCAAACGCTTATAACTTTTGCGTTTCAACTCCGATTTGAACGATCCAACTTTCTAAGTTTTTATAAAATTGAGATATACTTAAATATGAATTTTAATTAATTTTTTAATTTGAATTTCTCTCTGTTTATATTTATTTAATAGATTCTTTAAACTTTAAACAATTATAACTTTTGCATTTTAACTCCGATTTGGGCGATTCCTATTTCTAAAAATTTGTAAAATTATACCCTTTCTGTTCATGGACTTTATTTGATCTTTTGAACAATGGGTATGTACTGTTTTATTTATTTATTGCTATTTGCACAAGTTACGAGTAGACGTTGAAGTACCCGAAGGCTTCGAAGGTGAAGTGTTGACCCAGGAGCTAGCTCAAGACCAAGATCAAGTACTTTTTGAAGGCAAGTTATGCTGTGACCATATTGATGCCATTTTTTTTGAAATTTAATTGATTTAAATTATTGCATGCTAATTTAATTAGAAAATGCTTTAAATAATTCTGGGAAATTAGATAAATGCCAAATTGCAGTATGACACCTTGATTAACTACTTATGTGCCATGAACCCTTATTACCCTAGATGTGGGTTATTTAGTTGGACATTCTTGAATTGCCAACATGGGTATTTAGACCGTTGTAGTATAATGCTTAGACCTGCCACGTCTACATGACATGATTTTGGACAATTACATGTTACCCTTGACTTAATGAGATATGGAACGTATTTATGGAGAGTGGCATGTGTTATTGATGATGATGTTAATGGCATGTGGTACATGGTAATCAACTGGGGGTTTGATAAATAGTTTCGACCGGGGCATGTGGCAAGATTTACTGGATGGTGCCACGAAATCTATTTCATTCCGCTGCAGTAATTTCTCTTTTAATAAGTCTTCGCCCTGCGAGGCGTATCTTTGTAACTTGACCATAAGGTCGAGCAACCAGTTTGGTTAATTAATTAAGGTACTATACTACTTCGTTGAGTATGATTGTGATATATACCGATGTTGAGACTGTGTGCACTAACATGATCCTGGACTAGTGATGAATACACAAAGGGTCCAGATTTGCAAATTTGGGTCCCGACACAAAAGCTCTTCCAATTAAACACCAAACTCCAAACTTCCACAAAAGAAGAGGGTTTTCAAAGATTATTTTCCAACCAAGTAAAACGACGAGATCAGATACCCCTTACTCGTACAAATACACAGAACCTCAGCCCTCTGTGACACTACGGAATGAGGGAATAAGTTAGTTTTTGATTTCGGCACTTTGGTGTGTCTCTTGTAGTTTGTTTTTGGGCCGTTTCCGGAGTTTGGGCCTTTCCGGGGGGGAATTGGGCCTTCCAGGGGAACTTGGGCCTTGGGGGACCATTGTGGGCCGGAGGTGGGGGAAGTTTTAGGCCCATGAGGAGGTAGAATTGGACAGCAACCCTGCTGCCCCTAACCCTCCATGCGCCCCACACCCTCCCACACAACCCTAGCCGCCGCCCCCTCCATCCCTTGCGCCTCCCCTTGCCTCCCCTAGCCACCACCTTCCTCCCCACCACCCCTAGCCGGCCCTAGGCGAGTTCCACCCCCACCCTGTGACACCACGGAGTATCGTAACCTGATTTAATGTGCATGATTTGGTCAAAAACAGTATGAGATGTGGAAATATGGTTAAAACCATAGGATTTGGAGGTTTATAACGTTTCCGGGCCGTTTCCGGGATTTTGGGCCTTCCCGGGGGATTTTGGGCCTTAAAGGGGGGGTTGTGGGCTTTGGTGGGATGGATTAGGACTCCTTGTAGGACTAGGATTCAGAATGGGGGCTGGTAAAAGGGCTCCCTCCCTGCCCCCTTGCGCCCCATAGCCCCATTGGTGCGCCCCCACCAATCCCCCTAGCCCTAGCCTCCTCCCCCCTAGCCGTGCGCCCCCTTGCCCTTGCCCTCTCCACCTCTCCACCTCCCCACCACCTCTCCTCCACCCCCTTGCTGCCCTAGGGTGGCCTCCCCACCCCTGCATCGTCGTGGATCCATCCAAGGAGCGAGGAGCGAGGAGCGAGGAGCAAGGAGAGAGGAGCGAGGAGCGAGGAGCGAGGAGCGAGGAGATCGATTGGAGATGAGATCGATTGGAGTTTTCGTTCGTTGGGCAAAGGTTTGATCATGGGGTTCCCTGGGGTTGATCTAGGTACTGTTCTTAGGGTGATTATCAAGTTCTTTAGATCAATTGGTGGTGCTGGATTGGAGTAATTTGGGTTAGATCAAGACGTTGCCACGTTTCTGTTTTGGGACAGCATGAGCAGTCGACCTAAGGTTCCTGTTTTCACCAATTTAGAGTTTGAATCTGACTGTACAGACTTTTAAGAAGTTGTAGATAATTTCATTATATTTCCGTTCATATAAAGAACGTTAAATTCCACCCAACCGTTTGAAAGTTATGACTGTTTTACCGAGCGTATTAAAATCTGTGACGCAATTGGAACAGATCTCGGTAATCTGTCGATTAAACAACTTTAGAGGCCGAATCAGTCTTTCATTATACCTAGAGAAAGTTGGGAAATTTCCTAAGCTACGCGAGGATGTACTCGTTTAATTGATTCGGAGTCCCAGAGCCCAAGTTATGCCTTTTGCAAGGCTGCTGTCCCGCCGGGACAGAACCTCTGTTTTTAGGTTTTGCGAGTCGTTGGCAATGTCGGGGTAGATGAGGGTATGCGTACTGTTCTGTGGTTATGATTGTGAGTGTGTGATACCTATGTGCAGGTGGTGCGACCCCGGGAGTGCCCTCTACTTCCCGCCAATCCGTTGCACGTGGTTGAGGCAAGTGTGTTGTGATGGATAGCGAGTTGTAGGTTGCATGTTGAGATTAGATGGAATTGTCTACATGATATATGTCCACTTGCCATGTTTTAATGATTGCTATGATATGATGAGCATGTTTAAGATGTTATGATGCCATGTGTTAATATATGAGTTTTATATGATGTTGGCATGCTTGCATACATGACATGTTACATGGCCTGGGCGGTGAGAAAGTCATTAACTAATCCGGGAAGGTCGGTGAGAAAGTTATGACTAAGCCGGAGAGCCAATAGAGTAAGTCCTACATCGTGATTTCATCTACCGTGGGTTGTGGAAGCGAGGAGTAGGCACCCTCCATCTTCGGGATGGAAGGGGGGAGAGGGTGCACACCGACGGGTGTGTACTCAACCATACCGGTATGAGTTTCCAAGGAGACATGAGCATTGCATTACATCGCATACATATTGATGATGACAATGTTAAGTGTTTACGAATAAGATGATTTACATGATGGGAGATGTTATTGCCATGTTGATGTTCTTGTTGTCCATTGCAATATGCTTGCTGAGTTTCGAACTCACGCTTGTGTTTTCTTGTTGTTTTAGGTACCATGAGATCGGCATGCGGGGAAGGGAAATAGTCACACGCCCACACGTAGCTTCACCATAATGATTCCACAAGTCATTCTATTAGTTTGATAATAAATTGCATGTGATGATCATTGCTTTAATGTTTAGCTTTACTATTTGAGAGTTTATTTGTTCATTTGACACTTGGAGACATTAAGTGCTTGATGTTAGACTTATTTTGCCGTTAAGTCTTTAATAATTGCTGTTTTAGATGTCTCTCATATTGCCTTACATTGCTATAATATTGTTGATTCTTCGTAGCATGTTAAAACAAAGGAGATGCTGCCGAAATCTCGGTTTTTAGCATATGTATCCTTGCTGGAATTTATGATAAATGGTGGTATTTAGATGTTGGTTAGCTTATGTTTGGTAGCATTCGGGCATATTAAATGCTGGGGTGTTACACACCCCTTGCTGCCACACCCTTCCACTCCCTTGTCCTCGCCGTTGGGGAGCTCCGCGATGAGAGGATCCGGCGGGATTGGCGCGTGGAAGGAGTTCGGGCGACCGGGAAGAGTTTCCGTTGGTTCGTCGTTCGTCGGGCTAAGGTATGGTGATGGGAGTTCCTTGGGGTGGATTAGGTGCTGTGCTAGTGGTGTTTTTGATGCTTTAGATCCATTTTTAGGTGCTGTTCCTAGATGATATTAGGGAAATTCCCTTGCTGTCCCACGTTCTGTCCTCGGGCAGATTTGCACCCTGACCTAGGGCTTAAGTTTTCACAATTTTAGAAGCATTTTCTGATCGGCCGGCTGTTATGAAAGTTGTAGATAATTGAATTATCTTTAATTGCACACCAAGAACATTAATTTCTGACCATCCGTTTGAAATTTATGGCTGTTTTGCCGAACGTTGTCAAAACTGTGACGTGATTGGGACAGATCGTGTTGATCTGTAGATTAGACAATTTTAGAGGTCGAATCAGACTTCGTGAATACTTAGAAAAAGCTAGGAAATTTCCTAAGCTTTGAGAAAATGTACTCGTTTACTTGATTTGGAGTCTTAGAACTCCAGTTATGCTAATTGGAAGCCCGCTGTCCTGACGGGACAGATTCTCTATTTTCGGGTTTTGGGAGTAGTTTGCGAAGTCGGTGTAGATGATCGTTCGTTTACTGTTTTGTGGGCAAGTTTTGAGCATGTTGTACCTTTGTGCAGGTGGTGTGACCCCGGGAGTGCCCTCAACCTCTCGCCACTCCGTCGCTCACGGTTGAAGGCAAGTGTATTGTAGTGGTTGTGGCTTAGGGAGCCGTAATGTTTGATAATGAGATAATTTACACATATTTTATGATATGATGCCATGATTGATTCTTGCATGTGACATAATGAAAATGGTTTGTTATAAGGCTATGCAATGGATAGATTGAGTTTTTATGCAAGTTATTCTTGTTTATGGCATATTTGCATTCATGGCATGAGGACTGGCCAGGACGGTGAGAAAGTCATAACAAGTCTGGTAAGGTCGGTGAGAAAGTTATGACTAATCCGGAGCGCCAATGAGAAAGACCTACCTCGTGATTCCATCCACAGTTGTGTATGGAAGCGATGAGTAGGCACCTTCCACGGGATGGAAGGAAAAGAGGGGGTGCACACCGACGGGTGTGCACTCGTCAATACCGGTATGTGCTAAACAAAGAGACATGGTGCATTGCATTGCATGAATGAGAATGTGAATGAGGAAGCATATGAGAATGTGAATGAGAAAGCATATGAGAATGTGAATGAGAAAGTATATGAGATAGTGAACAAAGAAGCCTTCAAAAATTATTTTCCATGATTGGTGATCGGTACGACGTATAAATGTGAATTGTTATTGTTTTGTTCCATTGCAATACACTTTGCTGAGTGATGAACTCACGCTTGTTGTTTAATGTTTTTTTAGATACATTGAATGCGGCTTATGGGAAAGGGAGCTAGACACACGCCTTCACATGGCATCACTCGAACAGACAATTCATACCATTCTATAGTTGTGATGGTTTACCTTACTAATCTAGACTAAGTATATGTCGTATTGTGGCTATGAGTAATTGTTCACCCCTATTGTTTCATGAGACGCTTAAGTTTAAATTCTTGGCTTGAACTGTTGTTGAATACCTGTTTTAGATGTCTTTCATCATGCTATATCTCGTGATATCTTTGTTGTTGCTCCGAACCATGGAGAACAAAGGAGATGCTGCCGAAATTTTCGGTTTTAGCATTTGCGCCCTTGTTGTAATTTATCTTTATTTTTAGTATTTAGATGCTGTTTAGTCTAGGTTTGGTGACATCCAGGGCATACTAGATGCCGGGGTGTTACACCCTCACAACCAGGTCTAGCACAATGCAACAATAACTCTTTTTAACCTCAGAGAAAGGCAAACACAAGAATAAATCGATAACTTTCTCTGTAAAGCAACCTACAAAATCGGGCGTCAAATCCGAAATGGCGACCAAAAGAGGCGCAACACTAGACTCTTCTTCTTTGTCTTCATCCAAAGAAGACAAAACCAAGAACCGTCGAAGGAACAATCAGCGCAAAACCAAGAAACGCCGAAGGAACAATCAGCGAAAATCCAATACCAAACACTTTTCCTTTGTCTCCAACCAACATAAACCAAAGAAACGAACCAGACTGATTGCAAGAACGGTAATAGAAATCCAAAAGAATCCACTACCAAACTCTTCTATTTGTCTCCAGTCAACTACCCGCTCTACGACAGAAAGGGTAAGCACTCTTCCCCCACAGGAGGTGAATAGTTCTTCGGTGATGGTTCTAACCGGCCACACCGTTAAACCACAACCTTCCTACAAACAAAAGAAGGTGACCGAACCCTTTTCGGCACCACAACCTTTCTTAATCACAATAATAAGAACAACTCAATCAATTCTTTCATAAGCATAGCAACATACATTACCAAATGTAGCATTCAACATCAAGGCTTATATACAACATTTAAGCATAAGGCAACGATACACATACCCTTTCCTACTATGCATCCACGTGTGTCAAATTTTAAATTAGTTATTCCACTTACACAAGTTTTAATGTTGCTATCCTCTGGCAAATTTTAAGTATAACCTAAGCCATGTTTCTAGGTTATCCCACATCACATATTAGTTGAACCTATGATATGACACTAAATACATGCTCCACGGACCTAATGCCCGCTCTGATACCAACTGTAACACCCCGGCACCTAGCATGCCCAGAATGTCACCAAACAGAGTAGAAACAACAACCAAATATCATAATTAAAGACAAATTACAGCAAGTACATAAATGTTTTAAACGAAATTTCAGCAGCATATTCTTTGTTTTTCCATGGTATTAACATCAACAATAATAGCATAACAAGATAGCATAATGGGAGACAACAATAACATGACAATCCATGGCTCCAACATCAATTCAATCAAAACACATAGATTTAATCATCACCTAAACCATTAAGAAGTAAACGATTATTCAAGGCAACCGACGAGGTAATTATTCCAAAGTCTAACTGGATAAGACAACCATCACAACTATGGAAGGAGCATGTCATTGTTTAAATGTGTGATGCTAAGTGATGACGTGAGTCTAGCTCCCTTTCCCCAAGCCGGATTCAAGGTACCTAAAAAAACATTAAACAACAAGCGTGAGTTCAACACTCAGCAAAGTGTATTGCAATGGAACAAAACAAAAACAATTCACATACATACGTCATACCGATCACCAACCATGGAAATAATCCATGAAGACTTTCTCATTCATATTCTCACATACTTTCTCATTCACATTCTCATTTATGCAATGCAATGCATCATGCCTCTTCGCTTAGCACATACCGGTATTGCCGAGTGCACACCCGTCGGTGTGCACCCTCATCCCCTTCCATCCCGTGGAGGGTGCCTACTCTTACTGAGTCGGTCCCGTACAACCGCGTGTATGGGACTACGAGGTAGGACTTTCGTGTTCACTACGTGTGAACACAGAGGCCCGCATCAGAATGGGTCGCCTCTTCCTTTATGCATGCACATACGACATAAACATGAATAACTTGCATATAAACTCGATTTAACAATTGCATAGCCATTTAACAAATTATACTCATCATGTCACAAGCAAGAATCAATCATGGCATCTTATCAAAACACATGGTTAAACTATTTCATGGCGAATCATCACAACCACTACAATAAACTTGCCTTCAACCACGCGAGACAGAGTGGTGAGATGTTGAGGGCACTCCCGGGGTCACAACACCTGCACATAGTTATAATACATTCAATAACATGCCCACAAAACAACACAATAATTATCGGCTACATCGACTTCGCAACCCACTCCTAAAACCCAAAAATAGAGAATCTGTCCAACGGGACAGCAGGCTTCCAACAAGCATATCTTGATTTCTAAAACTCCAAATCAGGTAAACGAGTACATTTTCTCGAACCTTAGGAAATTTCCCACCTTTTTCTAAGTATACGTGAAAACTGATTCGGCCTCTAAAATCCTCTAATCTACAGTTGAACACAATCTATCCCAATCACGTCATAGATTGGATAGCGCTCGGTAAAATGACCATAACTTTAAAACGGCTGAACTAAACTTCATTTTTAGTGTCCAATCAAAGGTATTTCGATTACCTACAGCTTTTGTAACAGCCGCCCCCCAAAAAACACCTCTAAAATTCTCAAAACTTAAGCCCTAAGTCAGGTACCCAATCTGCCCGAGGTGGCAGCGTGGGACAGATTTGCGTTCTCCCTAAATACATCTCACCACAGCACCTAAACATGGGTTTTAGGCATAGATTCCCCCATCTAAATAGCACCAAATCACTACCAAGAAAACTTAGATGCTTCCCTCCTCTTGAAGAAACGAAAGAACGACGAAATCTCCTCTTCCCGCCTACGATCTCCCTCCCAACGCCGAAACCGTCGGATCTTCTTGGTTGCAAAGCTTCCCAACGGGGGGATCAAAAGAGGAGAGGGTGTAGCAGCAGTGGAGGGGGAGGAGACCTAGCTAGGGCCGGCTAGGAGTGGAGGGGGCGCACGGGTGAAGGGAGGTGGGGGCGGCTAGGGTTTGGGAGGAAGAGCGCCTGTAGCTAGGTTATGCAGGAATTCCCCCCTCATGGGCCTAAATCCTCTACTAAAAGCCCAGAGTTCAACTCCCCTAGGCCCAAATCCTCCCGGAACGGCCCAAAACCTCCGATTTCACAAAAATACGACAAAAAAAATCATACCGTAATGTCACAGGAATTTGCTTGGATTAGATCTAGCTCGCATTGAAGGTGTGTATCTAGCTCAAATTTAGGTTTTGGTTCCATCAATCGATGAAAATTTTTGAATATAGACTTTGATCTTCCAATTCTTTCATTGTAGGTGTGGATCTAGCTCAAATTTATGTTTTAGTTCCATCGGTTAGTATTTTGAATGTAGACTGGATCAAATAATCATTATAAATGACTAATAACCTTTTTTATTTTTTGAAAATTATTTTAGTGTGGAATATGTATGATTTATTATTTCTATTAAGCAAAGAAGAAATAATTGAATTTTATAACAAGATGAAATTTTATCATGGAAATTGAAAAATCATTGAGGAATTTTAAGACATTAGATATATAAAGAATAGTCCTTTTAAAAATATGTAATGAAGTATTGAAATTTTAAAAATATTAACTTTTTAATGAAATTTCACCTAAAATTAAATTTATCCACCTAAAATTATTAAATAAACTTAATATTGGTTTAATATGAATTTTGGGAAATGTTCAAAATCCATTATTGTAAAATAAGCTAACAGCAGCCTTGATGTAACATAATGTAGATGGACCGGCGATGGATGTACATAGACCGACACTCCCCGGAGTTCTTGCAGGGTTTGCAATTTTTTCTTCGTACGACCGATGCATACACGAAGTCAGGCTACATATGTTGTCCATGAAAAGATTGCAAGAATGAAAAGGAGTGGCCAAAATCCAGCCACCTTCACTTCCATTTGCTCTGAAGAGGTTTCATGCCAAACTATACATGTTGGACCAAGCACGGTGAAGAAGAAACTATACAGGAAGATGGTGAAGAAGAAGAACAGGGGGACAACAATATCCTAAATGCTGGACAACACGGTTCTTTCGAAGATACATTGGGGGAGTTTGGCGATGATGACCTAGTGTCGGGACCCCGAATTTGCAAATCCGGACCCTCTGCGTATTCAGCACTAGTCCAAGAACGCGCTAGTGCACACAGTCTTAACATTGGTAAATATCACAATCATACCATTCGATACTAATAAAGTACTTTTATTTAAATAACCAAACTGGTTACTCGACCTTATGGTCAAGTCACAAATGTACGCCTCGCAGTAAAACTTATTAAGAGAGAAATAGTAGCGGCGGAAAATCAAATAACCGTGGCGCCATCCAAGATACCACAGGCAACCGACCGGGCTCGCTCCTAAGTAGACGGTTCCTCGTGGAGCTCCTCCTCTAAAGCCGGTGTAGTCTCCTCTTCAACTCGGTGTTGTATTGTGGCAAGGGTGAGTACTTGGTACTCGGCAAGTCATGCACAGAATGCGAGCTAATATACTATATGCATGGCTTGGTACAAAGGAATAGCTCAAGGTATTTTGGCGAAACAAAGATTTAACAAGTATCATAAGTAGATTCGAAAGCAGTAGAAACAAGTAAAGCATAAATAACTTTTCAAGGAGTTTAATAAACATCTTTCCCATCCTAATTCACATTTCCATCAACATCATTATTAATCCAACCCAACCTTTCAGATCCAAGTTATTTTTGAGAAAATCTAACCCTTGACTGTAATTCCCGAGCGATGTCCAATACCGCGGACACGGCTATTCGAATAGATTCTACACTCTGCAGAGGTTATGCACTTTACCCACAAGATACAGTCAAACACCACAAAGGCGAGTTCCCGTAACAAAGTCTTTCGGAAACTTCTAACAATACAAGTAAGCCTCCCCGGTTATTGCACACTAACCCTTCCCTTAGCTAAGGCGAAGTTTAGGCCAATCAACCGTTAGATGGGTACTGGCCTCGGCCAGACGCTCCCGTACAACTTACACAAAGGGTGTAGTTGACCTCCTGAGGTCCCACAGGTACGTTATTGGCAACTTAATCAACTAGGTCCGTCCCATTACAGACATGTGGTTGCACGTTAGACCCAGTTCAAAGGCTTGCAAGGTGAAGTCCTTAGGGTGACCAGGGCAAGACTACCCGAAGAACCAAATCAACATCCCCAATGCCACAACTGGCCCACCTGATTACTCTTGCCACATGCCCCGGTCGAAAAACTATTTATCAAACCCCAGTTGATTACCATGCACCACGTGCCATCAACATCACATGATACCTTTCCAAAACAGGTTCAATATACCATTATGTCAATATTAACATTTGATTGTCCAAAATCATTTCATGAGCACGTAGCAGGTCTAAGCAGTATACTACAACGGTCTAAAACCCATGTTGGCGATTTAATAATGTCCAACTAGTAATCCACAACTAGGGTGACAAGGGTCATGGCACATATTTAAATAATCAAGGTGTCATACAGCAAATTGGTATTTATCTAATCCCCCATATTTAATAAAGTATTTTCTAATTGAACTTAGCATGCAATAGGTTAAATCAAAATAAGTTTCAAAATAGGATCAACATGTTCAAAGCACAACTTGCCTTCAAAAAGTACTTGTTCTTGGTCTTGAGTTGGATCCTGAGTCAATACTTCTCCTTCGAATCCTTCCGGCACTTCAACGTCTACTCGTAAAGCGTGCAAATAGCAATACACGAATAAACAATAGGCAAAAAGTGTCCAAACATCCAAGTAAAATCCATAAACAGAGAGAACATAATTTTATGAATTTTTAGAAACTGGAATCGTCAAATTTGGAGTTAAAATGCAAAAGTTATGATTATTTAAAGTTTAAATAATCAATTAAATAATTTTACAGAGAAAAACTTTAGTCCAAAAATTAAATAAAATTCATATTTAGGTGGATCTCAATTTTATACAAATTTAGAAATTTGAATCACTCAAATCGGAGTTGAAATGCAAAAGTTATAAGCGTTTGAAGTTTGAAACAAAATCTGAAATCATTATTTCGAATTAATAAATCATTTTCTTTTTTCGGAAATTAATTATTGCGTCAGTGAGGACACGTGTCATCCTGTGATTGGTCGGCTGACATCATCACCGAACGGATCCCGTGATGACGTCATGCTGACGTCAGCATGACACGTGGCACCACTCAGGTGTTGCCACGTGTCCGGTCCATGGACTGGGTCCACGGGCGGCACGGGTCCACGGTGGATCCGGTCCATAGTGCACGGTCACTGACATGCGGGCCCCGTATGTCAGCGGCTCACGTCTTGGCGCCGCAGTCTTGATTGGTGAGCCACGTGGCACAATCTCGGCCCTAGGATCAAGATCTAACGGCTGCTAAAGGATCCAATCTATATCACGTGATCTAACCTGGACCGCACGATCTAGATCCAACGGGTGATACGAGATCTGGGGTTGGAACAGTAAAGGGCTACGTGGCCTCACTCGCGTCGCGGCGATCGGGATCGGACGGCCGACGGAGCTTCAGCGGGATCGCGCGGCGCCGGGTCGACGGATCTGGCCGGACTTGAGGACGGCGACACACGGACGGCGCCTCGGGCAGATCCGGCGGCGCGTGGTCCAATCCGATGCGCCTTGACCTGGGGTCTCGAATCCGGCTCGACGCGGCGGAGGGTCTTGTCGGCGCGGAAAAGGCAATAGTCGCGCTGAAGGAGTGATCCAACTACGGCGAGCGCGACATGGACGGGCGCTGGCCTGAGACTTGAGGGAAAAGGTGCGCACACAAACGGGCGGGTCCTCGCGATGATCCACGCTTAAATGGCTCTCAGATGCGCAAGACAAAACGGAAACCTAATTCCGACGCTGGCATACGCTGGCGGCGCTCTCCTACGGATTCGGACGAAGACGATGACGGAGGGGTCGTGACACGCAGCACGATCAACGGCCACGATCGCTACGGGCAGAATCCGGGTTCGAAGCCTGACGCGCTCGAACCTGGCAGACTTGAAATCCTCGCTGATCTTGATCCAACGGCCCACAACCCTGCTAGTGGTTTGGACGCGGTTCGATCAAGTCACGTGGCTCGGTCGACTCGAGTCCGATTGGTTCCTGACTTACTGATGAATAGTACTTGACCCAACTCGAATTTCATGATTTAATAATTAAAATAATTCACCCTGCATCTATTTAATTCATTAAAAATAGCAAAAGACTTTAAAAATTCCGTAAAAATTCGAAAATATTTTGGATCATTTGGACTCAAATAAAATATTTCCAACAAAATTTTATTTGCAAAGTTTAATTCTTTAATTATTTCAAAATGGAATAAATTCAAATAAATTCCAAATAAATCCAAATAAATTCCGTAAAATTCCAAAATTCACCAAAGTGCCAAATCACACATGAATTTAAGAAAAGCAAAATTTTGGGGTGTTACAAACCTCCTTCTTAATAGAATCTCGGCCCCGAGATTCAGTGGCTTACTAAAGGAATTGGTTTGGAACTCTTTCCTCAAATCCTCTTCGCTCCCAAGTTGCTTCACTCTCGGTGGTTGCTCCACTGCCCATGTACAGAACGGGTTGACTTATTTCCTCGGTCTCTCGATCCATAGTGTCCAAAATCTTACGGATGCTCCTTGTAAGTCAAATCTTCTTGCAACTCAATTGACTCTAGCTGTCTGTTCTCGTATCAAGACACTTTCTTCAACTGGGACACATGGAATACGCTATGCACTCCTCGCTAACGACTACGGCAACTCCAAATGATAAGCAACTTCGCCTTGACTCAAAATCTTAAATGGTCCAACATAACTGGTGCAAGTTTCCTTTGGCATGGAACCTCTTAACTCCCGAGAGGCGAACTCGAGGTATACAAAGTCTTCTCGTTCAAAACTCAAGTCTCATGACGTTGTCAAGATAACTCTTCTGTCGTGATTGGGCTATCTTCAACCTTTCCTCATCACGCAATCCGCTTCTTCACCTTCTTGAAGAATATCAGCTCAAGACACGGCGCCGGCCTCATTCCAATTCAATGGCGTCCGACAGTGGTCACCATACAAAGGCTCAAAAGGTGACATCTCAGAAACTAGCTTGGTAACTATTGTTGTAACTCGAACTCAGATACCAAGCAAACTCTTATCCCAAGAGGTAGCATAAGCCAATGCACAAGTTTCTAACATATCCTCCGTAATCTGATTGACTCTTTCTTGGCCTGGTCTATCCGTCGCGGGATGATAAGTCAGATCGGGTTCAAACGGTTCCCATGGCTTCATGCAACTTATTCCGCATCTTGAGGTAAATTGGGTACTCTCGTCTCGACATATCCTCTTTGCACTTCCGCAAACAGCATCGATCCTCATCATGTACAACTCGCTAACTTATCTCCGAGTAAGTGGTCTTCACGGGATAAACGGGCTACTTTGGTCAAGCGATCCACTATAACCCATATGGAGTCATAACCTCCTTGAGTCTTAGGCAAACCGGCAATGAAATCCATTCCGATTTCCTCCCACTTCCACTCGTATTTTCAGCGTGATGTAGCAATCCTCGCTGTCTCTCGATGCATTGCCTTGACTCTGGGCATACGCCGCGACAATGCAACATGCTCGCAACTTCACGCTTCATGCTCGGCCACCGTAATCTTTCCTTCAAATCCTGATACATTTTGGCGCTTCCAGTGATGAATTGAGTACTTGGAGTCATGGGCTTCTTCCAAAATCGCTTGCCTTAGCCTTTTTATTCAAGCACACAAATGCGATCCTTCATCCATAACGCGCCTTGATCATCCAACTCCAAGTCCTCTGCTTTGCCTTCCTCCTTGATGGACTTAATCTCGCTGATCTTGTCATCATCCTTCGCCCTTCTGACCGGGTCCTCTAGAGTAGGCTTTACTTCCAATGCGCCAAGAATCCGCTAGGTACCACCTCAATCTTCATTCTCAAATTCCTCGGCATAGCTCATCCTCGACTTGTGGCTAGCAACATGCTCACAAAAGATGGCTTTTCCGACTCAGAGCACGGCTACTACGCTGGCCTTCCGGATGGTAATGGATTCCAACATTATAGTCCTTGATCAACTCTAACCATCTCCTCGCCTCATGTTCGATCCGATCAAGTGAATATGTACTTAAGGCTCTTATGATCCGTGATACACTTCACATCTGCTCTTCGACAGATAGTGACGCCATATCTTCAAGGCATGCACTACGGCAATAACTCTAGGTCATGCGCTTGATAATTTTCCTCATGCGGCCTCAATCGCCTTTGATGCATAAGTTTAATTTACCTTTCCATTCTCGTGACAAGACACATCCAAGTCCTCGCGCGAAGGCCACAATAAATATCAAAGCTTTGAGCAACATCCTGTAGAACTAACACCGGCATGCCGATGTCAATCGCTTCTTCAGCCCCAAATCCTTTCACATTCTCGTGTCCATGCAAACTTCTTCTCCTTTTTTCAGCAATTGCGTAAGAGGTTTCAATTGTCGGTTTAAAATCCTTCAATGAAACGGCCGTAGTATCCCGCCATTCCAAGGAAACTCCTGGACTGGTCACGCCTTCTACGCTCTCCCAATGTAACACGCCTTCTACTTTGCTTGGATCTACGGCGACTCCTTCAAGGTCCATTACATGTCCAAGAAACTCCACCTTGTCCTTCCAAAATCACACTTACTAAACTTGGCGTAAGAGTTGTCGCTCCCTCACTTTTTCCAAAACTCGCCTTCAAGTGTTCTGCATGTTCATCCTCTGCCTTGGAGTAGATTAGATATCATCTATGAACATGACAACAAACTTGTCCAAATATTCCATGAACACCTTATTCATCATATTCATGAAATATGTTGGCGATTCGTCACCCAAAAGACATAATCGAAACTCGTGAATGTCCATATCTTGACGAGAATGCGCCTTTCTGGATATCTTCCGATCGGATCTTCAACTCGATGGTATCCCGATCTCGTGATCAATCTTGGAGAAAACTCCGGCCCTCTCATCCGATCGAACAAATCATCAATCTCGGTAGCGGATACTTATTCTTCACTTGACTTCATTGAGTGCACTAGTCGATGCACATCCCCGAAACTCCCGCCCTTCTTCTTGACAAACAAAACTGGTGCTCCCCACGATAATTTAACTCGGTCTGATAAATCCTTTCTCCATTAACTCTTCCAAATTGCTTTTCTTCATCTCTACCAACTCCTGGTGGACATCCGATAGGGTCTCTTTGTTATCGGTAATGTACTGTGTACAAGCTCTATCACAAACTCTATGTCCCCTGCCTGGCGGCATACCAGGTAGATCTTCTGAAAACATCCGGGTACTCATTCACTACTGAGACATCCTCTATGCCGATTGCCTTGGTGTCGTTAACCATCAACTGCCATCTCTAACCGCAAAGGGGCTTGCAATTCCACTTTCTTTCCACACTGTTTCAATCGAGATAGTCCTTCGCTCCACAATCCAATACTACTTGTGCTTGGATAACCAATCCATTCCTGCACATACGCTAAGGTCTCGGTCTCCAAAATTATAAGGTTCGCTAGGAACTCTATTCCATCTATTAGTATTCTCACCCCAACATCCTACTTTCGCTCGAATTCTAACCGTGGGTTTGAACTAAAAGCATGCATCTAAGTCTTGTAATCCTCAAATCGCTTTCTAGCAGCAAAGCTTTTGTGAAACAAATGAATGCTAAGCTCCAGTCAAACAAAATCAAGCAGGTGTAATCTGAGTTAACAAGTAACTTACCCAAGACGACGTCCGTAGCATTCTAGCAGACATGGTGACATGGTTGACTCCGGCCTCTCACCACGCCTGGGGTGTGGCTCCCCGTGTCGGGCGCCCTAGCTGGGGTGGTTCCTCAAGTTTGGGTTTAATCGGGGTCACTCGCCGGTTTTCTTTGGACAGCTGGCAAAGTGTCCTCGCTCGTTGCGCTTGTAGCAATGCCTCACTGTTTCTGTCGACTACTTGAGCAGCCGCTTAGCGGGGCTGGGTCCGGGTAGTTCTCGATTGATGTGTCTTGGTGCTGGTGACTGTCCTTGTTGCATTTTGTGGCTGGAATCAAGAATTGATTTGGTGCAACTCAGGGCCGTATGCTCGGGCGTGATCCTCGCCGTTGCATTCTCGCGCTCGTTTCATCCGGGGCCTTCCTTGCGCTTGTCCTCAAGAATAAGCGCCTTATTCACCAACTCTGAAAAATATGGGAAGGTGTGGGTGATCACCCTACTTGTAGTCCCCGAAGTTAAGTCCCTTCATGAAGCGAGACTGTTCTGGCTTTATCTGTCGCTACATCCTCAAAGTGAAGCGTTAGTCAGGTGAACTTGTTCGTAGTCGGCCAACTGGCCGATTACCTTGCTTCAAAGGCTCAACTCCCTCCTTCTTAAGGTCCATGATTCCTTCAGCACGTGATAATCGACGGAATGCAGTGAACTCTTCCCAAGTGATATCTTGAGGGTTCTCTTTGCGGGGCACAAGGTTCTCCCACCATTCAAGCCGTTTTTCCAACCGATGAGAAGCTTAGAGTACCTTCTCATTTCCTATGCATTGAGCTATGTGTAGCTTCCTCTCGATTGACCTTAACCAATCATCGGCCTCCAATGGATTGGCATTCCTGCAGTAAGTGGGTGGGTGAGTCCTCATGAACTCGACAGCCTTGTATTTTGGCGTTGTCCCCGACAACTTGATTAGCAAAGTGGCCGAAAGCAAAGGACGTTGCATTTGTTGCATCATAGCATGCATCAATCGAGTCCGGGCAATGAAAAGCTCCGAAATTCTGCATATCCAAGAAGGTGGCCGGTGCTCCATCATTGGGATTTTCTACCGGGAGAACCACTTCCATTGCTTCCAAAGTTTCCGCTGGTGTTCACCATCTCGCTGATTTGCTCTAAGTTTTAGAGATGAGGGGGAAACAAGAATAGACAAGTAATATGGAGCTTATGCGGGGCTTAAAGGTGTAACTTTAAGGTCCAACTTTATTATTGATATTAATAACTTGGTATGGTTATTACAATGCCTAAGGGCCTTGCAACACATAACGCACACTCAAAGAAACAATGAAAATCCAAATCGAACTAACACCGAGTCTAACGCCTAAAGGGTGACTTCTTATTCTATGACGCGACGGCTAAGGAGTCTCACTATAGAACCTACGCCACTCATCGAGAAACCTCCACGGCCTGGGTACGGATGCTGCGGCATAGGCGCGAAACGATTGCCATGTCCAAAGAATCGTCATCTCGTGGTAGTCGAAGAAGCGTTGTCCTCATCGAGATCCGACTCCGGACCGCTCGTAGCTCGAAAGTAATCGCTCGTTCCGTCCGCATAAAGCCATCTCCAATTCGTCAATCCTTCGCGAGAAGGTGTGACACATACTCTTGAGCTTCCCGCCATCTGTTCTTCTCTGTTGTGATCTCCTTGCGGGCCTTACGTAGCTCCTTGCTTGTATCATCAGTACATTCTCTGGCGACAACAAGTCGTGCCAACTGTGTAACCATAGCATCCTCATCCTGAATCGCCTTCGGGTCAAGAAGGTTATCGCTGCGCGGGTGATAACGGAACACCGTGCTTTCCAACTCTCTGGCGTAGATACGGGTAATGTGCCGCATTGCTCGTCGTGATACTTCTTGGATACCCATCTGCATTGTAGACCTCCTGGCAGTCAAGGTGTATCGAGGCGGTTGCACAGGCCCTTCTTCCTAGCAGGTACCTCAATCTTCACGTCACAAGCCTTGATCAATCCTGCTTGTCTGATCACTTCCACTTGGTATTGGGGCTTCTCAAAATCTCCGAGAGTTTGTAGCATATGCCAAAGTTCTGCGGCGTGACCAACCTCCAGATCAACATAGTTGAACTCTCCCTCCATCTGTCACAAGAGTGCTCACGTAAGAACTCGAAATTTTAAATTGTGACTAGGTAAGGAAAAATTCAACAAGAGACAAGAAAAGAGAGAAGGGATAAGTCGAGATGTCATTTCTTGTCTTGACAAATTTTTAGCTTTAGAAAATAGGTTTTATTCTCTCTACGACCTTTCTAGCTAGGGTTGAGCCTACGGTCAACCTGGCTCTGATACCACCTCTGTCGGGACCCCGAATTTGCAAATCCGGACCCTCTGTGTATTCAGCACTAGTCCAGGAACGCGCTAGTGCACACAGTCTTAACATTGGTAAATATCACAATCATACCATTCGATACTAATAAAGTACTTTTATTTAAATAACCAAACTGGTTACTCGACCTTATGGTCAAGTCACAAATGTACGCCAAGTAGGCGAAACTTATTAAGAGAGAAATAGTAGCGGCGGAAAATCAAATAACCGTGGCGCCATTCAAGATACCACAGCAACCAGCCTGGGCTCGCTCCCTAAGTAGACGGTTCCTCGTGGAGCTCCTCCTCCAAAGCTGGTGTAGTCTCCTCTTCAACTGGTGTTGTATTGTGGCAAGGGTGAGTACTTGGTACTCAGCAAGTCATGCACAGAATGCAGGCTAATATACTATATGCATGGCTTGGTACAAAGGAAAAGCTCAAGGTATTTTGGCAGAAAACAGCATTTAACAAGTATCATAAGTAGATTCGAAAGCAGTAGAAACAAGTAAAGCATAAATAACTTTTCAAGGAGTTTAATAAACATCTTTCCCATCCTAATTCACATTTCCATCAACATCATTATTAATCCAACCCAACCATTCAGATCCAAGTTATTTTTGAGAAAATCTAACCCTTGACTGTAATTCCCGAGCGATGTCCAATACCGCGGACACGGCTATTCGAATAGATTCTACACTCTGCAGAGGTTATGCACTTTACCCACAAGATACAGTCAAACACCACAAAGGCGAGTTCCCGTAACAAAGTCTTTCAGAAACTTCTAACAATACAAGTGAGCCTCCCCGGTTATTGCACACTAACCCTTCCCTTAGCTAAGGCGAAGTTTAGGCCAATCAACCGTTAGATGGGTACCTGGCCTCAGCCCCGGTACGCTCCCCCGTACAACTTACACAAAGGGTGTAGTTGACCTCCTGAGGTCCCACAAGTACGTTATTGGCAACTTAATCAACTAGGTCCGTCCCATTACAGACATGTGGTTGCACGTTAGACCCAGTTCAAAGGCTTGCAAGGTGAAGTCCTTAGGGTGACCAGGGCAAGACTACCCGAAGAACCAAATCAACATCCCCAATGCCACAAGCGGCCCACTGATTACTCTTGCCACATGCCCCGGTCGAAAAACTATTTATCAAACCCCAGTTGATTACCATGCACCACGTGCCATCAACATCACATGATACCTTTCCAAAACAGGTTCAATATACCATTAAGTCAATATTAACATTTGATTGTCCAAAATCATGTCATGAGCACGTAGTGTGTCTAAGCGTTATACTACAACGGTCTAAAACCCATGTTGGCGATTTAATAATGTCCAACTAGTAATCCACAACTAGGGTGACAAGGGTCATGGCACATATTTAAATAATCAAGGTGTCATACTGACAAATTGGTATTTATCTAATCCCCCATATTTAATAAAGTATTTTCTAATTGAACTTAGCATGCAATAGGTTAAATCAAAATAAGTTTCAAAATAGGATCAACATGGTCAAAGCACAACTTGCCTTCAAAAAGTACTTGTTCTTGGTCTTGAGTTGGATCCTGAGTCAATACTTCTCCTTCGAATCCTTCCGGCACTTCAACGTCTACTCGTAAAGCGTGCAAATAGCAATACACGAATAAACAATAAGCAAAAAGTGTCCAAACATCCAAGTAAAATCCATAAACAGAGAGAACATAATTTTATGAATTTTTAGAAACTGGAATCGTCAAATTTGGAGTTAAAATGCAAAAGTTATGATTATTTAAAGTTTAAATAATCAATTAAATAATTTTACAGAGAAAAACTTTAGTCCAAAAATTAAATAAAATTCATATTTAGGTGGATCTCAATTTTATACAAATTTAGAAATTTGAATCACTCAAATCGGAGTTGAAATGCAAAAGTTATAAGCGTTTGAAGTTTGAAACAAAATCTGAAATCATTATTTCGAATTAATAAATCATTTTCTTTTGGAAATTAATTATTGCGTCGGTGAGGACACGTGTCATCCTGTGATTGGTCGGTGACATCATCACCGAACGGATCCGTGATGACGTCATGCCGACGTCGGCATGACACGCGTGGCACCACTCGAGTCTTTGCCACGCGTGTCCGATCCATGGATCGGGTCCACGGGCGACGCAGGTCCACGGTGGATCCGGTCCATAGAGCACGGTCAGCGACATGCGGGCCCGTATGTCACGGCTCACGTCTTGGCGCGCGGTCTTGATTCAAGCCCGAGCCACGTGGCACAATCTCGGCCCTAGGATCAAGATCTAACTACCGCTAAAGGATCCAATCTATATCACGTGATCTAACCTCGGCCGCGATCTAGATCCAACGGGTGATACGAGATCTGGGGTTGGAACAAGAAAGGGCTACGTGGCCTCACCTCGTCGCGGCGATCGGGATCGGACGGCCGACGGAGCTTCAGCGGGATCGCGGGCGCCGGTCGACGGGATCTGGCCGGACTTGAGGACGGCGACACACGGACGGCGCCTCGGGGCAGATCCGGCGAAGTGCGTGGTCCAATCCGATGCGCCTTGACCTGGGGGTCTCGAATCCGGGCTCAGGCGCGGCGGAGGGCTGCTGTCGGCGGCGGAAAAAGGCAATAGTCGCGGCGGAGGAGTGATCCAACTACGGCGAGCGATTGCGACTAGCCGGCGGCGCCTCGGGCTCGGAGACTTGAGGGAAAAGGTGCGCACACAAACGGCGGTCCTCGGGCGATGATCCACGCCTTAAATGGCCTCGGCATGCGCGCGACAAAGCGGAAACCTAATCGGACGGCGGCTCTGCAGCGGCGCTCTCGGCTTCCGGATTCGGACGAAGACGATGGCGGAGGAGCACGTCTGCATAACGCGATCAACGGCCCGCGATCGCTGGCGAATCGGGTTCGGGTCGGGCGGCTCGAATGCGGTGAAATCGGCCGTTGGATCTTGATCCAACGGTCCACACATTAGGGTTTGGGCGTGGTTCGATCAAGTCACGTGGCTCGGGTCGGACTCGAGTCCGACTCGGTCGGATGAATAGTACTTGACCCAACTCGAATTTCCAGCGATTTAATAATTAAAATAATTCCCAGTAATTCATTTAATTCATTAAAAATAGTAAAAGACTCGAGAAAAATTCGAGAAAAATTAGGAAAATATTTTGGATCATTTTGGACTCAAATAAAATATTTCCAACAAAATTTTATTTGCAAAGTTTAATTCTTTAATTATTTCAAAATGGAATAAATTCAAATAAATTCCAAATAAATCCAAATAAATTCCAGAAAATTCCAAAAATTCACCAAAGTGTCAAATCACACATGAATTTAAGAAAAGCAAAATTTTGGGGTGTTACACCTAGACCAGATGCTACTTGATGGAGAGGGAGAATACACCGATGAAAGACATTACGAAAAGTTCCAGCGCCTGTGGGAGGACCACTGAACACTATTGTACCCAAACTACCGATAGGGCCACAAAAAATTGCTTACCACACTAGAACTGATGCAATAGAAGGCGACCAATGGATTATCTGATAAGGGAATCGACGAGTTGATAATGGATAGAAGTTGCTTCCAGAGGGTAACACACTGCCTGAAACTACATACGACACCAAGCAAGTTGTCTGCCCTTTGGGGTTGGAGGTACAGAAGATACATGCATGCCGTAACGATTGTATCCTTTATCATAATGAGTACGAGGATTTGGAAACTTGTCATGTGTGCAAAACTTCGCGGTATAGGACCAAGCGTGATGACCTAGGTGAGGAAGAGGGGCAGCGTAAGAAGAAGAGACCCCCCGCTAAGGTGGTGTGGTATTTTCCTATAATCCCCCGGTTGAAGCATTTATTTACGAGCAAAGTGCATGCCCAAATGATGCGTTGGCACAAAGAAGATTGTAAGGACGACGGAAGCCTAAGGCACCCTGTTAACTGCTCCTAGTGGAGGAAAGTCAATAGAAAATACCCGGACTTTGCTGAGGATGCCAGGAACATAAGATTTGGGTTGAGTATGGATAACCTGTTCGGTGAGATGAGCAGCAGTCACAGCACTTGGCCCGTGACTCTATGTATCTACAACCTTCCTAGTTGGCTGTGTATGAAGCGGAAGTACATTATGATGTCGTTGCTTATCCAAGGGCCGAAGCAACCTGGAAACGACATCGATGTGTACCTCAAACCGTTGGTTGAAGATCTGCTAACACTGTGGAAGGATGTTGTACGTGTATGGGATGAGTATAAAAGAGAGAATTTTACCCTACGTGCTTTGCTATTCATAACCATCAACGATTGGCCTGCACTTGGTAACATGTCTGCTTATTTATCAAAGGATATAAAGCTTGCATCCAGTGCTTAGAGGATACGGACAGCAAGTATCTAAAAAACTCCCGAAAGGTCGTGTACATAGGCCACCGTAGGTTCCTCCATATGAAGCACCCGTTATGAATGAAGGGTGAGAATTTCGATGGGACAAAAGAGAAACGTAAGAAGCCCCTGCATCGTAATGGGACACTTGTATTTTCTCTTGTAAAGGATCTAAAAGTAGTATTTGGAAAGGGTCCCGGTAGTAAATCTGTCCCGACTGAACAAGCACATACGAAGCCCATTTGGAAGAAGTCAATATTTTAGGACTTACCTTACTGGATAGACTTAGAGGTACATCACTCACTGGACTTCATGCATATCACGAAGAATATCTGCGTGAACATGCTAGGCTTCCTAGATATGTACGGCAAATCAAAAGATACACTTCAAGCACGAAAGGACCTGCATCTATTGAGACTCAGGAACGAACTACATCCAGAAAAGAGAGCGAAAGGACAACATTACCTCCACCCCGCGAGCTACACTCTGAGCAAGGAAGAGAAAAAACATGATTAAGTTCTTGAATATTGTGAAGGTACCTTCTGGATACTCCTCGAATATAAGGAGACCCATAAACACGAAAGAGAATAAAATCGTACACCTGAAATCCCATGATTGTCACATGTTGATGACACCGTTGCTCCCAGTGGCGGTGAGAGGTATTCTGCCGGACTGGGTACAAGGGACAATCATAAAGTTGTGCTCGTTCTTCAATACGGTATCGCAGAAGGTCATCGAATCGAATAATGTACCTAAGCTGCAGGATGATGTGGTCGATAGTCTTGTCAGCCTTGAGATGATCTTCCCTCCGTCCTTCTTTGATATTATGGTCCATCTCATGGTCCATATTGTCAAAGAGATAGAAATTCTCGGACCCGTGTTCCGACACAATATGTTCCATTTCGAGAGGTACATGGGTGTCCTAAAGAAGTATGTTCGTAACCGGTCTCATCCAGAAGGTTGCATTGCACAGGGTGTTGGCACAAAGGAGGTGATTGAGTTTTGTGTCGATTACATTGATGATCTGAATCTGATTGGCGTCCCTGTATCACGCCATGAGGGGAGGCTACGGGGAAAAGGGACTCTAGGGAGAAAAGAATTCTTTAGTGACGATCTACTTTCATTTAAACAAGCACATTTCATAGTCTTGAAACAAGCAATTGTAGTGGCTCAGTATATCCATGATCATGAGATGATTCTACGGTACCAATACCAAGAGAAGTCAGAAAAGTGGATCGCACTAGAGCAAATGGATCGTTTTGGCGGTTGGTTACAAAAGCAACTGATGGCCAACCAGACAGAAAATGAACAGTTGAAACTCTTGGATTGGAGACCATCCACTACAATCGTATCATTCTATGGGTATGAGATAAATGGGTACACATTTTACATGACTGCCCAGGATAACAAGAGCACCAACCAAAACAGCGGCGTACGTATAGATGACTTGGACAAAAATGGAAAGATGGACACCTACTATGGTTACATAGAGGAGATCTGGGAGCTCGAGTATGCACCTTTAAAAGTCCCTCTTTTTTGGTGCCAATGTGTCAAACTGACAGCCGTTGAGATCGGCGAGTATGTTATGACAACCGTGGACCTCAAGCAAGTGCCCTATATGGACAAACCGTTCGTGCTCGCCAATGATGTGACACAGGTATTCTATGTGATGGACATGAGCAACAAACCGAAAAAGCATAAGGACAAGCCTTCTAAAAACAAGAAGCAGAAGACTAGCAGTAGCGATCAGCCAAGGCACCACGTGGTTCTTCCAGGTAAAAGAAGGATTGTCGGAGTTGAGGGCGTCACAGATGAAGAAGAGTACAATCAGTTTGACGAGCTACCTCCTTTTATGGTGGACGTAGACAATAGTGTCCTGAATGATATAGAGGAATCTCCCTATGTACGACATGATCATAATGAAAGATCACTTGTAAAAACAAAGTATGTTAGCAAATAAGTCCAACCGTGTTGTATAAACCCATGTACGAATTATGACTATGGTTACTTTCCCACTATTCATCTTTTACTAGTCGGTGGGGTGGAGGGCATCAGTACCGGTTGGAGAGCATCAGTACTAGTTTAGTAGTCTATTACACCCAAAAGAAAGCTAGTTTGGTTGCTTTCATAGGCGTACTCGCCGTCTTCTTCGGCGTGCCGCTCCACTCTCTTGCTCGACCCATCTCTTCTCCCACTCTCATCCTTGTGGCTTGCAAACAGTACTCTGCAGAATACCTAAAGAAGAGGATTTCAAGCTGGTCAAGATCCAGGTCTCTCAATCTCTCTATGCATGTTTGTGTGTGGCTTTCTAGGCATGCTTGAGAGCTCAAGTATTCTTTGGGCTTGTTTGCTTCTTCAACGTGTCGCTATCCATCGATTTTGAGTTATTTTAAAAAAAAAGTAAAACTAAAATAATATTTAGTTTTACTTGCTGTAAAAATTTAATTATAGAAAAAGTAAAATATGAGAAAAGAAGTAAAAGAATTAATAAGAATTAAATACTCATCAAACAAATATGAAATTTTTTTTGGAGGTATACCATATTATGAAAAACCTACTATAAATTTATGAGAAATTTATAACTTAATTTATGTCCTCAAATAAATAAATTACTGAAACCAGAATTTGGAGCAACCCCACTTGTCAGGTTTTTCAAAAATACAATACTGGATATTTTAACCTGTAAATTTTAAAGATGTGAGAGAAGTTTACCAGGAACTTTCAAAAAATTTTGAGCTGATTTGTCCTGTGAGTTAATTAGTTGTTCAATGTTGTCTGGAGAAAACCAAAAGAATATATATGTTCCTTTCCCTCTGTCCTCTCACTAACCGGTGGACCCCACCTGGTAGAGGGGCCTCAGTACCGGTTAGTTACACAAACCAATACTGATGTCTCCTAGGGCAATTGTTGGGCTAGGAATTAGTACCAGTTGGTTATACTAACCGGGACTGGTGTGGTGGCTTCAGTACCGGTTGGTTAAACCAACATGTACTGATGTCCCCTCAGCCAGCCCTCCAAATGGGGGGGGTTGCCCTAGCGGACATCAGTACCGATTGGGGTCATGACCTGGTACTGATGGGGGGTATCAGTACTGGTTGGTGTGATGACTCGGTACTCATGCCCACTCATATAAAAATTGGAGATGCTCTGCTCGACTCCCGCCTCTCTCTCTCTCTCGTCGCCTCAGTCCAACATCTCTCTCTCTCTCTCTCTCTCTCTCTCTCTCTCTCTCTCTCTCTCGCCGCCGCCACTCCGCCTATAACCCTCGACATCGAAGACCCCACGCGCGCCACCGTCCTCCTCACCTCCGACCCCACGACGTCGAAGACCCGGTGCGCGCCGCCGTCCTCCTCGCCTCTGACGCCGCCATCCTCCTCGCCTGCACCCCCATGGCAGCTCCCCTTGCTGTCTCCCCCTCGGTGAGTGCCCTCCCCCCTCACCGTCTCCACCCTCGTTGTCTCCCCCTCGGCGGATCTCCCTTGTTGCAATATCGCACTCGATATTTTGACAACATTAAAGGATCAATCCTATGTGCTTGTGTGCTTGCGAAATGAAACTTGTTGATTGATTATGTGCTATACATTATTCCTTTTGTCAAAATAAAAAAGTTGGAATGTGGATACTGATTGGTAAAAGGATGTTAATCTTAGCAAAAAAAAAGTTGAATGCAGTAGCACTCTGAGCACTTGAAGTGTTGGGGTGCTATACAAAGATAGTTATCCACCATTCTGATGCCTCCCAAGCCAAAATTTGAGGATCTTAACTATAGAAGTAGACACAATTTACTTTATGTTTACTATTGCATTAGACACAATTTACTTTATGATAGCGAAAAAAGGAACTCCAAAAAAATTATATTTACCTTTTGTGCTCACCACACAGTTAGGGAGTTGGGATAATACATATTGTAGATGATGCAAGTATAATGTTAGCAGTTTTACTTTTGAGCTCAAAGATTGTAGATGATAGTTGATATATTTTAGAAGTATATTGTGGATGATTATTATAATTGAAATCTTCTCTATGATTTTTTGGGCCTAAGAAAATGCTCGATGATGATATTGATTTACTCCTGTTAACTTTAACATACAATTGTCTATTAATTATCCCATCTTCCCCATCGCCCGCCTCGTCATTGCCGCTCGTCCTCCTCTACCCCCTCTTCCCCACTGCTCTCCTCGTCGTTGTAGCTCATCCTCCTCTACCCCTCCTTCCCCATCGCCTAACAATTTTTTGCAAATTTAAATTCTGAAATATGTAAATATATTTTTGTTGATATTTTTTCATTAATTTTTAGTGCCTTCTTCTAGCATAAGAAACAACGATGGCAAGCGAAGGATTTGATGGAGAGGAGTTCATGAGAAATTTGATTTCGGGAGATGATGTTTATGAGGCGGTGGATCATGAACCCTCCCTCGTGGATCAGCCCGAGACCGCTCAGGCCGCAAGGCCCATCGAGACTGACGAGGCTGCAGAGTCCGCTGAGGCCGCCATGGTAATTAATACGAATGCGTATATGTTGGTTCCACTATCATGCTAAGCCAACATTCTAACCCATTCATGATTGTACCATATGTTCAGATCAGTCAATCGAGTAGGCAATCACGTTAGCCAGTTGCAAGCAAGAAGTTGAAGGCAAGACATGTTATCACTAAAGTCGACGATAACGGCCAACCTCTTGCACCCTAGGGCGCGCTTGGGCTGTTCAATTCAGCATGCGGCGTCCACGTCAGGGACCACGTGCCAATTAGCATCATGAAATGGGAGAATGTCCCCAAAGATACGAAGAACATGATATGGACTGATATGAAGGAGACATTCACCTTCCCCGAAGGGACTGAAGAGAAGTTGAAGAGTTACGTGTTGAAAAAGATGGCCATCGCATTCCAGACATTTAAAAAGAAGTTGAACACAGACTATATCAAGAAGAATCGAACGCTCGACTTTAACAAGTACCCAAAGTTGCCGGATCACTAGGATGCATTCGTGAACTACAAGAATTCAAAAGAAGACCAAAGTCTGACTGAAAAAAATAGGCAGAATGTACAGAAGAAGCAATATCACCACCGCCTCGGCCCTGGTGGTTACCGCCAGGTTATGCCCAAATGGGAGAAGAGGGAACAGGAACTGCTGGTGAAGGGTGTCGCTCCCGCGATAATGCAAAGGCCAGACAGAGCGAAGAGCTGGTTCTATGCTCACGGCGGCGGCCTTGACGATGATGGAAATGTTGTGTTCGAGAATATGCTGACAGATGTGACCAGAAGACTTGTAAAGTTGATCGATGACTCTTCCCAGGGCACCTTCGTGCCAAATAGAGAGAACGACGGGCTAACAAGGGCCCTACAAAACCCAGAGCACCCTGGACATACACAAGGCATTGGCGTTGTTCCGTGGAAGATTGGTTTCGCTAAGGACGCCAAGACCTATTGGAGTCAGGTGAGAAGCAAGTCCCGACAAGCACAAAAGTTGCTAATGCTTGAAGAATGCATGAATCAAACACAATAAAGCATAAAGGAAGATGTCCAAAGACATGTGCAGTTAGCCTTGAGCCAACGAATGGATGCAAGCTAGGAACCTCCTACTAATCCAGACGTCATTAGCCCCTTAGGGCAGCGAAGCAGCTGTGCTTCTGGTGGGCTGCCCGAAGTGGACTTGGGCCATTGGCCCGTAGACGACATAACACAACGGACAGATTGTGAGCTGCACGTCCAAGCAAAGAACATCTCCTTCAAGGCGGCTCACGGCATGGCTCACTAAGTGGAGCCGGGGTAGGTCATCCATGGCCAGCAGATATCGCCGAGGTACTCCAAGGTCTCAGTGGAGGAGGTATGCCCAGGGTGTGAGGACCTTGACCTCAACATTCCCGGAGGTGACGGGACTACGAAGTTAGGAGAGGTGGTACACAATTTCATGATGTGGTGCAAGAAGTATATCATTTTTCGAGACTCACATAAGCAGTCCTCTCTAACACCTTCATCACCTCCGGCACACATAAGCGGTCCGTCGTCACCTCCATCGTCACCAAAGAAGATGCCCCCTAGAAGAAGCTCGCCTCCTGCACCAACCCCCGCACGCGAAACTCCAACTCCAACATTGTCGCCCAAGACAAGCCAGCCAACTCGGCCAGCAGCTCGCAAGAAGACCGGGTCCACCCAACCCAAGAAGCTGGCTGCACCTCCAAAGCGGACGTACGATATGACAGAGGAGGAGACCGACAAGGTAGTCAGAGCCGATGTCACTAAATTTTTTAAACCCAAGTCACCAGAGAAGAAGGTTCAGCCTGGTATGGGAGAATTTCTAAAAGGCTTAAGGACAATTAAAACTTTGAAGGATCAAAATGAAAAACCTCGTGTCTCTGACTACAAGCGCACATTAGTTAAGGAAAGCGGCAAGAAGAAGATGTCATGGGGGACAACGTCATCAGTTGAGCAGAAGGCCAAGCAGATGCTACGATTAATCGAAGAAACTGGTCTTGACCCAGATCAAATACTAGGCGATAAGAAGATTGAATCTGCACAAGTCAGATGGCCATTTACACCGGGCGCATCATTGGTCAGGCGTGAGGAGGTTGCCCAGCTACCAACTAGGATGCTCCAATTCCATGAATGGTACCTGGATACATTCCGGCATGGCCTAGAGGTTTTTGCTATCAAGTACAAGGAACAAGATTTTTTTTCATGGCGGCAGTGAATTTTATGTCGAATGGGGCATAATGTACGAACTATACCAAACAGACGCCCTCGACGTGGCCATGTTGAGTTGTTGGACTCTGTAAGTCTCTTATTTAATTGCGAAAATCCATTGTGCGGGCCCTTGCACTATACTAACTTGCAAGCCTAACTAATTTCTTCTTATGTAGAATGGAGATACAAAGATGCAGAAGGGAGGGCATTTTCGATAGAGCTTTCCTTGACCCTATGGTTATCAATAAGACAACTGTTACTAGCTCCCCTGGCGATACAGAGACCAACATACATAGGGGGCTAATGGGTCAAAGATATAAGTCAAGTATACTTCTACCCTACACCTTTGAGTACGTGTTTTCGTACCGCCTCATTCTAATCCTTTTCCATAACACAATGTTAGAACTAATTAGTTACCTACGTTGACACACTACTACAGAACAGTACATCACTGCTGGGTCCGAAACATCATCACTGCCGGTTATGTGAGCCGGCAGTGATTGGTCGGCAGTGATACTCAGGATTATCACTACCGTTTCTGGAACCGGCAGTGATAATAGATATCTCTACCGGCTCGCTCTGGAACCAGCAGTGATAATAGATATCTCTGCCGGCTCACATCAAAATCCGGCAGTGATAAGGGATATCTCTGCCGGCTCACACCAAAGCTGGTAGTGATATATATTTTGAAACAAATATTTTCTACAATGTGTTAATACAAAACGAAGAGATTTTCCAAAAGGTCACAACCCTCACCCATCCTAATTAGTACTACTCTCGCCTAAGCACGCTTAACTAATGAGTTATGTCGTCGATTTTAATGCAAATATGAGCACTTCCCAAGAGGTCACCCATCCTAGTACTACTCTCGCCCAAGCACGCTTAATTTCGGAGTTCTTATATGATCTAGTACCGTAGTGTTGGTATGATCACATTTGAAATATAACGCGTCCCCCTCCCCTTAACCTCATAAAGCACCCGAACACTAATTTTAGTATTCAATTTTACCATGACATGGGTGCTTCAAAATTTAACTAAGTGTTCAATTTTACCATGACATGGGTGCTTCAAAATTTAACTAATTTTAGTTTTAGAGCACCCATGTCATGGTAAAATCGAATACTTAGTTAAATTTGAAGTACCCATGTCATTTTACCATGACATGGGTGCTTCAAAATTTAACTAATTTTAGTTTTAGAGCACCCATGTCATGGTAAAATCGAATACTTAGTTAAATTTGAAGTACCCATGTCATGGTAAAATCGAATACTTAGTAAGAATTTGAAGCACCCATGTCATGGTAAAATCGAACACTTAGTTAAATTTGGAGCACCCACCTTATCACTACCGGCTCTGCGCAGAACCGGCAGTCATAAGATCAGATTTACGCGGGAAAATTCAGATGTGCGGGAAAATACATATCACTACCGGTTAAAGAGTACACCCGGCTGTAAAAGTTCCAATATCACTGCCGGTTATAAATCGAACAAGCAGTGATACATCACTACCGGTTTTGGGTATAAACCGGCAGTGATAGTGTGTTATCACTACTGGTTGGTTATACAAACCGGCAGTGATACCTTTCCTGCGTAGCGGATCTTACGAACCGACAATGATATTTTATCACTGACGGCTCTAGCTCAACCGGCAATGATATGACAGCAAGGATAGCCTGTTGTGTAGTAGTGACATATATATGCACAGCTTTCACTAGATTCTTCTCATTATTGAGCTAGATCGTAGCATGATCACAGTTATAGACTCGCTGAGGAAACCAGTTGAAAACTACCAAAACTTAATCGACATGCTCAACCGGTATTCTTGTTACTTTCATTATTGTGCTAGTTTTACTCCATTTGAAACAAATTCTAATCATGTTCAATTCACAATCACGTGTGTAGTGCATTCGCACGGTTCCGTGCTAAAACCGTGGGCCAATTCAAAAAAGAATTCGATATTACACTTGCGTCTCGAGTATGTATGCCATCATGCTAGCTTTTTAGTTAGTTAACTTTATTTCCATGCATCCATTTCACGCTTTCATCTTTTTTCACCGCAAATCTTGCTTCAGCAGTTGGGCAACAATTTATGCGGCTGCTATGTGTGCCAGTTTATGGACATCCAGACCGGAGGTGCTTGCCGCTTGCAAGATTCATCGGATTTCTCGTCGGCGCACGTGAGAGCAATACAAGAACAACGCGTCAGCTGAATTTATGATGAGGTCGTAAATCCAATAGGCGAGTTTCACGATCTAGCGACAAATAGGTGGGGCCCTTCGATAAAGACTGGTGATCTGTTGGAGTCGACATCTACGGCTACCAAGAGCGATGCACGTTAAAGAAAGGCCCCATGAATGATCTGTAATTAAAGTTGTAATGATCGAATGTTATATGACTGTATATGTGTACTTATTATATATATATATATATCTACTGTGATCCTACAACATAGGGTACAAAGTTACATGCAATTTTCACATTGATGCTATGTTCTACTCGTATCATCTTTAACATGTGAGAGATTTTACCCTTAAAAGTACCAAAATTCACATTAAAAGTTTTGGATCATTCAAAACATGCCACCTAGCAAAATGGGAGGGGGAACATTTCGTCTGAATTGATCCAAAACTTTTGGTACTTCTTTGCATTACATTAATGTAAATTTTGGTACTTTTAAGAGTAAAATCTCTCACATGTTAAAGATGATGCAAGTAGAACATAGCATCAATGTGAAAATTACATGTAACTTTGTACCCTATGTTGTAGGGTCACAGTAGATGTTATTACTCTTCCATTTCACTACGTCAGGATGGGCCTATAGTAACACGCATATGTGCTACTATAGCTCAAAAAAAGTGTTACTAAGTCCTATTGCAACATATTTTTTTAGTGTTACTATAACCTATGTTGCTATAGATGGGTCTATTGTAACATGTAACAAGTGTTCTTCTATATAAAAAAAGATGTTGCAACCATGCTACGGCAACACGTATGAAATGCGTTGCTATAGACTACAGTAACACCTTTTTTAGCAAGAGCAACATAGTAGCGCGTGTTGCCATAGACCCTAGTAACACCTTATTTTTGCTAATGCAACATATTAGCATGTGTTTCCATAGACCTTAGTAACACATTTTTAGATACAATAATTGAACTTAGTAACACTCTTTTTGAACGACAACAACAACATGTTGAGCTCCTAAAATAAATTTAAATATCTTTATTATTTTCTTATTTTTTTGTGAATGTACAAATTAAAATTGTTTCATAGAATATCTTTTGATAAGCATAACACATTGTACAATATAAAACACAAATGACCATAAGTGCAACAATCATAACATATTGCATTGCATCAAACAAATAAATATTCACACCATTCGAGAGAATACATAACGATTTGATTTCTAGAGAAGGCAAATCTTTAGTCTAAGAGTTCGAAATACATTGTGCTAAATAAAAAGAATATAAAATATATCTAATATTGCCTAATCTTCATGAAATTCTTTGCTTCTAGAACCCTTCATGTGGTAAGCAACCAAGTGTATGAATTTCAATCATTGATTTTTTCATCCTGCACAAAAAAAAGTATTAACCTTTATGATTGCAATTACAGAATATGATATATACACTTCATCACAATTGAAACAAGAAACAATTAACATACACAAAAGGAAGGCCAAGCAATAGGTCTTGCTTCCACATGGGCATCATCAATTGTCTTGCAACGCTTGATTGGCCTTACTAACTCCTCTTTTTCCACAACAGGATAATTGATAACCATTTTAATAAATTGGTTACCTATCTCAACATCATCAACTATTGCATGTGGATCACTACTCAAAAGCGTGGCATATGACACATATTCTTTATATTCTTTATTTGGATATGTTGCAGTCTTGAGAATAACCATGGTACCAGCCTATATTAGCATTAATATAGTCAAATGAGTAAACGAAAAACATGAATTAGTTGTATCAATTAGAATCAAATAATTTTTCGTGATGTTTTTGTACCTTCATTGGAGATGGCTGCATTTGCTTTGAAGACTTATGCTGTGGAGTCTTCTTTTGAGTGCCTTGTTGTTGTGTACTGATTATAGCTTCTCGTAAATTTTGCCGCTTCTTATTCATCTATGGAGAGATAAGATACAACTTGTAAGACACTAGCAATTTTGTGCCAAAAATTCACATTGTGTTTTCTCTACAAACAAATATATGGGATAGATAATCTTACCTACGCTAACATTATTTTTCTACCTTCAATAGAATTTGTTCTTTGCATATCAAACTAAAAATAAGAAAACAATTGGTAAGGCAATACACAACAAATTAGAACAAACCAGAATGTTTGACATGTATACAACCACTAGACCTTCAATTGTTTAGTTTCTATAAATCATAAACATTCCATTGGTAACTAATGTAGTAAATATTTCGTATCAACTTTGGCTAATTAGTGTAAGTTTGACACCAATGTCATAGTCACATGTTTTTAACACTAGCTAACTAGCAGATTTCTCAACACAGTAGCTCATAGAAACTCTATTTCATGATGTGCACTATTACTCGAAGCAGTGAACGTAACCACCACCCATAGAAGTTTCCATTTCACATCCAGCGGCCAGCCAAAGGTATCAAAATCCCAAACTAGAGTTCGATAAGACAAAAAAACAGGGGATACCAACAATAAGGGAAAGAAAGAAAGATGAGCCAAATTGAAATTTCCTTATTGGCACTATTACTAAAAAGAGATTCTGGATTTTCCTTATTTAATATCTTTAAGCCTTCAAGGAATACAATAAATAACCAATTTACTGTTTACATATGTGGCTGCCCATGCCCAACTAAGTAATATAATGTAGTCTACTTGTCTGTTTAAACTGACCATCTATCGCACACCAAGAACATAACAAAAGTTTCATTTGCACTGTGGATAGATAGTTAAACATGGAGCACCATATCAAAAGCAATTAGTTAATGCCACTTTACCTTTCTGCTTGTTTTGATAATCCACTCAGAGCTGTCACTTTCATCAATTAGTTTTAAATGGAGGGGATAGACATCCACTATGTAACTCTTGGTGGTTGGGTTATCACAAATTACTTTTCTAGAGATTTCCGGTCCACCTTTATACCTGAAAGTACTCATATGGCCAATGAAGAACAGATGATGCCAAAGAAAACAAAACGTAAACTATCAAGTAGAAACTTCTCTCACATGGGAAACAGCTACAATAGATGACAATCCATATATCAGTTGCAAGCAATACTGTATAGTGTATACATAATGTAAACTATCAAATAGAAACCATATCTCAGAAGGGCAATTGCTACAATGGATGAAAACTAAAAAAAACTCAGCTGCAAACAATGCTACATACAACTCCTTCAACTCTCATCCCCAAAAAAATTGCATACACCACCAAAAATTAAAAGGGAAAAGACTTTGCCAAAATGGACACTACATGATTTGGGAGGGCTCATTCTAGTACTAGCCAATGCGATTGAAGAAAAATGTTTTAAAGTACAGTGGACATTGAGGTCCAGTCCATGTTACTCCAAGAAACATATAATTATGACATATAAATCGATGAAGGTCAGGCATAAAATCCAATAAAAAGCCACCCTAACTTATTACTCATGTTGTAGGATAGTTAGCACATCATGGTTCTAAACATGTAATAACAGCAGGCAAATGAAGCATAACTGGGCAACAACTAATCACCAATAAACAGGGTCAACAGGATGGCAGAGCTAGTGTTATTGGTCTACCAAACTTTCAGCTAATAGGAACAGTTTAATTGATCTAAAAAAACAGTATATTACATTGCACGATTACACACCATTCATATAGCTTCCTCCACACTTCTTTGGGCACCAAAGTGTAGTCCTGCCCTTCTCTCATGGTTTTTTGAAGCTGTGGCTCTTCACTGCCACTGCTTGTTGTTTCCTCCAAAACAAGCTTCGAGTTGTCAATCTCTCCGGGTCTACTTGTGGCTTGAGGAAGCATGTCAATGTTATTCTCCCCATAATTGATTAAGCCCACATATTGTTGCCAGTTGCACCACCAGCTGCAATATTTACACACAGCGCAATTGGATAACCACATCATGGGATTAAAATGTGTGAAACAATCATTTCAAATGAAAAGCAGATGGCATAAAATATTTCAACTTCAAACAGGAAATGACAACTCCCAAGTGCAATGCAGATATGATATTTACAAGCATAAGCGCAATGTAGATATGATATTAGAGGCAAAAAAAAATCAAGAACGGCCTGTGGATTGGATTGTTTTGCACAACACAGATATGCACATTGTGATATACGTTAGTTTTCAAGATTTGTAACAGGACTAGTAGCGAAATCCTCCAACAATCAGTTGAATGTCATTGTTTGTAAAATTCGCATCCAGTAATATTGAAACACATAGTTCTCATCATAGATCATTTATTTACTTGTCTATATTGATAAGCAAATCAAACATATAAACAACTGTACAAGGGAAAAAGATCCCATAAGATACCTGCCGAAACAAATATTTGCCTCAAGGCCCTCAAAGAACAAAATAAGAGGAAAACTCAGCTTTTAAGCATTTAAGGAAATTTGTGTGCGTACATGCTGCTTCAGACAAAAAACATATAATAGCAACCTTTAGTCTTTTGCATAACAGGAAATAGGTGCAAACTATATAGCTCTTACCCAAGTACATTTTAGGTGAACTAAACAACCATACACAATACATGGAGGCTGGAGAGTGCTCAACTCACAAACTCAGAAAACATTCATCACATGAATATGGAAATCAATCACGCAATAGTACTATCCCTTAAAGCGTCAGATAATTGATACCATAACAAAACTCTTCTAGGCATATCATCAAACATGTAGCATGCACACAAGAACCAAGACCTAGGTTTACATTTTGTACCTGAACATTCATCACACGAACTACCTGCTGCTGCTGTTGTTGCTACCGCGCGCGCCAGAGGGGAGCATGGGAAGGCGTTGCCGGCGTGGGGGAAGCAGGGGGGCGTCGCCGACGGCTGGGAGGGGCGCCGTCGCCGGAGCTGGCCGGAGCAGGAGGTGGGGGAGGCGCTCGGCCAGGGGTGCCAGCAGGGACGCGACCTGGGGCGGCTCGGCCAGGAGAGCAGACGGCCAGGGACGTCGGCAGGGGGCGCAGGGGCGCCGGGGCGCCGGCAGGGGCGCAGGGCATCGGGTTTTGGGTGGGGATCGGCTGAGTGGGGAAGAGTCCACTCGGGTGGGGAGGAGAGGAAGGGGGAGAGAGAGGGAGAGAAATTAGAGTGGGTGGAGAGAAAAAGTTATAAGGAAAATAAAATATTTAACTCCACCTACTTCTTCTCCCTGAACTCGCAATCAAGAAAACCAAAGATTATAAGACGTTTAAACATATCTTCTGTGAGAAAATAACTAGATACATGGGTACATCCGGGAAAAATCGCAACGGCTTCACCAGAGAGCAACGATCAGCTGCACGGAGTTGGGCTTGGACCTTATGGGGTTGTGGACGATCCACGATGCGAAGGGGTAAACTCCTTTTATTAGTTTAGATTAGATTAGATGTGATGCATAACGTGGTGTCAAACAAATTTGGTTATGATTAGAGAGGTTGTTGGTATATATATTAAACCATACAATAAATCAATTTTCTGTAACACACATATCAAGCAAAACATATCTTTGTAAGATAGTAAATAAATCAAATCATCTATATTGAGTTGTCCTGCAGATTTACAACTATAGGTTAGTAAAGCAATAGTGACTCACCTACTGGGCCTTGGGCCCCTACTGTTCTGGCCCAGCCTGGCAGACTCACCATCACCACCAACTCATTCTTATAATAGTTAAGATATATATATATATGTTTTAATTTATTGTAATTAAGTTATGTGTTACAATATGTCTAGCTCTACACGTGTTACCACAATATTATTATTAATACTTTACAACCATGTGTTACCATATTCCTCTATAACATATATTATGTGTTACTATTGTAGTTTTCTGTAACACTTTTCACATCTCATTAAGTATGTGTTACAACATGCCTTTGTAACACAAATTACATGTTACTTCAATATCTTTTTGTAACACATTGTTCAATGTGTTACAGAAGATATGTTTTGTAGTAGTGTTTATACATTAGACTTAACACACAGAGACACATATATAATATATATACCTCACACGCATATGTACTATATATTAAATATTAAAGCTGGCGTGCTGTAGCTTATCACCGGTATGCCTAATGGGCATCAGTCCCGGATGGCCTGTACCGGTTCAAAAATCGGTACTGATGGCCAAATCTATAGTAGTGTATGAAGGGAATATGCCCGAGAGGCAATAATAAATTGTTTATTATCATATTCCATGTTTATAATAGATGTTTATTTCTCATGCTAAAATTGTATTAATCGGAAACGTTAATACATGTGTGTTTAATAAACAAAAGGGTTCCTAGTAAAGCCTCTTTTTAAACTAGCTCGTTGATTAACTGATGATCAAGGTTTCCTGATCATGAACATTGGATGTTGTTAATAACGGGGTCATGTCATTAGAAGAATGATGTGATGAACACACACCCAAGTTGGTATAGCAAATACGATCAAGTCATTTAGTTTGTTGCTGTATCAAACACATTCGAAATAGCTCTTTTCCTTAGACCATGAGATGATGTCAATCACTAAATCCGGAAGAGTACTTTGATGACATCAAACGTCACTCCGTAACACGGTGACTATAAAGATGGATTTGGGTACTATAAAAGTATTAGTTGAGGCTCATGCATCAAGAGTGGGATTTGTCCATCCAGATGACGGAGAGATATACTCTGGGCCCTCTCGGTGATATCACATTGACATCGCTTGCAAGCATGTGACTAGGTCACAAGAATGTTATATCACGGAACGAGTAAAGAGTACTTGTCGGTAACGGGATCGAACTAGGTATAGTTGATACTGATGATCGGATCCCGGACAAGTAAAATATCGTGAGACAAAAGGAATTGGTTATGTCGTTTCAAGTTTACGCGATCACTAGTTCATCGTTGAGTGAATGGGAGTCATTATGGATCTCCAGATCCCGCTGATGATTATTGATCTGAGAGGTGTCTCAATCATGTCCATTTTATTCACGAACCGTAGGGTGACACACTTAAGGTTCATCGATGCATTTGAGTGGATACGAAACACCGGAGAAAAATATGGACAAGACAGGACTGTTTTGAGTATCGCGGAATAGTTTCGGATATCGGAATAGTTAAAGGGGTATATGTTAATGTTTGTTAATTAAAAGAATTAACAAATATTAAAATATCTGAAATAAAAATGTTTATTTATTTATGGGAGAAAACCTTTCATTTCTTGAGTGGGGTTTTAATGGAAACCAAAGTGGGTTGATTTAAGTGAGTGGAGAGATCACTCACATGAAGAGAGGGAGGGCAAGGGGCACCCCCCATGCGCCGGCCACCCCTTGGCATGCCTCCTCCTCCTCCTATAAAAGGGAGGGAGGAGCTCCTCTCTTTGTTGTTCATCCATTTGACCCTTTGGTTGGTCCATTCTCCCTCCTCCTCCGATCTGTTTTCGATTTGTGGCTTATGCGGCCGCTTTGAAATAATTTCTCCACCACCACCACCACTAAGGTGTAGTGTTGTTGGAGTTTTCCGGATCCACTACTTCCGCTGCCCGCTGAACGAGGGATTGGAGGTCATTGTTGATCCGCACGTGTGACCAAATGCGGGCGCTGCCGTTTGTGGCGCTCATCTTCGCGACTTTGAAGTCGGGAGTGTACCTCTACATCAACCACGTTTGTTTGCGGGAACGTTATTCCCGCTTTCGGTCTACGAGGGTGAGTCCTTCTGAAACCGTTTACTTGCATCTCCTAGATATGATCTTGGTGTTTGGTTGCAATCGTAGGAAAATTTTTGTTTTCCATGCTTCGAAACCCTTCAGTGTACTCCCCTTCCGTAACATTATTTGGATTTAGGATCAAACAAAGCCTCACCCCTAATCAGGTGTATACAGTACTACAGAATGATACAATACTATCACTTCATTTGAATCGGTTCTTAACTTTTTAAGAAAAACCGATTGTGATAGATGATTCTACTTATATGGTGGTGAATCATCACAATCGGTTTCTAAGTTAGAACCGATTGTGATGTAGCATTATTCATATCACAATCGGTTCTTAAGTCAGAACCGATTGTGATGTGCATGATGCTACATCAATTTGGGTGCGAGCGGGTTCTAATTCCAAAATAATTTTGCTGGGTTCAAGAAAAGAGAAAGCCACCGCACATATCCCCTATATATTTATATGCACCCTTGTGCTCACCACTCATCTCCTCCACTTGCTCCTCTCCCTCTCACTTGCATTGTAGGAGAAGAAGGCATGTACTTGTTGTTCGGTTATGCTTAGGATGATGAGTGAGGAGTTGAGGGATAGCTCAAATCTTGTTTTACTGCCAATTTTATCCTTTTCTAATCATCACTTGTTCAACCGGAGCAACCCAAGTTCACAAGGCCACTTTCAGTTTCTACATACTCTACTCAAGGGTTTTGTGCCAGAGTTGTGTTTTTTTTTCTCTAATCATCGCTTGTGTTTTAGTATGTGTGGTTATTTGTGTGATGTTGAACATTATTTGTACAATTTATGAAGGTTGCACTGATTTTACTGATCTTTTGTTGTATCACAGCTTTGTTTGTGAGAGCATGCACGATAACGACGGCTTGGTGTTCGCTTACTACAAGTATGGAGCCACTGACCCAGCATTCATGTACTTTGCATATGGGCTAAAGGAGGTCAAGTGCTAAGCGCCCCTTCCCCTGAAATACTAGATGTTATCTATGTAGTCCTTATTTTTGATCTAGTCATTGTGGTTTAGTTAACTCTAGTAGAGTCCAATGTTGGTGTTGGTTAACTATCTGTTTGCTTATTCTGGATGTTGAGAGGAGTCTTTTAAAAACTTGTAGATGATTGGATTATGCTTGAAATGTGGTATTGAATAAAAAATTTAGTATGAATATATGTGTGGCTTTGAATGTATCTTTGTTTTGATATATATTTCATGCATATCCCAATCGGTTCTAGCTAGAACCGATTGTGATGATCATATTATTACTATCAGGCGAAAACGATTGTGATAACGTCTCCTCATCAATGTCCAAAGACTTTGTATCGTCACGAAGATTGACTGTGATGACGAAAAAGAACCGATTGTAATGTATATTTCTACGGTAGTGAGAATTAGAAAAAATTTGATGTGTGTACATTTCATACGTATAACTCTATAGTTTTGTATAATGATTTTGTACCATAGAAAATCCAACATATATATTTGAAATTTGCTCAGAGTACAATACAAATGTTCTAAGGTCTTAAAAATCCCAAACCACCAAAATCGAAACTAATTCAATCAATAAATTTAATCTATTCAAAAAATAAAATTTTAATGTTTCTCAAAATTTTACAAATACCGAAACATACCTAACATCCTGAATTCCTGATTCCGCCGCAGCTCGTAATAACCCAAGGAGAAGATGGTATTCGTCGGAGATGCATAGGGACACATATATAAGTGGAGACACGCATGGCCCACTTCGCTCCATGCGCCCCCGTGCTTCATATTGTTGGGGCTTTGGCCCTACTCCACCGCAACATCCAGCGTACGATCGAAGCAAACAGCGAGCACCAACTTCATATTTTTGGGATGGCTTCTAGTTTTGTCCCATGTTCTCATTGCATACAGATGTGCATACGTACGTACCCGATCAGAAGAAGTCCAAGAAGAAGAAGCGAGAACTTAAATTGATGCAACAAGTATATGTGTATCTGATAAGGAGAATCAGAAACATCAAGGATCTAGCAAACAAAACGTAGTGGCCTAGCTAGTCCATATGCTTGTATATGTTTTTTTTCTTCCTTTGGAGAGACGGCCGGGACTCCCTCATTCTAACAGAATCTATATAAATAAAACAAAACATAGACTACTACGGCTTGTAGTTTATATGTCCATTGATCGGAATATCTACTATATATTAGGAGGACAAAATTATGTATCTATATAGTACTAACTCAGGAACTTCAAATGACGAAGTCATTTCATTCATCACATAGAGCAGAATATCGATCGATACAACTATAGGCTCAAACTAGATTCTAGGCACACTAAAGAAAAGCTTATATTGGATACCTCATCATTGACGATTTTGAAGAACCATATGTGATAAGAAACATTACTGACGGTTCTATATTGAAACCATCAGTAACATCATCACAGACGGTTCACGAACCGTCTATGATATATAGCAGCATCACATACAGTTTTAGTATAAAACAGTCTATGATTACTTCACAGACAGTTCTAAACTAAAGCTTTAATTTAGAACTGTCTGTGAAGTAATCATAGACTGTTTTATACTAAAACTGTCTGTGATGTTACTATATATCATAGACAGTTCGTAGTTAGAACCATCTGTGATGATGCCACTGATGGTTTCGATATAGAACCATCAATAATGTTTCTCATCACATACGGTTTGTCAGCGTATTAAGCGCTGGGGTACCCACGCAGCCGCATTAAGTACTCTCGCCCAGAGGACAGGTGGCGTTCAGGCCACTCCTCGGGGCGACCAGCAAAGGTGCTCGCCAAAAGGACAGGTGGCGTTCAGGCCACTCCTCGAGGCGACCAGCGAAGGTGCTCGCCAAGAGGACAGGTGGCGTTCAGGCCACTCCTCGAGGCGACCAGCGAAGGTGCTCGCCAAGAGGACAGGTGGCGTTCAGGCCACTCCTCGAGGCGACCAGCGAAGGTGCTCGCCCAGGGGACAGGTTGGCGTTCGAGCCACTCCTGGGCGACCAGCAAGGTGCTCGCCAAGAGGACAGTGGCGTTGAGCCACTCCTCGGCGACCAGCGAAGGTGCTCGCCCAGGGGACAGGTGGCGTTCAGGCCACTCCTCAGGGCGACCAGCAAAGGTGCTCGCCAAGAGGACAGGTGGCGTTCAGGCCACTCCTCGGGGCGTAGTTCCCAAGAATCAACCCCGTAATCTGTGCTACAGGGCGAAGGGTCAAGGATATTTAATGCGAGACGTGCGCATTAATTGCAGGATATGTAGGCAGTGGTATGGCGGCGCGTCTTCCCCAGGCGCGCATTAATGATGGGTGGCCCCGAATCGACATCCCCTCTCTCTGGCGAACTGCAGGGGTAATGACAGACAAAGGGACCCAAGACGAAGTCTAAGTCGGCTAGGACAGGAGTCGGCTAGGACAGGCATTAAATGTGATGTAAGAGAGTGTGACGGGTGCATTAAATGCACTGTGGTAGTGTGTCAGACGCTTGCTTTACGCAAGCTTGTAAGCCCCATGCGCCTCAGCCAGCCCGAGTATAAAAGGGAGCTAGGGTGCATGGGAGAACGGTTGTTGTTTTTTGGTTGGCGGAACCTTAGAAGGTCGTCTTCCCCAGCCTTGTAAGAACCTTGAACCCGGAAGAAACCACCAAGCAGGACTAGGGTCATTACTCCTTAGGAGGGCCCGAACCTGGGTAAACTCGACTGTCTTCTTGCTTGCTCCCGGCATCCCGTTCTTCCTGTCTTTGGAGCGGTTACCACAAAAGCCCCCAGTCCGAATCTCTCAAGCACCCAGTCTTAGGGTGCCTGTTGGTTAGTAAGCCGACACGGTTCTTCATAGAAGGTTCTAACTACAAACCGTATGTGATATCAACTGAGACTATTATATAAATATACCGATAGAGGTTCATTACGCAGACCTTGCCTCTCCCAGTGCGTTTCGCCTCCCCCAAACCCTAGACCCCTGGCGACCTCCTCCTGGACGACCTCCTCCCCGACTACCTCCTCCCCGACGAACTCATCCCCTGCGATCGCTTCACCTTTGCCTTGAATCTGAGTAAATTGAAGGTATTGTTGCCCTGCGACCGCTTGGCCTCCTCCCTTGGTGCAATTTGAAGGTATTTTCTAATTACATAGTTTATTGTATATTAGTGGCTATGTGGTGCTTGCATAACTTTTGCTCATGGTAGAAAGATCTTGTACCAGCTGACAAGAGCACATGTGCAACCTCCGCACTACTTGTGGCTTCTTGTTCTTAGTCAATGGTAGTATCCCTAATTTAAGTTTCTTCAAAACAAAGCTCTACATATTTTTTTCCATTTATTGACCTCTGTAATGTGTTCAATTTAAATTAATCTCTTTTTTGCTACACTGTAGTATGGACTCTTTTTTCCTATATATGTTAGTTTCCTTCATGAGATACTAATTTTTTGACATGCTACTATGCCCCCTCACATTGAAATTTTTAACTGTTGCCATATTTTGTGTATCCTTTGGCCTGTTGTTTATGAAAAATTCTCTTTAATATAGTTTTTATCTGCCATTTGCTTAAATATAAGAATGAACCACCACTTCCTTACAGCCCTCATGATTTTATTTTTTGTATACAGGAGAGCCTCATTTCTTGAAAATATATAATATCTTGTACTAGGGGAAGTCAGCATACCAAGAAGTCTTAATTTTTGAGGTATTGTCTAGTTGACTGATAAGGATGAATGTGCGTACCAGGAAATGATTACTCATCAGCCACTCTGTTCAATTCTATGCCCTAAAAGGGTATATCTTCTGATATTTGTTTTTTTCTTAGCTCATGAAATTATAGAAATTGCTATTAACTTGACATGGAATATAATGACTGAAATTGAATAGGAGGATATTTTGCTACAATATAGCAGCAAATTGAACATCTTTTTATCTGCACTTCCATGGAAATTTAGTACACTTGTCACTTATGTTCTTAGGAACTACTTCACTGCAGGTTTTGGTTATTTGAGGTGGTGATGGTGGTGTGCTCTGAGAGATATCGAGACATGGTTCAGTGGAGTCTATTGATATATGTGAAATTGACCAGCTGGTTATTGATTTAAAAAATTCTCCTTTGACATTTTTGTAGAAGTGCAATCATGTGACTAAACTTTGCTGGTATGTTTTCTTTCTGTAGCACAGTCCTAAAAAAGTATGGCTATTTTTTGTTGTTGTCGTATGTCAGTTCCATAGAGTTTCAGCATTGTTGCTTTCCATGAAATTATTCCTTAACACCTTGCTTGTTTATCCCTTGTTACTACATCCATATATACTATGTATCAATAAATAAATTCTTTGCTTGTATTTGACTTGAAAAAGAATCATGGGAGAAGAACTTGGCAAGTGTAGAGAAAAACTGGAGATGTAAGATTGACTTGATATGCTTTAGAATTCTCTCTCCTTTTCTTATTAATGTGAGCTGCTGATAAAAAAAATATGAATTGTTTTCAATGATGCATTAATACTTTTAGCTTGAGTGCATGTAATTCAATTCCTCAATGTATTGTCACCCGACTTAATTATTAATATTTGCTCATCTTGAATACAATAACTTAATAGTATCTTGCTTGCTAAGTATTTTCTTGCATCTGTGAGAGCAAATGTTGATAGATTTCAAGGCAAAATCCAATTCTATTCACAGTTCGTCCTGAGAGTTGCTATGTTTTGATTTATCATTTCACTTCATCCTCTCATCGTCGAATAAGAATAACATAGGTAATCTATTTTTACTCTAGTTTTGTGTAGAAACATGATTATTTTGATAGTTCTCTATTTCATAAAATACAGAGTTGATTAAATCATCGTATACCCAATGGCTTAATCAACCCTATATTTGATCGAATAGAGAACCATGAAAATAGTCATGGTCCTACACAATAGCAGAGTGAAAATAGACTACCTATAGTATTCTCATTTGAAGTTGAGGATGGAGTGGATGGATAAATTAGAGAATGACAACTTTTAGGACGAATTGTGGATGGATTGAAATTTACCTTGGAATCCATCAACATTTGTTCTCACAGGTGCTTGGAGGTATATATAGCTATCACAGACGGTTCTAGGCTATAACCGTCTCTGATGTTAATTTTCACTGACGGTTCAAAAACCGACTGTGATGTGTTGTTATTACCACTGACACATGTTTACAGACGGTTCACAAAACCGTCTATATGATGAGGTTTTAGAACCGTATGTGATGAGCATTTGTGTAATAGTGGCATCACGTTATTTTCTAAATAATATTCACATGTATGTATAATTTACTTTATCACAATATTTTTATTGTTCTTTCGAAGTCATCCATTTTCTGTAAAAATATTTTACAGTGCTGTGAAAAAAAAAACACAGAAATATATTTGTAGGAGACGGTGGTAACGAACAATAAAGTTAAGAAATGCATAAAAAGTTACATGTATATGTTTTGTATTAGTTTTGTAGTGATCAACTCATAAATGTACTAACATATACCATAATATAAATTCAGTGTTTTTTTAGCCCGTATGAGAATAGTACTACATTACACAGTTAACATAAAAGCTCCTTTTTAAAGACAAAGAGGTACCATCACCAGTTTCACTAGCTAGCTGTTAGCTAACACATGATCATAAGTTAATTAGATCCGGGAGCTACCTACCTATGAAAGTAGCACTACTTCAAAAGGTAGATCTATATCTGATGACTTTTAACAGCATAATATAATGTCTCTCAAAATCAGTCATATGTCGGTTCTGAACATTGGAAAATAATCATGAGCATCAAAACAAATATGGTCAGCAAAACCACAACAGAAACATTCTCAGCATCATGCATATAAAATATTCGAAGACGCAGCATTCAGCATACTCATATGATGAACAATTAAACCACCCCGCCAATTCCACCTTCCATTATACCCCAGAGATTATACATGTGTACACCCATATCACCCCCATTTTTTAAAGGTTTAGTAAACCTCTCAAATTAATCACCCTCTCCCCAATTAATACATCTGTAAAATGAGATTTCTTTTTACTATCTTTAGGAGGTACAGGGACATCTATTGAACTAACACTAACATATACCAATAGTTTAAGGGGTAGAGATACCACAAGTTTGAGGATAATCTGGTGGAGAGATACTGATACCTCCTAAGGATCGTAGAAACTCTCATACAAAGCAACATGCGCACACAAACATATATATAAGGGATACATAAAACTCTCCCTCTACGTACCTTGGAGATGGATCCAAGATTTTTTTTCCTCCCATTTTCTTTCCCTCATGCACACACCATAAGACCAAAATTAAAGAAGATTCAAACTCTCCCCAAGTGAAGTGAGCTATAACTTATAACTATACTAAGCTGAGTTGCATAAGCATGCATGCATATTTCATGCTAGCTAGCTTTGAGGCCGCACCTAGCCAGGCATGCAGGGAGCTAGTGTTACGGGACACTAGAGCGAACCTTGCTCCTGCGCGCCGTTCATGCGCTGCCTCTTGATGCTCCCGCCGCCCCCGGACGAGGACGTATCGCTGCTCGCCGCCTTGCGGTCCATGACGCCGCGCAGCGCCTCCTGGATGGACGAGACGAGCTCGTGCCTCCGGTGCGAGGCGCCGCACCCGTCGTCGTCGGGGCCGTCGTCACCTTCCTCGTCCTCTTCCTCCACCGCGGTGATGAGGAGCACGTTGCGCACGCGGCCGCCGAGCGTGGCGATCTCGGCGCGGCGCGCGCGGAGCCGGACCTGCGCGAGGGAGCGGGCGATGTCCGGGATGAGGTCCGGGCGGTCCTCGCAGCACAGCGAGGCCCGCACCACAAACCTCCCCTCCATATCCGCCGCGGCGTCCACCTCCAGCTCGTCGGCCTCCGTCGGCATCAGCTGCCGCTGCTGTGCCGGCGCCTGCTCCTCCCCCGCCGCCACCATCATCGCCGACGTCTGCCGCTTCAGCTCCTTGACGTGCTCGATCACCTCGGCCAGCAGCGACGCCTTGTCCGTCTGCACAACACACCGACAAGCAGGTCATCCGACCAGAGCCAGCCATCATTAGGCGCCAGAAGCTTTGGACGCATGCATGGTACAGTAGCCAGCGCAGCAAGCTAAGTAGCTAGTGGACGGATGGTATCAGGTGTACTGATAGCTGTAGTGGCGGTAGGAGAGGGTGGCGATCGAGTGGTGCGAGTGCATGCGAGCATGGAGGAAAAGCTACAAAAATCGCGGGCGTGGTGCAGCCTTTGCATGCGTCCGTCCTCGAACGCTTTTGGGGGTGTGAGCTGAGGCTACTGAGCGCTCTGACACGAGCGTGCGCGCTTGTCTTGCACGGGGCTGCGCGTACATAGCGTTTTTTTCTGCTCCGTCTCCCCGCGGCCGAAGCATACATGCATGCGGCGGTCTCCCACAAATCCAAAGGCTTCTGCGCCATCTTTTCTTGCCTAGCTTGTCAGCAAGTGTACTCTATACTCTGTAGTCTAGTGGTACGACATGAGAGGTAGCTTTTCAGTCGGTAAACCTATCCCCACCCCCACCTTATCTTTGTCAGCTCCTCCCAAATTACTACTCCCTCTGTTTAAGAATTCATTTGGGAATTGCACTGTTTCCTGCGAAATTCATGAGCAGTTCTAAAAAACTGCTTGATGTAGCTTTTCACATGTGGTAGATGACAACGTGGATGGCTTTAGTTGGGGGATAAATTGAAACATGAGATGGAGCAAATTAAGGAAAGGGGGATATGCATGCCAAGTTAATTTCGAGCATGTAATTGTGCTATGCTGGTTTGTTGCATGGCCTAAGTACATGTAGAGCTGGCCGGTGTCACTAGCAGCTGTCGCAAGAAGCTGTCGCAAGAAGCTAGCAAGCTAGGCAGTTAGCTAGCTTGATCAGTCTTCGTGCAACTTCTTGGTCCGTTTGTTTTTACTTTAGATTCTTTAAAAACTGATATTCTGAATTGTAGTTACAGAGAAGTTAATTTTCTAAAAACTGAAATACAAAAACACATATGAAATGGATTGTAGATCTAGTGTAGATGGATGGATTGAATTGTAAAAATCGATTTCTAGAATCGGGCTGTTTATTTTTTATTTAATTTTTGGAGGCCAGAATTCAGAATCGAAAGCAAAAACAAACAAACAAACAGGCCTTAAGCTCTGTGATGCTGGACTCTAATTCACCATCGATCTTTTTTTTTAGATCCGATCTTGCGATTGCGCATCAAAACCAACAGCTTAATTAGGGTTTGCATATGAACATGGAGTGAATATGATCTTCCAGAGTGAGAGGGTTAATTAGTTAGCTTGAGATATATATATGTATGTGAGTACTGATGATCATATCATATGAATATATATATGGATTATCATCGATCACCTTGGTGGTGTTGGGGAGGAGGCTGCGGAGCCTGGCGAGGTGGCCGTTGATGCGCTGCCGGCGGCGGCGCTCAGCCTCGCTGTGGCTGCGCGAGGCTGCCAACGCCTTGGCGTCCATGATCTCCTTGGCCGTCATCCGCCCCAGCTCCGCCTGCAGGCTCCCCAGCAGCCCGGACACCACCCTCGACCCGTGCTGCCCCATCTGCAGGGACGCCACCCCTCCGTCGCCGGCCAACGCATGCTGCCCCATCTGTGGCGGCTCCAGGCCGAACAGCCCGCACTGATTCCCCTGGCCGCTGCCGCCCTCGCAGTACGCGCCGACGCCGAACGGCCCCCCGCCCACCCCCGACATCTCGGCGCCGAAGGGCGTCGGCGGCACGTGGGAAATCATATAGGGCGGCGCGGCGGCGGCCGGGCCGAGCCACGGCAGGAGGGCCGAGGCGTGGCCGTGGTCGCCGCCTTGGGCACCTACCGCTCCGGTGACCTGGAGCAGAAGCGCCTCGTTGCTGCCATGGACGCCTCCTTCCCACATCGATCCCGATCGATCGCAGGGCGAGGAGGGGAGGGGGGACACGAGTGCTTTTTGGCTCCGGCTTCTCCTCTTGTGTTCTTTTGTTACCAGTCAAAGGGAATGCGTGGGACGAGGCCTTTTAAACTCTTGTGTCGACCTGCCCACTGCGCAACATGTATGGCTTTAGGCCATCTACTATTTCCATGGCTTTTTCTATCTATCGTGCTGCCTTTTCGCACCGGAGGTGAGGCGTTCGAGTAGTGGTCGAGACGGCTAGGGCTCGTGCACGGCATTACAGGACCCGCCTCCTCTGCTTCCCTACTTCCCTACCTTTCTCCTCATTCTCTCGACCTTTAATTCTCAGAATTTTTGTTTTTTATATTCGTTATGATTTGAGTAAAATTGATCGAGTTGCTCTCTCTCTCTCTCTCTCTCTCTCTCTCTATATATATATATATATATATATATATATATATATGCGTTCCACGGTGGTCAAGCCAAGATGCACAAAGACTTGAGACAAATATATCAACATGGTCTTTTAGTTATGCAGAATCACAATTCATACATTCATATCCATATTCACAGCAGCATCCATATATATACTCACAATTCATATCCATATATTGACAAATTACAAACTCATCACAATTCATACCCATACACATTCACAGATTACAAACTCATCACAATTCATACCCATACACATTCACAGATTACAAACTCATCACAATTCATATCCATATACATTCATAAATCACATCCACAAATCAACATATAATTTACATTCAACAAAAGTTTGATATAGAGGTTTCCAACAAAAATTCAACGTATATCACATGTCCACAAATGGACAAAGTTCAACAAAAGTTTGATATAGAGATAGCACATCACCTCAGTCATTCTAGCTAGATGGAGGAAAAACTGAAGGCATACCAAGCATCTCATCAACAAAGTCCGCTGAAGCACTGCTAGTGGGCTCGGCGCCACTGTAACATCTCTGACTTTAATAAACAAATAAAATTAAATATTAAAATTGTGAAATCATTTTCTTATTGCGTTTCATGATTTTGTGTGCATTTAGAGAATTATTTCTTGATTAGAAATGAGTTTTGGAATTTAGAAAAGAAAGAGATTAGTTAATATGAGTAGTAGGGAGAATATTGAAATTGGTAGAATTATCTAGAATCGTTAAGTGTAATAGATTTTGACTATGAAAGATACATTAACAAATAAGGTGAACCATTATCATTCATGATCAGAAAATATTCATTACATGAAAATAGATTACAACACTCAGTTATATGTTACATTGTAATTTACATTTACAATAAAAAGGAAGTACAAGAATTTTTATTAAAAAAATATATATATATATACAACCACTATATTAATTACATCACATAAGACTGTTCGATTACAAGTCCGATTATAAATTACATCATAAGAAAATAAATTACAAGATCCTAAACTACAGCTCCTGTGCTGTCTTGATCTGCATTTGTAAACCTGCATATCCAATGATACACATGTGAGAAAAAGAATAAAATAAATGCATTAAATTGGATATATTAAATGGAAAGAGAAATAATTGCCGTCAGCTAAGTTAGATCGCTCAGTGAGGTACCCTAGATTGTCCGGGGGCCAATCTGGCTCCTCTCGCGATTAGGAGTGCATCATTCGGCAATAACAAACCTGATTAAGTCGTAGACGCGAATGTTTAGAAATATCGTGTAGTAAAAATATTTTACCACAGTAAAACAGTGAAATTATAGTGAGACAGAGATAAGGCTACAGCACTGTGCCCTTACGACAGCACCGCCCCTTTCTAGATTCAACCGAAACACCCCAGAGTATACTCAAGCCAAGTCGGCAGAAGATAAGGAAGTCCCAGCTGAAACCTCCAGCACACACTCTCTCTCTCAGCCGAACTCCCCAGAACCAGCCAGCCGGTCAAGGTTGAGACTGGGATTAAAATCAAGTGCACCGACTAAGCCATTTATTATGTGCAATCATCCCAGCCGCAAAGACCATTGGACCAAGCCATCATTCAAACCCTGCTCACACCGCCTTTACCATACTATATATAAACCAACCAAGTCTCATTCGAGATATCACAAAGCCAACCATTCCAGCGGCAACACTCCCATGCGGAAATGAATCCCCAGGAGGATTATAGTCGCATTCTTTCAGAGGCAAATCCCCAAAGCAAAGCTTAGAAGCGTAGCCCTCTCACAAGGCCAATTTTAGATCAAGAATCAAGCACCAAGATAGGAGATCAATCCGGTCACTAGAAGCAATTTTATTTTCTCTCCATTTCACTTTCCATCAGAGGTAATGATTCAATCCTTCAAATCATTTATATCAAAGCATGGTTATAACAATAGCAAAATCAACTACATACGAGATATTTGGCAAATAAAGATTGGTCTCAGATTATTTAGATGTCTTGGGGGTTGCTCCGTGCGTTCCCTAAAGCTATTTGTGCTCCCCCGGCGCACAAGCAAGCCTAGGGCTTCGTCGCGGTGCCATCCAACCCGTAAATTTGAAAATACATGAATCATCATAGACCCATGAGTTATAGCCGACATGGTATCAATCTATACCAGGTAAACAAGTCATTAGGAAGCCTCTGTCATTATGCTTTACCTAAGCATTCAAAGACTTTCAAGTATAGCTTAGTATCAATCAATTTATCATCTACTAAGCTAATCTACCCTCAAAACAAAGTACTGTGAAACCTCTCACAGGTATTTCCATATCCTGATCCGTCAGTATTTAATGCTGGCCATTTAGCGATTAGTGGCATCAAAATCATCGTCTGCCATGTAAACAAAACAAAGCCACCATGAACATGCCTTAAGTCCATATTTTAGAATCATTACTGATCCTGATAAGTAACCAAATCAGGTAAGCAAACTATACGTATAACCGAATTATAATACATCGGTGCATAGCACAAATCAATCATTCAGTTAAGGCAAAATCAAGCTTGAATGTATCCTACGTGTTCCAGTCAAGCAACCTTGTCCCTTCTCTATTCCAAGCATAAGCATATAATTAGCAAACATAAACATTACTCCCTGTTTTAGGATTTCACACATCAAGCAGACCAATAGTGTCTAATACGTTTTGTCCTCGGAAGCTCAGTAGGATCCAACACTAAAAGACATGTTAGCCATTCATTAATTTAGTAGTGCATATCTGATTAACACGCCCAGTCACTTAAGCATCCATTGCGAGTGAAAACTATATATATTGATTCAATTAACACTCTCATCTATACGTTCATAAAAGACCTAACACAAGATTAAGTATACTATGAAATAGCATATCATAGCTTTGTGCATCCAGACAATGTTTCATATGGGAAAATTTGCATTCCAGGCAAGCAATATCAATATATACACACTACCTATTCCTAGAAAGCAAAAAATTAGAAGATCAACTAGACTACTGAGATAAAGATTCAAAGGAAAGAAGAGTACTTAGCTCATGGAAGGGAGGGGTGAACCCTAGCCACGACGGAGCTACTAGAATGGGCGGAAACCCTCGAAGCCGCAGTACTGAAACCGACCTAGGGCAAAAGAGAAGAGGATAGATTGAGTAGAGAGTGAGGAAGATAGAAGAGAAGAGAAGAGAGTACCTCGCACAAGGACGGCGTAGACCTGGGCGCACGAACCATCCGTGAGGGCCAGCAGTCGGTGAGGTTAGGGCAGAGGCGACCGGCGACGCTTGAGGTCTGAGGCGGCGCCGCTCGAGTGGAGGATCCGGCGGAGGAACCAGCGAGCAACAGCGCCGAGCCGATCGGTGGGATCGAGAAGGGGCAAAAAGAAAGGAGAAGGATCGGGAGAATGGGGAAAAGCTGGAGGAAGGCACTAGAAGGAGGAGAGGCTTCGGTCGGCCGAAAGAGATGAGGAAAAGAAAAGAGTAGGGAAAGAAATGGAAAAGGGTTAAAGAAAATATGTGTCTATATATATATATATAAATATATGTATAACGATAGAGATAAATGATATATGCTTCTAGGAAATTAAGCAATCCAAATATGCAGAAATTTTGTATAGCTAATGAAATTTAAATTAAGTTAAGTAAACAACCATGCTAATCAAATTCTGATAACATCAATATACGCATGTAAGCAGTAATGCATACAGAACCTACCGTAGGAGATTTATAGTAAAAAGACCATTTAATAATTACAAAAATAGTTGGATTTGACTCTGGTTCGCATATTTTAACTATAAATTTAATTCTAATCATAATATTCATGTAGCCCTTAATTAACACATACTTTTACTTGATAAATATTGACCAATAAACCATACTATCTATAGAATCGTCCCTAGAATACTCCTTAAGGCACTATTATCTCATCTCATATAAAATCATTTATATTATATCATACTTTGCATCTGAATCCTATTAAAGACATGATCCTGCAGAGGGTAAACCCTAAAGTCTGGAATATGAACGCATGTACTTAAGTTTAACCATGCAAGAGTTAAACCCCAATATCTGTAGTGTCAACGCATATGTCAAAGCTTAACCCTGCAATTTATAGCTATTCTCATCCCTACGGTCCTATGTACCGATTGGTATCAGTACAAACAGCTGCATACCCTGAAAACGAATTTTAGTATATTTAATCTTACAATCTTAGCTTCCTGAATTCATAAAATGAAATAAAGTAATTCATAAAGAAAAAATGTTGCGTGTTGTTTAACCCATACCATTAATATCAGTAAAAGTCACAACATAAGATATTAGACACGTGCACGAAATCACAACCAACCCATACTTGTTTTATGTAATGATTGCTTATTTGATTTTCCATCTGATTTCCTTTTGCCCTTATTGAAAGTGTTATTTGCTATTTGTATCTTTTCTGTTATACGACGTGTAGAATCCGACGTCTCGGACTTCGTCGTCGACAATCTCAAGATGACGTCTTCGACTCGTCCCTAAAGACAACAAGTAGCAAGGCAAGCACCCCCTTGATCATTTTGATCCCAGATTTCATAATCTACTAAAATGTGATTAAGAATCCTCCTGCATGCATATGTTTTGATAAATCCCTATTTTGTGATACTTGGTAGATATTAACCCAAATTGATGGATTCCCTTAATCACATGGACATACGATCCATAAAAACCCTAGGAATGGTTAAGTTCATTAAATTGGGTATAATCGCTTATTAATCTGCATATGCTTAGCACTGCTTTAGATCAATATTGGAAACATTTACACCCACACACTTTTCCTTATGAAATCTTTTATGGTTTATTTAAGCAGTAAAGGATACTGGTAGTTTGATAAAAATGAAAATAAAACTACTGTTTTGACGTGGGTGATTATTGGCAATAGCCGGTTGTACATGTTTTAACGTGTACGTAGCTAGGGTGGAGTTATCGCCCATGTCACTTTGAGGACCGAACGTAGTGTTGCATGATCCAAGTAAACCGTACATCCACAAATCTTGGTAGGGGACAGTCTTAACTTATTAAATTATTTGGGAATTAGCTTTGCACATTGGTAGGCGGTTGTAGCACGGGCATTCCGAGATAGGTTTGCTCGAGGGAGGTGTCATCACCGAGGTGTTGGCATCTGCCGTTGTAGCAGTGTCGCGCTGGCTATGAATTTGGGGCTGTTGTTGTACCATTTGAGCCGCGGGCTCCTGAATACTATTGCTTCACCGTTTGTTTGCTTCCATCATAGTCAGGAGTAACATCATTGGGCTAGTGCAAAGTTAAGGTCCAAGTAACGAACAGTTTCGTTATGAACTCTCTGGCGGCACACCAAAGGAAGTGTGTCAAATGCGCTTGCCACAAAGGGAGGACATATCTTGTGGGTAAAGCTGTACAACTCTGCAGAGTCTAAAACTATTCGAATAGCCGTGTCCACGGTCATGGACGACTTGGCGAACTGACACTAGTTAGATGTTTTCTATTTTTGAAAACCTTGGTAAAAGACTTTGGAAAATGTTTCACGACTGATAAATATCACTTGTCGTTGTATTTTCTTTTGTAAGACCATGGAGGGTCTTGTTCGTTATTTTACTCACAAAAGGGCCGTGAGTAAAATGTTACTATCCTTTTTATTACTTGTTATCTCAATTACTTATCAAACTGTCTTAAATTTTTATTTACGCTTTCCATTACTATTCAGTATTACTTCATTCAAAACTTTCGCTTTATGCAAAACAACCGTAGAAACCCACTTTCTATTCAGCCTGCATATATTTCAGGTATTGCAAACACTACAAGTCTTGCTGAGTACGCAACGTACTCACCCTTGCTATTATTGTTGTTTTTAGACAGGATATCTTGACAATTACTCCGACGCAGGAAAACGGGATTATTGACGACATTTCTTTCTAAGGCTTTACCTTGTCAGTTGCCTGTGGATTATGTGGCAAACTACAAGACATCTGATTTTTTTTTTGTTATGTTTAGTTGACCTTCTCGGTCATATTGTATCAATACTTCCGCTGAAATAAAATATGAAACTTTTGTATGGTTGTGATTCCAAATTGTGTTTTGTGCGTGCCAGCCACAGATCATGGGAATGGTACAGTATGCACATTAGAACCTTGCTTTTATGTTTGTACTGTAGCATAAAAGTGAGGGTCTTACAGCCACTTCCCACATGTTGAGCTGCAGCAGCTGATCTTGAAGCCTCCTACAAAACAAGAAAACAATGTATAACTTAGAACATTATTTTCAATGACTTACCGAATTACAATTTTTGGCAATAGAAGTACCGTGTCCGAAGTGTTTTGAGTTGGAAGCCGGATCGGGTATTGGAATGGATATTGGAACTGTGGTGGTTGAGCTTAAATCCCTGATCCAGAAGCCTACCAATTAAAGAAAATGAATTAGAACATTTATCTTGTGAGTTAAAAACAACAATTCTTCACGAATTAACATATATTACCCTGTCTGGCATACTATGTGTGTCGGCGTAAAAGCCAACAGACACCTCCGGATCGGGTGTATATGAAGTTCGAACAGGGGGCTTTCGTGGAGATCGCTCGGGAGAGAGAGAGATGGAAGAAAGGGATGAATCGCGAAGCATGCAGGCGGACACTTAGGTTTATCCAGGTTCGGGCCCTCCTGAGAGTAATAGCCCTAGTCATGTCTGTGTGTTCTTGCTTGTGTTCTTGGGGGAGACTAAAATCATCCAACCGAAAATGATCGAACCCTTTCTCCCATGCACCCTGGCTCCCTTTTATACTTGGGCTGGCGGGGGCGCATGGGGAACTTACATCAGTGTACCACACTTATTACACTGCCCTACCGCATTTAATGCACCTGTCACTGTTCTTGAGTTGCACTTAATGCTTCTGACACAGCCGATTTTGCCCCGGCCTCGGGACCCGTGTGCCTGCCGGCTCCGCACGCCTCGCCAGGTGGGGGATTACGCCATGATGTCACCCATAATAAATGCACGCGTTGGGAACACGCGACGTCACACTGTGGCCTTCATTACCTCCATTTAATGCGCACGATACGCATTAAATGCCTTTGACCCTCGGCATGGTGGCGTAGACCCCCAGGTGGCCTCGAGGCGGCGCCCGGTGTGGCTGAACGCCACTGTCATTGGCGATCACCTTTCTTGACCGCCGGCATGGCTCGGCGCCACCTGTCATTTGGCGATCACCTTTCTTGTGTAATCGACCGCTAGTGGCGTGGCACGACGCCACTGTCATTTGGCGATCACCTTTCTTGGCCGCGGTAGTGGCTCGACGCCACCTGTCATTGGCGATCACCTTTACCGAACGCCAGTGGCGTAGCCTTAACGCCACCTGTCCGCTGGGCGATCAACTTTACTGTGGTGAAGTGGGCACCCTGGTGTAGAATACACCGACAGTAGCCCCCGGGCCCACCCGGGAGCGCTTTTGACCCTTTTTGGAAAACGGTTCGGTCTCCCGGGTGGGTCCATCATAAATGCCCACGTAACGCCACAGCTTTAAATGGCCGCCGCCGTTTCTGGGCATTAAGGCGGAACATGCAACCGCCCCCGCCACGTAACCGACGCCGGACCTTTGGGGAACATGCCCACGCTTTGACAGCCTTTCGGGCTTCCCGCCTTCGAGCCACCGCGACGCTTCGGGTTTCCCGCCAGATCATCTCTTCGTGTGCCTATATATAAGTTGCCACGGGGGGAGCGGTTCCTTCTTTCAGTCTCATTCATCCGCTAAATCCTCAACCGCTCTTCTTGCGAACTACCTCCTTCTTGCACCTCGCCTCCTTTGCCCAGATGGCACCTCCAGCACCTTTGCTCATGCCGTCGACCATCGAGGAACAAGACGCCGTAAGGTTCTCCCGGCATATTACCGGTGGCTCCCTCCGTGCCCGCGCCGGGACTACCGCGCCCGGCTGCCGCCCAGGAGAAGTGATCTTCTTCAGCTGGGCGATGCTGGCGGGCCTACTCCCGCCGATTTCTGAATTCTACATCTCCGTCCTCAACTTCTACTCCATCCACAACATTCATCTTCCTCCCAACTCCATCGTCCTCCTTGCTGTCTTTGCTCACTTCTGCAAAATGTTCGTGGGAGTGGCCCCCAACCTTCCTCTTTTTCGCTTTTTCTACGCTTTGCACGTGGCCAGGGATTCTTCTATCCCGTCAGGGTGCTGCCACCTTCGCCTCCGAAACGGCGCGACCTCGTGCTACATCCCGCTGGACTCCAGGTCCAACTGGAAGACCTGGCGCAACGAGTGGCTGTACGTCACGGATGACAGCGGCATTGAAGCCCTGGAGTTGCCGACCGGGCCAGCGGTCAGCAACCCCAACTGGGGAGCACACGTCGATGAGACGCCCGAGCTCCGGACAATGCTGGCCCGCGTGGACCAGCTGCGGACAGCTGGCCTGACGGGAAGCATGGTTCTCCGAGACTTCATATCTCGGAGAATCAGCCCCTGCGTCGCCGTGCCCGCCCGGCCTAGCAGTACACGGACCTCGATGACGTGACTCGGACGGTTTCCGGAGGTAGGCTTCTTGTCTTCCCTTCTTCTTGGTGCTTTTGGCGACTGCTGCCGAATTGAAGACATTCTTCTTCCTTTTTTATTTTCCAACAGCTGCAGGGGACTTATCCTCTGCAAAAGTCGACGCCTGGATGGTGCTGCTGGGCACCCCCGGCGTCATCTCGCCTTTCCCGGTGGGCGCTCTCCCGCTTTGCCTCGTGGAGCCCTGGGAGCGCGTGGCGATCACCCGTGCCATGCCTGTTATGGACGCCACGGGACCGGTGAACACGCCACACCCAAGGGCCCTGACGATCCGGGACCCTCCTCCAGCCGGCGACCAGGGAAGGGGCAAACGCCCCACTGACGACGACGCCCCTGGTGCCAGCCCCAAGAGGGTTTGCGCCCCGACAGGGGACGCGATGACCTCGACTGCACCGCAGGGCTTGACCGGGGCGGGGAGCTCTACGGCGGCCGCAGCTGCAACTTCAACTACTCCCGTCGAGGTGGTTGAAGCTGACGTTGCTCCGACCATAACTCCGCCGGCACCGATCCTTCTTCCGCCGCCGCCGGCACAGGTCGATCCGCCAGCCCCGGTTCTTCCGCCTGCGCCGGTTGCGCAGGTCCTACCGCCGCTGCCACCGGCACCGCGAGGGGTGCCGAATCTCCCTCCGGCCGCGCCGCGTTTCAGGAGACCTCTTGCCGGGTATTTAATCCAAAACACTACAAACTGTTAAGTTCTTTTAATCTGAGAGGCTTACCCCCTTTTACCTTCTTCAGGGCGACCACCTCAAGTACCCCAGCCGAAGGCGACCAGGGGACCGCAGCCGTCGTGACAGCGCCGGTTGCGGTGGACGAGCCTAGGGACGACGCGGGTGACCGCCAAGTGGCGGCCTCAGGGGCGACCACCGCGCCGACCGAAGGAGAGCTGGGCTTCCAGCCCACTCCGGAGGCCCCCACCGCTTCAGTTCCCTCGGTGGACACGGACACTCTGCTGGCCGCCCTCAGCGAGCTTCACTCCAGCGTGAGCAACCGCCTCGCGACGAGCAAGGAGAGGCTGAGGGAGGCCGCCGTGGAGATCAACCGCCTCCGCAAGGAGGTGCAGGACTGGCGCAGCCAAGCGGTGCGGCTGGAGCATGAGCTGCAGCAGGAGAGGGCGCAAGGAGCACTCCGCGTCGAGGCGCTCACTAGGGAGCGCGACGCAGAGAGGAGTGATCGGATCCGCGCAGAGGCCGAGACCACCTCCATGCTGCGCCCCGCCTTCGACCGGATGGTGGCCAGCTTGGCGCCACTGGGGCTGGAGCAGCCGCCCCCCTCGAGCAGAGGGCACGGCACTATGCTTTCTGCATGGGCCGTGTCGCCGACTTCCTCACTCTCATGCCCGCCGCCTTATCCACTCGGTCCAGCGAGGAAGAAGCGCGCGATCGGCAGCGACCGCGGCGAAATGCGTGCTAGTGTCGCGCCATGTGACGCTAACCGACCGTGGCCGTCATCCAGGGGGTGGAAGGGGACTGGGCCCGCGCAGAGGCGTAGGTCCACGACGCCACCGAATGGGTCGCCGGGCAGCTTGAGATGGTCAACCCGGCGCTGGAAGCGGTGGCCAAGGACGTGGCTCTTGGGCTGGACGGTGGTCCGGCAGAGGACCAGGGGGCCGCGGAAGCCGCAGCGGGCAAGGAGTGAAGACCCTTGGCTTAGTTTTTCTTGCCTTTTGTTTTGTCTTCGTCTGTAAAAAACTCCTGCAAATTAGCCCTTACGTACTTATGAACGCATGTGTTTTCCTGCATACGTCTTATGTTCGAATGTTTGTCCGCGCGCCCCACTTTGCTGGTTCTTCATGAGCGAACAGGTAGCCGCACACTTTAAAGGTTAGTCGGGATGCAGGGTTTGAGACCCTCGCGCCGGAACACCGCCACCTCAGGACCTTAGGACCTTGCGAAATTAACTACTCTCGCGGTCTCTTGGGACCGAACACTTGGTGAGGTGTGGCAGGGTAGTAGGCTCTCGGTAGCGGTGTTTAAGTCACCGTTTCTCACGGGGACGCTCGGAGCATCATGACCGTGTTGAGAACCGTGCCAAACTAGCCGCCCGATCGCCCATCCCTGCTTGCCGCGCTCACCTAGTGGTTCCACTTTTACTGTCGAGGTTTCAGAGAGTCGCAAGGTACTGAGGGCGACCACGCGGACGCGGCCCACCAGGGCGCAAACCCGAAGAAAACAAAAAAGAGAACAAAGATAATAACTGCTTTGAACAAAAACTGAACGCTTGATTAAACAAAGGCTTCCCCCGACCAGCCAAGGAGGGGAAAACTCAGTCTGGCTGGTCGGGGCACACAACTCCGCACTTACAGCCATTTTAGGGATAGAACTTGCGCAGAAGCTCTATGTTTTGGGAGTTCGCCAACTCCTCCCCGTCCTCAGTGGCCAACCTGACCGACCCGGGGCGAGAGACTAAGACCACTTTAAAGGCGCCCTCCCACTGGGGAGACAGTTTGTGCAACCCGGCATGCGTCTGAATTCTACGCAAGACCAGGTTGCCCACTACCAGTGTTCTCTCGCTGACTCGGGAGGCATGGTACCGCCTGAGACTTTGTTGGTACCATGCAGCGCGCAAGGCTGCACGGTCTCGCATTTCTTCCAGGAGATTGGCTTCCTCTCGACGTAGATCTTCTTGGCCTTCCTCTGTGAACGCCGCGACGCGTGGTGACCCCAAGGCCAGCTCCGAAGGCAGGATAGCTTCCGCGCCGTAGACCAGGAAGAAGGGGGTTTCTCCGGTGGCCCGGCTGGGGTGGTACAAAGCGACCACAACACTGCCGGGAGCTCCTCGGTCCACCGGGCTTCGCGCTTATGGAGTCGGTCAAACGCCCTGGTTTTTGAGGTCCTTCAGCACTAGCGCATTGGCCCGCTCGACTTGGCCATTACTCCTTGGGTGGGCCACCGAGGCAAAACAAACCTTGGTGCCCATTTCTTCACAGAAACCCAAGAAAGTAGCGCTGATGAACTGTGTGCCATTGTCGGTGATGATGCGGCTGGCGACCCCAAAGCGGATGAAGATTCCTTACATGAACTTGACAGCGGCGGCGGCGGTAATGGCCCTCACCGCTTCGGCTTCCACCCATTTGGTAAACTTGTCGATGGCGACGAACAGATGGGTGTAGCCCCCTGTGGCCCGCGGGAACGGGCCCAGGATATCCAGCCCCCAGACCGCGAAGGGCCACGAGAGCGGGATATTTTGCAGAGCCTGGGCTGGTCGGTGGATTTGCTTGGCGTGGAACTGGCACGCCTCGCACTTCCTCACCAGCTCGCAAGCATCCTGGAGGGCGGTTGGCCAATAGAACCCTTGGCGGAAAGCTTTTCCAACCATCGTTCAACTGGACATATGGCTCCCGCACACGCCTCCATGGATATCAGAGAGCAAACTGCTCCCCTCTTCCCGAGTGATGCACTTCAGAAGAATTCCGTTTCTACCCCGGTGGTACAGGTCCCCGCCCACCAGGGTATAGCACTTGGCCTTTTGTGCTATCTTCTCTGCTGACGCATCATCGTCGGGGCACACTTGATCCCGCAGGTAGGCCAGGATCGGATCCATCCATGTGCCTTCCCGGTCAAGTGTGGCGATCACTCGGTGATCACCCGGGTACTCCGTCTGGCCAGACGTTTCCGTCGGTACTACTTTCCCTTCCGGAATGAGGGCTGAAGTAGCGTCACCATCGTCCCCACCAGAAACGGGGGATGCAACGGACGGTCGCGGAAGCCTTTCTTCAAAGACTCCGACCGGAACAGGGGATCTTGTCGAGGCGAGCTGCGCGAGCCCGTCCGCCAAGTAGTTGTTGCGCCGGGGGATATGAGTATACCCCAGCCCGTCGAAGTGTCGCTCCATTTTTTGACCTCTGCCAGGTATACCGCCATGACAGGATCAGAGTAGGAGAACTCCTTTCTCACCTCGTTGACGACCAGCAGGGAGTCGCCCTTGACTTGTAGACGTCGAACACCGATGGCTGCGGCGGCGCGAAGCCCCGCCATCAAGCCTTCGTACTCAGCAACATTGTTGGTGGCCTTGAAGTCCAGGACGACCAGGTACTTGAGGAGGTCTCCGGTTGGGGAAACCAGGAGGACCCCAGCGCCCGCTCCTTCGAGCCTAAAGGAGCCATCGAAGTAAAGTGTCCAGGGGAGGGCGCGGGGATTTCTTCAGTTTCAGGCTCGGCAGGAGTCCATTCGACGATGAACTCTGCCAATCTTTGACTCTTTATTGCAGTGCGGGGGGCGAATTTGAGTCCAAACTCCCCCAGCTCCATAGACCACTTGGCAATGCGGCCCTCCGCTTCACGATTGTGAAGGATCTCATGCAGGGGATAGGCAAAAACCACTGTGATATCCCTTCCTTGGAAATAATGCCGCAACTTCCTGGATGCCACCAGCACGGCGTACACCATCTTCTGGGCTTGCGGGTACCTTGTTTTCGCGTCGTGCAACACCTTGCTGACGTAGTAAACTGGCCGCTGGACTCCCTCCTGCTCCGCCACCAGTGCCGCGCTCACAACCGCAGGACTGGCCGCCACATATAACAAGATGGCGGCTCGCCGGCTCGAGGCGACCAAAGACCGGCGGGGAGGAGAGGTACTTCTTCAGATCTTTGAGTGCTTGTTGTGCTTCTGTAGTCCACTCGAAGAAGTTGGTTTTCTTTAACAGCTTGAAAAAGGGGAGGCTCCTATCTCCCATCCGGGCTATGAACCGGTCGAGAGAGGCCAGGCGACCAGCTAAGCACTATACTTGCTTAAGCCGTGTGGGTGGCTGCATGCGCTCGATGGCCGCGATCTTGTCCGAGTTGACCTCGATTCCACTACTGGAAACGAGGAAACCGAGCAGTTTTCCGGACGTCACACCGAACACACACTTCTCAGGATTCAGCTTCAAACAAAACTGCCGGAGGTGGGAGAAAGTCTCCTCTAGATCTTCAAAAAGCCCAGCAGCCTTTTTGGTCTTCACTACCAAATCATCAACATACACTTCAAGGTTTCTTCCAATCTGCGATCGAAATACAATATGCATAGCTCGCTGGTAGGTTGAGCCAGCGTTCTTCAGCCCGAAGGGCATTCGGACATAACAGTACACGCCGAGAGGGGTCACAAAAGCAGTCTTCTCCTCGTCTTCCCGCGCCATGCTGATCTGGTGGTAGCCGGAGTAGGCGTCCAGGAAGCACAAGGCCTCGCACCTTGCTATGGAGTCGACGACAATGTCTATTCGTGGCAGAGGGTACGGGTCCTTGGGGCAGGCTTTGTTAAGGTCGGTGAAGTCAATACACATCCACCACTTCCCGTTGACTTCTTGACAAGCACGGGGTTGGCCAGCCACTCAGGGTAGGCGGCCTCCCGTATGATCCTTGCATGCAGTAGCTTCTCCACCTCATCCCGAATGGCATCTTGCCGCTCTGGTGCCTGCCTCCAGACTTTCTGCCGGACTGGGTGAACTCCAGGGAGCGTTGCCAATCGGTGCTCAATCACCTCCCTAGGGACCTCGGTCATTTCAGATGGTTCCCAAGCAAACACATCTAAATTAGACGGGAGGAAGGTGACAATCGCGTCTTCCTATTTGATGCTGAGGTTGGCGCCGATCTTAACGACCTTCCCAGAACCATCCTCACCCACGGGGACCACCTTCACCTCACCCGAGGGACCGGGTGAAGCGCGGGCCTTGACCGAGGGAGCTGCGGGCGATGCCCCTAGCCTCGGGCCGAGCAGTGGCGTGGCCAGTCCTCGCACTCGCTTGCTGAGGCGCAGGGCTTCCAGCCGATCCACCTTCACAGTTATTGGGCCTCCAGGCCCAGGGATCTTTACCATCATGTAGGCATAATGCGTGGCCGCCATGAACTTGACCAAAGCTGGCCGACCAAGCAAGGCGTTGTGGGGGAGGTCGAAGTCGGCGATCTCAAAATTAATTTTCTCTGTCCGGAAGTTCTCTATACTTCTGAACGTGATGGGCAGCCGGACTTGTCCCAGGGGCATCAAGCCTACCCCGGGGGCAACTCCGTAGAAGAGAGGGGCCGGGTACAACTCCTCGTAAGGAATTTGGAGTGCCCTGACGCCCCAACTGACATGAGGTTGATGGAGCTTCCTCCATCAATAAGCACTCGCCCGAGTCTCGCATTTCGGACCGTGGGAGAAACCACGATCAGAAGATGGCCTAGACCAGAAGTGCTCTCTGGGTGGTCGGCTTGACTGAAATTGATCGGCACCTCCGACCATTTCAGTGGCCTGCCCGCCCCGGGGGTTGGCACGGTGGCGCACACCTCCCTCAACTCTCGCTTGTACTGCGAGTTTGAAGAGTAGGTGGCGGAGCCACCGTGAATGAATGCCACCGTGTGCTCCGCTTGCTGAAAGGCCAACGGAGCAGGGTCGTCACCCGCGTCGTCGCGGTCGTCTTCACAGTGTTCCTTGTGCCGCTGTTCCAATAACTTGGACACGACCTGGCAATCCGACAGATCGTGTCCGCTGGTCCTGTGGATGGGGCAGTAAGGTTTGCCCCCGTCATCTTCTCGGCGGGGTGAACGGTGGTCCCTGCGATCACCCCTCCTGTCCTAGCGGTCACGCTTCTGGGGCTTGGCTTCCGGTCCAGCGACCAGGATCTCTCCGGCGCCGGCCTCCTTGCACTTCTTCTTCTTCTTCTTGTGATCGGAGGCTTTCGAGGTTCCCGCCTCGCTGTGGCCGGAAGGCCTTGCCGCGCGCTCCCGGGCCTCCGCCGCCCTGGCGCACTTATGCGCCAAGGAGAACAGCTCGGAAGTGGTTGATATGTTGCGGGTAGCCATCTTCTACCGCATCTTCTGATCCCGAACCCCCCTCTGGAACGCAATGATCACTGATTGCTCGGAGATCCGGGGGATTGTGTTACTGCAGTGGCTGAACCGCCTGATAAATTCCCTCAGGGACTCCCCCTTCGTCTGTTCCAGGGTGTGGTGGTCGTCCTCCACGCCTGGCTGAGTGTAGGAGCCCTGGAAGTTGGCGACGAAAAGGTCGCACAGCTCCTCCCACGAGTGCATGGAGCCTCGCGTGAGGTTTAGCAGCCAGGAGCGGGCAGAGCCCGTCAGCGACGTCGGGAGGTAGTTGGCCATGATCTTTTCGGACCCTCCCGCAGCACGCACCACCGTAGTGTAGATCTGCAGGAACTCCTTCGGGTTGGTGGTGCCATCGTACTTCTCGATGGACGCCGGTCGGAATCTCTCCGGCCACGCGGCTTGGCGTAGGCGGAGAGAAAACACCTGGCATCCAACGTTGTAGGGGGAGCAGCGTCGCTCGCCCGCTCCTCGACCCCGAGAGGGGGGCGAGGAGTGCGAGTCTACGCTCTCCCTGGAGTCAGGGAGTGAGGTCTGCCCCCGACCGCTAGGCACCGGGCGGCCAACGCGACGTTGGACATGCGCACGATGCCCGCTAAGGACATGGTGCAAGTCATCATCGCATCGAAGCCGCCTCTCGTCTAGACAGGTCCTCAAATCCTCGTGGCCCCCCGCCAGCTTGGGGGAGCCGCGAGAAGAGGTGGGAGCATGTGCACGTCCCCCTGTACCCGAGGGGGCTGCAACCTGTGCACCCTTCCCTTTGTCCCGACCTTCGTGACCAGAATACACTTTGACGGGGCGGCTGGAAGCTTGCGCATCGGTCACGTGCATGTCCTGCCGCCCAACACCGGAAGCCCCCAGCTGGTTTGCCGCCTCCACCTGCTGGTGGATGGCATCCACTAGGCGAGCAATGTCCCGCAGCCATGGAGCGGCTAGGGTTTCGCCCCCTAGCGCAACTGAAGGGTGATCGAGGAGCAGCCGGGTCGCATGAAGATTCCGCGCTGGGGTGTCATCTCCAATCAACAGGCGCCGTCGGACTGGCTGTCCTCTGAGCGCGGTAGCAACACGTGTCCCTCCCAGGACGGAGGGACCCGGGAGGTCCGACGCCCTGGCTGGGCACCGAGATCGGCTATGAGTGCTGATCCCCTTAGGTAGGTCGTCGTGCTTGGAACGTGAGTCCGCCATGCCGTCGACCACCAAGGCCTCTTACAAGCTTCGCTAGAAGGTTGAAGAAGAAAGGGCAATCTAGCCACTGAGCCCCCTACCTGGGGCGCCACTGTCGGCGTAAAAGCCAACAGACACCTCCGGATCGGGTGTATATGAAGTTCGAACAGGGGGCTTTCGTGGTGATCGCTCGGGAGAGAGAGAGAGAGATGGAAGAAAGGGCTAAATAGCGAAGCTTACAGGCAGACACTTAGGTTTATCCAGGTTTGGGCCCTCCTGAGAGTAATAGCCCTAGTCCTGTCTGTGTGTTCTTGCTTGTGTTCTTGGGGGAGACTAAAATCATCCAACCGAAAATGATCGAACCCTTTCTCCCATGCACCCCGGCTCCCTTTTATACTTGGGCTGGCGGGGGCGCATGGGGAATTTACATCAGTGTACCACACTTATTACACTACCCTACCGCATTTAATGCACCTGTCACTGTTCTTGAGTTGCACTTAATGCTTCTGACACAGCCGATTTTGCCCCGGCCTCAGGACCCGTGTGCCTGCTGGCTCCGCACGCCTCGCCTGGGAGATTACACTATGACGTCACCTGTAATAAATGCGCGTGTTGGGAACACGCGCCGTCACACTGTGGCCTTCATTACCTCCATTTAATGCGCACGATACACATTAAATGCCTTTGACCCTCGGCATGGTGGCGTAGACCCCCAGGTGGCCTCGGGAACTGAGCGCCAGCGGTGTGGCCTGAACGCCACCTGTCCGCTGGGCGATCACCTTTACTGACCGCCAGCGGCATGGCCTGGACGCCACCTGTCCGCTGGGCGATCACTTTTACTGACCACCAGCGGCGTGGCCTTGACGCCACCTGTCCGCTGGGTGATCATCTTTACTGTGGTAACCGAACGCCAGTGGTGTGGCCTGAACGCCACCTGTCCGCTGGGCGATCACCTTTACTGACCGCCAGTGGCGTGGCCTGGACGCCACCTGTCCGCTGGGCGATCACCTTTACCGAACGCCAATGGCATGGCCTTAACGCCACCTGTCCACTGGGCGATCACCTTTACTGTGGTGAAGTGGGCACCCTGGTGTAGAATACACCGACAATGTGGAAATGGCAATGGGAACTGGAACGGAAACTGCAAAGGTGTTGGCTGAGCCAGAGCACCCGATCCGGAAGTGTTCTGAGGAGGAAACTGGAACATATACAGGTATGGAAACTGCAAAGGGGGTGTCTGAGCCGGAGCACCCGATCCAGAAGCCTACCAATTCAAACATATGGATTAGAGCATTACATTTGTGACTTGCAGAAAAAAGACCATTAGTATCAATATATGGATTGAACCATTACCCCGTCTGGAGTTGGACCAACCGAACCGAAAGCCTACAAATTCACATAGCATATCATCGATGGATAGACATTAATAAGAAATAAGAAATTACTAGCTAGTAATAGACAATACTCCTTGGAAGTGCATCATCGGCGGCCGTGAGGGATCAAAAAATCCTGGAAATCCTTGTGGTGGAATATGATTCTACATATAGCTCACATAGCATTAGTAGATTGAATTAATTGAAAGTGATACAAAATTGAACGTACTTGGTGCATATTTTGCTCTATGGACTCCAGTCTTCTAAGAATAGCTTCACACTCTTTTTCTCCCTCTTCTTGCCATTTGTGAAGCTCTGCAACTTGTTCTCTCAAAGCGCGGTTCTCTTCCATGGCGCGCCTACTGGACGAAGACGAAGACGAAGAGGAAGCCCTCGAGCGTTGAGCTGCCCTCACCTCAGGCATGTACTCAGAAGAACACAAGTAGGCGTTCCCGAATGCCAATCTCCCATGCCTCCTCCCACCCATCTGGCTATGGATGACTGAAGGATCCAAAGGTTGTTCTGTAGGAATACACTCGGGCCCGTGCACCGTAGTCATTGCATCCATGTATTCATTCTGCATTACAAATAAGTTAACACTACACAAAACAATGTATCCAAACGATATTACTTACTAATTTTTCTTGGGCACCTGGATCCAAAGCGCGCTGAGTACCATCTGGGTTCCGCCCTGAATGTGCGTTTGTGTACACATCAATCCAGTCGACTTCCCCCCTGCCTGAGCCTACTGCAATTCATTACGAAATGAAAATTTAGTTGCAATAAATGAGAGGACTAGAATTACTTTAAACAAACCTTACCATAAACTTTTTCCGTTGTGCCATCGAATGGCTACCAAGGTGTGTGACTCACGAATCAGTAGATGCATTGTGATTGTTCTTGTTTCTTGTTGATCTCTGCCTCCATTCTTCTGTGTCATACATGTCACACATCCATCTCCAAGCATCGGGGCACTTGTCACACCATGAAGGTCGACATGAATTGTACTCATCAGGGGTAAGGTATATGTCTCGAGCACCTCCGTCCCTTATGAGATTCTGCACTCGCCTTCGATAATACTCCTCAACAGCCTTGACACGAGAAAGTGAGATCATCTCATTCACAATATGTCTTGCTTTTCTATCAATAACCTCGTGGGTCACAAGATGCTGTCGCTCTTCGAAATCAGAAGGCAGAGCATACCTAGCCTAAAATAGACCACAAACAAAAATTGCAAGATAAACATTAATGCTTCTGCTCAACTACCTAGTTTTAGGTGACTAAATCATTGGAGGACTCAACACTCAATAGAATTGTCCAGTTGATTGAAGAGGGCCAGCTAAACAAGCCTAAGTTGCAAAGATGGCTAGGAGAGTTTTTGTTACCCAAAACTCGTCGAGGCAACGATCCGCAACCGATCCGTCACCATCCTGAACAGCCTTGTAGTCATCCTAGGAGAGTGTTTCCCTATGCACATCACCAATGTCCACCATTCCTGGGTAGTTCATCCTCAGAATGGTCCCTAGGGCTAGACTTGGCTCCTTCACATTGTTCTAGATTGCCACCAAGTTGCTACACAACAACAATGCATCTGAGTTAGAACAATAATTTTGTGCTACACAAATTCAACTTTTAGAACATACGTACCTATCCCCAAAGTATGTAAATTCAATCTTCTCATTTGGATTTGTGGGAGCCCTGTGAAGCTTATTAGTGCCCCTCTTCTTTTGAGCTCGTGCTCCCTAGCCTGTTCCTGCCTCCTGAGAGGAAGATGTGCCCTCCGTCCCTGTCTCGGGCTGCTGCACGGCTACAGGATCCTGCATGACACCCTCAAGCTCTTGCATAGGCGGCTGTTCTGTGCCCTCTGGCATACCCTTCGCCTCTGTCTCCGGCTCGTCCTCATCGCTCCTGTTATCAACAACGAACCGTCGTGTCCCAGCCCTCCTTGCAGCCATCCTACATTGACATTGTACCAAAAGTTAGTTTGACAGTAGTAAAATATAATTACAATTTACATAAACAAAAAATGATGACAAAACTTGCTTACTGTTTGTTACATACATTTTTCAACTAATCACCCTGGTTCATATCATTTGTCGCATCGTTGTCGACTTGGACAAAAAGATTGTCAAGTCCTATCCCGATATCTATGGAAAGTTGTCCAAGAAAACCTTCTTCTTGAAATGGCACATCAATGGTTTGTTGAAATACATCCTCGTTATTATCATCTGAGGAGAATGGTAATGTACCGGGAGGTCTTACTTTGTAAACAACCCACCAAGACTTGTACTTAGGGCACGCATAAGATAAGTAGTACACTTTCTCGACCTGGTTAGGGACAATAAACTCTTCACTCCCTATATACAGTTTCATATGGTTAATTTCGACGAGGCCTAGTTCTGTAGTCCGTCGCACCCCATAGGTAGGATGAAACCATTTGCAAGGAAAAAGAACCACTGAGAGATCGTTACTTCCATCAAAGATAACCTCTATTATGTCTTCAATAATCCCATAATATTATATATCATTGCCATTATTGTCTTGAACATAACTCACGACCCCACTATTTACTGTCGTCAAATTTGGACGTGCCAACTCCGCCGCTCTAACGATACCCATGCACATCATAACACCCGTGCACTTTGACCGTACGGTTGCATGATTTTGAAATCTGTCGAAGATCATTATGCACACTAGCATGCTTGTGACACTGCAAATTGGTTTAACCCAAGTTAAGAATAACATATTATACGCACGTCATTAATCAATAAAAATTATGATAGGTTCAGATATTTACGTGATAGAAGAACCAAGTTAAGAAATTCGGATGGCCTGGTCCAGGACCGCTTTCTTTCAGGTTATCGATTTGTTTTTGAGTAGGTTCGCCTTGCTTTTTCCATTCCTGTTGGATAAATTGCCTACAAAGAGAATGATTTAAGTTTTAAATATCTAGTATACAATGCTATACAACGCATAACGTGTTTGAAAAATAAACTTACTCGATGTACCCATCCATTTCCTCCATATTGGTGTAGATATATAATTGTACACGAACCCTCTCATCCGGTTCTAATTCACGTAATGTACTTCTCCCTATAGATTTGCCTTGTATCCGAAACACCTTTATGCTTTACACTTTTCTTTTATACACTTTCTTATACCTGGGCTCGTAAGCATTGACATTGTTGGTTGGCGCAAAGTACTTACTCGTGAAGTATGAAACCTCCTGAAGTAGGCATGCTGCCGCAATGGATTCTTCGACACGTGCCTTATTTTTAACCTTTGCTCTGATACTCTTTAACATACGTTCCACGGGATACATCCATCTGTACTGCACAGGGCCTCCAACCTTTGCTTCATAAGGTAGATGTACCAAAAGATGTTGCATCGCGTTAAAGAACCCAGGAACATATATTTTCTCAAGCTTGGTAATTAGCAACACTATTTCCTTCTCCAACTCTGCCATTCTGGACTCGCTGATCCCTTTAGCCCAAAGTTGTCTATAGAAAAAGCTAAGCTCAGCCAATGCTCTCCATATGTCCTCATCTACATATCCACGATAAGCCACAGGAACTAACCGCTCAATAAATATGTGGTAGTCATGACTTTTCATTCCATTTATCTTCCCTTGAGCAAGACTCGCATCGCGCCTAATGTTGGCAGCATAACCATCAGGAAACTTCACCTCTTTTTGGATCCAAAGAAGAACCTCCTTTCTCTGTGAGGGTGTTAAACAATATTTAACTTTAGGTTTTTTTGTGGATGTATCGCTCATATTCAAGGCAGGTCTGTCGCATATCAAGGTACAATCTAACCGGGCTTTGACATTATCTTTGGTTCTACCAGGTATGTCGAAGTTCGTGCTGAAGATGGACTCACTCATATTTATCTCCTGATGCATCAGATCAAGGTTATGAGGCAGTTTCAAGTCCTTTGCGTAAGGGAGACTATAAATACTACACTTGTGAGTCCAATGGTGTTGCTCACCGTAACCTTCATAACTGTTAGGAGTGTCTTTGAGATTATTCTGCCTAGCAATGATGTCAACGACCCACAGACGTTTTGGTGGACCTTCTTTTATCACCTTTCCTTTACGGAATGCATTTGTCTGTCTCCTGGATGGGTGGTTTGAAGATAAGAACCGTCGGTGACAATCAAAGAAACATGTTTTGCCACCATTCTGCAATTGAAAAGCACCTGTGTCATCCATGCCTATGGGGCATGACAATCTCCCATGAGTGCTCCATCCTGAAAACATACCATATGCCGGGAAATCATGAATGAACCACATGTAAGCAGCGCGCATCCTGAAATTCTGCTTTGTTGAGATATCATATGTCAAGACACCGTTTGTCCACAACTCTCTTAGCTTAGCCATGAGTGGTTTCATCAACAAATCCAAGTGCTTCCCAGGATGGCTAGGCCCTGGTATGATCAGAGAAAGGAACATATATTCCTCTTTCATGCAACGTTCCGGAGGGAGGTTATACGGAATGGTGAATACAGGCCAACATGAATATGATTGTGCGCTCATGCTGAAGGGTGTGAACCCATCTATCACGAGACCAATACGCACATTTCTTAGATCTCTTGCAAAATCATGATTCATTTCATCAAAGTACTTCCAAGCTTCACCATCGGATGGATGAACCATGACACCTTCTTTCACACATTTTCCTTCTTTGTGCCACCTCATATGCTTCATTGTCTCTTCCGACATAAACAACCGCTGCAAACGTTGAGTCATTGGAAAGTAATGCAATGTTTTCTTGGCCACCTTCGTCTGTTTGGTGTTACCATCTTTGTTAGTAACTTCAATATACCTAGACTCTCCACAGCGATCGCAGTGGGTCTTTTTTACGTGCTCCTTCCAGAAGATTATGCAATATCGGGGACAATAATTTATTTTCTCATACGGCATTCCTAGACCACTTAGAATTTTCTTCGAATCATACAAGTTTCATGGCATTTTGTGGTCTTCGGGGAGAAGGCTACAAATAAGCTTCACTAAGTCATTGTAGCATTTGGTATAGAAATTATGCTTTGACTTAATTGCGATAAGACGTGCAACAGCCGCAAGGAGCGTCACGTTTGTTTTCTCATGCAACGGTTCTGAAGCGGCCTTCAAAAGCTTTAAAAAATCTGTTGCAAGTGGGGTAGGCACTTCCTCTTGTGGGAGATCTAACCCCTTACCAATGTTGTCCACCATCTCTTCCATTCTGTCAATTTCATCATAACCTTTGACAATATTGGAGGGTTGTACTCTAACATAACTAGATGGTCCACCTCGCACGCTTTCGCCATGATCAACCCATCTATAATAATTTGCTTTCAAGCCGTTCCTACAAAGATGCATCTCCATTTCTGCCAGACATCTCTTCAGGCTATTACCACAGAGAGCACACGGGCATCTCTGTAACACCCCGGCATTTAATATGCCTGAATGCTACCAAACATAAGCTAAACAACATCTAAATACCACAATTAAACATTAATTCCAGCAAAGGCGCACATGCTAAAAACCGAGATTTCGGCAGCATCTCCTTTGTTTTAACATGAATTGAAGGAGCAACAACAGTATAGCAATATAAGGCAATATGAGAGACAGCTAAAACAGCAATAGTTAAAGACTTAACGACAATATAAGTCTAATATCAAGCACTTAATGTCTCCAAGAGTCAAACGAATAATAAAACTCTCATATAGCAAAGCTAAACCTTAAAGCAATAATCATCACACGCAGTTTATTATCAAAACTAATTTAATGACTTGTGGAATCAAAATGGGTGAAGCTACGTGCGGACGTGTGACTATTTCCCTTCCCCGCGTGCCGTTCTCATGGTACCTAATGGGCTGTTTGGTTACCTGTATCTGTAGAGATTTGGCTCTGTGGATGCAAGATACTACTGTTTGGTTGCTTGTATGGATATCCTAGCCTGACTCTGCATATGCAACATAGCCTCCACAGCCTGGCCCCAGAGAAACGCCAGAATCGGCCGTATCCCGGGAGCCAGGCCCGTTGCATGCCGATGCCTCTCATTGATAATGCATGCATGATGACATCATCAAACATGCAATATATTTTTCATCTATTTTTTGTAATATCTTTTGATTACAATTTCTGATCACCGAACCGATTTCAGCAATGCGTTCCTGACATTTTTCGAACAAAACTAGACCACACTTGTCATATAAATTTTTTAAAAATAAATTTTTATTTTTCACTAATTTGAATTTTCTCAGCATGCACCAGCTCATACAATCAACCAAACAACATCTCTTCTCAGCCTGCACCAGCTCATACAATCAACCAAACAGCATCTCCTTGCATCCACTTAGCCTGGATCCCACCAACCTGGCTCCACTCATACAACCTGACTGAGTTGAGAAGGCAAACAAACAGCCCATAAAACAACAAGAAAACACAAGCGTGAGTTCAAAACTCAGCAAGCATATTGCAATGGTACAACAAGAACAATTACATAGCAATAATATCTCACATCATGTAAACCATCTCATTCATGGTCACATATCATCATCATCATCAATAGGTACGCAGTGCAATGCGATGCTCATGTCTCCTTGGAAACTCATACTGGTATGGTTGAGTGCACACCCGTCGGTATGCACCCTCTCCCCCCTTCCATCCCGAAGATGGAGGGTGCCTACCCCTCGCTTCCGTTCACCGCGGTGAATGGAATCACGATGTAGGACTTACTCTTTGGCTCTCCGGAATAGTCATAACTTTCTCACCGACCTTCCCCGGATTAGTTATGACTTTCTCACCGCCCGGCCATGTAACATGCCATGTATGCAAATATGCCAACATCATAATAAACTTGTACATTAACACATGGAATCATAGCATACTCATCATATCAAAGGAAATCATCAAAGCATGGCAAGTGATCATGTCATATAATCAAATTCATCTAGTCTCGACTAGCAACCTACAAACCGTTATCCATTACAATACACTTGCCTCAACCACGGGCAACGGATTGGCGGGAAGTAGAAGGCACTCCCGGGGTCACACCACTTGCACATAGGTACCACACACTCACAATCATGTCCACAAAACAGTACGCAAACCCTCATCTACCCCGACATTGCCAACTACTCGCAACACCCAAAAATAGAGGTTCTGTCCCGTCGGGACAGCAGCCTTCCAAAAGGAATAACTTGAGTTCTGGGACTCCGAATCAATTAAACGAGTACATCCTCGCGTAGCTTAGGAAATTTTCCAACTTTTTCTAAGTATAAGGAAAGATTGATTCGGACTCTAAAGTGGTTTAATCTACAGAATACCGTGATCTGTTCCAATCACGTCACAGATTTTAACACGCTCGGTGAAACAGCCATAACTTTCAAACGGCTGGGTGGAATTTAAAGTTCTTTATACCCACTGAAAGGTATTGAAATTACCTACAACTTTTTCAACAGCCGTATGACCAAATTCCGACTCTAAGTTGGCGAAAAACCAAACCCTAGGTCGACTGCTCATGCTGCTCGAAACAGAGAACGTGGCAACTTCTAGATCTAATCCAATCTACTCAATTCCAGCACCACCAATTGATCTAAAAACATGATAATGACCCTTAGAACAGTACCTAGCCCAACCCCAAGGAGTCCCATGGCCATACCTTCGCCCGACGCACGAAAACCCAATAGATCTCCTCCCGGTTCGCTCCTCGCTCCTCGCTCCAACGGATGGATCCTCGAGGTGCAGGGGTGGGGAGGCTACCCTAGGGCAGCAAGGGGGTGGAGGAGAGGTGGTGGAGAGGTGGTGGAGGCAAGGGGCAAAGGGAGAGGGGGCGCACGGCCAAAGGGGAGAGGGAGGGCGGCTAGGGCGCAATGGGGGGGGGGGAAGTGGGCGCACAAGGGGAGGGGTGGGGCGCATAAGGGGCAGGGGGAGCCCCTTTTACCAGCCCCCAAATAGGTTTCCTAGTCCTAAATGGACTCATACTCCATCCCACCAAAGCCCACAACCCCTTCTTTTGGGCCCAAACTCCCCCGGAAAGGCCCAAAACACCGGAAACGGACCGGAAACACGATTAAACCTCAAAGAGTATGGTTTTAACCTCCAATACCATATTTTATAAAGTTTTTGACCTTAACATTCACATTAAATAATGTCGCACCATTCCGTAGTGTCACAATCTCACTTCTGCCATGTCCGACACAGGCGTCGACCCAAAAGCCTGACGGATAAAATCTTTCGTGCCCTCCTTCCACTCGACGGAGTGCCGTCCATTCTTATTCCAACCATCATACATCCACCTCTGAGAATTTTTCACAATGTGACATTATAGATTTCGGCATTTACGGTACGAGTTTATACCTTGTTTTTGGGCTTTTCCGGGTGTTTGGGCCTCTCCGGGGGAGCTTGGGCCTTGCGGGAGCTAGTTTGGGCCTTGGGGGAATTACATGGGCCGTCGGTGGGGGTTTTTTGGCCCATGTGGGGGGGTGGAAATCCTGCCATCCTAGGGTTCCTTGCGCCCCCCTAGCCTTGGGCGCCTCCCCATGCCCCCTCCACCCCTAGCCACCACCCCCAACTTCCCCATGCGCCTCCCCCTTCACCTCCCAATCCAACCCGCCACCACCCATCCCCCTTGGGCGCCCCCTTCTCCCTTGGTGCAGCCCTCTCCTCCCCATTCCCCGGTGACCATCGCTGCCCTGCGTGGAGGATCGTCCATCCGGAGACCTCCGGCGATTCGCTGCAAATCCGAAGGAAGGAGCGGCCGGGAGAATGAAGGTTTTCGTCGGTTCTACGATTCTAAGTTATTAGGTGTTTCTAGTAGTTGATCGTAAATAGTTTAAAAGTGAGGAGTAAAGGAAGGTTGTGTTTGACCCAATTCAAGCCTTCTTGGAGAATTGTGTCGTTGATGTGTTCCTCGGTAGGATTGATTAAATCATTAGTGGACCACTTGGTGGTTGCTAGTAATTGCTTTTACTTTTCGAAGTGTATTGGATCTTTTTTTCGCTGAACTTTGAGTAGTTATGTCAACCGAAGTGGATTGTTCGGTTGTTATTGTTTTTGCAGGTTTTAAGGACCCAGGTCATAAAGTAGGCTTTTCCTTTCGGTGGTAGTGATGGGTATTGGTCTTTTTGTAAAAGATCGATCTTTTTTCAAGGTTTTAACCTGATTGTTCAAGCAGTTGGGAGTCTTGGAGTGTTGTGACTCACTTGGTTTGCGTCGTCTGGAATACGATGAACCACAGTAGAGAGGTTGGGGTGTGGAAACACTTTTGTGCATGGGAGTTGAAGAGGGTTCTAGAGGTTGGTGCCGTGTTCTTCTGGAGAGTAGCATCGGTTAAAGCGATTGGGCACTTTAGTGCCAAGGAATGCATAGAATGAGGAGTGTGAGACCGTTTTCCTTCATTGTCTGTTTGGGAATTTATCCTATTGCTTGGGACGTTCTGAGTCCTTGTGTTAGTGCTTTGTGTTTCAATGTTGAGTAAGATTCTGGCAAGTTTTGATTATGAGTTATCGTTAGAGCCGTCAGTCTTCGAGCCTTAGCTCCTTGCTTTTGAGTTCTGGCTAGTACAAATCGTAGGGGTTTCTGAGCGGGTTCTGAGAAGTGAAACTTAGCTCCCTTCGATTTGGTTGTTTGTGAAGTGGCGTGTCTCGGATTCGGGGTCGAATCCTGTTAGGGGGGAGAGAATGTGACATTATAGATTTTGACATTTACGGTACGAGTTTATACCTTGTTTTTGGGCTTTTTTGGGTGTTTGGGCCTCTCCGGGGGAGTTTGGGCCTTGCGGGAGGTAGTTTGGGCCTTGGGGGAATTACATGGGCCGTCGGTGGGGGGGTTTTGGCCCATGTGGGGGGTGGAAATCCTGCCATCCTAGGGAGTTTTAGAACTCAAGTTATGCTAATTGGAAGCCTGCTGTCCCGATGGGACAGATTCTCTGTTTTCGGGTTTTAGGAGTGGGTTGCGAAGTCGTTGTAGATGATCGCTCTCGTACGATTTTGTGGGCAAGTTTTGAGTGTATTGTACCTATGTGTAGGTGGTGTGACCCCGGGAGTGCCCTCAACCTCTCGCCACTCCATCGCTCATGGTTGAAGGCAAGTGTATTGTAATGTTTGTGACTTGAATGGCGTTATGTTTTCATTATGATGCAAGTTAACCGTTGATATGTTTGCTTGGCATGTTTGATTCTTCGAATGAGATGAGTGAACATGAATTGTTATATGGTTATGCATTTGCTGAATTACGAATGGTTGCAAAGTTTAGTCATGCTTATGGTAAATTGGTGAGTATGTAGTGATGATGAGAATGATAAAGTGATGATGGTGAGTAAAAGGATATTGTGCTTGACACCTGAACGATGAAAGGTAAACAGTGTATTCCTTGCATTCGTGGCATAAGGACTGGCCAGGACGGTGAGAAAGTCATAACTAATCCGGTAAGGTCGGTGAGAAAGTTATGACTAATCTGGCGCGCCACTGAGAAAGACCTACCTCGTAGTCCCATCCACGGTTGTGTATGGGAGCGAGTCAGTAAGAGTAGGCACCCTCCATCTACGGGATGGAAGGGGAAAGAGGGTGCACACCGACGGGTGTGCACTTGGCAATACCGGTATGTGCTAAGAAAAAAGACATGTGCGTTGCATTGCATTGCATGAATGAAGATGATTATGAGATGTTTATGAAGTTGTACTATGAGACGCTTATGATGATGTGCTATGATATGTAATAATGATGCTATTGATTAATGTTGATGCTCTATTCCATTGCAATACACTTTGCTGAGTGATGAACTCACGCTTGTGTTTTATGATGTTTTTAGGTGCCATGAAACCGGCATGCGGGAAAAGGGATTAGCGGCACATCTTCACGTAGCTTCATTCACTTAGACAACTACACTTTATCATTCGTAGTTGTGATAATAAGTTTATTGCGCTAAAGCTTGGAGTATGCCTTAATGAGTGCTTGGTTCTTTCGTTCACTTCGTTTTAGTTCATGAAATGGTTGAATTCATTATTCTGGACTTAAATTGTTGCTATACCTCCCGTTATTGCTGTTTTAGATGCCATTCATTATGTTATGTCTTGTGATATTATTGTTGTTGCTTCAAACCATGGAAAAACAAAGGAGATGCTGTCGAAATTTCGGTTAAAGCATTTGCACCCTTGCTGTAATTTGTCTTTAATTGTGGTATTTAGTTGCTATTTCTACTATGTTTTGCAACATCCAGGGCATACTAGGTGCCGGGGTGTTACAGTTGGTATCAGATCGGGCTTCAGGTCCGTGGTGTATGAACTTAGTGAAGTACCATAGGGTCAACTGTGACACCACGGAGTGTCGTAACCTTATTTAATGTGCATGATTTGGTCAAAAATAGTATGAGATGTGGAAATAAGGTTAAAACCATAGGATTTGGAGGTTTATAACGTTTCCGGGCCGTTTCCGGGATTTTAGGCCTTCCCGGGGGATTTTGGGCCTTAAAGGGGGGGTTGTGGGCTTTGGTGGAATGGATTAGGACTCCTTGTAGGACTAGGATTCAGAGTGGGGGCTGGTAAAAGGGCTCCCTCCCTGCCCCCTTGCGCCCCATAGCCCCATTGGTGCGCCCCCACCAATCCCCCTAGCCCTAGCCTCCTCCCCCCCTCACCCCTCTAGCCGTGCGCCCCCTTGCCCTTGCCCTTGCCCTCTCCACCTCTCCACCTCCCCACCACCTCTCCTCCACCCCCTTGCTGCCCTAGGGTGGCCTCCCCACCCCTGCATCCTCGTGGATCCATCCAAGGAGCGAGGAGCGAGGAGCGAGGAGATCGATTGGAGAGGAGATCGATTGGAGTTTTCGTTCGTCGGGCAAAGGTATGATCATGGGGTTCCCTGGGGTTGATCTAGGTACTGTTCTTAAGGTTATTATCAAGTTTTTAGATCAATTGGTGGTGCTGGATTGGAGTAATTTGGGTTAGATCTAGACGTTGCCACGTTTCTGTTTTGGGACAGCATGAGCAGTCTACTTAGGGTTCCTGTTTTCGCCAATTTAGAATTCTAATCTGACTGTACGGACTTTTAAGAAGTTGTAAATAATTTCATTATATTTCCATGCATATAAAGAACGTTAAATTCCGCCCAGCCGTTTGAAAGTTATGACTGTTTTACCGAGCGTATTAAAATCTGTGATGCGATTGGAACAGATCTCGGTAATCTGTAGATTAAACAACTTTAGAGGCCGAATCAGTCTTTCCTTATACCTAGAGAAAGTTGGGAAATTTCCTAAGCTACGCGAGGATGTACTCGTTTAATTCATTCGGAGTCCCAGAGCCCAAGTTATGCCTTTTGCAAGGCTGCTGTCCCGACGAGACAGAACCTCTGTTTTTAGGTTTTGCGAGAAATTGGCAATGTCGGGGTAGATGAGGGTTTGCGTACTATTTTGTGGTTATGTTTGTGAGCGTGTGGTACCTATGTGCAGGTGGTGCGACCCCGGGAGTGCCCTCTCTTCCCGCCAATCCGTTGCACGTGGTTGAGGCAAGTGTATTGGAATGGTAGCATGTGGTTTGATTGTTTGCCTTGTTTAAATGCAAACTGTTTCCATGTTATGTGATCTTGCCATGCTTTAATGATTGCCTTTAGTATGATGAATATGCTCACTATGTTATGATGCCATGTTATCACGTACAAGTTATCTATGTTGTTGGCATATATGCATACATGGCATGACACATGGCCCGGGCGGTGAGAAAGTCATTAACTAATCCGGGAAGGTCGGTGAGAAAGTTATGACTAATCCGGAGAGCCAATAGAGTAAGTCCTACATCGTGATTCCATCTACCGTGGGTTGTGGAAACGAGGAGTAGGCACCCTCCATCTTCGGGATGGAAGGGGGGAAAGGGTGCACACCGACGGGTGTGTACTCAACCATACCGGTATGAGTTTCCAAGGAGATATGAGCATCGCATCGCATTGCATATTTGATGATGATAAAGATATGTGATTATGAATGAGATGATAAACATGTTATGTGTTGTTGCAATGTAAGTTGTTCTTTTGTTCCATTGCAATATACTTGCTGAGTGATGAACTCACGCTTGTGTTTTATGTGGTTTTTAGGTACTTTGAGATCGGCATGCGGGAAAAAGGGGTTTAGCTACACTTCTACACGTAGCTCCACAATCATAGTCTATGATTAATCACTTGGAGACATGATATTAAGAGTTGTGCCATAAATTTAATGTATGGTTTAATTTAGCATGCTTGTGATTCCTTATTGGCTTCGTTATAGCTTATGAAGTGATTGAGCATGGTATTATTGGCGTAATTTGATGATATATCCATTTATATTGATGTTTTAGATGTCGTGTGCTATGATATATCTTGCCATGATATTGATATTGTGTTAATTCATGTTAAAACAAAGGAGATGCTGCCGAAATTTCGATTTGTAGCATTTGCTCCTTTGCTGTAATTTATGATAAATTGTGGTATTATGTTGTTGTTTAGTCTATGTTTGGTAGCATTAAGGCATTCTAGATGCCGGGGTGTTACATCAACTAAAATTTTGATGTGGGATAACCTAGAAACATGGCTTAGGTTGTACTTAAAATTTTGTCATAGGATAGCAACATTAAAACTTGTGTAAGTGGAATAACTAATTTAAAATTTGACACACATGGATGCACAATAGGAAAGGGTATGGGTATTGTTGCTTTACGCTTAAATATTGTATTGAAGCTCTGATGTTGAATGCTACATTAGGAAATGTATGTTGCTATGCTTATGAAATAATTGATTGAGTTGTTCTTATTATGGTGATTAAGTGAGGCTGTGGTGCCGAAGGGTTTCGGTCACCTTTTGATCATAGTAAGGGTGGGGTCTGACGGTGTGGCCGGTTAGATCCATCACCGAAGGACTAATAATCTCCCGTGGGGGAGAGTGCTTCTCCTTTCTGTCGTAGATCGGGTAGTGACTGGACCTTCGGATTTTCTTTACCGTTCTGACAATCGGTTTTGGTTGGTTTTCTTGGTTTTAGTTGATTGAAATCAAAGGAAAAGTGTTTGGTATTGGATTTTCGCGGATTGATCCTTCGGCGGTTTGTGGTTTTGTCTTCCTTGGTTGAAGACGAAGAAGAAGAGTTTAGTGTTGCGCCTTTTTGGTCGCCTTTTGGCTTTGACACCGGTTTTGCTGGTTGCTTTGCAAAGAAAAGTATCGTTTTGTTCTTGTGTGTCTTGCTCTGAGTTGAAAAAAAGTTATTGAAGTTGTGTGCAAAAACTTAAGATGTGTCGATTTATGTTTTGTGCCTTTGTCAAAAAAGGATTACTTGATCGCTTAGGTTCCCTCCTGTGGGAGTTTTTAAGATTGAAATGTGTTTTGGAGATCTTTTGCATGATCAAGTGTGAGTCATGTTTCATTGCAACTTTGAGGGTCAAGTTTCTTGGTGAATTTTGGTTGAGTTTTAAAAAGATAATGCTGCAAACAAAGTAAGTAGTCTTTTGACTGAAATCACTTGTCATTAGTGATAATTGTTGTTTAGCATGTTATGTAGTATGTAACAATGTGGTTTATAGAGATAATGTACTTCTAAGTTAATTTGTGAGTTGAATCAAATAAATGTAATTGTTATCTTTAGCTTGAGATTAAATAAACTTCTAGTGTTGTAGATTACTCTATAGCGAGAATGATTAAATGTGTTAATGTACAAGCTTAGAATCTGATGCTTTGTTTTAAAGTGCCCATGACCATCGATAATGTTTAAAGCTTTAAACCTTGATGCATAGTTAGAACATTAAAATGATGTAAACTACTGTTGATGTAATAGTAAATGGGTTGGTTAGTTAAAGACATTTTTATTATAGGGTCGGTAGAACAATTTAATCATGGCGGTGCTCGACCCTAGCGAATGATAGTTGACTAGAATTATTATGTTTGCTAACACAGTTGTCAATTGAGAAGACGTAGGATTTGTTGTTAATGATATTGTTAAGAGCATTGGGATGGTCTGACTTATTAAGTTATCTTAAATAGTTGGAGTATGTTGTGTAGTGGCGAATTGTTATAGTATATGGAAAGGGTAACTAAAACAATGCGGTTGTTTTTACGATTATGCCCATTTATTGATAATGATGCCCTAGTAGTGGTGGTAATTGTTTAGATTAATTGTTGAAAACCATTGTTAAAATGGAGGACATTGTAACATGCTGTGATGGAGTGAACCTTGGATAATTAACATGATGTAGGACTCTATCCTTAATGAGTGTATATCTTAGAAACCTACTTATAAATTTTGTCTTGTGGAGACAACATTTATGTGTTGAAGTCACTTATTAATTGAATAAGTTTCGATTGTCGAGATGTTGACGCATAGGTGGTATGAAATTTATAGGTTGATCACGCTAAAGTATTTGTTGAAGTACTATGTTTTAAATATAGAATATGATGTTGTATGATTTGATGGTCCGTGGGGATCATGTTGAGGTAGTCTTGCTTGGATGTCTTATGATAAGCACTAGAAATTTTATTTTTGAGTATTGGGAAAGGTAATTACAGAAAGAATTTGTTATGTGATTTTTGTTAAGTCCTGTTGGGGCTTCTCAACGCGTAAATAGTGAATATTATATTCTTTAATGGTAAGCGTAGTGGATTACAATGTATGGTGGGATCTTTGCTGAGCTTGTGTTTAAAACCTTTTGGACTGGTTTGGTTGTTTGCTATCTTGGCTGAATGCTTTCGGTCAAGGTATTCCTTATGTTGTGTTTTAGAGTTTCCCTAAACTTGTAGTGATTGGTGCAAATCTTTGGTTTTAGCTAATTTGTTTAGTTTATGCTATGAGTATAGATTTACACCCAAAAGTATTTGAGTGAATCGTGCTCTTTCGCGTTCACACTGAATTATCTTTGGAATCAATATTTAAAGGAAGCAAATGGACATAGTGGGTTGTGTTGAAAACTTTAGAGTTAAGCATTTAATTTGTAACTCTATTTGGCTAGAGTTGGATTTATTTGAAAAAAAAAGTGTGTGGTGTTAGCGAGTGCTTCAAAAGGTGGATTTTATGAATGTTTCGCAAGTGATTTTGTCGGTGAAGTGTTCTCTTTTGGGAATGAGTTTCCCTTTCTCTTTGAGATAATTTGTGGCGGTTGTGGGTGCAGATGTTTGACTTGAGAATTGATGTTCTCTTTCAAAAAATTGATTTTGGTTGAAAAGCGATGTTTTACAATTTTAGCTTTCAATTGATGGTGGGTTACGACACGACGTGGTGTTTTCCTATTAACGGTGCTGCCATCATAGTTTATATGGATTATTTTCAATCATGCGATACCGAGGAAGAAGTCTTTTGGTGAATGACTATTCGGTATTGTTGTTACATGATGAATGAATGGTTGAGATTTGATGTAATCACAGTTGTATTGGCTTGATATCAAATTCAATTGAAGAACTAACAGATGATTAATAATCTGACCATAGCATTAGAGAATTTCATGACCAAATATAGAGATTAAAGCTATCCAATATCCACATACTTCTCTCATGTGCCATGATCAAATCCTATATAACCTTGAAACTTGTCATGGTGCTCTATTGGACATATAGGATTTAGAATCAAGTTTTTACAAGATGAGTAGCATAAACAGTTATTTGAGAATACAATTCCGTGAAGTACATAATAAGGACAAGTCATGAAGTATACCTCAAGAACTAATGTTGGATGGACAACATCACCTTCAGTGGTTTACCAAAAGGAAAATGCTCGCTCAACTTCCTATTGACAAAAATAAAGGAAAGTAAGACTTCTCAATGATTGCAACCATGATTTAAATATCCTTGGCATTTAGCAATGAAATATGGTTTTTGATGAGATTGCAGCTAAATGCACCTAAGTAAAACGTGACATCAATGGTTCAGTTGTGAATTGTGATAAAATAGTTATTATGTTCAGGTGTGATTTGTGACATTATTTTAGTTTATATGGCAGTTTGGACCATCCAATACATGCATCTAAATATAAAATAATTCTTATGTTCAGTTTGGACCATCAAATACCTGCACAGCATCATTGTCGGGACCCGAATTTGCAAATCCAGACCCTCTGTGTATTCAGCACTAGTCCAGGAACGCGCTAGTGCACACAGTCTCAACATTGGTAAATATCACAATCATACTCAACGAAATAATAAGGTACCTTAAATAGTTAACCAAGCTGGTTGCTTGACCTTAAGGTCAAGTTACAAATATATGCCACGCAGGGCGAAAACTCAATAAAAGAGAAATAACTGCAGCGGAATGTAAGATAACTTCGTGGCGCCATCCAGTATACCACAGGCAACTGACTGGGTTCGCTCCCTAGTTAGACGGTTCCTCTTGGAGCTCCTCCTCCAAAGCTGGTGTAGACTCTCCTTCAACTAGTGTTGTATTGCGGCAAGGGTGAGTACTTGGTACTCAGCAAGTCATGCACAGAATGCAAACTAATATACTACATGCCTGGCTTAGTACAAAGGAGTAGCTCAGGGTATAATTGCAGCAAAACAGCATTTGACAAGTAACATAAGTAGATTCAAAAGCACTAGAAACAAGTTTAAGAGCAATAGCTTTACCAGTAATCAAATAAACATCTTTTCCAAACCTAATCCACATTTCCAACAACATCATTATTAAACCAAACCCAACCTTTTAAGTCCAAGTTATTTTCGAGAGAATCTAATCCTTGACTGTAATTCCCGAGCAATGTCCAATGCCGCAGACACGGCTATTCGAATAGATTTTACACTCTGCAGAGGTTATGCACTTTACCCACAAGATACAGTCAAACACCACAAAGGCGAGTGTCCATAACAAAGTCTTTCCGAAGCTTCTAACAGCACAAGTGGTCCTCCCCGGTGATTGCACACTAACCCTTCCCTTAGCGAAGGAGAAGTTTAGGCCAATCAACCGTTAGATGGGTACCTGGCCGCAGCCCCGGTACGCTTTCCCGTACAACTACACAAAAGGTATAGTTGACACCCGAGGTCCCACAGGTACGTTATTAGCAACTTAATCAACTAGGTCCGTCCCATTACAGACATGTGGTTGCACGTTTGACTCAGTTCAAAGGCTTGCAAGGTTAAGTCCTTAGGGTGACCAGGGCAAGACTACCCGAAGAACCAAATCAACGCTCCCGGTGCCACAATTGGCCCACCCGATCATTCTTGCCACATGCCCCGGTCAAAATCTATTTATCAAACCCCCAGTTGATTACCATGCACCACGTTCCTTCAACAATCACAACACATGATACTTCTTTCAAAACAGGTTCAATATCTCATTAAGTCAATATTAGCTTTTGATTGTCCAAAACATTTCACGTGGCAAGGCTAAGCATACTACATCGGTCTAATTACCCATGTTGGCAATTTAATAATGTCCAACTAATAATCCACAACTAGGGTGACAAGGGGTCATGGCACATATTTAATTAACCAAGGTGTCATACAGCAATTTGACATTTATCTAGTGCCCCAGAATTAAATAAAGTATTTTCTAATTGAACTAGCATGCAATAATTTAAATCAACTTAATTTGAAAATGGGATCAACATGGTCAAAACACGACTTGCCTTCAAAGAGTACTTGTTCTTGGTCTTGAGCTGGCTCCTGAGTCAACACTTCACCTTCGAAGCCTTCGGGCACTTCAACGTCTACTCATAAAGCGTGCAAATAGCAATAAATGAATAAATAGTAGACAAAAAGTGTTCAAACATCCAAATAAAGTCCATAAACAGAGAGAGCATAATTTTATGAATTTTTAGGAATTTGAATCGGTAAAATCTGAGTTAAAACGCAAAAGTTACAAGCGTTTAAAGTTTAAATAATCAATTAAATAATATTACAGAGAAAAACTTTGGTCCAAAAATTAAATAAAATTCACCATTAGGTAGATCTCAATTTTATAAAAATTTAGAAATTTGAATCACTCAAATCGGAGTTAAATTGCAAAAGTTATAAGCGTTTGAAGTTTCAAAATTCAAATAAATCAATAATCTGAATTAATTCATTTATTTTTATACTGAAAAACCGAATAATGACGTCAGCATGACATCAGCGTGGATTTTGATTTTCTACCGAATTATTTTTCTATTGAAGAATCGATTTATTGCGTCAGCCGGTCCATGGACGTGGTCCACGGTTCGGTTTGGGTCCACCGTGGACCCTGGTCCACGAATAAATGTCTTACTGATATGTGGGCCCCATCGGATGACGTTAGCGGTGACGTCATCACACTCGGCTGAGGGACGGCTGACAGCTGGGCCCCACCGTGACGTCAGCATGACGTCATAGTGCGGTTTGGCTCGGTCGCAGACACGCGGGCCCCACGTGACGTCACGGCTGACGTCAGCGGCGACCGCGGCTGATTGGGTTGACCGCGACGGTCCAACTACCGCGCACGTGGCATGATCTGGTCCGTTGATTTGAAAATCAACGGCCCAGATCGGATCTAGCTTAACGCAATAGGAAAATCGGACGGTCAAGATCCAATCTAACGTTTACAACGCGGCTAACCCTAGCCGTTCGATCTTGATCTAACGGCTGACAACTAACCAAGCACGGTGCGGGTTAAGCTACGTGGCACGATCCGAACCGTTGGATCTAGATCCAACGGTTGGAAATAGATCTAGAGATTAACACGTGAGATCTCACCGGGGTGACGTGGACGATTCTGGGCCCTTGGATCTTGATCGGACGGTTGGTGGAGCTCGAGCGACGGCGATGGCTTGCGGCGGAGCTGGCTCACCGGAGACGAGGATGACGACCACGGCAACGGCGTTGCGGGGCCCCTCCGGCGAAGTGAATGGTACTCCCCGACGCGTCTCGTCCTTGCGGTTCCGGATCTGGGCTCAACGGCAGCGGAGGACGGCGGACGGCGGCGGAAACGACGCTTAACCGCGGCGGAGTGTCGGGACCCCGAATTTGCAAATCCGGACCCTCTGTGTATTCAGCACTAGTCCAGGAACGCGCTAGTGCACACAGTCTTAACATCGGTAAATATCACAATCATACCAATCGATATTATCAAAGTACTTTATTTAAATATCCAAACTGGTTACTTGACCTTATGGTCAAGTTACAAATATATGCCTCACAAGGCGAAACTTATTCAGAGAAAAATAATAGCAGCGGAAAATCAAATAAACTTCGTGGCGCCATCCAGTATACCACAGGCAACTGACTGGGCTCGCTTCCCTAAGTAGACGGATCTTCTTGGAGTTCCTCCTCCAAAGTGGCGTAATCTCCTCTTCAAGCGATATTGTGTTGAGGCAAGGGTGAGTACTTGGTACTCGACAAGTCATGCCTGAGAATGCAAGCTAATATACTATATGCATGGCTTGGTACAAAGGAATAGCTTAAGGTATATTTGCGATGCTTGACTTTTGACAAGTAATAAAAGTAGATTCGAAAGCAGTAGAAATAAGTAAAGCGTAAATAACTTTTCAAGAAGTTTTAATAAACATTTTCCCCATCCTAAACCACATTTCCATCAACTTCATTATTAAACCAGTCCAACCTTTCAAAGCCAAGTTATTTTCAGAAAATCTAACCCTTGACTGTAATTCCCGAGCATTGTCGATCACAGTGGACTCGGCTATTTAAATAGATTCTACACTCTGCAGAGGTTATGCACTTTACCCACAAGATACTGATCAAACACCACAAAGGCGAGTTCGTAACAAAGCCTTTGGAAGCCTCAAACAACACAGGTGGTCCTCTCAGGTTCGTGATCTACACCATCCCTTCCCTTAGCCAAGGCGAAGTATGGGACCAACACACCGTTAGATGGGTATCTCGGCCACGACCACGATACGCTCCCCCGTACAATCACACAAACGGTGTAACTGACACCCTGAGGCTCCACAAGTGAGTCCTTAGCGACTTAGTCAACTAGGGCCGTCCCATTCCAGCCATGTGGTTGCAAGTATGACCCAGTTCAAAGGCTTGCAAGGTTAAGTCCTTAGGGTGACCAGGGCAAGACTACCCGAAGAACCAAATCGACATTCCCAACGCCACAACTGGCCCACCTGATTACTCTTGCCACATGCCCCAGTCGAAAACTGTTTATCAAACCCCAGTTGATTACCATGCACCACGTGCCATCAACATCACATGATACTTTTCCCAAAACAGGTTCAATATATCATTAAGTCAATATTAACATTTGATTGTCAAAAATCATGTCATGAGCACGTAGCAGGTCTAAGCAGTATACTACAACGGTCTATAACCCATGTTGGCAATTTAATAATGTCCAACTAGTAGTCCACAACTAGGGTGACAAGGGTCATGGCTCATACTTAAATAATCAAGGTGTCATACAGCAAATTGGTATTTATCTAACCCCCATGTTTAAACCAAGTATTTTTCTAATTGAACTAGCATGCAATAGTTTAAATCAAAATAGATTTCGAAATAGGATCAACATGGTCAAAGCACAACTTGCCTTCAAAAAGCACTTGCTCTTGGTCTTGAGTTGGATCCTGAGTCAATACTTCTCCTTCGAATCCTTCCGGCACTTCAACGTTTACTCGTAAAGCGTGCAAATAGCAAATACACAAATAAACACTAGGCAAAAACATCCCAAAACTACAAATAAAATCCATAAACAGAGAGAACATAATTTTCTGGATTTTTAGAAACTGGAATCGTCAAATTTGGAGTTAAGACGCAAAAGTTATGATTATTTAAAGTTTAAATAATCAATTAAATAATATTACAGAGAAAAACTTTAGTCCAAAAATTAAATAAAATTCATATTTAGGTAGATCTCAATTTTATACAAATTTAGAAATTTGAATCACTCAAATCGGAGTTGAAACGCAAAAGTTATAAGCGTTTGAAGTTTGAATCTAAATTTGAATCAATATTTCGAATTAATAAATCATTTTCTTTTTCGGAAATTAATTATTGCGTCAGCATGGACACGTGTCAGCTCCTGATTGGCTGGCTGACGTCAGCCGGCTCATGGGCTTGGTCCACGCTCGGCTTGGGTCCACCGTGGACTCGGTCCACGACTCCACGTGTCGCTGACATGTGGGCCCACTCGGGTGACGTCATCGCCGACGTCAGCGGGACTCGGCCCAGCCGACATGTGGGACCTTTGTGACGTCATGGGTGACGTCAGCGCTTGGCTGGGTCAGCCGCTGACATGCGGGCCCTCTGACACGCGGGCCCCGCGTGTCAGCGTCACACGCTCGCGCGCGTGGACGGCGCTGACCGCGTCGGTCCAACTTCCCGACACGTGGCGCAATCACGACCGTTGGTTTGAAAATCAACGGCGCGGATTAAATCTAGCGTAGTGCTTTAGAAAAACAACTCCGCTGATCCAGACCGTTCGATCTTGATCGGACGGTCAAGATCCAATCTAACCTGGTGCAGTTCTAGCTACGTGGCACAATCTAAGCCGTTGGATCTAGATCCGACGGTTGAAAATAGATCCAGAGGTTGCACGTGAGATCTCACCGCGGTGTGACGTGGCGCGATCTGAGCCCTTGGATTCTGATCGGACGGCTAGCGTAGCTCGCGGACGGCGATGGCGACGCGGCGGAGCAGAGGCCACCGGAGATGAAGACGACGACGAGTCCAACGGCGCCGGGCTTCTCGGCGAAGTGAAGGGTACTCGAACGCGCCTCGCCTTGGGGAATCCGGATCTGGCTTGATGACGGCGGAGGACGACTGACGGCGGCAAGATCGGCGTTAACCGCGGCGAACGGAACTCCAACTCCGGCGAGCTCGCACGGCAAACGGGCGCGGCTCAAAGTAGATGGCTTGGGGCACGCAGTGCGCACGGAAGTCTAGGTCACGACCGTGGTGGCGGCGCATTAAATAGGGTCTCGGCGTCCGTGAAACGACGGAGACCGAGGTCGACATTGCTGACGGCGAGTCCGGCTGGCGGCACGAGAGGCGACGTGGCGCAGCGTGAGCCGTTGGATCTCGATCCAACGGTCGCGTGAGTTGGACTCGGTCCGGCTCGGCGAAATGGGCCGCTCGGTCGGACTCGGGTTCGGTGGCGTGGCGCCAATCACAACCGCTGGATCTTGATCCAAGGGTCGTGTGGCTAGGGTTCGGACGAGCGGGTTCGGCCGACCACGTGGCTCGGTCGGACTCGAACTCGAGTCGACTCAGTGCTTCGATCGGTGAACAAGACAAACCCACTCGCATTTTTCCAGCGATTTAATATTTAAAATAATTCCGGTAATTCATTTAATTCATTAAAAATAGCAAAAGACTGAGAAAAATTCGAAAAATTCTGGAAAATATTTTGGATCATTTTGGACTCAAATAAAATATTTCCAACAAAATTTTATTTGCAAAATTAAATTCTTTAATTATTTCAAAATGGAATAAATTCAAATAAATTCCAAATAAATCCAAATAAATTCGAAAATTCCAAAATTCACCAAAGTGTCAAATCACACATGAATTCAAGAAAAGCAAAATTTTGGGGTGTTACAAACCTCCCCTTAATAGAATCTCGTCCCGAGATTCAGGGCTCACTACTGAGAATAGGTTTGGAAACTCTTTCTTCAAATCCTCTTCAGGCTCCCAAGTCGCTTCGCTTTCTTCATGGTTGCTCCAATCGAACTCTACAAAAGCGGGTTGACTTGTTTCTAGTTTCTCGATCCATTGTGTCCAGAATCCTCACGGGATACTCCTTATAAGTCAAATCCTCTTGCAACTCAATTGATTCTAACTGTCTGCTCCTCGGGAACTCGGAGACACTTCTTCAATTGGGACACATGGAATACGTCATGCACTCACTGCTAACGATCGTGGCAACTCGGTGATAAGCAACTTCGCCTCTGCGGCTCAAAATCTTAAATGGTCCAACATAGCGGGTGCGAGTTTCCCTTTGGCATGGAACCTCTTAACTCCCCGAGAGGCGTAACTCGAGGTATACAAAGTCTTACGGTTCAAAACTCAAGTCTCGGCGACGATTGTCAAGATAACTCTTACATCGTGATTGGGCTATCTTCAACCTTTCCCTAATCATAGCGATCTGTTCTTCACCTCTTGAAGAATATCAGGCCCAAAGACACGGCTCGCCGGTCTCATTCCAATTCAATGGCGTCCGACAGGTCGACCATACAAAGGCCTCAAAAGGTGACATCGTAAACTAGCACGATAACTATTGTTGTAATCGAACTCGGCATACGGCAAACTCTTATCCCAAGAGGTAGCATAAGCTAATGCACAAGCTCTCAACATATCCTCCGAATCTGGTTGACTCTTTCGGTCTGTCCATCCGTCTGTGGATGATAAGTCATCTTGAAGTTCAAACGGGTTCCCACGGCTTCATGCAACTTATTCCGTAACCTTGAGGTAAATTGGGTACCTCTGTCCGATACAATCCTCTTTGGCACTCCGTGCAAATAGACAATCCTGATCATGTACAATTACGCTAATTTATCTCCGAGTAAGTGGTCTTCACGGGGATAAAATGGGCTACTTTAGTCAAGCGATCCACTATAACCCATATGGAGTCATAACCTCCTTGAGTCTTGACAAACCGGTAATGAAATCCATTCCGATTTCCTCCCACTTCCACTTAGGTATTTTCGGCGGTTGTAGCAACCTCGCTGGTCTCTCGATGCATTGCCTTGACTCTACGGCATACGCCGCACAATGCAACATGCTCGGCAACTTCACGTTTCATACTCGGCCACCGAATCTCTCCTTGAGATCTCGATACATCTTGGCGCTTCCAGGATGAATTGAGTACTTGGAGTCATGGGCTTCTTCCAAAATCAGTTGCTTTAACTCCTTTTTGTTAGGCACACAAATGCGATCCTTCATCCACAACGTGCCTTGCTCATCTAGCTTGAAATCCTTTGCCTTGCCTTCCTCCATTTTGGACTTAATCCTACGGATCTTGTCATCATCCTTCTGTCCTTCTCGGATCTGATCCTCTAGGGTAGGCTTTACTTCTAATGCGGCCAAGAATCCGCTAGGTACAACCTCAATCTTCATCTTCTGAAAATCCTCACATAACTCATCCTGACTTGTGGCTAGCAACGTACTCACGGTATGGCTTTTCCGACTCAGAGCATCGGCTACTACGTTGGCCTTCCCAGGATGGTAATGGATTCCAACATTATAGTCCTTGATCAACTCTAACCATCTCCTCTGCCTCATATTCAGATCCGACTGGGTGAATATGTACTTAAGGCTCTTATGATCCGTATATACTTCACATCTGTTTCCAATCAGATAGTGACGCCATATCTTCAAAGCATGCACTACGGCAGCTAACTCTAAGTCATGTGTCGGATAATTTTCCTCATGCGGCCTCAACTGCCTTGATGCATAAGCGACGACCTTTCCATTCTCGTGACAAAGACACCTCCAACTCCTTGGCGCGTCGTCACAATAAATATCGAAGCTTTGAGCAACATCAGGTAGAACTAACACCGGTCTTGACGTCAATCGCTTCTTCAGCTCCTGAAATCCTTTCTCACATCAAGGCGTCCATGCAAACTTCTTTTCCTTCTTCACAATTGCGTAAGAGGTTTCGCAATTGTCGAGAAGCCTTCAATGAAAGCGGCGATAGTATCCTGCCATTCCAAGGAAACTCCGAATGCAGGGTCACGATCTTGGTGCTCCCAATGTAACACAGCTTCTACTTTGCTTGGATCTACGGCGACTCCTTCTGCGGTCATTACATGTCCAAGAAACTCCACCTTGTCCTTCCAAAAATCACACTTGCTGAACTTGGCGAAAAGTTGCTGTTCCCTCAGCTTTTCCAAAACTCGCCTTAAGTGTTCGGCATGTTCATCCTCTGCCTTGGAGTAGATTAGGATATCGTCTATGAACACGACCACAAACTTGTCCAAATACTCCATGAACACCTTATTCATCATATTCATGAAATATGCTGGCGCATTCGTCAGACCAAAGGACATAACTGTAAACTCGTAATGTCCATATCTTGACGAAAATGCAGTCTTGAATATCTTCCGATCGGATCTTCAATCGATGGTATCCCGATCTCAGATCAATCTTGGAGAAAACTCCGGCTCCTCTTAACTGATCAAACAAATCATCGATCCTGGGTAGCGGATACTTATTCTTCACGGTGACTTCATTGAGTGCACGGTAGTCAATGCACATCCTGAAACTTCCGTCCTTTTTCTTGACAAACAAAGCGGTGCTCCCCACGGCGACGAGCCCGGCCTCGATAAATCCTTTCTCCATTAACTCTTCTATTTGTTTCTTCATTTCTACCAACTCCTCGGTAGACATCCGATAGGGTCTCTTTGCTATCGGTCTTTGTGCAGTACAAGCTCTATCACAAACTCTATGTCCTCGTCTGGGCGGCATACTGTAGATCTTCGGAAAGACATCCGGGTACTCATTCACTACCGGGACATCCTCTATGCTGATTGCCTTGGTACTTGTTAACCATCAATCGACCATCTCTAACCGCAGTGGCTTGAAGTTCCACTTTCTTCCCACACGGGCTCTCAATCGAGATAGTCCTTCGTCCACAATCCAATACGGCCTTGTGCTTGGATAACCGATCCATTCCCAATATAACGTCTAGGTCCTGGTCTCCAAAATTATAAGGTTTGCTAGGAACTATATTACATCTATTAGAATTAACACCCCGGAACATCCTACTTTCGTTCGGAGTTCGGAACCAGGGGTTTGAACTAAAAGCATGCACTTAAGTCTTGCAATCCTCAAATCATTTCTAGTAGCAAAGCCTTGCGAAACAAACGAATGCGAAGCTCCAGAGTCAAACAAAATTGTTGCAGGTACTGAGTTAACAAGTAACTTACCCAGTACGACGTCCGTAGCATTCTGCAGTGCATCTGCGGTGACATGGTTGACTCGGCCTCTCACCACGATGCAGGGTGTGGCTCTGTGTCTTTGGCGTCCTAGCTGGGGTGGTTCCTAGATTGAAGCGAATCGGGTCGCTCCTGCTGTCTTCTTCGGACAAGCTGTTGGCAAAGTGTCTGGCTCGTTGCTTGATTGTAGCGGCGTCTCACTGTTCCTTCTTGTTTGCTGGAGTAAGCGTTTCTAAGCGGGGCTGGGTGCAGTAGTTTTGATTGACAGGTCTTGGTGCCGGGATGGTGTCCTTGTTGCATTACGTGGTTGGAATCGAAGAATTGATTTGGTGCAACTCTCGACGCCATTGCGTTCCACTGGCGTGATCCTTCTTTGTTGCATCCTGCGCTTCTGTTCTCATCCAGTTCCTTGCGCTTGTCCTCAAGAATAAGTGCCTTATTCACCAACTCTTGGAAATCTGGAAAGGTGTGGGTGATCAACCCTACTTGCAATCCCGAGTTAAGTCCCTTCATAAAACGAGGTACTGCCTGGATTTATCCGTCGCTACATCCTCAGTGCGTAGCGTGCTAGGCTGTGTGAACTTGTTCGGTAGTCGGCCACCGGCTGATTACCTTGCCTCTGCTCTGAACTCCTCCTTCTTAAGGTCCATGATTCCTTCAGCACGTGATCTTGTCGAATGCAGTGTGAACTCTTCCCAAGTGATATCTTGAGGGTTCTCTGTGTGGCACGAAGTTCTCCCACCATTCGCGGTTGTTCCTTCGGTGATGAGAAGCGAGAGTACCTTCTCATTTCCTATGCATTGAGCTATGTGTAGCTTCCTCTCGATTGATCTTAACCAATCATCGGCCTCCAATGGATTGGCATTCCCAGAGAAAGTGGGTGGGTGAGTTCTCATGAACTCGGCAGTCTTGTATTCTGGCGTGGTCCCCGATTAACTTGATTAGCGATGGCCTGGCAAAGGACGTGCTGCATTTGTTGCATCATAGCATGCATCAATCGAGTCTGAGCAGCAAGAAATGCCCCAAAATTCTGCATATCAATCGGCGGTCTTGGTGCTCCTCATTGGGGTTTTCTTTGGCGAGAACCGCTTCCATTGCCCCAAAGTTTCGCTGGTGTTCACCATCTGCCGATTTGCTCTAGGTTTAGAGATGAGAGGGAAACAAGAATAGACAAGTAATATGGAACTTATGCGGGCGACAGGTGTAACTTTAAGGTCCAACTTTATTATTAATAACTTGGTATGGCTGCTTACAATGCCTAAGGGCCTTGCAACACATAATGCACACTCAAAGAAACAACCAAATCCAAATCGAACTAACTCGGAGTCTAACGCCTAAAGGGTGACTCTTTATTCTATGACTCGACTCGGCGAAGGAGTCTCACTATAGAACCTATGCTCACTCATCGAAAACCTCCACGGCCTGAGTACGGATCTTTGCGGCATAGGCGCGAAACGATTGCCATGTCCAAAGCTGTGTCCTCTGTGGTAGTCGAAGAAGCGGTGTCCTCATCGAGGTCGACTCCTCCGGATCGGCTCGTGTAGCTCAAATCTTGGCTCTGGGTCCGGTCCGTACAAGGTCATCTCCAACTCGTCAATCCTTCGTAGAAGGTGTGCCACATACTCTTGAGCTTCCCGCCATCTGTTCTTCTCTCGCCGTGATCTCCTTGCGGGCCTTCGTAGCTCCTTGCTTTGGTATTATCTAGTACATCCTCCTGGGCGACAATAAATCGTGCCAACTGTGTAACCGTGGCATCCTCATCCTGAATCGCCTTCGGGTCAAGAAGGTTATCGCTGCGCGGATGGTAACGGAACACCGTACTCTCCAATTCTCTGGCGTAGATACGGGTAATGTGCCGCATTGCTCGTCGTAATACTTCTTGGATACCCATCTGCATTGTAGATCTCCTGGCGGCAAGGTGTATCGGGCGATTGCCTGGGCCCTTCTTCCTAGCAGGTACCTCAATCCTCACGTCACAAGCCTTGATCAATCCCGCTTGTCTGATCACTTCGACTTGGTATTGGGGCTTCTCAAAATCTCCGAGAGTCTGTAGCATATGCCAAAGTTCCGCAGCGTGACCAACTCCCAGATCAACGTAGTTGAACTCTTCCTCCATCTGTCACAAGAGTGCTTTTACGTAAGAACTCGGAATTTTTAAATTGTGACAAGGTAAGGGAAAATTTCAGCAAGAGACAAGAAAAGAGAGAAGGGGATAAGTCGAGAGGTCATTTCTTATCTTGACAACTTTTTAGCTTTAGAAAATAGGTTTTATCCTCACTACGACCATTCTAGCTTAGGGTTGAGCCTACAGTCAACCTGGCTCTGATACCACCTCTGTCGGGACCCCGAATTTGCAAATCCGGACCCTCTGTGTATTCAGCACTAGTCCAGGAACGCGCTAGTGCACACAGTCTTAACATCGGTAAATATCACAATCATACCAATCGATATTATCAAAGTACTTTATTTAAATATCCAAACTGGTTACTTGACCTTATGGTCAAGTTACAAATATATGCCTCACAAGGCGAAACTTATTCAGAGAAAAATAATAGCAGCGGAAAATCAAATAAACTTCGTGGCGCCATCCAGTATACCACAGGCAACTGACTGGGCTCGCTTCCCTAAGTAGACGGATCTTCTTGGAGTTCCTCCTCCAAAGCTGGCGTAATCTCCTCTTCAACTGATATTGTGTTGAGGCAAGGGTGAGTACTTGGTACTCAGCAAGTCATGCACATAATGCAAGCTAATATACTATATGCATGGCTTGGTACAAAGGAATAGCTTAAGGTATATTTGCGATGTGACTTTTGACAAGTAATAAAAGTAGATTCGAAAGCAGTAGAAATAAGTAAAGCGTAAATAACTTTTCAAGAAGTTTTAATAAACATTTTCCCCATCCTAAACCACATTTCCATCAACTTCATTATTAAACCAGTCCAACCTTTCAAAGCCAAGTTATTTTCAGAAAATCTAACCCTTGACTGTAATTCCCGAGCATTGTCCAGTACCGTGGACTCGGCTATTTAAATAGATTCTACACTCTGCAGAGGTTATGCACTTTACCCACAAGATACAGTCAAACACCACAAAGGCGAGTTCCCGTAACAAAGCCTTTCGGAAGCCTCAAACAACACAGGTGGTCCTCTCCGGTTCGTGCTCTACACCATCCCTTCCCTTAGCCAAGGCGAAGTATGGGACCAACACACCGTTAGATGGGTATCTGGCCCACGACCACGATACGCTCCCCGCATACAATCACACAAACGGTGTAATTGACACCCTGAGGCTCCACAAGTGAGTCCTTAGCGACTTAGTCAACTAGGGCCGTCCCATTCCAGCCATGTGGTTGCAAGTATGACCCAGTTCAAAGGCTTGCAAGGTTAAGTCCTTAGGGTGACCAGGGCAAGACTACCCAAGAACCAAATCGACATTCCTAACGCCACAATCGCCCACTGATTACTCTTGCCACATGCCCCGATAAAATCGTTTATCAAACCCCAGTTGATTACCATGCACCACGTGCCATCAACATCACATGATACTTTTCCCAAAACAGGTTCAATATATCATTAAGTCAATATTAACATTTGATTGTCAAAAATCATGTCATGAGCACGTAGTGTGTCTAAGCAAAGATACTACAACGGTCTATAACCCATGTTGGCAATTTAATAATGTCCAACTAGTAGTCCACAACTAGGGTGACAAGGGTCATGGCTCATACTTAAATAATCAAGGTGTCATACAGCAAATTGGTATTTATCTAACCCCCATGTTTAAACCAAGTATTTTTCTAATTGAACTAGCATGCAATAGTTTAAATCAAAATAGATTTCGAAATAGGATCAACATGGTCAAAGCACAACTTGCCTTCAAAAAGCACTTGCTCTTGGTCTTGAGTTGGATCCTGAGTCAATACTTCTCCTTCGAATCCTTCCGGCACTTCAACGTCTACTCGTAAAGCGTGCAAATAGCAAATACACAAATAAACACTAGGCAAAAACATCCCAAAACTCCAAATAAAATCCATAAACAGAGAGAACATAATTTTCTGGATTTTTAGAAACTGGAATCGTCAAATTTGGAGTTAAGACGCAAAAGTTATGATTATTTAAAGTTTAAATAATCAATTAAATAATATTACAGAGAAAAACTTTAGTCCAAAAATTAAATAAAATTCATATTTAGGTAGATCTCAATTTTATACAAATTTAGAAATTTGAATCACTCAAATCGGAGTTGAAACGCAAAAGTTATAAGCGTTTGAAGTTTGAATCTAAATTTGAATCAATATTTCGAATTAATAAATCATTTTCTTTTTCGGAAATTAATTATTGCGTCAGCATGGACACGTGTCAGCTCCTGATTGGCTGGCTGACGTCAGCCGGCTCATGGGCTTGGTCCACGCTCGGCTTGGGTCCACCGTGGACTCGGTCCACGACTCCACGTGTCGCTGACATGTGGGCCCACTCGGGTGACGTCATCGCTGACGTCAGCGGGGACTCAGCCCACGGTGCTGACATGTGGGACCCACTGTGACGTCATGGGTGACGTCAGCGCTTGGCTGGGTCAGCCGCTGACATGCGGGCCCTCTGACACGCGGGCCCCGCGTGTCAGCGTCACACGCACGCGCGCGTGGACGGCGCTGACCGCGTCGGTCCAACTTCCCGACACGTGGCGCAATCACGACCGTTGGTTTGAAAATCAACGGCGCGGATTAAATCTAGCGTAGTGCTTTGGAAAAACAACTCCGCTGATCCAGACCGTTCGATCTTGATCGGACGGTCAAGATCCAATCTAACCTGGTGCAGTTCTAGCTACGTGGCACAATCTAAGCCGTTGGATCTAGATCCGACGGTTGAAAATAGATCCCGAGGTTGCACGTGAGATCTCACCGCGGTGTGACGTGGCGCGATCCGAGCCCTTGGATTACGATCGGACGGCTAGCGTAGCTCGCGGACGGCGATAGCGGCAGCGGCTGAGCAGAGGCCACCGGAGATGAAGACGACGACGAGTCCAACGGCGCCGGGCTTCTCCGGCGAAGTGAAGGGTACTCAACGCCGCCTCGCCTTGGGGAATCGGATTCGGGCTTGATGACGGCGGAGGACGGCGGGCGGCAGATCGGCGTTTAACCGCGGCGAACGGAACTCCAACTCCGGCGAGCTCGCACGCAAATAAGCGGCGGCTCAGGCGAGATGGCTTGGGGCAACGCAGTGCGCACGGAAGTCTAGGTCACGACCGTGGTGGCGGCGCATTAAATAGGGGTCTCGGCGTCCGTGAAACGACGGAGACCGAGGTCGACACTGCTGACGGCGAGTCCGTGGCGGCACTGAGAGGCGGCGTGGCGCAGCGTGAGCCGTTGGATCTCGATCCAGCGGTCGCGTGAGTTGGACTCGGTCGGCTCGGCGAGCTGGCTGGCTCGGTCGGACTTCGGGTTGATGGCGTGGCGCAATCACAACCGTTGGATCTTGATCCAAGGGTCGTGGTGGCTAGGGTTCGGACGAACGGGTTCGGCTCGACCACGTGGCTCAGTCGGACTCGAACTCGAGTCGACTCGAGCTCGATCGGGTGAACAGATACAAACCCACTCGCATTTTTCCAGCGATTTAATATTTAAAATAATTCGATAATTCATTTAATTCATTAAAAATAGCAAAAGACTGAGAAAAATTCGAGAAAAATTCTGGAAAATATTTTGGATCATTTTGGACTCAAATAAAATATTTCCAACAAAATTTTATTTGCAAAATTAAATTCTTTAATTATTTCAAAATGGAATAAATTCAAATAAATTCCAAATAAATCCAAATAAATTCCAGAAAATTCCAAAAATTCACCAAAGTGTCAAATCACACATGAATTCAAGAAAAGCAAAATTTTGGGGTGTTACAAACCTCCCCCCCCTTAATAGAATCTCGTCCACAGAGATTCAGGGCTCACTCTGAGAATAGGTTTGGAAACTCTTTCTTCAAATCCTCTTCGCTCCCAAGTAAACCGCTTTCTTCATGGTTGCTACACTTAACTCTACAAAAACGGGTTGACTTGTTTCTAGTTTCTCGATCCATTGTGTCCAGAATCCTCACGGGATACTCCTTATAAGTCAAATCCTCTTGCAACTCAATTGATTCTAACGGTGTCTGTTCCTCAGGAACTCGGAGACACTTCTTCAATTGGGACACATGGAATACGTCATGCACTCCTGCTAACGACTGTGGCAACTCCAGCTGATAAGCAACTTCGCCTCTGCGGCTCAAAATCTTAAATGGTCCAACATAACGGGGTGCGAGTTTCCCTTTGGCATGGAACCTCTTAACTCCCCTGAGAGGCGTAACTCTGAGGTATACAAAGTCTTCTGGTTCAAAACTCAAGTCTCGGCGACGATTGTCAGCATAACTCTTACATGCGTGATTGGGCTATCTTCAACCTTTCCTAATCATAGCGATCTGTTCTTGACCTCTTGAAGAATATCAGGCCCAAAGACACGGCTCGCGGTCTCATTCCAATTCAATGGCGTCCGACAGTGGTCGACCATACAAAGGCCTCAAAGGTGACATCGTAAACTAGCACGATAACTATTGTTGTAATCGAACTCGGCATACGGCAAACTCTTATCCCAAGAGGTAGCATAAGCTAAAGCACAAGCTCTCAACATATCCTCCAGAATCTGGTTGACTCTTTAGGTCTGTCCATCCGTCTGGGGATGACAAGATGTACTGAAGTTCAAACGGGTTCCCATGGCTACATGCAACGTATACCAGAACCTAGAGGTAAATTGGGTACCTCTGTCGATACAATCCTCTTTGGCACTCCGTGCAAGCAGACAATCTGATCATGTACAATTACGCTAATTTATCTCCCAAGTAAGTGGTCTTCACGGGGATAAAATGGGCTACTTTAGTCAAGCGATCCACTATAACCCATATGGAGTCATAACCTCCTTGAGTCTTCGGCAAACCGGTAATGAAATCCATTCCGATTTCCTCCCACTTCCACTTAGGTATTTTCAGCGGTTGTAGCAACCCTGCTGGTCTCTGATGCATTGCCTTGACTCTCTGGCATACGTCGCACAATGCAACATGCTCGGCAACTTCACGTTTCATACTCGGCCACCAGAATCTCTCCTTCAGATCCTGATACATCTTGGCGCTTCCAGGATGAATTGAGTACTTGGAGTCATGGGCTTCTTCCAAAATCAGTTGCTTTAACTCCTTTTTGTTAGGCACACAAATGCGATCCTTCATCCACAACGTGCCTTGCTCATCTAGCTTGAAATCCTTTGCCTTGCCTTCCTCCATTTTGGACTTAATCCTACGGATCTGCTATCACAATTAGTTTTTGCCCCGATAGAGATATAGTATCAGCTAGGTCAGAACTGATCTAGAAGACCAATTATCTCTATCGATTCCGAGCTAGGAACCGATAGAGATAATTCAAGAATCTATATTGGTTTCACGATCAAAACCGATAGAGACGTCCTCCTGATCTCTCTAAATGTTCTTATAATGAAACCGATAGAGATTCATGAATTATCTCTATCGGTTCCACGCTAGGAACCGGTAGAGATTACACGTCTTTATCGGTTCGGAGCGTGAAATCGATAGAGATAAATCGTAGGCTATTTTCTAGAATAGCACCAAGAATTCAAAGATTCACAGTATATTCACATTCAAAATATACTCATAGATTGACAAATTCACAGTATAATCACATTCTCTGTATTGTTGACAGTGCTAATTTATGGATACATACTCAATGCACAAATCAGTAGCACAATCTTCTAACGTAACTCTTCTCAGGCAGCCCTGCATTATAATAGTAGCCTTTTCCTAGCATAATTTCTTGGCACAAGAGCTGTCATTCAGAAATAGGATATCTTTTTGGTCTTTCGTATCGTTTTTATAGCCAACTTTGTTCTAAAGTATTTTATGTTAGGTTACAATGATACAATAAACTAGTTAAAATAATTTCATGTGACAACACAATTAGAAGATAAGATACCGCAAATATCAACAAGCATGCATTGAGAAACAACATTATTTGATAGATCAAGACAATGATACCTTAGGGTTTTTTCATGTCTACCATCATATGTGCCACAGCTTACGCAACAGAGGCTTATCAGTTCCCCCTGAAGTTCCACAGCTCCGGCATGGTGCCCATTTGTTTGACACCAATAATTAATTGACTTTCAGTCATATCTCTTAATCTCTATAAAAGCGATCATTTTGTTGTAAAAATAGGTTGTCTTGGTATACGATCATTTACCATATCGAATTAAATACCAGAAACCTTTATATTACATATTAAGCTCAGCTTTGGTTTGTTCTAGCTCTGCATTTGCCATGCGCTTCTTAATGATGAGTACACGGTTAAGAGATTCAATATCTTGTGATGTATCATCTATATCTTTTATTTTTTGTTTCATCTCATAAATCTTTTCTACTAACTCAGACTTTCTGTGAATTGTTCTATCTCCACCTCAAGTTTTTGTTTAGTAGACAACAGCTTTTCCATGTCGTCTATTGTAACATCACAAAAAAATTTTTAAAAAAAGAGAAAATAAAATTTTAAATATGTATGTGATTTATTCTTGAATATCTTGGTTTTTATTGTCTTTTTGGAATTATTTTTATTGAAAAGCCATGTAACATTAAATTGGTGAAGAGATAAAAGCAAAATGGTAAAAGGATAAAAAGTAAAAAATAATAATAAAAATCTATAAAAATATTTTAAAATCATTAGAATACTTTGGAGAACCTTATAATTCTGTTAAATAAGTTACTACTACACAAAAACTTATATTAGACGCCTCATCACAAACGGTTTTGATAAACCGTCTGTGATGAGGAACATCACTGACGGTTCTATAGTGCCACCATCAGTGGCAACATCACAGATGGTTCTATTTACTAACTGTCTGTGGTATTCGGCAATATCATACACGGTTTTGTTATAAAACCATCTGTGATTACACGTTTAGATATTACATACGATTTTGAAATAAAACCGTCTGTGATATATGATTATCATAGATGGTTCTAGCTACAAACCGTCTGTGATACGAATGAGACCTATATAAACAACTAAGGTTCCTCGCATAGACCTTAACACTTAGAGCGTTTTGCCTCCCCAAACCCTAGCTCCCCATCGTCCTCTTCCTCGGCGATCTCCTCGTACCCCCGGCCCTGCGCTCCTTAGTCCAGCCGTAGCCTCCTCTTCCTCCTACGGCACCTCACTCCACATCCGGCGATGGCCATTACCATAGAGCTCGTCTCTGATGGTTCCTCGTGCAACTTCCTTTTCACATGTAGCACCATTGTATTGCAGAAAGTGGGTAGTATTCATGAATTGGTTCTGGCTATTTTTCATGGATGTGAATGTTTCTTGACAATGTAGTAAGGTTCTGAGATGTTTTTTTATATGTTTTTCTTGTGTATGCTTCTTACATATGTTCATACAAATTTCTTGATTTGTTTTTCTCTGTTGTGATCATTTTAGCATATTGATGTGCATGCATGCTTAATTAGTGAGATGATTAAATGCAAAAATAGAAAGGAAAAAATTGAGTAATGTTTACATCATTTGAGTTAGATAGCAATGTTGTATTGATGGTTCATATGGTCATGCCCACGACAGAGAAAGGTATATGTATTCGATGTTTGAATACTAAAGTATTTGCTTTTGTGCTTGATTAACAGAAATGGAGTTCGAGAATATATTGTGCTAGCTATTAATTATCAAGAAATGCATGTATGTGTTTTGTGTTGTGCATACTAAAATTATATATATAAGTGTGGGTATATGAGTTGATTTCTAAAATGGATGTCTTGCTTGCTAAGTACCTCATTGCATCTGTGAGAGAAAATGTTTATGGGTTTTAAGGTAAAATCCAATTCTATCCACAGTTCGTCCTAAGAGTTGCCACGTTTTGATTCATCTTTTCACTTCATCCTCTCATCGAGCTTGAGGATGGAGTGGATGGATAAATTAGAGGATGATAACTTTTAATATGAACTATGGATGGATTGGATTTTACCTTGGAATCCATCAATATTTGCTCTTACAGGCGCTTGGGGTTCATATAGCTATCACAGACGGTTCTATCATAGAACCATCTGTGATAATATACTATCAGAGACGGTTCTATGATTGAACCGTCTATGATGTTAATTTTAACTGACGGTTCAGAAACCGGCTGTGATGTGCTATTGTTATCACTGACACATGGTTACTGTAGGCCCCCGGATCGGCTATCCGGAATCCCCTGTGTATTTCTGTACTAGTCCCTGATCAGTAGCTAGTACACACAGTCAAACAGTGATGAATCAACAACCATATCACGAATACATATAACTAGATAAGAATAACACCAAATAAAAGCAAAGACCTTATGGTCAAGGTTTACCATTACGGCCTGAACAGGCAGAACAACTTGAACAACCGCAGCGGAAGATGAAAACACCAAAGCGACCCATCCAAATGCCCATAGGCAAACGAGTGGAGAACGCGTCCTAGTCGTTGGAATCTCCGTTGGCAACTTCTTTCACTTCTGAGATATGATTAGAATGTAGCACGTGAGTACATAAAGTACTCAACAAGTCTGGGAAATTATGCACAATGTAGGCTGTCCAAAGATGGCTTAATATGGTTCTTTTGCATAAAGCCAAGTTTCATCAAATCATACTTGTTAATAAGTTTCACAAAGCATATTTAAGCAATTCTTTTTAATAATTGAATTATGTAATATCTCAGTGAAGGTTCTAGCCACCATTCACTAGTATACAGGCTCTATCCGCCACATCTCAACAAGATCAGGGTTCAATCCATTCGCATGGCTCTGTCTGCCATGGTTCACAAAAACAGGTTCAATCCACCTACCTGGCTCTAGCCGCCAGAAGCACACCCGAGAGTTCTAACCACTCCCGGATCCCAAATCATTAGTTTTTAAAACAAATAACAAAAGTCTACCAATATGAAAGCATTCAACAAGCTTTGCCCTTGACCGTAGGCACGGCTATTCGAATAGTTTTAACTCTGCAGAGGTGTACAACTTTACCCACAAGACATGATATTCCCTTGATGCCAAGCTGTTAGCACACTTCCTTGGGTGTGCCGGCAGGGATATCATGACAAGGCCTTTACAATGTATACGCCTAACCTGACCCACCCGCTGAGGTTTCACCGCTGTTAGGGTTCTAGCCGCCCAGTACAGAAGCCCCCTCTTGCGCCGTGTGAGAAAAACAGTCTTGCCTCTATCCGGCACTCACATTCCACCGTTTGGTGAGTCTAAGTTAGGTTTCTACAAATTATTCAGCCAGGTCGTGCCCACTTTGACATGTGGTTGTACGGTTATGCGTAGAATGGAGACAGTCATAAGCGTCGGTCCTTAATTGACTTGGGGCGGTACTTGCACAATGAAGACTAGTGCTCTATCCGCACCCGCCAGACAAACCATTCCGCCCAAGTCCAAACCATTTTTCATTTTATTTTTATTTTGTAAACCAACGGCAATACCCTCTGCCTATCACTTCCAACACAAGTTTTCAAGAGTTAAAATGAAATTCCCACCCATAGGTGAATACTGACCGATTGCGAGTCTAAGCATTTCTACCGTACTATTCTTTTCCACCAATAGTTTATTTTATAAAATACAAACCTCAGGGTTTGATTACCATTCTTATAATCAATTTTATAATCTCGAATAATCCTTAAATTGCCATAATTGTACAATCATATGAATAATCCAATTAAATATAGTATCCAACAAGTAGTAAGTATATCATGGTACTATCATAACTCCAAAAATCATATTAAACCACAATCACGTTTGTATATGAAATAATTCCCTTGGACTATAACTTGTATTATTGATTTATCCATCACTCAACCGGCGATCAATCTTATCCTCCACTAAGAATATTTCGCAAACCCATCCACTAAACCACCGCGAATACTTCACAATATCATATCTAATCATCTAGAATGCAATCCACCGATAATACTTCATAACCTCATATATTTAATTCTTCACATTATCACCTCTAATCATCTACTTTAATCCACCAAGAAAATTCATAATCTCACCCCAAGCATCTTTCAAGAAAGATTCTATAAATCCAAGATTTCATTAATTCATCGACTACAGCTATTTCCATAACCAATGATACCAAGTTTACTGAACAAATCGCACATAATCCACATTATTCATAATCCCGCATAAATGGTTATCGCGAAGCCATATTTCAGAAAATCATCCACCAACCACCGAGTATGATCCTCAATGTTATCCACTTATTCCATCGAGCATATTTGGTAATATTATTGACTAATTCGTCGAGTATCATTCTCAATACCACCTATAGTAACCCTTCACATTGCCATCTCTAAATCTTGTACTGCACGTTTTAATTTCCACCGAAATATAATCCACCACTTATTCTATTTGATCGACAAGTATGGCTCTTAATATGACGTATTTACTCCATCGACTATTATTCCTAATATTATACCTCTTTCAATATTCCCCCAATCTATATTAATTATACTGCGAACTGCTACCACAATCCAACTCCTCAATATTTCAACTATAATCATTCAAAGATCAACTCCATAATGGCTATCCCCACATCACTAATATTCGTGACATCTCCAACTTGCATTTTATACCATTTGTTCCACAGATTGTGTCTTCCAATTAGTCTTTTCCCCTAATTAAAGAATATTTTTCCAAAAACATTTATATTGGTGGATTACTATACTAGGGCGACAAAGGATCATGGATAACAATATCAACGAGGGATGGACAACAGGTATAACTAACAACCTAACGTTAACATCATCCTTTAATATAAATAGCGATGCAATTTGTAAAACATGGCAAAACATTTATAAATTGTGTGACACTACGGAATGGTGTGACATTATTTAATGTGAATGTTAAGGTCAAAAACTTTATGAAATATGGTATTGGAGGTTAAAACCATATGGTAGGAGGTTTAATAGCGTTTCCGGGCCGTTTCCGGGGTTTTGGGCCTTTCCGGGGGAGTTTGGGCCTAAAAGAGGGGGTTGTGGGCTTTGGTGGGATGGAGTAAGAGTCCATTTAGGACTAGGATTCAAGTTTGGGGCTCGTAAAAGGGGGGCTCTCCTGCCCCTTGTGCGCCCCACCCCTCCCATTGTGCGCCCCCACCTCCTCCTCCCTTGCCTAGCCGCCCCACCTCCCTCTCCCTTGGCCGTGCGCCCCCTCTCCCTTGCCCCCTTTGCTCCCCACCTCTCCACCACCTCTCCTCCACCCCCTTGCTGCCCTAGGGTGGCCTCCCCACCCCCTGCACCTCGAGGATCCATCCATTGGAGCGAGGAGCGAGGAGCGAACCGGGAGGAGATCTATTGGAGTTTTCGTGCGTCGGGCGAAGGTATGGCCATGGGAATCCTTGGGGTTGGTCTAGGTACTGTTATAAGGGTGTTTATCAAGTTTTTAGATCAATTTGTGGTGCTGGAATTGAGTAGATTGGATTAGATCTAGAAGTTGCCACGTTCTCTGTTTCGGGCAGCATGAGCAGTCGACCTAGGGTTTGGTTTTTCGGCAATTTAGAGTCGGAATTTGGTCGTACGGATGTTGAAGAAGTTGTAGGTAATTTCAATACCTTTCAGTGGGTATAAAGAACTTTAAATTCCCCCAGCCATTTGAAAGTTATGATCGTTTTACCGAGCGTATTAAAATTTGTGACGTGATTGGAACAGATCACGGTATTTTTTAGATTAAACAACTTTAGATTCCGAATTAGTCTTTCCCTATACTTAGAAAAAGTTGGGAAATTTCCTAAGCTACGCGAGTATGTACTCGTTTAAGTCATTCGGAGTCCCAGAACTCAAGTTATGCCTTTTGGAAGGCTGCTGTCCCGACGGGACAGAACCTCTGTTTTTGGGTTTTGCGAGTAGTTGGCAATGTCGCGGTAGATGAGGGTTTGCCTACTGTTTTGTGGACATGATTGTGAGTGTGTGGTACCTATGTGCAGGTGGTGCGACCCCGGGAGTGCCTTCTACTTCCCGCCAATCCGTTGCTTGTGGTCGAGGCAAGTGTATTGTAATAGATAGCGGTTTGTAGGTTGCTTGTTGAGAATAGATGAAATTGGTTATATGATATGATCACATGCCATGCTTTAATGATTGCCTATGATATGATGAATATGCTTACTATGTTATGATGCCATGCGTTAAGGTAAAAGTGATTTATGATGTTGGCATATTTGCATACATGACATGGCATGTTACATGGCCCGGGCGGTGAGAAAGTCATAACTAATCCGGGGAAGGTCGATGAGAATGTTATGACTATTCCGGAGAGCCAATGAGTAAGTCCTACATCGTGATTCCATTCACTGCGGTGAACGGAAGCGAGGAGTAGGCACCCTCCATCTTCGGGATGGAAGGGGGGAGAGGGTGCACACCGACGGGTGTGTACTCAACCATACCGGTATGAGTTTCCAAGGAGACATGAGCATCGCATTGCATTGCATCCATAATGATGATGAAAAGGATATGTGATCATGAATGAGATGATACATGATGTGAGTTGTTGAAGCCATGTAATTGTTTATGTTTGTACCATTGCAATATACTTGCTGAGTGATGAACTCACGCTTGTGTTTATGTTGTTTTCTTTTAGGTACCATGAATCCGACATGCGGGAAAGGGAGCTAGTCACACGTCATCACTTAGCATCACACATTTAAAGAATGACATGTTCCTTCCCTTATGGTTATGGTTAATTCATTGAGCTAAACTGTGGTTTCGATGATTCGTTGGTCGTTATGAGTAAATGATTAGTCCATATTTGTCATGTCACGGATAGAATTTATATCCTTAGTGGTATGGTGGCTGTTTTTCCGTTTAATCATGTTATTGCTATCGTTCATTATGCTATATTGACATGTTATTATTGTTGTTGCTTCAATTCGTGTTAAAACAAAGGAGATGCTGCCGAAATCTTAGTTTTTAGCATGTGCACCTTTGCTGTAATTTGTGTTTAATTGTGGTATTTAGATGTTGTTTAGTCTATGTTTGGTAGCATTCAGGCATATTAAATGCCGGGGTGTTACAAATTGTAGGATCAACATGCGTCAAGGAGACTTGCCTTCAATCGCAGCGAGGGTCTCGAGGTCTTGAAGTCCGGCGACGGGATCGGCGGACTCGGCGGGATCGTCGGCTATGCGCAAACCGGAGCAACAAATAAATACAAGAAAATAAATAAAATCCAAAAATTACAAAAGTAGTACTGGCAGGTAGATCTTGATTTTAGATGAATTTAGACATTTGAACGGAGTCAATCAGAGTTCGGACGGAGAAGATATGAGCTTCCGAAGTTTGAAATTCGAAAAATTGGAAAACGAGGGAATATTCCCTGTAATATTCCTTTTCCTATTTTTCTGATTTTTGGGATATACTTGAGTCACTTGCAAGGGGGCCCATGAAGGGAATATGCCCGAGAGGCAATAATAAATTGTTTATTATCTTATTCCATGTTTATAATAGATGTTTATTTCTCATGCTAAAATTGTATTAACCGGAAACGTTGATACATGTGTGTTTAATAAACAAAAAAGTTCCTAGTAAAGCCTCTCTTTTAAACTAGCTCGTTGATTAACTGATGATCAAGGTTTCCTGATCATGAACATTGGATGTTGTTAATAACGGGGTCACATTATTAGAAGAATGATGTGATGAACACACACCCAAGTTGGTATAGCAAATTCGATCAAGTCATTAAAGTTTGTTGGATCTTGAACATATACAAAATAGCTCTTTTCCTTAGACCATGAGATGATGTCAATCACTAACTCCGGAAGAGTACTTTGATGACATCAAACATCACTCCGTAACACGGTGACTATAAAGATGGATTTGGGTACTATGAAAGTATTAGTTGAGGCTCATGCATCAAGAGTGGGATTTGTCCATCCGGATGACGGAGAGATATACTCTGGGCCCTCTCGGTGATATCACATTGACATCGCTTGCAGAAGCACGTGACTAGGTCACAAGAATGTCATATCACGGAACGAGTAAAGAGTACTTGTCGGTAACGGGATCGAACTAGGTATAGTTGATACCAATGATCGGATCCCGGATAAGTAATATATCGCGAGACAAAAGGAATTGGTTATGTTGTTTTTGGTTCACACGATCACTAGTTCATCGTTGAGTAAGTGGGAGTCATTATGGATCTCTAGATCCCGTGATGATTATTGATCGAGAGAGGTGTCTTGATCATGTCCATTTTATTCACGAACCGTAGGGTGACACACTTAAGGTTCATCGACGCTTTTGAGTGGGTACGGAACACCGGAGAAAAGTTTGGACAGCACCGGAATAGTTTCGGGATATCGGAATAGTTCAAGGGGTATGTGTTAATTTTGTTAATTAAAAGAATTAACAAATATTAAAATAACAGAAATAAAATTGTTTATTTATTTATTGGAGAGTCCATTCACATGAAGAGAATGGAGAGTCCATTCACATGAAGAGAATGGAGAGTCCATTCACATGGAGAGAGTGGAGAGTCCACTCACTCCTATAAAAGGGAGGTGGAGCTCCTCTCTCGAGGACTAATCTCCATAACCCTTTGGTTGGTCCTTTCTCCCTCCTCCTGCTTGTTCCACCTTTCAAGCGGTAGCTTAAGCGGCCTTTCTGAAATAGTTTCTCCACCACCACCACTAAGTCGTAGTGTTGTTGGAGTTTCCGTGGATCCTCTACTTCCTTTGCCTACCGGATCGAGGGATTGGAGGTAAATGCCGTTGTTCCGTACGTGTGACCAAGTACGGAGGCGCTGCCATTTGTGGCGCTCATCTTCGCGACTTTGAAGTCGGGCGTGTACCTCTACTTCAACCACGTTTGTTTGCGGGAACGTTATTCCCGCTTTCGGTCTATGAGGGTGAGTCCTTCTGAAACCGTTTGCATGCATCTCCTAGATATGATCTTGGTGTTTGGTTGCATTCGTAGGAAAAATTTTGTTTTCCATGCTTAGAACCCATCAGTGGTATCAAAGCCATGTCTATGCGTAGATGTTATGTACGGTTAAAACACATATGGATGTGGGCGTTGATGATCATGTTATTGCATACTTTCGTGTTTTTTGGATCATGGTGGCATAGTGGGATTTGAAGCGGTCCGGACTAACCTTACATGTCCTCGCACATGAGACTTGTTCCACGCTCGACATGCAACTTGCTTTGCATAAGTGGCTTTGCGGGTGTCAGTTTCTCCTACTATAGTCATGATCTAATTTAAAACGATTTGCTAATAATGTTTTTATCACCGTTGTGGTTCTTGTTCGTAGGTAAGAACGGTTCTTTCCTAGAAAGCCCAAAACCGCGTAAAATATGAAAGAAAAATAAATAAATTAGAGGCGTCTAACTTGTTTTTGCAGGGCATGTGATGTGATATGGTCATTGATACAAAGATTGTTGTATGAAATAAGATTTATTGTAAATTTAAACAACCGTGAGAAATATTTGGTTGTCTTTTCTTTTATGGCCTGCGTGCTAAGTATATGTCCATGTGATATATTGTAATGGAGGAAGACAATCAAGATGGAAGCACCATGGACCTTGGTGCCATGCCGGTGGAATGATGGAGATCATACCATGACGCACAAGATGGAGATCAAGTGCTAGAAGGACCATATCATATCACATTATTCATGCATGTGATGTTAATCCTTTTTATGCATCTTATTTTGCTTGGATGTGATCGCGTCGTTAGCACTATAAGATGATCCCTTCAACTTAATATCAAGATAATAATGTGTTCTTCCATAGTATGCACCGTTAAGAAAGTTCGTCGTTTCGAAGCACCACGTAATGATCGGGTGTGATAGACTCTACGTTCGCATACAACGGGTGTAAGCCAGATTTACACAAGCAAATACTTTGGTTCTACTTGGCGAGCCTAGCATGTACAGACATGGCCTCGGAACACGAACCGAAAGGTAAAGCATGAGTCATATGGATGATATGATGAACATATTGATGTTCGCCTTTGAAACTATGCCGTCTCACGTGATGATCGGTTTCGGTATAGTGAATTTGGTTCGTGTAATCACTAAAGATGACTAGAGGGATGTTGTTTTTCAGTGGGAGTTCTCGTAGTAATTTTGAATTAAACTTGAACTTAATCTATTATGAACTTAGTCTAAGTAACTTTGCATATATGTTGTAGATGGCACCACCTACTTTCAATTTCAATCTGTTCATGGAGAAAGAGAAACTAGCCACCAACGGTAGCAACTTTACCAATTGGGCCCTTAACCTGAGGATTCTCCTCAGCGCTGCTCAAAGGAGCTATGTGCTTGATGCGCTACTGGGTGCCCCGCCCGCTGATGATGTCCCGAGGAGGAGAAAAATGTTTTCTTGACTCGCAAGGAGGACCACAGTTTAGTTCACTGCGGCATTTTGTATGGCCTTGAGCCTGAGCTGCGAAAACGTTTCGAACACAGCAATGCTTTTGATACAATGGGAGAGTTGAAAATGATTTTCGACACCCATGCCGCAGTAGAGAGTTATGAAGCTTCAGAAAAGTTCTTTAGCTGCATGATGGAGGAAACACGTACTCAAAATGTCTGGGTACGCCGATAAACTCATAGCTTTGGGAATAACGATCCCCATTGAGCTAGGAATTCATCGTGTTCTCCAGTCTCTGCCACCAAGCTACAAGAGCTTTGTGATGAACTACAACATGCAGGGCATGAAGAAGTCTCTCCCCGAGCTTCTGTCAATGCTGAAAGCTTCTTGAAGTAGAGATCAAGAAGGAACATCAAGTGTTGATGGTCCATAAGACCACCGATTTCAAGAAGAATGGCAAGAAAGGCAAGGCTAAGGGTAACTTCAAGAAGAAGGGCAAGTCTATTGCCACATCTCGAGAAGAAGACCAAGGCTGGCCCTAAGTCGACATCTTGAATGTTTTACTTTGCAAGGGCACCTTTGGGCACTGGAAGCGCAATCGCCCAAAATATCTCGGTGATAAGAAGGACGGGAATGTGAACAAAGGTATATATGATATACATGTTATTGATGTGTACCTTACTAGTACTCGCAGAGCGCTGGGTATTTGATACCGGTTCGGTTGCTAACATATGTAACTCAAACAGGAGCTAAGGAATAAGCGACAACTAGCAAGGGATGAGGTGATGATGCGGCGTCGGCAATGGATCAAAGGTTGATGTGATCGCCGTCGGGGCGCTACCTATCCAATTACCATCGGGATTAGTTATGAACCTAAATAATTGTTATTTGGTGCTGCGTTGAGCATGAACATCATATCCGGATCTTGTTTAATGCAAGACGGTTATTCATTCAAGTCTGAGAACAATGGTTGTTCAATTTATATGAATAATATCTTTTATGGTCATGCACACGAGAAGAATGGTTTATTTATTTTGAATCTTGATAATAATAGTACACATGTTCATAATGTGAATGCCAAAAGAATTAAGTTGAATGATGATATTCTTTGCATATATGTGGCATTGCCGCTTATGTCATATTGGTGTTAAACGCATGAAGAAGCTTCATTACGATGGACTACTAGAATCACTTGATTATGAATCATTTGAGACATGTGAACCATGCCTCATGGGCAAGATGACTAGAACCCGTTTTCCGGTACAATGGAGCGGGCAACCGACTTATTGGAAATCATACATACCGATGTGTGTGGTCCAATGAGTGTGTCGATCGTGGTGGATATCGTTGCCGTTACTTTCCCGGAGGATTGGAGTAGATATGGATATATTTACTTAATGAAACACAAGTCTGAAACATTTGAAAAGTTCAAAGAATTTCAGAGTGAAGTAGAAAATCATCGTAATAGAAAGATCAAATTTCTACGATCCGATCGTGGAGGAGAGTATCTTAGTTCTGAGTTTGGCACACACATGAGACAATGTGGAATAGTTTCACAACTCACTCCGCTGGAACACCACAGCGTAATGGTGTATCCGAGCCGTAATCGTACTTTATTGGATATGGTTCGATCTATGATGTCCCTTACAGATTTGCCACTATCATTTTGGGGTCATGCACTAGAAACAATTTGCATTCACTTTAAATAGGGCACCATCTAAATCCATTGAAACGACACCGTATGAATTATGGTTTGGCAACAAACCTAAGCTGTCATTTCTAAAAGTTTGGGGATGCGATGTTTATGTGAAGAAACTTCAACCTGATAAACTCGAAACCAAAGCGGAAAAATGCGTCTTCATAGGATACCCTAAAGAAACAATTGGGTACACCTTCTATCACAGATCCGAGGGCAAGGTTTTCGTTGCCAAGAATGGATCCTTTTTGGAGAAAGAGTTTCTCTCGAAAGGTGTGAGTAGTAGGAAGGTAGAACTCAACGAGGTTTTGAACCTTCTCTTCATAGAATGGCAAGTGCAAGATGGCAGGAAGTTGTTTCGGAGTTGACTTCACCAGATGAAGAGGGAACTAATGATGAGGATCATGAAACTGCGAAAGAGAACACTACCACACCTCGCAGGTCAACAAGAGCACGTAATGCTCCTGATTTTTATGTTTCTACTATGAATGTCATGGTAATTGAGAATGATGACCCTGCGACGTATGATGAAGCGATGATGAGCCCAGATTCCAACAAATGGCTAGAAGCCATGAAATCCGAAATGGGATCCATGTATGAAAACCAAGTATGGACTTTGGTGGACCTACCCAATGACCGTAAGGCTGTTGAGAACAAATGGATTTTCAAAAAGAAAATAGATGCTGATGGTAATGTGACCGTCTATAAAGCTCGACTTGTCGCAAAGGGTTTTCGACAAATTCAAGGAGTTGACTACGATGAGACTTTCTCACCCGTAGCGATGCTAAAGTCTGTTAGGATTATGTTAGCAATTGCTGCATTTTTCGATTATGAAATCTGGCAGATGGATGTAAAAACCGCGTTCCTTAATGGAAACATTGAGGAAGAGTTGTATATGATACAACCCAAAGGTTTTGTTGATCCTAAGGATGCTGATAAGGTATGCAAACTTCAGCGATCCATTTATGGACTGAAGCAAGCATCACGAAGTTGGAATCTCCGTTTTGATGAGGTAATCAAAGGTTTTGGATTTGTCCAAACTTACGGAGAAGCTTGTATTTACAAGAAAGTGAGTGGGAGCTCTATAGCATTTACGATATTATATGTGGATGACATATTGTTGATTGGAAATGATATAGAACTTTGAAAAGCGTAAAGATTACTTAAACAAAGAAGTTTTCAATGAAGGACCTTGGTGAAGCGGCATATATTTTAGGCATCAAAATCTATAGAGATAGATCGAGACGCTTGATTGGGTTATCGCAAAGTACATACCTTGACAAGATTCTAAAGAAGTTTAGAATGGACGAAAGTAAGAAAGGGTTCTTACCTATGTTGCAAGGCAAGACGTTGAGTAAGACTCAGAGTCCAGCTATAGCAGAAAGATAGAGAAGTAATGAATAAGATTCCCTATGCTTCAGCCATAGGCTCTATCATGTATGCTATGTTGTGTACAAGACCGGATGTGGCACATGCTATTAGTTTGACTAGCAGGTACCAATCTGATCCAGGTTTGGAACACTGGACAGCGGTCAAGAATATCTTTAAGTACTTAAGAAGAACTAAGGATATGTTTCTCATATATGGTGGTGAAGAAGAGCTCGTCGCAAAAGGTTACGTCGACGCTAGTTTCGACACTGATCCGGATGACTCTAAGTCACAAACCGGGTATATTTTTGAAATGAATGGAGGAGCAGTGAGCTGGAGGAGTTCCAAGCAATCTGTGGTGGCGGGATCTTCAACAGAGGCGGAATATGTTGTCGCTTGAAGCGTAAGCAGGAAGCAGTTTGGATGAAGATGTTCATATCCGAACTGGGTGTTGTTCCGAGTGTGTTGGACCCAATGGTTATCTATTGTCACAACAATGGTGCCATAGCCAATGCTAAAGAACCAAGGTCACACAAGAATTCCAAGCATATTAAGCGCTGGTTTCACTCCATCCGTGAACATGTCAAGGATGGCGATGTAAAGATTTGCAAAGTGCACACGGATCTGAATGTGGCAGACGCGTTGACTAAAGCTCTCCCAAGGGCAAAACATGATCAGCACCAGAACTCAATGGGTGTTAGATTCATCACAATGTAATCTAGATTATTGACTCTAGTGCAAGTGGGAGACTGAAGGGAATATGCCCGAGAGGCAATAATAAATTGTTTATTATCTTATTCCATGTTGATAATAGATGTTTATTTCTCATGCTAAAATTGTATTAACCGGAAACGTTGATACATGTGTGTTTAATAAACAAAAAGGTTCCTAGTAAAGCCACTCTTTTAAACTAGCTCGTTGATTAACTGATGATCAAGGTTTCCTGATCATGAACATTGGATGTTGTTAATAACGGGGTCACATTATTAGAAGAATGATGTGATGAACACACACCCAAGTTGGTATAGCAAATTCGATCAAGTCATTAAAGTTTGTTGCTGATCGAACATATACAAAATAGCTCTTTTCCTTAGACCATGAGATGATGTCAATCACTAACTCCTAAGAGTACTTTGATGACATCAAACGTCACTCCGTAACACGGTGACTATAAAGATGGATTTGGGTACTATGAAAGTATTAGTTGAGGCTCATGCATCAAGAGTGGGATTTGTCCATCCAAATGACGGAGAGATATACTCTGGGCCCTCTCGGTGATATCACATTGACATCGCTTGCAAGCACGTGACTAGGTCACAAGAATGTCATATCACGGAACGAGTAAAGAGTACTTGTCGGTAACGGGATCGAACTAGGTATAGTTGATACCAATGATCGGATCCCGGATAAGTAATATATCGCGAGACAAAAGGAATTGGTTATGTTGTTTTTGGTTCACACGATCACTAGTTCATCGTTGAGTAAGTGGGAGTCATTATGGATCTCTAGATCCCGCTAATGATTATTGATCAGAGAGGTGTCTTGATCATGTCCATTTTATTCACGAACCGTAGGGTGACACACTTAAGGTTCATCGACGCTTTTGAGTGGGTACGGAACACCGGAGAAAAGTTTGGACAGCACCAGAATAGTTTCGGGATATCGGAATAGTTCAAGGGGGTGTGTGTTAATTTTTGTTAATTAAAAGAATTAACAAATATTAAAATAACAGAAATAAAATTGTTTATTTATTTAATGGAGAGTCCATTCACATGAAGAGAATGTAGAGTCCATTCACATGAAGAGAATGGAGAGTCCATTCACATGGAGAGAGTGGAGAGTCCACTCACTCCTATAAAAGGGAGGGTGGAGCTCCTCTCTCAGGGACTAATCTCCATAACCCTTTGGTTGGTCCTTTCTCCCTCCTCCCGCTTGTTCCACCTTTCAAGTAGTAGCTTAAGCGGCGGCCGCTGAAATAGTTTCTCCACCACCACCACTAAGTCGTAGTGTTGTTGGAGTTTCCCGTGGATCCTCTACTTCCGCTGCCCCGCTGGATCGAGGGATTGGAGGTCGTCGTTGTTCCGTACGTGTGACCAAGTACGGAGACGCTGCCGTTTGTGGCGCTCATCTTCGCGACTTTGAAGTCGGGCGTGTACCTCTACTTCAACCACGTTTGTTTGCGGGAACGTTATTCCCGCTTTCGGTCTATGAGGGTGAGTCCTTCTGAAACCGTTTGCATGCATCTCCTAGATATGATCTTGGTGTTTGGTTGCATTTGTAGGAAAAATTTTGTTTTCCATGCTTAGAACCCATCAGCCCAACATGTCATTGCCTAGGCCTTCTTCTAGCTTGGTTCATTCCATGGGAGATGTGAGGGAGCTTGTAGGGGGTGGGGGAGTGAGGCCGGCGTGGGGCGATCGGCCGGCGGGCGGCGTGAGCGCAAGACGGCGGGCGCGGGCGGGGCGGCAGACGCAGCGCAGCGGCGCGGCCAGCGGCTGGCGCGGGCACACGCACGCACTCACGGGCACGAGCACAGTATGCTCCAAAAAAACAGAGAGCACGCCCAAAACCCAAAAATCCGATTTTTCGCCCATTTTCGCATGAAATTGGACCAAACAAATTCATGGATCCTCTAGATGACAACCTTAGGGATCTATAGGAGCAAAAAATTGCATCAAAACTCACCGGAGATGACGAATTTTGCGACGAACGGAGCTCCGGCCGAAATGACCAAAACACGAAATTCGTCTCCAAAACTTGAGGGATCCTAAAATTGATTGAAAGGTTAGATGCTAGACTCCCTCATGGTCAGAAAGAACCCACCGGAGTTGATCAAAACCCACCAGAGAGAGCTCTATGGCCAAGAACTTGAAGAACACCGAAAATATGACCAGGCGTTAGTTTTCTTGATCTCACGGGCGCACAAGTTGGAGAGGCTAAAGGAGGATCATACCACCAGGACGGGGACTCTTATACGGAGAGAATGGAAGTGGAATCACGCGGAACAGAGTTGAAACGGCCAAGTTATGAGCATTATTGTCATTTTCGGTTTTTCCTTAATGCGACGGTTTTCGGTGAGATTAGCGACTAATGATGGTGGGGAATGGCAAGAGGACGTCGTTACGGATTCAACGGAACCGGCCGTTCGTGATTTGGGGTTGAATTGAGGGAGATACAAAGGATCAAAGAGAGCCCTAGCCATGGGAGCTTGCTTGAGCTCTTCCTCTGTTCTTTCATGGCTAGAGGTTGAAGACAACACTACAGCGCCACGTGGCGACTTGTGATTGGCCGAGAATTACGTAAATGAACCGCCCTAGAGAAAAATTAGGAAAAGGGTCTAAAAATTCCAGAAAAATTCCTAGAACCATTTTGGAATATTTGGAACCCAATAAAATTGGTTTCGTGGAATTTGGATGAAATTTGTGGAATTAAATATTCAGGCGCGGATTGCGGGCATTAAACAAAAGCCGCGTGAGATAACATAAGAGAGAAGGTCCAAAAATCCGGGGAATGGTTCCTAAAATCATTTTAGAATATTTGGGACCTAATTGAAGTGATTTTGGGATTTTTGGGGCATTTTGGACCCAGGTGAAATTTCGGGTACCAGCGGGAATCTGGAAATTCAATTTTTCGAACGAAAGGGAATTGAATCCCGATTTTGGGTGGGAATGGATGCCAGGTTAATATAAACACCAAGGAAACTCCAAACTTTGAATTTAATTAATTTAAATTAGATTTTCTCCAGAAAGCAAAAACTAGGGCGTTACAGTTACAAACGGTTCGAAAAACCATCTGCGATGATGGTTTCGAACTATCTATGATAGACATTTGTGTAGTAGTGAGTCTGAAACCATTTAATTAAAGAAATGATGAATTTTATTAATATGATGTGCCACAAAACAGTACAAAGAATGATTTTTATAAACTTTTACTAAACTTTACTATAGTCAAAAAATTTACCATTTGTTCATTAGACCAATGACTTTACTATAGTCATAAAATTCATTAGAATTAATAATAATATTTAATGTCTTTTCCAATTTATTTATTGCAAGTCTAAAATTTTACAAAATAATTACTTAAGTTTTAAGCTTGAAATTTTTATTCAAGTTCACTTGGATCATTCAAAACTTTGAAAAAGTTTTAAAAATTATTAAGATAATTTATGCTCTCAAATAAATCATTTGCAGAATTTATATATTTGAACAGTTCTCAATGTGAGATAGTTAGTAAATAATCCACTAAATTTTTTACCTGGAATTTTTACAGTAAGTATAAAACTTACTCAAGATTTTAAATAAATTTTTTAAGAAATGTTGTAGGATCGAAGTATATGAATATAGCAATCAGAGGGGGGGTGAATGATTGTGCGGAAGCTAAAACCAAATTCTTGAACTATTAAAAGTTCACCCCAAAACAGAACCAAATAATTGCTTCGTTTTCGACAAAAACAGAATGATAGAGGTTTAGTAAAACGAGAATTCCCGGAGATCCAACCGTTAGATTGATCTGAAATTTGGACACGAGAAACTAGATTCCAATACGAATCGAACCCAAAAAGAATCAGCTCGATCGGACTTACAGATCAAAAGTTTTGAGATTCGCAAGCTTGCTGATCCAGAACTTGACGAGAATCAATCTAATCAAAACTTCAAGACGAAACAAGATCTTCAAAAGATTAATCAACTAGACTTTGAGAAACTCTAAATCAATACCCTAGAACGGTTTTTGATGGATCAAATCAAGATGAAACTCAACGATCAAAAACCAATCTAGAATTAGAACAAGCATGCAAACAAGAACCAAAACAGAAAACACTGTAGCGACGAGGTTATCAGAGCACGCAAAAATCTTGGAAGAATTGATCTTTATTTCTTTTGTCTAAAATACTCTCATCAAAAGAGTACAAACCCTAAAACCAAGCTCAAGGCTTGATGCGCTTAGCTCTGCTTGATTGGATGCTGTGAGGACCCCCTCTTCCTATACCGTACTGTACGCCGTCTACTGTAGCGTATAGCACCGTATAGCAACAGGAAGCCTCGACACCGAAGATCTGAACCTAAAAATTCGATCGACGGGATCGAACCCTTAACCGGACCGGTGCTCAGACGCATCTGAGCATCTGGATCCCTGGATCAGTAGCCCAGTATCGCGTACCAACAACACGAGTATCAATGCACGGAAGGATAAACTAAGGTAATTACATAACTGGGTGTAAATCTTACACGAGAGTATTACAGGAACCAAAAGAAGTAAAGCGACAGCGGAAACAAAAGTGAGACAACCAGCGCAGCTGGCCTGACCACCCCACAGGCTACTGACTGGAGGGAGGGACTACGAAGCCGCAACACTCGCAAAAAAGGGGCTCGCCATCATCCGGGACATCATCATTACCTTCCTCTGTGGAAAAGGGTTAGCAAAGAACGGTGAGTACACGTATGTACTCGCAAGACTTTAGTGTATGGAAATATAAATAAATGCAGGCTGATTCAACAGGATAAAGCTTCTACACTGGGTTAATTGCAGAAAGCTGGATTTAAAATAGTTCATCGAAAAGTAATACATAATTTGAAAGACAGCAGTTTGAATAAAACATATTTACGATATGTAACAATCGAGCTCCACAAATGCCACCATCCATGGTCGTGAATCGGGATACGAATCGACATCCATACATATTCATAATCCCATCGAAAATCATATACACATAGCCACACTTCCATCAAGTACCATTCCACCACATACTTTATACCGACTCCGATATAGATTTTCATGTTCAAAACCAAACCAACTCTCTATACTTGATATGATTAGAGAAGATTGCTCATAACCGTGAGCACGGCTAATCGATTAGAATTATTTGATACTCTGCAGAGTTTGCGCACTTTACCCAAACACAACTCGGACTTGCATCCTCGCTATCCAGGGTACACGCGATACACGAGGTATCCGATATACAAGAATGATCTATTCTTTCCCATCGTTGAGGTTATAGCCACACCCCAAAGACCGGTGACGACAAATCCACTACTATGGCGATAAGAGGCCAACCACCACTCGGCGCCACGGAATACTCATCGTGACGACGGCGAATTGTTGGCCGCGGCATTACCCCATAGCAAGGCGTACACCGTTGTATCAATAAACATGAACCGAGCGATTCCTGCTGCAAAAGTACAAGCGCACACACGAAGGCGCATACGGCGGGTCGTGAGGACACACACACCGCGCTTGATCGCTGAACACAGGGAAAAGGTCCACTCTTGACCTACCAACAGGCATGGCTATCCTCACACTTTAAGTACTAGAATAGGCTGCCCCATCCCAGCATTGCGCGGTTGCACGGTGTTCAATTCAAAAACCGTCACAAGTTCGGTCCTTATATTTTTGCCTAGTGACTCAAGCGGGAACTCCACTTAACTCGCCAACCAATCGCCACCATGTTTAACTAGCACATATTATACCTCCCGCCAAGTCTAATTACCAACTAGACACTTCACATTTTTACCAATATACCTTTACGATTCACATTTCCAAAACTTTTCCAAAACCAATTACATTTATCATAATTTTGAGCATTTGGTAAGGACTGACTTTGCTCACCTCTATTGCAGTGTCTAAGCGTATGCAATTACTAAATCGTTTATACCCAAGTGACATTTTATTAAATTGTCTAACCCTACTAAGGTTATCAATGATCTCAGGGAATTAAATTGAGGGAAACCACCAAATCAGGTATATCTACCATTCCCACAAACTAGCAATTTCTTGAATATAAACAATGCATATAGTTTGAGGAATCAAAGTAAACATCGTGGAAATATAGGTTTCAAGATGGTCAAAGGAGGTGCTTGCCTTGTTGTTGCACTTCGGTGATGTCCGGGATGATGCTCGGGTTGTTCGAGGCGAAGCCCGACTCGCTAGCTTCTAATCGGTCAAAGCAACAAAAACGACAGAAAGAATTACAACTTAGCAAAAGAAAGTTTTAAATGCACCATGAAGTGCATGCAATACACAAGAATGAAGTACAACCAAGAAACCTCAAGAAACAACGACTCGGACAACACAACACGGCCGACAGAGCAGCCTAACCCGACGGTCGGGTTTTGCATCCGGACAGTCCGGATAGGCCGGACACTCCGGACCGTTTCGTCCGGATACTCCGGACAATCCGGACACTCCGGACCATATGCCCGGATACTCCGGTCCTAGGGCATTTGGTCCAACTCGACGAGGAGACGGAGACCTTACCACTTCCTACAACTTCACCGCGACCCGATCTACGACTTTCGTACACCTAGCGAACCGGAAGGAGCTCCGAGCTAACCGATTCTACGAGAAAACGTCGCTAACCCGCCAAACCTCTAACTCACACTAACAACTTCTTAAATCGACATTACTACTACCAGATCTACCACTCTAGCATACCACATTCACTAATCCAAATCCCATTTTCAACCCTAGAACCACTACACCCAAAACCCTAGAATCCAAGTTCAACCCTAGCCTCCCAAATCCAAACCTAAGTCCTAAACCCACCATGAACGACTCTAGAACCCAAGAATCCATGAATCAAACCCTAAGAGAAAAGCTTACCTCCAAGGAAGATGGAGGAGGAGCAACGCCGGGTGGAGGATGGGGAATGACGGCTTGGGGAGGAGCACACCGAGATGGAGGAGTCACCGGGGAGGGTCACCGGCCGGTGGCTCGCCGGAGAGGAGCTCGGGGTGGTGGAGAGAACACCAAGGAAGTGGGGAAACCAAAGTAGAAGAAGAAAGAATGGAAGGGAGCCACGAAATGGGACTTTTATACAAAACCCCGCAAATACCGGTGTAGGACCGAATATAGCAATCAGAGGGGGGGTGAATGATTGTGCGGAAGCTAAAACCAAATTCTTAATCTATTAAAAGTTTACCCCAAAATAGAACCAAATAATTGCCTCGTTTTCGAAAAAAAACAGAATGATAGAGGTTTGGTAAAACACGAATTCCCGGAGATCCAACCGTCCGATTGATCTGAAATTCGGACACAAGAAACTAGATTCCAATATGAATCAAACCCAAAAAGAATCAGCTCAATCAGACTTACGGATCAAAAGTTATGACCTTCGCAAGCTTACTGTTCCAGAAGATGGCGAGAATAAATCTAACTAGAATTGTAGCTCGCCGAAAGATTTGATGAACTTGATCTTTATTTCTCCTTTCTTTTGTCTAAAATACTCCAAACAAAAGAGTACAACCCTAAAGCTTGCTCAAAGCTTGATTGCCTTCAACAGGAGGCAACCCCTCTATTTAAAGAAGGCAAACACACCTAATCCTAGAAGGAGTCCTAATCCTAGAAGGATTCCTAATCCTAAAAGGATTCCCACTCCTAATCCTAGAAAGAGCATGTATTCAACACAACTCCACTTGGCCCAACCTGGCCGAGTACAACTCTTGCACGCGTATGGCAACCCTACCATACTCACGTGACTAACATTTTGCACGCGAATGACCTCATGCCATTCTCACGTGACTAACCATTCTTCATGTGCACCATTCTCTTAGCCCGAACGTCCCGCATGACATCCTTGACCACCAAGACCTCAGTTCCCCCTGAACCTAGTCCCGAACCTCAGTTCCTCCATGAACCTAGTTCCAGTCCCGTCATCGACCACATTCGCCCTCGAGCAATACCTGCACATGAACAAACCACAAAACGATTCCGAGCACAAGTCTGCGACTTGACTCACATTAAACCATGCAACCACTCACAGGAGTGCATTGCATTAAATATTCTAAGAACATGATTTCAAAACACGAACAAAAACCTTTGCAAAAATCAAAAAGCTTTTCAAATAATCAAACTGATTTCAGATCTTTTCAAATAAAGAAACCAAAAAATAAATCTTGTCGAAATATCAAATCGGTTTCAAATCTTTTCAAATACTCATCATCAAAATCAATGGATCAAAAATAACGATCCTTCAATCTCCCTTGATGAGTAATTTGACAAAACACAATATAAGATTTGACAAGAGATTGAGCAAGAACCAAAAGACTAAATAATCCCAATTCAAAAACCTCCTTGACTTGTTCTCCCCCTTTTTGACAAAATAGTCATCAAGATCTCAAAACTCCCCCTTAATGAATGCAATATCTCAAGCTTTGAAGTATATTCAAGGTATATAATCAAAGTAAAGCATTTGAAGAGTTTTTAGGAGAACTTTCTCATTTTGTATCAAATTATCCAATGAGAAAGCAAATTGTGAGAATATGGAGGCTCTAACACATAGAATAGTTATTGCATAAGCAAATTAGAGCAAACAAGTAAAATATCATAAACAGATTTTGCCAAAGCGAAAAAGAAATCTATCATGAGCATAGAGAGACTTTTAAATTCACTAATATTTGTCTCAAGCCTTTTTCAACCATTTGAATTTCCTTTTTCTCTTTTAGCAAGTTTGACAATTTTGCTTTGTGATCAACAGGGATGACAAGTAATCAGACACTAGCCCATACTTGTGTATGAGTAGGTAGTTCTTTCTTGTAGCTTTCAGTTTAAATTGGCAAGTGGCTTCACATTGTTACGAACTTTTGTTTAGACAAGTAGCCTTTTCTTGCATCTTTTGCATTTAAATCCTGGCAAGGAAGTCGCACATTGTACTAAACTTGTGTTTAGCCAAGTAGCTTTTGCTTGCATCTTTTCATCTTGCTTTTAACATTAAAACACTGATTTTGCTTGAGACTCATAATGATCATTTTAAGTCCAACAAAAAACTCACACATAGTTTCTAATCAGCTCTAGCCTTTCAACAGATGACAAGAAACTTTTAAGCCTATTTCACAAATGCAATACCATAATGAGCAAGAGCCAAAATATTCTCGAAAAGCATCTCAAATTGAATTATTTTAGCCTTTTAGTCTTTTAGTGAGAAGTGAAGCAATGTAGCATTAATTTGACTATATACACAAGAATAGTCAACAAAGCTTTGTACTACATGATGCAATGAAAACAGGGGTTTTTACTTGAGGTGTAAAGTCAAAATACCACTTATAAAAAAATCACTTCTAGGAACCAAAGTCAAGTAACCCAAAAAGAGATAAACTCAAGACTCCCCCTCAAATCAACCCATGGGGATGAATGATCCCAAGTTCACCGCGTAAGAAAGCAAAACGAGAAAAATCAAGCGGTTTAGTGAAAATATCAGCAAACTGAGCACCGAATCAACAAATTTCAGTTCAATAGCTCTTTTTTCAACATGATCTCTAAGAAAATGAAATCTGATGTCAATGTGTCCAAGAAAGAGAATTACTCAAGAAGTGGCATGAACCAGATGTACTTTTTCTATCAATTCCACATCCTCCAAATTCAGCATCAGAGAAAGGTCTTAAACTAATGCATGAAGAAGCAGAAAGCCAAATGCCAAAATCTTGAGTACCACGGAGATACCTTAAAATCCTCTTGATAGCTTGTCGATGTGAAGCACGCGGGGAAGCTTGAAAACGAGCACACAAGCACACAAAGAAACTCCAATTATCTCATCCTCAACAAAGATCATCATCATCTTCATCAACAAAGATACTCTCCCCTGAACATATGCACTGCACCGCACTATTTGGACTAGTGCCTTTTAAGTAAAACAGAGGTGGAGGAAGCATCTTGAAAAATAACACTTTTAGCACGAGATGCACAAGTGATGGAGGAGAACCAATTCTTATCATCGGACATGTGGCGTGAGCATCCGGAATCCACTAGCCATATGTTCTCCTTCCTCGCGTGAGAAGCCTACATAGAAGCAGAAAGTGTCGATGTCTCTGCATCAAGGGGTTAGAAATAAGATGTTTAGGAATCCAGTATTGAGACACACAACGCACAACAGTTGGCACAACACGAGCATTCTTATGCATAAAAGAAGATTTGTCTTTTCTCGTGTTCTTAGCAACAAGAGGTATTTGCATCACCCTAGGCACATAATGAGAAATGAAACGTGCCTGTCTGAAATTAGACCTAGCATTAAACCTTTCTCTCTTTTGTTGTTTAGCTAGTCTAAAGCAAAAGTCTACTAGATGTCCATCTCTACCACAATGAGTGCAAGTGTACTTAACATGATGTTTTGCTTTAACAGTAGAAGCACATTTTGCATTCATCATAGTAGAAGATAAAAGACCACCAGATTTAAAGACATTTTTCTTAGGCTCATTGACAATTTCAAATTTTCCACTTCCAAGTGTTTTGACAACGTGGGAGCATGTGATTTATGATGAGCATAAGAATCAAAACCTAAACCTTTGTTCTGAAAATGACTTTTGATTGATCCAAAATCATGTTTAGGTTTTTCTTGCCATCGGTGAAACGTTCCAAAGAATTTTGCAAGTAATCAACTTTCTTAGCAAGAGTTAAACATTTATCACAAGGAGTGTCAATTTTAGCTGCTGCTTTACGGCAATTTGAACACGAGTTAATTTCATGAGTGAACATGTCATTTTTTAATTGTGTAACTCTACAATTTGCATCTTTTAATTTCAACTCAAGAATTGAACATTTAGAGCAAGCAATTTGATCATGTAAACTATCAGTAGAGCAACCAATATTTTTCACAAGTTTTTCATTTTTCAATTGTTCTAAGCATAAACTTGTTCTAGTTTAATGACATGTTCCTCTTTTAGAGACTTAATTTCAAATTTGAGATCTAAGCAAGTATCACAAATATTTTCAGAATTTGAATTTCTAAGATCAAAGTTTTCAGATTTTAGCATGGATAGATCTTTTTCTAAGTTTTTATTTTTGAGTGAAGATTTTCTTAAAGATTTTCTCAATATGACTAAAACTTCACAAAGCTCATCATACGAAGGCATTACCTCATCACCGTCGCTGGAGGTGTTGTCGTTGTCACTAGAATCACTAGTGTTCCCTTTTGCCATGAAGCACAGTCCGGTGAAATCCTTCTCTTTCAGCTTCGTTTGCTTCGCTTCCTTCTCATCTTCAGTTGAGTCATCAATGTCGCTTAAGTCTAAGCGACCAATTGCCTCGAAGACTTTGTTGAGCATCTTCTTCGTCCGTTGCTTATTTTTATCCTTGCTCTCTCTTGGCCGGAAGGACTTGGAGGAGTTGCTTTGCTCCTTCTCCTCTCTATCTTTGTTCTTGAAACATTTAGCACGGATGTGCCCTGCCTTGCCGCAGTTGTAGCAGTGGATGGAGGCTCCTTTTCTTTCCCTTGATCTCATGTAAGCTGCATTGACACGCTTGGAAAGAAGAGCAAGTGTATCTTCTGGTATTTGATCTAGCTGTTCATCACTAAGAGCACTCAAAGCAATAATGGAATATGATGATGAAGAACTAGTAGCATTATCATATGAAGAGGAATTAGCATTAAGAGCCATAGAGTTATCATTGGATGTTCTTGAAACAATGTCTATCTCAAAAGTCTTGAGACTAGAATATAGTTTATCCAAAGTCATTTCACTCATCTTGTGAGCTTCCCTAAAAGCGATCACTTTCATTTGCCGATTTTAAGATCAAGAGATGATAGGAAATGTCTAGCATTTTGAGAGTCGAGTGTACTTTACATCTACTGACTCTAAGATTGTTTAAGATTCTGTTAAAGCGACCAAAACAATCATCTAGAGATTCTCGAGTTCATTTCAAATCTAGTGTATTCCTTTTTAAATTGATCTTGCCTAGCTTCTTTTACAGAGTCAGTGCCCTCATGATAATCTTGAAGAGATTTCCAAATTTCATGAGCAGTGAGTAAATGACAGACTCTATCGAATTCTTTTCTAGCAAGTCCTTGAAGCAATATGTTTCTAGCTCTATTATTGTTTTCAACATCTTTTTCAAACTCGATTTTATCAATATCATCATTTGAAGGAAGCTCGTATGGAATCTTTACCTTGCGCCAAATAGCGTTACCTTGAGCTTGAAGGTATGCAGTCATCCGAATCCGCCAGTGGGGAAAGTCTGTGCCATTGAAGATTGGCGGCTTGTTCGAGTATATCTCTGTTGCCATAACTTACTGTTTACTAATCACCTGTTAAGATGGATTAGTAGAGCCAAGCTCTGATACCACTTGTAGGACCGAATATAGCAATCAGAGGGGGGGTGAATGATTGTGCGGAAGCTAAAACCAAATTCTTAATCTATTAAAAGTTTACCCCAAAATAGAACCAAATAATTGCCTCGTTTTCGAAAAAAAACAGAATGATAGAGGTTTGGTAAAACACGAATTCCCGGAGATCCAACCGTCCGATTGATCTGAAATTCGGACACAAGAAACTAGATTCCAATATGAATCAAACCCAAAAAGAATCAGCTCAATCAGACTTACGGATCAAAAGTTATGACCTTCGCAAGCTTACTGTTCCAGAAGATGGCGAGAATAAATCTAACTAGAATTGTAGCTCGCCGAAAGATTTGATGAACTTGATCTTTATTTCTCCTTTCTTTTGTCTAAAATACTCCAAACAAAAGAGTACAACCCTAAAGCTTGCTCAAAGCTTGATTGCCTTCAACAGGAGGCAACCCCTCTATTTAAAGAAGGCAAACACACCTAATCCTAGAAGGAGTCCTAATCCTAGAAGGATTCCTAATCCTAAAAGGATTCCCACTCCTAATCCTAGAAAGAGCATGTATTCAACACAACTCCACTTGGCCCAACCTGGCCGAGTACAACTCTTGCACGCGTATGGCAACCCTACCATACTCACGTGACTAACATTTTGCACGCGAATGACCTCATGCCATTCTCACGTGACTAACCATTCTTCATGTGCACCATTCTCTTAGCCCGAACGTCCCGCATGACATCCTTGACCACCAAGACCTCGGTTCCCCTGAACCTAGTCCCGAACCTCGGTTCCTCCATGAACCTAGTTCGATCCGTCATCGACCACATTCGCCCTCGAGCAATACCTGCACATGAACAAACCACAAAACGATTCCGAGCACAAGTCTGCGACTTGACTCACATTAAACCATGCAACCACTCACAGGAGTGCATTGCATTAAATATTCTAAGAACATGATTTCAAAACACGAACAAAAACCTTTGCAAAAATCAAAAAGCTTTTCAAATAATCAAACTGATTTCAGATCTTTTCAAATAAAGAAACCAAAAAATAAATCTTGTCGAAATATCAAACTGGTTTCAAATCTTTTTCAAATACTCATCATCAAAATCAACTGGATCAAAAATAACGATCCTTCAACCGGACTCTCCGGCCTATAACCCGGAGACTCCGGGTTGGGGTCTTCGGTATAGCCAACCCGGACACTCCGGCATTTGGTCCGGACATTCCGGGTTGGATCCGGATACTCCGAGTGTGGATCCGGATACTCCGGACATCCCAGAACTTTTGAACTTGGGCCTTGACGGCTAAAGCTTCCAGGGTTGATTACTAATTGTCCCAAAGTATTTCGGAAGTTAATAGGGTCACAGGCACTTGCCCAACCTAATTCGAATTTACTTATGAGCGAAATTACTTAAGTTGAAGGGTTCTTTCTGATCCCAAGCAAGTATGTTCACTCATGATACGGAAACACACAAGCACAGTTTATTATTGAACAGCGTTTGAGTCCAAATGTACAGTGGCTTGAGTATAGAAATACTCGGGATATTACAGTCTACCCCCCTTACAAAAATCTCGTCCTCGAGATTGCTAATCCTCTCGAAGAAAGTCGGGGTATTCTGCCTGAATATGGTCTTCACGCTCCCACGTGGCTTCATCTTCTGAATGGTTGCTCCACCGACCTTGAGCATCTTGATAACCTCGATTGCGAGTGTGACGCCACTGTCTCGAGAATACTTTGGATACTCTCGATACGAAAGATTGGGTTGCAAATCAAGATGGTCCAATTGGGTAACTTCTGATGGAACCCGAAGACTCTTCTTCAATTGGGACACGTGGAACACATCGTGAATGTCCGAAAGATGTGGCGATGGCTTTCGAGCCGATAAGCCACGACACCAACCTTCTCAAGAATCCGGAACGGACCGATGTATCGCGGGGCTAACTTCCCGCGGACTTGGAATCTGCGAGTACCGCGGAGTGGTGAGACCTTGAGGTAAACAAAGTCACCCACCTCAAAACTCAACTCACAAGGCGTCGACGATCAGCATAGCTCTTCCGACGAGGCGAGCTTCTCTCGGCCGGTCCCGAATCAAGCTGACTTGCCTTTCAGCCTCTTCAATCATGGCTGGCCCGAAGAGTTGCCTCTCACCAACCTCGGACCAAAACAGTGGCGTTCTGCACTTCTTGCCATAAAGAGCCTCGAAAGGCGACATCTGAAGACTGACTTGATAACTGTTGTTGTAGGAGAACTCAGCAAATGGCAAGCATTTCTCCCACGACTTGTCAGAGCACAAAGACACAAGCCCTTAGCATGTCTTCAAGGATTTGGTTTGCCCTTTCCGTCTGTCCGTCAGTTTGGGGATGGTAAGCAGTACTGAAGGATAGCTTAGTGCCAAGAATGGACTGCAAACTCTCCCAAAATCTAGAGGTGAACTGCGAACCACGGTCAGAGACTATGACTTTTGGAACTCCATGGAGCCGAACAATATTCTGCAAATAGAGTTCCGCTAGCTTGGCTCTAGAATAGGTGGTATGAACTGGGATGAAATGAGCTACCTTGGTCAGACGGTCAATGATCACCCAAATAGAGTCGTGACCGGTGGAGGACCTTGGTAGACCGGTAATGAAATCCATCCCAATCTCTTCCCACTTCCACTCAGGGATCTGCAATGGCTGAAGTAATCCGGCTGGCCTTTGATGTTCAGCCTTAACACGCTGGCACGCATCACAACGTGCCACATGAGCCGCGATCTCCTTCTTCATACCTGGCCACCAGAATTGTCTGCGAAGATCTTGATACATCTTGGTGCTGCCAGGATGGACAGAGAGAGGAGTATCATGAGCTTCTGACAGGATCAACCCCTTGATCTCAACATTATCAGGGACATACACCTGCTGCCCATGCAAGATCAGCCCATTGGACTTCACAGAAAAACCTGGAGATGCGCCATTTTCATCCAATCGGCGCCTAATCTCAATGATTTCCTCATCTTGGAGCTGTGCCTCAAGAATTTGAGATTCTAGAGTAGGTTGAACCGTCAATGCTGCAATGAAGCCATGTTCAACCACCTCCAGATTCAGCTTGCTGAACTCATCAACTAATTGAGGCTGACTGATGACACCCAAGGCATTCACTGTATGCAGCTTGCGACTAAGGGCATCTGCAACCACATTTGCCTTGCCTGGGTGATAGTGAATCCCCAGATCATAGTCTTTGATCAGCTCTAGCCATCGACGCTGTCTCAAATTTAGATCTGGCTGCGAAAAGAAGTACTTTAAGCTTTTGTGGTCGGTGTAGATCTCACATCTGTTTCCTATGAGATAATGTCGCCACAGCTTGAGAGCATGAACAACAGCTGCAAGCTCCAAATCATGCGTCGGGTAATTGGCTTCATGAGGCTTTAGCTGTCGAGAAGCATAAGCAACCACTTTGCCCTCCTGCATCAACACACATCCAAGTCCAAGACGGGATGCATCACAATAGACATCAAAGTTCTTGTGAATGTCGGGAAGGACCAAAACTGGTGCAGTGGTGAGTCTATCCTTCAGCTCTTGGAAACTGGACTCACAATCAGGCGACCACTCATATCTCTTCTCCTTCTTGAGTAGCGCTGTCATTGGTTTAGCAATTTTGGAGAAATTCTCGATAAACCGGCGATAGTATCCGGCAAGACCGAGAAAACTCCGAATCTCAGGGACATTGCGGGGCTGCTCCCAATTGAGTACGTCTTGTATCTTGCGTGGATCAACTGCTACCCCACCTTCTGACAGGACATGCCCCAGAAACTCCACTTGCTTGAGCCAGAACTCACACTTACTGAATTTGGCATACAACTGATGCTCGCGAAGCTTGCTAAGCACCATATGTAAGTGAAGTGCGTGCTCATCATCATCATCCTTAGAGTATATGAGGATGTCGTCAATGAACACGACCACAAATCTATCAAGGAACTCCATGAAGACTTTGTTCATCAGATTCATGAAGGTGGCTGGTGCGTTAGTGAGACCGAATGAAACAACTGTGTACTCGTACAGACCGTAGCGAGTGGTGAATGCGGTCTTCACGATATCCTCCGGACGGATCTTGAGCTGAAAATAGCCGGATCTCAAGTCTATTTTGGAGAAAACTCGAGCTCCGCCTAATTGGTCAAACAAATCGTCGATCCGAGGGAGAGGATACTTGTTCTTAACAGTGACCTCATTCAACGACCGGTAATCAACGCACATGCGAAGAGTGCCGTCTTTCTTCTTCACAAACAAAACTGGACTGCCCCAGGGAGAAGAACTGGGACGAATGAACCCCTTCTCTAACTGCTCCTTGAGCTGAGTCTTCAACTCAATCAGCTCATCAGCAGGCATCCTGTACGGACGCTTAGAAATTGGAGAAGTGCCAGGTAAGAGATCGATGATGAACTCCAAATCACGATCAGGTGGCAGACCTGGCAACTCATCGAGGAACACATCAGGTACTCACATATCACCGGCTTTGACCGGTCCTCGTAATGTAAAGAGCACCGAGCAAAGGCCGCATGCTTGGAACGGAAGAAAAGGTGACAAAGAATGCCATCGTGGTTGACTAATGAAATGGATCTCCTGGCACAATCAATATGCCCTTGATGCTTGGACAACCAGTCCATACCTAATCACATCAAGACCTGATGTCTCAATGTTGATAAGATCACCCGAAAACCTACCGTTGATCTCAATTCTAACCCCTGGACTCACGAGCTCGGCGGTCAAAACAGATCCAGGCGAACGGATCAACAAGTTCTGCTCGAGGTTCGAAGAACAGACCTCATGGTGAACAACAAACTGTGAAGTAATAAAGGAATGCGACGCTCGAGAGTCAAATAATACCAAGGCGGGTACGGAATGAAGTGACAACGTGCCCAACACCACATCCGAGCCGCTGCCGCCTCCTCTGCGGTGGCCACATTCAGCGGCCATGGCCCGAGCTGCTGCTCGGGAACCGGGCGCCCTGATCGCCACTCCCACGCCCACCAGATCGACAGGGGACGGCCGGTGCACCTGAAAGCCGTCACGCCGCCGCCGCCGACAGAGCACCGCAAAGTGGCCCTTCCGCCGCAGCGAAGCAAGTGATATGGCCAAATGGGTTACGGGACCCCAAGCTGCAGCGGGCGGCTAGGTGACTGCACCGAACTCTGGGCGGGGCGAGGAGGTAAGCCACAGGACCTCTGAATGGCGTGGCCAAGGCCGGAGGCCGATCGAGTGAAGGTGCGAGTCTGGAAGGTCCGCCGCCGACCGCCGAGCTGCCCACTTGCGCTATGCGGCTCTCCATAAGCGCCTTGGCGCCATCCTCAATGCTAATGGCCTTGCCCACCAAGACCTGCAGGCTAGGAATGTCATGACCGGCGAGCTGAAACGGATCTCCTCGGTGAGGTGCTCCTTGAACAATGTCACTCTCCTAGCCTCGGTGGTCACCTCATCGGCAACATAGCGTGACAAATGGTTGAAGCGGTGGAGGTAGTCCATCACCGTCATAGACCCTGGCGAAGGTCGTAGAACTCCCGCTTCTTGATCTCGATCAAGCCCATTTGGAACATGGAAGGAGCGAAGGCGGACTTGAACTCTGCCCATGTGGTGACTGATCTGCAGGCGAACAGCCTTGAAGCCGCTTCCACCACGGCCGCTGGTCCCTGGAGGTAGTAGGCGGTGTCTTGAACCTTCTCCGCATCGGTGCAACCGACTAACTCCAACTTCCTCCATGTCGCTAAGCCAATCCTCTGCCTCCATCGGATCAGAAGTGAAGAAAAGCTCGGCGGTCGAGTTCGGCTGGAACTCCGACAACCGAGGCTAGCCGCTTCTTCGCTTGCATATTCTGCCCTGGACAGCTGGACCATCGGCTCCATGAGCCGAGTCCGCCGCAACATGAGTGCAGCCATGTCGGGAGCGAGGAGGAGGTGGAGGGAGCTCCTCACTGGGCATGTAGCCGAGATCAACCCCGGTGACCCACCAGTAGGGACCCGCGATCGTTGGGCCCCGCTCCCATCAAGATCGCCACGACGCTCTCAAAGATCATCACCGCTGGAAGCGCACAGCTATTCTCCTTCGGGGAGGCATCCTGAATTGCGCAGTTGAGTCAACTAACTGTGCAAATCAAGTGCAGAATGATTGATCCCAAAGGATGCACTCATAAACACAAACACACTACAAGCATTCATTCAAAGTAGCATAAGAACCAATTCAAAAACCAACTCAGGGAAACGACAAATAATCCCTAATTACAACCACAAACATCTATCCTTAACCCATTCTTAGCTAAAACCGCATTCCTCTTAATCCTTTTGAACAAGATAGAAGAAGGAAACAAATTTTGAAATTTGGATTAAGATCAGATTCATTTTGAAGAGTAGATAAGCGAAAAGCTATAGAATGGACAAGAATAGCATTCTACACTTTGAAAATAGAGTTTTGTACTTCAAAATAAATTTTGAGAAGAAAAATCTGTCCCTATGTCTAACGTCCAGGCTAACTAAGTCCTCCTGCAGTCAATGGCTCTGATACCAACGCTGTGAGGACCCCCTCTTCCTATACCGCATCAGACGCCGTCATCAGTAGCGTATAGCACCGTGATAGCAACAGGAAGCCTCGACAAGAAGATCTGAACCTAAAAATTCGATCGACGGGATCGAACCCTTAACCGGACTCGGTGCTCAGACGCATCGACATTGGATCCCTGGATCAGTAGCCCAGTATCGCGTACCAACAACACGAGTATCAATGCACGGAAGGATAAACTAAGGTAATTACATAACTGGGTGTAAATCTTACACGAGAGTATTACAGGAACCAAAAGAAGTAAAGCGACAGCGGAAACAAAAGAGAGACAACCAGCGCAGCTGGCCTGACCACCCCACAGGCTACTGACTGGAGGGAGGGACTACGAAGCCGCAACACTCGCAAAAAAGGGGCTCGCCATCATCCGGGACATCATCATTACCTTCCTCTGTGGAAAAAGGGTTAGCAGCAACGGTGAGTACACGTATGTACTCGCAAGACTTTAGTGTATGGAAATATAAATAAATGCAGGCTGATTCAACAGGATAAAGCTTCTATGGGTTAATTGCGTAAAATTTGGATTTAAAATAGTTCATCGAAAAGTAATACATAATTTGAAAGACAGCAGTTTGAATAAAACATATTTACAAAGATATGTAACAATCGAGCTCCACAATTGCCACCATCCATGGTCTAATCGGGATACGAATCGACATCCATACATATTCATAATCCCATCGAGAATCATATACACATATCCACAATTCCATCAAGTACCATTCCACCACATACTTTATACCGACTCCGAAATAGATTTTCATTTTCAAAACCAAACCAAATCTCTATACTTGATATGATTAGAGAAGATTGCTCATAACCGTGAGCACGGCTAATCGATTAGAATTATTTGATACTCTGCAGAGTTTGCGCACTTTACCCAAACACAACTCAGACTTGCATCCCTCATCCAGGGTACACGCGATACACGAGGTATCCGATATACAAGAATGATCTATTCTTTCCCATCGTTGAGGTTATAGCCACACCCCAAAGACCGGTGACGACAAATCCACTACTATGGCGATAAGAGGCCAACCACCACTCGAGCGGCCACGGAATACTCATCGTGACGACGGCGAATTGTTGGCCGCGGCATTACCCCATAGCAAGGCGTACACCGTTGTATCAACAAACATGAATCGAGCGATTCCTCGCTGCAAAAGTACAAGCGCACACACGAAGGCGCATACGGGCGGGTCGTGAGGACACACACACCGCGCTTGGATCGCTCAACACAGGGAAAAGGTCCACTCTTCGCCTACCAACAGGCATGGCTATCCCTCACACTTCAAGTACTAGAATAGGCTGCCCCATCCCGGCATTGCTTGGTTGCACGGTGTTCAATTCAAAAACCGTCACAAGTTCGGTCCTTATATTTTTGCCTAGTGACTCAAGCGGGGAACTCCACTTAACTCGCCAACCAATCGCCACCATGTTTAACTAGCACATATTATACCTCCCGCCAAGTCTAATTACCAACTAGACACTTCACATTTTTACCAATATACCTTTACGATTCACATTTCCAAAACTTTTCCAAAACCAATTACATTTATCATAATTTTGAGCATTTGGTAAGGACTGACTTTGCTCACCTCTATTGCAGTGTCTAAGCGTATGCAATTACTAAATCGTTTATACCCAAGTGACATTTTATTAAATTGTCTAACCCTACTAAGGTTATCAATGATCTCAGGGAATTAAATTGAGGGAAACCACCAAATCAGGGTATATCTACCATTCCCACAAACTAGCAATTTACTGAATATAAACAATGCATATAGTTTGAGGAATCAAAGTAAACATCGTGAAATATAGGTTTCAAGATGGTCAAAGGAGGTGCTTGCCTTGTTGTTGCACTTCGGTGATGTCCGGGATGATGCTCGGGTTGTTCGAGGCGAAGCCCGACTCGCTAGCTTCTAATCGGTCAAAGCAACAAAAACGACAGAAAGAATTACAACTTAGCAAAAGAAAGTTTTAAATGCACCATGAAGTGCATGCAATACACAAGAATGAAGTACAACCAAGAAACCCTGAAGAAACAACGCACTCGGACAACACAACACGACCGGACAGAACAGCCTAACCCGACAATCGGGTTTTGCATCCGACAGTCCGGATAGGCCGGACACTCGGACCATTTCGTCCGGATACTCGGACAATCCGGACACTCGGACCATATGCCGGATACTCGGTCCTAGGGCATTTGGTCCAACTCGGCGAGGAGACGGAGACCTTACCACTTCCTACAACTTCACCGCGACCCGATCTACGACTTTCGTACACCTAGCGAACCGGAAGGAGCTCCGAGCTAACCGATTCTACGAGAAAACATCGCTAACCCGCCAAACCTCTAACTCACACTAACAACTTCTTAAATCGACATTACTACTACCAGATCTACCACTCTAGCATACCACATTCACTAATCCAAATCCCATTTTCAACCCTAGAACCACTACACCCAAAACCCTAGAATCCAAGTTCAACCCTAGCCTCCCAAATCCAAACCTAAGTCCTAAACCCACCATGAACGACTCTAGAACCCAAGAATCCCGCGAATCAAACCCTAAGAGAAAAGCTTACCTCCAAGGAAGATGGAGGAGGAGCAACGCCGGGTGGAGGATGGGGAATGACGGCTTGGGGAGGAGCACACCGAGATGGAGGAGTCACCGGGGAGGGTCACCGGCCGGTGGCTCGCCGGAGAGGAGCTCGGGGTGGTGGAGAGAACACCAAGGAAGTGGGGAAACCAAAGTAGAAGAAGAAAGAATGGAAGGGAGCCACGAAATGGGACTTTTATACAAAACCCCGCAAATACCGGACTCTCCGGCCTATAACCCGGAGACTCCGGGTTGGGGTCTTCGGTATAGCCAACCCGGACACTCCGGCATTTGGTCCGGACATTCCGGGTTGGATCCGGATACTCCGAGTGTGGATCCGGATACTCCGGACATCCCAGAACTTTTGAACTTGGGCCTTGACGGCTAAAGCTTCCAGGGTTGATTACTAATTGTCCCAAAGTATTTCGGAAGTTAATAGGGTCACAGGCACTTGCCCAACCTAATTCGAATTTACTTATGAGCGAAATTACTTAAGTTGAAGGGTTCTTTCTGATCCCAAGCAAGTATGTTCACTCATGATACGGAAACACACAAGCACAGTGTATTATTGAACAGCGTTTGAGTCCAAATGTACAGTGGCTTGAGTATAGAAATACTCGGGATATTACAGTCTACCCCCCTTACAAAAATCTCGTCCTCGAGATTGCTAATCCTCTCGAAGAAAGTCGGGGTATTCTGCCTGAATATGGTCTTCACGCTCCCACGTGGCTTCATCTTCTGAATGGTTGCTCCACTGGACCTTGAGCATCTTGATAACCTGACTGCGAGTGTGACGCTCAGCTGTCTCGAGAATACGGACTGGATACTCTCGATACGAAAGATTGGGTTGCAAATCAAGATGGTCCAATTGGGTAACTTCTGATGGAACCCGAAGACTCTTCTTCAATTGGGACACGTGGAACACATCGTGAATGTCCGAAAGATGTGGCAGTAGCTCGAGCCGATAAGCCACGACACCAACCTTCTCAAGAATCCGGAACGGACCGATGTATCGCGGGGCTAACTTCCCGCGGACTTGGAATCTGCGAGTACCGCGGAGTGGTGAGACCTTGAGGTAAACAAAGTCACCCACCTCAAAACTCAACTCGCGGCGTCGACGATCAGCATAGCTCTTCTGACGAGACTGAGCTTCTCTCAGCCGGTCCCGAATCAAGCTGACTTGCCTTTCAGCCTCTTCAATCATGGCTGGCCCGAAGAATTGCCTCTCACCAACCTCGGACCAAAACAGTGGCGTTCTGCACTTCTTGCCATAGAGAGCCTCGAAAGGCGACATCTGAAGACTGACTTGATGGCTGTTGTTGTAGGAGAACTCAGCAAATGGTCCGGCGCCAAAGCAAAACTTACTGTTTCTTGTCAAAATGTCAAAACAAACACATTTTTGCAAATTCAATTCTAAGCCAATTTTTCAGCACATGATTTCACAATCTCCCCCTTGATGAAAACATTGGCAACACCACTTAGAATTGAACGTTTGGCATTCACTTTACAAAAGATTTTTAAATCCAAAGGATCAAGGACCAAAAAGAGAAAACACAGAATTCCCCCTTTGACCAAAATGCAAAACAAAATCTCCCCCTGAGAAGGAAAATGTGTGTGAATGTGCAATGTGCCCAAAAATTTCAAAATTCTCCAAACTTCTCCCAAAAATTCCAGAAACAACTCCCCCTTTTTCTTCTCCCCCTTTTTCATTAATCTTTTCAACAATTCCCAATTTTCTCCCCCTTTGACAATGGATTCATCAAGAGTACAAAAGAGAGAACATGTTCAAAATTTTTCTGAAAACAATGATTTCACAAGGAGAAACAAGGAGTGCCAAGATAGAAAAAGATGAGCTCATTCGATCATATAACCTTATATATCATATATTATGCAAAATACATGATCTTGATGTGAGTTTAACAAGTTAGGGAATGACATGCATCTCAACCTCAATTCAGTCAACTATAGCCAAGTACTAAGCAAAACCTTTAGTAGAAAAACAAAGGCTCAAAGTTGAAGCAAATAACAAATCAAGGCGAGCAAGTAGTTTCAACTCCAATCTAGTGGACCAATTTAATCTTAAAACAGTAAAAAGAATGTCTAATTCTTGAAGCATACTTCTTTTAATTCCATGTAGTGGCATTATTTAAGCATACATCTTATCTTTTGAGGGAATTGCATGCTTGAAGCATACATCTTAACCATTTTAAGGAAAGCATCCTGAAGCTCATAACTTGAGGCTTTTGCTTTTAACAACCCTTTTTTATTGATTCCCTTTTCTTTTCATTTTTCTTTGATTATAAACATGCAAAAGTGATTAAAAGGTCTTATGAAAGAGTAAAGTTGAAACCACACTTGCTTCATAGCCCAAATTTGTCAAGAGGATTCAATATCAAGCCTAGAAGAGTGAGATATCACAGAGTATTTAGCTATAGGCAATCAGTCCAGGGAATTGAGACAATTAGATTATCATATATTAGCTCAATTACATAACATATAAAGAAATATGATAAAGTGAGCTCATTAAGTGAAAGAACTTGGCAAGGAAACTCCCCCTCAAAACAAACCCATTGGATGAACAATCCCAAGTTCTCCCCGAATGAAAGCAAAACGAGAAGAAGACAAAGGTTTTGTAAAAATGTCTGCCAATTGATGTTCAGTATCCACATGATGAAGCACAATGTTGCCTTTTTCAACATGATCTCTAAGAAAGTGAAATCTGATGTCAATGTGTTTTGTTCTAGAGTGTTGCACAGGGTTCTTAGCAATGCAAATTGCACTAGTGTTATCACACAAAAGAGGAACACTATCCAAATTAACCCCATAATCTTTAAGAGTAGCTACTATCCAAAGAATTTGAGAACAACAACTAGCGTGACCATATATTCAGATTCAGATTGATTGTGCAAATGTGAAGATTGCTTTCTAGATGACCATGCAATGAGAGAATTTCCCAAGAAGTGACATGAACCAGAAGTGCTTTTCCTATCAATTCTACATCCTCCAAAATCAGCATCAGAAAAAGATCTCAAACTAATGCATGAGGAAGCAGAAAGCCAAATGCCAAAATCTTGAGTTCCATGAAGATACCTGAAAATCCTTTTGACAGCTTGTCGATGTGAAGCACGTGGGGAAGCTTGAAAACGAGCACACAAGCACACGAGCAAATTGTATATCCGGCCTTGATGCGTTGAGGTACAAAAGTGAACCTATCATACTTCTATATTCCTTTTGATCAACCGGCTCACCATCTTCATCCGGATCAAGTGTGCAATTGCTTTCCATAGGTGTCATGATCGGCTTGCTTTGTTTTCCATTCCAAAGCGATGTAGCAAGTCTTTCGTGTATTTGCTTTGATGTACAAAAGTACCATCCTTCGTTTGCTTGATTTGAAATCCCAAAAGTATGTCAACTCACCCATCATACTCATCTCAAACTCCTTTCTCATTGTTTCAAAACTCGGACACTAAAACATGAGAGGAACCACCAAAGATAATATCATCAACATAAATCTGAACGAGCAGTTGATCATTGCCTTGCTTGAGTAAAAGAGAGTTTTGTCAACCTTTCCCATTGAAAACCCTTTCAAGTAAAAGGTTTTTAGCCTATCATACCATGCTCTAGGGGCTTGTTTCAAACCATACAAAGCTTTTGATAGTTTGAACACATGATTTGGAAACTTTGGATTTTCAAAACCAGGTGGTTGCTTGACATAAACCTCCTCATTTATGTAGCCATTAAGAAAAGCACTTTTCACATCCATTTGATATAATTTGAAACCTTTGGATGCAGCAAAAGCTAAAAGGATTCTAATGGCTTCAATTCTAGCAACAGGAGCAAAGGTTTCATCAAAATCTAAGCCTTCAATTTGAGTGTAACCTTGAGCAACCAATCTAGCCTTGTTTCTAACAACAACACCATCCTCACTTTGTTTATTTTTGAAAACCCATCTAGTTCCAATAACATTAAAATCTGGAGGTGGTGAGACAAGTTTCCAAACTTTATTTCGTTCAAAATTCTCTAATTCTTCATGCATGGCATTGATCCAAGATTCGTCAGATAATGCATGAGATATATCTTTGGGTTCAAAAGAAGCAACTAAAGCAGAATGAGCATGAGTGTCAGAATAAATAAACCTGGATCGAGTGACTCTCTCATTCAGGTCTCCAATCATTTGTTCAGATGGATGCATTTTTTGAATGTGCAAGGGAGCATTGGCTTTTGAGACTTCTCCTTCTCCTTCTTCATTTTCAGCATGTACAGATGATGTTGTAGCTTGAGGATGGTTAGCTGTAGGTGATGTAGTAGTAGGTGCCAAGGGTGCTACTGACTTGTTGTGCATTAGGAAGAGTCAAGACATCATCTTCAACATCATCATTATCTTCAAAGATTTTCTCCCCCTGAATGTATGCGCCTGTACCTGCATCACTTGGACTAGTACCTGGACTAGACTCATCAAAAGTAACTTCACAAGTTTCCACAATTTTGTTAGTCTCCAAAACAAGCACACGATAGCCACGAGTATGAGCAGGATATCCAAGAAAAATGCCATCAGTTGATCTAGCTTCAAATTTATCAAGATTTCCAGATTTCAAGACAAAACATTTGCATCCAAAAACTCGAAAGTGAGAAACAGAAGGTCTATGTCCAAATCGAAGCTCATATGGAGTCTTACCCAATTTTGATCTCAAAAACACACGGTTTGAAACATAACATGCAGTTGAAATCGCTTCAGCCCAAAAGTTCCTAGGAGTGTGATGTTCATCTAACATGGTTCTAGCCATCTCAACCAATGTTCTGTTTTTCCTTTCAACTATACCATTCTGTTGAGGCGCTCTAGGTGATGAAAATTGATGATCAATTCCTTTTTCAGTACAAAAGTGATTAAAAGAAGCATTTTTGAATTCAGTTCTATTATCACTTCTAATAGCTTTGAGAGCTCCTGGATGATCAATAGAAAGCCTAAGAACAAGACTTCTAAAATGACTAAAAGCCGCATCCTTAGATGCCATAAAGTATACCCAAGAGTATCTAGAAAAATCATCAACAATCACAAGCACATACCATTTGCCTCCAAAGGATTGAACTCGAGATGGTCCAACTGTATCAAGATGTAGAAGCTGTCCTGGAGCGTTTGTCATCACCATGGTAAGAGGTGGATGTGAACCTGCAATCATCTTACCATGTCTACAAGAGGAACATACTAAATTGCTATCACCCTTAAGCTTAGGCAAGCCACGTATGAGATCTAAACCGCTTACACGAGTAAGATGATCAAAACCAACATGACCAAGTCTACGATGCCAAAAGAATAAATCTTTAGAAACATTGGCAATTAGACACCTATGTTTAGAAGAAGGTGATGCATCAAAATCAGCTTTAAAAACTCTTCCAAAACGAGAAATCTTGAACACAAGATCACCTGAAGCATCTAGCACTTTGCATTCATTTTTCTTAAAGCTTATCTCAAGATCTTCATCAAGCATTTGTGAGACAGAAAGCAAGTTATATTTCAAGTTTTCAACAAGAGCCACATCCTTGAACATAAACTTGTCACTTACCTTTACTGTACCTTTTGCCACAACAGAAGAGGAAGAAGCATCTCCAAAAGTAACACTTTCAGCACGAGATGCACGAGTGAGGGAGGAGAACCAATTCTTTTTACCGGACATGTGGCGTGAGCATCCGGAATCTACTAGCCATATGTTCTCCTTCCTCGCGCGAGAAGCCTACATAGCAACAAAACATGTCGAGGTCTCAGTACTGGGGTTAGGAATGAGATTTTTGGGAATCCAGTACTGAGACACACGACGCACAACAGTAGGCACAACACGATAATTTTTATGCACAAAATCAGATTTACCTTTTCCCATGTTTCTAGGAACAGAAGGTGTTTTCATCACTCTAGGCGCATAAGGAGTAAAATGTGTTTTGCTGAAATTTGACCTAGCCTCAGTTCTTTCCTTCTTTTGTTGTTTGGCTAGTCTAAAGCAATAATCTACTAAGTGTCCATCTCTACCACAATGAGTGCAAGTGTACTTGACATGATGTTTAGCTTTAACAGTAAAGGCACATTTTGCTTTCATCATAGTAGAGGATAAAACCAAAGCAGATTGAAAAGCAATTTTCTTAGGCTCATTAGATAACTCAATTTTGCAAGGAGCCTGAACAACAAAGGCGAGGTTTAGTTTCGTATGTGGCATAAGGATCAAAACCTAAACCTCTCTTGTTTGTGCTAACCTTAGATTGATCCAAGATCATGTTCAACTTTTTCTTGCCATTAGTGAATCGTTCCAAAGAGTTTTGCGGTAATCAACTTTCTTAGCAAGAATTAAACAATTATTGCAGGGAACATCTATTTTTCCTTTTTGCTTGCGACAAGTTGAGCATGAGAGAATTTCATGTGAAAGCAGATTATCGATCAATTGAGAAACCCTAGCATTTGCATCTTTCGCTTTTAATTCAAGAGTTGAGCATTTAGAACAGGAAGTTGAACTATGCAAATCATCGATTGGAACAGCTAGCATGTACAACATGTTTCTCATTTTTCTCATTTAGATGTAACAACAGAGCATGTTCTTTTCTAAGCAAGGTGAGCTCAGTGTAAATTAAGTCACATGATTTGCAAGTATCATCACTAGGAATCAAAGTCTTAAGTCTAGCAATTTCAGCATTCAATGATTCAATAATGAAATCATGTTTCTTAATTTTCTTATCACGCTTTGTCAAGCAATTTTCCAAGACGAGCAACAGCAATAGCTAATTCATCATAAGAGGGATCTACCTCATTGAAGTCATTGTCGTGGTCGCCCCTCAGTGAAGCTATCCTTGCTGCTTGCCATGAGACATAATCCCATCAAATCATGCTTGCTTGGAGTTGCATCATCTTCGCTGCTCTCCGAGTCCACATCGCTTCAAATTGACTTGTTCAAGAGCGGAAAGAACTCGTGAACCACCTTGCGGTTGATGAAGCTCTTCTTCTTCCTATCATTTGACGAGAACCTTTTCTTCTCATTCCTTACATCGTTGTCCTTCTCCTCCTTTGATGTTTTTCCTGCAAGCTTAGGACAATTTGTGCGAATATGGTTGAGGTCACCACACTCATAGCATCTTGGAGGACCACCTCTCTTTCTCATTCTCACATTCTCGCAAAGCTTTGTTAAAGCGAGAAGAGAGTAGTGCAGATCTTCTTGGAAACTCTTCAAGTTGCTCATCTGTTAAAGAAGACATGGAAGACAAGGCAAAGCTAGAAGAAGAATTTGCATTTAACATGTTAGGGTTGGAGATCAAAGCAATTGATTTAATGTTACCCTTCCTGGCAAGAACATCCAACTCATGAGTTTTCAACTTAGAGTAAAGAACATCTAATGTGAGTGTGCTCATGGTAGTAGATTCTTGTATAGATGTTACTTTCATCTCCCACACTGACATGTCCAAAGCACTAAGCAATTGTCGAGCATTTTCAGCATCAGTGTAGCTAACTCCAACAAAGACGAAGATTGCTAAGAATTTTATTGAAACGTGCAAAGAAGTCATCTACAGATTCACTAGGTTTCATCTCAAAACGCATGTATTCCTTTTTGTAAATATCTTGGCGAACCTCTTTAACAGTGTTAGAACCCTCATGGTAATCACAAAGAGATTTCCATACCTCATATGCGGATCGAAGATGAACCACACGATCAAAGTCGCTGCGTCCCAAGCCTTGGATGATCAAGTTGCGCGCCTTGCTATTTGCTTCAACATGTGTGCGATTGGTGTCGTTGACGTTGTCGTTTGCAGGGACTTGGTATGGCTTGTAGACCTTCTCCCAAATTGTGAAGCATTGTGCTTGGATGAACGCCTCCATCTTGGCCTTCCAAAACTGAAAATCAACACCATCGAACACACAAGGTTTTGTCGAATAACGATCCATTAATCTAATCACCGGTCAAGATAGATTAGAAAAACCTTGCTCTGATACCACTTGTAGGATCGAAGTATATGAATATAGCAATCAGAGGGGGGGTGAATGATTGTGCGGAAGCTAAAACCAAATTCTTGAACTATTAAAAGTTCACCCCAAAACAGAACCAAATAATTGCTTCGTTTTCGACAAAAACAGAATGATAGAGGTTTAGTAAAACGAGAATTCCCGGAGATCCAACCGTTAGATTGATCTGAAATTTGGACACGAGAAACTAGATTCCAATACGAATCGAACCCAAAAAGAATCAGCTCGATCGGACTTACAGATCAAAAGTTATGAGCTTCGCAAGCTTGCTGATCCAGAACTTGACGAGAATCAATCTAATCAAAACTTCAAGACGAAACAAGATCTTCAAAAGATTAATCAACTAGACTTTGAGAAACTCTAAATCAATACCCTAGAACGGTTTTTGATGGATCAAATCAAGATGAAACTCAACGATCAAAAACCAATCTAGAATTAGAACAAGCATGCAAACAAGAACCAAAACAGAAAACATCAGAGCGACGAGGTTACTGTAGCACGCAAAAATCTTGGAAGAATTGATCTTTATTTCTTTTGTCTAAAATACTCTCATCAAAAGAGTACAAACCCTAAAACCAAGCTCAAGGCTTGATGCGCTTAGCTCTGCTTGATTGGATGCCCTTCAATAGGAGACACCCCTCCTATTTAAAGGAGCAAAACACAAGGAGTTCTGAATACAATTCCTAATCTAGAAGGAGTCCGTATTCAACACAACTCCTCTTGGCCCAACCTGGCCGAATACAACTCTTGCACGCGTATGGCAACCCTACCATACTCACGTGACTAACACTTTGCACGCGTATGGCCACCTGCCATACTCACGTGACTAACACTTTGCACGCGAATGACCTCCTGCCATTCTCACGTGACTAACCATTCTTCATGTGCACCATTCTCTTAGCTCGAACGTCCCGCATGACATCCTTGAACACCAAGACCTCAGTTCCTCCCTGAACCTAGTCCCGAACCTCAGCTCCTCCATGAACCTAGTTCTGGTCCCGTCATCGACCACGTTCGTCTTCGAGCAATACCTGCACATGAACAAACCACAAAATAATTCCGAGCACAAGTCCACGACTTGACTCACATTAATCCATGCAACTACTCACACGAGCATTGCATAAAATCCACTTCAAAATAAGCATCATGAAATTCTCACAAATTTCATAATCTCAAAATCAAAATCAAAATTCAATCTCAAAATCACTCAAAAACCCATTCACGACGGACCAAAAAATTTGGTCCGGCGTACATGTAAAACTTACTGTTTTTCAATAACTTGGTTTGGCACAACAACCTTCAAAAACACATTTACGATAGACCAAAAAAGTTGGTCTGTCGTACATCGGAAAACGAGGTTGTCAAAAGCATGTTTACAAAGGACCAAAAAAGTTGGTCCGTTGTACATGGGAGAATGAGGTTGTCAAAAACATGTTTACAAAGGACCAAAAAAGTTGGTCCGTTGTACATGGGAGAATGAGGTTGTCAAAAGCATGTTTACAAAGGACCAAAAAAGTTGGTCCGTTGTACATGGGAAACTTACTGTTTTCTTTAAGTTTGGTCCGGCGCCAAAGCGAAACTTACTGTTTCTTGTCAAAATGTCAAAACAAACACATTTTTGCAAATTCAATTCTAAGCCAATTTTTCAGCACATGATTTCACAAATGTAATGTCCACAATTTCGGTCTTCTATCAAAAAACTAATTTAAAATTAATTAAATTCAAAAATTGGATTGTCTTCGCTGTTCTATTTACCCTGGCATCCTTATCCTTCCGAAATTGGAGTTTAACCCTCCTCGTCCGAAAAATAGAATTTTCGAATTCCTGTCCACACTCGAAATTCCACCCGAGTTCCAAAATGCTCCAAAAATTCCGAAACCTATTGCATTAGGTTCCAAATTTTCCAAAAATATTTTGGGAATTTTCTCAAGATTTTTGGGAACCCTCTGGTATTTTATTACTCGCGGTCTTTCGTCGATACCCTTTATCTGTCCCAGAATTTTCTAAATTCCAAATTTCATCCAAAATCTTTGAAACCAATTCTATTGGGTTTCAAATATTCCCTAATTTTTTTTAGGAATTTTTCTGGGATTTTTAGCCTCCTTTTGCTAATTTTTTTCTTGCGCGCGTACCTTTCCACTTATTCCCGGCCAATGGGAGCACGCCACGTGGCATGTACTGTGCACCTTCTTCAACCTCACGTTGGAATAGTTCCAGGAAGAATAGAGAAGCCCATTCATGGCAACACGATTTCCAATCCTCATAACTTCTCCTTAAATGCTCCAAATCTTGCATGGCTGGATCCGTTGGAAAGGTAAAGGCGAGGAGTTTCCATTCCCCACATTCATTAGCCCTAAATCTCGCCGGAATTTGAATAATTAAGAAAAAAATTAAAAATGGCTTAAATGGCAATAACTCGGCCGTTTCAACTCCAATTCGCACGGTTCCACCTCTCAAAGCTTCGTGGTGGAGTCCTCTTCCCGATGCTACCACTCTTCTTTTACCCCTCCTCATCGTTTGCCCAGGAGATTGCAAAAACCGGCGACCTCCACCGTCGTTCTTCGCGTTTGCCATCATATCTCTCGCTCCGGTGAGTCAAACTCGATTCCGTTTGATCCATTGTGTGCGTATGGATGTCAAGATCATAACCCCTCAATCAATTTCAGGTTTCCTCAAAGTTTGAATCCAAATTTCGAGTTTGAATCGCTACGGCCGCACCGCCGTTCATCGGCAAATTCGTCGTCACCGGTAATCCTTTTCAAGATCTGACACCATCATTGGATTCGCATCGTCGAGATCTTTCGGGGCTTACCTTCTCCAATCCCGCTGCCCCTTCCATTGCAAATTCCCCATGTTCAAACCCTAGGTTCAGTGAGCTCTGTTCTGGATGCCAAATTCGTGATTTACTGTAGCTACAGTAACTTTTTCTTTTTCTTAGGATTTTCTTTCCAATTCGACTTCGAACGCCCATATCTTTTCCATCCGAACTCCAATTCACTCCGTTCAAATTCCTAAATTTATCTAAATTCATGATCTACCTGCCAGTATAATTTGAGGATCCTGCCGAGTCCACCGCCGAACTCCAAGACTTTGAGACCTTCGCCGCTACTGAAGGCAGGTCTCCTTGACTCATTTTGATCCTATGTTTGCAAAATGATTTACAAGGTTTTATAACGTGCATTGCTATGTTTAGCATCGTATGTCAAATATAGACTGTTAGTTATTCCGAATTGCTATCACCTCCTTGATTATTGATATCCATGTTTAATTGTAACCCTAGGACCCTTTGTTATGCCATGCTTAATTCATATTATGACATTTGATGATTAGTATGATAGTTGTGCTTAGTTGCAAAATTGACTGAAATGACCCATGGGTGGGATTTTATCAAAGTTGTGTTTTGAAGTGTGATTTGAGAATTATTGTAAAGTATTTACTACTATCTTTGGAAAATAAAAATAAAATGAAAAATGGTTTGGACTTGGGCGGAATGGAATGTCGGGTGGGTGCAGAAAGAGCACTAGTTTTTATTGTGCAAGTACCACCCCAAGTCAATTAAGGACCGACGCTTATGACTATTCTCATTCCAAGCATTACCGTACAACCACATGTCTAGAATGGGTACGACCTGGCTGAATAATTTGTAGAAACCTAACTTAGACTCGCCAGTTGGTGGAATGTGGGTGCCAAATAGAGGCAAGTTGTACTCCCCACACGGCACAAGAGGGGACTTCTGTACTGGGTAGATAGAACCCTAACAGTGGTGAAACCTCAGCGGGTGGGTCGGGTTAGGCGTATACATTGTAAAGGCCTTGTCATGATATCTCTGCCGACATACCAAAGGAAGTGTGTTAATAGTACTTGGCACTAAGAGAATATCATGTCTTGTGGGTAAAATTGTACACCTCTGCAGAGTTAAAACTATTCGAATAGCCGTGCCTACGGTCAAGGGCAAAGCGAAGAATGCTTTCATACTGGTAGACTTTGGTTTTGATTTTAAAAACAACTGATGTTTTGTTTTGGGGTTCGGGAGTGGTTAGAACTCTCGGATGTTTAATTTGGCAGATTGAGCCATTCAGGTAGATGGAACTTGTTTTGATCATGACGGATAGAGTCACGAGATGGATTATCTTAATCTTTCAAAATGTGGCGGATAGAGCCCTTATACTAGTGATGGTGGATTGAACCTTCACTAGACTATTAAATAATTCAATTGTTAAAATAATTGCCAAAATTATTATATTAATGATTTGATGAAACATAGCTTTATGCAAAAGAACCATAATAAGCCTTCCTTGGAAAGCCCTACATATGCATTCTTCCCCCAGACTTGCTGAGTACTTTTGTACTCACATGCTACACAATTGTTGTCATAAGAAAACTACCAGGATGCAGCCGAAGACGGTGAGTTCTATGATGAAGAGTTCTTTGAAGAACGCCAAGACAACTAAGAGCGCGTTCCTAGTCATCGCTTGTGGAGTTTTATGGGTTTTATCTCATGTTGCTTTTATTTCCGCTGCCGTGTACTCTGGTCATGTGACCGAGTGTTGTAATAATAGCCATGTGGCTGATACTTTATGTTTATTATAATATTTCGTTCTGTTAAGTAATGATTCATCACTGTTTGACTGTGTGTACTATCTACTGATCTGGGACTAGTACAGAAATACACAGGAGATTTCGTATAGCCAATCCCTGGTCTCACAAGAAATAATAATGATTATTTGAACCCTTAAATAAATGTGTCTTTAATGCTCTATTCAGCTGCATCGGGCTTAAGCCACCTCCTTCTTGACTGCCCGATGGGACCCACGCAATTAATGCACCACTGACCGGCCACTTCACCCCCACGCCGCTGCCAGGTGGTCCCTCAATTTAGCTAGGCCCACGTGCAGCCTCCCCATTTCTCTTTTTCTCTCTCTCTCCCTCTGACATGTGGCCCCGGGCCCAGCTGTTAGGAACTCCTTCCTCCTCCTCTCTTCTCCTCTCTCTCTCTCTCTCGCCGACGAAATATCCTGAGCCATCGCCTCGCCGTTGTCCTCATTCGCGCCACAGTCTCACAAGGCCTGAGGCCACAGTATCCCTCCTGACACGGCACAGCCACCTAAGCCTCATCCCATTCTTTAAACCCGAAATTTCTGCGCATTGTCTCGCCATCAGCCACCTTGACCCGACCACGGTCGAGACCGCGTAGCTGCAACGCAAACCGCTCCTTACATTGCCTATTTAAGGCCACGAAACATCTCTCGAACTTGCCACACACTCAACACCTTTCCTCCACCTCAAAATCACCCAACCCGGCACCGTCTTCCTTGATTCCATCAAAGAACCGTGAAGAAAGGGAATCAAAATTGAAAGAACTATGGTGAACTTAACTGCAATTCCTTGAGTCAAAAGTATCCTCATGCACTCACAAACATTTTACATATCTTAACTACCTCCCCAACACCCGTAGTGCCGCTGCATTGTGCTCCTCCGGCCGCCGCTGCTCTCGCATGGTGTGAACACAAGCCACCTATTTTTATGCTTTAATCATGGAAACTTGCTCCTTAGCCTTCACTGTTACTCGCGAAACTCGTAGCTAAGCTCGAGGCCCATCCAATCACCGTCACGGCTTAATGACAATAGCATGTTTCTTATGTGATGAAGAAGGTCACTAGGCAAGGAATTGCCCTAAGCAAGGACAAGTTAGGATTCAGAAAAACAAAAGCATAAAACACCCACTTGTACCGAGCAAAGCGTCACGAAAGGCACATAGGTCCTACATCTGTCACAAGAAGGATCATATTACTAAGCAGTGCCCCCAAAGAGAGCAAACCTCTCCTAACACCATAGCCCTGCCAGAAATCACCACAGTCAAGATAATAGCCCCGAAGAATCGAGGGAGGAAGATGCGTTTGAACATGGACACTTGTGCCAAGAAGAATTCCACACAACTCTATCTTCAATCTCAACCATCTTTCGTTCATCCTTCCAACAAAATCATTGAACAGTTCTCTAATCCTCAAAACCAGGTAACCCATGTTATCTGCTACTGTTGTGGTAAACATGGACATTATGCCAATAAATGCCCAAGGAAGAAGCGGAATTTACCTCATCCTCAACCCTTTGAAGTTATATAGCAATCACAAGGACGACCTTAGGAATCTGAAGGCCAGCAAGCCTCTAGATCTGCATCTGCTCTGACTCAAGACATCAATCAAGGCATACCTAACAAAATGTCAGGTACATCGCTCATAAATACAGTCTCTACTGGAACTTAGCTTAACAATTTAAATAATCCTGTCTCTTTAGATTTAGTTCAAATTAACCTTGTATTGATAATGGAATTTTGAGATCATTCGTAAGACCTACTAATTTGATAATCTATTCATCCAGAATAATCATATGAATCATTGTAAAATTCACTCACCTCTTTTAACCCTGCAAATCTCGGGGACGAGATTTTTGTAAGGGGGGGTAGATCTGTAACATCCCAACTTTTCAAAAATGGAAGAAAATGAAAGAATGATCACCATGATTAAAGCCTTTTAAATGAAGCAAACTAAGAGAATAAAATTTAACATACCCATGTTTTGAATTATCATCTTCCCTAATTCCTAAATCTTTTATTGATTGAAAGATCATTTAAAATTGAATTAATGAAAAGATGAAAGCAAAAAAAAAATGATAGAAAGATAGAAGTAAGAAGATAGAAGATAAAGATCTCAATGTGAGGAGATAACGTTGAATAATTGAGAAATTTCTAAAATGCCATGATGGCTAATAATCAGGACCCAATTTAATGAAAAAAGAAATTGGATAATACTTGTTTGACTATGAATAGTGGAAAAATAATATTTAATTCTTAGAATTATCTGGAATACATTTAATGCAGTGTGAACCCATTAATTACAGATAAAATATTAATTTTGCAATATATGTGAGACCCTCCCTTTTGTGACTCGGTATTATCACAAAAGGCAGGTTCTAGGTATGCATCATGTGCTAGTCCCTGGATCAGTAGCCAACATGCATATACACAAATTGCGATCACAACCATATATTACATAATATTACAATTGTCGCGGAAGCAGATCATACATAATAATATTACAAGTCCAAAAGTTTAAACACACTTATCCTACAGTCTGCCAACTACCCATTTTCCACAGGCAACTGACAAGGTAAGCCCTAGATAGAAGCAAGATCGTTATCCACGTAACCTGTATCGAGATAGGTTTCATCGAAGAAGTCTTATCCTGCACCTAAATACAACAATGGGGCAAGGGTGAGTACATTATACTCCGCAAGACTTTAAGTGATTGCAAGACCTAATTACATGCAAGTTGATGAAAGTGGGTCTCTACAGTTGATTGCATAAAGCTGAATTGAATATAAATACTGAACAATAATTTGAAGGCATAATTTGTAAAGACAGTTGATGAGTAAGTAAATTAATAAGCAACATTATCAGTATATCTCAATTGAACATAGTCATGTCATTTCATCGATCCCATGTCCAACGGGAGGCACAACACCAATATATTACCAACATAGAACACAAATCCACTATCTTCGACAACACATGGCACAACAGCTGAGTTCAACCTTGCCAACAAATGTCAAGCGTTGAATCATCTACGGGCTAAATGTCTCTATTCCAAATTTGATCTTCTCACTTTTAAGAAAATTTATTAAAACATCTAACTACTGCAAGTTCACCAAGTGCTCATAACTGAGAGCGCAGCTAATCGATTAGTTTTAAACCTCTGCAGAGTTGTACAGCTTTACCCACAAAGAATGATTTTCCCTTTTCGCAATGCATATTTAGCACACTCACTACTACAAAACTTCAAATAGGAGACGCCCTATCAGTGGCGGTTTGCTTGGAACCGCCACTAATAGGATTGTCAGTGGCAGTTTTTTAGTGCAAATTGGTGCCAGGGTCATTAGTGGCGGTTTCTATTCCGAACCGCCACAGATAGTTGAGTATCAGTGGCGGTTCTTACTAGAAACCGCCAATGATACTTCGATAGCTATCAGTGGCGGTTCGAACCATAAACCGCCACTGATGATCTAACTATCTGTGGCGGTTCAGAAAAAAAACCGCCACTGATACTTGTGTACTATCAGTGGCGGCTGGAGGAAAAAACCGCCACTGATAATCTGAGTATTTGTGACGGTGGTGTGATACTACGGTATGGTGTGACATTATAAAATGTGAAATTAGAGAATAAAACCTTTCGGCTTGAGGTTTACTCGCGTTTTTGGGCCTTTTGAAGTGTTGTGACACCACGGAGCGTCGTAACCTTATAAAAGGTGCATGATGAGGTCAAAAACATATTGAAATATGATATGGGAGGTTAAAACCATAAGGTATGGAGGTTAATAGCGTTGTCGGGCCGTTTCCGGGGTTTTGGGCCTTCCTGGGGGAGTTTGGGCCATAAAGAGGGGGTTGTGGGCTTTGGTGGGATGGAGTGGGAATCCATTTAGGATTAGGAAAGGGGCTTAGGGCTGGTTAAAGGGGGGTTTCCCTGCCCTTTTGGGCGTCCTCCCCCTGCCCCTTGCGCCCCCAAGTGCCCTGGCCACCTCCCACACCTCCCCACCTCCTCCTTGGGCGCCTCCACCTCCCCCAAGCCTCTCCCCTTGCGCCACCACCCTCTCCACCACCTCTCCACCTCCCTTGCTGCGCCTAGGTGAGTTCTTGACCTCACCACCTCAAAGATCCATCCATTGGAGTGCTCCACGACGAGGAGATCCGGTGGATTTGGAAGCGAGGAAGGGGATCGCGCGAACCGGGAGATCTATTGGGTTTTCGTGCGTCGGGCAAAGGTATGTCCATGGAAATCCTTGGGGTTGATCTAAGTACTGTTCTAAGGGTGTTTATCAAGTTTTTAGATCAATTGGTGGTGCTGGAATTGAGTAATTTGGATTAGATCTAGATGTTGCCACGTTCTGTTTTTGGGACAGCATGAGCAGTCGACCTAGGGTTTGCGTTTTCTTCAATTTAGAATCCGAATCTGTCCATACGGATTTTGAAGAAGTTGTATATAATTTCATTATCTTTCAGTGGGTATAAAGCACGTTAAATTCCGCCCAGCCGTTTGAATGTTATGGCTGTTTTACCGAGCGTGATAAAATCTGTGACGTAATTGGAATAGATCACGGTAATGTGTAGATTAAACAACTTTAGTTTCCGAATCAGTCTTTCCATATACCTAGAGAAAGTTGTGAAATTTCCTAAGCTACGCGAGGATGTACTCGTTTAATTGATTCGGAGTTCCAGAACTCAAGTTATGCCTTTTGCAATGCTGCTGTCCCGACGGGACAGAACCTCTGTTTTTACGTTTTGCGAGTAGTTGGCAATGTCGGGGTAGATGAGGTTTTGCGTACTGTTTTGTGGACATGATTGTGAGCGTGTGGTACCTATGTGGAGGTGGTGCGACCCCGGGAGTGCCCTCTACTTCCCGCCAATCCGTTGCCCGTGATTGAGGCAAGTGTGTTGTAATGGATACCGATTTGTAGGTTGCTTGTTGCGAATAGATGGAATTGACTACATGATATATGATCACTTGCCATGCTTTTATGATTGCCATTGATATGATGAGCATGTTTAATATGTTATGATGCCATGTGTTAATATGTGAGTTAAATATGATGTTGGCATAAATGCATACATGGCATGTTACATGGCTCGGGTGGTGAGAAAGTCATAACTAGTCCGGGAAGGTCGGTGAGAAAGTTATGACTAATCCGGAAAGCCAATGAGTAAGTCCTACATCGTGATTCCATTCACCGCGGTGAACGGAAGCGAGGAGTAGGCACCCTCCATCTTCGGGATGGAAGGGGGGAGAGGGTGCACACCGACGGGTGTGTACTCAACCATACCGGTATGAGTTTCCAAGGAGACATGAGCATTGCATTACATTGCATACATAATGATGATGATATTGTTAAGTGTTCATGAATGAGATGATATATATGATGGGAGATGTTATTGCCATAATATTGTTCTTGTTGTCCATTGCAATATGCTTGCTGAGTTTCGAACTCACGCTTGTGTTTTCTTGTTATTTTAGGTACCATGAGAACGGCATGCGGGGAAGGGAAATAGTCACACGCCCACACGTAGCTTCACCATATTGATTCCACAAGTCATTCTATTAGTTTGATAATAAATTGCGTGTGATGATTATTGCTTTAAGGTTTAGCTTTGCTATATGAGAGTTTTATTGTTCGTTTGACCCTTGGAGACATTATGTGTTTGAAACTAGACTTATATTGTTGCTAAGTCATTAATTATTGCTGTTTTTAGTTGTCTCTCATAATCCATACATTGCTATACTGTTGTTGCTCCTTTAATTCATGTTAAAACAAAGGAGATGCTGCCGAAATTTTGGTTTTTTAGCATATGTACCTTTGCTGGAATTTATGGTAACTTGTGGTATTTAGATGTTGTTTAGCTTATGTTTGGTAGCATTCAGGCATATTAAATGCCGGGGTGTTACAGGTGGTAGTTTACAACCGCCACTGATATGATTATCTGTGGCGGTTTCAGTTTAGAACCGCCACAAATGACATCCACTATAAATTCTAGTCGCTACAGCACTCTACAGAAGCTCCTGGTCATCTTCCTCCCCGAAAAAAAGAGCAAAGTTTCAGATTTCAGATTTTGTTTGCAAGGAATCTTGAGCTTTTACTTCCTAGGGTTGTTATGAGGTGAGTAATTTGTTCTCCTCTCTTCATTTGTGGTGATTTAGTTGCAATTTAATGTTTAGATCTATGATTATCCTCTCTTCAATTGCAAAGCTTAGATTCAATTTTTTTTTATTTACCTAGCATTTTGTAGATTAATTTATATCTAGATGATGAATTTATTACCTTGCTCCATTAGATTAATTGTTGTCTACCTTTTTTGGATGACAAATTATGGCAAGCATATATTACATGGGTTTAATTAAGATTGTTGGATATTAATAAACATTAAATTTAATTAATATGGTTGCCTTGCATTTTGAGATGATGAAGTTGCCTTGCATTTTGAGATGATGAAGTATCTAGCTCCTTGAGAGGAAAATTTTAATTTTGGCTATGCATAGTACTTAAGATTTGTTTTTAATTACCATTAATTTTCTTACCGTTAGTGCGTGCGTGTACATCTTGCTCCATTAGTGGCTATTGTTAGCTCATTTTTATCAATGATGGTTTAATTAAGGTTGTACTCTCTTCAAATGCAAAGTTAATATTTAATTTATATGTAGTTGCAATTTAATGTTTATATCTAGTTTATTTAATTGCAAAGCTTAGATTGCAAAGCTTTGATTAATTGATCTAGATGATGAATTTATTACCTTGCTCCATTAGATTAATTGTTGTCTACCTTTCTTAGATGACAAATTATGGCAAGCATATATTAAATTTATTTAATTAAGATTGTTGGATATTAATGAACAATAAATTTTATTAATATGGTAGATAGGTGATAATGAAGTTGCCTTGCATTTTTATTAACCTAGCATTTTGTAGATTAATTTATATGTTGATGATTTATGTAATTAAGGTTATTGCATAATAATAATTTTTACTTTAATTAATTGTGGATGGACCGGAGATGGATGTACAATGCAAACCGTTACAGCCGAGAATACAAGGACGGCGTATCTGCTTTTCTAAGAGCAGCTGAGGAGAACAAATTGCAAAAGAAGACGAAGTACATACATTGTCCATGCATTGATTGTAAGAATGAGAAGATGTTTTCGGACAAAGACCAAATCCACTTGCACTTGATTCGGAGGGGCTTTGTACCTAGCTATACATGTTGGACAAGGCACGGTGAAGTGGAGATCATACTTCAATGTGATAATGTCGACGACGACGGAGCCGACAATATGGCAGCTGACATCGGGTTTGGATCCGATGAGGATAGGTTGGTCGTTGATGATGACAATAATCTGGCTCAAATGTTGCGCGATGCAGAAGGAAACTACAGTAGTCAGAGAGAGTTTAATCAGTTCAAGGGTTTGATGGAGGACTCGGAGAAACCTTTGTTCCCGGGTTGCAAGGAGGAATACACAAAGTTGCACACCGTTCTTTCACTACTGAAATTGAAAGCTAGCAATGGTTGGTCCGACAAGAGTTTCACAGCGTTGCTACGTCTCTTAGCGGACATGCTTCCAGAGGGCAACCTGTTGCCTAAGACCACGTATTTTGCCAAGAAGGTTGTATGTCCCTTGGGATTGGAGGTAGAAAGAATACACGCGTGTCCAAACGACTGTATACTCTATCGCAAAGACTACGCAGACACGCATGTATGTCCGGTGTGTAAAGCATCGCGATACAAGCGTAAGGGCGAGGACAACGAAGGCATAGAGGTGAAGAATGGAGCTCCCACTAAAGTGGTGTGGTATTTGCCAGTAATACCTAGTCTAAAGCATTTATTTGCAAATAAAAAGCATGCCAAGCTGATGCGATGGCACTCAGAAGAGCGAAAGAGGGATGGAAAGCTGTGACACCCGCCGATTACGCTTGATGGAGAACCATCGATAGGCTCTTTAGGGAGAACTTCGGAAATGATCCGAGGAATATAAGGTTTGGGTTGAGTACGGATGGAATGAATCCTTTCGGCAACATGAGCAGCATTCATAGCACCTGGCCTGTGACTCTCTGTACCTACAACCTTCCTCCTTGGTTGTGTATGAAGCGAAAGTACATTATGATGTCGCTGCTTATTCAAGGGCCGAGACAACCTGGCAACGATATTGATGTATACCTACAACCATTGGTGGAAGATCTTGTGCTACTGTGGAATGAAGGTGTACAGGTATGGGATGAGTACAAACGGGAGTACTTCACTCTATGTGCATTGTTGTTCTGCACCATCAATGATTTCCCGGCCCTGGGTAACCTTTCCGGACATACTATAAAAGGAGCTAAAGCCTGCCCCCAATGCCTAGATGAAACAAGTAGAGTGTGGCTTAATAACTTGAGGAAAACAGTCTACATGCATCACCGTCGGTTCCTTCGAAGGAATCACCCGTACCGCAATATGAAAAAACAATTCGACGGTACGAAGGAGGATGGTTCAGCTCCAAGGCCTCTTACCGGGGAAGAGGTATATGATATGGTTAAGGATATCAATGTTGTTCTTGGAAAGAGGGGTACATCGAGGTCCCGTACTGAGAAAACCACGTGGAAGAAGAGATCCATATTTTGGGACTTGCCCTATTGGAAGGACTTAGAGGTTCGACACTGCATCGACGTAATGCATGTAGAGAAGAATGTATGTGACAGCGTGCTTGGCCTTTTACTGAATATTCCTAGCAAAACAAAGGATGGACTGAAGGCCCATCGGGATCTGGAAGATATGAAGATCAGAGCTGAGCTACATCCTCAAGACACCCGGAAAGGCCGACTTTACCTTCCCCCAGCATGCTACACTCTGTCCAAGAAAGAGAAAACAGACCTCTGCAAGTGCTTGCACGGTGTGAAAGTTCCGTCCGGTTACTCCGCAAACATCAAGAAACTGGTATCGATGAAAGATTTAAAGTTAACTGGCATGAAGTCTCATGATTGTCATGTGATGATGACACAAATGCTCCCTATTGCAATTAGAGGTATTTTGCCTGACAAGGTTCGAGAGGCAATCATGAGGTTGTGTTTCTTCTTTAACACGATTTCACAGAAGGTCATCGATCCCGTTGGACTTTATGAACTGCAGTCGATGTGGTCAAGACTACGTGTCGACTAGAGATGTATTTTCCTCTATCATTTTTCGATATCATGGTCCATCTCATTGTTCACGTTCTGAATGAGATAAATATTTGTGGCCCAGTATTCCTGCATCAGATGTACCCGTTCAAAAGGTACATGGGTGTTCTGAAGAAATATGTGCGTAATCGATCGCGGCCGGAAGGTTCCATTGTAGAAGGTTATGCAACTGAGGAGGTTATTGAGTTCTGCATCGATTACATGCACGAGTTTGAACCGGTAGGAGTGCCTGTATCACGCCATGAGGGGAGGCTAGCTGGGAAAGGAGTAATAGGAAAGAAATCCACAAATTCTTATGATCATTTTCTGTTCGAACAAGCTCATTTCACAGTCTTGCAACAGTCAGTGGAGGTGTCCCCGTATATGGACATGCACAAGGCTAAGCTGCGGAGGGAAAATCGTGGACGATCAGAGGTTTGGATAACAAAAGAGCACAATCGTGTGTTCAATCATTGGTTCAAGGAGCACATGTCTGGTGAAGAAACCAGTGTTACGTTGAGGTGGTTGGCAAAAAGGCCATCAGGTACAATCGTGACATGGCAAGGATACAACATAAATGGATATACATTTTACACGAGAGCTCAGGATAGCAAAAGTACTTACCAAAACAGTGGTGTCCGTATAGATGCCTACAATAACACAGGCAGCAAGAATAGCAACTTCTATGGGGTTATAGAGGAGATTTGGGAGCTCGACTACTGCATTTTCAAGATCCCGGTGTTTCGGTGTCGTTGGGTCCAACTCCCAAAGGGTGTCAAGGTGGAAAAATACGGCTTCACTACTGTGGACATCGAGCAAGTCGGATATAGAGACGAACCATTCGTTCTTGCGAAGCAAGTAGCACAAGTCTTCTATGTAATCGACCCGGCAGATAAGAAGCGTCATGTAGTTCTTCAAGGAAAACGAAGGATCGTCGGAGTTGAGAATGTCGTGGATGAGGAAGAGTACAACCAGTTTGATGAGTTGCCTCCTTTCGTAGATGGCAGCATCAGGCTCGAGGAAGAAACTACTCCGGAAGCCACCTATCATCGCGATGATCATGAAGAAGGCCAAATTGTGAAAGAAAATAATTAGGTAGGAGTAATGGAAAAATGTGTGTATTTATGTGGGGTAATAGAAATTTAATGTCAAAAATATGTATTATGTGGAGTAATGGCAATTTTTGGTATCTGTAATACTCTTTTATTTTCACATGTGAAATAAGTAGACACATACATCCATTAGCAATTAGTAAATTTAGTAAGAATATATATTTATTCATCATAGATAAATTAATTATGAATAATTAGTAGTTAATATATAATATAGGTACATTAATACATCAAGTCATAGCTTCATATTAAAAGGAAATCTTAAAAATAGTATCTATGGCGGTTCTTAAGAAAAACCGCCACTGATAAGGACTATCTGTGGCGGTACTTAATAAAAACCGCCACTGATACTCACTATCTGTGGCGGTTCTTAATAAAAACCGCCACTGATAAGGACTATCTATGGTAGTTCTTAATAAAAACCGCCACTGATACTGCCCCATATAAATGTCCACACTTAACCCTAAGAACACAATGCTCCTCCCGCAAGGTCTCCCGCAAAGGTCTCTCCTCCCGCCGCAAGCTCTCCCAGCGCCCCCGTTCGACCTGTCCCCGCCCGGCGCCCTCGTCCGGCCCGGCTTCGCCCAGAGCCCCCGTCGGCCACCTCCGCCCCGTCAAGTTCGTCCCCACGCGCCGTCCCCGCCGGGCACAAGATCTCCCGGAGCCCACGCCGACGCCGGATGTCGCACCCACGCCCACCCGGTGACACCCGCCAGCCCGGTGACGCCCGTGACCCCGCCGCTGTGCGCAACCCCGCCCCGCCCGATGCTCATTTTTGCCTGCCCGGTTAGTGCTACATGTGTTGCTATGATATACATGTCAAGTCTGGAGAATAGGATGCATTATGTCTGGAGAATCCCGGTGTCATGTCTGGAGAATAGGATGCACTATGATGCTTGTTATTGAGCTATTTTTCTTGTGCCCGCCCGCCCGATGCTTGTTATTGAGCTATTTTTCTTGTCTGGAGAATAGGATGGATTATGTCAAGTACAGAAAGATAGGGATTTGGGAAATTACTAGCATGTGTAGGTTCTTGTCGTAGTTGTCAATTAACCTTGCTAGCATTTTCCTAATTGCCATGTTTATATTCTCCTAATTGCCATGTTTAGATGGAGAGTTTCCTAATTGCCATGTTTAGATGGAGAGTTTCCTAATTGCCATGTTTATATTTTCCTAATTGCCATGTTTATATTCTCCTAATTGCCATGTTTACAGAAAGATAGGATACATTATGCTGTAGAGTTGCAATAATGTGTTATGTGAGCATGACATCAATTGTCCAATTATGTGTCATTTTGGCGCTCTTTTAAGCAGAGGAATGATATTAAAATGTAGCAAGATCACATTTCAAATATACTGTTATGTTTGTGTTTTCTGAATGCTATATAATTATGTTCTGTTTCAATTTTCTGTTGTGCTAAATAATTTATCATGATGTGCGATAAAGATATTTATCTTTCCCTGTAAGGTTTCCTTGAACAATCTCTTTTCATTGCACCAAATGTGAAGTACGCTTGGCTTACATTTTGGGAAACAATATGCTTCGTGGTAGCGCCTTTTTCATTTCTTTTTCAGATGAGATGAATCAATATATAGTTGGATATATTGGCTATTTCGTTATATAAGTGGTAGTTCTTGAAATTATTTATTAGAACATATTGCTCTGCTGTAGGGGTAGGTATGTTGTAGGGGTAGTAGGTATGCATGCCAGACATACTAGGTTACTGTAACACCCCAAAATTTTGCTTTTCTTAAATTCATGTGTGATTTGGCACTTTGGTGAATTTTTGGAATTTTCTGGAATTTATTTGGATTTATTTAGAATTTATTTGAATTTATTCCATTTTGAAATAATTAAAGAATTTAATTTTGCAAATAAAATTTTGTTGGAAATATTTTATTTGAGTCCAAAATGTTCCAAAATATTTTCCAGAATTTTTCTGGAATTTTTCTGAGTATTTTGCTATTTTTAATGAATTAAATGAATTTCTGGGAATTATTTTAATTATTAAATCGCTGGAAAATGCGAATGGGTTTGCACTGTTCATCCGGATCGAAGCCGCACCGAAGTCGGACTCGAGTCCGACCGAGCCAGTAGCCTGGTCGAACCCAACCCTAACCCAAGTTGATTCCGACCGTCGGATCGAGATCCAACGGTCCGGATTGGATCGCATCGGTTCGAGCCGAGACCGGACCGGACCCGATCGCGCCCGTGCGATCGTGGCCGTTGATCGCGCCACGTGGACGGTCGACCGTCGTCGTCTCCGCCCGAGTCCGAGCCGGACTCCGCCGCCGCGCCCGCCGCCGTGGAGAATTAGGTTTCCGTCTCGGGCACGAACGCCGAGGCTATTTAAAGCCCGGGTCACGCCCCGAGGTTGCCCTCCTCCGTGCGCACCCGTGTCCCCGAGCCATCTCGCCTGAGCCGTCGCCGTTTGCCCGTACGAGCTCGCCGTAGTTGGAGGAGGTGTCCGCCGCGGTTTGCGCCGTTTTCCGCCGCCGTCCGTCGTCTTCCGCCGAGAAGGAGCCCAGATCCGGAGTCCCCGCTTCGAGACGCACCCGAAGAGACCACCCACTTCGCCGGAGCGTGCCCGAAACGCCGTCGGTGTGGTCTTCGTTCTCAACGCCGGCCATCGGAGCTCCGCCGTCGACATCGCAGACCCGCGAAGCTTCTCCACCGTCGGATCTTCATCGCACGGTCCAGATTCGTCCACGTCACCCACGGTAAAGAATCACGTGTTAATCTCCAGATCTAATCTCAACCGTTAGATCTAGATCCAACGGCTTAGATTGAACCACGTTCATAGCAATAGATTGGATCTTGACCGTCCGATCAAGATCGAACGGTCGGATCGATGGAGTTGTTTTCCAAGCGCGTTAGCCAGATCTAATCTGGGCCGTTGATTTTCAAATCAACGGCCGAGATTGCGCCACGTGTCGGGAAGCCTGACCGTCGCGGTCAGCGCCGGCCCACGCACGCTGGGCAGGCAGGACGCCGACACGCTGGGCCCGCGTGTCGAGGGCCCACCGTGACCGTGGCCGTGGGCGAGCCCACGGTGGACCGAGCCGAGACCGTGCGCCGGGTCCGTGGACCCGAGGCCACGCGTCGTCACCCGATTGGTCCACGTGTCCCTGCTGACGCAATAAATGATTTTCCGAAAAAAAAATGATTTAATAATTCGGTTTAATAATTGATTTGAATTTCAAAACTTCAAACGCTTATAACTTTTGCGTTTCAACTCCGATTTGAGTGATTCAAATTTCTAAATTCGTATAAAATTGAGATCTACTTAAATATGAATTTTATTTAATTTTTGGACTAAAGTTTTTCTCTGTAAAATTATTTAATTGATTATTTAAACTTTAAATAATCATAACTTTTGCGTTTTAACTCCGAATTTGACGATTCTAGTTTCTAAAAATTCATAAAATTATGTTCTCTCTGTTTATGGATTTTATTTGGATTTTTTGGACACTTTTTGCATATTGTTTATTTGTGTATTTGCTATTTGCACGCTTTACGAGTAGACGTTGAAGTGCCGGAAGGATTCGAAGGAGAAGTATTGACTCAGGATCCAACTCAAGACCAAGAACAAGTACTTTTTGAAGGCAAGTTGTGCTTTGACCATGTTGATCCTATTTTGAAATCTATTTTGATTTAACCTATTGCATGCTAGTTCAAGTAGAAAATACTTTATTTAAATATGGGGGATTAGATAAACACCAATTTGCTGTATGACACCTTGATTATTTAAATATGTGCCATGACCCTTGTCACCCTAGTTGTGGTTTACTAGTTGGACATTATTAACTTGCCAACATGGGTTTTAGACCGTTGTAGTAAACTGCTTAGACCTGCTACGTGCTCCTGACATGATTTTGGACAAACAAATGTTAATATTGACTTAATGATATATTGAACCTGTTTTGGAAAGGTATCATGTGATGTTGATGGCACGTGGTGCATGGTAATCAACTGGGGTTTGATAAATAGTTTTCGACCGGGCATGTGGCAAGAGTAATCAGTGGGCAGTTGTGGCATTGGGGATGTTGATTTGGTTCTTCGGGTAGTCTTGCCCTGGTCACCCTAAGGACTTAACCTTGCAAGCCTTTGAACTGGGTCTAACGTGCAACCACATGTCTGTAATGGGACGGACCTAGTTGACTAAGTTGCTAATAACGCATTACTGTGGGACCTCGGGAGGTCAACTACACCCTTTGTGTAAGTTGTGCGGGGAGCGTCATCGGCCGAGGCCAGTACCCATCTAACAGTTGATTGGCCTAGACTTCGCCTTAGCTAAGGGAAGGGTTAGTGTGCAATAACCGGGAGGACCACTTGTATTGTTAGAGGTTTAGAAAGACTTTGTTCACGGGAACTCGCCTTTGTGGTGTTTGACTGTATCTTGTGGGTAAAGTGCATAACCTCTGCAGAGTGTAGAATCTATTCGAATAGCCGTGTCCGCGGTATTGGGCATCGCTCGGGAATTACAGTCAAGGGTTAGATTTTCTCAAAAATAACTTGGACTTGAAAGGTTGGGTTGGATTAATAATGATGTTAGAAATGTGGTTTAGGATGGGAAAAATGTTTACTAAACTTCTTGAAAAGTTATTTATGCTTTACTTGTTTCTACTGCTTTCGAATCTACTTATACTACTTGTCAAATGCTGTTTACTGCAAATATACCTTGAGCTATTCCTTTGTACCAAGCCATGCATATAGTATATTAGCCTGCATTCTGTGCATGACTTGCTGAGTACCAAGTACTCACCCTTGCCACCCTACAACACCAGTTGAAGAGGAGACTACACCCGTTTTGGAGGAGGAGCTCCAAGAGGATCCGTCTACTTAGGAAGCGAGCCCAGTCAGTTGCCTGTGGTATACTGGATGGCGCCACGAAGTTATCTTATTTTCCGCTGCTACTATTTCTCTCTTAATAAGATTCGCCCTGTGAGGCGTATATTGTAACTTGACCATAAGGTTGAGTAACCAGTTTGGTTATTTAAATAAAAGTACTTTATTAGTATCGAGTGGTATGATTGTGATATTTACCGATGTTAAGACTGTGTGCACTAGCGCGTTCCTGGACTAGTGTTGAATACACAGAGGGTCCGGATTTGCAAATTCGGGGTCCCGACAGTTACAAAGTTCATATCGCTACAACACAAGCATTACTCTCACCGCATCACTTCATCAATAGTTTGAGTTATCATAGCCGTACTGATACTTATTGCATCATATGATTTGGATGAGAACAAAAAGCTTACATATGTATATATATTTTCACACTTCATGCATGCCTTTTCAGAAATGCTCATGTATGTGATTGCAGACCTTGAAAAGGAGGCATATGTTTACTTTTTATTTTCTAGAAACTATAGCAAATCCTAAATGTATAGATCTTCGATAATTTTTCTATTATACCTTGGTATACATGCATATCCTACTTTGAAACATGATCAAGTTCCAATTGTAGGACAGCATATCCTACCTTGGTATACTAGCGGAACTTAATTTCCTGCTTCTGGATGCTTCCGCACAATTTTTGAAGAAAGGAAAGCTGAGGATCCTATTTTTCATCTATGATTATCCTATTGTTTGTGCTCTTGATATTATTTGTGTTTCTCAATTGGCAATTATGTTGACTTGATTACTGATTGTGAAGAACTTGTCACTGCTTGTACCATATTATTTTTAAACTGAGGCATCTTGTAGTCCATTGTGTCCGTAAGGCACATCATTTTACCATCTTTTGTCATCATAAGATGCAAATGCTTCAATGTTTCAATGTACATGTCAATGTTTCAATGTTTTCTTTTGCTTTTTCTTTTATTGCTCGATGATGCAAATTGGGTCAAATGATGAATTAGACAATTAATGTTGTGAATTAGGCCTTGAATCAGTAGACTTACATGCTAAAAATTGTTTACTTCATTTCATTGCTGCAAAAGCTTGTTCATTATTCTTTACCTGTAGTTGTTCTCTTTTGATTACTGTATGTGTTACTTTATTTGCCAATATGCACTGCTATATATGTTGGTTCGGTTGATTAAATAACCTACAATCGGTATATATGTATTATTCCAATGGTATGATCATAAGAATAGTGAAATTGATTAAATAATACCTTAAACTGCATGATTAGGAAGGTAAGGATTCAAGGCCTTCTTTACATAGTTAATTGTTTAGTTCAAATGAGATAAACTTGACCCAGGTGTAGATGAGGTAAGAGCTAGTCTCTAGCATTCCTACACCAAGTGCCTGAGAGCACTATCAATCAATTAACTTGCATTGTCTTAAATTTAATATGCTCAATCTGTTTGATGTGTAATCAATTAGTAGTGCCAATGGTATGTATGAACTAGATTTTGCTACCTTTAATGTCCTCCTCAACCCGTCCTCCATAATAACCTACAATCTGTATATATGTAGTTCTTATGGAGTCTGAGCCCCAACCTGGGTTAGAGGATGCTTCCAACCCTTCGCCGAAATCAAGCCCAAGCAGATACCCTTAATATCCATCGAACCACCTCAGATGCCGAGGCCTCCCCCGCTGATGCTCCTGTTGCAAGACGTCGAGGTCGAGGGAAAACTAAGAAGCCTGAAGGCCGGCATACCATAACGAGGGTCTCGAGATCCGGAGTCCTCTTTCACCGAAAAAATAGCATCAAAATATAGGTCAACATGCGGGTACATCGCAAGGGATAAAGTTCCAATCACCTATTTGGATTGGCACAAAGTGCCCGGTGCCACAAAAATGGATCTATGGATAGAGCTGAAAGAATCTTTTGAATTCCCCGAAGATGCCGAAGAGCTCGTGCGTCGAAATGCGTTGATAACCATGGATGTTGCATGGAGGAACTTCAAGTCCAGGCTGAATACAAACTATGTGATGAAAAATCGGTCAGCCATCGGAGTTATCCTAAAGTAGAGCCATATTGGGAGGAATTTGTTGCGATGAAGCAAGATGAAACAGCAATGAAATCCAGTGAACACCACCGACAGATTGCAAGGATGAACACTCACCCCCACAGACTAGGCACGAGCGGCCACGCGGGTAAAATTCCCCTGTGGGAGAGGCAAGAATCAGATGCAGTCCGATCGACTGGCACAAGTCCCTTGGCCGGATTACCGAATCGAGTTAAGCATTATGTGCTAGCAAGGGCATCTATCATGTCTGATGGGGGCTTAGTCTTCAAAAGCAGCACTGATGAGGCAATCTCCCAACGAATTCAGGAGTTGCACGTTGAGTCCACCCAAGGAAATTTTCACACGGATAGGGAGAAGGACGAACTAACAGCGGCCTTGGGAAACAAAGAGCACCCTGGTCGGACACGAGGCATTGGGGTTAAGGTTCCCTGGAAGATAGGTTTCCCAGAGCTTGAAGACTCTTATAGGAGTCGCAAGAGAGCCAAAGAAGAGCGTGCGGAACGGGATTTGGAATTGATGAAGGAAAAGGTGCTTCGAGAAATTACAAGGCACCATAGCACAACAAGTTCAGCAAAAAGTATAAGAAGCTATGAGCTAGTCGCAAGGACACAACACTGTTATCGCCAGCCCTACGAATCGCCATAGCAGTTGCGCGTCCACACCATTGGAACAACCGGATAACACCCATTATCCTGTGGACGACATACAAGACCCCACACCCTGCCAGCTCAATGTACCTGTGATGAACATATTTTTACAGGCTGCTACAGGGATAGCTTATCCATACCAACAAGGGGATGTTTTGCACAACTCTCCGATAGCTCCGGGTTATGCAAAGGTCCAGGTGGACACGGTGCTTCCACAATTTGCTAACATCGGGCTGGAAATGCCCTGTAATGATGAGGTTACAACTCTAGGAAGTGCCGTTCACACATTCATCCAGTGGCGTAAGCGTGACATCGTCTTGGACCATGTGGTGCCAGACTCTCATGCAGTAGAACTCGCCCATTCATCACTGTCGGGACCCCGAATTTGCAAATCCGGACCCTCTGTGTATTCAGCACTAGTCCAGGAACGCGCTAGTGCACACAGTCTTAACATCGGTATATATCACAATCATACCAAACGATACTATCAAAGTACTTTATTTAAATAATCAAAGGGTTACTCGACCTTATGGCCGAGTTACAAATATATGCCTTGCAAGGCGAAACTTATTAAAAGAGAAATAACAAAGAATGAAATTCAAATAAACTTCGTGGCGCCATCCAAGATACCACAGGCAACCGACCGGGCTCGCATCCCTAAGTAGACGGGTCCTCTTGGAGTTCCTCCTCCAAAGTGGCGTACTCTCCTCTTCAAGCGATATTGTGTTGGGGCAAGGGTGAGTACTTGGTACTCGACAAGTCATGCAATGAATGCAAACTAATATACTATATGCATGGCTTGGTACAAAGGAATAACTCAAGGTATATTTGCGGTAAATGTGACTTTTGACAAGTAATATAAGTAGATTCAAAGCGGTAGAAATAAGTAAAGCATAAATAACTTTTCAGGAAATTTAATAAACATTTTTCCCCATCCTAAACCACATTTCCATCATCTTCATTATTAAACCAACCCAACTTTTCAAATCCAAGTTATTTTAGAAAATCTAACCCTTGACTGTAATTCCCGAGCATTGTCGATCACAGTGGACTCGGCTATTCAAATAGATTCTACACTCTGCAGAGGTTATGCACTTTACCCACAAGATACAATCCACTCACCACGTCCCGTGAATCGCCATACAAAAGTATGCGAATGAGCGATCATAACAAAGCCTTTCGGAAGCCTCAAACAACACAGGTGGTCCTCTCCGGTTCGTGCTCTACACCATCCCTTCCCTTAGCCAAGGCGAAGTATGGGACCAACACACCGTTAGATGGGTACCTGGCCACACCACGATACGCTCCCCGCACAATCACACAAAAGGTGTAATCGACACCTGAGGCTCCACAAGTGAGTCCTTAGCGACTTAGTCAACTAGGGCCGTCCCATTCCAGCCATGTGGTTGCAAGTATGACCCAGTTCAAAGGCTTGCAAGGTTAAGTCCTTAGAGTGACCAGGGCAAGACTACCCGAAAAACCAAATCATCACTCCCAATGCCACAACTGGCCCAGATTACTCTTGCCACATGCCCCGGTCGAAATCTGTTTATCAAACCCCGCTTGATTACCATGCACCACGTGCCATCAACATCACATGATACTTTTCCAAAACAGGTTCAATATATCATTAAGTCCACATTAGCATTTGGTTGTTCAAAATCATGTCATGAGCACGAAAGGTGTCTAAGCAAAGATACTACAACGATCTAAACCCATGTTGGCAATTTAATGATGTCCAACTAGTAAACCACAACTAGGGTGACAAAGGGTCATGGCACATACTTAAGTAATCAAGGTGTCATATAGCAAATTGGTATTTATCTAACCCCATGTTTAAACAAAGTATCTTTCTAATTGAACTAGCATGCAATAGTTTAAATCAAAATAGATTTCGAAATAGGATCAACATGGTCAAAGCACAACTTGCCTTCAAAAAGTACTTGTTCTTGGTCTTGAGTTGGATCCTGAGTCAACACTTCTCCTTCGAATCCTTCCGGCACTTCAACGTCTACTCGTAAAGCGTGCAAATAGCAAATACACAAATAAACACTAGGCAAAAAGATCCCAAAACTCCAAATAAAATCCATAAACAGAGAGAACATAATTTTCTGGATTTTTAGAAACTGGAATCGTCAAATTTGGAGTTAAAACGCAAAAGTTATGATTATTTAAAGTTTAAATAATCAATTAAATAATTTTACAGAGAAAAACTTTAGTCCAAAAATTAAATAAAATTTATATTTAGGTAGATCTTAATTTTATACAAATTTAGAAATTTGAATCGCTCAAATCGGAGTTGAAACGCAAAAGTTATAAGCGTTTGAAGTTTGAATCTAAATTTGAAATCATTATTCGAATTAATAAATCATTTTCTTTTTCGGAAATTAATTATTGCGTCAGCATGGACACTTTGGAGGTCCTGATTTGCATGGTGACGTCAGCCTGTCAATGGGCTTGGTCAACTCTCGTCTCGGGTCCACGGTGGACTCGGTCCACGGCTCACGTGACTGACATGTGGGCCCACTCGGGTGACGTCATCGCTGACGTCAGCGCTCTGGGTTAGCCAGCGACATGCGGGCCCTTCCGACACGCGGGCCGCGTGTCGGCGTCTACACGCACGCCGCTGCGGCGGCCGACCGCGTCGGTCCAACTTCCCGACACGTGGCGCAATCTCGCCCGGTTGGTTTGAAAATCAACGCGCGGATTGGATCCAGGGTTTAACACGTTGAAACTACTCGATGCTCGTGGGCCGTTCGATCTAGATCGGACGGTCCAGATCTAATCCTATAATCGCCTTTGCTACGACGCGTGGCGATTGTGAGCCGTTGGATCTTGATCCAACGGTCCAGATCTGTCGGGTTTGGAACACGTGAACTCACCTCAACCGTCCGATCCGATCCGACGGTGCACTGAGCTTCGCGAGTGATGGCCGTGGTGGCGACGGCCGCCGGAGTTGAAGACGACAGCGAGCCCAACGGCGTTCGGGGTTGCTCGGCGAGATGAAGGGTCCTTCGGTGCGTCTCGTCGCGGTGAGTCCGGATCTGAGGTCAACGGCGCAGGGACGGCGGACGGCGGCGAACGGGCAAAGACCGTGGGCGGAGCAGCGCAACTACGGCGAGCTCAAGACGGCTAAACGGGCGGCGACTTAGCCTCGGTGAAGTAGAGAAGGGAGGCGCGGGATCACGGCGGTCCTCGGGGTATGCCGGGCATTAAATAGCCTCGGCGTCGTGCGGCAAAACGGAAACCTAACTTGCTACGGCGGGCGCGGCGGCGAGTCGGCTTCGGACTTCGGTGAAGACGACGAAATCGTGGCCGTCCATGTGGCACAACCAACGGCCACGATCGCGCGGCGCGACCGGGTGCGGTCCGGACACGGCTCGGGTCGGGGTCGGGCGGATCTCAGCCGTTGGATCTTGATCCAACGGTCGGGATCGCTTAGGGTTGGGAGCTGGTTTGGTTGAGCCAACTGGCTCGGTCGGTTCGAGTCCGACTCGGTCGGATGAAACGATACTTGACCCGAGTTGGATTTTCCAGCGATTTAATATTTAAAATAATTCCCAGTAATTCATTTAATTCATTAAAAATAGCAAATGACTCAGAAAAATTCCAGAAAAATTCTGGAAAATATTTTGGATCATTTTGGACTCAAATAAAATATTTCCAACAAAATTTTATTTGCAAAATTAAATTCTTTAATTATTTCAAAATGGAATAAATTCAAATAAATTCCAAATAAATCCAAATAAATTCGAGAAAATTCAAATAATTCACCAAAGTGCCAAATCACACATGAATTTAAGAAAAGCAAAATTTTGGGATGTTACAAACCTCCCCCTTAATAGAATCTCGTCCCAGAGATTCAGTGGCTTACTAAAGGAATAGGTTTGGAAATTCTTTCTTCAAATCCTCTTCGCTCCCAAGTCGCTTCGCTTTCTTCATGGTTGCTCCTTTGAACTCTGAGAAACGGGTTGACTTGTTTCTAGTTTCTCGATCCATTGTGTCTAGAATCCTCACAGGATGTTCCTTATAAGTCAAATCCTCATGCAACTCAATTGACTCTAGCGGTGTCTGCTCTCGGGAACTCGGAGACATTTCTTCAACTGGGACACATGGAATACATCATGTACCTCGCTAACGCATTGTGGCAACTCGGTGATAAGCAACTTCGCCTCTGCGGCTCAAAATCTTAAATGGTCCAACATAGCAGGGTGCAAGTTTCCCTTTGGCCTGGAACCTCTTAACTCCCCGAGAGGCGTAACTCGAGGTATACAAAGTCTTACGGTTCAAAACTCAAATCTCGGCGACGATTGTCAAGATAACTCTTCTCATCGAGATTGGGCTATCTTCAACCTTTCCTAATCATGGCGACCGCTCTTCACCTCTTGAAGAATATCAGGCCCAAAGACACGGCCTTCGCCAGGTCTCATTCCAATTCAATGGCGTCCGACAGTCGACCATCTGATGCCTCAAAGGTGACATCGTAAACTAGCCTGATAACTATTGTTGTAATCGAACTCGGCATACGGCAAACTCTTATCCCAAGAGGTAGCATAAGCTAATGCACAAGCTCTTAGCATATCCTCCAAAATCTGGTTGACTCTTTCGGCCTGTCCATCCGTCTGTGGATGATAAGGCAGATCTTGAAGTTTAAACGGGTTCCCATGGCCTCATGCAACTTATTCCAGAACCTTGAGGTAAATTGGGTACCTCTGTCCGATACAATCCTCTTTGGCACTCCGTGCAAACAGACAATCTGATCATGTACAACTCGCTAACTTATCTCCCGAGTAAGTGGTCTTCACGAGGATAAAATGGGCTACTTTAGTCGAGCGATCCACTATAACCCATATGGAGTCATAACCTCCTTGAGTCTTGACAAACCGGTAATGAAATCCATTCCGATTTCCTCCCACTTCCACTCAGGTATTTTCAAGTGTAGCAATCCCGCTGGTTTCGATGCATTGCCTTGACTCTCCGGCATACGTCGCACAATGCAACATGCTCGGCAACTTCACGTTTCATACTTGGCCACGAATCTCTCCTTGAGATCTGATACATCTTGGCGCTTCCAGGATGAATTGAGTACTTGGAGTCATGGGCTTCCTCCAAAATCGATCGCTTTAACTCCTCCTTGTCGTGCACACCAATCCGATCCTTCATCCACAACGTGCCTTGTTCATCCAATTTGAAGTCCTCGCCCTGCCTTCCTCCTTGATGGACTTAATCCTGCGGATCTGTCATCATCCTACGTCCTTCTCGGATCTGATCCTCTAGGGTAGGCTTTACTTCCAATGCGGCCAAGAATCCGCTAGGTACAACCTCAATCTTCATTTTCTGAAAATCCTCACATAGCTCATCCTCGACTTGTGGCTAGCAACGTACTCACGGTATGGCTTTTCCGACTCGAGCATCGGCTACTACGTTGGTCTTCCGGGATGGTAATGGATTCCAACATTATAGTCCTTGATCAACTCTAACCATCTCCTTTGCCTCATATTCGAGATCCGATTGGGTGAATATGTACTTAAGGCTCTTATGATCCGTATATACTTCACATCTGTTTCCAATCGAGATAGTGACGCCATATCTTCAAAGCATGCACTACGGCGGCTAACTCTAGGTCATGTGTCGGATAATTTTCCTCATGCGGCCTCAAGCGCCTTGATGCATAAGCGGCGACCTTTCCATTCTGCAAAGACACATCCAAGTCCTTGGCGCGATGCGTCACAATAAATATCGAAGCTTTGAGCAACATCAGGTAGAACTAACACCGTCTTGATGTCAATCGCTTCTTGACTCTGAAATCCTTTCTCACATTAAGCGTCCATGCAAACTTCTTTTCCTTCTTCGGCAATTGCGTAAGAGGTTTTGCAATTGTCGAAAAGCCTTCGATGAAACGGCGGTAATATCCTCGCCATTCCAAGGAAACTCCGAATCTGGGTCACCGTCTTTGGTTGTTCCCAATGTAACACAGCTTCTACTTTGCTTGGATCTACTGGCGACTCCTTCTGCAGTCATTACATGTCCAAGAAACTCCACCTTGTCCTTCCAAAAATCACACTTGCCGAACTTGGCGAAAAGTTGCCGTTCCTCGCCTTTTCCAAAACTCGCCTTAAGTGTTCGGCATGTTCATCCTCTGTCTTGGAGTAGACCAGGATATCGTCTATGAACACGACGACAAACTTGTCCAAATATTCCATGAACACCTTATTCATCATATTCATGAAATAAGTGGCGCATTCGTCAGTCCAAAGGACATAGCGTCAAACTCGTAATGTCCATATCTTGGCGAGAATGCAGTCTTGAATATCCTCGATCGGATCTTCAAGCGATGGTATCCCGATCTCGAGATCAATCTTGGAGAAAACTCCGGCTCCTCTTAACTGATCAAACAAATCATCAATCCTGGGTAGCGGATACTTATTCTTCACGGTGACTTCATTGAGTGCACGGTAGTCAATGCACATCCCGAAACTCCGTCCTTCTTCTTGACAAACAAAGCGGTGCTCCCCACGGCGACGAACTTGGTGCGATAAATCCTTTCTCCATTAACTCTTCTATTTGTTTCTTCATCTCTACCAACTCCTCGGTAGACATCCGATAGGGTCTCTTTGCTATCGGTCTTTGTGCAGTACAAGCTCTATCACAAACTCTATGTCCTGTGCGGCGGCATACAGGTAGATCTTCGGAAAAACATCGGGTACTCATTCACTCTTGGGACATCCTCTATGCTGATTGCCTTGGTATGTTAACCATCAACTGTCCATCTCTAATTGCCAGTGGCTTGAAATTCCACTTTCTTCCCACACGGGCTCTCAATCGAGATAGTCCTTCGTCCACAATCCAATACTGACCTTGTGCTTGGATAACCAATCCATTCCCAATATAACATCTAAGGTGCGGGTCTCCAAAATTATAAGGTTTGCTAGGAACTCTATTCCATCTATTAGTATTCTCACCGGAACATCCTACTTCCGTTCGGAGTTCGGAACCAGGGTTTGAACTAAAAGCATGCACTTAAGTCTTGCAATCCTTAAGTCATTTCTAGTAGCAAAGCCTTGCGAAACAAGCGAATGCTAAGCTCGAGTCAAACAAAGCTGTTGCAGTGCGAGTTAACAAGTAACTTACCCGATCTGACGTCCGTAGCATTCTGCGGTGCATCTGCGGTGACATGGTTGACTCGGCCTCTCACCACGATGCAGGGTGTGGCTCCTGTCTTTGGCGTCCTAGGGGGTGGTTCCTAGGTTGAAACGAACCGGGTCGCCTCTGCTGTCTTCTTGGACAAGCTGTTGGCAAAGTGTCCTGGCTCGTTGCGGTTGTATGGCGTCTCACTTGTTCCTTCTTTGTTGCACAGGGGTAGCGTTTCTAGCGGGGCTGGGTGCAGTAGTTCGATTGACAGGTCTTGGTCTTTGGGGAGGGTGTCCTTGTTGCATTACGTGGTTGGAATCGAAGAATTGATTTGGTGCAACTCTCAAGCGCTATGCGTTCCTCGACGTGATCCTTCTTTGTTGCATCCTGCGCTTCTGTTCTCATCCAGTTCCTTGCGCTTTGTCCTCAAGAATAAGCGCCTTATTCACCAACTCTTGGAAATCTGGAAAGGTGTGGGTGATCAACCCTACTTGCAATCTGAGTTGAGTCCCTTCATGAAACGAGACTGTCTAGATTTATCTGTCGCTACATCCTCAGTGCGTAGCGTGCTAGCTGTGTGAACTTGTTCGGGTAGTCGACCACCGGTGATTACCTTGCTTGATGCTCTGAACTCCTCCTTCTTAAGGTCCATGATTCCTTCAGGCACGTGATCTTGTCGGAATGTTGTGAACTCTTCCCAAGTGATATCTTGAGGGTTCTCTGCGTGGGCACGAAGTTCTCCCACCATTCGTAATTGTTCCTTCCAAGCGATGAGAAGCGTAGAGTACCTTCTCATTCCTATGCATTGAGCTATGTGTAGCTTCCTCTCAATTGATCTTAACCAATCGTCGGCCTCCAATGGATTGGCATTCCCAGAAGAAAGTGGGTGGGTGAGTCCTCATGAACTCGGCGACCTTGTATTACGGCGTGGTCACTGATTAACTTGATTAGCGATGGCCTGAGCGATGGACGTGCTGCATTTGTTGCATCATAGCATGCATCAAGCGAGTCTGAGCAGCAAGAAATGCTCCAAAATTCTGCATATCATCTGGCGGTCTTTGGTGCTCTATCATTAGGGTTTTCTTGGCGAGAACCGCTCCGTTGCTTCCAAAGTTTCCACGGGTGTTCACCATCTGTCGATTTGCTCTAGGTTTAGAGATGAGAGGGAAACGAGAATAGACAAGTAATATGGAACTTATGCGCGAAAAAGGTGTAGCCTTAAGGTCCAACTTTATTATTAGTAACTTGGTATGGCTGCTTACAATGCCTAAGGGCCTTGCAACACATAATGCACACTCGACAAACAAAGCAAATCCAAATCGAACTAACTCTGGAATCTATCGCCTAAAGGGTGACTCTTTATTCTATGACTCGACTCGGCGAAGGAGTCTCACTATAGAACCTATGCTCACTCCTCGAGAAAACCTCCACGGCCTGGGTACGGTCTTTGTGGCATAGGCGTAAACGATTGCCATGTCCAAAGAATCGTGTGTCCTCTGTGGTAGTCGAAGAAGCGGTGTCCTCCTCGATATCGACTCCTCTGGATCTGGCTCGTGTAGCTCGAGTAATCGCTCTGGTGCAGGTCCGTACAAAGTCATCTCCAACTCGTCAATCCTTCGTAGAAGGTGTGCCACATACTCTTGAGCTTCCCGCCATCTGTTCTTCTCTCGCCGTGATCTCCTTGCGGGCCTTCTGTAGCTCCTTGCTTGTATTATCTAGTACATCTTCCTGGGCGACGACGAATCGTGCCAACTGTGTAGTCGTGGCATTCTCATCCTGAATCGTCTTCGGGTCAAGAAGGTTATCGCTGCGCGGATGATAACGGAACACCGTACTCTCCAACTCTCTGGCGTAGATACGGGTAATGTGCCGCATTGCGCGTCGTGATACTTCTTGGATACCCATCTGCATTGTAGATCTCTGGCGGTCAAAGTGTATCGGGCGATTGCCTGGGCCCTTTTTCCTAGCAGGTACTCAAATCTTCACGTCACAAGCCTTGATCAATCCCGCTTGTCTGATCACTTCCACTTGGTATTGGGGCTTCTCAAAATCTCCGAGAGTCTGTAGCATATGCCAAAGTTCCGCGGCGTGACCAACTCCCAGATCAACGTAGTTGAACTCTTCCTACATCTGTCACAAGAGTGCTTTACGTAAGAACTCGGAATTTTTGAATTGTGACAAGGTAAGGAAAAATTTTAGCAAGAGACAAGAAAAGAGAGAAGGGGATAAGTCGAGATGTCATTTCTTATCTTGACAAACTTTTAGCTTTAGAAAATAGGTTTTATCCTCACTACGACCATTCTAGCTTAGGGTTGAGCCTACAGTCAAGTATGGCTCTGATACCACCTCTGTCGGGACCCCGAATTTGCAAATCCGGACCCTCTGTGTATTCAGCACTAGTCCAGGAACGCGCTAGTGCACACAGTCTTAACATCGGTATATATCACAATCATACCAAACGATACTATCAAAGTACTTTATTTAAATAATCAAAGGGTTACTCGACCTTATGGCCGAGTTACAAATATATGCCTTGCAAGGCGAAACTTATTAAAAGAGAAATAACAGCAGCGGAAATTCAAATAAACTTCGTGGCGCCATCCAGTATACCACAGGCAACTGACTGGGCTCGCATCCCTAAGTAGACGGGTCCTCTTGGAGTTCCTCCTCCAAAGCTGGCGTACTCTCCTCTTCAACTGATATTGTGTTGGGGCAAGGGTGAGTACTTGGTACTCAGCAAGTCATGCACAGAATGCAAACTAATATACTATATGCATGGCTTGGTACAAAGGAATAACTCAAGGTATATTTGCGGTAAATGACTTTTGACAAGTAATATAAGTAGATTCGAAAGCAGTAGAAATAAGTAAAGCATAAATAACTTTTCAGGAAATTTAATAAACATTTTTCCCCCATCCTAAACCACATTTCCATCATCTTCATTATTAAACCAACCCAACTTTTCAAATCCAAGTTATTTTCAGAAAATCTAACCCTTGACTGTAATTCCCGAGCATTGTCCAGTACCGTGGACTCGGCTATTCAAATAGATTCTACACTCTGCAGAGGTTATGCACTTTACCCACAAGATACAATCCACTCACCACGTCAGCCGTGAATCGCCATACAAGAGTATGCGAATGAGCGATCATAACAAAGCCTTTCGGAAGCCTCAAACAACACAGGTGGTCCTCTCCGGTACGTGCTCTACACCATCCCTTCCCTTAGCCAAGGCGAAGTATGGGACCAACACACCGTTAGATGGGTACCTGGCCACAGCCACGATACGCTCCCCCGTACAATCACACAAAAGGTGTAACTGACACCCTGAGGCTCCACAAGTGAGTCCTTAGCGACTTAGTCAACTAGGGCCGTCCCATTCCAGCCATGTGGTTGCAAGTATGACCCAGTTCAAAGGCTTGCAAGGTTAAGTCCTTAGAGTGACCAGGGCAAGACTACCCGAAAAACCAAATCATCACTCCCAATGCCACAACCGCCCACTGATTACTCTTGCCACATGCCCCGATCGAAATCTGTTTATCAAACCCCGCTTGATTACCATGCACCACGTGCCATCAACATCACATGATACTTTTCCAAAACAGGTTCAATATATCATTAAGTCCACATTAGCATTTGGTTGTTCAAAATCATGTCATGAGCACGTAGCAGTCTAAGCAAAGATACTACAACGATCTAAACCCATGTTGGCAATTTAATAATGTCCAACTAGTAAACCACAACTAGGGTGACAAAGGGTCATGGCACATACTTAAGTAATCAAGGTGTCATATAGCAAATTGGTATTTATCTAACCCCATGTTTAAACAAAGTATCTTTCTAATTGAACTAGCATGCAATAGTTTAAATCAAAATAGATTTGAAATAGGATCAACATGGTCAAAGCACAACTTGCCTTCAAAAAGTACTTGTTCTTGGTCTTGAGTTGGATCTGAGTCAACACTTCTCCTTGAATCCTTAGGCACTTCAACGTCTACTCGTAAAGCGTGCAAATAGCAAATACACAAATAAACACTAGGCAAAAAGATCCCAAAACTCCAAATAAAATCCATAAACAGAGAGAACATAATTTTCTGGATTTTTAGAAACTGGAATAGTCAAATTTGGAGTTAAAACGCAAAAGTTATGATTATTTAAAGTTTAAATAATCAATTAAATAATTTTACAGAGAAAAACTTTAGTCCAAAAATTAAATAAAATTTATATTTAGGTAGATCTTAATTTTATACAAATTTAGAAATTTGAATCGCTCAAATCGGAGTTGAAACGCAAAAGTTATAAGCGTTTGAAGTTTGAATCTAAATTTGAAATCATTATTCGAATTAATAAATCATTTTCTTTTTCGGAAATTAATTATTGCGTCAGCATGGACACGTGGCAGCTCCTGATTGGCCTGCTGACGTCAGCCGGTCCATGGGCTCGGTCCACGCTCGGCTCGGGTCCACGGTGGACTCGGTCCACGGCTCACGTGACTGACATGTGGGCCCACTCGGGTGACGTCATCGCTGACGTCAGCGCTTGGCTGGGTTAGCCACTGACATGCGGGCCCTCTGACACGCGGGCCCCGCGTGTCAGCGTCACACGCACGCGCGCGTGGACGGCGCTGACCGCGTCGGTCCAACTTCCCGACACGTGGCGCAATCTCGTCCGTTGGTTTGAAAATCAACGGCGCGGATTGGATCCAGGGTTTAACACGTTGAAACTACTCGATGCTCGTGGGCGTTCGATCTAGATCGGACGGTCCAGATCTACTCCTATAAGCGCACTGCTACGGCACGTGGCGATTGTGAGCCTTGGTATCTTGATCCAACGGTCCAGAACTAATCGGGTTTGGAACACGTGAACTCACCTCAACCGTCCGATCTGGATCCGACGGTGCACGCAGAGCTTCGCGAGGGTGATGGCCGTGGTGGCGCACGGCCGCCGGAGTTGAAGACGACGACGAGCCCAACGGGCGTTCCGGGTTGCTCGGCGAGATGAAGGGTCCTTCGGTGCGTCTCGTCGCGGTGAGTCCGGACCGAGGTCAACGGGCGCAGGGACGGCGACGGCGGGCGAACGAAGCAAAGACCGTGGCGGAGCAGCGCAATTACTGGCGAGCTCAGACGGCTAAACGGGCGGCGACTTAGCCTCGGTGAAGTAGAGAAGGGAGGGCGCGGGATCACGGCGGTCCTCGGGTATGCCGGGCATTAAATAGCCTCGGCAGTGCGTAAAACGGAAACCTAACTTGCTACTGGCGTGGCGCGGCGGCGGAGTCCAGCTTCGGACTTCGGTGAAGACGACGAAATCGTGGCCGCCCACGTGGCACAACCAACGGCCACGATCGCACGGGCGCGACGTCCGGCCCCGACACGGCTCGTCGGGTCGGGCGGATCTCACCGTTGGATCTTGATCCAACGGTCGGGATCGCTTAGGGTTGGGAGCTGGTTTGGTTGAGCCAAGCGGCTCGGTCGGACTTCGAGTCCGACTCGGTCGGATGAACAGTACTTGACCCGAGTTGGATTTTCCAGCGATTTAATATTTAAAATAATTCCCAGTAATTCATTTAATTCATTAAAAATAGCAAATGACTCAGAAAAATTCTGGAAAATATTTTGGATCATTTTGGACTCAAATAAAATATTTCCAACAAAATTTTATTTGCAAAATTAAATTCTTTAATTATTTCAAAATGGAATAAATTCAAATAAATTCCAAATAAATCCAAATAAATTCCAGAAAATTCCAAAAATTCACCAAAGTGCCAAATCACACATGAATTTAAGAAAAGCAAAATTTTGGGATGTTACAATCACCAACACTTGAGCGTCAAATTGCTAGTGCGCCCACTTCAAAGGAGCCTATTCCAGGAGCCAATTCGTCACCAGCACCTCAACATGAAATGCTTAGTTTGACCACTTCAAAGGATGAACTTACAACACCTGATCCAAAGAAATGGCACATTAGACAAGCCATATCAGTTAGATCAGGGGAAGCCAGAACAGAGTATGATGTTATCTTGGGAAAAAGAAAGGGCAAGGCGAAATCAAAAGTACAAGATAATCAAGAAAGGCTGAGATTCGAGATGGGGAAGCCATTAGTCACCGAATCAAAGTTTAATAGCCTAACACTCATGATGCAGCGCTTACATAACTGGTACATGGAGCGATCCAACCAAGATGTACTCCCGAAGGTGATCACTGCCATATTCCAGGCGAAACATTTTCACCATGAGGGTCCTGGCTACTTCCTGATAGAATTCGATAACTTGCACAACCTGTTCTATCACGACGCCCTCGATGTCTGTTTTTTGAGATGCTGGGTACTGTAAGTGGCTAATATATAAATCATGGTTTACATTCATGTAATACCGATAAATGTCATGTCTAAGTTTTTCCTTATCTAGATACGAGTTGATTGAATTGAGAAGAACCAAGGGGCCAGTGGGATTCCTCGACCCGGGAACGGTCTGTCAGACCGAAATCATAAGAGCACCAAAGGAGGTCGAGGAATACGTATACAGGGCGTTGCTAAAACTACAAGATAAGGACTTCATACTTCTTCCATACAATTTTAAGTAAGTTTCTCGCTGGCTAGTTAAATTTTTGTTGAATTCTCGTAGCCGCTCCTAGGAGTAATGACTATAGCATCATACATGCGTATGTAGGTTCCACTGGATTCTCGTAGTAATTACTCCAGAAAATAGCAAGCTGCTGATCATGGACCCACTGGACAAAGATACAAAAGACTACGAAGAGCTGTTAAGACTAATGAATGAGGCGTTTAAAAGATATTGTACAAAAAGCTTGAGATACCGCCCATTCCAGAAATCCTTTTCAGTCCGTACCAAATTTCCGGTACGCACGCAAGCAATATTCTTATATCGCATTTCATAGTAAATAATTTCTTCAATATTCTGATCTCGCAAGCAATATTCTTATATCGTAGTGCCACAAGCAGTCGCAAGGCACAAATTTGTGTGTGTACTTTGTGTGCCAATACATGCGCGAAATCTTAGGTTCTACAATAATAGACAATGACGTAGAGGTTTGTCATGTTAACTGCACGAATTTATTCGCACCATTCCATTTCTATATATAAACTCTGAGATTTATTTTTCCTACTTGTAGCGCCACAAATTGCCTATGGCAGGATTGCTTCCTGTTGAAATCCAAGCCATTCAGGGACAGCTCGCCTACTTCATCATGAGGGAAGTCATCAACAAAAAGGGCGAGTTTTATGATGAAGACAACAACGATCCATTGATTCATACTCTTCTTACACGTCCTTCGCCTCCAAACAACTCTGAAGGCTCGTAGGCTCGTAGCTTAGGAAGTAGTTGGTTCGTTAGTAGATCTGAAGTCTGTAAATGTGGTTAGGATGTAGTGATGATGGTGCTCATCTTTGTATTCCCCGAAGATGACCATCAATGTTGGTTTATCATTTGTAATGTGTTGAATGGGTTGCCACAATGTTCTCACAATGTTGGCCTATGTTTGCATGTGCTTTTGGCCATATTTCTTTTTTGAGTTACTTAATTGGTGAATTAATATGTTCTCTATTAGCATATGAAAGATACAGGTGAAGTGCTTGTTGGGCGTCACATTAGATTGTGGTCAGCACTTAATATGTGGTAAAGTGACTTGCGAATTATCATATTCTCAAACTATAATCACTTGGTTAGTGTAATTTTTTGCGAGATGATGTTTAAAACATGCGACTTTTCTCCCTATTTGTTTGGCAGAGTATCTTATTCCATCTGGCTGGAAAGTCCTTCCTATTTTTAGTGCTATTCATTTGGACCCTTCACTTCACGTGAATCCCCAACAGTTTCAGCCTTGCAGATGGGAGGTATGTCTGTGCGCTATATTATTTTCATATCAGTGATAATTCCTATCTGTCTGTTAAGGTAGCAAATACAGTGTACGAAACTAAAATTCATTGCATTTTTTAAGACAAACTTTATACAGTATTAGAAAGGCTTCACATCTTTAGCAGATAACATTATCGATATATTCTAAACTTTACCTAATAACAAATTATTTGCAATGCATAGGTTAGTTGATTTAGCTTATTAGGGGTTCAACGTTGGCCATTCTTTATTGGCGTCAGTACATTCCCATATAAGATAGCTAACCACAGGGCATTAAGCATCTTGCTAAAGGGCTTAGTGAACTACACCATGGTTTCACGATGAATGGTATGTCAATAATTCATTGGACTGTGTAATTGCCACTCTTCTGAAATTTGGTGTTCATATTCTGTAATTGCCACTCTTCTGAAATTTGGTGTTCATATTCTGATAAAAAAACTTTCTCCTTTTGATGATATAGTTTTGTATGGCTGAATGTCTTTTGTGTTAGAATAGTATCTGGAAGCTCCAGTTAGTTAAACAACACATACACATAAATGTTGAGGACTAAGGTCATATGTATTTCCACTTTTGTGGAATATACGAAAAAAGGAAACATGTTTTAGTGTTTCTTGATTTGAATATTTGTTATACTTTTTTAGTACCATAGTTTTCTTTTCCTGCAAAATGATGTGTTTTAGGTGATCTCTTGGTGTATTTTGATGTTAATTGCTTTAGCATATATTCCATATTTGCCATATTCCTTATTATTGAGTGTTGTCTACTGGGGAAATAGTGATCCAAATAGAAATTCAATGCAGTAAGAACATTTGCTTGATACACGCTGTACTCACTTACTGAAGTAAGACAAAGCTCAATATTACATCTATTTGATTTCTCGCACAATTTTTACTGCCATTCTCATGTTTCTAATTTTATCTTATTTATCTTTGTGTCCTTACTACACATTTGCTATGCTAATTACTTTTGAGATGTATATGTTCTTCATTGTAGTAGTGACCTTCCACTATGGTGAGACATGTGAATGGATTCTTGTTTGTTGTAGGATGTTAGTTAAAGGAAACACATTTGCATTAAAAGATTACCTGGCTAATCTATTTTGTGAATGGATTCTTGTTTGTTGTACTCATTTGCATTATGTCTTACAGCTAAAATTAATCTAGACTGCAAGGGACCAGTGAATGTAAGAAGACACTGATCATTTTTATTTTCTACTGAGGTACTTCTTATTATATCATAGACAGTGCCCTGTGATAAGCCATTTTACTTTCACAATTATGCTTCTAAATGACAACTTTGCCTCGATGACAGTTTAGTCTAGCAACTTTCCTTGATTGTACTTTGGAAAATCTGAATAATAGAATGGTTGTAGTATGTGCGGCATGTGGAGAAATTCTAAAGTGTTGCCGTCTAATTTGTTGCCAATAGTCTTTGCACATGATCATATCTATTTTTGTTATCCTTTTGGTTCAAAATCTAGTATTATACTCTTATTGTCAATTAAGTTGTTACTTGTTACTATATCTGTAGTTCATTTGTGTGTTGTTTTAGAGGGCATGGCTAGCACTTTCCTGAGGCTAGCCAGAAATGCAGGTTTTTTTTATTGTCGGACGGGGTTATCAGTGGCAGTTTTGAGCTGGAACCGCCACGGATATGGAATTATCAGTGGCTGTTTTTAGCTGGAACCGCCACTGATATTATCATTATCAGTGGCGGTTTTTCTCTCCAACCGCCACTAATGAGTATTATCAGTGGCGGTTTTCAAACCGCCTTTGAAAATCTCCGATTATCACTGGCGCTTAATCTTTGGCGGTTCAAAAACCGCCACTGATGTCTCTTATGAACCGCCACTGATGTCCCTCTCCATAGTAGTGACTTCCTTTGGTGTGCCGTGAGGAAAATCATATATAACCTTTACATTGCTTAATCCTGACTTTAGCCCAGTACCGACAAACCTTTACTAATGGCAGCAGAAGAATAAAGTATACAAAGCTTGGCGAACGAATCGACCCAAATGAACGAATCGTCTCTTTTCTCCCCATTACTAAGGCGTATACTGTTGCATTGGTATGTGTTTGACCCACACCTTTGTGTGGACACTTCTACGAGCAATCACGTAGGAACAGCCCGTGCTGCTACGGCCTACCAATGTGCGAAGTCGGTTTAAGTAACTTAATTAGTTATAGCCGTCCCATACTAGCATTATGGATGTACGATTAATTTTGGACCATACAACACTATGTTCGGTCCTTAATCCGACCCGGGCGATAAATCTCCCACTAACTACGTGCGAGTACCCTCTCACACATTCGGCTATTGCCAATAATCGCCCGCATCCAAATTATAGTTTTATTTGCATTTTTATCAACATATCAGTATTCTTCATGTCATATCCAACCTTTTTAAATTTTGCAAGAACTAAACTTTCCATTCTAAGCAAGACTAAGCATGTGTAATCATTAAGCGTATATACCCATTTCACAAGTTCATGTGTCATTCAATGTCCTATGGTTATCAAAGGTTCACATGGCAACAATAATTAAGGATATCCACGATGAGGGTCATAACTACCATATTACCGCAAAATAACATTGTATGGATATATTGCATGCATGTAAACAGTTATGAAAACATTTCTAAATCTGGGTTCAACATGTTCAAGGGGTGCTTGCCTTGCGAGTCGTTGTCATCGAGGAAGAGTCCGGGTTCAAGAACTGAGTCATTGACTATGTCGGATTCTACCCGTCACATTGCGATACATGGCAATTAATGAAAACTCAATAAGGCAAAAAGAATACCTGCAGAGAATCTGTCGGAACCCTCCCTTTAATGGCGTTGAATACCAAGAGGGATTCCTATGTGCATACAGTACTAGTCCCATGATCAGTGGCTAGCACGCACATTCACAACATTGTCATCACATCCATACAAGTTCATATTACAATGATAGAAATAAAGTCTTACATCATGGCCTATTGGCCGAATTAAAGAGTTTGCAGCAGAAGATACATTGCTTGGCAGTATGCCTTCTACCCAAAATACCACAGGCAACTGACAAGGATAAAACCTTAGAAAGATTCGTTAGCAAAGTCCCCGTATTCAGCGTCGGGATCGGGGTATTCGTTCTCCTCATTCTCTGAATATCAACAATAGCAAGGTTGAGTACACGTATGTACTCGCAAGACTTGTAGTGTATCACAAAGGTATATAATAAATGCAGGCTAAGTCATAGTTAAGCTACTAAGTTGTTTTGCATGAAGCGAAACTGAATTGTAAATACAGAATAATAGATTGCAAGCGTAATTTGTAAAGCAATTGATAGATATGTAAATAACAAGTATAACTAAAGTAATAACAATCTCACAATCTTCCATGATTGTGAGTAAAGTATCGTCCATTCCCATACCATTGACATCAACATCTTCCATTGACCACAACACTTTTCACATGATTCTTTCCAACTACCATTAAGTTCCATCCATTTTATAAAAGTAACAAAACTCTAACTTAGTGTGAGCGCACCAAGATTCCCATAACCGTGGGAACGGCTTTTCAAAAAGTTTAGACTCTGCAGAGTTGTACAACTTTACCCACAAATAATGACTTTCCCTTTTTGCGATCGATATTTAACACACTTCCTTTGGTGTGCTGCGAGGAAAATCATACACAACTATTACATTATTTAACCCTGACTTACACTAGCCCGGTGCCGACAAATCCCTACTATGGTGGCAGAAATGCAAGTTAGCAAGGATCATTTAGAACTCAAGGTAACCCATTCCCCCCATAGTAAGGCGTACACCGTTGCATTGGTATGTGTCTAACCCACACTCGCGTGTGGACACCCCTACGGGAAATTCTCGCAAGAACAACCCGTGCTACTACGGCCTTCCAAAGTGTAAAGCTAGTTTTAAACAACTTAATAGGTTGAGGCTACCCCATAAATAGCATTGTGGTTGTACGATAATTCTTGGATTTAACAACACTATGTTCGGTCCTTAAATTAACTTAGGTGGAAACTCCCCCTACACTACGTGTAAGTTAAAGCTTACACACCCGGCTATTGCCATAATCCACCTGTGTCAAAACATAGTTTTATTTTCATTTTTATCAAACTACCAGTATCCTTTACTGTCATAACCAATATTTCCAATTTATAAGACAACACCTGTCTCTTCCAAAACATGTCAAATTTCATTGATCATCATGAACAGTGTAGCCTCCCATTCGTAATCCCATCTCTAGAGCATACTAAGCATGTGCAAATAATAATCGAGTATACCCAATTGACATTATCTTTTGTCTAACCATAACCTAGGGTTTCCAATGTTCTCATGTCAACAAATAATTAAGGTAATCCCACAATCTAGGTTTAGTTCTACCACATCCCACAATATAGCAAGTTTAAGGAATATAGCGCATGCATAATAATTTTGACAAACAAAGTAAACTATCTTAAAATAGTGGGTTCAGTATGGTCAAAGGAGGGTGCTTGCCTTGCTCAGTGATTTCCGGCGTGGAGTCGGGATCGTCGATGGTGGTATCCGGAAAGTCGGTGTCTACACGCCGTATCATAAGAAGCGAAGCAACATCCAAATCCAGAAAAGAAAGAACAACGAGTAAACATGCAATACATGTGGCAAAAAGAAGTCGAATATAATCACAAATAAAAGCATTCATACAACAAGTGAGTGTGTGCTTTGGTTTGGCGGGAATTAGGGTTTTGGGTCCAATTAATAGTGTAGGGTACAAGGTTACGATTTGCGAAGGTTATAATTTCTACTTTATGTATTAGAGAGGACAAAACTGTATTTACGATTATATTTATTTTTGAATTCAAGAAGCTAATATTGTTTGGATTTATAAAGTCAAAATAAGATCACAAAGTAGCATGGTTGATCGAAACCCTAAAAACGTAAATAAGCAGTCAACATGGTATAAAAGGTAGCTTATCGTGCTACTACTACAGGACTTATAATTAGGTTACTACTAAAGTGCAGGTTTAGGGTTTATGAAATTCATATAAAGTCCTATGTAGCATGTTTGATTGGAATCATAACTAAGCTATTGAACATGCATAAGTGATTAGAGTCCGAATCAGCTTTTCCATATACTTAGAAAAAGTTAGAAAATTTCCTAATCTACGCTAGGATGTACTCGTTTAATCGATTCGGAGTCCTAGATCTAAAGTTATGATAGTTTGAAGTCTGCTGTCCCGAGGGGGACAGATTCTCTGTTTTTCGTTTTCGGGAGTAGTTGGCGATATCGGGGTAGATGGGCAATGGCGTACTGTTTTGTGGGCACGTTGTGATTGTGTCGCATCTATGTGCAGGTGGTGTGACCCCAGGAGTGCCCTCCTCATCCGGCCAATCCGTCGCCCGAGGTTAAGGCAAGTGTATTGGGATGGGTAGCATGTGGTTTATTTGATTGTCTTGACTAGATGCAATTGTTTTCATGTTATGCTATCTTGCCATGCTTAGTATTTGCCATGATATGATAAAAAGGGAATGTTAAGATGCTATGCAATGGCTTAGGGTTAATGATTATGGCATATGTTGCATACATGGCATGAAACTTGGCCCGGTCGGTGAGAACGTCATAACTAATCCGGTAAGGTCGGTGAGAAAGTTATGACTAATCCGAAGCGCCATGGATGTAAGACCTACCTCGTGATTCCACCGATGCGGTGAGTGGAAGCGAGGTGTAGGCACCCTCCATCTACGGGATGGAAGGGGGACGTGGGTGCACGCCGACGGGTGTGCACTCGGCAATACCAGTATTTGCGTCGAGGAGACATGTGCATTGCATTGCATTGCATACATGATGATGATGATGATGATGAAATGATTTCAATGAGGTTGAGATATGAATATGATGTTGCATATGAAGTATGACTTAATCATGATGTTAAGTTTGTTATGTAGTGATGATGATATTGAATTGTTCTGTATGACCCATTGCAATATACTTGCTGATGCACAGTAGGAAAAGGGTATGGGTATCGTTGCTTTACGCTTAAATGTTGTATTTAAGCTCTGATGTTGAATGCTACATTTGATAATGTATGTTGCTATGTTCATGAAAGGAATGAATTGAGTTGTTCTTGTTATTGTGATTAAGTGAGGGTGTGGTGCCGAAGGGTTTTGGTTACTTCTTGTTCATAGTAAGGTTCTGGTTTGTCGGTGTGGCTGGTTAGAGCCATCACCATAGGACTAATAACTTCCCGTGTGGGAGAGTGCTTGTCTTTTCTGTTGTAGATCGGGAAGTTAGTTGGAGTTAAATAGAAGACTTGGTGGTAGACCCTTTCGGATTTTTCTTTACCGTTCTGATGATCGGTTTTGGTCGGTTTCTTTGGTTTTTGTTGGTTGGGAACCAAGGAAAAGTGTTTGGTTTTGAGTACTCGTTGATTATTCTTTTGGTGGTTTGTGGTTTTGTCTTCTTTGGGTGAAGACAAAGAAGAAGAGTTTGGGGTTGCGCCTCTTTTGGTCACCATTTTTTGCTTTGACACCCGGTGTGGAGGATATTAGGACTGGGTACATACACGAAGGTCTAAAGGAGACCGTGCGAGAAAGGAATGTACATCTCATAGGTTCAACCTCGTTGTAACTGAAAGAAGAGATCGTAACCGTAAGGGAAGCTATCCTAGATAAGGAAGGATACGATTCCTTTACTTGTAATCAACTCGGGCTCATGCTTTAGTAACCGAGTTGGACGCCTGCCCCTCCCCGTATATAAGAGGGGTGGGAGGACCCTAAGAGGGAGAGACAAACACGCAGAGAGAAATAAGCCATACGATACACATAATTCCAGAACACAGGACTAGGGTATTACCTCCAGCGTTGAGGGCCTGAACCTGTATAATTCCTTGTCTTGTGTTACCATCGAGATCCTGATCCAGCGCCTTGCCCCACAAATTCAAACCCCCTAAGATTATTGCCGACACCAAACATCGACAATTGGCGCGCCAGGTAGGGGGAGCGCAAAGATCAATCCGAGCAATCTCAATGGCTTTCGAAAATGGCATCACCCTCGCTCCAGGACAAGTTTTTTGCTTCAGAAGTCTACGCTTCATCGCCGACAAGCATGGTACCCTCACCTCTTCGGACTCAGATCAAGTTTTGTCCGAGAGCTTTCCCAGTCTCCGCTCGGTATTTGCGATCGAAAGCAGTCTTCCCGAATCTCAGAACCGGCGAGGACCCGAGGAAACCGAGACGGAACCTGCTCGGCATGAAGACCAAAATGACCGCATCCGGTCACTTAAAAATGGGGCACGGAACGTCAAGTAAGATATCTTGCATGCAAGAATGGGGAGCCAGTCGGTTTTCCAAACTCCACAGCAAAATATCATGGCCACCAAGACACTCCTCGACACCTTGGGTCCTATGATCGAGTCCAATAGCCCAGCTGCACCAATCATGGCACAAGTCAAAGCCATGGTGATGGCTGCAGCAATCCAGCACAACCAGCAGGGCAAGATGACGAAGCCCCCACGTACGGGAGAAGAAACCCACACAGCTAGCAATCGGACCAGTCGCAGTCGGACGAGAAGCAGTTGGTGCAAGTCCCCCTGCGACAGGGACGTTCGCTCCGTCATCCACCGCGATCTTCGCCAAGACCTTGACGCTAGAAGGTGGGAACGGGACGATGATGAGCGGCGCCACTGGGACGACAATCGCGAATGTTTTGGCATTGATCATGACCAGGACAGCCGACATCTCCGCAATCGGGCCTCCGACTACGGCAATCACAAAAGCCGACACAGCCCACACCAGGATGACGACTGTCGAGTGGATTCTTCGTCACGCCACCATCGCGCTCGATGCGACGAGGGGCCTATCGACAGGATCAAAACATTCACTGCTCGCCTCCGCCGAGTATAGTGGGCGGACAGTTTTAATCCGAAAGGCATTACCAAGTTTGACGGAGAAAGAGACCCAGAAGCCTGGCTGCAGTTCAATTCCCTTGCAGTCAAGGCGGCCGGAGGCGACCACAATGTGATGGCGAACTATCTACCGGTCATGTTGGCTCCTTCAGCCAAAGCATGGCTTACAAGGCTTCCAAGGGATTCCATCGACTCTTAGGGAGACCTCTGTGACCAATTCATCACGAATTTTCAGGGCACTTTCGAGAAGCCTGGAACCCCCTGGGACCTCTACCAGCTCCATCGAAAGAACAATGAATCCCTGAGAGAGTTCATCCGACGATTCATGCAGAAAAAGAACACTGTTTGAGACGTCTCAGATGCAGTCATTGTCGCGGCCTTCCAGAAAGGCGTCAGATTCCCCGATCTCATCAAAAAGAAGTCCCGGAAACCTCCAACCACAGCTCGGGAGATGTTCGCCTTGGCCGATCGCTATGCAGCCACGTCGGACGCATTAGCGGGGCGTCGAGAAGATCGACCCCACAAAAAGAAAAGAAAGATCACATCGAACCCCCGAAGCAAAAGGAGAAAAAACGGTAGGGTGAGGATTTGGTCACAACAACCGAGCGCGGAAGGATGAGAGCTCCTCAGAACAAAGAATACGATGAAGTAATGAATGCCCAATGCCCTTTCCACCCTAATGGAAAGTATGCGGCAAAAGATTGCTTCACATTGAAAAGGTTCGCACGAGAAAATCGGAACCAGTCAGAATCCAAAGAAAAGAAGGAAGCTGGGAAGAAAGATGACCCCTCAGTGGAGGGTGAGTTCCCAGAGATTGAACAAGAGCTCAACTTCATATTCGGGGGCTCAGGCGCATACGAGTCCAAGCGGAAACAAAAGCTTACCGCTCGGGACATCAATGCGATCACGCCGGCGGCCCCCCATTATCTGAAGTGGTCGGAAGCTTCCATCACCTTTGATCGTTCAGATCACCCCGATCACATACCTTTTCCCAGCAGATATCCCTTGGTGTTGGATCCAGTCATCCGCAGTGTGAAACTCAAGAGGGTGCTGATCGATGGAGGAAGTGGGCTCAATATTCCGTTTGCCAAAACCATTGACAACATGAAGATGCCATGGACCGAGCTCAAGAAAAGTCCATCACCTTTCCATGGGGTAATTCCTGGGACTTCTTCTGTGCCACTCGGGCAGATTGTTTTGCCCGTCACATTCGGCATGAAAGATAACTACAGGACGGAGTACATGAACTTTGAAGTAGCCGATTTCGAGACGGCGTACCACGCCATCTTGGGAAGACCCAGCCTAGCAAAGTTCATGGCAGTTCCACATTACACTTATTCAATGCTCAAGGTGCCAGGACCCAAAGGAGTCATCACGATCCGTGGAGATGTACGGCAGTCTTTCCAATGCGACAAGGAAAGTTGCGAGCTGGCCGAGATCTTGCGGGCATCAGCCGATTTGCGAAAGATCTGGCTGGCAGCATCCTCTTCGCAAGATGAGGATGTACCGGCCAAGAAACAAGAATAGGCAGGGATCCAACCTAGCGAGGAAGTCAAGAAAATAGCACTCGACCCGTCAAATCCAGCTAAAACAGCTTTGATCGGGACAGGGCTTGGTCAAGAATAGGAAAGCGTGCTTGTCACCTTTCTCTGGGCAAACCAGGATATCTTCGCTTGGAAGCCGTCAGATATGCCTGGTGTTCCGAGGGAGGTGATAGAGCACGCACTAAATGTAAACCAGAACACGAAACCAATCAAGCAGCGCCTTCGACGTTTTGCTGAAGACCGTCGTGACGCGATTAAAGAAGAAATCACTAAACTCTTAGCCGCGGGCTTTATAAGAGAAGTGTATCATCCTGACTGGTTAGCGAATCCGGTTCTGGTTCGCAAAAAGAATAAAAGCTGGCGCATGTGTGTTGATTATACCGATCTCAACAAAGCATGTCCTAAGGATCCGTTCGGGCTACCTCACATCGACCAGATTGTGGATTCCACTGCTGGTTGCGAACTCCTGAGCTTTTTGGATGCCTATTCAGGGTACCACCAGATCAGCCTCAAGGAGGAAGATTGCATCAAAACTTTGTTCATCACGCCATTCGGAGCTTTCTGCTACGTCACAATGCCATTCGGGTTGAAGAACGCCGGCGCAACTTACCAGCGTGCAATACAACGGTGCTTTCACGATCAACTTGGACGCAACGTGGAGGCCTATGTGGACAATGTTGTGGTGAAGTCTCGGTTGAAAGGAGACCTCATCTCTGATTTGACCGAAACATTCAAAAGCCTAAGGACCTACCGGATGAAACTCAACCCGAGAAGTGTACTTTCGGAGTCCCTTCGGGAAAGCTTCTCGGATTCATCATGTCACACCGCGGCATTGAAGCAAACCCGGAGAATGTCAACACCATCCTGAGGATGAAGCCACCGGCAAACCAAAAGGACGTCCAGAAGCTTGTAGGGTGCATGGTGGCACTCGGCAGATTCATCTCTCGCTTAGGAATGCGAGGAACACCATTCTTCAAACTCCTGAAAAACAAGACCAATTCGAGTGGACGACCGAAGCACAACAAGCCTTCGAGGATCTCAAAACCTTTTTAACAAAACCGCCGGTACCGGCATCCCCGCTGCCGGAGGAACCACTCATGCTCTACATAGCCGCAACAACCCACGTGGTTAGCGCAGCGATTGTCGTTGAGCGCAAAGAAGACGGGCACTAGCAGAAGGTACAACGTCCGGTTTACTTCATCAGTGAAGTATTGGGCGAAACTAAAGCACTATACCCGCAAATTCAGAATCTTATTTATGCTGTGCTGATCACCTCTCGAAAGCTCAAGCATTATTTCCAGGAACACGCGATTTCGGTGGTCACTTCCTTCCCGATCGGAGATATACTCCACAACCGGGAAGCCACCGGGAGGATCGCCAAGTGGGCAGCTGAGCTTGGAGCCTTCGAAATTGCGTTCAAGCCGCGCACTGCCATAAAGTCACAAGCACTCGCCGACTTCACCGCCGAGTGGACAAAACTACAGAGTCCATCGACCAGCAAAGAACTCGAGTACTGGACAATGCACTTTGATGGTTCTCTCATGCTCAGTGGCACGGGAGCTGGCGTTGTGCTCACATCCCCGAAGGGAGAAAAGCTGAAATACATCTTGCAGATCCACTTCCCAGCATCAAACAACGCCGCCGAGTAGGAAGCACTCATCCACGGGCTCCGTATCGCCATATCACTCGGAATCCGACGATTGGCGGTTCGGGGGGATTCCCAGGTTGTAATCAACCAAGTACAAAAGGATTGGTCATGCGTTGATGACGTGATGACTGCGTACTGTCAAGAGGTGCACAGATTGGAAGACAAGTTCAACAAAGCACAGCGCATCAGCATGTTGAATCCTTCATTCAAGGTCATCAAATTGTGCTCGTGCCCTTCTCTGATGCTCTACAAACAGAGCGGGTCAACGGGCCAGAACACCCTGCAAGTCGACAAAGCAAGAATAAAAGGAACAGACGCGAACCTTCGAGCTTCCCTAACAACCTCTCCTGCTCAGCTTTGGCCTGGTGCTCACGGGCCTCCGCTCCTTGGAGCTTCTCCTCCGAAGCACGGAACTGCGTCTCCAGGGCCTTGCGTCGTTCCTCCGAGGCAACAAGCTAGCCCTGGAGTCTCACGAACTCTGCGTCCCTAGCTGAGAAGGCCAGACAAAGTCACAGACAAAAGACAGGGGACTACGGGAGTCAGTCGCCCAGAAAGAGAACTTGCCTCGAAGGGAGCCCGACGCGTCTGTCGGCGTTTTTTAGCGATAGGATCCTCCGAGTGGGGAGGTTTTAGTTCGATAGGGGATGCATCTTTGAGGGGACAAACCTTGATCTATCTACCACATCCTATCCGGGATAAAGAACGAACTGCACGTAGAACCCTTTTACCCAGGTTCGGGCCCCCAGAGCGGGTAATAGCCCTACGTCCTGTTTGTCTTCTTGTTAACTTTCAGGTGGAAAGATGTTACAACATCCTCCTCGCCAGCCTTGATGCTAGTCGCCCCGGCTGGTGAGGAGGGACTCTACCTTCTCCCTTTCTCCTATCGTCTTCCTTCACTCAAAAGTCTTTGAAACTCCGAATACCCTTCACCTTCGATTCACCCTCTTCCTCTTCCTCTTCCTCTTCGCACAAGCCGTCCCTTATATAGCGGGGTAGGCTCAAGCAAGTGGGAAGAGGGCACTATGCCGACGTGTGGCCCATTAATTACATTCCATTAATGCTGTCTTGTCCCACAAGCCTCCTTCTTTGTGCCGCCGCGCCACTATCCACGGGCCGTCAGGGTAGCGCACTTCCCATGACGGGTTAGGCGGGAAAGCGTCAGAGCCGTGGGGTGTCATCGAATCCGCAGCGTATCCTTGCATTAAATGCCCTGACACAGGGTGCCGGGAGAGGGAGAATTCGTGGGGGAAGCCTCCTTCGGGTTCTCGGCTACGCGTCACCACGTGTATCTCCTCGCCTGGCAGGGGGACCTGTAAGACATGGTTATCCACCTGCTCGCCAGGCGCCACGTGGGCCTTCTCGCCCCACGAGAGGGGCTTTACCGCCAAGCTGCTCGCCACGTCACCACGTGGGCCTTCTCGCCCTGCGAGAAGGGCTTTACCGCCAGGCTACTCGCCACGTGGGCCTTCTTGCCCTGCGAGAAGGGCTTTACCGCCAGGCTAATCGCCACAGCACCACGTGGGCCCTTCGCACTGAACAGCAGTGGAGAGGGCACCCCGGTGTAAAGTACGCCGACACCGTCCAGCTTCTCTAGGCGCAGAGACTGTACTTCGTCCCAAAGCTGTTGCAACTCCTGAGAACGCTCGTTCTGAACCTTCGCCAGCTCATCCCTATGCTCTTTACTCGTCTTGACGGAAGGAAGGACACGACGCAAGAAGTCTGTCTTCTTCCTCAAGCGGCCCCCTAGGGTCTAAGGGCGACGAAATGAAAGTGTTCGCGCTAAAAATGTGACGCAGGGTTCTTAGCCTCGAACACACAAGACAAACGCCGGGTTTGCAGAGCGTGCCAGTCAATTTGACCTGTAATTGACAAGGTAAAAGTTGTGAAATCGATCAGAGCCGATAATTGAATGATTATCGGCTTAACACCGGCCGGCTAATAGCCGATCATGAGATAACTAGATCAACCAGTTACGATTAATCCGAGGGTAAAGGCAGATCGACTTTGAAAGGCGATGCGCAACAAACAAAGCAGATCGAACCTGAAAAAACAAGTCGACGAGAGCAACAAATCGGCGATGCGCAACTTTTATTGATCTCGAAGACTTATAGCGGAAAGATTACTACGAACTAGAAACGGAAAAATTGTAAATAGGGTTGTGTTGATTGATTGGCTGATTGTCCTTTTCCTTCATGGCCCGTCTCCTTTTATAATGCCTCGGCCGATCCGAGTCCTGCAAGGACACGGCAACCATATCCGTATCGGCTCTTGATCCAATTCCTTTTCCCTTATTGGTGACGGTTTTCCTTGTGAATTATGGTTTATCCTGTCCATAAACTTTTCGTATTTGAATCGGGTCGATTTCATCATGCACGTTGAATTTTGGTGCAAACATATGCCCCCCGTTTTTGGAAGATAACTTGTTGTCTTCCAAAAATCATGTCCTGTTATCATCGGCTTTGAAATCGGCTTCTAGGGGATACCTCCTCGATGCCTGCCCCATTAATGGCGCGGTCAAAATCTCGGTGCGCTTTTAATGCAAAAACTGTTCCCGCCTGTTCACCTTTTTTACTGCGGTATAAATATGCGGGTCCCCCTGTGGTCATTTTCACCTTCCTGGGCTCTCGAATCACAAGCGATCGGCCTCCTTCGCTTTTGTTTGTTCAAGTCCTGCTCCTTCCACAATCGGCCGAGATGGATCCGTCCCAAGTATTCATCCCGATTCCTCATAGCAACGATCAATTTTTCCTTGGGCCAGAAGGAACCGTAGAAGCCAATGCGGTAATAAACTAAGAAATCCCTAGGATTCCCTTATCGACTTCTGGATATAATATCAAAGAATGGGGAAAAAGCTTTAGGGCTTGGCCTACACCCCTGAAAGGATGGCGATCTTGGTATATCAGGGTATCGGCTCAAAAAAGGCTAGAGTGGGAAAGAATGGGAATAGCTGAATGCCTCCCCTTGTGCTTAGCCGATCCGAAAGCTAATGAGTCATTGGTAGTTGCTGCTTGTTACTTTTGGTCGGATTCTTTTAATGCCTTCCTTTTCCCGACTGGTCCAATCGGCCCTACTCTGCTTTACGTAGCCCAACTCTGCTGCCTTAAGCCGGATGGTGACCAGATATCGGCTTTTAGTGGTAAGCCCAGCTATAAGCTAATCCGAACCAAAGGGGAGGGCTGGCATAAGTATATCCAAAATAACAACAAGGTGAATGGCCTAGTGTCGGCTGAGGAGCATGTTGATTTTCTTAACTTGTGGCTGGATCGGTTTTTATTCTGCGGGGCATCCCTTGGTCCCACTCAAACTTTTCAATTGATAGCCGAACGACTAGTGGAGGGCCATCGGCTTGCACTTGGTAAAACTTTTCTAGGGGCTGTCTACCAAATGATGCATATTATTCGTAGCCGATTTTTCTCAGGTTTCTCCAAGTTCGTAGTCGGCAACGTAGGGGGACCTCTGTGGTTCATCCAAATCTGGCTTCATTGCCTGTTCAGCCGAACTGTTCTTTCTGAGCCCTTAGGAAGCTCGGCCTTTCCTAGAGAAGATTATCTTGAAAACACTCAACCCCAATACAAAGCCAATCGATCTTATCGAGAGAAATTCATCATGTGTTCTGCTGGCGAACTAAAAATGACCCCAGCTGGTTTTCACAAATACCTGCGTTTCTTCTTGAATCTATATAGGTCTTCCTTTAATCAGCAAGATTTTTTCCGTTATACCGATGTAGCCGACTTCCCATGGCCTTCTTTTCTCCGGCTAGATGCCGATAGTTCCTTGATGCCTCAATCTACCTTGAACTTGTACAAACTTTTTATTTCTCCTAGCGTGATCCACGTCGGCATGAATACCCGGAATCGCACATTTCAACCATCTTATGAATTCTATCATCCTTCAGTCTATGCCCGTCAGTTGGGCTTCGGGTAGGCTATCCCTAGTTTTCCTTTGCTCTCTCGCATTGAGCCCTGATCTCGGGTTACCAACAAAACTGCCGCGGAAATCGTGCTTGAGGTAGCCGATGAACTCCAAGTCCTCACGACACCTCATTTTTTCCTCAATTCTCGTCGGTCGGTTGCTTTCTCGCAGTGGTGGTCCACCACAGCAGAAGCACTTCTCCTGGACAGAGCTCAGTCGGCTATAGTCCTTTTGTTTTTACCCGATTTCCATGAGCCGACAGTAGCTTATGATTCCAGCGAGAGTTCCGGCTATACCAACTCTTCAGTAGCTTTAGAGGTACCGGCGCCTATATTCTTCCTTCGAATCTTCTACTTGCGTTTGGTTTTGTGTTAGGTTCCACTGAGCTCTGGCTTTTGCAGGGGAGGACAGTGACGGACACTGGTGAGCAATCGGCTGGTCAAGACGCTCCTGCTGGTAGTAGCCGACAGCGACGGCCAGGCCAGACAACTGGGACCACGGGGTATTCATCGGGTACCCTAGGTATTCAGAGTCCATCCCTGTCAGATCTCGCTCGTCAACAATGCCTTGCTAGTAAGTTGCTCTCATTGCATCGGCTTTTGTCTTTTACTTTTATTATTATTTTTGCCGATGCTTACTTTGTGATTCAGAGAGGAAAAAGAAGTCTGTCAAGCGATCGCCCAGGCCCACGAGACGCTTAGCCGACCCCTCCCCGGAGCATTCGGCTACCGATGTAAATCTGGTCCTATTCCTTTGCCTTAAATGAGGTACTTTACTCTACGCGGTGCTGACCACCATCTTTTGATTTCAGCAATCGTCGTCAGTGCAAGTAGCCGGGGTTCTGGCTGACCTTCAGGGTTCTTCATCGGCCATTCCGCCCTTGCTGTCTCCGACGCTTCCTGATGTGCAACCCCAGATAATCGACGTCACTGCTTCTCCGGGTTTATCGACAAATCCAGCCGATCTTTTGGGGTTCACCCTGGATGAACTGGATGATCCAGAAGTGGTGGCCACCGATGACTACCCGGCAGACATTCGTAGGATTATTGATGCATCTGCCACTGCGTCGGCTGCTGTAACCTCTGCACCAGGCATGCAGGAGCGGCTTAACCGCCTACTTCACGAGGTGATGCAGCCCGAAGCTCAGCTTTTGGCGAATACTCAATCATTGAGAACTGCCATGGCCACAGTGCAAGCCGACCTCCCCCCGAGGCTATGGAGGCCTTACTGGATGTCTGCCATTTGGACGACCGGAGGGAAGAAGTGGAGTCGGCTCATTCTCGGATAGCCAAGAGGAAAGCACAACAAGCCGATCGGCTCCTTTTGGATCGAATGGTGGCCGACGCTAAGCTCAAGAAGAAGGAATACGACCAAGGGTCCGCAACCCTAAAATTGTTTAAGGGGCGAACTCAAGAACTAATGTCGGCCAAGAAAAATCTTGAAGATCAGTTGGCCCTGGTTACCAAAGAACTTGCCGACTGTTAGGTAAAAACTGTCGAATCAACTTCTTCTCTGACGGACCTGAAGCGACAGATTGGCGAAGTACTTGCAAAAGTCAAGCTTCAGTCGGCCAAGTTGACACCCGTTCCCGGCAGTGCAGCAGCCGATGAAAAACTTATTGGCAGCGTCCAGACCACCATCGGCAAGGCAACAACGGCATTGTCGGGCTTGGGAGCCCATTTGCCCAGATCAGGGCTGTAATTTCTCAAGTTAAATGATGTTTTATGTCGCCACTCGTGGTTAGATGATGGTCGAAACTTGTGGTTTACTGTTTTGGATGTTGGCATGTGACAATCTTATCATCGGCTTAGGTAGCCGATTGTTTTAATGCTTTCGCTTTATCTTGTGATATTTGACTGGGTGCGTCTACGCCCCGATCCATATGCTAGGATAGTACAACTTCAAGTATTTTCCATTGATCGCTTTTGGCAACACGTACCCTTCGAAAGTTTCGAGTATGTACGAGTTACCATAGGTTAGCTGATTTATTTTATATGGGCCCTCCCACGTTGGAGACCATTTACGAAATCGACTATCTTTAGAACCGACGGGCAATACAGTTTTCCATACTAAATCGGCTTGATAGAAGGATTAAGCACCACCTTCTTGTTGTAAGATCTGGCGATTATTTCCTTGTTCCTTTTAAGCCGATACAGTGTGGCCAACCTTAATTCCGCCAAGTCATCTAAATTATCTAGCATCAAGTGTCTGTATTCATCAGCCGATAAATTGTCTTGCTCAGATACCCTGACCGAGTCGATGTTGATTTCCACGGGCAAAACGGCTTCTTGTCCATATACTAGCTGAAAAGGTGACAGCTTAGTCGACCCATGGTAAGATAGCCGATAGGCCCATAAGGCTTCCGATAACGTCGAGTGCCAGTTCCTTGGTTTTTCCTCGATTTTTCTTTTTATCAGCTTTATCAAGGTTTTGTTTGACGACTCGGCCTGTCCATTAGCCTGAGCATAATAGGGCAAAGAGTTTAGCAATCTGATACCCAAGCCTTTTGCGAAGTCTTGGAATTCTTTTGACATGAATACCGTCCCATGATCGGTCGTGATTGTTTGTGGGATTCCAAATCTATGGATGATATGTTCGTTGACAAACTTGATTACTTCTGCACTTGTGACCTTTTTGATTGGTATGGCCTCGACCCACTTTGAAAAGTAATCCGTTGCTGCAAAAATAAACTTATGGCCCCTGTTGGATGTCGGGAATATTTGGCCGATTGCGTCTATACCCCATCCCCTAAACGGCCATGGTTTGATGATCGGATGTAAAGCCGATGTTGGCACTGACTGTATATTACCAAATTTTTGGCATGTTTGGCATCCCTTGTAATACTTGAAACAATCCTTCAACATTGTCGGCCAAAAGTATCATGTCCGCCTTAGCATCCATTTCATTTTATGAGCCGATTGATGTGACCCACAAATCCCCTTGTGGACTTCCCCCATTGCTACCTTGGCTTCCTCAGTCCCAAGACATCTTAGCAATAAACCTTCCATGGTTCGGAAGTACAATGTATCCTCCAGTACTACATACTTTAATGATTTGCGCCGGACCTTCCTCTCGGTCGGCTTAGTCGGATCCAACAAATAATCCCTTGCCTCTGTTCTCCAATCGACAGGTTGAGAACACATGTCGGGACCCGAATTTGCAAATCCGGACCCTCTGTGTATTCAGCTGTGACACTACGGTATGGTGTGACATTATAAAATGTGAAATTAGAGAATAAAACCTTTCGGCTTGAGGTTTACTCGCGTTTTTGGGCCTTTTGAAGTGTTGTGACACCACGGAGCGTCGTAACCTTGTAAAAGGTGCATGATGAGGTCAAAAACATATTGAAATATGATATGGGAGGTTAAAACCATAAGGTATGGAGGTTAATAGCGTTGTCGGGCCGTTTCCGGGGTTTTGGGCCTTCCCGGGGGAGTTTGGGCCGTAAAGAGGGGGTTGTGGGCTTTGGTGGGATGGAGTGGGAATCCATTTAGAATTAGGAAAGGGGCTTAGGGCTGGTTAAAGGGGGGTTTCCCTGCCATTTTGGGCTTCCTCCCCCTGCCCCTTGCGCCCCCAAGTGCCCTAGCCGCCTCCCACACCTCCCCACCTCCTCTTTGGGCGCCTCCACCTCCCCCAGCCTCTCCCCTTGCGCCACCACCATCTCCACCACCTCTCCACCTCCCTTGCTGAGCCTAGGTGAGTTCTTGACCTCACCACCTCGAAGATTCATCCATTGGAGCGCTCCGCAACGAGGAGATCCGGTGGATTTGGAAGCGAGGAAGGGGATCGCGCGAACCGGGAGGAGATCTATTGGGTTTTCATGCGTCGGGCAAAGGTATATCCATGGAAATCCTTGGGGTTAATCTAGGTACTGTTCTAAGGGTGTTTATCAAGTTTTTAGATCAATTGGTGGTGCTGGAATTGAGTAATTTGGATTAGATCTAGATGTTGCCACGTTCTGTTTTTGGGACAGCATGAGCAGTCGATCTAGGGTTTGCGTTTTCTTCAATTTAGAATCCGAATCTGTCAGTACGGATGTTGAAGAAGTTGTAGATAATTTCATTATCTTTCAGTGGGTATAAAGCACGTTAAATTCTGCCCAGATGTTTGAAAGTTATGGCTGTTTTACCGAGCGTGATAAAATCTGTGACGTAATTGGAACAGATCACGGTAATCTGTAGATTAAACAACTTTAGAGTCCGAATCAGTCTTTCCATATACCTAGATAAAGTTGGGAAATTTACTAAGCTACGCGAGGATGTACTCGTTTAATTGATTCGAAGTCCCAGAACTCAAGTTATGCCTTTTGCAATGCTGCTGTCCCGACGGGACAGAACCTCTGTTTTTAGGTTTTGCTAGTAGTTGGCAATGTCGGGGTAGATGAGGGTTTGCGTACTGTTTTGTGGATATGATTGTGAGTGTGTGGTACCTATGTGCAGGTGGTGTGACCCCGGGAGTGCCCTTTACTTCCCGCCAATCCGTTGCCCATCGTTGAGGCAAGTGTGTTGTGATGGATAGCGATTTGTAGGTTGCTTGTTGAGAATAGATGGAATTGACTACATGATATATGATCACTTGCCATGCTTTTATTATTGCCAATGATATGATGAGCTTGTTTAATATGTTATGATGCCATGTGTTAATATGTGAGTTAAATATGATGTTGGCATAAATGCATACATGGCATGTTACATGGCTCGGGCGGTGAGAAAGTCATAACTAGTCTGGGAAGGTCGGTGAGAAAGTTATGACTAATCCAGAAAGCCAATGAGTAAGTCCTACATCGTGATTCCATTCACCGCGGTGAACGGAAGCGAGGAGTAGGCACCCTCCATCTTCGGGATGGAAGGGGGGAGAGGGTGCACACCGACGGGTGTGTACTCAACCATACCGGTATGAGTTTCCAAGGAGACATGAGCATTGCATTACATCGCATACATATTGATGATGACAATGTTAAGTGTTTATGAATAAGATGATTTACATGATGGGAGATGTTATTGCCATGTTGTTGTTCTTGTTGTCCATTGCAATATGCTTGCTAAGTTTCGAACTCACGCTTGTGTTTTCTTGTTGTTTTAGGTACCATGAGATCGGCATGCGGGGAAGGGAAATAGTCACACGCCCACACGTAGCTTCACCATAATGATTCCACAAGTCATTCTATTAGTTTGATAATAAATTGTGTGTGATGATCATTGCTTTAGTGTTTAGCTTTACTATTTGAGAGTTTATTTGTTCATTTGACACTTGGAGACATTAAGTGCTTGATGTTAGACTTATATTGCCGTTAAGTCTTTAATAATTGCTGTTTTAGATGTCTCTCATATTGCCTTACATTGCTATAATATTGTTGATTCTTCGTAGCATGTTAAAACAAAGGAGATGCTGCCGAAATCTCGGTTTTTAGCATATGTATCCTTGCTGGAATTTATGGTAACTTGTGGTATTTAGATGTTGTTTAGCTTATGTTTGGTAGCATTCAGGCATATTAAATGCCAGGGTGTTACATCAGCACTAGTCCACGATCACGCTAGTGCACACAGTCTCAACATCGGTAAATATCACAATCATACGCATCGATAATAATAAAGTACTTTAATTATGATAACCAAACTGGTTGCTTGACCTTATGGTAAGTTACAAAAGTTCGCCTCGCAGGGCTAAGACTTATTCAAATAAAATCTGCAGCGGAATATATAAAGAAAACGCGTGGTGCCAACCAATATGCCACAAGCAACTGACTAGACTCGTCCCTAGTTAGACGGCTCCTCCTGAAATTCCTCCTCCAAAGCTGGCGTCGCCTCTTCTTCCACTGGTGTTGTTTTGTGGCAAGGGTGAGTACTTGGTACTCAGCAAGTCATGCACAGAATGCAAGCTAATATACTACATGCATGGCTTAATACAAAGGAATAGTTCCAGGTATAATTGCAGTAAACAGCATTTGACAAGTATCATAAGTAGATTCGAAAGCAATAAAAACAAGTATAATATCAATAACTTTTCCAGGAGTTAAATAAACATCTTCCCCATTCCTAGTCCACATTTCCATCAACGTCATCTATTAATCAAACCAAACCTTCCAAGTCCAAGTTGTTTTCACGAAAGTCTAACCCTTGACTGTAATTCCCGAGCAATGTCTAATACCGCGGACACGGCTATTCGAATAGATTTTACACTCTGTAAAGGTTATGCACTTTACCCACAAGATACAGCCAAACACCACAAAGGCGAGTGATCGTAACAAAGCCTTTCGGAAACGGCTAACTACGCAAGTGAACCTTTCCGGTTTTTGCCATACACCATCCCTTCCCTTATCAAAGGCGAAGTATGGGACCGACATACCGTTGGACGGGTACCATGCCATCGCACTGGTACGCTCCCCTTTCAAGCTACACAAAAGGTGTAGTTGACACCTGAGGAATCACATGCAAGTTATTAGTAACTTACTCAACTAGGTCCGTCCCATTACGGACATGTGGTTGCACGATTAAGTCAGTTCAAAGGCTTGCAAGGTTAAGTCCTTATGTTGACCAGGGCAAGACTACCCGAAGAACCAAAACAACGCTCCCGATGCCACAACTGGCCCAACCGATCATTTCTTGCCACATGCCCCGGTCGAAAACTATTTATCAAACCCCCAGTTGATTACCATGCACCACGTGCCATCAACATCACAACACATGATACCTTTCCAAAACAGGTTCAATATATCATTAAGTCAATATTAACATTTGTTTGTCCAAAATCATGTCATAAGCACGAAAGGTGTCTAAGCAATATACTACAACGATCTAAATTCCCATGTTGGCAATTTAATAATGTCCAACTATTTAATCCTCAACTAGGGTGACAAGGGGTTCATGGCATACAATTCTTTATGTCAAGGTGGCATACAGTAACTAGGCAATTAACTAATCTCCCAAAATTAATTAAAGCATTTTCTAATTGAACTAGCATGCAATAATTTAAATCAAATTAATTTCAAAATGGGATCAACATGGTCAAAGCACAACTTGCCTTCAAAAAGCACTTGGACTTGTTCCTGAGCTGGCTCCTAGGTCAACACTTCACCTTCGAAGCCTTCGGGCACTTCCACGTCTACTCGTAACGCGTGCAAATAGCAATAAATGAATAAAACAGTAGAAAAAAAGTGTCCAAACATCCAAATGAAGTCTATAAACAGAGAGGGCATAATTTTATGAATTTTTAGGAATTTGAATCGGCGAAATAGGAGTTAAAACGCAAAAGTTATAAGCGTTTAAAGTTTAATTAATCAATTAAATAATATTATAGAGAAAAACTTTGGTCTAAAAATTAAATAAAATTCACCATTAGGTAGATCTCAATTTTATACAAATTTAGAAATTTGAATCACTCAAATCGGAGTTAAATTGCAAAACTTATAAGCGTTTGAAGTTTCAAAATTCAAATGAATCAATAATCTAAATTAATTCATTTATTTTTATACTGAAAAACCGAATAATGACGTCAGCATGACGTCAGCATGGATTTTGATTTTCCACCGAATTATTTTTCTATTAAAAAATCGATTTATTGCGTTAGCTAACGTCAGCCGGTCCATGGGCCCGGTCCACGGTTCGGCTCGGGTCCACCGTGGACTCGGCCCACACGAGTGCGTGTCGCTGACACGCGGGCCCCACTGCTGACGTCAGCGTGGCTCGGCCGAGGGGCTCCTAACATGCGGGACCCACCGTGACGTCACGGTGACGTCATGGAGTGGTTGGGCAGCCGCTGACATGCGGGCCCATGCAGACATCAGCGGCGACCGGGCGCGGCCGCGCTGACCGCGCCGGTTCGGCTCCCGGCCACGTGGCATGATCTCGGCCGTTGATTTGAAAATCAACGGCCCAGATCGGATCTGGGTGACGCACGTTTGGGGTGAACGCGGTCAATCTCGACCGTTCGATCTCGATCGGACGGTCGAGATCCAATCCTAAGGTTACAACGCGGCTAGCTCTAGCCGTACGATCTAGATCGGACGGTGGAGATCTATCCGTGCACAGTGCAACGTGGGTTTACGTGGCTTGATTCAAGCCATTGGATCTAAATCCAACGGTCGAGATTGGATCCCACCACCGCAACGTGGATTTTGTTGCGGTGACGTGGACGAACTGGGCCGTTGGATTTTGATCCAACGGTCTAGATCTAATCTGGTTTCTACGGTGTCGGGGGAAACGTGGACTCACCGCAGCCGTTGGATGGCGATAGGACGGCTGGCGAGCTTCGAGGGCGACGGTGGTGCTGCGGTGGAGCGGCTTTGCCGGAGTCGAGGACGACGACCCCCGCGATGGCGTTTCTGGGCCACTCCGGCGAGAAGAGTTGCACCCCCAGACGCGGCTTGGCACGGCGGTCCCGGATCTGGGCTTGTTCACGGCGGAGGACGACGGAGTCGGCGGCAATCAACGGAAAACCGCGGCGGAACGAGCTCCAACTTCGGCGAGCTCGCACGAGCTAGCGGCGGCGGCTTGACCGACGTGGGTTAGGGCAAACGGTGCGCGCGGAAGTGGGGGTCCCGATACGGGTGACGGCGCATTAAATACCCCCTCGGCGTCCGTGATACACGCGGGAAACAAGGTCCCATGCGCGGGCGACTGCGGAGTTTGGCGGCGACACGGAGAAGGTGACGTGGCTCAACGAGAGCCGTTCGATCAAGATCCAACGATCACGGGGAATCGGACTCGGGTCCGGCTCGGTGACCTGACTGGCTCGGTCGGGCTCGGGCTCGGGCTCGGGAGACGTGGCGCGATCGTGGCCGTTGGATCTCGATCCAACGGTCACGCTCGTTAGGGTTCGGCGACTGGGTTCAACCGGAATGGCTGGCTCGAGTCGGACTAGAGTATGACTCGGACTCGGGTCCGGTCGGATGAACAGTGAAACCGATTAGGCTTCCCAGCGATTAAATAATCCAATTAATTCCCAGAAATTCATTTAATTCAGTAAAAATAGCAAAACACTCAGAAAAATTCCAAAAAAATTCTAGAAAATATTTTGGAACATTTTGGACTCAAATAAAATATTTCCAACAAAATTTTATTTGCAAAATTAAATTCTTTAATTATTTCAAAAGGGAATAAATTCAAATAAATTCTAAATAAATCCAATTAAATTCCAGAAAATTTCAAAAATTCACCAAAGTGTCAAATCTTATTTGAATTCATGAAAAGCAAAATTTGGGGTGTTACAACACATAACCGACCCGTTGCTTAATTCGGTTGATTCCTATCGGCTTTGACCTTTATACCCTGATGCCCACTGTGCCAGTAGGTTTGTTTTACCGTTGATCTTTCTGGGGATATGTTCTATGGAGAACGTTGTAAATGTCTCGACAACTTGGAGGCATTGATGCAGATACTGAGCCAGTTTCTCATCATTGCATCGGTATTCCCCTTTAACCTGCTGTATGATCAACATTGAATCCCCAAAGGCCTCTACGTCGCTTATCCCCATGCTTTCTAGCAGTTGTAACCCCTTCAGCAGCGCTTCATACTCGGCTTGATTGTTTGAACATTGGTTATTAAGCCGATACGTGAATTCAAATTCTTGTCCTTTGGGTGAGATTAATACTATGCCGATGCCCTCACCCTCCTGGCAAACCGACCCGTCGAAGTACAGTTGCCAAGGAGTGACATCGGCCATTCCAGTTAACGTAGCACTTCCTGTGAGGAAATCGGCTATAACCTGTCCTTTGACGGATTTAGCCGATTTGTACGCTAGGTCAAACTCGGTTAAAGCATACACCCATTTGCCGAGTCGACCTCGTAGAATTGGCACGGATAGTATGTACTTAATGATGTCGGTTTTACATACTATAGTGCATCTCGATGCCAGGATGTAGTATCTCAATTTTGTGCAAGCGAAGTACAAAGACAAGCATAATTTTTCCACAAGGGGGTAACTGATTTCAGCATCTAAAAGTCGTCGACTTAAGTAAAATATGACTTGCTCTTTGCCATCAGCTTCCTGCGTCTGGACGGCTCCTACTGCCTCTTCTTCAGCCGATATGTACATCCTGAAAGGTAAATCACTTTTTGGCGCAACCAAAACTAGTGGTGTCATCAGATAGCCTTTTATATCATCAAAAGCTTTCTGTTGATCGGCTCCCCACGCAAATTCTTGGTTGCTTTTTAGTTTCAGCAATGGGGTGAAAGCACGAATTCGACAAGACAAATTTGAGATGAAGCGCCGCGGGTAATTGATTTTGCCGATCAATATCTGTAATTCTTTTTTATTTGTTGGTGGCTGAGTGTCGGCTATAGCTTTGATTTTTGCTTAATTCACTTCAATTCCTTTTTCATGCACCGTGAACCCGAGGAACTCTCCAGCTGATACTCCGAAAGTGCATTTGAGCGGATTCATCTTCAGCCCATGTGCTCTTGTGCTTTCAAACATCCTTTCCAAATCGGCTAGATGTTGCCAGTCTTCTTTTGACTTTACCACAACGTCATCGATGTAGATTTCTACAGTATGGCCGATTAGGTTGTGGAAAATATGGTTCATAGCACGTTGGTATGTGGCCCCAGCATTTTTCAAGCCGAATGTCATGACGGTCCATTCGTAGAGCCCTAAAGCCCCAGGGCATCGAAAGGCCATTTTGGGTATATCGGCTTCAGCCATAAATATTTGGTTATACCCGGCATTCCCATTAAGGAAGCTTATGATTTTATTCCCGGATGCAGCATCAATAAGCATATCGGCTATTGGCATCAGGTACTCGTCTTTTGGCGTGGCTTTATTCAAATCCCTAAAATCTACGCATACCCGTAGCTTACAGTTTTTCTTTTTTACGGGAACGATGTTTGAGACCCATTCAGCATATCGGCAAGGCCTGATAAACATGGCCTCTAGTAATCGTTCTACTTCTTCTTTTATGGCATCGTATAGTGTAGGATTAAATCGCCTCGGATATTGTTTAAATGGTCGATACCCAGCCTTTATGGGTAGCCGATGTTCGACAAGTGGTCGGCTTAAAACTGGCATTTCATAGTATTCCCATGCAAAACAATCCTTATACTTTCTGAGTATGTCGACCAACCTTGCTTTATATTCTGGATCTAGTCTAGCACTTACATAAGTTGGTCTTTTCCTATCGCCTTTCCCAATGTCAATTTCTTCGAGCAGATCGGCGGAGGTAAATCCTTGCCCTCGTCTTTCTTCTTTGAAGTCTTCGATAGCTTCTTTGTATTCTATTTCTCGCCGACAGCTCATCATCTTTTCCTGCAACTTTGTAACCGTTTCGGACTCCATCTTCTCACGACCTCATCTGTCCGATCAAACGTGTTGGGTTTGACGCTGATCGGCTTTAAACCTGATTTCCCGATGCAGATGAAATCTCAATCATCCAAAGACTTTCCTGATATGCATTCGGCTTTTTTGTGTTGCCAATTAGCATCAGGGCTGGCCATGGCGATATGAGCCGACGTATCGGCCGATACGATTTCAACTTCATCATATTCCACTGCACGAGCTTCTGATGCATAGTTGACGGAATGCAGCAATTAGCATGGATCCAATCTCGCCCAAGGAGTACATTGTAACTGCCTTTAGCCTCAATCACAAAGAACGCAGTCGGAAGAGTCTTAGTGCCGACAGTTAACTCTGTCATCATCACCCCTTTCGCTTCGGTGGGATCCCCTGTGAAATCGTTCAACACCATGTTTGTTTTGATTAGGTCTTCGTTGGCTTTACCCAACTTTCTGAACGTGCTTAAGGGCATTAGGTTCACTGTGGCTCCACCATCGACTAACATCCTTGATATCGGTCGGTCATTGATGTACCCTTTGAGATACAACGGCTTCAAATGCTGATGCATGTCCTGAGGTTTCTCGAATACGGCATCATGCGCACCAAGACACAACTGAGCAAACACCCCTTCAGCCGATTCCACCTCTGTCCTGAATTCTGCGGGTAATGTGAATACCATGTTGATATCCATCGGTGGTGTGTCGTCTCTAAGCATTGGAGATCCGGAATCGACCGATTGTTCTGAGTCACTATCGGCTTGATCTTTCTTCTTCCACTCCTGTCTTATGGCGGGTATTGGCTGAAGCTTACTGAAAATCTGATCCCGTTCTTTTTCTGCTCTGGTCTCTCTTTCTTCTTGTGTCTTTAGTCGTTGGGGACGTCTGCGCTATGATTTGCTAAGGCCCGAGGGACACCACCTCGGCTTGGGTACAATCGACTTTCGGATCTTTCCAACCAGATTACCTACTTCGCCGATGGATTCTGACTCGGCAGTAGTGTCGGAAATTGGTGCTTGGTGGTTTTTGGAGGATTCACCCCCCCTCCGGTACTGACAACCTCTCGTGGACCGGCCTTCTGTTTTTCGGCCCTAGCCGGTCACGTACTGGTCTAGACAACATGTCCTTGATCGACTGGTTTGACCAATCCCTGAATGGGTGCTGCATGGGGCATGACTGTACTGTGGGTAGGGTCATACCCTTTTCCCAGCAAAACTGCTAGAAAGGACATTGCCAGTGAGCTTCTTCTTCACTGCTTGGTCGATAACAGCCATTCGGTCGATAACGCTCATTTGATCGGCAAATATTTGGCCGATGGGAATAGCTCGGCCGATGGTAACTTTGCCGCCGATGGTTTATCCTTTCATATTTTTCCAAGAGTTGGGAGAAGGTTGGTTTTGGTTTGAGATGGGGTCTTCTTGGCGAAGCTCTCTCCGCCTTGTACCATTTTCCAATCTCTAGTTCTCCCTTCGGCTTCACGGTCCTTGAGCTTCGACAACTATGGTCGGCCTCTATTTGTATTGAGCCGATAGTGATATGTACCGTTTCGTCCCCATTAGTGCTAGACCGGATTCTGATTTTCTTCGTCAGCTTGGTATTCTCGTCCATAGGTTCTTTTCCCTTTTCTGAGTATTGGACCATGTTGACTTGGAAAGGATTCACATCTATCTGCATAGCTGATTCATCCGCAAACTTCAATCATCCGTCAGTAACAACCGATTGAATCTGTTGGCGAAATATATTACAATCGTTAGTATTGTGCGAAAAAGAATGATGCCATTTGCAATATCTTCGTTTTTCTGATCTCATCGGCTGATGGAATGACGTGACCTTCCGGTAATTTTATAAGTTTTTCCTACAACAATAAATCAAATATTCTATCGCACTTGGACACGTCAAAGGAATATTTGACCTCTGTTTTATTCTTCGTTGGTTTAAGCCAAGAGCAAACGAGTGGTTTTTTCGGACCCTTGGTCCACTCGGCTATATTTTCGTCCGCTTCGTCGTCTTCGGATGTTTCGTTCGAGCTACACTCGACCATGTTTACTTTACCTTTTTCACCATTATTAGCCCTAAACTTGTCCTTAAACCCTTTGTCTGAATATTGGCTTTCTTGTGCTAATAAACGATGGAGCAAATGGCCCAAGTCGGTGAACTCCTGCCCCGTGAATTTCTCCCTCAGGGGCGGAATTAACCCTTGAAATGCCAAATCGGCCAATTGAACGTCGGGTAACATGACACTAAAGCATTTATTTCGCACATCTCTAAACCTCCTAATATAATCGGAAATGGACTAGCCAAATTTATGTCTGACCGAACTTAGATCAGAAATCCTCAGTTCAGTAGTCCCCGAGAAGAAGTATTCGTGAAATCGGTTTTCCAAATCTTTCCAAACATGGACCAAATTTGGTGGTAAATTAGTGAACCATGTAAATGTTGTTCCCGACAAGGACAACGGGAACAATCTGATTTTTAATTCGTCGGACTGGGCTGCTTCGCCGCATTGAGCAATGAATCATCCGATGTGTTCTAAAGTGGTTACAGAATCGTCGCCTGAAAACTTCGCGAAATCTGGAATCCTATAGTTATGTGGGTAGGCCATGCGGTCGATGTAATCTGGGTATGGTTTACTATATTCGATGACCTTTCCTCTGGGCTGCAAACCAAACTGCTCCCTCAAAACAGCAGTGATCTGTTCTGCCCAGTTGATATTATCGGCTTGTGGCGCTACATGGCCTGGCCAGTTATCGTAGTTTATGCCCTGCCCCCCGAGTGCAAACTCGGGCTGTCGGCCGAATCGTGTCGCCGGACACCTGGGCAATTGATCATAATCATTATCTCTTATAGCCGATATTTCAGGTGCAGGTGGATAAGGTTCGTCATACGAGACAACCTTGTGTGGGGCCTGATGTCTGGGCACAGTCCTTTGGACTGGAGGGACCCTGCCTACGTCAATTGGCCTAGTAGCCGATTGACCGAACCCGCTGGTCGAGGGTACGTTGGGTAGGTTTATGTTTAGCTTAGCCCCATCCGTGTGCCCGTGGTAATGTGCAACTCCATCTACATGGATGCTAGGTTTTAACACAGTAGGTTGGGTCGGCATCATTAGAGGTATTGGAGCCGACGCATTTACTGTGTCTGTTTTCAGTGGTATTGAGTATACAGGGTACGTTGGTAGGGATTACAACGGGTCTAGCAGACTCCCAAATACGGCCAACTCCTGGGCAATTTTTTGATGCTATTTTCGATCATCGGCTTTAGCGTGGAAACTAGAGCCGATGATTGATTTATCAATGCATGATGTACCGACTGTTCAATCATACTGGATAAATCAGCTTGACCGGGTATATATCGGCTTACCGGGTCAACAGGGGAATCGCTGATGGAATTAATGGTTGGAAGCGCAACTTTTGGGTGACTCCCTGCCGTGTTTTCTGGAAGCACTTTAACATCATCTCTTCCATTGCTGCTTTTCGATCATCAATTTCCTTCTGCTGCTCAGGAGTTAAATCAGCCAGTGTAAGCGCGATTATCGCCTCCGTATTGATGTCGGCGGTGGCTGCTGATTTTCCAGTCGACGACATGATTGATCTCCTTGAGTCCCACTGGGCGTGCCAAAATATGTTCGCGCTAAAAACGTGAGGCAGGGTTCTTAGCGTCGAACACACAAGACAAACGCCGGGTTTGCAGAGCGTGCCAGTCAATTTAACCTGTAATTGACAAGGTAAAAGTTGTGAAATCGATCAGAGCCGATAATTGAAAGATTATCTGCTTAACACCGGCCGGCTAATAGCCGATCAGGAGATAACTAGATCAACCAGTTACGGTTAATCTGAGGGTAAAGGAAGATCGACTTTAAAAGGCGATGCGCAACAAACAAAGCAGATCGAACCTGAAAAAACAAGTCGACTAGAGCAACAAATTGGCGATACGCAACTTTTATTGATCTTGATGACTTACAGCAGAAAGATTACAACGAACTAGAAACGGAAAAATTGTAAATAGGGTTGTGTTGATTGATTGGCTGATTGTCCTTTTCCTTCATGTCCCGTCTCCTTTTATAATGCCTCGGCCGATCCCAGTCCTGCAAGGACACGGCAACCATATCCGTATCGGATCTTGATCCAATTCCTTTTCCCTTATTGGCAACAGTTTTCCTTGCGAATTATGGTTTATCCTGTCCATAAACTTTCCGTATTTGAATCGGGTCGATTTCATCATGCACGTCGAATTTTGGTGCAAACAGAAAGTGAAAAAGCGTCCCGGGGAAACAAAAGCACATAAGAAAGCTTGTTGGATCCTAGGGTCTACCTGGATCTGTCGAGAACACTGAACGGAGTACTCGTGGAGATCCTCTATCTCCTGCTCTTCGGCAACATCGTCAAATGTGTCCCACTCTTCCTCCTCACTGTCCCAAGTACCCAGCATAAGGGCAGGCTTGGCACGTGTGGTCGGGCGCGGGATCTCTTCCACTGGAAGGGAGGCGCTCTCTGCTGGTCCCCACGTCTCTCCACTCGCTAACAGTGGTAGATGACCTGAGGAGGACGGTCCAGTCGGAGCTACCTCAGGAACGACCTCGGCGCACCCCAGGGCCACCGCACTTAAAGAAGACAGCCTGTCCCGACTGGGGACATCCCCAGGGCTAGCACCCTGAGGAGTGCCAGTCGACATCCCGACAGGAACGTCAACCGATGGCTTCCTAATATGAAAAAGAGGAAGGGGGGCCAAAGGCTCACGTCAACAAGCCGACCGAAAATGATGGAAGGAGTAAGACGAAGAATTACCTGGTGGACCTATTTATCTTCAGCCCCGGCTCGCCCCGGATGAATGAGCCACTACTAGAGGGAATAGGCTGCGGGCCAGGCTCTTGGGTCCGTGGGGCAGATGGCGCTGGAGACTGGTCAGAAGGCCCTCGGATGGTCGGGGCGCCACTCGGAGTTGCGGAGGAGAACCGGGGGCTTAAAGTCTCCTGTACTACCACCCCCTTTCCCTTCTCCGCACTCGGTACGGTGGCTGAGTCGTCATCCGGGACTGTAGAGGAAAGGGATGGACTCGGGAAACCTTGCCCAGATGCCCGCCTTCCCCTCTTAGCACTCGGAGCAGCAGGAGAAGTCAGGGCCGGCCGTTTTGAGCCCGCCCCAGGGCGAATGGCGTCTTCTGGGGAAGCGACAGAACCCGGAGAATATGGAGCCTCTGGAGTGACCGATCCCGCGTCTTCGGGGGTCTCCCCGGACACGGGCTGACCGGGCCGCCTTAGCCCGCATCCCGGATAGTCGGGGTACCCGAGGATCGGAGCTTCAGAAAAGAAGACTTCCCGCCCCTACAACAAGAACAGAATAACAATTCAAACGAGAACAACTGAAGACAAGAGCTTAAAAGCATTTGGGAACCCAGAAGATCACCAGGGGAGGAGGGCGAGCCAAAACAAAAAGACTTCAGGCATCCCCCACAATCCAGCATGGTGCCAGGGGCAAAGAAGTCATTCAGTCACCTATCCAGTACCTCCTCCGGAACCCTCGTAGATAGCTCCCGAGTGGGGTCCGACCTCCCCAGATATTCAAACCCTGGGTGGACATGTTCCTTGATTGGTTGAACGCGGCGAATGACAAAGGTAGCAACAACGCCCACTCTGTGCAAACCAGCACTCTTCAATTGGTGGATGATGTCCATAAGCTCCCCGACTTGGTCTCCGTCAGAATCGGGAGGAGGCTTAGTCCACGAAACTGATACCACGGGTCTCCGTCCGAAAAAGGAAGGAAGGCACGGCTCGAGGTTAGAACAGTAAAACAACTCCTGGTGCTAGCCCTTGTTAGAGGATCGGAAGGGAATGGCAAAATAGAATTTCCTCAACCCATCTCACAATTGAAGACCTGCACCCCCAACCAATTTGGGAGCATTCTTGTTCGGGAAATGCTTGAGGAGAAAAAGATGGCAGAAAAGGCTAAAGTGGGGACGGATGCCAATGTAGGCTTCACAAAGACGCATAAAAATAGCAATCTGAAGAATGGAGTTAGGATTGAGGTGGGTCATCTCAATCCCATAATAATGAAGAAGGTGTGACACCACGGAGTGACGTAACCTTATATAATGTGACTGTTGAGGTCAAAAACATTATGAAATGTGAAATTAAGGTTAAAACCATAAGGTATGGAGGTTAATAGCGTTTCCGGGAGTTTGGGCCTTTCCGGGGAGTTTTGGGCCTAAGAGAAGGGGTCGTGGGCTTTGGTGGGATGGAGTTTGAGTCCAATTGGGAGTAGGAGTCCTGGTTGGGGGCCTCCCCTGCCCTTTATTGCGCCCCCACCCCTGCCCCTTGTGCCCCCAAGGGCCCTAGCCGCCCCCCACACCTCTCCACCTCCTCCTTGTGGCGCCTCCACCTCCCCCATTGCTCCCCATTGCTCCACCACCTCTCCACCTCCCTTGCTGCCACTAGGGGAGTTCTCCACCTCAACACCTTGAAGATCCATCCGTTGGAGCGCTCCGCGACGAGGAGATCCGGCGGAATTGGAGCGAAGAAGGAGATCGCCCGAATATGAGATCTTCAGGATGGAAAGGGGGAGAGGGTGCATACCGACGGGTGTGTGCTCCACCATACCGGTATGAGTTTCCAGGAGTTATGTGCATCGCATTGCATTGCATTGCATTGCATTATATGAGGATGTTATATGATGATGATATATGATGATGTCAATGATATGCTTACGCTATGAATATGAGATGTGTATGATGTCGTATGTGAAAAGTGGTGATGAAGGTATTAGAATGTATTTTCCTGTTCCATTGCAATATACTTGCTGAGTGATGAACTCACGCTTGTTTTTATGTTGTTTTCTTAGGTACCATGAAACCGGCATGCGGGAAAGGGAGCTAGTCACACGTCATCACTTAGCATCACACATAAACAACAACATGTTCCTTCCTTTAAATTGTGATGGTTAATTTGTGTGCTTGGTTTCCTCATTTACTTCGTTTGGCTCATGAGATGGTTGGAATCTTTATTCTAGTCTTATACTGCTGCTAGCACCTTTATTATTGATGATTTAGATGTCTTTCCTTATACTGTATCCTGTGATCATATTGTTGTTGCTTCAATTCATGGAAAAACAAAGGAGATGCTGCTGAAATTTTTGGTTCTAGCATTTACTCCTTTGCTGTAATTTATCTTAATTTATGGTATTTAGAGGTTGCTTAGTCTATGTTTGGTAGCATTCGGGCATATTAAATGCCGGGGTCTTATAGAAGGCCACGGAAGAAGGCATTAGAGGGCAAACTAAACCCGCTCCAGAAAAAAGATTCAAAAATGATAACCTCCTCGGTACGAGGGGTAGGGGAAGACTCACCCGCCACTGGGCGAGCCCTGATCAGTACCAAAGGAGGAAGGACCCCAGCGGAAACCATGGCGTTCAGACGCTCCTCTATCACAACAGAGATAGCCCAATCTTGTGGCGTGGGCGATGCGTCGGGCGCGGTTGCGGCGGAGGACGCCATCCCGAAGAACGGAGAAAGGAGATGGCGGACGTTGGGCTGAGCGTAGAACCCTAAGAAATGCAACACAAAAAGTAACAAGAGACGGAGAATGAGGAAAAAGAAAGACCACCCCTTCCCCCTAAAACCGCACTAAATGTGTCGTGGGGCGCTGAGGAACCGCCTTCGGGTAGGGAAAGCGAAATCTCTTCTCCCGTAAAAGGAACAATGCGGACTTAAAAGGCGCGTTCCCGATTCGGATCCAACTGAAAATTTTGGGTCCGGACAAAGTCAAAGCTTCTCGCGTACGCCTCCGATTAGGGCACAAGGGCGCCGAAAAGGCAGCGAAGGTGGGACCGAGTGTGATTACCATTCGGCCAAGGTCCTATTGGATGCAACACAGGTGCGCCCCAAGCTGGGCTGATCACCAGCGTCCTATTGGATGCAACACAGGTGCGCCCCAAGTCGGGCTGATCACCAGCGTCCTATTGGATGCAACACAGGTGCGCCCCAAGTCTGGCTGATCACCAGCGTCCTGTTGGATGCAACACCGGTGCACCCCAAATCGGGCTGATCACCAGCGTCCTATTGGATGCAACACAGGTGCGCCCCAAGCTGGGCTGATCACTCGGGGGCTACTGTGGAGGATATAAGGACCAGGTACATACACGAAGGTCTAAAGAAGACCGTGCGAGAAAGGAATGTACATCTCGTAGGTTCAACCTCATTGTAACTGAAAGAAGAGATTATAACCGTAAGGGAAGCTATCCTAGATAAGGAAGGATAAGATTCATTTACTTGTAATCAACTCGGACTCATGCTTTAGTAATCGAGTAGGACTCCCCCCCTCCCCGTATATAAGAGGGGTGGGAGGACCCTAAGAGGGAGAGACAGACACGCAGAGAGAAATAAGCCATACAATACACATAATTCCAGAACAAAGGACTAGGGTATTACCTCCACCGTTGAGGGCCTGAACCTGCATAATTCCTTGTCTTGTGTTACCATCGAGATCCTAATCCAGCGCCTTGCCCCACAAATTCACACCACCGTAAGATTATTGCCGACACCAAACGTCGACACCCGGTTTTGTTGGTTAGTGTGGACTGTCTTGGGGAGGAAACTTATGTGGTTGTTGTTCTCCCTACTTAAGAAAAGTGTTGGAGTTTTTCCTAGTGTAGACCTTAAGTTGGGTGGATATAAGTTTGAATCTTTATCGGAAAAAATTTGGTTGAACATTTGGTTTTCCGTTGTGCACCCATCTTCCATCTTGGAAGTTGTAGATCTTGAGATTTTTGAAAAGTTTTGGGCTACCAGAGTTGGGATTTTGAGAGTTGAGCTCTCTTGTTTTTCTGTTTAGGTTTTGGTTTTCTTCCTTGCCTGCGAAGAAGAAACTGATTTTTTTTTTGGTGTTCGTTCTTGTTCTAGACCTGTGGTTATCGTTAAAGATTGGGGTTGCATCCTGTTTGTCAAGGGTAGGTGACCCATGAAGGTGTTTATAAATTTTATGTCTGTTGCATGTAGTATGTAACAATGTGGTTTATGGAATGATGTACTTCTAAGTTAATTTGTGAGTTGAATCAATTAAATGTGATTGTTATCTTTAGCTTGAGAATAAATAGACTTCTAATGTTGTAGATTACTCTATAGCAAGAATGATTAAATGTGTTAATATGCATGCTTAGAATCTGTTGCTTTGTTTTAAAGTGCCCATGACCATTGACAATGTTTAAAGCTCTAAATCTTGATGCGTAGTTAGAACATTAAGATGATGTAAACTACTATTAATGTAATAGTAAATTGGTTGGTTATTTAAAGATATTTTAATATAAGATCGGTAGAACAATTTAATTGTAATGGTGATCGACCCTAGCACATGATAGTTGACTAGAATTATTTTTCTTGCTAGTGCGAACTATTGAAATAATTGGAAGGATGTAATTGTGTTCTTGAAATGCTAGTATCGATAGCAATTGGAAAGATATAGGTTTTGTTGTTTGATGATGTTTTAAGAGCATCGTGATGGTCTAAATTATTACATTTATTTTAGTAGTTGGAGTATGTTGTGTAGCGGCAATTTTGTTATAACCTATGTATAGGGTAGCTAAAAGCAATTTGGTTGTTTTATTATTATGCCCATTTATTGATATTGATGACTTAGTAGTGGCGGTAATTGTTTAGATTACTTGTTGAAAACCATGGTTAAAATGGAGGAAATTGTAACATGTTGTGATGGAGTGAACCTTGGATAATTAACATGATGTAGGATTCTATCCTTAATGAGTGTATGTCTTAGAGTCTCACTTACGAATTCTACCTTATGGAGATAATATTTACATGTTGAAGTCATTTGTTAATTGAATAAGTTTCGATTGTCGAGATGTTGACGTATAGGTGGTATGAAATTTATAGGTTGATCATGCTGAAAGATTGGTTGAAGTATTATGTTTCAAATTTAGAATAAGATGTTATATGACATGTTGGTCCGTGGGGATCATGATGATGTAGTCTTGGTTGGATGTCTGTTGATAAACATCATAAATTATATGTATAAGTATTGGGTTCATGGTTTTTGGTTGAGTATGCTAAAGATGTGTACTCTTAGGCTTGATTACTAAGTGTTAATATGTGAGGGCGAGACCCTCTTAAGAAAGGAACCAATTGTGGTTTGGTAAGGTTTTACGGTCTAGCTTGGGGCTAGGTGTCGGACATTAGTGGTATAAAGGTGGGTTATGTTGGAGGCTGATGATGTCTGGGTTCAACTTCTTATTAAGAGTATCGATTGGTGGTAGTGAAGGTGATAGTAATTCTTGTTGTTAACTGTTCTGTCGTGAACAAGTGTCTTAGCTAGTTGTCTTTGGGTATGAGATATGCCTGGGAGAAGATGGAATGAAATGTTAGCGTAATTGTGTATCGGAAGGGCAGATGTGCCTTAGTTAGTTATTTCTTTCGATGGCATTTCTCGGTAATGGTCCGTTCGATTAAAAAGGACAATCAATTGCAATAGTTGAGAACCAGTGTTTTCTTGGTTTTTTGGGGTTCATGTCTAGAAACCCAGATATTATCAAGATACCATTGGTGTTTGGTGGTAGAGAGGTTGTTAAAAGAGATGTGACTCGCTTTGATTGTGTCATGTTGAGTTTAATGAAATGTGGTAGTCAGGTTGTTTGCGATAGTAGTATGAAATATTTGATGTGAGGATTTGGGCGTATTTAGTATTTTGATTGAGCTTTTAGTGGGTGAAATCAAGGATTTCGGTCGGGGAATTGGAAGGAAAAGTGGAACCGTGAGAGGCTGCACTTAGTTGAGCTAAGTCAACTCTTTCTCGCTAAGTGTTGGTTTTGGGAATTTGTTTGTCATTTGGTTCGGTTTGAGTCTTTCCATGGGTGTTTGTGTTGCAAAGAAGTCTTTAGTCCCTTGGGGACTTTGTTTTTGTTCTTGGAGTTCTTCAGATTCGAGGTTGAATCCTGTTAAGGGGGAGAGAATGTGACACCATAGGATGTGACATTTCGGTACGACTTTATATCGTGTTTTTGGGGCCGTTTCCGGGTGATTGGGCTTTTCCGGGGAAGTTTGGGCCTTGGGGAACTAGTTTGGGCCTTGGGGGATCAATTGGGCCATTGGTGGGGGAGTTTTGGGCCCATGTGGGGGGAATAACCAGCCAACCCTAGGGTTGGTGCGCCCCACCCCCTCCCCTTCTCCACTCCCCACCTAGCCGCCACCACCTCCCTCCCTTGTGTGCGCCCCCCCTTCCACTCCCCACCAAGCCGCACCCCCTCCCATCCCCTTGCGCCTCCCCTTCCCTCCTCTAGCAGGCCCTAGCGCTCTCCCCACACCTCTCTCACACGGGTTGGAAGCTTTCCAACCAACGGGATCCGGTGATCTCAGCGTTTCCAACGATTGGAGGGAGGATTGGACCAAGGAGAGGAGTTCGTCATTCATCGGTTTCTTCAAGCGCGGTACGTGATTGTAGATTGGTTTGTAGAGTTTTGCCTCTGATTAGATGGGGAAGATCCTGATTAATTTTAGTTTTTAGGTGCTGTGATTAGAGGGATTTAGGAAGATTGCAATTCGGTCTCGCGTTCTGTCCTCGGACAGATTAGGTCATCGGTTTTCGGACGCGAATTAGACAATTTGAGATGTGTTTTCTGGAGGGCTAGATGTTGCAAAAGTTGTAGGTAATCAAATTACCTTTAATTGGGCAATAAAAACGTTAAGTTTCGTTCAGCCGTTTAAAAGTTATGGTCGATTTACCAAACACTGTCCAATCTGTGACGTGAATGGGGCAGTCTGTGTTCAACTGTAGATTAGAGGACTTTAGAGGCCGAATCAGTTTTCGTGAATACTTAAAAAAAGGTGGAAAATTTCTTGAGGTTCGAGAAAATATACTCGTTTACCTGATTTGGAGTTGTAGAACTCAAGTTATGATTGTTGGAAGCCTGCTGTCCCGTTGGACAGATTCTCTGTTTTTCATGTTTTAGGAGTGGGTTGCGAAGTCGATGTAGATGATTGTTCTTGTATTGTTTTGTGGGCATGTTTTTTAGTGTATTGTACCTATATGCAGGTGGTGTGACCCCGTGAGTGCCCTCAACATCTCGCCACTCTGTCTCACACGGTTGAAGGCAAGTGTATTGGGATGGTTTCGGAATTGGATGATCAAACAGTTTCGTAGCGTTGCATTAAAACCATATGATGTGCTAGTTTGCCTTATGTGATTCTTGCATGTGATTTGATAAATATGATTAGTTAATAGTTATGCATTTGTCATATGGATTATTTATGCAAGTAAAACCATGATTTTTGGCATATGTGCATTCATAATGGAAGAGGCGACCCATTCTTATGCGGGCCTCTGTGTTCACACGTAGTGAACACGAAAGTCCTACCTCGTAGTCCCATCCATGGTTGTGTATGGGAGCGATTCAGTAAGAGTAGGCACCCTCCACGGGATGGAAGGGAAAGAGGGTGCACACCGACGGGTGTGCACTCGGCAATATTTTTATGTGCTAAGCAAAGAGACATGTGCATTGCATTGCATGAATGAAAATGTTTATGAGATGCTTATGAAAATGAATTATGAGATGTTTGTGATGATGTTTATGAGATGTAGTGAGGATGATATTGAAAACTGTTATTGCTTAATTCCATCGCAATACACTTTGCTGAGTGGTGAACTCACGCTTGTTGTTTTATGATGTTTTTAGGTAACATGAATTCGGCATTTAGGAAAGGGAGTTAGCAGCACATCTCCACATAGCTTCATTCATTTAGACAACTACACACTCTCATTCATAGTTGTAATGATTTGGATTATGCTATTTTGTGTGCTTGGTTTTATTGTTCACTTCGTATTGGTTCATGAAAAGTTTGAGGTTATATTCTGGGTTTGAAATAATACTATAACTCATATTAATCCTATTTTAGATGTCAACTGTTATGTTATTGTGTTATGATATTATTATTGCTGCTTCAAACCATGGAAAAACAAAGGATATGCTACCGAATTTTTCATTTAAGCAATTAGCGTAGTTGCTGTAATTTATGTTTAAATATGTGTTTTTGGTTGTTTCTAGTATAGTTTGGGTGGCATTCGAGGCATAATAGGTGCCAGGGTGTTACAACTACTTCTAAAGTCAAATCCATAAATAAATTAATTTGGAATAATAATTAAATGAAAATTAGCAAATTAAATGGAAGAGTCTATGTCAATTACAAGGCAAATTAACTAAAAGTCCAAATAAAATGATAAAATAAAATTAGCATTTTTATTTCCATATGAATTCCAAAGTTAAACCTACAAATTAAATTAGAACTAATAATAAATGAAAATAAAAAATAGATTTTTATACGAATTCTAGCCTAAAGCTGAAAAAAAAACTGCCCTGAGTACGATCCAAAAATATGCAAATTCAAAATTAAAATTGAAGGATGATTATAAATTGATTTGTGTGCGAATTTAATACTAAATTAAAAAATATTAAAAACTGTAATAATATCTATACCTATATTTGGGGGCTCTGGTCCAAGAATAGTGGAATAGAGTCATTACTATTGCGCCGGACTGGGAATTAGCGTAACCTGTAAGATTCCTAATCACTTTTCCAAAATCGTACCCGAATTGAGGCCAATCAATCGGCACAACACACGCTGGTAGCGGTCATATGCCAACTGGTTGATTCCAGTCCGAGCTTCCCGCATGTGTCTAGTGCTAGTTCCCTGGATCAGTAGCCTAGCACCCACATAAACTTTTCCACAAAGACGCATTATTTCACATAAACATAAGTAATGGATACAATAGTACTGGTTTGTTTACAACCAAAATAATCTCAAATTTACAACTCAGCAGTTGGTTGTAACAGCAACGGCAGCGGTGTGCCTTCCCATACCCAAAGGCAACCGACTAGGGCGAAAGACCCAGATAACCTGCCTCAAAAGTCGTCGGGCTCTGATTCGTAGAGTTTGTCGTCGTGCACATCTTCATTACCTTCGGCACCATCTTCTATGCATGTCATCAATTTAGAACAAACGGTGAGTACACATGTGTACTCGCAAGGCTTTAGTGTTTGCAAGTATAATAGAATACAGGCTATGCCAAGAAATAGGTTTCTACACTAATTTCAATCGCATGAAGCAACATTTATTTGCAATAGAATAATAATTTTGAAACAACTCGGAATTTGCAAGAACAATTGTAGAAAAAAGTAGTTACAGCATAAATATACAATTTAATCATCAATCCAAAATCATTCAAATCATAATCCAACCAATAAGATCACCAAGCCTCAAACATTGCTTTGCTATACCACTTTGTCGAACCGATCATATTTCACCCATTTAGATTCCAACACTAAATACTATTCCAATTTCCATTCCAATTTCCAAACCAAATCCGTACCACAAATCACATTCCAATTCTGATTCCAAGCTTCCAACCTAAATCTATAGCTAACCCAAAACTCGTTTTTCCAAAACTCTTTAGAAACTAAAACTAAAAGTCTATACTTGACATTATTTTCCAATTTGCTCTTGACCGTGAGCACGGCTAATTGATTAGATTTATTCTCTGCAGAGATTGTACACCTTACCCACCCGACACATTCTGGCAACCATGTCAGCCATGTCACGCGATACCGAGCATACCCATTTTGCTAGACTATGACAAAACCTTTCCATTCGTTAGAGTTTAAACCTTGCACCAGCACCGGTGATGCGCATCCCTTGCTATGGTTGGACTTACAACTCATCCACACAGGACTGCGAGTGCACAGCTCGGCGATGGCCACGGCCCAATCGCACTGATCCAGACACGAACACGCAGTTCTACGATGGTTCACGAGGCCCCATCGCTTCTTTACCCATAGCGAGGCATACACCGTTGTAATGGAATACTCCAACCCTGACGCCTCGAAGAGGGAGTACCTAGAACAACACCATTTCCGGAGTGTCCATACTATTTCGACCTTCCAAAATTCAAGGCTAAACTCCAACTACTGTACTAGGTTAAGGCTATCTCATACTAGCACATGTGGTTGCACATTTAACTTAGTTGATAGTATCAAGTTCGGTCCTTAGGGGGGACACAGGCGAGACCATCAAACATCCGCCCGGTCTAAATCACACTTTTACACCTTTTGTCTTCCACTTTTACCAACATAACCATTTAGCCAAACCACCATTTTCCAAAATCAAGTTTATAGTCCAAAATGATATTTTGATAACGGTGTTCCACCAATTTGACAGTTCCATATCTACTGCTTGACTAAGCATATGCAATTACTATTGAATTATACCTGTTCGACACTCTTAATAATGTTGTAACATCCCAAAATTTGGGTTTTCAAAAAATTTTGGTTTAGTTTAGCTTCCCAAAAATTTTCGTTGGTTTTCTCGCATTTATAAAGCGCAATTTGAATTTTTTAAAAGCAAAAACAATTTAATTTGATTATTTTATATTTCAAATAAAATAAATTATTTGGAAAAGTCTAAATAAATTTAATTTAAAATATTTTATTTGAGTTCAAAATGTCTCAAAGTATTTTCTAGAATTTTTCTAGAATTTTTCTGGTATTTTTATTGCCTCTAATAATTTAAATTAATTATTTGGAAAAGTTTAAATAAAGTTTAGTTGAAAATATTTTATTTGAGTTCAAAATGTCTCAAAATATTTTCTAGAATTTTTCTGGTATTTTTATTGCCTCTAATAATTTATTTGATTTGTTGGAAATGTTTTAATTCGAAAAATCGTATTTTGCTTTTGGGCCATTTCCTTCCACCAGCCCACCCGCCGAACCGGGCCACGCCCCCCTATTCCCACGCCTGGGCCGTCACCCACCTCCGCGCCAAAGCCGCCGCTCGCCGGCGCGCCGCTGGCCGAACAGCGTGGCGCTCGCCGCTTCACACGCCAAGACGCCAGCCTAGCCGCCTCACCACCTCCCCTGTGGCCGCCGGATCCCGATCCAAGCGCTGAGAACGCGCCACGTCGCCCGGATACGATCCACGCACGCAAGGTGCTCGATAAAATGCCGATTTCGTCCGCTTTTTCTCCAAATTAATTTTTCCTTGACATAGCCTCCACCCCAACTCATGGTAGACCTCCCATGGCCTCTCCCACGTCCTCCCAACCTCAGATCAATTTTCCAAAACTTCGAAACCGCCGTCGAGACCTCCGGACGTCACCCGACGATGAGCGAACTTTGGAGCCGCATCCCGGGCAGCTCGTTAACTCTTTTTGGTCTCCGTATTCGCCACAGTGTGCTCCTAGGTACCATATGTTTACCCTCCAAATTTCCTCCCATTTGGCCCAATGAATCAAAAGTTATGGCCGTTTCAATTGCGAATCTTGCCGAGGCCATAACTCCCTCAATTTTTCGAGTTAGGTGCTGAAATTTTTTGTGTAGACTCCTGGGGATGTCCTATACATGATTCTCATCTTGCCTTATGGTTTTCCTCTCTGGATTTTGTGCAGAAAAATATTTTCTCCGATCAAACTGCGTTCAGACTGCGTTTCAGACAGCGACAAATATCCTCGCGCGTTCCCCGCTGATCCAGAAGGTACTTCTTCGAGCCACCTACATCACAGTGTTCCTCTTGGTCCCATCTAGCTCTTGGTCAAATTTCGTTAAGTTCCGATCATTATTCTAGAAGTTATGGCCGTCTGAAGTTTGTATCCGAAACCTGTTAAGCGGCAGTTTGTGATCAATCCGGAGGGGCGCCGCAAAATCCGCCTATACCATTGAGTTCGTCTCGCCACGTTCTATGTGGTAGACATCCCCCCTTTGCCATCCCATCCTCCAGAATTTTTTTTATATATTTAGGCTGTCGTTTAGCCGTCGCCGCGCGCCGCCTTTTGACGCCGGCTATTTTAGTTCGCTCCGGCCGTGTTGTCGCGTCTGGTGGGTCATCCCTTACTGTTTTGGATCATCCTTAGAATTCTTTCGGCCTTTGTTCGCCGACGAACCCGGTTCCGGCTTAAAACCGTCGTTTTCGGACTAACTCGTTGTTGCCGGTTCGCGTTTCGGTTAGCCGTCCTTGGTAGCATTTTGTCGCGACCATGTCATTGCACCGACGGCCGATATCTTATTTCATGCGCATCTTGCCATCGCTTCACGTTCGTCGTTAACGCTTTGTCGTTAAAGCTTCGCCTTTAACGTTCCGTCGTTAACGTTCCACCGTTAACGCTCCGTCGTTAACTTTCCACCGTTAACGCTCCGTCGTTAACGTTCCACCGTTAACGCCCCGTCGTTAACGCTTGGTTCTCTTCGCTTCGTTGTCATCGCATGCGTGCATTCATGCACAAGCCCTAGTGCGATGCCTTCATCTTCTCTATCATCATGATGTGAGCCTAGCCTCATCGTCGTATCATCTTCAAAGCCGAACCAAAACCCTAACCTAAGACCGGTTCGATGAACTAAGTTCATCGTGAGCCGCGTTGTTATCTTTGCAATCTTTCCCGTTGTTCAATCGTGGTAAGACACTTGTCTTGTCTTATCCCTGAAAACCTAATCTACCAATAACCTAGACTTCATTCGTGGACTTCGTCGATAGACCATTGGCCATCTGTCATACCCCTGTGCCCGATCTATCCGTCTCTCTTTTGTTTGACTGGGTCTGTTCGGTCAACAAAAGTCAACTTCGAGAATCAGTTTAGTTCATTGTGAACTAACGTATCCTTATGGACCCAGTCTATAGATCGAGAGCCCATATGTCACTATCTGTCCAATCAAAATAATAACTTCGGAAGAAATATTCTTCGGAATATTATTCTTTCTTACCCAGTTATTAATCTTTCCTTTTTCGGTGTTTTTCCGGAAGCCCGTTCTCTTTTATCTAACCTTCGATATAATCCGTTCAAGTTCCTAAATTCATCCAAGCCGTTGTGCCCAATGCCATTTGTTCTTATTTTGGAGTTTATTTGAATTGTCTTTTGAGTTTTGTTGTATTTCTGTTTCTTTATCGTTAGACGTGTCGTCCGGAAGTCGCTCGAAGGAGCTGAGGATCGAGAAGGTGAAAGTCGAACATCGAGGACCAAGAATCAAGGATAAAGAGTAAAGAACAGTAAAAGTTGCAAGGGCCAGGCAAGTTGTGCTTTGATCATGTTGATCCTATTTTTGAAAATTATGTTGTTTCAAATTATTGCATGCTAGTTTGAGTTAAACTGATTGCAATTAATTTGGGATTAGATAATCAACATACTTGTTATCGTCACCTTGCCTATAATGATTGTATGCCATGATTCATTTGTCACCCTAGGTTTGTTTATTAATAGTTGGTAGCTAATAAATTGCCAACATGGGTTAGATAGAACATATTAGTTTGCTTAGACCTGCACGAGTCCGTGCCATCATTTTGGAATTGCAAATGTCAATATTGATTAATGGAATATGTAATGTATTTTGAAATGGTGTGACGTGTTGCCGACACGATGATGTTGATATGCGGAGGCCTTCGTGCTTCTTCAAGGATGTTGAGTTGTTGTTGGCATTGTGTTGCGCAATAATCAACTGGGGTGATAAAATGATTTAGACTGGGGCAAGTGGCAAGAATTATGGTGGGCCAGTTTGGCGGTTGGGAATGTTTGAAACATGATATATGTATGAGTGATGGTGAGATGGATTTCTTTGAGAGTATTGATGTAAGTCTTGCCCTGGTCACTCTAAGGACTTAACCTTGCAAGCCTTTGAACTGAGTCAATCATACAACCACATGTCTGTAATGGGATGAACCTGGTTGAGTAAGTTGCTAATAACTTGCATGTGGTACCTCGGGGTGTCAACTACATATTTTGTGTAGCTTGAAGGGGGAGCGTACCAGGGCTACGGCATGGTACCCATCCAACGGTATGTCGGTCCCATACTTCGTCTTTGTTAAGGGAAGGGATAGTGTATGGCAAAAACCGAAGAGGTTCACTTGTGTAGTTAGAAGTTTCCGAAAGGCTTTGTTATGATCACTTATTCGCATACTCTTGTATGGCGATTCATGGCTGACGTGGTGAGTTGATTGTATCTTGTGGGTAAAGTGTATAACCTCTGCAGAGTGTAAAATATATTCGAATAGCCGTGTCCGCGGTACTGGACAATGCTCGGGGATTACAGTCAAGGGTTAGCTTTTCATAAAATAGAACTTGGGATTGGAGACATTTTGCCTGTGGAAAGTGATAATTGGTTAAGGATGTGGTTTTGGTTTACTTGTGAAATAACTGTGAAATCTATTACTGTCATTATTTGTTTTACTGCTTTACAATCTATTATGAATATTTGTGAATGATGTTTATTGCAAAATAACCCCTTAAGCCTGTTACTTGGAATAAGCCATGCATATAGTTATTAGATTTGCATTCTGTGCATGACTTGCTGAGTGCTTTATGTACTCACCCCCTTGCAAACAAACAATCACCAGTGAGCAGAAGTCTACTTCGTCGAACGAAAAGAAGTTCCGTGAGAAGGCGATTATCTAGGAGTTGAACCCCGTCAGTTGCCTGTGGCGTATTGATGGGATTCACCGATGTTCTTCGTTCCGCTGCTGCTTATTTGGGGTTGAAGCCGTCAAGGCTTCACAAATGTAAGGTTGACCTTAAGGTCGTTCAATAGTTTATATTCTATAATTGAGTTATTTTTATTATTCCGCTGTGTATGATTGTCATATTCATCTATGTTGAAACTGTGTGCATTAGCGTGATCCTGAACTAGTGCTGAATACACAGAGGGTCCGGATTTGCACATTCAGGTCCCGACAAATGTCTAACCCCTAACTTAGCATTTAACATGGTTCCCATGACAACATGATTGAGGTAATCCACCGATCTTGGGATTACCTACCATTTCCCACAAGTTAGCGACTTTACAGAACATACACGCATGCATAATAGTTTTAACGAAACAAAAAATAAACTTTGCAATTATGGGATCAATATGATCAAAGGGGGTGCTTGCCTGTTTACTCTTTATTGATTATGCCTTCGGGGACGTAATCGGGATCCTCAGCGGCGGGTTCTGACGCGTCTACGTCTATACGATCGACAACAAAAGAAACGACAAAATGAATCAAAACAGGCGAAAGAAATCAGAATAAAAGGCAAAAAGAAACTCACTCAAGAAAATATAAGCGATCTAGCGTTAGGGTCGATAACACGACATCTAGGAACTAGGCCTACGTGTCTAATGGCCTAATTAGTCAAAACCAAGAAACTACAAACAAACAGAACACACGAGGCTAAAGTTCTCTGGAACTCCGGTAGTACTGGCATACAACCGGCGGTACTACCGGCCTCTCCGGCAGTACCGGCCCTAACGGCGATATTGCTGACCTCTGGCAGTACCGGGCCTCAGGTCCGGTAGTGCCGATGGTCGGGACCCAAAATGGGCGCTCTTTGGAAAAAAGGTACCGGAGTACTGGGGCGGTAGCTCCGGCCATCCCGGCAGTACCGGCCCCTAGAGGGCGGTAGTGCCGTCATCAGGGAAAATTAGGGTTTGCGAAATTCGAATTTTGTGCAAACGGATTTAAAACTTCAAGACGACTGCATGGTTAGGTTCCTAGCGATGCCAGGGACCCATCCACGTAGGTCTCACCAAGTTTCAAGTTCGTTTTACCTAATTTCCACCTTTCAAACTCGATAATCCTAATTATTGCCAAATTTCAATTTTCGACTCGAATCGAGTTCAAACTCAATTTTTTTTGCGAAAATCGAACTTCAGCAGCATAGGATATATTCACGAGTCATTCCCTTGACTTTTGGAGCTAGGGTTTCCAAGGAGAACTCCAAGACCCAAGAAATTCACCTTTTTGGACGAATAAATCCGACAAAAGCTAATTTGGGTTTTTGGGTCTTTTCTCTTCGCAAGAGTGGAACCTTTATGGCACTAAGAACTAAAAGGAGCCATTCTTGTGATTTTTGGAATCTCGGAGCTCAGGGTAACTCCAAAAAGCACAAAAATGCCCTTTTTGCAAATCGATTTGGAAACAAAAGGAATTTGCAACCGACTATTAATTCTTTTTGCGCAACAGGGTTCCACAACACCTAACTCTAACCTAAAACCTTTCTAACATCGATTAGACTATTCTAGCACAAGATATACACGAAAAACTAGAAGGGAAGAATTAAAAACTCGAGCATTTGAGCTTAGAGACCTAATGGATCGACTAGGGAGACCTCGGCATAAAGGGTGGCTAGGATTACGATGACACGATCCACACCTCAAGCTACGATTACTAGAGCTAAAATCAAAAGAAAGAAGAGAGGGGAAAAGAGAAAGAACTAGGGTTCGAGCTCAAAACCTCGTGGATCGAACTCAGGGTTGAATCCACCGGTCTTGAGGCTTCTCTAGGGCTTGAGGAGGCTGCTCCACCCCTTGTAACTTGATCTCCGTTTGCTCCTTGAGCTCAAAACCTCGGAGAGAGGGGAGGAGAGGAGAGAGCTTGGGTGAGGGGGAGAGAAAATGAGAGAGAGAGGGAGCTAGAGAGTGAGGGAGAGCATGGGAGAGAGAAGAGGGCACGGGAGGGAGTATAAGAGAGAGGGGAGAAGCCCCTAGAACAGAAACACGGTAGCCACGAAGCACAGTCGTCGGTATGGGCGTCGACACCCAGCTTTGACCACTTGGCTGGTACTACCGCTCACAAGGGGCGGTAGTGCCGCTTGCCCGGCAGTACCGGGGTTTTTCCCATAGTAGTGCCGCTCCAGGTGCACTTTTTCCCAATTCTTCATGAATTTGCTTCGAAACTCGGGATTGTTCCTAGGAAACTCAAGGGAGGGAATTTGGTACTCCAAGGAAGGACTTTAGGAATTGCGGTTACTAAGGGTTTTGAAGGATTTCGGCCGAACTCAAACTCAGGGTTTCGGGTCAGAATTGGTCGAAACAGCTCGAACGATTTAACCCTAACACAAACAAAACCAGATTAAGATCAAAAACCCACGCAAAGCACAATTAAGCACTTAATTACCCTAATTACAAATTCAGGACGTTACACTATACTAATTATAAACTACGAGGAACATCAAAAAAGATCTAGCATCCATCTAGCTAATCCAAGTTATGGTGGCTTAAATTAATAGAGAATGTCTATACCAAATGGACCAAAGTGACTCTATCTAAGAAGCTAGTCCATGTGAATACATAGGTTACTGATATATATATATATATATATATATATAGTTCCAGTCTAAATCGAATAGTTGTGTAATTTGCATTGACTAGCTAGGAACATAGGATACCATGCCATCGTTATTAGTTAGATTAGTGGGAAATTACACTACTATACAAACCCTCATCACAGACAGTTCACAAACCACATCACAGACAGTTTTGTGAATCGTCTGTATCAAACTGTCAGTGATGACTTATAGTCATCACAGACGGTTTTCCAACCGTCTGTGAAAAAATTCATCACAGACGGTTCTAATTTGGAACCATCTAGTATGAGGGATCATCATAGACAGTGTCAAAGGTTAAGAAATCAACGGTAAATTTGTAATCAGGCACCTTCGAGGTTCGCAGGATCAACAGACACAAACAAGGCAAAGAATTAGACAGGTTCGGGCCTCTGGGAAGAGTAATACCATACTCGTGCTGGATTAGCACTATCGGATCGCTCAAAGCAGAGTACAAATGTGGGGGATGTAATCTACGATTACAAGATGGAGAAAACTCTCACTAGATCTAATCTGGCTACTAACATCTAGCAGGTGCTCTCTGTGTGCCGGGGGGCTCCCCGCCCTCCGCGCATCTCTTCTATATTTATAACTGGGTATACTATCTTCGTGAAATGTCGCCGTACGAGGACTTCATATTGTTCCCGATTAGGGATCTTCGCTCCAAGATCCTCATGGGTAACTGATTTTCCTTATCTATTCGTCGTACCCGATCTAGTCTCCCTGTCACAGGAGTGGGATCGAATATTTCCAAATGTAGGGATACCTTTCCCGTTAGCCTGCTCCCCCGTAGAGATAAGGCCCTTGGCGTCCGGTGTATATGGTATGATCTTCATCTTTTCGATGCGCATGCATATCCCATACTTAGATATTCGACAGTAGCCCCCGAACTCTGTTCACTAATGGGTCCGTGTGAAGCATAAGGTCGATTATCGCCAAGTCACAGACTCGGACAAATAACGCCATACATGCTTGCGGCTGTCCGCATCGACTGGAACTGGAGTGCAAGGATCGAGTAAGAGGATATCGAGTCATCAGCCCGATCATCAACCCTTCCTCAAATTCTCCGCACACAGGTCCCTTGATCGATATCGACCATGAGAACTCGATGCTGAACAGAGTTGAGACTCGGTTCAAAATATCATCGTGTTGGGACTGTGCGACACTAAATGCGGCAGTCTGCAAAAAGCTACGACGTTTCACGCGCTTGCATTGCTTTCCAACCACTCCTCCGTTTGTTACGCCATGTATCGGGGAATATAAAAAAACCCACTACCAGCTAGGGGAGCTGCATATAGTCTGTATTCAAATAAACGTCTATCACCTGTACTTCCAAAGAGTTTCGCCATTTCCGCCATTTCCCTCGCCTTCTTCGTCCACGAAAAAAAAGAAATTCCCCTCTGCCATGGCTGGCGGATCTCGTGCGAGGACTGCTGGAGGCGACGCCCCACCAAGGGAGGTGAAAACTGACGAGGTGGTGCTCGAGGACGAAGTGCTTAAGAAACACTGGCAGTCTTCGATCATGTCTGAGGAGCGCTTGGTCGCCATGGAGAAGGAAGGCCTGATACTCCTTGTGAGCCAACTGGCGTCCTTCTGTGGGTGAGCCGTACCCTACTCTGTGAGACCAGGATGAAACCGTAGCCTTCGCATCATTCTTCTACTGCGGTATGAACTTTCCGCCTTCGACCTTCCGTCTTTCTGTTCTGGACTTTTATTCAGTCCAACTTTTCAATCTGACGCCCAATTCGTTAACGATGTTGAGCGTGTTTGTGCACCTTTGCGAGGTGTTCTTGGGCATTGCGCCCAGCCTCAACCTTTTGCGCTACTTTTATATGTTGGCGAGAATAAAACAAGAGGTGGTGGGAGGTGCCGGATTCCGCCTTTGTCCCGGCAAATCCTACATCCCTGTTCCTGTTATCACTTCTTGGCAATCTGACTGGAAGAAGAAATGATTTTACCTCACTTCTCCGAACACCATCAACTGTTTGATTTCTTATCGTAGCCTTCTAATCCATCCCACCGATCTTTGGTCCCGAACTCCTCCTTCAACTGCCCGCAATGCGCACTACATTCGGGAGATCGCGGAGCTGGCGAAACGAGGCCTGACCAGCTGGGATGTGGCATACAGCTTCATTGACCGATGGACTAGTCCCCTCAAGAGTCATGATCACTTGTCTTGGGACTATGATGGGTCCGTGGATAATACTAGGGACTCTTCTGCCAGTAAGGACTAATGTCTCGTCGTTTATTTCTGCTTCAGTGACATTATGCTGATACTTAGTTTTTTCCTCATAGTTTTGCTACCTTCAGGAATTGGAGCCCATCTGAGCAAACTGTTTCACAGTTCCCACTCGGGCTGCAGCGGCATAGTGGGATTCTCCAAATCCCTTCCTCGACCACAGGTGAGTGTTATTCTTGGGCTATGCAATGCATTGTTCGGGCGTCTATTGCTTGTTGCTAACCGATTTCACCTGCAGGAGCCGACGTTTGGAGACAAGAATGAACTACCAGAGGGAGCCATCGACCTCGAGAGTGATGGATCGGACCCTGCGGTTATTACCTCTAGGAGGGACAAGATCGACCCGAAAGCTCCATCGGTCGTCCTTGCATCCAAGCAAGGGCTGCATCTAGCTGCTCTAGAGGATGAAAATGCTGAAGGTCAAGAGCTTGAGGCTCCTACTATTATTGAGGAGTCCTTGCCCTCAGAGCTCCCTCCGCCCCCTAAATGGGCCCGAACACGGTCGCCCGCTCAGGTGATCTTCAATCCCTTGCTTAGATGTTATGAACTTAGCCCTGAATTCATTTGACAACTGATGGATGAACAGCGGGATACCCTAAGGGGAGATCTCCAGAGGTCGATTACACCTCCGCCCCTATCACCTCGAACAGAGCCTCCTTCGACCAGCGCGCAGGTATTTCCATCTCCTTGCGTGGTTATTCTGTTACTTGGCCGTAGTTGGTTGGTCACTCACTCGTCTTGCAGATCAACAAGGAGACTATCGTCTCGCCTCCTGCCACGGTCACCTCTCGTCTTCAACTATTAGCCTAGAAACCTTCGAAGAGACTATGGATCCACTATCCCATGGCCACGTAAGTTTTGCCTCTCCTTGCTTTTTCAATATCTTTATGTCACTCTGACGGTCAAAATTGTCTTAGGGGGATGACCGGCGGTGAGTCATTGGGAACAGCTCTCTCTCCTACGGACAATGCGACTGAGGCTACAGCCTCCCTGGCTCCTCCATCCTTGACCCCGAGCCTCCCCCTGTCTTCGATGCCTACTCGAGATTGGCCTAAAGCAAACAACATCTCGCTTGGGCTCGAGCTCTTCCTCGACCAGACCTGGCAACTGCTCACGACTGCTCGCCACGAGGCTTCCACCGTGAAGGCCGAGCTGGCGACTCTTCGGGTGCAGTTGGAGGCGGCTCGAGCCGAGCTAGAGAAAGCAGTAATCGAGAAGGAGCAAGCCGAAGCTCAGAGGGAAAGAGCAATCGCCGAGAAGGGGCAAACCGAAGCTCAAATGAAGAGGGTGGTCATTGAGAAAGGACAAGCTGAAGCCTGTGTGGAGGCCCTTCATACCCAACTACAGTCGGACCCCGACCAGTACGCGACGAACGCGGCTCAAGAGGCCGTTGCATTCGCGCTTGGCCTAGTGAAGAGTCATCATCCGGGCATCGACTACAAATGTTTGAACGAGGGCTTCGTGGGCAATCCGACCGATGTTGCCGACCACATAGAATCCTTTAGAGATTTAGCCGCATCGTTAGTGGGCATGATGGGAATGTCACACGAGGATGTGGGCGATATGCTCCCGGACCCATAACTCGTCCGACTTCTTTTTTTTTGTAATGTTGTACATATATCAATGCGAGAGATATCGCTTGCCCAGTGTGTTTTTGTCTCGCCTTCCCCTTGTCGCTGAGAAAGGGTCACACATCGTGGGTGTAGAATTGCTCTAACATTGCTACAGCTCTTTTCAGACTATCCCTTCAGTCATAGCACTGAGATTTGTACATGCATACTTTCTAGAAAATTTTGTTAAATCGAGACACCCTCGAGTATAGACTCGAGGTGCCTGGGTAAAAAGAAAATATATGTGTTGGCGCCGAAAAACGTGACATCAGGTCAATCGCCGCCAACACACGAGAACGTTGGGTTCAAGGGTTGCGAGCGTGCCAGCCGATTTGATCCTGCAATCGGCAAGAGACGTGTGACCGCTTAGAAGAACGATCTGGGTCTTGGTGGTAAGGTAATCCTTGTTGGCTCGGTGATGAGACAACTTGGATCAGGTAATTGGGTCCAATTGACTTTTTCGAATCAATCGAGAAAAGGGGTAAAAGCCTGGCTTCTCCGAAAAAGGCGATGTGCAACAAGATCGAAAGAAACAAGAGCATGGTAGGGCGTAATGCAGCGAAGATCAACAACCGGCGATGCGCAACTCGTATTGATCAAAGTGTATTACAGAGGAAAGAATACAATGCTACGAAACTACTCCTAGTGCAAGAAAGATAAAGTATTGGTAGATTGGTTGGTTGTTTGTGTTGATTGTGCTCCTCTCTGTAGCATGTCGCCTTTTATAGCCGGTGTAGCCTTGATCGTGATCATAACGGACACTTTAATCATATCGGCCTTGATCTTGTCTTTCCATCTTGACCGCGACCGTATCAAATCCAAGTTCTACCGGCTTCGGTTTCTTCCCGTCTGTGCCTTATACGACCATGCTCTTTCCGATGTGGCTTCCATCCCATTACTCGTTGCTACTCCGACTCGCACCATCTTCCTGGCTGGTACCACGACCGAACCTGTCTCAGTCGGCCAATTTTAGGTGTCAACATATGCCCCCCATTTTTGGGATATGCGTCATGTCCCAAAAATCACCTAGTAATCGCTTTTGATGAATAGCTGCTTCCCATTATTCCTCTATCTTAGGTGGCTAACTCCTCGAATCGTCGCGCCTCGATCCGCTTCGTTTTCTACTGGTATTCATTCAAGCGGTGCTTCGTCCTCCATGCAGCAGTAATTCTGACGTGCGTTCGGCTCTATAAATCCTTGGTAAATTGTAGTTTCTTTCACCGCATTGCCACTTGTAGTTCTTCAGCACAAACACAATGTCTTCATCTTCTTCCTTCTTCGGTGCTGATTCAGGCTACTCATCATCGGACGATGACTCTGCGATTGCATCTGTCCTCCAAGCGGAGTTATTGGCCGAAGTTCGGGCTGAGGAGGAGGTGGCCGATGATGAGGCCATTGCCCACGTACTCCATGAGTAGTTCGATGCAGACGCCGCCAATGCTCCGGTGGCCGATGCCCTTCCCGCCGGTGACATGCCGGTGGGAGCAGCTCCCGAGGCTGCCAATCCTTCACCGACTGCCGTAGACGAGCCAAGTGGTAGCATCTCAACGGTGGCCATGATGGTCGTCGTTGAGATCAGCTCCGATGACGAGCAGGCGCCCTCTTTAGCCCCCGCCGCTGGTGTCGCCGCCCAAACTAGCAATTCCAACGCCGAGAGCACCTCGGATAGGAAGCGTTGCTGTCTTCATTAGATGTAGGGTTTTCTCATTCCTTTTGTAAGGATGGCACCCCTTCCCCCTTCTTTTCTTCTCCTTAAGGTGGCCACGATCCCTGAGCACTTTGCTTGGGTGTTGTGGTACTTCTTCTCCTTCCAGTCCCTTTTGCTTCTTTTCTTTCTAGTCTTTGTTCTCTACATCTGCCGCGAGACTTCTGTGCATCCCTTAGCCGACTTATGTAACCGCTTGTTTGCTTCACTAGCCGATCATGTAAACGACCTCTAATGAAATGCGCTCATATTTTTGTACATTTACTCTTCATCGGCTTTATTATATATCTGCCGCTTTATCAGCCTGTGATGCCTTAGTGGGGGACGTACTGTAGTGTATAATCTTTGTAGCATATCCAGCTTCATAGTGTATCGGCCAAGCATACTTATTCATCGGCCGATAGGATTTCGGACGATATAGCTGGGTTGTTTCTTCCATCATACACTACTTAGCAGACGTGCTGCGTTTTTTCCTCTGTCCTTATTAACTGTCCTTCAGCCCTTACATCACGTACTGCCACTCCTTGCGTAGTGGGGTGTGACTTGGGGCACGATTCTCGGCGCTGTTTTGAACGGCCCAGGAGCAGCATCGGCAACGGGAGGAGGTTGCCCAGGAACGTGCAGAGATTGTTTTTCAGGCAGCTACTGTAAAATCAGAGAAGGCCGCGTTTGATGCCGTAGTTGCTTCGGCTCAAGCTTTAGCGCTGTCAGGGGCAGATCTAGATGAGATAGCTCGCTTGAAGCAGGCATTAGCCGAAGCCGAGACCCGCCTTTCCGATATGGATCGTGAGGTCCCTTCAGTAAAGGCCGATATACAAGCACATCGAGCCGGTCTACTGGAATCCTTTTAGAGGATCAAAGCTATCGTGCGGTTTTCGGGTGATGCGTCAGATGACAAAGCTTTGATCTCGAGCGTGGGTCAGGCTGCACAGGAAGCTGCTGACAGCATCATTCACCTCATCTAGACGATGCAATGAAATATTCTTAATCGTGCATCGTCTTTTGTCTTGCAATGCTTTGACTTGCAGCCAAATCTATTTTGCACTGAACTTAATTCGGCTATCAGTGATTTCCTCTCTAGGCCCCAACCCATATACTAGGGTAGTACTTCTTTAGGTATTTTCCATTGATGGCCTTGGCGGATGTTTCCCCTTCCAAGGTTTCAAGTATGTACGAGTTTCCAAGGTCGCCCTCAGCCCCTGCTTGGGTAGTCTTCTCTTGAGAGTTTTCCGCAGAGGTGATGTTGTCGTTCCTGGCCATGTTGTATACATAGCGATCGGCCTAATTGCTACTGTCGTGGCTGCTACTATCCTCGCTGTCACAAGAGCTGTCGCTATCTGTTTCGATGCACTTTAGGAGATTATCTCCCATAGGATCAAAATCGAGAAAGGACACTTCTCGGCTTGGGTCCAAAGGTCGGGACTCGATGACGCCAAGGTGTTCAAGAGTGCCCACTGGAAAAGCATCAACCCGAACGTAATCTGGGATTCGATAGCGGGGACTTGGTCGATGAAGGCTTCGGAGTTGACGATGCTGCTGCCACCGTTGCCGACTCCATAGAAAACACTAGCCGTCGTCGTGATTGATCTGCAAAAATAGTTGAAGGCCCCTACCTGTCTGCGCCAACTGTCGAAGGTTAAGAAATCGATGATAAATTTGTAATCGGGTACCTTCGAGGTTCACAGGATCAACAGACACAAACAAGGCAAAGAATTAGACAGGTTCGAGCCTCTAGGAAGAGTAATACCCTACTCCTGTTGGATTAGCACTATCAGATCGCTCAAAACAGAGTACAAATCTGGGGGATGTAATCTACGATTACAAGATAGAGAAAACTCTCACTAGATCTAATCTGGCTACTAACATCTAGCAGGTGCTCTCTGTCTGCCGGGGGGCTCTCCACCCTCCGCACATCTCTTCTGTATTTATAATTGGGTATATTATCTTCATGAAATGTCGCCATATGAGGACTTCAAATCGTTCCCGATTAGGGATCTTCACTTCGAGATCCTCGTGGGTAACTGATTTTCCTTATCTGTTCGCCGTACTCGATCTAGTCTCCCTGTCACGGGAGTGGGATCGAATCTTTCCAAATGTAGGGATACCTTTCCCGTTAGCGTGCTCCCCCGTAGAGATAAGGCCCTTGGCATCCAGGGTATACGGTATGATTTTCGTCTTTCCAGTGCGCATGCATATCCCATACTTAGATATTCGACAAACAGTTCTACTTTGGAACCGTCTGGGATGATCCTCTCATCCCAGATGGTTCTAATTTGGAATCATCTATGATGAGCCCTTCATCATAGACAGTTCTAGTTTGGCACTATCTTGGATGAGCCCCTCATCCCAGATGGTTGCAATTTGGAACCGTTTGGGATGAAGAGCTCATCACAGACGGTTCTAGTTTGGAACCGTCTGGGATGTTGATTTTACATTTTTTTAGTAATTTTGATGTATTGGCTAGCCTTAGGAAATGCTAACCATGCCCTTTGAAACAAAAGACAGTACAGAGCATCACCAGTATATTATTATGACATACATTTCAGAAATAAACTCGATAGGATCACATATTACAACATACAACGCATCCATTTTAGAAATCAACTCTAATTGCACATTACAATGTACAGCGCATCCATTTCACAAATCAACTCATATATATAGGAGCCAATTGAATTCAGAACTACAACTGACAAATTCATAACACAAGGTTCACAAATTAATCCAAATGGTATCTAACAAATTCACAACTCAACAGGCGAGGCTTGCGTGGTATTCGCCTTTTGGATTAATGAACTCACGATTCAAGAAGGCATAGAGTTGTACTCGAATACCTAGTACGTCAGCCTGTTCCAACGCAGATTCAGTGCATTGCTGTGAGACCCTCCCTTTTATGTTACCATGCAACATAAAAGAGAAGTTCTATAGTGCATTCTGTGCTAGTCTCGTGATCAGTAGATAGCACGCACCAACACAATTTGCGTATACAGCCATACAAAAGTGCAGTTTTTATTACAGCGGAAGTTCACATTTTACATAACATTATACAAGGAAGTAAAGACAGAACAATAGTAAAAACATCGCCTTGCAGTTTGTCGTGCCAAGCCCATAGCCAGGCGTACACCGTTGCACAGGAATGCATTTACCCACAAATACATGTGGCAGCCCTGAGCAAGCCGACATGAAAGGGTTTATGGCTTGTGCTACTTCTGCCTACCAATATGCAAAGCCAGTTTCAAATAACTTAATAGGTTATGGCCGTCCCATTCCAGCCCTCATGGTTGTACGATTAGATTTGGATCATACAACACTACGTTCGGTCCTTAATGTGACATGGGCAATAAACTCCCCCTATCTACGTGCAAGTATACCCTCACACATCCGACTATTGCCAATAATCACCCGTGTCCAAATAATAGTTTTATTTTCATTTTTATCAACATATCGGTATCCTTCACTATCATATTCAACCTTTCAAAATCATATAAAAATTCCGATTAACCATTCTAGCACAACTAAGCATTTATCATTATACCGCGATTATACCCATTACTCATGTATCATTCCATGTCCTAAGGTGTCAACAGTTCACATGGCAAAAGTTGATTAAGGAAATCCACTGTGAAGGGTCTAACTATTGTATCCCACAAAATAACAGTGTAGAATATACAACATGAATGAAAACAGTTATGAAAACATTTATGAAAACTGGGATCAATATGTTCAAGGAGGTGCTTGCCTTGATCTTTTGAAGTAAGTTCAATTCCACAGTTCTTAGGTACGAAATTTGCAACGTCAATATCTACTCGTCGTATAAATAAGGACATAGCAAAAGAAACCAAATTTCAATATAAGCAAGAAGGATCAAATAATGATTCAATTAAAATCATTATACACACCATCACAAATTACCATCATGGTTTTATCATTTTATGTATTAATGTCATATTATAATTCTTTGACTATGCAATTAAGACAATATAACATACAACATTTAGTCATTATTAATTATTCTATTTTATTTAATGTATTCAAAAGTTAAGATTATAAATTTAAACATGTTTGAATTGAGTTTTTGGAACCAGAATTCCTTAATTGAATTTAAATCAATACGTAAAGCAATATAAAAGAGAGTAATTAAAAGTAGTATTGTACACCCTAATTATTTTTCTAAAATCAGGTTCTATACTATTTTGTGAGTTAAACAAAATGGGTTTCATAATTTTCGGAAATACATTGAATTAGTTATGATTATTTTATCACTTTCATCATTGATAACCCACTTAATTTCAAATTAATGCAAATAAATTCCAAATTTAGATTTATTTGCATATTATGGACTCATATCAGATAAGAATTACAGGAAAATTTAGTTTAACAAATTTGAATCAAGTTTGCATATATTTTGCATGTAATTAGTTTCTTACATACAATTTAAATTTAAATTTCTAAATCATCTTTTGATATTTTTACATATTCTGAATCTACTTGATTTTATACAAATTTAGAAATTTATTTTGCCTGATTTAGATTTGTATTTTAGAAATTATTGCTATCTGAAGTAGTTCGGTTCTAAAAATTCGTCCCAAAATCATAAATATGCTTCCTAAATGGTGAAAGCGTATTTTTGTGATTTGCGTGCTCTGTGCTCTCAAAACGAGCCCTAGCCACTGAGGACAGGGCCTGCTCAGTCAGTGGCTAATACATGTGTGCACACGGCGACAATTTGGAGTGCAGGTGGCGGTGGTGGCTCAAGACAACCGGTGCCGTGAGGGCCCATCCGTCATGGAGCCAGAGTAGGGGCAGCTCTACCGTAGCTTGCCGGAGGCGTCGAAGCCACTTGATGGACTCCTACAGCTTCAGCACGACCATGTGTAGACAGGGAAACAACCGGTTAGGGGTAGTTGTTGGGAATAGTCCCACATTGGTTGTGGAGAGGGCATGAGCATGGTTTATAAAGGTGAGGGAGCACCCCCTCATTGAGCTAGCTTTTTGGGAGGAGATGGCCCAACAGACCTTGGCCCGCTGCTCGGGCTGGGCTTGCGAGTGTGTGCTGCAGCCCAACGACCTGGGATCCGGACGCACTAGGGTGGCGGTCCGGCTAACAAGTGGTATCAGAGCCCAGGTGCCCCAGGTGGTTCCTAGATAATCTCGGCCCAATGTGTGAGGGGGAGATTGTTGGGAATAGTCCCACATTGGTTGTGGAGAGGGCATGAGCATGGTTTATAAGGGTGAGGGAGCACCCCCTTTCCAGCTAGCTTTTGGGGTTGAGAAGGCCCTTGCGATCCAACAATTGGTATCAGAGCCCGGTTCTAACATCTTTGGTCCGATGGACACTAGGGTGTGAAGGCCTGATGGACCGTGACCCTGAGGGACCGTCGGTGTACGGTGAAGGGGCGGTGAACGGCTGAGAGATACCAATGTGTGAAGGGGGAATTGTTGGGAATAGTCCCACATTGGTTGTGGAGAGGGCATGAGCATGGTTTATAAGGGTGAGGGAGCACCCCCCTCATTGAGCTAGCTTTTTGGGGGGAGATGGCCCAACAGACCTTGGCCCGCTGCTCGGGTTGGGCCTGCGAGTGTGCTGCAGCCCAACGACCTGGGATCCGGACGCGCTAGGGTGGCGGTCCGGCTAACAAGTGGTATCAGAGCCCAGGTGCCCCAGGTGGTTCCTAGATAATCTCGGCCCAATATGTGAGGGGGAGATTGTTGGGAATAGTCCCACATTGGTTGTGGAGAGGGCATGAGCATGGTTTATAAGGGTGAGGGAGCACCCCCTCAATGAGCTAGCTTTTTGGGGGGAGATGGCCAACAGACTTTGGCCCGCTGCTCGGGTTGGACCTGCGAGTATGTGCTGCAGCCCAACGACCTGGGATCCGGACGCGCTAGGGTGGCGGTCCGACTAACAGTAGTGTTTGGACAATTTGAGCTCTCACCGGCAGTCGACGGTAAGTCATGAGACTAGCAGCGTGTTGGCAAAACAAGTCGATCTGAACTTGGCTATTGTGCGCACAAGCATCAAGAAGCTACAGGGACGCTAAAACATGATTTAGTCAAGGGGAAATATGTTTGATTGAGTGCTCACCGTGTGCATCAATGGCGGCGAAAGGGGAAGCTTGGTGCGGAGGCCTTCCGATGGGTCTCGGACCAAAAAGGAGTGAGAAGGAGTCATTAGTACTTGTGGGTGCTTCCTAAATGATCAATTAGAATGAATGCTCACCGTGTTTGGTGAATTTGAAGTCCCCCCTTTTCAGTCCTCGCCGGCACTTAAGAAGAAGGAGCACGGTGCGGACGCTTTCCGGCGAGATGTAGATTGAGAGAAATGGCGCAAAGGAACTGTGAGCGATCAAGGATACTCCATGAGCATTAAATCGATGTTGGAATAGTCTCACATTGGTTGTGGAGAGAGCTTAAGCATGGTTTATAAAGGTGAGGGAGCACCTTAGTCCGCTGCTTGGGTTGGGCTTGACCTGGGATCCGGACGCGCTAGGTGTGGCGGTTCGGCTAACAAGTGGTATCAGAGCCCAGGTGGCCTCAGGTGTGGCCCAGGTAGTCCAGGTGATTCCTAGATAATCTCGGCCCAATGTGTGAGGGGGAGATTGTTGGAATAGTCCCACATTGGTTGTGGGAAGAGCTTGAGCATAGTTTATAAGGGTGAGAGAGCACCCCCTCATTGAGCTAGCTTTTTGAGAGGAGATGGCCCAAAAGATCTTAGCCCGCTGCTTGGATTGGGCTTTACCTAGGATCCGAACGTGCTAGGTGTGACGGTTCGGCTAACAATCGAACCGAATCTCACCGTGGATTGGCAATCTGGGATTTTTCCCACTTCGGGTTTTGGCCGGAACCGAGGAGGATAAAATCGGTTTGGGGAAAGAAGGCTTGGGTGTGGAACAGGGTTTCAGTTATCGTCGATAATCGTCGATTATCGCACGATTTTCGCAATATCGACGGCGGCCGAAATGCAATACCGAGCGGTAAACCGAAAAAATTCAAAAAAAAAATTCAAAAATTCAAAAAAATTTATATGACGCAAATATCGCGATTATCGCCACATATCGAGCGATTATCGCTACATATCGAGCGATTATCGCTACAAAAGTCGACCGCACAAAAAAACTCAACATGGATGTCGATTTTCCACCGATAATCGTCGATTTTCCACGTTTTTTGATTTTTTTTTTTCAAAAAAATCGGATTTTTGAATTTATGCGATTTTTTGCGATTTTCGACCGATTTTCGGCTCGATTTTTGCGATTATCGAAAAACACTGTTCATGCGAAAATCGCATGTAACGATAACTGAAACCCTGGTGTGGAATGGTTGTGCGATTTGAGTCACAGTGGAGATAGCGCATTCGGTTGTTTCTTAAACTGAGGAGAAAAGGCAGTGGATTAGAGTTGGAGCGAATGGAGATGCACGCAGAAATCGCTCGGCCCTTCTCGTCTCCTCTGTCCACGGCAGATTGCTCAGGGTGAGCTGGGGAGACAACGCACAGTGGCCCGCGCTACAATCCAGGAGCATTCCCGACTTTGGCAGGAAAGACAGAGGCGAGGTGGCCATCGCCTGTCTTCTCCGGCAGTTGAGTACGGGAACAGAGTAGAGAAAGAGAGCAGAGAGTAGGAAAAAGAAAAGTGGAAAGGTGAGCGAAGAAGATGACAAATGGGGTCACCTGGCCCACAGGTAAGTGAGATAAGAGAGGGAAGGAATGGGTGAGGAAGATGACCAGTGGAACTGATTTGGAACGAGGGTCCACTAGTCATAATCCCAACTAAAGTGGAGTCGACCAGCTAGTTGCCATTTAGGTTGCCCCCACGCGACAGTTAATACAAATTTGTTATAATTTAAACTTAATAATTCTGACAGTGAAGATTTCACAGAATTATTAATTGGGAATTGATTTAATTATCAGAGTAAATCAACTTATTAATTTTTGTAACTTTTCAGGATAAAGGTAAAGGTAAGCTGAGCTCAAGATATACATTTCAACCTCTGGAAAACTATTAATAATTTTTGTAAAATTCTTTTTCTAACTTTCATTACTTAATTAATCAATTTCTTCATAACAAATGATTCACCAAAATGCTTAGAAATTCATGGAATGCAACAATAATTCACAATAACAATTTAATAATAGGTTTTACCTTTTATTAAATTTTTAGGATGTTACAATTGCTAAGCATGACGATGGGAAAAGTAAAGTCTTTAAGTGTATATAAATTAATAAGTGGAAACAATTGTTTCAAGATTGACAAACCTCTATGTCATTGGTCTTCTTTGAACCAATGAGGAGTTACATGTTGTGGCAAACGTGGAATCCATATAGATTAGTGGCCTGTGGCTGCTGGTGGCACTGCCAAAATATAAATTGGTTAATTAGTTCGAAGGTTTCATTATGGTGTATGTGAAGGATTATTGCATACTAGCAGATACCGGAAAGTTATAAGTATGCTTCAGCATAGCTGGGTCCTTCCTGTGTGGCCCTCCACGAGTTTGGTAGATAGAGAATGATCCATTTAGTAAATTTTTGATAGGCACCAAGTCATGGGTGCCGCCCTTTTTGTAATCAAGGTAAATTATCCGGTTCTGTCTTGGTATAATTACGAGTAGAACGCAGTGAAATCTACACAGGTATGTCACCATGGTCATTCAAACTAATTTCAAGATGCGTTATATAGTACAAATCAACAAGTATAGCAACTAGATGAAGCACTTACCACCGGTGTGGGGTAAAAGTATGATTTTTTTGTCCCATTGAGCCGTCAATACTTTTTCCAGCGCCGCCATCTCTTTGTGTTTTCCGCCAATTAATTAAACCGATCAGTTGCATGCATATGCTATCGATCGCAAATGGCTGATCGATCAGAACAACAACTCTTCGTCTTTCTCGCCAATTAATTAAACCAATCGATCAGCCATACGTCTCTTCATCTTCATGAAGACCAATCAAGCGCATTATATTGTAATTAATGTGTTTATGTTATAATTATGTTATGTTAACGTTTTTGTATATATAGCCATGTTTATGTTAATTATGTTATCTTATGCTAGATTATTTAATCATTTCATCTGTTTCACCAGCTTCTGTTTGATGTTTTTTTGCTCCTTTTTGAATTATTAGTACGTGTCGGTTTGGGGAGTGATGTACTGGATATCACTGACGGTTTTACACAAAAAATCGTCTGTGATGTGTCCTGGGAATATCACATACGGTTTTATCCATGAACCGTCTGTGATGAGGACACTCATCATAGACGGTTTTAGCCTCGAACCGTCCGTGATGAGGACCTCCACATCATATGTTTTTGTTTAAAATCGTCTGTGATGAGTGACATATCACAGATGGTTTTTGGATAAAACCGTCTGTAACGTGGGGGACCTCATCACAGAAGGTTTGTGGATAAAACCGCCTGTGATGTGCCCGGGACTCGTCAACCGTCAGTGATGAGGTGTCTAATATAATCTCTTTTGTACTAGTGTTAATAAAAAGAAACAAATTTTGAATGATTGTATCAACTATAGAACTAAGAAAGGGCAATCTAGAAAATTTATTATTAAAACTTTGATGAAAAAAAATCTTACACCTTTTCGAATGGCACTGAATATGTGAACTCTAACGCAACAAACAATGATAAATTACATCATTTTCTGGCTGATTTGAACACTCTAGCAAATGTTTTTTCTTGGAATTAATTAGTGCTTATTTGCTGTCTTGCATGCAACATTGTCTACCAAGTTAAGATACTGTGCGTCCAGGCGGTTGTGTAGGATTATCTGGAAATGTAACTGTTCGCGCTAAAAACGTGAAGCAGGATTTCTAGCCACGAACATACAAGACAAACACCGAGTTTGCAGAGCGTGCCAGTCAATTTGACCTGTAATTGACAAGGTAGAGATTATAAGCAATCAAAGCCGATAAAAACAAAGATTATCGGCTTAACGCTAGTCGGTTAGAAGCCGATCAGGAGATAACTAGATCAACCTGGCAGTTAATCCGAATACAAGGCAAGATCGGCTTTGAGAAGGCGATGCGCAACAAAACAAAGCAGATCGAACCTGGGCGAAATCGGCCAAAACCAACAGTCGGCGATGCGCAACTCTGTTGATTTCGTCGACTTACAGAGAGGTGTTTGTAAATCTAAAACGATGTAAAAAGGAACTGTAAAAAGTAGATGTGTGTGGTATGTGATTGATGCCTCTCCCGTATCACGGCCCGTCTCTTTTATATTGCTCCCGACCGATCCGAGTCCCGCATGGATACGGCAATCAAATCCGTATCGGCTCTTGATCCGATTCCCTTTCCTTTTTGACGGTGCACTCCTAGTTGGTAACGGACTCATTTTGGGGTCAGTTTATCTTTTTCCATAACACTTATTTTATATCCAAATTGGACCGATTTTACTATAAACGCCGAATTTTGGTGCAAACATATGCCCCCCGTTTTTGGAAGATAACTTGTTATTTTCCAAAAATCCTATCGGCTTTACGTCCATATCGGCTTATGGAGGAATTTTTCTTGGGAACCACCCCATTAACTGCGCCGTAATAATCTCGGTGCGTTTTAAATGCACAACTATTCCCGCCCGTTCGCCTCTTTTCATCGCGGTATAAATATGGGTGTCCCCCCACGGTCATTTTCATTCCTTGAAGCCCTTGCTCTCTCAACGATCGGCTTTCTCTGCATCCTTGGTCTTCCTGAGCGACCTTCCTTCATGCTTTCATCGTCCTTCTCCCTTCTGAATCGGCTGAAAAGGACGCCTCACAGGTACTCATCCCGATCCCTAATAGCGATAACCAGTACTTCTTAGGGACGATAGAAGCCGACACCGTTGTTAATGATGAAATCCCTAGGCTTCCTCTTTCGGCTCCAGGCTATGCTATAGAAGAATAGGGCAAGAGTTTTAGGGCTTGGCCAACAGCTCTTAGGGGTTGGAGATCTTGGTATATTAGAATATCGGCCCAAAAGAGAGCAGAGTGGGAAAGGATGGGCATATCCAAAAGTCTCCCTTTATCTTTAGCCGCCCCTGAACCTAACGAACCCTTAGTGGCTGCTGCCTGCTATTTCCGGTCGGATTCTTTCAATGCTTTCTTCTTCCCGACCGGTCCCATCGGCCCAACCCTTCTAGACGTAGCTGAGTTGTGTTGTCTCAGGCCTGATGGTAACCAAGTGTCAGCTTTCAGCGGGAAACCTAGGTTCAAGTTGATCCGTTCCAAAGGGGAGGGTTGGTTCAAGTATATCCAGAATAACAACAAGGTAACTGGCCCGGTATCGGACGTAGAACACGTTGCTTTTCTTAACGTGTGGCTAGACCGATTCCTCTTTTGTGGGGCTTCTTTAGGTGTAACACCCCGGCATTTAATATGCCCGAATGCTACCAAACATAAGCTAAGCAACATCTAAGTACCACGATTAAACATAAATTCCAGCAAAGGTTCATATGCTAAAAACCGATATTTCGGCAGCATCTCCTTTGTTTTTCCATGAATTAACACAATCTCAATATCATGGCAAGATATATATATATCATAGCACACGACATCTAAAACAACAACATAAATGGACATATCATCGAATTACGCCATTAATACCACGCTCAACCACTTCATAATCTATAACGAAGCAAATAAGGAATCACAAGCATGCTAAATTAAACCATACATTAAGTTTAAGGCACAACTCTTAATATCATGTCTCCAAGTGTGTAATTATGGATTATGATGGTGGAGCTACGTGTAGAAGTGTAGCTAGACCCCTTTTTCCCGCATGCCGATCTCAAAGTACCTAAAAACAACATAAAACACAAGCGTGAGTTCGAAAACTCAGCAAGCATATTGTAATGGACAACAAGATCATTTACAAGACAATAATACCTTACATCACATATAACATCTCATACTTGAGCACATAACAACATCATCATCATTAAATATGTATTGCAATGCAATGTTATGCTCATATCTCCTTGGAAACTCATACCGGTATGGTTGAGTACACACCCGTCGGTGTGCACCCTTTTCCCCCCTTCCATCCCGAAGATGGAGGGTGCCTACTCCTCGCTTCCATTCACCACGTGGATGGAATCACGATGTAGGTCTTACTCAATGGCGTTCCGGACTAGTCATAACTTTCTCACCGACCTTGACGGACTAGTTATGACTTTCTCACCGCCCTCGCCCTATCTCATGACATGCATGCAACTATGCCAATTATCATATCTCATTTGTACATAAACATATGGCATCATGTCATAGTACACATAAACACATGGCATCGAATCATGATAAGTATAGACACATAGCATCATATCATGATAATCATACTCAATATATCATTGGAAAACAGCAAGCATGGCAAGTGATCATAGCAAGTATTCAATCTTTCATCTAATCTCTACAAGCAACCTACGATTCCGCTATACATTACAACACACTTGCCTCAACCGCGGGCGACGGATTGGCGGGAAGTAGAGGGCACTCCCGGTGTCACACCACCTGCACATAGGCATCACACACTCACAATCATGCCCACAAAACAGTACACAAACCCCCATCTAACCCGACATTGCCCACTACTCGCAAAACCTAAAAACAGAGGTTCTGTCCCGTCGGGACAGCAGCCTTGCAAAAGGCATAACTTGAGTTCTGGGACTCCGAATGAATTAAAAGAGTACACCCTCGCGTAGCTTAGGAAATTTCCCAACTTTCTCTAGGTATATAGAAAGTCTGATTCGGCTTCTAAAGTTGTTTAATCTACAGATTACCGAGATATGTTCCAATCGCGTCACAGATTTTAACACGCTCGGTAAAACGGCCATAACTTTCAAACGGCTGATCGGATTTTAACGTGCTTTATGTCCACGGAAAGATAATTAAATTATCTACAACTTCTTTTAAGTCCGTACGGACAGATTCGGATTCTAAATCGACGAAAACTGGAACCTAGCCCGACTGCTCAATCTGCCCGAAAACAGAAACGTGGCAATGTCTAGATCTAACCCAAAGAACTTCAACCCAGCACCACCAATTGATCTAAAAACTTCATAAACACCCTAAGAACAGTACCTAGATCAAACCCAAGGATCCCCATGATCATACCTTTGCCCAACGAACGAATCTCCAATAGATCTCCTCGCTCCTCGCTCCTCGCTCCTCACTCCTCGGATGGATCCATGAGGATGCAGGGGTGGGGAGACCACCCTAGGGCAACAAGGGGGTGGAGGAGAGGTGGTGGAGAGTTGGGGAGCAATGGGGCAAAGGGAGGGGGAGGCACACGGCCAAGGGAGGAGGGAGGCGGCTAGGAAAAGGGCAAGTGGGGGGAAGGGCGCACAAGGGGCAGGGGTGAACGCACAAGGGCTGGTGGGGATCCCTTTTACCAGCCCCCACACCCAATCCTAGTCCGTTACGGAGACCTACTCCATCCCACCAAAGCCCACTTAAGGCCTAAACTCCCCCGGGAAGGCCCAAAACCCCGAAAACGGCCCGGAAACGGCCTGGAAACGTTATTAACCTCCATACCTTATGGTTTTAACCTGCAATACCATATTTCATAAAGTTTTTGACCTTAACATGCACCATTTAAAAGGTTACGACACTCCGTGGTGACACATCACTTCAAACGGCCCAAAAACGCGAGTAAACCTCAAGCCGAAAGGTTTTATTCTCTAATTTCACATTCTATAATGTCACACCATACCGTAGTGTCACATTCTCCCCCCCTTCAACAGGATTCGACCTCGAATCCGAAGGACGCCAAAATCAATGACAAAATCCCCAAGGGACAAATGGCTTCTCTGCAGCACAAAACATTCACACAACGACTAAAACCGGAACAAACAACAAACGAGTTCCCAAAACCAACACATAGAGAAAAAGTGTTGATCTAGCTCAACTAAGGGCAACCCCTCACAAATCGACCTTCACTTCAATTCCTCAACAGAATCTGCGTTTCAACCACAAAGGGCTCCATCAACCCAAAACGCTCGAATCCTCACGGCAAACACTTCATACTTCTATCACAACCAACCCGACTACCATACTCCATTAAACTCAACATGACATAATCAAAGGAAGTCACAATTCCTTTAACGACCTTTCTACATTCCAAAATTTCCATCGAGGAAAACTCATTAAGGCACACTTGCCCTTCCGATACACCATCATACTAACATTTTATTCCATCCTTTCCTGAGACAAGACTCAAATCCAAGAACAACTAGTGACGACAAATTCTCACGGCGGGACAAATATCACCGAACTACCGTCAACTTCACTTCCACCCATCGCTACACTTAATAATGGTTAAACCCATACATCATCAACCTCCATCACAAACCACCCTTATACCACTAGGGTTCAACACCTAGCCCCAAGCTAGGATCGAAAAACCTTACCAAACCACAATTGGTTCCTTTCTTAAGAGGGTCTCGCCCTCACACAAAAACACTTAGGTATCAACCCCAAGTGTACACACGACAACTCAAACCCAAAGCGTTAACAACCATTTTGGAAAGAATTCGGCAACATCCAAGCCAAATCACAAAGGAAGCATAAATCCCCTACACTACAACCAAAATACCATAATTTCTTCATTCTTTCTTTTCATACTAGAAAGAAATGGACATCTCGATTCTTGACATGCATGCACACTTTTCAAGAGCACTCCGGATTAGTCATATATCCTTATATGACTTTCTCACCGACCTGGCTCGTCGAATCCTTTATGATTAATTATGCATAAACAATGTCTCGTTTTCCTTTTTCACCCTTCATTCATCATGTAACAACGGCACCGAATAGTCATTCACCAAATGACTTCTTCCTCGGTATCAAATGATGAAAACACAATTAACATCGAAGGTTGCGGAAATTCATATAGACTATGACAAAGACATAGTTGTGATAAAACACCACGTCGTAAAAGACCCCACATCAGTTGAAAACTGAACTTGCACAACATTGCATTTCATCCAAATTCAACATTTTGGAAAAGAACATCAAAATTTCAAGTCGAGCATCTGCTCCCACAACCATCACGAACTTCCTCAAGGAGAGGGAAACTCATTCCCAAAAGGGGAACACCTCACTAACAAAATCACTTTGTAAAACATTCATAAAGTCCACCTTTTTGAAGCACTCGCAACATCACACACATTTTCAAAACAACTCCAACTCTAGCCAAAAAGAGTTACACATTAAGGGCTCAACTCAAAAGTTTCCAACACAACCCTTTAAGACCATCTGCTTCCTTTTAAAATTAATTCCAAAGATAATCCAATGCGAACGCGAAAGGGCGCGATCGACTCAAAACTTTTGGGTGTAAATCCAAACTCACAACACGAACTAAACAAATTCGCCAAAACCAAAGGTCGACACCAAACATTACGAGTTTTGGGGAAACTCTGAAACACAGCATAAGGAACACCTTGACCGAAAACCCTTCAACCAAAATGGCAAACAACCAAACCAGTCCAAAAGCTTTTAAACACAAGCTCAGCATAAAAAGAACCATCTCTAGAATTCCACTATGCTTTCCATTAAAAGACTTTAATAATCACTTTTTACTCCCTGAGGAGCTCCAACACAATTCAACCAAAAGCTTCACAACAAATTCTTCCTCTAGTTACCATTCCCAAAACTTTTAATAAGGGTTTATGATGCTTATCAAGAAGGCACCCAACCAAGACTATAATGATATGATCCTCACGGATCACCGAATCATAATACTTCTTATTCTAAATTTGAAACATAGTACTTCCACAAATCTTTCAGCAAGATCAACATATAAATTTCATACCTCCTATCTATTCACGTCTCGATAACCGAACCTTATTCAGTTAAACAACGACTTCAACATGTAAATATTATCTCTACAAGACAAAGTTCATAGCTAGGATTCCAAGGCATACATTCATTAAGGATGAAATTGTACATCATGTTAATTATCCAAAGCTCACTCCATCGCAACATGTTAAAATTTTCCTCTATTTTAACCATGGTTTTCCAACGAATAATCTAAACAGTTACCACAACTACTTAGTCATCAATAACAACAAGTGGGCATAATCATCAACCAACTACATTACTTTTAGCTACCCTATACATAGGTGATAACAAAATTACCACCACACAACATACTCCCACTATTTAAAATAGACTGAATACTAGCATTAACACTACCATTAACAACATCATTAATAATAAGTCTTATGTCTTCTCCTATTGATATCAATACTAGCATTGTAGCGACACAACTGCATACTTCCAAAGATACTAGTAGTTTGCAACAACATAAATAGCAACTCTAATCAACATCCAAATTAAAGTCACTAGTCAACACGATTAAATTTCTCTATTAATCCATTAGATTAGAACATCTTTAACAACCAAAGAAAGTTTCTTTTACAATAACATGAGTCTACATCATCTTAATGTTTTAACTATGCATCAAAGTTTAAACTTTTAACATTAACAAGGATCATAAGCACTTTTAAAGCAAGGCAACAGATTCTAAGCATGTACATTAACACATTTAATCATTCTCGCTAAGAGTAAATCGCAACACTAGTAGTCTATTTATTCTCAAGCTAGAGATATTAATCACATTGAATTGATTCAACTCAAAATTTAACTTAGCAACACATCAATCCATAAACCACATTGTTACCTACTACATAACATGCTAAACATCAATTCTTACTAGGGACAAACGATTTCAGTCAAAAGACTACTTTGTTTACAGCATTTTAGTTTTAAAACTCATCCCAAATTCATAAGGAAAATTTGACTCTCAAAATTGCGATGAGACAAACCCAAACTTGGTCATGCAAAGGAATTCTCCAAAACACTTTTTAAATCTCAAAGACTCCTACTAGAGGGAACCAATCGATCAAATATACCTTTGCAAATAAACCCTAACTCCAAACTTTCACAAAATAGGAAGGGTTCTTCAAAGATGATTTTCTTAAACCAAAGAAAATAACGAATCAAACACCACTTACTTCTACAAATACACGTAACTTCAGCTCCTGACAGCCAGTGCGGCATAACTCATAATAACTCCGTTAACCTCGGAGAAAGACAAACACAGGGATAAATTTGAATGCTTCTTCCCATAAAGCCATCAACAAACTAATCATTAAATCGAAAGGCGCCCAAAAGAAGCGCAACACTAGACTCCTCTTCTTCGTCTTCAACCAAGGAAGACAAAACCACACACCGCATACGAACGATCCGCGAAAACCCAACATTTTTCATTTGATTCAAATCAACTAAAGCCAAGAAAAGCAACGAAAATCGACCGTCGAACGGCAAAGAACATCTGAAGGAATCCACCACCAAACTCTTCTATTTGACTCCAGTCAACTACCCGATCTACAACAGAGAGGGTAAGCACTCTTCTCCTGAGGGTTAATAGTTCTTCGGTGATGGCGCTAACCGCCACACCGTCAAACCTCGCCCTTACTATGAACAAAAAAAAAGGTGACCGAAACCCTTCGGTACCACAATTCCACTCTATCACAACAACAAGAGCAATTCAGTCATTTATCTCATAGACATAGCAACATGCTTTATCAAAGGAAGCATTCAACATCATAGCTTAAATACAACATTTAAGCATAAAGAAACGATACCCATACCCTTTCCTACGGTGCATCCATTGTGTGTCAAATTTTAGATTAGTTATACCACTTTTGCAAGTTTTAATGTTGCTATCCTATAACAAAATTTTAGTTAAGACCTAAGCCATGTTTCTAAGTTATTCCACATCATATTTTAGTTTTTCCCTATAGCATGACACTAAAAATTCACATTCCAAGGACCTACAGCCCGCTCTGATACCAACTGTAACACCCCGGCATTTAATATGCCCGAATGCTACCAAACATAAGCTAAGCAACATCTAAGTACCACGATTAAACATAAATTCCAGCAAAGGTTCATATGCTAAAAACCGATATTTCGGCAGCATCTCCTTTGTTTTTCCATGAATCAACACAATCTCAATATCATGGCAAGATATATATATATCATAGCACACGACATCTAAAACAACAACATAAATGGACATATCATCGAATTACGCCATTAATACCACGCTCAACCACTTCATAATCTATAACGAAGCAAATAAGGAATCACAAGCATGCTAAATTAAACCATACATTAAGTTTAAGGCACAACTCTTAATATCATGTCTCCAAGTGTGTAATTATGGATTATGATGGTGGAGCTACGTGTAGAAGTGTAGCTAGACCCCTTTTTCCCGCATGCCGATCTCAAAGTACCTAAAAACAACATAAAACACAAGCGTGAGTTCGAAAACTCAGCAAGCATATTGTAATGGACAACAAGATTATTTACAAGACAATAATACCTTACATCACATATAACATCTCATACTTGAGCACATAACAACATCATCATCATTAAATATGTATTGCAATGCAATGTTATGCTCATATCTCCTTGGAAACTCATACCGGTATGGTTGAGTACACACCGTCGGTGTGCACCCTTTTCCCCTTCCATCCCGAGAAGATGGAGGGTGCCTACTCCTCGCTTCCATTCACCACGTGGATGGAATCACGATGTAGGTCTTACTCAATGGCGTTCGGACTAGTCATAACTTTCTCACCGACCTTGCCGGACTAGTTATGACTTTCTCACCGCCTCGCCCTATCTCATGACATGCATGCAACTATGCCAATTATCATATCTCATTTGTACATAAACATATGGCATCATGTCATAGTACACATAAACACATGGCATCGAATCATGATAAGTATAGACACATAGCATCATATCATGATAATCATACTCAATATATCATTGGAAAACAGCAAGCATGGCAAGTGATCATAGCAAGTATTCAATCTTTCATCTAATCTCCACAAGCAACCTACGATTCCGCTATACATTACAACACACTTGCCTCAACCGTGGGCGACGGATTGGCGGGAAGTAGAGGGCACTCCCGGTGTCACACCACCTGCACATAGGCATCACACACTCACAATCATGCCCACAAAACAGTACACAAACCCCCATCTAACCCGACATTGCCCACTACTCGCAAAACCTAAAAACAGAGGTTCTGTCCCGTCGGGACAGCAGCCTTGCAAAAGGCATAACTTGAGTTCTGGGACTCCGAATGAATTAAAAGAGTACACCCTCGCGTAGCTTAGGAAATTTCCCAACTTTCTCTAGGTATATAGAAAGTCTGATTCGGCTTCGAAAGTTGTTTAATCTACAGATTACCGAGATATGTTCCAATCGCGTCACAGATTTTAACACGCTCGGTAAAACGGCCATAACTTTCAAACGGCTGATCGGATTTTAACGTGCTTTATGTCCACGGAAAGATAATTAAATTATCTACAACTTCTTTTAAGTCCGTACGGACATATTCGGATTCTAAATCGACGAAAACTGGAACCTAGCCCGACTGCTCAATCTGCCCGAAAACAGAAACGTGGCAACGTCTAGATCTAACCCAAAGAACTTCAACCCAGCACCACCAATTGATCTAAAAACTTCATAAACACCCTAAGAACAGTACCTAGATCAAACCCAAGGATCCCCATGATCATACCTTTGCCCAACGAACGAATCTCCAATAGATCTCCTCGCTCCTCGCTCCTCGCTCCTCGTTCCTCGCTCCTCGCTCCTCGCTCCTCGGATGGATCCATGAGGATGCAGGGGTGGGAAGACCACCCTAGGGCAACAAGGGGGTGGAGGAGAGGTGGTGGAGAGTTGGGGAGCAATGGGGCAAAGGGAGGGGGAGGCGCACGGCCAAGGGAGGAGGGAGGCGGCTAGGAAAAGGGCAAGTGGGGGGAAGGGCGCACAAGGGGCAGGGGTGAACGCCCAAGGGCTGGTGGGGATCCCTTTTACCAGCCCCCACACCCAATCCTAGTCCGTTACGGAGACCTACTCCATCCCACCAAAGCCCACTTAAGGCCCAAACTCCCCCGGGAAGGCCCAAAACCTCGAAAACGGCCCGGAAATGGCCCGGAAACGTTATTAACCTCCATACCTTATGGTTTTAACCTGCCATACCATATTTCATAAAGTTTTTGACCTTAACATGCACCATTTAAAAGGTTACGACACTCCGTGGTGACACATCACTTCAAACGGCCCAAAAACGCGAGTAAACCTCAAGCCGAAAGGTTTTATTCTCTAATTTCACATTCTATAATGTCACACCATACCGCAGTGTCACATTAGGGCCAACCCAAGTCTATCAATTTATAGCTGAACAGTTAGTGGAGGGACGTCGGCTAGCTTTGGGCAAGACATTGCTAGGGGCCGTTTACCAAATGATGCATATCATTCAGAGTCGGCTTTATACCGGCAATGGCCGTTACGTCGTTGGCAACATCGGCGGTCCCTTATGGTTCATTCAGGTTTGGCTTTACTGTGTCTTTGGCCATATTATCACCTCTGATCCTTCAGACGAATCGGCTTTTCCCACAGAGGATTATCCTGAGGATGCTCCTCCTAGGTTCCAGCCTAGCCGATCACCTGGCGAGAAATACATCCTGTCTTCTGGCGATCAAAAAATGTCCCTGGCCGGTTTCCACAGATACATCTCTTTTTTCTTAAACTTGAACCATACCAATTTCAGCCGACGAGATTATTTTACGTATAGTCAAACAGCCGACTTTCCCTGGCCATCCTTTTTTCGGCTAAATGCTAACAGCTCTTTAATGCCTCAGTCCACTCTCGACCTCTTCCCTCTATTGATCTCCCCTTGCATACTCCATGTCGGCTTGAGTACCCGTAATAGGACTTTTTAGCCGACTTATGAATTCTATCACCCCTCTGTTTACGCACGCCAACTGGGCTTCGGGCAAGTGATCCCGTGTTTCCCACAGTTCGATCGGATTGAACCACGAAACAGGGTTACCAATGTCACCGCTGCAGAGCTTATTCTTGAGTTGGCCGATGATCTTCATGTTGTAGATCTGCCTTTTCTCGTGTTAAACACGCGTCGGGCAGGCCAATTTACCTCGTGGTGGGCCACTGTGGCGGAATCACTTTTGTTAAGGCGGACCCTGCAGGACGTCATTTCTTCATTTCTTCCTGATTTTCATGAGCCGACAGAGGCCGCTTCTGGGTCTAGCTCGAGTTCTGGTTATACTAACTCATCTTTAGAGGTATTTTGTCTTTGGTATGCTTTCATCAAAATGTATTTCCGTCGGCTAACTGTATTTTAAATATTATAGTCCAGCAAAAGGTCAGTCCCGCCACGCGCATCATCGGCCGACGAGAGATCCAAGCGACAGAGACCGTCGGCCGCTCTAGCGGGTCTTTCCTCCGGAACTTTGGGTACTAACAGCCCGTCGCTGTCAACCCTTGCCAAGCAGCGTGCGGAGAGTAAGTCCTTTTGGTCAAGATACCCATTTTAACAGCCGATCCTAAAAATACTTGCTTTAGCGGCTAATCTTGATGCTCGTTATTCCCAGAGAAAAAGAAAAAGGTAGGCTGCAGGGTTGTCATCAGGCGGTCTCCCAAACCTGCCGGTCGTGACACAGCGTCTTCCCCTGCCGGATAGGCTACTGCGGTTAGTTTTAATCCTCAATCTTGTCTTCGTATCGGCTTTCGCTGATACCCTGATGTAGAGTCTTGTTTTTTCAGGAAACTCCTTCCGTTCAATTGATTGATGCATTAGCCGATACTCAGGGAACGGTGGTCGCGCTTCCTTTATTGGCTCCTGCTCCTGCACTGCCACCCGCTTCTTCGACTCCAAATCCCCCTGCTGCTCTTCCACAAGTACCGTCGACTGCTGCCCCAGCTGCACCTGTGATTCCTCATGTTGGAGTCCCGATTTCTCCGACGCCTGAAGCGGACCCTGCTGATCTCTTGGGCTTCTCTCTGGATGAGCTGGATGATCCCGAGGTTCTGGCAACTGATGACTTTCTAACCGATATTCAACAAATTATCAGTGTGGCCGCAGAGGCATCGGCTGCTGTAACTTCAGTGGCCGGGATGCAAGAGAAGCTTGATCGCCTATTTAACGAAGTCGTGTAGCCCGAGGCATAGCTCCTGGCCGACACGCAGCCCCTGCGGACAGCCATGGCCGCGGTCGAAGTCGATCTTCCCCCGGAGGTGATGCGAGCCCTTCTGGACGTTTGCCACCTAGATTCTCAAAGGGAGGCGATTGCGGCTGCAAGGGCCAGAATAGCTCAGAGGGCTGCCCAGCAGGCTGATCAGGATGCCCTAGACAGGCTAGTAGCCAATACGAAGGCCAAGAAGCAACAATATGATGAAGGCATTTCTAGCTTTAAATCGGCCAAGATGGAACAGAAGAACTTGGAATCTACGAAGAAGTCTCTTGAGGAACAACTAGCCAAAGTGACCCAGCAGTTGGCCGACCTCGAGACATCTCTCTCCGCATCGGCTTCATCGTTATCAACGCAGAAACGCGTCGTAGGTGATATGGTGGCCGCAGTGAAAAACCGATCAGCCAAAATCAAAATGATCCCTGGGAGCGCAGATGAAGACAAGCGTATGGTCAACAACATTCAGGAAATTATAGCCAAAGCCGCGGGAGCACTGTCGGGCCTGCGAGCTCATCTGCCTGGGTCAGGGTTGTAATTTTAACTCCATACTTCTTGGCGGCAACTTGATATCGTTGGCTATATAGCTGTTTTATGATGTAAACAACCTTTGGATGGTGTGATGTAGAAAGCTTTTGGATGGTTGACTCGATCGGCTGTGTAACCGATCTTTTATATGTGCTTTTGTAATCGGTTTCTCACTGATTTCTGTTCCTGTGGTTAGGATCCAATCCATATGCTAGGGTAATACGCTTTCAAATATTTCCCGTTGATTGCTTTAGGTAGGATGAACCCCTCTGATGTCTCCAGGATATACGAATTTCCGTCAATTAGCCGATTTATTTTATAAGGTCCCTCCCAAGTTGGACACCACTTGCCGAATCGATTATCTTTAGAGCCGATCGGCAACACAGTTTTCCATACTAAATCGGCTTGGTTAAAAGATTTCAGCACCACTTTTTTATTGTATGACCTGGCAACCCTTTCTTTGTTCTTTTTAAGCCGATCCAATGTAATCAGCCTTAGTTTGGCTAAGTCGTCCAGATTGTCTAGCATTGCCTGCTTGTATTCATCGATCGATAATTTATCTTGTTCAGCTACCCTCACCGAGTCGATGTTGATTTCCACGGGCAGAACGGCTTCTTGTCCATACACTAGCTGAAAGGGTGACAGTTTAGTCGATCCATGGTAAGATAACCGATAAGCCCATAAAGCCTCTGATAATGTTGAATGCCATTTTCTTGGTTTTTCCTTGATTTTTCTTTTTATCAGCTTTATCAATGTCTTGTTCGATGACTCGGCCTGCCCATTGGCCTGAGCATAATAAGGGGAGGAGTTAAGTAGTTTTATCCCAAGACTTTCTGCGAAGTCTCTGAACTCCTTAGACATGAACACCGTCCCTTGATCGGTCGTGATTGTCTGTGGGATTCCAATCCGATGGACGATGTGTTCATTTACAAAATCGATTAGTTCCTTGCTAGTAACTTTCTTGAGTGGTACGGCTTCAACCCATTTTGAAAAATAGTCTGTGGCTGCAAGGATGAACTTATGGCCTTTACTAGATGCTGGGAATATCTGGCCGATGATATCTATACCACATCCTCTGAACGGCCATGGTTTGATAATCAGGTATAAAGTCGATGCTGGTGCTGTTTGTACGTTGCCAAACTTTTGACAAGTTTGGCATCCCTTGTAATACTTAAAACAATCTTCCAACATTGTTGGCCAAAAGTATCCTGTGCGTCTCAGCATCCATTTCATTTTATGGGTTGACTGATGTGATCCACAGATTCCCTCGTGGACTTCTCCCATTGCCACCTTGGCTTCTTCTGTTCCCAAGCATCTTAACAACAAACCTTCCATGGTTCGAAAATATAACACGTTGTCCAATAGAACATACTTAAGTGCTTTATGCCGGACTTTTCGCTCAGTCGGCTTAGACGGATCTAGCAAATAATCCCTTATTTCTGTTCTCCAGTCGACAGGATGAACACACATGATCGGCCAATCGTTCAGCTCGATTATTTCCTATCGGCTTTTATTCCTATAACCTGATGCACATTGTGCCAGTAGGTTTGCCTTGTCATTGGCTTCTCTAGGGATATGTTCTATGGAGAATGTTGTAAATGTCTCAATAATTTGGAGGCATTGATGCAAATATTGAGCTAGCATGTCGTCGTTGCATTGGTATTCCCCTTTGACCTGCTGTACAATTAACATTGAATCCCCGAAGGCTTCGACGTCTTTTACCCCGATGCTGTCCAGCAACTGTAGCCCTCTTAGCAGTGCTTCATACTCTGCTTGATTGTTAGAACATCGGCTATTTAGCCGATACATGAACTCAAAGTCTCGTTTCTTTGGCGAAACTAAAATTATACCAATGCCTTCACCCTCTTGGCAAACGGATCCGTCAAAGTACAATTGCCAAGGAGTCACATCGGCTATCCCAGTTAACGTAGCATTCCCTGTAATGAAATCGGCTATGGCCTGTCCTTTCACAGACTTAGCCGATTCGTATATCAAGTCGAACTCGGTTAAAGCATACGCCCATTTACCAAGTCGACCTCGCAAAATCGGTGCGGATAAAATATATTTAATTACGTCGGTCTTGCAGGCTATAACGCATTTTGATGTCAAAATATAATGCCTTAACTTGGTGCAAGCAAAGTATAAAGACAAACATAATTTTTCCACAGAAGTACTGGTCTGCGTCTAAAAGACGTCGGCTTAAGTAGAATATGGCTCGTTCCTTTCCATCGGCTTCCTGTGTCAGAACCGCCCCTATTGTATCTCCTTCAGCCGATATATATAGTTTGAAAGGTATGCCATTCTTCAGTGCGACTAATACTGGTGGGTTCATCAGATAACTTTTCACATCATCGAAGGCCCTCTGTTGATCGGCTCCCCATTCGAACTCTTGGTCGTTTTTTATCTTTAGTAGTGGTGCAAAGGCACGAATTCGCCCGGACAAGTTTGAAATGAAGCGTCGCAAGTAATTGATTTTGCCTATCAATACTTGTAACTCCTTTTTATTTGTCGGCGGCTTAGTATCGGCTATAGCTTTCACTTTTGCTTGGTTTACTTCAATCCTTTTTTCGTGCACTATAAACCCAAGGAATTGTCCAGCTGATACTCCAAAAGCGCATTTGAGCGGGTTCATTTTTAACCCGTGTGCCCGTGTGTTTTCGAACATCTTTTCCAAATCGGCTAAGTGTTGCTAATCTTCTTTGGATTTCACTACCACGTCGTCAATGTAGATTTCCACAGTATTGCCGATTAGGTTATGGAAAATATGGTTCATAGCGCGTTGATAAGTGGCGCCGGCATTTTTTAAACCGAACGTCATAACAGTCCATTCGTAGAGCCCCAAAGCTCCTGGGCATCTGAAGGCTGTTGTCGGGACCCGAATCTGCAAATCCGAACCCTCTGTGTATTCTGCACTAGTCCAGGATCACGCTAGTGCACACAGTAATAATAGGGATGAAGTACCACAATCATACACAGCGGAAATAATTAATAAAGTACTTCAATTATTAAATAAACTGGTTACAAGACCTTAAGGTCACCTTACAAATAGTCTGCCACGCAGGGCTTACAACAACAAAAGAGAATAAACCGCAATGAATGAAGAACACCGGTGAATCCCATCAATACGCCACAGGCAAGCGACAGGGTTCGACTCCTAGATAATCGCCTTCTCACGGAACTTCTTCTTCTTCGATGTTGTAGACTTACGCTCCTTTGGTGATTTGTTTGTTGCAAGGGGTGAGTACATAAAGCACTCGACAAGTCATGCACGAGAATGCAAGTCTAATAACTATATGCATGGCTTATTCCAAACGACAAATTTGAATGGTTATTTTGCGGAAAAGCAACATTTTGCCTCTATCAAATAATCTTAATAGATTCAAAAGCGAGTAAATACCATATTATATAATAAGTTATCAATCTCTTTTCAAACCATTTGGCACAAAGCCTAAATCACTTTAGCAATTATCTTTGGCATCTGACCACCCATTTCCACATTTTGTTTTGGAAAATCTATCCCTTGATTGTAATCCCGAGCTTTGTCGATGCGGTGGACTCGGCTATTCGAATAGTTTTGACACACTCTGCAGAGGTTGTACACTTTTCCCACAAGATATAATCAACTCACCACGTCGGTAGTGAATCGCCATACAAGAGTATGCGAATGAGTGATCATAACAAAGCTTTTCGGAAACCTCAATCTCCACCTATGACCCTCTCCGGTTGCCATACACTATCCCTTCTCTCAGCAGAGACAAAGTATAGGACCGACATACCGTTGGATAGGGTACCAAGCCGTAGCACAGGTACGCTCCCCCACACAGTTACCCCGACGTAACTGTCACCCTGAGGTATCAAAGGTAAGATTTCAGAATCCTACTAAACTAGGACTGTCCCACTCCAGTCATGTGGTTGTACGTAAGGCCCAGTTCAAAGGCTTGCAAGGTGAAGTCCTTAACTGCCCAGGGCAAGACATCCTTCTCACAAACCCTGACCCGAATTGTCTCACATCACTCATCCCATTGCCGCAAAGGCTGTTATCTCAAAATCTGTGCCATAAAGGCCCACCTGGCATAAAGCCTCGTACCACTTGCCCCAGATTAAATCTTTTCCCACCCCTGTTCCATTATTGTGCAACACATGCCAACAATAATATCAGTTACCATGTAGAACCACAAAGGTACCTACACTTCACATCATCACGTGACAAGATCACACATAACTTCCAAAATCATTCAATTTGTCATTAGTCAATATTATTTTGCTATTTGAAATATATTTCGCGCAAGCATAGCTAAGCAACTAGTCACGGTCTAGCCTCCCGTGTTGGCACAATCATATCATCCAACAGTTTAATCCCAACTTAAGGTGACAATGGAACATATGGCATACAAATAATATTAACAAGGATGGAACTAACAACTGGTTGATTAACTAATTAGCCCAAATTAAATTATTCATTTTAATCAACATAGCATGCATAATTTAAATCAAAATACATTTCAAAAACTAGGAGCAATATGGTCAAAGCACAACTTGCCTTCAAACAGCTGCTGATCTTGATCTAGGGCTTGAGCTTGGTCTTCAATTCCCGCACTCTCGTACAGTTCAACGTCTACGCGTAACAGATAAAGAACCAGATAAACACGCAAAACAAGGTACAAACACACATTCGAAAACAATGCTACAAACCAAACTAGTTTATAACACCCATGCAAATTTCTAGATAAATATTTTAGCATTTTCTAAGATTTATAAAATTTATTTTGGAATTTTTGGACGTATAGTTTAAAAGATACAAAATTCGTATGTTTGGACTTTCCGCGAATAATTTAACAGTGTAAATTTATTCATAAAATTTCATAAAAATTACTGTAGAAAGGTCTTAATTTTTACTAATTAACAAAATTTGTCGCATACCATTCGGACTTAGAACGAATTTGTACCGAAAAAAGACAAAATCCGCAAATCTGAAATTAACACATACAACAACCGTTTCTAGTCCTCCAGCATGGCACTGTTCATCTTGTATACATGTATACTTCTTGTGGCCACACACAGATTCGCACTGGATCACTTAATTTGAATTGCTACACGTTCGGATTCTAGCACATGGAGTTCCTTTCAGCAAGGATATGCGCACATACACCACATATACACACTTACAACCAACATATACATGTATATATATACAGGTGTCTGAGAAAATTATACCTGCATGCAACCAAGTATAAACATATCTACAAGTACCGAATCAATCTAATATGAACGTAAATATGCACATGTACATTATACACGAGAAAATACGCGGACTGAACTAACAACTTATCGCCAACACTACAAAACGCCAAGGTAAATATATACACGCATGCGGCCTGAAATATTATTATAAACCTGCATAATAGCCGAACAATTCTACGCACGACTCGACCAAACATATCTACCCGCACAGGCACATATAGACTAACTCGACTGGTCGACAAATACAGAGCGCGCGTGAAAGAAAATGAGGAACAAATATACCGTGCAACGCAGAAAACGCGAGGTCGGAGAGTGTGCTGGCGGTAACGTAGACGGCGGCGGCGACGATGAGATTGCAACGACGACGTCAGACCAGGAGTCGGCGTCGACAGCGGTCGGTCGGGCACTCACCGGAGCGCTCTTCGCCGGCGACGGAGGAATAGCAAACCAAAAAGGAACTCACTAGATACTAGAAGTGGCTGGACTAAATGGGCATGGAAAGATTTCACGTAGTGCTAGAAGTGAAAAGTTTGAAGTGTTCTGGCAAATGAGACTAGAAGTGAAAAGGAATGGTTTGGCGTTGGAGTGCTTCCTGTGGGATCGAATACCACTAGTGCATGCAAATGGGAAACGGCAGCGACACAACTCCTGAATGCCCACTCGCCTGGAATGAAAATGGGAACGGCTGGAATAATGTAGGCGTTCATGCATAGCAGAGAAAACGGCTAGAAGTGGAGACGTATGCATGTATATAATTCACATGTGCATGTGTGCATGCAAGGACGTTGGAAAATGAATGGCTAAAGGAGGAAAGCAATTACGTGAAAATGACAGGCAAGGATTTGTGCACCCAAAAAAAAAACGAAACGGTGAGGAGAGCATTCAGTGAAAACAGGAACTTTGGGCTATTATGTACCCACACGGCAAATGTACATGTACACACACCAACATAAATATATATATATATACTCACACACGCGTACACGCTCTCAAAATGAGGTTTAGGAAGAAAAAAAAATAACAGGGAGGTTCTAAAAATCTGAAAAATTCCTCTAAAATACTAGGAACTGCTGGGAACCTAACAAAGTTGGTTTCGTGATTTTTCGACGTATAGATTTCTCGCTAAAAATCTTTTAGTGAATCAGACACCTGTTCAGACTTTTGAAAAATCAACGACTTACGTTATAAAGCATGTTTTTCAAAAAAATATTTGAAGCGAACACTCTCGTCTACCAATTGTCTTAATTATCAACAAAATTTTAGATTTTTTTCTTATTCGAAAATGCATGAGCTTTATTTAATACGATTACTTCAATAAGGTTTGAATCTAAATTAACTCCAAAAATTCCAAATAATCCCAAAGACACATTAAATATATTAAAAGCAATTTTTGGGATGTTACAGCTGTCTTGGGTATATCGGCTTCTGCCATGAATATTTGATTATATCCGGCATTTCCATCCAAAAAACTTATGATTTTGTTTCCAGATGCGGCATCGATGAGCATATCGGCTATAGGCATTGGATATTCGTCTTTTGGCGTGGCTTTGTTTAAATCTCGAAAATCGACACACACCCGAAGTTTGCCGTTTTTCTTCCTTGCAGGGACGATATTTGAGACCCACTCAGCGTATCGGCAAGGCCAGATAAACTTGGCCTCTAGTAACCATCCTACTTCTTCCTTTATAGCATCGTGTAATGTGGGATTGAATCGTCTAGGATACTGTTTAAATGGCCGATACCCAGGTTTTATGGGTAGCCGATGTTCGACCAACTGTCCGCTTAAACCCGGCATTTCATAGTATTCCCACGCAAAGCAATCCCTATACTTTCTGAGTATTTCGACCAACTTTGCTTTGTAACCGGGCTCTAATTTAGCACTTACAAATGTTGGTCTTTTCCTATCACCTTCTCCAATGTCGACTTCTTCAAGCAAATTGGCAGAGGTAAATCCTAACCCTCTCCTTTCTTCTTCGAAATCTTCGATAGCTTCCTCGTATTCTTCTTGCCGATAGCTTCTTGCCTTCTCCTGTAATCTTGCTATTGTCTTGAACTCCATCTTCTTACCACTTCGCTTGTCCGATCAAACGTGTTGGGTCTAACGCTGATCGGCTTGAATCCTGATTTCTCGATGCAAATGAAATCACAATCGTCCAAGACTTTTCCTGATATACATTCGGCTTCTTCATATGGCCAGTTAGCGTCAGGGCTGGCCATAGCAATATGAGCCGATGTATCAGCAGGGACAATCTCAACCGCGTCGTCGTTCCACTGCATCAATTTCTGGTGCATGGTTGATGGTATGCAGCAATTAGCGTGGATCCAGTCCCGTCCAAGGAGCACACTATAATTGCCCTTTGCTTCTATCACAAAAAACGCAGTCGGTAAAGTTTTACTGCCGACTGTTAATTCCGACATCATCACGCCTTTTGCTTCGGTGGGATCCCCTGTGAAGTTATTTAATACCATGTTTGTCTTAATCAAGTCTTCATCGGTTTTGCCCAATTTTTTAAAAGTGCTTAAAGGCATAAGATTAAATGTTGCCCTGCCATCGACCAACATTCGTGATATTGGTCGGCCATTGATATACCCTTTGAGATATAGTGGCTTTAGATGCCGATGCATGTCTTGCGGTTTCTCAAATACGGCATCTGGTGCCCCAAGGCACAACTAGGCGAATACTTCCTCAGCCGATTCTTCCCCTGTTTTGAATTCTGCGGGCAAAGTAAACACCATATTTATATCCATCGGCGGCGTATCGTCTCAGATCATCAGAGACCCGGATTCAACTGATTGATCTGAATCGCTATCGGCTTGCTCCTTTCTCCTCCATTCTCGTCTCCCAATTGGTGCAGGCCTCAACTTATTAAATACCCGATCTCGTTCTTTCTCCCTTTTGGTCTCCCTTTCTTCTTGTGTCTTCAGCCGTTGAAGCCTTCTGCGCTGTGATTTGCTCAGACCTGAAGGGCACCACCTTGGTTTAGGTTCTATCGGCTTTCTAATTTTTTCGACCAGATTGCTCACCTCACTGTCGGATTCTATCGTGTCATTGGGAGCTGATATTTCTTGAGCTCGGGATGTCTCACCTTGTTCTGGTATCGACAATCTTTCGTGGACCAGCCTTCTGTTCTCTGTACTTAGCCGATCGTATATTGGCCTTGAGATTCTATCTTTAGCCGATTGGTTTGGCCGATGTCTCGTTGAGTGCTGCATGGGGCACGATAGCACTGTAGGTAAGGTCATTCCTTTATCCCAGCAAAACTGCCAAAAGGGGCACTGCCGATGTTGTTCTTCCTCAGTCCTTGGCCAATAGGGTGCGTTTGGCCGACAGTATCTGTCTGTTGGATGAGTACTTGGCCTGTTAGAGTGACTTAGTTGATGGGAGTTTTGTCTGCGGCTTATCCTTTCATACTTTTCCAGCAGCTGTGAGAAAGTTGGCTTTGGTTTGAAGCTGGTCTTTCTTGAGATTTTCTCCGCCTTGTACCACTTACCGACTTCCAAGTTTCCTTTTGGTCTTACTGTCCTCGAGTTTTGCCCATTTTTATCGGCCTCGATTTGTATCGAGCCGATAGTAATTTGAACTGTTTCATCCCCTTTTGACCGTACTTCAACCTTCTTAGTCGGCTTGATATCCTCTTCCATTGGTTCCTTTCCTTTCCATGAACATTGGACCATGTTGATCTGGAAAGGATTCGCGTCTATCTGCATAGCCGATTCTTCTGCAAACTTCAATCGTCCATCGGTGATAGCCGATTGAATCTGTTGCCGAAAAATATTACAATCGTTAGTGTTATGTGAAAATGAATGGTGCCATTTACAATACCTTCGCTTTCTAATCTCTTCGGCCGATGGGATAACGTGTCCTTCTAGTAGTTTTATGAGTTTTTCTGACAGCAATAAATCAAATATCTTGTCACATTTCGACACGTCGTATGAATACTTAACTTCTGTCTTATTTCTCATCGGCTTGAGTAAAGAGCACACGAGCGACTTTTTGGAACCCTTAGTCCACTCGGCTATATTTATCTCTACTTCTTCGTCCTCAGAAGTGTCGCTTGAATTATATTCCACCATGTTTACCTTAGCCTTTTCATTACCGTTGGATCTAAATTTATCCTTGAACCCCTTGTTTTCTGCATATCGACTTTCATGTGCCGATACGCGATGGAGTAGGTGGCCTAGGTCAGGGAATTCTTGTCCTGCCAGTTTCTCCTTTAATGGCGGGATTAGCCCTTGAAATGCTAGATCGGCTAATTGATCATCAGGCAGTGTTACGCTAAAGCATCTGTTCCGCACGCCTCTAAATCTCCTAATGTAGTCGGAGACCGATTCGCCGTACTTCTGTCGAACTGAGCTAAGATCAGAGATTTTAAGCTCTATAGTTCCCGAAAAGAAGTATTCATGAAATCGGCTTTCTAAATCGCTCCAGATGTGAACCGAATTTGGAGGTAAATTGGTAAACCAAGTGAATGCTGCACCGGACAGTGATAAAGGAAATAGCCTAATTTTTAATCCGTCGGATTGTGCAGCTTCCCCACACTGAGCCATAAATCGTCCGACGTGTTCGATAGTGGTAACGGAGTCATCACCTGAGAATTTTGCGAAGTCTGGTATCCTATAGTTGTGCAGATACGGCATACGATCTATGTAATCAGGATACGGCTTCCTATAGCCGATTACCCTTCCTTTAGGCTGCAAGCCAAATTGTTCCCTTAACATATTAGCAATTTGTTCCGCCCAATTGACATTGTCGGCTTGTGGTGCAGCCTGATATTGCCAATTTTCGTTGTTTACACCATGCCCCCTGAGTGCAAACTCGGGTCGTTGTCCAAACCGCGTCACAGGGGGTCTTGGTACTTGGTCATAATCGTGGTTTCTAAAAACCAACGTATCGGGTATAGGTGTAAGAGGTTTAACGTATGGTACTACCCTATATGGTGCTTGGTTTCTGGTCATAATTCCTTGCGATTGTGGAACCTGATCTGTTTCGATCGGCCGTGAAGCCAATAGACCGATGCCACTAGCAGAGGGCCCATTTGATGGGTTTGGTATACTCATTTTTGCCCCATCCGTATGCCCATGATAGTGCGCCACTCCACCTTTGTGCGAACTAGGCTTTAATACAGTAGGCTGAATCGGCGTCATGATAGGTGTTGGGGCCGATACGTTTACTGTGTTGGTGTTGGGCATTATGGAGTATACCGGGTATGTAGGGAGGGTTTGTAATGGATCTAGCAGGCTCCCAGACACAGTCAATTCCTGAGCAATTGTTTTGACACTATTTTCTATCATCGGCTTTAACGTAGACACTAGAGCCGATGACTGATTAATTAGTGCATGATGCACAGATTGCTCAATCATATTTGACAGATCAACTTGAGCAGGTGCATATCGGCTTACCAGGTCAGATGGTGAATCGCCGATAGGGTTGTGTGACACTATGGTTTGGTGTGACGTTATAGAAGGTGAAACTAGAGAATAAAACCTTTCGGCTTAGGGTTTTCTCGCGTTTTTGGGCCGAATGAAGTGGTATGTCGCCACGGAGTGTCGTAACCTTATTTATCGTGTATGATAAGGTTAATAACAGTATGAAGTGTGGAATTAAGTTTAAAACCATAGGAATTGGAGGTTAATAGCCTTTCCGGGCCGTTTCCGGGCCGTTTTCGGGGTTTTGGGCCGTTCCGGGGGAGTTTTGGGCCTTGGTGGGCTTTGGAGGGATTGAGAGGGGCTCTAATTGGACTTGGACAGGGTGTGGGGGCTGATAAAAGGGGCTCCCCCTGCCCCCCTTGCGCCCCAACAGCCCCATATGCGCCCCCCACCTCTCCTCCCTCCCCCCCCCCTCTAGCCCTAGCCGCCACCCCCCTCCCTCCTAGCCATGCGCCCCCTCCCCTTCCTCCACCTCCACACCACCTCCCCTCCACCCCTTGCTGCCCTAGGGTGGCCTCCCCACCCCTGCACCTTGTGGAGTCATCCCGTGGAGCGAGGAGCGAGGAGCAAGGAGCGAGGAGCGAGGAACGTGGAGCGAGGAGCGATTCGCGAGGAGATTCGCGGAGATTGATTGGAGTTTTGCGCTTCGGGCAAAGGTATGATCTTGAGGATCCTTGGATTTGATCTAGGTACTGTTATTAGGGTGTTTATCAAGTTTTTAGATCAATTGGAGGCGCTGGTTTGAAGTAATTTGGGTTAGATCTAAACTTGTCCACGTTTCTGTTTTCGGGCAGATTGAGCAGTCGAACTAGGGTTCGAGTTTCCGTCGATTTAGAATCCGAATCAGACCGTACGGACTTCTAGGAAGTTGTAGATAATTTAATTATCTTTCCGTGGACATAAAGCACGTTAATTTCCGATCAGCCGTTTGAAAGTTATGGCTGTTTTACCGAGCGCCTAAAAATCTGTGACGTAACTGGAACAGATTGTGGTAATCTGTAGATTAAATAATTTTAGAGTCCGAATCAGTCTTTCCCTATAACTAGAAAAAGTTGGGAAATTTCCTAAGCTTCGCGACGGTGTACTCGTTTATTCGATTTGGAGTCCCAGAACTCAAGTTATGCCTTTTGCAAGGCTGCTGTCCCGCCGGGACAGAACCTCTGTTTTTAGGTTTTGCGAGTAGTTGGCAATGTCGGGTTAGATGGGGGCGTGTGTACTGTTTTGAGGTTATGATTGTGAGTGTGTGATGCCTATGTGCAGGTGGTGTGACCCCGAAAGTGCCCTCTTCTTCCCGCCAATCCGTTGCACGTGGTTGAGGCAAGTGTGTTGTGATGGATAGCAAGTTGTAGGTTGCATGTTGAAATTAGATGGAATTGCCTACATGATATATGTCCACTTGCCATGTTTTAATGATTGATATGATATGATGAGCATGTTTAACATATTATGATGCCATGTGTTAATATGTGAATTGAATATGATATTTGGCATGGTTGCATGCATGTCATGAGATAGGGCGAGGGCGGTGAGAAAGTCTTAACTAGTCCGGCAAGGTCGGTGAGAAAGTTATGACTAATCCGGAACGCCATTGAGTAAGTCCTATGTCGTGATTCCATCCACGTGGTGTTTGGAAGCGAGTAGGCACCCTCCATCTTCGGGATGGAAGGGAGGAAAGGGTGCACACCGACGGGTGTGTACTTCCCATACCGGTATGAGGTTCGGAGGGTCGAGGAGCAATGCATTACATCGCATACAAATTGATGATGATATTGATAAGTATTCATGAATGAGATGTTATACATGATGAAAGATGTTATTGACTTGTTGTTATGCTTGTTGTCCATTGCGGTATGCTTGCTGAGTTTTCGAACTCACCCTTGTGTTTTCTTGTTGTTTTAGGTACCATGAGAACGGCATGCGGGAAAGGGGAATAGTCACACGCTCACACGTTGCTTCACTTTAATGTTTCCCCAAGTCAATTCATTTAGTTGGATAATAAATTGCGTGTGATGGCCTTTAAATTAAGTCTTAGCTTGGTTAATGAGAGTTCTATTGTTTGTTTGACACTTGGAACCTTAAGAGCTTAATGTTAGTCTCTTATTGTCGTTAAGACTTTATTTATTGCTGTTTTAGATGTTTCTCTTATTGCCATATAATGCTATATTGTTGCTGTTCCTTAAATTCATGATAAAACAAAGGAGGTGCTGCCGAAATCTCGGTTTTTAGTCTATGCACCTTTGCTGGAATTTGATGTTAAATGTGGTATTTAGATGTTGTTTAGCTTATGTTTGGTAACATTCAGGCATAGTAAATGCCGGGGTGTTACAGTTGGTATCAGAGCCAGGTTGTAGGTCCTTGGAATGTGAATTTTTAGTGTCATGCTATAGGTTACAACTAAAATGTGATGTGGAATAACTTAGAAACATGGCTTAGGTCTTAACTAAAATTTTGTTATAGGATAGCAACATTAAAACTTGCAAAAGTGGTATAACTAATCTAAAAATTTGACACACAATGGATGCACAGTAGGAAAAGGGTATGGGAATCGTTGCTTTATGCTTAAATGTTGTATTTAAGCTTTGATATTGAATGTTTCTTTTGACAATGCATGATGCTATGTCAATAAGATAAATGATTGAATTGTTCCTGTTGTGGTGTTAAAAGTGGGGTTTTGGTCTTTGAAGGGTTTCGGTCACCTCTTTTGTTCATAGTAAGGGCGAGGTTTGTGGTGTGGCGGTTAGCGCCATCACCGAAGAAGCTATTAACCCTGTAGGAGAAGAGTGCTTACCCTTTCTGTTGTAGATCGGGTAGTTGACTTGCGTCAAATAAAAGAGTTTGGTGGTGGATTCCTTCAGACGTTCTTTGCCGCTCGACAAATCGATTTTCGTTGCTTTTCTTGGCTTAAGTTGATTTGAATCAAATGAAAAATGTTGGGTTTTTGCGGATCGTTCCGTATGCGGTGTGTGGTTTTGTCTTCCTTGGTTTAAGACGAAGAAGAGGAGTCTAGTGTTGCGCTTCTTTTGGGCGCCTTTCCAGTTTTAATGATTAGTTTGTTGATGGCTTTATGGGGAAGAAGCATTCAAATTTATCCTGCGTTTGTCTTTCTCCGAGGTTAACGGAGTTATTATGGAGTTATACTGCACTGGTTGTCGTGGTTGAAGTTACGTGTCTTTGTAGGAGTAAGTGGTGCTTGATTTCGTCATTTTACTGGTTTAAGAAATCATCTTTGAAGAACTCTTCTTGCTTTGTGAAAGTTTGGAGTTAAGGTTTTAATTGAAAAGGGTTAATGGAGCACTTGGTTCCCTTTCGAGAAAACCGTCTTTCAACCTTTTTCCTCATGGGAGTCCTTGAGATTTAAAAAGGTTTTGGAGAATTCCTTTGCATGACAAAGTTTGGATTTGTCTCTTTGTAATTTTGAGAGTCAAGTCTCCTTACGAATTTGGGATGAGTTTTAAAACTAAAATGTCAGTAAACAAAGTGTCTTTTGACGGAGATCGTTTGTCCCTAGTAAGAATTGATGTTTAGTATGTCTTGTAGTAGGTAGCAATGTGGTTTATGGATTGATGTGTTGCTAAGTTAAATTTTGAGTTGAATCAATTCAATGTGATTAATATCTCTAGCTTGAGAATAAATAGACTACTAGTGTTGCAGTTTACTCTTAGCGAGAATGATTAAATGTGTTAATGTACATGCTTAGAATCTGTTGCCTTGCTTTAAATGTGCTTATGATCCTTGTTAATGTTAAAAGTTTAAACTTTGATGCATAGTTAAAACATTAAGATGTTGTAGACTTTGTTATTGTAAAAGAAACTTTGCTGGTTGTTAAAGAGGTTCTAATCTAATGGATTAATAGAGAAATTTAATCGTGTTGACTAGTGACTTTAATTTGGATGTTGATTAGAGTTGCTATTTATGTTGTTGCAAACTACTAGTACCTTTGGAAGTATGCGCTGTGTCGCTACAATGCTAGTATTGATATCAATGGAGAAGACATAAGACTTATTGTTAATGATGTTGTTAATGGTAGTGTTAATGCTAGTATTCAGTCTATTTTAAATAGTGGGGGTATGTTGTGTGGTGGTAATTTTGTTTATCACCTATGTATAGGGTAGCTAAAAGTAATGTTGTTGGTTGATGATTATGCCCATTTGTTGTTATTGATGACTAAGTAGTTGTGGTAACTGTTTAGATTATTCGTTGGAAAACCATGGTTAAAATAAAGGAAAATTTTAACATGTTGCGATGGAGTGAGCTTTGGATAATTAACATGATGTACAATTTCATCCTTAATGAATGTATGCCTTGGAATCCTAGTTATGAACTTTGTCTTGTAGAGATAATATTTACATATTGAAGTCTTTAATGGAAAGCGTAGTGGAGTACTAGAGATGGTTCCTTTCATGTCGAAATTGTTGTCTAAAAACCTTTGAAACTGGATTGGTTGTTTGCCATCTCGGTTGAATGCTTTCGGTTGAGGTGTTCCTTATGTTGAGTTTGAGTTTCCCAAAACTCGTAGTGGTTGGTGTCGACCTTTGGTTTTGGCGAATTTGTTTAGTTCGTGTTGTGAGTTTGAGTTTACATCCAAAAGTTTTTGAGTGGATCGCGCCCTTCGCGTCAGACCGATTTATCTTTGGAATTAATTTTAAAAGGAAGCAGATGGTCATAAAGGGTTGTGTTGGAAACTTTTGAGTTAAGCCCTTGATGTGTAACTCTATTTGACTAGAGTTGAGTCATTTGGAAAATGTGTACGGTGTGCGGGTGTTTTACAAGTCTGGATTTTTATGAATGTTTCTTAAGTGAATTTGGTTAGTGAAGAGTTTTCTTTTGGATTGAGTTTCCCTCTCTTTTGATAAAAATTTATGGCGCTTGTGTGCGCAGATGTTTGATTTTGGAGTCGATGTTCTGTTCCAAAGGGTTGAGTTTGATTTTGCGAGGTGTTACAAAGCTAGTGTTAAATCGAAGATGGGTTTTCACACGATGTGGTGTTTTGTTGATTAACGATGTTGCCGTCATAGTTTATATGAATTAGCGCAACTCTCGATGTTATTCGAGATTTATTCATATGATACCGAGGCAGAAGTCATCATGTGAATGACTATTCGGTAGTGTGGTTACATGATGAGGGAATGGTGAAAAGTAAACATGACATCGCTTTTACATGTTAAATGATAAAAGAGTCGTTGAGCAGTCGGTGAGAAAGTCATATATGGAGATATGACTAATCCGAGTGCTCTGAAGAGTGTGCATTTATGTCATGAAACGAGATTTCCCTTGCTTTCTAGTATGAAAAGAAGCAATGAACAATTTCTGATATGTTGGTTGTGATGTAGGGGATTTATGCTTCCTTTGTGTTTTGGCTTGGATGTTGCCGAATTCTTTCCAAAATGGCTGTTAACGCTTTGGGTTTGAGTTGTTGTGTGTACACTTGGGCTTGATAGCTAAGTGTTTTTGTGTGAGGGCGAGACCCTCTTAAGAAAGGAACCAATTGTGGTTTGGTAAGGTTTTCGATCCTAGCTTGGGCTAGGTGTCGAACCTTAGTGGTAAAGGGTGGTTTGTGATGGAGGTGGATGATGTATGGGTTTAACCTTTACTAAGAGTAGCGATGGGTGGAAGTGAAGTTGACGGTAGATCGGTGATAATTGCCTCGCCGTGAGCGATTGTCTTCACTAGTTGTTTTTGGGTTTGAGTCTTGCTCGGGAAAGGATGGAATAAAATGTTAGTATGATCGTGTATCGGAAGGGCTAGTGTGCCTTAATGAGTTATTCCCTAGATGGAAACTTTCGGAATGAAGAGAGGTCGTTAAAGGAATTGTGACGTCCTTTGATTATGTCATGTTGAGTTTATTGCAGTGTGTAGTCAGGTAGGTTGTGATAGAAGTGTGAGGTGTTTGTCGTGAGGATTCGAGCGTTTTGGGTTGTTGAAGCCCTTCGAGGTTGAAACACGATTCGCTTTGGGATTTGAATTGAAAGTTGAACTGTGAGCGGTTGCCCTTAGTTGAGCTAGATCAACACTTTTTCTTTAAGTGTTGGTTTTGGGAACTTGTTTGTCGTTTCTTTCGGTTCTAGTCGTTGTGCGAATGTTTTGTGCTGCAGAGAAGCCTTTTGTCCCTTGGGGACTTTGTTCTTGTTTTGGCGTCCTTCGGATTCGAGGTCGAATCCTGTTGAAGGGGAAGAATGTGACACTATGGTTTGGTGTGACGTTATAGAAGGTGAAACTAGAGAATAAAACCTTTCGGCTTAGGTTTTCTCGCTTTTGGGCGAATGAAGTGGTATGTCGCCATCGAGTGTCGTAACCTTATTTATCGTGGTATGATAAGGTTAATAACAGTATGAAGTGTGGAATTAAGTTTAAAACCATAGGAATTGGAGGTTAATAGCCTTCCGGCCGCTTCCGGCCGCTGGGTTTTGGGCCGCTCCGGGAGTTTTGGGCCTTGGTGGGCTTTGGAGGGATTGAGAGGGCTCTAATTGGACTTGGACAGGGTGTGGGGCTGATAAAAGGGGCTCCCCTGCCCCCTTGCGCCCCAACAGCCCCATATGCGCCCCACCTCTCCTCCCTCCCCCTCTAGCCCTAGCCGCCACCCCCTCCCTCCTAGCCATGCGCCTCCTCCTTCCTCCACCTCCACACCACCTCCCTCCACCCCTTGCTTCCCTAGGGTGGCCTCCCACCCCTGCACCTTGTGGAGTCATCCCGTGGAGCGAGGAGCGAGGAGCAAGGAGCGAGGAGCGAGGAACGTGGAGCGAGGAGCGATTCGCGAGGAGATTCGCGGAGATTGATTGGAGTTTTGCGCTTCGGGCAAAGGTATGATCTTGAGGATCCTTGGATTTGATCTAGGTACTGTTATTAGGGTGTTTATCAAGTTTTTAGATCAATTGGAGGCGCTGGTTTGAAGTAATTTGGGTTAGATCTAAACTTGTCCACGTTTCTGTTTTCGGGCAGATTGAGCAGTCGAACTAGGGTTCGAGTTTCCGTCGATTTAGAATCCGAATCAGACCGTACGGACTTCTAGGAAGTTGTAGATAATTTAATTATCTTTCCGTGGACGTAAAGCACGTTAATTTCCGATCAGCCGTTTGAAAGTTATGGCTGTTTTACCGAGCGCCTAAAAATCTGTGACGTAACTGGAACAGATTGTGGTAATCTGTAGATTAAATAATTTTAGAGTCCGAATCAGTCTTTCCTATAACTAGAAAAAGTTGGGAAATTTCCTAAGCTTCGCGACGGTGTACTCGTTTATTCGATTTGGAGTCCCAGAACTCAAGTTATGCCTTTTGCAAGGCTGCTGTCCCGCCGACAGAACCTCTGTTTTTAGGTTTTGCGAGTAGTTGGCAATGTCGGGTTAGATGGGGCGTGTGTACTGTTTTGAGGTTATGATTGTGAGTGTGTGATGCCTATGTGCAGGTGGTGTGACCCCGAAAGTGCCCTCTTCTTCCCGCCAATCCTATGCACGTGGTTGAGGCAAGTGTGATGTGATGGATAGCAAGTTGTAGGTTGCATGTTGAAATTAGATGGAATTGCCTACATGATATATGTCCACTTGCCATGTTTTAATGATTGATATGATATGATGAGCATGTTTAACATATTATGATGCCATGTGTTAATATGTGAATTGAATATGATATTTGGCATGGTTGCATGCATGTCATGAGATAGGGCGAGGGCGGTGAGAAAGTCTTAACTAGTCCGGCAAGGTCGGTGAGAAAGTTATGACTAATCCGAACGCCATTGAGTAAGTCCTATGTCGTGATTCCATCCACGTGGTGTTTGGAAGCGAGTAGGCACCCTCCATCTTCGGGATGGAAGGGAGGAAAGGGTGCACACCGACGGTGTGTACTTCCCATACCGGTATGAGGTTCCAGAGGGTCAGAGCAATGCATTACATCGCATACAAATTGATGATGATATTGATAAGTATTCATGAATGAGATGTTATACATGATGAAAGATGTTATTGACTTGTTGTTATGCTTGTTGTCCATTGCAGTATGCTTGCCGAAGTTTTCGAACTCACCCTTGTGTTTTCTTGTTGTTTTAGGTACCATGAGAACGGCATGCGGAAAGGGGAATAGTCACACGCTCACACGTTGCTTCACTTTAATGTTTCCCCAAGTCAATTCATTTAGTTGGATAATAAATTGCGTGTGATGGCCTTTAAATTAAGTCTTAGCTTGGTTAATGAGAGTTCTATTGTTTGTTTGACACTTGGAACCTTAAGAGCTTAATGTTAGTCTCTTATTGTCGTTAAGACTTTATTTATTGCTGTTTTAGATGTTTCTCTTATTGCCATATAATGCTATATTGTTGCTGTTCCTTAAATTCATGATAAAACAAAGGAGGTGCTGCCGAAATCTCGGTTTTTAGTCTATGCACCTTTGCTGGAATTTGATGTTAAATGTGGTATTTAGATGTTGTTTAGCTTATGTTTGGTAACATTCAGGCATAGTAAATGCCGGGGTGTTACAGGTTGATTGTTGGAAGTGCAGCCTTTTGAGTAATACCTCGGCGTGTTTTCTGGAAACATTGCAACATCATTTCCTCTAATGCTGCCTTCCGGTCTTCGATCTCTTTCCGCTGTTCGGGGGTTAAATCGGCCATCTTGGGCGCGATTATAGCATCCGTGTTGATATCGGCGGCGACTGTGGGCTTATCAGTCGATGACATTTTTTATTTTTCTTTGGGTCCCTCCGGGCGTGCCAAAATATGTTCGCGCTAAAAACGTGAAGCAGGGTTTCTAGCCACGAACATACAAGACAAACACCGAGTTTGCAGAGCGTGCCAGTCAATTTGATCTGTAATTGACAAGGTAGAGATTATAAGCAATCAAAGCCGATAAAAACAAAGATTATCGGCTTAACGCTAGTCGGTTAGAAGCCGATCAGGAGATAACTAGATCAACCTGGCGGTTAATCCGAATACAAGGCGAGATCGGCTTTGAGAAGGCGATGCGCAACAAAACAAAGCAGATCGAACCTGGGCGAAATCGGCTAAAACCAACAGTCGGCGATGCGCAACTCTGTTGATTTCGTCGACTTACAGAGAGGTGTTTGTAAATCTAAAACGATGTAAAAAGGAACTGTAAAAAGTAGATGTGTGTGGTATGTGATTGATCCCTCTCCCGTATAACGGTCCGTCTCTTTTATATTGCTCCCGGCTGATCCGAGTCCCGCATGGATACGGCAATCAAATCCGTATCGGCTCTTGATCCGATTCCCTTTCCTTTTTGACGGTGCATTCCTAGTTGTTAACGGACTCATTTTGGGGTCGGTTTATCTTTTTCCATAACACTTCTTTTATATCCAAATTGGATCGATTTTACTATAAACGCCGAATTTTGGTGCAAACAATAACATATATGATTTGACGGTTCAATAGCTTGGAATCCACGTAGCCTCGTCGATCGGTGGACCCCACATCGAAACCGGGAGAGCAGATCGTGTAGCCGACCAAAGCTGATACACTGTTCTTTTTAGACTCAAAGCTGATACAATGTTGACAGTGCAGAAGAACACACACATACATATACATATGTATAGAAAAATGTTTCTATACTACAGGAATTAGAGCAGATTGACGTAGTGGAGGCCTGGAGGGTAGGCGAGCATCTTTTTTTTTCAATTGGGTGGTGAGCAGGCCGGCGATCATCGCTAAGGTGGTAGTTCTAAGAATAATCTTAGCCTCGTTTGAAATGCGGGAACTTTTTCCTGATTGCTGCAGAAATTAAATCGTTTTTCGTGAAGTTTCTGCAAAATTTATGTGAAATTTTTATATTCCAACTAGGGCCTTATTTCCTGGGAGAGGAGAAGATGAGCAAATCTATATTTGGTGCTAACATATGAACTTTGCACGTCGTGAGTCAGAGGTGGGCACTTGGGCTCGGTTCTTTTGGGCCGGTCCGAAGCACGGTGGGATGGTCCGGTGTAAAGCTCGGTACGGCACGATTCCGTGCCAGCCTGTCAGGCCGAGTCGGCACGCAACTGTAGCACGGACCGTGTCGGGCTTGAAAACCGGGCACGATGAACGATACAACCCGGCACGCAACCCGGCGCGATCGTGGGGGGTTCGAATCATTCGGATTCACAGTTGCGCAAGGGTCATGGCCGACCCAGGGCAGGGTAAGAAGCCAGTCCCACCGAGCTGAGCATAGAGCCGACCAACGCTGCCCAAAGGGTCAATACACGAAGAAAAAGGGCTTTTCGGTGTGCTCATGTAAAGCTAGCTAGCTGGTCGTTTCTACTCTGGAGGTAGAGAGACAGAGGGTTTAGTGAGAGAGGGAGAGAGGGAGAGACACATCTAGGCGTAGATAGAAATTAAGAAGCAACAGATGGAGGAGGAGGCAACGGGGGAAAGTTGCACCTGATCAAGAACCACGTTTTGTCTCCCCTACACCTCGATCTCTTCGTCTCTCGATCGTTTCGTTTCAATCGCGCGAGAGGAGAGAAAGAAGGGACTCGCTCGTAGGTGGGGGCGCTCGATGTTGTCAGGCCCACGCGCCTCCTCTCTCTCTCTCTCTCTGAACGACCGCATTTCTTACCATGCATCCGGCCGCCCTCACTCTTTTGGGGTATCTTTTTCGTCGCGTTGTCCGAGAGAACGCGTGAAGGACGCCATGAAATGGCCGCACTCTAGCCCGGCGAGAGACTCACTCGATCACACTCCTTCCTTCACATGCATGCAGGGTTGGGTCTCTTCGGGCGGCGCTGCCCTAGCTGCTGGCTTAAAGTTGGTTTGCGGAAAAAGTTGAGTGTCGTGTTACACATGTGTGCTACCTATCAATTTTTCACTCTAATGTTTACGACCCACTCTCTTCGTGATGAGTCCTACCACGGATTAAAAAATTGAAACCACCCTCCTGCTCCCATGTCCTCCCTTCAGATTCCAATGCCGCCGGCCACATATGCTAGCCCTGCCGCTTCTGCGCGCGTCACACCTACCTCCCCACTCCGCGCAAGCGCCCACCGCCCTGCAGCCTCCCCCTCAAAGATCTGGAGGTGATGACGGATTCGGTCCTCCATCAGTGGCGGTCGCGCCGGCACCATCGATCGTCGTATATGGAGTGCGGCGGCGAAGTGCTTATGGTGCCTCAACATCATTCATTACGACGTACGATAGGCGACGGCGTGGCTTTGTCGTCTTTGACCTCGGATCTGGTGGCGACTGTCTACATCTGGTGGCTATGGAGGCAAAGACCGCTAGATATGGAGACGGGAGCGGCATGACAATGCTTATCGACGACGGCGGCCATAGCCACGACCATAGCGAGGTCTCACCCTCATGGTGCAGGCGCAACGATATGGGCGGCGACTGCCAGGCGCGCTCACTGGTGGGCCTGTGCAATTTTTCTCCTTGGCACCAGTGCCAGGCTTAGATGATCCGATGCCAACTTTTTGCACCGATTGTGTTGAGATTATGAGCTATTAGCAAATTTCTTTTTACTTTAAATCCAAACATAATTAGTAATTAGAGGATGACAAAGTTATAACAAAATTATAGATACTAAAACGTGATATTATCTAATATCAAAGTATAAGAGCAGCTCGTAATCGAGTATATATATAAGCATGTGTATGATAATAAACAGTAACTAGTGGCTTTCAACTAGCTACGGAAGCTCAAGTTGATTATAGAATGCTCTTAGATTTTGGGCTGCCTTAATTAAAAGACCTCCTCACCGTTAGGGATAAGATCATAGACTAATTTGTGACAACCTTTGTAAACAGGAACAAGTTTATGGAAAACATATTTCTATACTTGTTGATTAAACAAGCATCTAAAATTCTAAAAACTGATTATATATATTATCACAAATTATCTTTCTTGGCCCAATCCTCATCGACTAATAACCACCCCAATATGCAAAGTCCCAGAATAGTTTTAACATTCGGCATTTTAGCATATGAACAGTAAAGACAAATATCAAAATTACTCACAGAGTATTGACTTGCAGTTAGTGTAATAAGCTAGACTTGTCAAAGATGATGTCCCAAAAAATAATATTGCCGTTGTAATGCCAGACTCACCAACGAGTGTTTCGGAAATACAAAACCGCAAACCACTGAGTGAGGCAATTACCAAGTAGTTTGAGATTCAACCGAAGCTACACAGAGCCATATAACCAACTTCTTGGCTGAAAAGCTGACCTTGTCGAACACAACAGCCAGTCTCAAAGGACTTGCTTCACATAAAGGCACAAATGCACCACTCAGCAATCCACCACAAAGCCAGATCAACCAAGCAAGCAAGCAAGGTCGGCTCGCAAACACGGGTACTAAGAACACCAAGCACACCTCACCATCCACAGTACACCCCAAGCCACCGGCTGATTTCAACTCCTTCACTCACTTTGGGTTACTCGCGAAAGCGACATCCAAGAGGTGAAGAGGACATATCAGTGCCGAGGGTCACACTGGGGCATTGGTAAGTCGAGAGTCCTGCCAGAGATTACATCAAATGGATGTGGATTAGGAATCAAAAAAAGGGAGAAATCTCTTCAATCGCTATCCAAAGATGAACACGAACCTCATATTTAAAGGAGCACAAGAGGAAGAAGAGGAGGAGCGGTCACCAAGAGCGTCGGTTGTCACCACCGCCATCATCTCCCCCTCGACTAGCTCTCGCTCTCTCTGTCTAGGGCTAGGGCATCGGAGCTGCTTTAGCCTCAGCCGGCTGGGCTGGTTAGGTTTGCTTAGTCTAATGGGTTGTACCGGTCCAGCTCGCGCTAGATACTTTTTCTATGTTTTTTTTCTGAAATTTGATAATAAAAAAAAAACAATTTCATACAGCACGAGGTGGGGTGCCAGTATCAAGAAGAGAGATAAATGCCTTGATACCGGCTGAAAACCCATGTTGGATATGATCTAAGTCCACTAGATCTTGTTTCCATTAACATCTATGGTTCTCTCTCGAGTTTTTCAATCAAATGGAAGTCCGATTAGCCATCCAGGAGCGATTGTGTTCCCGTGCGAGACCAACTTTTTTCGCCATGTTAGGGACGATGTGACGCCGCCCACTTGGCTGCGCTCCATTATGGGGCACGATCTCCAAGGAATGGATTAGTTTAGTTCAGTTGATTAGCACTACTAATAATACGGTGCGGTGTACTAACTAACGGATGAGGGAAGAAGAGGCTCGTGAGATGGATGGATGGGAATCGGATACGATGATGACGACGACGGCACCACCGGCACCCATTATATAGGGCACCCAGTACCGAAACGGGCGGTGGTGGGGCCCGCCATGCCCTCCGATATCATCATCACCGCGCCATCATGACGTTGGTGGTGCCTACTCACACCATGCACACTCGATTTGCCCCTTGCTTCACTCCTCCGGAAGGTAAAAGGATGATTTTTTTTTTTCTCGGCAGGAAAGCCTCCTTTCCTTCACCGCCGCGGTGTTCGTCTTCACTCCAAAGTATATGTTAAGAAGAGAGAAAAAACATTATCCGAATGTTTTTGTCTAAAAAAAACATCTAAATTTTGAACCGTACGATCAAACACACATCCGTCCGATCAAAACATAGCAACCCACCTCGAATTCAGGGGAGGCGTGCATCGATCTTAAAGCAAATTTAATGACCAAAAATTTGGATGATGGTTGCTAAAAAAAAATATCCGGGTAAAAGTTATCAAATCCAAAAAAAAAAAAAATAATGATGAGCCATTCAGTCAAACATAAGACTCATAACACAGTCTTTTACTATTTCAACGCGAAACTGACGTCAATATATCGTAACAAATTTATGATCTCTACTATCATGAGAGTACGTAAGAAAAAACAAAAACTACTGATTGCCCAAAATCCATTGGCCCGTTAATTAGGACTATGAATACATATGAGAAAATTATAATACGCTACAAAGGGCAAGAACATTACTAGAGAAGATAGGGGTCACTTGGATTTCGACAAGTTGATAGATATTGAAGCAATAATAACAAGAAGAACCCATAAGATATACCAGATAATATGTGCAAAACGTTCTGAAAACAGAAAAAGAGTATCATCATGAGAAAAGCCAGTTGTTTGCACCAAAAATTCGGTATGTATTGGAATCGGTCTAAAAGTAGAAGTATCGAAAGGAATCAGTAATCGGCTCGGAAAAGGAATCCGTTTCTAAAAAAGGAAAGGAAATCGGATAAAAGGCCGATACGGATAAATATGCCGTATCCATGTACAACTCGGATCGGTCAGGCGTGTTATAAAAGGGGGAGGGCGCCAAGCGAAGAGGAGAATCAATCCAACAACACACACATCTACTTTTACAAGTTTTTCTTTTACATTGTTTTAGCCTCATAGATCTCTCTGCAAGTCGACGGAATCAACATAGTTGCGCATCGCCGATTGTTGATTTTAGCCGATTTCACCCAGGTTTGATTTGCTTCGTTTTGTTGCGCATCGCCTTCCCGGCCGATTTTACCTTGTATCCGGATCAATCAGAACCGGTTGATCTAGTTATCTCCTAATCGGTTCTTGCCGACTAGCGAAAAGCCGATAGATCCTTGTTTATCGGCTTCGATCAAATTACAAATTCTACCTTGTCGATTTCAGGTCAAATCGACTGGCACGCTCTGCAAACCCGGTGTTTGTCTTGTGTGTTCGAGGCCTAAAACCCCCTTCACGTTTTTGGCGCGAACATATTTTGGCACGCCCGGTGGGACACAAAAAGAATGTCGTCAACCGACAAGCCCGCAGTCACCGCCGATATCAACACCGATGCCATAATCGCGCCCCAGATGGCCGATTTAACCCCTGAGCAACGGAAAGAACTCGAAGATCGAAAGGCAGCTCTGGAGGAAATGATGCTACGATGCTTCCAGAAAACACGCCGTGGCGTTACTCAAAAGATTGCACTCCCAACCATCAATCCTATCGGAGATTCAACATCTGAATCGGTAAGCCGATACGCACCCGCTCAAGCTGATTTATCGAGTATGATCGAGCAATTGTCCATCACGCATTGATTAACCAATCATCGGCTCTAGTATCTACTTTAAAGCCGATGATAGAAAATAGTGTGAAAACAATTGCTCAAGAATTGGCTGCGTCTGGAAGCCTGCTAGATCCACCACAAACCATCCCTACGCACTCAAAGATATTCCATAGCACCCAACACCAACACGATGGCGTGTCGGCTCAAGCACCTATCATGATGCCGGCTCAACCTACTGTTTTGAAACCAAGCATACAGAGAGATGGGTTCACACACTACCATGGGCACACGGATGGAGCCAAGATAGGCGCATCAAATCAATCAAGTGCGCCCTCCAATAACATCGGGTTATCGGCTTATCAGCCGATCGAAATGGGACAGGTTCCACGATCCACGAGGGGCCACAACCATGAAACAAGCACCATATAGGGTGGTGCCATACGTCGAACCTTTCGCACCCATACCCGATGCATTAGGTTTTAATCACAATTATGACGCAGCACCAAGACCTCCTGAGGTACGAATTGGACAAAGACCCGAGTTTGCACTTTCGGGGCAGGCGCAAACAATGAGAATTGGCCGTGTCGGCTGCACCTGGCCGACAATGTTAATTGGGCAGAACAAATTGCCAATGTTTTGAGAGAGCAGTTCGGTTTACAACCCAGAGGGAGAGTGATCGGCTACAGGAAGCCGTACCCCGATTACATAGACCGAATGCCGTACCCCCACAACTTTAGGATACCAGACTTTGCTAAATTCTCAGGGGATGATTCTATTACCACAATTGAGCATATCGGACGGTTCATGGCTCAATGTGGGAGGCTGACGATCCGATGGGTTAAAAATTAGGTTGTTTCCTTTATCATTATCTGGCACTGCATTCACTTGGTTCACAAATCTACCACCTAATTCAGTTCATATATGGAACGATTTAGAAAGCCGATTCCATGAGTACTTCTTTTCGGGAACTATGGAGCTTAGGATTTCTGATCTTAGTTCAAATTCGGCGTAAATCGGCGAATCGGTCTCTGATTATATCAAGAGATTTCGGGGCGTACGGAATAGGTGCTACAGTGTAACATTACCCGACGATCAATTGGCCGACCTAGCGTTCCAAGGGTTAATCCCTCCATTAAAAGAAAAGTTGTCAGGCCAGGAGTTCCCCGACTTAGGCCACCTACTCCATCGCGTATCGGCACATGAAAGCCGATATGCAGAGAGCAAAGGGTTTAAAGATAGGTTTAGGACAAACGGCAATGAAAAGGCCAAAGTAAACATGGTAGATTACGATTCGGGCGACACCTCTGACGACGAAGCAGAAGTGAACATAGCCGAGTGGGCCAAAGGTTCCAAAAAACCACTCGTATGCTCTGCTTAGGCCGACAAAGAATAAAGCGGAAGTCAAGTACTCGTATGATGTGTCAAAGTGTGACAAAATATTTGATTTATTACTACAAGAAAAACTCATAAGGTTACCAGAAGGGCACATCATACCATCGGCCGAAGAAATTAAAAAGCGAAGGTATTGCAAATGGCATCATTCGTTCTCTCATAACACTAACGATTGCAATATTTTTCGACAACAGATCCAATCGGCCATCACCGATGGCAGGTTAAAGTTTGCAGAAGAATCGGCTATGCAGATAGATATGGGCCCTTTTCAGGTCAACATGGTTCAATGTTCACGAAAAGAAAAGAGGCCTGCGGAAGAGGATAAGCCAACTAAGGGAATTGTATCACGAGGCGAGACAGTGCAGATCACTGTCGGTTCTATACAAATAGAAGCCGATAAAAATGGACAAAACTCAAGAACGGTGAAACCAAGAGGGGACTTAGAGGTCGGTAAATGGTATCGAGCTGAGAGGGCTCCAAGAAGAGCCGATTTCAAACCAAAGCCGACCTTCTCACAACTCCTGGGGAAATATGAAAGGATAAGTCGAAGGTATAACCCTCAACAACACCAGTGTTTTCATCGATCAGGGCAAAGGAGGGACGAACGTCGGCGGCCAGATATGCCACATCGGCCGATTACAGAAGAAGAGAAACATCGACAATGTCCTTTTTGGCAGTTTTGCTGGGAGAGAGGGATGACCTTACCAACAGTTGTATCTTGTCCTATGCAACACTCATCTACATGTCGGCCAAACCAATCTGTAAAAGACAGGTTGTCCAGACCGATACACGATCGTCCAGAAGTAAGGAGCAGAAGGCCGATCTATGAAAGGTTAACATCAGAACAAGGCGAATCCTCCCAAAATCAGGAATTATCGGCTAACGCAAGAAGGATGGAATCTGACAGCGAAATGGGCAATTTAGCTGGAAAGATAAGAAAGCCGATAGAACCCAAACCTAGATGGTGCCCTTCGGGTCTCAGCAAGTCGCAACGCAGGAGGCTTCAGCGATTAAAAACACAAGAAGAAAGGGAAGCCGAAAAGGAGAGTGAGAGGGATCGGACGTTTAATAAGTTAAGACCGGTACCGATTTTGAAAAAGGAGTGGAGAAAGAAGGAACAGATCGATAGTGATTCAGATCAATCGGTTCAATCCAGTTCTCCGATGATCCGAGATGATACGCCACCAATGGATATAAACATGGTATTCACTTTACCTGCCGAGTTCAGAACCGAAGAATCGGCTGAAGAAGTGTTCGCCCAATTGTGCCTCGGAGCACCAGACGCTGTGTTTGAAAAACCACAAGACATGCATCGGCATTTGAAACCATTGTATCTAAAAGGGTACATTAATGGCCGACCAATATCCCGCATGTTGGTCGATGGCGGGGCGACGGTCAATCTGATGCCGTTAAGTACTTTGAAAATTGGGAAAAGCCGATGAAGACTTAATCAAGACCAACATGGTGCTAAATGACTTCACCGGAGACCCAACCGAGGCTAAAGGCGTAATGGTGTCGAACGGCGATCGGTAATAAAACTTTGCCGATCGCGTTTTTGTGATTGAAGCTAAAGGCAATTACAGCGTACTCCTTGGGCGGGATTGGATCCATGCTAAGCTGTTGTATACCATCAACTATGCACCAAAATCGTGCGGTGGAACGATGATCTGAGAAGTCGTGCCCGGTACCGACACATCGGCTCATATCGCCATGGCTAGCCACGACACCAATTGGCCACACGAAGAGGTGAATGCATATCGTGAAAAGCCTTGGACAATTGCGATTTTATCTGTATTGAGAAATCGGGATTCAGGCCGATCAGCGTTAAACCCAATACGTTTGATCGGACAGGAAGTGATAAGAAGATGGAGCGCGAGACACTAGCGAAACCGCAGGAAAAGGCAAGGAGCTATCGGCAGGAAGAATCTGAAGAAGTCGTTGAAGATTTTGAAGAAGAAAGAAAGGGGTTAGGATTCACTTCTACCGATTTCCTTGAGGAAATCGATATTGGGGAAGGGGATAGCAAAAGACCAACGTTTGTAAGTGCTAAATTAGAACCCAATTATAAAACAAAGTTGGTCGAAATACTCAAAGAATATAAGGATTGCTTTGCGTGGGAGTATTATGAAATGCCAGGTTTAAGCCGACAGCTAGTTGAACATCGGCTACCTATAAAACCTGGATATCGGCCGTTCAAACAGTACCCTAGGCGGTTTAACCCTACGTTGTATGACGCTATAAAGGAAGAAGTAGGACGATTACTAGAGGCGAAATTTATCCGGCCTTGCCGATACGCTGAGTGGGTCTCAAACATCGTCCCTGTGAAGAAGAAAAACGGCAAACTTAGGGTATGTGTCGATTTTAGAGATTTGAACAAAGCTACGCCAAAAGACGAGTACCCGATGCCCATAGCCGATATGCTTATCGATGCTGCATCTGGGAATAAAATCATAAGCTTTTTGGACGGGAACGCCGGATACAATCAGATATTCATGGCCGAAGCCGATATACCCAAAACGGCTTTCAGGTGTCCGGGGGCTTTAGGGCTATATGAATGGAAAGTTATGACCTTCGGTTTAAAAAATGCCGGTGCTACTTATCAACGCGCTATGAACCATATTTTCCATGATTTGATCGGCAATACTGTGGAAGTATACATTGACGACGTAGTGGTAAAATCCAAAGAAGACTGGCAACATTTAGCCGATCTGAGAAAAATGTTCGAAAGCACAAGGTTACATGGGTTAAAAATGAACCCTCTCAAATGTGCTTTATGAGTATCTTCTGGACTTTTTCTTTTGTTTACTGTGCATGAAGGAGGGATTGAAGTAAACCCAACCAAAGTGAAAGCCATAGCCGATACTAAACCACCGACAAGTAAAAGGAGTTGCAAGTGTTGATTGGGAAAATCAATTACTTGCGACGTTTTATCTCAAACTTGTCGACGTATTCGGCCTTCACACCGCTGAAAATTAAAGATAACCAAGAGTTTAAGTGGGAAGCCGATCAGCAAAAGGCCTTCGACGACATAAAAGGTTATCTCGATGAGTCCACCAAGATTGACCGCACCGAAACACGGTATACCTTTTAGACTATATATATCGGCTGAAGGTGATTCGATTGGAGCAGTTTTAACACAAGAAGCCGATAGGAAGGAACGAGCAATATATTACTTAAGCCGACGTCTTCTAGATGCAGAAACCAGGTATCCCTTAGTAGAAAAATTATGCTTGTCATTGTACTTTGCTTGCACCAAGTTAAGACATTATATGCTGGCGTCCAAATGCGTTATAATATGCAAAACCGATGTAGTTAAATACATATTATCGGCGCCCATCCTGCGTGGTCGGCTTGGTAAATGGGCATACGCCCTAACAGAGTTTGAGTTATCCTATGAATCGGCTAAATCTGTGAAAGGACAAGCTGTGGCCGATTTTATCACAGGGAGTGAAACATTAGTAGGAACAACTAGTGTAACTCCTTGGCAACTGTATTTTGATGGGTCTGTTTGCCAAGAAGGCGAAGGCATCGGTGTGATATTAATTTCACCTAGAAAGCAGGAGTATGACTTCATGTATCGGCTAAATAGCCGATGTTCAAATAATCAAGCAGAATACGAAGCATTACTAAGGGGTCTACAACTGTTAGATAGCATCGGAGTGAGAGACGTCGAAGCTTTTGGAGATTCGATGTTAATTGTACAGCAAGTCAGAGGAGAATACCGATGCAATGATGATGCACTAACCCAGTACTTGCATCAATGCCTCCAGATCATCGAGATGTTCACTACATTTTCCATAGAACATATCCCCAGAGAAGCTAATGATAAAGCAAACCGATTGGCACAATGTGCATCAGGGTACAAGATTGGAAGCCGACAGGGACCAATCGAGCTAAACGTTTGGCCGGTTCTATGTGTTCACCCTGTCGACTGGAGAACAGAGATAAGGGATTATTTGTCAGATCCAACCAAGCCGACCGAGCAAAGGTCAGGCGCAAAGCACTCAAATATGTTATACTAGAAGACGTATTGTACTTTCGGACTATGGAAGGTTTGTTATTAAGATGTCTGGGAACCGAGGAAGCCAAAGTGGCGATGGGTGAAGTTCATGAAGGCATTTGTGGGTCACATCAATCGGCTCGTAAGATGAAATGGATACTGAGACGAACAGGATATTTTTGGCCGACGATGTTAGAAGACTGCTTCAAATATTATAGAGGATGCCAAACGTGTCAAAAGTTTGGTAACATACAGTCAGCACCAGCATCGGCTTTACATCCGATCATCAAGCCATGGCCATTTAGAGGATGGGGTATAGACATAATCGGCCAGATATTTCCGTCATCCAGCAAAGGACATAAATTCATCCTTGCAGCCACGGATTATTTCTCAAAATGGGTTGAGGCTGTGCCACTCAAGAAGGTTACTAGTAAAGAACTGGTCGACTTTGTAAATGAACACATCGTCCATCGGTTTGGGATTCCACAAACAATCACTACTGATCAAGGTACTGTGTTCATGTCCAACGAGTTCAAAGGGTTTGCGGAAAGTCTTGGGATAAAATTACTCAACTCCTCCCCTTACTACGCTCAGGCCAACGGACAGGCCGAATCATCAAACAAAACATTGATAAAGCTGATAAAAAGAAAAATTGAGGAAGAGCCAAGGAGATGGCATTCAACGCTATCGGAGGCTTTATGGGCTTATCGGCTATCTCATCACGGATCAACTAAATTGTCACCCTTTCAGTTGGTATACGGACAAGAAGCCGTTTTGCCCGTTGAAATCAACATCGGCTCAATAAGGCTACACGAGCAAGATAAGGTATCAGCCGATGAATACAAACCAGGCGATGCTGACAATCTAGATGATTTGGCTGAACTAAGGCTGATCACGCTAGATCGGCTTAAAAAGAATAAAGAGATGGTTGCCAGGTCGTACAATAAAAAAGTAATTTTAAAATCATTCAATCAAGCCGATTTAGTATGGAAAACCATATTGCCGATTGGGTCTAAAGATAATCGATTCGGCAAATGGTCTCCAACGTGGGAAGGACCTTATAAGATCAATCTAGGTTGACGGGAATTCATATATACTGGAATCCTTAGAAGGGTTCGTCCTACCTAAAGCGATCAATGGAAAATATCTGAAGGCATATCACCCAAGCATATGGGTCGGGTCCTAACTACAGAGATGAAGGTATCAGGATCAATGACAAGCACATGCATATAAAATCGGTCATACAGCCGACCGAGTCAGTTTAAAACATCCACAGATTAAAAGTTTACAAAATCGGATGCACAGCCGATCAAACAAAAGTTCAAAAGACGTCATCTCAAGTTTAAAGCAATATTACAGAGATTGGCCACAACTGATCAGTAAATCAAAGACTAGTGTAGTCCCGACCCGGGCAAATGGGCTCCCAAAGCCGATAATGCCGCTGCCGCCCTACCGATGGTAGCTTGAATGCTGTCTATTAAATGTTGATCAGCCCCTGCATCGCCCGGAACTGGGACTATTTTGGCCGATTGGGTTTTGACTTGTGCAAAGACCTCGCCAATCTTCTTCCTCTGGGCGGCCAGTGAAGATGTAGATTCTGTAATACCAATCTGGCATTCTGCAAGTTCTTTTGTGACCAAGGCCAACTGTTCTTCAAGTTTGATCTTGGTCGACTCCAGCTCTTGAGCCCTGCTCTTGGCCGATTTTAGCACGGCAGTACCCTGGTCGAAAGCACTCTTTCGAGACTTGGCGTCCGCTATGAGCTTGTCCAAAATCTCTTGATCGGCTTGTTGAGTCTTCCTCTGTTCAACTCTTTGCTTGGCTGACTCCACGTCTAGCCGACGAGCGTCCAAGTGGCAGACCTCAAGCAGTGCATTCATTGCGGCAGAAGGGAGATCGGCTTGCATGGCTGCCATGGCATCCTCGGTGGTTGCGTGTTAGCCAAGAGAGCCGCTCGTTGCATCACTTCGCCCGTAAGACGATTAAGTCGCTTCCCGATACCCTACAAGAAGAAAGAATAAAGCAGCCGATGCTGGAGCAGAGGCCGCTATTATACGTTGGATGTCAGCCGGGTAGTCGTCAGTGGCCACAATCTCCGGGTCGTCAAGCTCGTCCAAGGAAAAGCCTAAAAGGTCGGCTAAGTCCATCGACGGAGCCAGGCCAGGAGTAGGTTTTGGAGGTGACGAAGCGGATGGCGGAGCAGGGGCCACAGCCGGCAAGACAAGCACGTCGGTTTGAGTCTTCTCTGCATCGGCTTCTAGCAATTGAACGGAGGGGGTTTCCTGAAAATATTTTCACAATAAGATCAAGGAAGACAAATTTAAGTCAAGAACAAAGGTCGAAGCTAACCGCAGTAGCCGATCCGGTTGGAGATGCTGCTGCATCACGGCCTGCAGGCTTTGGGGATCGCTTAATGACGACTCTACGGCTTTTCTTCTCTGAAAAAACGAACATGGGTTTAGCCGACAGCAAGCATGAAACTTCATTTGGTGGAAAATGGAATCGACGATATACAGTGCGCTGGACGGCAAGATCAGACAGTGATGGGCTATTGACCCCCAACGTGCCAGAGGATAAACCGGCAAGAGGGGTCGATGACCTTGGCCGTTTTGAGCGATCGTCGGCCGATGCGGCTTGCGCTGGGGTTGATCTTTTGCTAGTCTGAAAAAGGTAGAAGATATGGTTAAGCCGATGAAAATCTTATTCTAATAAAATATCAAAATGAAAATACCTCTAAAGACGAGTTAGCATCGCTCGAACTCGAGCTAGACCCAGCGACGGTCTCCGTCGGCTCTCGAAAGCCAGGAAGAAAAGAGGACAGGACCTCGGGAATAGTACGCCTCCGCAAAAGTGCCTCAGCTATGGAAGCCCACCATGTGGTAAATTGGCCCGATCGACGTGTGTTTAACACGAGGAATGGCAAGTCTACCACATGGAGTTCATCGGCTAGCTCAATAATAAGATCCGCCGCAGTAGAGTTGGTTACTTTGTTTCGTGGTTTAATCATCCTAAGCAAAGGAAAGCAAGGAATGGTTTGTCCAAAACCCAGCTGGCGTGCATAAACTGAAGGATGATAGAATTCATAGGTCGGCTGAAATGTTCTGTTTCGAGTACTTAAGCCGACGTGAAGGATGCAAGGAGAAATCAGCAGGGGAAGCAGATCGAGAGTGGATTGGGGCATTAGGGAGCTGTCAGAGTTTAAACGAAGAAAAGAAGGCCACGGGAGATCGGCTAATTGACTGTATGAAAAGAAATCTCTACGGTTGAAAGAGGCTTGGTTAAGATGCAAGAAAAAGGACAAGTATTTATGGAAGCCGGCAGGAGAGATTTTTTGTTCATCGGATGAACACATGGTAAATTTTTCGCCTGGGGATCGGCTAGGTTGGAATACAGGGACGGCACCCTCAGGAAAGTCCTCTGTTGGGAAAGCCGATTCTTCCGAAGGGTCCGGGATAATGAGGCGGCCAAAAACGCAGTAAAGCCAAATCTGGATAAACCAAAGAGGGCCGCCAACATTACCGGCGACATAGGAACCATTGCCATAAAAGCCGACTCGATGATATGCATCATATGGTATACGGCGCCAAAGAAGGATTTCCCTAAAGATAGCCGACGACCCATAACTAGTTGCTCTGACATGAATTGATAGACCTGGGTTGGTCCTAGGGAAGCGCCACAGAAGAGGAATCGGTCTAACCATAAGTTGATAAAGGCTACGTGTTCTTCATCCGTCTGAGGGCGGTTACTTTGTTGTTATTTTGGATGTATCTGGACCAACCTTCTCCCTTTTTTCTGGTCAATTTGTACCGAGGTTTCCCACTAAAAGCCGATATTTGTTCTCCATCGTGCCTAAGACAAAGATAATTCAGCCATATCTAAAAGGGTTGGGCCGATGGGACCGGTTGGGAAAAAGAAGGCGTTAAAAGAGTCCGACCAAAAATAGCAGGCAGCAGACTACTAAAGATTCGTTGGGCTCCGGGCAGCTAAGGACAGGGGATACACTCAGCGATGCCCATACCTTCCCACTCGCTTTCTTTGGGCCGATACTCTAATGTACCAGGACCTCCACCCTTGAGAGAGTCGGCCAAGACCTAAAACTTTTGGACCACTCGTTGATGTTGTAACCAGGAGCCGATAAAGGGAGTCTAGGGATTTCATCTCCAATGACAGTATCGGGTTCTATGGTTCCTATAGGACCTAGGAAGTACTGATGATCGCTATCTGGGATCGGAACAAGTACCTGAGATGCGTCCATTTCAGCCGATGCTATGAGAAGAAGGGTTGAAGCGGAGGAAAGCCGATTTCAGGATTAACGAGAGCACGCCAGGGTGAAAATGACTGCAGGGGGGAGCCTCATATTTATACCTTGGTGAGAAGGTGAAAAGGCGGGAACAGTTGCTGCATTGAAAACGCACCGAGAAGATTGCGGCGCCATTAATGGGGGAAGTTACCAAGGTGAATCCTAAACGACAAGCCGATCACGGAAAAGACGAAGGGATTTTTGAAAGATAACAAGTTACCTTTCAAAAATGGGGGGCATATGTTTGCACCAAAAATTCGGTATGTATTGGAATCGGTCTAAAAGTAGAAGTATCGAAAGGAATCAGTAATCGGCTCGGAAAAGGAATCCGTTTCTAAAAAAGGAAAGGAAATCGGATAAAAGGCCGATACGGATAAATATGCCGTATCCATGTACAACTCGGATCGGTCAGGCGTGTTATAAAAGGGGGAGGGCGCCAAGCGAAGAGAAGAATCAATCCAACAACACACACATCTACTTTTACAAGTTTTTCTTTTACATTGTTTTAGCCTCATAGATCTCTCTGCAAGTCGACGGAATCAACATAGTTGCGCATCGCCGATTGTTGATTTTAGCCGATTTCACCCAGGTTTGATTTGCTTCGTTTTGTTGCGCATCGCCTTCCCGAAGCCGATTTTACCTTGTATCCGGATCAACTGTAACCAGTTGATCTAGTTATCTCCTAATCGGTTCTTGCCGACTAGCGAAAAGCCGATAGATCCTTGTTTATCGGCTTCGATCAAATTACAAATTCTACCTTGTCGATTTCAGGTCAAATCGACTGGCACGCTCTGCAAACCCGGTGTTTGTCTTGTGTGTTCGAGGCCTAAAACCCCCTTCACGTTTTTGGCGCGAACACCAGTGCAAACCTAGCACTTAGATAATCAAATCAGGTGAAGGAGATCTTACTACGAATCAACCGAAGTTGCAAGAAATATTATTTCTTTTGTTTGGATACTGCAGATGTTTCGCTGGAGGGGAATTTAGCAATGAAGCAGACAATTGTCTTGGTAGATATCCCTGCAAGGACGGCTATTGGAAGGGATTTCTACCAAAATCATTGAGAATCGAAGAAATTAGAAGAGAGTTGGGTGGGAATCCATGAAATTGCAATCCTCTTTTCCTTCATTAATGGTGTGTTGACCTAGCGTGCGAACCTGTTTTACGTTAACGACGGAGCGATCGCTGGCTTCTAGGTTTTTTTTCTCACGTTGTTGGACATTGGTAATTAGGTTGTTTACTATAGGCCTTTATATTTATATATATATATATATATATATATATATATATATATATATAAAGGCCCATAGTATATATATATAGAGTATATAGAGTAGTTAAACAAATGGAATCCCTAACTCTCGAAGGCCCTAAGGGGACACCCTTGCTGCCATACCCCTGGGACGGCCTGCCTAGCGAGCAATCAAATGACAACTGTTTCTGTTAGACAACGTCGCTATCGAATAGTCCGGGGTTGCCTAATAGATCTAAAGTGGAGAACAGACAGGGAGAAAGAGAGACACAATATGAGGAGGAACGGGTCTGCTTTATTATTTTGTATGCTTGTGTACAATAGGGTGACCCCCTGCCTCCTATATATAGCGGTTCTGCTTAGAGATAAGGAAGAGTCCATATAGGATACGAAACCAGTTTCCTAACACTCCCCCTTGGACTCTTCACTACGAGATGCATATGCCTCATTAAAACTCCATAAAAACCCAGTGGGAAAAATAATTGGAGAAAGAGTACATAGCACACGCTTGCTGTGTTGCACGGATTGCCTCATCAAAAACCTTATGTAAGAAAACTTCAATGAAAAACTTACTTAAGGAAAAGAGTACAATCCACCCAAACTTCAATGTTAATCTTCAAGATTCACGTTGGGTACTCAAACTTCATGTTCGAGATTTATGTAGGAGTATGTGAAAAATCTCCCCCTGAAATCTGCACTTCTCTAAGCCTCATCATCCCGATTCCTCTAATACATCTTTCAAAGGAAGATGTCGGGAGTGACTTAGTGAATAAATCTGCGAGATTTTCACACGACTTAGTATGCAGTATCTTTATCTCGTTCATCTTATGCATTTCATGAGCATAAAAGAACTTAGGGTTGATATGCTTTGTAAGGTTACTCTTCACATATCCCATTTGTACTTGTGCAACACAAGCTGTATTATCTTCATAGATAATAGTGGGGGTTTGTTCCATGTTCAGGCCACATGACTTCTGGATGTGGTGAACCATTCTTCGAAGCCATGCACATTCTCGAGAGGCTTCATACAATGCAATGATTTCTGAGTGGTTTGTCGACGTCGAGACAAGAGTCTGCTTAGACGACTTCCACGAAATTGCTGTTCCACCGCAAAGGAAAACATATCCAGTTTGTGACTTGCCAGTATGCGGGTCCGATAGGTACCCGGCATCGGCATAGCCAACCAAATTCAATTCATTGTTCCTTCTATAGAACAGGCCGAGGTCTTTGCTTCCTTGAAGGTAACGGAAGATGTCCTTCACCCCTTTCCAATGCCTTTTGGTGGGTTTTGCACTGTACCGTGCTAGCACATTCACGGCGAACGCAATGTTCGACCTAGTGCTATTCGCAAGGTACATGAGCGCTCCAATTGCACTCAAGTATGAGAATTCCGCTCCCAGGACTTCCTCCCCCTCTTCTCTAGGCCTGTACGGGTCTATGTCTGCTTGGAGTGACCTTCCGACCATTGGGGTCTTTGCGGGGTATGCCTTCTCAAAACCAAATCTCTCCAACACTTTCTGCGTGTAGGAAGATTAGTGTACCAAGATTCCGCCTTGGACATGTTCAAGCTGCAAGCCTAAACAAAACTTGGTTTTACCCAAGTCTTTCATTTCAAATTCAGACTTCAAGTATGTGCATGCTTCTTCAATTTCTTCATCCGTCCCAATGATGTTCAAGTCATCTACATAGACGGAGATTATACAAAATCCATTCGTGGATCGTTGTATAAATACACATGGACAATCTTCGCTGTTCGTGTAGCCTTTCTTGCAAAGAAAGTCACTCAAGCGATTGTACCACATTCTTCCTGACTGTTTCAGCCCATACAGTGATTTCTCCAATTTCACACTGTATAGGTTTCTGTTTGCTCTATCTTGGTTCGGGATAGGGATACCTTTCGGTACTTTCATTTATATCTCCGAATCCAAGTTTCCATACAAATATGCTGTGACAACATCCATTAGCTTCATTCTCAACTTCAAGTTGTCTGCCATTGAGATCAAGTATCTAAAGGTAATTCCTCCCATGACCGGAGAATAGGTTTCTTCATAATCAACCCTAGGACGTTGAGTGAAACCTTGAACAACAAGCCTTGCAATGGTTGTTGCTCTATTCATAGATTCTCCCATTGTTACAAAATTTATGGCCATTTCGTCATGGGGTGCTTCATGCACTTCTACTTGCTCTTCATTGCTTTTTCCCATTCCAGGAGCAAGTTCCTTTAGTTTTTCTCCGCCAATGTGTGCGCACACATTATTTCCGGCGGCTTCTTCCAATGGAAGATTCAAATCTGGAATTGCCTTTTCCATATGCTTCTTTCCAGTGCCAGGTCTCAACTGGCTCCCCTTCTTGATTTGGGGCACTTTTGTGATTGGCTGTGGTAAGTCCTCTTGCCCAGTTTTCCCTAGACGTCTCCGGGTACTTTGGGTTTGAGTAGCCAGATTTCCTGTTCTTTTTCTTTGAGGCCTCTGAACAGGATGAGGGATACCTTCTTCTTTCTTTGGTATTTCAACCCTCTCTGGTGCATTTCTTGCTGGTACATGCGACTTAACCATGCTTTTCAGATCACAAAAATGATCAGGCAGTTCATTTGCTAAATTCTGCAAATCGATTGTCTTCTTGACTTCATGATTTGCTTCATTAGTGCGGGGATCATGCACGGGGATCCCAATGGAATGCTATATGATTTCCCGGCATTTTCATCCAATGGTTCATTTCCTCCCCCTAATGACGGGAAAGCGATCCTCGTCAAAAAATGCAATTAGCGAATCGGGCTGTATGCAAATCTCTAGTCGTGGGTTCCAAATACCTGATTATGGATGCATTCTCATAACCAACGTATATCCCAGACTTGCGGAGAGGGCCCATTGCAGTTCGCTGTGGGGGTGGTATAGGTACATATACCATTCATTCAAATCTTCAGGATGACCCATTGCACTAGTTGCATAGTTGAATGGATGTTGTAGGTCGACGGTCTATAATTGATGAGTGCTGCTGCGTGCATGACTGCGTGTCCCCAACAAGTGTTGGGCAAGTTACAACTCTGCAAGAGTGGTCGGGCTATAAGCTTAATCCTCTTTATTAGTGCGGTACAGAGTGCTCAACAGTTATTCCAGTTGCTGTACAATAATCATCAAATGCCTTGGAAGTAAATTCGTTGGCATTGTCCATTCGAATGGACTTTAGGCGATGATCAGGAAAAACATTCTTAATTCTGATGATCTGCGAGATCAGCTTTACGAATGCATGATTCCTTATTGACAGCAAACATGTATGCGACCATTTCGAGGAAGCATCAATGAGCACCATAAAGTATCGAAACAGCCCTGACAAGGGCTGAATCGGGCCGCAAATATCCCCCTGAATGCGTTCCAGGAATGCAGGGATTTCATGTTGCACTTTCATAACAGAGGGTTTTGTTATTAATTTCCCAGTGGCACATGCATGGCACACAAAAAATCTTCGTGATTCGGGAAATTTTTAACATTAATGCCATGACCTTGTGAGTTGTTAACTATATTTTTCATCAATCTAAGACCATGATGACCTAAATATACAATGCTATAAAGAAAATAATTCAGAGATTCTAAAGAAGTATACACTGTGTGTGCATTGATTCTCGTGTAGTACAACCCATATTCATATGAGGGATATTTTTCTAATACCATTTTTTCATATTCCGCGTGCTTCATAATGCACAAATACTCTTTGCCATTCTCTTCATTGGTTTCTACGTGAAAACCATTGGCGCGGATATCTGTTAAAACTTAAGAGAGTGCGTGTTGATTCAAGGTACAAGGAGGCTTCATCAATTACCAAAGTTGTACCCATTGGCAATATAATTGTGGCTCTTCCTGAGCCTATTATATGCGTATCGCTTCCTGCGATTTTCATAATCCTTCCAGCGTTCTTCGTGATCGTCTGGAAGTATTTCGACTCTCTTAAAATGGTATTTGTTGTGCCACTATCAACAATACATATCACCTCCATTGGGCGCTACACAATATGAAAAGAAATATAATTCTGATCATATAGTGGCAAAGTAATTCGAATATTGCTTAAAAATATAGAATACTGGAATAAAGAATAAATTGAAATTCATGAGAAAATAAAATGTATGCTCTTCGAGAGTTTACAATTCATTATTCAAAATTCATTAACAACCACTGTTCTGTAGCCTGTAAACTTCAGGCGAACCCAATCTTGCTGTGCTTGGAGCAAGATGGCGGACTTGAGCTTCTCGAACCGCTCAAGTGCGATCAGTAACTCAAGTGTACTCACCTCGACCATGTATTCATTCTTCACGGTGGCTGAAAAGTGATACTGGGAGTACAAAACTTGATCGCTTTTGCTCAAGAAGAGGTTACTTGTCCTTCGAGGACCCTAAACCGATGGCAGTTCAGAGCTTCTTGCTCATAAGCACGATCTTCACATTTGATGCCCATGTGAGATAGTTCTGACCATTCGGGCCAGTTCTTTAAAACTCACATGTGATAATGCCAGGTATTTACATATTCATAGGATTCTTTCATTAGATTACTTGTGTAATCTAATAGAGAGTGGTTGCAAAAATTGCAAAAATTCATAAATGCATAAATCAAATTCTCATGAATATCCAGTAAACTAAAAGAAAGCAATAATTTTAAGATTCATAAATACAAGATTCATAGATGCAAGATTCATAAGTGCGAGATTCATAAATGTAGGATTCATAAGTACAAGATTCATAAATATAAGATTCATAAATACAGAATTCATAAATATTCATAAATACAACTACGTGCATGTAGGTGATCGGCTTCGTGCAAACGATCAGATTCATATGTACGATCGGCTTCGTGCGATCGGTTTTAACGTGGCTTCATGCGCGTGGTGCATTTAGTTCCATGCGTGTCGGCCTTCCTGGCGCGACGGTGGCCGCTTCGTGCAGCGTGCTTGAATTTCCAATAAAATATATTAAAGCAATAAATACAATGCATGGAACAGAACAATTATTACACAATTTATGAATTCAGAATAAACAATAATTGCATAATTCATAAATTTATAAATACGGAAAATAAATTCTCAGGAATTTCCGATATTCTAAACAAGCAATTATTGCAAAAATACATGCAAATATTCATAAATACAGAAAATAAGGCTAAGAAAAATAAAAAAAAACTGAGCCATAAACTTTTCTGCAATTTTCTAGGATTTTTCATATTTTTCTAGCAATTTTCAGAATTTTCCGACTATTTTTATTCATTTTTCCGAATTTTCTATTCAATATTCAGAAAAAGAATAAATTAATTAATTAAATAAATAATGGGGGGCAAAGGGGTAATTTCCCCTTGCCCCCGTGCCCAATCCAATCTTCCTAACTGGATTGGAATCCGGCGGCCCTTGTCCTTGAGTCCATCGGTGCTGGACTTCTTGTCCATTTATTGGGCTTCACGTCCATGAAGCATTAGACTTTGTCCAAGCCGTGCTTTAGCTTCTTGTCCATGCCTTAACCATATTGGAGTTCAGTGCCTAGGACTTCAAGTCCAAGTGCTCCCGGCTTCATGCCGATCGGAACAACAAGGTCGGCCGGGCGCGCAAGGTTTCTTTGCCGGATTAATTAAGGACTTCATGTCCATTTTGCCAAAGAATGCCGATAGGGACTTCTTGTCCTTTAGGTGGGCTGACTGGGTCTTCGTCGGCCGAGCATGATGCGCGCAGGGAGTTGCCGGAGCGGCAGCGCCGGTCTTCAATTTGGCTTTGTGTTCATTCGGTTCCGTCCAAGTCTTGGACTCCCTGTGCAATGGACTTCATGTCCTGCGTTCATAGGACTTCTAGTCCTTTCCAAAAGCTTCAAGCCGATGGCTCCAGCGGCGACAAGGAGACGGGCGATCGGCCAGCGGGTGCGCGGCAGGGGCACTTCGGGCCTGGCGCCGGCAACGGGGAACGGCTTCAAGCCGCGGCGATAGCCGACTGGCCGGGAGGCGAGAGGCACGCTGGCGGGCGACGCGCTGTACACGATTCGGCGCTGGCGGGCGAATGTGCTCGACGGGCCAGAGTATGCGAGGCGGCGGGCGCCGACAACCGCGAGGCAACGCAGCCGGCGCAAGCCGGTTTCGACGCGGCGGTCGGCCCCAGCGGTCACAGAGATACCGGCCGGCTTCAAGGCGGCTTTGCGCGTCGCGGGCAGCGGCGGCCTGCAGGCTGGGGTGGCTTCGAGCCATGGCCGGACGTGGGCTGGGAACGCGAGTGAACATGGCTTCGAGCCAGTCCGTTTTCTTCAATCACGCCGGCCGTCAGCAGAGGGCGGGCGGGTCGGTGGCGATGCTTCAAGCATCTGGGGTGTTTGGCCGGTCACGTGCCTGGTCTTCGAGCTCGCGACAGCGGCTTCGGGCTTTGTGCCACTGGGGGCGCTTCATGGCCGGTCAGGCGTCGCCGGCGACTGCGTGTCGTAGGCAACGTGCACGACAGTAGATGGCTTCGTGCCAGTTCTGCAATCGTGTCCTATAGATGCATGTACTAGAAAACACCGCGAATTTGTAGCTTCGTGCCACGTATATGCAATCGCCTGATTCTTACCGATTCTATCTATTCTCCGGTAGACTATCGCGTAGGATAGAGTCGCGTAAGACTTTTCTTTCGGCAATCCGAGTGGATGCCGGCTTGATGGCGATTTGATTGCAGATCGGATCGGGCGATCAATCGCCAGAGCGTATGTTCGTTGTAGTCGTCGATCCTTCGCTTCTTGTCTTTTTCTCACCTTTCAATCTGTTCCTGCGGTAGAGCTTCGTGCTGATAACGTGTTAGACAACCTCGCTATCGAATAGTCCGGGGTTGCCTAATAGATCTAAAGTGGAGAACAGACAGGGAGAAAGAGAGACACAATATGAGGAGGAACGGGTCTGCTTTATTATTTTGTATGCTTGTGTACAATGGGGTGACCCCCTGCCTCCTATATATAGCGGTTCTGCTTAGAGATAAGGAAGAGTCCATATAGGATACGAAACCAGTTTCCTAACAGTTTCCACGCATATTAATTTGCACCCATTGAGAATTTTAAGGTATCCTTTAGAATGCTCTTTGCAGTCTGCAAAAAAGGCGGCAAAACAAAACATAAAAACAAGATAAAAGTGCTTTACATTCTCTCGGACTGCTGGACGCCCTGCGTGCTGCATGCCAGGTTCATGTTTTGCTTGTACGGCAAGGAAAGGAGGGCCTTCTTTGGCCTTAAAGAACAGGGCAGCTCAAGAAAGAACAGGGCATCTTCTCATTATGCTTACCCGCTTATGGGAAGTACCATTCGTGCTATTTTTGTTCCTGCATACTAAGAAAAGCAGCAGCAGCACCGTGCATCGGTTCATGGAAGTACGGTACTTCATCGGTCGAAGCTAGGGATGGCAATCATGTGCGACGGGCACGAATAGTGCTTGCTTATATTCATAGTGCTAGCCAAAATCTCCCTCCACGAATATACCCGCGAAGGGTTGCGGGTGAAGAATCTCGTCCATACTCGTCGCCCATAGGTACTTGATACCCACGGGTATACCTGTTTTACCCGCCACTATCAACAATCATTCAAACCAAATTGCACTGGGAGCTAATGAGCTATGTACTAGTAAAATCCCTTTGATGAAATTATGGAAATCAACTACATTCTATTGATTGAAAAATGATTATCAAAGATTCAGAATTTTAAGTGGCCATAGGGATAAGAATTAAAATAACACATGCACACAAATGACGCACAGATGCTCAGGTTCAACAATTAAAATGAAAATAGTTCATCAATCATTACACATACTCGAGTTCAACAATTAAAATAGAAACAATACAACTCGCTCATCACGGCAGCACCAATCACAAATTACTAATATGAGGTACCACAAATTGGGGATCGGGGGCTAACTGGACGCCTATTATGGCCTACATGTAAGTAGAAGGTGGTGGGTAATTGGGTAGAACGGGTACGGGTAGAGCTCCCATATACCCATCCCCGTTGCCCATCGGGTAAAGTTTGGCCCCATAAACATGTCCGCAGGCAATGAAATAGCAACATACCCACCTCTATTAGGGTTTTTACCCGTGGGTGCACGGGTAATCGGGTAAGATTGTCGTCCCTAGTCTAAGTTGATAATAGGTATTTTTTGGCACATAGATCAAGAAGATATTGAAAATAGTCACTAGATTACCCCTAATTATTATCACTAATCGCTATGCTCAATGCATGCATGTAGAGAATATAAAGTAAAGATGGATATTTATTAGGGGTACAGAGAGTGCATCACACTAATTTTGTATTAAAATATAAAATACACCTATATTTATGAACAAGATCATTAAAAAATATACTTTATAAACTTAGATGGAACGAGTAGCATGTGTGTATGCATGGTTTGGTTTCCATTCGATGCTTTAAAACTAGGGTTAAAAGGTAGATGTCCTACCGGCCGGTAAGATACATCATAAATCATAACCCTGTTCTTCACCCGCTTGTTGGTTGTTCATTAGTAGCTACGTTATACAGCATCGTGTATTGATTGATTGTGTTCTGCATTCATGCTCAGCCGTTTCCCGTCCCCGCCACCCCACCCTGCGCCCACCCTAACCGATTGTCGAGCTTGTTGCCACTGCCACCAACTCTGCCCAACGCTGGCAAACCCACAGCCGGCAGAGCCCTTGTAGCCTCACCTCCATCGCTCGCCATCGGTCCTACCTACCACCAGGATCTGTGGTCGGAGGGGCTTGGTGATCCCCTCCTAATTGGGTGAACCCTAACTCCTCCGGCCACCGCGTTGTGTATTGAGATCTCATGCAGTTATTTTCTCTGACTTTAGGTCACTGACACGGTGGGACCCACACGCAGTAAGGCCCACGTGCAATGACCTAAAGTCAAAGAAGGTAACTAGAGGATACGCTTCCCGTGTTGCTCGCTATCGTCGGAACCCTAACTCGGGTTTGTAATTCTGTTGTCAGAATTTAAGTGTTGTCCTAATTTCATTCCACGATTATGAACTCTTATTCGATAGATAGCAAATGAGTTTTTATACATGGATAAGGCGACTTTATAAAGGCCTTTCACGAGTGGTTATATTAACAGGGCTTTTTTTACGCTTTAAGTCTACAGAATCTGGCTTTATTTTGACCGGAGCTCACCGTCAACGCTACACAAGGCTCTCCTCGCTAGAAACCAACAGGTCTTGCAAGAAAAATAAAGAAACTAACCTATTTTAGAATTCCTGGTCTCCGGCGGCAATTGGCCAGTAATGCAAACAGATGATTGCAGAATCAACAGGATGCTGGCATGATTCATGAACCAACCCGGTTCAAATGGTTCTACTACAGATTCTTCATGGCTTCATGGGGGCAATTTCACTGCACCAGATAACTCATTTACTGAACGGTTCACAGAAGGTAGGCAAGCGAAGTACCAGCTTCAGTATACTGCAAATGTTGTCCCTCAAAGATACAGAATCCCAGAGAAAATTTACCAAATGCTATTGTTAGAAAGGCAACTTATTCTGGAACTTCTTAAAAACAAATAACACCCCTAACTCGATGTCACTTGTCACCTTTGTGATTTAGTAACAAAGCCTTGCAGTTCACACAACCACACGTATAATTACGACAAAAGAAAAGTACCGACAATGTACAGCAACTTCTCTGCAGTTTTTACTGAAGATTTCCTGGTTCTGGGTCCAGCACGGAGCAATCAGGACAGATTTTAGTAACATGTTATTTATGAATGAAGAGTGGAACTTTTACAGTGTTGACTAAACTAAGGAATCGCCATCCTGTTCGTCAAGGAACGCTGGCCTACGTCGTCATCATCCATATACTCAAATAAGATAAATCTACTGAAAGCAGGCCTGTTGACCTGCCATGCTGAGCAAGATTTCCTGGGGCATTACAACTCTCCTTCTGGTCCTGACAGGAACGACATGATACCAAACAACAGGAATAGCACTCCACTCGACAATTGAACCTACAACGAGATAACATCACATCAGATGCCGGACATTTCAGCACTTCACAGGGAGCACTAGAAACAGAGTTCAAACAATGGTTCCTACCATCTTCTCAGATATCTGAGAAGCCAAGCTCTTCCCTCCAAAAACAGCAGCAGTAGTGCAGAGTGCTTGCGCTCTAAGCACAGTAAGATGTTTTTATCAGGAACACACACTAAACCATTTAAACATAGTACAGAGCAACAAAAGAAGCAGCTCGTACATGATTCCCCCAAGGACAACACCGAATGGGTTTTCATCGGCAGCCAGACCAATTGTAGCAATCTGAGAAAAGATTCAACAATATCGCAAAAAAGATCTATTTATAACATCAAAAGGTGCTTTGCATAAGTATAAGTTAGAACAATCTTTTCATACAACTTACCTGGCTCTTGTCACCCCACTCACCAAAGAATGTGATGGAAAATGCCTACAACACACAAATCAATGGGCATGTCAATATTCCAGTGAAAACCCAAGCGTTGTATTTTTGTTAATCATTTCTCCCATATAATCAGTAGTGGTTACCTTTACAAAGATTGGTGAGAAGAACAGCATGAGAAATGATCTTTGCTGTTTTTTCCTATCATCATTTGCCTAACATTGACAAAGGTTGAGTTGCACATCCAGACAAGCATACAAATTCAAATTAATATATGATGGCAAAACAAAGGTGAATGACTGAAAAATGGTATGCATGGCATGATTACCCTCAACAAGCAAGCTTTTCTTAACAGCCTGTCGACTAAAATGCAATAGTTTTCCACAAACAATGGAAATATATATATGTGCAGATGAGCAAACCTAAATGTTTTGTTTTTTTTTCCTTTGCCGCTATCAGATGAAACAGATCATACATAAACGATAAAATGGGGAGAGAATACTGTGGGCTAGCAAGATACACATCAAAATCAGTGTTCTAAATGACGGCCGTTAAGGTCATGTAAACAGCCGTTAAAACGGTAAAGGTCCTCTGTCCATTACATTTATAGACATTTCAAGGTTTGTCCGTTTTATTGGGCGATTTATTCGGTTCAACGGCCGTTATCATTTAATAGGCCCGTTTTATAAGGCATTTATTTGGGTAAAATTGCAAGATTGACATATGACATAGAACATTATGACATACATGAGATGAATACTAACTTTGTTTTTCATTGCCACTTTAGCTGTTCATTCATTCAATTATGATTCTTTAATTCATTCACACCATGTTATCTTTTTCCTTCATATCACCGCTGTGGACAATTGTTGATAGCCTAGTAATTCTATTATGTACGCATAAAAGAACTTAATTCTATTATGTATGTATAAAAGAAGATAAATTAGATACTTATTTTGTTATTGCAAATGCATGCATATATTTCTCTAAATTTTAAGTAGTGAAACCGTTACAAGCCCGCTTGCCGTATAAACACTAAAAGGTGGGGTAGCAGTTCATTAACGTTTACCATTATTTAGAACATTGATCAAAATCATACATATTGGTAGAACATATGTAAGACACATTGCATGCATAAGAAACACATTCAATTAGAATTGCCAAAACTTGGAAGTGCTGACCAAATTTGGCATCCATTTGGTTTGATGCCAAACTTTTGGAATGGTTCCATTTTCATTAGCTTCGTAGTTCATTTTCTTGCCAAATTTTTGCCAATTCATTGGCAACCAAATACATGACCAGATTTTGGTAACACTATGCTTTGGCACACATTTGAATGGTAACATTGAACAAGAACAAAACAAGCGCTAAAAATCTTCCTAGATAGATGAGAATATCTGCAGACGATGACAAATTCTGAGAATGGGAAAAGAAATGGAAATTAGACATTCACATTTTTCTTATTTTCCATTACTTCACATAATCCAAATGGAAAATTATATGAGTATTATAAAGGAAAAATAAAAAAATTATGAGAGCAAGGATAATTGACAATGTATGTCCCTTGTGTACTAACCTTAGATTTATTTTTGGATTCACCTTTGTTACTCTTGTAGTCAGCATCCTGAAAAGTGGGCAAATCTTAGGAACAAGTTACTTGAACTACAATCCAATAGAACATAAGGCATGAATAGAATTTGCCAACCAGCTCGGCTTCAACTTCTGCTAATTCTTCCGAATCCCTGTAATGGAAGTTAGTCAGTTACTGAAGTCATTCAGAAAAATATCGAAAAACATAAACAAGTAAAAAGTTAACTGAAAGGCAAACATGCGTATCAGTACCCGTCTTCGTTGAAGCCTTCCCACAATGACCAAATGCCAAACACAAAGAAGAGCAGAGTAGTCACATGATGAGTCCATTTACGTGATATCTGTTCAACACAATACTGTCATATGCAGAATTTTGCAAGAGATATATTTCAACAAGAATTTGGCATATCATCACAAGAAAACAGATGACAGGAACAGGATTGGTTCGAAGATCCACTCCCATGTGTAACACAGGACATGCATCCAACTGCCCGTGCCCCATGCTAAACACTTCTCACGATTGTTATAGCAACATTTAAGTAACAGTACAATTAGGATAAATCAAAGGTAAAAGCAGGATAAAGATTATAGTTGTACATCTCTTATCATCCAATGAAAAAAAATAGGTGCCTGTACTAATTCATGGAATTTCAAAACGCACAGCATAATTTCATTAAACAACCATGCTATGCGTCTTAAATGTTGCACCTAAAAAGAATTTTATTTGCCATGCAGAAATTAAACAACCATGCTGGTGTCATATGATTGTGTCTGTCCAAGTAGCACTCACAAAATGTACTTATATTTTCAAAGGTTTGACGTATTAAAACAAACAAACAAACAAACAAACAAACAAAAGCCTTTTTTTCTTGACATTAAAAAGCTGTGCACTATAGGTGCGCTTCCAGCAATCCTTACAATGACTTACCAGATTTGGTGCAACCCAGCCTAGAGAAGCTGATAGAGCTGTCATCACCTAAAATAATTAACTCCATCAGTTAACTAAGAAAAAATAGACATTATATTGTAGCACGTAAAATTCTGAAAATACTCACTACTAATGCGGTCATACAGCCTGCCAGGACGAGCTTCCGGGGATAGCGCATGGCCAGAATCTTGTAAAGGTAAATGCCAAAAGATGAGTAAACGCCGTGCTCAAGCAACAGCCGTCCAAGAAAAGAAAAGAAAAGCAGAGCAAAAGAAATTTCAACGTGGAGAATATTTGATGAGTGTATCACTAGAAAGGAAAATGTTTGTCTTGCTACGCCTGACCCTGTCAAATCCTGATTCCCCTGAAGAGGTAAAACTCCAGGCACGTTATTTCTAATGTTTATTACTTACTACCCGGCGATGAAGCAATTATGTTGGAAGAGGACAAGCATCACAGCACAACTAGTAACAGTCCTACTGAAAAGGAGTAGCCGGTTCATATGGCAGGTTAGCAAATTCAGCAAGCGCAACAGATCCACCAAACCAAAGGCCCCTCTCTCCTTGCGTGCCTGCCCGCCTGCGTGGAACCCATGCGCACTGAGCTGAGCAGGTGAGTTTCCAGCCGCGGACAAACTCCATAGAAGAACACACCTAATACCAAGCCGATTCCCGCCATTGAGAGGAGCAGAAACTTAACCGAGCTCCCAATCTTTGCTAGCGTGTCCACTGTTTAATAGAAGATTCCATTATTAGCTCAGCTAACACTAACTACTGGTCCAGGAATTCACTCCACAACGCTCGCCTGCTCACTGCTTCGCCGCAATCTACAGGTATCGCGCTACTCTATCTCCCCGGACCCAACCTATCTCCCAACCAAAACAGAGCAAACCAACCACCGGGCCGAGGCTACGCGTCGCCGCCGACGGAGGCATATCGTCGAACACCTCGCTCGCGCTGGAGGGGACCTGGCTCCATCTACGCACGTCCCGGCCTCTGGGCAGGCGAAGGCAAGAGCAGGAAGAGGAGAAAGTAAAACCGGAAAAGAAGGCGTCGGTCAGGAGGAGAGGCGAGTCGAGGCGAGGCGGAGGCGTACCGCGGCAGCGAAGAAGGTCTTGTCGCCGATCTCGGAGAGCACCGTCATGGCCAGCGACTTGGTAAACCCCTGCACAGGAGCCACAAGCAAGAACCAGAAAAGAAACAGGTCACCCCCACTGCACAACAGCACCCGCAGCCAGCGTGCCAGAGAGCGAGAGAGGAGGAGGGAGAGGGAACTGACCCCGAGCAGAGATGGCGCCATGGCGGATGCGGGCGGTGCGGGCCGGGGAAGCGCCGATTCCGATCTCTGGGGCGGCGGCCGTGTGTGAGAGCAAGGACGCGAGGTGGGCGTAGGTGGGGGTCAGTAATAATAAAAGAGGAGGAAGGGTGGGCCACGCTGACCGTCGGATTCTGCACGGGCGGTGGAGGTAGGCGAACCGGATGCTCCACGGCTCGCGTGACGCTGCGAATTGTGAATTGGTTCGGAGATTCGTCCGTGATGCGCTCGTGGGTACGTCTGGGGAAAAAAGCCATGCTAGCTCTCAACCCAAAATTACTTCGATTACGGTAACTAATAAATGCAAAATTAAAATGAAATTATTTCAAATGAAAAAATTAATACGGTTTTATTCAACAGTATGTTATTATTTTGAATTTAAAACAACTATTTAAATAATAAATAGAATAATTTCATATCTTAATAATAATTTATTAAGCTCGATAGGCAGTCCAGCTTGTGTGCGCTATGTGACCCGGAATCCGAGTTCGCCAGCCGTCAATATGGCATCCGACGGCTGCAGAAAAAAGAAAGAATTTTGTGGGGGAGTGGGAAGTGGGATTATCTGTGGCCGGTGATGAAATCCGGTCTTGCGTGAATGGATGGGTTGGGATTTCTGAGCGGAGGTGAGCTGATATGAGCTTACCCTGCTTTGTTTCTTCTTTGTTTTTTTTTTAAAAAAAAAAACACAACTAGTTCATCTTAGGTTTTAATGAGACGCACGGACGGTTGTAACCTCTACCAATATTTTCTGCGGTTAAGTTCGTGCTTGGAACATGAATTTTTTCCATTACTCCTGTTTCTCGCCCGGGCAAGAAATGCTAGGATGAATTGGTGTCAGTTTTAGTGCAAACTATCTTAATACTCTACTACTACTAATTGACACCTGAAAATTTTCTCCTTTTTCTGCGACGACCAACAAAAATTTTCCTTTGAGATATCTTAGCCTTCAAAATAAAAGGAATATATAAAAAGGAAGTCTATGTATGCTCTTGATTAAGCTTATGGTGAACAAACGTTGCACTTCTATCTAGGTGACACAACAAACCACGTGCGTAAGTAGGCATATTAAAGCCGTGTCTAATTGAAATCTGATCATAAATACTCCCTCTGTCCTATAAAAAGTGTATTTCTAATGTTTAAAATTTGTCCCATAAAGAGTACATCTTTAGTCTGTAGGGTCTAGCTGTAAGTGTATGCATGCTCATTTAAGTGCCTGTGGAAACCGAAGCACCAGCATGCTTATGTATGGAGTAATGAGGGTCGCATTAGTCATTTATCTTGCACACTAATCTGTCTTAAAAAACCTAGAAATACACTCTTTGTGGGATAGAAGGAGTAGTTGTTGTAATTTTTGAAACATCATTTTGATTATTAATTTATATTATAATATATTTATAAAATCCAATAGAATTGTAGTGTTATGAAAGTACTTTTCGAAATAAATCTACACATATAATTTTTATATATCCAATCTAAATATTTAAAAAAAAATTGATAATTAAAATTTTGAAAGTTTAACTGTATCTGTATTTAAAACGATAACTATTTGTGACGATAGGAGTAGCTGCAATTATTAACTGGGCATCATTCAGCGTACCATCCATCTGATGCTAGTAAACTAATGCTTGACATGATTTATTGCCTCCCCATTTGTGTTCAAAGAAATGTGTCAGGTGCACCGGTTTATAAATGCATGGACATGGTTTTCATGCACCTTAAGGAACTGTAACTTAAGCAGTTACGCGTGAGCCGTTGGATCGAAAAGAGACGGTTCAGATCAATCCAAAAATACCGTGGCAAAATGGTGTTGTAGTAGTTACTATAGCAAAACACAATGGCAAATGGATTTGGATGATCTGGACCGTTTGTTTGCTCGATCGAACGGTCCACGCCTGTAGGGACTGCTTAAGTTGCAGTCCCATAAAGACTACATTTGATCCCTGTCCATAAATGCATACACCTCTTTTTTTTTTGTTGGATGTACTATTCGATCTTCCTAACGGCTTGTGTTATGTTCTATGTTTTCCTCTTGCCATTTCCTTCCTTAATAACTCAGATCTGTAATGTGCAAAAAAAAAGGAAGACATAGAATACGATACGGTCGAAGCATCCATATGCATCTCTTTCCCTTTATGTATGCCCAATTGGGCCCATCCAAGTAATGGAGGGCTCATATTTAAAGGTCATTAGAGTTGAATCGGATTCCTTCAGTAAGATCAAAAGGGTTCTTCTTTGCAAAAAAGATGCAAAGCTCTTTGTTTTAATTGTAAAATAGAGCTCATCTGAATGGGTCCTAGGGATGGCAAAATTACCCGTGGGTTCGGGTATCCGTGGGTACCCGACCCGATGGGTTCGGGTATGGGTTTGATTTCAGACCCGCGGGTTTCAAATTTCGGGTTCGGGTTCGGGTTCGGTTCTGCACCCGTGGGTACCCGAATTAATTAATATAAATTAAAAATAATGGAAAGTTAATTCAAGATTTTCAAGCATCGTTTGAGATGTAAGATGCGGTAACTTTCATGATTATATACACCATATATTTTTCCTTTAAACATAGAAATTACAAATGAATTGATTGACAATTGATGGTTGAAAATTTAATTGCAAGGTGATTAGGTGAATTTAATTTCGGGTTCGGGTACCCGTTCGGGTTCGGGTACCCATCGGGTTCGGGTATGGGCGTGGGTATGTACCCATGAGAGATTTCGGGTTCGGGTATGAATTTCGGGTTTCGGGTTCGGGTTTGCGGGAGGTCTACCCGCCCGAACCCGCCCGATTGCCATCCCTAATGGGTCCCTGGTGGTGGAGTGCAGAGGTGCATGAGTGTGAGGTTCTAGTGGTGGCGGAACTAGAAAATATTTTATAAAGATGCATATTTTATATGTACAATTCTATAAACTTGTACAATAATTTTATGATATCATAAATCCAACAGGTATATTTAAAATTTGCTAAAAGTACAATACTAATAGTTCTAAGATCTTAAAAATCACAAACCACTAAAATCAAAACCAATTCGATCAACAAATTTGGCCTATTGAAGAGGTAAATTTGTAGTGTTTCTCAAATTTTTAGAGATGCCAGGACATAGCCAGCACCCCTGGGCGGGAAATGAAATTCAAAATCCTGCCTGCGCCAAGTAGTCATCGTGCCTGGGCGTTAGGTTGCCGTTAGGGGGGAGGAACTGTGTCGTCGACATACTGGTAGCCGCCGACATAGGTACTTTTCGCGGGAAACGAAATTCCAAATCCTGCCCGCGCCAAGTAGTTATCGTGCCAGGAAGTATGTATGTCCTCGGGCTAGTCTTTTGCCGCCGACACAGGGCATATACTTATCGTCGGTTATGAAACCGCCAACATAGATATTTTGGCCGACGACAGTGATCAAGATCCTTGTAGTGCTAGATCCCCCCTGGGTCTTAGGTTCAAATCTCAGGAAGAAAAAATGGAACAACAGGGCCGCTGTCCATTGATCTGTATATGCCAGCATTTACAAATTAAAAAGAACAGAAACTCCCATGTCATATTTTATCATTATATATGAGAAAATGCTAGTTAAGATTAGAACACTGATGATGCGAAGCATTTCAGAGAAAGATCAAGAGTAGGGTAACTTGTTGTCTTCTGGTTATCTGCTTCAAAATCAATGTCAAACCAACGGTAACAAAAACAAAAGCGTTTTCCTCTTAGTGAAGTGGACATGGACAGCATGCCTAGCTCTAGAAGTAGTCAAAGCGTGTTTCCACAAAAACAAAAAAAATAAGATCAAGAGAGATATTTCGTGCCACTCCAAAATAACTGTACGTGAAGGTAATAAAGTACGCATGAAATTGCCATCAGATGAGTTGACTTAATTGCTCTGAGTCTGAGAGATACTATTCTATAGTTTTTGCGATATAGCTTTTGAGAGAGAGAGAGAGAGAGAGAGAGAGAGAGTACGTGGAATGTGGTGGCCTTTTCCTGCCAAAGAGTAAGCCAAAAGACAAGGCTGTCTTAATTATCAGCACGTCCTGACATTGTAGACAGTGACGAGGTGGGCTGTTCATTGATAGTTTAAAGTTTGACCACGTAAACCATTCTGATAAAAAGAAAAAGGAAGAAGAGAGACGAAGAAAAAAAAAGCATGAGAAAAGAACATATCAAATTATCAGCACGTCCTGATCTTCTTGCTAGCCGTACTTAGATAAAAACACACACAGACACACGGAACGAGGAAGGATGTTTTTATGCAGGTTCTCCACTGGTACAACGTTCAAGCCTAAAATATCAAGGTGGTGATTAACAACATACTAGTTACATGCTCGTGCGTTGCTACGAAAAACAAAATTGATAACGAAAAATAAAGATTAAAAAATAAAAAAAATTATTTCACAAGATCAAACATCTATCTTTAATGCTTCGTTTCTTGCGTATGGCAATTAAGTAGGGCAATTAAGCAGGGCAATTAAGCAGGGCAATTAAGCGGCAATTAATGACGTGGGAAGAACGGACCACTGTCACCAAGTGCTGCTTTAGAATAGTAGAGAAATGCTGGTGCCGTACCAGCCATGACCAGGAGATCCGTTCCGTTGTAGGATATGTACCCTGGCCCCCAAAATAAGCAATGGCACGTTTAGGGTGCACGCAGTAATTAATTACCGTACCAGTTCTTTTTCCCGAATAAACAGCAGGAGAGCTGCTATTTATTAATCCGAGAAAGGGGCAAGATGCCCCGGAAGCAAAACAAAGCGAACACAGAAATAGAACAAAAACAAGTGGAGCGGAGACTATGCTGGGCGAGTTGTTTAATGTATTAACCCCTCATTTTTATTTACAAATCTAGTTCTCATATCAAAGAAATTACAAAAATAATTCCTTCCTCACAGCAGAAGATCCAACAAGTGACGTGTTACCTGCCGCGGTCTGATAGCGCGGGAGCAACCTTCTGCACATGAAGAACGCGGCACCAAACATTCCACGCATGGCGAACGTAGTTGTCACGCACCCACGCGAACTACCCACACGGCTCCCGCGCTTGCCCGCACTACCACGCTAGCAAACCATGGCAAATGACACATGGCAGCTGCCAAGTCTTCTGCGGTGGGGAAGGATGATATTTTTGTAATTTCTTTGACATAAGAGCTAGAATTGTAAAAAAATGGGTGGAGCTAGTACAGTAAACAACTCATGCTGGGCTAAGCGCCATAGCAGGTACTACGCCAACACAGCAATACGGGAGCTATATGTCCACATTGAAATTACGGATGGGTAGATGTATTATCAGGATTCAAATATATAAATTCGAATCATTTGTATATATTGTACTAGTCTAGAATCACGCTAAAACATATAGTGGTACTATAGATGTAATATCACAATCACACAGCAGAAATATAATAAAAGACTATTTATTGAATAAAAGATGGTTGAATAACCTTAAGGTTAACTTTATATATTATGACTCACGGTGCTTTAACTTGTGAGACCCCGGATCAGCTATCCGAAATCTCCTGTGTATCTATGTACTAGTCCTAGATCAGTAGCTAGTACACACAGTCAACAGTGATACGTCATTGCCGAACATAACGAAATTGTAACATAATAATAAAGTATGGGCCACATGGCCACTTATTACAATACTCGGTCACGAGACCGGAGGCACAACAGCGGAAGCAAAAGCGACAAAAAGCGAAAACCAAAAACACCACAGGCGACGACAAGACACGCGACTAGCTATCTTGGCGATCCTCCTCGAATTCTTCGGTGTAGAACTCACCGTCTTCAGCGGCGTCCTGGTAGTTCTCTGATGACAACGGTTATGTAGCACGTGAGTACAAAAGTACTCAGCAAGTCGGGGAAAGTATGCATATGTGAGGCTTGCCAAGGAAGGCTTAACATGGTTCTTTTGCATAAAGCCAAATTTCATTAAACCATATTTGCTAATAAGTGTCATAAATCATATTTTAGCAATTCTTTTTAACAATTGAATTATTTAATATTTCAGTGAAGGTTCTATCCACCATCACTAGTATAAGGCTCTATCCGCCACAAGCTTAAAAGATCAAGGTTATCCATACATGACTCTATCCGTCATGACATAAAACAGGTTCAATCTACTTGGTTGGTTCAATATGCCAACTAATCATCTGAGAGTTCTAACCACTCCCGAATTCCAAAACAAACCATTGTTTAGTTTGAAACCGAAAACCAAAGTCTACCAGTATGAAAGCATTCTTTGCTTTGCCCTTGACCGTAAGCACGGCTATTCGAATAGTTTTAACTCTGTAGAGGTGTACAGCTTTACCCACAAGACACAATCAACTCTTAATGCCATGCAATTAACACACTTCCTTTGGTGTGTCGGCAGAGAGATCATGACAAGGCCTTTACAATGTATACGCCTAACCCGACTCACCCGCTGAGGTTTCACCGCTGTTAGGGTTCTATCTACTCAGTGCAGAAGCCCCCTCTTGCGCCGTGTGGGGAGTACAACTTGCCTCTATCTGGCACCCACATTCATCCAACTAGCGAGTCTAAGTTAGGTTTCTACAAATTATTTAGCCAGGTCGTACCATGTTAGACATGTGGTAGTACGGTTATGCTTAGAATGGACAATCATAAGCGTCGGTCCTTAATTGACTTGGGGCGGCACTTGCACAATGCAACTAGTGCTCAATCTGCACCTACCTGACATTCCATTTCGCCTAAGTCTAAACCCATTTTCCTTTTTAGTTTAGAAAAACAGTACCAAAAACTTTATAATCATTTGCAAATCACGCTTTAAATCATCATTTTTGTATAATCCCACCCATGGATCATTTTCATCAATATTGGTCCTAAGCAATTCTACCGTACTATTCAACAAAGGTCACCATATAGGGTAAACATGGCATAGAAAATATCCTAGGGTTACAAGTAAGCATGGATATCAATAACAAAGGAGGTATTCGCAAATTGGATTAACTATTCATCTATATTTGACACACGATGATAAACATAGCATGCAAGTTTATAAAACACGTAAACGCATTTGTAAACATAGGATCAACATGCATCAAGGGACTTGCCTTCGGTCGCAGTGAGGGTGTCGAAACCTTGGAGTTCGGCGGCGGGGTCGGCGGACTCGGACGGCTCCTCGGCTACGCGCAAAACGAGACAACAAATAAATAACCAAAAAATAAATAAAATCCAAAAATTACAAAAGTAGTACTGGCAGGAAGGTATTGATTTTAGATGAATTTAGGAATTTGAACGGAGTCAATCGAAGTTCAGACGGAAAAGATATGAGCTTCCGAAGTTCGAAAATGCTGGAAAATCGAAAACGAGGGAATATTCCTCGGAATATTCCTTTTTCTGATTTTTGGGATTAATTGGATTGGTTTGAGTGTATGGCAAGTGGGGCCCCTTGTCATAGACTAGAGGCTTCTTCCTCATGGCCATGTCATGGCTAAGAATAGAGCCATGGATGGAGCTAGGGGCGCCGGCGAGGGAGAGGTCAAGGCCGGCGGCGGCGGCCGTGGTGGCGCGTGGTCGGCGGCGACGGCGGCCCGGCGACAAGCGGCCCGGCGGTGGGCGAGCGGCCGGGAGGGTGGCGCGACGACGCTGAACCGGCAGCGGCGGCTCGGCGAAGCGGCGGCGTCGCCCGTGAAGGAACTGCGGCGGGGCCAGGGTGGCGGCGGCGGCCAGAGGCCCGGCGACGGCGACGCATGGGCGGCGGTGAACGCATGGGTGGAGCAAGAAAACAGAGAGCTCCACTAATCCAAAAATTAGAAATTTTCTCTAAAAATTGAATCATAGCCCCAACCACTAATTGATGAAACCTCTCAAGCACATCAAGAGGGACTCACACTTGCAAGGAATTGATCGAATGCTTGCCGGAGAAGACGAAATCGATGAAGAACACCGGTTCGGCCGAAGCAATCAAATTGCGAAATTCGTCGCCAAATCTTGATGAAACCTAAAATCGATGGATGAATTAGAATCTAGACCTCCACACGATCACAAGGAAACTAACGGAGTGAAGAATGAACCACCGAAGAGGAAGCTATGACCAAGAACACGAAGAACACGATGAACGGCGTGTTTTCGTCGGTTTTCTCTATCTACCGGAAGAATGAGTGTGATAGGCAAGGGATGGATGCTACCACCGGGAAGAGGGTTCTAATACGGAGCAATGAGAGGTGGAAGCACGCCGTTTGGGGAAGAAACGGCCGATTTATTGCCATAATGGTCATTTTTGGTTTTGGAAGGATCGTTCAAATTTCGGCGAGATTTGGGGTTAATGATGGTGGGGGATGGAAAGGATTCGGCATCACGGATTCAACGGACCCGGCCGTTCGCGAATCGGAGCAATGAATAGAGAGTTATGGGTGTTTGAAGGGATGGAAGCTTGTATGGAATGCTTCCTCCATTGTTCTGGCTCTTCCAATCGTGCATGACCAAAGGTTGAAGATGATGAGCACTGTAGCGCCACGTGGCAAGCCCTATTGGCTGAGAGTTACGTAAATGCAACGCCCTAAAGAAAAATGAGCAAAAATGGTCTAAAAATTCCGAAAAAATTTCTAGAACCATTTTGGAATATTTGGAACCCAATAAAATTGGTTTCGCGGAATTTGGATGAAATTTGTGGATTTGAATATTCAGGCGCGAATTGCGGGTATTAAACGAAAGCCGCGCGAGATAAAATACCAGAGAGCTTCCAAAAATTTTGGAAAAATTCTCAAAATGTTTTTAGAATATTTGGGACCTAATGCAATAGGTTCCATGATTTTTGGAGCATTTTTGGACTCGGGTGAAATTTCGGGTACTAGCGGGAATCTAGAAATTCGATTTTTCGAACGGGAGGGAATTGAATTCCGATGTTGGGTGGGAAAGGATGCCAGGTTAACATAAACACCAAGGAAACTGCAATTTTTGAATTTAATTAATTTAAATCAGATTTTTCCCAGAAAGCGCAACTGAGGATGTTACATAACTCTTAATAAAACAGCAGCAGAACAGAAAATTTCGACGAAAATCCATCAATATATCACAGGTACTTCATAAGATTCAACCCCTAGCAGCTCGCATCTTTTCAAAAGCAGGTGTAGACTCCTCTTCAACTGGTAGATTTATTATAACAACAGTGAGTACATAAAACACTCAACAAGGTGTACACAGAATGCAAGTTCATTATAACTACATGCAAGACTTATTACAAAAGAATGGCTCATGTGCCTATTTTGCATGAAAGTAGCGATTTCAACTGAATACAATAGTTAGATTAAAAACAACACTAAAACAAATAACACTAATAATAAAGTTATGATATTTCTCAAAGTAAACTAGCACACAGGCTAAACCAAGTTCCATAATTTTCATTAGCGCACAACCTCCCTTCCCAAGTTTATTTTATAAAATATAACCCATGACTGGAATTCTCAAGCATTGTCCATAACTGAGGATATGGCTATTCGAATAGATTGACACTCTGCAGAGGTTATACACTCTACCCACAATATATGATCAATCTTATAATGCTACGTAATGACACATACCCATCAATATGCAACTAAGAAGATCATAACAGAATCTTTTAAAAACTCTATATGAACATAGACACTCCCGATAAGGCTAATCTCATCATCCCTCCCTTGCACAGAGCAGAAGAATAAGGATTCATCGTTGTACTAGGAACAATAACTATCCAAGATATGGATCAACTGCAACACACACCTTGGCTATCCTCATGAGATATCATATGTCAAAACTCGGAGCTAGGTCTGGCCTATAACAAACTTGTGGTTGTATGATTAGCTCAATTCAATAGCTTACAAAGTTAAATCCCTAATTGATCGATGCAAGACTTTCAATTATTCTCAAAAACCATATCAAGTGATTCACACAGAATCTCCAACCTCAAATATCACACAGTCCCACCCTGGCACAAAACTTCTTGCCACTTGCCTCAATTTAAATCATTTACTACCCCGGCAGGTTTTTTTCCAACACATACCATCAATATCATTATGTGACAACATATGACACACCTTTTTTTAAAGATGTTTCATAGACCATCAGTCAAGTTTGTATTTGTACTTTAAAAAGATACCAACGATTCATGGCATAGCTAAGCAAACTAAGCATGATCTAACCAACTCACGTTGGTATTATATTAAAAACTAACTAATAATTATCCATCATAGGGTGATAAATAATAATAGCATAGCAAATGACAAGTTATGTATAATTCGGATGTTGAATAGTTAAATCACAAATTAATTGAAAGCAAGTATAATTTGAAATACCATGCAATATATTAAACACAAAAATAGCATTTGCACAAATAGGTTCAACGTGATCAAAGCACAACTTGCCATGAAACAACTCTTGGTCCTGGTCTTGGATTAACACTTCACTTTTGAATGCTCCCATCACTTCACGTCTAAGCGAAATGAATAATGAAAATCATAATAGTGCAAAATAAATTTGAAAAAACCATAAAAATAAAATAAAATACACCAAAAGATAGAAGCTAAATGTAAATGAATTTATAAACTTGAATGAGCCCAATCGTAGTTCGTATGAAGGAGAACGGACTCTCGAAAGATTCATCAAAAAATTAATTGTGAAAAATAGAAAGAAAATAGAATATTCCCTGATAAGTTGGCATGGCTATTTTCTTTTTCCAATTAATACTTTTTTGGATTTTCGTAAATCACCGAGGTTGACATGTGGGCCCCACATATCATTGACTCTGCCGGCATGAACCAAGTCCACACACTGCTCATGCTGGCGCAACGCTGACATCACCTGACTAGTGGTGATCATAAACATGGCCACGTCAGCTCGGCAAAGCTCAATGACCAATGGTCATCGACGTTGATCCTCGGCGACCATGGGTGGTCCTACCGGATAGAGCTTGGCATGGCACACATCATGACACATGCATCGTGGCTTTTGGCGAACAGCAGCGACCATATAGAAGCAGCGGCATCGCAAGCTCAACGTGACCATGCACTATGGCAAAGGTGACGTGAGCATTGTCTATAACATGCTGTGTCGAGCAAGGTAGGGTAAAGAAGAGCTCCGGGGATCACCTGCAACAGCTAATCAGGCTCCTTCCTCCGACGGCGGCGCTTGCGCAAAACTTCAAATCCAGGCTGACCGACGGCGAATCAAATCAATTGGATCTAGGGATCAGGCCCTGTGTTTCAAACTGATCACATTGCGTGCCTTTTATAGCACTAAGAGTCCTTGTGGCACTCGAAATGGAGACAAAGACCACAGTAGACGTGGCGGGGAATAGGAATCTGGCTCAGACATGAAGGGTATGGGTCTAACAGGTAGGTCCCACTGTCAGCAACTCACGCGTGGGCGCACGCCGGCTGGGCTGGCTTGGACGTTGGGCTAGCACGAGGACTTGGGCGAAAGCTGACTTCAGCCCAAAAGCCTTACCAAACATATTTAAATATTTTCCCTTTTTAGAAAAATTATAGAAAATGCAAATGGACTTAACATCGGCTCGAGTAAGCTCGGTAAGCTGATAAGCTCGAATAAGCTCGGTAAGCTCGAGTAAATTCGGTTAATCTGGTAGGCTCGGTAGGCTCGGTAACAAGCTCGAGTAAGTTCGGCTCGAGTAAGCTCGATAACAAGCTCGAGAAAGTTCGTTTCACGGAAGCTCGATCCAAACTCGAGTAGGCTCGTGAGCTATTCGAGCTCGGCTCGGTGAAGCTCGCGAGCTTGAAGGCAGGCTCGAGCTCGGTTCGTTCCAGGCTCGAGCCGAGCTCGAATCGAGCCTGGAACGAATCGAGCTCAAACAGTTTGCGAGCCTCGAGCTTTTTTTACAGCCCTACTCCCATGTGACAAGCATAAATGCGTAGTGAGCGATTTCATGTCCAAGTAGAGATGGGAACGGGTCTGTACCCGACAGGTATCACCACCACGTACTCGTACCTGCGTTAGTAAAATTCACCTGCTACAATACCCATACCCACACGTTGGTACAAAATTTACCAGTACCAATACCCGTGCGGGTAACGGGGACCCAGCGGGTAACCCACATCCATATTATGGGTAAACCTAGATGGAGACTTGGTTCAGGGACGATCCACATGTGTATATAATTGCTGATTTGACATTTTATGAAATGCTAAGAGGTAGATGTTAAAAAAGTGTAGAAGATTTTATTGGATTGTTTTTTGCAATATATCTTATAATGCAACTGTTGATACTCTGCAAATGGCATAAACCAATCTATAATAATAAGGTTAGAAAGTGGAGCAGGAAAAACTGAGATGGCTAAAATTGCAATGCAATATTTGGCTACACTAGGGGGTGCTAATAAAATGGAGTCTGAGGTTCTTCAGACCAATGTTGTTCTGGAAGCATTAGGGAATGCAAAAACATCAAGAAATGATAAATCAAGCCAACTCGTGAGTTCATCTCCATGTAAAATTGTTGTCCTATTTTCATTAATTCATCATCTTTTGAGTAATTCTTATGGCGCCATGATGATTTTGATATAGGGTAAGCTTATTGAAATGTACTTTTCTGAAACTGGGAGTATCTATGGTGCTAAACTCTGCTGGTGGCTACTTAGTAGTGCCTGCGAAGTCCATTTGAACAATTGCAGAAATGTTGCTTCTGTCACCGCTCATGAAGCATAGGTTTCTAGCGCCAATATAATGGAAAACCAGGGAACCAACGAACACAGAAGCAAGGAACCATCATATTGCCATCGAGGCATGTGCTAATCGGGAGTGAATCAACAAATGCCCCAGCAAGGAATGTGACACCGAAGGCAATGACCATGGTTCAACTCTCTTCAACAAACCCGAAAAGGTGGAAGTAGCACATGTAGCTGGGACATAGTAGTTTTAGATTGAGCATCGTTGGAAGAGTTGGAGTAGCAGTGGCCGGCGGTTATCCTTCGCCGATGTCCTTTTCCTTGTCCTTCGGATCCAGCGGTGGCTGATCAGTGGTGGTGGCATCCCTTCAGTTTAGGCATTTTGGCAAGTTGCTACAAGGGTTAATGAGTAGGAGGAAGAAAGAATGAAGGATTATCACCGACCATCATCGTCGGTGGTACCGGAGAGCAAAGGCATGGAGTAACACCCACAGGGGAGGTTAACGGGCAAAGGTCAAATGGGGCCGTGGGGGGCCGGGGCACAGGGCGCACGGCGCGGTGCCATGGGGGCAGGGGCGACAGTGGGGGAAGCGGGGTGGTGGCGCGGTGCCATGGGGCAACGACGGGCCGTCGGCCTCGGGCTGGCAGAGGTCGGGTGGGGTGAAAGTGCATCTAGGCTCCTAAAGAAGTTTTGGATGATTAATGACAAACGATTAAAGGGATTAATGCATTTAATGAGTTTGAGAACAGGTAATAGTCCTGATGTGAGATCATCTACGGACGATGGATACCCTCAAAAAGGAAATGATAATGAAAATGGCTTTATTTCAATGTATTTTACACTTTGAGTCATAGGAATGTCGTACTATTAAGAGGGATGCATTGTAGTTGATCTAGATGAGAGTCGCTTTTGTGAACTAAGAAGTGAGCTAAATGTCCTAGACTATCGGAATGTGACTTGATGCCTTGCACACATCGACTGTTATTTTATCATATTGATTTTGAAATAAATTGTTTGCAAAATCACTTGATTGATCTTCGAAAATGTTTTAACGTTGATCTTAATCTTGAGTTAATCTACTCGTGATCATTGTTTTGATTGTTGAATGCTTGCTGATCACAAGTGGAGTGACTCCCAAGTTCACTTGACTTAAAGTCTCAGTCCTCTCTCTCAGAGATTCAATCTTTCCTCTCCTTCAGCTGGAAAAATCAATGCATCGGAACTTCCAATCCACGTATCGGAACTTCCAAATTCTGAGAATTTCAATGCATCGGAACATCCGAAAGCTCTTATCGGAATATCCGATACCTGCTCTGTAGGATCGAAGTATACGAATATAGCAATCAGAGGGGGGGTGAATGATTGTGCGGAAGCTAAAACCAAATTCTTGACCTATTAAAAGTTCACCCCTAAAACAGAACCAAATAATTGCCTCGTTTTCGACAAAAACAGAATGACATAGGTTCGGTAAAACGCGAATTCTCAGAGATCCAACCGTTAGATTGATCTGAAATTTGGACACAAGAAACTAGATTCCAATACGAATCGAACCCAAAAAGAATCAGCTAGATCGGACTTACGGATCAAAAGTTATGAGCTTCGCAAGCTTGCTGATCCAGAACTTGACGAGAATCAATCTAATCAAAACTTCAAGATTAAACAAGAACGACAAAAGATTGATCAACTAGACTTTGAGAAACACTAGATCAATACCCTAGAGAGGTTTTTGATGGATCAAATCAAGATAAAACTTAAAGAACAAAAACCAATCTAGAACTAGAACAAGCATGCAAACAAGAACCAAAAAGAGAACGTTGAAGCAATGCGGGAACTAGAAGAATTGATCTTTATTTCTTTTGTCTAAAGTACTCTCATCAAAAGAGTACAAACCCTAAAACCAAGCTCAAGGCTTGATGCGCTTAGCTCTGCTTGGTGCCTTTCAACAGGAGACCCCCCACCTATTTAAAGCACCAACCCACAAGGAGTTACGAATACGATTCCTATTCCCTAGAAGGAATCTGTATCCAACACAACTCTACTTGGCCCAACCTGGCCGAGTACAACTCTTGCACGCGTATGGCAACCCTACCATACTCACGTGACTAACACTTTGCACGCGTATGGCCACCTGCCATACTCACGTGACTAACACTTTGCACGCGAATGACCTCCGCCATTCTCACGTGACTAACCATTCTTCATGTGCACCATTCCCTTAGCCCGAGCGTCCCGCATGACATCCTTGACCACCAAGACCTCGGTTCCTCCTGAACCTAGTCGAACCTCGGTTCCTCCATGAACCTAGTTCCGGTCCCGTCATCGACCACATTCGTCTTCGAGCAATACATGCACATGAACAAACCACAAAACAAATCCGAGCACAAGTCCACGACTTTACTCAAGGTCAATCCATGCAACTACTCACAAGAGCATTGCATAAAGTCCACTTCAAAACACGCATCATGAAATCATCACAAATTTCATAATTTCAAATTCAAACCATTTCAATTTTGCTCAAAACCGCCAAAAGCATGTGTATGATGAGACCAAAACATTTGGTCTCATCATACATGGGAAAATATGAGTTTGCTATCAACATGTGTATGACAGACCAAAGAGTTTGGTACATCATACATGGGAAAAATGAGATCGCCCAAAGCATGTGTATGATGAGACCAAAATCTTTGGTCTGTCATACATTGAAAAACGGGTCACCAAAGCACATGTATGATGAGACGAGAAAATTTGGTCCGTCATACATGGAAAAAACGCGATTTCTTGTACAAGCGTAAAAGCATCAAAATCACGTTTATGACAGACCAAAAAGTTTGGTCCGTCATACATGCGAAAAACGCGATTTTTAGTTATTTGGTTCGGCGCAAATGCAAAGTTTCTGCTTTTAGATGTTTGAATGTTTGGTCCTTCATGCAAGCAATTTTGCAAGGTTAATCCTAACCAATTTTTCAGCACAAGATCAAGCCAATTTTTCATCACATGATTCACATGCTCATCCTTCATTTCGTTGGAAACTTGAACTCATCGGAATATCCGATTGGATCATCGGGACATCCGATATTTTTGGGGTTTCTGTCTGTTCGGAATATCCGAACTGAACTTCAGAATGTTTATGTAACACCCCAAAATTTTGCTTTTCTTAAATTCATGTGTAATTTGGCACTTTGGTGAATTTTTGGAATTTTCTGGAATTTATTTGGATTTATTTGAATTTATTCCATTTTTAAATAATTAAAGAATTTAACTTTGCAAATAAAATTTTGTTGGAAATATTTTATTTGAGTCCAAAATGTTCCAAAATATTTTTCAGAATTTTTTTGGGATTTTTATGAGTCTTTTGCTATTTTTAATGAATTAAATAAATTTCTGGGAATTAATTTGAATTATTTAATTGGATTAATAGCGAGTGGGTTTGCACTGTTCCACCGACCGAGCCCGAGTCAGACTCGAGTTCGAGTCCGACTCGAACCCAACCGAGCCTAACCCTCTCGACCGTCCGATCAAGATCGAACGGCCGAGATTGAGCGATCACGCCACCGAGCCCGAGCCTGGCCGAGCCACCAAATTCGCCCGAAGTGACCGAGCCCAAACCCTTGCACCGTTGGATCTCGATCCAACGGCTGTGCGCGTGCCACGTCGCCCTCGCCGTGTCCGGGTCGGACTCCGCCGCCCGTACCGGTTTCGCCGCGGATTCCGCGGGGATCTCGGCGTCCGTGCCGGTATTTAATGCCTGGACTCGCGCCCGAGGTTCTCCTTTGTAGGATCGAAGTATACGAATATAGCAATCAGAGGGGGGTGAATGATTGTGCGGAAGCTAAAACCAAATTCTTGATCTATTAAAAGTTCACCCCAAAACAGAACCAAATAATTGCCTCGTTTTTGACAAAAACAGAATGACAGAGGTTTGGTAAAACGCGAATTCCTGGAGATCCAACCGTTAGATTGATCTGAAATTTGGACACAGGAAACTAGATTCCAATACGAATCGAACCCAAAAAGAATCAGCTCGATCGGACTTACGGATCAAAAGATATGAACCTCGCAAGCTTGCTGTGACAGAAGATGACGATAATTAATCTAACCAAAACTTCAAGATTAAACAAGAACGACAAAAGTTTAATTAACTTAACTTAGAGAAACCCTAAATCAATTCTCTAGAAAGGTTTTTATGGATCAAATCAAGATGAACCTCAAAGAACAAAAACCAATCTAGAACCAGAACAAGCATGCAACCAAAAACCAAAACAGAGACACTGTAGCAACGTGGTTACTGTAGCACGCAAGGATCTGGAAGAATTGATCTTTATTTCTTTTGTCTAAAGTACTCTCATTAAAAGATTACAAACCCTAAAAACTGAGCTCAAGCTCTCAATGCGCTCAGCTCTGCTTGATGCGATTGATGCCCTTCAACAGGAGACACCCCTCCTATTTAAAGGAGCAAAACACAAGGAGTTCTGAATACAATTCCTAATCTAGAAGGAGTATGTATACAACTCCTCTTAGCCCAACCTGGCCGAGTACAACTCTTGCACGCGTATGGCAACCCTACCATACTCACGTGACTAACACTTTGCACGCGTATGGCCACCTGCCATACTCATGTGACTAACACTTTGCACGCGAATGACCTCCTGCCATTCTCACGTGACTAACCATTCTTCATGTGCACCATTCTCTTAGCCCGAACGTCCCGCATGACATCCTTGACCACCAAGACCTCAGTTCCTCCCTGAACCTAGTCCCGAACCTCAGCTCCTCCATGAACCTAGTTCCGGTCCCGTCATCGACCACGTTCGTCTTAGAGCAATACCTGCACATGAACAAACCACAAAACAATTCCGAGCACAAGTCCACGACTTGACTCACATCAATCCATGCAAATACTCACACGAGCATTGCATAAAGTCCACTTCAAGCATCATGAAGTTCTCACAAATTTCATAATCTCAAAAACAAATCAAACACAATTCCAATTTTGCTCAAAACCCTAATCGAGCAAAAACGCATTCACGACGGACCAAAAAATATGGTCCGGCGTACACATGAAAAAGTCACTAAAAAAAAACATTCATGACGGACCAACAAAATCGGTCCGGTGTACAAGTGAAAGTCTCGGTTTCAAGAAGAAATCATTCCGGCGAAAACACGTTCACGACAGACTAAAAGAAATCAGTCCGTCGTACATGCGAAACTTACTAGTTTCTTGGAAAATTGAGTCCGGCTCATGATCTCAAAAGCACGTCCACGACAGACCCAAAAACTTGGTCCGTCGTACATGCACTGACTGCTATTTTCTTGGAAAATTGAGTTTGGCACAATAGCTCAAAAACATGTGCACGACAGACCCAAAAACTTGGTCCGTCGTACACAAAATCGGTTCGGCGCAAAAGGACTCAGATTCATGTTTACAACAGACCAAAAAACTTGGTTTGTCGTACATGGGAAAATGAGGTTGCCAAAGCATGTTTACGACAGACAAACAAATTTGGTCCATCGTAGATGGGAAACTTACTGTTTTCTTTAAGTTTGGTCCGACGCCAAAGCGAAACTTACTGTTTCTTGTTAAATTGTCAAAACACATGAACAAACACATTTTGCAAATTCAATTCTAAGCCAATTTTTTAGCACATGATTTCACAGCCTTTACCTCGTGCGTCGTTTTCCCCAGGTGCCCTAGCCCTAGCCGCCGTCGTCGACCCGCTATTGCTCGCCGTAGTTGCGTGAAGCTCCGCCGTGGACTTTGCTTCGCCCCGCCGCCGTCCGTCGTTCTCCGCCGCCGTTGAGGTTGGATCCGGAACCGCAAGGCCAAGACACGTCGGGAGGTATCTTCCACTCCGCCGGAGAAGCCCCGAGGTGCCGTCGCCGTGGTCGTCGTCATCGTCTCCGGTGACCCCTGCTCCGCCGCGTCGCCGTTGCCGACCCCGAGCTCGCTCCACCGTCCGATCTAGAGCCAACGCTCCAGATCACACCACGTGACCCCGGTGAGTTCCACGTTGAAATCCCATATCTATTTCCAACAGTTGGATCTAGATCCAACGGTTTAGATCGTGCCACGTAGCCTAAACCGCACCGAGCTAGGATAGATCTCAGCCGTTAGATTTAGATCGAACGGTTAGGGTTAGCCGCATTGTAAACGTTAGATTGGATCTTGACCGTCCGATCAAGATCGAACGGTCCAGATCAGCGGAGTAGTTTCTTAACGCGAGAGTCCAGATCTGATCTGGGCCGTTGATTTTCAAATCAACGGCCGAGATCTAGCCACGTGGCCGGGAGGCCGACCGTCGCGGTCGGCCGATCGGCGATCGGCGCTTGTGGCGTGGCGCGTGTCTCGACACGCGGGGCGCGTGTCGATGGGGCCACGCGTCGGCGTCTCGACCAAGTGCACCATGATGTCACCGGCCGACGTCACGGTGGGGCGGTGCCACCGCCCTTAGTCGTGCGTGATGACGCCACCGGCCGACGTCATCCGAGCCCACTGTCGGCCGAGACACGTGAGCCGTGGACCAGGTCCACGGTGGACCGAGCCGCGCCGGGTCCATGGACCCGAGGCGACGTGGCGGCACCGGATTGGTCCACGTGTCATGCTGACGCAATAAATGAATTTCCAAAAAAGAAAATGATTTATTAATTCGAAATATTGATTCAAATTTAGATTCAAACTTTAAACGCTTATAACTTTTGCATTTTAACTCCGATTTGAGTGATTCAAATTTCTAAATTTGTATAAAATTGAGATCTACCTAATGATGAATTTTATTTAATTTTTTGACTAAAGTTTTTCTCTGTAATATTATTTAATGGATTATTTTAAACTTTAAATGCTTGTATCTTTTGCATTTAAACTCCGAATTTGACGATTCGAGTTTCTAAAAATTCATAAAATTATGCTCTCTTTGTTTATGAAATTTATTTGGTTGTTTGGACATTTTTGTCTACTGTTTATTTATCTATTGCTGTTTACACGCTTTACGAGTAGACGTTGAAGTGCCCGAAGGCTTCGAAGGTGAAGTGTTGACTCAGGAGCCAACTCAGGACCAAGGACAAGTACTCTTTGAAGGCAAGTTATGCTTTGACCATATTGATCCTATTTTGAAACCTATTTTGATTTAACTGATTGCATGCTAGTTCAATTAGAAAATACTTTATTTAAATATGGGAAATTAGATAAATGCCAATTTGCTGTATGACACCTTGATTACTTAAATATGTGCCATGACCCCTTGTCACCCTAGTTGTGGATTATTAGTTGGACATTATTAAATGGCCAACATGGGAGTATAGACCGTTGTAGCATATTGCTTAGACCGCTACGTGCTCATGACATGATTTTGGACAATCAAATGTTAATATTGACTTAATGATATATTGAACCTGTTTTGGGAAGGTATCATGTGATGTTGATGGCACGTGGTGCATGGTAATCAACTGGGGTTTGATAAATAGTTTTCGATCGGGGCATGTGGCAAGAATGATCGGGTGGGCCAGTTGTGGCATCGGGAACGCTGTGTTGGTTCTTCGGGTAGTCTTGCCCTGGTCACCCTAAGGACTTAACCTTGCAAGCCTTTGAACTGGGTCAAGCGTGCAACCACATGTCTGTAATGGGATGGGCCTAGTTGATTAAGTTGCTAATAACGTACCTGTGGAACCTCTGGGTGTCAACTACACCGTTTGTGTAGTTGTACGGGGGAGCGTACCGGGGCTGCGGCCAGGTACCCATCTAACGGTGGTTTGACCTAAACTTTGCCTTTGTTAAGGGAAGGGTTAGAGTGCAACACCGGAGAGGACCACTGGTACTGTTAGAAGTTTCCGAAAGACTTTGTTACGGGAACTCGCCTTTGTGGTGTTTGACTGTATCTTGTGGGTAAAGTGCATAACCTCTGCAGAGTGTAAAATCTATTCGAATAGCCGTGTCCGCGGTATTGGACATCGCTCGGGGATTACAGTCAAGGGTTAGACTTTCTTGAAAATAACTTGGACTTGAAAGGTTGGGTTTGGTTTAATAATGATGTTGATGGAAATGTGGATTAGGATTGGGAAAAATGTTTATTTAACTCCTGGAAAAGTTATTAATGATATACGTGTTTCTACTGCTTTCGAATCTACTTATATTATTTGTTAAATGCTGTTTACTGCAAATATACCTTGAGCTATTCCTTTGTATCAAGCCATGCATATAGTATATTAGCTTGCATTCTGTGCATGACTTCTCGAGTACCAAGTACTCACCCTTGCCGCAATACAACACAGTTGAAGAGGAGACTACACCAGCTTTGGAGGAGGAGCTCTAAGAGGAACCGTCTACTTAGGGAGCGAGCCCGGTCGATTGCTGTGGTATCTTTGGATGGCGCCACGAAGTTATCTTATTTTTCGCTGCTATTATTTCTATTTTAATAAGTTTCGTCCTGCGAGGCGTATATTTGTAACTTGACCATAAGGTCGAGTAACCAGTTTGTTTATCTAATTAAAAGTACTTTATTAGTATCGAGTGGTATGATTGTGATATTTACCAATGTTGAGACTGTGTGCACTAGCGCGTTCCTGGACTAGTGCTGAATACACAGAGGGTCCGGATTTGCAGATTCGGGTCCCGACAGAGGTGGTATCAGAGCCAGGTTGACCGTAGGCTCACCCATAGCTAGAATGGTCGTAGTGAGGATAAAACCTATTTTCTAAAGTTAAAAGTGGTCAAGATAATGAATGAATTCTCGACTTACCCTTTTCTTTCTTGTTCATACCCCTTGCTGAGTTCTTTTTATCTTCCACATTGATTTTAAAATGCTGCGTTCTTACGCGAGCGTCTTTTGGCAGATGATGATGAAGAACAACTACGCCGAGCGTGAAGGAGGCTATGCCGCCGAGTTGTGGCGTATGCTTCAGTTTCTTGGAGGTTTTGAGAGGCCGCTCTACCGAGGGACTACACTTGTGCAAGCAGGACTGGTCACAGGATGGGACGTCCGGATCACAGTGTATGCCCGAGAGAAGACAAAGTTCAGTCGCCCTTTCCACTTCACCGCCAGGAGGTCTACCTTTGAGATTGGAATCCAGGAGGTGTCGCGTCGAGCAATGCAGCAGATCGCCCGCACTTACTCCAGGGAGCTGGAAGGCACAGTGTTCCATCACCACCCACGCCGAGACAGCAGAGCTCAACGGAAGCTGATAGAGGATGAGGATGCTACCGTCACTCACTTAGCCAGATTCGTCGCCGCTCAGGAGGAGCTGATCGAAGACACAGTTCAGGAATTGAAGAAGGCTCATGAGCAGGTCGAGGAGGAAAAGAAGCACTTGCAGAATGCTCGTGAGTACGTCGCCTATGCTGCGGAAAGGATCGCAGAGTTGGAGACTGCACTGTATGGCCAGGGTCCCGATCCAGTGTTGGAATTGGACGCCTGCACTCCGTAAGAAGGACCGAAAAGGCGCCACCGCACTCCACGCCATGTACCCACAAAGAACAGATCCGTAGTCGAGGAAGACGCCGTCGCCAACTACCGCAGCTGCGGTGGCATGGCGATTGTTTCGCGCCTATGCCGCAAAGACCCGCACCGTGCAAAGGTGGAGGTTTTCTCGACGAGTGAGCGTAGGTTTTGAAGTTGAGACTCCTTCGTCGAGTCGCGTTATAGAATAAGAGTCACCCTCAGAGTCGATTTGGATTTTCATTGTTTGCTGAGTGTGCAGTATGTGTTGCAGGCCTTTAGGCATTGTAAGCAACCATACCAAGTTATTACTATTAGTATAATAAAGTTGGACTTGAGTTACACCCTTCGCCCCGCATAGTTCCATATTACTTGTCTATTCTTGTTTCCCTCTCGTCTCTAAAACCTGGAGCAAACCACAGATGGTGAACACCCGCAGAAACCTTGGAGGCAATGGAAGTGGTTCTCGCCCAGCTGGAAACCCCAATGATGGAGCACCTGCACCCCAGCCAGCACCACCAGCCAACACTAACCGGGACGAGAACTAGGAGAGTTGCTTCCCAAGGATGTCCGACTGACGGTATTTCAATCAATGAACCCTCTCAGGCTGCACAGACCGTCAACGTACCTCGTGGAGCACCCTTGCTCTCCAGGAAAGGTAAAGGGATCGCATGCGCTTCTCAGTCTCAAACTTCTCAAGCCAGAGGCATGACTAGGCTCAGAATACCTGACAAGAATCCTAGATTGCAAAGGAAGCCCGTAAATTACAAAGGCAAAGCTGCTCAGGTCCGAAAGGCAAGAGAGGAGAATCCCAAGAGGGCCGGTCGTTTCTCCACTAACTCCCGCTTCTGGACCTTCTTTCAATAGGATTTTGAAAGGACCGGGATGTCGGCCTAGAGGGGGGGGGGTGAATAGGCGATTACAAAATTATACCCAATTTAAATTAATCTATCAGAGATAATGCGGAAGCGAAGGGTATAATTAAGTTTTGCAACTTAAACAATTTAGCCCGAGACAATTAACTCGGAGACTCCGGATATTTAGTCCGGATACTCCGGGTTATCCGGATACTCCGGATCAATGTACCGGATACTCCGGATGATCCGGATAGTTCGAATAAAATACCAGATACTCCGGGTTGAGTGTCTCGGCCAAGAATTCAAGATCTGAGCAATCTAGAAGCAATCCACTTGAACAAGAAGTAAGTAAATACTACCAAGAACCTATATCAAGTGGAGAACGGGAGCCAAGCACAAAAACAAGATAGATCGGGGCTCCTAAATAAATCAACCCTATACAATCAACTCAATCACACATATAGGAATGAATTCAAGCAAGTAATGAAAGAGATGAAACCGAAATGAAGATGGAGACACGAAGATTTTATCCCGAAGTTCGGATCCTTGAGGGGATCCTACGTCTCCGTTGAGGCGGCTCGGTCACACTTGAGCCGGGGTCTCTTTCAACCCTCTTCCTCCCGGTGTTGCACAATGCACTCGCCGGTCTTCACTTCTTTGATTCCTTTCCTTGCGGAGGCGGAATCGGACCTTCACAAACCTTCGATGGCCTTCCGCACAAAGCTTGGAAGCTCACCGGCAACTCCTAGCCGTCTAGGAGACCACAACCTCCAAGAGCAACAAATGCTCCCGAAGAACTCACTTAGAGTCCACCTCAAGTGCTCAACAACTCAAATCAATCCTCAATCCAAACACCTCTCTCCTCTACCCAACCCTTCACTCAAAAGGGGATCACTAAGATCTAAGGAGTAGGGAGGAGTATTTGTGACACTACGGTTTGGTGTGACGTTATAGAAGGTGAAATTAGAGAATAAAATCTTTCGGCTTGAGGTTTACTCGCGTTTTTGGGCCTTTTGAAGCGTTGTGACACCACGGAGTGTCGTAACCTTATTTAACGTGCATGATAAGGTTAATAACATTATGAGATGTGGAATTAAGGTTAAAACTATAGGATATGGAGGTTAATAGCTTTTCCGGGGCGTTTCCGGGCCGTTTCCGGGGTTTTGGGCCTTCCCGGGGGAGTTTGGGCCTTGGTGGGCTTTGGTGGGATGGAGTAGGTCTCCGTAACGGACTACGATTGGGTGTGGGGGCTGGTAAAAGGGCTCCCCACCAGCCTTTTGGGCGTGCTCCCCCTGCCCTTGGGCGCCCCCACCTCTCCCTCCAAGCCCTAGCTGCCACCCCCACCTTCCCCTCTCCCTTCCTTGCGCCTCCACCTCCCCCATTGCTCCCCATTGCTCCCTATTGCACACCACCTCTCCTCCGCCCCCTTGCTGCCCTAGGGTGGCCTCCCCACCCCTGCATCCTCATGGATCCATCCGAGGAGCAAGGAGCGAGGAGTGAGGAACGAGGAGCGAGGAGCGAGGAGCGAGGAGCGAGGAGCGAGGAGCGAGGAGATCGATTGGAGTTTTCGTTCGTCGGGCAAAGGTATGATCATGGGGATCCTTGGAATTGATCTAGGTACTGTTCTTAGGGTGTTTATGAAGTTTTTAGATCAATTGGTGGTGCTGGGTTGGAGTTCTTTGGGTTAGATCTAGACGTTACCACGTTTCTGTTTTCGGGCAGATTGAGCAATCGGGCTAGGGTTCGAGTTTTTGTCGATTTAGATTCCGAATCTGTCTGTATGGACTTAAAAGAAGTTGTAGATAATTTAATTATATTTCCGTGGACATAAAGCACGTTAAAATCCGATCAGCCGTTTGAAAGTTATGGCCGTTTTACCGAGCGTGTTAAAATCTGTGACGCGATTGGAACAGATTGTAGTAATCTGTAGATTAAACAATTTTAGAGTCCGAATCAGTCTTTCCGTATAACTAGAAAAATGTAGGAAATTTCCTACGCTTCGCGATGGTGTACTCGTTTAATCGATTTGGAGTCCCAGAACTCAAGTTTTGGCCTTTGCAAGGCTGCTGTCCCGCCGGGACAGAACCTCTGTTTTTAGGTTTGCAAGTAGTGGGCAATGTCGGGTTAGATGGGGATTTGTGTACTGTTTTGTGGGCATGATTGTGAGTGTGTGATGCCTATGTGCAGGTGGTGTGACACCGGGAGTGCCCTCGACTTCCCACAAATCCGTCGCCCGCGGTTGAGGCAAGTGTGTTGTAATGTATAGCGGATTGTAGGTTGCTTGTTGATATTGGATGAAAGATTGAATACTTGCTATGATCACTTGCCTTGCTTGCTGTTTTCCAATGATATATTGAGTATGATTATCATGATATGATGCTATGTGTCTATACTTATCATGATTCGATGCCATGTGTAATATTTGTCATGATGAGATGCCATATGTTTATGTACATGTGAAATATGATAATTGGCATAGTTGCATGCATGACATGAGATAGGGCGAGGCGGTGAGAAAGTCATAACTAGTCCGGCAAGGTCGGTGAGAAAGTTATGACTAGTCCTAACGCCATTGAGTAAGACCTACATCGTGATTCCATCCACGTGGTGAATGGAAGCGAGGAGTAGGCACCCTCCATCTTCGGGATGGAAGGGGGGAAAAGGGTGCACACCGACGGGTGTGTACTCAACCATACCGGTATGAGTTTCCAAGGAGATATGAGCATAACATTGCATTGCATTGCATTGCAATACATATTTAATGATGATGATGTTGTTATGTGCTCAAGTATGAGATGTTATATGTGATGTAAGGTATTATTGTCTTGTAAATGATCTTGTTGTCCATTACAATATGCTTGCTGAGTTTTCGAACTCACGCTTGTGTTTTATGTTGTTTTTAGGTACTTTGAGATCGGCATGCGGGAAAAAGGGGTCTAGCTACACTTCTACACGTAGCTCCACCATCATAGTCCATAATTAATCACTTGGAGACTTTGAGTGCTTGATGATAGTCTTATATTGTCGCTAAGACTCTATTTATTGCTGTTTTAGATGTATCTCATATTGCCTTTTAATGCTATATTGTTGTTGCTCCTTAAATTTATGTTAAAACAAAGGAGGTGCTGCCGAAATCTCGGTTTTTAGCCTATGCACCTTTGCTGGAATTTTATGTTAAATGTGGTATTTAGATGTTGTTTAGCTTATGTTTGGTAGCATTCAGGCATATTAAATGCAATTATTCTGATTAGTATCAGAGCGGGCTGTAGGTCCTTGGAATGTGTATTTTTAGTGTCATGCTATAGGGTACAACTAAAATGTGATGTGGAATAACTTAGAAACATGGCTTAGGTTATTACTAAAATTTTGTCATAGGATAGCAACATTAAAACTTGCAAAAGTGGTATAACTAATCTAAAATCTGACACACATGGATGCACAGTAGGAAGGGTATGGGTATCGTTGTTTACGCTTAAATGTTGTACTTAAGCCTTGTTGCTAAATGCTATATTTGATATAGTACGTTGCTATGTCTATGAGATAAATGATTGAATTATTCCTGTTGTGGTGGTAAAAGTGGGGTTTTGGTGCCGAAGGGTTTCGGCCACCTCTCTTATTTCATAGTAAGGGTGAGGTTTGACGGTGTGGCCGGTTAGCGCCACCACCGAAGAACTATTGACCCCTGTAGGAGAAGAATGCTTATCCTTTCTGTCGTTGATCGGGTAGTTGACTGGAGTCAAATAGAAGAGTTAATGGTGGTTTCCTTCGTATGTTCTTTGCCGTTCTGACGGTCGGTGTTCTTTGCTTTTCTTGGCTTTAGTAGATTTGAATCAAATGAAAAGTGTTGGGTTTTCGCGGATCGTTCCGTATGCGGTGTGTGGTTTTCTCTTCCTTGGTTGAAGACGATGAAGAGGAGTCTAGTGTTGCGCTTCTTTTGGGCGCCTTTCCAGTTTTTGATGCCTGTTAATTGCTTTATGAAGAACAAGCATTCGATTTATTCCTGTGGTTGTCTGTCTCCAAGGCTAAAGGAGTTTTGTTCGGAGTTGTGCGGACACTGGTCGGGCTGAAGTTCTGTGGCTTCGTAGTAGTAATTGGTGTTTGATTTCATCATTTTACTGGTTTGAGAAATCATCTTTGAAAGCCCCTCTTGAGTCGTGAAAGTTAGGGGTTTGGTGTTAAGGTTTTATTTGAAAAGGTTAATGGAGCACTTGGTTCCCTTTCGAGAAAAGTTGTCTTCCAACCAGTTTCCTCTATGGAAGTCTTTGAGATTGAAAAGTGTTTTGGAGAATTCCTTTGCATGACAAAGTTTGGGTTTGTCTCATTGCAATTTTGAGAGTCAAGTTTCCTTATGAATTTGGGGTGAGTTTTAAAACTAAAATGTTGTAAACAAAGTAAGTAGTCTTTTGACAAAAATCGTTTGTCCCTAGTAAGAATTGCTGTTTAGCATGTTATGTATAAGGTAACAATGTGGTTTATGGATTGATGTGTTGCTAAGTTAAAATTTTGAGTTGAATCAATTCAATGTGATTAATATCTCTAGCTTGAGAATAAATAGACTACTAGTGTTGCAGTTTACTCTTAGCGAGAATGATTAAATGTGTTAATGTACATGCTTAGAATCTGTTGCCTTGCTTTAAAAGTGCTTATGATCCTTGTTAATGTTAAAAGTTTAAACTTTGATGCATAGTTAAAACATTAAGATGATGTAGACTGTTGTTATTGTAAAAGAAACTTTCTTTGGTTGTTAAAGATGTTCTAATCTAATGGATTAATAGAGAAATTTAATCGTGTTGACTAGTGACTTTAATTTGGATGTTGATTAGAGTTGCTATTTATGTTGTTGCAAACTACTAGTATCTTTGGAAGTATGCAGTTGTGTCGCTACAATGCTAGTATTGATATCAATGGAGAAGACATAAGACTTATTGTTAATGATGTTGTTAATGGTAGTGTTAATGCTAGTATTCAGTCTGTTTTAAATAGTGGGGGTATGTTGTGTGGTGGTAATTTTGTTATCACCTATGTATAGGGTAGCTAAAAGTAATGTTGTTGGTTGATGATTATGCCCATTTGTTGTTATTGATGACTAAGTAGTTGTGGTAACTGTTTAGATTATTCGTTGGAAAACCATGGTTAAAATAGAGGAAAATTTTAACATGTTGCGATGGAGTGAGCTTTGGATAATTAACATGATGTACAATTTCATCCTTAATGAATGTATGCCTTGGAATCCTAGTTATGAACTTTGTCTTGTAGAGATAATATTTACATGTTGAAGTCGTTGTTTAAGCTGAATAAGGTTCGGTTGTCGAGACGTGAATATATAGGTGGTATGAAATTTATATGTTGATCTTGCTGAAAGATTTGTGGAAGTACTATGTTTCAAATTTAGAATAAGATGTATTATGATTCGGTGAGCCGTGGGGATCATGTCATTATAGTCTTGGTTGGGTGCCTTTTTGATAAGCATCATAAACCCTTATTAAAAAAATGTTGGGAATGGTAACTAGAGGAAGAATTTGTTGTGAAACTTTCGGTTGAATTGTGTTGGGGCTCCTCAGATAGTAAATAGTGATTATTGAAGTCTTTAATGGAAAGCGTAGTGGAGTACTAGAGATGGTTCCTTTCATGATGAGCTGTTGTCTAAAAACCTTTGAAACTGGTTTGGTTGTTTGCCATCTCAGTTGAATGCTTTCGGTTGAGGTGTTCCTTATGTTGAGTTTGAGTTTCCCCAAAACTCGTAGTGGTTGGTGTCGACCTTTGGTTTTGGCGAATTTGTTTAGTTCGTGTTGTGAGTTTGAGTTTACATCCAAAAGTTTTTGAGTGGATCGCGCCCTTCGCGTTAGACCGATTTATCTTTGGAATTAATTTTTAAAAGGAAGCAGATGGTCATAAAGGGTTGTGTTGAAAACTTTTGAGTTAAGCCCTTGATGTGTAACTCTATTTGACTAGAGTTGGAGTCATTTGGAAAATGGGTCTGGTGTGCGGGTGTTTTACAAGTCTGGATTTTTTATGAATGTTTCATAAGTGAATTTGGTTAGTGAAGAGTTTTCTTTTTGGATTGAGTTTCCCTCTCTTTTGATAAAAATTTATGGCGCTTGTGTCTGCAGATGTTTGATTTTGGAGTCAATGTTCTGTTCCAAAGGGTTGAGTTTGATTTTGCGAGGTGTTGCAAAGCTAGTGTTAAATCGAAGATGGGTTTTCACACGATGTGGTGTTTTGTTGATTAACGATGTTGCCGTCATAGTTTATATGAATTAGCGCAACTCGATGTTATTCGAGATTTATTCATATGATACCGAGGCAGAAGTCATCATGTGAATGACTATTCGGTAGTGTGGTTACATGATGAGGGAATGGTGAAAAGTAAACATGACATCGTTTTACATGTTAAATGATAAAAGAGTCGTTGAGGCAGGTCGGTGAGAAAGTCATATATGGAGATATGACTAATCCGGAGTGCTCCTGAAGAGTGTGCATTTATGTCATGAAACGAGATTTCCCTTGCTTTCTAGTATGAAAAGAAGCAATGAACAATTTCTAGTATGTTGGTTGTGATGTAGGGGATTTATGCTTCCTTTGTGTTTTGGCTTGGATGTTGCCGAATTCTTTCCAAAATGGTTGTTAACGCTTTGGGTTTGAGTTGTTGTGTGTACACTTGGGCTTGATAGCTAAGTGTTTTTGTGTGAGGCGAGACCCTCTTAAGAAAGGAACCAATTGTGGTTTGGTAAGGTTTTCGATCCTAGCTTGGGCTAGGTGTCGAACCTTAGTGGTATAAGGGTGGTTTGTGATGGAGGTTGATGATGTATGGGTTTAACCTTTACTAAGAGTAGCGATGGGTGGAAGTGACGTTGACGGTAGATCGGTGATACTTGCCTGCCGTGAGCTGATTGTCTTCACTAGTTGTTTTTGGGTTTGAGTCTTGCACAGGAAAGGATGGAATAAAATGTTAGTATGATCGTGTATCGGAAGGGCTAGTGTGCCTTAATGAGTTATTTCCCTCGATGGAAACTTTCGGGAATGAAGAGAGGTCGTTAAAGGAATTGTGACTTCCTTTGATTATGTCATGTTGAGTTTATTGCAGTGTGTAGTCAGGTAGGTTGTGATAGAAGTGTGAGGTGTTTGTCGTGAGGATTCGAGCGTTTTGGGTTGTTGAAGCCCTTCGAGGTTGAAACGCAGATTCTGTTTGGGATTTGAATTGAAAGTCGAACTGTGAGCGGTTGCCCTTAGTTGAGCTAGATCAACACTTTTTCTTTAAGTGTTGGTTTTGGGAACTCGTTTGTCGTTTGTTTCCGGTTTTAGTCGTTGTGCGAATGTTTTGTGCTGCAGAGAAGCCTTTTGTCCCTTGGGGACTTTGTTGTTGTTTTTGGCGTCCTTCGGATTCGAGGTCGAATCCTGTTGAAGGGGGGAAGAATGTGACACTACGGTTTGGTGTGACGTTATAGAAGGTGAAATTAGAGAATAAAACCTTTCGGCTTGAGGTTTACTCGCGTTTTTGGGCCTTTTGAAGCGTTGTGACACCACGGAGTGTCGTAACCTTATTTAACGTGCATGATAAGGTTAATAACATTATGAGATGTGGAATTAAGGTTAAAACTATAGGATATGGAGGTTAATAGCTTTTAAGGCGTTTCGGCGTTTAGGGGTTTTGGGCCTTCCCGGGGGAGTTTGGGCCTTGGTGGGCTTTGGTGGGATGGAGTAGGTCTCCGTAACGGACTAGGATTGGGTGTGGGGGCTGGTAAAAGAGCTCCCCACCAGCCTTTTGGGCGTGTTCCCCCTGCCCTTGGGCGCCCCCACCTCTCCCTCCAAGCCCTAGCTGCCACCCCCACCTTCCCCTCTCCCTTCCTTGCGCCTCCACCTTCCCCATTGCTCCCCATTGCTCCCAATTGCACACCACCTCTCCTCCACCCCCTTGCTTCCCTAGGGTGGCCTCACCACCCCTGCATCCTCATGGATCCATCCGAGGAGCGAGGAGCGAGGAGTGAGGAACGAGGAGCGAGGAGCGAGGAGATCGATTGGAGTTTTCGTTCGTCGGGCAAAGGTATGATCATGGGGATCCTTGGAATTGATCTAGGTACTGTTCTTAGGGTGTTTATGAAGTTTTTAGATCAATTGGTGGTGCTGGGTTGGAGTTCTTTGGGTTAGATCTAGACGTTGCCACGTTTCTGTTTTCGGGCAGATTGAGCAATCGGGCTAGGGTTCGAGTTTTCGTCGATTTAGAATCCAAATCTGTCGGTATGGACTTAAAAGAAGTTGTAGATAATTTAATTATCTTTCCGTGGACATAAAGCACGTTAAAATCCAATCAGCCGTTCGAAAGTTATGGCTGTTTTACCGAGCGTGTTAAAATCTGTGACGCGATTGGAACAGATTGTAGTAATCTGTAGATTAAATAATTTTAGATTCCGAATCAGTCTTTCCGTATAACTAGAAAAATGTAGGAAATTTCCTAAGATTCGCGATGGTGTACTCGTTTAATCGATTTGGAGTCCCAGAACTCAAGTTTTGGCCTTTGCAAGGCTGCTGTCCCGCCGGGACAGAACCTCTGTTTTTAGGTTTGCAAGTAGTGGGCAATGTCGGGTTAGATGGGGATTTGTGTACTGTTTTGTGGGCATGATTGTGAGTGTGTGATGCCTATGTGCAGGTGGTGTGACACCGGGAGTGCCCTCGACTTCCCACAAATCCGTCGCCCAAGTTGAGGCAAGTGTGTTGTAATGTATAGCGGATTGTAGGTTGCTTGTTGATATTGGATGAAAGATTGAATACTTGCTATGATCACTTGCCTTGCTTGCTGTTTTCCAATGATATATTGAGTATGATTATCATGATATGATGCTATGTGTCTATACTTATCATGATTCGATGCCATGTGTAATATTTGTCATGATGAGATGCCATATGTTTATGTACATGTGAAATATGATAATTGGCATAGTTGCATGCATGACATGAGATAGGGTGAGGGCGGTAAAAAAGTCATAACTTGTCCGGCAAGGTCGGTGAGAAAGTTATGACTAGTCCGGAACGCCATTGAGTAAGACCTACATCGTGATTCCATCCACGTGGTGAATGGAAGCGAGGAGTAGGCACCCTCCATCTTCGGGATGGAAGGGGGGAAAAGGGTGCACACCGACGGGTGTGTACTCAACCATACCGGTATGAGTTTCCAAGGAGATATGAGCATAACATTGCATTGCATTGCATTGCAATACATATTTAATGATGATGATGTTGTTATGTGCTCAAGTATGAGATGTTATATGTGATGTAAGGTATTATTGTCTTGTAAATGATCTTGTTGTCCATTACAATATGCTTGCTGAGTTTTCGAACTCACGCTTGTGTTTTATGTTGTTTTTAGGTACTTTGAGATCGGCATGCGGGAAAAAGGGGTCTAGCTACACTTCTACACGTAGCTCCACCATCATAGTCCATAATTAATCACTTGGAGACTTTGAGTGCTTGATGATAGTCTTATATTGTCGCTAAGACTCTATTTATTGCTGTTTTAGATGTATCTCATATTGCTTTTTAATGCTATATTGTTGTTGCTCCTTAAATTTATGTTAAAACAAAGGAGGTGCTGCCGAAATCTCGGTTTTTAGCCTATGCACCTTTGCTGGAATTTTATCTTAAATGTGGTATTTAGATGTTGTTTAGCTTATGTTTGGTAGCATTCAGGCATATTAAATGCCGGGGTGTTACAGTATTGGGGGCTCAAGAACTCACTTAGAACACCTCTAAACCCAGCAAAACATCCCCCCAACGTCTACTTTGAAGTGGGCAAGAAAGGGGCCTTAAATAGAGGAACCCAAAAAACTAGCCATTTGGGACCGAACTGGGCAACCCGGAGACTCCGGAAAAAACCGCAGAGACTCTGGATCATCCGGATACTCCGGATAACCCGGATACTCCGGGTTAAAACCCGGATACTCCGGATCTCCCAGGCAGCACACGGCAACCCGACGAAAACGGGCAAAACTTTTGATCCCGGACTCCGATTTCGGCAAATTCGGACTTTTCGGAAAGCTATGAACGATGGCTATCCAACTAACAAGGTCTCACTACCCAAATCCCAAAGGATAAAATTTTATTGCACAAAGAATCCACAAGGTGACCTCAAAATCTCACTTTCCGATACTAACAACACTTCTAACCCTCACACCAACCCACCTACACCTAGGTGAACAAATTGTGACTTGGGTTTCTTAACCTTAGACAAGGATAGACCACTTTGAGCACTTGAGACTTGTCTAAGTGATTTCAACGATTGCATCCCTCTTAATAGTACGGCAATCCTTAGACTCAAATTTAAACACAAAATCTAAGTCTTACACTAAGCTTACATGCCGACTTCTTCCGGATGCACGGTGCATGATGACGCTTCCACAAAGATTGATGATGCCCTTCGTCTTGTCAACCTCGACGCGATTCACCTCATGAGACTCTCGTCCTCTCCGACCTTGACCTCGATCATCACCAAGACGATCCTCACGCCAAGTCGTTCTTGACTTAGTCCTCAGCTCTTGGTGACACCGTCGTCTTATTTGACTTTGACTCGCTTGTCATCCTTCAAACCATCTTGGTCATCATACACACAGCTTTGGGACCTAATTCTTATCAAAGCACTCAAAGAAACACATTAGTCCCACAAGCTCAAAAGATATGAATTAGAATTAAATGAATGAGATGAAATACAACAAGTGTTTCATATAAATAGGCATGATATCAACGAAAACACTTGACATAAGAATTGTTCTCTACTAAGTGCAGCATGATGAATATGTGATTGATCTATATGCACTTAGAGAGATAATTGCCAATAAGATGAATCATTTAAATCAAGGCAAGGATCACATACTTTGCTTAAATGAAACACATGATAGAATATACATGAATTGTACATGTGCAAATAATATTTGGAATGAGAGTAAATGATGTGATCCAATTCTAGATTAAACTTCACTAGGAGAGGTGCATTAGAAGATATACAACTAAGACATGTATGCACCAAGTCAATATGAAGCAATGAAGTTTAACTCTAGTTAACACAAGCATATTAAAAACAAAACACATAATTGTCGGTGTTTCGTGCACCGGCAATACGAATTTGTGGTCGGATGGGGTCGCGCGCTCCCTCTCCCCGAATGGTCGACTCAAGGAGTCAGGCGATGTATACTGGTTCGGGCTGAACGTCCCTACTCCAGTTCGTTCGGTGTGGGTGTATTGATCTTAGAGTGACGAACAAGAGGTATACACGCGAGCCAGGGAGTCGGCCGACCGATCCCCTGTTGTTTTTGCTAGGGAGTTGTGGCTACCTAGAAGACTATTTTTTATCCATCGATCGCCCCTCCCTCTCGGGCCCTGCCCCTCCTTATATAGACGGAGGAGACAGGTTACACGGGAGTAGGGAAAACCACGAGGAAAGGGGCCTGCGCGTCTCGAAGTCTGGTTCCTGTCTTGTCCGACCGACCCCTGCCCGTCCCGAGGCAGGGTTGGTGGTTCTGTGAAGAGTAGTCTTGCGTAGTGCTGTCTGGATGACGTATCGCGTGGTGCTCCTATCAGCCTCGGTGGCTTTAATGGCGCTTGACTTTGCCTTGGCCTCGGGAGTGGGCGTATTCTTCTGCGGCATGCCAGGCGATGGGACGGGGGCTTGACTTCTTCGGTGGCTCCTCTGACAGTCTTGGGAAGGAGCTGTCTGCCCCGGTACGTACGCCAGGGGACGCTGCGCACAAGGCAGTTGTCTGACACCGGCGTGGGCCCTACTGGCTCGCGCGCGGGTGGAGCTTGCTGACCGTGAGCTTCAATACTAGGCGGTCGGAGCCCGCCGACCGCCCGGGATAGGAGTTCGCCGACCGTCCAGGGTCGGTCCTGCATAGGTCGGGGTTCGCTCTCCGCGGCCCAAGTGCCTTTCGGCGATCTTGGGCCTTATTGTGGTAGGTCAGCCCATTCGTGTTTCCGGGCTGATGGGGGTACCCATGGTACGGGTACTCGTCAGTAGCCCCCGAGCCCCCGAGCGGGTCGGAGAGCCGGTCGGGGGTTTAGCTCGGTGGTGGCAGCCGCCGGCCCGGAGGTCGGCGGTGCTTGGTCGGCGCAACTGCTTGGAGCCGCCGTGCTAGCCAAGAAAAAGAACCCGGTGCGGCGAAGACATCTGGTTGTAGTTCTTTGAGCCCCGAGCCGGTCGGAGAGCCTGGCCGGGGGTTTAGCCCGGTGGCACCGCCACCGAGGTCGGCGGAAGCTTGGTCGGCGATCGCTTGGAGTCGCCGCCAGCCAAGAAAAGAAACCCTGGCAAGTGCGAGCGCACCGTGGTGTAGCCCCCAAGCCCCCGAGCGGGTTGGAGAGCTGGTCGGGGGCTTAGCCCTGCCGCGTGGCACCTGGCCTACCGAGGTCGGCGGTTGGCCTGCGCGATCGCTTGAGTCGCCGCCAGCTAGCCAAGAAAGAAACCTGCAAGGCTGAAGACCGGCAGGTGTAGTTCTGAGCCCCGAGCCGGCCTGAGAGCGGGCCTGGGCTTAGCCCTGGCCTGACCGCAAAGCTACGCTGCTTGTGGGCCTTTAGAGTCGGTTGAGCGAACGCACGTTTACCTTCGTCGGTTTGAACGTCGTGCTCGTGCGAGCTGCTATCGGGCAATCCGAGTGGGACCTTGGCGATCTCCCTCGAGGGGGATCGTTTCCAAGCGGACGTAGCTCCCGGCGTGGGCGTCCGACCCGCTGCGGGGCGTTCCATGAAAACCTTTCCTTACTCATCCCGGGTCGGGCTGTCGGGTCGTCCGCCGACCCGGAGCGATGCTGACCGCCACTCATCGATGAGCTCCGCGGGAGAGTGTGAGGTATGGTCTCGGACGCAGGCCACAGTGATTGGGTCGTCCGCCGACCCATCTAGAGGCCCTCTGGGGGCTCACTGCGACCCGCCCCTCGCTCTATTTTACGTGTTGGGGCGGCTTTCATTCCAGCTGGCTGGATTCGGCCTTCGTAACCCTCAGCACGGTGCCGGGCCTCGGGCGCGAGCCCGTAGGCCGCTTGCTTTCCCGAGGCCGGGCGGCCCAGTGGGCCGTTTTCTTACCTTTCTTGGCATGGGGCGCCCTGGCCCGTTGTAGCCGGCGGGGTGTGCGATCTTTGCTTGGCCTTGGCCTTGGCGGCGGCGTCTGTCGGAGCAGTTAATGCCTAGTGGGTTTCAAATGGGCTGCGACACGTTACCAGAGTAGTGGGCGTGGTAGCAGGCTGACGGTTGGCGACTGCGTCGGTCCGCGCGAGGAGGCGTCGGTTGGGCGCGGAGGCGCGTCCGTTCGCGCCAGGCGCCTATAAAGGAAGGAGAGGGCGGCGCGGAGGGAGCAAATCCTCCTGCTCGTGTCCTCTGCAAAAAGAAAAGGAGAGAAAACGCAAGGGGAAGAAGAAAAAGCTTCCTGCTTCGTCGCGCCGTCCTCCACTCTCTTACGCACATTCGGGGATGTCGCTGACCCCGCACTCGGCCGCGGCGGGTCGCTACCTCGGCTTGGAGAGGAAGGAGCTCCTTCCCCCGCGGCCTCGATCCATTTGGCCAGTGCTGTGATCCGGGACCGAGGTCCCCGAACTGGAAGACGGCGAGATAGTCTCGCTGGCGGCCTTCTACGAGCGGGGTTTCGGCCTCCCACTCCATCCGTTCGTCCGGGGGCTGCTGCACTACTACGGGGGGGGGGAAGTTCATAACCTGAACCCGAACGGAGCCCTCCACATCGCGGTCTTCATGACGTTGTGCGAGGCCTTTCTGGGGATTGAACCCCACTGGGGGCTCTGGCGCCACTTCTTCTTCGCGAGGCCGCCGTCGGATGCCACCGGTCTCCTTGGCGCTCTGGCGATCCAACTGCGCAACCACCGCAGGTCGTCCTACGTCGATGTGAAGCTGCCGACGTCCAACCGGGGGTGGCACAGCGAGTGGTTCTACGTCCGGAACATCGACAACAGTGCCCCGCCCTTCAGTGGGAATTTACCGACGCCGCATCCTTGCTGGACCTGGGGTCCTGACACGAGGGACCGGGCGAAGGTGGATGAGATCCTTGGTAAGCTCGCGGACCTGAAGCGGCGGGGCTTGACGGGCAAGGCGGTCCTCAGCACGTTCATGGAGAGGCGCATCCAACCCCTCAAGGATCGGTCGCGCCCCATGTTTGAGTACATCGGACCGACCGACCCTGCAAGGTCATCGGAGCGGGAGCTTCCCCCGTCGGAGGTCCTCGCGCGTGTGGCTGCGGTTTCCGTCGCGGGAGATACCGAGCCAGCGGGCGAAGCGCCTGCTCCGTTCTCAGAGCAGAATCCGCAGAACTTGGTACGTCTGGTGGCTCCTGTTTGCTTTTGCTTCGCTCTGCTTCTTCGCCCCCTTACCTGAGCGCGTTCTTGCAGGGGCTCGGTGGCCTGATCTCCCGCCCCTTGCTTCCGGGGGAAAAGGAGGCGAGAGCGGCCGTGCGCCTCGCAACGGAGCAGCGCGACTCTGCTCTCCTGGCGAAGAAGGAGGCCACGAAGGAGCGGAAGAGGAAAGAGCGCGCGGACCGGTCCGCGCGCGGCGAGGAGGTCTCCGACGAGACTTTGAGTGGCGGCGACGAAGAGTCGTCGTCAAGCGAGGGGGGAGCGGTTGGCGGAGGCGACTCCGGCGGCTGCGAGGCGGGTTCCAGCGGGCGGCGGCCGTGGTTCTTCGGAGAAAGCTGCGAGCGCGGTATATCTGAAGATGCGCAGACCCCTCACGCCTCCTCGCAGGGGTCCGGCAAAGAGGGCTCGTCAGGTGCCGGTCGTTCGCTCCTCTCGGTAAGTGATTTATGTGCCCCCAGTTTGGTCTTCTCCGGTGCTTCTTCCTTCGCAATTCCTGACCGACCGCTGTGCGCAGGGGGCTCACCAGCGCTGGGAGGGCGCTGAGTCCTACTTCGGCGGTGAGGAACCGCACCCTTTCGCTCCGTCTGGGCGCGGCGTCGTCGGGAGCGGGTCCTTCGGATCGCGCCCCGCAGCAGGTCTGTTGGTGAGGGACGCTGCCGAGGGGAGCGCGGCGGTTGCCGGCCCCGACAATGCAGGAGGAGGCTCCGCTGGGCGCGCTTCCGCCCGCGCCGTTGTCTGGTGAGACCGGTGAGGTCCCGCCGCCACCCGGGGGGGCGCCGGGACCGCTACCGTCCGCAGCATCGACGGGAGACGTTCCGCCATCCTTGCCTTCCCCCGTACTGCCGACCGTGGGGGTCGGCGCGACTCTGCCGCCGGGGGAAGTACTGGGATTTGCGGCGTTCGCGACACCGGCGGGACGAGTCCTGCCGCCCCCGCCGCCGGGGCCACCGCCTGCTTCGGCGGTCCAAGTGTTGCCGGAGGGCGCGCAACTGGCTACGGCAGACGCTTCGGTAGGCGGGGAAGTCCAAGCAGGGCGGTTGCTGACCGCCGTGCTGACTTGGCCTGGCCCTGACCCGGCCGGAGGGCCCGCGTTCGTTCTGGATGATGAGGCAGAACGTGCGGATTGGAATGCCTTGGAGGTGGAGATGGGGAGGATCCACGCCGCGTCCAGGGCGAGAAAGTCCATTGCTCAGGAGTCCCGCTCGGCCAGATCAGTAAGTCCGACGGGGATTTGTCTTTCGTGCATCTCTCGACCGGGGAACAGAGACTGACCGGGCAGGTATTCGCAGCGCTTGACATCCCGGGCGGTGGACAAGTCGATGTTCCTCCGGCACTTGCACAGCCGGGGGAGTGCCATAGGGGAAGAGCTGCTCGACGCCCGGAGGGCGCTCGTCGCCGAGCAAGGAAGGGCCGCCACGGCTGGTCAACGGCTGGGGGAAGTCACTGAAGCCTTGCGGGAGGCTCAGCGACTTGTGGAGTCGTTGACCGTCGAGGGAGAGAAGGCCAGGTCGGCCCTGGCGGATGCTGAAGCGGCCAAGACTTCTGCGGTCCACGCGGAAGGATCCGCTCGGGCGGAGGCCACCCTCTTCCGAGAGGAGTGCGAGTCGGTCCGTAGGGAGGCCGACCAGCTTCACGGCGAGCGGGATCTTGCTCGGTGTAATATTCCGAGTATTTCTATACTCAAGCCACTGTACATTTGTACTCAAACGCTGTTCAATAATACACTGTGCTTGTGTATTTTCGTGTCTTGAGTGAACATACTTGCTTGGGATCAGAAAGAACCCTTCAACTTAAGTAATTTCGCTCATAAGTAAATTCGAATTAGGTTGGGCAAGTGCCTGTGACCCTATTAACTTCCAAAATACTTTGGGACAATTAGTAATCAACCTGGAAGCTTTAGCCGTCAAGGCCCAAGTTCAAAAGTTAGGATGTCCGGAGTATCCGGATCCAACCGGAATGTCGGACAAAGTCCGGAGTGTCCGATTGGGCTGGCCGAAGCGGTCCAACCCGGAGTGTCCGGACCAATGTCCGGAGTGTCCGGTTAGTGTTATCAAGACCCCAACCCGAGTCTCGGGTTGAGTCCGAGAGTCGTATTGGCGTGGGGTTTTGTATAAAAGTCCCATTTCGTGGCTCCCTTCCATTCTTTCTTCTTCTACTTTGGTTTCCCCACTTCCTTGGTGTTCTCTCCACCACCCCGAGCTCCTCTCCAGCGAGCCACCGGCCGGTGACCCTCCCCGGTGACTCCTCCATCTCGGTGTGCTCCTCCCCAAGCCGTCATTCCCCATCCTCCACCCGGTGTTGCTCCTCCTCCATCTTCCTTGGAGGTAAGCTTTTCTCTTAGGGTTTGATTCGCGGGATTCTTGGGTTCTAGAGTCGTTCATGGTGGGATTAGGACTTAGGTTTGGATTTGGGAGGCTAGGGTTGAACTTGGATTCTAGGGTTTTGGGTGTAGTGGTTCTAGGGTTGAAAATGGGATTGGGATTAGTGAATGTGGTATGCTAGAGTGGTAGATCGGGTAGTAGTAATGTCGATTTAAGGAGTTGTTAGTGTGAGTTAGAGATTTGGCGGGTTAGCGACGTTTTCTCGTAGAATCGGCTAGTTCGGAACTCCTTCCGGTTCGCTAGGTGTCTGAAAGTCGTAGATCGGGTCGCGGTGAAGTTGTAGGGAGTGGTAAGGTCTCCGTCTCCTCGTCGAGTTGGACCAAATGCCCTAGGACCGGAGTATCCGGGCATATGGTCCGGAGTGTCCGGATTGTCCGGAGTATCCGGACGAAACGGTCCGGAGTGTCCTGCCTATCCGGATTTGTCCGGATGCAAAACCCGATTTGTCGGGTTAAATTTGCTGTCCGGTCGTGTTGTGTTGTCCGAAAAGCGCTGCTTTCTTGAGGTTTCTTGGTTGTACTTCATTCTTGTGTATTGCATGCACTTCATGGTGCATTTAAAACTTTCTTTTGCTAAGTTGTATTTCTTTCTGTCGTTTTGTTGCTTTGACCGATTAGAGGCTAGCGAGTCGGGCCGCCTCGAACAACCCGAGCATCATCCGGACATCACGAAGTGCAACAACAAGGCAAGCACCTCCTTTGACCATCTTGAAACCTATATTTCCACGATGTCTACTTTGATTTCTCAAACCATATGCATTGTTTATATTCAAGAAATTGCTAGTTTGTGGGAATGGTAGATATACCACTGATTTGGTGGTTTCCCTCAATTTAATTCCCTGAGATCATTGATAACCTTAGTAGGGTTAGACAATTTAATAAAATGTCACTTGGGTATAAACGATTTAGTAATTGCATACGCTTAGACACTGCAATAGAGGTGAGCAAAGTCAGTCCTTACCAAATGCTCAAAATTATGATAAATGTAATTGGTTTTGGAAAAGTTTTGGAAATGTGAATCGTAAAGGTATATTGGTAAAAATGTGAAGTGTCTAGTTGGTAATTAGACTTGGCGGGAGGTATAATATGTGCTAGTTAAACATGGTGGCGATTGGTTGGCGAGTTAAGTGGAGTTCCCGCTTGAGTCACTAGGCAAAAATATAAGGACCGAACTTGTGACGGTTTTTGAATTGAACAGTGCAACCGCGCAATCTTTGGGATGGGGCAGCCTATTCTAGTACTTGAAGTGTGAGGGATAGCCATGCCTGTTGGTAGGCGAAGAGTGGACCTTTTCCTGTGTTGAGCAATCAAGCGCGGTGTGTGTGTCCTCACGACCGCCGTATGCGCTAACCGTGTGTGCGCTTGTACTTTTGCGGCAGGGAATCGCTCCAGTTCATGTTTGTTGATACAACGGTTTACGCCTTGCTATGGTGTATTTCCGCGGCCAACAATTCTCAGACGTAACGATGAGTATTCGTGGCGCTGAGTGGTGGTTGGCCTCTTATCGCCATAGTAGTGGATTTGTCGTCACGGTCTTTGGGGGTGTGGCTATAACCTCAACGATGGGAAAGAATAGATCATTCTTGTATATCGGATACCTCGTGTATCGCGTGTACCCTGGATGACGAGGATGCAAGTGCGAGTTGTGTTTGGGTAAAGTGCGCAAACTCTGCAGAGTATCAAATAATTCTAATCGATTAGCCGTGCTCACGGTTATGAGCAATCTTCTCTAATCATATCAAGTATAGAGATTTGGTTTGGTTTTGAAAATGAAAATCTATTTCGAGTCGGTATAAAGTATGTGGTGGAATGGTACTTGATGGAATTGTGGATATGTGTATATGATTCTCGATGGGATTATGAGTATGTATGGATGTCGATTCGTATCCCGATTGCGACCATGGATGGTGGCATTTGTGGAGCTCGATTATTCATTATCTTTGTAAATATGTTTTATTCAAACTGCTGTCTTTCAAATTAAGTATTACTTTTCGATGAACTATTTTAAATCCGACTTTTCGCAATTAACCCGATGTAGAAGCTTTATCTGTTGAATCAGCCTGCATTTATTTATATTTCCATACACTAAAGTCTTGCGAGTACATACGTGTACTCACCGTTCTTTGCTAACCCTTTTTCCACGAGAGGAAGGTAATGATGATGTCAGGATGATGGCGAGCCCCTTTTACTGCGAGTGTTGCGGCCGTAGTCCCTCCCTCGATCGGTAGCCTGTGGGGTGGTCGGGCCAATTTCTTATTTGGTTGTCTTTCTTTTGTTTCATTGTCGCTTTACTTCTTTTGGTTTACGTAATACTCTTGTTCAAGGTTTACACCCAGTTATGTAAATTATCGTAGTTTATCCTTCCGTGCCTTGGTACTCGGGTTGTGGAGTACAGCGATCTTGGAGCTCTTGATCCAGGATCGATGATCGGATGCGTCTGAGCAGGGTCCGAAGCTAAGGGTTCGATCCGTCGATCGAATTTTTAGGTTCAGATCTTGGTGTCGAGGCTTCCTGTTGCTATACGGTGCTATACGCTCTGATGAAGCGGCGTCTGATGCGGTATAGGAAGAGGGTCCTCACAGCGTTGGTATCGAGCCATTGATTGCAGGAGGACTTAGTTAGCACGGACGTTAGACTTAGGAATGATTTTTCTTCTCAAAATTTATTTTGAAGTACAAAACTCTATTTTCAAAGTGTAGAATGCTATTCTTGTCCATTCTATAGCTTTTCGCTTATCTACTCTTCAAAATGAATCGATCTTAATCCAAATTTCAAAAATTTGTTTCCTTCTTCTATCTTGTTCAAAAGGATTAAGAGGAATGCGGTTTTAGCTAAGAATGGGTTAAGGATAGATGTTTGTGGTTATAATTAGGGGTTATTTGTCGTTTCCTGAGTTGGTTTTGAATTGGTTCTTATGCTTCTTTGAATGAATGCTTGTAGTGTGTTTGTGTTTATGAGTGCATCCTTTGGGATCAATCATTACGCACTTGATTTGCCTGATTAGTTGACTCAAGCTGTGCATTTCAGATGCCTCCCAGAAAGAGAACGATTCGTGCGCTTCAACAGTGATGATCTTTGAGGGAGCGTGGCGATCTGATGGGAGCGGGGCCCAACGATCGCGGGTCCCTCTTGGTGGGTCGGTGGGGTTCGATCTCGGCTACATGCCCAGAGTGAGGAGCTCCCTCCACCTCCTCCTGCTCCCGATATGGCTGCACTCATGTTGCGGCAGACTCGGCTCATGGAGTGATGGTCCAGCTGTCCAGGAGGCAAGAATACCAAGAAGCGCGGCAGCCTCTCGGTTGTCGGAGTTCCAGCCGAACTCGACCGCCGAGCTTTTCTTCACTCTGATCCGATGGAGGCAGAGGATTGGCTTAGCGACATGGAGGAAGTTGGAGTTAGTCGGTTGCACCGATGCGGAGAAGGTTCAAAGACACCGCCTACTACCTCCAGGGACCGGCCTTCGTGGTGGAGCGGCTTGGCTGTTCGCCGCCTGCAGATCAGTCACCACATGGGCAGAGTTCAAGGCGCCTTCGCTCCTTCCATGTTCCAAATGGGCTTGATCGAGATCAAGAAGCGGGAGTTCTACGACCTTCGCCAGGTCTATGGCAGTGATGGACTACCTCCACCGCTTCAACCATTTGTCACGCTATGTTGTCGATGAGGTGACCACCGAGGCTAGGAGAGTGACATTGTTCAAGGAGCACCTCACCGAGGAGATCCGTTTCGGCTCGCCGGTCATGACATTCCTAGCCTGCAGGTCTTGGTGGGCAAGGCCATTAGCATTGAGGATGGCGCCAAGGCGCTTATGGAGAGCCGCAAGCGCAAGTGGGCAGCTCGGCGATCGGCGGCACGGACCTTCCAGACTCCGCACCTTCACTCGATCGGCTTCCAGCCTTGGCGCCTTGATTCAGAGGTCTCAGGGCTTACCTCCTCGCCACGCCAGAGTTCGGTCTGATCACCTAGCCGCCCGATCTGGCGATTGGGGTCCCGAAATCCATTTGGCCATATCACTTGCTTCTCCTGCGGCGGAAGGGCCACTTCGCGGTGCTGTCCGGAAAGCGGCAGCAAAGAAAGAATGACAGGGTGCACCCGGCCGTCCCAGTCGATCTGGTGGGCGTGGGAGTGGGCGGTCAGGGCGCCCGGTTCCGTGCGGCTTCAGCTCGGGCCATGGCCGCTGAATGTAGCCACCGCAGAGGAGGCAAAGAGCGGCTCCAGATGTGGTGTTGGGTACGTTATACATTCATTCCGTACTCCGCCTTAGTATTATTTGACTCGAGCGTCGCATTCCTTTATTTCTTCACGGTTTGTTGTTCAAAGCATGAGGTCTGTTCTTTGTACCTCGAGAAGTACTTGTTGATCCGTTCGCTGGATCCGTTTTGATTGCCGAGCTTGTGAGTCCAGGGGTTAGAATTGAGATCAATGGGGTAGAATTTGGGGTGATCTTATCAACATTGAGGCGTCAGGTCTTGATGTGATTCAGGTATGGTGGTTGTCCAAGCATCAAGGGCATATTGATTGTGCCAGGAGATCCATTTCATTAGTCAACCCCGATGGCATTCTTTGTTACCTTTTCTTCGTTCCAAAGGTCAGCAGCCTTTGCTCGGTGCTCTTTACATTCGAGGACGATCAGTACGGTGGTGTGTGAGTACCCTGATGTGTTCCTCGATGAGCTGCCAGGTTTGCCACGATCGCGATTTGGAGTTCATCATCGATCTCTTACCTGGCACTTCTCCAATTTCTAAGCGTCCGTGACAGGATGCTGGCGATGAGCTGATCGAGTTGAAGATTCAGCTCAAGGAGCGATTAGAGAAGGGGTTCATTCGTCGATTCTTCTCCTGAGGCAGCGATTCTGTTTGTGAAGAAGAAAGAGCGGCACTCTTCGCATGTGCGTTGATTACCGGTCGTTGAATGAGGTCATCATCAAGAACAAGTATCCTCTCCCTCGGATCGATGATTTGTTTGACCAATTAGGCGGAGCTCGAGTTTTCTCCAAAATAGACTTGAGATCCGGCTATTTTCAACTCAAGATCCGTCAGGAGGATATCGTGAAGACCGCATTCACCACTCGCTACGGTGCATGCGAGTACACAGATTGTTCGTTTGGCCTCACCAATGCACCACCACCTTCATGAATCGATGAACAAAGTCTTCATGGAGTTCCTTGATAGATTTGTGGTGGTGTTCATTGATGACATCCTCATATACTCTAAGGATGATGATGAGCACGCACTTCACTTGCATATGGTGCTTAGCAAGCTTCGCGAGCATCAGTTGTATGCCAAATTCGGTAAGTGTGAGTTACGGCTCAAGCAAGTGGAGTTTCGGGGCATGTCTGTCGAGAAGGTGGGGTAGCGATTGATCCACGTAAGATACAAGGCGTACTCAATTGGGAGCAGCCCGCAATGTCCCCGAGATTCGGAGTTTTCTCGGTCTTGCGGATACTATCGCCGGTTTATCGAGAATTTCTCCAAAATTTCTAAACCATTGTCAGCGCTACTCAAGAAGGAGAAGAAATATGAGTGGTCACCTGGTTGTGAGTCCAGTTTTTAGGAGCTGAAGAATAGACTCACCACTGCACCAGTGTTGGTCCTTCCTGACATTCACAAGAACTTCGATGTCTATTGTGATGCATCCCGTCTTGGACTTGGTTGTGTGTTGATGCAGGAGGGCAAAGTGGTTGCTTATGCTTCTCGACACTAAAGCCTCACGAAGCCAATGCCCCGACGCCTGACCTGGAGCGTGCAGCTGTTGCCCATGCTCTCACGCTGTGGCGACATTATATCCTAGGAACCAGATGTGAGATCTACACCGACCACAAAAGCTTAAAGTACTTCTTTCGCAGCCAGGATCTAAATTTGAGACAGCGTCGATGGCTAGAGCTGATCAAAGACTATGATCTGGGTATTCATTACCATCCTGGCAAGGCGAATGTGGTTGCAGATGCCCTCGATGCAAGCTGCACACGATGAATGCCTTGGGTGTCATTGGCGATCTCGGTGGTTGAAGAGTTTGAAGCTCAATCTAGAAGTGGTTGAGTATGGTTACGTTTACGCTTTAGCCGTACAACCCACTCTAGAGTCTCGGTCGAGCAGCTCAACTACAAGATGATCTTGTGATTGAGATTAGACGCCGCTTGATTGAAAATGGCGCATCTCCAGTTTTTCTGTGAAGTCCAATGGGCTGATCTTGCATGGGCAGCAGTGTATGTCACGATAATGTTGAGATCAAGGGGTTGATCTGTCGAAGCTCATGATACTCCTCTCTCTGTCCATCCTGGCAGCACCAAGATGTACCAGGACCTTCGCAGCAATTACGGTGGCGGTATGAAGAAGGAGATCGCGGCTCATGTGGCGCATTGTGATGTGTGCCCGGCGTGTCAAGGCTGAACATCAAAGGCCGGTAGGATTACTTCACCATTGCAGATCCCTGAGTGGAAGTGGGAAGAGATTGGGATGGATTTTATTACCGGTCTACCGAGGTCCTCCACCGAGTCACGACTCTATTTGGGTGATCATTGACCAGTCGACCAAGGTAGCTCATTTCATCGATTCATACCACCTATTCAGAGCCAAACTAGCGGAACTCTATTTGCGAGAACCTTGTTCGGCTCCATGGAGTTCCAAAAGTCATAGTCTCGGCCGTGGTTCATGATTCACCTCAGATTTTGGGAGAGTTTGCAGTCCATTCTTGGCACTAAGCTATCCTTCAAGATCGCTTACCATCCCCAAGCTGACGAATGAGGCGGAAAGGGCAAACCAAATCCTTGAAGACATGCTAAGGGCTTGTGTGTCGTGCTCTGACAAGTCGTGGGAGAAATGCTTGCCATTTCTTGAGTTCTCCTACAACAACTTGATTATCAAGTCGGTCTTGAGATGTAAGCCTTCGAGGCTCTTTATGGCAAGAAGTGCAGAACACCACTGTTTTGGTCCGAGGTTGGTGAGAGGCAATTCTTGGGCCAACCATGATTGAAGAGGTTTGAAAGGCAAGTTAGCTTGATTCGAGACCGGTGAGAGAAGCTCGATCTCGTCGGAAGAGCTATCTTGATCGTCGACGCCGCGAGTTGAGTTTTGAGGTGGGTGACTTTGTTTATCTCAAGGTCTCACCACTCCGCGGTACTCGCAGATTTCAAGTCCGCGGGAAGCTAGCCCCGCGATACATCGGTCCGTTCGGATTTTTGAGAAGGTTGGTGTTGTGGCTTATCGGCGAGCTACCGCCACATCTTTCGGACATTCACGATGTGTTCCACGTGTCCCAATTGAAGAAGAGTCTTCGGGTTCCATCGGAAGTTACCCAATTGGACCATCTTGATTTGCGGCTGATCTTCGTATCGAGAGTATCGGTCAGTATTCTCGAGGCAGTGGCGTCACACTCGCGATCGAGGTTATCAAGATGCTCAAGGTCGATGGAGCAACCATTCGAAGATGAAGCCACGTGGGAGCGTGAAGACCATATTCAGCAGAATACCCGAATTTCTTGAGAGAATTAGCAATCTCGAGGGCGAGATTTTTGTAAGGGGGTATTCGTAATATTCCGAGTATTTCTATACTCAAGCCACTGTACATTTGTACTCAAACGCTGTTCAATAATACAACGTGCTTGTGTATTTTCGTGTCTTGAGTGAACATACTTGCTTGGGATCGAAAGAACCCTTCAACTTAAGTAATTTCGCTCATAAGTAAATTCGAATTAGGTTGGGCAAGTGCCTGTGACCTATTAACTTCCAAAATACTTTGGGACAATTAGTAATCAACCCTGGAAGCTTTAGCCGTCAAGGCCCAAGTTCAAAAGTTCGGGATGTCCGAGTATCAGGATCAACCGGAATGTCGGACAAAGTCGGAGTGTCCGGATTGGGCTGGCCGAAGGTCCAACCGGAGTGTCCGGACCAATGTCCGGAGTGTCCGAGTTAGTGTTACTGAAGACCCCAACCCGAGTCTCGGGTTGAGTCCGAGAGTCCGTATTGGCGTGGGGTTTTGTATAAAAGTCCCATTTCGTGGCTCCCTTCCATTCTTTCTTCTTCTACTTTGGTTTCCCCACTTCCTTGGTGTTCTCTCCACCACCCCGAGCTCCTCTCCGAGCCACCGGCCGGTGACCCTCCCAGTGACTCCTCCATCTCGGTGTGCTCCTCCCCAAGCCGTCATTCCCCATCCTCCACCCGCGTTGCTCCTCCTCCATCTTCCTTGGAGGTAAGCTTTTCTCTTAGGGTTTGATTCGCGGGATTCTTGGGTTCTAGAGTCGTTCATGGTGGGATTAGGACTTAGGTTTGGATTTGGGAGGCTAGGGTTGAACTTGGATTCTAGGGTTTTGGGTGTAGTGGTTCTAGGGTTGAAAATGGGATTGGGATTAGTGAATGTGGTATGCTAGAGTGGTAGATCGGGTAGTAGTAATGTCGATTTAAGGAGTTGTTAGTGTGAGTTAGAGATTTGGCGGGTTAGCGGCGTTTTCTCGTAGAATCGGCTAGTTCGAACTCCTTCCGGTTCGCTAGGTGTCTGAAAGTCGTAGATCGGGTCGCGGTGAAGTTGTAGGGAGTGGTAAGGTCTCCGTCTCCTCGTCGAGTTGGACCAAATGCCCTAGGACCGGAGTATCCGGGCATATGGTCCGAGTGTCGGATTGTCCGGAGTATCCGGACGAAACGGTCCGGAGTGTCCGCCTATCCGGACTGTCTGGATCTAAAACCGGATCGTCGGGTTAGGCTGTTCTGTCCGGTCGTGTTGTGTTGTCCGAGTCGTCGTTTCTTGAGGTTTCTTGGTTGTACTTCATTCTTGTGTATTGCATGCACTTCATGGTGCATTTAAAACTTTCTTTTGCTAAGTTGTATTTCTTTACATCGTTTTGTTGCTTTGACCGATTAGAGGCTAGCGAGTCGGGCTTAAGCCTCGAACAACCCGAGCATCATCCGGACATCACCGAAGTGCAACAACAAGGCAAGCACCTCCTTTGACCATCTTGAAACCTATATTTCACGATGTCTACTTTGATTTCTCAAACCATATGCATTGTTTATATTCAGTAAATTGCTAGTTTGTGGGAATGGTAGATATACACTGATTTGTTGGTTTCAATCAATTTAATTCCATGATATAATTGATAACATTAGTAGGGTTAGACAATTTAATAAAATGTCACTTGGGTATAAACGATTTAGTAATTGCATACGCTTAGACACTGCAATAGAGGTGAGCAAAGTCAGTCCTTACCAAATGCTCAAAATTATGATAAATGTAATTGGTTTTGGAAAAGTTTTGGAAATGTGAATCGTAAAGGTATATTGGTAAAAATGTGAAGTGTCTAGTTGGTAATTAGACTTGGCGGGAGGTATAATATGTGCTAGTTAAACATGGTGGCGATTGGTTGGCGAGTTAAGTGGAGTTCCCGCTTGAGTCACTAGGCAAAAATATAAGGACCGAACTTGTGACGGTTTTTGAATTGAACACCGTGCAACCGCGCAATGCCGGGATGGGGCAGCCTATTCTAGTACTTGAAGTGTGAGGGGATAGCCATGCCTGTTGGTAGGCGAAGAGTGGACCTTTTCCTGTGTTGGCTTGATCAAGCGCGGTGTGTGTCCTCACGACCCGCCGTATGCGCCTTCCGTGTGTGCGCTTGTACTTTTGCGGCAGGAATCGCTCCGGTTCATGTTTGTTGATACAACGGTGTACGCCTTGCTATGGGGTAATGCGCGGCCAACAATTCGCCGTCGTCACGATGAGTATTCCGTGGCCGCTGAGTGGTGGTTGGCCTCTTATCGCCATAGTAGTGGATTTGTCGTCACCGGTCTTTGGGGTGTGGCTATAACCTCAACGATGGGAAAGAATAGATCATTCTTGTATATCGGATACCTCGTGTATCGCGTGTACCCTGGATGACAGGGATGCAAGTCCGAGTTGTGTTTGGGTAAAGTGCGCAAACTCTGCGAGTATCAAATAATTCTAATCGATTAGCCGTGCTCACGGTTATGAGCAATCTTCTCTAATCATATCAAGTATAGAGATTTGGTTTGGTTTTGAAAATGAAAATCTATTTCGAGTCGGTATAAAGTATGTGGTGGAATGGTACTTGATGGAATTGTGGATATGTGTATATGATTCTCGATGGGATTATGAGTATGTATGGATGTCGATTCGTATCGATTGCGACCATGGATGGTGGCATTTGTGGAGCTCGATTATTACGTATCTTTGTAAATATGTTTTATTCAAACTGCTGTCTTTCAAATTAAGTATTACTTTTCGATGAACTATTTTAAATCCGACTTTACGCAATTAACCCGATGTAGAAGCTTTATCCTGTTGAATCAGCCTGCATTTATTTATATTTCCATACACTAAAGTCTTGCGAGTACATACGTGTACTCACCGTTCTCGCTAACCCTTTTTCCCACAGAGGAAGGTAATGATGATGTCGGATGATGGCGAGCCCCTTTTCTGCGAGTGTTGCGGCTTCGTAGTCCCTCCCTCGATCAGAGCCTTGTGGGGTGGTCGGGCCACCGCTGGTTGTCTTTCTTTTGTTTCATTGCCGCTTTACTTCTTTTGGTTTCGTAATACTCTTGTTCAAGGTTTACACCGATTATGTAAATTATCGTAGTTTATCCTTCCGTGCCTTGGTACTCGGGTTGTGGGTACAGCTGATCTTGGAGCTCTTGATCCAGGGATCGATCGATGCGTCTTGCACCGGGTCCGAAGCTAAGGGTTCGATCCCGTCGATCGAATTTTTAGGTTCAGATCTTCGGTGTCGAGGCTTCCTGTTGCTATACGGTGCTATACGCTACAGTAGACGGCGTACAGTACGGTATAGGAAGAGGGGGTCCTCACACTCGGGGGGAGCTCGCGACGGCGAGGGAGCTTGCCGACCGCGCCGCGTCCGATCGGGAAGCGCGTGCCAAGGTCGAGGAGGAACTTCGCGCCAAGGAGGCCTCCGTGGCCAGTGAGTAGTTCAACCCCTTGGGAGCCACTGCAACGGGCGTCTTCTGATGCTGTTTTTTGTCCCTGCAGAGCTGCGAAAAAGCCTTAGCGACGCGCTGGAGTCGCGAAGGGTGGCGGTGGAAAAACGGGATGCGGTGGTCGAGTCACGTGACTCGGCCCTTATGGATAAGCGGGTGGCGGAGAGGGATGCGGCCGATACGACGGCCGAGCTAACGGTCCTTCATGTGGGCATCCAGGCCGTCTGTGACCGGTTGTTCGGGCTTACTCCGGGCCCCGGCGCCATTCCTGCCATACTTGGATGGATTCCTGAGCGTGTCGAGGCGTCGGTGCGGGAAGCGGCGGTGCTTGGCGCTTCCTCGGCCCTGGTCAACACCGTCTCTTATTATGACGGCGTCGACCTTGAGGCGGTTGGGAGCGGCGTTGCTGCTGACCGAAGCGACGAGGAAGTCGACGCATTCATGGCCCGGGTCGATCCGTGCGCCCAAGAGATTGCCCGCCGTATCTCGCCGCGAGAAATCCTCCATCGGAAGGAGGGGGATGATTAGTTTCCTTATTTTTTGCTTTTTTGCAGTGTAATGAACACGATTGCCCTGACCGAGTTCGACGCGTCGAGTTGCTCTAAGTTATCTTGCCCGTTTACCCCGTGCCTCCTCTGTGAACTTGGGCAATCTTACGACCATAGCCACAGGGCCCACGGGGGTGCCCTGAAAGCGTAGGTGTTGCCTCAACTCCGTTCGAAGGGATCACGGGATAGGACAAGCTACCTAGAGCACCCGCTTGGTGGAGGAGAGGTGCCTGGGTCGGACCTGAGCGAGGGTGCTTCGATCGTCCCTAGCGTCTCTTGCTCGTAGGACTTGTTTCCCCCGCAGAGTGCCACTTCGGAGCCGTAGCCGCGGAGGCGTAGGCCGTAGTACTTTGGACCGGGGGAAATAGCCACGAGGTAGATAGCTTGGTCGGTCGGAGTATGGCTTAGGTTAGCGACTCGTACGCTTTTTTTAACGACGACCGGGGTTGTTCTGCCCTGGTCGATCAAGCTATCTTCCGCTCGGGCAACTTTCCTTTTTGCGCGAAATGCTACTCGGGAGCCGCAGCTGTCTGGGGCTTAAGTTGTAGCATTTGGTTTGAGGGGGTCGCCACGAGGGAGATTGTTTGATCGGTCGACTGTTCGACCTAAATCGAAAGGCTCCATCTGACCGCTACTGGCCCTTCGCTCAAGTAGCCTCCCTTTTACGCAAAGTGCTACCTCGGAGCCGTAGCCGCGGGGGCGTGGGCTGTAGCATTTTGGGTTTGAAGAGGTTACTGTGAGGAGGGTAGCCCGGTCAGAGTGGTTACCGGTCATCGATCTAGGTCGCTGACCCCTGAGGTCGTAAGGCAGCCCCCGAGTGGTGCGTGGGGACTGAGGGTGCAGTCGCCACGCACCGCTTGAGCCCGTACAAGATTTTCGAAAAGGATTTAAGTTTTCTTTGGAGATAAGGGCGGATTAACTCGCCTGGGGGATCGTGCTGCTTTCGGAACTGGTGTTGGGCGCTTCGTCTTCTGTGCCGTTGCGTGACCCCAAGGTGCTTCGTCTCCCGCGCCTCCCGTACTGTTTTGGCTATAAGAGGAGAGGCGCCGGTGCGCCCGTTACTTTGGCAAGGACCGCCACCAAACGAACTTTCCCTGCGCGCCATGGCGGATCGCAACACTCAGCCCCGCGAGGAAGTGGTTGCCCATCAGGCCTGGCTGCAGGAGGTGTCGAAGGCTGAGGCTGAGGCTGTTCGTGAGGACGTATGGCGAGTTGGCGTCCTCGTCGTGGGCGTACCCCGACTTCGGGAAGTGAGGGCGCTGCTGCTGCGGGCGGTGGTGGAGCGACGTCGCGCGGAGCTCGGCTGGCGGGGCGCACACCAAGATCGTAACGGGCGGTTTGTTCTTGGTTGGGGCGATGTTCCTCCATGAATAAATAAAGCGCTTCCTTGCTCCCTGTTTCTTTTTTCTTCTTCGAGGATTTTGCGCTTGCAATTTGCCCACATCCGTAGTCTTTTGGGATCGCAACGGATCCGGCGTAGGTTGGAGGCGGTTGCGCCCCTTGTTCTCTTCAACTTCCTCGCGCCTTCCCATCAGCTGGGCTTCTCCTCGCGTTGCGCCAGAATGTGTGTTTGTTACTGGAATGGGACGGTCCGACCATCTGTAGGTCGGTTGTCCTTGCATTCGTGGTCTTTGTGACGGGCAAAGTACTATTTCGGGACTTCGGCTTTCGGGGCGGAGGTCGCAGTACTTGCGATAGGTCAGACGAGAGAGAGAGAGAGCGAGAGAGAGAGAGCGCTCGGTCGTCCGAGAGCTGCGGCTTCCTTTGCTCAAGTATTTGTTGAGTGGTAACAAAGAGGGGAGAGGTTGACTATGAATAGAACTTTCTCAGCTTCTCTATGTTCCTTGCATTAGACACGAGATTTCCTTCAGTGTCCTTGAGGCGGAAGGTGCCGGGTCGGAGGACTTCCGCGATGGTGAAAGGGCCCTCCCAGGGCGGGGAGAGCTTGTGCCTGTCCTTCGCGGATTGGACTTGACGCAGCACTAAGTCGCCGACTTCGAATGAGCGGCCGCGGACCCGTCGGCTGTGGTAGCGACGCAGCGCCTGCTGATATTTAGCCGATCGTAAGACCGCGACATCCCGAGCCTCGTCGAGTTGGTCGAGGTCATCCTGCTGCTCCTTGGTCCCCCGTGCGCTGTCGTAGTTCTGCACTCTTGGCGCACCGTACTCAAGGTCGGTCGGGAGGACAGCCTCCGCTCCGAACACCAAGAAGAAAGGTGTGAACCCGGTCGACCGGGTTGGTGTGGTTCGTAGACTCCAAAGAACGGGCGGTAGCTCGGCGGCCCACCGTCCCGCGAATTTCGTCAGTCGGCTGAAGATTCGCGGCTTGATTCCTTGGAGGATCATGCCGTTGGCTCGCTCGGCCTGGCCATTGGCTCGGGGGTGCGCCACTGCCGCCCAGTCGACTCGGATATTGAAGTCGTCGCAGAACTCGAGGAACTCCTTTCCTGTGAACTGCGTCCCGTTGTCGGTGATGATGGAGTTGGGCACCCCGAAGCGGTAAACAATATCGCGGAAGAAGCCCGCTGCCTGCGCCGATGTGATCTTTGCCAATGGCTTTGCTTCGATCCACTTTGTGAACTTATCTACGGCGACGAGTAAGTGAGTGAAGCCCCCGGGCGCCTTTTTGAAGGGTCCGACCAGGTCGAGCCCCCAAACCGCGAAGGGCCACGTGATGGGGATCGTCTGCAGGGCTTGCGCAGGAAGATGCGTCTGCTTGGCGAAGAATTGGCATCCTTCGCAGGTGCGGACGATTTGAGTCGCATCTGCTACGGCGGTCGGCCAGTAGAAACCTTGTCGGAAGGCCTTTCCTACCAGGGACCGCGGCGCGGCATGGTGCCCGCACACCCCGTCGTGGATGTCCAGCAGAAGGTGCTTCCCTTGGTCGGTCGAAACGCACTTCTGAAGGATTCCGGACGGGCTCCTCTTGTAGAGGGCGCCTTCAACCAGGACGAAAGACTTAGCCCGCCGGGCGAGGCGCCGAGCCTCGGTGGTATCGGTGGGGAGCAACCCGTTCGTCAATCGATTGACAAACGGTTGCCTCCAGTCGGTTTCGACGCTCAGGACGCCCAAGTCCGACCCAGGCGGGTGAGCATCTGGCCGAAGATCAGCGGGAACGCTCGTCTTCGGGGGGTCGGTGGCGCCCTCAGCACTCGGGTCCAACCGGATTGATGGGCTGCTGAGGTTGGAAACGAAGATCCCCGGGGGAACCGGCCCTTTTCCGGAGGCGAGGTTGGCGAGGGAGTCAGCTTCACCGTTGAGCGTCGGTAGCTGTGATGGAGCTCGAAACCCTTGAACTTCTCCTCGAGCTTGCGGACCTCCAGGCAGTAGGCGGCCATCCGAGCGTCATGGGGCTCGGTGGCTTTCATCACTTGGTCGACGACCAGCTTGGAGTTGCCGTGGACGTAGAGCCGTCGTGCGCCCAGGTCGGCGGCGATCCGAAGGCCGTTGACGAGGGCTTCATACTCGGCGACATTGTTGGTAGCGTCGAAGAGTAGACGGATGGCATACCGGAGCTTGTTGCCGAGTGGGGAGATGATGACGACCCCCGCGCCGGCCCCATTCTTGGTGTAAGACCCATCGAAGTACATCGTCCAGTACTCCGGGTCCTCGACCACTGCAGGGACTTGCGCTTCGGTCCACTCGGCGACGAAGTCCGCCAAGACCTGGGACTTGATCGCCGTCCTGGGGACGTACGATATGTCGAGGCCATTGAGCTCGAGAGCCCACTTGGCGATTCTTCCAGTAGCGTCACGGTTGTGGACGACTTCTCCGAGTGGCGAGGAGGTGACCACAGAGATGGGGTGTCGATCGAAATAATGGGCAAGCTTCCTCTTGGTAATGAGCACTGAGTATAGCAACTTCTGTATCTGGGGATATCGGACCTTTGTTTCGGAGAGTACCTCGCTGACGAAGTAGACCGGCCTCTGTACCTTGAAAAAGCGGCCTTCCTCCGCTCGCTCCACAACAAGTGCCGCGCTGACGACCTGAGTCGTGGCGGCGATGTAGAGGAGCAAAGGCTCTTGCGGCTCCGGGGCGACCAGGACCGGAGGTGAGGTCAGAAAGGCCTTTAGTCGACTAAAGGCTTCCTGAGCTTCGTGGGTCCAGGAAAAGTGGTCGGACTTCTTCATCAGCTTGTAGAGTGGCATCCCGCGTTCGCCGAGGCGGGATCTGGCGACTTAGTGCCGCGAGGCACCCATCACCTCGAACTCCCTTGGATCGTTGATTGGCCCCATCCTTGTGATAAGCGGAGATCTTATCGCTGTTGGCCCGATCTGGCGCCAGAGATGATGAATCCCAAAGAACTTGCCCTTGGGGACCCGAAGACGCATTTCGGGGTTGAGCTTTATCTGAAACCGTCGGAGGTTCGCAAAAGTCTCCTCCAGTCGGCGATGAGGTCGCCGGCCTTCCTGGTTTTGGACAACGATGTCGTCGACGTAGGCTTCGATGTTACGGCCAATTTGGTCAGAAAAACACGCTGCATACATCGCCGATGCGTGGCGCTGCGTTTTAGGACCAAAAGGCATCGTGGACGTAATAAAGACGAGCCGTACGGGGTGATGAAGGAGGTCGCAAGCTGATCGGACTCCTTCATCGCAATCTGGTGATAGCCTGAGTAGGCATCCAAAAAAGAAAGGGACTCGCACCCGGCGGTGGAGTCCACGACCTGGTCGATGCGAGGTAATGGGAATGGATCTTTCGGACAGGCCTTATTGAGGCTCGTGTAGTCAACACACATTCTCCATTGCCCCGACTTTTTCTTTACAAGGATGGGATTGGCGAGCCACTCGGGGTGACGCACCTCCCTTACAAAGCCGGCGGCCAAAAGTTTGGCGATCTCTTCCCCAATGGCCCGGCGCTTTTCTTCGTTGAAACGGCGTAGGCGCTGGGCGACTGGTCTAGATCCCGGTCGAACGTTCAGGGAGTGCTCGGCGACCTCTTTTGGAACTCCTGGCATGTCCGAGGGTCTCCAAGCGAAGACGTCTCGGTTTGCTCGGAGGAAGTCGACGAGCGCGCCTTCCTATTTGGCGGTGAGGGCGGCCCCGATCCGCACGGTCTTGGCGGGATCTTCGGGATCAACAGCGACCTCCTTCGTGTCCTCCGCGGACTTGAAGGAGCTAGGCCCCGACTTGCTGGAGTCGGGGGCGGATCCGGGGGCCTTCTCCTGGAGCTGGGCGAGCTCGGCGGAAGCGACGACTGCTGAGGCCAGCTCGCAGCTGCTTCGCTCGCAGTTGTAGGCGAGCTGGAAAGATGCGGTCACGGTGATGACACCTTGCGGCCCTGGCATCTTCAGCTTGAGATAGGTGTAATTGGGGACCGCCATGAACTTCGCGTAGCATGGTCGTCCCAGGATGGCGTGGTAGGAGCCGGGAAAGTCCACAACCTCGAAAGTGAGGCTCTCGGTGCGGAAGTTGTCCGGGCTCCCAAAGGTGACGGGCAGGCCGACCTGTCCGAGGGGGTGGGCCTGTTGACCTGGTACGACGCCGTGGAAGGGCGCCTTGCTCGGCCGGAGGGCGGAGCGAGGGACCCCCAGGGCATCCAGGGTCTCAACATACATGATGTTGAGACTGCTGCCGCCGTCCATGAGCACCTTGGTCAGGCGCTTCGTCCCCACGATGGGGTCGATGACGAGCGGGTAGCGTCCCGGGTGCGGGATGTGGTCGGGGTGGTCGGTCCGATCGAAGGCGATTGGGCATTCCGACCACCTCAGGTAGGAAGGCACGGCCGGGGTCGCCGTGTGGACCTCTCGGTGGGCGAGTTTCAGCCGTCGCTTGTCGGCGTAGCACTCTGCCCCTCCGAAGATCATGAGGCAACCGTCGAGCTGTGGGAACTCGTCGGCTGTCTCATCGCCCTTCGCCCCGGCGTCGGGTGCTGGGTCGCGCTTCTTCCCCTTACCCCGTGATGTCGTGGGGTTTCCGGAGAGAAACCGCTTCAAGACTTCGCAGTCCCGATATTTGTGTTTGACGGGATAGTCGTGGTTCGGGCACGGACTATCCATCAATTTCTCGAATCGGTCGGGCGTCTGCCGAGCCTGCTGTTTGGCAGGTCGGTCGGCAGCGGCGACCATTCGGCCTCAGCGACCACTGCTTCCCCTTCCGCTTCCTTCGGGCGGTCGGAGGGGCGCTCGAGGTGGCCGTCTTGTGGGCCGTCTTCCTTCGAAGATGGCCCCCACGGCCTCCTCGCCGAGGCGTGGTTGGTGGCGATGTTGAGGAGCTCCTTGGTGGTCCGGGGTTTCGCATAGCCCAACTTGTGGACCAGGGCCTCGCACGTGGGTGCCGTAATGAAACGCCCGACGACGTCGGCGTCGCGGATGTCGGGGAGCTCGTTGCACTGTTGGGAGAAGCGGCGGATGTAGTCCCGGAGGGTTTCCCCCGGCTGCTGCTTGCAGCTCTTCAGGTCCCAGGAGTTGCCAGGGCGTTTGTAGGTGCCCTGGAAGTTCCCGACGAAAAGGTTCGTCAGGTCGGCCCAGCTGCCGATGGTGTCTGCGGGCAGGTACTCGAGCCAGGCTCGAGCTGAGTCCGCAAGGTAGATGGGGAGATACTGGATGACGAAGGAGTCGTCCGTCGCTCCCCCAGCTCGGCAGGCGAGCCGATAGTCTTCTAGCCAGACACTGGGGTTGGTAGCCCCCGTGTACTTGGCTATGTTGGTCGGAGCCCGGAATCTGACCGGGAAGTCGGCGTTGCGGATGAGGCGGGTGAACGCGCGCGGCCCGGGACCATCGAATCCCGGGTCGGGATGGTTGCGTCGCCCGCTATCGGCGACCTGCGAGGGCGCTGCTGCCTCGGTGGCTCTCCTTCGCGCCTCGAGGGTGGTGCGAAGATCATACTTGTCCCCCAGGCGGTGGCGCACCGGGGTGTATGATGCCTGGGGGAGCTCGTGGAGTGGGGTCGTCTTGGCTGGGCTCCGTCGACCCTATGAGGGGGAGTGGCCCGGGCGGCCCGAAGTGGCGCCCGTCCGTCGGGAGCCGGAACCTTGGGCGTGTTGAACGACAGCACGTTCCACCAGTCCCCGGAGGTTCTGGTAGGTGGCCTTGGCTTCTGGCTCCGTTGGTTCGGGCAGCCCTCGGAGCAGCATTGCCGCCGCAGCAATGTTCTGGTTGGCGTGAGGGAAGAACGGAAGGTCGTTCGCTTCTCACCAATCGCCGATGCACTGACGCTACGGCGCTGGCCGGAGGCGAGTGGTGGGTTAGGCTGACGGCGCTCCAGTTCGGCCTGGAGCTTGTCGAGCTCGGCCTTTCGGGCTTCTAACTCCTCGGCTTGCCGAAGGTCGGGCGTTCTGCAGTCTGTGCGTCGTCTTCCCGCCGGGATTCCTCCCGCCGCGCTTCGTCGCGCGGGAGGAGGGTCCCGAGGGTGGCGGGGGTGGAGGACGGCTCCGCCGCACCCGTCATGTTGCACTCGCGGGAGTACACCCTGCGAGGGGGATACTCTCTGTCGGAGCTGGAGCCGTGGCTGGAGGAGTCCACCAGCAAGTCGTGGAGGGAAGCCGGCGCGTAGCCAGCCATGGCCACGAGTTGAGAGCCCGTGGACGGTGGAACCGCCGCTCGCCGCAACTCGTAGGCGGCGTCGCTAGGAGCGGTGCCGGCACGCGACGGGCCCGCCCGCGCGGCCCATGCGGGGGTCTCGAGGCAGAGGTTGCTGAGGACATCAGCAACCGCATCCAGGCTTGCGGAGGGCGCCCGGTCTCGGACGGCAGCGGGGATGAGGACAAGCTCTCCCGCTGTGGTGACGATGAAATCGAGGGCGCCGAAGCGGATCCAGCCCCTCGACATCGGCGAATCGTGGTGGGAGGAGGCCATTAGGGACGAGAATGGGAACCCGAAGATGAGGATGTCGGTGAAGACGCGCGAGGACCCCTACCTGGCGCGCCAACTATCGGTGTTTCGTGCACCGACAATACGAATTTGTGGTCGGATGGGGTCGCGCGCTCCCTCTCCCCGAATGGTCGACTCAAGGAGTCAGGCGATGTATACTGGTTTGGGCTGAACGTCCCTACTCCAGTTCGTTCGGTGTGGGTGTATTGATCTTAGGGCGACGAACAAGAGGTATACAAGCGAGCCAGGGAGTCGGCCGACCGATCCCCTGTTATTTTTGCTAGGGAGTTGTGGCTACCTAGAAGACTGTTTTTTATCCATCGATCGCCCCTCCCTCTCGGGCCCTGCCCCTCCTTATATAGACGGAGGAGGCAGGTTACACGGGAGTAGGGAAAACCACAAGGAAAGGGGCCTGCGCGTCTCGAAGTCTGGTTCCTGTCTTGTCCGACCGACCCCTGCCCGTCCCGAGGCAGGGTTGGTGGTTCTGTGAAGAGTAGTCTTGCGTAGTGCTGTCTGGATGACGTATCGCGTAGTGCTCTTGTCAGCCTCGGTGGCTTTAATGGCGCTTGACTTTGCCTTGGCCTCGGGAGTGGGCGTATTCTTCTGCGGCGTGCCAGGCGATGGGACGGGGGCTTGACTTCTTCGGTGGCTCCTCTGACAGTCTTGGGAAGGAGCCGTCTGCCCCGGTACGGATGCCAGGGGACGCTGCGCACAAGGCCTGGTATCGACACCGGCGTGGGCCTCTTGGCTCGCGCGCGGGTGGAGCTTGCTGACCGTGAGCTTCAATACTAGGCGGTCGGAGCCCGCCGACCGCCCGGGATAGGAGTTCGCCGACCGTCCAGGGTCGGTCCTGCATAGGTCGGGGTTCGCTCTCCGCGGCCCAAGTGCCTTTCGGCAGTGCTGGGCCTTCGCTGTGGTAGGTCAGCCCGTTCGTGTTTCCGGGCTGATGGGGGTACCCATGGTACGGGTACTCGTCAATAATGAACTCAAATGAATATATATATGCACAAGCAATTATGACATGAATCAATGTGCACATATGAAATCAACAAGTTACTTAGAGTTCAATATGCATTTACTAAAGAGGAATGCAATGACAAATATTGAAGGAATACCGAGATTGCATACCTCATTTTTGCTTAACCATCCCAATTGATTTTCCTCTAAAATAGATGAGACTAATATTCAACTAGGCAATAAACATGTTAGTCTCATAACAATATAAATATATTAGAGGTTTGTCATTTGTTAAGCACTAAGTTAATATTTATACAATTACATTGATTGATATTACATGCGTTTGTCATTAATCGTTTGTCATTAATCACCAAAACAACATAAGTGCCTAGACGCACTTTCAATCTCCCTCTTTTTGGTGATTTATGACAAACGATTTAACAAATGCACCAAAGGACAATATAAAGATATTTAGCTTTGAAATGAACACGGAGAATGAGTAAGAGATCATACTTACAAATATTCTCCCTCTTTTTCATTGTCCCTTTTTGTCAATCGATTAGGGGGCATTTGATAAGTCCATAAATTCTCCCCAAATATTCTCCCTCTTTTTGTCAATCGATTAGGTGGCAATTGATAAATCCATAAATTCTCCCCCTTTGTCATTAATCCCAAAAAGAATAACTTTTTCTCCCTCTAGATTGAATACTCAATAAAAATATTAGGAAGAACAAAATAAAACAAAGGAGCTAGTAATAAGACAATAATATTAAGCTCCCCCAAAATCTAGGCAAGATATGAAAGCTATAATATCCTAGATTTAGGTTTATGGATAAGCTAACGTCATAAATTGATACTAAATGACTATGATGCCTTAAAACATATGTAAATGACAAGCACGACAAGGCATCACAAAGATAATGATCATGAGTCAAAAGATATAAAGGAGGTACATACTCATGATTGAATAAAGTATCAACTGAGAGAAGTAGATAATGTACAAGGGCATACCTTAATGAAGTATCATCCAAAAGACGTGATTGTCATATGCAAGGAACTAAAAGTAGCTCACAAATGCATGTTAGATGACATTTGGATGCACATAAGCAATAAACACATTTAAGGAATACCACTTGTAGACAATTAAGAACAAATATCCATTAAGAGCAAAAATGAATACCAAATGAATGAGGAAGAGCTAAAAGAATATTCTAATACACAAAAGCTCCCCCTAAAACTAAGCAACATGGTACCGATTGAGTAATTCTGGATAAGCAATAAATGAACTCAATGATACCAATTTAAATGAAGTCATGATTCACAAGAATGTAAGAAATACTTAAATCATGACAAAGATCATATAGCAAATATGTGTAACAGAGCATAATAATTAATATCATATAGCCACTGTATGGAATTGAATTACATGCTTATGATCAATTTAAAGAGCAATGTATACCTCTTACTAATGTGATCTTCAACTTACATTTCCTCCTCCTTTAGCATGGTGTCATCCATATCAATCAACCTTATATCGTAAAATGTTAGATGACACTTACGTAGAGAAAATGCAATTATCAATGAGAGGATACCAATTGATAAATATAGCATCAATTAGAAAGCGATACCAATTAACAAGCAATTGAAACACGATATCGAGCAATCTAATTACCAATTGAAATACATAAAGATTGAAAGAATTGATACCAATTGGAATACTTATCATGATAATCATTACACCATTTAAGGTTTAAGGCAATTAGCTTAATGGTGTACAAAGACCTTATTAAATATGGTCGTAAAGAAATACGTCCCTTACATCGGTTCTTATGCATTTGTATGTTCGAATCAGTCATGGTCAAGTCGCACGGCATCGGATCCCTCGGACTCTGGAGCTACACTCCTTTCCTTCATCTCACCGTCGAAGTTGACTCACTTTTCCGAAACCTTGAACACCAACAGATAAGCACACGATTTCCAGGAACAAGTATCTTTCAACTTGACCCAAGTCAGTCTCACAAGGTCTAAGTGTAATATGCATGAGGTAAAAGGTTGACATGATACTAATACTCCAATGCATGCTAAAATACTGATTGAATTCAATGCACAAAGAAGGATTTGAAACGCAGATTCAATTCTTGAAGTTCAAACAGAGGTAATAAATAAACCATAAACGAGCTCACTCTTGAACTTACAAGAAAAGGTTCCACTCTCTAAGAGATAAACTTCAAAGAGAAGAGAGAGGAAGCAAATTGCGGCTAGGACACAATCAATTTCAATAAAAGAACACTAGCCCCACAAAGCACTTTCAATCAGAGAAGACTTGAAAATTTGAAAGGCTTGCCAAGAACATAGGTTGATTTGAGGACAAAGAATTTGAGTAAATGTGCTCCCAACTTATCTTAAAAGGATCATGGAGCTATGCTCATGCTCAACTCAAATTTCATCAAAAGGAAAGAATCAAATCAACCAAACAAGGTTCGGATATAGGATAAAATAACTAGAGAGTCCGGATTGGCAAGCAGTACAAACTTTCTTTGAATCGTCAACTCGGACAGTCCGGACATATAGTCCGGATACTCCGGATAACTCGGATAGTCCGGAACAAATGTCCGGAGACTCCGGGTTGACCTGTTCGGCCAAACACTGAGAATTTGCAAATTTTGGTCAAATGAAGTCCAATGACCATAGGATTTTGTGGAGATGATCCATGGACAATCAAGAGACCTTTTCAATAAGAATTTCTCAAATAAAGTCCTCCATACAAAAGATATTCCAATAAGAACAAATGGAGGTTTGGATTTGACACTAAGTCAAATTCACGTTATCAATCTTGCAAATAAGTTCGAATAAATTTGAGAACTCTCGGATAAGAACTCCATATGCAAGAGAAGATTTTCCAACAAAAATTTTCAATAAATCAAATCGATTTGCTTGAGCATCCTCATTTTGGCAACTCATGCTAAAACTAGCTCAAACAAATTTTAAATAAGGAGTTGAATTAAAAGCAAGCAAGAAATCAACCTTTGCAACAAATGCAAGTCAAAGTCATGCAAGCCAAAAGCATGAGCTTCACCCATTCGCAACATACGCCAAGAGGTTAGCTACATGCAAGGGACAAATAAGCTTTGAATGGAAATGAGCACTTATATGGCTTTAAACGAATTTGTGATAAGATTAAAAGCCATTGGCACAAACTTATCCATTCAAACAGCAAAAATCAACTTGATTCAATAGAATATCAATTCAGATTGAAAAAGAGATTTTGGTGAGCTTCAAACAGACAAAAGCTGTTTTTCTAACCGAGCCGCTTAACTCGGATAGTGGGATGTATGATCCGGATACTCGGACAAAATGTCCGGATACTCAGTTATCTTGCTCGGCCAAAACAAATGAAATCTGGGAAATGCAAGAGATTGAAGTCAATTGCTAGGCAATTTTCAACAAGAAACACAATACGCTTTTAGAAGCAATTTCCGTCATATTTCCACTTTTGAAGCCTGAAACATAGGAAGTATTATTCATTTCACCAAAAGCTCACTAAGACGAATCAAATCGAAAAGAAATGCCAATAGAGAAGAATTCAACTAGAAAACTCACAAATGGCATTTAGCAATAAGACTCGAGAGAAATCATGAAACCACTAAGAAATGCTCCAAATAAACAAGAGAAACAATAACCACAAATTTAGAGCAATTTCAAAAGAGAAGACATTCGAATTCACAAGGAATTGAATGTGGCAATAAAGTTTTTAGGTTTCACGAGATTTTCTAGTTTTGCCAAAAAAGAGATCAACAAGGGCAAACAAAATATTCAAATGTCTATATATGAGTTACACAAACTCTTGTGAGTCAAATATTAACAAGAAACTTGACTCATTTGGCAAAACTCACTTAAGTGCTGGAAATGGACCTTTTTAGTCAAGATTACGTATTTCACTTCAAATCCATACATTGACTAAAATGGATCAACTAGAAGAGCTACGTTAGCACTTAATTATTTTGGCATAGTTAGGAAATGTGATATATATATAAAATAGCACTAACTCTGAATGTGCCGTTTTAAACTTGCTCAAGATTGCAATAAGGGAATAATACTAAAAGCAAGAGCAAGTACTACTAACAAGCAATTAAATCGATTTTCATGATACTAATGCATCTATTTCTACACAAGGCTAGAAGCAATAATATAATCAATTTAAATACTTGTTACCGAGATGGCATTGGCTCATGATTGACTTGATTATCTTTATGCTTGACACCACTTGTTGGAGATGATACCCTTTTTCTTCTTGTGGAGATCAAGCGTCCAATCCATCTCGTTTCACCTAAATTCTTTTAGGCGGTTTTTGGTACCCAATCTTTGTTGGGTCCAACAATATTAGTCACCATAGTTTTAGGAACCCAAATGGTCCTAATATTAGCATTATTTACATGACTAACTTTACTAGGAATAGATTTGCTTTTATAGTTCCTCCTAAGCAATATATTTGGAATAAAGTGAGATGGCTTTGGAGGACAAGCATAATTAGCAAACCTATTTCTAGTTTGATCCATTCTAAGCATATGATAATTGAAATTATGCATTTGCTTAGTGGATCTAGCAAATCTAGCAAATTGTTTGCTATTGTTATTTCTCCTAAGCAATTTGTTGGAATTGCTTTGAGTGGGCTTAGGAGTCCTAACAATTTTAGCAAATCCATTTCTAGATTTACTCTTCCTATGCAAATGATCATTATCATTTTGAGCGGGCATAGGGGACTTGACAAGCTTGGCAACTACATTGCCATTCTTGTCCTTCCTAAGCAAATGATTATTAGAGTGATGAGTAGGCTTAGGGATTATACCTTTGGGACAATCCTTACCGATGTGTCCCTTTTCTCGACAATTGAAGCAAGTAGGCTTTGAACGCCTCTTCCTCTTGTTTTGCTTCTTGTCGGCTTGCCTCAAAGTTGGAGTTGTGGCCTTGTTATCCACTTTATTGGGGCACACGGAGGCAAAGTGGCCCTTCTTGTTGCATCCGAAGCACACAATCGTCTTCATTCTTGCATTGTGCTTCTTCTTGCTCTTCTCCCTCTTGGAGATGTAGCCAAGTCCTCTTCTATCTTGAGGTGCCCGAGGCTCGCTCAAGATCTTGTCGAGGATGGCTTTGCTCTTGTAGCACTTCTCCAAGTCATTTTCTAGACTAATGACTTGCGCCTTGAGCCTTTTGTTTTCCTCTACAAGATTGTTAGTATAACAAGCACTAGAGGAACTAGAAGCAATTTTATTAGCATTGCAAGGCGAAAACTCGCTAGAGGTGGATGCACATTTATTAGATGAATCTCTAGAATTTGAAATAGAACAAGTCAATTCATCTACTAAATTACATTGAGTAGCAACATCTACTCTAGCGTTTGGGCTGCAAGGTATATAAAGCAATTCATTGCAAGGAGAAGAATTTATAATTCTAGATGACATGCAAGAATTTAACTCTAAGCATGGCACATCATCAAGAATATTGCAAGTTAATCCAACATCCACCTTGCAACTAGAGGTGTCTTTGAGAAGCAAATTTTCATGATCTAATTTTAGAGCATCATATGATTTTTGAAGTAAAGCAAGTTTTTCAATCAAATCATATGATTTTCTAAATTGCTTCTCAAGGCAATCACGAAGAACCTTAATTGTAGAGATCAATTTAGCTTTGGAAGGTTCATCATTTACCTCATCATTACCTAGAGCCGTGAGGCAACGTGGCGAGGAGGAGGGTGACGAGGACTCATCATCACTCTGATCAATCTTGGACTTGTCATGATTCTTTTGGATGAGTGTCCACATGTCATGAGCCTTCTTGAGGTGGCACACCTTCTTCCGCTCGTCTTCGCTCAATACGCCAAGAATGGCCTCTAGAGCTTGAGCGTTCTTTTCTTCACTTTGAGCATCCATTGTGCTATAGCCTTTATCTACAATGTTCCAAATGGAAGCATCAATAGATCTCAAAAACATTTTCATCTTATGCTTCCATGGGCCATAATTAGAACCATTAAAGTACGGTGCCCAACCGGAAGCAATATGCACATAAGAGGATGAAGATGGAGCATTCAAATTATTATTAATAGACATGCTAGCTCCAAGCTCACCCATCCCGTCTAGCGACATCCAAACTCTTAAAGCGGTTAAGCTTAAATATCAGAGACTTGGCTCTGATACCAATTGAAAGGACCGGGATGTCGGCCTAGAGGGGGGGGTGAATAGGCGATTACAAAATTATACCCAATTTAAATTAATCTACCAGAGATAATGCGGAAGCGAAGGGTATAATTAAGTTTTGCAACTTAAACAATTTAGCCCGAGACAATTAACTCGGAGACTCCGGATATTTAGTCCGGATACTCCGGGTTATCCGGATACTCTGGATCAATGTACCGGATACTGCGGATGATCCGGATAGTTCGGATAAAATACCGGATACTCCGGGTTGAGTGTCTCGGCCAAGAATTCAAGATCTGAGCAATCTAGAAGCAATCCACTTGAACAAGAAGTAAGTAAATACTACCAAGAACCTATATCAAGTGGAGAACGGGAGCCAAGCACAAAAACAAGATAGATCGGGGCTCCTAAATAAATCAACCCTATACAATCAACTCAATCACACATATAGGAATGAATTCAAGCAAGTAATGAAAGAGATGAAACCGAAATGAAGATGGAGACACGAAGATTTTATCCCGAAGTTCGGATCCTTGAGGGGATCCTACGTCTCCGTTGAGGCGGCTCGGTCACACTTGAGCCGGGGTCTCTTTCAACCCTCTTCCTCCCGGTGTTGTACAATGCACTCGCCGGTCTTCACTTCTTTGATTCCTTTCCTTGTGGAGGCGGAATCGGACCTTCACAAACCTTCGATGGCCTTCCACACAAAGCTTGGAAGCTCACCGGCAACTCCTAGCCGTCTAGGAGACCTCAACCTCCAAGAGCAACAAATGCTCCCGAAGAACTCACTTAGAGTCCACCTCAAGTGCTCAACAACTCAAATCAATCCTCAATCCAAACACCTCTCTCCTCTACCCAACCCTTCACTCAAAAGGGGATCACTAAGATCTAAGGAGTAGGGAGGAGTATTGGGGGCTCAAGAACTCACTTAGAACACCTCTAAACCCAGCAAAAACATCCCCCCAACGGCTACTTTGAAGTGGGCAAGAAAGGGGCCTTAAATAGAGGAACCCAAAAAACTAGCCATTTGGGACCGAACTGGGCAACCCGGAGACTCCGGAAAAAACCCCGGAGACTCTGGATCATCCGGATACTCCGGATAACCCGGATACTCCGGGTTAAAACCCGGATACTCCGGATCTCCCAGGCAGCACACGGCAACTCGACGAAAACGGGCAAAACTTTTGATCCCGGACTCCGATTTCGGCAAATTTGGACTTTTCGGAAAGCTATGAACGATGGCTATCCAACTAACAAGGTCTCACTACCCAAATCCCAAAGGATAAAATTTTATTGCACAAAGAATCCACAAGGTGACCTCAAAATCTCACTTTCCGATACTAACAACACTTCTAACCCTCACACCAACCCACCTACACCTAGGTGAACAAAGTGTGACTTGGGTTTCTTAACCTTAGACAAGGATAGACCACTTTGAGCACTTGAGACTTGTCTAAGTGATTTCAACGATTGCATCCCTCTTAATAGTACGGCAATCCTTAGACTCAAATTTAAACACAAAATCTAAGTCTTACACTAAGCTTACATGCCGACTTCTTCCGGATGCACGGTGCATGATGACGCTTCCACAAAGATTGATGATGCCCTTCGTCTTGTCAACCTCGATGCGATTCACCTCATGAGACTCTCGTCCTCTCCGACCTTGACCTCGATCATCACCAAGACGATCCTCACGCCAAGTCGTTCTTGACTTAGTCCTCAGCTCTTGGTGACACCGTCGTCTTATTTGACTTTGACTCGCTTGTCATCCTTCAAACCATCTTGGTCATCATACACACAGCTTTGGGACCTAATTCTTATCAAAGCACTCAGCAAACACATTAGTCCCACAAGCTCAAAAGATATGAATTAGAATTAAATGAATGAGATGAAATACAACAAGTGTTTCATATAAATAGGCATGATATCAACGAAAACACTTGACATAAGAATTGTTCTCTACTAAGTGCAGCATGATGAATATGTGATTGATCTATATGCACTTAGAGAGATAATTGCCAATAAGATGAATTATTTAAATCAAGGCAAGGATCACATACTTTGCTTAAATGAAACACATGATAGAATATACATGAATTGTACATGTGCAAATAATATTTGGAATGAGAGTAAATGATGTGATCCAATTCTAGATTAAACTTCACTAGGAGAGGTGCATTAGAAGATATACAACTAAGACATGTATGCACCAAGTCAATATGAAGCAATGAAGTTTAACTCTAGTTAACACAAGCATATTAAAAACAAAACACATAATGAACTCAAATGAATATATATATGCACAAGCAATTATGACATGAATCAATGTGCACATATGAAATCAACAAGTTACTTAGAGTTCAATATGCATTTGCTAAAGAGGAATGCAATGACAAATATTGAAGGAATACCGAGATTGCATACCTCATTTTTGCTTAACCATCCCAATTGATTTTCCTCTAAAATAGATGAGACTAATATTCAACTAGGCAATAAACATGTTAGTCTCATAACAATATAAATATATTAGAGGTTTGTCATTTGTTAAGCACTAAGTTAATATTTATACAATTACATTGATTGATATTACATGCGTTTGTCCTTAATCGTTTGTCATTAATCACCAAAACAACATAAGTGCCTAGACGCACTTTCAGATTTATATGAGTCAGTCATTCTGCCAAGAAAAAAATCCTATGATTCTGATGCAATGGGTGGACTGGGAGTATATGGCAGAGGCAGATGATGCTACCTTCAATCAGATCATTGCAGCTTGTGAGATAACTGGAACCAAGAGAATCATGGGCTATCAGCATGACTGGAATGTGGAGATCATTGCTCAATTTTATGCCACTATGTATGTCTCTAGGGACAGAGTCTCTACTCTACACTGGATAACAGAAGGTCAGTGGTATGAAGTCACTTATGCTCAGTTTGCCAGGTTGCTCGAGTTCACTAAAGCTGATTCCAGAGACAAGGATCAGATCCATAATGAAAACTCTCTGTCTGCATCCAATGTCAACTTTCTTTATGAGGAGAACGCTAAGTTTGAAGCTGGCGACACCAAGAGTATGAAGCCCTTATTTGCTATTCTGAATAGGCTTTTCAGGAAGACCTTGGCTCCTAAGGAAGGTGATGTTTCTCATGTCCTCTCCTATACTAGAAATCTTCTGAGCAGGATGCAGAATAATCAACGACCATTTGATGTCTTTGACTTCATCTGGAATGAGATCAGGCTCACGGCTTAGGAGCCTAGGAGGAGCTGTGGATATGCTCCATATATCATGCATATGATAGAGCAGGTGACACAGCAGCAGTTTGAGAATGATGTCAAGCACTTTGGCGTGCAAGTCAGGGCAGTGAAGGCCCCAGCTCAGAGAATTACAAGGACTTCCACTAGAGGTGCATCTTCTTCTTTTGCCACTCCTGCAGCTTCAGCTCCTAGTGGATCCTCCTCGCCGGTGCTTCGTGCTTTGAAGTCTATCTTCTGCCTATGCAAAAGCAACGCAGCAGCGCACAAGAAAAACACCAAGAGACTGAAGGACATTCAGAGACACATGAACATTCAATGTTCAGATGATGAAGAGAGCAAAGAAGAGATTGAGGATCCTTTTGCTCCGGCGCCTGATGAGTCCGAGCCTAAGGACGACGCCGAGGAGTCTGGCTCAGAGGAGTCCGAGTAGATCTCCTTCTCCTTTTCTTTCCTTCCTTTGTGGTGCTTGATGCCAAAGGGGGAGAGAAAAGCTCATAAATCTATCTTTCCATCTTTGAGGGTCCGTTGGATATTGGTACTTTGTGTCTTGTGAACTTGGTGTTTGGTTGTTTGAACTTGATGTCTGGATGATTGCTGCATATTAGACTTATGTCATTGTTGCATGATTTATGTCTCGTTGCAATGATGGTTGTTAATTTGCTGTTAATGCTCAATATTTGATTATCATGCTATTTATATGTCTTATCATGCTTATCATGTCATATATGCATGTTATTCTCCTATGTAAAGATGTAGGGGGAGCTCTTCCAATTTTATGTCCTTCAAAATGTGCACTTGCTCTCAAGTCCTAACCTAAATGCACATATTGAGGGGGAGCTCACCTTATATCCATTATATTCATATTATTTGTAAGCTTTAATCAGATTGTCATCAATCACCAAAAAGGGGGAGATTGAAAGTGCATCTAGACCCCTAAAGAAGTTTTGGATGATTAATGATAAACGATTAAAGGGACTAATGCGTTCAATGAGTTTGTGAACAGGTAATAGTCCCGATGTGAGATCATCTACGGACGATGGATACCCTCAAAAAGGAAATGATAATGAAAACGGCTTTATTTCAATGTATTTTACACTTTGAGTCATAGGAATGCTGTACTATTTGAAAGTGCATCTAGGCCCCCTAAATGTGTTTTGGGTGATTAATGACAAACGATTAAAGAAACTAATGTGTTCAACTAGTTTATGAACAGGTAAATGCTTCAAGAAGAGATCGTCCATGTACGTGAAGTATCCCCTAGTGACGTTGAGTAAGAAAAACGGTATTTGAGCTTGTAATTTTCGATTTTTTTAAAGTCATAGGATTGCCGTACTATTAAGAGGGATGCATTGAAATTGACTTAGAGATGGTCTCCTCACTCAAGATGAATTTAGTCGAGTCTCTCAGAGTTAGTAGTGTCCTCTCTCGCTTCGGAATGAAGTTTGTGTTAAAGTTCAAGTCGGATGTTCCGATGTCGTATCGGACATTCCGATGTTTCAGAAGTTCCGAAGTGTAGTTGTGCTTTAGTCCGTTGTGCTCTTCTAGGGTCAGACATTCCGATGTGGTACATCGGATGTTCCGATGCCTGTTGTTCCTTTGTTTGGGAACTCTCTGTTTGGTTCGGACTGTCCGAAGTTGCTTCTTCGGAAGTTCCGAAGTGGTTGTTTTCCTGTTTGGGAACTCTCTGTTTTGCTCGGATGTTTCGATGTCTATTTTCGGACATTCCGATGAGGACTTAGTGTTGTTTAGCTTGGTTCCCTCTCTGGGTGACATCGGATGTTCCGAAGTTGTTATCGGACATTCCGATGTCTGTAGTTTTTCGACCGTTGGGAGCTTTCCAAGTTCTGGTAATTTGCACTCTTCGGATGTTCCGAAGTATGCTTCGGACATTCCGAAGAGTGGCTGAGTGCGAGGGTAACGGCTAGTTTTGAACCAAAACTATAAATACTCCTCTCCCACTCCTTTTGCTGGACACACACTTGCTTGGGCTATTTACTTGAGCTTCTTGAGTATTCTCTAGAGCATTCTTTGAGCTTTCTCTCCTCCTTGATCTTAGGGATCATTTAGTGAGTGAGAGTTTGTCAAGTGTGATTGAAAGTCTAGGGCTAAGTTGTTATTCATCTTGAGAAAGTAGAGAACCTCTCCAAGATCGAGATTCAAGTGCATTTATTTCTCTTGGAGGTTGAAGGACTCCTAGACGGCTAGGCGTCGCTCACGAGCCCCCAATGATTGTGGGACGCCGTGAGAAGTTTGTGAAGGCCGGCTCCGCCTTCGAAAGGGAAGGAACCAAATAGTGGAACCAAGCCTCAAGTGCGACCGAGGTTTGGGAGGAAAGGGTTGGAAGAGACCCGGCTCCTTGGAGCCTCCTCAGCGGAGACGTACGATCCCCTCAAGGATCCGAACTCCGGGAAACAAATTATTGTGTCCCAACTTGTCTCTTTTCGTCTTTTTAGTCACGTGAATTTACTTTGTTGCTTATTTCATTTGCTGAGAACAAGTAGTTCAAATTGCTTGTCCTAATCTTGAGTCTACTTGATCAGAGTGTATCGGATATTCCGAATTGATCTCGGAAGTTCCGAAGATATCGGAAGTTCCGATACTAGATCGGAATATCCGTTCCTTTTTCCGCTGCTTTAAATTGTCTAAATTTTTAATTAGCCTATTCACCCCCCTCTAGGCAAATTGTCACCTCTTTTCACTATTAAGAGGGATGCATTGTAGTTGATCTAGAATTAGTCTCTATGCTCAGATGAATGGTAGATAGTTGCATTTGAGAGACATGAAGTCACTGCACTTGCACCAGAACTATAACGGCTAGTTTTAAGCCAAAACTATAAATACCCCTCACCCTCTCTATTTAAGGTTACACACTTTGTTGGGCTGAACTTGTGAGCTTGTAGAGCACATTCCAAAGCATTCTTTGAGTCCTCCTCTTTGATCCTAGTGATCATCTAGAGAGTGAGGAATAGAAGTGAGTTCTAGTGCTAGAGCAAAAGCGAAATCATTCATCTTGAGTATTAGAGAGCATCTCTAAGATCACACCACTTTGCATTTGTTACTCTTGGAGGTTGAAGGACTCCTAGACGACCAGGCATCACTCACGAGCTCCCGAAGAGTGTGGGACGCCATGAGAAGTTTGTGAAGGTTGATTTCGCCTCCGAAAGAGAAGAAATCAAGAGTGAAGCCGAATATCAAGTGTGACCGAGGTTTGGGAGGAAAGGGTTGAAATAGACCCGGCTCTTTGTGAGCCTTCTCAACGGAGACTTAAGATCCCCTCATGGATCCGAACTCTGGGAAACAAACTCTTGTCTCCCTAGTTTGATTTCTCTTTAAATTACTTGTGTGTAATCTTTTGTTTGAGCTTCTCTATTGTTGCTACTCAAGTCTAGATAGCTTACTCATTCTTGCACTCAACTAGAGTAGAAGAAGATTGTAGATTGCTAGACGTTATTTCTGTTCTCAAATTTCATTACTGATCGGACATTCCGATACTATACCGGAAGTTCCGATACAATCGGAAGTTCCGATATTACATCGGAAATTCCGATACCTTTTCTGCTGCGACAATTTTCGTTTGAAATTTTAAATAGCCTATTCACCCCCCTCTAGGCAATTGTCACTCTTTTCATGGGGCCGGGTGCGTGGGGGCGGCGTGGGGAGCACAACGTGGCGGTGTGTCGGGACCCCGAATTTGCAAATCCGGACCCTCTGTGTATTCAGCACTAGTCCAGGAACGCGCTAGTGCACACAGTCTTAACATCGGTAAATATCACAATCATACCACTCGATACCAATAAAGTACTTTATTTAAATAGTCAAACTGGTTACTTTGACCTTATGGTCAAATTACAAATATATGCCTCGCAAGGCGAAACTTATTCAGAGAAAAATAATAGCAGCGGAAAATCAAATAACCCGTGGCGCCATCCAAAGATACCACAGGCAATCGATCGGGCTCGCTTCCCTAAGTAGACAGATCTTCTTGGAGTTCCTCCTCCAAAGCTTGTGATCTCCTCTTCAACTGGTGTTGTGTTGAGGCAAGGGTGAGTACTTGGTACTCAACAAGTCATGCAGAATGCAAAGCTAATATACTATATGCATGGCTTGGTACAAAGGAATAGCTCAAGGTATATTTGCAAGAAACAGATTTGACAAGTAACATAAGTAGATTCAAAGCAAGAGAAGCAAGTATAGCATAGATAACTTTTCAAGGAATTTAATAAACAACTTTCCCATCCTAATCCCTATTCCTATCGCCATCATTATTAATCCAACCCAACCTTTCAAATCCAAGTTAGTTTTGAGAAAATCTAACCCTTGATTGTAATTCGAGCGATGTCCAATACCGCGGACACGGCTATTCGAATAGATTCTAAACTCTGCAGAGGTTATGCACTTTACCCACAAGATACAAGTCAAACACCACAAAGGCGAAGTTCAGTGAACAAAGTCTTTGGAAACCTCTAACAATACAAGTGGTCCTCCAGGTTATTGCGCACCAACCCTTCCCTTAGCTAAGGCGAAGTCTAGGCCAATCAACCGTTAGATGGGTACTGGCCTCGGCAGACGCTCCCCGCACAACTTACACAAAGGGTGTAGTTGACCTCCTCGAGGTCCCACAGTAATGCGTTATTAGCAACTTAGTCAACTAGGTCCGTCCCATTACGGACATGTGGTTGCACGTTAGACCCAGTTCAAAGGCTTGCAAGGTTAAGTCCTTAGGGTGACCAGGCAAGACTACCCAAGAACCAAATCAACATCCCCAATGCCACAACTGGCCCACTGATTACTCTTGCCACATGACCCTGGCCGAAATCGTTTATCAAACCCCGCTTGATTACCATGCACCACGTGCCATCAACATCACATGATACCTTTCCAAAACAGGTTCAATATATCATTAAGTCAATATTAACATTTGATTGTCCAAAATCATGTCATGAGCACATAGCAGGTCTAAGCAGTATACTACAACGTTCTAAACCCATGTTGGCAATTTAATAATGTCCAACTAGTAATCCACAACTAGGGTGACAAAGGGTCATGGCACATACTTAAGTAATCAAGGTGTCATACAAAGAAATTGGTATTTATCTAACCCCCATGTTTAAACAAAGTATCTTTCTAATTGAACTAGCATGCAATAGTTTAAATCAAAATAGATTTCGAAATAGGATCAACATGGTCAAAGCACAACTTGCCTTCAAAAAGTACTTGTTCTTGGTCTTGAGTTGGATCCTGAGTCAATAATTCTCCTTCGAATCCTTCTAGCACTTCAACGTCTACTCGTAAAGCGTGCAAATAGCAAATACACGAATAAACAATAGGCAAAAAGTGTCCAAACATCCAAATAAAATCCATAAACAGAGAGAACATAATTTTATGAGTTTTTAGAAACTGGAATCGTCAAATTTGGAGTTAAAACGCAAAAGTTATGATTATTTAAAATTTAAATAATCAATTAAATAATTTTGCAGAGAAAAACTTTAGTCCAAAAATTAAATAAAATTCATATTTAGGTAGATCTCATTTTTATACAAATTTAGAAATTTGAATCACTCAAATCGGAGTTGAAACGCAAAAGTTATAAGCGTTTGAAGTTTGAAACAAAATCTGAAATCATTATTTCGAATTAATAAATCATTTTCTTTTTCGGAAATTAATTATTGCGTCAGCCTGGACACGTGGCAGCCTCTGATTGGTTGGCTGACGTCAGCCGGTCCATGGACTCGGTCCACGCTTGGCTCGGGTCTACCGTGGACTCGGTCCACGACTCCACGTGTCGCTGACATGTGGGCCCCACCTGCCAGCGCTGGGTCTCACGCATGCGTGACTGCGGCTGACACGTGGGCCCTCTGACACGCTCCCCACGCGCGTGGGCGCGGCTAAGCACACGTGGCACAATCTCGGCCGTTGATTTGAAAATCAACGGTCCCAGATTGGATCCATGCTTCACGCGTTTGGGGTGAACGCAGTCAATCTGAGCCGTTGGATCTTGATCCAACGGTTGGAAACGATCCTAACCCGTAACGTTATCCACAGTACGGGCGACGTGGCCGATCGTGGGCCGTTGGATCTTGATCCAACGGTCCAGATCTAATCTGGTTTCTAGGGTTTGGGGGAGAACGTGGGCTCACCGTGATGGTCGGATCTTGATCCAACGGTCGTGCGAGCTCGGGGGTGGCGATGGCAACGCGGCGGCGCGGGCTCACCTGACGGGGGCGGTGACCAAGCCGAGCGCTGCGGGACCTCTCCGGCGAGATGAGTCCTCCTTCGTGCGTCTCGTCGCGGGGATTCCGGATCTGGGCTCCTTCTGGCGGAAGACGACCGACGGCTACGGAATCGGCGTTAAATTGCGCAACAGATTCCAACTCCGGCGAGCTCGTATGGGCAAACGGCGACGGCCAGCGAGATGGCTTGGGGCACGCAGTGCGACGGACGAGGGCAACCTCGGCGATGTCTCACGATTAAATACCCTCGGGATGCGCGACAAACCGGAACCCTAGCGGAACACGGCGACAACGCGGGCGGAGGAGTCCGGCCGGACGGGCTGGGACGACGATGCATACCGCCCACGTGGCGCGATCAACGGCCACGATCGCGACGGGCGCGATCGGGTCCGGTCCAGACATCGCTTGGTCGGGGCGATCCAATCCGGACCGTTGGATCCCGATCCAACGGTCAGGATCGATTGGGGTTAAGAACGGGTTTGGTTGAGTCAACTGGCTCGGGTCGGGTTCGGGTCGGACTCGAACTCGAGTCTGACTCGGGCTCGGTCGGATGAACAGTACAAACCCACTCGCATTTTCCAGCGATTTAATAATTAAAATAATTCCCAGTAATTCATTTAATTCATTAAAAATAGCAAAATACTCAGAAAAATTCCAGAAAAATTCTGGAAAATATTTTAGGGTATTTGGGACTCAAATAAAATATTTCCAACAAAATTTTATTTGCAAAATTAAATTCTTTAATTATTCCAAAATGGAATAAATTCAAATAAATTCCAAATAAATTCCAGAAAATTCCAAAAATTTACCAAAGTGCCAAATCACACATGAATTTAAGAAAAGCAAAATTTTGGGGTGTTACACGGTGGGGGGCACGAGGAGCGCGGCACGGTGCCGCGGGGGCCAAGGGCGTGGGGCGACAGTGGGGAAGTGCGGCAGCGGTGCGGTGTCGCGGGGGGCCAAGGACGCAGACGCGCGACACACTTTGCTGGGCGGGCGGTCGAGACACGCGGGTGGCAGCTGGCCGGCTGGGGGCAGGGATCGCAGATCGGTAATTTGGGGGGGGGGTAGAGAGCAACTGAAGGGAGTTAGGGTTGAGACTTGAGTTGTTTTGATGGGCTAGCAGCACAATTGGGCCTTGGTAGTTGGACCAAATTGTTAGTGGATCAGACCCACGGGTGAACGAGTACGGGTAATAGCAAAACGGATCTGTACCCGGTGGGTAGTAACTTTTGCCGTTAATAGACCTGTATGTATAAAAAATTATTCATATCCAGCCTCTAATGAAGTAAATATGTCGGGACCCCGAATTTGCAAATCCGGACCCTCTGTGTATTCAGCACTAGTCCAGGAACGCGCTAGTGTACACAGTCTTAACATCGGTAAATATCACAATCATACCATTCGACATTATCAAAGTACTTTATTTAAATAACCAAACTGGTTACTTGACCTTATGGTCAAGTTACAAATGTATGCCTTGCAAGGCGAAACTTATTAAAAGAGAAATAATAGCAGCGGAAAATCAAATAAACTTCGTGGCGCCATCCAGTATACCACAGGCAACTGACTGGGCTCGCTTCCCTAAGTAGACGGATCTTCTTGGAGTTCCTCCTCCAAAGCTGGCGTAATCTCCTCTTCAACTGATATTGTGTTGAGGCAAGGGTGAGTACTTGGTACTCAAAGAAGTCATGCAGAATGCAAAGCTAATATACTATATGCATGGCTTGGTACAAAGGAATAGCACAAGGTATTTTTGCAAGAAACAAAGATTTGAAAAGTAATATAAGTAGATTCAAAGCGAGAAATAAGTAAAGCATAAATAACTTTTCAAGAAGTTTAATAAACATTTTCCCCATCCTAAACCATATTTCCATCATCTTCATTATTAAGCCAACCCAACTTTCAAACCAAAGTTATTTTTGAGAAAATCTAACCCTTGACTGTAATTCCCGAGCGATGTCCAATACCGCAGACACGGCTATTCGAATAGATTCTAAACTCTGCAGAGGTTATGCACTTTACCCACAAGATACAGTCAAACACCACAAAGGCGAGTTCAGTAACAAAGCCTTTCGGAAGCCTCACACCACACAGGTGGTCCTCTCCGGTTCGTGCTCTACACCATCCCTTCCCTTAGCCAAGGCGAAGTATGGGACCAACACACCGTTAGATGGGTATCTGGCCACAGCCACGATACGCTCCCCCGTACAATCACACAAACGGTGTAATTGACACCCTGAGGCTCCACAAGTGAGTCCTTAGCGACTTAGTCAACTAGGGCCGTCCCATTCCAGCCATGTGGTTGCAAGTATGACCAGTTCAAAGGCTTGCAAGGTTAAGTCCTTAGAGTGACCAGGGCAAGACTACCCGAAGAACCAAATCAACATCCCTGCCACACCGCCCACCTGACATTACTCTTGCCACATGCCCGGCCGAAATCGTTTATCAAACCCCGCTTGATTACCATGCACCACGTGCCATCAACATCACATGATACTTTTCCCAAAACAGGTTCAATATATCATTAAGTCAATATTAACATTTGATTGTCCAAAATCATGTCATGAGCACGTAGCGTGTCTAAGCAAAGATACTACAACCGCCTAAACCCATGTTGGCAATTTAATAATGTCCAACTAGTAAACCACAACTAGGGTGACAAAGGGTCATGGCACATACTTAAGTAATCAAGGTGTCATATAGCAAATTGGTATTTATCTAACCCCTGTGTTTAAACAAAGTATTTTTCTAATTGAACTAGCATGCAATAGTTTAAATCAAAATAGATTTCGAAATAGGATCAACATGGTCAAAGCACAACTTGCCTTCAAAAAGTACTTGCTCTTGGTCTTGAGTTGGATCCTGAGTCAATACTTCTCCTTCGAATCCTTCCGGCACTTCAACGTCTACTCGTAAAGCGTGCAAATAGCAAATACACAAATAAACACTAGGCAAAAACATCCCAAAACTCCAAATAAAATCCATAAACAGAGAGAACATAATTTTCTGAATTTTTAGGAACTGGAATCGTTCAAATCGGAGTTAAAATGCAAAAGTTATGATTTATTAAAGTTTAAATAATCAATTAAATAATATTACAGAGAAAAACTTTAGTCCAAAAATTAAATAAAATTTATATTTAAGTAGATCTTGATTTTATACAAATTTAGAAATTTGAATCACTCAAATCGGAGTTGAAACGCAAAAGTTATAAGCGTTTGAAGTTTGAAACAAAATCTGAAATCATTATTCGAATTAATAAATCATTTTCTTTTTCGGAAATTAATTATTGCGTCATCATGGACACGTGTCGGCTCGATTGGCTGGCCGACGTCACCGGCTCATGGGCTCACCACGGCGCGGTTCGGTCCACGGTGGACCGGCCCACGGCCGGCGAGGCCGACATGTGGGACCACTCGGGTAGCGTCATCGGCCGACCACCACGGTCGGCGACAGGTGGGTCCCACCGATGACGTCATGGGTGACGCCACGGATCGCCGCCGACACGCGGGCCAGCGTGTCGGTGATCACGACGCGCTGTGGCGCGACGGCTCGGCTTCCTGGACGCGTGGCACAATCGCGGTCCGCTGGTTTGAAATCCGACTACCGGGATTGAGTTTGGCCTCATGTGCTTGGGGCGACGTGGATCGATCGTGGGCCGTTGGATCTTGATCCAACGGTCCAGATCCAATCTAACCTGGTGCGATTCCTCGATACGCTGCGGCGCAACCTAAGCCGTTGGATCTAGATCCAACGGTTGGGATTAGATCTAGGATTTTCAACGGGAAACTCACCGAGGTGACGTGGCACGATCCGGGCCTTTGGATCTTGATCGGACGGTTGGTGGAGCTTCGGTCGATGGCTTCACGGGCGAGTTGCGGCCGCCGGCCGAGGCAGCGACCACCCAAACGGCGGTTGGGGCGTGCTCGGCGAGATGGATGGTGTCTTCAGCGCGCCTGGCCGGGTTTGAACTGGGGTCAATGGCGCGAGGATTCGGACGGCGGGCGAGCGAGGCAAGGACCGTTGCGGCGCGTCACGCAACTACGGCGAGCGATTCCGGCGAACCTACGGCGGCTAGAGATCGCCTGGTTAGGGCAAGAAGTGCGCGGGGTCACGGCGTACCTCTGGGTGCGATCCGGGCATTAAATAGCCGGGATGCGTGCTCAGCATGCGAGCCCTAATCTGCTACTGGCCACAAGATTTCGGCTGGCGGAGTCCGGCCGGACTTCGCGGGAAGACGGCACGAGAACCGCCCACGTGTCCAGATCAGCGCCCCGATCGGACCGGGCGCGAACGGTTCGGGTCGGACACGGCTCAACCTACGGGGCGGATCTCACCGTTGGATCTTGATCCAACGGTTGGGATTGATTAGGTTTAGGAGTGGGTTCGGCCGAGTCACGTGGCTCGGTCGGACTCGAACTCGAGTCCGACTCGGGCTCGATCGGATGAACAAGACTTGACCCGAGTTGATTTTCCAGCGATTTAATATTTAAAATAATTCCCGATAATTCATTTAATTCATTAAAAATAGCAAATGACTCGTAAAAAATTCCAGAAAAATTCTGGAAAATACTTTGGATCATTTTGGACTCAAATAAAATATTTCCAACAAAATTTTATTTGCAAAATTAAATTCTTTAATTATTTCAAAATGGAATAAATTCAAATAAATTCCAAATAATTCCAAATAAATTCCAGAAAATTCCAAAAATTCATCAAAGTGCCAAATCACACATGAATTCAAGGAAAGCAAAATTTTGGGGTGTTACAAAATACCCATCAAATTTCGAATCCCTGTTGTCATCTCTATGCACGTGCATTCCATGATTGCCACCAATGTAGAAGATCTGAGTCTGATTTAACTCATTAGTCATTACATTTTGAGTTTTTGACTAGACTCACCACTCTTGTCCCTCCATCCAGAAGCATATGAGCATTTTAGTCAAAAGATGAATGGCCATCCGTGGGATGGTTTTTCCAAAGCTCTACGTGCAAATCCTCCGATCAAACCACGCCCCAGTGTTTTTTCACGTGGTACCCTAAACGCCTCTAGAAAATTCCAGAATCAATTCATGGCGTGTTTGGTACGCTGCACCAGCCGCGCCTGGCCCGCCCCAGCCAGGCCCGCAAGAAACGATCCGGAGCGGCGTTTTCGCGCGTGCAGTGAGACTTCGCAATTTGCTCCTTTGTTGCATGAGCGGGGCCAGGCCCGGGCGAGAGCAGCAGCGATCCAAACACCATCAGGAGCACGGTCAAAGCACGCGGCGGGCCAGGCTCGACGGAAGCAGCGTACCAAACACGCCATCAAAAGCTATAATCGTAAACACACGCAAAAAGTTCAAGTACAAGACGGTATAATAAGGCTAAGTTTGTTTGGCCTTTTTATGATTTAAAAGCTAAAGTCTAAATAAATAGATGATTTTTTATTTATGTTTTCTTAAAAGCTATAAGACTATATAACTAAAAATAAAAAATCATCATAGATATGCTTTTTTTATTTATAGAGGGTTGATTTTGAACTAATGCTATTGAAGTTAGTGTAAAACTAATGCTATTGAAGTTAGGGTAAAATTATCCACCTCTACCACATATAAAATCCATTGCTTTTAAACTGTTTAAGCCAAAAAAATAACTTTAAGCTATAAACCAAGAAACATAAGTCTAAACAAATAAGAAGTGTTCACCTATATTGGCCCTCCACTTTTTTTTTCAAAATAGTTTACTCCCTAAAAATTTGCAAAAATAACCCCCTTCGACCTTGGAAGGTACTGTAGCATGTCCTGCACGCCTCATCCCGCGCTCCTGCTCTGCAGGAACAACACCGCCACGCTTCCAATCCGTGGAAATGTCTGGCTCCCGCAGTTGCTGCAATTTGCCACGCCGCGCGTTTCCCGCGCACGTCCGACTTCCCATGGTCCCCTGGCGTGGAAAGTATCAAGTGTTATCCTTTGATCCTTCCGCGGTAGGATAAGGAGCTATTTTTATAATTTTATTTGAGAGGAAGCTATTTTTTTAAAATAAAAGCAAGACCGGTGATGGTTTCAAACAAACAGACCCAATACGCTACTACTGCAATGCCAGTCAAGCGAGTCGAGAGTACAGAGTTCAGACAGTGGGGTGTCCGGGCAGCTAAGCCGTAAATTCTTGGCGGGCTCTACTAGTCACTAAGGCCTTGTTTATGCTCTACTATGGGTGGGTCAGAATTTTAGCTTCTCAACTAAGCCCTAAAAGACCTTGGCCCAGCCCCAATATCTCCGGGAGAGAAGCCATGCGGATGCTATCACCACCACAAGCCACCACGGGAAGCAGAGAGAGAGAGAGGGAGGGAGGGAGGGAGGTGCGAATATTCGGACCTCGAGGAGAGGCGAGGCGAGAGCCGTACTCCTCTTCCCCACGGGAGGGGAAGATCCTGTCGGAATCGGCATCCTCCCGTCCTCCAAATCTCCTCGCCTTTCTCGCGCTATCCCCGCCTCCCCCTCTTCGGCCTCCTCCATTTTCGTGGGAGGTAGGAGGAGGGAGCGCGGCCCGACCCAGCCGCTCCCCGATCGTAAGGTGCGCTTCCAATCCCCCCCGCCCTGAGATCCCTGCTCCCTCCGTGGAGTAGCTTCTCTTCCTTTTTTTTTTCCGGATAAAGAAGCGTAGCTCGCGCTGCAAGAAGTGTTAAGATTTTTGGGCGGGAGCATCAGGATTTGCTGTGCCGTTAGGTTCTGCGTGTAGCTGCTGCAGGATGAGAAGTCGAGGTGCGCCCGTTGCCTCGGGGCACCACCTTTCATGGGTACCAAGAAACGGCGATGGTTGTTCCTTGGTTGGTTTCTTGTGATGAGCTAGATAATTACGGAGCCCCGCTGGAGCAAGCGATGGGCACGTCCAATCTTTTCCTTCCGTGTGCAATGTTAGGCTAAGATAATAGCCGCGCACAAACCCTCGAAGCAAATCGGTGCAAAAATTTATTAATTTCTGCATACCTAGAGGCTAGAAGAGAAGTACTTGATACAAATGCATTACCTGCATACTCTTCATGTTACTTCTGTGTTCATGTAGATTGCGCCTGTGGCAATTCGACAATGCTTCACCCCCAACTTTTTTTTTCTAATAGGAATATAATTCGTTCTGCTCGGTCGAGAAAGTACGCATAGGTTGAATCAATGGGAGTCCGGGAAGATCCAAGACCTTCTGGGGGTCTGGATGGCCTCTACGGGGTACAGTTTGCCGGTCGGTCGCTGTACAGTGACGATGAAACAACTGTCAAGACTAGCATTATGGATTCTTCAACTTGTGAACAGCAGGAGGGTATTGGCACAAGCCGGAGTTTGCTAATCCGGTGGGTTATATTTATTTGCACAAACAAGATGAACACTGTCCAGAAATTATTGGATTGTGTCATCTACGAGTGAGCTGCGCATCAGTTAAATGAATTGTTTTGTATTTGCAGGCGACTATGGCAGCAGAGACCCCCATGTCTGAAGCCCATCCACTGTAGTCTCTCATGTATGTGCAACCAATCATAAAGCTACCAATACAAATTAGTTATATTATCTTGTTTGGTAAATTAAGTGTTTAAATTTTATTTTGAGTCAGGTGACAAACATGTTGGGGAAACTATTGCTAATGTTGTCACCTCAATGCCTTTCATTGTTCTTGGACTGCAGACACGAAGGCAAGGACATTAGTTTCTGAAGCACTAAAATTGCTTCGTTAAATGTTGTCTTTTGCTTTTTTTTAGTTCCGTTTTCTACCAAGTATCAACTAACAGTCATGTGCCAGTTCTGCAGAAAGAACTTGAATACTGCACTTTATGCTAACTCGCTAATTGGAGTTGGAATAGCTTCTAGCCTGTATCATACTTCAAGAGGAGAAATCAGAAAGTATCTGCGGTGGGCAGACTATACAATGATTGCCACTACAACACTAGTAAGTGAGACATTTCTATACGATGACTGTTAAACCAGAATTTGTACTCCCCTGTATAGATGTCCATTCTGGAAGAAGAACCATGAAATATACCAAACTTGGTTTATTTCTTCTGCTTCATAACTGAAGCTATCAGCATTATCCTCCCAATCTTTTCAGATTTACACATATGAACTACCACTTCAATATTGCAAAATGGCATGTGAAAACCTGTTTACTGTGTATATTTGATACATCATCATTTGCCACAGCCTGATTTGTAGTTTGTACCATAATAATGCTTAGTGTTACATGATGACTGCAACTTTGATTGTTTATGCAAAGCATTTAGTCTTCAACGACATGTTTCGTGCAGTGCTTAACAAGAGCGCTTAGGAACGAGCATCCAAAGTTACTAATGGCAGCATCAACATTGCTCCTACCATTCCAGCCCTTGATGGTTACAGCCGTGCACGCTGGGCTGATGGAGGCAAGCACTTCAAAGCTCATGACATGCTATTTTGACTTGACTGCATCAAACGAGTCAGGGGCTTTTGTTTTCCCCATTCATGACGTATACATTTATGATCTGTTCCTTGAAACTAACAATAGTAACTGATATGTTCCTTGAAACTAACAATAGTAACTTTCTGTCTTCCCCCTCAGGTTTCATTCGCGAAAAGAGCATCGATAGAACCAGGTCTCAAAATGGCCCATAACCTACACAAGATGTCGTCTCTACTGGGAGGTGCGCTATTCATCGCCGATGACGTCTTCCCGGAAACCCCCTACATTCATGCGGCGTGGCATCTAGCCGCAGCATTGGGCGTCGGCACATGCAACAAGCTTCTTGAATGACGATGCAGACGGAGACGTCCTTGCTGCCTAGTATTTTGCTGTTATCAACGAAAGAGTTGATAGCAACTTATCAACCTGTCGACATTGATCACTGCACATTGCATAGGTTTACATTGGACCTTTGAGAATTGGAAATTTGGAAGATTGTTAGATGAGAATTGGAAGCTTGTGCCTGTACTTGTTGTATGATATAGTGTACATTTGTACTGTTGTTCGACGAATGTACTGTGAAAAGTTGAGATACTTGCATTATACGCTTTTGTTTTTGTAGAAGGGATTTGATAACTATCATCCGGATGTTTTTATTGCTGAAATCACCCAAATCTAGGATCAGCGGATCATTGTTGGGATCCGAGAGTATCGATTACATCCGATCCTATGATTTGATTTAACGGTCCAATGATATCCGGATAAGGTATCCAACGATCCAAAATTTAAATATTAATTAAAATAAAAATATCTAGATGATACCTATACACTCTCTGGAAACTGTAGATGGATAGATGAGAAGTAGAGTCATCTGCATAGTGACGGCGCTGACACACTATTGAAGAAGTAGAGTCATCTGCATAGTGACGGCGCTGACACACTATTGAAGGCTACGGTGGCGTCTTTCACGAAATACGGCATCAGTAGTACAAGGCGCAACTTCGCAGTCCGCATCCAAACGAGCACAAGGCCCAACGCCACCGCCGCGACGACCACCACGCAAAAGCCCGCCTCACTCGCTCTCATTCCCCGGCTCCCCGCTATGCTCCCCGCAGCTCTCCTCTCGCCGCCGTGTCGCCTCCTCATCCCCCCTCTCCACTGCCACGGCCCACCCCAGCAACCCGGCGGCGCCGCCGCCGCCACCCGCGGTCTCGTCCTCCGCTGCGCCGGCTCCCCCGTCGTCAAGCGCCTGCCGGGCGGTGGTTGGCTCCTCTGGTACCACTCGGGCGGGCGGGTCGCCCTCGCCAACTCCCCCGACGGCCTGCGCTGGAGCTCTCCCGTCGCACCCGACCCCCTGGTGCCCTCCACCGACTGGTGGGCCTTCGACACCGCCGCCGTCCGCCCCTCCGACGTCCTCCTCATCTCCGCTTCCGACGCCTCCTCCCGCCGCTTCCCTTCATCCGCCGTATACTGGCTCTACTACACCGGTTCCACCGACGAACGCCTCGACTCCCCGTTCCCCGCCGCAGACGCCCCAGCACTGCCCGGTCTCGCCATCAGCCAGGACGGTCGCCACTGGGCGCGCATCGAGGGGGACCACCACACCGGCGCGCTGCTTGGAATCGGGGATGAGGAGCCCCAAGGATGGGAGGCGCGCTGCGCGGCGGCTCCCAAGGTGGTGCTGCACGCCGACGGGGACCTACGGATGTACTACCACGCGTTCGATGAAATGTCGCAGAGGTACGCGATTGGGCTGGCGAGGTCCAGGGACGGCATCCGGTGGGCGAGGTCAGGGAAGGTGCTCGAGGGGGGTGGGGCTGGGTCGTTCGATGAAGGCGGAGTGCGGCAGGGGCATGTTGTCAGTGACCGTGCTGCCCGGCGGTACGTCATGGTGTACGAAGGTCTGGATAGGGACGGCCGGGTGAGCATTGGCATGGCCGTGTCGGAGGACGGGCTGAAGGCGTGGAGGCGGTGCAGCGAGTTGCCAGTGCTGCGCCCATCGGAGGAGGATGAAGGATGGGACGTCGCCGGGGTCGGCTCGCCGTGCTTGGTGCAAATGGATGGGCCGTGTGATTGGAGACTGTATTACATGGGCGTCGGGAAGGATGGTGAGGCTGCGATTGGGATGGTGCATTCAGAGGGTCAGGGTCTTCAGAAGTTCGAGAAGTGTGATGCTGTTCTCATATAAGGTGAGGACGTCTTGTCTATGTTCCAGTGAATGTAAATTTGTAGCTTCACCATGGCTCTTCTGAGAATGTTCATCGTGACAAAATTTTGAAGTTAAATTAACTTAGCATCTTGATTTATCCTGCGTCAGTGCTTTTTTTTTTTATGGGGATCCTGCTTCGGTGCTTTGTAATACTGCCCTTGATTTTCTAATGTTGTTATTCACTATATCTGTTGTCAACAATATACAGTCTAGAAGTAATTTCCGCCTTATAAGGTTTTACTATCAGTCTTTCTAAAAGGTTTTACCATGATATTTTCTAACACGACGATAATCAAAGGTGGATCTGGAATTTAGTCTGTGGGGGTGGATCTACCAATGATGATAAAGTGTGTTTTGAAGAATTGTCCTGCAAGGAGTACAGTGTGCACATGTGCAGCAAACATAATAGAACAAGGATGGCAGTATGTTAGAGCAGAATATGACCAAACCAAATATGTAAATTAATCACCTTTACGCCTTCCTAATTGATATTGTCCTGAAAATGGGCATCGGTTGTTAGCTTTTAATGCATAATAAAGTCCAAGAAGTAATCAGAAACTCAACTGACATGAGTTAGATGCAGAAATTGGACTAGTTCTACACCACAATAACAATTAGTTTTTCAAATATATTTTATGTTCTGCCGTATTACTTGTTTTCTGTATGCGTCTTAGTCTCTATGACTAAATTGCCTATCGTTATAAATGGATAAGGATCATATCAGATCCATCTCCATCCGACAAGATATGGATCCTTTATCTACTCCAAAAAGAATACAAATGTAGATGTGCCAAAGATTCAGGGAGTAAACTCTTACTTGAATAGTTCAATATCTGCATTTGTGTAAAAAAATGAGTTGCTTATTAACAAACTACACTTAGAACCTTACCTGATGCAATGCCTACCTTCATTTGTACCTATTTAGGTACATTATATGCATATGGATATGGTTTGGTAACTTTTTGTCCATACATAATTGATGTCATCCCTATACAGGCCTCCCTGTTTTGCCAATTTTACTTCGAACCGGAATGGTGATAAATTAAGTGGCTACCGATGCAACTATGTGCTACCGTTTATCCATGAGCTGAGGTTCACACTTCACAGTACATGAGTACCTGAACCTCCACTTCGGGTCCATCAACATTCATTACTGTATTGGTCATTAAATTCTTTCTTCATTCCTATTTCCTTATAATGGTAATTTTACTGTGAAATTTCATTGTTGGATTTGGACTTAAGATTGGCCTTTGAGGTGTGCTATATCTGAGAGAAGCTACTTTCTAGATGGATAGAATGGTAGGACTACAATCAGATTGAGTTATTAGTATTCAAGGCAAGCTTGCTATGTAGTAACTATTAAAAGTGTTTCAGAGTGTCATATGCAACAATGTCTTCTAGAGTATGCACTAACAACGGTAAATACAAAAAGGAAAATTTTCTTATCTATAACAGCTGCACCATTTGCTAACTTGGCAGCACGCAGCACCAATATTCTCAGTAATCAAGTAATTTTTCGTCCTCCTGTTACACACATCGTTTTTTTTTCTTCACAACGTCCATATTATGGTTGAAAGGTAATGGTATTCCATGATCTAGGTGCCTGGAGTCACTTTTCATCTCATATATCCTTTTCTTAAGGGTCATTGTAGGCTATTTAGTTTATTTCCAGTGTCTTATTTGCCCAGTGGGCCTTCTAGCCTGGAATGTCTGGATTTAAACCAGAAGTATTTGAAAAGAGGAAATCACATTGTGCTCACCTGTTCCTTTTGAAAATTGTAGGCGCCTACTTTCACTTTATGTTTTGAAAGTTACTTCCTTTTAGGTTTAAAATTTACTATTTGTAGTTAAATGTTGGTATGTGATCCTGTAGTTGTAATTTCAATAATTTAGAACAGCTACTTCTAAATTTAATGCAAATCACCACTTGTAATCTCATTGCAAATTAATGCCTTCACCTTGATAAATTTGATCTTGGGCTCTTAGCCTCAGAGCAATGAACTTGCAGTGTGTCTATTTGATCATACTAAGACTTGTATTGTGCTCTGCGCATTTTAGCAATTTCGTGGAGATGACGGCTGTTAGTTGTTGCTTTGCCCTTATTTAAAATTACAGGCGACAATTGGCAAAGTTAATAGGATGTGTGGTAATTTATAGAAACTTAAAAGTATGTTGGTAAATTATCACGATAAGGGCTTGTTTGGGAACTCAAATTCCGGCCGGGATCCTGGCCAATTCGTAGGGATATAAACCCATGGGGCAGGTGTCGACGTTTGGTGTCGGCAATAATCTTAGGGGGGTGTGAATTTGTGGGACAAGGCGCTGGATCGGGATCTCGATGGTAACACAAGAGAAGGGATTATACAGGTTCTAGCCCTCGACGGAGGAGGTAATACCCTAGTCCTGTGTTCTGGGATTATCTGTTTTGTCTTGTCTCTTCCCTTGCCTTATATATAGGAAGGAGGAGGGGTGGAATCAGCTCGGTTACTATAGCATGAGTCCGAGTTGGTTACAAGTAAAGGGGTCGTATCCTTCCTTATCTAGGATAGCTTCCTTTACGGTTACAATATTTCCGTTCTAATTACAACACAATCGGATCCACACGCGCGTTCTTCTCTTGACCGGACATCTAGAATCCACACGCGTGCATACCCGGTCCTTGTCGCCTCCACAGTAGCCCCCGAGTGTTTTGCAATCGAGTTGCTTTTGATTTTCGCTCGTGTCGAGGGTGTGGCCCTCCGGTCCTCTTGTTCAAATTGTCCGAGTGCTTGACAGCAGGCAAGGAGTTTGCAAAGGACTCGACTTATTGCTCGGACTTCTTTGGGAGACCTTCCTTGCGGTAGGCCGGTGATCGGCTCGATTTGGAGCGCACCTGCATGGCATCCGATGTGTTGCTAGTGATCAGCCCGACTGGGGGCGCACCTGGGTCGCATCCTACAGGACACTGGTGATCAGCCCGACTTGGGGCGCACCTGGGTCGCATCCATTAGGACGCTGGTGATCAGCCCGTCTTGGGGCACACCTAGGTCGCATCCTACAGGACACTGGTGATCAGCCCGACTTGGGGCGCACCTAGGTCGCATCTTGCAGGACACTGGTGATTAGCTCAACTTGAGGCACACCTGGGTCGCATCCATTAGGATGCTGGTGATCAGCCCGACTTGGGGCGCACCTGGGTCGCATCCTGCAGGACACTGGTGATCAGTCCGACTTGGGGCGCACCTAGGTCGCATCCATTAGGACGCTGGTGATTAGCCCGACTTGGGGCGCACCTGGGTCGCATCCTACAGGACACTGGTGATCAACCCGACTTGGGGCGCACCTGGGTCGCATCCATTAGGACGCTAGTGATCAGCCCGACTTGGGGCGCACCTAGGTCGCCTCTAGTAGGACCCTGGTCGAATGGTAACCATACTCGGTCAGGGGCGTACACTCGAAGCTTTTGACTTCGTTCGGACCCGCAACCTTGAACTGGATCCGAATCGAAAATGCGTCTATAGGTCCGCATTGTTCCTTTTGTGGCACTTCTTTCTTCTCAAGCCCTTCCCGAACAAGGATACCCCCAATCTGGTCGGGGGCGCTGGTCTTCAATTGCGGGATGGGTCTAGAAAATCTTATTTCGCCATTTCCTTTCGATCTTTCGACAAGGGTTGGCACCAGGAGTGGTTTTAGTGCTCCCTTCCGATCTTCCGACAGGGATGCTTGCTCACTCTTCTTCTGCTGTCTTTAGTCTCTAGGGTGCCGTCTGAGGGGGAAGACCGACTTTCTGCGTCGTGTCCTTCCTTTCGTCAAGACGAGTCGAGCCGGTGGAGGTTCGGAGTGAGTGCTCCCAGGAGCTGCAGTGGTTTTGACACGAAGTTCATCCTCTTCGCTTGGAGAAGTTGGATACGTTGGGATCTCTCCGAGGCGAGTTCTCTTTGTGGGCGAGTGACTTTCGCCGTCTTCTTGTTTTTGTCCCTGACCTTGTCTGGTCTCTGCAGCTAGGGATGCTGCTTACACAGGACTCTGTCCGGTGCTGGCCTTCCTGCACCTTGGCAACCCGAGCAGAGGGAACCAGGTTCTTCAGCGGCTGCGAGCAGCCCCCGAGGGGCTTAGGTCCCATGTGCGGAAGATTGGCTTATTACGAGCTCCAACCAAGCGTTGGCGGTCGTGAAGTCGCCATGTCCCCGAGTGGAACTTGAGTTTTCTCGGCATGTTGGCTGCTTGCTGTCTCGCCCGATTGAAAGACCGTCCAAGTGGTGGAGTTCCCGAGTGCTTCGCGGGCCAACGGTCTGGCGCTTCTTCCGGCCGGGAGCGTTGCCCGAGTTCCTTCGCTCGATTGAGAGATCATCCGAGTGATGGGGTTCCCGAGTGCTTCGCGAACCAACGGTCTGGTGCTTCTTCCGGCCGGGAGCGTTGCTCGAGTTCCTTCGCTCGATTGAGAGATCATTCGAGTGACGTGGTTCCCGAGTGCTTCGCGGACCAATGGTCTGGCGCTTCTTCCGGCCGGGCGCGTTGCCCGAGTTCCTTCGCTCGATTGAGAGATCATCCGAGTGATGGGGTTCCCGAGTGCTTCGCGGGCTAACAGTTTGGCGCATCTTCCGACCGGGAGCGTTGCCCGAGTTCCTTTCCGGTCATCCCTGGAATTAAGGACAGGCAACTTGCGGGAGCATTTTAGCGCTCACTTATTAAGTGTTACGACCATTAGGTCGAGTGGTTCAAGTAGGGGACTGATGCACGTGTGAACATGCACTTATTAAGTGTATCCCCCGGCTTACTGCCTAGTTGGGAAGTGTCGACGGTTGGAGAACGGGCTCCCGCCGAGCTTATTTGTTGAACGAGGGATCAACAGGGCCCCGTCGCACGAACTGGGGGAATCGTCCGAGCAATGCGAGATCGGGAGAAGGACGCGTGGTGTTTATCCTGGCTCGGGCGTCTTACTGCCGAGATAACAGCCCTACTCCAGTGTATTGTGTTCTATCAGGTTGTCCCTTGTTTACAGATACCTGGGGGGTTGAACCTCTCGATGTGCCCGGGTTTGAACTTGTTCGGCCATGCGACACTCTGAAGAGAACTCGTGAAAGCCTGACAGCCAAAGCTCGGGGTTTCACGATGAAACCCTCGACCGTGATGGTCTCTATGTGTGTCTCCCGTCCAACGCCCCGCGCGCGGGCCAAGCCGAGAGAAAACTTCGCGCGGAGGGCGTGCCGACGACCGTTCGGTTGTGGAGCGTTCGGAACGCTCGTAATCCGGGTGGTTGTAGACACGTCGTTCCGAAGTGGCTCGAGAGCTATTCCGAGACTTCTCGCGGACCGGGTGAGCAGCCTGGGGCGACCTCCGAGCATGGCTCCGAGAATCATCCCTGTGCGAGTGGACGGGCGTATGTCCCCGACTGTCCCGGGAAACACTTTGGGCACCCCGGTCGCGAGGAGGATCTGGGACTTTTAGCTAGGCGGCAAGCCTCTCTACATCCTCGGCCACAACCATCCCCACGGCCTCCAGGTCCACTTGATCGGGGAAGCTGCGAAGGTCGCGCACGATTGCCGCCAAGGCCTGCAGACGCTCTCGGTTCTGGCGAACAGATGGCGGCGAGCTTCGACAGCGTTCTGGGACGTGATCGGGGGTCCGGCACTCGCGAGAGTTTCTTTCCCTAGACACCCGCCTCTCTCTTGCTTGGCGGCGTATGCTCGCAAGGGTCTTTCCCAAGGATGCTTCTAGGTGGAGTCTGGCCGCTTCAATGTGGTCGCGCTTAGCGGCCTCCGAGGATCGCACCTCTGGCTCGTCACGACCCCCAGCCATGTTGACATGGCGAGAGCGGGACGAGTGCGACGGGGACATCATCGTATGCCCTTGGGATGCTGTCTCTCGGTCGAACTCGAGACCGTCTGGTATATCCAGACCATCGTAGAGTTCGTCGTAATCATCCTCGTCGTCACCGAGGGCAATGCCTGGGGAACGGAGGACCTGCCCTCGCATTCTAGGGTCCGGGGAAAAGCTCCCGGACTCGGTGTGACCGGCAGGATCGGTCACATCGAGCACGCCGTCGCCGGCGTAGTACATGTCATCGTCATCAACGTCGTCAAAGGCGCAGAGACTCCTAGTATCTCCCGAATTCGGCATCCTCGAGGATCCCAATTCGTACGGGAATCACGCTGTCGTCCCCACGGAAGGCGCCAGCTGTCGACGGTTGGAGAACGGGCTCCCGCCGAGCTTATTTGTTGAACGAGGGATCAACAGGGCCCTGTCGCACGAACTGGGGGAATCGTCCGAGCAATGCGAGATCGGGAGAAGGACGCGTGGTGTTTATCCTGGTTCGGGCCTCTCACTGCCGAGATAACAGCCCTACTCCAGAGTATTGTGTTCTATCAGGTTGTCCCTTGTTTACAGATACCTGGGGGGTTTAAATACAGCGCCTGGAGATACATAGAAGGTAACTACCCCCTGGATTTACGCTACATACCCTTATCCGTGGTGCCCACGATCTGGCGGCCTTGATTCGCGCGTTGTTTTCAAATTTCTGGTGCGCCCTTGCTTGATTTCCGGCGGATTGATCGCTACCTTCCTTCTTCGTGGTATGACCGAGTCCACCGACCACGTACCCGGGTATGACGTGGTTTTTACAAGCATGCTTGCTCGTGATCGTCTGGAATGGTCGTAAGCGAAGGGGCGGACATGTATGCTCGGGAGGTATGCTGCTCGGATGGTCTCCCGAGCATCTTCTGCTGGTACTGCATGATCGGTGGCCTCAAGATCCTCCGGGGGTACCGCGGTCTTTTATCAGATAGTCAATCCCCGACAGCTAGCCCCCGAGGTTCAAGCGGGGAACCATCTGAGCTTGGGCTTCCCGTTGAGCCTAAAAAGACTCGAAGGAGGGATTGAATTTTCTTTGGTCGTGACCCATGACCATCTCATGTCGGGAGGCGACCTTTTTGTCCGCCGTGCGTTCATTCTGTGGTGGCGCGACGTTTGATTATTTTTCGATTCCTTCTCCGAGAAGCCTCCCTGTAACGGTAAAGTAGTTTCTCGGAAAATGCGCTTTTACTGGGCAGTTTTCTACCGTATTGGACAGGTGTCGCTACGCGAAAGGTGGTGGCTTTTAACGTGCCCCTTTGCAGCCTTTTTAACCCCGTCCGCTGAAAGAGAACGGAGCCACATCGCGCATTTGCTCGTCCTCGCCCAGAATCTTTCCAAGAGCCCCAGAGCCCTAGACTCTTCTTCACTCTCCTCCTCCCTTTGGCCATGGCACGTTTCGGAGTTAGCCAGATGACCCGGAGGAGGCTCCAGGTGCTCGTGGACGAGGGGTATATCGACCCGAGCACTGGTTGAGTGCCCGGGGGTGATGCGACGCCGGCACCGAGGGAGGGAGAGATCGTCTCCTGCGAGATGTACGCCATCAACGGGCTTCGCTTGCCCGAGAGTGAGTTTCTCGCCTCTGTACTCGCCTTTTGCGGGTGCGGGATTTCCCATCTCCACCCTAACTCTATTCTCGCCCTGGCGATCTTCTCCCACCTTTGCGAGGCGTTTGTGGGCGTGATACCCACCGCCAGTCTTTTCTTCCACTTCTACTCTCCCTTCCGCATCGGCCGGGATGGTCCCGCCGGCTGCGTCTACCTTCGCCTTCGGCCCAACCGACCATACGAGTACCCTCTCGTTTCTTTGAAGGACTCGGTGTCGGGTTGGGCCGACCTTTGGTTTTACCAGAAGAAGGCGGAGGGGTCCCAGTTGGTCTATACTGGGGAGACCGCCCCGCCCGCCGAGACGGCGCGCCCGCCCGTGCAGCCTGAGGAAGAGCGGGTGCTCGGGACGATCAGCGAGCTCACCCAAATGGGGCTCACTGGTCGGGACATCGCCCGGGATTTCTCCTTCAACCGGGTGTCCCCCCTGCGGCGCCGCGAGCACCCATTCTTCGAGGTGACCGGGTGGAATGACATCACCCGCGAGGACAACGCAGGTATGCTCTTTGATCGCCCTTTTGAGCATTGTTGCTTTCCGGCGATTGGCCCTATTCTTTCTTTAAACCCTTGGTCGTGTTGCAGCCCCGAGGACGAACTGGGTCGACGAAAGGGTCACCGAGATGTTCGGTGCCCTGAAGGAGAAGGAGCTGAACCCCAATCGTTAGATCCCCAAGAATGTTTTCGACCGCAGCGACGCGGTAAGTACTTCTGCTTGCTTCCTGCCCGAGGGCGCGCTTCCCGAGCTTATGTTACCCTGTTTCTGTTCGTAGGAGAAGGTCGCCCTCGAGCTCGCCGTGTCGAGCGCAGAGCCGCTACCGCAAGGCGGCAACCCTGCCCGGGGCGCGCGCAAGAAGACGGCGGGACGGAGCCGCCGACCATCTGCCTCGCCTCCTCGTGCTAAGCGCTCGAAGCGCCGGGTTTCGGCCAGGGCTCCCTCCACGCAGCATCTTGAGTACGCCGACCGGAGGGAGGTAAGAGAGCTTCGAACCTGGTTCGCTGATTTCAAGCGGAAGAAGCTGGAGCTGATGGGTCGACTGCAACAGCTTGCCGAGCAGGCGAAGAAGGCCGAGGAGGCGGCCAGGTCCACCACGAGCAAGGAGCAACTGGGGAGGAAAATCAAGGCCCTCCAGGACCGACTTGCTCAGGTGGCCGAGGATCCTGAGGAGGAGGAGGAGGAAGACACCTTCGCTCTGGTTAGAAGGAGCAGGAGGTCGTCTTCCCGATCAACCTCGGCGCTGGAAGGGGTCGACATGGACGATGTCGACTCGGCGATGGCACGAGCTAGTGACGCCGCAGCAGAGCGCGTCGTGGGCGTCGCTGAGGCCTACGAGACCGCCGCGGGTAGGACGCCCGTGGCCCAAAGCGAGGAAGCCGAGGAAGAGGACGCTGCTCGCCGGGCGGAAGGTAAGCCTCGTGTGGTTTCTTTGCTGAGTTTCTTTGTTTTTGTTGTGGTTTTTTCGGGCTAACCCCACTCCGCTTGGTGTGGGCGTGATAGCTCGGATGCTGTCCTTGGACTTTCATCAAATGGCTGAGAGGATTCTCGACTCTGTAGTTGACGCCGAGCTTGATCGCATCCTTGATCAAGTGATGGCCAAGGATGAGGTGGAGCCGGCGCCGGCCGTGCTTCCGGAAGAGACCGAGCTCCGTCCGTCCGTAGAGGAGCAAGACCCGCAAGGGGCCGAGGACCAAGGAGCCATGGCCTTGGTCCCTTGCGAAGGGACGAGCGCGGTGCCAAGCGCGGGCGAGGCCCAGACGACGGGCTCCGAGGGCCAGGAGTCGATCGTCCTCGACTAGCCGTTCCCGGCCCGGGACGAAGGGCCGGAGTTGATCAGTATCGACCAGCTGCCTCCGGCCGCGGGTCAAGGAGAGGGGGAGTTGGTCGTTGCCGACCAGCTGCCTCCGGCCGCGGACCAAGGAGAGGGGGAGTTGGTCGTCGCCGACCAGCTGCCTCTGGCCGCGGACCAAGGGGAGGAGGTGGTCGTCGTCGACCAGCTGCCTCTGGCCGCGGACCAAGGGGCGGGGACGCTCGCGGTTGGCGTCCGAGCGCGTGGCCGAGCGAGGGAAGCGACCACGAGCCGCTTGCCGTCGGGAAGATCAACCCGAGACAACCAGGAGTTGGTTGCTTCCGACCAGCGCCTCCCGGCCGCTCTTGCGCGCCGGGTGCCTGTGAGGGGCATGAGCTCGACACGCCATTTCGGGACCAGGATGATCCCGCGTGGGTCAATCCTTTTTCCGAAGCCGCGCGATCGACCGTCACGGCTCCAGGGACAAGTCAGTTAGCCGTGCTCTTACGGTGAGTGCTTCGCCCCTTTCTTTGGTTTGAAAAACTTTCTAAGGTGTTCTTAACCCATCTTCTTCCTTGCTCATGATTTCTTTGCCAAGGCCATGGAGGACATCGACGCCTCCACGGTTTCTCGCAGAAAATCTTGGAGGTACCACGCCGAGCAAGACGCCAAGATCGCCCGATCTTGAGCGTCGGAGTCTCCGAGTGCGCGCCTCGACTAGAAGGAGCTGGAGTTGGCAAGGAACCTCGTGGCCGAAGCCGGGACCAACTCCTTCAGAGCGAACCAAGAAAGAGTACCTTCGCGAAGGTGTGCCGAACTCGAGGAGGAGCTGGGGAAGCTGCAGCAGGAGGTTCCCGACCTGCGCCGCGAGGTCCAAGGAGCTCGGGAGCGCGCGGAGGCCCAGCTGAAGGAGGCGCAACGTCTTCGGGAAAGCGCGGCCGAAGGTCGCGCGGCTCGGCGGAAGGTCTTGGACCTCGAGGCCGAGGTCGATTCCCTGAAGGAGGAGCTTGCTGCCCTCCAGGCCGGCCTTAGGAATTAGGCCTTAGACACCCCTTTTTTCCTTTCTTTTGCTTGTGTAGACCTGTAAGAAACTTTTGTCTGTTAAAAAAGATCATGGAGGATTAGAGCCTTGCCTTCCTTTTTCCATTCTTGCTCTTGTTCGAAGTTCTTGCTCTTGTTCGCCCTGCAGAGGATAGAATGACCACAGGGGAGATCAAGGAATAAACTTTAAAACTTGGTTCGCTCGTAGAGGTTTCCTCGTGGAGGGAAGGTTCTGCGAGCAAGGAATTTTAAAATCTGTCTAAGAGCAAAACGTTACTTTCGCCCTTATTGCACGGAGCCCCCGCTATGGACAAAGGCCGCGCCCCTAAAGTTGCGGGCACGGGTTTGTCCATAGGAGAGGAAAAGAGAATATAACGTGTCGAAAAAGGTCGTAGTTGCCGCTCGAGTCAAGGGAGGTGTGCCTGCGAGCAATGATACGTGCGTAGTACAAGCGGGCTTATACCGACAATACGTGGAGTTACCGAACCCGAGTAGGGACCGAAATCGTGCCGGGCTTAGAGGATGTCCGCGCCCAATCGTTCATGCAGTGAAGTCCTACTGCGAAAGGTGATCGGGCGAACGGCCAACCGGTGCTCGGTGGGACGGTATATACGTATTGTCGACCAAGCTCGTTTTCCGTACTGGCGGTCCACGAAGCTCTCGGAAAAAACGAGAAAACGATAAAGAGAGAAACGAGCTAAAAGGAAGCGCAGCGGGTGCAAAATAGAGAAACATGCCTAAACATAGAATTTACGCAGTTGATCAATGTTCCAGGTGCTGGCGAGCTCCCGACCGTCTTCCATCGCGAGGCGAACAGCCCCCGGGCGTGTTGCGGATACGATCGTGTAGGGGCCCTCCCATCTCGGGGTCAGTTTGTTAGCTTTTGACAGGTTCTGAACTCTTCGTAAGACCATGTCGCCAACTTGCAGGGCCCTTGGTCGAACTGACTTGGCCGCGTGCCTACGGAGAGCCTGTAGGTAAACCGCGGACCGGAGCAACGCCCGGTGTCGTGTTGCCTCAACGAGGTCTAGGTCGACGAGGCGCTCGATCTCCTGATCGATGGAATCGACCAGCTGCACCCTTGGGGAACCCAGCACAATTTTCGCAGGCAAAACGGCTTCTGCGCCATAGACAAGTTGGAAGGGGGTTTCGCCCGTAGCCCGACTTGTCGTGGTGCGAACCGACCAAAGAACAGCGGGTAGCTCGTCCACCCACTGCGGCCTGTGCTGGTTGAGGCCCTCGAAGACCCTCTTTTTTATGCCCTGAACTAGTTGCCCGTTCGCTCGTTCGGCCGCTCCGTTGCTCTGCGGATGTGCCACAGAAGCGAAACAGACCTTGGTCCCGACCTCCTCGCAATAACTTTGGAACAACTCACTGGTGAATTGGGTTACATTGTCTGTGATGAGACGGTTGGGTATCCCAAACCAGGTTATCACATTGCTTCGGAGGAACCTCTTGGCCGCCTAGGCCGAGATGGTTGACACGGGCTTGGCCTCTATCCACTTGGTGAAAGTGTCGATGGCCACGAGCAAGTATTTGCAGCCTTTCCGACCCCGGGGGAAAGGTCCGAGGAAACTAAACCCCGGACTAATGGCAAGAAAAAGTTGAACATGATTTTGGACCAATCTAAGGTTAGCTCAAATAAGAAAGGTTTAGGTTTTGATCTTAATACTTCATATGAAACTAAACCTCGCACTGTTGTTTATGCTTCTTACAATGACAAACTTGAGATTTCAAATGAGCCTAAGAAAATTGTCTTTATCTGTTGGTCTTTTATCTTCTACTATGATGAATGCAAATGTTGCTTCTACTTCCAAAGCTAAACATACTGTTAAGTACACTTGCACTCATTGTGGTAGAGATGGACATTTAGTAGATTTTTGCTTCAGACTAGCCAAACAGCAAAGGAAAGAAAAGACTAAGGCTAGGTCTAACTTCAGAAAGGCACATTTTGCTTCTCACTATGTGCCTAGGGTGAAGCAAACACCTTTTGTTGCTAGAGATACGAGAAAGGGCAAATATGATTTTGTGCATAAGAATACTCGTGTTGTGCCTACTTTGTTGCGTCGTGTGTCTCAGTACTGGATTCCCAAAAATCTTATTTCTAACCCCAGTACTGAAACCTCGACATGTTTTGCTATGTAGGCCTACCACGCGTCTCAAGGGGAAAAATGCGCTGAAGCGTCACGGGCGCTCGAACTCGCCTAACAAAGAAGGCAAATAACGGCGTTATCACTGGCTAAGCGTTCGCTCGGGCGAGCGAAGAGCTCGCGAGTCCGTTTTAAGGTATGGTTTGGTGCGGGGCGACGTGGCGCGATCTCGGCCGCTCGCGCGCGCGATCGGACGGCTGAGAAATCGGGGTGACGTGGCCACGGTGAGGTTTGAGGAAACCTTCGGCTAATGTTTTATTAAGTATGTGGTTAAAGGAAAAAGCAGACAGAAACAAGTGCCAGAGATCTCTAGATTGGCTGTTACAGTAATGGTTGATGATATATCCTCAGCGTCTTAGGGTGTTTTTGGTTGATAGAATGAGATTAAATAGGATAGGATGGTCTTGTATTATTTGGTTTCATTATTTTTGGTGAATGGAATGATTCAATATCTATAGAGAATATTTCTTAAATTTGTATCACTTAGTCCAGGATGGAATGGTTCCACTTAAGCAACCAAACACATGGATGACTTTTTCTTAATCATCTTATACATATACCACTTGGTATCACTTTAGCGTTTGGTTCGCTGTATCAGGTTGAACCGAACCGCTCCGTACAGGATTTAATCTCGTTCATGCGTTTGGTTGACTGAACGGAACCATCTGGTACGGGATGAGATGGTAAAAATTCCTAGAATATTCCTTGGAGATGCTGTATCGTTTGATACGACGAATTTGTCTGAACCGATCGGTACAGGACCGACCGGTACCATCCCATTCAAATTCATCTCATCCATCCTATACCATCCCATTCAGCCTGGTACATCCAACCAAACACAAGCAACCAAATACATCCTTACTATGAAGATGCACACCAAATGGATGGTCTCCTGTGACGATTACTTTCCTTGAGATACGTCTTTTGCAGCTCAATATTCCACAGGGACAACACTTTTTTTTAGTACAAAACGGACACACGTGATCCTGCACACGTATCCACGTAAATGCGTATGTACGCGTTATTTACATATATTAAGATAGTGATCAGAGACTCTACTCTACGATCTTGTGCTATGCATGCAGTGACATAAGATCTGCTGTTAGGAAATAGAAATATTACCGTAGGAATTCAGAGCAGCAAAGTTCGCTTGAAATTTATTCATATCGAGAGGATAAGTAAAGCCTGCCGGTTCAGCAGTGTCAATTTAACTACTGGACTGTCGTCAGGTGCGATCAGTCTGACCTAATTGGAATATTGAATGTTGACATTAGGCCCAATAACCATGAGGTTTGACCCTTCAAGCAACGTCGACATGAAGATTAGTCCCATCATTTGCCTAAATTATTCCGAAACAGTGTCAGCAACAGAGGATTTTAAGGACCATCATTAGTATAAGCATGTGTAAGTACCATATGGTTATTAGCTGCTGGGCTTTTTCCACATGACAGACAAACGTTAGGTGGAGGGCTGGAGGTGATTCTTTCGTGCAAGCCTCTCGCAGTGGCTTCGTTTGCTTTCGCCTGTGCTGTCATGTAATGTTCTGATGTTTTGTCATTTTTGGCCAGGCCGGAAACACAACAGCAACAAGACATCAATGTTTTGCTACGATTTTAACATCACGAGATGAAGATATGGCACAAAGACAGAATTGTAATGCGACAAAATGGCAGGTGTTTTTCCCCCCCTTTTGTTGATATAATCAATTAACCATTTTGGCAAAAGTCATTCTAACTCGTCATTCTGCAGATCCATAGGAGGATGGAAGACTAAGAGGGATAATCAATTATCTTCCGTGGTATATGCAGGAGGTATGTGATAGTAATACAGTACAGAACCTTCAAAACATTAACATTTTCATGGATGCTCAAATGAAATAAAGTAATCATGAAGTAACCATTTCAGCTATCTTGGCACCTTCATTTTGGTCACGATAAAAGAAGACATGGTTTTGTTGCTATTTGTTGCGGCTACCTGCATATGCATGGTACGTCTGATTAGCCAGGCCATGCCATGCCCAACTTGACCTCATTTGCCCTCGGTCATAAGTAAACGTTGACATGTCGAATCATTAATCCATCCATTATTTCTTAACAACAAAATAGCTGTCGTTGTAGCTTTAATTTTAGTGGCAACTGGGCATCAATCATGTGAGATGCTAACTCAAGCTCGATCCACACGGCTTGCAGGATAACGAGATTAATGGAGCAGGTCCTGAAATATCGGCATGTGAAGTGGATCGATCTCTTCTCGAGGATCCTACGGTTCATGATTGCTGACGAAATTACCAATATCTAATCCACTCTTCATCCTTTAATTAACTTGATTTTTGCTTCCATGAAGTGATGCAAGGCTAGCTGGGACTAGAAGAGCAGATTGAGCAAAAATCAGAAGCAAGTGGCAAGAGCTAATCATTGACAAACATGGGATAAACCACCAAGCTATCACGGATCGTATCAGAAATTCTGCATAGGTATGTATATATGTACTTACATGCTCATTGCGGGATCTAGCTTGGAAAATACTAATCCTTCCTATATGCACACAAAGAAGATTGTAGAAATGGATCAATGAACAAGATGGGATAGTAAAATATAACGCAGATGGACCTTTCTTTTGCCATAATAGCTTGATGTCTTTCGAACACTATCATCAAGTAGTAATTAATTAGTTCATGTGCAGGCACTCCCTGATGTTTGGAGAAGAGTATTGAGGAAAGTATATATGTTCATGAAGTAGAAGCTCATTACTGCAACCTACTGTCGACCAATTGTGCCAACGCTAGTGTCATTTACAGGCATCAATCTGCACGTGTTCTAGAAGTCATATACACACAAATTACAATTTACAAGTGATTTGCATGCATTAGAATTACATGTGTATACATGTGCCCAAATGATACATGCATATCACACTTGTAACATACATATACTTTCAGAAACCAAAGTTCCAGTAGGGCTCGTCGGGATGAAGGGAGGCAACAGAGGCGGGCGACATCTGCGCACGGTGGTCCGCCTCGCCGCCGGTGAGCCCGGTGTCCCGTGAAATGGCGATGCTTCGCTTCGGTAAGTCGTGGTCGTCGTCGTACTCCAGCAACTCTGGCAGATCATCTGGAGCACTGGAGTGCTGCTGCTGCTGCATGATCATGGGCCATGTAGAACAGTACGCCCCCGGCTGGTGATCGTCGTGGAGGAGCCAAGATGGAGAGGCGCGGCTGGAACGGTTCACGATCAACGGCAGCTCTTCGCGATGAACCGTACGCTCCTCCTCGCCGGCGTCGCAGTTCGTGCGCCACGGGTGACAGAGAACCAGCGGCGCTTCCTCCTCCTCACCGCCGTCGCAACCATCCGGCACCATTGGAAGGAGATGGCCAGCTGGAGATGTGTGCCCATGCGCTGCCGCCTCTTCCTGCTCCAGCTCCATTTCCAGCTTCCGGTAACTGTGATCACTTGGAGGCTTCTTCATGAACACCTTGCAGATCACCCACTCACTCTGCATTAAGGGGACATCAGAAAGCTAGTCATACCACTGTCACCATGCTTGATCGCCCGAAGCAATTGCTTCATTAAGTGTTGACAGAGAGCTACGTACCTGAGCTCCTCTCAGGAAGCTGGAGCAGGGGCTTCTCTGCCCCAGGGTGTACTCGTGCATGACCCAGCTGGTCCTTTGCCCCCTGGGCGCCCTGCCGCCGTAGAAGATGAGCGTCTTCTTCTTCCCGACGAGGCTGCCGGCCCTGCTGCAGTGCACGCCCTTGTCCTTCCCCGTCGACTTCCAGTAGCCGCCCGCCGTCGCGCGGCGGGCGCGCGCCCCGGACGGGTACCTGCTGCTCCTCATGCAGAAGAAGTAGCACTCCTGATCACCTCCTCCTCCTCCGGTCGTAGCCGCCGCCTTGCCTGCGCGTGCGAACGTACGTCAGGGATCCATCGAGCCGCACATGCACGCATGCATGTTAAAACTTAAAACTAAAATGTTAACAATTCTGTGCTCTTATATAGCCATGCTAAAGGCCTTGTTTGGAATTGGAGCGCAGGAATCGAACTTTTCTCCGCGAAGTTCCTGCGAAATTCCCGTGTTTCAAGCAGCCCATGGGCAGGCAGCTAGGTTAGGCAGGCATGCATGCATGCAAGGGGAGGGGTCATACATGGCAGGTCCCATGGCTCGGACTTGTACAGGTCGACGTCGCGGATGGCCGTGGAGGTGAAGCTGGCGTCCATGGCCTTCCTGGCAAGGTAGTAGGTGATGAGCTCCTCGTCGGTCGGGACGAACCGGAACCCCGGCGGCAAACACTCCATCTGCCGCTCCCCTCCCATCCTAAATATGTACACATCAGTGGAGGTAAGGTTTTACAATGCAAAGCTAGCCTATGTACGTATCACCAATGTAAGCATGTGTGGATGTACGAGCTTTTGTCGAAATATTACAAGAGATCGACGAGAAAACGTTGGAAACGTACCTACGTGTAGGGAATCGCCGATGTACAAAGAGAGGAGTTGTGATCGTCAGCAGCTGTGTAGAGGGGAAGTAGCAAGACGCCCCCGGTTTTATAACGGCTGGGCATGGACGGATCTAGGTGAGATGCCGGGTACGCGCCGGCATCTTTAAAAAATTTGAAAAATGCTAGGAGTTTATCTTTTTAATTGATCAAATATATTTATCAAATATATTTTGATTTTTGTGGTTTGGGATTTGTAAGACGTTCCAACTATATATTTCTATTGCACTTTTAGCAAACTTTGCACATATATGTTAGATTTATAATGTTACGAAAATACTGTATAAGACTATAGAATTGCGTGAATAAAATACGTAGTCCCATTAATTTTTTTTTAGTTCCGTCATTGGACAGGGGCAGCTGGCTAGCCTTGCTGGTTTGCACTTGCCGAGTTTTCCATAGCTCTAGTGATCTACCAAACTCCAAGTGTTCAGGTAGTTGGGGATGACGTGGACATCTTGTATATTTTAAGGGTGCGACTACGTGTCGGACGTCTGACACGAGTGCTCCCGTCGGACGCTCGTACAGACCGTCCGATGTGCTTGCGATCTCAGCTCTCCCCCTCTTGTTCTCGCTGAAACATAGTGTCTGCTGCAACAACGCGCTGATAATGCTGAAACAAAGTAATCCGAATGAGTAAACAAGATGTTTCACGAAGACAAACACAAGGTTTCATAAAAGCAACGGGATGTTTCAGTAGTGAAATAAAAGCAAAAATGACAATGTTTCACGAGAACAAACGAAATGTTTCATGAAGATAAACACAATGTTTCATAAGAGCAAATGGGATGTTTCAGTAGCAAAACATAAGGAAAAATGAAAATGTTTCACAAGAGTAAACGAAATGTTTCACTATAGCAAACGAGATGTTTCACGACAGCAAATAGGATGTTTTCAGTAATGAAACATTAGCAAAAGAAAAGAATGTTTGAGAAGAACAAATAGGATGTTTCACAGGAGCAAATAAGATGTTTCCGTACTTACATGATGATGTTTCAAGACTTTGCATTGTACATCTTCTGTAGTGACCACCACTTCCACCAATCCATTGCATGAGGAGAGAGGAGGGACCAAGAGGGAAATGGGGGAGGAGGTATATTGGGCATGTTGAGAGAGAGAGAGAGAGAGAGATAGATCGGGCTTGCTGAGAGAGATACATGGGCATGAGACACACACACACACAAAGAGATGGATATTAGAGAGAAGAGGGGCGAGCAAGTGGAGCGCGTGCGGGTGCTCCGGCCGCAGCACCCCTGCCGACACCATCGCCGCCCACACGGTAGCTGCATCATCATCTGCCGAAGCGGCGGCGGAGCGGAGTGAGGCGAGGAAGGGGCCTGCGTCGGCGGCGGCGAGCCCCGCCACCTCCACGTTGCGCGCCCATATCTCCCGCACGCTCCCCCTCGCGCCCGCCGCCTCTCCTCCTGCTCCTCTCAGTCCGCCTCCTCATCTGTGCCTGTGCACGACGAGTAGTAGTATTTCTATATGCACATTTGGATTAAATCGTTGATTTGATGAGGAGTGGGAGGAAGGCTCAAGAAGAAGGATGCATAGGCAGTTCGATCAGTGTCCGATTTTTTCCCCATCGGACGGACGTCTGTACCGTATCATTTTCGATATTTTAACCATGCATGCAGCATGTTATATACCGGTGGAATCCGAGTGAGATGCCCTGCTTGCAGCTGGAACTTGGAAGGGTCAATGGGTGAAAGCGTCCTGTTTACTATGTTATGATCTTAGGCCCTGTTTGACAACTTGGAACCGAGTTGTTTCTACTAGAATCTGGGAGAAACTCAGCCAAACGGATTAAAACTCGGAACGATTCTCCTCGGAACGTTTCTTCTTTTTCTACGCCGTGGCTGAATCACCCTCAACCCCGTTTCACTAGTTTCTACTAGAATTTGGAACCGTACCAAACGGTTTGCAGAAAGTGATTCTGATTCTACCTGAAACGTTTCTATCAAGAATCTGGAACCGTTTCCGTTTCCATTAGAATCTGGAACCGTACCAAACGGGGCCTAAGGACATCTCACTATCTAAGTTTAAAAAGGCACTACCTATTAGTAAGCGAATCCGAATCTATTTTCTATTGATTTTGTTATATATTGGACACTCCTTGTACAGAGATAATCAATCTAATAAAGAGAGAACTTTGCCCCTATATTGTGTGTGCTCCCTGTTCGTGTTTGTGTGATTGTGTTGCTGTGTTGTGGATTGATCGTGGGTGAACTACTACGTTTTACAATACGTTATCAGCATAAAGCTCTTCCGAGGCGATTGAGATCGTCTGCCTGCATCAATCTACACTGCATCGAAGTCGACCGGCATCATACGATTAAATCTACTACAAGCCTTACGTAAGTTTGAGGGTGAACGACTACATTTTACAATACGTTACAGCATAAAGTTCTGCCGAGGTCGATTGAGATCATCTGCCTGCATCAATCTACACTGCATCAAATTCGACCAGCATCACACGATTAAATTTACTACAAGCCTTACGTAAGTTCCAGCTACGTAAGTTAATCGCATACGAAAAGTTGTTTTTAATCCTACAGAGATTAATTCTTCTAATTACCATGATTACTTGTTTAATATGTAAAACTGAAAATTAGGATGTTTTAAATTTACTGTTTCTTCAGGCCTCCTGGAACTTTACTTGTTCTATGAGGACTTGATAAGTGTGTATCTTAATGCTCTGAGTAAACCTGCAAGCTTTGCTTACTTTCTACTCAATGCAGTACCTTTTTACTCTTTACACCAGAAGGTTTGCCCTGTATGTAAAAGACAGCTTAACCAATTTCATATTAATGTGTCACGTGGTGTCACTTCAATTAAAAAGAAGGTATCTGGCCATACCGGCTCGTATGGCAAGCTGGCCATATCGACGCGCCCGACGGCGTCCCGCGCAGTCGCACCCCTGCTCTCCGGTGTTGGTTCTCCCGTGCCGCCGCACCGTGCAGGTGCTTCGCGTCCCTACTCTCCAGCGCCCCCATGTAACCGCGCCCTGCAGGCGCGTCGCTCCCATTTAGAGGTGGGTGTGACGGACCGTCTTTTTAGGGGCAGTGCGAAAACTCACAACAGTTACCCAGGAAGACTAACTGTTGGAAAACAAGAGTAAAATTACTTGGCAAAAGCCAAATCAACACTTTTATTCAATATAGTTGGTCTAACGACCAGATTTTACAAAGGAAGCGTTTGAGCTTCTAGACTTACAATACCAAAAGAAGGAAACCACAGGCAGGGCCTGAGCGAAGAAAAAGACCTAGAACCAGACTAAATCGCCATCTACGATCTCCTGGTAGGCTCCGGCATCTTCGAACTCTGAAAGGGCGGAGGTTTTGCAAGGGTGAGTACAGAGTACTCAACAAGTCGTACGGAACCACTGAATACTATATGTAGGAGTAATCAAGGGATGGCAGTAGGGTTAAGTATCTGGATGCAGTTTTATTTTCTAATTCATTTTACATTTGAAGCACAGACTATTAAATAAGTAGTTGGGGTTTCACAAAGTTCAACAACACTAACCACACTTATCCAAATTCCAAACAGTAACTTGAGCTTAGTTACGGGTATCAACCCCGGTTCAAACTTAACTTCATTAACCGGAAGTACGGCGTAATCGATTACCATTTTAGATTAACTCTGCAGAGCGGCTCAACTTTACCCACAAGATATCTATAACCTTTATGCCAATCGCGAGTTTCATGCAACTTAAATGCATGTGGCCCAGTTTTAGATGATCATAGCACTTCGTTTAATCATTCCCGTCCTTTAGTTGTTAACCGATAGAGACCGCTACCTTGGACTCAGGGTCCCCATTAGCGTCTACCGTTGTGAGAACCAAGAATGTCGCTCCGGACCATTCCCGTCCCACCCCTCCGGTCCACTTCCCTGCCGGGAAGGCCCGGTCCCTATTCTCTCCAGAGAATAGTTCCACCAAACAGTCCAATTATTATCTCGGGAATGACTAACTTACTGAGCTACGTCGGATACGGGTCCTCTGACCAGTCCGACCTGTGGTTGAGCGGGAACTATGTTATTTACTTTGCTCAAGAGGGTCATTAACCTTACACTTTTGCCACAGACTAAGCCTTCTATCCACAAATCCAACCCAGACTCACGATCGCCACTGCACTCAACAAAGGCATTAATCATCAGCCGGGGATCGGAATCTCATCCACTCCGGGATTAATCCGATACTGTCCCCCTGACTGCAGCATTTTTATAAACCTCCGAATCGGAGATTCGGCAGCATTTCTTTAAATCCAGGTTTGAACTAACCTAGTAGTATAATCTAACCTATTCATGGCAATAAGCAATTAACTAGGGTTCCAAAGGACTAACAGGATTCAATATTTTCAAGGAAGTTCCATGAGTAATTCGGTATTACCTAGGTATCATGTCATTCTAAAATACTGCTTTCAATAATCCAACATACATTAAAGTAATGCGATATAAAATAATTACTACTATAGCATGGCATGGTTGGGATCAATATGATCAAGGGTGTACGGCTTGCCTTGCGCGGCAGTGGGATCGGATGAGTCGTCGAGGAAGTAGTCGTACTGCGCTCCCGTCTGGTCCGACGTCTGCTTCCGAATCGCCCGACCTGTGGATCGCCCGGCTACCGGGCGCCTCAATGGTCGAGTCTAACGCGAAAAGGCAACCAGCATAAGTAAACGACAAAACAACAACTGGAAAAAGAAATGGAAACTGAAACGGAAACCGGAACCGAGTCGGAAGAGAACGGAGGGCAAAACTGGGATTTTGGGAATTTTTGGAGTTTCGGATTTGGAAACGGGCAGCATTTCTGGACTCAGTGGGTCGAGACGGTTGGGAAAATGCATTTGGTGGGGCTCTGGGCTTTTCCGGGATTTTTCTGGATTTTCCGGGCTATTTTTGGATTTGAAACGAATTTTCGGATTTTATTAATTAAAATAAAATCTAAAAATCCTTTTACCGCTCCTGGGAACTGGCCGCCGGCGGCGGATCGGGCCGCGCCCACTTGGGCTGCGCTGAGGGGTCGGTGGCGGGCCGGCCAAAGACGGTCTTGGGCGAGAGGCGGCCACACCACAGGCGAGGAGGGCCGACGAAGGGGCCCGCCAGTGGGGCACTGCACGGGAGGGTTAGGGCATAGGGCGAGCGGGAACGGCGGGCAAGGCCACATGTGGCGGGCCGGAGTCTGTGAGGCGAAGGCGAGGAAGAAGAGGGGCTCACCACGAGGAGAGTGGGCGAGTTGGGAACTGAGGAGGGGCGGCTTTTATAGGGCGGCGAGGGCGCAGGGCGCGGGCGGCAAGTGGCGGGCAGCTGGGCGACAAGGCTGGGAGAGGACGGGCATGGCGCGAGCGGGCGCTGCCGGAGACCAGCGGCACGGCAACGACGCTGGCGGCAGCGCACAAGACGGCAAGGGCGCTGGCGAGAGCGCCGGAGGCGGCGGCGCATTGGTCCGGGCCACCGCAGTCGAACGGGAGCAGCCACACGGGCCGGAAGGAAACGGGCCGGGAGGCCCACGAAGCAAAGGAAAACGGCCCACAAAGGTAACCAGATTCAAACTCGGTTTTGGTTTCAAAATCCAAATCCAAATGCAAATCCAAACGAAAAACCAACAAATTCATTTTGAATTTTGGGATGTTTCAACCTACCCCACTTAAAATAGAATCTCGTCCCCGAGATTCATTTCGCCTGGGAAAATAGGTTGGGAAAATTCTGCTGCAATTCCGATTCGTTCTCCCAAGTAGTTTCTTCGAGTGTATGATTCTTCCATAGCACTCGGCAGATTCTGACATTCTTGAACTTAAGTTCTCTTTCCATTGTCTCCACAATTCTGGCTGGTTCCTCATGATAGGTCAAATCCTCTTTTAGATCTATTCCTTTCAACTGTACTTGCTCTGACGGCTGACGGAGGCACTTCCTCAACTGGGATACATGAAAGACATTATGTACCCTTGACAGCTCTGGACTTAACTGTAACTGGTAGGCTACTTCTCCAATCCGGTCAGTCACAGGGTATGGTCCAACATATCTTGGAGCTAACTTTCCTTTTATCTGAAAACGGCGAACTGGCTTAAAGGGTGTCACTTTCAGATAAACGAAGTCTCCAATCTGATAACTTATCTCCTTCCTTCTTGTATCTGCATAACTCTTCTGTCGGACTTGAGCAGTTCTCAGGTTCTTCCTTATGATTCTCACATGAGCTTCTGCATCATGAACAAGCTGAGGTCCAAAAAGTTGTTTCTTTCCAGTCTCTGTCCAATTCAACGGGGTTCTGCACTTCCTTCCATACAGGGCTTCAAAAGGTGACATATCTAGACTGGCCTGGTAACTGTTATTGTACGAGAACTCCGCAAAATGGCAAACACTTGGCCCACGAGGCTCCATATGTTAGAGTGCAGGCTCTCAACATATCTTCTAGGATTTGGTTAACTCTCTCTGTCTGATCGTCTGTCTGAGGGTGATAGGCTGTACTGAAATTTAAGTCTGTACCCATAGCTTCATGCAGACTTTTCCAGAACTTTGAAGTGAACTGGGCTCCACGATCTGACACGATCTTCTTGGGAATTCCGTGTAATCTGACAATCTGGGTCAGGTACAACTCTGCCAACTTGTCTCTTCCAATGGTATGCTTTATAGGGATGAAATGGGCCACTTTGGTCAGTCTATCAATGATCACCCAAATAGCTTCATATCCTTGCTGAGTTTTGGGCAAACCAGTGATAAAGTCCATTCCGATCTCTTCCCACTTCCATTTTGGCACTGGAAGGGGTTGCAGCAATCCTGCCGTCTTCTGGTGGTCTATCTTGACTTTCCGACACACGTCACAACACACCACGTGCTCGGCTATCTCTTTCTTCATTCCATTCCACCAGTATTCCTTCTTCAAGTCCTGGTACATCTTCGTACTGCCGGGGTGTATCGAGAATTGCGACGAGTGAGCCTCTGTCAAAATCAATCCTCTTATATCCTTGTCCTTCGGAATGCATATACGATCGCGGAATCGTAGTATGCCTTGCTTGTCTTCCGAGAACTCCGAGGGATTAACTTCTTTCATCAACTTTCTGTATTCAGTATCTCTTCATCTATCTGCTGAGCTGCTTTGATCTGCTTCAGAAGATCTGACTGTATCTCTAGAAAGCGATCGATCCTTCCGACACTATCCGGCAGTTCAACTCCTGCATTTCCGACTTCACCGGGAGAGATAGTCTCGACTTGAGCTAAGTGATGGCATGCTTTTCGGCTCAAAGCGTCTGCTACCACATTAGCTTTTCCTGGATGATAAAGGATTTCTAGGTCATAATCCTTAATCAACTCCAACCATCTTCTTTGTCTCATGTTCAGATTGGGCTGGGTGAACACGTACTTCAGACTCTTGTGATCTGAAAACACTTCACAACGGTTCCCCAACAGGTAATGCCTCCAAATCTTCAATGCATGCACTACTGAGGCTAATTCCAGGTCATGTGTTGGGTAGTTCTCCTCATGTGGTCTGAGTTGCCGTGACGCTTACGCAACCACTTTTCCTTCCTGCATTAACACGCACCCCAATCCTCTTTTGGAAGCATCACAATAAATCTGGAAGTCCTTATCCGGGTTTGGAAGGGTGAGGACTGGATCTGATGTTAACTTGGTTTTCAACTCCCGAAAACTTTTCTCACACTTCTCAGTCCAAATGTAGGGGCTGTCCTTTTTGAGAAGTTGAGTCATCGGTTTAGCTATCTTGGAGAACCCTTCGATGAATCTTCTGTAATATCCTGCCAATCCGAGAAAACTTCTGACTTCACATCGCGACAGTTGTTTCCATTCCAACACTGTCCTGATCTTCTCGGGATCCATCTTCACGCCATCCTTAGTGATGATGTGTCCTAGGAAAGCGATTTCATCCAACCAGAAATCACACTTAGAGAATTTTGCGTAAAGCTGATGTTCTCTAAGCCTTCCCAGAATTAAGTGCAGATGCTTCTTGTGATCTTCTTCAGTCTTGGAGTAAATGAGTATGTCGTCTATGAACACCACGATGAACTGATCCAAGAACTCCATGCATACTTGGTTCATCAGGTTCATAAAGTAGGCCGGGGCATTTGTGAGTCCAAATGGCACCACGGTGAACTCATATAATCCGTATCGAGTAGCAAATGCTGTCTTCTCTCTGTCTTGTTCTCTGACTTTCAGCTGATGGTATCCTGTCCTCAGGTCTATCTTCGAAAAGATCTTGGCTCCTTTCAACTGATCGAACAGGTCGTCTATCCGAGGTAGCGGGTACTTGTTCTTGATTGTTGCACCATTCAGAGCTCTGTAATCTATGCAGAGTCTCTTGCTTCCATCTTTCTTTCTGGCAAATACTACTTGCGCGGACCAAGGTGAGATACTTGGCCGTACAAATCCTTTGTCCAGCAATTCATCCAATTGCTTCTTCAGTTCCTTTAACTCCAAAGGCGACATTGGACGTGATCGCTTGTGGATAGGAGCTGTTCCAGGAACTAACTCTATTTCCAGTTCTATGCCTCTGTTCGGAGGTTTCCCTGGTAACTCTTCCGGAAAGACGTCAGGGTACTCCCGAACTACGGGTATGCTGTCTAATCCACTGGCGGCTGCATTGATGACGCTCTGATTCCTCTTGATCAACCTTGGATTATTCTGAACTATCACTTCCTAACCGAAATCATTTCTGAGTGTCACTATCTTCCGAGCACAGTCCATACGAGCCTTATGTCTAGATAGCCAGTTCATTCCCAATATGACATCTAGACCGTCCATTTCCACTAACAACAGGTTGGCTCTGAACTCAATCCCTTGGATTTCCATACTTAAGTTGTTGCAGCTGAATGTGGCCATTAACCGGCTTCCAGGGGTGTGGAAAACACAAGGAGAGGGCAAAGGGGAATAGGGCAAGCCATTTTTGCAAGCAAAAGCCAAAGAAACGAACGAATGGGTTGCACCGGGATCAAAGAGGGTTAAGGCCAACTTGGTTTGGATGGGAAACTTACCAACGATGACATCTGTGGCTTCGGCTGCCTCTGCTGCTGACACATGGTTGATTCTTCCTTGGGGGTTCCTTGGCGGATTGGGTCCGCGGTTGTTTGAGTATCCCTCTGTCTTAATAGGTGCCTTCAAATAACCTTGATGGGGTGGTTGAGGCTGGCGTGGTGCAAGCTGTCTGTTGGTTGAGGTGAAGGCTGAAGTCTGAGCCATTGCCACATCACTTGGCAAATCCTTCTTCGGGCACTGCTGCCTGAAATGTCCAGACTGTCCGCAATGGAAACAGGCTGAAACCTTCTTGGGACAGACATTGGAATAATGGTTCCCATTGCAGGTGAAACATCGGACAGCTCCAGGCTGGTTATTAGGAGGGTTAGGCCGAGATCCTCCTACTGCTTGTCTCTTGTTCGGGATACTGGGGTTGAAGGTGTAAGTCCTTCCCTTGAACTGGTTTGCTACTGACATCCTCTGCTGTTGTGCCTTTCTTTTCCTGGTATCTTCTAAGTCATTCCTTGTCTCTTCCGAAACAATCAGTCTATCCACCATGGCTGAAAAATCCTTGAATTCTACTACCGAGACATGAAACTTGAGGTTCTTCTGCAGGCCTTCATAGAATCTCTCTATCTTCTTCTCTTCTGTGTCCACTTCTTTGGGTGCATAACGGGATAGATTATTGAAGTGGTGCAGGTACTCCATCACCGTCCTTCCTCTTTGGTGAAGAGCTAGAAATTCCCTTCGCTTGGAGGCCATCAAGCCTGCTGGGATGTGTGTCTTTCCGAAAGCTTCTTCAAACATCTACCACGAGATCTCTTGTCCTCCTTTCAGTGTCTGGAAATTAACCCACCATGTGGCTGCTTGTCCTTGCAGTTGGTGAGAGGCATAAAGCACTCTTTCCTTCTCAGTGCACTGTATTGTATCCAGCTTCCTCTGAATATCCTGGAGCCAATCATTTGCTGATAATGGCTCAGTTGACATGGAGAAAATAGGGGGCCGGGTCTTTTGGAAGTCAGACCAATGTGACCCACCTAGTAATCCATCCTGTCCAAAATTGTTTCCTTAGGGATTCATCTGCGGTCTTGCAGCTATCTGACCTATCAACATCTCAATCATCTGATTTTGCCTTTGTTCTGACTGATGTCTGTTCCTTTCCATGGCTGCCAGTACTTATGCTAGGTTAACTGGGTTCCTAGCTGAGTCTGCCTCACTTTCATCATTTGTAGTCTTTGGGATCCTTCTCCTTGATTCATTCTGACTATCTTTAGGTCTTGCTGCAGGGTTTTGGGTAAAGCAGAAGATGAGTAAGAATTAGACATGGGGTGCAGAGAGAGATAGAATAGGTGAGAGGCGAGACGAAAGGGAAAAGAATTAGTGGAATTGGGCCGAAGATATAAGGGTAATAGTGCAAACAACATACAAAGGTAGGAAACATAATTTTACTGATAACATAGATTGTTTACAATACCGTCATACTAAGGTAGGAAACAACCTATTTTACATTACAAAAGGACTACTCCAAAAGAGTAAAGCCAACTTCTAGGTCTAACGCCCTATTCTAAGACAGGCGTCTTCAGTCGTCGTCGGAGATGTAGATGATGCGCTCCTCTGGATCTTCTTCCACATCTTCTGCCATGGACAGGTCTACCACTTCTGATGGACCATCCACGGACATCTCTTCTCCTGGCTCATACTGAGGCTGCAACTGGTCTATCTCTTCGCGAAGCTCGTCGATTTCCATCCAAGCATTGCCCAACTGTCGCTGAAGATCATCTCGCCATGAGAAGGCTGTACAGGTAATCCTTGTTGACCATCAGATCAGCAACCTGGTCGACACGCGGGTCTGCATCGTCATCCGGGACGGTTATAATCACTGTGCCGGGAGCATCCCCCCTCATAGGGATGAGCTGAAACTGACTGTCGTCAAACTCAGCGGCGAAAAGACGACATAGGTGCTTCACTGCCCGGCGGGCAGAGTCCTGGACAGCGTCCGACTCAGAGACGCGGTATCCTTGGAAGCGGCGTGGAATATCGGGATTGTTTGGCAGAGGATAAAGATCAACCCAGGCCTTCCATTCGAAACGAACGGCGCCCTGGAAAAGTTCCTCTGTGTGGAAGACTGGGGCTTCATTCTGGCCTGTACCAACATGCTGAAGCATCCTCCACAGTAACTCAGCCCATCCTCCGAAAGCTTTGGGGAACAGATAATCGTGCTGAACCATCTGCCAAAACGAGAAAACTTTTCAAGTCAGATGAGCGGAAAAGATTTTAAGTGAGTTTTTAAAGGAGAGAAGTGAATCTTAAGGAAAGGGTGGGAAGCAGAGAGAGGAGAGGAAAAAGGGATTACGAGAATAGTAATTACAGTTTTCGAAACTCATTTTGTAGTTTGAAGTAATTTTTCGAAAAAGACTCCTTAAGCCAACTTAGGTCTTAGTCTACGGTCAAGCCTAGGCTCTGATACCACTTGTGACGGACCGCCTTTTTAGGGGCAGTGCGAAAACTCACAACAGTTACCCAGGAAGACTAACTGTTGGAAAAACAAGAGTAAAATTACCTGGCAAAAGCCAAATCAACACTTTTATTCAATATAGTTGGTCTAACGACCAGATTTTACAAAGGAAGCGTCCGAGCTTCTAGACTTACAATACCAAAAGAAGGAAACCACAAGTAGGGCCTGAGCGAAGACAAAGACCTAGAACCAGACTAAATCGCCATCTACGATCTCCTGGTAGGCTCTGGCATCTTCGAACTCTGAAAGGGCGGGGGTTTTGCAAGGGTGAGTACAGAGTACTCAACAAGTCGTACGGAACCACTGAATACTATATGTAGGAGTAATCAAGGGATGGCAGTAGGGTTAAGTATCTGAATGCAGTTTTATTTTCTAATTCATTTTACATTTGAAGCACAGACTATTAAATAAGTAGTTGGGGTTTCACAAAGTTCAACAACACTAACCACACTTATCCAAATTCCAAACAGTAACTTGAGCTTAGTTACGGGTATCAACCCCGGTTCAAACTTAACTTCATTAACCGGAAGTACGGCGTAATCGATTACCATTTTAGATTAACTCTGCAGAGCGGCTCAACTTTACCCACAAGATATCTATAACCTTTATGCCAATCGCGAGTTTCATGCAACTTAAATGCATGTGGCCCAGTTTTAGATGATCATAGCACTTCGTTTAATCATTCCCGTCCTTTAATTGTTAACCGATAGAGACCGCTACCTTGGACTCAGGGTCCCCATTAGCATCTACCGTTGTGAGAACCAAGAATGTCGCTCCGGACCATTCCCGTCCCACCCCTCCGGTCCACTTCCCTGCCGGGGAAGGTCTAGGTCCCTATTCTCTCCAGAGAATAGTTCCACCAAACAGTCCAATTATTATCTCGGGAATGACTAACTTACTGAGCTACGTCGGATACGGGTCCTCTGACCAGTCCGACCTGTGGTTGAGCGGGAACTAAGTTATTTACTTTGCTCAAGAGGGTCATTAACCTTACACTTTTGCCACAGACTAAGCCTTCTATCCACAAATCCAACCCGGTACTCACAGTACCGGCCACCAGACCAACAAAGGCATTAATCATCAGCCGGGGATCGAAATCTCATCCACTCCGGGATTAATCCGATACTGTCCCCCCTGACTGCAGCATTTTTATAAACCTCCGAATCGGAGATTCGGCAGCATTTCTTTAAATCCAGGTTTGAACTAACCTAGTAGTATAATCTAACCTATTCATGGCAATAAGCAATTAACTAGGGTTCCAAAGGACTAACAGGATTCAATATTTTCAAGGAAGTTCCATGAGTAATTCGGTATTACCTAGGTATCATGTCATTCTAAAATACTTCTTTCAATAATCTAACATACATTAAAGTAATACGATATAAAATAATTACTACTATAGCATGGCATGGTTGGGATCAATATGATCAAGGGTGTACGGCTTGCCTTGCGCGGCAGCGGGATCGGATGAGTCGTCGAGGAAGTAGTCGTACTGCGCTCTCGTCTGGTCCGACGTCTGCTCCGGGAATTGCTCCGACTCCAGGAACTGCTCCGGCTCCGCTGGCGTCTCAACGGTCAAGTCTAACGCGAAAAGGCAACCAGCATAAGTAAACGACAAAACAACAACTGGAAAAAGAAATGGAAACTGAAACGGAAACCGGAACCGAGTCGGAAGAGAACGGAGGGCAAAACTGGGATTTTGGGAATTTTTGGAGTTTCGGATTTGGAAGCAGGCGACATTTACGACTCAGTGGGTCGAGACGGTTGGGAAAATGCATTTGGTGGGGCTCTGGGCTTTTCCGGGATTTTTCTGGATTTTCCGGGCTATTTTTGGATTTGAAACGAATTTTCGGATTTTTTAATTAAAATAAAATCTAAAAATCCTTTTTACTGTTCCCGTGGGAACTGGGCCGGCGGGCGGATCAGCCATGCCCACTTGGGCAAGGCTGAGGGTCTGGTCGGCCGCCAAAGACGGCGAGAGGCGGGCCACACCAGGCGGGAGGGGTCGACGAGCGGGGCTCGCTCGTCTGGGCACGTGCACGGAGGGTTAGGTTAGGCACAGGCGGCGGCGGAACGGGCATGGCACACATGCAAGGCGAGCGTGAGGCGGAGGCGAGGAAGAAGAGGGGCTCACCACGAGGAGGGGAGCGGGGCGAGTTGGGAACGGAGGGGAGGGCGGCTTATAGGGCGGCGAGGGCGCAGGGCGGGCGGGCTGAGCAGCAAGGCGGGCGGGCGACGGCGGCGTGGAGAGGACGGCAGAGGCGAAGCGCTGGCGCGGGAGACCAGCAAGACGGCGACGACGCTGGCCAATGGCTGGCCAAGACAGACGGCGCGCGGGCGAAGGCCGAGGAGGGCGCGGCATTGGCTGGCCAACCACAAAGCCGAGCAGGAGCGACCACACGCCGGAAGGAAACTGGCCGGGAGGCCCACGAAGCAAAGGAAAACGGCCCACAAAGGTAATCGGATTCAAACTCGGTTTTGGTTTCAAAATCCAAATCCAAATGCAAATCCAAACGAAAAACCAACAAATTCATTTTGAATTTTGGGATGTTTCAGTGGGCATCTTGCCTGGCTGGGCTGGCTCGTTACAGGTTTATCGTGCTTCGTGCCTAAATCGTCTGGCCGCGGATGACCCATCGTGCTTTACCGTGGTCGCGTCTTTGATGCGGCTCGCTTTCGGCCATCCCAGACACGGCCCATTTGCGTTTCGTGCCGTGTCGGCCTAGGCCCAGTCTATTTACACTATTATGACGAGAGGAAAGGAGACGAAGACACACATTGCTCAATCTCTTTCAGTTCTCTCTTGCCCGTTGACCCCCCTCTCTCTCGTCCGTCCCTCTCAATCTCTTTCTTGCCTATTGCATCCCTTTCTCTCGCTCATTGGCTGACGAGAGAATGAGAGATGGTCATCTGTAGAAAAGTCCAACAATACTTTTTCTCTCGAAAAAAATCATCACTCATAATCTCGACAATATTAAAAATCTAGTAAAATAAAACCATTGTAGATAAGTGACATAATATAGCCATCAACAACAATGAAATTGTGACAGTAGATCTGTGCCCGTGCCTCCGCCGTGCCGTGCCGGCACGAGCCCAGCCCAAACGGTCGTGCCGGGCCGTGCCGCCCATCGTGCCCTGATCTCAGGCCCGGCACGGCCCACCCCGTGCCATGCCGGGTTTTGGACCGGGCTGGACCACCGTGCTTCGGGGCGACCCAAAAAGGACCAGCCCAAGTGCCCACCTCTACTCCCATTTCCCACGCGTTACGCTCGAAGCACCGACCGCGTGCTCTCGTGTGTGCCTCCGTGCCACTCCCGCGCCCACACGTGCCGCCGCCTCGCAAATGGAGGCCCTGAAGCGTCGCCTCGACGCGCTCACCGCCGAGTTCGAGCCTCCTAGCCATTGGCCGTGCCCACGGATCCCGACCGTTCGCCTCGCCCACACTCTGTGCCAGCAGCGCCTTGCGTAGGCTGCGACGTGCCCCGAGGCCTCCTCTCACCGCCGTGCTATGCAAGCGTCGCGTCGCGTCTCATCGAAGCCTTGCCATCGGCCTTGATCGTTCTTTGGTGCGCAGAAGATTTTCGGCCATGGCGCGGTGCCCAAGCACGTCTGCGATCGCGCCACGCCATCGTTCGCGCCTCGGTGCTTGCAGCGCCTCCGGCGATGACTCCTGAACCGCGAATGACGCTACAAGAGCAATCGAAGGGACACGCAACCGCGGATGCGAAACCAGCGCAAGATGGACGGCTGGGCGAAGGAGATCGGCGATTGGGCACGAGCGTTGGCAAACTGATGTGGGAGTGCCTAGAGCGCCATGATTCCCCCTATAATAATATTGTTGTTGTTATTATTATTATAAGAAAGATAAATAGATAAATAAAAATCATAGTACACCTACGTAAAACTCAACAGCAGTGCTTCTATGCTTTCCTTCCAATACAAATTACACAAATCTTAAAGCAAACGAAGAGATAAATAATCACTATCTACCATTCATTCACGCTTTAATATTTATACTAATTTTTTTAAAAAAAATATAAACACCTCTCAAAACTCAATCACCCGTTAAAGCACAGGAAAACCACACGAACCTAGGGTTACTGGCCTACTTTGTGCCGTGCACGGGGGCCACACTTTCGCGTCTAATCGTCGTCTTCTTCTCGAACCACCCAACCATCCCAATCTCAATCCCAATCTCTCTCATCACCAGCCGCTCCTCTCTCTCTCTCTCTCTCTAGCCCCCCGCTTCGGTTCTACCCAAACCCTAACCCTAGCAGCCCGTCCCCATCGCACGCCGGGCGGCCGCCGGCGAAGCGAGCGGGCGAGGATGCCGTCGGGGTCGTCGACGCAGTTCCGGTATACGCAGACGCCGTCCAAGGTGCTGCACCTGCGGAACATGCCGTGGGAGTGCACCGAGGAGGAGCTCGTCGAGCTCTGCAAGCCCTTCGGCAGGGTCGTTAACACCATGTGCAACGTCGGCGCCAACCACAACCAGGCCTTCGTCGAGTTCGTAAGGCGCCCTCCTCCTCTTCCCCTTACCCCGCCCTTAGTGTCCCGTCCCGTGTCGGATCCCCGCTGCGATTTTGTCTTGCCCAGTCGCTGCTGTGGGGGAACTAGTTACGATTCGAAGGTATCCGCGTTTGTGGGTGCGATTTAGTGTTTATGTGATTGGGTGTGGCTGTTGCTTCGCGTGCGGTTTGGTATCAACAGGAGCCGGTTGATGACTAGATTTTGTGGGAGCATGATCTACGGGAGGGAAATGAAATCCAGATATCGTCTGGTGATTTGGGCAGTGTTGGTTGGCTCCGTGTGTGAATTGCATTTTTATACCCGATTTAGTGTTTTGATCAAAACTTGGGGTTCAATTTTTTGTTGCAATCTGTTATGTGCTGGAAATCACTAATGGCGGTGTCCCTCTGTTGAGCCAGTTGAATACAACTTCATGACATGTGCTGGAAGCGCCTTGTTCTTGTCTGTGATTGCGGTGTATGTATCGCATGGATTTTGTTTGTAGTCTGTGATAGTATCTACTCAAATATAAATTTGACTGTAGGCAATAGAGAACATCAATAAACAAGTAATTTTTTCTAGTTGCAGAAATGTGTTATTTCCCAGATTTGATTCAGCGGAAGTTTTGAGTGAAGAGTGGAATGTAGGCTGGATAACATTAGCTGTATATGATTGGAACTTCTAGCTAAGTTGATGGCTTCCTAATTTTTATCTTAAATGTGCTTATTTTCAGGCAGATCAAAACCAGGCAATTTCAATGGTTTCATATTATGCTTCGTCTTCAGAACCTGCTCAAGTCCGTGGTAAAACTGTATATATCCAGTATTCAAATAGGCAAGAAATTACCAACAATAAAGGCACCGGCGATTCTTCTGGCAATGTCCTGCTTGTCACTTTTGAAGGTGTCCAGCCTAATGATATTAGCATAGATGTCATTCATTTGGTAAGTATTCTATATTTACATGTGATATGCATTCAATTAGCTGTCCGGGCAGCTTGCTGCATCACTTGATTGCGATTAATCAATGTATTAATTATCTTTCAAAAAAAAAAAACTGAACCTTTGTCCTTTGTTGCTATGGTACTACAATCTTCTTAGGTAATCTTCTTTTGATCACTATGTACCTTTTCAAATAAAAAAACTATTTCTGCATGATTGTACTTGCCCGTCTCTTCTTGGCAGTTGACAAGCTCACTGAATTTTGGTCTGGAAATGTATACAATAGTTGTGTTGTTCAGTTAAAAATCTTGTCCTGTTTCTACGAACTTTATTACTTGTTAAATTTGTTATGCTGAAGTATTTTACTTAGCATATTGTTATGAGCCTGCTTGGAACGAGCAGCCTCGTATGCACGAGTTCCTGGACGATTCCCTGCGCGAGTGAAGTTCGTCGACGAGTCTGCCGGAGCAGCTCGTGACGCCGGAAGTTTGGCTGTTGTCGGAGCCACCGCCTGTGATTAACATTTGTGGCAATCAAGCATGCCGATTTTCTTATTTCTTCTCCTTTATATAGATCCCTAGAGACAGACTCCGAATCTTCTAATTATAGCAATCCTGACAAACTAATTTGACTTGCAAACTAACTCCAACTAGAATTAGAAAGCTAGATATAATACGTAACCAGAACAAGCTTCTAGATAAAAGATAACTACGGGCTCATGTTTCCTTCATCTGCTGCCAAACCCGGACCTGGCCCAGCTTCTGGTTCTGGCGCCATTTCCTGCTCTGAGGATCTCCGGGCTTGCCCACGACGTCTGTAAAACACTCGATCAAAGCTTCTGCTTGCATCACATATTGCATGTTCGCTGATGTATATTGGCTTACAAGTTCATGACTCCAGGACGATTCAGTGCTATGCACCTTTTTTTTTATTTTCTGCTTAATCTTGTACTTACTGTTCAGCTGATTGGTTGACAGTGGACTTCTTTTCTTATTCTGTCTTATAATGATTTTTGTGTAACTCGTTTAGGTATTTTCTGCATTTGGGTATGTTCACAAGATAGCAACTTTTGAGAAAGCTGCTGGTTTCCAGGTAAAATACTGCTTATGTCAATCTGCATATATAATAGTCAGTTGTAAATTTAACTTACTAGTTAGGATTTTGGCAGGCACTTATCCAATACACTGATGCCCCAACTGCTCTAGAAGCAAAAAATTCTTTGGATGGAAGAAGCATCCCGAGGTAGTACATATTTACTATTGTGCATCAGCAAACCTTCGGTACAAAGTTACTGATGTGATTCTCTCTCTCAGATATTTACTTCCTGAACATGTCAGCACTTGTCACTTGCGCATAACTTTTTCTGCGCACAAGGATTTGAATATTAAATTTCAATCACATCGCAGCAGGTACAAGAAAGTTGACACTTGGCAGCTTTAAATTTTATTTCTTAAGCTCTGTTTTGTGTAACATTTGGTTGAGGAGGGATTACACAAATTTGTAACAGTATCTGTGTTGGTTGAGCAGGGATTACACAAACCCTTATCTTCCTGTTAATCCAACAGCAATCGAGGGAATTGCACAGGTATTATACTACTATATCTCATTTTGTTTCACTCGTCTTCTGCTGCTGCTGCTTACACAAAGGAAATTTTGCAGCCCACATTAGGCCCTGATGGGAAGATACAGGAGCCTGAGAGCAATGTACTTTTAGCTTCGATTGAGAACATGCAGTATGCTGTGACGGTGGATGTTCTACACACCGTAGGAATATTTTATTGCCTTGTTTTTCTCTGGATAATTTTTTTATCCAAAATAAGGAAAAACTTTCTAAGGAAAATTCTTGTGATTACCTTATTATGGGTTAATTTCAGGTTTTTTCTGCTTTTGGTACTGTCCAAAAGATCGCAATGTTCGAGAAGAATGGTGGAATGCAGGCTCTAATTCAATATCCAGGTATGTGCAAACTATTGTAAACCCACCTTATCATGATCTATTGGATATGCCATGACCTTGTCATACCCTGATTTATCGGTTGTATTCTGACCTGGCTGCACTTTGTTCGTAATTTGCTCACTCAGCCTGTAGATGTTAATTCCTGATAAGCCAACTTCATAGGTGATGCTGAACTGTGTGGACATCTTACTGATGCCGTGCTGATTAATGAGTTACATATTTGTTTATTTATCATAAGAAAGTTTCTAAATTGGAAACTTCAGCAGAGAGGTGTCAAGAGTTCGTGAAGAATTAAAATGGACATCTGCAACTATCCACAGCTATAAAGTTGCCCTTAGTAATTTCTTGATCATTTTTACCTTTTTCTGTAAGCATATTCTCTTTCTTCTTAGAGATTTGATTCAGTGCTGTCCTCCTGTCATCATTGCGTTGATTATTTTCCTCCTGGTACTCGGTCCTTCTGCCTTAGACACCACCTGCCTTAATTGTTTCCAAGCTTAGCACTTTGGGATCAGAGTAGCAGTCACCACTTCTATTAAGAACCTGTCTTAAATCTGCAGATGAAAAGAGCATCTTAGCATCTGATGTGTGGTCAATTTCTGTAGCTTATTATGACGCTTTGATAGTGTGAGAACACATATGGCAGGTTATATTACAGTATTTGATTTTGTCAAATCTCTGATGCTCCAGAATATTTCCACTGATTTGTTACATTGCTGTAGTTGGAACTTGGAAGTTTATTACTTTGATTGAACAAAAAGAAACAGAATACCCTGTTTTCTCCTGATCAATGTCTCCTCGGTCAAGAGCATACAAAATGCATTCCTCATTTGCCTTTGAAATCTTTAAATGTATTTTATGCTTTTGCAGATGATCTATTTGGGCACATTTAGTGTTTACAATAACTTTCTAGTTCTTCTGGAGATATTCGTATAATTGACAAAAGGCTATATTTGCAGATATAACAACAGCAGCAGTTGCTAAACAAGCTTTGGAGGGGCACTGCATATATGATGGTGGTTATTGTAAGCTTCATCTGTCATACTCTCGTCATACTGATCTCAATGTAAAGGTATAAAATAGTTTCAGGCTGTGTAAATTAAAAAAGAATGTAGTACCTATCTTTGTTGACTAATGAATTATGGATGTAGCCCATTTAGAAAAAAAATCCTATTGCTATATGAAAGCAGAATAATCTGTCGTTCATTCAATTTGATAAAGTATGCTTTCTCAACATCCTTTTTCCCATATTTGCTGCCTGCTTCCACCTTGATCCTCCTAATTGGAGATCTATTTGTTGGCAATTCAGGCACATGACGAGAGAAGCAGGGACTACACAATTTCAGATCCTAGTGCGCAAGTGCAAGCTGCAGGCCAAGCTCCAGGTCTAAGCACTACTAGTATTGTTCCTAGTGCGCAAGTGCAACCTGCGTGGCAACACACTGCACCAGCTGCTTCCTTTTATGCAAGCACAGCAGCAGCGACTCCTGTTGGACAAGTGCCAGCTTGGAATCCTAACATGCAGCCAGGGGCGTTTGCATCTGCATCAGCCCCGTACCCTACGCAGCCATTGATGGCAAGCTCCGTTCCGCACTATCCAGCAATCGGATCCAGCTCTGGTGGCCCGCCAGTATCGTACCAAGCTTCACAGCAGATGCCACAGTACGGTATCCCCCCTGCTGCTCCACCTCATGCACCATCAGCTGGTCAACCGATGTACTTCCGAAAATAAGCTGTTTCCATCTGATATAGCATAGAGCAGTTGCGTATGTTTGCAACCACTGTGTTCTGCGTATGTTCTCTTGACATTTTTGAAGTGTATTGTAACTCTTCTCTGCGAGCTCCCTGCCGCAAATATACCTCTTGCGTCAGTTGGTGTCTGTAAACTGTCCGGCAAAATTAGAAAGGTTCATCTATTAGCTTGCGTGGTATTGTTCAGCGCACGCCATCAGTACCTCGTGATTTCTTGGCGGAGACTCGGACCGTTCTCTTTTAAGTACTACTAGTACGTTGTTGGTTTTGTTTTGGAATTTCGCAGGAAACATTTTCGATTCTTACGTAACTTGGACAAATCTACATGTTCCGAAACCACACTAAGGCTTTATTTGAAAGATTCATTTTCGGTTAAGATCTATGTGGATGTATCGAATTCTAGCCTAAAATCTCAATTCATTTACATATATCTTGTTCAGAAATAGACTTCTAAATAAGGCCTTAGTGGGCTACGGTTGTATCATGTCCAACGTTTTTTTGCTCTCAGTGCCCCAAGGTCTCCATTGGCGCTAGACCATAGTACAACAAAAAATGGAGGCATCGACCGTTCTGAGCCATCCATCTCATACACCTCCCTATCCGACGTGGCAGCAGGAATTAGCCACAGCTCACGCTGCCGTCCAATAGCAATCCTCGCTTTCATTCCCCCTGTATCGCAGCATCCCGATAACGCTGGATAAGAGCCGGCCACTCTCCTTGGCCATCCCTGCTCGACAACGCATCTCAGCCCTCCGATCCATCGGCCCTCTGATCCAATCGCACGGGAATCATGGCGTCCGTCACAGCCCGCGCGTCGCGGCCCTGCTTCTGAAACAGAACGAGAATAGGGACTAGATTGGTAGGATTGTCAAGTCTGACAAATATGCAAAACGAGATCTGTGCTGCCAATTCCACCGTTGCTTTTTTGTTTTCTCATTACTTATATAGACCCTGTTTGGTCTCTAGCTCCACTAGATCCGTGGATCTGGTGGAGTTGAGTATTTTTAGCTCCATTAAATCTATGGAGCTAGAAATGTGGGTATATTAAGTGTTTAGGTGGATCATCTTGTTTACATTTTAGAGTAAAAATATAAATTTAATTCACTTTATTTTAGCCTATAAGTTTCAGATCTGAAGTAAAACTGGGATATTGAGCTCTGCCAAACAGGGCCATAGACTACATAATACAAGCAATATGGATAGCTATCTGCACTACAAAATTCGGAACGGACTCAAACTAACCAGAAACACAACCGATACGGTACTATTTGCTTTCCGGCAAAAAACGAATCTTACCATCTGGACTCTGAATCGGAATCAGCAATTTCCTAAAAACTAAAATCAACTCAAACACAACTAGTTTAGTTAACATTCACCTCCCTAAACTTGATGTATATCCTTCACAGCCCGTTGCCCAATTCTCTCTCATCTCCAAGAATTTGATTCTTCCCAATGGATTAGTTAGGATGTCTGCGAGTTTATCATCGGTGCTAACATGCTCAACCACAATCTTCCCTTCCTCTACGCATTCCCTGATGTAGTGAAACCGAGTGTCAATATGCTTACTTCTATCATGATGCTCCAGATTCTTGCACAGGGAGATGGCAGATTTGTTGTCAACATTAAGCACCACCTTGCCAGGACTTCGGTTCAGGAGATTACTGTGAATCATGTGATGAAAAATTAGCTTGATTTTGTGCTGAAAAATTGGTTAGGATCAATCTTGCAAAATTGCTTGCATGAAGGACCAAACATTCAAACATCCAAAAACAGAGACTTTGCATTTGCGCCAGACCAAACATCCAAAAACAGTGAGTTTCGCATGTATGACGGACCAAACTTTTGGTCCATCATAAACGTGATTTTGATGCTTTTACGCTTGTTCAAGAAATCGCGTTTTCCCATGTATGACAAACCAAATTTTTGGTCTCATCATACACATGCTTTTGGCGACCTTGTTTTTCCATGTATGACAAACCAAATTTTTGGTCTGTCACATACACATGCTTTGGCGACCTTGTTTTTCCCATGTATGACAAACCAAATTTTTTGGTCTGTCATACACATGCTTTTGGCGACCTCGTTTTTTCCATGAACGACAGACCAAATTTTTGATATGTCGTAAATGTGCTTCTGAAGGTTTTTTGCTCGGGACCAAGTTCTTAAAAACAGTAAGTTTTACATGTACGCCGGACCAAATTTTTTGGTCCGTCGTGAATGGTTTTTTGAGTGACTTTTTCATGTGTACGCCGAACCATATTTTTTGGTCCGTCGTGAATGCGTTTTTGCTCGATTAGGGTTTTGAGCAAAATTGGAATTGTTTTTAGTTTGACCTTGAGATTACGAAATTGGTGAGAATATCATGATGCTTGTTTTGAAGTGGAATTTATGCAATGCTCGTGTGAGTATTTGCATGGACTAATACTGAGTCAAGTCGCGGACTTGTGCTCGAAATTGTTTTGTGGTTTGTTCATGTGCAGGTATTGCTCAAGGGCGAATGTGGTCGATGACGGGACCGGAAATAGGTTCATGGAGGAACTGAGGTTCGGGACTAGGTTCAGGGAGGAACTGAGGTCTTGGTGGTCAAGGATGTCATGCGGGACGTTCGGGCTAAGAGAATGGTGCACATGAAGAATGGTTAGTCACGTGAGAATGGCAGGAGGTCATTCGCGTGCAAAGTGTTAGTCACGTGAGTACGGCAGGTGGCCATACGCGTGCAAAGTGTTAGTCACGTGAGTATGGTAGGGTTGCCATACGCGTGCAAGAGTTGTACTCGGCCAGGTTGGGCCAAGAGAAGTTGTGTTGAATACATACTCCTTCTAGGATTAGGAGTGGGACTCCTACTAGGATTAGGAATTGTATTAAGAACTCCTTGTGTTTTGCGCCTTTAAATAGGAGGGGTGCCTCCTGTTGAAGGGCATCAATCGGAGCTGAGCGCATTGAGAGCCTCAAGCTCAGTTTTAGGGTTTGTACTCTTTTGATGAGAGTACTTTAGACAAAAGAAATAAAGATCAATTCTTCGAAGATTCTTATGCTACAAGAACCACGCTGTTACAGTGTTTTCTATTTTGGTTCTTGTTTGCATGCTTGCTCTAATTCTAGATTGGTTTTTGATTCTTGAGTTTCATCATGATTTGATCCATCAAAAACCTTTCTAGGGTATTGATTTAGAGTTCCTCAAAGTCTAGTTGATTAATCTTTTGAAGATCTTGTTTAATCTTGGAGTTTTGATTAGATTAGTTTTCGTCAAGTTCTGGAACAGCAAGCTTGCGAGGTTCATAACTTTTGATCCGTAAGTCCGATCGAGCTGATTCTTTTTGTGTTCGATTCGTATTGGAATCTAGTTTCTTGTGTCAAAATTTCAGATCGATCTAACGGCTGGATCTACGGGAATTCACCTTTTACCAAACCTCTGTCATTCTGTTTTTGTCGAGTACGAGGCAATTATTTGGTTCTATTTTGGGGTGAACTTTTAGTAGATCAAGAATTTGGTTTTAGCTTCCGCACAATCATTCACCCCCCCTCTGATTGCTATATTCGTATACTTCGATCCTACAAGTGGTATCAGAGCTAGGTTTTTCTAATTTATCTTAACCGGTGATTAGATCAATGGATCGTTATTCGACAAAACCATGTGTGTTCGATGGTGTTGATTTTCAGTTTTGGAAGGCCAAGATGGAGGCGTTCATCCAAGCACAGGGCTTCACAATTTGGGAGAAAGTCTACAAGCCATATGAAGTCCCTGCAAACGACAACGTTAATGACGCCAATCGCGCACATGTTGAAGCAAACAGCAAGGCGCGCAACTTGATCATCCAAGGCTTGGGACGTAGTGACTTTGATCGTGTGATCCATCTCAAATCCGCATATGAGGTATGGAAATCTCTTTGTGATTACCATGAGGGTTCTAATACTATCAAAGAGGTTCGTCAAGATCTTTACAAAAAAGAATACATGCGATTTGAGATGAAACCCGGTGAGTCGTTAGATGATTTCTTTGCACGCTTTAATAAGATTCTTAGCAATTTGCGTGCTGTTGGAGTTAGCTTTGATGATGCTGCTAATGCTAGACAATTGCTTGGTGCATTAGACATGTCTATTTGGGAGATGAAAGTTACATCCATTAGAGAATCTACTGTCATGAGTACACTTACCTTAGATGTTCTTTATTCCAAGTTGAAAACTCATGAATTAGATATTCTTGCTAGAAAGAATGATCATAAATCAATTGCTTTGACATCTCAATCTAGCATATCTCATAATGGTGCTGCTTCAAGCTTTGCTCTATCTTTCTTGTCTTCACTAATCGATGAACAGATTGAGCAATTCCCAGAAGAAGACTTGTCACTACTCTCTTCTCGCTTTAACAAAGCTTTACAAAATGTGAGAATGAGAAAGAGAGGTGGTGGTGGCCCTCCAAGATGCTATGAGTGTGGTGATCTCGACCATATTCGTCCAAACTGTCCCTAAACTTGCAGGTAAAGCATCAAGGGAGGAGAAGGACAACGATGTAAGAAAAGAGAAGAAGTTCTCTTCAAGTAATAGAAAGAAGAAGAGCTTCATCAACAGCAAAGTTGTCCACCGAGTTCTTTCCGCTCTTGAACAAGTCAATTTGAGCGATGTGGATTCAGGGAGCAGTGAGGACGATGCAACTCCAAGCAAGCATGAGTTGACGGGGTTGTGTCTCATGGCTAAAAGCAAGAATACTTTATCGAGGGCGACCACGACAAATGACTTCAATGAGGTAGATCCTTCTTACGATGAATTAGCTATTCTTTGTTGCTCGACTTGGTAAATTGCTTGATAAATGTGACAAGAAAATTAAGAAACATGATTTTGTTGTTGAGTCATTGAATGCTGAAATTGCTAGACTTAAAACCTTGATTCCTGATGATGATGCTTGCAAATCATATGACTTAATTTACAATGAGCTTACCTTGCTTAGAAAAGAACATGTTACCTTGTTAGAGCAAATCAATGCTGAAAATGAGAAAAATGAGAAACTTGTTAAACATGCTAGTTGTTCTACCATTGATTTACATGATACACCTCCATGTTCTATATGCTCCATACTAGAATTGAAGTTGCATGATGCAAATGCTAGGGTTTCTCAAATGACAGAAGATTTGCTTACACATGAGGTTCTTTCATGCTCAACTTGTCGCAAGCAAAAAGAAAAAGTGGACGTTCCCTGTAATAATTGTTTAACTCTTTCTCGAAAAATTGATTACTTGGAAAAGTCATTAGAATGTTTCACTAAAGGAAGAAAAACCTAAACATGATCTTGGATCAATCAAAAGTCAGCACTCATAACAAAGGTTTAGGTTTTGATTCTTATGCTCATCATAAATCACATGCTCCCACTGTTGTCAAAACACTTGAAAGTGGAAAATTTAAAATTATCAATGAGCCTAAGAAAACTGTCTTTAAATCTGCTGGTCTTTTATCTTCTACTATGATGAATGCAAAATGTGCTTCTACTGTTAAAGCAAAACATCATGTTAAGTACACTTGCACTCATTGTGGTAGAGATGGACATTTAGTAGACTTTTGCTTTAGACTAGCTAAACAACAAAAGAGAGAAAGGTTTAATGCTAGGTCTTTTTTATTAAAGGCACACTCTACTTCTCATTATGTGCCTAGGGTGAAACAAACACCTTTTGTTTCTAAAAACACTAAAAAGGCAAATCTGCTTTTGTACATAAGAATACTCGTGTTGTGCCTATCACAGCGTCAGGTGTCTCAAGATCGATTCCTAAACATCTTATTTCTAACCCTAGTACCGAGGCCTCGACAATTTCTGCTTCTATGTAGGCTTCTCACGCGAGGAAGGAGAACATGTGGCTAGTGAATTTCGGATGCTCACTTCATATGTTCAGTGATAAGTTTTGGTTCTTCTTCACTCGTGCATTTCATGTTAAAAGTGTTGCCTTTGGAGATACTTCTTCCACTTCTGTTTTCGCAAAAGGCACTAGTCCAAATGATGCAAGTACATGTGCATATGTTCAGGGGGAGAGTGTCTTTGTTCATAAAATATGATGATGATGCTGTTGAGGATGAGATATGTAACACCCCAAAATTTTGCTTTTCTTAAATTCATGTGTGATTTGGCACTTTGGTGAATTTTTGGAATTTTCTGGAATTTATTTGGATTTATTCGGGATTTATTTGAATTTATTCCATTTTGAAATAATTGAAGAATTTAATTTTGCAAATAAATTTTTGTTGGAAATATTTTATTTGAGTCCAAAATGATCCAAAGTATTTTCCAGAATTTTTCTGGAATTTTTCTGAGTCATTTGCTATTTTTAATGAATTAAATGAATTACTAGGAATTATTTTAAATATTAAATCGCTGGAAAATCAAACTCGGGTCAAGTACTGTTCATCCGATCGAGCCCGAGTCAGACTCGAGTTCGAGTCCGACCCGAGCCACGTGACTCGACCGAACCCACTCCTAACCCTAATCAATCCCAACCGTTGGATCAAGATCCAACTACCGAGATCCGCCGACCGACCCGAGCCGTATCCGCCCGGATCCGATCGCGCTGCGGCGATCGGGCCGTTGATCGCGCCACGTGGATCGGCTGCGATTGCGTCGTCTCCGCCGAAGTCCGAGCCGGACTCACGGTGAGAGCGCCGCCGTGACCGACTAGGGTTCCGCCGAGCACGCCTCCGGCTATTTAATGCCCGGATCGCACTTCGAGGATCGCCATCCCACGCCGGTCCCGAAACCCTAGCTCACGCCGCTAGGATCCCCACCGCCTCGCCGCTATTGCTCGCCGGAGTTGGTAAAGCACTCCGCCGCTGTTTCGCGCCGTTCGCCACCGCCCGCCATCCTCCGCCGACGTTGACCCCAGATCCAGATCCCTTGCGTCAAGGCGCACTGCGTTTACCATCCACTTTCAGCGGAGGAGCCTGCAGCGCCGTCGGGCGTGTCATCGCTCATCGCCCGGCCGCCGCAAGCCGCGACGCCATTGCTGCCGCCGAGCCATCTCACCGTCCGATCAAGATCGCACGATCCAGATCTTGCCACGCCATCGCACGGTGAGGTTTCGTTATTTATCTCTAGATCCAATCTCAACCATTGGATCTAAATCCAACGGCCCAGATTAACCGTTGCTCACCCCAAACGCGTAACACGAGATCCAATCCGGGCCGTTGATTTTCAAATCAACGGTCTAGATCTAGCCACGTGGCCGTAAGGCCAACCGCTGGCGGCCACGGTAGCCGGGCCGCGCATGAGAACGCGTGTCTCGACACGCCGGCCCGCATGTCACGGCCAGCCAAATCGCACCATGACGCCACGATGACGCCATGGCGGGCTCGCTGTCGCCACTGTCCCGAAGCAGGCCGACGCCAAGAATGACGCTACCCGAGTGGACCCACATGTCGGGCCTCTCGGAGCCGTGGATCGAGTCCACCGTGGACCCGAGCCGAGCGTGGACCAAGTCCATGGACCGGCCGACGCCACCACCCAATCGAGCCGACACGTGTCCATGCCGACGCAATAATTAATTTCGAAAAGAAAATGATTTATTAATTCGAAATATTGATTCAAAATTTAGATTCAAACTTCAAACGCTTATAACTTTTATGCTTCAACTCCGATTTGAGTGATTCAAATTTCTAAATTTGTATAAAATTGAGATCTACCTAAATATGAATTTTATTTAATTTTTGGACTAAAGTTTTTCTCTGCAAAATTATTTAATGGATTATTTAAACTTTAAATAATCATAACTTTTATGCTTTAACTCCAAATTTGATTTATTCCAGCTTCTAAAAATCCGTAAAATTATGTTCTCTCTGTTTATGGATTTTATTTGGAGTTTTGGGATGTTTTTGCCTAGTGTTTATTTGTGTATTTGCTATTTGCACGCTTTACGAGTAGACGTTGAAGTGGGAAGGATTCGAGGAGAAGTGTTGACTCAGGATCCAACTCAAGACCAAGAGCAAGTACTTTTTGAAGGCAAGTTGTGCTTTGACCATGTTGATCCTATTTGAAAATCTACTTTGATTTAAACTATTGCATGCTAGTTCAATTAGAAAGATACTTTGTTTAAACGCGTGGGTGTTAGATAAATACCAATTTGCTATATGACACCTTGATTACTTAAGTATGTGCCATGATCCCTTGTCACCCTAGTTGTGGTTTACTAGTTGGACATTATTAAATTGCCAACATGGGTTTAGACCGTTGTAGTATCTTTGCTTAGACACGCTTACGTGCTCATGACATGATTTTGGACAATCAAATGCTAATATGGACTTAATGATATATTGAACCTGTTTTGGAAAAGTATCATGTGATGTTGATGGCACGTGGTGCATGGTAATCAACTGGGTTTGATAAACGATTTCGACGGGGCATGTGGCAAGAGTAATCAGTGGGCGGTTGTGGCATTGGGAGTGTTGATTTGGTTTTGGGTAGTCTTGCCTGGTCACTCTAAGGACTTAACCTTGCAAGCCTTTGAACTGGGTCATACTTGCAACCACATGGTCGGAATGGGACGGCCCTAGTTGACTAAGTCGCTAAGGACTCACTTGTGGAGCCTCGTGGTGTCCGGGCCATTACACCGCTTGTGTGATTGTACGGGGAGCGTATCGTGGTCGTGGCCAGTACCCATCTAACGGTGTGTTGGTCCCATACTTCGCCTTGGCTAAGGGAAGGGATGGTGTAGAGCACGTCTGGAGAGGACCACCTGTGTTGTTTGAGGCTTCCGAAAGGCTTTGTTACTGAATTCGCCTTTGTGGTGTTTGACTGTATCTTGTGGGTAAAGTGCATAACCTCTGCAGAGTGTAGAATCTATTTGAATAGCCGAGTCCACTGTGATCGACAATGCTCTGGAATTACAGTCAAGGGGTAGACTTTACGAAAATAACTTGGTTTTGAAAAGATGGGTTGGTTTAACAAGGAAGATGATGGAATTATGGTTTAGGATGGGAAAAATGTTTGTTAAACTTCTTGAAAAGTTATTTATGCTTTACTCATTTCTACCGCTTTGAATCTACTTATATTACTTTTCAAATGCTGCATCGCAAAAATACCTTGTGCTATTCCTTTGTACCAAGCCATGCATATAGTATATTAGCCTGCATTCATGCATGACTTGTCGAGTACCAAGTACTCACCCTTGCCTCAACACAATATCAGTTGAAGAGGAGATTACGCCACTTTGGAGGAGGAACTCCAAGAAGACCCGTCTACTTAGGGATGCGAGCCCGATCGGTTGCTGTGGTATCTGGATGGCGCCACTAAGTTTATTTGATTTTCATTCTGTTATTTCTCTTTTAATAAATTTCGCCTTGCAAGGCATATATTTGTAACTTGGCCATAAGGTCGAGTAACCCTTTGATTATTTAAATAAAGTACTTTGATAGTATCGTTTGGTATGATTGTGATATATACCGATGTTAAGACTGTGCACTAGCGCGTTCTCGGATCGGTGCCGAATACACAGAGGGTCGGATTTGCAAATTCGGGGTCCCGACAGAGGTGGTATCAGAGCCATACTTGACTGTAGGCTCAACCCTAAGCTAGAATGGTCGTAGTGAGGATAAAACCTATTTTCTAAAAGCTAAAAGTTTGTCAAGATAAGAAATGACATCTCGACTTATCCCCTTCTCTCTTTTCTTGTCTCTTGCTGAAATTTTCCCTTACCTTGTCACAATTTAAAGATTCCGAGTTCTTACGTAAAGCACTCTTGTGACAGATGGAGGTTTTCTCGATGAGTGAGCATAGGTTCTATAGTGAGACTCCTTCGCCGAGTCGAGTCATAGAATAAAGAGTCACCTTTAGGCGTTAGACTCCAGAGTTAGTTCGATTTGGATTTGCTTTGTTTGCTGAGTGTGCAGTATGTGTTGCAAGGCCCTTAGGCATTGTAAGCAGCCATACCAAGTTATTAATAATAAAGTTGGACCTTAAGGCTACACCTTTTGCCCCGCATAAGTTCCATATTACTTGTCTATTCTTGTTTCCCTCTCATCTCTAAACCTAGAGCAAATCGACAGATGGTGAACACCCGTGGAAACTTGGGAAGCAATGGGAGTGGATCTCGCCCAGAAACCCCAATGATGGAGCACCAAAGACCACCAGTTGATATGCAGAGTTTTGGAGCCTTTCTTGCTGCCTGCACTCGGTTGATGCATGCTATGATGCAACAAATGCAGCACGTCCTTCGCCAGGCCACTTTGCTAATCAAGTTAATCAGGGGCCACGCCAGAATACAAAGTGTCGCGAGTTCATGAGAACTCACCCACCCACTTTCTTCCGGGAATGCCAATCCATTGGAGGCCGATGATTGGTTAAGATCAATTGAGAGGAAGCTACACATAGCTCAATGCATAGGGAATGAGAAGGTACTTTACGCTTCTCATCACCGGAAGGAACAAATACGAATGGTGGGAGAACTTCGTGCCACGCAGAGAACCCTCAAGATATCACTTGGGAAGAGTTCACAAACAGCATTCGACAGATCACGTGCCTGAAGGAATCATGGACCTTAAGAAGGAGGAGTTCAGAGCATCAAGCAAGGTAATCGGCTGGCCGACTACGAACAAGTTCACCCGGCTAGCACGCCACGCACTGAGGATGTAGCGACAGATAAATCCGCATACCTCGCTTTTATGAAGGGACTTAACTCAGGATTGCAAGTAGGGTTGATCACCCACACCTTTCCCGATTTCCAAGAATTGGTGAATAAGGCGCTTATTCTTGAGGACAAGCGCAAGGAACCGGATGAGAACAGAAGCGCAGGATGCAACAAAGAAGGATCACGCCAGGGAACGCAATACCGAGAGTTGCACCAAATCAATTCTTGATTCCAACCACGAATGCAACGAGGACACCATCCTCAAAGACCAAGACACGCCAATCGTAACTATCGGACCCGACCCGCTAGAAACGCTACCCTGTGCAACAAGAAGGAACAGTGAGACGTTACATAACCGCAGAACGAGCCAGGACACTTTGCCAACAGCTTGTCCAAAGAAGACAGCAGGAGGCGACCCCCGCCGCTTCAATCTAGGAACCACCCCAGCTAGGACGCCAAAGATCAGTGAGCCACACCCTGCATCGTGGTGAGAGGCCGAGTCAACCATGTCACCGCAGATGCACTGCGAGAATGCTACGGACGTCGTCTCGGGTAAGTTACTAGTTAACTCGATACACTGCTTGATTTTGTTGGACTCGGGAGCGTCGCATTCGCTTGTTTCGCAAGGCTTTGCTGCTAGAAATGACTAGAGAATTGCAAGACTGAAGTGCATGCTTTTAGTTCAAACCCCTGGTTCCGAACTCCGAACGGAAGTAGGATGTTCCGGGTGAGAATACTAATAGATGGAATAGAGTTCCTAGCAAACCTTATAATTTTGGAGACCAGGACCTTAGATGTTATATTGGGAATGGATTGGTTATCCAAGCACAAGGTGTATTGGATTGTGGACGAAGGACTATCTCCGTTGAGAGCCCGTGTGGGAAGAAAGTGGAATTTCAAGCCACTGCAGATTAGAGATGGACAGTTGATGGTTAACGATTCAAGGCAATCAGCATAGAGGATGTCCCATTAGTGAATGAGTACCTGATGTTTTCCTCGAAGATCTACCTGGTATGCCGCGACAGGGACATAGAGTTTGTGATAGAGCTTGTACTGCACAAAGACCGATAGCAAAGAGACCCTATCGGATGTCTACCGAGGAGTTGTTAGAAAAGAAGAAACAGATAGAGGAGTAAATGGAGAAAGGATTTATCAGACAAAGATCGTCAACGTGGGGAGCACAAGTTTTGATTGTCAAGAAAAAGAAAGGGAGTTTCAGGATGTTCATTGACTACCGTGCACTCAATGAAGTCACCGTGAAGAATAATTATACGCTACCCAGGATTGATGATTTGTTTGATCTGTTAAGAGGAGCCGGAGTTTTCTCCAAGATTGATCGAGATCGGGATACCATCGATTGAAGATCCGATCGTAAGATATTCAAGATCGCATTCTCGTCCAAGATATGGACATTACGAGTTCTGATTATGTCCTTTGGCCGACGAATGCGCCAGCTTATTTCATGAATATGATGAATAAGGTGTTCATGGAATATTTGGACAAGTTTGTCGTCGTGTTCATAGACGGTATCCTAATCTACTCCAAGACAGAGGATGAACATGCCGAACACTTAAGGCGAGTTTTGGAAAAGTGAGGAACAGCAACTTTTCGCCAAGTTCAGCAAGTGTGATTTTTGGAAGGACAAGGTGGAGTTTCTTGGACATGTAATGACTGCAGAGGGAGTCGCCGTAGATCCAAGCAAAGTAGAAGTCGTGTTACATTGGGAACAAATGAGGAGTGTGACCAGATTCGGAGTTTCCTTGGAATGGCAGGATACTACCGCTGCTTTCATTGAAGGCTTTTCGACAATCGCGAAACCTCTTACGCAATTGCCGAAGAAGGAAAAGAAGTTTGCATGGACGCCGGAATGTGAGAAAGGATTTCAGGAGCTGAAGAAGCGATTGACATCGACCGGTGTTAGTTCTACCTGATGTTGCTCAAAGCTTCGATATTTATTGTGACGCATCGCGCTAAGGACTTGGATGTGTGCTTTGATGCAAAATGGAAAGGTCGCCGCTTATGCATCAAGGCGATTGAGACCGCATGAGGAAAATTATCCGACACATGACTTAGAGTTAGCTGCCGTAGTGCATGCTTTGAAGATATGGCGTCACTATCTGATTGGAAACAGATGTGAAGTGTATACGGATCATAAGAGCCTTAAGTACATATTCACCCAGTCGGATCTGAATATGAGGCAGAGGAGATGGTTAGAGTTGATCAAGGACTATAATGTTGGAATCCATTACCATCCCGGGAAGGCCAACGTAGTAGCCGATGCTCGAGTCGGAAAAGCCATACCGTGAGTACGCGTTGCTAGCCACAAGTCAGGATGAGTTATGTGAGGATTTTCAAAAAATGAGGATTGAGGTTGTACCTAGCGGATTCTTGGCCGCATTGGAAGTAAAGCCTACTTTAGAGGACCAGATCCGAGAAGGACAGAAGGATGATGACAGGATCCGTAGGATTAAGTCCAAAAAGGAGGAAGGCAAGGCAGAGGACTTCAAATTGGATGGGCGGGGCACGTTATGGATGAAGGATCGCATTTGTGTGCCTAACAAAAGGAGTTAAAGCAATCGATTGGAAGAAGCCCATGACTCAAGTACTCAATTCATCCTCGAAGCGCCAAGATGTATCGAGGATCTGAAGGAGAGATTCAGTGGCCGAGTATGAAACGAGAAGTTGCCGAGCATGTTGCATTGTGCGACGTATGCCAGAGAGTCAAGGCAATGCATCAGAGACCAGCAGGATTGCTACAACCGCTGAAGATACCTGAGTGGAAGTGGGAGGAAATCGGAATGGATTTCATTACCGGTTTGCCGAAGACTCAAGGAGGTTATGACTCCATATGGGTTATAGTGGATCGCTTGACTAAAGTAGCCCATTTTATCCCCGTGAAGATCACTTACTCGGGAGATAAATTAGCGGAATTATACATGATCAGGATTGTTTGTTTGCACGGAGTGCCAAGAGGATTGTATCGGACAGAGGTACCCAATTTACCTCAAGGTTCTGGAATAAGTTGCATGAAGCCATGGGAACCCGTTTGAACTTCAGTACAGCTTATCATCCACAGACGGATGGACAGACCGAAAGAGTCAACCAGATTCTGGAGGATATGTTGAGAGCTTGTGCATTGGCTTATGCTACCTCTTGGGATAAGAGTTTGCCGTATGCCGAGTTCAGTTACAACAATAGTTATCAGGCTAGTTTACAGATGTCACCTTTTGAGGCCTTTGTATGGTCGACCTGTCGGACGCCATTGAATTGGAACGAGACCCGGCGAGCGTGTCTTGGACTGATATACTTCAAGAGGTCAAGAACAGATCGCTATGATTAGGAAAGGTTGAAGATAGCCCAATCTCGACAAAAGAGTTATCTTGACAATCGTCGCCGAGATTTGAGTTTTGAACCGTAAGACTTTGTTTACCTCGAGTTACGCCTCGGGGAGTTAAGAGGTTCCATGCCAAAGGGAAACTTGCACCCGTTATGTTGGACCATTTAAGATTTTGAGCCGCAGAGGCGAAGTTGCTTATCACCGGAGTTGCCACGATCGTTAGCGAGGAGTGCATGATGTATTCCATGTGTCCCGATTGAAGAAGTGTCTTCGAAGTTCCCGAGGAACAGACACCGCTAGAGTCAATTGAGTTGCAAGAGGATTTGACCTATAAGGAGTATCCCGTGAGGATTCTAGACACAATGGATCGGGAAACTAGAAACAAGTCAACCCGTTTACGTAGAGTTCGATTGGAGCAACCATGCAGAGAGCTTAAGCGACTTGGGAGCGCGAAGAGGATTTGAAGAAAGAGTTTCCAAACCTGCTCAGAGTAGTAAGCCCTGAATCTCTGGGACGAGATTCTATTAAGGGAGGTTTGTAACACCCCAAAATTTTGCTTTTCTTAAATTCATGTGTGATTTGGCACTTTGGTGAATTTTTGGAATTTTCTCGGAATTTATTTGGATTTATTTGGGATTTATTTGAATTTATTCCATTTTGAAATAATTGAAGAATTTAATTTTGCAAATAAATTTTTGTTGGAAATATTTTATTTGAGTCCAAAATGATCCAAAGTATTTTCCAGAATTTTTCTGAATTTTTCTCGAGTCATTTGCTATTTTTAATGAATTAAATGAATTACTAGGAATTATTTTAAATATTAAATCGCTGGAAAATCAAACTCGGGTCAAATCTTGTTCATCCGACCGAGCCCGAGTCAGACTTCGTGTTCGAGTCCGACCCGAGCCACGTGACTAATCGAACCCACTCCTAACCCTAATCAATCCCAACCGTTGGATCAAGATCCAATCTGAGATCCGCCGACCCGACCCGAGCCAGATCCGCCCGGATCCGATCGCGCCTGCGGCGATCGGGGCCGTTGATCGCGCCACGTGGGCGGCTGCGATTGCGTCGTCTCCGCCGAGTCCGGCCGGACTCCGCCGGTGAGCGCCGCGCCGTGGCCGACTAGGGTTCCGCCCGAGCACGCCTCCGGCTATTTAATGCCGGATCGCACCCGAGGATCGCCATCCCACGCCGGTCCCGAAACCTAGCTCACGCCGCTAGGATCCCCACCGTCTCGCTGCTATTGCTCGCCGGAGTTGGTAAAGCACTCCGCCGCGTTTCAAGGCTGCTTTCCGCCACCGTCGCCATCCTCCGCCGACGTTGACCCTGCATCCAGATCCCTTGCGCTAAGGCGCACCTGCGTTTACCATCCACTTCGCCGAGGAGCCTGCAGCAGCCGTCGGGCGTGTCATAAATCATCGACTCCGGCCGCGCAAGCCGCGACGCCATTGCTGCCGTCGCCGAAACCATCTCGGCCGTCCGATCAAGATCGCACGATCCGAGATCTTGCCACGTCATCGCACGGTGAGGTTTCGTTATTTATCTCTAGATCCAATCTCAACCATTGGATCTAAATCCAACGGTCCAGATTAACCGCGTTCACCCCAAACGCGTAACACCAGATCCAATGGGGCCGTTGATTTTCAAATCAACGGTCTAGATCTAGCCACGTGGCGAGAAGGCCAACCGCGTGATCGGCCGGTCGGCGGCCGCGCATGAGAACGTGTCTCGACACGCCGGGCCCGCATGTCGGCCCAGCCTAAATCGCACCATGACGTCACGATGACGCGTCATGGCGGGCCCGCTGTCGCCACTGTCCCAAGAGCAGGCCGACGCCAAGAATGACGTCACCCGAGTGGACCCACATGTCGGGCCTTCGTGGAAGCCGTGGACCGAGTCCACCGTGGACCCGAGCCGAGCGTGGACCAAGTCCATGGACCGGCCGACGCCACCAGCCAATCAGGAGCCGACACGTGTCCATGCCGACGCAATAATTAATTTCGAAAAGAAAATGATTTATTAATTCGAAATATTGATTCAAAATTTAGATTCAAACTTCAAACGCTTATAACTTTTGCGTTTCAACTCCGATTTGAGTGATTCAAATTTCTAAATTTGTATAAAATTGAGATCTACCTAAATATGAATTTTATTTAATTTTTGGACTAAAGTTTTTCTCTGCAAAATTATTTAATGGATTATTTAAACTTTAAATAATCATAACTTTTGCGTTTTAACTCCAAATTTGACGATTCCAGTTTCTAAAAATCCAGAAAATTATGTTCTCTCTGTTTATGGATTTTATTTGGAGTTTTGGGATGTTTTTGCCTAGTGTTTATTTGTGTATTTGCTATTTGCACGCTTTACGAGTAGACGTTGAAGTGCCGGAAGGATTCGAGGGAGAAGTGTTGACTCAGGATCCAACTCAAGACCAAGAGCAAGTACTTTTTGAAGGCAAGTTGTGCTTTGACCATGTTGATCCTATTTCGAAAATCTACTTTGATTTAAACTATTGCATGCTAGTTCAATTAGAAAGATACTTTGTTTAAACGTGGGGGTTAGATAAATACCAATTTGCTATATGACACCTTGATTACTTAAGTATGTGCCATGATCCCTTGTCACCCTAGTTGTGGTTTACTAGTTGGACATTATTAAATTGCCAACATGGGTTTAGACCGTTGTAGTATGTCGCTTAGACACGCTACGCGCTCATGACATGATTTTGGACAATCAAATGCTAATATGGACTTAATGATATATTGAACCTGGTTTGGAAAAGTATCATGTGATGTTGATGGCACGTGGTGCATGGTAATCAGCGGGGTTTGATAAACGATTTTCGGCCAGGGCATGTGGCAAGAGTAATCAGTGGGCCGATTGTGGCATTGGGAGTGTTGATTTGGTTTTTCGGGTAGTCTTGCCCTGGTCACTCTAAGGACTTAACCTTGCAAGCCTTTGAACTGGTCATACTTGCAACCACATGGTCGAATGGGACGGCCCTAGTTGACTAAGTCGCTAAGGACTCACTTGTGGAGCCTCAGGGTGTCGATTACACCGCTTGTGTGATTATGCGGGAGGCGTATCGTGGCTGTGGCCAGGTACCCATCTAACGGTGTGTTGGTCCCATACTCGCCTTGGCTAAGGGAAGGGATGGTGTAGAGCACGTCTGGAGAGGACCACTGTGTTGTTTGAGGCTTAGAAAGGCTTTGTTACGGGAATTCGCCTTTGTGGTGTTTGACTGTATCTTGTGGGTAAAGTGCATAACCTCTGCAGAGTGTAGAATCTATTTGAATAGCCGAGTCCACTGTGATCGACAATGCTCGGGAATTACTGATCAAGGGGTAGACTTTACGAAAATAACTTGGTTTTGAAAAGATGGGTTGGTTTAACAAGGAAGATGATGGAATTATGGTTTAGGATGGGAAAAATGTTTGTTAAACTTCTTGAAAAGTTATTTATGCTTTACTCATTTCTACCGCTTTCGAATCTACTTATATTACTTTTCAAATGTCAAGCATCGCAAAAATACCTTGTGCTATTCCTTTGTACCAAGCCATGCATATAGTATATTAGCCTGCATTCTGTGCATGACTTCTGAGTACCAAGTACTCACCCTTGCCTCAACACAATATCGGTTGAAGAGGAGATTACGCCACTTTGGAGGAGGAACTCCAAGAAGACCCGTCTACTTAGGGATGCGAGCCCGATCGATTGCCTGTGGTATCTTGGATGGCGCCACTAAGTTTATTTGATTTTCATTTGTTATTTCTCTTTTAATAAATTTCGCCTTGCAAGGCATATATTTGTAACTTGGCCATAAGGTCGAGTAACCCTTTGATTATTTAAATAAAGTACTTTGATAGTATCGTTTGGTATGATTGTGATATATACCGATGTTAAGACTGTGTGCACTAGCGCGTTCCTGGACTGGTGCTGAATACACAGAGGGTCCGGATTTGCAAATTCGGGGTCCCGACAAGATAATTGGAGGTTTACATGAGAGACTCTTCCCACGTGCTTGTGTGTGCTTGTTTTCAAGCTTCCCACGTGCTTCACATCGACAAGCGTTCAAGTGAACTTTCAGGTATCTCCATGGTACTCAAGATTTTGGCATTTGGCTTTCTGCTTCCTTATGCATTAGTTTAAGAGCTTATTCTGATGTTGACTTTGGAGGATGTTAAATTGATTTGGTTCGTGCCACCTCTTGAGTAATCCCCTTTCTTGAGCATATTGATACTGGATTTCACTTTCTTAGAGATCATGTTGAAAAAGAAAATATTGTGCTTCATCATGTGGATACTGAACATCAATTGGCAGACATTTTCACAAAACCTTTGTCCTCTTCTCATTTTACTTTCATTCGGGGAGAACTTGGGATTGTTCATCCAATGGGTTTGTTTTGAGGGGGAGTTTCCTTGCCAAGTTCTTTCACTTGATGAGCTCACTTTATCATATTTCTTTATATGTTATGTAATTGAGCTAATATATGATAATCTAATTGTCTCACTTGAACTAAAAATGACATTGCGGAATTCCCTGGACTGATTGTCTATAGCTAAATACTCTGTGATATCTTACTCTTCTAGGCTTGTTATTGAATTTTCTTGACAAATTTGGGCTATGGAGCAAGTGTATTTTCAGCTTTACTCTTTCATAAGACCTTTTAATCATTTTTGCATGTTTACAATCAAAGAAAAAGAAAAGAAAAAGGGAATCAATAAAAGGGTTGTTAAAAGCAAAAGCTTCAAGTTGTATGCTTGAGCATGCTTTCCTTAAAAAATAAGATGTATGCTTCAAGCATGCCATTCCCTCAAAGATAAGATGTATGCTTCAAGCATGCCACTCCTAGAAAATAAAAGAAGTATGCTTCAAGCATGCCACATGCAATTTATTGTTTAAAGATTAAATTGGTCTATTAGATTGGAGTTGAAACTACTTGCTCGCCCTAAGTTGTTAGTTGCTTCAATTTTTAAAGCCTTGCTTTTTCTGCTAAGATCTTGCTTAGTACTTGGCTATAGTTGACTAAATTGAGGTTGAGATGCATGTCATTCCCTAACTTGTTAAAATCACATCAAGATCATGTATTTTGCATATTATGTGATATATAAGGTTATATGATCGAATGAGCTCATCTTTTCCTATCTTGGCACTCCCTTGTTTCTCATTGTGAAATCATTGCTGCAGGAAATTTTTTGAACAAATTCTCTCTTTTGTACTCTTGATGAATCCATTGTCAAAGGGGGAGAAATTTTGGGAATATTTGAGAAGTTCAAAGAAAAAAAGGGAAAAAGTTTTTTTTTGGAAATTTGAGCTTTTTGAGAGAATTTTGGAATTCTTGGACACATTGCACATTCACACACATTTTCATTCTCAGGGGGAGATTTTGTTTTGCCTTTTTGTCAAAGGGGGAGGTTCTGTGTTTTGGTGTTAATCCTTTGGATCTCAAAATCTTTTGTAAAAGAGAATGCCAATGTTCAAATCTAAAGTGGTGTTGCCAATGTTTTCATCAAGGGGGAGATTGTGAATCATGTGATGAAAAATTGGTTTGATTTTGTGCTGAAAAATTGGTTAGGATCAATCTTGCAAAATTGCTTGCATGAAGGACCAAATATTCAAACATCCAAAAACAGAGACTTTGCATTTGCGCCAGACCAAACATCCAAAAACAGTGAGTTTCGCATGTATGACGGACCAAACTTTTTGGTCTGTCATAAACGTGATTTTGATGCTTTTACGCTTGTTCAAGAAATCGCGTTTTTCCCATGTATGACAAACCAAATTTTTGGTACATCATACACATGCTTTTGGCGACCTTGTTTTTCCATGTATGATAAACCAAATTTTTGGTCTGTCATACACATGCTTTTGGCGACCTTGTTTTTACAATGTATGACAAACCAAATTTTTGGTACATCATACACATGCTTTTGGCGACCTTGTTTTTCCATGAGCAGCATGCACCAAATTTTTGGTATGTCGTAAATGTGCTTCTGAAGGTTTTTTGCTCGGGACCAAGTTATTAAAAACAGTAAGTTTTACATGTACGCCGGACCAAATTTTTTGGTCCGTCGTGAATGGTTTTTTGAGTGACTTTTTCATGTGTACGCCGGAACATATTTTTTGGTCCATCGTGAATGCGTTTTTGCTCGATTAGGGTTTTGAGCAAAATTGGAATTGTTTTTGGTTTGACCTTGAGATTACGAAATTGGTGAGAATCTCATGATGCTTGTTTTGAAGTGGAATTTATGAAATGCTCGTGTGAGTATTTGTATGGACTAATACTGAGTCAAGTCGCGGACTTGTGCTCGAAATTGTTTTGTGGTTTGTTCATGTGCAGGTATTGCTCGAGGGCGAACGTGGTCGATGACGGGACCGGAACTAGGTTCATGGAGGAACTGAGGTTCGGGACTAGGTTCAGGGAGGAACTGAGGTCTTGGTGGTCAAGGATGTCATGCGGGACGTTCGGGCTAAGAGAATGGTGCACATGAAGAATGGTTAGTCACGTGAGAATGGCAGGAGGTCATTCGCGTGAAAAGTGTTAGTCACGTGAGTATGGCAGGTGGCCATACGCGTGCAAAGTGTTAGTCACGTGAGTATGGTAGGGTTGCCATACGTGTGCAAGAGTTGTACTCGGCCAGGTTGGGCCAAGAGAAGTTGTGTTGAATACATACTCCTTCTAGGATTAGGAGTGGGACTCCTACTAGGATTAGGAATTGTATTAAGAACTCCTTGTGTTTTGCGCCTTTAAATAGGAGGGGTGCCTCCTGTTGAAGGGCATCAATCGGAGCTGAGCGCATTGAGAGCCTCATGCTCAGTTTTAGGGTTTGTACTCTTTTGATGAGAGTACTTTAGACAAAAGAAATAAAGATCAATTCTTCCAAGATTCTTGCGTGCTACAGTAACCACGTTGCTACAGTGTTTTCTGTTTTGGTTCTTGTTTGCATGCTTGCTCTAATTCTAGATTCGTTTTTGATTCTTGAGTTTCATCATGATTTGATCCATCAAAAACCTTTCTAGGGTATTGATTTAGAGTTTCTCAAAGTCTAGTTGATTAATCTTTTGAAGATCTTGTTTAATCTTGAAGTTTTGATTAGATTAGTTTTCGTCAAGTTCTAGAACAGCAAGCTTGCGAGGTTCATAACTTTTGATCCGTAAGTCCGATCGAGCTGATTCTTTTTGTGTTCGATTCGTATTGGAATCTAGTTTCGTGTGTAGAAATTTCAGATCGATCTAACGGCTGGATCTACGGGAATTCGCCTTTTACCAAACCTCTGTCATTCTATTTTTGTCTAGTACGAGGCAATTATTTGGTTCTATTTTGGGATGAACTTTTAGTAGATCAAGAATTTGGTTTTAGCTTCCGCACAATCATTCACCCCCCTCTGATTGCTATATTCGTATACTTCAATCCTACAATTACCAAGGAGGCGCTCCAACCAAATACCATGACATGCTACTGATGCTGCTGCTATGTACTCTGCTTCACATGATGAGAGTGCAATTACTTTTTGCTTCTGTGACAGCCAACTAATCATGCTTGTTCCCAGGAAGAAAGCGACCACTGTCATGCTCTTAAGATCATTGATATCACCGCCCATGTCACTATCGTTGTATCCCACCAAACGTAGTTCTTCTCCTTATTTCTCATAGCAGCAGCCCAAATCAAGTGTCCCTTTAATATATCTCAATATGTGCTTTACTGCAGCCATATGTTCAGTTGTTGGGGACTCATCGTTCTGTTGTTGTGTACTAGTCTTAGCGAACTGTTTTGGCCTCATCGTTCTGTTGCCTCGGTCCTGAGTTAGTCTCAGGCCAAACTTGCAAAACTTTGTCTTTTCTCCCCTCTGAATGAATTGGCAGAGCTCCTGCCTTGCTTAAAAAAAAAAGTTGTTGGGGACTCCATATATTGGCTCACAATGTCGACTTAGTAAGCCAAGTATGGCCTTGTGTTTACGAGGTATCTCAAGCTCCCAATAATACTTTTGTATGTGGTTTATCAAAAGATGGAGACGAGCTCTTCTTGCTTAACTTGAGCTATGCTTCCATTGGAGCTTGAGTTGAGTTGCAATCGCTCATGCCACAGGTTTCAAGGATCTTCTTGGCATATGCTTCTTGGCAAAGAGTGATACCATCCGGCATTTGATGTACTTCGATGCCGAGATAGTAACTCAACAAGCCAAGGTCACTCATTTTGAAGAGTTCCTTCATTTGTTGCTTTAACTTCACAATCTCCTCCTCACATGCTCCTGTTATCACCAGGTCATGAACATGTACACCAACTAGGAGACAAGACTTACCTCTACCCTTCTTGTATATATACTGCATGCTCAAGAGGGCTTCGATCACTACTACAGAAAACCCTATCAGAGACGGTTCACAAATATCATCGGAGACGGCTTTATGAACCGTCTCTAACAATGGGTCAGTGATAATGGAGCCATCTCACAGACAGTTTTGATAACCGTCTGTGATAATAATATTACAGACGGTTCTCATTCAGAACCGTCAGTGATATATTTCTTCCACAGACGGTTTGTATGAAGAACCGTCTGTGATATAATTGTTATCACTAACGGTTCCTTATACCAACCGTCTGTGATAATATGCATATCACAGACGGTTTATTGTACGAACCGTCTGTGTTATATAAACTATCACAGACGGTCCACATGTATTAAGTGTCTGTGATATCTATATCACAGACGGTTCTTATTTGTGAACCGTCTGTGATAGTTCATTACAGACGGTCCACAAATAAGAACCGTCTGTGATGTGGCTGTTCGTACAACGACCTTTATCTGTTTATTGGCTAGCCTCAGGAAATGCTAGCCATGCCCTCTGAAACAGACTGAAACAGACATAACACAGAACTACATTGTAGTAGCTAGATAACAGAGAAGCTACATTGCAGTTATATATCAGCACCAAGGTAACACTGAAGACATAACACAGAAGCTACATTGCAGTAGCTAGATAACACAGAAGCTACATTGAAGTTATATTGCAGTAGCTAGACATAACACAGAAGCTACATTGCAGTTATATATACATTGCAGTTATATAAGGTCTGTTTGTATTGATTGGTAGCATGTCATATCAGCACCAAGGTAATCTGAAATCGCAAGATTATAGCCATCTTGAATACCAGGAAGAACTTCGGTGTTCACGGTAGGGTTCATCGTGTTTTCCATGCTAGAATATATCATCTCGCTCCTGATTCACAATGGATTGTATTAGTATGCAATATATCATCTCGTTACCTAGTTATTATCTAAAGAAGGATATTTATTAAAATATAAAAAAGGATTGAATCATTTTACTTTCTATTCTTTTTTTATTCATTAAAATATAAAAACGGAAGATGAAGCAACTCGAAGTGATCACCTGCTGCCGGAGAGCCGAACCCTTGGTCCCTTGACAAATACGGCGATCTCCTCATCGTGCTCGAGCCATCTGTCGCTGCTCGCTTCCTCCCATTAAGCCGATGGACAGCGTCAGGTCGCAGTCTATTCGCTTCAGCTGAGGCTTCTTGTTAGTAGTGTGACTTGGCCTAGGTCCCTGCATCAACATATGTTTTAGTTGTTAAGATTGATAGCAAAATTTATTACATTGCAGAGATGCTTAAGTACACAAGATGGCTCTTGATATGAGATATGCTGACTCCCTTCAGGCCCATGAACTGAAGATCAACACAGAAGCATTATTACATCCATTTCAGCGATCACAGAGACATTACAAGTATCATTACATCCATTTCACAGATCACAGATCATCAGATACACAGAGACATTACATCGATTTCAGCGATCACAGATCATCACAAGCACTATCATTACATCCATTTCAGCAAATAAACTGAAAAAATGTGAAGTACCGAAACTCATTTGTAAGAACTACAATACAAAGACGTATGCTCGCAATACAGAGAAAAACTGCGTCCATAAGTTTCACAAATTACAGCACAAGTTTCATAAATTAAAACAGTACAAGTGGCAATACAGAGAAAAACCTAACTCTTGTAGTTAGGCACTTGCGTAGAACTCGCCCTTTTGACTAATGACTTCAGTGACTAGGAAAAAAGAAAGTTTTCCTCGAATGGACTCCAGATCCCTGTCTTGCAACGAAGTTTTATCCTTACTCATTTGTGTTGCATTGACGAGGAGATGCATGTTATGGCAAACGTAAAATCCACATCGGTTATTGCTCTGTCCCTGTTGGTGGCACTGCAAAAATTGAATTGCTTAGTTCTAGAATCATTATTACGGAGCTTGATATAGGATTATACTGTATAGAGGATACCGGAAACTTGAAATCGTGCTGCAACGCCTTATCCCCGCCTTTAACAGAAGGATCTCGCAAAGCTTTGACCGACCTACGTGATTTTGAAAGGTTAGCCTCAGCTATTCCAGGAGCAACAAGCACCTTAAACAACGTGGTTACCTGGTGATTAACAGTGCGATAGGTTTCAAGTCGTGGTTGCCGGTATGTAAGGAATCAACGTAAATAACCCGGTTCTTGGCCAGATGAATTACAATTAGAACCCAGTGAAACCTGCATAGGTATGTCGCCATGGTCAATTAGCACCAAAGTATTGTGTGCACTTTACAAATGAGAGTAGGGTTTGAAGGGCAGCACTTACCCTGGGTTAAAGGGTAAAAGTATGAAACTTTTATCTTTCTGAGCATCCAAGGCATGTCGTATGTATTCCTGTACTGCTTTTGCATCTTGGTTTATTGTTTGCTGTGAGACTAAGAGTGGGTCGAGGAAACCCACCGATCTATTGTTCTTTCTCGCTTCACGTATCATGAATATATATATACAAAAGTTAGGCAAAGGGGTCACTTCATATATATATATATATATATGACATTTATTGGTATTACAGGGAAGACACACTCACAATGTCCAGCATCTTAAGAGCGAGGCGTCGAGGGCGTCGAGGTTGAAGAGATCGAACAGGTCCTGAAAGCCGACCGCGAAGAAGCCCCCCGATGACTCGTTGAACAGATGCTTAGGCTTGTAGCGGACCATGATACTTGTTATACGTTCGTTCTCTGGCTTGTTAGCTTGTCTCATGTAGTATGTATGCAGGCTTTTGTAGCAGTAAGTACATGTCTTCATGCGATCTTTCGTTATTAAAGGCTCTCCTAGCTTGAATAACCGGGCCAACGGGGCAATCGGATAGTACTCCAAGGCCTTCGCTATCTTTTTCGATTTGCCCTTCCCTTTCTTTGTTGGATAGGAAATCTTCAGGGGAGACGAGGGGAGTGGAGAGCAATCAAAGTCAAAGTCAAATTCAAACTCACTGTCAATGTTTTTGGGTGGGGAGGGCACGATAACCAATTTGGGGGGAATCGGGTCAACTTCTGGCGGAGGAAGTAGAGGTTCTTCTGGTGGAGGATGGATGTCTAGGGATATGTCGCTGCTGGGCCACTGGATGAATGTGCTAATGACATCCCCCAGTGTCTGAAGCTCGTCATTTGGTGGCAATTGTAGCGTGACGATCTTGAAAATGTCATGAACGCCATCCACATTGACCTTCGTGAAACCCGGCACTAGCAGGGTACCGTGCACCATCGCCCCTTCAATGGATGGATACGCGAGGCCCCAAGCAGCCTGTATAGGAAGGGAGCAATTGGCAACTCTCACCTGGAGATTGCACCGCGTGGGCTTCTACACAACGGTACCCAATTAGCTAATGTGCCCAAAAGATATATCTATGGAGCATTTAAGAGATCTAAATTAGTATACCTTGATATCACAGACAGGGAATTTGCCGTCGTGTTTACCCTGGTTAGGGGCGGACGCACATCTGCTCTTACGTGTAGTGGGGCTGAACCCTTGGCCTTCCACAGGCTGTGAGTTTTGAGCATTGAGCCTTTCCTCGAGGCTTCTTATCCTATCATTGAATTCTCCTCTCAGCCTGTCCTCAAGATCCTTCACAATCTTTTCCTCGCGCTCGTCTCTACCTCTCTTCTTACTCCGGTACATGTGAGTGTCTTCGAAGCCCGTTTTCCAGGGAACGAAAACCCCTTTGCCTCGCGTGCGACCAGGGTGTTCCTTGTTTCCCAATGCTGTGGAGAGTGCATCTCTCTCCCTGTTTGGGACAAAAGATCCACCGGAAGATTGTGCACTCAACTCTACCTGCAAGATCCCAGCAAGTTATTTCACTTATGAAGTTAGGGACTAAATACGTACCAAAATGGTGGTTCGATATCTTACCAAACGTTGGCAGACTTCCTCGTCCGCAGGGTTTGTAAAGGAGATGGTGCCGGATGGTGTGGCACATGACCTCGCTCTTAGCCAGTCTCCGGCGCGCTGGGCAACAATCGATGCAAATGGCGCGGAGTCCCCCTCGTCCTCCCTGTCCCATTGCATCCTATTCCCCGCGTAGCCAGCGGTGCCGAGTCTGTGGGGGTGGGTGTTCCTTGCCTGCAGGGCCTTGTGTGCTTCGCTTTCAATCAAGAATTGATCTGTCGTCTTCAACTGAACAAAGCGTCGCCATGAGTCCTCACTAATGAACCCGTACTTAGAGTAGGGAGTCCTATCCTTCTTGACGTATTCCTTGACAAGTGTGCTCTTAAAGGTCGTCCACGCCTTTCCTGCCACTAGCAGTGCATACCGTCGCACAGGGGCCTCGAGTTCTTCTGGGATATCAAAGGAGGAAAGGATTTCTGTAAGTAGGTCGTTGCGGCCCTCATCAGTCATCGACTTCCAGGATGTACATGTGATGGGGACCCGTTCGCGTGCAACTATCCCGCACATTGTTCGTAATGCATTCACTACCTTTTTACATCCGGTAGGGGACCCATCTTTCGGATCGATCGTCGTGATGCTATATCGGCCTGTTGGCCTTGTGTTTGCTTTTCTTGGAGCGCGAGTTGGTTTGACTTTACTCGGCTCATCAGTTGGGCCTAAGGTGGACAGAAAATATTGAAATAATGTTATTCACCAAACGGACAAAGGTTGCAATTAATTTGAAAATTCACCAAATGGACATAAGAAAATAACACATTAATTTGAAATAATGTTATTCACCAAACTTAAACATTTTTATGTTATGGAGGAAGGAACGGAGGTAGAGGAAGTGGGTAGGAAAGAGGGAATGGAAAGGATAGAGGTGGACTAAGAAAATAACACATAATATCATAGAAGGGTGTCTTTAAATTATCTAGTGTGAGGGTAACCTCAAAGTAGTAATGTTCATTATAGGGTTGTACCTTATCTAAAGAGGTATATAAACAAGAGATTAGGCCTGTTATGAATAAAGGAATATTTTTTGAACAGTATACCTTTACATTAGTTCACAATAAATGTTTTTCACTCCTTAGTGCCGGTGGTATAGTCAGCCTGGGAACGAGTCCGTTGGTGTCTGCGCCAGGCAGGGAGAAGGCGAAGGACGTCGATAACAATGAACAGTTGTACGAAGGGTGCCTCATATAAGGTTAAGGAACGAGAGGGCAATGGGTAGGGTTCACCACTAGTAGCCTATGGCAGGGGCAGGGTGTCAGGTATGCTTTGACACTCCTAAAATTTTGACAAATTATTTTGTATCGTACTTTTAGCAAATTTCATATATGTATTGTATTTATGACGTTATGAAATCATTATCTAAGACTATAGAATTGTACGTGTGAAATGCACACATCTATAAAAAATTTTCTAGTCCTATCACTCGCCTAAAGAGACAACATGTTGTGGTAACTAGTGATAATGGTGGTGGGAGAGGATGGAGACAAAGGAGTCACGAGAAAAATAAGGGGGTTGGAAGAAATAAAAAAAAAGCTCGAAATCTTTTTCTAGTTTTAATTAGGGAGGCAACTGTATATAAATATTACCCTAGCTATTACCTTATTAATATCTCTCTCCCTGAACAAGTTCCGGATGGACAAATTGTTTGAAAAGGCAGACCCTTTAGATGCAGTAGTTCCTAATTGCATGGGATATTCAACCCTGCTTAAGGTGCTGCACGCACGTGATATCGATCCAAGAAATCCTTACAAATTGACCATTTCATTCCATTATAAAGTACCAGGTTTTCAGACAAATGGCCTTGAGCAAAGCCAAGGGAATATTTCTAACTATTATATTTCTCCCGATTGACGCGTCTCATGTATTTAGCTTCACTCCGCATATATGCTCTCTTCTCGAGGACAAGCAGTTGAATAATTTCAGAAGCATATGATTTATACTACAAAACTTATTTTATTAAATATCGCACTTACTACAAACAATGAATCTCACAGAACCAAAGTCTACAAGCAAGTTGCAAAATCTCAAAAGCTTCCCTAGTTAACCCTAGAAAAATCGCCGGGGGAGGAAGGAGGAGGGAGTACGGGCTGCAGGAGACGTCGCCGGGGGAGGAGGAGGCGCAGCCGTCGGGGGAGGAGGAGGCGCAGCCGCGGTGGGCCTCGGGGAGGCGGCGGCGGGGCTCGGGGAGGCGGCGGGGCTAGTTAGGGTTTGAAGTGTGCGGGGAGGCGAAGTGTGCTACGGTCTGTAGAAGTTATATAGAGCCGGATCTCACAGACGGTTGTTAAAGAGCACCGTCTGTGATATGGACTATCACAGACGGTTCTAAACTAGAACCGTCTGTAATGTATAATATCACAGACGGTGTTGTTATTTACCATCTGTGATATTATACATTACAGACGGTTCTAGTTTAGAACCGTCTGTGATAGTCCATATCACAGACGGTGCTCTTTAACAACCGTATGTGATATAGGGTCATATTTTTTCAAAGCACAAAAAATAATGTTACTTGTTATTATACATTTTCAGATTAATGTTTTTTCAAAGCACAAAAAATAGTTCAGATAAATACAAAAGTACTTGTGAGTACACAGAAGTACATAAATATTACTTTATTATGCATACATGCATGCACTTGCTTACAAGTTAACATTGTAATTATACAGTGAAAATTATCCCTTCACGATGATCGACGCGTGTGTAGCTCACTTCCTCAGTTTGTTCTTCTTGGACCATGCTGACATTTTCGATAGGAGGCAAATCATCAAATTGATTGTACTCTTCCTCATGTACTACATTCTCAACTCCGACAATCCTCCTTTTTCCCTGAACAACTACGTGGCGCTTCTTGTTGGACGGGTCGGTAACATAGAAGACTTGAACAACTTGGTTTGCGAGCACGAATGGTTCATCTTGGTATCCGACACGTTCGAGGTCCACAGTAGTGATGCCGTACTTGTCAACCTTCACGTGCTGGAGGTGGACCCAACGACACCGAAATAGTGGGATCTTGAAAAGTACGTAGTCAAGCTCCCAAATCTCCTCTATGAACCTATAGTAGGAGCTCCTTGTTGACCCAACGCTATTGAACGCATCTATGCGGACCCCGCTGTTCTGGTTTGTGCTCTTCAAATCCTGATCTATCGTGTAAAATGTGTATCCATTTAAGTCGTATCCTTTCCATGTGACAACTGTAAAAGCTGGGCCTTTTGCCAACCATTTTAGGGTGTCATATGACGAGCTCCCAGTGATGGGTCGCTCTTTGAACCAATTGTTGAACTGAAGGTTATGTTGTTTTGTGATCCAAGACTCCTGTCGTGCTGGATTCTCTTGCCTTAGCCATTTCTTGTGCTCGATGATATACGGGGACACTACAGCCATGTGTTGTAGAACCGTGAAATGGCCTTGAGCACACGCAACTGGATCAGGCGTGATTGCTTTCCTTCCGATATTCCCGATACCCTGGAGCCTCCCCTCATGGCGAGATCGAGGCACACCAATTGGTTGGGCCTGAGCCATGTAATCGACGCAGAACTCGACGACCTCTTCGGTTGCATAACCTTCGACAATGCTACCCTCCGGACGAGATCGATTTCGTACGTAAGACTTAAGAATTCCCATGTACCTCTCGAACGGGTACATGCTACGTAGGAACACATGCCCGCACATCTTTATCTCTATCACAAGGTGAAGAATGAGATGGACCATGATATCGAAAAATGACGGAGGGAAATACATCTCAAGATTACATAGAGTCATCACCACCTCAGCCTGCAGAGCATCTAGTCCTTCGGGATCGATGACCTTCTGAGCAATTGTGTTAAACAAATAACACAGCCTCGTGATTGTCTCCTAGACCTTGATCGGTAAAATACTTCTAATTGCGATAGGGAGCATCTGTGTCATCAGCACATGGCAATCATGAGACTTCATGCCAATTAATTTTAAATCTTGCATTGAAATAAGTCTCTTCATGTTGGACGAGTAGCCGGACGGAACTTTCACACCATGCAAGCACTAGCATAGTTCAGTTCTTTCGGCCTTTGACAGAGTGTAACAAGCTGGTTCGCAATACGTACCACCTTTAACGGTCTCTTTTGGTGCTAACTCAGGTCTTATGTCCATATCGACTAAGTCAAGTCGTGCGTTGATACCATCCTTTGTTTTGCCCTTAATGTTTAGTAGGAGACCAATCAGGCTATCACAAACATTCTTCTCCACGTGCATGACATCGATGCAGTGGCGAACTTCTAGGTGCTCCCAGTAAGGTAGGTCCCAAAAGATTGATCTCTTCTTCGACAAGCTCTTCTCACGGGTCAACCTTGCTTTACGTCCCTTTCCATACGTAACATCCAAATCCTTTACAAAGTCATGAACATCTCTCCCGCTAAAAGGCCTTGGAGCTGAACCGTTTTCGTTCGTCCCGTCGAATACTTTCTTCATCTTGCGGTATTGGTGTTTCCTCCCAAGGAACCTACGGTGACGCATGTACACGGTTTTACGCGAGTGATTCAGCCACACACTCTCAGTATCGTCTAGACAGTGAGTGCAAGCCTTGGCACCTTTTGTACTCTGGCCCGACAGGTTAGCAAGTGCAGGGTAATCATTTATGGTGCAGAACAACAAGCAGTGCAAAGTGAAGTTCTCTCGTTTGTATGCATCCCAAACCTGTACCCCAGGAACCCACAATGTTTTTAGATCTTCCACCAATGGAGCTAGGTACACATCAATATCGTTCCCAGGTTGTTTCGGTCCTTGGATAAGCACAAACAATAAAATGTACTTCCGCTTCATACACAACCAAGGAGAAAGGTTGTAGATACAGAGATTCACGGGCCAAGTGCTATGCCGGCTGCTCATGTTACTGAAAGGATTCATTCCATCTGTACTCAGTCCAAACCTTATATTCCTCATCTCCGCAGTGAATTCTTCATACCTCCTATCGATGTTCTTCCACTGGGTGGAGTCAGCAGGGTGTCTTAGCATTCCATCGTTCTTACGCTTCTCGGAATGCCAACACAACAGTTTTGCCTCCTTTGGGTTAGCGAACAAACGCTTCAATCGAGGAATTAGAGGCAGATACCATGCCATCTTAGCAGGAGTTCCTTTCTTCACCTCCTCATCTGAATGACTCTTACGCTTGTACCGGGATGCGTTGCACACCGGACATACATGCAAGTTTGCATACTCTTTGCGGTATAGGATACAGTCGTTCGGACATGCATGTATTCTTTCTACCTCCATTCCCAAGGGACAAAGAACCTTCTTGGCTTTGTAGGTTGTTGTCGGCAACTCATTTCCCTCTGGAAGCATGTCTGCCAATAGACGAATATTTGTGAAACTCTTGTCTGACCAACCATTGCTTGCCTTCAATTTCAGCAGTTCAAGCACGGATGACAACCTTGTGTATTTCACCTTGCAACCAGCAAACAAAGGTTTCTTCGAGTCCTCCATCAAACCCACGAATTTTTCATATTCCCTTTCATCACGGTTCCCTTCGTGTCGCGCGACATACGGTCCAGATTGTCATTATGCAACATATCCTCGTCGGAGCGTAATCGATGTGATCATCTGGCATATCGTTGACTTCGTCGAAGATGTTAACAGTACCACCTGCTTCTTGTATATTCTGCTCTTCGCCGTGACTGGTCCAACATGTATACCCCTTTTTGAAACCTCGCATAATCAAGTGTGCTTCGACCTGCGCTGAGTTTCGAAACATCATCATATTCTCGCAATCGATGCATGGACAAGACATATATCGCACTCCCTTATTAAACATGTCCTCCTCTGCAGTTCTTCTAAAAGTGGAGACGCCATTAATGTACTCCACACTCGTACGGTTCTCAGCGTACATCTAGCTTCGATCCATCTACGCTACACATGTAATATTCGATCCAATTAGAACCCTCCTTTGAACTGATTAAGTAGACTTTCCTTAACATGTTAGAGCTTGAAAATAATATTGCAATTATAACGTCCAATTACTAGCTAGCTTAGATCACCACCAAAACATGGATCTACAAGCTAGATCTAAACAATCTTAAATTTCTTACATAACCAAGCTAGATATTGAATTAATATATATAAGGCAATTTCATATCCATTACTAACCTTAATTAGATCACAAGAATCACCTATTATTTCTTACAGACGGTTCTATTGCCAAACCGTCATCATATATGATCTTAACATTCAACCACAAGCAGTGACCATAAACTCGAACTTGCGCACGGGCCTATATATAGGCAAACTTATCGCAGACGGTTCTATAAAATAACCGTCTGTGATATATAAAGTTTACAGACGGTGATGTGTACTAACCGTCGGTCATCTATTACAGACGGTTATGTACATTAAACCGTCTGTGATACCGATGCATATCACAGATGGTTATTTCATAAAATCATCGGTGATATCTTACTGACGGTTACGTACACTAAACCGTCTGGGATAGTCACGCATATCACAGACGGTTATTTCATAAAACCGGCTGTGATAAATTCGCAGACGGTTTTGTATTCAAATCATCCGTGATTGCAGACGAGGAATGGTCTGTGATAGTTTTACTGACGGTTGGTTTATAGAATCGTCTGTGATATTCTATATTACAGACGGTTTTTGAAAACCGTCTGTGATGGTGAGTCTAATATAAGCATTTCTGTAGTAGTGGATCAAATCCAAGAGACAACAAAGTGCTATCCAATTTGGAATTCCATGCTCTAGGGGCTTGACGCAGACCATACAAAGCCTTGTGTAACTTCAATACTTTGTGCTCACTCCCCTTTTCAACTAAACCAGGAGGCTGGCTCACAAAAACTTCTTCTAAGTCGCCATTCAGAAAAGCTGACTTGACTTCCATATGATGCAGCTGCCATCCTTGTTGAGCTGCTAGTGCGATGAACAGTCTCACAGTTTCCATTCTTGCAACAGCAGAGAATACCTCTTCAAAATCAATACCTTGTCGCTGCACATACCCTTTGCCATTAGACCCATTTTGTGTTTCACCACCATGCCGTTTTGAGTCCTTTTTCACTTTAAAGACCCATTTGAGACCTATGGCTCGCTATCCAGTAGGGAGATCAACAAGACTCCACATCTTGTTGCTTCGTATGGAGTTCATCTCCTCTTGCATTACACCGTGCTAACTTTCCTCTTTCTCGGCGTAAAGTGAGGGACCTTTTTGCAAAATGGCATGGGGGGTGAGGTGGATGGGCTTAGAGCTCTCCAATTCTTTCCCCTTTAATAGATAGTATATTCACTTCTTGATAATCTGCAGGGTCAACTTGTTCATACATAACATTAAACACCTCATCAGATGATAGATGCTCGGCCTCTGATGAAATATTCTAGTCCCACACCTTCTCTTCTTCAAAGATAGCATCACACGTCACGCACAACCTCCTAGTTGTAGGATCATATGCACGATATGCCTTTAATCCACTCTCGTACCCGACAAAAACCATCGATGTACTATGGTCCGTGCGATTGCTAATGTGGCTGCCTACTTTCTTGACATGCACCACACACCCGAACGTGCGCAAGTGATACACCTTTGGCTTTCGTTTGTACCAAGCTTCGTACGGCGTCACACCAACAATGCTCTTGGTCAGCGCGCGATTCAAAAGATACATTACGATAGTGACGGCTTCTCCTTAGAACTTGCTAGGTAGTTTCTTGCTCTTCATCATACTTCGAGCCATAGCAACGATCATCTGGTTCCTTCGCTCAACCACACCCGTTTTGCTAAGGTATGTACGGGGCAGTCGAGTATCTTTTGATGCCTAGCTGTTTGCAATAGGTAGTGAACTTGTTAGACCTGAATTCACCTCCCCGATCTATGCAGTATGCTTTCAACTTCGCTTTTGCTTCAACCTCACCTGCTATCCTGATATTATTAAGGCATGAAATGCATCATCTTCGTATCTCAGCAGAACAATCCACATATATCTATCGTAATCATCGACTACTAGCTAGTAGAAAATACTTGATACCAGCTGGGGTTAGAGGTGTGATAGGTCCGCACAAGTCACCATGCACTAGCTCTAGCACCTTGCTTGCTCTGAAATTTGCCTCTCGCAGGAAGGATGCTCGTTGTGCTTGCCAACAAGACAGCCGTCGCACAGTTGCTCCACATGAATTACTCGCAGGAGCCCCTCAACTAGAACCTCCTACCCCAACTTGACCAATGCTTGGAAGTTAAGGTGACCATAGTGTGCGTGCCACCTCCATGCATCATCATCGAGACGTGCCATCGAGCACACAGGTTCTGCGAGGTCAAGATTGAGGACATACAACATGTTTCTTGATCTCTTGACCCGCACCAGCTACTGACTCTGGCGATCAAACATGCACAGATGGCCATCTTCAAGAATGATTTTGCAACCACGTCCTCGAGCTAACCTAGACTGATTATGTTGCTCTTCAACTTTGGGATGTAGTACACATCCTTCAAAACCTTGTGATCACTAGTGCATGCTTCGAACAACACCGTACCATGCCCGCCGATGCCCACCATTGTTCCATCACCGAACTTCACTGTACCGCCAACAGAAGTGTTCAGCTTAGTGAATTGCTTCCTTCAACCAGTCATATGGTTACTCACACCTGTGTCAAGGTACCAGACATTGCCATCGTCCTTCTCGTCCCCTCCGTGTTGGAGATGAATGTTTTCCTCCATGAGCGTCACCACTTCGGTAACTTCCTCCTTGTCTTCCGTCAACTTGCACACTTCAAGCATTAGCAGTGCGGGTCCATCATCACCTTTCTCAACCACATATGCCTTCTCTTTCTTGGGTTTGAGGCACTCAGATTGGAAGTGCCCGTATATGCCACAATTAAAACACTTGATCCATTTTTTGTCAAACTTCGGCTTAGGGATAGCCCCGCATTCATCATTGTCGTGGTTGACCTTCTTGCCTTGACTACGACTAGTGTTGTGGCTGACCTTCTTCTTCGTGCCATTATCAGATGCCTCATTGCCGCTTTACTTTCGTTTAGCAGATAAGGCTTCCCATTGTGACTTGGTGAGCATTAGATGTTCACATTCCTTTGGATTACTATAACATCCCAAATTTTTGCTTTTATCCAATTTATTGAGTTATTTGAATTTTTGAAATTTTCTGGAATTTATTTGGATTTAATTTGAATTAAGTCCTTTATTGAATTATTTATATATTTAAAAGTTTCAACTAAAGTTTGGTTAAAAATATTTTATTTGAGCCCAAAATGTCTCAAAGTATTTTCCAGAATTTTTCTGGAATTTTCTGAGCATTTTGCTATTTTTCTCGAATTAAATAAATTTCTGAGATTATTTTAAATATTAAAAACGAAATAGGAATTCCAGAAAACCCTAACGGGTTCAGCCTCGTGGATCGGACCCGTTAGCCCGCAACCCGACCCGACAGTCTACGGAATCAAACCGTTGGATCGCGATCCAACGGCCGCGTTGCGTGCGCGTGTTGGCGTTGGATCGTGGACACGCGTACGCGCGTGATTGAGCCACATCGTCTCTGTCTTCGATACGGAGAGCGCCGCTGCGTAACTGTCGCGTTAACCTAGGGTTCTGATTTGTGCGCTGACGCCAACTCTATTTAACGCGTGGATCAGCTTCCGGGGTTCCCTGGTTTGCGCCACAGCCATTGCCCTAGCTCATACCGCCAAAAACCCTGCTACCGTGCCACAATTGCTCGCCATAGTTGGGAGGTTGCCACTGCGAGTTTTTTGTCATTTCTGGCACTGTCTGCCGTCTTCCGCCGTGTTGGTGCTCAGATCTGGGATCCCCATGATGAGACGCTTCGGATGGGATCATTCACTTCGCCGAAGACCGCGAAAAATGCCGTTTAGGTGGTCATCGTCCTCAGTTCTGGCCACCTCCATTCATCGCGCCATCGCCGACCTCGCGAGCTCCATGGACCGTCCAATCAAGATCCGACGCACGAGGTTAGTCCACGTCGCCATCTCAGTGCACCCTTTAGATTAGATATCAACCGTAGGATTTAGATCGTACAGTTTGGGTTAGATTAAGTGTTACAGTTCAGATCTATTTTTAGCCGTTAGATCTAGATCCAATGCACCAGAGTGAGCCACATAGATCTGCAGTGCGGCGTACTAGATTAGATCCTAGCCGTCCGATCTAGATTGTACGGTTAAGACCGATTCACGTGTTAGCGCTAGACTTAATCGTAGCCGTCCGATCTGCGATGTACGCCTTAGATCGTGCCACGCATCGGGCACCAGATCATGCCACATCGTCCCCAAACACAGCGAACCCGATTGAATCTCAGCCGTCTGATCTAAATTGAACGGACCGGATTGGATCGTATAGATCCCTATGCAGGAGGTGAGATTCAATCGCAGCCGTCGATTTTCAAATCAATGGTCGCGATCTCGCCATGTGCGCGGGAGCCGAAACGGCGCGGGTCAGCACCGGTTGTCGCTGACGTCACGCGTGACGTCAGTGCCGGGCCCATGCATCAGCATCTGTACCCGCGCTGTGATGACGTCAGCCGTGACATCATGCTGATGTCACGGTAGGACCCACCTGTCAGGTTGGCCAGCCGCGCCACGTGATGACATCAGCGTGACGTCATCTGAGCGGGCCCACACGTCAGCGTCACTATGCTCGTGGACCGAGTCCACCGTGGACCCAGTCGATGGATCGGCTAACGCAAGCATGACGCAATAAAATCCGGTGCTGACATCAGCTGATGTCATATTTTGGGTTTTTCGGTAGAAAAATAAATGGATTAATTCGGTTTATTCTTTTTAATTGATTTTCAAACTTCAAACGGCTATAACTTTTGCGTTTTAACTCCGATTGAGGCGATTCCAGTTTCTAATTTTTTTATAAAATTGAGCTCTATTTAATGGTGAATTTTTTTTTTAATTTTTGGACATTTTCCAAGGCAATTTGACCAGTGATAGCAATGTGGATATTACTAACCACGCTTTTAGATTGTTTGTCACATTTCCTTAACTCTATTTCCTGTATTTATCGGACACTCCGATATAATACCAGAAGTTCCAATATTATCGGAAGTTCCGATATTAAATCGGATAATCCGAAGTTTTCCGCTGCAGTAAATTATCACATCTTTTCAATTGGTATCAGAGCCTAACCTTCTCGAAGGCTTAACCGCTTGAAGGGAACAAGATGGCCAACACCGGATTGAAGGTTGTCGTGTCGGGTGAAGAGGATAGTCCCAATGCCGGACATGGAACTCCCGGGAAGATCAAAGAAGGTGACACCACGTCAACACAAGGAGTTCAAATTCCTTTCAATTATGAAAAATTGAATACCGCTTCATCTCATTCTTATATTACCGTGCCTTCCGGGTGTGCACCATTTTTGATGGCTCCTACTATTCCGCTTGGAGGCACAAAATGAAAATGCATCTAATGTCACTTCATCCTAGTGTTTGGAAGATCGTTTGCACAGGTCTAGATATGCCGGAAGATGACATGGAGCTCACACCGGAGCAAGAGCAAAACATCCACCGCAACGCTCAAGCCGCAAGTGTTTTGCTTGGAGCGTTGAGTCCCGAAGAGTTCAACAAGGTTGACGGCTTGGAAGAAGCAAAAGAGATATGAGACACACTCCAAGTAGCTCACAAGGGAACATCAAGCGTAAGAGAGTCGAAGATCGAATTGCTTGAAGGAAAGTTGGGAAGATTTGTCATGAACGATGATGAGACACCTCAACAAATGTATGATCGGTTAATGATTCTCGTGAACAAGATCCGAGGGCTTGGAAGCAAGGATATGACGGATCATGTAGTGGTGAAGAGGATGTTGAGAGCCTTTGCTCCAAGGAACTCTACTCTCGTAACACTTATACGAGAGCGAAAAGATTTCAAAAGGCTCACTCCAAATGACGTGCTTGGAAGGATTCTTTCACATGAGCTTATGGAGGAAGAGGCAAAAGAAGTGAAGAATCTTGCCAAGCAAAGTTCGAGCTCAAGACCAAAGGAGATAGCTTTAAAAGCAAGCAAAAAGGAAGAATTAACCTCAAGCGATGATGAGGAAGGTGAGAGTGAAGATGAAGAAGACTTGGCATTGTTTGTAAGAAAATTCAAGAAATTTCTCAAGTACGACGGGTCAAGTAAATACAAGAAGAACTACAACGACAAGTCAAGAAGAAGAAGAAACATGAAGAGGGCGTGCTATGAGTGTGGTGAAGTTGGACACTTTATCGCCGATTGTCCGAAGAAGAAGAACACTTCAAATGAGCACAAGAAAGGTGAGCCATACAAGAAAAACAAAGCTCACAAGAAGAAGTACTCGGGGCGAGCCCACATTGGCGAAGAATGGGACTCCAACGACTCTGATTCTGACACCAACGATGAAGGAGTCGCCACCGTTGCCATCGAAGCCGCCCCTCCAACAAAGTCACTTTTCGGCGAGCTAAGCGACAACGACACCGACACCGACACACCCATTTGTCTCATAGCAAAAGGGCGCAAGGTAATGACTAAGTCAAAACCTCCAAGCAGCGATAGTGAGTTAGATAGTGATGATAATGATGCTCTATTTTGTGATTTGAGCAAATCAGCAATTGCTAAAATCCATAAGCTAATGAAAAGAATGGATAGCCAAGAGGAAACTCTTGAGAAGCAAGAAGAACTACTAATTTGTGAAAAGAAGAAAAATCTTGCTCTTGAGAAGGTCCTCGCAAAAGAAAAGGAGACGATTGAATTGTTAACCAAAAAGCTTGATTTGTCTAATAATTCAATCGCATTGCTTAAGGGTTCAAATGAGTCACTACAAGAGAATGTCATAAGCCTTGAAAACAATCTTCGAGCTCTTGAAGTGCAAATTGAATCTCTTAATGATCTTAATTCTCCAATTGTTGATTTATCAACGGCTTCTATTCCTTCTACTAGAAATGGTTTCTCTCGTTGCTATAATGTTGATATTAATGCTTGTACTACTAACTCTCAATTTGTGCAAGTATTAAAAGGCAAAAACGAGAGATTAAGTGCCTTGTAAGATACGGTTGCATAAAGACTTATCAATCCAAAGACGCCCTATACAAGACCATCAATGGTCGAGGAAACAAAAACAAAGAAGGGCTAGGATATGATAAGTACGAGTGCAAAGGAAATGACCGTGTGGTGGTAAAAGGTAAGGAATGCATTAAGTTTGTCAAGGGAAACGACAAACAACCATTGACCACCACACATGTCATCAAGGCCGGGCAAAAACTGAAGAAGCATCCTCAACATTATGCATCACACTCAATTCATTATGCTTCTTATGTCTTGAAGAGGAACCACCGTGGTAAAGTGGTTGCTCATTTTGTCGGTGCCCACAATCCAAATGAAATGAACAAGAAGAAGGTGTGGGTACCGAAAGTCTTAATCACTAACATGCAAGGACCCAAAAAGATTTGGGTACCTAAAAACAAGATCTAATGTGCTTTTGTAGGCTTATACCTCCGGGGGATCAAGTTGGGTGCTTGATAGTGGTTGCACAAACCACATGACCGGAGAGAAAGGAATGTTTTCATCTTTTGATGAAAAAGGGTCACAATATGAAAATATTGTGTTTGGTGATAATGGTAAAGGTGAGGTAATGGGATTAGGTAAAATTGCAATCTCGAATGATCATTCAATATCAAATGTCTTGCTAGTTAAATCTTTGAATTATAATTTGTTATCCGTGTCGCAACTGTGCGAGATGGGCTATAATTGTTTATTCTCTAATGTGGATGTGACCATCTTTAGAAGAGATGATTCCTCGGTTGCCTTCAAGGGATATTTGAAGGGTAAGCTCTATTTAGTTGATTTCAACTCAAATAGCGCTAAACTTCAAACTTGCTTGATGGCAAAGTCGAGCATGGGTTGGTTATGGCATCGCTGACTAGCCCATGTTGGCATGAGGAACCTTGACAAGCTTCTAAAGGGAGATCACATCATTGGACTAACAAATGTTGAGTTCGAGAAGAATAGAATTTGTAGTGCCTGTCAAGCAGGAAAGCAAGTTGGAGCGCGTCATCCTGCTAAGAACATCATGACTACGACAAAACCATTGGAGCTTCTACACATGGATCTTTTTAGACCCGTTACTTATATAAGCATTGGAGGTAACAATATGGTTTAGTTATTGTTGATGATTTTTCACGCTTCACGTGGGTGTTCTTTTTGCAAGAGAAAAGTGAAACTCAAGGCATAATCAAGAAGTTCGCAAGAAGAGCCCAAAATGAATTCGATTTGAAGATCAAGAAGATTCGAAGCGATAATGGAAGCGAATTCAAGAATACCCAAGTTGAAGAATTCCTTGATGAAGAGGGAATCAAGCATGAGTTCTCCGCTCCATATTCTCCTCAACAAAATGGAGTGGTAGAAAGGAAGAACCGGACGTTGATTGAGATGGCAAGGACGATGCTCAACGAATACAAGATCTCCAACCAATTTTGGGCGGAAGCTGTCAACACCGCATGCCATGCCATCAACCGGTTGTATCTTCACAAGATCCTCAAGAAAACGGCGTATGAGCTTCTCACCGGTAACAAAGCGAATGTTTCGTATTTTAGAGTTTTCGGTAGTAAATGCTTTATTCTTAAAAAGAAGCCTAAGAATTCAAAATTTGCACCTAAAATCGATGAAGGTTTCTTGTTGGGATATGGATCAAATGCTTACGCCTATCGTGTTTTCAACAAAACCACGGGTTGTGTTGAAATAGCGAGAGACGTGACATTTGATGAATCTAACGGCTCTCAAGTAGAGCAAGTTGATTTGGATGTGCTAGAAAATGAAGAAGCACCGAGCATCGCCATTAAGAGAATGGCAATTGGTGAAGTGAGGCCACATGAAGTTGAGTTCCGAGAAAATTCATCAACTCAAGTGGAGCCACCCACCTCAACTCAAGAACAAGAAGCAACCCAAGATAGCTCAAGCAAACTCATGGAGGACGATCAAATTGAAGACATTGAGCAAATTCAACAAACGTCTCAATTGCCACATCCAAGGGTGCATCAAAGTATTCAAAGAGACCACCCCGTCGACAATATCCTTGGTGATATACAAAGAGGGGTAACTACACGATCTAGAGTAGCTAATTTTTGCGAATTTTACTCTTTTGTGTCTACTTTGGAACCCTTGAATGTGGAAGATGCATTAAAGGATCCGGATTGGGTGATGGCAATGCATGAAGAGATCAACAATTTCATCAGAAACAAAGTATGGTCATTGGTGGAAAGACCAAATCAAAATATGATTGGAACCAAATGGGTCTTCCGCAACAAACAAGATGAAAACGGAGTTGTCACAAGAAATAAAGCTCGGTTGGTAGCTCAAGGGTACACTCAAATCGAAGGTTTGGATTTTGGTGAGACTTATGCTCCAGTTGCTAGATTAGAGTCAATTCGCATATTGGTTGCATTTGCCACTCACCATGATTTCAAGCTTTTTCAAATGGACGTCAAGAGTGCTTTCCTTAATGGTCCAATCGCTGAATTAGTTTACGTTGAGCAACCACTGGGAATGAAAGATCACAAGAACCCTACACACGTGTACAAACTCCATAAGGCGCTCTACGGGCTTAAACAAGCACCTAGAGCATGGTATGAATGCCTTAAGGATTTCCTGATTAAAAAGGGTTTCGCTATCGGTAAAGCCGACCGTACTCTCTTCACTAAGAATGTTGACAATGATTTATTTGTATGCCAAATATATGTCGATGACATAATATTTGGTTCTACTAATAAAAGCTTTTGTGAAGAGTTTAGATTGATGACTAAGAGATTCGAGATGTCGATGATGGGTGAATTGAAGTTCTTCCTCGGTTTTCAAATCAAACAACTTAAGGAAGGGACGTTCTTATGCCAGACGAAGTACATCAAGGATATGCTCAATAAGTTTGACATGGAGAACGCCAAGCCCATACATACACCCATCGCGACAAACGGACATCTTGGATTAAATGAAGAAGGTAATTCGGTAGATCAAAAGGTATATCGGTCTATGATAGGTTCATTACTTTATCTTTGTGCATCTAGGCCAGACATTATGCTTAGTGTTTGTATGTGTGCAAGATTTCAAGCCGCTCCGAAAGAGTGTCACCAAGTAGCCGTGAAAAGAATTCTTAGATATCTAGGTCACACACCAAATCTAGGGCTTTGGTATCCTAAAGGATCAAAATTTGATTTGATTGGATATTTGGATGCTGATTATGCGGGTTGCAAAGTGGATAGAAAAAGTACCTCAGGGACTTGCCAATTCTTAGGTAGATCACTAGTCTCTTGGTCCTCAAAGAAACAAAACTCGATAGCTCTATCCACCGCCGAAGCCGAATATATTGCCGCAGGAAGCTGTTGTGCACAATTGCTATGGATGAGGCAAACTTTGAGGGATTTTGGACTAAAGCTGGATAGAGTGCCACTCTTATGTGACAATGAGAGTGCTATTAAGATAGCCAACAATCCCGTCCAACACTCTCGGACCAAACACATAGATATCCGCCACCACTTTCTTAGGGATCACTCACTAAAAGGAGACATTAACATTACCTATGTGAGAACCGAGAAACAATTGGCCAATATATTCACCAAAGTTCTAGATGAGAATCGCTTTTGCGAGTTGAGATGTGAGCTAAATGTCCTAGACCTTCGGAACGTGTCTTAATACCTTGCACGCATTGATTGTTGTTTTTCCATCTGATTTCAAAAGTAAAATGTTTGCAAAATCAGCTGATTGGTTTTTCAAAATTGCTTTATCTTTGTTCTCGTTTTCGGTCATTCCTCTCGTGATAATTTTTTTTTGATTGTTGAAGTGCCTGCTGATCACAAGTGAAATGACTCCCGAGTTCACTAGCTCAAAGTCTCAATCCATCCAATCTCTGAAATCCTATCTTTCTCTTCTGGTTGCTGGAAAAATCAACTCTTTGGAACTTCCGATCCAACCATCGGAACTTCTGAATTCTGGAAATCTAAACTCTTCGGAACATCCGATAATATTATCGGAATATCCGATCTTCTGGGGATTCTACCTGTTCGGATTGTCCGAACTGAACTTCGGAATGTCCGAAGTGTGCGTTACAGCTTAAAAAGGACCGCTCGGCTGGCCCCATTTTATTTATTCTTTTGTCCTCAAGCCTCCGTACATCTCTCCACTTTTCATCTCTTGTCGTCTTCGGAGTCTCCGACACTACGGAAGCTCCGATATCCTTCAAGGAAGGCCTCATCTCCTCGAAAGGATTTCATCTTCTTCGCAATCTTTTGATTTTCGTGTTCTCAGGTAAACCTAGAACCCTAAATCAAGATCCCTTATTCTTTTGCAACCTTGTTCAAATCCTTTTGGTAGTCTTGTTGCTCTCCATCTCTTGTCCTTAGATCTCAAGTTCTATCCTTCCTTAGTGGTTGATCTTGTAGAAATCTTTGTTTTACGGTTGTACCGAAAATTTTGGAACTTCCGATATCATGTATCGGAACTTCCGAAGAGAAGTCGGAACTTCCGATGTGAAATCGGACCTTCCGATGATGATAGTACAAGTCCAAAGCAAGAATTCTCTCGTGTTCCTTCTATCTTATCGACGTCTTCTCGTATCAGCTCTTTCCAATGGAACCCGGGCAAGGTGATTTGCCTCCTGCAGGGTCAGCTAAGGTCACTTTTTCTCAGAAACGCAAGACACCAACCGGGACAAGAACTAAGAAAGTTGTCACCAGGGGACCTCAGCCTGGCATTTCAATCAATGAAACTGCTCAGGCCGCTCAAACAGTCAATGTGCCTCGTGGAGCACCCTTGCCATCCAGGAAAGGCAAGGGAATTGCAGGTGCTTCAGGATCTCAAGCTAGAGACATGCCACGCCTGAGAAAGCCTGAGAGAAACCCAAGATTGCAAAGGAAACCAGTGAGCTATAAGGGCAAAGCAGCACAAATCAGAAAAGCACGTGAAGAAAATCCTAAAAGGACAGACAGGTTCTCTACTGATCCTCGCTTTTGGACTTTCTTTCAGTAGGATTTCTATGAGTCAGTCATTCTTCCAAGGAAGAATCCTGTTATTATGATGCAGTGGATTGATTGGGAGTATATGGCTGAGGCTGATGATCCTATCTTCAATCAGATTATTGCTGCCTGTGAGAGGACTGATACTAAAAGGATCATGGGTTTTCAACATGATTGGAACGTGGAAATCATCGCTCAGTTTTATGCCACAATGTATGTCTCCACGGATCGAGTCTCTACTCTCCACTGGATGACTGAAGGGACTTGGTATGAAGCCACTTATGCTCAGTTTGCCAGGTTGCTAGAATTCACAGAGGCAGACTCCAGAGACAGGGATCAGATACACAATGAGAGCTCTCTGGGAGCATCGAATTTGAATTTCCTGTATGAAGAAGATGCTGAGTATGATGAAGGGAATACCAAGGGTATGAAGCCCTTCTTTGCTATCTTGAATAGACTCTTCAGGAAGACCCTGGCTCCTAAAGAAGGTGATGCCTCTCATATACTCTCCTACTCTAGAAATCTTCTGAGCAGAATGAGAGACAATCAGCGACCATTTGATATCTTTGACTTTATTTGGAATGAGATTAGACTCATTGGTCAGGAGCCCAGGAGGAGCTGTGGTTATACTCCGTACATCATGCATTTAATTGAGCAGGTTACTCAGCTGCAGTTTGAGTATGATGTCAAGTATACCGGCTTGCAGGTCAGGGCAGTGAAGGCCCCAGCTCAGAGGACCACCAGGGTTTCTACCAGAGGCGCTTCTTCCTCTGCTGCCTCTGCTGCAGCTTCAGCTCCTAGTGGTTCTTCCTCGCCGATTCTGCGTGCTTTGAAGTCAATCTTCGTCCTTTGCAAGAACAATGCAGCAGCGCACAAGAAGAATACCAAGTGACTCAAGGATATTCAGAGGCATCTGAATCTGCAGTGTTCGGATGATGAGGAGAGCGAGGATGAGATTGAGGATCCCTTCTCCCCGGCACCTGATGAGTCAGACTCTGAGGACGATGCCGAGGAGTCCGGATCTGAGGAGCTCGAGGAGTCCGACTAGCTTAGCTTCTTTTTCTATTCCCTCCTTTGTGGTGCTTGATGCCAAAGGGGGAGAGTTGGCCAAATTTGTTATCATTTCATCATCTTTGATCTTTGATACTCTGGACTAGTGAACTTGGTTGTGCTTTGTCGGTTTATGTTTTATATCTCTATGTTCGATGAATGTTGTCTTTTGAGAGACCTTTATCGTTGTTGCATGAATTGTGATGTTGACTCACCGGATGATTAATGCGTTGTCATTGCTTAATATAATTGATTATCATGCTAATCCTGTTACATTTACATGTTGTTCTCCTATGCAAAGATATAGGGGGAGCTTTCTCAATTCTTTTTTCTTCAAAATGTGCATTTGCTCTCAAGTCCTATCTTGTATGCACATATTGAGGGGGAGCTCATCCTATATCCATCTTATTTATTTTGATTCATAAATTTATCTTTAATCGGGTTGTCATCAATCACCAAAAGGGGGAGATTGAAAGTGCATCTAGGCCCCCTAATTCAGTGTTGGTTGATTAATGACAAACGATTAAAGAAGCTAACATGTTCAACCAGTTTATGAACAGATGAAAAGTCCTAAGAAGAGATCATCTACGGTCATCGGACACCCTCAAATGGTTTGAGTAAGAAAAACGGCAGCTCATGTATGTATTTTAATTTCTTGAGTCATAGGATTGCCGTACTATTAAGAGGGATGCTTTGAATTTGGTCTAAAGATGGTCCTTATGCTCAGATGAATGTTGGTTAGTCTCTTGAGAGGTTCTAAGTCTTCTCCCGTGCATTGGAATGTTGTTGTCGTTAAGTTCTTGTCGGATGTTCCGATTTTAGGTCGAAAGTTTCGAAGTTCAGACATTCCGATGTGTAGGTTTGTTCGAGTCCGAAGCCCTTAGAAGAGTTCGGATATTTCGATATTTCATATCGGATGTTCCGATGCCCAGTGTTTTTCAGTTAGGGTACTCTCTGTTGAGATCGGAAGTTCCGATATTTCATATCGGAAGTTCCGATGCGTGTTGTCAAGTAGAAAGGGTGCTCTCTGTTTTGTTCGAACTGTCCGAAGTTTCAAAGTCGGAAGTTCCGAAGTAGGCGTTTTCCCGTTTTGGGAACTTTCTATTTTGTTCGGACTGTCCGAAGTTTCGAAGTCGGAAGTTCCGAAGTAGGCATTTTCCTGTTTTGGGAACTCTCTATTTGGTTCGGATGTTCCGATACTTGAGTCGGACATTCCGATGTTGACTTAGAAAGTTTTGTCGTGTTTTCTCCCAGTGTTTTCGGATGTTCCGATGTTAAGATTGGATATTCCGATGCTTGTAGTTTTCGACCGTTGGAACTTTCCAAGTTCTGGTGGTTTGCACTCATCGGATGTTCTGAAGTTGGGATCGGATATTCCGATGTGTGGTTGAGTGCGGGTATAACGGCTAGTTTTGAACCAAATCTATAAATACCCCACTCCTCTCTCTTTAGAGGGTTACTCACTCCACTTGGCTGAATACTTGAGCACCTTGAGCACAACCTAGAGCATTCTTGAGCCCTCCTCATTGATCTTAGGGATCATCTAATGAGTGAGGACATTAAGTGTGATTGTAAGCTAGAAGAAGAAGAGATAATCATTCATCTTGAGCACTAGAGAGCTTCTCCAAGATCAATATTCTATAGCGTTTGTTAATCTTGGAGGTTGAAGGACTCCTAGACGGCTAGGCGTCGCTCACGAGCTCCCGACGTTTGTGGAAGCCGTGAGAAGTTTGTGAAGGCCGGCTCCGCCTCCGAAAGGAAAGCGACCAAGAGTGAAACCAAGCCTCAAGTGTGACCGAGGTTTGGGAGGATAGGGTTGGAAAAGACCCGACTCTTAGTGAGCCTCCTCAACGGAGACGTAAGATCCCCTCAAGGATCCGAACTCCGGGAAACAAACTCTTGTCTACTTTGTCTTCGCATTTCAATACTAGTTGTGCAAGTCTTGATAGCATACTCTCTCCAGCACTTGTCTAGAATAGAACACGCCTTTAGATTGTTTGTCACATTTCCTTAACTCTATTTCCTGTATTTATCGGACACTCCGATATAATACCGGAAGTTCCGATATTATCGAAAGTTCCGATATCAAATCGGATAATCCGACGTTTTCTGCTGCAGTAAATTTCTTTAAAATTTCAAATAGCCTATTCACCCCCTCTAGGTAATTATCACATCTTTTCAATTAGACCATCAAATTTGCGTCTTACGTGGTGCGGTACTACCGAACGCAGTTGTAGCCACCACTCTTGAATGGAAGGTTGCATGCTATGTATGTTCAGGGCCGGGAGGTTGTAACCCTGCGAAGAGAGAAACAATGCCCAGAAACTTCTGGCGAAATGATATGTGAGTATGATGTGCAATGCCGTTTCATCTGGGGCATTGCAAAGGCGGCAAACCTGGTGATGAGGCCACCCTCTCCGCGCTAGGTTATCTGCCGTTGGGACGCTGTTTCAGAGCAAAAGCCAAGCAAAGATTTTACATTTATTTTTCGATTTTGCTTCCCAGATCGTCATACCGGCTACGTCTGTATGGGAGCCAAAAAATTGTGCCTTATAGGCCGAGCTGGTAGAGAAGGTCCCATCCGCTGTCCAACGCCAAACAATTTCGTCTTGGACATCCTGCTGTAACTGAACCTGCTAGATCAGCTGCCAGAGGGTCAGGAATTGGGCAAGCTGAAGATTTGTATGGATTTTCCTCAACGGGATCATCTAGGAGTTATTTGTCAGTTTGTGCAGCACCGAATTGCTTCTTCTTTTAACCAGTTGGAAACATAAGGGTGCAATGTCCATCGGAGCTCTACCTTGTAGCCAATGCGACGTCCAAAACCTGGCAATCTGACCATTCCTTAAGATGATGTGAGTGCTAGCGTTAAAAAGCTCAAAGTCACTGGTGCTACAAGGTGGCTGAGTGCTAGCCCAAATCCTGCTGTTATCTCTCCACCGAAGCCAAAGCCACCTCTGCCTGAGGGCTCTACCGAAGGTCCCTAGGTGAGGAATTCCCAGGCCCCCGAAGATCTTAGGTCGACAAACCTTATGCCAGCCAACAAGGCAGTGTCCCGAACTGCAGTTTGCTTGTCCCTTCCAGAGGAAATTTCGTCTTAGCCTGTCAATTCTTTTCAAGGCCCAGGCCGGCAACAGGAAAATTGTCAAGAAATAAGTTAGGAGTGCCGACAACACGGAGAGCACCAAGGTTAACCTTCCTGCTCTAGAAAGCAGAGCCCCTTTCCAACCTGCCAGCCTTGCTTCTACCCTGTCTAGAGGTGGTTGGATATCCACCCTTCTCAGCGCACTCGGCCTGAGGGGAAGGCCCAAGTAACTTACCGGGAAGTTCTTGACAACGCCGGGGAACTCATGCAGACAGGTACTTAAAGTTTCTAGTTCGCAAGCGATCGCGTAAATCTTGGTTTTTTCTCAGTTGACCGTGAGTCCTTAAGTGCCACCGAAAATCTGGAGCACAGCGCTTAAATTGTGCAGCTCCTGAAAAGTTGGGTTCAAGAACAAGGCGACGTCGTCGGTGTAAAAGGATCAGCAAAAGTCTGTCGGCCTGTGCAAAATAGGTTTGAACAGGTCACTCTGTGACGCAGCCGACAAGAGGAGCTGTAACAGTTCCAATGACAGGATGAATAACATTGGAGAGAGGGGGTCTCCTTGAAGGAGTCCTCGCTTATGCGCAAACCGTTTCTTAGGTGCACCATTCACCATCACCCTGGAAGAGGAACTCACTAGAAGGATGGCCACCCAGTCTCTCCACCTCTGGCTAAATCCAAAATGTTGCAGCACTTCCAGCAAGTATTCCCAGCTGACAGAATCAAAGGCCTTGGCTAGGTCCAACTTGACAAATAGTGAAGGGTGTTTCTTTCGGTGTAGCTCTGTCAGGCAATTCTTGACGAAAAGGAAATCGTCGTGAATTGCTCTTTTCTTGATGAAAGCATTTTGGCTAGATGACACGAGAGCATGAAGTTTGGGCGCCAATCTATTGGCCAGAATTTTGGAAATGATTTTACTGAAACTGTCAATCAAGCTGATGGGCCTGTAATTTGTTACTCTGGATGCATCTTGTTTTTTGGGCAGTAGGATCATACATGCGGAATTCAGCAACTGAAGGTTAGCTGCCGCACCTCCTGAGAAAGACGAGATAGCCGCTAGAAGGTCCTCCTTGATAGTATTCCAGCAAACTTTGAAGAAACCTGCAATAAAGCCGTCCGGACCCGGCGCTTTGTCCCCCGGCAAATCAAAGACAGCCTGCTTGACTTCCGCCGCAAGCAAAGGTTGATCGAGGCTGGAAAGGTCCACCTGAGGCATCTGCAACAAGGCCTAATTGAGTGAGTGCAACTGTCGGGACCCCGAATTTGCAAATCCGGACCCTCTGTGTATTCAGCACTAGTCCAGGAACGCGCTAGTGCACACAGTCTTAACATTGGTAAATATCACAATCATACCAATCAATATTATCAAAGTACTTTATTTAAATAACCAAACTGGTTACTCGACCTTATGGTCAAGTTACAAATATATGCCTTGCAAGGCGAAACTTATTAAAAGAGAGATAATAGCAGCGGAAAATCAAATAACTTCGTGGCGCCATCCAGTATACCACAGGCAACTGACTGGGCTCGCATCCCTAAGTAGACGGATCCTCTTGGAATTCCTCCTCCGAAGTGTGATCTCCTCTTCAAGCGATATTGGGTTGAGGCAAGGGTGAGTACTTGGTACTCGACAAGTCATGCAGAATGCAAGCTAATATACTATATGCATGGCTTGGTACAAAGGAATAGCTCAAGGTATATTTGCAAGAAACTTGACTTTTGACAAGTAATATAAGTAGATTCGAAAGCAGTAGAAATAAGTAAAGCGTAAATAACTTTTCAAGAAGTTTAATAAACATTTTTCCCCATCCTAAACCACATTTCCATCATTTTCATTATTAAACCATCCCAACTTTCCAAATCCAAGTTATTTTTGAGAAAATCTAACCCTTGACTGTAATCCCCGAGCGATGTCCAGTACCGTGGACTCGGCTATTTAAATAGATTCTAAACTCTGCAGAGGTTATGCACTTTACCCACAAGATACAGTCAAACACCACAAAGGCGAGTTCCCTTAAAAAAGCCTTTCGGAATCCTCAAACAACACAGGTGGTCCTCTCCGGTTAGTGCTCTACACCATCCCTTCACTTAGCCAAGGCTAAGTATGTGACCAACAAACCGTTAGATGGGTATCTGGCCACGACCACGATCGCTCCCCGCACAATCACACAAGCGGTGTAATTGACACCCTGAGGCTCCACAAGTGAGTCCTTAGCGACTTAGTCAACTAGGGCCGTCCCATTCGACCATGTGGTTGCAAGTATGACCCATTTCAAAGGATTGCAAGGTTAATTCCTTAGAGTTACCAGGGAAAGAATACCATAATAACCAAAACAACAATCAAAATGACACAACTGGCCCACATGATTACTCTTGCCACATGCCCTGGCCGAAACCGTTTATCAAACCCCAGTTGATTACCATGCACCACGTGCCATCAACATCACATGATACTTTTCCAAAACAGGTTCAATATATCATTAAGTCAATGTTAACATTTGATTATCCAAAATCATGTCATGAGCACGTAGCAGGTCTAAGCAGTATACTACAACGGTCTAAACCCAGGTTGGCAATTTAATAATGTCCAACTAGTAATCCACAACTAGGGTGACAAAGGGTCATGGCACATACTTAAGTAATCAAGGTGTCATACAGCAAATTGGTATTTATCTAACCCCCATGTTTAAACCAAGTATTTTTCTAATTGAACTAGCATGCAATAGTTTAAATCAAAATAGATTTCGAAATAGGATCAACATGGTCAAAGCACAACTTGCCTTCAAAAAGTACTTGCTCTTGGTCTTGAGTTGGATCCTGAGTCAACACTTCTCCTTCGAATCCTTCCCAAGACTTCAACGTCTACTCGTAAAGCGTGCAAATAGCAATACACAAATAAACAATAGGCAAAAACATCCCAAAACTCCAAATAAAATCCATAAACAGAGAGAACATAATTTTCTGGATTTTTAGGAACTGGAATCGTTCAAATCGGAATTAAAATGCAAAAGTTATGATTTATTAAAGTTTAAATAATCAATTAAATAATATTACAGAGAAAAACTTTAGTCCAAAAATTAAATAAAATTCATATTTAAGTAGATCTTAATTTTATACAAATTTAGAAATTTGAATCACTCAAATCGGAGTTGAAACGCAAAAGTTATAAGCGTTTGAAGTTTGAAACAAAATCTGAAATCATTATTTCGAATTAATAAATCATTTTCTTTTTCGGAAATTAATTATTGCGTCAGCATGGACACGTGGCAGCCTCGATTGGTTGGTCGACGTCGGTAGGCTCATGGGCTCACCACGGCGCGGTTTGGTCCACAGTGGACCGGTCCCACGGCTTCGGGTGAGGCGACAGGTGGGACCCACTGTCGGTCGCGATGGGTCCCACGCAAACGCGGGCCGACGTGTGGGCCCTCGACATGCGGGGCCGGCGTGTCAGGACACGCCACACGCCAGCGTCTGGCCGACCGCGTCGGTCCATCTTCCCGACACGTGGCGCAATCCCGGCCGTTGGTTTGAAATTCCACGGCGCGGATTAGATCTAGTGTTGACGCGTTTGGGTTAACGCATTGATTTCGGACCGTTGGATCTAGATCCGACGGTGGAGATTGGATCTAGGATTTGGAACGGGATCTCACCGTGAGATGACGTGGCGTAATCTGGGCCCTTGGATGAAGATCCGACTACCGAGGAAGCTTGAAGTCCGGCGATGGCCTGGCGCCGGGCTTGACGGAGCCGAGACGATGACCACGGCTACGGCGTTGCGGGACCCTTCCGTGAAGTGAGAGGTAGCTCGGTGCGCCGACGCGAGGAGTCGATTCTGACACAACGGGCGCGGAGGACGACGGAGATGGCCGCAATCGGCAAGGAACCGCGGCGAGGGAAGAGACAACTCCGCGAGCGATTGCGGCTCAACGGCGGCGGGCCAGCGACGTTGTCTAGGGTTCTGATTGCGCTTAGGTCAAGGCGATCCTCGGGTGTGAGCCGGTCATTAAATAACCTCGGCGTCCGTGGCGAAAACGGAGACCTAGTTCTTCACGGCGGCGCGGCGGCGTGAGTCCGGCCGGACTTCGGCGGGGACGACGACGGAGAACCGTCCCACGTGGCGCGATCGGCCAGTCCGCGATCGCCTTGGCGCGATCGGACGGGCGGATACGGCTCGAGCCGTCTGGCGGATCTCACCGTTGGATCTTGATCCAACGGTTGGGATTGATTAGGGTTTTGATTTGGTTTGATCGAGTCAATCGGCTCGGGTCGGACTCGAGTCCGACTCGGTTCCGACTTCGATCGGATGAACAAGATACTCGACCGAGTTGGATTTCCAATGATTTAATATTTAAAATAATTCTCGATAAATCATTTAATTCATTAAAAATAGCAAATGACTCGAGAAAAATTCGGAAAAATTCGAAAATATTTTGGATCATTTTGGACTCAAATAAAATATTTCCAACAAAATTTTATTTGCAAAATTAAATTCTTTAATTATTTCAAAATGGAATAAATTCAAATAAATTCCAAATAAATCCAAATAAATTCCAGAAAATTCCAAAAATTCACCAAAGTGCCAAATCACACATGAATTTAAGAGAAGCAAAATTTTGGGGTGTTACAAACCTCCCCCCCTTAATAGAATCTCGTCCCCGAGATTCAGGGCTTACTAAAGGAATAGGTTTGGAAACTCTTTCTTCAAATCCTCTTCGCGCTCCCAAGTCGCTTCGCTTTCTTCATGGTTGCTCCTTTGAACTCTCTGAGAAGCGGGTTGACTTGTTTCTAGTTTCTCGATCCATAGTGTCCAAAATCCTCACGGGATGCTCCTTGTAAGTCGATCTTCTTGCGGCTCGATTGACTCCAAGGGCGTTTGCTCTCTGGCACTCGAAGACACTTCTTTAGTGGGACACGTGGAACACGTCATGCACTCTGTTAACGATTGTGGCAACTCCGGTGATAAGCAACTTCGCCTTTGCGGCTCAAAATCTTAAATGGTCCAACATAGCAGGGTGCAAGTTTCCCTTTGGCATGGAACCTCTTAACTCCCCCGAGAGGCGTAACTCGAGGTATACAAAGTCTTACGGTTCAAAACTCAAGTCTCGCGACGATTGTCAAGATAACTCTTCCATCGAGATTGGGCTATCTTCAACCTTTCCCTAATAATGGCGACCGCTCTTGACCTCTTGAAGAATATCGAGGCCCAAAGACACGGCGCCACGGTCTCATTCCAATTCAATGGCGTCCGACAGGGTCGACCATACAGTGCCTCAAAAGGTGACATCTGTAAACTAGCTTGATAACTATTGTTGTAACTAAACTCGGCATACGGCAAACTCTTATCCCAAGAGGTAGCATAAGCCAATGCACAAGCTCTCAACATATCTTCCAGAATCTGGTTGACTCTTTCGGTCTGTCCATCCGTCTGTGGATGATAAGCTGTACTGAAGTTCAAACGGGTTCCCATGGCTTCATGCAACTTATTCCAGAACCTTGAGGTAAATTGGGTACCTCTGTCCGATACAATCCTCTTTGGCACTCCGTGCAAACAGACAATCCTGATCATGTATAATTCTGCTAATTTATCTCCCGAGTAAGTGGTCTTCACGGGGATAAAATGGCCTACTTTAGTCAAGCGATCCACTATAACCCATATGGAGTCATAACCTCCTTGAGTCTTTGGCAAACCGGTAATGAAATCCATTCCGATTTCCTCCCACTTCCACTCAGGTATTTTCAGCGGTTGTAGCAATCCTGCTGGTCTCTGATGCATTGCCTTGACTCTCTGGCATACGTCGCACAATGCAACATGCTCGGCAACTTCACGCGTTTCATACTCGGCCACCGAATCTCTCCTTGAGATCTGATACATCTTGGCGCTTCCAGGATGAATTGAGTACTTGGAGTCATGGGCTTCTTCCAAAATCACCGCTTTAACTCCTTTTGTTAGGCACACAAATGCGATCCTTCATCCACAACGTGCCTTGCTCATCCAACTTGAAGTCCTCTGCCTTGCCTTCCTCCTTGATGGACTTAATCCTGCGGATCTTGTCATCATCCTTCTGTCCTTCTCGGATCTGATCCTCTAGGGTAGGCTTTACTTCTAATGCGGCCAAGAATCCCCTAGGTACTACCTCAATCTTCATTTTCTGAAAATCCTCACATAACTCATCCTGACTTGTGGCTAGCAACGTACTCACGGTATGGCTTTTCCGACTCAGAGCATCGGCTACTATGTTGGCCTTCCCGGGATGGTAATGGATTCCAACATTGTAGTCCTTGATTAACTCTAACAATCTCCTCTGCCTCATATTCAGATCCGACTGGGTGAATATGTACTTAAGGCTCTTATGATCCGTATACACTTCACATCTGTTTCCAATCAGATAGTGACGCCATATCTTCAAGGCATGCACTACGGCAGCTAACTCTAGGTCATGTGTCGGATAATTTTCCTCATGCGGCCTCAATCGCCTTGATGCATAGCGGCGACCTTTCCGTTCTGCATCGGCACACATCCAAGTCCTTGGCGCGTCGTCACAATAAATATCGAAGCTTTGAGCACCCTCCGGTAGAACTAACACCGGTGATTACGTCAATCGCTTCTTCTGCTCCTGAAATCCTTTCTCACATTCTGGCGTCCATGCAAACTTCTTTTCCTTCTTTAGCAGTTGTGTAAGAGGTTTCGCAATTGTCGAAAAGCCTTCGATGAAACGGCGGTAGTATCCTGCCATTCCAAGGAAACTCCGAATGGGTCACGATCTTGGTGCTCCCAATGTAACACAGCTTCTACTTTGCTTGGATCTACTGGCGACTCCTTCATGGTCATTACATGTCCAAGAAACTCCACCTTGTCCTTCCAAAAATCACACTTGCTGAACTTGGCGAAAAGTTGCTTTGTTCCTCGGCTTTTCCAAAACTCGCCTTAAGTGTTCGGCATGTTCATCCTCTGTCTTGGAGTAGATTAGGATATCGTCTATGAACACGACGACAAACTTGTCCAAATATTCCATGAACACCTTATTCATCATATTCATGAAATAAGCTGGCGCATTCGTCAGCCCAAAGGACATAACTGTAAACTCGTAATGTCCATATCTTGACGAGAATGCAGTTTTCGGAATATCTTCTGACCGGATCTTCAACTGATGGTATCCCGATCTCAGATCAATCTTGGAGAAAACTCCGGCTCCTCTTAACTGATCAAACAAATCATCTATCCTGGGTAGCGGATACTTATTCTTCACGGTGACTTCGTTGAGTGCACGGTAGTCAATGCACATCCTGAAACTCCCGTCCTTCTTCTTGACAAACAAAACTGGTGCTCCCCACGGCGACGAACTCGGTCTGATAAATCCTTTCTCCATTAACTCTTCTAGCTGTTTCTTCATCTCTACCAACTCCTCGGTGGACATCCGATAGGGTCTCTTTGCTATCGGTCTTTGCAGTACAAGCTCTATCACAAACTCTATGTCCTCGTAGCGGCATACCGAGGTAGATCTTCGGGAAAAACATCGGGTACTCATTCACTCTTGAGACATCCTCTATGCTGATTGCCTTGGTACTGTTAACCATCAATCGCCCATCTCTAAGCTGCAGTGGCTTGAAATTCTACTTTCTTCCCACACGGGCTCTCAATCGAGATAGTCCTCCGTCCACAATCCAATACGGCCTTGTGCTTGGATAACCAATCCATTCCCAATATGACGTCTAAGGTCCGGGTCTCCAAAATTATAAGGTTTGCTAGGAACTCTATTCCACCTATCAAGATTCTCACCGGAACATCCTACTTTCGTTCGGAGTTCGGAACCAGGGGTTTGAACTAAAAGCATGCACTTAAGTCTTGCAATCCTCAAATCATTTCTAGTAGCAAAGCCTTGCGAAACAAGCGAATGCTGAAGCTCGAGTCAAACAAAGCTGTTGCAGTCTTGAGTTAACAAGTAACTTACCCGATCTGACGTCGTAGCATTCTGCGGTGCATCTGCGGTGACATGGTTGACTCGGCCTCTCACCACGGTGCAGGGTATGGCTCCTGGTGCTGGCGCCCTAGCTGGGTGGTTCCTAGATTGAAGCGAATCGGGTCACTCCTGCTGTCTTCTTTGGACAAGCTGTTGGCGAAGTGTCCTGGCTCGTTGCGATTGTAGCGGCGTCTCACGGTTCCTTCTTGCTGGGGTAGCGTTTCTAAGCGAAGCTGGGTGCAGTAGTTACGATTGGCAGGTCTTGGTGCCGAGGATGGTGTCCTTGTTGCATTCTGTGGTTGGAATCAAGAATTGATTTGGTGCAACTCTCAGCGCCGCATTGCGTTCACTGGCGTGATCCTTCTTTGTTGCATCCTGCGCTTCTGTTCTCATCCGGTTCCTTGCGCTTGTCCTCAAGAATAAGCGCCTTATTCACCAACTCTTGGAAATCTGGAAAGGTGTGGGTGATCAATCCTACTTGCAATCCCGAGTTAAGTCCCTTCATAAAACGACTGCCTGGATTTATCCGTCGCTACATCCTCGGTGCGAGCGTGCTAGCTGTGGTGAACTTGTTCGTAGTCGGCCACCTGGTGATTACCTTGCTTGATGCTCTGAACTCCTCCTTCTTAAGGTCCATGATTCCTTCAGGCACGTGATCTTTGTCGGAATGCATTGTGAACTCTTCCCAAGTGATATCTTGAGGGTTCTCTTGCGTGGCACGAAGTTCTCCCACCATTCGGCCAATGTTTGTTCCTTCCGGTGATGAGAAGCGTAGAGTACCTTCTCATTTCCTATGCATTGAGCTATGTGTAGCTTCCTCTCGATTGACCTTAACCAGTCATCGGCCTCCAATGGATTGGCATTCCCAGAGAAAGTGGGTGGGTGAGTTCTCATGAACTCTGACAGCCTTGTATTCTGGCGTGGTCCCTGATTAACTTGATTAGCGTGGCCTGAGCAAAGGACGTCGCATCTGTTGCATCATAGCATGCATCAACTGAGTCTGAGCAGCAAGAAATGCTCCAAAATTCTGTATGTCCAGTGGCGGTGCTGGTGCTCCATCATTGGGGTTTTCTACTGGCCGAGAACCGCTTCCATTGCTTCCAAGGTTTCCGCGGGTGTTCACCATCTGTCGATTTGCTCTAGGCTTTTAGAGATGAGAGGGAAACAAGAATAGGCAAGTGATATGGAACTTATGCGGGGCGAAAGGTGTAGCCTTAAGGTCCAACTTTATTATTAGTAACTTGGTATGGCTGCTTACAATGCCTAAGGGCCTTGCAACACATACTGCACACTCAGCAAACAAAGCAAATCCAAATCGAACTAACTCTGGAGTCTAACGCCTAAAGGGTGACTCTTTATTCTATGACGCGACTCGGCGAAGGAGTCTCACTATAGAACCTATGCTCACTCATCGAGAAAACCTCCACGGCCTGGGTACGGTCTTTGTGGCATAGGCGTAAACGATTGCCATGTCCAAAGAATCGTGTCCTCTGTGGTAGTCGAAGAAGCGTTGTTCTCATCGAGATCCGACTCCTCTGGATCTCGCTCGTAGCTCGAGCATCGCTCTGGGTCCGTCCGTACAAGGTCATCTCCAACTCGTCAATCCTTCGTAGAAGGTGTGCCACATACTCTTGAGCTTCCCGCCATCTGTTTTTCTCTGTCGTGATCTCCTTGCGGGCCTTCTGTAGCTCCTTGCTTGTATTATCTAGTACATCCTCCTGGGCGACGACAAATCGTGCCAACTGTGTAACCGTGGCATCCTCATCCTGAATCGCCTTTGGGTCAAGAAGGTTATCGCTGCGCGGATGATAACGGAACACCGTGCTCTCCAACTCTCTGGCGTAGATACGGGTAATGTGCCGCATTGCTCATCGTGATACTTCTTGGATACCCATCTGCATCGTAGATCTCCTGGCAGTGCAGTGTATCGGCCGATTGCCTGGGCCCTTTTTCCTAGCAGGTACCTCAATCCTCACGTCACAAGCCTTGATCAATCCCGCTTGTCTGATCACTTCTACTTGGTATTGGGGCTTCTCAAAATCTCCGAGAGTGCAGAGCATATGCCAAAGTTCTGCAGCGTGACCAACTCCCAGATCAACGTAGTTGAACTCTTCCCCCATCTGTCACAAGAGTGCTTTACGTAAGAACTCGGAATTTTTAAATCGTGACAAGGTAAGGAAAATTCAGCAAGAGACAAGAAAAGAGAGAAGGGGATAAGTTGAGAGGTCATTTCTTATCTTGACAACTTTTTAGCTTTAGAAAATAGGTTTTATCCTCACTACGACCATTCTAGCTAGGGTTGAGCCTACAGTCAAGTATGGCTCTGATACCACCTCTGTCGGGACCCCGAATTTGCAAATCCGGACCCTCTGTGTATTCAGCACTAGTCCAGGAACGCGCTAGTGCACACAGTCTTAACATTGGTAAATATCACAATCATACCAATCGATATTATCAAAGTACTTTATTTAAATAACCAAACTGGTTACTCGACCTTATGGTCAAGTTACAAATATATGCCTTGCAAGGCGAAACTTATTAAAAGAGAGATAATAGCAGCGGAAAATCAAATAACCGTGGCGCCATCCAAGATACCACAGGCAATCGATCGGCTCGCATCCCTAAGTAGACGGATCCTCTTGGAATTCCTCCTCCGCCGGGCGTGATCTCCTCTTCAACCGATATTGGGTTGAGGCAAGGGTGAGTACTTGGTACTCGGCAAGTCATGCACGTAATGCAAGCTAATATACTATATGCATGGCTTGGTACAAAGGAATAGCTCAAGGTATATTTGCGAAATGCTTGACTTTTGACAAGTAATATAAGTAGATTCGAAAGCAGTAGAAATAAGTAAAGCGTAAATAACTTTTCAAGAAGTTTAATAAACATTTTTCCCCATCCTAAACCACATTTCCATCATCTTCATTATTAAACCATCCCAACTTTCCAAATCCAAGTTATTTTTGAGAAAATCTAACCCTTGACTGTAATCCCCGAGCGATGTCCAGTACCGTGGACTCGGCTATTTAAATAGATTCTAAACTCTGCAGAGGTTATGCACTTTACCCACAAGATACAGTCAAACACCACAAAGGCGAGTTCCCGTAACAAAGCCTTTCGGAAGCCTCAAACAACACAGGTGGTCCTCTCCGGTTCGTGCTCTACACCATCCCTTCCCTTAGCCAAGGCGAAGTATGGGACCAACACACCGTTAGATGGGTATCTGGCCACAGCCACGATACGCTCCCCCGTACAATCACACAAACGGTGTAATTGACACCCTGAGGCTCCACAAGTGAGTCCTTAGCGACTTAGTCAACTAGGGCCGTCCCATTCCAGCCATGTGGTTGCAAGTATGACCCAGTTCAAAGGCTTGCAAGGTTAAGTCCTTAGAGTGACCAGGGCAAGACTACCCGAAGAACCAAAACAACACTCCCAATGCCACAACTGGCCCACCTGATTACTCTTGCCACATGCCCCGGTCGAAAACCGTTTATCAAACCCCAGTTGATTACCATGCACCACGTGCCATCAACATCACATGATACTTTTCCAAAACAGGTTCAATATATCATTAAGTCAATGTTAACATTTGATTATCCAAAATCATGTCATGAGCACGTAGCAGGTCTAAGCAGTATACTACAACGGTCTAAACCCAGGTTGGCAATTTAATAATGTCCAACTAGTAATCCACAACTAGGGTGACAAAGGGTCATGGCACATACTTAAGTAATCAAGGTGTCATACAGCAAATTGGTATTTATCTAACCCCCATGTTTAAACCAAGTATTTTTCTAATTGAACTAGCATGCAATAGTTTAAATCAAAATAGATTTCGAAATAGGATCAACATGGTCAAAGCACAACTTGCCTTCAAAAAGTACTTGCTCCTGGTCTTGAGTTGGATCCTGAGTCAACACTTCTCCTTCGAATCCTTCCGGCACTTCAACGTCTACTCGTAAAGCGTGCAAATAGCAATACACAAATAAACAATAGGCAAAAACATCCCAAAACTCCAAATAAAATCCATAAACAGAGAGAACATAATTTTCTGGATTTTTAGGAACTGGAATCGTTCAAATCGGAGTTAAAATGCAAAAGTTATGATTTATTAAAGTTTAAATAATCAATTAAATAATATTACAGAGAAAAACTTTAGTCCAAAAATTAAATAAAATTCATATTTAAGTAGATCTTAATTTTATACAAATTTAGAAATTTGAATCACTCAAATCGGAGTTGAAACGCAAAAGTTATAAGCGTTTGAAGTTTGAAACAAAATCTGAAATCATTATTTCGAATTAATAAATCATTTTCTTTTGGAAATTAATTATTGCGTCGGCATGGACACGTGGCAGCCTCGATTGGTTGGTGGCGTCGCCAGCTCATGGGCTCGGCCCACGGCGCGCGGTTTGGTCCACGCAGTGGACCCGGTCCCACGGCTTCGGTGAAAGTCGACAGTGGGACCCACTTGCCGCTTGGGTCCCACGCAAACGCGGCCGACGTGTGGGCCCTCGACATGCGGGGCCCGGCGTGTGGGACACGCGCCACACGCGTCTGGCCCGGCGCCGACGCGTCGGTCCATCTTCCCGACACGTGGCGCAATCCCGGCCGTTGGTTTGAAATTCCACCGCGGATTAGATCTAGTGTTGACGCGTTTGGGTTAACGCATTGATTTCGGACCGTTGGATCTAGATCCGACGGTGGAGATTGGATCTAGGATTTGGAACGGGATCTCACCGTGAGATGACGTGGCGTAATCTGGCCCTTGGATGAAGATCCGACTACCGGGTGAGAAGCTTGAAGTCCGGCGATGGCCCACTACGGCGCTGGCTTGACGGAGCCGAGACGATGACCACGGCTACGGCGTTAGGACCCTTCCAAATAAGTGAGAGGTAGCTCGGTGCGCCGACGCGAGGAGTCGATTCGACACAACGGCGGGCGGAGGACGACGAGATGGCCGCAATCGGCAAGGAACCGCGGCGAGGGAAGAGACAACTCCGGCGGCGATTGCGGCTCAACGGCGGCGGCTCAGCGGCGTTGTCTAGGGTTACTGATTGCGCTTAGGTCAAGGCGATCCTCGGGTGTGAGCCGGTCATTAAATAACCTCGGCGTCCGTGCGGAAAACGGAGACCTAGTTCTTCACGGCGGCGGCGGCGCGTGGCGAGTCCGGCTTCGGACTTCGGCGGGGCAACGACGGAGAACGGTCCACGTGGCGCGATCGACGGTCACGATCGTGCGGGCGCGATCGGACCCGGGCCGGATACGGCTCGAACCGGTACGGGCGGATCTCAGCCGTTGGATCTTGATCCAACGGTTGGGATTGAGTAGGGTTTTGAGCTGGTTTGATCGAGTCAATCGGCTCGGTCGGACTCGAGTCCGACTCGGGTTCGACTTCGGTCGGATGAACGATACTCGACCCGAGTTGGATTTCCAGCGATTTAATATTTAAAATAATTCTCAGTAAATCATTTAATTCATTAAAAATAGCAAATGACTCAGAAAAATTCCAGAAAAATTCTGGAAAATATTTTGGATCATTTTGGACTCAAATAAAATATTTCCAACAAAATTTTATTTGCAAAATTAAATTCTTTAATTATTTCAAAATGGAATAAATTCAAATAAATTCCAAATAAATCCAAATAAATTCCAGAAAATTCCAAAAATTCACCAAAGTGCCAAATCACACATGAATTTAAGAGAAGCAAAATTTTGGGGTGTTACAGCAACCTCTGGAACTTGTTACCCAGGAGCCGGCTGAAGAAATCGTGGACCACTTGTTTGTGCGTTTCATCGGTGGCCACCCCATGGTTCGTGAGGAGGGAAATAATTGTGCGTTTGCGCTTGCGGCCATTTATTCTTAAGTGGAAGAACTTCGTGTTTGCGTCTCCCTCTTTGATATTGGCCAAACGCGCCCTTTGCTTAAGGCGAATTCTATTTATAGCTGCCAGGCCCAAGATTTTGAGTTTAAGGTCTTTCATCAACTTCAATTCTTCCGGGCAGAGAACCCTAGCTTCTTGCGCCCTATCCAGCTGGCGAATAACCTCTTGCGCGACCCCTAACTGCATTTTCATATCCCCAATTAGACTTCTACTCCACTTCCTTAGTGCTTTAGCTATTCTAGCAAACTTTATGAAGAGGCGTTTGTAGGGGTCCGTGGAGGATGTTGGAGTGCCCCAGGCTTGCTGCACCACGTCAGCGAATCCCGACATTCTGAGCCAGAAGGTCTCAAAGCGGAATTGGTCAGACCGGCGAGAGACTGAATTTTGAAGAAGCAATGGGCAGTGATCTGACATTGAAGAAGAGAGGGCCCGCAGTGAGGCTTCGGGGTACAGTCCCAGTCTTCGGAGGTGAAAAACCTGTCTATTCTAGTTAGTGTTGGATTGGATGTTCCGGATGACCAGGTGAATTTTCTCCCAAGGAGCCTCAGTTCTTTTAAATTGGTGGCGTTGATAGTATTCCTAAAAATTTGCATTAGCCATCTGTTTAAGCCTCCTTTGTTTTTATCCGCTGCCTGATAAATCATATTGAAGTCGCCTAAACACAACCATCGGGAATCGACTTCTCCCTATACCTGCACAAGCTCTTGTAGGAACAACATCTTTTTCGCTTCTAGTTGCGGTCCATAGACTCCTGTGCAAGACTAGGACAGCTGGTCCCCGCCGGTGGAAGTGAGGCTGGCGGAAACTGTATAAGTCGTGCACCTGACCTGCGAAAGAGAGTAGTCTTGGCCATTTACCGCTAGCAGTATCCCACCTCTAGTTCCTGAAGCTGGGAGAACAGCATAATTGTCCAGGAAAGTAGCTCCCAGGACCTCTGAAACCACAGTCTCCTGTAGGCAGACGATGTTAGCCCTGGTATCTTGCACCATCTGCTTCACTATCGCTCTTTTTGTTAGCATGTTCAGCCCCATCACATTCCAGCTTAGTATTTTACAATCGGGAACCATCAAGGGTAACAACCTGCACCAGGATTAAAAATGTAGAGGAGAACCCAGAAGTTGGCCATTGAACGGTGGCCGCTGGGCCAGCGAAAGTAGTGTTAAGCGTCGCCAGGCATGGGGGCGACGCTTTCCCCCGGGCAAAAGACCGACAACACCAGCTAACACAAACGACAAGTACTTTGCATGACAACTGATGCCATTGGAACAGAAACGCTCGCTAGGGGGGAACCAAAAGATTCTAAGAGCTAGACGCAGTGCCTTCTAGGGGCCCTGGTTGGGGCGAGACGCGCTCGGGGTGCTAGCCAGTAGCCATCAAGGACATCTGAAGCCACCAGCTGGCCGGTCTCTCCGAAGGAAGCTTCATTCAGACCGGCTGCCAATCCCAAGCGGCAACACCTGAGGCTGCCGCGAGATCGGTGGGGGTATTGAGGCCGGCCAGCTGGGCGAACGCAGCGATCACTTCCAGCGAGAGTGGCTTGTCAAAAAGGCTGATGAACTTTTGCAGCGCCGTCTCGTCAGGGGAGGGTCCGCGCGAGGGAATGCCAAGCTTTTTCATGAGGTCTGTGCCTTCTCCGTCGCTGTCAACTTGGGGATCACCTTGCTAGCCAAGCGATTACTCCTGCGCTAATAGGTTACCCTCGTGGAACGGTCCTTCTGGGCGGCGACTGGCTCCTTTGAAAGGAGCGGCTGTGGCAATGCCACTACCGCTGATCTGAGGAAGTCGTCCTCTGGGTGAGTCCCAGGCTGCAGCGAAGGCTATGACTGTGGGGCCCGTTGCTCCCTGAGCCTAACTTCTTCCAGCATCGGGTCCTATCGAACAACCTGCGAGGGAGAGTTCTGGGGGACAGGGGTGAGCTGAAGATCCTCAAAAGGCGCAGCGGAGTTGGTGGGGGGTAAGAATTTCATCTTGAACAGGGTCAAAGGTCGGGGTAGTCGACCCATCTAGAGCAACATTTTTGTTATCGTCAATACACAACAGAGCAATTGAAGACTCCACCTGTGAGTAAATCCTCATACGTGGTGATCTAGTCCTGTTCCACCTGTGAGTAAATCCTCATACGTGGTGATCTAGTCCTGTACTCCTGTCCCGACTCGACGGACCAGAGCGCGAACGGGATCATCCTCTTGGAATAGGAGGTGATCACCTCTGGGTCAAAGCCATAAAAGCCGAAGGCCCAGGAGCCATTCCTTTGCCGGAAACGCCCGACCTTTGCCTGCCATCGGTGCGGGGACCTCCTGCCCCCTGCAGGTTGGACCGACTGGACGAGGCTCTCAGGTGGCCTTCAAGGTGGCTTCCATGGGGGGACATCCCAGCCCGAGTTCCTCCTGCGATCAGGTCCCTCCGACGGCGACCTGTCCCTGTCGCGGAAGACGAGACGCTCGTGCACCGGGGCTCTTCTCTGCCTAGCTTCGTCCACCACCCCCAACCGCCAAGGGAATGAGTACCTCGTAGGGCAGTCTTCAGTGGAGGAGGTATCCGACGGCTCCCCGCTAATGTCGCTGTGGCCCGGGCTGAGCCTCCTCCAGAACGGAGACCCCGACCCCTTCGGGGGGTCGTAATCTAAAACCTGTGCCAAATGGATGATGACTCTGTAAGTTAGGAAAGTTGGAGGTTCCCTCACCTGGGGCGACTGCCGGTGGAAACCCAGCTCTGGGAAGTGCGAGGGTGGGGAGTCTGAGTTGTAGAGCTCTTGCACGCAGAACCTAGCTTCTTTCGGGATGAGCTTGACATCCTCTACCCACAGCCAAACACATAGGCAAGCCGTCTCGTATTCGTTGGCCGGCTCTTCAGGGAAGGGAACGACAATGCCGACGTCGCTTAGAATCGAGGAGGCCGACTGCGAAGTCCAGGCGTGTCAAGGCAGGCCTTTTAAGCACAACTTGACTTTGAACCTTGGCTGCGCCGCTTTCGCCTGGACGAACCTCGTCCAAGTGATCACCTTGATGTCCACATTCTCCTGGATGAACCGTCGTGCTACAATGAACAAAGTATGACCTGTCCGAGAGCACTGAGACATTGAAATTTGCCAGGTTCATCAGATAGTGGTTCGCGAGGAGTCTTTGAACCTGTCGAACGCTCATCTCCAAATCTCCAAGGATGAGCACCTGCACCGCATGCCTGTCATAATCCCTCTGTGAAAAGCAGCTCAGCCGCCCTCACCGCAAACCTTCGAACCAAACCCGGCCTGGAGGCTGTTTGATCGGCTCAAAGATCAATCATGCGATCGGGCTTCGGCGAGATGGTCTCACGGTCATAGAGGAGACGAGCACGAACGCACGGGAGAAATATTTTTTTGATGCATGCAACTCTAATCTTCCTATTGCTTTATTGCATTGCTCGTTGTTTGCCACATCAAAACTGTGTACAGACTCAAGCTTATAAAGCCTGGCGTCCTAACATCCGACTCGGCAAAGTAATCTACTCGGACACAAACATGACTTGGACTCCAACTCCGAACCGTGTACTACTCGTATACAAAATTAGTTCCAACATTCACCCCCTTAATTTTGTAACGCCTAATTTCTAACTTATTGAGGCAATCGGTCACAACTACGATTTGCTCAACTTTATTTGACACTGGATGGAGAACACATCTCTTCGACACCCCATACTCGACTTACTTAATTCAAGACGGCGAACACATCTCTTCTACGCCTTGGACGCATCTTCAACGGACTTGAGTTTGGATGGTGAACGCATTTCTTCAACGCCCCGGACTCGACTTTGACGGACATGAGTTTGGACGGCGAACGCATCTCTTCAACGCCCTGGACTCAACTTACTTAATTCAAGACGGCGAGCACATCTCTTCTACGTCTTGGACTCATCTTCAACGGACTTGAGTTTGGATGGCGAACGCATCTCTTCAACACCCCGAACTCAACTTTGACGGACTTGACTTTGGACAGCGAACACATCTTCTCACGTCCCGGAGTCAACTCTCTTTACTTGATAGAGCATCAAACCAACACTGGTCCCTTCTTACTTTGGACCTCGGCAAGAAGCGCTTTTTCCTCCTCCTTTACCTTGCGGCACTCCGAAGCAAAATGCCCATAATCATTACAATTATAGCATCTCACTTTTGCCTTGTCGAATCTCCGATTCTTGCGGTCTCGTTGACCATCTCCTTTCGAGCCACTGAACGAGCCCTCGCCGTCGCATCTCGACGATCGGGCCTCCCATTCGGCTCGCGTTAGGAGTAGGTTTTCTTCTTTACCGCTGTCGGATCCCTTAATCCGTTCTTCATGTGCCTTCAAACGACCGATCACCTCCTCGATCGTCATCACCGTGAGGTTGCCGAACTGCTCAATGGTGGAGACGATTTGTAGGAACCTGCCAGGGACAGCACGAAGGAATTTCCTTACCACGTAGCTTTCCTCCATCTTGTCGCCAAGCGCTTTGATTTTGTTGACGATCGTTGTCAGCCGGATGGCGAAGTCGTCGATTGACTCCGTCTCTGCCATGCCTGACCCCTCAAACTCGGCTTTGAGTGCGTACCTTAGCCTCCTTCACACGATCGGCACCAAGATGCATCGTCTTCAACGTCTCCCACGCAGCCTTTGGTCGCTCTTTTCACCAAGAGGGAAGAGCGTTTCTTCTGGGATGCCTCCGTAGATGGCCGCCAATGCCATCTGATCCTTGCGCACATCGACTTTGTCGCCCTCGATCGCTCCCCACAGGTCTTGAGCCCTCAAATACACCTTCATCTTGATTGCCCATGCTGCATAATTGCTCTTCGTGAGCATCGGATAATGCAACGCTATAGCGGAACTCTCTTTCGCCGTCGCGCTTGATGTCGCCTGACCACCGGTGTCACCACTTCCCGGAGATTTCGACATCTTCTTAGGTAGCAGATCAAGAACTCAGGCACCTGCTGATCTAGCTCTGATACCAATTGTTGGATCGGCTCAAAGATCAATCATGCGATCGGGCTTCGGCGAGATGGTCTCACGGTCATAGAGGAGACGAGCACGAACGCACGGGAGAAATATTTCTTCGATGCATGCAACTCTAATCTTCCTATTGCTTTATTGCATTGCTCGTTGTTTGCCACATCAAAACTGTGTACAGACTCAAGCTTATAAAGCCTGGCGTCCTAACATCCGACTCGGCAAAGTAATCTACTCGGACACAAACATGACTTGGACTCCAACTCCGAACCGTGTACTACTCGTATACAAAATTAGTTCCAACAGAGGCGGGGGTCCCCCGGCGTGCCTTGCGCCATCTTTGAGGTAGAAGCCTTGCAAACCGCCGGCTGGCCGGTAGAGATCCCGCCGGTGCGTCGAGAGGAGCACCAGCGAGCTTTATGCCCCGAGGCCCCGTAGAGCAAGCAGCGCGGGGGGGTCTCTACAGCTTGAGAAAGTGATCCGAGGCCAAGCACCGGAAGCACTTACCTCTAGTCGAAGCTTTAAACAGGGCTGCGAATGGCTCCTTGCCTATCTCGGCTGGTGAGGAGTTAATGCGGGATAATGCTCTTTGCTTCCGCCAGAAAAACTTGCTTCTGACCTGCGTCCAATCGGACTTCAAGGCGCTTGGATCTGGGCGGGAAGCCGGATCTTCGCCTGGTGGAGGATCTTTTGCCCGGATCTCTACAGGTGGTTTCTCCATAAATGCTTCTGGCCCATAGCTTGGAGCTGCCCGGCTGGCACCACTCCGTGCTCCCAGGGCCCTCTCTGCTGCCGAAGGGGGGGGGGGGACCTCAGGGACTGGAGAGCCCGCAGCATGCGAACATTCCTGAACACTGACAACTGGGGGATCTGCTGGCTCCGGGGCGGTTGGGGGAAAAAGGGCTGGTAGCCTCGATCTCATCCTCCGAAGACCACGAAAGCCGTTCGCCACCGCAACCGTCACCGGTGGAGAGGGTGGAGGGCGAGGGTGAGAGGGGATCTTGGGGAGACGCGCTCGAGAGGTGGGTGGGGGTGGTTGGATCTGCGGGGGAAGGGGACTTCAGCCTTGGGAAGGAGGGTGCGCTCATGGTTTCTTCAAACTCTAGCTCAACCGTATCTACCATTGTAGTCCTGGATCAATTCATGTTTCGTACGCTTGTCTTGTATTAGGTCAACCTCCGAGGGCCCGAGGCAGAGGGCAGCGTTAGCACGTCGCCGACATGTAGAGGCGCGTCAGGCTGGAGTCCAGAGGAGAGAGCATTGGAGGAGTTGGGGTGTGGGAGGTTTGCTACTTTTTTGCCCACAAAATTCTCTATCATCTTGCCTGCACAGAGTATTCCCGTCTCTGATTCTATTAAAATGCCTAACATTTACATTTTTGATAGGCTGAAACAATTGTATATATTTCAAGACAACTGCTATTAAAAGAGATAACCAGCAAATTACATCTAGATATACATTCATCTGGCGTTACCTATGAAGATAACAACCAAATTAGAGGCTGGATAAAAATGGATAAACCAATTGTATTCAGTGAGAATTGGCTGACACAACATACAACACAATGGAAAATGCGGCCCATACATCTATTCTACATCTGCAGACAACGCACATCTAAAGCAGTTTTTTTCGAAGTTTTTAGAACTAGGCCAGTTCAGGCGATGTATATGTAACGAATTCCTATATGAACAACGTTTTTAAAACATAGTCTGCGATGAAACCATAACCATCGATGGCTATCTCTTGATTACACTATTTTATCCAACTGGATTGTTATATTGGTTTCCCATTAGTCGTTTTCATCACATCTAATCATCAAATGATTTCGCGCTTAATCTTTGCAAAACCACCAGTATTACCACCGGCACAGTGTAGCGCGCTTATCTCCTGGTATGCAATACGACTGCTGTTGCTGGGCAGCAGCCGTTTCCTCGCGACATCATGTCATGGACTGGCCGGCCAGTTGTTTCGTAAAGTGTTTAGCGGCTTCGGCGAATTTCATCTACGTGAAAATGGTATGTCAAATCAGTGAATCATTTCATCTCTTACCCTTAATTTGACAATGCTACACAGTTTTATTGTCACCAATTCAGCTAATAGGAAATAAAGTAAGAGCAGTGCTTCTATGCTTTCCTTTCTAATACAAATTGTACAAATCTTGAAGCAAGCGAAGGGGTAAGTAATCACCATCTACCTTTTATTTATGCTTTAATAGTTGTGCAACTTTTTAAAAAAACGAGTATAGAAGCACCTCTCAGTAAGTAAACTACTGTGTTGAATTTACTCAAACTCACCTCTCTTTTTTTTTATTATACTATTTATGGACTAATATTTAGGTCTCTGAATTGTCTCAACTCTCAAGGTTTAGTTTCTTCAGTTTTCATGCATGGAGCTTGACCAGTTTCAATGCAAATGTATCTACTTAACTCACCTCTGTAGTCTACATGTCATTGATTAACAGAAAGCCATGAAGTGATATGTCATGTGAACAAGTCTGATTTTTATTGAAATCTTTATTACTTCTGTTGTAGGGGAGCCCCCCCCCTATCCCCTAAGACCGTAAGAGATCCTTAGGAATCTTAGGGAATAAAGGCATGTGTATGTGTCAACTGTCAACTACCACATTGTACTCAAGAGAAAAATACACGATTGCGCTTCCTTTAGGCATGCAGGCAAGGGGCAAGATGGAGAATTACCTCTCCCTATCATACATATGTATATACATATATACATATGTATATATATATGTGTGTCGTTTCATACTCCTGGGAGTACGTACTCCCACCTTCAGCATACCGTTTAATGATATTTTTTATACTTCTTTATCCTTTTGAGTATACGCTATTACTAATTATAAGATACTCCAAAGTGAATTCTATAAAAATTTCTATCAAAATCCACTCTTTATAGCATAATTTGTTTATATACTTTTTTACGTATGAAAAAAGAGGTATATAACATAAAAATAAAGGGCTCTAATGTTTTTTTTTTCAACCATGTCACATTAAGTATCTTAAAATTATTACTAGAGTATACTGAAAGTGGTAAACAAAAAGTATAACACGTTCATTTAAGTAGTATATTGGAGGTGGCAGACTGGCAGTATATACTCCCGGGAGTACGAAAAAGGCTATATATCACTTAAACGAACGTGTTATACTCTTTTATCACTTTTAGTATAATTCAATAGTAATTTTAAGATAGTGCAATGTGATTTGGTTGAAAAAATTCCATTGAAACCTTTATTTTATGTTATATAGCATTTTCCACATAAAAAAGAAGGATATACATAAATTATGCTATAAAGAGTGAACTTTGATGATTTTTTTTGTGAAAATCACTTTGAAGTATCTTATAATCAATATTAAAGTATACTCAAAATGATAAAGAGGTATAACAACATCATTGAAACGGTATATTGAAGGTGAGAAAGAGTACATACTCCTAGGAGTATGGAACCATTTATACACATGGTAGCGCTAATCTGCGCTTGCGGGCAGATTAAGCTATTTCACACACTGGTCGAAACCACAGAGAAGCGTGTTCAAACTGTCCACGTGCCCGCTTGCTTTGTGTGTTAACTAAGCCAAACAATAACGTGGCCAACCTAACTAATAAATGTGTTTTCCTTGTTTGTACATGAATATTGTTTCTTTGTTTTAGCAATAATTTTTTATTGATAGATTCCATTCATGAACGGTTTTCACTAGTAGATTACTAACGATGAAAGAAATATAATGATATAAGTATCACCCATAAACTCCTCATGAATCAATCTTATTTTACTATCCATATACATAGATTTTACTGTTGGTATACATAAATTTTACTATCATGCTAGAGGGTTCAGCGGCCTATTCGGCAGTAAAATCTTACAAAATATTCGATAAATTGGCAGTAAAATCTCATTCATATGGCATTTATTAGTGAGATCTATATCATTATGTTGCTCCCATCGTTAATAGGCCGTGGTAAAAACTGTTCATGAATAAGATGCTTGTCCTTGGCCCTATGTTCTCAATTCTTCTCGTATACATTCCTGCCTTTTTTACTTACGTTTTACCGGTACTAGGTAGTAAAAACAATTCAACTAGAAACTGAGTGTCTGAACTCAACAACCGGCTAGCTACACGTAGATCTCCTCTAATCATATGCTTCAAAAAATATTTCATGACAAAGGACTAAAGGTTTTTGCTGAGTAATTACTGAGATGAAATTTCTTTGATAGGAAGTACCAGATCCAGATTTAGGAATAAAAGGGAAATGTCAATAGGGCGATGAAACATCCATGGCATTGCTATGTTCGTGAAAGATAAAAGAAAAGGAAACATGTATGCTTTTTTTTTCTTCTTCAAGTTGGTAACCTAGAACCAAGCCTAGAATTTTAAGTTATACTCTTGCAGAAAAAATAATAACATACTGTGATGAAATACTATAACATACATAAATATCAATACATTTCCCGTATACTTTAGATTTTATTGTCGGAACCTCACCGTGTCATATTATGGCAGTGTGATAGTGGCAATACGAAATGAACCAAAATTACTATCAAATAAACTTCAATTTACTGGACATTCCGTTAGATTTTGCTATCAAGCTGACAACTCATTCTCAAGTGATATTCTAAAGGGTTTAGCAGCCTATGGAGCAAGTGCAGCAATAAAATCTATTAACACATTCAGTAAATTAGTGTTTATTTAGTAGTAAAATCGAAATGATCTTAGAAATTTTCAAGCTATGGAATCAGGCATGTATCCTAGCTACTATCACCGCATTTGTAGCATCACATTGCCTAAAAATCACTAGTCACTTGTCCCTTTGTTATCTTCAGCTTGTTGTGAAATTAAAGGTAGTACAAGCTCAATTAAGTTGCGATTGATCTATGCACAGCTCATCGATTCGTTGTAATGCTAACTAGAGAGCTCCACGAGGCGCAAATCACGACGCTTTATCGGCCGGCCGATATCCCGCCGGCGGAGCCTAGAGAGGTCCGCGACGCCCAAATCGACGACGCTTTATCGGCCAGCGGAGCCTCGAGAGCTCCGCTTGATCGGACGTCAATGGGGACACGCGCTGAGCTGATGGGCAACGAACCGAGAAAAGCAAGGGCCTGGGCAACGCGTAGACGCGCGCAAAAACAGGAAAAGTCGAGGCCGTCCGCGTGAAAAACGCCACGTGGCACAGCCGAGGAGGCCGGAAGTTCTTCCCTGTAAGATAGTTAGTATGCTCATTCTAGCTTAGTTTTTACCGCGTGCTGGATAAAAGAAGAGAAAAGTAGTAATCAGTAGCAGGGTTTCGAAATTCGGTTAGAAATTTTTTTCGGCACCCACCGAAATTCCGAAATTTAGGGACGAAATGGCTATCCAAAATTTTGAATTTTTGAATAAATTTTGACCAAAATTTGAATTTGTGAATAAATTTTGACCAAAATTTGAATTTTTGAATAAACTTTGACCAAAATTTGAAATTTTGCATAAAATTCAAAAGAACCAACCGAAATGCAACCGGTATAAAAAAATTTCGGGACCCACCGAAATAACCGAATTTCGTCGAAATTCGGTGAAATTTCGGCGAAATTCGGAACCATGATCAGTAGTTGGTCTCCTGCTGCAAATGTTGTTGAAACGGGGATAGCTTGTCGGTACAAATTGCTACTTAAACTCGGTACATTTGGATTTGGGAGGAAATCATGGTTTGCTCAAGCTTCTACATACTTTGAATACATGCCGCTGCAAACAAAGCCATCGTTCTTAAGCCCCTTGTGCCGGTCGGAGCCGCCGCCGACGGGGGCCCTGAATTAGCATCGCAATTATGGGTTGTGGGTGTAGCAGTAACAAATATTAAAGAGCATTCTAGGGAATGATAGTATATTTTATTATTTATATATTGTAAGATTTTACTACTGTACGTACTCAACAGGTTGTTGAACTCTCTAGTCTGACGATAGATTTTACTATCCATCTATATAGATTTTACAATCCATATACTGTAAGCTTTTACTACGCACAGACTACACATTTTACTAAACCCTTTGCATGATAGTAAAATCTATATATACTGATAGTAAAAATCTATATATACGGATAGTAAAATCTGTTATTAGACAGCAAAATGACTATTTTTTGGCAATACTTATATCATTATATTCCTCTCATCGACAGTAAGCTACTAGTCAAAATCATTCGTGAATTAGAGCTGCCAATAAAAAAGTTGTCTAAAACAAAGAAAAAAATTTCATGTACAAACAAGAAAATATATTTACTAGTTGGTTTGCCACTTAGCTGATAGTCAACTGAGACAGTTATGTTGCGGGGAATACTGTGATACGTGGCTTGGTTGGTCTGTGTTAAAAATAGCTGGACAATAGAATAGGCTATTCTACACGTAACTGAAGAATAGTGTGTGTGTGTGTGTGAGGAAGTATATAGTGAAAGTAAACATATAGTGAAAGCATGAACGTAGGCAAACAGTGCGTTGAATTGAACTTGAATAGTTCAGATCTAGGTAGAATCCCACCTCCTCCACTTAAGGTGTAGAATTTTGTAATTTTTTTAGGGGTTATGTGTAAAATATGTTTAAATGGAGGAGGTGGGATTCCATCTAGATCTAGACCATTCAAGTTCGATCCAACGTTCCTGTTTCACCATATACCCCCCCCTCTCTCTCTCTCTATCTATCTATATATATATATATATATATATATATATATATATATATATATATATATATATATAGAGGATTGCTAGTGTACTATCGATAGTACAGATCCTTCGTGCTATAGCGTTGTGTTTGCAAAATTCGAAAACGATATTGTTGATCCAAACCGTGCATTATGTTCATCTCATTGAAATCTCACTACCCACCAAATTTTATATTTTTGAATTTTCTCCTATTTATTTTGTATTTTCAAAATCCACGATCTAATTAGTTGTGGGGCGTCCAATGAAGCTGGTTTTGAAAAATACAAAATAAATAGGAAAAAAATTCAAAAATATAAAATTTGGTGGGTAGTGAGATTTCAATGAGATGAACATAATGCACGGTTTGGATCAACAACTTCGCCTTTCAATTTTGCAAACACAAAGCTTATAGCACTAAGATCTCAGACTATCGATAGTACACTAGCAATCCTCATATATATATATATATATATATATATATATATATATATATATATATATATATATATATATGAAAATGGTTTGTATCTTATATATATGAAAATGGTTCCATACTCCTGGGAGTACATACTCCCACTTAAATGATGTTGTTATACCTTTTCATCCTTTTGAGTATACTCTAATACTGATTATAAGATACTCCAAAGTGAGTTCAACAAAAAATTTCATCAAAGTCCACCTTTTATAGCATAATTTGTTTATATACTATTTTTACATATGGAAAAGAGTATATAACAAAAAATAAATAAGGAGCTCTGATAAATTTTTTTCAACAATGTCGCATTGTAGAATCTTAGAATTATTATTGGACTATACTGAAAGTGATAAAGGAGTATAACACGTTCGTTTAAGTGGTATACTAGAGGTGAGAGTATGTACTTCCGGGAGTACGAAAAGGCTTCCTATATATATATATGTATGTGTGTGTGTGTGTGTGTATATATATATATATATATATATAGATATATAGAGATATATATATATATATATATATATATATATATATATGACGGTAGAATGGGGCACCATGGGGCTGGGCGTCATAATTTTAAATGTGTTAATTCGAGCCAAATTCGGGTATATTTTTTAAAACTTTTATTTTTAGGGTATATACTCATATATAACAATTCAAGTAAAACACATATCTTTGAAAAAATATACTAGAATTCAAAGATTTGAATGAATTTAGAACACATGCTTTGCTGATGAATATATGAAATCAACACATACCTACAATCAAACTATCATCAAACATAGAAACTCTAGTTTGAATTTCAATTCAAACTTGTTTGAACTAGTTAGTAAATTGGTTAAATTCAACATCCTAAAAATTTTAAAAATTTTGAATGTAAATATATAGGAAAAATATTCGTTTTGGATCATGGTACTCAGGCACCATGGTGCCCTACGTTATATATATATATATATATATATATATATAGGAAAATGGTTCCATACTCTTGGGATTATGTACTCCCACTCTCAATATACTGCGTAAATGATGTTGTTATACCTCTTTATTCTTTTGAGTATACTCTAATATTGATTATAAGATACTTCAAATTGAGTTTTACGAAAAATTTCATCAAAGTCCGCCCTTTATAGCATAATTTGTTTATATACTCTTTTTACATACGGAAAAGGGTATATATCAAAAAATAAAGGGTTCCGATGATTTTTTTTCAACAATGCCACATTGTAGTATATTAGAATTATTATTGGAGTATATTGAAAGTGATAAATGAGTATAACACATTCATTTAAGTGGTATACTGGAGGTGGGAGTACATACTCCCAAGAGTACAGAAAATGCTTCCTATATATATATATATATATATATATATATATATATATATATATATATAGAGAGAGAGAGAGAGAGAGAGAGAGAGAGGAAGGACTCACATTTTTCTTTATTACTCAATACATATGTGATATTTTTCCCTCATCTTCCCTATGACAGTTGACGTTGTCCGTGAAGATCGGATGAGAAGCACTCAAGAAAAGCAAAAGTGACAGAAGCAACTAAAACTGGGCGATGAGTCCATACCCCTTCGTTCGTGCTCCCTTTGCCCATACGAGCCAAGGCTCACTTTTGTAGAAAAAAAAATAGAACTAGTCCTCGTCAGTTTTTTTTTTCCTTTCAAATTTGACCTTATTGCAGTGGATGGAGAGCGCTGTATATGCCACACCGCAACACATGTTAGTGCAGCGTCCTCACACCACTACATTTGCAGTGCTACAATATCTCTGCATGTACTACAACGCGATAGTTTTTTAATGCACGGAGTGGAGGCTAGTTCTGAAAAAAAACGTTATAATTTTATTAGGTTTTATAAATGTATTATAATAGAAAAAAATTGCACAACGACTAGTTCTAAAAAAAATAAATTTTTTGGGACTACAACAGTGAATAGTTATATCCTATATAGAAAGACATGAAATGATCTCATAAAATATGAACCAGAAAATAGTTTTGACCAATAATTTCTATTATAATGTATTTATAAAACCCAATAAAATTATAATATTATGAAAGTACTTTTCAACACAAAGATATATATGATTTTTTTATGTATATAATTTAAATATTTTAAAGATATTGACAGTCAAAGTTTAGAAAGTTTAAATACACTTATGTCTAAAACGACAACTATTTTATGACTGGAGGGAGTATATTTTATGCCACTTGATATGATATCATGTTTTGGTTTAGCCGTTCACTTCTTGCCATGTACAATTTTTCCTGGTTTCTACTTGTTATATCAAAAAAAAGTTATATATATAGCTTTGTCTTGAAAAGTACTTTCATAATATTATAATTTTATTATGTTTTGTAAATACATTATAATAGAAATTAATGGTCAAAGAAGTTTTCTAGTTTATATTTTATGAGGTCATTTCATGCATTTCTATATAGGTTATAACTCTTGGTTGTTGTAGTCCTAAAAAATTATTTTTTTAGAACTAGCCGTTGTGCGATTTTTTTCTATTATAATATATTTATAAAGTCTAATAAAATTTAATGTATTTTTCTAGAACTAACCTCCACTCGGCGTATAAAAAAACTATCGCGATGCAGTATATGTAGCGGTACTGTAGCCAGCCTATGCAGCGATATAAAAAAATCGATGAGAGCTAATTCTGAAAAAAAAATTTGGAGGAATACAACAGTGAAATCTTCCCCCTTCGTTCGCTACATGCACCTTCGGTAACCATATGGTCTCCGTATGCGAGCCCATCTCTCACGCCAGTCAGACCTCATCACGTCGAATATGCCTCGCAGTGAGGGCCCAAGCCGTACCTGGCCTAGCAATTAAGAGAGGTGCTTCTATGCTCTTCCTTCTAAAAATTGCACAACTATTAAAGCATGAATGAATGGTAGATGGTGATTACTTACCCCTTCGCTTGCTTCAAGATTTGTGCAACTTGTACTAGAAGGAAGAGTATAGAATCACCTCTCAGCAATTAAACCGAGGGCCCAGGTCACCCTCTCACGGCCTCGTCGCCATGCTATTGCGTCTCCAACCTCACATTGAACTAGCTTCGGAGGCCGGCCTGCTTCGCGAGCGGGCATCAGCTTGTAGGTAGGGGTGAAAACGGGTTGGATACGATCGGACAGTATGTGAACCTGTATCCTACTCTAATTATTTTTATTCGAATACAGATCGGATGAGGATAGTTAAAAATCGAGTATGGATACAGATACGGGTAACGAGTATCTATAAAAGGGTAGAAAACGGGTACCAGATAGTATACGGACGGGCATAATACGGATATCAGATAATTAGTCGGATAATATGTGAATTGTATAGCATTAAAATTTGTGATAAAAATAATCTAACCAAAACATATACCGACACAAATAATACAAAACATACGGTTGAACTAACGTGTCAAAGAGCATAAACCATATAACATAGCACTAGTACATGATAATTGACAAGTTCCATACAACATAGGATCACCAGTTTTATTTTATACCACCGAATCTCATAATACACTTTATTACTCTCAAAATCGTTTCTGTTAATACCCTTCCGTTCGACTTGAGTGCCCCTTAATTCCGTCAACACTGACCATTTTGCTATCAAGCCTCATGTCGCACTCCTTCAGTCGCTTTCACTGCTGGTCGGTCCCAATGGAGCCCGCACGCTAGCTCGTTGGAGCAGCAGCAGCAGTTGGAACAGGGTGCCGGAGTAGCTGCGCCCTGCACCGTGCATGCCGCGCCGCCATCCTCCAGCAGCTACTCTCCGTCCTCAACCTCTGCTGACTGAGGAACGCTGCTAACATCCGGCGCGGTGTCACCACCTCGCTATCGCACTGAAGAAGAAGTGGTATCAGAACAGAGCAGACGTCAAGATACTCTGTGTTTCCCAATAGCTACTTAATTAGCACTGTAGCGGTAATGTATTGTCGATGCTTGTTTCAGGTAAACGCTGGAGACAATTACAGATAAGTGTAAGAAGGGTAAAAGGGGGATTTCAGAACTGGGATGGACTATATATAGCCATTGTAACAGAATGGCAGGGAAGCGATGAAAATGAATTGATTTGCTTTACTCTTTTCTTTGCGTGTTCTTGCTATTCTTCTTTCTTCTTTCCCAAGTCCTATTTTCCTCACGTCCTGACAATAGTCGGAGGCCAAGGGGGTAACATTATACCCCCTCCTGCAGAATTTGCTTGACCCCAAGCAAGTGCATTTGGATAACGGGCCTTCAGTACCGTCAATTCTTCCCACGTCGCTGACTCCACTGGAATGCCGGACCATTTGATCAGTCCTTGAGCAACAGCTGAACTCCCTTTCTTAACTAATCTCCTCTCAAGTATTTCTTCAGGTTCAGTGGACCGAGCGTCCAGATCAACAACTTTAGGCAGTTCTGTAAACACAGGAGAAAAATCTGGCGTGAACGGCTTCAATTAAGAGACATGGAAAACTGAATGTATCTGACAATCACCCGGTAAATCCAACTTATATGCTGCAGCACCAATGCGTTCCAGAACCACAAAGGGACCATAAAATTTGTATGCGAGTTTAGGAAAAGGGCGATTCACTAATGAACTTTGGGCATATGGTTGCAACTTCAACAACACTTTTTCACCCACTTGAAATTGTCGATCCTGTCTGTTTTTGTCAGCTTGAACTTTCATACGATTCTGGGCTCGGGCCAACTGTTGTTTGAGCATGTCTGTATATTTCTCCCTGTCTTGCAATGTTTCATTTACCTTGGCTGGAAGACTGGTCCTTGATTCAGGTAGCAAACCAAAGTGAGGATCACTACCATATAATGCTTTAAAGGGCGAACACCCTAAGGAAGAGTGATAGCTCGTATTATACCAAAGTTCAGCCAGTGCTAACCAAGACTTCCACTTCCCTGGTGTTTCATGAATTGCACAACGTAAATACATTTCTAAACATTGATTGACTCGCTCTGTTTGTCCGTCAGTTTGCGGGTGGTATGCCGTGCTAAACTGCAATTTGATATCCAATGCTTTGAACAGTTCACGCCAAAATGTGCTTGTAAAGATTTTGTCTCTATCAGATGTGATCGTTTTTGGCATACCATGCAGCTTGACTACCTGATCCAAAAATACTCGGGCTACTTTCTGAGCAGTAAAAGGATGCCGAAGAGGAAGGAAATGTGAATACTTGGAGAAACGGTCGACTACCACCATAACTACATTATACCCTTCTGACAATGGCAAACCCTCAATGAAGTCCATTGTAATATCTTGCCAGGCTGCATGTGGGAGGAGAAGTGGTTGCAACAGCCCTGGTAACTTCGTTTTTTCACTTTTGGCCTTTTTGACAAATTTCACACTGCTTGACAAAACTCTCCACCCCCTGTTTCATGCCAACCCAACTGAACATCTTCTTAAGTCGCAGGTAGGTAACTTGAATTCCGGAATGCCCCCCAATAGCACTCGAATGGAATGCTTGGATCAGTTTGGTTTGTATCGCTGAATTCGCCCCTACCCATATCCTCCCATGGTGTCTGATGATTCCTTGGTGTAACTCAAAGCCGTTCTCATCTGGGCTCTTGATTGCGAGATGAGCTAGCATTTGCTGTGCATTACTATCAGTAACATACGAATTAATCACCTCTTGAACCCACATCGGTTGCACAACAGAAGTCACTTGGGTACTCATCAAATGCCCAGCCCGGGAAAGAGCATCAGCGACCACATTGTCTTTTCCCTTCTTATAGAGTATACGAAATTGAAGCCCTATTAACCGAGCCATCACTTTATGTTGCATATCAGTCTGGAGATGTTGTTCTTCGAGAAAGCAAAGGCTACGGTGATCCGTTTTAATGATGAACTCTTGATATTGCAAACATTGCCTCCACTTGTTTACAGCCAACATCAAGGCCAAAAACTCTTTTTCGTAAATTGATAATTTTTTATGCACAGGTCCTAAAGCTTTACTGAAGAACGCCACAGGGTGATCCTGCTGCAATAAGATTGCTCCAACCCCCAGATCGCATGCATCCGTCTCCACTTCAAATGCTTGCTCAAAATCCGGCAACTTGAGCACAGGTGTGGTAGCCATGGCTTTCTTCAACCGATTAAAAGCTTCCTCTGCCTGATCACTCCATTCAAATGCTTTCTTTTTAAGCAAATTGGTCAAAGGACGAGCCAAGACTCCATAGCCTCTCACAAACTTCCGGTAGTAACTTGTGAGCCCCAAGAATCCCCTTAACTCAGTTACACCAGTAGGTCTCGGCCAGTCTAACATAGCCTGTGTCTTTTGCGGATCTGCTGCTACACCCTTATCAGAGATTATGTGCCCTAAGTATTCTAATTGAGTTTGGGCAAACGTGCATTTGGATCTCTTCACTGAAAAGCTATTATCTTGTAGAGTCTGCAGAACAATTTCGAGATGCTCCACATGAGAAGTCATATCAGGGCTGTAAACGAGTATGTCATCCATAAATACGAGTACAAATTTCCTCAGATAAGCAGACAAGACAGCATTCATTATGCATTGGAATGTCGTCGGTGCATTGGTCAGTCCAAATGGCATGACCCGGAACTGGTAATGCCCATGGTGAGTTTTAAAGGCCGTCTTAGCCTCATCTTCCTCCCTCATTCTAATCTGGTGATAGCCGGCTCTGTAACATCCTCAAATTTATAAAGTAATAAAAATCAAATATTAAAAATGTGAAATCATTTTCTTGATGCATTTCATGATTTCTGGTGCAAATGTTTGGTTGGTTGTCATTGAAGGGTTATTGGAAATTTGGAAAATAGAGTAAAAGAAAGAAAAGGATAAAATGGTAAAATGGTAGAAGTGAAGAATTACCATGGTAAAAATCTTGTATAACCTGGCCAAACCCTAGAAGATATCCCTAGATGGTCAAAAGACCATGTGAATGCATTTAGAAGTAAAGAAAATAATTTAATTAGCAAATTCTATTGCTGTCCAGACCTATGTCAGATTTTTAGAGAACAATGTAGAGCAATCTAGACCTTGGGATTTTTACCATAAGACCTCAGACATATCATCTTCACCCACAAAAAGTTTCAAAAATTAATAAGCATTTTTGCTATGTTTTAGCATTTAATTTAGGCAGAATTGGAATTCTGCAGAAATCAATAAAAGATTTATGGAGAATCAAATAATGAGAATTTAATATTGAAATTTTTATGATAGGTCCATTGTTTAGAAACAAACCTTCAGTAAAAATTTCAAAATTTAATACGTTGATTTAGTCCCTCAATCAATTCAAAAACTAAATTGGATTTTCTGTGCAGCATTCATTGTCAGATTTTTTAATTAAATAACTATAGCACATTTTAACCTCAAAATTTTACTGGACGTAGATAACTTACCCATCAACTTGGACAAAAAGTTTCGAAAAATCTGGACTTGAAATGACCCGGGAATTAAATGGGTTAGTGTGCTGTCCAGAGGAGAATCCTAGAAATGTCTTCTCTCTCTCTCATTCTCTTCCACGCGGGGTCCACGCGTCCAAAGGACGTGCATGCCGGCACCGCTGCCGACAGGGACCCAGAAATATCCTGGCCCACGTGTCATCCTCAGCCTCCATTCTCCATACCTAATGAACCACTGACATGTGGGACCCGACCCCACATGTCAGGGCCTTCTTCTCCCTCTGTCTCTCGTTCTCTCTCCCTCTCTCGAAGTGAGCCAGCCATGCTCACGCACCGCCTCGGTTCCTTGTCGTGACCTCGCCGCATTCCATGCCCCGAGGCTGCCACGCCACTGCAACCCCATACCATGTTCCATCATACCTTGGACCGAGCTGGGAGGAGACTTCCGGAGAATGCCTGAGTCGGCCGCCAACCTCATCTCCTAGAGCAGCTTCACTCCCACGGCCTCCCTAGCCTATTTAAGGGGAGGAATAGCACCTCTGAATACCACTAAACCTGGAGCGCGCACCCACTCATCCTCCCGTGCCCTATACCGCCCAGACCGGGACCTTCTTCCTCGCCTCCGGTGAAGCCCGATTTGGGGGAAATTCCAAATTCGCTTGACTCGGTAAGGGCGCATCCAAATCGTTTGATCCCAGAGCATCCTTGGATACTCACGAACCTTTTGCGCACCTTGTTTCAGCCCGAATCACGCCGGAGAACCCCCGCGCCGTGCAACCTCCTCCGCTTCCGCCCCCGCACGGTGAGAACTTCACCCGGCTGTTTTCTTCCGGGTTTGAATGCACAGATAGAGTCTTAAGGGTCTCTAGATGCTTTTGCGCATGACCTTCAAGATTGAAAAACCCCGTTGCGCCGTTGCGCCTTGCGCCACCGTGAAGCGCCGCCGGTCACCGCCGTGCGCTCATTTCTTCCGAACACCACCCATAACTGAGCACACCCCTAGGATCGTCGTCGTCCACTGAAGCTATGGCAGCTATCCAAAGTCGATCGACGCCGCCGGAGAGCCGCCGGCGAAGCCGACGGCCATCTCCCCTGCGCCGTGTCGCTGCTTTGTGGGCCATCTCTGTCAGCCGCCCGCGCACCCGCGCCTCGCTGCCATGTGGTCCCAGCCGCGATCGCTGCGCAAGCGTGTGCTCGACGCTGAAGTCACTGCCAGCCGGGCCCAGTTGTCAGTTTCAGCGGCTCAATTCAAAAGCCACCCCGCGCCAATGCCGAGAATACGTCTTCCCTTAAGGAAAACGCATTTTCCTTTATTTCCTGGTTTTCTAGAACCGAATACATTCAAATGCATATAACTTTTTATTTATAAATCCAAACCAAGTGAAACTTGTTTGTAAATTCATCATAAATCATGTAGTTTCATAATATGTAAAAACATTTGAAACTTGTTTAGCAAATTAAATCTGAATCTGAATTTAAAGCTTGAAGTTTGAATATGTGGCATATAGAAATTTTGCAAAATGGGTCCAAATTGAGTGAAACAAATTTTGTTAGAATCCTTAAGTCAATTACTGTCCAAATATGTAATTAGATTTGGATTTGGAACTAGTTTGTGAAAATTCCATATTAGGACTTTGTTTAATGCATATGTTTGATATAATTACAATAACTTACTCAAAAATGATCCAAAATGAATAAAATTTGTTTCTTTGAGCTCATTACAATCGATTAGGACCAGTTAGTAAGATAAAAGTTAGAATTTACCATGTTCTTTCATTAAATGTGATTAGGGTTGCTTTATATGCTAATTTGTATTAGTATAATTAGTCTTACACCCTACAAATGAACTTTGTTAAAAATAATTCTACAATCTTATCTTCTGAATTCGTAAATTAAAATGAAATATTACATAAAGAAAGGTAATCATGTTGTATGTCATTAAGCTTTGCCTTAGACCCAAAATCTTATAACTTGCTTAATGCATGAATTGATTAAGTGATTGCCATCATTGATTGATTTGAATTGATTTCATTTGAATCTTTCAAATGCTATCCTTGTTGTTTATGTATTTGCTTCTTTTATCGATATTGAAGTATTCTATTTGCCATATTCTTAATCGACGTATAGACGCTGAGGCTACCGACTACGCTATCGACGACACAGATCCAGCTTACACCGTCGAGGAGCAAGGCAAGCACCCCCTTGATCATTTTGATCCCAGATTTCATAATCAGCTAAAATGTGATTAAGAATCTTCCTGCATGCTTATATTTCGCTAAAACCTTACTTCGTGTTATTTGGTAGTTATAACCCATACTAATGGATTTCCTTAATCACTGTTGATCTATGATCCATGATAACCATAGGATCGTTAAGTTCTTTTAATCGGTATAATCGTTTATTAACCTGTAAATGCTTAGCACTGCGTCAGGTCAAAGTTGGAAATGTTTACACCCACACATCATTCTTTATGAAATCTTTTTCTGGTTTATTTAAGCAGTAAAGGATACTGGTAGTTTGATAAAAATGAAAATAAAACTACTGTTTTGATGTGGGTGATTATTGGCAATAGCCGGTTGTACATGTTTTAACGTGTACGTAGCTAGGGTGGAGTTATCGCCCATGTCACTCTAAGGACCGAACGTAGTGTTGCATGATCCAAGTAAACCGTACATCCACAAATCTTGGATCGACAGTCTTAACTTATTAAATTATTTGGGAATTAGCTTTGCACATTGGTAGGCAGTTGTAGCACGAGCATTCCGGGTATTGGTTTGCTCGAGGGAGGTGTCATCACCGAGGTGTTGGCATCTGCCGTTGTAACGGTGTACGCCTGGCTATGAATTTGGGGCTGTTTATTATTCCTGGTGGGTCGCTAACTCCGGAATTTCCATTCCTGGTGGGTTACTGGCTCCGGAATCCCTCTTACATTTTTAGCTTCCATCATAGTCAGGGGTAACGTCACTGGGCTAGTGCAAAGTTAAGGTTCAAATAATCGAACAGTTTCGTTATGAACTCCTCGCGGGCATACCAAAGGAAGTGTGTCTTATAGCTTGCAAAAAGGGAGAACATATCTTGTGGGTAAAGCAGTACAAACTCTGCAGAGTCTAAAACTATTCGAATAGCCGTGTCCACGGTCATGGACGACTTGGCGAACTGACACTAGTTAATTGTTTTCTAATTTCAAAAACTTGTTTAAATGTTTTGGAAATAATTCAAATATGTATAAATGTCACTTATTGTTACATTTGTTCTTATAAGACCATGGAGGGTCTTTCTTTCGTTAATTTACTCACAAAGGGCCGTGAGTAAAATGTTATTATCTTTTTATTATTTGTTATCTCAATTGCTTATAAAAATGTTTTAATGTTTTATTTACGCTTTCCATTACTATCCGGTATTACTTCATTCAAAACTTTCGCTTTATGCAAAACAACCGTAGAAACCCACTTTCTATTTTAGCCTGCATATATTCCAGGAATTGCATACACTACAAAGTCTTGCGAGTACCAATGTACTCAACTTGCTTCAACAATGTTTTTAGGTGAAGAGCAAGATTACGATAATGATGGGAATGAATATGAGGAACCTGCGAATTTTAGCAACGACTGATCTTTCTAAGTTCATCTCAGCAGTTGCCTGTGGAGTTATGGAATAGTTGGCATACTATGAGACATGGTTTTAATTTCCTGCTACTTTTGGTATTGTAATATCACTATAAAACTTGTGATGTAATAAAAATGTGTATCTGTGTGGCTGTAATATCCAAATTGTGTTTGTGCGTGCCAGCCACTGATCATGGGAATGGCACAGGATGCACTTAAAGAGCCTCATATTTATGTTATTTACTGACATAAAAATGAGGGTCTCACAGGCTCGTAGGTCTAGCTTGGAGAAATACCGAGTCCCGGCCAATTCATCTAAGAGTTCATCTATGACAGGCATGGGAAACCGGTTCTTCACTGTTAACTCATTCAGGCGCTGGTAATCGACACATAACCTCCATGTTCCGTCCTTCTTTTGCACTAGTAAAACCGGTGATGCAAAGGGGCTTATACTAGGAGTGATAATTCCTGAGGATAACATCTCGGATACTTGCCGATCAATCTCGTCTTTATGCCATGGTGAGTATCTGTAGGGTGTTGTATTAACTGGGATAGCCCCTGGTACCAATGAAATTGCATGATCATATTCCCTCTTGGGCGACAACTCCTTTGGTTGAGCAAATACCCTTGCATGACGTTCCAACAACTCTCTAATTTATGCTGGTACATTAGCTTCTGCCGAAGACCCTTCCCTTTCAATAACAACCATGGCCCATATATCATTACCTCTCATCCACTTATCAAGTTGATCATAAGAAAACGATTTCAACTCAGTCTGCTCTGATTTCCTTACTCCTTGAAGCTGAATTGTTATGCCTTTATGCATAAACTCAATTTTCTTGTGCTCCCAATAACAAGTCATAGGACTATGCTGCCTAAGCCAATCCATGCCAAGAATTGCATCGTAGGCCCCAAGCTCTAAGACTCTCAGATTTGTTTGGAAGGTATGACCTTGAGACCACCACTCCATATCAGGAACCCAACTCTCACACTGTAATACATCCCCATTCGCCACCCTAACTTGTATCGGAGTCATCCTCTGCGTTGTACAACCAATTCTCTTCAAAAACTCCACATTGACAAAACTATGAGTGCTGCCAGAATCCACCAAAAAAAGCATTACTTGGTTTTTTACTAAAGCCAGAATTCGCATAGTTTCCACCTCCTCAGTGCCAGACATTGCGTTGATGGATAGTTGAATCCTTTCTTCACGGTCCAGCTCGGTGTTCTCTATCATATCCAGTACAGAGTCCGGTATTATCTCTCCTGTGTCTTCTCCTGAAAGCACATGCAATTGTGCCTTCTTCTTACAGTTTAGGTAATGGGTGGGATCATACTTTTCACCACATTGATAGCACAATCCATTAGCCTTCCGATAGTCTCTTAATTGTCGGGCCTTCCATAGTTCTCCCTGATTCATTCTTTGGTTGTTAGGCTGCCACTCTACCTTGTTTGTTCCACCATTGTCCCGGTTACCTCTTGATTTGGTCCTCCAACTCTTTCCCCGATCGATAACATCTTGTTGAACCCGAGCTAACAGAGCCGCTCGATCAACACTCTCCGGAACTAGACCTTCGATTGCCCCTCGTAATTCCTGCTTCAGCCCCTTTATAAAATGAGACACAAATAACTCTTCTCCATAATGTGGGTTATGCATTAAGATCTCATACATGAGTTCCTCAAATTGACTCTTGTAATCTGCCACAGTTCCAGTTTGTTTAATATCCACTAGATCACTCATTAACCTTCTATGATCAAAAGCACCAAATTTCTCTTCCACAGCTTGCATCAACTGATCCCAACCTCCAATTCCATTTCTGGTCTTGTAAACCTGCAACCATCGTGCCGCATTCCCCTCCATGTGCATCGTGGCTGCATTCACCCATAGCGCCTCTGGTATGTTGTACAACTGGAAATAATCCATACATCAGTCGCGACAAACTCTAGGACTCTCTCCATCAAACCTCGGAAACGACAGCTTAGGAAGGGAATTTCTCGGAAAACCTGCTCCTTCTCTAATCCGTTGGGTGCTTGCTCCCATAGCTTCAGATTGCACTCCTGCCGAACACCTGATCGGTAGTCCTCCCAAGGATGTTGGAGTCTCCACTTCAACATTCCTCCATGGTTCTGCTGGCCCAGGAGTAATCAGTGCCTTGCCCATCCTCACCGCCCGAGCTCCTTCTCCCTCTCCATTCACGTCAGGTAAACGATTCACCGTGATCTTCGCCGCTGCTTGTGCCGTAGCTTCCAACTGCTTAGCCATCAACTCAGTTCTTGCCATCATCTGCTGCCGTGCAGTGTCCATCACTTCCATCCGATTAAACAACAAATCAATACTGTCCTTGATAGCGGCTAACCGCTCTTCAGATCTTTCGGCGTTTTCCCCCATCAAATCCAACACGAACCGGGTCTGTACAGAGGGTTTTGGAGGAGCCGTGATGATTAGATAAGATCGAGCCAACCAGATTTCCGGAGTTTCACAGAGATTACATTAACCGATCGAAATCAGTCATGAATCTCCAACCTGCCTCTGGGATTTCACAGCTCAAGATCAAATCGATTGGCTCTGATACCAAATGTTACCCCCTTGGCCTCCGACTATTGTCAGGACGTGAGGAAAATAGGACTTGGGAAAGAAGAAAGAAGAACAGCAAGAACACGCAAAGAAAAGAGTAAAGCAGATCAATTCATTTTCATCACTTCCCTGCCATTCTGTTACAATGCCTATATATAGTCCATCCCAGTTCTGAAATCCCCCTTTTACCCTTCTTACACTTATCTGTAATTGTCTCCAGCGTTTAGCTGAAACAAGTATCGACAATACATTACCGCTACAGTGCTAATTAAGTAGCTATTGCGAAACACAGAGTACCTTGACGTCTGCTCTGTTCTGATACCACTTCTTCTTCAGTGCGATAGCGAGGTGGTGACACGCGGCTGCTCTGGGGCGGCGTTGGACAGGGCAGGGTAGCCGGTCTGCTCCTTCAACACAATGTCATGGGGATTGTCTTCTCCAACTCCGGTACCTCAACCCCGCCACATGCGTGGTAGCTATGTGCGGGAGATCTGGAGGTGGTGGCGCCCGGGGTGACGAGATCCAGCGGCTGAGGCTTGGGGGCGGAGGAAGTGAGATAAGTAGGTGGCGGGCCTGGTGCGGCTACATTCGGCGGCGGGAGGTTTGGGGGCAGTCAGAATCGATGACAACTGGGAGGAAGACGATGGTGCTCAGCCGGCATTGTGACACTACGGTATGATGAAACTAGTCATTTTTCGTTTCCGGCATTTCGGTATGTCTTCGGTTTCCTGTTTTGGGCCTTCCGGGGGAATTTTGGGCTTGGGGGAAGCATCGTGGGCTTGGGGAAACCTCGTGGGCCGGAGGTGGGAGGCCTTTGGCCCAAGTGGGAGGGGGATTAGGGCAGCAAAGCTGCTGCCCCATGCACCCCACCTCCCCTATGCGCCTCCACCCCCTCCTCTCCACCCTAGCCGTCGCCCCATCTCCCCCTTGCCATGCGCCCCTCCCTCCTCCCTCTAGCGCCCCACCACCTCCTAGCTGGCCCTAGCTTGGCCTCATTCCCCTTCATTGCTGCCTCTCCATCCCTCTCCGTTGATCTCCGCGTTGCGAAGGATTTCGACCGGGTGGATCCGAAGATTGGAGGGAGTTCGTGGCGGGGAGAGGGTGTTCATCGATTCGTCATTTGTTTGGCTAAGGTATGGAGATGGGAAACTTTTGGTATGGTTTAGGTGTTGTGGTAGTGGAGGTTTTTGTGCTATTAGATCAAAAGGTTGTGCTGCAACTAGTTAGAATTGATGAAATCTAGAGTTGTCATAGTATTCTGTTTCGGGGAGATTGGACGTCCGACCTAGGGTTTGGGTTTTTGCAATTTTAGATTCAGAATTTGGTCGTCCTCCTGCTGAGAAGGTTGTAGGTAATTTCAATACCTTTCAGTGGACACTAAGAACGCGAAATTCCGATCAGCCGTTTGAAAGTTATGGCTGTTTTACCGAACGTGTTCAAAACGGTGATGTGAATGGGCCAGATCGTGTTGATTGGTAGATTAGTCAATTTTAGAGGCCGAATCAGTTTTTTCCCAATACTTAGAAAAAGCTAGGAAATTTCCTAATATATGAGAAAATGTATTCATTTACTTAATTTGGAGTCTTAGAACTCAAGTTATGCTAGTTGGAAGCCTGCTGTCCCGTCGGGACAGATTCTCTGTTTTCGGGTTTTAGTGGTGGTTTGCGGAGTCGGGTTAGGGGATCGTTCTTGTACTGTTTTGTGGGAACGTTTTGAGTGTGTGGTACCTATGTGCAGGTGGTGTGACCCCGGGAGTACCTGTAACACCCCAACATCTAGTATGCCCGAATGCTACCAAACATAGACTAAACAACATCTAAATACCACAAATAAAGATAAATTACAGCAAAGGTGTAAATGCTAAAACCGAAAATTTCGGCAGCATCTCCTTTGTTTTTCCATGAATTGTAGCAATAGCGATACTAAGACAAGATATAGCATGATATGAGACATCTAACACATCAATAACAAAGGATATAGCAACACATTAAGTCCATAATACCAAGTCCAACCACTCCTCAAACTAAAACGAAGCAAATGAGGAAATCAAGCACACAATTTAACCATACACCAAGTTCCATGGCACTATTCTTATTATCATGATTCCAAACGATTAAATTGTCTATAAGTGTGGAGCTACGTGTGGAAATGTAGCTAATGCCCTCTCCCGCATGCCGGTTTCATGGTACCTAAAAACAACATAAGACACAAGCGTGAGTTCATCACTCAGCAAGTATATTGCAATGGATCATAAAGAACGAATCAATGCCAACATCGCTACATACCATACTTAACATCATGATCAGGTCTTATACAACATCATAACCATGTCTCAATCTCATTGTACACATTTCATTATCATCATCATGTATGCAATGCAATGCAATGCACATGTCTCCTCGAAGCACATACCGGTATTGCCGAGTGCACACCCGTCGGCATGCACCCTCTTTCCCCTTCCATCCCGTAGATGGAGGGTGCCTACTCCTCGCTTCCATTCACCACGGTGGATGGAATCACGAGGTAGGTCTTACTCAATGGCGCTCCGGATTAGTCATAACTTTCTCACCGACCTTACCGGACTAGTTATGACTTTCTCACCGACCCGGCCAGTTCTCATGCCATGTATGCAATTATGCCATAAACATAAACAACATGCACATAAACTCAACTAGTCATTGCATAGCATCATTATAATCCATTTTCATCATATCAGGGACAAACACTAATCATAGCAAGATAGCATATCATGTAATCAATTTGCACATAATCAAGACTAGCAATCCATACTACACACTACCCATTCCAATACACTTGCCTTAACCGCGAGCGACGGATTGGCGAGAGGATGAGGGCACTCCCGGGGTCACACCACCTGCACATAGATACCACACACTCTGAAGTGCGAGGATGACTATACCACACACTCCCGGGGTCACACTACCCATTCCAACAACCATCGTGCCGGTAGGCCACACCGAACCCAGGAGCCTTACCCTGGAGTCTGAAGTGCGAGGACGAACCCTTTGTTTCCCGTGCATTGCCCTCGTTGATAACGAGGATGACTATGACGGACTCTATGATGGGCTGGATATACCAGATCATATCGAGTTCGATCGCGAAATAGCGTCTAAAGGAGATACGATGATGTCTCCCTCACACTCATCTCACTTTCGCGATGTTAACATGGCTGGAAGCCATGTCGAACCCGAGGTGGAATCCTCGGGGGCTGCTAAGCATGATCGCTAAGAAGCAGCCAGGCACCACCTGGAGACGTCCTTAGGCAGGACCTTGGCAAGCATTCGTCGCACCCTGACCGCGTCTCGAGCATCGCCAGAGTTCTCCGCCGCCTATTTTCCAGAACCGAGAGTGTCTGCAGGCTTTAGTGGCGGTCGTACGCGACCTCCGCAACTTTCCCGATCAAGTGGACTTGGAAGCAGTTGGCATGGTCGTGGCTGAGGATTTGGAAAAGCTCGCCGCAGACTTAAAAGTCTCGGATCCATCCCATGATCGGGGTACTCGGAGTGTTTCCCGGGGCCATCGAGAGCACACTCTCGCCCGATCGCACAGGGACGAGTCTCGGAGCCATGCACGGGAGGTGCTCTAGACGAGCAATCTGGTCCGCAGGAACCCTCGGAGTAATCCCCGATCGGCTTCGGAGCATCTTGCGCACGTCCACTCGGATTACGAGCGCTCTGAACGCTCTACGACCGAGCGGTCTCCAACGCGACAACCTCGTGAGGTTTTTTCCCAACTTGGTCCGCGCGGTGGACGATGGACGGAGGACGCTCGTGATGACCTTCGAGGCCGGAGAAGCTGCCGCGAGACCTCAAACTACGGGTGTAGGGCCTTCACGAGCTCCCTTCGGAGTGTCACGTGGCCAAGCAAATTCAAGCCCGGGCACATTGAGAGATTCAACAGGACCCAGAACCTGAATGAGTTTCTCTCAATCTACACCACTGCGATCCTGGCCGCAGGGGGTGACGAGGGGGTAATGGCAAATTACCTCCCAACAGTCTTGGACGGGGCCACTCGTACTTGGCTCTTTAATTGGAAAGAAGGGTCCATACGATCTTGGAGGCAGCTCAGTACGGCGCTCCGAGCGAACTTCCAGAGTTGTTACATTCGCCCGGGAAAAAAGAGCGACCTCGAGCGCCTGATCCAAACGGGGGGTGAAACTCTGCGACAGTTTGTCCAGAGATTCATCCAAGTCCGGAACTCGATCCCGAACATATCAGACGAGGCTATTGTCCGAGTTTTCAAATTCGGAGTACAAGACGTACGCTTCACACAGGACCTGGAGATCCACCCAGACTTGACGACCAACGAGCTCTTCCGTATGGTCGACCGGTACGCCAACGCTGACGAAGCCATCCAATGGAAGAAAATGCTGGACGAAGGAAAGTTACCACCTCAGCCCGAACTAGAGATCTCCACCAGCAAGAAGGGTTCAAACTCCGTGGATAAGAAGATCAAGAAGAAGAAGAAGACACAACCCTCGCCAGGTGTGGTCGCCGTCGTGGAGCAGCAACAACCTCGAGCATCCCAGCCGCAGCGCCGGGGGTTCAACGCTCGGGGCAGAGGGCAACAACCTCGGCACCGCGATGACTAAAACCGAGGCGATGCATTAGAGCGTCCTCTATTGCTTGCTCCATCAGGCATACGGGCATGACTTATGGAACTGCCGAACGTGGACCTACCGCATGGAGCAGTTCTACAGCGGCAAGGGTCCCATGCTGTCGGGACCCGAATGTGCAAATCCGGACCCTCTGTGTATTCAGCACTAGTCCAGGATCACGCTAGTGCACACAGTCTCAACATAGATGAATATCACAATCATACACAGCGGAATAGAGAAATAACACAAATATAGAATATAAACTATTGAACGACCTTAAGGTCAACCTTACACTTGTGAGGCCTTGACGGCTTCAACTCCAAATAAGCAAAGAATGAACGAAGAACATCGGTGAATCCCATCAATACGCCACAGGCAACTGACAGGGTTCGACTCCTAGATAATCGCCTTCTCACGAAACTTCTTCTTCTTCGACGATGTAGACTTTTGCTCACTGGTGATTGTTTGTTTGCAAGGGGTGAGTACATAAAGCACTCAGCAAGTCATGCACAGAATGCAAGTCTAATAACTATATGCATGGCTTATTCCAAATGACAGGCTGAAGGGGTTATTTTGCAATAAACAGCATTCACAAATATTCATAATAGATTGTAAAGCGGTAAAACAGATAACAATAGTAATAATTTCACAGTTGTTTCACAAGTAAACCATTCCACATCCTTAAATAGTTATCACTTTTCCACAGGCAAACTGCCTCCAAGCCCAAGTTCATTTTCATGAAAAGCTAACCCTTGACTGTAATCCCCGAGCATTGTCGATCAAGTGGACTCGGCTATTCGAATAGGTTTTACACTCCGCAGAGGTTATACACTTTACCCACAAGATACAATCAACTCATCACGTCAGTTGTGAATCGCCATACAAGAGTATGCGATTGAGCGATCATAACAAAGTCTTTCGGAAGCCTCTAACTACACAAGTGGACCTCTCCGGTTTTTGCCCTACACCATCCCTTCCCTTAGCTAAGGCGAAGTATGGGACTGACATACCGTTGGATGGGTACCATGCCGTAGCCCTGCACGCCTCCCTTCAAGCTACACAAGCGGTGTAGTTGACACCAGGTACCACAAGTAAGTTATTAGCAACTTAATCAACTAGGTCCGTCCCATTCCGGACATGTGGTTGCACGTTTGACTCAGTTCAAAGGCTTGCAAGGTTAAGTCCTTAGGGTGACCAGGGCAAGACTACCCAAATAACCAAAACGATTTCCTCGGTGCCAACCATGGCCCACCAGCTCATTCTTGCCACTTGCCCCAGTCCAAATCATTTTACCACCCCAGTTGATTATTGCGCAACACAATGCCAACAACTCAACATCCTTGAAGAAGCACTAAGGCCTCCGCATATCAACTTCATCGTGTCGGCAACACGTCACACGATTTCAAAATACATTGCATATTCCATTAATCAATATTGACATTTGTAATTCCAAAATGATGGCATTGACTCGTTGCAGGTCTAAGCAAACTAATACGTTCTATCTAACCCATGTTGGCAATTTATTAGCTACCAACTATTAATCAACAAACCTAGGGTGACAAATGAATCATGGCGTACAACTATTATAGACAAGGTGGCAATAACAAGTAGGTTAAATATCTAATCCCAAACTAATTGAAATCAGTTTATATCCAACTAGCATGCAATAATTTGAAACAACATAAGTTCGAAAATGGGATCAACATGGTCAAAGCACAACTTGCCTGGCCCTTGCAAACTTTACTGTCTTTTACTCTTTATCCTTGATCATTGATCCTCGAGCTTCAACTTCCACTTTCTCGATCCTCAGCTCGTTCGAATGACTTCCGGACGACACGTCTAACGATAAAGAAACACAAGTACAAACCCATTCAAAAGACAAATCGAATAAACTCCAAATAAAGAACGAATAGCATTGGGCACAATGGTTTAGAAGGATTTGGGAACTCGAACGAATTAGATCGAAGAGTTGACAAAAGAGAACAGGCTTTCGGGAAAACACCGAAGAGGGAAAGATTAAAGCTGGGGAAGAAAGAATAATATTTCGAAGAATATTTCTTCCGAAGTTATTATCTTGGTTGGACAGATAGTGACATATGGGCACTCGATCTATAGATCGGGTCCATAAGGATATGTTAGTTCATAATGAACTAAACTGATTCTCGAAGTTGACTTTTGTTGACCGAACGGACACAGTCAAACAAAAGAGAAGAAGACTGATAGACTAGATCGGGCACAAAGGTATGACAGATGGCCAATGGTCTATCGACCAAGTCCACGAAGGAATTCTCGATTAATGGCAGATTAGATTTTCAGGGATAAGACAAGACAAGTGTCTTACCACGATTGAAACAACGGGAAAGATTGCAAAGATAACAACGCGGCTCACGATGAACTTATTCCATCGAACCGGTGTTAGGATAGGGTCTTGATTCGGCTTTGAAGATGATATGACGATGAGACTAGGCTCACGTCATGATGATATAACAGGTGAAGGCATCGCACTAGGGTTTGTGCAAGAATGCACGCATGCGATGACAACGAAGTGAAGAGAGCCAAGCGTTAACGATGGAATGTTAACGACGAAACGTTAACGGAGGAGCGTTAACGACAGAGCGTTAACGGTGGAACGTTAACGGTAAAACGTTAACGGAGGAACGTTAACGGCGAAACGTTAACGACGGAGTGTTAACGGTGGAACGTTAACGGCAAAACGTTAACGGAGGAACGTTAACGGCGAAACATTGACGAAACGTTAACGGGGAAACGCATCGCTAAGCGCACCCGAGGAACGTTAACGGGAAACGTTAACGAGGAGCGCACATGCAGCGTTAACGGTGAAACGTTAACGGCAACAGGTAACGGAGGAGCGTTAACGACGGAGCGTTAACGGCGGATCGTTAACGGCGAACGTTAACGACGGAGGTCAAACAACGACATGAGACTTTATGAAGCGAAGTAGCGACCGTTGGTGCAACGACATGGCCGCGATAGAACGCTACAAAGGATGGTTAACCGGTGCGCGAACCGGTAACAACGGTTTAGGACGAAAGACGACGGTTTAAGGTCGGAATAGGCTCCGACGGCAAACGGAGACCGCTTGGACCCTAAAGATGGACCAAAACAGTACACGATGATCCACCGGACGCGACAACACGGCCGGAGCGAACCAAAATAGCTGGCGTCAAAAGGCGACGCGCGGCGACGGCGAAACCGCGGCCTAAACATATAAAAAAAATTCCGGAGGACGGGATGGCAAAGAGAGAATGTCTACTGCGTAGAACGCGGCGAGACGAGCTCAACGGTATAGGCGGATTTTGCGGCGCACTTCCTGATTAATCACAAACTGGCGATTAACGGGTTTCGGATCAAAACTTTGGACGGGCATAACTTCTAGAATAATGATCGGAACTTAACGAAATTTGACCGAGAGCTATATGGGACCAAGAGGCACACCGTGACGCAGGTGGCTCGAAGAAATACCTTCTAGAATAGCGGGGAACGCGCGAGGAAGTTTGCCGCTGTTTGAAACGCAGTCTGTTCGCAGTCTGAGCGGAGAAATTAATTTGTTGCACCCAATCTAGAGGGCAAAACCATGAGTCAAGATGTGCATAACGTAGAGGACATCCCCAGGAGTCTACACAAAAAATTTCACGGTCAAACTCCAAAAATTAAAGGAGTTATGGCCTCGGCAAGATTCGAGATTGAAACGTCTATAACTTTTGATCCCGTGGACCAAATTGGCTGAATTTTGGACAGCAAGCAGATGGTACCTTGTGGCACACCATGGAGAAGACGGATCTCGAAAAGAGTCGACGAGCCGCCCGGGACGTGGCTCCAAAGTTCGGCCGATGTTGGGCGACATCCGGAGGACATGGGGTGGTTTTCTCGGGTTTGGGGAAGATCCAAAGGGTGGAACCTGCGTGGGAGAGGTCATGGGAGACCTACTAGGGCTGGTGTGGCGGCTAGGTCAAGAGAAATCAAGAAAACACGAAAAACGGGTCTTGTGGGCATTTTATCGAGCACAATTCGTGCATGGAACGGATTGGGGCGGCGTGGGCCAATCTGGGCGTGACACGTGGCAGCGGGGGGGGGGCGCTGGGCTGGCGGCCTGGCTCGGGCGCATCTTTGGTGGCGCGCCCATGGCGTGGCGCTTGAGGAGGCGGCGAGGCGAGTGGCGGCCCGGTTCGGCGGGAGTGGGGGGGGTGACTGCGGGCGGGCCCGGCTGGTGCGGTGGGCCGGCGGGAGGAGAGAGGAGGCTTGAGGCCCAAGCCATTTTCGGAATTTCCCAGCAATTTCCGAATAAAAACAATTCCAATAAATCAAATAAATCACTAGAGGCAATAAAAATACCCGAAAAATTCTAGAAAAATTCCAGAAAATATTTTGAGACATTTCCAACTCAAATAAAATATTTTCAACAAAAATTTATATAAAATTTTTACAAATAATTAATTAATTTCAATAAAAGGGCTTAATATAAATCGATTCCGAATAAATCCAATAAATAGCAAACGAGCTCCTAAAAATCTCAAAAATTACAGGAAAATTTCTTGAAGCACAAGGAATCCAAATAAAATAAAATAAATTTTATTTGAGGTTTAGAATAATCAAATTAAATTGTTTTAGCTTTTAGAAAATTCAAATCAAGTTTTATAAACGCGAGAAAATCAACGAAAATTTTTGGGAAGCTAAACAAAACCAAAATTTTTTGAAAACCCAAATTTTGGGATGTTACACATGCCGTCGCTCCTGGAGCAAGCGGAAAACGACAAAGGTAAGCAGCCCGCGGGAGACAAGGACGACGACATGGAATACCAGGAGCCCCAAAACCACATTGCGGTCATATTCGGGAGCTCCTCCGCTTACAAATCACGCCGAGATTTAAAAGCTGCGGCTCGGGAAGTACACCACGTTACCCAACGTAAACCCCCCGTGCAGCAGCTCAAGTGGTCCGAGCTACCCCTAACATTCTCCAGGGATGATTGTCCCCTTGGAATGACCAAACCACAGAAGCTCCCAATGGTCGTGAGCCCGACCATCAGCAACACTATTGTGGGCCGAGCGCTCATAGACTCCGGGAGCTCCTTAGATCTAATCTCCGCCAAGGTCTTGGACGAGATGCAGATCCCTCGTTCCAAGATCAAGAGCGTAGCTATACCCTTCTTTGGGATAGTCCCGGGCACCTCAATCAAGCCTTTAGGCCAAGTCGTTTTGCCTGTCACCTTCGGAAGCCCGAGCAACTTCCGCACAGAAATAATCACCTTTGAGGTGGTTGACTTTGAGTCGGCTTACAATGCTATTCTCGGCAGGCCGGCTCTGGCCAAGTTCATGGCCGCCACGCATCATGCATACCAATGCCTGAAAATTCCCGGACCCAATAGGGTCATAACCGTAAGGGGGAGTCATAAGTCTGCATTAAATTGCAACGAAAGGGCATTAGACATGGTCGGCCAGTTGCCCACGCGCGGTTCCGACCAAGAGCTGAAGCATTCCCGGCCTAAAATTGCCCTCCAGCCCGGAGGAGAGACCAAGACCGTTCCACTAAACGAGTCGGAACCCGCCAAGGTTATACATTTGGGATCTTCCTTAGATCCCAAATAGGAACTCGAGCTCATCACCTTCCTCCGAGGAAATTCGGATGCGTTCGCCTGGGAACCATCCGACATGCCCGGAGTCCCAAGGAAGGTGATCGAGCACAGGCTAGCGGTTCAACCTGATAAAAAGTCAGTACGACAAAAACTCAGGCGGTTTTCCCCGGAAAAGCAGGAGATCATCCGGGACGAGCTCGATAAGCTCCTCAAGGCCGGCTTCATCAAGGAAGTCGAACACTCAGAGTGGCTGGCCAATCCGGTCATCGTCAGAAAGAAGGGAGGCAAGTGGCGCATGTGTGTCGACCACACAGGCCTGAACACCGCTTGTCCCAAAGATAACTACCCGCTGCCTTGTATAGACCAATTGGTCGACGCAACAGCGAAGTCCCAGATAATGAGCTTCCTGGACGCTTATTCGGGATATCATCAGATTAGCATATCAGCTGAAGATGAAGAAAAGACCTGTTTCATCACTCCGTTTGGTACATTCTGCTATACGACCATGTCCTTCGGTCTCAGAAACGCTGGGGCAACCTTTCAGCGCCTCATGCAGAAAACCTTCTCGGATCAAATAGGTTGGAACTTGGAAGTCTATGTGGACGACATAGTCGTCAAAAGCAAGCACGCTTCAAGTCATGTCGCCGACTTAAAAGAGACATTTTGTAATCTCAACAAGCATCAAATAAAGTTGAACCCTAAAAAATGCATTTTCGGTGCGAAAGCTGGCAAGGTGCTTGGTTACGTGGTCGGTCCACAGGGCATCGGAGCAAATCCGGAAAAAATCAAGGCCATCGAAAATATGAGGCCTCCCACGTGTGTGAAAGAAGTACAGGCCCTAACTGGTCGGATGGCCGCTCTGAGCCGCTTTATCTCACGACTAGGGGAACGAGGGCTACCGTTCTTCAAAGCCCTGCGCAAGCACGATGGCTTCGCTTGGACAGAAGAAGCTAACCACTCGTTCGAAGAGATAAAGCAGTACCTATCCAAGTCACCCGTCCTGGTCGTCCCCAAGGCGGGAGAAGCACTGCTGCTATATTTAGCAGCAACCCCACAAGCCGTAAGTGCAGTACTGGCGGTGGAAAGGGATGGGATTCAACGACCTATCTGTTATGTTAGTGAAGTACTGCACGGACCGAAGGAGCATTACCCTGAGGTTCAGAAGCTCTTGTACTCACTGCTCATAGCTTCCAGAAAGCTACGCCATTATTTCCAAGCCCATGAAATCGTGGTTCCAACCAGTTTTTCGCTCAGGGAGATCCTGAGAAACCAAGACGCCAGTGGTCGCATAGCAAAATGGGCCATGGAACTCGCCGAGTTTGACATTCAATTCTCGGCTCGCAAGGCGATTAAATCCCAGGTGTTGGCAGACTTTTTGGCAGAATGGACAGCTCCGGCTCCACCCGCTTGTAAGCTTGCCAGATCCGAAGAAGATCGCTGGACCATGTATTTCGACGGGTCCCGAGCGTACGAACGCTCGGGGGCTGGTGTCGTATTGGTCTCCCCAGGGGGAGAACAGTTGCAGTACGCCGTCCAATTGCACTTTGCTGCGACCAACAACGCAACAGAGTACGAAGGCCTCTTGGCCGGGCTACGAGCATGCAAAACGCTCAGAGTCCAACGGCTCACTGTGAAGGGCGATTCACAGTTGGTCATGAACCAGGTCAATAACGAGTATCAGTGTTCCGATACCTCAATGGCGCTTTACCTGGTCGAAGTAAGGAAGATGGAGAAGTACTTCAAGAATTTTGAGGTACTCTACATTCCCAGGAAGGACAATGTCCTGGCCAACCAACTGTCAAAGGTTGGTTCCTCCCAAAATACCGCTTCGGCGGGGGTGCTCGTTGAGCACCTACACAAGCCCTCCATTCCAGGCACCATAACCGGCGGTACGGTCTCTTTCCTCGAGCAAGGCGCGAGTTGGATGACGCCATTCGTCCAGTACCTCGCGCATGGGACACTACTCGAGGAAGAAGCTGAGCGTTCCCGGCTTAAGAGGCGATCTTCTCAGTACAGACTAATCGAAGGCGACCTATACCGCAAAGGTGCATTAGGAGTCCTCTCCAAATGTATCTCTCGGGAGGAAGGCTAGTACCTTCTTCGTGACATCCATGAAGGAATGTGCAGAGCTCATTCATCGTTTCGAACGCTCGTGAGAAAAGCCTTCAGGTTGGGTTACTATTGGCCAATGGCCTTGGCGGATGCCCGGTTGATCATGACGACCTGCCGAGCATGCCAGTTTCATGCTCGCAAGGTCCATAAACTGGCATATACGCTCCAAACCATTCCTCTTTCGTGGCCATTTTCGACCTGGGGTCTTGATATCCTCGGACCTTTTCCCCGAGGTCGGAAGGGCTGCAAGTACTTGCTCGTGGCCATCGACACTTTCACCAAGTGGATAGAGACCGAGCCCATGTCAACCATCTCGGCCCAAGCAGCCAAGAGGTTCTTCCAAAACAATATGGTAACACGGTTTGGAATACCCAACCGCCTCATCACAGACAACGGAACTCAGTTCACCAGTGAACTGTTCCAGGCCTACTGCGAAGAGGTCGGAACCAAGGTTTGCTTCGCTTCTGTGGCACATTCACAGAGCAACGGGGCAGCCGAACGGGCAAATGGGCAAATAATTCAAGGAATAAAAAAGAGGGTCTTTAAGAACCTCAACCAGCACAAGCAAGGCTGGGTGGACGAGCTTCCTTCCGTCCTTTGGTTGATTCGCACCACGACAAGTCGGGCTACGGGTGAAACCCCGTTCCAACTCGTCTACGGTGCAGAGTCCATTTTGCCCGCAAAGGTTGTGCTGGGTTCCCCAAGGGTGCAACTGGTCGACTCCATCGACCAAGAAATCGAGCGGCTCGTCGACCTAGACCTCACAGGGGCAACACGAGAACGAGCGTTACTCCGATCCACGGTTTACCTACAGGCACTTCGTAGGCACACGGCCAAATCGGTTCGGCCAAGGACCCTGCAAGTTGGCGACCTGGTCTTACGCCGAGTTCAGGACCTATCAAAAGCCAACAAGCTAACCCCTAGATGGGAGGGACCTTACACGGTCGTATCCACAACACGCCCGGGGGCTGTTCGCCTAGCGATGGAAGATGGACGAGCGCTCGCCAGCACCTGGAATATTGATCAGTTACGTAAGTTCTATGTTTAAGTTTTTTTTCAAATCGAGCGTCTATTTTTTTCGCTATCAGCGTTGTTTTTAGTAAAATCCGGCTCTCTCGCCGTGCTGTCCCTCCCATTCTTTCCAAAAGATATGTACATTGCAGCACTTGCCCGCTGGTAAGCCGACCAAGTCTCCCACGCTGACACACTTCTGCTTACATTCTCGAGGATCAAATGGGTAGGACAGAGGCTGGAACAAACGTTTTGCTCTAAATTCTTTAAGTTCGGCAAACGAGCACAACCAACAATGCATGTGCACCAACCACTATGTCACCAAGCCCGAACAACCAAAGGTCGTCTACATAAGCCAACCACCATCCGCAGTAGCTCTCCGCTGCACGACATGGTCACATACAGACATCCTCAGGTTGGCCTCGGGCTCTGTTCCGACCTAGGCACACTGGCCCAGTGTGTGCATTGTCGGTGCAAGGTCCGTTTGCCCCTAACCACGTGTGCAACTATGCTCGCAAGCTAGAAGCATGTCCTGACGTGTGGAGAAAGATAGAACCGTACACATGTTTCTTTCGCCACTTAGCCCGTGCTCGTACTTCAGAGGCACGACCCGTGCACAAGAATGCTCGGCCATGAGCAAAAGGTCACGCGTAGTTTTCTTCTCTAACTCTCCTATGAACAAACCTGTGCTCGCAACTCAGGTGCACGACCTTTGTCCATAGCGGGGGCTAGTGGAGACGAACAATCACACCTTTTTTACGAAAAAAACTACAGATTCTAACCTCTTCTTCCCAAAGTATATTCTCTCTCATTGTTGCTCCTTTATTCTACAGGACGACCTTCAACCATTTCAAAAGCATTTAGAACTAAGACAAGAGAAAAGACAAAATCAAGGTTTCTATTTACGAGTCGTTGTTCGTCGCATTACAAAAAAAAGAGGAGGGGTACATCTACGGGTTGCCCCGACGTTCGGCCTGGAGGACGGTGAGCACTTTCTTGATGGAATCAAGCTCGGCCTTGAGATCCAGGACCTTCCTTCAAGCTGCGCAACCTTCGTCAGCACTCTCTCGGAGGCGCTGTGCCTCCTTGAGTTGAGCGTCTTCACGCTCCCGAGCTGCCTGCATGGCACGGCGCAGGTTGGGGACTTCCTGCCTCAGCTGCCTCAACTCTCCCTCAAGATCGACGCACTTGAGTTCCAAGGTGGCCTTCGCCGTCTCACTCCGGGAGAGTTGGTCATGAAGCTCGGCGCCAGACTTCCTTGCGAGTTCCAGCTCCCTTTGGTCAGCTACACGCGTTTCGAAAATTCAGCGCTCGAGGTCGGCGATCTTGTCGTCCTGCTCGCTGTGATATCTCCAGTACTCCTCCGTAGAGATGGTAGAAGCGTCGATATCCTCCATGGCCTTGGCAGCGAACTACAAAAGAGAAGGCGCAAACCGCCATAAAAAACCCGATCGTGGAAGGAAAGGCGAAATAGCAACAGAAGAAAAACTCACCAGGAGAGCCTGACTGACCAACTTGTCTTGGAGCCATTGGCGGTCGGTCGCGCCAACCCGGAAGAATGGGTTAACCCAATCTTCCTTACCCTCGCTACGAGCATGCGCTCCGCTCGGGCTGGGGGCGTGCTTCTCTCGAGTGTCCGATGCACCCGGCAAGGCGAGAGCGGCCTTCCATTCCAAAACTTGTTCGCCTTGAGGATGCTCTTCCCTCAAGGCTTGCAAATCCTGGTCGTCCTCCCCTTGGGAGGGCCCCAAAGGAGGGCTTGGCTGGGGAAGCTCTCCCTCCGGCCCAGTCTCCATGCCCGGGGGCTGTGCCTCGGAGGTGGCCTCCAGAACGGCCTCCGGGCTAGGACCCGTGCTTGGTTCTCCAGCCGAGGGCAGTTGGTCGGAGGCGACCACCTCCTGGGCCTCAGGACTTGCCTCCCGAGCTGCCTCCGTGCTCGGTGCCGCGCCAGTCCCCTCATAAGGGACCAGGGCCATGGTCTCAAGCCGCTCGACCCCCTGGGGACCCTGCTCCTCTTCAACCAGAGGAAGCTCGGCGTCCTCTTGCCAGTGCTCGGTGGCCTCCGGGGAACCTGCCTAAGGTGGCTCCTCCAGGTCCTCGGACATCACCAGGTCGACGATACGCTCGAGCTCAGCATCAACTGCAGAGTTGGCAATCGCCTCAGCCATTTGCTGGAGGTCCAAAATTGACAAGGGAGCTATCACGCCCACGGAGTGGGGTTAGCTCGGAAAATTGAGAAAAGCAGAAAGAAACGAAAGGGCCACGCGAAGGTTACCTTCCACCAGACGAGCATTCTCGTCTTCGGTTTCCTCACTGCGAACCACGGCCGCCCTGCCCGTGGTGGCGTCGTAGGCTTCGGTGATGGCCTCGGCCCGCTCCTGGGCCGCGTCACTGGCCCTCGCCATCCTAGGGTCGACCGACTCCATGTCGGCGCCCTCCAGGGTTAAGGCCGGGCGAGCCGACGTGGAGCCCGCTGACCTTCGGCTCCTCCCGGAAAGAGGAACGATGTCTTCCTCCTCCTCCTCCTCCTCCTCCTCCTTAGTGGGGTCTTCGACCACCTGCGCAAGCCGAGCCTGGAGGATCTTGATCTACTCGTCCAGTTGCTCCTTGCTCGCGGTAGACAAGGCCACCGCCTCGGCTTTCTTTGCTTCCTCGGCCAGCTATTGCAGGCGAGTCATCAGCTCCGGCTTCTTCCTCTTGAAGTCAGCAAACCACCATTTGAGCTCCCTTACCTTCTTCTGATCGTCGTACTCCAAGTGGCGCTTGATTGGAGGCTTGGTCAAGGCTTGGCGCTTGGAGTGCCTGGCGGGGGGGGGGGGTCGTAGAAGAAGGTCGGCGGTGCTTGCTCGTCGTCTTCTTGTGTGCACCCCTGGTCGGGGTATCACCTTGCCTCATCGGCTCTTCCCTTGCCATGGCAAGCTCGAGGGCGACCTTCTCCTGCGACCACGGCAAAATTAGGCAAGGTCGAGACGGAATTCCCTAGGCGAAACACACGAAGAAACTTACCACATCGCCACGATCGAAAATGTTCTTGGGGAACTGGTGGTCGGGCTTCAGCTCCTTCTCCTTCGGGACGCCGAACATCTCGGTGACCCTCTCCTCGACCCAGGCCATTCCCGGAGCTATAAGACAAAAACCAATTGTGAGGGACCGGGCCGTGTTTGGTCCAAAATGGACACCAATGGCGTCCAAGAAGCATACCTGCATTCGCCTCGCGGGTGATGTCCTGCCACCCAATCACCTCGAATAAGGGGTGCTCCCGCCTTCGGAAGGGAGACACCCAGTAGAAGACGAAGTCTCGGGCAATGTCCCGACCAGTGAGCCCCATCTGGGAGAGCTCACTGATGGTCCGAAGGACCCGCTCCTCCTCAGGCTGCACGGGCGGGTGCGAAGTCTCGACGGCCGGGGTGACCTCCCCGGTGTAGGTCAGTTGACTTCCCTCCCCGTTCTTCTAGTAGAACCAAAGGTCGGCCCAGCCCGACATCGAATCCTTCAGAGAAAGGAGAGGGTATTCGTATGGTCGGTTGGTCCAAAGGCGGAGGTAGAAACAGCCAGCGGGGGAGTTCCCGCCGGTGCAGAAGGAAGAGTAGAAATGAAAACACAGGCTGGCCGTGGGCATTACACCCACGTACGCCTCGCAGAGATGGGAGAAGATTGTCAAAGCAAGAATAGAGTTTGGGTTGAGGTTGGAAATCTCGCACTCGCAGAAGGCGAGCTCAGAGACCAGAAACTCACTCTAGGGCATGCGAAGCCCGTTGATGGCAAAGAGCTCACAGGAGACGATTTCTCCCTCCCGTGGAACCGGTACTTCATCGCTACCCGGCACTCGAGCAGTGTTCGGGTCGATGTAGCCTTCATCCACGAGCACCTGGAGCCTCCTCCGGCTCATTTGGCTAACACCGAAGCGCGCCATTGCAACAGGAAGTGGAGAAGGAGAGAATGAGCTTTCTTGGGTGAGTTTCGAGCAAAGTGCAAAGTGAGATCACCCCCCGCGTTGTTCGGGCTTAAAAAGGCAGTGAAAAGCCGCATTTAATGCCGCCGCAACCTTTCACGAAGCGACGGGTGTCCATTACGGCTGAAACTGCCCAGTAAATGCACGTTTCCCGAGAAACCACATGACCGTTACAGGGACGCTTCTTGAAGAAGGAACCAGCGCGACCAATCGGTCTTTCGCCCGAGCACAATGCCTTGGTCGTGCAGCAAGACAAAAGCTCGATCGTGGCTTAGTACGCCCGCCTACGATCATGCCATGCTCGATGCTACAGTAGAGCTTCGCTGCGAGGAACCAATCCCTCCTACAAAGTCTTCTAGGCTCAAGGGGAAGCCTGGGCCAGGTGGTTCTCCACTTGAGCCTCGGGGGCTAGCTGTCAGGGATTGAACTATTTACCATAAAGACCATCTTGCCCCGGCAATCCGAAAGCCACCGACCATACGATACCCTTGGGGGATGACCGAGGAGAGCGCCCGAGCAACTCAATGCTCGGGCTACGAGCATACGCCTCCACTCGCTGAAGACCGATTGCTCGCCTGCGAGCACACTGGTCAGGCACGAGCAACCATGCTCGGGTGGATGGTCGAGGGGCTCGGTCAAATCACCAGGAAGGAAAGTGGCAACTAGTCCACCGAAGATCCAGGGTAGGTGCCCCAGAAATTCAAAGCAAGGCGCGATTCAAGGGCTCCGGATCACGGGCGTGGAAGGTATGGATGTGTGGCGTAATTACAGGAGGTAGTTACCATGTGTGCGACTTAGGACCTTGTATTTAAACCCTCCTGACCTCTATAAAAGGGGACACGAAACAAGTGTAAACAACTGGACATACCTTAAACCATATACACTGGAGTAGAGTTATTATCTCTGCAGCGAGAGGCTCGAACCAGGATAAACACCATGTGTCTCCCTCATCTGAGCATTGCTCGGACGCAAAGCATTACTCGGACGCAACCACCCTCTCGCTTGAAGGGGCCCCTGTTGATCCCTCATTCAACAAGTAAGCTCGGCGGGAGCCCGTTCTCCAATCGTCGACAATATTTGTTATGGATTCATTGTATTAAATATTTATGCGAGATTATACATGTTCATGTCATATGTGCATTCATAATGGAAGAGGCGATCCATTCTGATGTGGGCCTCTGTGTTCACACGTAGTGAATACGAAAGACCTACCTCGTAGTCCCATCCAAGGTTGTGTATGGGAGCGAGTCAGTAAGAATAGGCACCCTCCATCTACGGGATAGAAGGGGAAGAGGGTGCACACCGACGGGTGTGCACTCGGCAATACCGGTATGTGCTTCACGGAGACATGTGCATTGCATTGCATACATGGATAATGATGTTATGAGATGAATACCATGCGAATGTGAAATACTTATGATGTCAATTATGAGATGTACACATGGTGTAATTGAAATCTGTTCCTTTGATTCATTGCAATACACTTTGCTGAGTGATGAACTCACGCTTGTGTTTATGATGTTTTTAGGTACCATGACACCGGCATGCGGGAAAGGGGCTTAGCGGCACTTCATCACATAATTTCTACACAATTAGACAATATTTACTTTTCGGAGTTGTGATAATAAATTTAGTGTGATGAAACTAGGATTATGATTTGTTCGTATCCTTGTTTACATCCATTATTTCATTTTAGATCATGGAGTGGTTAAATTCGTTATGCTAGACTTAAATTGCTGCTATGTCACCTGTTATTGTTGTTTTAGATGCTTTCCATTATGATATATCTTGGGATATTCTTGTTGATGCTCCGTACCATGGAAAAACAAAGGAGATGCTGCCGAAATTTTTCGATTTAGCATTTGCGCTCTTGCTGTAATTTATCCTAATTTGTGGTATTTAGATGTTTCCTATGCTATATTTGGTGACATCCAGGGCATACTAGATGCCGGGGTGTTACAGGCATGGAGGAAGATGGCGCCGACTTTGCTAAAGAACATGGCTGCCAGCAGTCACCCCTGCTCGTTGTACCCATCGCCGGATCGAGCGTGTGAGAGGGGAGGTGCCGGTGAGAGAGGGGTATGACTGTACGAGGAGAGATAAAGAGCAGAGGGGTATTCACGGACAAAGTAGTATCCGGGTAGGGATCAAAACGGAGCGGATAATATCTGGACCGTATCCGTATCCGGTATTCGTTTTTACGGAAATGGCAAAAGAATCTGATATTCGTCGGATACGGATACGGAATTATCCGGATGGGGCAACCGGATACCGGAGCGGATATGGGGGAGGTGATATCCAACGGATACAAAGCAGATACGGATATCCGGTATCTGGATATCCGTATACTCAGAGCAGGGCAGCAGGCTGCACAGCGTGCACTGCAGGCGCACCCTGGCACCCCAAGGCCCAAGCATCCAAGACTGAAGCCTCCAAGTCTCCAAGCAGCAGGCAGCGGCAGCCCACGCGCCGATCCTAGCCAAATCCCACGTTTTATATGCAAATTATCTATGAACATTGAACAATGTGCTCATATGTTAAGATTTCATTACGTTATGTTTGTTTTGAACACTATTCTATAAATTTTGTTATGTTTGTGGATTATGTACTCTAAATCCTAATATTCTGTGTTGTAACTTGTGTTTTGACATTTACATATTATCCGACTAAATATTCAATTTCGTTTCCGTTTTCGATCCGACTCCGATTACTATCCGTTTTTATTATTATTCGATATCGATTCAATATTCGATCCGTTTTTAAATTATTCGTATCCGTATCTGCAACCAGGTGACAAAAATGTGAGCGGATATGAAAATATCACTATCTGACCGAATCCGCTCCGTTTTCATCCCTATATATCCGGATGCCCGATTTTTAAAATTATCTGGGTACCCGTATCTGACCCGAAAATCTGGGTATTTACCGGGTATCTGCTATCCTGTATCCGACCCGTATCCGAAACAAAAGTATCCGGGTAATTACCCGTATCCGTATCCGAATTTTCGGGTAAAATTTTCGTCAAATCCGGATACGGGTCGGGTATTACCCGACCCATTTTCACCCCTACTTGTAGGATGGCAACGGGATGTTTCCTGACGGCGAGTGGTGGAAATTATCCCTCAATTAAATTTCGGAGGTTTCAAGGCCTTTGAGCTCATCCACCTGGCATCCGGCCATTTTTCGATAAAACCCCTCTACTTCTTTTAAATCATGGATGGGTCCTTACAAATTACAGAAAGATCCTTCGCGATTTTTTGTGAGGGCAAGAAATTTTTTTCTAAATCGCGTTTGGGTCCCTCGCTCGTTATTTACGGAAAAAGCCTCCTGTTAAATACAAATGGTGAACAAGCCCTTTTCTACTTTTCGGAATAGCGTTGAGGTCCAAAAATATAACAAACAGGTCCCCAGTTCTTACATCCAGGTCCTTTCTCTGTTTTCTCCGGAAAAAAATATTTTCGTCAAAAGAAATATTTTTACTTTTTTTTCAACTTGACCTATAATATTTTTCGAGCATCCAAAAAATTGAAAAATACGTCTAGATCTATTTTTTTCTCCGAAAAAAACGCAAAATTACGTCTAGTATCAATTATCAAAGATGGGCTGCCCAAGTAAAAAACAAGGGAAGCTTGAAATTTGCTATAGTAAATTCCAACCAAAATAAACAAATCTAAAAAACAAAGAGAAAACTGGATCTAGATTGAAGAGGTGTAGACTGTAGACAGACCCAGCTAGCCCTTTCTTCTTCACAAACAACCAGATCAAGAAGCGGAATTTTTTTTATAAATAATCATTTTTTATTCACTTAATACAATAATATACGTACAAAAATTTTTTTTACACAAATGACCTCTTTTCGCGCCACGTAATCGCGAGAGGGGACTTTTCGCGCCACGTAGACACGAAATAGAGGGTATTCGCGCCACGTCAGAGCGAAATGATTTGTCGCGCCACGTCACCGCGAAGGACGCATTTCGCGCCACGTCCGTAGCGGCAGGCGGTGATCGGCGCGCCGCGCCACGTCGGTGCGACGGAGCATGGCGGCTGGGCTGGCAGAGGCAGAGGCCAGCGGCGGCTGAAGCGGCGGGGGCCGCCGGGCTGGGCCGGGCAGCGCAATAATGCGGCCGAAGGCTCCCGCCTGCTCGGTCCAAGCCAGAGAGAAGAGAAGAGAAAGAACAAGGAAAGAAAAGAAGAAGAAGAGAAAAGAAAGAAGAAGAAGAAGGAAAGAAAAGGAAGAAAAGAAGAAGGAAAGAAAAGGAAAGAAAAGGAAGAAGAAGAAAAGAAAAAAGGAAGAAGAGGAGGAGGAGAAGGCAACACATTTTTGTGATCGTTCTTCGTTCGTTCATCGTTCTTCGTTCGTTCGTCGTTCGTTCTTCGTTCGTTCGTCGTTCGCCGGTAAGTAATTTTTATAATTATTTTTTCGTCGGTGTAATTTATATATATGTAGGGAAATTATAGGTAGTGTTATTAACATATTGTATTATGTAAATAATTTTCTTATATGCGTAATATATAAAATTTTGTGTGAATATTGTTGTATATGTGCAAGTAATATTGGTACGTAATATAATATTGGCCTAGAAATATATTAGTTGCAATATTTAATTATTAGAGCCAAAAATGCTTTGTTGGTTGGGCAAAATTAACATAGTAGTTATTATTTATTTATGAGACAAAAAAGTAGGTTTAGATAGATAATAAGATGGTATGTCTGAAAAGAAAATAAGGATAGGAAAAATTGCTGGGGACACAGGAAATTATTAAGTAACATGTAAATATTGTTATGGTATGAATTAAATTTTGCAGCACACACCGTAAAATTGTTAGAGTATCAACTAAAACGTAATTTCAATTATGTCCTTAAATATTTAAATCGAATATATTGAAATGGTCATAACTTTTGATCCATAAGTTCAAAATAAATGAAACAAGTTTCTAAATTCATGGAAAAAAGAATTAAAATTTGGACTCTGGTTTAAAATAGAATTCACATTGAAAGCGCAATTGAAATTCAAAAAAAATGAGGCAGTATTCTTTAGAATCCTTGTCATAACTTGATCGTGTGATATCAATTTCGTAATAAGGTTAAATAATAATTTGATCGTGTGCTTTCAATGTGTTAAATAATAAAACTGGTTTAGCTTGATCATGTGATATCCATTATTTCGTAACCATAAATTCAAATTGAATGAAATAATTTTCAAAAAATCCTGCAATTTTGTAAAGTCATGGAAAAATGGAAAAAAAATGTAGTTATGTATCGTTGTGATGTGAAATATGTTTGATTGTGTAGTTCAATATCCAAATGATGTACGATGCAACTGTTAATTGGTACCATGATGTACGATTATAAATGTGTGTAGTGTAGTAGGATGTAGTTAAAATTATTTCGTTTCACAACTCTATTGCAGTTGCCATTAATATGTAGTTGGTATATAAAATATGTATTGCGCATATCGTAAACAATTTTTAATTTGCAGTAGCTACGTCTGATATAGATGCATTCAAAGTGTTTTACGGTGACAGAGTGGTCCAGGAGGGGCAATACGGGGTAGATCTGAGTAGCTTTCAGCAGTGTATTTTATACCATCAGAATCCGGATGAAATGAGTTTCGAAGATCTGTGCGGGTGGATTTGTCACAGTCTTTCATTGAATCCTATAGTGCATGATGTGAGCATTAAATGCTTGTGGCCGAGAGGTACACACGACTCGGTATGGGTGCTTAGACCGTTGGAGCGGGCTCAGTCTTGGAGGAACTACGTCAATTCATCAAGACGACGTGGCTGGGGTTTTGTCCTCTTTGTGCAGGCGACGGTCAAAACAGACTTGGCAAGTAACGAAACCCCAATCGCGGTGTAAGAAGAAAGTCCGGCGGAAGTTCATGAGAATATTCGATCAAGCGCTGCAGCGACGGGACAAGCAGATGAAGGGGAGGAGTTGGAAGGGTTAGTGGATGTGCTAGAGGAAGACAATCTACGGGCGGCGGGGGAAGAAGAGGCACTTGTGATGGACGAACACGATGAATCATCCTCGGACGATGATGGCAGTATGTCCGCACAGGTGCCTGCTGCTTGGAATAGGGGCGAAGCGAAAGACCTAGCGATCGGCGATCTTTGTTGACTCGACATGTGAGTACCGACCAACTGAGGTTCGTGTGCACGCAATGTACGCGGAGAAGTCCGTTTTGCAGAATGCTATAAGGGTCTGGGCAATGAGCTTGCAGCGGCCGCGAGAGTTGTGAAATGCAGTAAAGATTGTTACACGGTGAAGTGCAAAAACGCCGAATGTGGTTGGCGTGTTCATGCCCACAGGCCCAAGTATGAGTTGAACTGGGTAGTCACGAAGGTGGTGCAGCACAGTTGTGTTCTGATCAATGTAACATCGAGACATCGTAACCTGACATCATCTTTCATCGCGAACGTGATGTACGGCGAGATTGTCGAGAAGTTTTACATGGGGGCACATCACATAGTACTTGCCATGAGGAACAGATATAAATACCAAATCAGCTATGCCAAAGCATGGAGGGCGAAGCAGAAGGCATTGGAGAAGCGCTTTGGTACATTCGAGGCATCCTATGACAACCTTCCCCGGCTTCTGGATGTCCTGAAGGAAAGAAACCCTGGGACATATACTGCTATACATGATAGAGAATCTCAAAACCCACCCGGCTTTATGGTTATGGAGCGTGCTTTCATCACACTTGGGCCTTGTGTGGAGGCTTTCAGGCATTGCCGGCCGATTATGTGTGTGGACGGGACTTTCCTCACCGGCAAGTACAAGGGCCAAATTCTGACGGCCATCGGTGTGGACGGAAACAACCAGATACTTCCTATAGCCTTTGCTTTCGTGGAAGGTGAAAACTACGAGAGTTGGCTGTGGTTCTTCAGAAAACTGAAGATCGGAGTTGTGAAGGATAGGCCAAATGTGTGCATAATTCACGACCGCCACGCTGGGCTGATGAAAGCAATAAAGAAGATGCAGGAAGATGTGCAAGAGCCCTTTCCGTGGCCCGATTTGCAGAACCGGTGGTGCATGCGACATATGGCAGCTAACCTGTTCAAATATTTCAAAAGTAAGAAGTTGATGAACCTATTCAAGAGGTTGTGCAAGCAAAATCAGCAGAGAAAGTTTGATGCCATCTGGGAGAAGCTTGACGAGCTCACTAGCAAGCAGATACGTGACGGAGAGAGACAAGCCGGGGGCAGTACTTCCGAGGCACCACAGCGTTTGCAGCCATTACCGGACATTGACCCCCCAAACATCAGAAGGAGGCTTTCCAGAAACATCAAGTGTTTCTCGCACTGGATCGAGTCTGAACCGGTTGAGAAGTGGGCACTATTGTATGACACACTTGGGGCAAGGTATGGGGTTATGACAACCAACCTTGCTGAGGTATACAACTGGGTAATAAGGGGTCTTCGTGGCATGCCCCTTGTCGCTATCGTGGAAGGTATGTTGTACGGTACAGTGAGGTATTTCCGGGAACGGCATGCCGCGGCAGTGTTGCATGCAAGTACCATTCAGAGTCCCTACTGCAGCGTTGTTACAGCTTGGATAGCGAAGAAGATTGAGAAGGCCCTCCTACATTCCATCGTCGTCATGGGTACGACAGAGTTACGATTTGAGGTAACACTGAGGAATATGGAGGGTCTGGGAATGTCAAGTGGGAGAATCACCCATGAAGTGAGCTTAGGCGGTGGTGGGGATGGCATGTGCACCTGCACTTGCCGAAAGCCGTACCTTCTACATAAACCATGTTCGCATGTCTTGGCGGCCTGCGGCCAGATTCAGATGAGCAGTGTACAATTTGTTTCTCTGTACTACATGGCGGATACGGTCGTTGAAACGTGGTCCGGTGAACTACATGGGTTTCGTGTTGCTGGAAACTTCACTGAAATTGACAATGCCACGCGCAGATGGGTCCTTGACATGAACAGAGTGAAGGGTGGGAAAGGTCGTCGCCAAACGCGCCGCATCCGCAACGACATGGATGAGTCCGAGATTGGAGGCCCTGTTCGGAGGTGTGTCCTATGTGGAGAGTACGGCCATAGGAAGAACAAATGTCCTGCGAAGAGCGTTTCAGATGGAGGGTCTTAACGTATATGCCTGTGAGGCGCTTGCCTTGTTCGAGGGTTCCCCCCTTTGTATGGAATGTAATAATCATACATGTCTATGTTAAATTCTTATGGCTATGACTCCTGACAACTATTGTATTCCTTCTTTATGTCATGCTTCGAGGAGTGAGTACTTGTAATGTCAAAAGAATTGCGTCTGGTTATGTATTGAAGAAAACTACATGTGTTTGTTCTGGGGCACAGAAAATCTTGTGCTCGTTGCATCTGTTAGCTAAGATTGTCATCATCGCTAGTTATGTTATTTGTTCTTAGTTTAAATCCAGCAATCTAGTATGTTTTTAGCTATCCCCCGTTCGTTTGGTGTTGCTTGTTTATGCTTTTGACATAATGTCTATCTTTGATCTCGTCAACATAAATTATTATTTTGTTTTGTTGTGCGCAGGTATGGCGGCTGTGGGCGAGGGTTGCGATTGGCCGTACGGCCTTCTTGATCGTCACTTGGACGCACGCCACCGTGCACGGTTGCACGCTACTACCAGAGCGGGCACAGATCCTGGTGTCTTGTCCACACGGACTCCAGTACGTGCATGAGGCCTTGACGACCGCTGGTTACCCAGGTTCGATCCTCAGGACGCCACGGATGGTTGGTAATTAATGGGTTGAAACATGTTGTGGTCTAACTTGTAATTCATTGTTGCAGATTGGAGGCGGCGGGACTACTTCCGCTTGCACGGATGGTGGAGGCCACACAGGAGGACCACGTCGAAGGTCTGGATGGTGAGGTCATTGTCGTCGAGCGATCCCGACGCTTCCCCTTCGACCGATCCCTCCCTTCGCCTCGTGGACCGCTGGCGGCCTGAGACGCATACCTTCCATCTGCCCTGCGGAGAGATGACGCCGACTCTGTAGGATGTTTTGATGCTGACCGGCCTCCCAATTGCTGGCCAGGTGGTTGTGCCACCGGAGGTGGATGACGACTGGCGTGATGACCTTTTTGCTCGGTTTGCAGGAGTCCTCCCGCTTGCACAGGGAGGCCAGCCGCAGTACGCCCCGCTACACCCACGACAGCGGCACGGTCCCACTCTCACGTGGCTTCGCCAATTCGAGGTATGTGTCGGCACGGCTCAAAATTGGTCCGATTTATTTTATCTGTGTAACCAAAAACATTTTCTTCTTGCAGGTAACTAGGATGGCTGGGGACGCCACGGAGTACCAGGTGAGCCAGCACCTGGAGGCTTACCTGTTGTGGTTGTTCGGGTGGGTGATGTTCACCACAACCCATGGAGACAGCGTCGACGCTACGCTTGTCCGATCGCACGGGCCATAGCGGATGCTGCCCCCCATGAGGTTCCCGAGTACAGCTGGGGGTCAGCTGTACTTTGTGCCACCTACCGGGGTCTATGCGATGCGTGCCTCAGGACGCGCCTCGGTTCGATCCTCTCCGGGTGCCCACTCCTGCTCATGCTATGGTCGTTCGAGCGCTTCCAGATTGGACGACCATGGGTTGACGACCGGGTGTATGGCCCGGAGTTCTACGGGGACACGGAGGTGGACCGCCCTACGATGGGCTCTCTTTGGTGCCGCAGACGGGTACGGACATGTTTTTTATGCTACGCAATCTCGCTTTACAGCCTCTTTCGTATTAACTTTGTATCGGTACCTTCTGTAGCCACAATGGGCTGGTCTGCAGGTACGGAGTGTCTACGCCCACTTCACCGAGGCGTTCGACCTTTTGCGGCCGGAGCGTGTCCGGTGGGAACCTTACACCTTATCGGAGGTTAGGAAGCGCGCACCGCACGGTTTATCCATCCTTTGCGCGCGAGATCTGGTGTACTTGCACACACGACGGAAGCTTGTGTACGATGTGTACGTTGAGGATTACTCGGTTCACCGGGTAATGAGGCAGCTGGGACTCAGGCAGGAGGTCCCTGTTCCACGCGGCGTGCCAGTCCCCACAGAGACACACATGTCGGTAACATCACTCCCCCTTACATTTCGAATGCAACTCATTGCACATGCTAATGGGTTTACAACTTTCGTAGGCATTCGAGGAGAGGTGGCCGCCGGACTAACTGGGCCGTGAAGATGGCCCCTTGGGTGGAGCAGTGGACTCAGGCACTACAAGACCGGGTTGCAGATTATGACGTATACGACATACAGGGATACCAGGAGTACCTGCAATGGTACTCCCCACTTACGCGAGTACGCCTCTTGCCCCCTGCTGACCCGGAGGATATTGTGCCGGCTCGTGCTCACGACACATATCCCACCCATGTTGCATCGGCGATGCACTTTGTGGTACGTAAACTAGGCAATCTACTCAAATTTTTAACGACATGCAAGCATACATATATCTTACGTCATGTCATCACTTTCAGGGCGACATGGGGACAGAGATGGAGCAAGACTTGAGGTCCATGAGAGGCCGTTTGTGCGGGGGTTTGGAGACCTCCCGGGAGGAGATCACGGCGTTCATGGATCGAATGATCGCGAAGACGGCGAGGATTGTGCGGGCCGTTTCGTGCCGGCATAGTTTTGACGCCGCTGCTGTGGGGTCGCATACGTCGGGCGTAAGACAGCAGGGGGTCCGGATTAGTACACGACCGCCGCCGACACCTCCCACGCTGCCGTACCCACCGCCGCCCCCGACAGCACCCTTCGGACCTCGGACGCTGTCGTACCCGCCGCCGCCACAGGAGCAGCCTGGGAGCTCGTCGTGGCAGCAGCAGGCCCCGTTCTTCGGGGCAGGCAATATTCTCACTTAAACATGCATTGCATTTCATGGTAACTAATAGTCGTGTATGACAGGCCTCCCGTTAGGATACCCTGGCAGCGCGACATGGATGCCTACTCATTTCTTCATTCCGACCCCAGGTGTGTTCAATATGCTTCGTAAACTGACATTGCAAGATACTTTACTTTCAAATATATTCGTCACTCGAACTGACTGTAGTACTTCCAGGTTACCGTCCGGAGGGCCAGACTACGCCGCACACGCGGGCGGACGACTTCGATACGAAGTATGCTGGTCCGACGCATCCGGACGTCCTGTTTGGGTCACACCCGAGCGCCCCCACGCCTACACACCCTACAGACCCGAGTTCTTCGAGCCGCACTCCTGTACCACCCGTGCTTGGAGCCCGGATCAGGCACCCACCAGACCGGTGGACCCCTTCAGGGCCCAGACGTCGACCGGCAAATCAACGTCGACAGGAGAGGCGTACCAGACCTCGTGCACAGGGGCAGGGAGGTGACCAGGGAGAGGGAGGTGACCAGGGAGAGGACTACGACGATGTCGACGATTGAGTATTGTATTGCTACGTTGTATTTCTGCATTGTAATGTTTGTTGTTTATTGTACATTTCTGTCAGCTTTTGTCAAATCAAACTCGTGTCATTATTGCTTTTGTCCCATCGCATGCAATGCGTCAGAAGAATTCGATGCTCGCGGATTTGATCTTCTCTTAAGTCCGCCACTGTACCCTATGGCTGGATATTTAAGGCCGAGTGGTCGCCTCCCAATAATCACAGCAAACTTTCCCCTCGTCCCCAACCAAGTTTGCGAACCAACCAACAGGTGCCAATGGAGTTTCCCTCGCCCCCACGCCACAGCGTTGCCGTAGCCGTCCCCAAACGAACGCAGGTCCGCATGTGCCTATGCGGGGATCCATGCCGCTTTCGGCAGTCTGTAGACAACTCATACACATACGGTATGAGATACTGGAGCTGCCGCAACCGCGACTCCGAGCCAACGCTGGGGATGCGAATGCGGCGGAGAAGCCCGGTATGTGCGTACTTGCATTTCATGTTACATCAAACCGTGCAAACCTGGATACGGTAATACTATCTGCTCTCACCAATTGCAGCCTCCGTTGTGCGAGTTCGTCGAATTCTACGACGCGGAGCAGACGCCTGACATGGAGAGGATGCGGGATCGAGAGTACTCGCATCGTAGAGCTATGGTAGAGCAGCAGTGGCGTGAGCAGGAGGAGGAGGAGAAGCGCATGAAGGCTGCCGAAGAAATGCGTGCACAGAAGGAGGCCGAACGGCTGCGCCTGGCGGGCCAGCTGGAGGCTGAGCGTGAGAGGAAGCGCGAGAGGGCGGCTAGGGCCAGGGCGGCAGGCACCGATGGTTTGCGCAAGGGGAAATATCCCCGGTGCACTCAGTAGTGTAGCAGAGGGACCCTTATTGTTTCGTTTACCTAAGGAATGTTAACTTTAAGCCATTATTTCTGCATTTCCTATATTGTAATGTTACGTTGTCTCAATTGTTTCGTTTACCAGAAGGGCTCTGTGTTGTGATATTATGTTGTTGCGTATGTACTTACGTATTGTATTTTTGCATTTATTCATTTCCTATGTATTTTATTGGACCATGCGTGATATCTTATCGGAGTACTCGATAATACTTAAGGTTATTGAGCTAGTGCGTTTTAGATGCAAACAATGTTGTAAATCAAAGATTTTCACATAATATGCCAGTCCATATATAAAACATCAAATCTCATCCATTGTTACAAAAAAATAACCCCAAACTCGATATCTTACAACCTGCCGAAAAGGCTTAAGCGCTATAGTTGTAGAGTACTCGATAATACTTAGTGTTATTGCGCTAGTGCGTTTTAGATGCAAGCAAATGTGAAAATCAAATTTTTTCCCATAATATGTCAGTCCATATATCAAATATCAAATCTCATCCATCGATACAAAAAAATTCCCCCAAAAAACGATAGCTTACGGCCGGCCGAAAAGGCTTAAACGCTATAGTTTCGAAATACTCGATAATACTTAAGGTTATTGAGCTAGTGCGTTTTAGATGCAAACAATGGTGTAAATCAAAGATTTTCCCATAATATGCCGGTCCATATATCAAATATCAAATCTCATCCATTGTTACAAAAAATTACCCCCAAACACGATATCTTACGGCCTACCGAAATAGCTTAAGGGTTAGAGTTTAGGACTACTCGATACCACTTAGGGTTATTGCGCTAGTGCATTTTAGATGCAAACAACGATGTAGATAAAATATTTTTCCATAATATGCTAGCCCAGATATCATATAGCAAATCTCATCCATTCTTACGAAAAATTACCCCTAAACACGATATTTTACGGACTACCGAAAATGCTTAAACACTTTCGTTTCGGAGTACTTGATAAATGGGTTTTTACGGTAAACTCAATTTGTACATTTCAATTTCGCATGCATTTTGCAAAAAAAAATAACCTACGTATATTTTTGTACTATGCGAAAAAAAACTATTATTTATAAAAAATATTCTAGCCGCGCAGCCCTGCATAGTTATAAAAAGAATTCCACAACTAACAACTAAAAATAAGGAAAAGAATGAATTAATCTATTTATGTCCGCAAATTTTCAGGAAACAAACTCCTAACCATAAATTTTAGGATCGCTCTCAAGTTCTAGGGCATCACAATCTCCCCTCCTTAAAAGGATTCGTCCCCGAATCTTCTCCTTTTAGCTACGGACCTAAAAGGAAAAGGAAGGCAAAAGGTAAACCACGACTTACCCCTAGCGTCCTCAAAGAGTGTAGGATACTTCTTCCGCATCTGGTCCTCAGGTTCCCAAGTTGCCTCCTTTCAGATCGATTGGTCCACAAAACTTTCACAAATCTGATGGTTCTCCTCCTCATGACTCGCTCTGAAGAGTCTAAAATTCGAAGTGGATGGCACTCCAAAGTCAAATCTTGCTCAACTGTAATCGGCTCCAAGTCAATCATATGCTCTGGGTCATGGAGATACTTTCGTAACATAGAGACATGGAAGACATCATGCACTCCCTTCAAAGAGTCTGGCAACTCCAGAAGGTATGCCAAACTGCCCACCCGGGCCACCACTGGGAACGGACCAATGTACCTCGGGCTAAGCTTGCCGGTAGTACCAAAACGGACTATACCCTTTGATGGAGATACCTTGAGAAGGACTTGATCACCCGGATGTGAGGAATGTGGTATGCTAGATTTATGGTGGATGTGTTATTTGTATTAGTTGTTCCGCTTGCTGAGATTACCCAATCTCACTACTTGCTGTTTTGATGTTTTCAGGTAGCGCACGTGAGACGTAAGCATGAAGGGTGGGCTAGCAGCACAATAAACCTTCTGGTGTCATCACGACTCACAGGAACTAGTGCTTTAAATAATTCATTAGCTTGCTGAAATTTTATTACATATAGACCCATTGTTGTTCCTTTTAAACTTGTTCTCGTTTATGGTTGTCCCATTAGAGATGTGTTATATTTATGGTTGATACCTGGTTAAATTAGACTCGTTGTCTCTAGTATTGTTGTCGTGATATTATTCCTATTCGAATTGCTTCCGTATTATCCTGTTTTAGGGGAGATGCTGTCGAATTGTTCTTGTACAACAGTTGAGATTTATGGGGTGTTACAGTTGGTATCAGAGCGGGCTTTAGGTCCTTGGTGTATGAATTTAGGAAAAGATTCTAGCATGAACTAAAATTTTGCTATGTGAAATTAGTAACATTGCTTAGGGTTAAGTTTTAAAATTGCCATAGGCTAATAAACTTTAAAATTGACACACTTGCACTATTAGGATGGGATGGGCTGCATTGCATGGCATGCGTATGTTCGACTATATTATGGTTTGATTGTTGGTGATTTTGATTATGTTTTTGTTGGCGTGATTGTTTGTTTGCGGCTTGTTTGGGTACAGTATGCCGCCAAGGACGCGACAGATCGTTCGAGGGGACGCCCCGAGCCGTCTGAGGCAGCCGAACCTACCCAGCCGAGGGTGGTGTTTCGCGAATTAGTGGCCGCCATGAGAACGATGCAGAGGAGTTATGGTGCCGAGGCAGGCGCCTGAGCCGCCTCGCTGGGCGCGGTCAGAGCACCTGTGCCGATTGTGGCGCGGCAGGCGGTGGCATCAAGGCTGCGAGTGGGTTGGAATGAGGTCGGACAGCTTTGATGGTGCGGGCACTCCGATCCAGCGGCGGATTTGCTGTCCTTTATGGAGTTGCAATGGACGCTTTTGAGGTGGCGACGCAAGATCGTGGTCCGCTTTGTAGCACAACTCTTGAAGGAGAAGCCCAAATCTGGTGGAGGGTGTGCTTGTCCTCGAGGGGTGCGCCGGGGACTCCTCTTGGGAGGAGTTTGTCCGGCAATTTGAGAGGCGGTTCTTTTCCGCCACCTTCCTCGACAAGATGCAGATTGACTTGGGACGGTACACCCAAGACAAGAAGATCGTGGCGGTGTACGAGGTTGGCTTCAACCAGATCAGACGCTTTGTGCCCCATGTGGCACGTGATGAGGTGGAGAAGGCCAGCGGTTTAGGCGGGGACTCCGTCCCGCCATTCGTCATATGTCGGGCGCTTTTCCCATTGTTGATTTTCGGACAATGGTTGAACAAGCTCTTGGTGTAGAGCTGCGGCTGAACTACACCGAAGAGCATCGCAAACCTGCCATGGGAGAGCAGGTTAGGGGCCCTCGAAAAGAAGGGCCAATCCTCCGGTACTTGGAGCAAGAAGGGAAGAACTATCGTTACCCGACCCTATGGTGGCCGTCTGCTCAGCCCGGCACACCTCGAGGGAGAGTGCGCCCCAATACCGTGCCATCGTCACTCTGGCATGGGAATGGTATGTTTCGTTGTGGCGATTCCCATCGCGCGGCCAGTGCTCATGGAAGGGAAGGTGCACCATCGTGGTCGGGAGGATCACAAGGATGCGGTGTGCGGGAAGAACCCCAACGGCAAGCTGCGTTGGGAGCCGGTGACATCCTCACCAAAGTGACAAAGGTGTCGAGGCGTGATGCATATGTTGCCATCAGCCCCTACCCCGCAGTACCTCCCGGCGCCTACTTCGACTCCGTCGTTCTACCATGCAACATCCCTAGGGACTTACTGGATGCCCCAGTTTCCACCGCCGTCTTCTTCCGGGGCTTCGCCGTGGGTCCCTGCGCTGACTTATCCAGAGGCGAGGGCTACTCCATCTCAGATTACCTCGGGAGTCCACGCTTTGCCCTCTTCGGGGGAAGTGGATCGTGGCAATGTGGTGACAGGTACTATTTCTGTTAATTCTGTGGTTGCCAATGTTGTTCGACTCTGGCGCTAGCTACTCGTTTGTCTCTGTGGATTTTGTTTTTCGGGATGGTCTGTCAGTACAGAGCTTGGGTGATGCCGTGGTGGTTAGTGCACCGCAAGGCTTGATTTCTAGTTCGAGTGCATCGAGTGTCACTTTCTGCTAGCTGAAGAGGAGTTCGTGGCGAATTTGGTGGTGATTTCTTTGGAGCCGTTCGATGTCATCCTTGGCATGGACTGGCTATCTCAGTACCAAGCGGTGATTGATTGTGCTTGGAGGACAGTTACTTTGCATGCTCCTTCTGGGCAAGAGTTAATTTTCCAGGGGAGTGCTATGCGGTACTCCCTCTCCTTTTTGTGTCAGCTATTCCCAAGCTCCCAGATGTTGAAATCAGGGGTCCTCTGGTCCATGGTTGAGGGTCGAGAGTAAGAGAAGAGTTTGGAGGGCATTGCTATAGTTTGCCGTTATCTAGATGTGTTTCCCAGTGAGCTTCCGGGATTGCCCCCAGAGCGGGAGACTATTTTCCGCATTGACCTTGTTCTGATGCGAGGCCAATCTATAAAACCCGTCTTAGGATGGCTCTAATAGAACAAGTTGAGTTGAAGAGGCAATTGGATGAACTCTTAGCCAAGGGGTTTATTAGAGTGAGCTCGTCTCCTTGGGCGGCCCCGGTCTTGTTCGTGGAGAAGAAAGATGGCACCAAGCGACTATGTGTGGACTACCGGGCGCTCAATCAAGTTACCATTAAGAACAAGTACCCATTGCCTCGTATTGATGATCTTTTTGATCAATTGAGGGGTGCCAAAGTATTCTCCAAGATCGATCTGCAATCTGGGTATCATCAGGTGCGGATTAAGGAGGAGGATATTGAAAAGACGGCTTTCAACATGAGGTACGGGCATTTTGAGTTCGTAGTCATGTCTTTTGGACTAACGAATGCTCCTGCCGTCTTTATGGAAGCCATGAACAGGATGCTCCATGAATATCTTGATGTCTTTATCGTCATCTTCATTGACGACATTCTTGTCTACTCGAAGTCCGAGGAGGAGCACGCCGTACATCTCGGTCTAGTTTTGGAAGCTCTTCGTAGAAATGAATTCTATGCCAAACTCAAGAAGTGCGCCTTCTGGTTGTCGGAGGTGAGTTTCCTTGGGCACGTCATCAACCAAAGTGGTATCACAGTTGACCCAAAGAAGGTTGCTGCTGTGGTTGGATGGCGAAGACCATCTAGTGTGACGAAAATCAGGAGTTTCCTTGGGTTGGCAGGTTATTATCGGCGCTTCGTGCACAATTTTTCTATCATTGCTAAACCGATGTCAAGGCTCACGCAGAAGGGGGTTCCTTTCATCTGGTCAGGGGAATGTGAGGCTAGTTTCCAGACGCTAAAGAGCAAACTGGTCAATGCACCTGTTTTATTCTTACCTGTGAGTGGCAAGTGTTATACAGTGTATGCAGATGCCTCCAGGATTGGTTTGGGTTGTGTGCTCATGCAAGAAGGCTGTGTCATCGCTTATGCTTCAAGACAGTTGAAGACTCATGAACAGAATTATCCCACCCATGACCTTGAGTTAGCCGCGGTGGTTTTTGCCTTGAAATTGTGGAGGCACTATCTTTATGGGGAGTCTTGTGATATTTTCACTGATCATAAGAGCCTCAAATATATATTCACCCAGCGGGAGCTGAATCTGCGGCAGCGTAGGTGGTTGGAATTGATAAAGGACTTTGATGTGTCGATCCAGTATCATCCCGGCAAGGCTAATGTCGTGGCGGATGCCTTGAGTAGAACGGGTGTCCCCAAGACTGCTTTGCCCTTGGTTGCAGAGTTGGAAAGAGGACAGGTCACTTACTGTTTTGCTGGGGTTGCGCAAGATGAGACTCATATGATCATTCAGTCTTGCATACCCGAGCGAGTGCATGAGGCTCAGTTGCAGGATCGTTTGCTTCAGGAGGTTCGGCGGAGGATTTCAGAGGGGAAACCTCGGGAATTCAGTATAGACGAGCATGGTTCTATTCGATTTAGAGGCCGTCTTTGTGTGCCTCAGAAATCGGATGTGAAGATGGACATTCTAAGGGAAGCCCATAGGACTCCGTATTCCGTTCATCCTGGTGAGACCAAGATGTATCGGGATCTGAAACAGAGTTTCTGGTGGAAGAGGATGAGGGTGGATATTGCCAAGTATGTGGCTTTGTAACATCCCAAAATTTGGGTTTTCAAAAATTTTGGGTTTAGTTTAGCTTCCCAAAAATTTCCGTCGATTTTCTCGCATTTATAAAGCTTGATTTGAATTTTCTAAAAGCTAAAATAATTTAATTTGATTATTCTAAACCTATTTGGATTCCTTGTGTTTCAAGAAATTCTTATGTAATTTTTGAGATTTTTCGAAGCTCGTTTGCTATTTATTGGATTTAATTGAAATGGATTTGTATTAAGCCCCTTTTATGGAAATTAATTAATTATTTGAAAATTTTCATATAAAGTTTTGTTGAAAATATTTTATTTGAGTTTAAAATGTCTCAAATTATTTTCTAGAATTTTTCTGGTATTTTTATTACCTCTATTGATTTATTTGAATTTGATTTGAATTAAGCCTCTTCGTGCAAATTAATTAATTATTTGGAAAAGTTTATATAAAGTTTTGTTGCAAATATTTTATTTGAGTTCAAAATATCTCAAAATATTTTCTAGAATTTTTCTAGAATTTTTCGGGTATTTTTATTGCCTCAAATGATTTATTGGAATTTATGGAATTGTTTTTATTCAAAAAAGATTGGAAAATCCTGTTTTTGGAAGTGGGCCGGCCCATCCTGTGCACCAGGCCGGCGCCCCACTTGGGCCAGGCCTCCCCCACGGACACGTGTCGCCCCCACGATTGGCCACGTCGCCCGGATCCGAGTTGCACACCAACTGCTTGTTTAAATGCCTACAAGGCCCGTTTTTGCTCCAAACGCGTTCAAATTTTTTTTGCTTGACCTAGCCGCCACCCCTAACCCTTGTATACCTCCCACACGTCCCCTAGACCTCAGATGAATTTTCTAAAATTCCAAAACCATCCAATGTCGCTCGAACGTCGCCCGACAACGGCCGAACTTTGGAGCCGCGTCCCGGGCAACTCGTCAACTCTTTCTGAGATCCGTCTTCGCCGGGGTGTGCCACAAGGTACCATCTGTTTTCTATCCAAAATTCAGCAAATTTGGCTCAAGGGATCAAAAGTTATGGCCGTTTCAATTTTGAATCTTGCCAAGGCCATAACTCCCTCAATTTTTCGAGTATGACCGTGAAATTTTTTGTGTAGACTCCTGGGGATGTCCTCTACGTGATGCACATCTTTACCCATGGTTTTGATCTCTGGATTTGGCGCAGCAAAATCTTTTATCCGATCAGACTGCGTTTCAGACAGCGGCAAACTTCCTCGTGCGTTCCCCGCTGTTCCAGAAGGTATTTCTTCGAGCCACCTGTGTCACAGTGTGCCTCTTGATCCCATCTAGCTCTCGGTCAAATTTTGTTAAGTTTCGATCATTATTCTAGAAGTTATGGCTGTCCAAAGTTTTGATCCGAAACCCGTTAAACGACAGTTTGTGATTAATCCGGAAGGGCGCCGCAAAATCCGCCTATACTGTTGAGTTCTTCTCGCCGCATTCTACGCAGTAGACATTCTCCCTTTGCCATCCCATACTCCGGAATTTTTTTTATATATTTAGGCCACCGTTTGCCGTCGCCGCGCGTCGCCTTTTGACGCCGGCTATTTTGGTTCGCTCCGGCCATGTTGTCGCGTCCGGAGGATCATCTTGTACTGTTTTGATCCATCCTTAAGGTTCTTTTGGTCTGCGTTTGCCGAGAAGCCCGGTGCCGGCCTTAAATCGTTATTTTTCAACCTAGCCCGTGCCGCCGGTTCGCACACCGGTTAGCCGTCCTTGGTAGCGTTTTGCCACGGCCATGTCGTTGTACCGACGGTCGCTACTTCGCTTCATGAGTATCCTATCATTGTTTAACGCTCCGTCGTTAACGATCTGCCGTTAACGCTCCTCCGTTAACGTTTCCCCGTGCGTTCCTCGGGTGCGCCGCCGTTAACGTTAAAGTCGTTAACGTTCCACCGTTAACGTTTTGCCGTTAACGTTTCATCGTTAACGCTCCGCCTTTAACGTTTCGTCGTTAACGTTCCTCCGTTAACGTTTTGCCGTTAACGTTTCATCGTTAACGCTCCGTCGTTAACGCTCCGCCGTTAACGTTTCGTCGTTAACGTTCCTCCGTTAACGTTTTGCCGTTAACGTTTCACCGTTAACGCTCCTCCGTTAACGTTTCCCCGTTAACGTTCCTCCGTTAACGTTTCGTCGTTAACGTTTCGTCATTAACGCTCCTCCGTTAACGTTTCCCGTTGCGTTCCTCACGCGCTGCATCGTTAACGCTCCGTCGTTAACGTTCCTCCGTTAACGTTTTGCCTTTAACGTTCCACCGTTAACGCTCCGTCGTTAACGTTCCACCGTTAACGCTCCGTCGTTAACGCTTGGCTCTCTTCACCTCGTTGTCATCGCATGCGTGCATTCTTGCACAAACCCTAGTGCGATGCCTTCACCTGTGCCATCATCATGATGTGAGCCTAGTCTCATCGTCATATCATCTTCAAAGCCGAATCAAAACCCTAACCTAAGACCGGTTCGATGGACTAAGTTCATCGTGAGCCGCGTTGTTATCCTTGCAATCTTTTCCGTTGCTTCAATCGTGGTAAGACACTTGTCTTATCTTATCCCTGAAAACCTAATCTGCCATTAATCGAGAATTCATTCGTGGACTTGGTCGATAGACCATTGGCCATCTGTCATACCCCTGTGCCCGATCTATCCGTCTCTCTTTTGTTTGACTGTGTCCGTTCGGTCAACAAAAGTCAACTTCAAGAATCAGTTTAGTTCACTGCGAACTAACATATCCTTATGGACCCGATCTATAGATCGAGATCCCATATGTCGCTATCTGTCCAAACAAGATAATAACTTCGGAAGAAATATTCTTCGGAATATTATTCTTTCTTTCCCAGTTATTAGTCTTTCCCTTTTCGGTGTTTTGCCGAAAGCCCGTTCTCTTTTGTCAACTCTTCGATCTAATCCGTTCGAGTTCCCAAATCTCTCCCAAGCCGTTGTGCCCAATGCTGTTCGTTCTTAATTTGGAGTTTACTTGATTTGTCTTTTGAATTGGTTTGTATTTGCTTCTTCTTTAATCGTTAGACGCGTCGTCCGGAAGTCGTTTGAACGAGCTGAGGATCGAGAAAGTGGAAGTTGAAGCTCGAGGATCAAGGATCAAGGATAAAGAGTAAAGGACAGTAAAAGTTTGCAAGGGCCAGGCAAGTTGTGCTTTGACCATGTTGATCCCATTTTCGAAACTTATGTTGTTTCAAATTATTGCATGCTAGTTGGATATAAACCGATTTCAATTAATTTGGGATTAGGTATTTAACCTACTTGTTATTGCCACCTTGTCTATAATAGTTGTACGCCATGATTCATTTGTCACCCTAGGTTTGTTGATTAATAGTTGGTAGCTAATAAATTGCCAACATGGGTTAGATAGAACGTATTAGTGCGCTTAGACACGCTGCAGTCAGTGCCATCATTTTGGAATTACAAATGTCAATACTGATTAATGGAATATGCAATGTATTTCGAAATCGTGTGACGTGTTGCCGACACGATGAAGTTGATATGCGGAGGCCTTCATGCTTCTTCAAGGATGTTGAGTTGCTGTTGGCATTGTGTTGCGCAATAATCATCTGGGGTGATAAAATGATTTTGACTGCGGCAAGTGGCAAGATTTATGGTGGGCCAGATTGTATGAAACATGATATATGTATGAGTGATGGTGAGATGGATTTCCTTGAGAGTATTGATGGAAGTCTTGCCCTGGTCACTCTAAGGACTTAACCTTGTAAGCCTTTGAACTGAGTCAAACATACAACCACATGAATAGAATGGGACAGACCTAGTTGAGTAAGTTACTGATATTCTGCAAAATACCCATTCAGCCTGTCACTTGGAATAAGCCATGCATATAGTTATTAGACTTGCATTCTGTGCATGACTTGCTGAGTGCTTTATGTACTCACCCCTTGCAATGAACAAATCACCAGCTGCGCAAAAGTCTACAACGTCGAAGAAGAAGAAGTTTCGTGAGAAGGCGATTATCTAGGAGTTGAACCTCGTCAGTTGCCTGTGGCGTATTGATGGGATTCACCGATGTTCTTCGTTCCGCTGCTGCTTATTTGGAGTTCAAGCCATCAAGGCTTCGCAAATGTAAGGTTGACCTTAAGGTCATTCAATAGTTTATATTCTGTAATTGAGTTATTTATATTATTCCGTTGTGTATGATTGTGATATTCATCTATGTTGAGACTGTGTGCACTAGCGTGATCCTGGACTAGTGCTGAATACACAGAGGGTCCGGATTTGCATATTCAGGTCCTGACAGAAGTGCATCCTCGTCATCCCTCCTCCATTGCTTGCTCTTACCCACGTACCCAGTGGTGCCGAGTGTGTGGGGGTGAGTGTTCTTGGCCTGGAGGGCCTTCAGTGCTTCACTTTGACGCACAAACTCTTCTGACATCTTCATCTCAACAAATTGTTGCCATACGGCTTCATCAATGAAACCATACTTAGAGAATGGAATCCTTTCCTTGACATAATTTGTGACAAGAGTGCTTTTGAAGTTCTTCCAAGCTTTTTCCGCCACTAGCAATGCATATCGGCGCACTAGTTGCATGGCTTCTTCTGGGATCTCAAAGGATGCAAAAAATTCTATGATTATGTTGTTGCATTCCTCATCGGTCAGCGACTTCCAGGTTGGACGGGTGTTGGGCACCCGTTCCCGTCCAACTATCTCGCACAAGCTCCGGAATGTGTTCATTACCTTAGGAGGTTGTGTCGGGGCTCCGTCCTACGGATTGACCGCCGTGATGGTATATTAGCTCTAGGGCCTTTTATTTGCGCCTCTTGGACCGTGTGTTAGTTTTGCTCCCTTCGGCTCATCAGATCCACTCAGTAGCGAGGATTGAGAGGACGTCATCTTTATCAGATATAACCCAATCGACAAAAGAGAATAAATTGTTTATCAGATATGATGGTTAAATTAACAAGAAGCGTGTGAATAAGTAGTTAACATAGAAGAAAAGGACCAACTGCACAGTTTAGTGTCATCACTGACAACAAAATAAATCTGAATGTGAGGGGCTATTGAAGAGGTCTTATTGTGTATAAAGGTTAATGTTAAATAATTTTATTTACAAGCATTTATTTATAAGGTGAGGAGTCATATTGTGTATAGAGGGTCTTACGGCTATGTGTCCGAGTGTTTGGTATTCTTTCCTAATCCTTAGCTCCTATTATGATTTATGTAATTAGCTAGTTATATATATAGTCATATACAACACATATGTACCAAAAGCGATTAAAAGCAATGAACAGAAGCAATTATAAATTAATAGTTCTCAGTATTGAGCTCTTGAAGATGTATTACTTTTGAACATAAATTGGATAAAAAAGTACTACACTGCTTATTGAGCTTTTTTCCCCATGCTAACAACAAGCAATGCACAGTGAATTTCTCTCATTTTCACATATCCCATACCTGTACCCCTATAACCCATAGTGTTTTTAGATCTTCCACCAATGGTGCTAGGTACACATCAATGTCGTTACCAGGTTACCTCAGCCCTTGGATAAGTATAGACAACAAAATGTACTTCTTCTTCATACACAACCAAGGAGGAAGGTTTAGATACAGAGATTCACATGCCAAGTGCTATGTCGGCTGCTCATGTTACCGAAAGGATTCATTCCATCTGTACTCAATCCAAATTTTATATTCCTCGGTTCTGTATCAAATTCCGCAAACCTCCTATTGATGTTTCTCCACTGGGAAGAATCAGTAGGGTACCTTAGCATTATATCATTCTTACGCTCCTCCTAGTGACAATGCAATAGTTTTGCATCCTTTCGGATGGCAAATATACGCTTCAAACAAGGAATTATAGGCAGATACCATGCCACCTTAGTAGGAGATAATTTCGTCACCTCGATGCCCTCACCGTCATCATTTGGTCGATTCTTACGTCTGTATCGGGATGCGTTGCACACCGAACATACATACAAGTCTGCGTACTCTTTATGGTAGAGGATGCAGTCATTCGGACATGCATGTATTTTTTCTACTTGCATTCCCAAGGGATAAAAAATCTTCTTGGTTTTCTATGTGGTTGTCGACAACTTGTTTCCCTCCGGAAGCATGTATGCTAATAGAGCTAACGGCATCGTAAAACTCTTATTAGACCAACCGTTACTTGCTTTCAATTTCAACAGTTCAAACACGGACGATAACCTTGTGTATTTCGACTTGCAGCCCAGGAGCAAAGGTTTCTTCGAGTCATTCATCAAGCCCCAAAATTTACCATACTTTCTATCATCACGATTCCCTTCTGCATCACGCAGCATCTGATCTAGATTGTCATCCTACAACCTATCCTCATGGGGAGCACAATCGATATCATCCGGCATATCATCATCAACTTCGTCGGCAATGTTAGTACTGTTTATTTCTTGTATAATCTGCTCTTCACCGTGACTGGTTCAACATGTATACCCCCTTTTGAAACCTCGTAGAATCAAGTGTGCTTCGATCTAGGCTGAGTTAGCGTACATTCTCATATTGTCGCATCAATGTATGGAGAAGACATAAATTAGACCCCCCTTATTAAGCATATTCTCCTCTACAGCTCTAAAAGCAAATACACCATTAATATACTCGACACTTGCACGGTTCGTAGTGTACATCCAGCTTCGATCCATCTACATACGTACGCTACGTATATAACAATATATAAGTGTTAAATAATAAAGTACTCTAAAGTGCATGCACATACACACATGCTTAATTAAATTGAAGCACAAATTAACTAGCTAGCTAAACTAAGTACATATATTCAATTTCTCTTTACCAAACTAGCTACCTCTAAGATCACAAACAACAAATGAATCTAGCAAGCTACATCTAAAACCACTTATGCACTACTTAGCTTAATTCAATGCTCCAAGACTCAATTAAATTGTATATATATCTTCAAATTCTCATATATCTCTTTATCAAGCTAGTTAGCTTCTTACATGCATAAACAAACAAAATGGATCTTCAATTATCTTTTTACCAAGCTAGCTCTACATCAAACTAAATCTAAACCATATCTTCATCACCAAGCTAGCTCTACATCAAACTAAATCTAAACCATATCTTCATCACCAAGCTAGATCTAAACCGTATCTTCACCAATTACTAGAACACAAAGAACAAATGGATCTACACCAACCTAAATCTAAATCATATCTTCAAATAGGCTATCTCTTCATACCAAGCTAGATCTTCAATATAATGCAATAGAACCGATTAGTAATCTTAGACCACCGAGAACAAAGGGTCTACAATCACACTTCCAAATCCACAGTCTCTTTGCAACAGATCGCCTCACAATCGCACCCACATAAAAAATAGCTCGGGAAACCATAAGTGAGTCGTGGGCCTTGCGGTTCTCTATACTTATTAACAGGAGATTCATCACAGATGGTTTCAGCTAAAAACCGCTGGTGATAACACCTTTCCACAGACAGTTCTAATAAAAAACTATTTGTGAGACATCACTGATGGTTTTAGATAGAATCGTCTACGATAAAAATCAGTGACAAATGGTGTAATATAAACCTCTGGTGTAATATAAACCTTCCTGGCATAGTAACATTAGCGTTTGCCGCATAGCCAAGTAGGCAATTGGGCTTATGCGGCAAGTATGCAATTGGGCTGTTGGTGTGAAATGTGGCTCGCTCTCTCCTTGTGGGCTGTCGACTGATCAGGGCTTGACTCTTGACGTGTTGATTGGTATATATATTTTTACACTAATCGTATTGATTAATCTTTATATTTTACTGTTTACTCTTGTTGTGACTTGATGTTGTATTGCGTTGACAGTTAGACAATAATGTAGAGTAGTTGTATTTTGTGTAGCAATGATTTTTACAGTTTTTTTCTTATATTTGCAATGATGAAGGTATAAATTTTGCATAATTATTTCACTAGCAGTTCATTGTATTCCTCCTTTCTTTTTTCCTTTGTTTCTTCTAAATGCTATCGAGAAATTTTACTCTATGTATTGGACTATATGTGTTAAATTATGTGTGAATTTCACTTCATGTATTGGATTTTGTGTGTTTATTGAACTTGTAGGATCGAAGTATACAAATATAGCAATCAGACGGAGGGGGGGTGAATGATTGTGCGGAAGCTAAAACCAAATTCTTGATCTACTAAAAGTTCACCCAAAACAGAACCAAATAATTGCCTCGTATTCGAAAAAAATAGAATGATAGAGGTTCGGTAAAACACGAATTCCCGGAGATCCAACCGTCGGTTCGATCTGAAATTTGAACATAAGAAACTAGATTCCAATACGAATCGAACCCAAAAAAATCAGCTAGATCGGACTTACGGATCAAAAGTTGAACCTCGCAAACTTGCTATGATAGAAGATGACGAGAATAGATCTTACTAGAATTGTAGCTCGCCGAAAGATTTGAAGAACTTGATCTTTATTTCTCCTTTCTTTGGTCTAAAGTACTCCAAACAAAAGAGTACAACCCTAAAGCTTGCTCAAAACTTGATGCATAAACAGGAGGCGCCTCCCCCTATTTATACAGAGCAAACACATAGAGTCCTGAATACAATTCCTACTCCTAATCCTAGAAGGAGTCTCACTCCTAATCCTAGAAGGAGTATGTATTCAACACAACTCCACTTGGCCCAACCTGGTCCCAAACCTCAGTTCCTCCATGAACCTAGTTCCGGTCCCGTCATCGACCACATTCGCCCTCGAGCAATACCTGCACATGAACAAACCACAAAACGATTCCGAGCACAAGTCCGCGACTTGACTCAACATTAGTCCATGCAAATACTCACACGAGCATTGCATAAAGTCCACTTCAATACAAGCATCATGAAATTCTCACAAATTTCATAATCTCAAATTCAAACCAGAATTCAATTCCAAAATTGCTCAAAACCCTAATTGAGCAAAAAACCATTCACGCCGGACCAAAAATCCGATCCGGCGCAAACGTGAAAACAGACGTCAAAAATCCACCTTGCTTGTGGAGGGGAGAGTCCGTCGTACACGCGAAACTTACTGGTTTTGGAAGTTTCAGTCTGGCTCAAAAACGTTTGAAAACACATTCACGGCGGACCAAAGAAAAGCTGTCCAGCGTACAAGGGAAACTTGCAGTTTCTTGAAAATTTGGTCCGGCGCCAATACGAAACTTACTATTTCTTATCAAATTGTCAAACACATGCACAAGCACATTTTGCAAATTCAATTCTAAGCCAATTTTTCAGCACATGATTTCACAATCTCCCCCTTGATGAAAACATTAGCAACACCACTTAGAATTGAACATTTGGCATTCACTTCACTAAAGAATTTTTGAGATCCAAAGAGTTAACACTAAAACCAAAGTGAGAAAACACAGAAACTCCACTTTTGACCAATATGCTAAGTAACAAACTCTCCCTGGGTGAAAATACGAAAAATCTCCCCCTAAGAAGGAAAATGCGTGTGAATGTGCAATGTGCCCAAAAATTCGAAAATTTTCAAACTTCTCAAATTTCCAAAAACTTCTCCCCGTTTTTCTTTGAACTTCTCAAAGATTTCAAAAACTCCCCCCCTTTGACAATGGATTCATCAAGAGTACAAAAAAAAAGAGAAAAACAAGTTCAGAATTTTCCCTATAGCAATGATTTCACAAAAGGGAAACAAAGGAGTGCCAAGATAGGAAAAGATGAGCTCATTCGATCATATAACCTTATATATCACATAATATGCAAAATACATGATCTTAATGTGATTTTAACAAGTTAGGGAATGACATGCATCTCAACCTCAATTCAATCAACTATAGCCAAGTACTAAGCAAGACCTTAGTAGAGAAACAAAGGCTCAAAATTGAAGCAACTGACAAGTCAGGGCAAGAGAGTAGTTTCAACTCCAATCTAGTAGACCAATTTAATCTTTAAACAGTAAACTGCATGTGGCATGCTTGAAGCATACTTCTTTTATTTTCTTGGAGTGGCATGCTTGAAGCATACATCTTATCTTGAGGGAATGGCATGCTTGAAGCATACATCTTATCTTTTTAGGGAAAGCATGCATGAAGCACATAACTTGAGGCTTTTGCTTTTAACAACCTTTTTTTTATTTATTCCCTTTTCTTTCCTTTTTCTTTGATTGTAAACATGCAAAAGTGATTAAAAGCTCTTTTGAAAGAATAGAGCTGAAAACACACTTGCTTCATAGCCCAAATTTGTCAAGAAGATTCAATATCAAGCCTAGAAGAGTAAGATATCACAGAGTATTTAGCTATAGGAAATCAAACAAAGGAATTCCGCAATGTTATTTTTAGTTCGAGTGAAACAATTTAGATTATCATATATCAGCTCAATTACCTAATATATAAAGAAATATGATAAAGTAAGCTCATCAAGTGAAACAACTTGGCAAGGAAACTCCTCCTCAAAATAAACCCATTGGATAAACAATCCCAAGTTCTCCCCGAATAAAGGCAAAACGAGAAGAAGATAAATGTTTTTTGAAAATGTCTGCCAATTGATGTTCAGTATCCACATGATGAAGCACAATGTTCCCTTTTTCAACATGATCTCTAAGAAAGTGAAACCTGATATCAATGTGTTTTGTTCTAGAATGTTGCACAGGGTTCTTAGCAATGCAAATTGCACTAGTGTTATCACACAAAAGAGGAACACTATCCAAATTAACCCCATAATCTTTAAGTGTAGCTACTATCCAAAGAATTTGAGAACAACAACTAGCAGTAGCCATATATTCAGATTCAGTAGTTGATTGTGCAACAGAAGATTGTTTTCTAGATGACCATGCAATAAGAGAATTGCCCAAGAAATGACATGTACCAGATGTACTTTTTCTATCAATTCTACATCCTCCAAAATCAGCATCAGAGAAAGCTCTTAAACTAATGCATCTAGAAGCAGAAAGCCAAATGCCAAAATCTTGAGTACCATGCAGATACCTGAAAATTCGCTTGATAGCTTGTCGATGTGAAGCACGCGGGGAAGCTTGAAAATGAGCACACAAGCACACAGCAAACTCAAATTATCTCATCCTCAACAGCATCATCATCATTTTCATGAACAAAGATACACTCTCCCTGAACATATGCACCTGTACCTGCACCATTTGGACTAGTGCCTTTTGCGAAAACAGAGGTGGAAGAAGCATCTTCAAAAATAACACTTTCAGCACGAGATGCACGAGTGAAGGAGAACCAAATCTTATCACCGAACATGTGGCGTGAGCATCCGAAATCCACTAGCCATATGTTCTCCTTCCTCGCGTGAGAAGCCTACATAGAAGAAGAAATTGTCGAGGCCTCGGAACTGGGGTTAGAAATAAGATGTTTAGGAATCGATCTTGAGACACCTGACGCTTTGTGATAGGCACAACACGAGTATTCTTATGCACAAAAACAGATTTGTCTTTTCCTGTGTTCTTGGCAACAAAAGGTGTTTGCTTCACTCTAGGCACATAATGAGAAGTGAAATGTGCCTGTTTCAAAATAGACCTCGCCTTAGTCCTTTCTTTCTTTTGTTGTTTGGCTAGCCTAAAGCAGAAATCTACTAAATGTCCATCTTTACCACAATGAGTGCAAGTGTACTTAACATGATGTTTTGTTTTAACAGTAGAAGCACATTTTGCATTCATCATAGTAGAGAATAGAAAACCAGCAGATTTAAAAGCAGTTTTCTTAGGTTTATTGACAATTTCAAATTTTTCACTTTCAAGTGTTTTAACAACAGTGGGAGCATGTGATTTATGATGAGCATAAGAATCAAAACCTAAACCTTTGTTTTGAGTGCTCACTTTTGATTGATCCAAAATCATATTTAGGTTTTTCTTGCCATTAGTGAAACATTCCAAAGAATTTTGCAAGTAATCAACTTTCTTAGCAAGAGTCAAACAATTATTGTAAGGAATGTCAACTTTCCCTTTCTGTTTGCGACAAGTTGAGCATGAAAGAACCTCATGTTTACGCAGATCATCAGTCAATTGAGAAACCCTAGCATTTGCATCTTTCAATTTCAATTCAAGAGTTGTGCATTTAGAACAAGAAGTTGAACCATGCAAATCATCAGTGGAACAGCTAGTATGTTTAACATGCTTCTTATTTTTCTCATTTTGAAGTAGCAGGGAAGCATGTTCTTTCCTAAGAAAGGTGAGCTCATTGTAAATTAAGTCACATGATTTGCAAATATCATCATCAGGAATCAAAGCCTTAAGTCTAGCAATTTCAGCATTCAATGATTCAACAATGAAATCATGTTTGTTAATTTTCTTGTCACGTTTGTCAAGCAATTTTCCAAGACGAACAACAGCAATAGCCAATTCATCATATGAAGGATCTACCTCATTGAAGTCGCTATCGTGGTCGTCCTCGGTGAAGTTATCCTTGCTGCTTACCATGAGACACAACCCCATCAAATCATGCTTACTTGGAGTTGCATCATCCTCGCTGCTCTCCGAATCCACATCGCTCAAATTGACTTGTTCAAGAGCGGAAAGAACTCGGTGGACAACTTTGCGGTTGATGAAGTTCTTCTTTTTCTTATCACTTGGAGAGAACTTCTTCTTTTCTTTTCTTCTATCGTTGTCCTTCTCCTCCTTTGACGCTTTACCTACAAGTTTAGGACAATTTGGACGAATATGGTCGAGATCTCCACACTCATAGCATCTTGGAGGACCACCACTGCCTCTCTTCCTGATTCTCACATTCTGCAAAGCTTTGTTAAAGCGAGAAGACAATAGTGATAAGTCTTCTTCTGGGAATTACTCAATCTGTTCATTGGTTAGTGAAGACAAGAAAGATAGAGCAAAACTTGAAGCAGCACCATTATGAGATATGCTAGATTGAGATGTCAAAGCAATTGATTTATGATCATTCTTTCTAGCAAGAATATCTAATTCATGAGTTTTCAACTTGGAATAAAGAACATCTAATGTAAATGTACTCATGACAGTAGATTCTGTAATGGATGTAACTTTCATCTCCCAAATAGACATGTCTAATGCACCAAGCAATTGTCTAGCATTAGCATCATCATCAAAGCTAACTCCAACAGCAAGAAGATTACTAAGAATTTTATTGAAACGTGCAAAGAAGTCATCTAGCAACTCACCGGGTTTCATCTCAAATAGCATATAATCCTTTTTGTAAATATCTTGGCGAACCTCTTTGACAGTGTTAGAACCCTCATGGTAATCACAAAGAGATTTACATACCTCATATGCGGATTTGAGATGGATCACACGGTCAAAGTCGCTGCGTCCCAAACCTTGGATGATCAAGTTGCGCGCCTTGCTGTTTGCTTCAACATGTGCGCGATTGGCGTCGTTGACGTTGTCATTTGCAAGGACTTGATAAGGCTTGTAAACCTTCTCCAAAATTGTGAAGCCCTGCGCTTGGATGAACGCCTCCATCTTGGCCTTCCAAAACTGAAAATCAACACCATCGAACACACACGGTTTTGTCGAATAACGATCCATTAATCTAATCACCGATTAAGATAGATTAGAAAGACCTTGCTCTGATACCACTTGTAGGATCGAAGTATACAAATATAGCAATCAAAGGGGGGTGGGGTGAATGATTGTGTAGAAGCTAAAACCAAATTCTTGATCTACTAAAAGTTCACCCCAAAACAGAACCAAATAATTGCCTCGTATTCGACAAAAATAGAATGACAGTGGTTCGGTAAAATGCAAATTTTCGGAGATCCAACAGTCGGATCGATCTGAAATTTTGACACAAAAAACTAGATTCAAATATGAATCGAACCCAAAAAGAATAAGCTCAATCGGACTTATCGATCAAAAGTTATGAACCTAGAAATCTTGCTTTGACAGAAGATGACGAGAATAAATCTTACTAGAATTGTAGCTCACCGAAAGATTTGAAGAACTTGATCTTTATTTCTCCTTTTTTGTCTAAAGTACTCCAAACAAAAGAGTACAACCCTAAAGATTTCTCAAAACTTGATGCATAAACAGGAGGCGTCTCCCCCTATTTATACAGAGCAAACACATAGAGTCCTCAATACAATTCCTACTCCTAATCCTAAAAGGAGTCTCACTCCTAATCCTAGGAGTATGTATTCAACACAACTCCACTTGGCCCAACCTGGCCGAGTACAACGCTTGCACGCGTATGGCAACCCTACCATACTCACGTGACTAACCCTTTTCACGCGCATGGCCACCTGCCATTCTCACGTGACTAACCATTCTTCATATGCACCATTCTCTTAGCCCGAACGTCCCGCATGACATCCTTGACAACCAAGACATCAGTTCCTCCTGAACCTAGTCCTGAACCTCAGTTCCTCCATGAACCTAGTCCTGAACCTCAGTTCCTCCATGAACCTAGTTCCGGTCCCGTCATCTACCACATTCGCCCTCGAGCAATACCTACACATGAACAAACCACAAAACGATTCCGAGCACAAGTCCGCGACTTGACTCAACATTAATCCATGCAAATACTCACACGAGCATTGCATAAAGTCCACTTCAAAACAAGCATCATGAAATTCTCACAAATTTCATAATCTCAAATTCAAACCAGAATTCAATTCCAAAATTGCTCAAAACCCTAATCGAGTAAAAAACCATTCACGCCGGACCAAAAATCCGGTCCGGCGCAAACATGAAAACAGCCGTCAAAAATCCACCTTGCTTGTGAAGGGGAGAGTCCGTCGTACACGCGAAACTTACTGGTTTTGGAAGTTTTAGTCCGGCTCAAAAACGTTTGAAAACACGTTCACGGCGGACCAAAGAAAAGCGGTCCGGCGTACAAGGGAAACTTACTGTTTCTTGAAAATTTGTTCCGGCGCCAATGCGAAACTTACTATTTCTTGTCAAATTGTCAAACACATGCACAAGCACATTTTGCAAATTCAATTCTAAGCCAATTTTTCAGCACATGATTTCACAGAACTCTTTGTGTTTGATTATATACTATTTGAACTCTTTGTTGGACTCTGTATGTTTGTTAGACTATACATCATTATTTATTGTATTATGTGATGTACTAGTGTGATAGTTGGATTGTTTTCACCGTATATTTTGATCCTAGATATTTCGTGCACTACCTGATGAAGTACCTGTTGTCTGTATTATACCCGTCCGCACTCTACCTGGAACCCGACTTCTACCCGTTCGTAGAAAATGCTACCCGTTACCTGTATCCTACCCGATTTTTACTACCGGTGCCCGTACCCAGAGAAAAGATAATAGGGTAGGGTATGGGATGACCTACTACCCGCTCGTACCCGACTCATTTGCACCCCTGCTCGTCCGCACGCCAATACATGGCCTCGAGTGTGGCCCAGCTTCGCACCTCAACGCAGGGAATTTTTTATTTAATATTTATTTTAAAGTTTTTTCGAAAATAGTCAACGGATTTTTTTTTTGCAAAAATAGGCTCCCGTCGCCCGGATATGGGGTGATAGATATATGTATGCAAAAAACGTAATTGCGAAAATGGATACATGAAGGAGTGCATTTCGCAAAAAAAAGTTCATTGATTATTTTCAAATTAAAGATTTAAAATAAATATTAAATAAAAATAAATTCCAACGCTGGTGTGGTGAGAACAACCGCGCGCGGGCCCACCTCGGTCAGCAGCCGAAACACAAAATTATACGCCTACTGCGCACAGCTCAAACTCGCAACCAAAGCAATAAGCAAGTACTATAATGCGGTGGGTTGGATAATAATATGGTATATATATATATATATATATATATATATATATATATATATATATATATATATATATATATATATATATATATATACCCATATATATATATACCATATATATATATAAACTATCTTATACGCGAACGCTTTGGAGAGCAACCGGAGGATCCACGTCATCCCTCTAGATTTTCGCAAAAAGATCCTTCGGTTTTCTTTAAATTGCGGGACGCTTTGGAGAGAAACCGAAGGGTCCACGTCATCCCCCGGATTTTCGTGAAAAGGTCTTTCGGTTTTCTTTAAATCGCGGATAAGTCTCTCCGAGTTACGAATAGGTCCCCATGATTTTTGAGGAAAAGAAAAATATTTTCGAATCGCGTTTAGGTCCCTCATTCGTTTCTTTACAAAAAAAAAAATTCCCACTAAATGCAAATCGCGAATGAACACTTTTCTAATTTTTCAGGATAGCGGTTAGGTCCAAAAACATAACAAACAGATCCTCCCTCCTTACATCCAGATCTTTTCTCCATTTTTCCTAGAAAAAATGTTTTCGTCAGCAGAATATGTGTCGGGCTCTATCTCTAGACTTTTTTTCCCCAACTTGATCTCTGATATTTTTCAAAACGTTAGGCTCGACAAAAGAAGGTTGGCATTTTCCCCAACTCGATCTCTAATATTTTTTGAAACATGTATTATTACTCGGTGAACGCATAGAGTGTTAGACTTGACAAAAGAAGGTTGGCATCTCTAATAAGTTTCGGAACATGTATTATTACCTGGTAACACATAGAGTGTTAAACTCCACAAAAGAAGGTTGACCGGATAGTAATACAGTGTTACCAAATTCGTCATAGACTTTTTCCCCAACTCGATCTCTAATATTTTTCGAAACATGTATTAAGAAGTATATGTACAGCTCTATCTCTCTATTTTTTTGAAGCTCGATTCCTAATATTTTCTGTAATAAGAAATATGTGTAGAGCTGTATCTATATATTTTTTTTTACAACTCGATCTATAGTTTTTTTCAAAACACGTATTATTAACCGGTGAATGTATAGGGTGTTAAACTCGCCAAAAGAAGATCATTTCTTCGCTTTCCCAAGAAAATATATTTATTATGCCTAAAAGATTTACGGAGCAGCCAGCCGGCCACGTCGCCCTCTTCGCCGAAAGTCCCTCCAAAAAAATTAAATTGCATTTAGGTCCTTACACCGGTTATTTTTCAAAAAAAAAATTTTATCAAATTTCGCACGGCACGGCAACGCGTGCGACTCTAGCTAGTTAATTACTATCTGGTTTGATCGTTTGGGCATTTCCCTGCACTGGTTTTCCTTGCCATGGTTAGCAATACACACGTATTACATTGCTCAAACTTAAATTTCGGTTCAAACAGAAAACAACACACTACACCATGGGCTAAGGACAAAGACGCCCCAAAAGCCCGCATGCCTCAGCGCTAGGGGTGAAAATGGGTCGAAAACAGATGAATATTGTTATTTTGGTATCCTAACTCATATTTTTTCTGATTTGAAACTGGATACAGGCTAGCTAGATACGGATACGAATCCGGGTTATTCGGGATATGAATACAGAACGGATATGTGACGGATTCGGGTTAAAAACGGATAAAGATATATGGATAAAGCACACATATATAGAGTAATATATTTTGAATTAAACCATACAGGTATATAACCATAGTAGCAAGTTATATATCAATCAAATCCAGTATATATCGTAGAAAGAATATGCTACTTTAGTATCAATAGAACCAACTAATTGTCAATATAAATGGACTCTCCATGGAAAAAATGGGATGAAATAGGTTGGGCCTTGCTGATATCTGAATAAGAAATCCGGATATCCAATCCGAATAGGAAACATCAGGATATCCGAATAGGAAAAATCTAAATATCCAGATCCCGTCCCGTATTTAGCGGATATTGGCTGCTCTGTATCCAATCCCGGATCCGAATTCAAGTATCCGGATCCCGTACTAGATCTAGTCCCGAATCGGGCTGAAAATATCGACCCATTTTCATCCCTACTCAGCACACACCTCGCAAGCCATGTGCCTCGGTGCACAAATCCACATCGGTAACGTATGTAAGCCTATCACCGTGACACCAAAAACCACATCGTATGGCCAAGAGCCTCAGCGTATACCTCGATGCCCCATGCAAGTGCTCGGTGCATAAATTAAAACTATTGCGCATGGCCCAAGAGCCTCGGCAAACACCTCGATGCTCCACACGAGTGCTCGATGTATAAACTAAAACAGCCGCACATGGCCCAAGAGCCCCGACGTACACTTCGATGCCCCAAGAGAGTGCTCAGTGCATAAACTAAAACCGCTGTGCATGGCCCAAGAGCCCCGACATACACCTCGACGCCCATGTGAGTGCTCAATGCATAAACTAAAACCGTCGTGCATGGCCCAAGAGCCCTGACATACACTTCAACGCCCCACGTGAGTGCTCGGTGCATAAACTAAAACTGCCGCGCATGACAATTGCCCCAGCGTACACCTTGAAGCCCCATGCAAGATCTCGGTGTTTATACAAAACTGCAACGCAGGGCCCTCGTGTATGCGTATATACCTCACAATTCATCATACACCTCGAAAAGAGCTAGACCAAATTTCACGTCCAAGAAAAAAGATCCAATCATGAAAGAATGACATTGTCTTAAATTCGACGCCTTGTAGAAACGATAGGGATGCCCCTGGCCTTGAAGACTACATCGCGACCACTATGGAGTTTCCTGCCTCGAAGGCTTTGCCTCGGCAGGACGAACTCGCATCTTGTGTCCCATCGCGCAACCAACGTTGCCTTGAGGACCGTACCTCGGTTATTAGGGTTCTCCTATCTCGAAGGCTTTGCCTCGACAGGAACACCTCGCATGTTGCATCCCATCATACAATCAACGTCGCCTTTACGATTGTGCCTTGGCTACTAGGGAGTCTTCTACATCGAGAGCTCTCGGATCCCCTTCGCTCTACACCATCTAGCGATAAGGCATCACATGGAGCCTCGCCTCGCACCATGGGGCGCATGGGCCCTCATGGTGTGACCTACCTTGAACCATTGAAGGCCCATCTCGACTAGCAGCCCAAGGCCCACCTGTCCTTGCATAAGTCCGAGTCCACTTCACGCATTCATGCCTCCTCCTACAAGTGCAAGCGCCCTCATCGGGCCCACACCCTAGTACCCTCCACCCTTGTGGTGCGATTTTTTCGAGGTAGGGAGGCGACGCTCAAACCATGTCTCCTATAAGCGCAAGCACCCTCGTTGGGCCTGCGCTCCACGCCCTAGTCGTGCATAATTTTTTGAGGTAGGGGCACGATGCTAAAACCATAGCTCCTAAAAGTGCAAGCACCCTCATCGGGGCCACACATTGTTTCCTCATCATGCACTATTTTTTTAGGTAGGGGGATGGTGCTCAAACTATGCCTCCTCCTACAAGTGCAAGCATCCTCGTCGGGCCCGCGCCCTCATTGTGTGCTATTTTTTTGAGATAGGGGGACAACGCTCAAACCACGCTTCCTCCTGCAAGTGCCCTCGTCGGGCCCACTCCATAGGCCCTCGTCATGCACCATTTTTTCAAGGTAGGGTGACGGTGCTCAAACCACGCATCCTCCTGCAAGCTCAAGCGCCCTTGTCAGGCCCGCTCCATGTGTCCTCATCATGCGCTATTTTTTCGATGTAGGGGGCAGTGCTTAAACCACGCCTCCTCCTACAAGCGCAAGTTCCCTCGTCGGGCCTGCTCCACACGCCCTCGTCATGTGCTATTTTTTTGAGGTAGGGGGACAACACTCAAATGCCTCCTATGAGTGCAAGCACCCTCCTAGGGTCCTCGACCCGGCACTCGTCAGGCACTATTTTTTAAGGAAGGGGGACGGAGCTCAAACCACACCTCCTCTTGCAAGCACAAGCGTTCTCGTTGGGCCTACTCCCTGCGACCTCGTTGTGTGCTAGTTTTCGAGGTAGGGGGTGGCGCACAAATCATGCCTCTTACAAGTGCCCTCGTCAGGTCTGCACCCTACACCCTCGTTGGGCACTATTTTTTTGAGGTAGGGAGATGGCGCTCAAACCACGCCACCTCCTACAAGTGCAAGTGCCCTGATTGGGCCATGCCACATGCCTTTATTGGATGCTATTTTTTTGAGGTAGGGGGACAACGCTCAAACCATGCATCCTCCTACAAAGTGCAAGCACCCTCCTCTAGCCCGCACCTTGTGTGCTCGGCTATGCCCCCTCCCTCCACTACGTGCCCTGTGAACTCGTCATGATGCAACCAAAAAAGGATAGGGGATGGTGCTCGACTACGCCTCATCTCCGCCTTTGCTACATGCCCCATAAAATAAAGGGTGAAAAATAAAGTGCCTTGCAAAGAGACCTCCTCGCAATGGCCCTTCTCGCCATCTTAGGATACCTACAAAAAATATGTGGCTGAAGTGGGGATGATACCAGGTCTCAAAAGAGCAACATGTATGATCACACAAAAATAATCACAAACAATAATCCAAGGTCTTTGCTCCAACACACTTCCCACTGCGAAGGCTATGCCTCGGTGGGGCGGCATGATATCGATGACATCGTCTTGTAGGGCTTCGATCCAGCCCACTGCCCACCTCAAAGGCTATCACTCGGTGTGGTGGCACGACATCGAGGACATCGCCTTTTGGGGGTTTGCTCCAGCACACTGCCCACCTCGAAGGCAATGCCTTGGTGCGGCGGCTTGACATCAAGGACATCACCTCCAGGGTCTTCGCTCCAGCACACCATCGCCCTCGAAGGCTATGCCTCGGTGTGGTGGCATGACAATGAGGATGCTGCCTTCTAAGGCTTCGCTCCAGCACGTCGCTCACCTCGAAGGCTATGCCTCGGTGTGGCTACACGACATCGAGGACGTCACCTCCATGGGCTTCTGACTAGCACGCTGCCTACCTCAAAGGCTATGTCTCAGTGTGGCGGCACGACATCGAGGATGTCTCCTTATAGGGCTTCGCTCTAGCATGTTGCCTTCCTCGAAGGCTATGACTCAGTGCGGCAACACTACATGCGAGGACATCACCTCCAGGCATGACATCGAGGACATCACCTTTTGGGGCTTCACTCCAGCATGTCGCCTACCTCGAAGGCTATGCCTCAGTGTGGTAGCACAACATCAATGACATCGCCTCTAGGGGCTTTGCTCCAGCATGCCTCCCACCTCGAAGGCTATGCCTCGGTGCGGCGACATGACACCAAGGACGTTGCCTTTTGGAACTTTGCTCCAGCATGGGCGCTTGCCTCGAAGTCTATGCCTTAGTGTGGCGATACGACATCGACATCACCTCCAGGAGCTTCATTCTAGCACGCCGCCTACCTTGAATGCTATGCCTCGGTGTGGCAGCACAACATCAAGAACGCTGCCTTTGGGGGCTTCACTGTAGCATGCTGCCAGCCTCAACGGCTATGCCTCAGTGCGGTCGCATGACATTGAGGACGTTGCCTTTTGGGACTTTGCTCTAGCACATCGCCCTCGAAGGTTGTGCCTATGTATAGCAGCACAACATTGACGACGTCGCCTCCAGAGGCTTCGCTCCAGCATGCCTCCTGCTTCGATGGCTATGCCTCGGTGTTGTGGCATGACATCAAGGATGTCACTTTCTCTGCCTTCGCTCTAGCACACCACCTGCCTTGAAGGCTATGCCTTAGTGCGGTAGCATGACATCAAGAACATCACCTTCTAGGGCTTAGCCCACCTCAAAGACCGTGCCTCAGTGTGCCTTATTTGGATTTATTTGGATTTAATTTGAATTTATTCCATATTGAAATAATTAAAGAATTAAACTTTGCAAATAAAATTTTGTTGGAAATATTTTATTTGAGTCCAAAATGTTCCAAAATATTTTCCAGAATTTTTCTGGAATATTTCTGAGTCTTTTGCTATTTTTAATGAATTAAACGAATTTCTGGGAATTAATTTGAATATTTAATCGCTGGAAAATCAACCCGGGTCGGTTACTGTTCATGCGACCGGACCCGAGTCGGACTCGAGTTCGAGTCCGACCGAGCCGGAATCGATCGGGCCGAACTCCAATCGCGCGAGACCGTTGGATCAAGATCCAACGGTCAGGAATTGAGCCGCATCGCTTCGACCGGATCCGGTCCGGATCCGTTGCGCCCGGGGAATCTGGGCCGTTGAGCGGGATGCGTGGACGGCCGTGATTGCGTCGTCTTCCCGTGTCCGAGTCGGAGAGCGCCGCCGTGTCCGTTAGGGTTCGTGGGATTCCCGCACGTCGAGGCCCCATATAAGGATCCGACCCCGCCGCCTTTTGCTCCTTCCCGTGCGTGTGTTTTGCCCTGGATCTCCACGCTTAAGCCGCCGTCGCCTCCACGATTTCTGAAGTTCGGGTGTGCCGCGGTTTCCCTTCGTTCCGGCGCCGTTCGTCATCCTTCGCTGCGTTCGAGCGGATTCGAGAACCTCGCGTCAAGGCGCACTGTTGGTGCACTCACTTGGCCGAAGACGCCCGGCGCCGCTGTCGTGGTCTTCGTCCTCGGCGCCGGTGAACCCACGCCGCCGCGTGCCATCGTCGTCAGCGAGCTCGGTGAACCGTCGGATCAAGATCCAACGCACGAGGTGAGGCCACGTCGCCCCGTTACTGTTTCCGTCCCCGATTAGATTTCAACCGTTAGATTTAGATCGTACGGCGAGGGTTAGCCGCGTCGTCAGCATTAGATTAGATCTGGACCGTCCGATCTAGATCGAACGGCCCGGATCAACCGTGTAGTTTTGAACGTGAAGCCTAGATCCAATCTGGGCCGTTGATTTTCAAATCAACGGCCGGGATTGAGCCACGTGTGCCGAGCCAAGCCATGTGAACGTGAGGAGCGTGTCTCTGACATGTGGGACCCGCATGTCAGCGACCGTGCGCTATGGACCGGATCCACCGTGGACCCGTGCCGCCCGTGGACCCAGTCCATGGACCGGACACGTGGCAGCACCTGAGTGGTGCCACGTGTCATGCTGACGCCAGCATGATGTCATCACGGGATCCGTTCGGTGATGACGTCAGCCGACCAATCCAGTACTGACACGTGTCATGCTGACGCAATAAATAATTTCCGAAAAAGAAAATGATTTAATAATTCGGTTTAATAATTGATTTGAATTTCAAAACTTCAAACGGTTATAACTTTTGCGTTTCAACTCCGATTTGAGTGATTCAAATTTCTAAATTTGTATAAAATTGAGATCTACCTAATTATGAATTTTATTTAATTTTTGGACTAAAGTTTTTCTCTGTAAAATTTTTTAATTGATTATTTAAACTTTAAATAATCATAACTTTTGCATTTTAACTCCGATTTGAGCGATTCCAGTTCCTAAAAATTCATAAAATTATGTTCTCTCTGTTTATGGATTTTATTTGGATGTTTGGACACTTTTGGTCTTCTATTTTATTCATTTGTTGCTATTTGCACGCGTTACGAGTAGACGTTGAAGTGCCGGAAGGATTCGAAGGAGAAGTACTGACTCAGGATCCAACTCAAGACCAAGAACAAGTACTTTTTGAAGGCAAGTTGTGCTTTGACCATGTTGATCCTATTTTGAAACCTATTTTGATTTAACCTATTGCATGCTAGTTCAATTAGAAAATACTTTATTTAAATATGGGGGATTAGATAAATACCAATTTGCTGTATGACACCTTGATTATTTAAATATGTGCCATGACCCTTGTCACCCTAGTTGTGGATTACTAGCTGGACATTATTAAATTGCCAACATGGGTTTTAGACCGTTGTAGTATCTTGCTTAGACCTGCTACGTGCTCATGACATGATTTTGGACAAACAAATGTTAATATTGACTTAATGATATATTGAACCTGTTTTGGAAAGGTATCATGTGATGTTGATGGCACGTGGTGCATGGTAATCAACTGGGGTTTGATAAATAGTTTTCGGCCGGGGCATGTGGCAAGTATGATCAGGTGGGCGGTTGTGGCCTTTGGGGATGTTGATTTGGTTCTTCGGGTAGTCTTGCCCTGGTCACCCTAAGGACTTAACCTTGCAAGCCTTTGAACTGAGTCAAGCGTGCAACCACATGTCTGTAACGGGACGGACCTAGTTGATTAAGTTGCTAATAACGTACCTGTGGGACCTCAGGAGGTCAACTACACCCTTTGTGTAAGTTGTATGGGGAGCTGCATCGGGCTGAGGCCAGGTACCCATCTAACGGTTGATTGGCCTAAACTTCGCCTTAGCTAAGGGAAGGGTTAGTGTGCAATAACCGGGGAGGCTCACTTGTATTGTTAGAAGTTTCCGAAAGACTTTGTTACGGGAACTCGCCTTTGTGGTGTTTGACTGTATCTTGTGGGTAAAGTGCATAACCTCTGCAGAGTGTACAAACTATTCGAATAGCCGTGTCCGCGGTAATGGACATCGCTCGGGAATTACAGTCAAGGGTTAGACTTTCATGAAAATATCTTGGACTTGAAAGGTTGGGTTTGGTTTACGAATGACGTTAATGGAAATGTGGATTAGGATGGGAAAGATGCTTACTAAACTCCTTGAAAAGTTATCTATGCTTTACTTGTTTCTACTGCTTTCGAATCTACTTATGATACTTGTTAAATGCTGTTTACTGCAAAAATACCTTGAGCCACTCCTTTGTACTAAGCCATGCATGTAGTATATTAGCTGCATTCTGTGCATGACTTGCTGAGTACCAAGTACTCACCCTTGCCACAATACAACACCAGTTGAAGAGGAGACTACACCAGCTTTGGAGGAGGAGCTCCAAGAGGAACCGTCTACTTAGGGAGCGAGCCCAGTCAGTTGCCTGTGGTATACTGGATGGCGCCACGAAGTTATCTTATTTTTCCGCTGCTACTATTTCTCTCTTAATAAGTTTCGCCCTGCGAGGCGTATATTTGTAACTTGACCATAAGGTCGAGTAACCAGTTTGACTATTTAATTAAAGTACTTTATTAGTATCGAGTGGTATGATTGTGATATTTACCGATGTTAAGACTGTGTGCACTAGCGCGTTCCTGGACTAGTGCCGAATACACAGAGGGTCCGGATTTGCAAATTCGGGTCCCGACAGATGACCTTACCAACAGTTGTATCTTGTCCTATGCAACACTCGTCTGCATATCGGCCAAACCAATCTGTAAAAGACAGGTTGTCTAGACCGATACACGATCGACTAGAAGTGAGAAGCAGGAGGCCGATCTGTGAAAGGTTGTCGACAGAGCAAGGCGAGTCCTCCCGAAATCAGGAATTATCGGCTTCTCATAACACAAGTAGAATGGAATCTGACAGCGAAGTGAGCAATTTAGTTGGAAAGATAAGGAAGCCGATTGAACCTAAACCTAGGTGGTGCCCCTCAGGCCTCAGCAAGTCACAACGCAGGCGGCTTCAGCGATTAAAGACACAAGAAGAAAGGGAAGCCGAAAAAGAGAGCGAGAGGGATCAGATGTTCAATAAGTTGAGGCCAATACCGGTTTTGAAAAAAGAGTGGAGAAAAAAGGAACAGATCGATAGTGATTCAGATCAATCGGTCGAATCCGGTTCTCCGATGATCCGAGATGATACACCACCAATGGATATAAACATGGTATTCACTCTACCTGCCAAGTTCAAAACCGAAGAATCGGCTAAAGAAGTGTTCGCCTAATTGTGCCTCGGAGCACCAGACGCTGTGTTCGAAAAGCCGCAAGACATGCATCGGCATCTAAAACCGTTATATCTAAAAGGGTATATTAATGGCCGACCGATATCTCGTATGTTGGTCGATGGTGGGGCGACAGTTAATCTGATGCCGTTAAGTACTTTCAGAAAATTGGGTAAAGCCGATGAAGACTTAATCAAGACCAATATGGTGCTAAATGACTTCACGGGAGACCCAACTGAAGCTAAAGGCGTAATGGTGTCGAAGCCCGGCGATCGGTAATAAAACTTTGCCGACTGCATTTTTCGTGATAGAAGCCAAAGGCAATTACAGTGTGCTCCTTGGGCGGGACTGGATCCATGCCAATTGCTGTATACCATCAACTATGCATCAGAAATTGGTGCAGTGGAACGATGATACAGTAGAAGTTGTACCGACCGACACATCGACTCATATCGCCATGGCTAGCCCTGATACCAATTGGCCACACGAAGAAGCCGAATGTATATCAGGAAAAGTCTTGGACAATTGCGATTTTATCTGCGTCGAGAAGTCAGGATTCAAGCCGATCGTCACAAACCCAATACGTTTGATCGGACAGACGAAGTAGTAAGAAGATGGAGTCCAAGACACTAGCAAAGCTGCAGGAAAAGGCAAGAAACTATCGGCAAGAAGAATACGAAGAAGCTGTTGAGGATTTTGAAGAAAAAAGAAAAGGGTTAGGATTTACTTCTGCCAATTTGCTCGAAGAGATCGATATTGGGGAAGGTGATTGCAAAAGACCAACGTTTGTAAGTGCTAAATTAGAACCCAGTTATAAAGCAAAGTTGGTCGAAATACTCAAAAAATATAAAGATTGCTTTGCGTGGGAGTATTACGAGATGCCAGGTTTAAGCCGACAGCTAGTTGAACATCGGCTACCCATAAAACCTGGGTATCGGCCATTCAAACAGTACCCTAGGCGATTTAATCCTACGTTGTATGACGCTATAAAGGAAGAAGTAGGACGATTGCTAGAGGCAAAGTTTATCCGGCCTTGCCGAAATCTGAATGGGTCTCAAACATCGTCCCTGTAAAAAAGAAAAATGGCAAACTTAGGGTATGTGTCGATTTTAGAGATTTGAACAAAGCCACACCAAAAGATGAATACCCGATGCCTATAGCCGATATGCTTATTGATGCTGCTTCCGAAAATAAAATCATAAGTTTTTTGGACGGAAACGCCGGATACAATCAGATATTCATGGCCGAAGCCGATATACCCAAAACGGCTTTCAGATGTCCGGGGGCTTTAGGGCTGTATGAGTGGAAAGTTATGACCTTCGGTTTAAAAAATGCCAGTGTTACTTATCAGCGTGCTATGAACCATATTTTCCATGATTTAATCGGCAATACTGTGGAAATATACATTGACGACGTGGTGGTAAAATCCAAAGAAGACTGGCAACATTTAGCCGATCTGGAAAAGATGTTCGAAAGCACAAGGTTACATGGGTTAAAAATGAACCCTCTCAAATGTGTTTTCGGAGTATCGGCTGGATAATTTCTTGGGTTTACAGTGCATGAAGGAGGAATTGAAGTAAACCAAGCCAAAGTAAAAGCTATAGCCGATACTAGACCGCCGACAAGCAAAAATGTGAATCATGTGATGAACATTTGGTTTGATCTTGTGCTGAAATTGGTTAAGATTAGGATTAATCTGTATTGGACAAAACATCCGAACATTAAAAAAGAAACCTTGCTTTTGCGCAGAACCAAATAACTAAAAATCGCATTTTTCCCATGTATGACAGACCAAAGTTTTTGGTCTGCCATACACAGGTTTTTGGCGAACTCGATTTTCTCATGTATGATGCACCAAACTTTTGGTCTGTCATACATAAACTTTTGGTGACTTCGTTTTTCAATGTATGACAGACCAAAGATTTTGGTCCATCATACACATGCTTTGGGCGATTTCATTTTACCCATGTATGACAGACCAAACTCTTTGGTCTCATCATACACATGTTTTCAGTGAACTCATTTTGCCCATGTATGATGAGACCAAACTCTTTGGTCTGTCATACACATGTTGATAGCGAACTCAATTTTCCCATGTATGACAGACCAAAGACTTTGGTCTGTCATACACATGCTTTTGGCGGTTTTGAGCAAAATTGAAATGGTTTGAATTTGAAATTATGAAATTTGTGATGATTTCATGATGCGTGTTTTGAAGTGGACTTTATGCAATGCTCATGTGAGTAGTTGCATGGATTGACCTTGAGTCAAGTCGTGGACTTGTGCTCGGATTTGTTTTGTGGTTTGTTCATGTGCAGGTATTGCTTGAAGACGAATGTGGTCGATGACGGGACCGGAACTAGGTTCATGGAGGAACTGAGGTTCGGGACTAGGTTCAAGAGGAACTGAGGTCTTGGTGGTCAAGGATGTCATGCGGGACGTTCGGGCTAAGAGAATGGTGCACATGAAGAATGGTTAGTCACGTGAGAATGGCAGGAGGTCATTCGCGTGCAAAGTGTTAGTCACGTGAGTATGGCAGGTGGCCATACGCGTGCAAAGTGTTAGTCACGTGAGTATGGTAGGGTTACCATACGCGTGCAAGAGTTTTACTCGGCCAGGTTGGGCCAAGTAGAGTTGTGTTGGATACGGATTCCTTCTAGGGAATAGGAATCGTATTCTGGGTTGGTCCTTTAAATAGGAGGGGTTGTCTCCTGTTGAAAGGGCACCAAGGAGAGCTGAGCGCATCAAGCCTTGAGCTTGGTTTTAGGGTTTGTACTCTTTTGATGAGAGTATTTTAGACAAGAAATAAAGATCAATTCTTCCAAGATTTTTGCGTGCTACAGTAACCACGTCGCTACAGTGTTTTCTTTTTTTTTTGTTTGCATGCTTGTTCTAATTCTAGATTGGTTTTTGATCGTTGAGTTTCATCTTGATTTGATCCATCAAAAACCGTTCTAGGGTATTGTTTTTGAGTTCCTCAAAGTCTAGTTGATTAAACTTTTGTCGGTTCTGTTAAAACTTTCAAGTTTACGTTAGATCAATTCTCGTCAAGTTCTGGATCAGCAAGCTTGAGAAGCTCATAACTTTTGATCCATAAGTCCGATAGAGCTGATTCTTTTTGGGTTTGATTCGTATTGAAATCTAGATTCTTGTGTCCAAATTTCAGATCGTTTCGATGGTTGGATCTCCGGGAATTCTCATTTTATCAAGCCTCTGTCAATCTGTTTTGTCAAATCCGAGGCAATCTTTTGGTTTCTTTTGGGGTGAAGTTTTTAATAGATCAAAATTTTGGTTTTAGCTTCCGCTCAATCATTCACCCCCCCTCTGATTGCTATATTCGTATACTTCGATCCTACAAGTGGTATCAGAGCAAGGTTTTTCTAATCTATCTTAATCGGTGATTAGATCAATGGATCGTTATTCGACAAAACCTTGTGTGTTCGATGGTGTTGATTTTCAGTTTTGGAAGGCCAAGATGGAGGCATTCATCCAAGCACAAGGCTTCACAATTTGGGAGAAGGTGTACAAGCCATACCAAGTCCCTGCAAACGACAACGTCAATGACACCAATCGCACACAAGTTGAAGCAAACAGCAAGGCGCGCAACTTGATCATCCAAGGCTTGGGACGCAGTGACTTTGATCGTGTGGTTCATCTTCGATCCGCATATGAGGTATGGAAATCTCTTTGTGATTACCATGAAGGTTCTAATACTGTGAAAGAGGTTCGCCAAGATATTTACAAAAAAGAATACATGCGTTTTGAGATGAAACCTAGTGAATCTGTAGATGACTTCTTTGCACGTTTCAATAAGATTCTTAGCAATTTGCGTGCTGTTGGAGTTAGCTTTGATGATGCTGCTAATGCTAGACAATTGCTTAGTGCTTTGGACATGTCGGTGTGGGAGATGAAAGTAACATCTATACAAGAATCTACTATCATGAGTACACTTACTTTAGATGTTCTTTATTCTAAGTTGAAAACTCATGAGTTGGATGTTCTTGCCAGGAAGGGTAACATTAAATCAATTGCTTTGATCTCTAACCCTAACATGTCAAAAGCAAATTCTTCTTCCAGCTTTGCCTTGTCTTCCATGTCTTCTTTAACAGATGAGCAACTTGAAGAGTTTCCCGAAGAAGATCTGGCACTACTCTCTTCTCGCTTTAACAAAGCTTTGCAGAATGTGAGAATGAGAAAGAGAGGTGGTCCTCCAAGATGCTATGAGTGTGGTGACCTCAACCATATTCGCACAAATTGTCCTAAGCTTGCAGGAAAAACGTCAAAGGAAGAGAAGGACAACGACAGAAGGAATGAGAAGAAAAGGTTCTCGTCAAATGATAGTGTGAAATCATGTGCTGAAAAATTGGCTTAGAATTGAATTTGCAAAATGTGTTTGTGCTTGTGTCTGACAATTTGACAGCAAACAGTGAAGTCATCTTTTGTGCCGGACCAAACTCTCAAACCAGTAAGTTTTGCATGTACGTCAGACCAATTTCTTTGGTCAGTCGTGAACGGCTTTTTGAGGATTGATTTCGCATGTACGACGGACTGATTTCTTTTAGTCTGTCGTGAACGTGTTTTCGCCGGAATGATTTCTTCTTGAAACCGATAATTTCACTTGTACACCGGACCGATTTTGTTGGTCCGTCGTGAATGGCTTCTTGAGTGACTTTTTCATGTGTACGCCGGACCATATTTCCTTGTCCGTCGTGAATGCGTTTTTGCTCGATTAGGGTTTTGAGCAAAATTGGAATTGTGTTTGATTCATTTTTGGGATTATGAAATTTGTGAGAAGTTCATGATGCTTCTTTTGAAGTGGACTTTATGCAATGCTCGTGTGTGTATTTGCATGGACTAATGTTGAGTCAAGTCGCGGACTTGTGCTCGAAATTGTTTTGTGGTTTGTTCATGTGTAGGTATTGCTCGAGGGCGAATGTGGTCGATGACGGGACCGGAACTAGGTTCATGGATGAACTGAGGTTCGGGACTAGGTTCAGGGAGGAACTGAGGTCTTGGTGGTCAAGGATGTCATGCGGGACGTTCGAGCTAAGAGAATGGTGCACATGAAGAATGGTTAGTCACGTGAGAATGGCAGGAGGTCATTCGTGTGCAAAGTGTTAGTCACGTGAGTATGGCAGGTGGCCATACGCGTGCAAAGTGTTAGTCACGTGAGTATGGTAGGGTTGCCATACGCGTGCAAGAGTTGTACTCGGCCAGGTTGGGCCAAGTAGAGTTGTGTTGGATACAGATTACTTTTAGGGAATAGGAATCGTATTCAGAACTCCTTGTGGGTTGGTGCTTTAAATAGGAGGGGTTGTCTCCTGTTGAAGAGCATCGAATTGAGGAGAGCTAGGCGCATAGAGCCTTGGGCTCAAAGTTTAGGGTTTGTACTCTTTTGATGGGAGTACTTTAGACAAAAGAAATAAAGATCAATTCTTCTAGTTCCCGCATTGCTTCAACGTTCTCTTTTTTGTTCTTGTTTGCATACTTGTTCTAGTTCTAGATTGGTTTTTGTTCTTTAAGTTTTATCTTGATTTGATCCATCAAAAACCTCTCTAGGGTATTGATCTAGTGTTTCTCAAAGTCTAGTTGATCAATCTTTTGTCGTTCTTGTTTAATCTTGAAGTTTTGATTAGATTGATTCTCGTCAAGTTCTGGATCAGTAAGCTTGCGAAGCTCATAACTTTTGATCCTTAAGTCCGATCGAGCTGATTCTTTTTGGGTTCGATTCTTATTGGAATCTAGTTTCTCGTGTCCAAATTTCAGATCAATCTAACGGTTGGATCTCTAGGAATTCTCATTTTACCGAACCTCTATCATTCTGTTTTTGTCGAAAACGAGGCAATTATTTGGTTCTGTTTTGGGGTGAACTTTTAGTAGATCAAGAATTTGGTTTTAGCTTCCGCACAATCATTCACCCCCCCTCTGATTGCTATATTCGTATACTTCGATCCTACAGATAGGAAGAAGAAGAACTTCATCAACCGCAAGGTGGTTCACCGAGTTCTTTCCGCTCTTGAACAAGTCAATTTGAGCGATGTGGACTCAGAAAGCAGCGAAGATGATGCTACTCCAAGCAAGCGTGATTTGATGGGATTGTGTCTCATGGCAAGCAGCAAGGATAGCTTCACCGAGGACGACCACGACAGCGACTTCAATGAGGTAGATCCCTCTTATGATGAATTAGCTATTGCTGTTGCTCGTCTTGGAAAATTGCTTGACAAACGTGATAAGAAAATTAAGAAACATGATTTCATTATTGAATCATTGAATGCTGAAATTGCTAGACTTAAGACTTTGATTCCTAGTGATGATACTTGCAAATCATGTGACTTAATTTACAATGAGCTCACCTTGCTTAGGAAAGAACATGCTCTTTTGTTGCATCTAAATGAGAAAAATGAGAAACATGTTGTACATGCTAGCTGTTCCACTGATGATTTGCATAGTTCAACTTCTTGTTCTAAATGCTCAACTTTTGAATTAAAATTGAAAGATGCAAATGCTAGGGTTTCTCAAACGACTGAAGATTTGCTTACACATGAGGTTCTTTCATGCTCAACTTGTCGCAAGCAAAAAGGAAAAGTGGACGTTCCCTGCAATAATTGTTTAATTCTTGCTAAGAAAGTTGATTACCTGCAAAACTCTTTGGAACGATTCACTAATGGCAAGAAAAAATTGAACATGATTTTGGATCAATCTAAGGTTAGCTCAAACAAGAGAGGTTTAGGCTTTGATCTTCATGCTTCATTTGAAACTAAACCTTGCACTGTTGTTAATGCTCCTTGCAATGACAAAATTGATATTCTTAATGAGCCTAAAAAGATTGCTTTTAAATCTGCTGGTTTTCTTTCTTCTACTATGATGAATGCAAAATTTGCTTCTACTGTTAAAGCCAAACTTCATGCTAAGTACACTTGCACTCATTGTGGTAGAGATGGACATCTAGTAGATTTTTGCTTTAGACTAGCCAGATAGCAAAGGAAAGAAATGACTAAGGCTAGGTCTAACTTCAGAAGAGCACACTTTGCTTCTCACTATGCGCCTAGAGTGTTGAAAACACCTTCTGTTCCTATGAACATGGGAAAAAGAAAAGCTGATTTTGTGCATAAAAATTCTCGTGTTGTGCCTATCAAGCAGCGTCGTGTGTCTCATTCTTGGATTCCCAAAAATCTCATTCCTAACCTTGATCGAGACCTCGACATGTTTTGTTGCTATGTAGGCTTCTCGCAAGGAAGGAGAACATATGGTTAGTGGATTAGGATGCTCACGCCACATGTCCGGTGATAAGAATTGGTTCTCCTCCTCACTCGTGCATCTCGTCTGAAAGTGTTACTTTTGGAGATGCCTCTTCCTCTTCTGTTGTGGCAAAAGGTACAAGAAAGGTAAGTGACAAGTTTATGTTCAAGGATGTGGCTCTTGTTGAAAACTTGAAATATAACTTGCTTTCTGTCTCACAAATGCTTGATGAAGATCTTGAGATAAGCTTTAAGAAAAATGAATGCAAAGTGCTAGATGCTTCAAGTGATTTTGTGTTCAAGATTTCTCGTTTTGGAAGAGTTTTTAAAGCTGATTTTGATGCATCACCTTCTTCTAAACATAGGTGTCTAATTGCCAATGTTTCTAAAGATTTTTTCTTTTGGCATCGTAGACTTGGTCATGTTGGTTTTGATCATCTTACTCGTGTAAGTGGTTTAGATCTCATATGTGGCTTACCTAAGCTTAAGGGTGATAGCAATCTAGTATGTTCTTCTTGTAGACATGGTAAGATGATTGCAGGTTCACATCCACCTCTTACCATGGTGATGACAAACGCTCCAGGACAGCTTCTACATCTTGATGCTGATTGGACCATCTCGAGTTCAATCCTTTGGAGGCAAATGGTATGTGCTTGTAATTGTTGATGATTTTTCTAGATACTCTTGGGTATACTTTATGGCATCTAAGGATGAGGCTTTTAGTCATTTTAGAAGTCTTGTTCTTAGGCTTTCTATTGATCATCCAGGAGCTCTCAAAGCTATTAGAAGTGATAATGGAACCGAATTCAAAAATGCTTCTTTTGATCACTTTTGTCTTGAAAAGGAATTGATCATCTATTTTCTTCACCTAGAGTGCCTCAACATAAGGGTTTAGTTGAAAGGATAAACAGAACATTGGTTGAGATGGCTAGAACCATGTTAGATTAACATCACACTCCTAGAAACTTTTGGTCTGAAGCGATTTCAACTGCATGTTATGTTTCAAACCGTGTGTTTTGAGATCAAAATTGGGTAAGACTCCATATGAGCTTCGGTTTGGACATAGGCCTACTGCTTTCTCACTTTAGGGTTTTGGATGCAAATGCTTTGTCTTGAAATCTGGAAATCTTGATAAATTTGAAGCTAGATCAATGGATGGCTTTTTCTTGGATATCTGCTCATACTCGTGGCTATCGTGGTGCTTGTTTTGGAGACTAACAAAATTGTGGAAACCTCGTGAAGTTACTTTTGATGAGTCTAGTCCAGGCACTAGTCTAAATGATGCAGTGCTGCACGCATATGTTCAGGGGGAGAAAATTTTTGAAGATAATGATGATGATGAAGATGAGGTCTTGACTCTTCCTAATGCACAACAAGTTGTAGCACCTTTGGCACCTACTACTACATCACCTCTGCTAACCATCCTCAAGCTACAACATCATCTGTACATGCTGAAAATGAAGAAGGAGAAGGAGAAGTCTCAAAAGTCAATGCTCCCTTGCACATTCAAAAATGCATCCATCTGAACAAATGATTGGAGACCTAAATGAGAGAGTCACTCGATCCAGGTTTATTCATTCGACACTCATGCTCATTCTCGCTTTAGTTGCTTCCTTTGAACCCAAAGATATATCTCATGCATTATCGGCGAATCTTGGATCAATGCCATGCATGAAGAATTAGAGAATTTTGAACGAAATAAAGTTTGGAAACTTGTCTCTCCACCTCCTGATTTTAATGTTATTGGAACTAGATGGGTTTTCAAAAATAAACAAAGTGAGGATGGTGTTGTTGTTAGAAACAAGGCTAGATTGGTTGCTCAAGGTTACACTCAAATTGAAGGCTTAGATTTTGATGAAACCTTTGCTCCTGTTGCTAGAATTGAAGCCTTTAGAATCCTTTTAGCTTTTGCTGCATCCAAAGGTTTCAAATTGTATCAAATGGATGTGAAAAGTGCTTTTCTTAATGGCTACATAAATGAGGAGGTTTTTGTCAAGCAACCACCTGGTTTTGAAAATCCAAAGTTTCTAAATCATGTGTTCAAACTATCAAAAGCTTTGTATGGTTTGAAACAAGCCCCTAGAGCATGGTATGATAGGCTAAAAACCTTTTTACTTGAAAAGGATTTTTCAATGGGAAAGGTTGACAAAACTCTCTTTTTACTCAAGCAAGGCAATGATCAACTATTCGTTCAGATTTATGTTGATGATATTATCTTTGGTGGTTCATCTCATGTTTTAGTGTCTGAGTTTTCAGAAACAATGAGGAAGGAGTTTGAGATGAGTATGATGGGTGAGTTGACATACTTTTTGGGATTTCAAATCAAGCAAACAAAGGATGGTACTTTTGTGCATCAAAGCAAATACACAAAAGACTTGTTGCATAGATTTGGGATGGAAAACAGCAAACCGATCATGACACCCATGGAGAGCGCTTGCACGCTTGATCCGGATGAAGATGGTGAGCTGGTTGATCAAAAGGAATATAGAAGCATGATAAGTTCACTTTTGTACCTCACTGCATCAAGGCCGGATATACAATTTGCTGTGTGTTTGTGTGCTCGTTTTCAAGCTTCCCCACGTGCTTCACATCGACAAGCTGTCAAAAGGATTTTCAGGTATCTTCATGGAACTCAAGATTTTGGCATTTGGCTTTCTGCTTCCTCATGCATTAGTTTGAGATCTTTTTCTGATGCTGATTTTGGAGGATGTAGAATTGATAGGAAAAGCATTTCTGGTTCATGTCACTTCTTGGGAAATTCTCTCATTGCATGGTCATCTAGAAAGCAATCTTACATTTGCACAATCAATCGCTGAATCTGAATATGTGGTCTGCTGCTAGTTGTTGTTCTCAAATTCTTTGGATAGTAGCTACACTTAAAGATTATGGGGTTTTTCTGGATAGTGTTCCTCTTCTGTGTGATAACACTAGTGCAATTTGCATTGCTAAGAACCCTGTGCAACATTCAAGAACAAAACATATTGACATCAGATTTCACTTTCTTAGAGATCATGTTGAAAAAGGCAACATTGTGCTTCATCATGTGAATACTGAACATCAATTGGCAGACATTTTCACAAAACCTTTGTCTTCTTCTCGTTTTGCCTTTATTCGGGGAGAACTTGGAATTGTTCATCCAATGGGATTGTTTTGAGGGGGAGTTTCTTTGCCAAATTCTTTCACTTGATGAGCTCACTTTATCATATTTCTTTATATACTATGTAATTGAGCTAATATATGATAATCTAAATTGTCTCACTTGAACTAAAAATGACATTGCGGAATTTCCTGATCTGATTGCCTATAGCTAAATACTCTGTGATATCTCATTCTTCTAGGCTTGATATTGAATCCTCTTGACAAATTTGGGCTATGAAGCAAGTGTGTTTTCAGCTTTACTCTTTCATAAGACCTTTTAATCATTTTTTGCATGTTTACAATCAAAGAAAAAGAAAAGAAAAAGGGAATCAATAAAAAGGATTGTTAAAAGCAAAAAGCTTCAAGTTGTATGCTTCAGGCATGCTTTCCTTAAAAGATAAGATGTATGCTTCAAGCATGCCATTCCCTCAAATGACAAGATGTATGCTTCAAGCATGCCACTCCAAGGAAATAAAAGAAGTATGCTTCAAGCATGCCACATGCAGTTTATTGTTTAAAAGATTAAACTTGGTCTACTAGATTGAAGTTGAAACCACTTGCTCGCCCTGATTTGTTAGTTGCTTCAATTTTTGAGTCCTTGTTTTTCTACTAAAGGTCTTACTTAGTACTTGGCTATAGTTGACAGATTTGAGGTTGAGATGCATGTCATTTCTTAACTTGTTAACATCACATTAAGATCATATATTTTGCATATTATGTGATATATAAGGTTATATGATCGAATGAGCTCATCCTTTGTATCTTGGCACTCCCTTGCTTCTGCTTATAAACCATTGATACAAGAAAAAGTTTGAACATGTTCTCTTGTTGTTTTCTTGATGAATCCATTGTCAAAGGGGGAGAAGTTTTTGAGAAGTTTGGGAAGAGTTGAAAAAGAGGGAGTAGTATCTTTCGGTTGTTGAGTAATCTGGGAGAAGTTTGGTTTTTGGCTTTTGGCACATTGCACAAACCACACATTTTTCACTTGTCAAAAGGGGAGTTTTTATGTTCTCTGTTCTTTTTTTAAAAAATTGCCAAATGTTCATGTCTAAATGGTGTTGCCAATGTTTTCATCAAGGGGGAGATTGTGAATCATGTGATGAAAAATTGGTTTGATCTTGTGCTGAAATTGGTTAAGATTAGGATTAATCTGTATTGGACCAAACATCCGAACATTAAAAAAGAAACCTTGCTTTTGCGCAGAACCAAATAACTAAAAATCGCATTTTTCCCATGTATGATGACCAAAGTTTTTGGTCCGCCATACATGAGTTTTTGGCGAACTCGATTTTCTCATGTATGACAGACCAAACTTTTTAGTCTGTCATACACAGGCTTTTGGTGACTTCATTTTTTCAATGTATGACAGACCAAAGATTTTGGTCTGTCATACACATGCTTTGGGCGATTTCATTTTACCCATGTATGACAGACCAAACTCTTTGGTCTGTCATACACATGTTTTCAGTGAACTCATTTTGCCCATGTATGACAGACCAAACTCTTTGGTCTGTCATACACATGTTGATAGCAAACTCAATTTTCCCATGTATGACAGACCAAAGACTTTGGTCTGTCATACACATGCTTTTGGCGGTTTTGAGCAAAATTGAAATGGTTTGAATTTGAAATTATGAAATTTGTGATGATTTCATGATGCGTGTTTTGAAGTGGACTTTATGCAATGCTCATGTGAGTAGTTGCATGGATTGACCTTGAGTCAAGTCGTGGACTTGTGCTCGGATTTGTTTTGTGGTTTGTTCATGTGCAGGTATTGCTTGAAGACGAATGTGGTCGATGACGGGACCGGAACTAGGTTCATGGAGGAACTGAGGTTCGGGACTAGGTTCAGGAGGAACTGAGGTCTTGGTGGTCAAGGATGTCATGCGGGACGTTCGGGCTAAGAGAATGGTGCACATGAAGAATGGTTAGTCACGTGAGAATGGCAGGAGGTCATTCGGCGTGCAAAGTGTTAGTCACGTGAGTATGGCGGTGGCCATCTGGCGTGCAAAGTGTTAGTCACGTGAGTATGGTAGGGTTACCATACTGGCGTGCAAGAGTTGTACTCGGCCAGGTTGGGCCAAGTAGAGTTGTGTTGAATACGGATTCCTTCTAGGAATAGGAATCGTATTGCAGGTTGGTCCTTTAAATAGGAGGGGTTGTCTCCTGTTGAAAGGGCACCCTGGAGAGCTGAGCGCATCACGCCTTGAGCTTGGTTTTAGGGTTTGTACTCTTTTGATGAGAGTATTTTAGACAAGAAATAAAGATCAATTCTTCCAAGATTTTTGCGTGCTCTGAGAACCACGTCGCTCTGATGTTTTCTGTTTTTTTTGTTTGCATGCTTGTTCTAATTCTAGATTGGTTTTTGATCATTGAGTTTCATCTTGATTTGATCCATCAAAAACCGTTCTAGGGTATTGTTTTTGAGTTCCTCAAAGTCTAGTTGATTAAACTTTTGTCGGTTCTGTTAAAACTTTCAAGTTTACGTTAGATCAATTCTCGTCAAGTTCTGGATCAGCAAGCTTGAGAAGCTCATAACTTTTGATCCGTAAGTCCGATTGAGCTGATTCTTTTTGGGTTTGATTCGTATTGAAATCTAGATTCTTGTGTCCAAATTTCAGATCGTTTCGATGGTTCGATCTCCGGGAATTCTCATTTTATCAAGCCTATGTCAATCTGTTTTTGTCAAATCCGAGGCAATCTTTTGGTTTCTTTTGGGGTGAAGTTTTTAATAGATCAAAATTTTGGTTTTAGCTTCCGCTCAATCATTCACCCCCCCTCTGATTGCTATATTCGTATACTTCGATCCTACAAAAAAGGAGTTGCAAGTATTGATTGGGAAAATCAACTATTTGCGACGTTTCATCTCGAACTTGTCAGGGCGTATTCGGGCCTTCACACCACTGCTGAAAATTAAAGACAACCAAGAGTTCAAATGGGGAACCGATCAACAAAAGGCCTTCGACGACATAAAGGGTTATCTGATGAGTCCACCAGTATTGACCGCACCAAAACATGGTATACCTTTCAGACTATATATATCGGCTGAAGGAGACACAATAGGAGCAGTCTTAACACAGGAAGCCGATAGGAAAGAACGTGCGATATTTTATCTAAGCCGACGCCTTTTAGATGCAGAAACCAGGTATCCCCTAATAGAAAAATTATGCCTATCTTTGTATTTTGCTTGCACTAAATTAAGGCATTATATGCTGGCATCAAGATGCGTCATAGTCTGCAAAACCGATATAATCAAGTACATACTATCTGCACCGATTTTGCAAGGTTGGCTTGGTAAATGGGCATACACCTTGACTGAGATCGACTTGACATATGAATCGGCTAAATCTGTAAAAGGGCAGGCTGTAGCCGATTTTATCGCGGGAAGTGAGACATTAACAGGATCGACCGATGTAGCTCCTTGGCAGTTATATTTCGACGGATCCGTTTGCCAAGAAGGTGTGGGCATCGGTGTAACACCCCAAAATTTTGCTTTTCTTAAATTCTTGTGTGAATTGGCACTTTGGTGAATTTTTGGAATTTATTTGGAATTTATTTAAATTTATTCCATATTGAAATAATTAAAGAATTTAACTTTGCAAATAAAATTTTGTTGGAAATATTTTATTTGAGTCCAAAATTCCCCAAAGTATTTTCCATAATTTTTCTGGAATTTTTCTGAGTCTTTTGCTATTTTTAATGAATTAAATGAATTACTGGGAATTATTTTAAATATTAAATCGCTGGAAAATCCAAACCGGGTTTGCACTGTTCATCCGACCGAGCCCGAGTCAGACTCGAGTTCGAGTCCGACCCGAGCCACGTAGTTAAGCCGAACCCACTTACCGAACCTCGACCGAACCCAACTCACGTGACCGTTGGATGCTGGATCCAACGGCTCACGATGAGCCACGAGCCCACCTGAGTCCTCGCCGGACTCGCCGTCGCCAGTGGGTGGGCCTCGATTTTCAGCGCGTATACGGATGTCGAGGGCCTATTTAATGCGCCGTCTTCCGTGTCGTGACCTAGACTTCCGTGCGCACCCATAGCCCCAACTCTCGCCGCCCGAGCCGCCGTAGCGCGCCCGCTAGAGCTCGCCGGAGTTGCCTCTTCCCTCCGCCGTGGTTCTTTGCCGATTGCCGCCATCTCCGTCGTCCTCCGCCGCCGTTGTGCCCAGATCCGGACCGGAGGCCACGGCAGCGTCCGGGCGTCCAACTCACCTCGCCGGAGGAGCCCCGTAACGCCGTGCCCTAGGTCGTCGTCCCCAGCACCGGTCAGCTGCGACGCCGCACGCCATCACCGTCCCCGCGAGCACCGCCAGCCGTCCGATCAACATCCGACGCCCCAGATCTCGCCACGTCACCCGCGGTGAGATCCGTTCCAAATCGAGATCCAATCTCAACCGTTGGATCTAGATCCAACGGTCGAGATCAAACGCGTTAACCCAAGCGCGTGAGACCGGATCTAATCTGGGCCGTTGAATTTCAAATCAACGGCCGAGATTGCGCCACGCGTCGGGAAGGCCGACCGCGTGATCGGCGCCGCAGCCAGCGTGGACGCCGCACGCCGCTCGCGTGTCACGGCTTGGCGAACCGCACCATGACGCCACGACGTCATGGCGGGCTGGCATGTCGGGCTGTCCCAGCCGTCTGGCCGACGTCGGCAATGACGTCACCGGTGGTCCCACAGCCAAGATCGTGGTGAGCCGGCCGACGTCGTGATGGCGTCACCCGAGGGGACTCACCTGTCAGCGACACATGGAGCCGTGGACCGAGTCCACCGTGGACCGAGCCAAGCCGTGGGCTGAGCCCATGGACCGGCTGACGTCAGCCGTCCAATAAGAGGCTACCACGTGTCCAGGCTGACGCAATAATTAATTTCCGAAAAAGAAAATGATTTATTAATTCGAAGTAATGATTTCAGATTTTGATTCAAACTTCAAACGCTTATAACTTTTGCGTTTCAACTCCGATTTGAGTGATTCAAATTTCTAAATTTGTATAAAATTGAGATCTACCTAATTATGAATTTTATTTAATTTTTAGACTAAAGTTTTTCTCTGTAATATTATTTAATTGATTATTTAAACTTTAAATAATCATAACTTTTGCATTTAAACTCCAAATTTGACGATTCCAGTTCCTAAAAATTCATAAAATTATGTTCTCTCTGTTTATGGATTTTATTTGGATATTTGGACAATTTTGGTCTTCTGTTTTATTCATTTGTTGCTATTTGCACGCGTTACGAGTAGACGTTGAAGTGCCGGAAGGATTCGAAGGAGAAGTACTGACTCAGGATCCAACTCAAGACCAAGAACAAGTACTTTTTGAAGGCAAGTTGTGCTTTGACCATGTTGATCCTATTTTGAAACCTATTTTGGTTCAAATTATTGCATGCTAGTTCAATTAGAAAATACTTTATTTAAATATGGGAAATTAGATAAATGCCAAATTGCTGTATGACACCTTGATTAATTAAATATGTGCCATGACCCTTGTCACCCTAGTTGTGGTTTACTAGTTGGACATTATTAAATTGCCAACATGGGTTTTAGACCGTTGTAGTATATGGCTTAGACCTGCTACGTGCTCATGACATGATTTTGGACAATCAAACGTTAATATTGACTTAATGATATATTGAACCTGTTTTGGAAAGGTATCATGTGATGTTGATGGCACGTGGTGCATGGTAATCAACTGGGGTTTGATAAATAGTTTTTCGACCAGGGCATGTGGCAAGAATAATCAGGTGGGCCAGTTGTGGCATTGGGAATGTTGGTTTGGTTCTTCGGGTAGTCTTGCCCTGGTCACCCTAAGGACTTCACCTTGCAAGCCTTTGAACTGGGTCTAACGTGCAACCACATGTCTGTAATGGGACGGACCTAGTTGACTAAGTTGCTAATAACGTACCTGTGGGACCTCAGGAGGTCAACTACACCCTTTGTGTAATTTGTACGGGGGAGCGTGCCGGAGCTGAGGCCAGGTACCCATCTAACGGTTGGTTGGCCTAAACTTCGCCTTAGCTAAGGGAAGGGTTACTGTGCAACAACCGGGGAGGACCACTTGTATTGTTAGAAGTTTCCGAAAGACTTTGTTACGGGAACTCGCCTTTGTGGTGTTTGACTGTATCTTGTGGGTAAAGTGAATAACCTCTGCAGAGTGTACAATCTATTCGAATAGCCATGTCCGCGGTATTGGACATCGCTCGGGAATTACACTCAAGGGTTAGACTTTCTTGAAAATAACTTGGACTTGAAAGGTTGGGTTGGATTAATAATGATGTTAATGGAAATGTGGATTAGGATGGGAAAGATGTTTACTAAACTCCTTGAAAAGTTATTTATGCTTTACTTGTTTCCACTGCTTTCGAATCTACTATGATACTTGTCAAATGCTGTTACTGCAAATAAACCTTGAACTATTCCATTGTACGAAGCCATGCATGTAGTATATTAGCTGCATTCTGTGCATGACTTGCTGAGTACCAAGTACTCACCCTTGCCACAATACAACACCAGTTGAAGAGGAGACTACACCAGCTTTGGAGGAGGAGCTCCACGAGGAACCGTCTACTTAGGGAGCGAGCCCGGTCGGTTACTGTGGTATACTGGATGGCGCCACGAAGTTATCTTATTTTTCCGTTGCTATTATTTCTCTCTTAATAAGTTTCGCCCTGCGAGGCGTATATTTGTAACTTGACCATAAGGTCGAGCAACCAGTTTGACTATTTAATTAAAGTACTTTATTAGTATCGAGTGGTATGATTGTGATATTTACCGATGTTAAGACTGTGTGCACTAGCGGCGTTCTGGACTAGTGCCGAATACACTGAAGGGGTCCGGATTTGCAAATTCGGGTCCCGACAGAGGTGGTATCAGAGCCATACTGACCGTAGGCTCAACCCTAGCTAGAATGGTCGTAGAGAGGTTAAAACCTATTTTCTAAAAGCTAAAAGTTCGTCAAGATAAGAAATGATATCTCGACTTATCCCCTTCTCTCTTTTCTTGTCTCTTGCTGAATTTTTCCTTACCTTGTCACGATCTAAAAATTTCGAGTTCTTACGTGAGCACTCTTGTGACAGATGGAGGGAGAGTTCAACTACGTCGACCTGGAGGTTGGTCACGCCGCAGAACTTTGGCATATGCTACAGACTCGCGGAGATTTTGAGAAGCCGCAATACCAAGTGGATGTGATCAAACAAGCAGGATTGATCAAGGCTTGTGACATGAAGATTGTGGTACTTGTTAGGAAGAAGGGCCCAGGCAATCGCCCGATACACTGCACTGCCAGGAGGTCTACAATGCAGATGGGTATCCAGGAGGTGTCGCGACGAGCAATACGGCACATTACCCGTATCTACGCCAGAGAGTTGGAGGGCACGGTGTTCCATTATCACCCGCGCAGCAATAACCTTCTTGACCCGAAGGCGATTCAGGATGAGAATGCCATGGTTACACAGTTGGCACGACTTGTTGTCGCCCAGGAGGATGTACTCGATGATACAAGCAAGGAGCTACATAAGGCCCGCAAGGAGATCACAACAGAGAAGAACAGATGGCGGGAAGCTCAAGAGTATGTGTCACACCTTCTGCAAAGGATTGGAGAGTTAGAGACGGCATTGTACGCACCAGAGCCGGAGCCAATGCTCGAGCTGCACGAGCCAGACCCGGAGGAGCCGGAGCTTGAGGAGGACACTACTTCTTCAACTACCACAGATGACACAGTTGTTGGACATGGCAATCGTTTCGCGCCTATGCCGCAACATCCGTACCCAGGCCGTGGAGGTTTTCTCGATGAGTGAGCGTAGGTTCTATAGTGAGACTCCTTCGCTGAGTCGCGTCATAGAATAAAGAGTCACCCTTTAGGCGTTAGACTCCAGTGTTAGTTCAATTTGGATTTTCATTGCTTGCTGAGTGTGCAGTATGTGTTGCAGGCCTTTAGGCATTGTAAGCAACCATACCAGTTATTGATATCATTAGTTAATAAAGTTGGACCTTAAAGCTACACCTTTCGCCCCGCATAAGTTCCATATCACTTGTCTATTCTTGTTTCCCTCTCATCTCTAAAGCCTAGAGCAAATCGACAGATGGTGAACACCCGCGGAAACCTTGGAGGCAATGGGAGTGGTTCTCGCCCAGCAGAAAACCCCAATGATGGAGCACCAGCACCGCCACTGGATATGCAGAATTTTGGAGCATTTCTTGCTGCTCAGACTCAGTTGATGCATGCTATGATGCAACAGATGCAAAACGTCACTGCTCAGGCCACTGCTAATCAAGTCAATCAGGGACAACGCCAGAATACAAGACTGTCAGAGTTTATGAGGACTCACCCACCCACTTTCTCTGGGAATACCAATGCATTAGAGGCCGATGACTGGTTAAGGTCAATTGAGAGGAAGTTACACATCGCTCAATGCATGGGAAATGAGAAGGTACTCTACGCTTCTCATCAGTTGGAAGGAACAGCCGTCGAATGGTGGGAGAACTTCTGTGCCACACAAGAGAATCCTCAGGACATCACTTGGGAAGAGTTCACGGTGCATTCGTCGATTATCACATGCCTGAAGGAATCATGGATCTCAAGAAGGAGGAGTTCAGAGCACTGAAGCAAGGTAATCAGCCAGTGGCCGAATACCTGAATAAGTTCACACAGCTTGCACGCTACGCACCTGAGGATGTAGTGACAGATAAAGCCAGATAGTCTCGCTTCATGAAGGGACTTAACTCAGGACTACAGGTGGGACTGATCACCCACACCTTTCCAGATTTCCAAGAGTTGGTGAATAAGGCGCTTATTCTTGAGGACAAGCGCAAGAAACTGGATGAGAACAGGAAGCGCAGGATGCAACAGCAGGGATCACGCCAGGGAACGCAACAGCGTCTGAGAGTTGCACCAAATCAATTTTTCATATTCCAGCCACAGAATGCAACCAGGACACCGTCACCAGCACCAAGGCAATCAGCATAGAAGATGTCTCGGTAGTGAATGAGTACCCAGATGTTTTTCCTGAAGATCTACCTGGTATGCCACCGGACAGGGATATAGAGTTTGTGATAGAGCTTGTACACAGTAAGACCGATAGCAAAGAGACCTTATCGGATGTCCACCGAAGAATTGGTAGAGATGAAAAAGCAACTTGAAGAGTTAATGGAGAAAGGATTTATCGGCCGAGTTCGTCGCCGTGGGAGCACCAGTTTTGTTCGTCAAGAAGAAGGGCGGGAGTTTCGGGATGTGCATTGATTACCGTGCACTCAATGAAGTTCTTGTAAAGAACAAATACCCGCTACCAGGATCGATGATTTGTTTGATCAGCTAAGAGGAGCTTGAGTATTCTACAAGATTGATCTAAGATCGGGATACCATCAGTTGAAGATCCTGTCAGAAGATATCCCAAAGACCGCATTCTCATCAATATATGGACATTACGAGTTTCTGATTATGTCCTTTAGTGCAACGAATGCGTGACATATTTCATGTTTATGATTAATAAGGTGTTCATGGTATATTTTGACTATTTTGTTGTCGTGTTAATAGATGATATCCTAATCTACTCCAAGACAGGAGGATGAACATGCGAGCACTTGAGGCGAGTTTTGGAAAAGTGAGGAACACAACTCTCAAGTGTGATTTTGGAAGGACAAGGTGGAGTTCCTCGGACATGTAATGACCGCATGAAGGAGTTGCCGTTGATCCAAGTAAAGTAGAAGGCGTGTTACCTTTGGGAGCGGTAGAAGACCATAACCCAGATCAGAAGTTTCCTTGGAATGGCAGGTTACTATCGCCGTTTCATTGAAGGCTTTTCGACAATTGCGAGACCTCTTACGCAATTGCTGAAAAAGGAGAAGAAGTTTGCATGGACACCAGAATGTGAGAAAGGTTTTCAGGAGCTGAAGAAGCGATTGACATCAGCGCCGGTGTTAGTTCTACCGGATGTTAATCAAAGCTTTGATATCTATTGTGATGCATCGCGTCAAGGACTTGGATGTGTGTTGATGCAGAACAGAAAGGTTGTTGCATATGCATCAAGGCAGTTGAGGCCGCATGAGGAGAATTACCCGACACATGACCTAGAGTTAGCTGCCGTAGTGCATGCCTTGAAGATATGGCGTCACTATCTAATTGGAAACAGATGTGAAGTATACACGGACCATAAGAGTCTTAAGTACATCTTCACCCAATCAGACCTGAACATGAGACAGAGGAGATGGTTAGAGTTGATCAAGGACTACAATGTTGGAATCCATTACCATCCAGGAAAGGCAAACGTAGTTGCCGATGCTCTGAGCCGGAAAAGCCATACCGTGAGTATGTTGCTGGCCACAAGTCAGGATGAGCTATGTGAGGATTTCTAGAGAATGCAGATTGAAGTCGTACCAGAAGGGTTCATGGCAACATTGGAAGTGAAGCCCACCCTAGAAAATCAGATTCGAGAAGGACAGAAGGATGATGACAAGATCCGCAGGATCAGGTCCATCAAGGAGGAAGGCAAGGCAGAGGACTTCAAGTTGGATGAGCAAGGCACGTTATGGATGAAGGATCGCATTTGTGTCTTAGAACAAAAGGAGCTGAAGCGATTGATTCTAGAAGAAGCCCATGACTCAAGTATTCAATTCATCACAGGCGCCAAGATGTATCAGGATTTGAAGGGAAGATTTTGGTGGCCGAGTATGAAGCGTGAAGTTGCCGAGCATGTTGCATTGTGCGACATATGCCAGAGAGTCAAGGCAATGCATCAGAGACTAGCAGGATTGCTACAGCCGTTGAAGATACCTGAGTGGAAGTGGGAGGAAATCGGGATGGATTTCATCACCGGTTTACCCAAGACTCAGAGAGGTTATGACTCCATATGGGTTATAGTGGATCGCTTGACCAAAGTAGCCCATTTTATCCCCGTGAAGACCACTTACTCGGGGGATAAGTTAGCAGAGTTGTACATGACCAGGATCGTCTGTTTGCACGGAGTGCCAAAGAGGATTGTATCAGACGGAAGGAACCCAATTTACCTCAAGATTACGGAATAAATTGCATGAAGCCATGGGAACCCGTTTGAACTTGATACACTTATCATCCACAGACGGATGGCGGATCGAAAGAGTCAATCAGATTACGGAGGATATGTTAAGAGCGTGTGCATTGGCTTATGCTACCTCTTGGGATAAGAGTTTGCCGTATGCCGAGTTCGATTACAACAATAGTTACCAGGCTAGTTCTGAGATGTCACCTTTTGAGGCCTTTGTATGAGTCGACCACTGGGACGCCATTGAATCGGAATGAGACCGGCAAGCGCCCGTGTCTTTGGGCACGATATTCTTGAGGAAGTGAAGAAGCGATTGCCGTGATTAGGGAAAGGTTGAAGATAGCCCAATCACGGCGAGAAGAGTTCTGGCCCGACAATCGTCGCCGGGATTTGAGTTTTGAACGAAGACTTAGTATATCTCGAGTCACACCGCTCGAGGAGTTAAGAGGTTCCATGCCAAAGGGAAACTCGCACCCGCTTTGTTGGACCATTTAAGATTTTGAGCGCAGAGGCGAAGTTGCTTACCGACTAGAGCTACCGCATCATTAGCGAGGAGTACATGGCGTATTCAATGTGTCTTGAAGAAGTGTCTCCGAGTACACGAGGAACAGACACCGCTAGAGTCAATTGAGTTGCAAGAAGATTTGACGTACAAGGAGCACCCCGTGAAGATTCTGGACACGATGGATCGAGAGACGAGGAACAAGTCAACCCGTTTCTGTAGAGTTCAGTGGAGCAACCATGAAGAAAGCGAGGCGACTTGGGAACGCGAAGAGGATTTGAAGAAAGAGTTTCTGAACCTATTCCTTTAGTAAGCCCTGAATCTCGGGGACGAGATTCTGTTAAGGGGGGGAGGTTTGTAACACCCCAAAATTTTGCTTTTCTTAAATTCTTGTGTGAATTGGCACTTTGGTTAATTTTTGGAATTTTCTGGAATTTATTTGGATTTATTTGGAATTTATTTGAATTTATTCCATATTGAAATAATTAAAGAATTTAACTTTGCAAATAAAATTTTGTTGGAAATATTTTATTTGAGTCCAAAATGCCCGAAAGTATTTTCCATAATTTTTCCGAATTTTTGAGTCTTTTGCTATTTTTAATGAATTAAATGAATTATCGGGAATTATTTTAAATATTAAATCATTGGAAAATCCAAACCGGTTTGCCTTTGTTCATCCGGCCGAGCCCGAGTCAGGACTCGAGTTCGAGTCCGACCGAAACCACGTTGTTAAGCCGAACCCACTTACCGAACCAGGACCGAACCCAACTCACGTGGACCGTTGGATTCGGATCCAACGGCTCACGATGAGCCACGTATTGATCCGAGTCCTCGCCGGACTCCGCCGTCGCCCGTGGGTGGGCCTCAGTTTTCCGCGCGTAGCACGGACATCGAGGGCCTATTTAATGCGCCGTCTTCCGTGTCGTGACCTAGACTTCCGTGCGCACCCATAGCCCCAACTCTCGCCGCCCGAGCCGCCAGTAGCGCTCGCTAGAGCTCGCCGGAGTTTCCTCTTCCCTCCGCCGTGGTTCTTTGCCGATTGCCGCCATCTCCGTCGTCCTCCGCCGCCGTTGTGCCCAGATCCGGAACAGGGAGGCCACGACGCGTCCGGGCGTCCAACTCACCTCGCCGGAGGAGCCCCGTAACGCCGTGCCCTAGGTCGTCGTCCCCAGCACCGGTCAGCTGCGACGCCGCACGCCATCACCGTCCCCGCGAGCACCGCCAGCCGTCCGATCAACATCCGACGCCCCAGATCTCGCCACGTCACCCGCCGGTGAGATCCCGTTCCAAATCCCAGATCCAATCTCAACTGTTGGATCTAGATCCAACGGTCCAGATCAAACGTGTTAACCCAAACGCGTGAGACCCAGATCTAATCTGGGCCGTTGAATTTCAAATCAACGGCCGAGATTGCGCCACGCGTCCGGGAAGGCTGACCGCCGTCGGCCCAAGCGGCCGCACTGGCGGCGTGACGCCGCACGCCGCTCGCGTGTCGGCGCTTGCCGAACCGCACCATGGCGTCACGCCGGCGTCATGGCGGGCTCAAGCATGTCGGGCTGTCCCGGCCGTCTGGCGGCGTCGGCAATGGCGTCACCGATGGAGTCCCACAGCCGACGCGTAGGCTAAGCCCGGCGTCGGCGATGGCGTCACGAGGGGACTCACCTGTCAGCGACACATGGAGCCGTGGACCGAGTCCACCGTGGACCGAGCCAAGCCGTGGGCTGAGCCCATGGACCGGCTGACGTCAGCCGTCCAATAAGAGGCTACCACGTGTCCAGGCTGATGCAATAATTAATTTCCGAAAAAGAAAATGATTTATTAATTCGAAGTAATGATTTCAGATTTTGATTCAAACTTCAAACGCTTATAACTTTTGCGTTTCAACTCCGATTTGAGTGATTCAAATTTCTAAATTTGTATAAAATTGAGATCTAACTAATTATGAATTTTATTTAATTTTTAGACTAAAGTTTTTCTCTGTAATATTATTTAATTGATTATTTAAACTTTAAATAATCATAACTTTTGCATTTAAACTCCAAATTTGACGATTCCAGTTCCTAAAAATTCATAAAATTATGTTCTCTCTGTTTATGGATTTTATTTGGATATTTGGACACTTTTGGTCTTCTGTTTTATTCATTTGTTGCTATTTGCACGCGTTACGAGTAGACGTTGAAGTGCCGGAAGGATTCGAAGGAGAAGTACTGACTCAGGATCCAACTCAAGACCAAGAACAAGTACTTTTTGAAGGCAAGTTGTGCTTTGACCATGTTGATCCTATTTTGAAACCTATTTTGGTTCAAATTATTGCATGCTAGTTCAATTAGAAAATACTTTATTTAAATATGGGAAATTAGATAAATGCCAAATTGCTGTATGACACCTTGATTAATTAAATATGTGCCATGACCCTTGTCACCCTAGTTGTGGTTTACTAGTTGGACATTATTAAATTGCCAACATGGGTTTTAGACCGTTGTAGTATATGGCTTAGAGCACACTTTCGTGCTCATGACATGATTTTGGACAATCAAGCGTTAATATTGACTTAATGATATATTGAACCTGTTTTGGAAAGGTATCATGTGATGTTGATGGCACGTGGTGCATGGTAATCAAGCGGGGTTTGATAAATAGTTTTTCGGCCAGGGCATGTGGCAAGAATAATCAGGTGGGCAGGTTGTGGCATTGGGAATGTTGGTTTGGTTCTTCGGGTAGTCTTGCCTGGTCACCCTAAGGACTTCACCTTGCAAGCCTTTGAACTGGGTCTAACGTGCAACCACATGTCGTAATGGGACGGACCTAGTTGACTAAGTTGCTAATAACACACTGTGGGACCTCGGGAGGTCAACTACACCCTTTGTGTAAGTTATGCGGGGGGCGTCTGGAAGTGAGGCCAGGTACCCATCTAACGGTTGGTTGGCCTAAACTTCGCCTTAGCTAAGGGAAGGGTCAGTGTGCAACAACCGGGGAGGACCACTTGTATTGTTAGAAGTTTCCGAAAGACTTTGTTACGGGAACTCGCCTTTGTGGTGTTTGACTGTATCTTGTGGGTAAAGTGCATAACCTCTGCAGAGTGTACAATCTATTCGAATAGTTGTGTCCGCGGTATTGGACATCGCTCGGGAATTACAGTCATGGGTTAGACTTTCTTGAAAATAACTTGGACTTGAAAGGTTGGGTTGGATTAATAATGATGTTAATGGAAATGTGGATTAGGATGGGAAAGATGTTTACTAAACTCCTTGAAAAGTTATTTATGCTTTACTTGTTTCCACTGCTTTCGAATCTACTATGATACTTGTCAAATGCTGTTACTGCAAATAAACCTTGAACTATTCCATTGTACGAAGCCATGCATGTAGTATATTAGCTGCATTCTGTGCATGACTTGCTGAGTACCAAGTACTCACCCTTGCCACAATACAACACCAGTTGAAGAGGAGACTACACCAGCTTTGGAGGAGGAGCTCCACGAGGAACCGTCTACTTAGGGAGCGAGCCCAGTCAGTTACTGTGGTATCTTTGGATGGCGCCACGAGTTATCTTATTTTTATTTGCTATTATTTCTCTCTTAATAAGTTTCGCCTGAGGCGTATATTTGTAACTTGACCATAAGGTCGAGCAACCAGTTTGACTATTTAATTAAAGTACTTTATTAGTATCGAGTGGTATGATTGTGATATTTACCGATGTTAAGACTGTGTGCACTAGCGCGTTCCTGGACTAGTGCTGAATACACAGAGGGTCCGGATTTGCAAATTCGTGTCCCGACAATCGGTGTGATGTTGATTTCACCTAAATGACAGGAGTACAACTTCATGTATCGGTTGAATGGCCGATGCTCGAATAATCAAGCAGAATATGAAGCGTTGCTAAGAGGGCTGCAATTACTGGACAGTGTCGGGGTAAAAGACGTTGAAGCTTTTGGGGACTCAATGTTAATTGTACAACAAGTCAAGGGTGAATACCGATGCAATGATGATGCGCTAACCCAATATTTGCAGCAATGCCTCCAGATTATCGAGACATTTACTACATTTTTCATAGAACATATCCCAGAGAAGCTAATGACAAAGCAAACCAATTGGCACAATGTGCATCAGGATACAGGATTGGAAGCCGATAGGAACCAATCGAGCTAAACGTTTGGCCGATTTTATGTGTCCACCCTGTCGACTGGAGAAAAGAAATACAAGATTATTTGTCAGACCCATCTAAGCCGACTGAGCAGAAGGTCAGGCGCAAAGCACTCAAATATGTTCTGCTGGAAAGTGTATTGTACTTTCGAACCATGGAAGGCTTATTGTTAAGATGCCTGGGAATTGAAGAAGCCAAAATAGCAATGGGAGAAGTCCATGAAGGAATTTGTGGATCACATCAATCGGCCCATAAAATGAAATGGATATTGAGACGAACGGGATATTTTTGGCCGACGATGTTAGAAGACTGCTTCAAATACTATAAAGGATGCCAAACATGCTAAAAGTTTGGTAACATACAGTCAGCACCAGCATCGACTTTGCATCCGATCATCAAACCATGACCGTTTAGGGGATGGGGTATAGACATAATCGGCCAGATATTTCCGTCATCTAGCAGAGGACATAAATTCATCCTTGCAGCCACAGATTATTTCTCAAAGTGGGTTGAGGCTGTACCACTCAGGAAAGTTACTAGCAGGGAGCTGATTGACTTTGTAAATGAACACATCGTCCATCGGTTTGGGATCCCGCAAACGATCACTACCGATCAAGGAACTGTGTTCACGTCAAAGGAGTTCAAAGACTTTGCAGAAGGTCTTGGAATAAAACTACTCAACTCCTCCCCTTATTATGCTCAGGCCAATGGGCAGGCCGAGTCATCAAACAAAACCTTAATAAAGTTAATAAAAAGAAAAATTGAGAAAGAGCCAAGGAAATGGCATTCAACGCTATCGGAAGCCTTATGGGCTTATCGGTTATCTCATCATGGATCGACTAAATTATCACCCTTCCAGTTGGTATATGGACAAGAAAATTTGTCTTACGTAGAAATCAACATCGGCTCGGTAAGGCTATTTAAACAAGGCGAGGTGCGGTACCGATGAGTACAAACAGGCAATGCTTGACAATCTAGATGACCTAGCCGAATTAAAGTGATTACGCTAGATCGGCTTAAGAGGAACAAGGAAAATTCGCCAGGTCATACAATAAAAGGTGATTTGGAAATCTTTCGATCAAGCCGATTTGATGCGGAAAACCGTCGCCAATCGGTTCTAAGGGCGATCGATTCGGCAAGTGGTCTCCAACGTGGGAAGGGCCTTACAAAATAAATCGGCCGATTGGTGGAAATTCATATATACTGGAGTCCTTAGACGGATTCGTCCTACCTAAAGCGATCAATGGAAAATACCTAAAGGCATATCACCCAAGCATATGGGTCGGGTCCTAATTGCAGGAAGAGAAACATCAGGATCGATTACAAAAACATGCATATAAAATCGGTCATCTGATGACCAAATCGGTTAAGCAAACATCCATCATCCATCACGGATTAAGAGTTTACAAAAATCGGCTACACAGCCAGTACTACATATCAGTCCAAGAAACAACGCTGTCTTCAATGAAGCTTGAGCAGGCAGATGGGCTCCCAAAGCCGATAGTGCTGCCGCCGCCCTACCAATAGTAGCTTGGACGCTATCTATTAGTTGTTCATCGGCTCCTGCATCACCCGGAACTGGAACTATTTTGGCCGATTGGGTCTTGACTTGTGCAAAAACCTCACCAATCTGCCGCCTCTGGACGGCCAATGAAGATGAGGAGTCTGAGATGCCAATCTGGCAGTCTGCAAGATCTTTGGTGACTATGGCCAACTGTTCCTCGAGTTTAATCTTGGTCAACTCCAGCTCTTGGGCTCTGCTCTTAGCCGATTTGAGTGTAGCAGCACCCTGATCAAATACGCTCTTCCGAAGTTTAGCATCTGCTATAAGCCTGTCCAAGAGCTGTTGATCGGCTTGCTGGGCCTTCCTTTGATCAACCCTTAGTTTGGCTGACTCCACATCCAGCCGACGTGCGTCCAAATGGCATACCTCTAGCAATGCGTTCATAGCAGCGGGGGGAAGATCGGCTTGCATGGCCGCCATTGCATTCCTCAGAGGTTGGGTGTTGGCCAGAAGAGCCGCTTCCGGCTGCATCACTTCGTCTAGGAGGCGGTTGAGTCGCTCCTGCATGCCCGGCGCAGCAGTAACGGCAGCCGACGCTGGAGCGGAAGCCGCTATTATGCGTTGAATATCGGCTGGGTAATCATCGGTAACCAGAACCTCCGGGTCGTCAAGATCATCCAAGGAAAAGCCTAGAAGGTCAGCAGGATCCGCTTCAAGCAGCAGGGGAACATCAGCAGTTTTTTGGGGCGGGGAAGCAGGTGATAGTACGAGAGCAGGAGCCGATAAGACGGGCACATCTGTCGGGGTTTTCTCAGCATTGGCTAAATTTTCCATCATCTGGACGGAAGGAGTTTCCTAAAATAATAAAACTTAACTTCCAAAGTAAAAACCAAGACGAAAAACCAAATTAAAAAAATCGAAGCTAACCGCAGTAGCCGATCTAGCTGGAGATGATGCTGCATCACGACGGCGAGTTTTGGTGATAAACGATAACAACTCTACGGCTCTTCTTCTTCCATGAAGATGATAAACATGGGGTTAGCCGATAGAGGAAATCTTACTCAACATGCCGCTAAGTTGCACTTACTCTCAACATGCCGATCGGCGAGATCCGATAATGACGGGCTGTCAATCCTCGGCGTGCGGAAGGATAAACCGGCGAGAGGGTCGACGGCCTTTGCCGTTCGAGCGGTCGTCGGCCGATGTGGTTTCTTGGAGTCGACCTCTTGCTTGTGCGAAGGATAAAAGATATGGTGAAGCCGATGAAAATCTTGTTTCAACAAACATATCAAAATGAAAATACCTCTAAAGATGAGTTAGCATAACTCGAGCTAGACCGGTGGCAGCCTCGTCGGCTCTTGAAAGCCAGGAGAAAAGAGGACAAGACCTCATGAATAATGCGCCTCATGAGCGACTCGGCTATGGAAGCCCACCACGAGGTAAGCGGCCCGATTGGCGTGTGTTCTACGAGGAAAGGCAAGTCCACCACATGGAGCTCATCAGCTAGTTCGATAATAAGCTCCGCCGCAGTAATGTTAGTGACTTTGTTTCATGGCTTGATCATGTTAAGTAAAGGAAGGCAAGGAATTATTTGTCCAAAACCCAGCTGGCGTGCATACACTGAAGGGTGATAGAACTCATAGGTCGGCTGAAATGTTCTATTACGAGTACTCAAGCCAACGTGAAGAATGCAAGGAGAAATCAGCAGAGGAAGCAGATCAAGAGTGGACTGGGGCATTAGAGAGCTATCAGAATTTAAACGAAGAAAAGAAGGCCATGGGAGATCGGCTAGTTGGCTATACGAAAAGAAGTCTCTACGATTAAAGGTGGCTTGGTTAAGGTTCAAAAAGAAGGACAAGTACTTATGAAAACCGGCCGGGGAGATTTTGGGTTCATCGGACGAACACATGATGAATTTTTCGCCCAGAGATCGGCTAGGCTGGAATCTGGGGGTTGCGCCTTCAGGAAAATCTTCTATTGGGAAAGTCGATTCTTTCGAAGGATCCGGGATAATGAGGCGGCCGAAAACGCAGTAAAGCCATATCTGGATAAACCAAAGTGGGCCACCAACATTGCCCACGACATAGGAACCATTGCCGGTAAAAAGCCGATTCCGGATGATATGCATCATATGGTACACAGCCCCCAACAAGGATTTCCCTAAAGCTAGCCGATGACCCATGACTAGTTGCTCCGACATAAATTGATAAACCTGGGTTGGTCCTAAGGAAGCGCCACAGAAGAGGAATCGGTCTAGCCATAGGTTGAGGAAAGCTACATGTTCCTCATCCGATCTGAGGGCAGTTACTTTGTTATTATTTTGTATATATCTGGACCAACCTTCTCCCTTTTTTCTAGTCAATTTGTACTGAGTTTCCCGCTAAAAGCCGATATTTGGTCTCCATCAGGCCTAAGGCAGCACAATTCGGCCATGTCTAGGAGGGTTGGGCCGATAGGACCAGTCGGGAAAAAGAAGGCGTTAAAAGAATCCGACCAAAAATAGCAAGCGGTGGCTACCAAGGATTCATTAGGTTCTGGAGCGGCTAAGGACATAGGAATACACTCAGCAATACCCATTCCTTCCCACTCCGCCTTCTTTTGGGCTGATACTCTAATATACCAGGACCTCCAGCCCTTGAGAGCTGTCGGCCAAGCCCTAAAGCTTTTGGTCCATTCTTTGATGTTGTAGCCAGGAGCCGACAAAGGGAGTCTAGGGATCTCATCTCCAACAACCGTATCAGTTTCTATAGTTCCTATTGGGCCTAGAAAATACTGATGGTCGCTATCTGGGATCGGAATGAGTACCTGGGATGCGTCCATTTCAGCCGATGCAACAGGAAGAAAGGATTGATGCGGAGAAAAGCCGATTTCAAGACGAACGAGAGCACACCAGGGTGAAAATGACCGCAGGGGGGGACCTCATATTTATACCTCGGTGAAAAAGGTGAAAAGCGGGAGCGATTCTTTGCATTAAAAACACACCGAGGGCATTGCGGCGCCATTAATAGGGAAGTTACCAAGGTGAATCCTAAGCGACAAGCCAATCACGGAAAAAGGCGAAGGGATTTTTGAAAGATATCAAGCTACCTTTCAAAAATGGGGGGCATATGTTTGCACCAAAATCTGGCATATATTGGAATCAGTCTGAATCGGAAAAGAAACATTCGTATAGAAAGGAATCGGTAAACGAATCGGAAAAGGAATCTGTTTCTAAAAGGAAAAGAAATCAGACCGGGGGCCGATACGGGAAAACTCACCGTATCCATGTACAACTCGGATCGGCCAGGTGTGTTATAAAAGGGGATAGACGTCAAGCGAAAAGGGAATCAATCAATCCAACACAACACATCTACTTTTTAGAAGCTTTTCTTTTACATCGTTTTAGCTTCATAGATCTCTCTGTAAGTCGACGGAATCAACATAGTTGCGCATCGCCGATTGTTGATTTGGCCGATTTCACCCAGGTTCGATTTGCTTCGCTTTGTTGCGCATCGCCTTCTCGAAGCCGATTTTACCTTGTATCCGGATTAACCGTAGCTGGTTGATCTAGTTATTTCCTAATCGGTCTTCAGCCGACTAGCGAAAAGCCGATAAATCTTTGTTTATCGGCTTTAATCAAATTACAAACTCCACCTTGTCAATTTCAGGTCAAATTGACTGGCACGCTCTGCAAACCCGGCGTTTGTCTTGTGTGTTCGAGGCTAAGGATCCTGCTTCACGTTTTTAGCGCGAACAATATGCCAATGGTATTTGCATGTGAATGGTATCGATATGCCAATGGTATTTGCATGTGAATGGTATTTTTATGTCATTATGTGAATGGTATTAATATGTCAATGATATTTGATATGTCACAACTTGCAAATAACTTAAATATAACAAAGGTCATGCCAAATTTTTTATTCATATTTATGAAACATCATGCCGGAATTTTTTTGTGTGTTTACATATTTTTTTTACTTTTTTATTGGGACTTTAATGGCCTTTTTACAAATTTTACAAATTTTTTTGCAATTTTTCCCCATTTTTTCAAACAGTTTTCCATTTTTCTTTAACCTTTTACTGAATTTCGAGATAATTACAAATTTCGATCGAAATTCGTTGTTTTTCGGTCGATTTTCGATGATTTCCTTCGAAATTCGATCGGTTGTCAGACCTGTTTTCAAAAACATTTCAAATTCGAAACAGTTCGATTTTCCCCGAATTTCGACGAAATTCGATACCGACGGCTGATCGAAAAACGTTCACGAAACGAATTAGTTAACCCTGGTCTAGTCTCAATGCTACGACAACTACTAGTTTCAAAGTTTAGATATTATATGTAAATGCGGTTTACTTGTTTTGTTTTTGACCGATTGTCTTTCATGGATTCCCTAAAGGATTGAATGTGCAGCTTTTCTATTAGGAGAAGATTCTCTTTCCAAGTTTGAATTTATATTTGTAGAAGATTAAATTGTGGAGCCAGTATGTAGCTTGAATACGCAGGGACGCCAATTTGTAATGTTCATGCGCTGCTTTATTTTCCGAGAACTAACTTTGTATATGCATCTATTTTTTTGCAGACTATGCATTTAGTCATCGAAAGTTTGGTGGAAATGCTCAGTCCATAACAAAAGATCGTTGGGTCCATCACACATCATTCTTATGGGATTATGATGTGAAGAATATGGATTATCTCAAAATACCGACACGTGCTCTTGAATATCGGCTGGTACAGTTCTCCCCATTATTTTTTTCTTGAACTTATTATAAGCAGATTTAGGTTTTAACCTTTCTGAAGAGGACATGGAATTTAAAAACTTTGTCTGGCTAATTGTGTTTGCATATCATCTTCTATAGTTTGTTAGATTATGTAATTTGAACTTTGACATTCTTTATATATCTCCACAAACATAGGGCAGTAGGTTGAGCTACGAGTAGCCGGCCAGTGGCTATCTTGGCTACTATATTGCTATTTCCTAAGCAGTTCAGGCTATGCAAACCACTGAACAAATGTTAGTGGACTAGTGGTCCTTAGTGGTTTATCGATGAGGTGGTCTTATAATCTGTACCCTGACGACCAGCTGAATTCTGCTCTAATAATCAAATTTCTGCCTAGACATTGGAGTGAATTGTCAAAACTTGTTGCAGTCGTTTGGCCATTTTACACTACTGATCAGTTTCTTCCAGTTTTAGAAACATTAGTGATAGTTTCACAGTAAGGCGGAATGACAAAAGTTTTAAAGAGTAAATCATTGCACTAGTTCCAGTACAGTTGAGTAGTACTAACATTACCATTTACCATTTACTGATATTGACACCTGAAGAGTGAATGGTTCAACGGATTTCAATATAAGCATTTTTTTTTCCGGTATATTTGAATGCAATATAGTTGAGAGCAAAGCACTGAGTAGAGCATACTGGTTTACCTCCAGTTATGGGCAGCAATAATGTAGCATTGCACAGAACACTGTGCAAAGTCCAGCAGCAGCAACCAGCAACTTGTCTGGGAATCAGCTGATGTCTGCTGAAACACCGACTGATTATATTTGATCCCCAAATGACCCAACAACCTCCACACCCAAAAATACATCTCCTCCCCTTATTTAATAGAACATAATGGTATTATTTTTTGTTTGTGATGATGGTGCAGAAGTTGGGGAGTTCTTTCTTGTTCTAATCAAAAATAGGCTCTGATTTTAGAAATCTTAAAAGGTGGTACTGAGCCTAAGTCAGAAATAGTGTCATTCAATATACTGCTATTGTAGGCTTTAATCCTTAGGACTCTCGAGGTTTACTCATGCTGAAGTCCAAATTAAATGCCTTTCTTATTTTTCAGGCGAGGAACCACACAGATTTCTTGTGCCGCATGGAGTATATATATGCCATCACGATCAGTTTTCACAGACAGGATCATCGCCATCCTCAGACCACTTTTCAGTCCATCCAACCAACAGAGTTAGAAACAGCGCTCTCTGATGACAAAGAATATGTGCCTTCTACGAAGCTGTTATCACCACAAGACCTAGAAGATATTATTATCTCCTCAAAAGAATCCCCCACAACACAGAAAGTTCAAGCATGTCCACGATTATGAAGACACAGAAAGTTCAAACGTGACCACAATTACGATTTACGAAGACTACTTGTTCTGTGACATCGTCTAAAAAAAATTCTCTGTGACATCTGACAGATAATTGTCGTCAAACGGTGAATCCAACATTGAGTTTAGAAATTGTGGTCACGGAATCACAGGATTTATTGCTTCAAGGACACAAGCAAGTGAGTAGACAGTCAAAACTTGCTGCAGGTTTTGACTGTCTACGCACTGCGTAAGTCGAAGCAGCCGGCTGGGTTCTGACTGCAGCGCTGCCACGATACAATACAATTGACCTGACCGGATTCGATCACTCTTGCTCTGCCTCCTGGCTCTGGGACAGGCATCTCGAGGTAATGATCGACGACTATCGCCGTTCCCACGCATGCACGATGGAGCATATGGTGCTGTTGGACATCACGAATATGCTTCAACCATGGGAAATGGCATGACATAATTCCCTCTCTTTGCTATCGATGAGTTGCACGACAACGCTGGCGGAGAGCCCCGGGAGATCTTCGAAGAGTCAACGATCGAGGTAGACCATGAGCATACTTCTCTATCGTCATCCCTCGACCTCGAGCTTTCAAGGTCCGAGACGAGTGGCAAGATAGCAATGGTAATCGCGACCTGTGGCGGACTCAGGATATAATTTTAGAGGGTGCTAACTGGTAGTGATACAATACCAAAATAAGACAAATAAATCAAACAAAATACAGCCATTTCAAAAAGCACCACACTATAGATAGGGTGTGCTACGGGGTACCATGGTCTCATCGAAAGTAGGGTGTGCCCTAACCCCCCTTGACTCTCTGTTAGATCCACCACCGATCGCGACATCATGTGTAGTTCTGTAGTAGGCAGGACAACACACTTGAGATTTAAGATCCCACTCAACATAGAAGATGGGGTTGACTACGGCTTCATGAAGCAGAGTGGAACTGCTAAGCTTTTTCAAAGGGTATCACTAATAGTACGGGATGAAGCCTCTATTACCAAGCGGCAAGCGATCGAGACCCTAGATAGTTCTATGTGGGACATCATGGGCCAATGTGACCCACCATTTAGGGGGAAGATGATCGTGTTCGATGGATACTTCATAAAGATGATTGTATTTTCTTATATTTATGATTAATTATCTTATTCCTTGAATATTGTTATTATTATTTATTAGTAAGTATGTGACTTGTTTGTGAAACTCTATATATATATGACTTTGTGATGATTATTCTAAAGTGATCCCTAATCGATAAACATATCAGGACACATATGAATAGATTAATATATGTATTGGTTGATGGCCATATTTCATGGGTCGTAGATATGGAGATATCGAACTAATAATATGAACACATGTTAGAGAACATGGAGTTGGATCGATCCACCTTGAGACACTGCGAGAACGTCGTAATTTTGTTTTCATCAGTTGGTCTCAAATAATATGATTATTTGTGTCGGTTTTTGGCTAGAACTGACACAGATAGTATTATTTGTGTCAGTTTTTAGCTATAACCGACACAAATAATATGATAAAAAATAAATCTGTTATTATTTGTAATTGTGTTAGATTTGGCAACTCCATACCACGCATCAACCTCACATGGCCCATACTAGTATGTGCTTTCGTCCAAGCACACCCAGTGGCCCCTCTTGCCGCAATACCGGCACTGGTCATTCACAGCTGTGCCACCCCTACCATTGCTGCCGGTCTTGGACTGCTTGGAGTTGTCCTTGTCGCGACCGCGCCCACGGCCCCTTCGTTGGCCCGAGCCCGAGCTCTTGCCTTGCTCCGATGAACCCTCACCGGAAAGTTTCAGCCGCAAGGTGATACGTGCGAACAAATCCTCCTCCGTGAGGTTCGGCCTAGCGATGAAGCCTCCGCTGGAATTGCTGCCTCCACCCAGGTCATGATGCTCCTCCGCCGCCTTGAGACACCCGATGAGCTCCTCAACGGAGAGCCCATCAAGGTCCATCAACGTCTCGATTGCCATGGCGATCTGCGCATACCTCGGCGGCACTGCCTGCAAAAATTTGCGCACAATTTCTTCCTCGTTGCAGTCGTCTCCAAGCACCGCGAGCTAACTCGCGATCCCAGTGATGCGGACGCCGAACTCGTCCATCGTCTCACCGTCGTGAAACTTGAGCGCATCGAACTCCCGATGGAGCGTGCTCGCCTTCGCCTTGTGAACTCGCTCAACACCGATATTCATCATCTTGATCGCGTCCCATGCGCTCTTAGGTGTCTCCTTGATAGCGATGGTGCCCACCATCTCCGCCAGCACAGCTTTCACGATGGCCTCAAGAGCCATCCGATCCTCGACGTAGTCATCGGTGCCGTCACTCACCGCCACCCACAGGCCCCGTGCCTGCAGCATGACGCGCATGAGCGCCGCCCAGTCGGAGTAGTTGGTCTTCGTCAACGTCGGATACGATCCACCGCCGCCGATTTCCCTCACAACGATCTCGCGGCCACAGGCATCGCGGTGCCGCAGTCGACGCGGAGGAGGTGATGGCGAGCGCACCTGGCGCCTCCTCAGAGGAGTCCTCAAATGACAGGCCGTAGAAGTTGACATTGGCTCTGATACCAACTGTTGGAAATGTAGCCGATAGCTGATAGCCGATGAATCACTATTGAAAAATCAGCCGATCAACTAACAACACGCGCGTGAGCTTCATAGAACATGAAGGAATTTTGGTGTGGCTCAAGACTCATTTTGTTCTTATTCTATTGCCACTTAAATAACCAAAACAACAGAAGGCCATTAGGCCACAACGTAAAAGGAAAAACTGATCAAATAACTACTAGAAACTGCAGCCACTAAGCCATGAAGCCTACAAGTAACTGACCATAAAGGCCATGATGTGCAGGAAGTAAAAACTGAACATGCATGCAATTAACTCAAAGTAGTAACGCCTGGATTAAATAACAATCTCCCCCTAATACTGGCGTTGTTCATCTGAGCTTGGTGACGCCGATCCGCCCACGGAGTTCCTGGAACTTGATCCTTCCGAGTGGCTTTGTCAAAATGTCCGCAAGTTGCTCCTGAGTACCCACGAACTCCAAGCCAATTGCCTCGCTATCTACACACTCACAGATGTAGTGAAATTTGGTGTTGATATGCTTATTTTGATCATGTAGAACGGGGTTCTTGCTGAGAGCGATTGCAAACATGTTGTCCATCATCAGTTTCGGCGGAGACGACTCGATGCCGATCACGTCGTTGAGTAGCTGCCTGAGCCAAACACCTTGGTAGGTCGCCGCTGCACCAGCAATATACGCTGCCGCACACGATGACAAGGCGACTACCCGCTACTTCTATGACTGCCAAGTCACTGGGTTGCCGCCGAGGAAGCATATCATGCCAGATGTGCTCTTCTGGTCATCTACATCACCTGCCATGTCGCTATCACTGTAGCCCAAATGATCGAGCTTGGCATCGCCTTGCGTGTACACCAAGCCGTAGTCGATTGTGCCTACGACATACCAGAGTAAGTGCTTCATCGCCGCCATGTGCTCGTGCTTCGGGTCCTCCATGAATCAGCTCAAGTATCCCATGGCAAACGTGAGATCAGGCCGAGTGTGCATCAAGTATCGTAGGCTGCCAATGAGACTGTGATACTCCGTCACGTCGACCGCCAGTGATGAAGACTGCTTGGACAGCTTGAGGCGAGTCTCCATCGGTGTCATGCACGAATTGCATCTGCCCATGCCCCCTTTCTCGAGCAACTTCTTGGCGTAGGTAACTTGACATAGTTCAATCCCACGCCTCCCCTATTTTACCTCGATACTGAGATAATAAGAGAGAGTTCCCAGATCACTCATCTGGAACATCTTCTTTATCTCTGCCTAGAAGGAGTTGATTTCGTCGGCGAGCTCCCTGCAATGATGAGATCGTCGATGTAGATGCCCACAACAAGCCAAGACCGCTCGACGCCATGTCTGTATAGCCCATGCTCACACACGCTTCTGGCGAACATGAGCACATGTAGGCTTGCATCCAGTTTGGCGTTCCACGCCCGTGAAGCTTGTCGCAGCCCGTACAAAGCCTTGTGCAGCTTTAGGACCTTCTCCTCGTGTCCAGCGGCAGTGAAGCCAGGAGGTTGCGAGACATAGACCTCCTCTGCTAGCTCGCCGTTAAGGAACGTCGACTTGATGTACATGTGGTGCATAAGCCAACCACGGCGAGCACCATGCGCACCGACTCCATCCTTGCAACAGGGGCAAACACCTCCTCGTAATCGATCCCCTGGCGCTGCACGTACCCTTTGGCAACGAGATGCGCCTTATGCTTCACCACTTCATCGTGTTCATCTCGTTTGAGCTTGAACACCCACTTCAAGCCGATGGCGCACTGCCCAGGAGGCAAGCTTACCAACGACCACGTCTCGTTTTGCTCGATTGACACCATCTCCTCAAACATCGCCTTGCGCCATTCACCGCTCTTCTTCGCATCCTCCACGGACGCAGGTTCGTCGCTGATTGCCACCATGAGCTCTTCAGCAAGCTCACGGTTGGCATACCTCGGAGGCGTCGTCGCACCAAGGACATTGTCCAGAGTGCGAAATCGAAGTGGTGCATCATCATGGTCGTCGTCTAGATCGAGTTCCCCGCTTGGTGACGACACGAACTCAAACACCGGTGGCTCCTGTGGTGTGCGGGGCTCAGACCTGCATGTGGGCATCGCCGCGCTGGCTGGAGTCATTAGTGGTGTAGATGTTGCCAGCATGTCGATGTCATTCCGTTCCGCAGGATCCGAGAAGAACTCGATGCAGAAAGGTTCAGCTTCATCGCCTGGCCCGGCTCCTTTGTCCTCCCCCCAATCCTAGCTACGTTCTTCCTCAAACACCGCGTCACGTGAAACGTGGACACGGCATGAGAGCGGGTTGTAGAACTGGTATGCCTTGGTCCCTGGTTCATAGCCCATGGACACCATGGGCGTACTCCTATCGTCGAGTTTGGAGAGGTGCTTGCCAGCCGCCTTCACATGTGCAACACACCCAAATGTGCGAAGGAAATGCACTGGTGGCCGAGAGTCGTGCCATACCTCGTACGGTGTCTTCCCATCGACACTTTGAGTCAGGGCGCGATTCATCACGAACACTGCCGTGGTCACTGCCTCCCCCCAAAACCAGCCTGGCATAGCCATTCCCTTCATCATGCTTCTAGCCATGCCCATCACCGTCTGATTGCGCCGCTCCACTACTCCATTTTTCTATGGCGTGGCGCGGTGAGGTGCCGCTGAATGCCCTGATCGGCACAGTAGTCAGCGAAGGCACGCGCCGTGAACTCCCCGTCGCGATCAGTGCGCAATATGCCCATCTTCCTCCCCGCTTTCGCTTTACTCCCGCTTGGAACCGCACGATCGCCATCGCAGCTTGGTCCTTGGAGCTCAGCAGGATTACCCACATGTAGCGGCTCAGGTCATCAATGAGGATGGCTTCGACATCCAGATCAGAGGTGGTGTGCCTCGAATTCGGGATAAACACTGTCGTCTACTGGCAAAGGTGCACCGATCGCCCAGGCGCCTCTATGTGCTCAAGGTGGATATCGCCCAACTGGTGTGCCTGGCGGCGAAGGGAACCAGCGCGGCGTGGCGGTGGCACGCACGGTTCGGCCACCTCAACTTTCGCGGCCTCCGTGAGCTGGGCATCGCCACGCTGGCCGGAGTCATTGGCGGTGTAGATGTTGCCGGCGTGTCAGTGTCGCTCTGTTCCGTAGGCACCACCGACACAAATAATATGATACAAAATATATCTTTTATTATTTGTAATTGTGTTAGATTTGGCAACTACATACCACGCATCAACCTCACATGGGCCATACTAGTATGTGCTTTCGCCCAAGCACACTTAATTTCAAATTTCTAACAGGATCAAGCGGATTTAAATCCCAAGAGGTCACCCATCCTAGAACTACTCTCACCCAGCGCACTTAACTTCGGAGTTCATATAGGATCCAGTGCTTTAGTGCTGGTGTGATCGCATATGACCTATAACGCGTTCCTCTCCCCTTAACCCCGTAGAGCATCCGAAAACCAATTTTAATGTTCTCATATTCCAAACACAGTTTGAGATATATTTTAGTGTTTGTCATACTCCAAAACAGGTACAGAACTTCGGAGGTCATTTTGAGGCCCTAAATGATGTTTTTTTTTAATTTTTTCGCTGTGCTCGCACTCACACAAGTAAATCATTGAAAGACCTACTTAGAGCATCTCCAAGAGAGAGCCCTAAAAATGAGCCTTAAACTTTAATTTAGGACCTCAACTAATTAAATTTAGGGCTCCAACGAAATATTCACTCCAGCAATTAAGCCTTAAAACCCAATAAAGATAGGTCTCAATCACAGAGTTGCCAAATATAGCTACTTTTCTAGGGGCCCTAAAACAATTTGCTAAATTTTATCAATTTAGGGCCCTTGCTGGAGTTAATCTTTTCCCCAAAAAACCTATAATTCAAGTTAGGACCATATTTAGGGCCCCTCTTGGAGATGCTCTTAGTTTTGGATAGAGCTTCTTGTTATCTTTCCAATGAGCCAAAGAACGTCCCGATCGGAGTTACGAGTCAAAAGTTATGGCCATTTTACTATCACACAGAGGCGTAGACTATTTGTGTCAGTTTTTGGCTAGAAACGACACAAATAATAGGACTACTATTTGTGTTGGTTTTTAGTTAGAACCGACAAATAAAATTGGACTATTTGTGTCGATTTTTGGCTAGAACTGACACAAATAATAGGACTACTATTTGTGTCGGTTTTTGGCTAGAACTGACACAAATAATGCATTGTTTGTGTTGGTTTCAATTAAAAACCGATACAAATAGTCTTCCCGCCATTTTGAGTCTTAGAACTAACACAAAAACTTTATCTGTGTCGGTTCCAAAAAAATTGACACAAATAGACCGACACCTTTTAGGTGTTTTGTAATAGTGGAGGTTGGCGCATGTACTCGAGATGTGTAATGACTTACTTAGGGGTTGCCAAACGCTTCTCCGTAACTGGGTAGTTATAAAGGTGGCTTTCGAGTTTATTATGAAGCATGCTGCGAAGCATGGTCGATCAAGATGGGATTTGCCCCTCCATTCAATGGGAGAGATATCTCTAGGCCTCTCGAGTGATCGAATTCCAAAAATGTATGGCCATGCTACTTGCGGTTAAAGAGTTAACCATAGTTGGATATTTCGAGTCATGTGATCGAGAAAGAGTGGTCGAGCTAACTAAATAAGGATGGCACGTACTCGCCTTGGGTTTGACCGATATCATGAGGCAAAGGGAAATGCATATAACTATGCATTATTTTAGGTTCGTCCGATGTGATCTTTACATATACTTAGGAGTTGGCACGTCCTGCTAGGGACCGCTACTGATTAGTGGTCGAGTAAGAGTACTTGAGCCATGTCTAGGTATAAGTGCACCTTTAGGGTCGCACGCTTAAAGGGCTAGGGTGTAATTCGGATGGTGATCCAAATTCTAATGGATTTTAAGTTTGTAATGGGCCTCTAATGTAGAGCCCATTATGGGGCATCTATTTAAAGGGAGGGGTAAAGGTTTTAGGGTGAAGAAACATAGTAGGAATTCGGAATTCCTGAAACCCTAGCTGCCACCCTTCCTTCGCCCAAAACCGTGTAGCCGACGCTAGCACCCTAGCGCGTGGTGTTTCTGCCCCATACATGTGGATACCTTGGAGGTGTTGCTGCGAGGCTTTAACGCTAGGACGATCCACAACCTTCGATGGTCACAAGGAGCTGTTAGAGAAGGCGCGGGGATAGTACGACTACATCTGCTTCACCACGCTACATCAACTCTACTTCCGCTGTGAGTCTGCGTGTCTAGTGATAATTCTATGATCTATAACTTGTAGTGGTTCCTTGGTTACGAGATAAAAAATTTTGATTTTATGCTAGAGTAGCCTACCTGAAGGATCGAGATGGCTATCAGAGGGGGGTGAATGATCCCAAATAAAATTTCCCCCACTCAAAGTACTCCAAATAATCCCGCAATGAAAATCAGAAACACCCAAAGATTTTCCTCCAAACTGGTGCTGCTTAGATTCGCAAAACCCGCAAAAAACGGAATGACTAGACAACTATGTGTACCCCTAGCTTGCATGGATGAGAGCCGTGAAACATGTGAGGGATTTTTCAATCACAATCCTGGTTGTCAAGTGTCCAAAAAAATGAATCAATTCAAATACTTCTTGTCTAAAAGAGATCAAGCCAAATCACAAAAGTATCTTTTAGAAAAGCAAAAGTAGATTTTTCAGAAATTATCCTCACTTAGAGCAGGTGATTGGTGGATTTCAGTTTCTCTAAAATTTTTGGAAATTTTTCTTCCTGTAGGAAAATGAGTCCTGAAATACTCTACCAAAAACCACCTCAAAAAGCATTGTACAAAAAACATTAAAAAACAAGAACTACCGATAGTTAGGAACTTCAATCAGAAAGTTTGGGGCTCGATTTTCACCTCATAGCGCACAAACGGTGCAATTAGTGGACTCCAAAATTTTTCCACAAATAGACATATGAGTCACTCACCTTCTCCACAAGAATCACCCAAAAAGTATTTATATAGATTTTTCTATGAATCAAAGACTAACTACTGCGCGAAGAACAAGTTCAGGACAGATTTGCAATCTTTATATAAACTTGATCTCTAGTCTATCCTAGGGTGCAAGATAGATGTAAAACCAAATGAGCACCCTCAAGACATCCTTGATCAACAGCATTTGGAAGGAGGAAGGCAAATCCAAATTGTGAGGAACTAAATTGAGGGAATTTAAATGCGGGAAAGTAAATGCTGAATTTAAATTGCGTAAAGTAAAAATATAATGTAAATGCGCAATTTAAATTCACAAGAATAGTAAAGAAAATCTTTGTATTTTATGGATTGAGGGTTTACAAAGCCTCACTTTATGTGGGCAAAGCTCAAAGGAGCATCTCAAACCTTCAAGTAAGGGAGGGAACCCCTCCCCCTCTATTTATACTACTCTTGTAACACCCCAGCACCTAGCATGCCGTGAATGTCACCCAAACAATACTAGAAGCAACCAAAAACACATATTTAACATTAAATTATAGCACTACATTAATAGTTTACACGAAATTTTGGCAACATATCCTTTGTTTTTTCATGGTTTTAAGCATCAATAATATAATCATGACAAGATAGTATAATTGGAAACAACTACAACATAGCAAACAGGGTTTTCATCAACATTTCAAGTCCAACACATAATTTAACCATCACATAATCCCAAAAGGAATAAATATTTAATCATGACCACCAACGAGGCAATAAACCATAATGTAACTCAATAAGGTAACCAACAATCTAAGAAAGGGTATGAATTGTTTATTTGTGTGTCGCTATGTGATGACGTGAACCTAGCTCCCATCCCACATGCCGGATTCAAGGAACCTAAAGAAAACATTAAACAACAAGCGTGAGTTCATCACTCAGCAAAGTGTATTGCAATGGTACAAAACAATAATAGTTCATATACATACTTTATGCCATTCACACATCATGATAAATAACTCATTAACTTCTTCCTTTATGCTCTCATTTATGCAATGCAATGCAATGCAACATGTCTCTTTGCTTAGCACATACCGGTATTGCCGAGTACACACCCGTCGGTGTGCACCCTCTTTCCCTTCCATCCCGTGGAGGGTGCCTACTCTTACTGACTCGCTCCCATTCACAACCGTGTATGGGACTGTGAGGTAGGTCTTTCATGTTCACTACGTGTGAACATAAAGGCCCGTATCAGAATGGGTCGCCTCTTCCATTATGAATGCACATATGCCATATCATGATATAAGTTGCATAAAAACTCAATATATCAACGGCATAACCATTAAAATAATCATGATCATCATATCACATGCAAGGATCAACATGGCACATTAGCGCATCATATAGTATTATAGCAAAACTACAAATCTAGTTGGTCACCCAAACCCAAAACCATCCCAATACACTTGCCTTCAACCGCGTGCGACGGAGTGGCAAGATGTGGAAGGCACTCCCGGGGTCACACCACCTACACATAGGTATAATACACTCAACAACATGCCCACAAAACAACACAAGAACTATTGGCTACACCGACTTCGCAACCCACTACTAAAACCCAAAAAACAGAGAATCTGTCTAACTGGACAGCAGGCTTCCAACAAGCATATCTTGAGTTCTAAAACTCCAAATCAGGAAAACGAGTATATTTTCTCGAACCTTAGAAAATTTCCCATCTTTTTATAAGTATTCACGAAAACTGATTCGGCCTCTAAAACCCTCTAATTTACAGTTGTACACAATCTATCCCAATCACGTCACAGATTAGATAGCGTTCGTTAAATTGACCATAACTTTTAAATGGCTGAACAAAACTTAGCGTTTTCGGTGCCCAATTAAACATATTTCGATTACTTACAACTTTCACAACAGCAGGCCCTCTAGGAAACGCTTCAAAAATCCTCAAAAACGCGCCCCAACAGCAACTGTCTAATGTGGCCGAGAGCCACTCGCGAGACAGATCTAGAATCCAACTTAACCCATCTAATCTCAGCACCTAAAAGAGAGTTCTAGGCAATTCGTTACCTCTTCTTGGAGAATCGAATGACGACGAAACCCTTTCTTCCTGCCCGGCCGCTCATTCCTCCGGAACCGCAGCGAATCACCGGAGATTTCCGGACAAACGATCCACCGAGTGAGGACACGAAGAACACCGGGGAAGGAGAGGTGAGGAGCTGCTAGGGGAGGAGATGGTGGCGGCTAGGGGAGGGGAAACCCTAAGGGGGGCGCACGGTTGGGGGAAACAAGGGGGCGACGGCTATGTGGGGGGGGAAGATGGGAGGTGGGGGCGCAATAGGGTTTAGGGGGACACATGGGAGGTAGGTTTGCTGCCCACCACCTTCCCCACATGGGCCAGGAACCTCCACCTATGGCCCAAAAAGACCCCCCAAGGCCCAAACCAATTTCCCCCAAGGCCCAAACTCCCCGGAAAGGCCCAAACACCCGAAAATGGCCCAGAAACACGATATAACTCTTACCAAAATGTCACATCCTATGATGTCACAAATCTTGGATCACCTACCACCCTTGGATAAGTGTAACATCCCAAAATTTGGGTTTTCAAAAAAAAAATTGGTTTAGTTTAGCTTTCCAAAAATTTTCGTTGATTTTCTCGCGTTTATAAAGCTTGATTTGAATTTTCTAAAAACTAAAACAATTTAATTTGATTATTCTAAATCTCAAATAAAATAAATTTAATTTTATTTGGATTCCTTGTGCTTCAAGAAATTCTTTTGTAATTTTTGAGATTATTCGGAGCTCGTTTGCTATTTATTGAATTTATTCGGGATAGCTTTGTATTAAGCCCTTTTATTGAAATTAATTAATTATTTGGAAAAGTTTATATAAAGTTTTGTGGCAAATATTTTATTTGAGTTCAAAATATCTCAAAATATTTGCTAGAATTTTTCTAGAATTTTTTGGGTATTTTTATTGCCTCAAATGATTTATTTGAATTTTCGGAACAGTTTTTAATCGAAAATGCCACATGTCGCCACCACAGCGCGCCACATGTCAAGAGTCCGGCTGGTGCACGCCAACTGCTCGGTAAAATGCCTACAAGGCCCGTTTTTTCTCCAAACGTGTCTAAATTTTTTTTCTTGACCTAGCCGCCACCCCTAACCTTTGTAGATCTCCCACACGTCCCCTAGACCTCAGATCAATTTTCTAAAAATTCCAAAACCGCCGCGAGAAGCCCGAATGTCGCCCGACAATGGCCGAACTTTGGAGCCGCGTCTCAGGCAGGTCATCAACTATTTTTGAGATCCGTCTTCGCCATGGTGTGCTCCTAGGTACCATATGTTTGCCTTTCAAATTTCGTCCAATTTGGCCAAGGGAATCAAAAGTTACGGCAGTTTCAATCTCGAATCTTGCCAAGGCCGTATCTCCCTCAAATTTTCGAGTTAGGTGCTGAAATTTTTTGTGTAGACTCCTAGGGATGTTCTCTACATGATTCACATCTTGCCTCACGGTTTTGCCCTCTGGATTTTGCGCAGAAAATTCTTTTCTCCGATCAGACCGCGATCATACTGCGTTTCAGACAGCGACAATCATCCTCGCACGTTCCCCGCTGTTCCAGAAGGTAGTTCTTTGAGCCACCTGCGTCACGGTGTGCCTCTTGGTCCCATCTAGCTCTCAGTCAAATTTCGTCAAGTTTCGATAATTATTCTAAAAGTTATGGCCGTCCAAAGTTTAGATCTGAAACCCGTTAATCGACAGTTTGTGATCAATCCGGAGGGGCGCCGCAAAATCCGCCTATACCGTTGAGTTCGTCTCACCGCGTTCTATGTGGTAGATATTCCCCCTTTGCCATCCCGTCCTCCAAATTTTTTTATATATTTAGGCCACCGTTTAGCCGTCGCCGCGCGTCGCCTTTTGACGCCGGCTATTTTAGTTCGCTCCGGTCATGTTATCGCGTCCGGTGGATCATCATGTACTGTTTTGGATCATCCTTAGAATTCTGTTTGTCTCCGTTTGCCGTCGGAGCCCGATTCTGGCCTAAAACCGTCGTCTTTGACCTAGCCGTTGCCGCCGGTTCGCGTATCGGTTAGCCATCCTTGGTAGCATTTTATCGCGGCCATGTCATTGCACCGACGGTCGCTACCTTGTTTCATGAGTATCCTATCATTGTTTGACCTCCACCGTTAATGTTCGCCGTTAACGATCCACCGTTAATGTTTTGCCGTTAACGTTCGCCGTTAACGTTTCCCCGTTAACGTTTCGTAAATGTTTCGCCGTTAACGCTCCGCCGTTAACGTTTCGCCGTTAATGTTTCACCGTTAACGTTTTGCCATTAACGTTTCACTGTTAACACTCAGTCGTTAACGTTCCATCGTTAACGCTCCGTCGTTAACGTTTCGCCGTTAACGTTCCACTGTTAACATTCCGCCGTTAACGTTTCACCGTTAATGTCCCATCGTTAACGTTTCACCGTTAACGCTCCACCGTTAACGTTCCGTCGTTAATATTCCACCGTTAATGTTTCCCCGTTAACGCTTGGCTCTCATCGCTTCGTTGTCATCGCATGCGTGCATTCATGCAAGAGCCCTAGTGTGATGTCCTCATCTTCTCCATCATCATGACGTGAGCCTAGTCTCATCATCATATCATCTTCAAAGCCGAATCAAAACCCTAACCTAAGACCGGTTCGATGGACTAAGTTCATCGTGAGCCGCGTTGTTATCTTTGTAATCTTTCCCGTTGTTTCAATCGTGGTAAGACACTTGTCTTGTCTTATCCCTGAAAACCTAATCTACCATCGATCTGGAATCGTTCGTGGACTTGGTCGATAGACCATTGGCCATGTATCCCTGAAAACCTAATCTACCATCGATCTGGAATCGTTCGTGGACTTGGTCGATAGACCATTGGCCATGTGCCATAACCTTGTGCCCGATCTAGTCTATCAGTCTTCTTCTCTTTTGTTTGACTGTGTCCGTTCGGTCAACAAAAGTCAACTTCGAGAATCAGTTTAGTTCATTGTGAACTAACATATCCTTATGGACCCGATCTATAGATCGAGAGCCCATATGTCATCATTTGTCCAATCAAGACAATAACTTCTGAAGAAATATTCTTCGGAATAATATTCTTTCTTTCCTAGTTATTAATCTTTCCCTTTTCGGTGTTTTTCCGAAAGCTCGTTCTCTTTTGTCTAACCTTCGATCTAATACAATCAAGTTCCTAAATTCATCCAAGCCGTTGTGCCCAATGCTGTTCGTTCTTAATTTGGAGTTTATTTGAATTGTCTTTTGAGTTTGGTTGTATTTGTGTTTCTTTATCGTTAGACGCGTCGTCCGGGAATCTTTTTACAGGCTGGAGATCAAGGAAGTGAAGATCGAAGGTCGAGGATCAAGAGTAAAAGTTGCAAGGGCCAGGCAAGTTGTGCCTTGACCATGTTGATCCCATTTTTGAAACTTATGTTTTTTCAAATTATTGCATACTAGTTTGAGTTAAACTTATTTCAATTAATTTGGGATTAGATAATCAACCTACTTGTTATCACCACCTTGCTTATAATGATTGGATGCCATGATTCATTTGTCACCCTACATTTGTTGATTAATAGTTGGTAGCTAATAAATTGCCAACATGGGTTAGATAGAACGTATTAGTTTGCTTAGACCTGCACGAGTCCATGCCATCATTTTGGAATTGCAAATGTCAATATTGATTAATGGAATATGCAATGTATTTTGAAATGGTGTGACGTATTGCCGACACGATGATGTTGATATGCGGAGGCTTTCGTGCTTCTTCAAGGATGTTGAGTTGTTGTTGGCATTGTGTTGTGCAATAATCAACTGGGGTGATAAAATGATTTAGACTGGGGCAAGTGGCAAGAATTATGGTGGGCCAGCTTGGCGGTTGGGATTGTTTGAAACAGGATATATGTATGAGTGATGGTGAGATGGATTTCTTTGAAAGTATTGATGTAAGTCTTGCCCTGGTCACTCTAAGGACTTAACCTTGCAAGCCTTTGAACTGAGTCAAACATACAACCACATGTCTGTATTGGGACGGACCTAGTTGAGAAGTTACTAATAACTTGCATGTGGTACCTCGGGGTGTCAACTACATCTTTTGTGTAGCTTGAAGGGGGAGCGTACTAGGGCTGCGGCATGGTACCCGTCCAACGGTATGTCGGTCCCATACTTCGCCTTTGTTAAGGGAAGGGATGGTGTATGGCAAAAACCGGAGAGGTTCACTTGTGTAGTTGGAAGTTTCCGAAAGGCTTTGTTATGATCACTCATTCGCATACTCTTGTATGGCGATTCACGGCTGACGTGGTGAGTTGATTGTATCTTGTGGGTAAAGTGTATAACCTCTACAGAGTGTAAAATCTATTCGAATAGCCATGTCCGTGATCGACAATGCTCGGGGATTACAGTCAAGGGTTAGCTTTTCATAAAATTGATCTTGGGTTTGGAGGCAGTTTGCCTGTGGAAAAGTGATAACTGTTTAAGGATGTGAAATGGTTTACTTGTGGAATAACTGTGAAATCTATTACTGTCATTATTTGTTTTACTGCTTTACAATCTATTATGTTTATTTATGATTGTTGCTTTTCTGTAAAATAACCGTTCAGCCTGTTACTTGGAATAAGCCATGCATATAGTTATTAGACTTGCATTCTGTGCATGACTTGCTGAGTACTTTATATACTCACCCCTTGCAAACAAACAATCACCAGTGAGCAAAAGTCTACATCATCGAATCAAACTCAAATCTGAGCACACCTTGCTCAAATAAAGTCAAATACTCATCACAAACATAGATGGACCTCCACATGGTTCTTCACTACCTATTCCCCAATAGCTACCGGTTGTTCGCAAAGGGACGAGGCCGCATATAACAGACATGATGTTGTGTAAGTCATATGTATGGGAATGAATGTGTCAGCTCAGGATCATTCATAACATTAGGGTCTAAGCGATCCTAACTTCGCAAAGTACCTATTGTGGGTCAGGAATGGCACTAAGGAGACCAATGAGGATGTCTACGTATGGCTTCCCGATGAGATCTACATGCCGCATACAGGAAAGGACACATACTTCAATAAACTCATACAGAGCGTGTTCCCTATGCTATATCACGTCTCAAGCCATCCTGCCTGTCCGGAATGAGTACATCGACAAGATCAACATAAAGATGATGGACCTATTTTGCGGGAAGGAGATGGTGTATCATTGCTTTGACCGTGCAGAGGATGATCCCCACAGCTACTACTGAAGGGTCGAGGATGCCAACTAGAGGGGGATGAATAGACAGTTTTAAAAGTACTTACGCTATTAATACAACATGCTCTACTCAACCCAATGTCAAAACATTAACAACATAATGCGGAAGCGATAAATAAAGGTTTTAACAATTAAACCCTAAATCTTCTAGGCTGACTAAGTGCACCAACAACTAAGTCACTAAACAAGAATAAGCAATTCTACTCCAGCAAGCAATTTATTTCAAGGAATGTAAATTGCAACAAAGTAAATAGAGAATTGCAAGCATACAAGCAAAAGGAGACATAAGACTTTTACTGTGATCTTAGAGACTTACCGGTCTCCCCTAATCAACATTGAGGCAAGCCCAAACACGATGGACCGACTCCGCAATGAGCACCTGCCTCGAATCCACTAGTGGTAGCTTCTTTACCCCTCCAGGTAGGCAAGCTCTGACCTTCATAAACTTTTCCGACTTCTCACAAACTCTGTTGCGAAGCTTCGCACATGACGCTCCTACGCTATCTAGGAGGCGGCAACCTCCAAGAGTAACAAGTCAATCACTCCCATTTGAGCTTCACCTAGTGCAACACATGCAATCCGGTGACCTCCTAAGTGCAACATATGCAATAGGATCCTCGTCAAGTGCAACACATGTACAAGAGGCTCTCAATCCACTTTCTAATTGCAACACGTGCAATTAGGGCTCACTCTTAGCTCAAGAACCAAATAGATGAAGGAAACACATGCACATCACTCCTAAAAACTCACAAATGATCCAACAACCAGTACTTGCCCTCCCAAGGGGGCCTTTTATAGCCCTCACACTCGAAACTAGCCGTTGGAAGGAAAATTCAAAAAAACTCGCTAATTTTGGCACTACCGCCATGTAAGGGGCGGTAGTACCGGCCTCAAACCCAACGGCTAGTTCTGTGCATTAAATGCACAAAACCTAGCCGTTTCTACAGTTCCCCCAGCATTACTGGCATGAAAACCCCAGTAGTGCAAGCCATTTTGATCTAAAAACACATCAGAAACATCTTTCTGGAATATAACTACCGGTATGTAAACAACGGTAGTACCGCTCGGGCGGCACTACTGCTCTCCAGGGGCGGTAGTGCCGCTCGAGGTGGTACTACCGATGTCCAGGGGTGGTAGCGTCACATTTTTCAGACTAAAATGTTCATAACTTTTTACTCCGAAGTCCGATTTAGATGATCTTGAACACTATAAAAGCTTATCAAGAGGGCTATAATTTCCACCCTTTTTCAAGATTTAAGCAATCATAGAAATTTCAAAAATCACAAAAACTCCAAAATAGCCACTCAAGTCTAAAATTTGATTTTCTCAAAATCCCTCCCATAGACTTGATCAAAAGCTTGACTACAAGCTAGCAAGAGTCAACAAGATTAAATATTGAGCCATATGATGATCAACTCATGATCAAAATAATTTTCAAATACTAGTCACATGCTCGAAAACCAAATTCATAAACATCAGCTTATCTGCAAAAACACATTCACAAATAGCATAAGAGTATGAGATTAATTCTCTTAGCCATGAGGTGATCAACACGAGATCACGACACGTTGCAAATACATTTGCAAATACCCTCTTCAAATGCTCTAGGATCCCAATCTCATAAACAACCCATCTATTCCCAAAACGTATTTGTAAATAGCAATTAAACCAATTTATGGCAACTTGCATGAACCCTCTTTATTTGCATCACAAGCAATTCGCTTAGTTCCATTCATAAGCCAACTTAACCAAAATGCATAAGCTATCTCCTTTTCGCAACACATGCAAATCCTAGCTTCATGTAGCATTCAAAATAAACTCAAATACTTGAGCTCTCTATTTGCAACACATGCAAATCTTTAGCTCCAATCAATACCAAATCAAATAATATTTAATAAGAAGAAAGAATGAGCTTCTCCTATTTGCAACACATGCAAATCAAAGCATCATGCAAAAACCAATGCATGTGCTTCACCCATTCGCAACAATTCCAAATGGTTAGCTCCATGCAAAAATCTAAATAAGAGTTTGAGCTAGAGTGAATCAGATTGAGTTCATCGACACATAATGAAGCTCAAACAAAGAACTCGACCCCTCTTAATAGTACAGCAAACCTAGAAACCCGGTCTCCTCAATCAAACACAAAGACTGGTAAAATACTAGGAAAAATTCTTAGCCTATCTAGTTATACCTTGCCGCATGCGATCCCCTTTGAGCTTCAATGATGTTCAATCATTTTTTTCTCTCCCGGGATCGCAACCCATCTTCTCCTTCTTGTTCATCAACACATGATGAACCTCTAGCTCTTCTCTTTGCTTCAGGATCTCCACTTGATGGCCATCAACACACGATCGCATCCTTGTCCCATTCCTTCATCACATTTGGACTCAATCATACCTTCACAACTCATTAAAAGTGTTAGTCCAATAAACACGGTGGTCTCAATCATCAATCACACTCCATCTAAGATCGATTGAAGACAACATTAATCAATTTGAATGAATAAATGTGTCTTGAGTACTTTGAAGCAACTAATACTTCATTATACTCAAGAACTTCTCGTTTGTCCGTAATCAACAAAGCAACACCATCAACACATGATGAAGTGTCCTTTGATTGATTGAAAAACAAGCAAACTTAATTTAAATTTTATTTAAATTGACATGAGTATGTATTAACTACACAAGTTTTCATATACTTATTTTGATGGTAAGTAGTGATCCAAAATATGTGGAGTGGTGGAAAGGGATCAATACTTTAGACCATCAACTATAGAATAAACTCCATTTGATATGTGCATATAAATAATTTGACTTAGAATCAATATACACATATTCAATCCTAGATAGCATTTGAGTTTATACTATATTGACATGAGTATACTCAACTACATAAGTTATATATACTCAAGAATTAGTTTCAAGGTCTTGATCCTTTATGTTTGGCAAGAAGACATTGATCAATACAATTGAAACATCACATTAAATTACGAACTCCCCCTAGATGTGTGCATCCATGTAATATATGGAATGAAAACATAATGCACATTTTGACGTTAATCCCATGGAGGAATTCATACTTTAACTTGAATCCAAAGTATGCAAGCAAATGTACAAAGCTTGATTTAGATAAGCTCCCATAAGGTTCAAAAGATGAAAAATGTAGCTATTTGCATGTAAGAATACACAAGTTTTGTTTTTCAGAAGGCTCTTGCAAGAAGAGACCAAGTGGATACCACTTTTGAAATCAACTCAAAAGAATTTTTCAAAAGAACACCCAGTTGATACCAATTAAAATCAACTCAAAAGAATCAAGTGGATACCACTTAAAATCAATTCAAATAAAAGCCAAGTTGCTACCACTTGAAACAACTTCAAATCTTTTTCAAATGATTTGAAATTTTACACAAAGATACTTTGGGATCATAAAAGTCTTTTCCAAAAAATAATTTTCGAAAAAGGAAACTCCAATAAAAAGATATCCCAAAGCTAATTTATAAAAAGTTAAAAATTCAGATTTTTCAGAGTTCAGCCCAGCCAGACCAGCATTACCGCTCACACAGACCGGTAGTGCCTTGAGTTCGGTACTACTACCATTTAGATGTGGTTGAGTCAAGCTCCGGTGCTACCACCGTTTAGATGCAGTTGTACGAACTTCGGTAGACTGAACAGCGAATTTTTGCAAAATCTTTTCAAACAAAGTCCAAATGATTTGAAATTTTTAAGAAACCAGCTTTATACTATTTTAAAGGTTTTGAAGTAACCTTTGTTTGAAGATGATTCTCTTTTAAAATAGATTTTGGTAAAATGTGCTTTGAGGTATAAAAAGGAAAACAAACTTGTAAGGACCTCAAAGTGCAACTTCAACTTGGATTTCATTGACATTTAAAATCTCATGGCATGAAGGATATGAAATACTTGTAGAAACCATGATACCACTTATAAAGATAATGAAATCCAACTTGAAGACCAAAATCAAATTATAAGCATAGTTAGGCTATTTTGGATTAAAACAAAGCTTTTGGCTAAATTTGATTTCAAAATAGGTATTTTCATTTTGGAAGCTTGCAAAACATTTGAAATACATAATAGAGTACTTTTACAAAGCTTTTTTTTAAAAAAAATTTGGGCCTTTTCAAACAAGATTTTGACATTTTGACCAAAAGGGTCCTTTGAAAGAGCCACTTGAGAACCAAAATCAAATCTTACAACACAAAAATAAAATGAGGAATTAGATAAGAAATTGGATTTGAAATTTATTGTATGAGTCTAAAATACCATTTTAATACAAGATACTATACAAGATCCGGTCCAAATGGTGAAACTCAAAAAGTACAATAGTATGACCAATATAAGTCAAACAAAGTTTTTCGGTTTCAAAATCAAATAACTTGTGGTTAGTTGGTCTATTGAAAATCTTTTGAACACAAAAATTGTTAAGAATGATCAACTATATGATTTAATTTTGAAATTATTTTCAAAATCTTTTTTTACTTTTAATTCTATGAAAAATATAGGTTTAAATCCAAAACAAGATACTAATAACTAGCTTTTGGACTTAAAACTTATTTTCTTTGTAAAATAGAAATTTGTGAAACCAAAACTTTTGGAAAACCTTTTGAAAACATTTGTATACCTTTTTCAACTAGTTTTTCAAAAGGTTACTACTAATAGATATAAAAATTTTGAGTTTTGGCTAAACAATTTGATTTTGAAAACATATTAGCACTTATTTAAATATGGGCACACGTAGGGATGTGATATACATGATTGTGATTTAGCACTCCCTCTAAATGTGCCACTACTAAACTTGCTCAAGATTTACAATAACAAACAATCAAGAAATATGAGAAAGAACAATCAATAAGCAATTTAAATTGAATTTTCATGATAATAAAACTTAACCTACATAAGTGTAACACCCCAAAATTTTACTTTTAATGAATTTAAATGAAATTTTGCATTTTTGAGAATTTTTGGAATTCTTTGGAATTTATTTGGATTTAATTTGAATTTATTCCTTTTTGAAATAATTAAAGAATTAAAAGATACAAATAAAATTTTGTTGAAAATATTTTATTTGAGTCCAAAATGTTTCAAAGTAATTTCCAGAATTTTTTTGGAATTTTTCTGATTTATTTGCTATTTTTATCGATTTATTTGAATTTATAGAAATTAAATAAAGTATTTAATCGCTGGAAAATCTACCGGGTTAGCACTATTCATCTGACCCAAGCCAGACTCGAGTCTGACTCAATTCCGACCCGAGCTGGACCGACCGGACCCAAACCCATTCGCGTGCACTGTTGGATCTTGATCCAACGGCCACCGTTGTGCCACATCGCTCAATCCGAGTCCCTTTCGGACTCCGCCGCCGCCACTGAGTGGGCCTCGGTTTCCACGATTTTCACGGAAGCCGAGGGCCCTATTTAAAGCGCTGCCACCACCACCATGTAGCCCTCTTCTGTGCGCACCCGTAGCCCTAGACCTTCGTGCTTGAGCCGCCGTCGTTCGCCCGCTAGAGCTCGCCGTAGTTGGAGCTGCGTTCCGCCGCTGTTTCTCGCCGTTTCCACCGTCATCCGTCGTCCTCCGCCGTGTTGGTGCGCAGATCTGGAACCATCGCGACGAGCCGCACCTGGGAGCACCATCCAGTTCGCCGGAGCACACCCGCAACGCCGTTGGGCTCGTCATCGTCTTTGTCTCCGGCCGCCGAGCTCTGCCGTGGACATCGCTAAGACCTCGAAGCTTTTCAGCCGTTGGATCTTCATCGCACGGCCAGGATTCGTCCACGTCACCACGGGTAAGCCTCACATGTTAATCTTTAGATCTATTCTCAGTCGTTAGATCTAGATCCAACGCCTTATTGTGTGTTTGGTTGGAGAGTGAGGTGGAATGGAATGGTTCCACCCCAGATTTCAGGGATGGAATGGTTCCATCCCAGATTCTCAAACAGGACCCACTGTCACTCTCACATTCCAAGTGGGATGGTTGCGTTCTAGAAAATTTGTGAAACTTGACCGTCCCAAATCTAGAGAGAATATTCTCTTTTCTGGAACTGAGCCATCCTCAGCTCTCCAACCAAACACTAGACTTGGTGGGATGGGATGGTTCTATTCCACTCCATCCCACTAACCAAACACACAATTAGATTGTGCCACGTAGCCGTAACTGCACCATGCCTAGATTGGTTCTCAGCCGTTAGATCTAGATCAGACGGTTAGCGTTAACCGCGTTGCTTCGCAACGTGCGGGTTTAGATCCGATCTGGACCGTTGGATTTCAAACCAATGGCCCAGATCGTGCCACGCGTGCGGGAGCTGGACCGTCGCGGTCAGCACGGGTCAGTCGCAGTTGCCGCTGACGTCACGCGTGACGTTAGCGTGGGGCCCGCGTGTCAGCGGCTGGCCCAACGGCTCCATGGTGTCATCTGTGACATCATGCTAACGTCACGGGTGGGGCCCGCGTGTCAGTTCCGTTCAGCCAAAGCGCGATGACGTCAGCGCTGACGTCATCCGGGGGTTCCCACATGTCAGTGAGACGTGTACTCGTGGACCGGGTCCACGGTGAACCAGACCCGAACCGTGGACCAAGTCCATGGACCCGTTGACGTCATGCCGAAGTCATAATTCGATTTTTCAATAGAAAAATAATTCGGTGGAAAATCAAATCCCATGCTGACGTCATGCTGACGTCATTTTTCGGATTTTTCAATAGAAAAATAAATGAATTAATTCGGTTTATTCGTTTATTTGAATTTTCAAACTTCAAACGCATATAACTTTTGCGTTTTAACTCCGATTTGAACGATTCCAATTTCTAAATTTTTATAAAATTCAGATCTACTTGAATATGAATTTTAGTTAATTTTTATTTATGAAATTTTCCCTGTTTATAATTAATTAATGGATTCTTTAAACTTTAAACAGTTATAACTTTTGCATTTTAACTCCGTTTTGGGCGATTCAAATTTCTAAAAATTTGTAAAATCATGCTCCTTCTGTTTGTGGACTTTATTTGAATTTTTAAGCAATGTTTATGTACTGTTTATTTATTTATTGCTATTTGCACGCATTACGAGTAGACGTTGAAGTATCCGAGGGCTTCGAAGGTGAAGTGTTAACCCAGGAGCCAGCTCAGGATCAGGAACAAGTACTTTTTGAAGGCAAGTTATGCTTTGACCATATTGATCCCATTTTTGAAATTAATTTAATTTAAATTATTGCATGCTAACTTAATTACCAATTGTTTTAATTATGTTTGGGAATTAGATAAATGCCAATTTGTAGTATGACACCTTGACTATTTAATTATGTGCCATGAACCCTTGTCACCCTAGTTGTGGATATTAGTTGGATATTAATAAATTGCCAACATGGGGTGTTTAGATCGTTGTAGTACATTGCTTAGACCTGCTACGTACACATGACATGGATTTGGACAATCAAATGTTAATATTGACTTAATGAGATATTGAACCTGTTTTGGAAAGGTAACATGTGTTGTGATTGATGATGGCACGTGGTGCATGGTAATCAACTGGGTTTGATAAATAGATTTGGATCGGGGCAAGTGGCAAGAATGATGTGGTGGGCCATGATTGGCACCGGGGATGTTGGTTTGGTTGTTCGGGTAGTCTTGCCCTGATCATCCTAAGGACTTAACCTTGTAAGCCTTTGATCTAAGTCAAGCGTGCAACCACATGTCCGCAATGGGACGGACCTAGTTGAGTAAGTTACTAATAACTTGCATGTGGTACCTCGGGGGTGTCAACTACGCCTTTTGTGTAGTTTGAAAGGGGAGCGTACCAGTGCTATGGCATGGTACCCGTCCAACGGTATGTCAGTCCCAAACTTCGCCTCTATTAAGGGAAGGGATGGTGTATGGCAAAAACCAGAGAGGTTCACTTGTGTGGTTTGCAGTCTCTGAAATGCTTTGTTACGATCACTCGCCTTTGTGGTGTTTGACTGTATCTTGTGGGTAAAGTGCATAACCTCTGCAGAGTGTAAAATCTATTCGAATAGCCATGTCCGCGGCATTAGACATTGCTCGGGAATTACAGTCAAGGGTTAGACTTTCATGAAAACCACTTGGACTTGGAAAGTTTGGTTGGGTTTAATGATGACGTTGATGGAAATGTGGATTAGGAAAGGGAAAGTGTTTACTTAACTCCTGGAAAAGTTATTGATACTACATTACTTCTACTGCTTTCGAATCTACTTATGTTACTTACTAATTACTGCTTTACTGCAAATGAACCTATTAACCTATCCTTTGTATTAAGCCATGCATATAGAATATTAGTTGCATTCTGTGCATGACTTGCTGAGTACCAAGTACTCTCCCTTGCCACAATACAACGCCAGTTGAAGAAGAATCAACGCCAGCACTGGAGGAGGAGTTCCAGGAAGAGCCGACAAGCTAGGGGGAGAGCCCAGTCAGTTGCCTGTGGCATATTGGTTGGCGCCACGCGTTTTCTTTATATTCCGCTGCAGTTATTTCTCTTTTAATAAGTCTTTGCCCTGCGAGGCGTATCTTTGTAACTTGACCATAAGGTCGAGCAACCAGTTTGGTTAATTAATTAAGGTATTTTACTATTTCGTTGTGTATGATTGTGATATTTACCAATGTTGAGACTGTGTGCACTAGCGTAATCTTGGACTAGTGTTGAATACACAGAGGGTCCGGATTTGCAAATTTGGGTCCGGACAATAAGGCTAGAAACTAATATTATCGATGTAAATGCTTGTTACCAAGATGGAATTGGCTCATAATTGACTTTATTATCTTCATGCTTGGTTCCCTTTTGCATATGATGAAGTCTTCTTTTTCTTCGAGGATTCAAACATCCAATCCATCTCTAAAGTACCTAATAATCTTTTAGGCACTTTTTGGTACTCAATTTTTTTGTGAGTCTAACAATGTTAGCCATAAGAGATTTAGGGACCCAAATGGCCCTAACATTAATAGAATTTATTGGACTAACATAACTAGTAATAGCTTTGCGAATATTATTCCTCCTAAGCAATCCATTAGCATTGTATTGAGGAGGCTTAGAGTACTAACATATTTAAAAAACCTATTTCTAGTCTGATCCTTTCTAAGCACATAATAATCATCAAATTGCATAGGCTTAGAGGATCTATCAAACCTTGCAATTTGTTTGCTATTGTTATTTCTCCTAAGCAATTTATTTGCATTGCTTCGAGTGGACTTAGGAGTTCTAATAACTTTAGCAAACATATTTCTAGATTTGATTTTCCTAAGCGAAAGAGTATTATTATTTTTCAATCACTCAAGAGAATTGACAAACGTGGCAAAAACATTGCCATTCTTGTCCTTCCTAAGCAAATAATGATCATTAACAATAATAGGCTTAGGAGTAGTACCTTTGGGACAATTCTTACCAATATGTCCCCTTTCTCAACAATTGAAGCAAGTGATGTTATTTGGTCCTCTTTTTGCCTTCTTGACTTGCTCCTTGCCGGTTGAGAAAATTGACATTATGCCACTCTCCAGAGGTGGCCTCACCTATTTGCCACTTTGAAGATGACAAACTTTAAAATGCCACTCTTAACATTGACACCTTGATTCCCATGCCATTTCTGTATTTCTCCTAATTTAGGCCTATGAAATGACTATTGTACCCTCGTCTTTCTTCTTCCTCCAGCTTTCTTCCTCCTTAGACCCCGGTAACCTCTAGCATTTCCCTGGTGGCAGCCGCCTTGTGCCCTCCCGTCGCGGGTCACTACCCTCGCCATTTTCGTGTTCGAGTGACTGTTTTGCCCTTGACTTTTTCTTCCTTTCCTGATTTCTTTTGTCATCAAGTTATAATTTACAATTCCACGTAATGTGAACAACAGAAAAACAAGTACTTTGCAGAGCTCTCTCTACTATCAGCGCTAACTTGACATCTCCTCTAAATTCTCTGTTCAGTTCAAAGGAAGCATGCTCCAAAAATATAGCATTGCTACACACATTCAGAACTTGAGTAGACCATAGATGAATGAATCTTCAAAAATATTTGCTATTGCTGTATTGCAACAATTACATCCTGTCTGAACAACTAGAAGGTGTGCTTTCAGCAAAACACGTAGTTAATACTCCACAGCCTACCTTCGTAGAATGATTCAGACCAAATGAACCTAGTAAACTACTAACAAGGGCAAAACGGTCACTCGAACACGAAAATGGACTGGAAATCATTTTAAAACTCCAAAATGGTATGCCAGCGAGTTGCCAACTCTTGAGAGTGGCATTTTATAGTATGTAATGTCCAGAGTGGCATTTGGGCGAAGCCAACTCTCGAGAGTGGCACATGGTCAATTTTCCCTTGCCGGTTTGCCTTGAGGTTGATGGTGTAGACATGACCTCCACTTTGTTAGGGCAAACAGAGGCGAGGTGTCCCTTCTTGTTGCAACCAAAGCACTTGATGATCTTCAAGTGTCTTGCGGTGTGCCTTGTCTTGCTAGTCTCCCTTTTTGGAGATGTAACCAATCCCTCGCTTGTCTTAAGGTGCTTGTGGCTCACTCAAGATTTTGTCATGGGTGGCCTTTCCTTTGAAGCAATTCTCTAAGTTATTTTTCAATTTAATGACTTGGGCCTTTAGCTCTTTATTTTCCTCTACAATGTTAGTCTCATATCGCATAGAGGAAGTAATAGCATTTGAATTAGAGCAAGAAGGCAAATCAATGCTAGAGGTGGACATGCTATTATTAGTTAAATTGCATGGAATAGAAATAGAATTAAAGCATGGCAATTCATCTACTAAATCATATTGAATTCCAATGTCCACTCTAGACTTAGTAAATTCCTTGAGAAGGATGGATTCATGATTTTCTTTCAGCACATTATAATCATTTTGAGGTGAGTCATACTCCAACTTCAAAAATTATATTTGGCTTTCTCCTTCCCAAGAAATTCATTGAGCGTCTCTAACATATCCATAAGATCATCATAAGAGAGATCTTCATCATCACATACCTCATCTTTACTTTTACCCATGAAGCAACGAATTAAAGATTGTATAGTTGGATGCTTATCGTTGCTTGAGGCAGAGGTTGAGGCTTCTTGTTCATCTGAGGTAGAAATGAAGGATTCTTCTACCGATATCTAATCCTCATTGCAATCATTATTTATTGATGTAGATGATTCATAGATGTCTTGAAGCTTTATCCACATATCATGGGCACTCTTGAGATTGCAAATTTGATTGAATACCTCTACGCTCACAACACTAAATAAAACGTTAGTTGCTTGAGTGTTGAGATGTAGGCATTTCTCTTCTCTTCTAGTTAAAGCAATTTGATTCATTGGAAAAGAAAAGCCAACATCTACAATCCACCATATTTGGGGGCTCATGGATTTAAAATATGAAATTATAAAGCATTTCCATGAGGCATAATTTGAACCAACAAGCAAAGGTGAATCGGTGTAGTGCACTAAACCCTTAGTCGCTATCCTTGCTCTCTAGACGGTTAAGTCTAATAAAATGAGAGACCTTACTCTGATACCACTGGAAGGGTCAAGGATGCTGACTAGAGGAGGGTGAATAGGCGGTTTTAAAAATTATTACGGTATTAATACAACATGCTCTACTCAACCCTATGTCAAAACCTTAACAAGATAGTACGAAAGCAAATAAACAAAGATTTTGATTATTAAAGCCTAAATCTTCTAGGCTTACTAAGTGCACCAACAACTAAGTTATTAAACTAGAACTAGTAGGGTGCCCATGTGTTGCAACGAAATTCTAAAAGAAGGTGATAGATATACCAGCAGATAGGATCCTAAACCATGTAGTAAATAACAATTTTCTTTGACAAACATATCAAGTGAAATGTATCTCCACAAGTTACTAAATAAATCAAACTGTGAACAATAATTTTATATTGATTCTCTGTAACACCCCAAAATTTTACTTGTCCTAAATTCATGTGTGATTTGGCACTTTGGTGAATTTTTGGAATTTTCTGGAATTTATTTGGATTTAATTGGAATTTATTTGAATTTATTCCATTTTGAAATAGTTAAAGAATTTAATTTTGCAAATAAAATTTTGTTGGAAATATTTTATTTGAGTCCAAAATGATCCAAAGTATTTTCCAGAATTTTTGGAATTTTTAAAGTCATTTGCTATTTTTAATGAATTAAATGAATTATCGGGAATTATTTTAATGATTAATTCATTTGGAAAAGGGACCGGCCGGGTCGATTCTGTTCCTCGGTCTGAGTCGGACTCGAGTCCGACCCGAAACGTGGTCGAGCCAAACCCGCTTGCCCCGAAACCCTAGCCACGCGACCGTTGGATCAAGATCCAACGGTTGTGATTGCGCCACGTCACCCCGAGCCGAGACCGAGTCGAACCCGTACGTGCCCGTGCGATCGTGGCCGTCCGTCGTGCCGCGTGGACGGCTAGGATTGAGCCGTCGCCTCGCCGTGTCCGGCCGGACTCCGCCCGTCTGCATCGCCTCGCCATGGAAACCGAGCGAATCTCGGCGTCTGTCTGCGGTATTTAAGGCGTGGGTGCGTGCCCGAGGATCGCCGTCACCGTGCGCACCTTTTGCTCTAGCCGCCGCCACTCGAAGAGCTCCTCCGTGCTCGCGATTCCTCGCCGGAGTTGATTAGGGTTGTTTAGGGTTTTGGCATCGTTCCGCCGCCGTCCACCGTTCTCCGTCGCGTTTGTGGCCGGATCCGAGACCGCAAGGACGAGGCGCGTCTGGGAGTGGCATTCACTTCGCCGGATCTGCCCTGTGGCGCCGTCCCGTGTGTCGTCGTCTTCAAGTCCGGCCAGACCTCGACAACCAGCGCCGCCGCAACCCCACGAAGACTGTCCGCCGTCCGATCTTCATCCGACGATCACGGTGAGTCCACGTTTCCTTGAAACGGTAGAAAACCAGATTGGATCTGGACCGTGAGATCAAGATCCAACGGTCCAGGTTAGCCACGTGCGCCCTAACCCTGTAGAACCCAGGATAGATCTCAACCGTTGGATCAAAATCCAACGGCCCTCGTTCGTCCCACGCCAACTGCAGCGAAATCCACGTTGCGGTGGATTGGATCCAACCTCAACCGTTCGATCCGAATCGAACGGCTCGGATCGTGCCACGTAGTCAGGCCACCGCACGCGACCCACTGACGGGTGGGACCCGCATGTCAGCCGCACCGGTCCGGTGGACCAGATCCACCGTGGACCCGAACCGAGTCCGTGGATCGCGTCGGCCAGGCCAATCGAGGCTGCCACGTGTCCATGCTGACGCAATAATTAATTTCCGAAAAAGAAAATGATTTATTAATTCGAAATATTGATTCAAATTTAGATTCAAACTTCAAACGCTTATAACTTTTGCGTTTCAACTCCGATTTGAGCGATTCAAATTTCTAAATTTGTATAAAATTAAGATCTACCTAAATATGAATTTTATTTAATTTTTGGACTAAAGTTTTTCTCTGTAATATTATTTAATTGATTATTTAAACTTTAAATAATCATAACTTTTGCGTTTTAACTCCAAAATTGACGATTCCAGTTTCTAAAAATCCAGAAAATTATGTTCTCTCTGTTTATGGATTTTATTTGGAGTTTTGGGATGTTTTTGCCTATTGTTTATTGGGTATTTGCTATTTGCACGCTTTACGAGTAGACGTTGAAGTGCCGGAAGGATTCGAAGGAGAAGTGTTGACTCAGGATCCAACTCAAGACCAAGAGCAAGTACTTTTTGAAGGCAAGTTGTGCTTTGACCATATTGATCCTATTTCGAAATCTATTTTGATTTAAACTATTGCATGCTAGTTCAATTAGAAAGATACTTTGTTTAAACATGGGGGTTAGATAAATACCAATTTGTTATATGACACCTTGATTATCTAAGTATGTGCCATGATCCCTTGTCACCCTAGTTGTGGTTTACTAGTTGGACATTATTAAATTGCCAACATGGGTTTAGATCGTTGTAGTATACTGCTTAGACCTGCTACGTGCTCATGACATGATTTTGGATAATCAAATGCTAATATTGACTTAATGATATATTGAACCTGTTTTGGAAAAGTATCATGTGATGTTGATGGCACGTGGTGCATGGTAATCAAGCGGGGTTTGATAATGCTGATTTGGGGCATGTGGCAAGAGTAATCAGGTGGGCGGTGTGGCATTGGGAGTGTTGATTTGGTTTTGGGTAGTCTTGCCCTGGTCACTCTAAGGACTTAACCTTGCAAGCCTTTGAATCGGGCCATACGTACAACCACATGGTCGGAATGGGACGGCCCTAGTTGACTAAGTTGCTAAGGACTCGCTTGTGGAGCCTCAGGGTGTCAATTACACCGTTTGTGTGATTATGCGGGGAGCGTGTCGTGGTGTGGCCGAGATACCCATCTAACGGTGTGTTGGTCCCATACTTCGCCTTGGCTAAGGAAAGGGATGGTGTAGAGCACGAACCGGAGAGGACCACTGTGTTGTTTGAGGCTTCCGAAGGCTTTGTTATGATCGCTCATTCGCATACTCTTGTATGGCGATTCACTACCGACGTGGTGAGTGGATTGTATCTTGTGGGTAAAGTGTATAACCTCTGCAGAGTGTAGAATCTATTTGAATAGCCGAGTCCACGATCTTGGACAATGCTCGGGAATTACTGATCAAGGGTTAGACTTTACGAAAATAACTTGGATTTGAAAGGTTGGATTGGTTTACTAATGAAGATGATGAAAATGTGGTTTAGGATGGGGAAAATGTTTATTAAAACTTCTTGAAAAGTTATTTACGCTTTCTTGATTTCTCGCTTTCGAATCTACTTATATTACTCTTGAATCTTGTTTCTGCAAATATACCTTGAGCTATTCCTTTGTACCAAGCCATGCATATAGTATATTAGCTTGCATTCTGTGCATGACTTGCTTGAGTACCAAGTACTCACCCTTGCCTCAACACAATACCGGTTGAAGAGGAGACTACGCCGGTTTTGGAGGAGGAACTCCAAGAGGACCCGACTACTTAGGGATGCGAGCCCGATCGGTTGCTGTGGTATCTTGGATGGCGCCACGAAGTTTATTTGATTTCCATTGCTATTGTTTCTCTCTGAATAAGTTTCGCCCTCACGAGGCATACATTTGTAACTTGACCATGAGGTCAAGTAACTTGATTTGGTTATTTAAATAAAGTACTTTGATAATATCGATTGGTATGATTGTGATATTTACCGATGTTAAGACTGTGTGCACTAAGCGCGTTCTGGACTAGTGCTGAATACACAGAGAGGGTCGGATTTGCAAATTCGGGGTCCCGACAGAGGTGGTATCGAGCCATACTTATTTGTAGGCTCAACCCTAGCTAGAATGGTCGTAGTGAGGATAAAACCTATTTTCTAAAGCTAAAAAGTTGTCAAGACAAGAAATGACATCTCGACTTATCCCCTTCCCTCTTTTCTTGTCTCTTGCTGAAATTTTCCCTTACCTTGTCACAATTTAAAAATTCCGAGTTCTTACGTAAAGCACTCTTGTGACAGATGGAGGAAGAGTTCAACTACGTTGATCTGGGAGTTGGTCACGCTGCAGAACTTTGGCACATGCTACAAACTCTCGGAGATTTTGAGAAGCCCCAATATCAAGTGGAAGTGATCAGACAAGCGGGATTGATCAAGACTTGTGACGTGAGGATTGAGGTACCTGCTAGGAAAAAGGGCCCAGGCAATCGCCCGATACAAGACCTTTGCCAGGAGATCTACAATGCAGATGGGTATCCAAGAAGTATCACGACGAGCAATGCGGCACATTACCCGTATCTACGCCAGAGAATTTGAGAGTACGGTGTTCCGTTACCATCCGCGCAGCGATAACCTTCTTGACCCGAAGGAGATTCAGGATGAGGATGCCACGGTTACACAGTTGGCACGATTTGTCGTCGCCCAGGAGGATGTACTAGATAATACAAGCAAGGAGCTACAGAAGGCCCGCAAGGAGATCACGACAGAGAAGAACAGATGGCGGGAAGCTCAAGAGTATGTGGCACATCTTCTGCGAAGGATTGACGAGTTGGAGATGACTTTGTACGGACCAGACCCAGAACCAGTACTCGAGCTACACGAGCCAGATCCAGAGGAGTCAGATCTCGATGAGGACACTGCTTCTTCGACTACCACAGAGGACACGATTCTTTGGACATGGCAATCGTTTCGGCGCCTATGCCACAGCGCGTACCAGGCCGTGGAGGTTTTCTCGATGACTGAGCATAGGAAATATAGTGAGACACCTTAGCCTAGTCATAGAATAAAGAGTCACCCTTTATGCTTTAGATTCCAGAGTTAGTTCGATTTGTATTTGCTTTGTTTCTTTGAGTGTGCAGTATGTGTTGCAAGGCCCTTAGGCATTGTAAGCAGCCATACCAAGTTATTAATAATAAAGATGGACCTTAAAGTTACCCCTTTCGCCCCGCATAAGTTCCATATTACTTGTCTATTCTTGTTTCCCTCTCATCTCTAAACCTAGAGCAAATCGACAGATGGTGAACACCCGTGGAAACTTTGGAAGCAATGGGAGTGGTTCTCGCCCAGCAGAAAACCCCAATGATAGAGCACCAGCACCGCCAGATGATATGCAGAATTTTGGAGCATTTCTTGCTGCTCAGACTCAGTTGATGCATGCTATGATGCAACAAATGCAGCACGTCACTGCTCAGGCCACTGCTAATCAAGTTAATCAGGGACCACGCCAGAATACAAGGCTGTCAGAGTTCATGAGGACTCACCCACCCACTTTCTCTGGGAATGCCAATCCTTTGGAGGCCGATGATTGGTTAAGATCAATCGAGAGGAAGCTACACATAGCTCAGTGCATAGGAAATGAGAAGGTACTCTACGCTTCTCATCAGCTGGAAGGAACAGCCGCCGAATGGTGGGAGAACTTCTGTGCCACGCAGGAGAACCCTCAAGATATCACTTGGGAAGAGTTCACAGCTGCATTCCGACAGTATCACGTGCCTGAAGGAATCATGGACCTTAAGAAGGAGGAGTTCAGAGCACTGAAGCAAGGTAATCACCGGTGGCCGACTACTGAACAAGTTCACACAGCTAGCACGCTACGCTTTGAGGATGTAGCGACAGATAAATCCAGACAGTCTCGTTTTATGAAGGGACTTAACTCAGGATTGCAAGTTGGGTTGATCACCCACACCTTTCCAGATTTCCAAGAGTTGGTGAATAAGGCGCTTATTCTTGAGGACAAGCGCAAGGAACTGGATGAGAACAGGAAGCGCAGGATGCAACAAAGAAGGATCACGTCGAGGGCGCAGCGGCGCTTGAGAGTTGCACCAAATCAATTCTTGATTCCAACCACGAGAATGCAACAAGGACACCATCCTCAAAGCACCAAGACCTGCGATCGTAACTACTGACCCCCTTCGCTAGAAACGCTACCTCAGGCGCAAAGAAGGAACAGTGAGGCGCTGTTACAAGCGCAACGAGCCAGGACACTTTGCCATGATTGTCGAAGAAGACAGCGAGAGCGACCCGATTCGCTTCAATCTAGGAACCACCCAGCTAGGACGCCCGGCACGAGAGCCACACCCAGGCCGTGGTGAGAGGCCGAGTCAACCATATCACCGCAGATGCACTGCAGAATGCTACGGACGTCGTCTTGGGTAAGTTACTTGTTAACTCGAGTACACCTGTGATTTTGTTTGACTACACGGAGCTTCGCATTCGTTTGTTTCGCAAGGCTTTGCTACTAGAAATGATTTAAGGATTGCAAGACTTAAGTGCATGCTTTTAGTTCAAACCCTGGTTAGAACTCCGAACGGAAGTAGGATGTTCCGGGGTGAGAATACTAATAGATGGAATAGAGTTCCTGGCAAACCTTATAATTTTGGAGACCCAGACCTTAGATGTTATATTGGGAATGGATTGGTTATCCAAGCACAAGGCTGTATTGGATTGTGGACGAAGGACTATCTCAGTTGAGAGCCCGTGTGGGAAGAAAGTGGAATTTCAAGCCACTGCGGTTAGAGATGGGCGATTGATGGTTAACAGTACCAAGGCAATCAGCATAGAGGATGTCCCAGTAGTGAATGAGTACCCGGATGTTTTTCCCGAGGATCTACCTCGGTATGCCTTGAGACGAGGACATAGAGTTTGTGATAGAGCTTGTACCTGGTACAGCACCGATAGCAAAGAGACCCTATCGGATGTCCACCGAGGAGTTGGTAGAAATGAAGAAACAACTAGAGGAGTTAATGGAGAAAGGATTTATCAGACCGAGTTCGTCGCCGTGGGGAGCACCAGTTTTGTTTGTCAAGAAGAAGGACGGGAGTTTCAGGATGTGCATTGACTACCGTGCACTCAATGAAGTCACCGTGAAGAATAAGTATCCGCTACCCAGGATTGATGATTTGTTTGATCAGTTAAGAGGAGCCGGAGTTTTCTCCAAGATTGATCACGAGATCGGGATACCATCGATTGAAGATCCGATCGAGAGGATATTCAAGATCGCATTCTCGTCAAGATATGGACATTACGAGTTTCTGATTATGTCCTTTGAAATGACGAATCGCGACTTATTTCATGAATATGATGAATAAGGTGTTCATGGAATATTTGGACAAGTTTGTCGTCGTGTTCATAGACGATATCCTAGTCTACTCCAAGACAAAGGATGAACATGCCGAACACTTAAGGCGAGTTTTGGAAAAGGCGAGGAACGGCAACTTTCGCCAAGTTCAGCAAGTGTGATTTTTGGAAGGACAAGGTGGAGTTTCTTGGACATGTAATGACCGCAGAGGAGTCATTGTGGATCCAAGCAAAGTAGAAGCGGTGTTACATTGGGAGCGTAGAAGGCTGTGACCAGATTCGGAGTTTCCTTGGAATGGCAGGATACTACCGCCGTTTCATCGAAGGCTTTTCGACAATTGCGAAACCTCTTACGCAATTCTTTGAAGAAGGAAAAGAAGTTTGCATGGACGCTTGAGAATGTGAGAAAGGATTTCAGAGCTGAAGAAGCGATTGACATCAAGACCGGTGTTAGTTCTACCGGATGTTGCTCAAAGCTTCGATATTTATTGTGACGCATCGCGCCAAGGACTTGGAGGTGTCTTGTCACGAGAATGGAAAGGTCGCCGCTTATGCATCAAAGCGATTGAGGCCGCATGAGGAAAATTATCCGACACATGACCTAGAGTTAGCTGCCGTAGTGCATGCTTTGAAGTTATGGCGTCACTATCGATTGGAAGCAGATGTGAAGTGTATACGGATCATAAGAGCCTTAAGTACATATTCACCCGATCGGATCTGAATATGAGGCGAGAGGAGATGGTTAGAGTTGATCAAGGACTATAATGTTGGAATCCATTACCATCCGGGAAGGCCAACGAGTAGCCGATGCTCTGAGTCGGAAAAGCCATACCGTGAGTACATTGCTAGCCACAAGTCGGGATGAGTTATGTGAGGATTTTCAAAAGATGAAGATTGAGGTTGTACCTAAGCGGATTCTTGGCCGCATTGGAAGTAAAGCCTACCTTAGAGGACCAGATCCGAGAAGGAGGAAGGATGATGACAAGATCCGTAGGATTAAGTCCAAAAGGAGGAAGGCAAGGCGAGAGGACTTCAAGTTGGATGAGCAAGGCACGTTGTGGATGAAGGATCGCATTTGTGTGCCTAACAAAAGGAGTTAAAGCAAGCGATTTTGGAAGAAGCCCATGACTCCAAGTACTCAATTCACCTCGAAGCGCCAAGATGTATCAGGATCTGAAGGAGAGATTACGGTGGCCGAGTATGAAACGTGAAGTTGCCGAGCATGTTGCATTGTGCGGCGTATGCCAGAGAATCAAGGCAATGCATCGAGAGACCAGCAGGATTGCTACAACCGCTGAAAATACGAGTGGAAGTGGGAGAAAATCGGAATGGATTTCATTACGGTTTATCAAGACTCAAGGAGGTTATGACTCCATATGGGTTATAGTGGATCGCTTGACTAAAGTAGCCCATTTTATCCCGTGAAGACCACTTACTCGGAGATAAATTAGCGAATTATACATGATCGAATTGTTTGTTTGCACGAGTGCCAAAGAGGATTGTATCGGACAGAGGTACCCAATTTACCTCAAGATTACGGAATAAGTTGCATGAAGCCATGGGAACCCGTTTAAACTTCAAGATGACTTATCATCCACAGACGGATGGACAGACCGAAAGAGTCAACCAGATTCTGGAAGATATGTTGAGAGCTTGTGCATTGGCTTATGCTACCTCTTGGGATAAGAGTTTGCCGTATGCCGAGTTTAGTTACAACAATAGTTATCAGGCTAGTTTACAGATGTCACCTTTTGAGGCCTCAGATGGTCGACCACTGTCGGACGCCATTGAATTGGAATGAGACCGTGGCGCCGTGTCTTTGGGCCTGATATTCTTCAAGAGGCTGAAGAACAGATCGCCATGATTAGGGAAAGGTTGAAGATAGCCCAATCTCGACAAAAGAGTTATGCTGACAATCGTCGCCGGGATTTGAGTTTTGAACCAGAAGACTTTGTATACCTCAGAGTTACGCCTCTTAGGGGAGTTAAGAGGTTCCATGCCAAAGGGAAACTTGCACCCCGTTATGTTGGACCATTTAAGATTTTGAGCCGCAGAGGCGAAGTTGCTTATCAGCTGGAGTTGCCACAATCGTTAACAGGAGTGCATGATGTATTCCATGTGTCCCAGTTGAAGAAGTGTCTCCGAGTTCCTGAGGAACAGGCACCGCTAGAGTCAATTGGGTTGCAAGAGGATTTGACTTATAAGGAGTATCCCGTAGGGATTCTAGACACAATGGATCGAGAAACTAGAAACAAGTCAACCCGTTTTTGTAGAGTTCAATGGAGCAACCATGAAGAAAGTGAAGCGACTTGGGAGCGCGAAGAGGATTTGAAGAAAGAATTTCCAAACCTATTCCTTTAGTAAGCCCTGAATCTCGGGGACGAGATTCTATTAAGGGGGGGAGGTTTGTAACACCCCAAAATTTTACTTGTCCTAAATTCATGTGTGATTTGGCACTTTGGTGAATTTTTGGAATTTTCTGGAATTTATTTGGATTTAATTGGAATTTATTTGGATTTAATTGGAATTTATTTGAATTTATTCCATTTTGAAATAGTTAAAGAATTTAATTTTGCAAATAAAATTTTGTTGGAAATATTTTATTTGAGTCCAAAATGATCCAAAGTATTTTCGAATTTTTACGGAATTTTTACGAGTCATTTGCTATTTTTAATGAATTAAATGAATTCTTGGGAATTATTTTAATGATTAATTCATTGGAAAAGGGACCGGCCGGGTCGATTCTTGTTCCTCGGTCTGAAGTCGGACTCGAGTCCGACCCGAGCCACGTGGTCGAGCCAAACCCGCTTGCCCGAAACCTAGCCACGCGGCCGTTGGATCAAGATCCAGCGGTTGTGATTGCGCCACGTCACCCCGAGCCGACCGAAGTCGAACCCGTGCGCGTTCGCGCGATCGTGGCCGTCCGTCGTGCCGCGTGGGCGGCTAGGATTGAGCCGCGTCGCCTCGCCGTGTCCGGCCGGACTCATGCCCGTCTGCGGCCTCGCCATGGAAAGCAAAGCGAATCTCGGCGCCTGTGCCGGTATTTAAGGCGTGGAGTGCGTGCGAGGATCGCCGTCACCGTGCGCACCTTTTGCTCTAGCCGCCGCCACTCGAAGAGCTCCTCCGTGCTCGCGATTCCTCGCCGGAGTTGATTAGGGTTGTTTAGGGTTTTGGCATCGTTCCGCCGCCGTCCACCGTTCTCCGTCGCGTTTGTGGCCGGATCCGAGACCGCAAGGACGAGGCGCGTCTGGGAGTGGCATTCACTTCGCCGGATCTGCCCTGTGGCGCCGTCCCGTGTGTCGTCGTCTTCAAGTCCGGCGGACCTCGACAACCCGGCGCGCCGCAACCCCACGAAGATCGTCGCCGTCCGATCTTCATCAAGCGATCACGGTGAGTCCACGTTTCCTTGAAGCGGTAGAAAACCAGATTGGATGCGGGCCGTGAGATCAAGATCCAACGGTCGGGTTAGCCACGTGCGCCTAACCTGTAGAACCCAGGATAGATCTCAACCGTTGGATCAAAATCCAACGGCCCTCGTTCGTCCACGTCACTGCAGCGAAATCCACGTTGCGGTGGATTGGATCCAACCTCAACCGTTCGATCCGAATCGAACGGCTCGGATCGTGCCACGTAGTCAGGCCACCGCACGCGACCCACTGACGGGTGGGACCCGCATGTCAGCCGCACCGGTCCGGTGGACCAGATCCACCGTGGACCCGAACCGAGTCCGTGGACCGCTGACGTCAGCAGGCCAATCAGAGGCTGCCACGTGTCCATGCTGACGCAATAATTAATCTGAAAAAGAAAATGATTTATTAATTCGAAATATTGATTCAAATTTAGATTCAAACTTCAAACGCTTATAACTTTTGCGTTTCAACTCCGATTTGAGCGATTCAAATTTCTAAATTTGTATAAAATTAAGATCTACCTAAATATGAATTTTATTTAATTTTTGGACTAAAGTTTTTCTCTGTAATATTATTTAATTGATTATTTAAACTTTAAATAATCATAACTTTCTGCTTTAACTCCAAAATTAGCGATTCCAGTTTCTAAAAATCCAGAAAATTATGTTCTCTCTGTTTAGGGATTTTATTTGGAGTATTGGGATGTTTTTGCCTATTGTTTATTGGGTATTTGCTATTTGAACGCTTTACGAGTATACGTTGAAGTCTTGGGAAGGATTCGAAGGAGAAGTGTTGACTCAGGATCCAACTCAAGACCAAGAGCAAGTACTTTTTGAAGGCAAGTTGTGCTTTGACCATATTGATCCTATTTCGAAATCTATTTTGATTTAAACTATTGCATGCTAGTTCAATTAGAAAGATACTTTGTTTAAACATGGGGGTTAGATAAATACCAATTTGTTATATGACACCTTGATTATCTAAGTATGTGCCATGATCCCTTGTCACCCTAGTTGTGGTTTACTAGTTGGACATTATTAAATTGCCAACATGGGTTTAGATCGTTGTAGTATACTGCTTAGACCTGCTACGTGCTCATGACATGATTTTGGATAATCAAATGCTAATATTGACTTAATGATATATTGAACCTGTTTTGGAAAAGTATCATGTGATGTTGATGGCACGTGGTGCATGGTAATCAAGCGGGTTTGATAAATGATTTTCGACTGGGGCATGTGGCAAGAGTAATCAGGTGGGCCAGTGTGGCATTGGGAGTGTTGATTTGGTTTTTCGGGTAGTCTTGCCCTGGTCACTCTAAGGACTTAACCTTGCAAGCCTTTGAACTGGGCCATACGTACAACCACATGGCTGGAATGGGACGGCCCTAGTTGACTAAGTTGCTAAGGACTCGCTTGTGGAGCCTCAGGGTGTCAATTACACCGTTTGTGTGATTGTACGGGGGAGCGTATCGTGGGCGTGGGCCGATACCCATCTAACGGTGTGTTGGTCCCATACTTCGCCTTGGCTAAGGGAAGGGATGGTGTAGAGCACGAACCGGAGAGGACCACCTGTGTTGTTTAAGGCTTCCGAAAGGCTTTGTTATGATCGCTCATTCGCATACTCTAGTAAGGCGATTCACTACCGACGTGGTGAGTGGATTGTATCTTTTGTGTAAAGTTTATAACCTCTGAATAGTGTAGAATCTATTTGAATATCCGAGTCCACTGTAATTTACAATGCTCGGGAATTACAGTCAAGGGTTAGACTTTCTGAAAATAACTTGGATTTGAAAGGTTGGATTGGTTTACTAATGAAGATGATGAAAATGTGGTTTAGGATGGGGAAAATGTTTATTAAAACTTCTTGAAAAGTTATTTACGCTTTACTGATTTCTCTCGCTTTCGAATCTACTTATATTACTCTTCGAATGTCATTTCTTGCAAATATACCTTGAGCTATTCCTTTGTACCAAGCCATGCATATAGTATATTAGCTTGCATTCTGCATGACTTCTTTGAGTACCAAGTACTCACCCTTGCCTCAACACAATACCAGTTGAAGAGGAGACTACGCCAGTTTTGGAGGAGGAACTCCAAGAGGACCCGACTACTTAGGGATGCGAGCCCAGTCAGTTGCCTGTGGTATACTGGATGGCGCCACGAAGTTTATTTGATTTCCCGCTGCTATTGTTTCTCTCTGAATAAGTTTCGCCCTACGAGGCATACATTTGTAACTTGACCATGAGGTCAAGTAACCAGTTTGGTTATTTAAATAAAGTACTTTGATAATATCGATTGGTATGATTGTGATATTTACCGATGTTAAGACTGTGTGCACTAGCGCGTTCCTGGACTAGTGCTGAATACACAGAGGGTCCGGATTTGCAAATTCGGGGTCCCGACATTCTCCTACAACATAAAACATGTATTTGGTCTAGCTTGCACAACCAAACATGATGAGAGGATTAGTCATGTAGAAATTTAGAAGATCAGGAAGTTGTCCAGAGGAATCTACATGTCTCAAGGCAAGCATAAAATTTTGTGAAGCAACAGAAAACCTCTCATGAAAAAGTATGGAAAAAAGTTTTCATCTTCTTAGGAATTGTACCTTTTATCATTAATCTCTCAACAAAAATAGGAAATCTTGAGCTACTTCTAGCCTTATCAGCAACATTAATCCCCCTAACATAAAATAGGGCATTCTCCGGTTCTCTGGAATCAATTTCATTGACAAGAAGTGGTGTCTGGCCATCCTGCATATAAAACAAGAAAACATCGAAAAAAATCATTAGCCCTGAAGATGGTTGATCTGGGAGTGCCCTTTTAATTGACATTATCTACAATATTGACCTCCACACTGCACTTAATCGAAAACTTTACAGTATGAAAGGGTACCGCATAATGTAATGTCGTAGCTCTATCCTATAAATTATGCAACATTAATTCAAGTGCCAACATACGAAGGAAAAATATCAGACTTACAGGCCCTCTGGCTACCAATAACTTAGCAAATGGGATATCTCATTCACTGCATGATCTAATTTACTCCAACTAAATTTCTTGAAAGCAAAAGAACAGATTAAGATCAACTAGACATATCATAAGCAATCTCAATAGCATTGCGTACAATGGAGCAACAACCTATCGTTGTTCACTAAATGCACACTCATGCATGATCAAATTAAGATGAATTCAAGGCAAGAATATTACAGACCTAGAGGATGCGTGTGGTGAACTCGACATTGGTGTTGGAGCTGCCATTGAGCACAATCCAGCTGTAACACCCCAGCATTTAGTATGCCCTGGATGTCACCAAACATAGACTAACAGCAATTAAATACCACAAATAAAGCTAAATTACAGCAAAGGCGCAAATGCTAAAACCGAAAATTTCGGCAGCATCTCCTTTGTTTTTCCATGATTTGGAGCAACAGCAACAATATGGCAAGATATAGCATAATATGAGACATCTAAAATAGCAATAACAATTGATATAGCAACAATATAAGTCCAGGATAAAGCATTCAACCACTTCATGAGCTAAACGAATCAAATAATAAGACCAAGCACACAATTAAGCAAATCTCAAAGTTTCATCGCACTATTCTTATTATCATGTCTCCCATTGATGAATGGACTAAATATGTGGAGCTACGTGGAGAAGTGTAGCTAAACCCCTTTCCCGCATGCCGGTTGCAAGGTACCTAAAACATCATAAAACACAAGCGTGAGTTCATCACTCAACAAGTATATTGCAATGGAACAAAGAAACAATTCAATGCTAATATCATTACATATCATGCTTAACATCATAACCATGTTCAAATCTCATTGTACACATCTCATTATCATCATCATGTATGCAATGCAATGCACATGTCTCCTCGAAGCACATACCGGTATTGCCGAGTGCACACCCGTCGGCGTGCACCCTCTTTCCCCCTTCCATCCCGTAGATAGAGGGTGCCTACTCCTCGCTTCCATTCACAACTGTTGATGGAATCACGAGGTAGGTCTTATTCAATGGCGCTTTGGATTAGTCATAACTTTCTCACCGACCTTACCGGACTAGTTATGACTTTCTCACCGACCTGGCCAGTTCTCATGCCATGTATGCAAATATGTCATAAACATAAACAACTTGCACATAAACTCAACTAATCATTGCATAACCTCATAATAAACCATTTTCATCATGTCGCAAGCAAGAGTCAATCATGGCATCATATCATAAAACATGTGTAAACCATCTCATTATCAAACATTACGGCTCCCTACGCCGCAACCACTACAATACACTTGCCTTCAACCGCGGGCGACGGATTGGCGAGAGGATGAGGGCACTCCCGGGGTCACACCACCTACACATAGGTACCACACACTCAAAACGTGCCCTCAAAAACAGTATAAAAACGATCCCCTACCCCGACTTCGCAAACAACCCCTAAAACCCGAAAACAGAGAATCTATCCCTACGGAACAGCGGGCTTCCAACTAGCATAACTTGAGTTCTAGGACTCCAAATTAAGTAAACGAGTACATTTTCTCGAATATTAGGAAATTTCCTAGCTTTTCCTAAGTATTGGGAAAAACTGATTCGGCCTCTAAAATTTCCTAATCAACAGATCAACACAATCTGTCCCAATCACATCACAGTTTTGAACACGTTCGGTAAAACAGCCATAACTTTCAAACGGCTGATCGGAATTACGCGTTCTTGGTGTCCACTGAAAGGTATGGAAATTATCTACAACTTTATAAACATTCGGTCGACCAGAAAATGCCTCTAAAATTGTGAAATCTCAAACCCTATGTCGGACGTCCAATCTACCCGAAATAGAACGCCATGCAATCTCTAGTTTTCATCAATTCTATCCAATCGCAGCACCACCTTTCGATCTAAAAGCACCAAAACCTCCTATAGATCATCACCTAGCCCATCCCCAAAGATTACCCATAGCCATACCTTCGCCCGACGAACGACGAATCGACGAACGGCGAAACTTCTCTCGATTCCCCCAATCTCCTTCCTCGCTCCGAATCCGTCGGATCTCCTCGTCGCGGGGCTTCCCGATGGAGAGGACAGTGGGGTGGAGGGGTGAGGAGCTCCCCTAGGATGGCTAGGGATGTGGAGAGGAGAGGGAGGGAGGGGAGGCGCAAGGGGGAGGTGCGGCTAGGGGGGCGTGTGGAGGAGGAGGGGAGAGAGGGGGGCGGCTAGGGTTAGAGGTGGGGGCGCACAAGGATGATGGGGGGCGCATGGCAGGTCTATGCAGCCCTTCTCCCCCACATGGGCCGGCAAACTCCACTTTTGGCCCATGTGGGGTCCCCCTAAGGCCCAATTCGCCCCGAAAAGGCCCAAACTACCGAAAACACGATTAAACCTCATACCATAAAGTTTTAATCTCCAGTTTAACATTTTATAAAGTCACGACATTCCATAGTGTCACATTCTCCCCCCTTCAACAGGATTCGCCTCGAATCCAAGACACGCCACTACGCAACTAGGCAAAACAAAAGACAGCTAGCTTCACATCTCATACCTGAGGTGAAAAGCTCGGGGTACTTCTCGCGCATGTGAGACTCCAGCTCCCAAGTCGCTTCCCTCTCAGCCTGATGCGACCACAAGACTTTAACAAACTTGAGCGTCCTGTTCTTCAACACTCGCTCCGAATACCCCAGAATTTTCACAGAACGGGACTCGAAGGTGAGGTCCTAATCAAGCACTAATGGTTCCAACGGAACCACCAACTCCGGGTCGTGCAAGTACTTCCTCAGCATCGAAACATGGAATATATTATGGACTCCCTGCATCGACTCTGGTAGCTCTAAGCGATCGGCCAACTTACCAACTCGAGCTGAGATAGGGAATGGCCCAACATACCTCGGACTGAGCTTCCCTTTAGTGCCAAAATGCACCACACCCTTGGTGGGAGATACTCGCAAGAGCACACTATCACCCACCGTAAACTCTAGATCTCGCCTTCTCACATCAGAGTAGCTTTTCTGTCTACTCCGAGCTGCAAGAAGGTTTTGCCGTACCTCTGCCACCCGATCAACAGTCTGCTGAACCCAATCCGGTCCGAGGACCGCTCTCTCTCCCACTGCATCCCAACAAAGCGGCGATCTACACTTCCGGCCATAAAGCACTTCATAAGGGGCAGCCCGGATGCTGGAATGATAGCTGTTATTATAAGCGAACTCTGCCAACGGCAAGTGGTCTTCCCAGCTACATTTCCAAGCCATCACACAGGCCCTGAGCATATCCTCCAAGGTCTGAATGGTATGCTCAGACTACCCGTCTGTCTAAGGGTGAAAAGCGGTACTCAGGTGGAGTTGTGTACCGAAAGCACTCTGCAAACTCTCCCAAAATTTTGAGACAAACTTCGCATCCCGTTCAGAGACAATCGTCTTGGGTACACCATGCAGTCTCACAATCTCCCGCACATAGATGGGAGCCACCTCGCTCGCTGAATTGGTAGTGCGGATAGGAATGAAATGCACAGACTTGCTAAGACGGTCCACCACAACCCAAACAGCGTCCTTCCCTCGTGGAGTACGAGGTAGGCCAACCACGAAATCCATAGAAATGTCATCCCAAGGCCACACAAGAATCTCCAATGGCTGCAAAAGACCAGCGGGACGCTTGTGTTCAGTCTTAATCTTCTGACAAATCCCACAAGAGCCCACGTACTTGGCAATATCAACTCTCATCCTTTTCCACCAGAAATTCTTTTTCAAATCCCTATACATCTTGGTTTCCCCAGGATGGACTGTATACGGGGTCCGATGAGCCTCTTTCAGGATATCCTCTTTGACTTGGGATTTCTGAGGTACACAAAGGCGACCCTGAAACCTCAGAGCTCCCACATCATCAATGGAAAAGTCCCCAATTTTGCCATCCTCAAGGCGTTTCCTCACCTGCTGGAGCAAACAATCATGTTGTTATGCTTCCCGCACATGCTCGGGGATCGCTGACTCAAGAATCAATTGAGTTTCAGCTTGCACGGTCCCCGCAAAGCAGTAAGAGACTCCCAAACTCTCAAAATCAGCAACAAGACAATCAATGATAGGGGGCATTGTCTTGCGACTGAGAGCGTCAGCCACCACATTTGCCTTGCCCAGATGATACTGGATTGTGAGGTCATAGTCCTTTATCAACTCTAGCCACCTCCTCTGCCTCAAATTCAAATCTTTCTGGGTAAAAATATACTTGAGGCTCTTGTGATCAGTGAAGATATCACAAGACTCGCCATACAAGTAGTGCCTCCAAATTTTCAATGCGAACACCACAGCGGCTAGATCAAGATCATGAGTGGGATAGTTCTGCTCATGCTTTTTCAACTGCCGCGATGCATGGGCAATCACTTTGCCATCTTGCATGAGCACACAACCAAGTCCCAAACGTGAAGCATCAGAATAGACTGTGAAGCGCCTCCCAAGCTCGGGAAGGGTAAGAACAGGAGCAGTCACCAACTTCTCCTTCAAAGTGCAGAAACTGTGCTCACACTCTGCAGACCACTGAAATTTCACCCCTTTCTGGGTCAGATGCGAAAGTGGCTTAGCAATGATAGAGAAGTCCTGCACAAAACGCCGATAGTAGCCAGCCAACGCAAGGAAACTACACACCTCTTTAACATTGGAAGGTCTCTTCCAATCCAAAACTGCTGAGACTTTGCTAGGATCTACAGATATGCCCTTTGGATTGATTATGTGGCCAAGAAAACCCACTTCTGAAATCCAGAACTCGCACTTTTTCAACTTAGCAAAGAACTGATTCTCCCTCAATGTACTCAGCACAAGCCTCAAATGCTGCTCATGTTCTTCTTTTGATTTAGAGTAAACCAGAATGTCATCGATGAACACTACCACAAACTCATCAAGGTACTTATGTAGCACACTGTTCATCGCCTCCATAAAGACAGCAGGAGCATTAGTTAGTCCAAATGATATACCTTTAAATTCATAGTGCCCATACCTAGTGGAGAAAGCAGTCTTCTCAATGTCCTGTTCCCTCACACGAATCTGATTGTAACCAAACTGAAGATCAATCTTGGAGAACACCTTGGCTCCCTTTAGTTGGTCAAACAGATCCTCAATGCGAGGCAATGGATACTTGTTCTTGAAGGTCACTTGATTGAGAGCACAATAGTAAATGCACATGCGCCAACTACCATCCTTCTTCGAAACGAAGAGGACAGGTGCTCCCCAAGGCGACACACTACGCCGAATAAAGCCCTTGGCCAACAAATCCTCCAATTGCTTTTTCAACTCATCTTGAAAAGGACGAGCCAAGCGGTATGGAGAGATAGAAATAGGTCGAGTGCCAGGAACAAGATCAATATGAAACTCCACATTCCTCACTGGAGGTAAACCAGGCAACTCATCAGGGAACACATCAACGAACTCCTTCACCACAGGAATCTCTTCAATTGCTACTGAAGAAGATGGCTTTTCTGAAATAGCCATGAGAAAACCCAATTGCCTCAAACGGCGACCAGGAAACAGACTAGCAAAAGCAAAGATGGAACTGGAAGGTATACCACCCTGAAAGGTCAACTCCACCCCTTACGGGGCCTGCAAGGCAACTGTCTTAAAAAAACCACAGATCTTGGCACGGTACTGATGCAACCAGTCCATGCCCAGAATGACATCAAAAGGAGCCAACTGAATCAGCATAAGATTGGCAAAGAAAACCTCATCATCAATGGCAATAGTGCAACCCAGGCAAACCAAAGAACTAGCAATCAAACCCCCAGGAGAACTGACTATCACAGACTTAGAAATCTGCTGAACTCCCAACTTAGCTCTACTAGCAAAATCCGACGACACGAAAGAATAGGATGCTCCGGAATCAAACAAAACAAAGGCATCAACTGAATCCACAAGCAGCGTACCTGAAACCACCTCTGGATTCCCGGCTAACTCGGCGGTCAGCAAGGCATGCACTCCTGGTGGTGCCGGGGCAGCGGGAGTCCAACACCCGGCTGATGCCCCAACAAGGTTGGGGGTGGTGGGGGTAGCTGAGGAGGAGCCGACGGCTATGGGCACCAGTAGGCCGCCGGTGGCGCCCAAGTAGAGGGCGGCTGGAAAGCAGGGGCCGCCATCATGTGCACCGACCCTCTGGAAGACGCCGCTGGAGTGGGAGGAGAAGGCATCGTCTCCCACTTGATAATGCTACCGGGATTCATCTGGCAGACTCGCACCATATGGCTGGGTTTGCCGCAGTGGTTGCAAACCCCGGACCAAACACACTCCGCAGCACGGTGTCCACCACCGCACTTGAAACAAATCATGCCCTGCCCTAGCGCAGGACGAACAGCCACCCGCGAGGAAGATGGCTGGGGCAGCTTCATCTTAGCCCCTAAGGAGGAATACTGTCCCCCCATGAACTTCTTGAAGGTGGGTCGCTGAGAAGACCCACCTCCTCCACCAAAGGTCCTCTTCTGGCCTCCGCCCGGGGCCGCTGCAACCCCTGAACCTCCAAGGTTTTGTTTATCCCTGGAGAGATCCAACTCGAGCTCCATGCCCTTCGCCTGGTCCACCACGGAGCAGAAGTCATGAGGGACATTCGCCCCCGTGACAACTCTAAACTCCTGATTGAGGTCCCTACGGAACCTCCTCGCCTTCTCACAATCATCGGCTGCCACAGCCGGCACAAAGCGCACCACATTATTGAATTCCACCTCATACTCTGCCACCGATTTCTTTCCCTGGGAAAGAGTCGTGAGAGTATGCTCCATCCTCTCAAGGAAAGACACTGGGTAGAACTTGGCTCGGAAGCTAGCCTCAAAGTCCTCCCAGGTGACCGGTCCAAGAGCGGGGGCCCTAGCAGCAAGAACCCCCTCCCACCAGATATCCGCTTGGCCCTTCAGCTGAAAGGCCACAAAGCGAGCTCTCTGGACCGAGGTCAACTCCAGAACCTCGAACTGCCGCTCCATGTACCGCAATCAATCTGCGGACTGGACCGGCATGCCCGCTCTGTCAAAAGTGTCCAGGCGGAGGGACATCCACTCACGGAGACTCATCCTAGGCTCCGGCACAACGGGGGCAACAATTGGGGCCGCTGCAGGGGAGGCACAACAACAGGGGCTGCCCGCACCTGCTGGCGTAGCTCCTGGACTTCCCTCTGCAGTGCCTGCAAAAAGGCCGCAGTGGCGGCTGGCACCTCAGCTCCCGACTGTGCCACCGGGATCTCCTCCTGCGCTAGCCCATGAGCATGGGGCGAAGCGTTTCCCTCAGCAACTGACTCAGCAACTCCCTGAGATGGGTGACTCCCACCTCGACCCTGGCCTCCACGGCCACAGCGACCACGACCTCTACCCCTCGGCATGGCTGCTACAGTCACACAACCATACAATCACATAATCATAAGCACGACTTCAATAAGTCAAGTTCAAAGATCAAATATCAACATATTCATGGTCTCCATCAAGTAAACCAAACGTAATACAATGATGAACCAAAACCCCATCCTACTGTGCAACCAAGTGTGTAAAATTTTAGATTATTTATTCAACTTACACAAGTTTTAATGTTGCTATCCTATGGCAAAATTTTAAGTATAACATATGCCATGTTTCTAAATTATCCCACTTCATATTTTAATTGAACCTATGGTATGACACTAAATACATGTTCCAAGGACCTAATGCCCACTCTGATACCAACTGTAACACCCCGGCACCTAGTATGCCCTGGATGTTACCAAACATAGAAGAAATAGCGACTAAATACCACAATTAAAGACAAATGACAGCAAGGGCGCAAAATGCTTTAACCAAAATTTCGGCAGCATCTCCCTTGTTTTTCTATAGTTTGAAGCAACAGTAATAATATCACAAGACATAACATAATAAATGACATCTAAAACAACAATAATGGGAGGTATAGCAACAGTTTAAGTCCAGAATAATGAATTCAACCATTTCATGAACTAAAATGAAGTGAACGATAGAACCAAGCACACATTAAGGCATACTCCAAGTTTGAGCGCAATAAACTTATTATCACAACTACGAATGGCAAAGTGTAGTCGTCTAAGTGAATGAAGCTACGTGAAGATGTGCCGCTATGTCCCTTTCCCGCATGCCGGTTTCATGGTACCTTAAAACATCATAAAACACAAGCGTGAGTTCATCACTCAGCAAAGTGTATTGCAATGGAACAAGCAAAACAGTTTTCAATACCATCATCATTACATCCCATATTCAACATCACAAGCATCTCATGGTTCATCATATATACATCTCATTAACATCATCCTACATGCAATGCAATGCACATGTCTCCTTGTTAGCACATACCGGTATTGCCGAGTGCACACCGTTGCCGAGTGCACACCCGTCGGTGTGCACCCTCTTTCCCCTTCCATCCTGTAGATGGAGGGTGCCTACTCTTACTAACTCGCTCCCATTCACAACCGTGGCTGGGACTACGAGGTAGGTCTTTCGTGTTCACAACATGTGAACACAGAGGCCCGCATCAAAATGGGTCGCCTCTTCCATTATGAATATGTATGAACTTGTATGAACTTGCATAAATACTTAATACGACAATTTCATAGCCAATATGTAATCATGTTCATTATATCATAAGCAAGTAACAAGCATGGCAAGTTAACACAACATGTACCCATATTGCACCTATGCAAGACTAATAACCACCCAAACTCCAAATCCACTCCAATACACTTGCCTTCAACCGTGAGCAACAGAGTGGCGAGAGGTTGAGGGCACTCCCGGGGTCACACCACCTGCACATAGGTACAACACACTCAAAACTTACCCACAAAACAGTATAAGAGCGATCATCTACAAAGACCTCGCAACCCACTCCTAAAACCCGAAAACAGAGAATCTGTCCCAACGGGACAACGGGCTTCCAACTAGCATAACTTGAGTTCTAAAACTCCAAATCAAGTAAACGAGTACATTTTCTCGAAGCTTAGGAAATTTTCCAATTTTTTCTAAGTATTTTCTAAGACTGATCCGGCCTCTAAAGTTGTCTAATCTACAATTGAACACGATTTGTCCCAATCATGTCACAGATTTGATAGTGCTCAGTAAAACAGCCATAACTTTTAAATGGCCGAGCGTATTTTAGCGTTCTTTGTGTCCACTGAAAGATAATTGAATTACCTACAACTTCTATAACAGCTGGCCGGTCAGGAAACACATCTAAAATTACCAAAACCGAGCCCGAAACTCAGGCGCTCAATCTTCCCGAGAACACAACATTGGGCAGATTTGCAATTATCCTAATCCCATCTAGGAACAGCACCTAAACATGAATTCTAGGCATGGATCATACCATCTAGCAGCACCTAGACAACCCCAAATGATCCACGAGTCGTTACCTCTTCTTGAAGATCCGAACGACGACGAAACCTTCCTTCCTTCCGAACCGCAGCGATTCGCCGGAGATCTCCGAACCGGCGATCCATCGAGCAAGGAAATGAAGAACACCACAGAGGGAGAGGATGTGGGGCTGCTAGGGGAGGGTGGGATGGCGTCTAGGGAGGGAATGTGGGGGTGGAGGTGCAAGGAGCAAGGGGGCGGCTAGGGTGGAGGCGCAAGGGGCAAGGAGGGGGCAGCTAGGGTTGAGGGAGGGGAGTGGGGGCGCAAGGGGCAAGGGCAGCAGGGTTGCTGCCCAAAAACCACCTCCACATGGGCCAAGTTTCCCCCACCTCCGGCCCAAGAAGGTCCCCAAAGCCCGAACTATTTCCCCCAAGGCCCAAACTCCCCCGGAAAGGCCCAAACACCCGAAAACGGCCCAAAAACACGGTACAAAAGTCATACCAGAATGCTGAAAACGAAAATGTCGCAATCCGTAGTGTCACAGGCGATTCGTTGTGGTTCCAGAGGACGGAGCGGTCGGGAAGGAAGAAAGGGTTTCATCGTCGTTCGATTCAGCAAGAAGAGGTAATGAATATCGGTTCTTTTGGGGTGGTCTATGTGCTATTAGATGGGAGAAACCATGCCTACAACTCTCTTTTAGGTGGTGAGATTAGATGCATTAAGTTGGATTCTAGATCTGTCTCGCGAGTGGCTCTCGGCCAGGTTAGACAATCGCTGTTGGGGCGCGATTTTGAGGATTTTAGAAGCATTTCCTGGAGGGCCTGCTGTTGCGAAAGTTGTAGGTAATCAAATTACCTTTAATTGGGCACCAAAAACGCTAAGTTTCATTCATCTATTTAAAAGTTATGGTCATTTTACCGAACGCTGTCCAATCTGTGACGTGATTGGGACAAATTGTGTTCAACTGTAGATTAGAGGACTTTAGAGGCCGAATAAGTTTTAGCGAATACTTAGAAAAAGATGGAAAATTCCCTGAGGTTCGAGAAAATGTACTCGTTACCTGATTTGGACTTGTATAACTCAAGATATGCTTGTTGGAAGCATGTTGTCCCGTTGGACAGATTCTCTATTTTTCGGATTTTAGGAGTCGGTTGCGAAGTCGATGTAGTCGATAGTTCTTGTGTTTTTTTGTGGGCATGATTTTGAGTGTTTTATACCTATGTGCAGGTGGTGTGACCCTGGGAGTGCCATCCACATCTCGCTACTCCATCTCACACGGTTGAAGGCAAGTGTGTTGTAGTGGTGTGGCTTGGATGGCCATATTGCTTTGATATGTGTAGCTTATCCATGTGTTAGGTTAAGTTGCCATGTTGATACTTGCATGTGTTAGGATGAATATAGTTCGTTAAATGGCTATGCAATGCTTAAATCGAGTTTACATGCAAGTTTATTTATGTGTATGGCATATGTGCATTCATAATAGAAGAGGCGACCCATTCTGATGCGGGCCTCTGTGTTCACACTTAGTGAACACGAAAGACCTAACTCGTAGTCCCATCCACAGCTGTGAATGTGAGCGAGTCAGTAAGAGTAGGCACCCTCCACGGGATGGAAGGGAAAGAGGGTGCACACCGACGGGTGTGCACTCGGCAATACCGGTATGTGCTAAGCAAAGAGACATGTGCATTGCATTGCATGAATGAAAATATTTACAAGATGCTTATGAAGATGTTTATGATATGCTTATGATGATGTACTATGAGATGTTAATGGGTATTGTTAATGTTTTAGTGCATTGCAATACACTTTGCTGAGTGATGAACTCACGCTTGTTGTTTTATGATGTTTTTAGGTACCATGAATCCGGCATATGGGAAAGAGAGTTAGCGTCATGACTCCATATAGTTTTATTCATCTAGACAACTACACACTCTCATTCGTAGTTGTGATGGTTATTTTATTGCGCTAAACTTGGATTATGCTATAATGTGTGATTGGTTTTATTGTTCACTTCATATTGGTACATGAAACATTTGAGTTTATATTCCAGGCTTGCAATGATGCTATAACTCTTGTTATTGCTGCTTTAGATGTCATCTGTTATGCTATTGTGTTATGATTATATTATTGTTGCTCCAAACCATGGAAAAACAAAGGATATGCTGCCGAATTTTCGTTTAAGCAATTAGCGTAGTTGCTGTAATTTATTGTTAAATATGTGTTTTTGGTTACTTCTAGTATTGTTTGGGTGACATTCGCGGCATACTAGGTGCCGGGGTGTTACAGTGTGTATCAGAGTGGGCATTAGGTCCGTGGAACATGTATTTAGTGTCATACCATAGGTTCAATTAAAATGTGATGTGGGTTAACCTAGAAAAATGGCTTAGGTTATACTTAAAATTTTGTCATAGGATAGCAACATTAAAACTTGTGTAAGTGAAATAATTTATTTAAAATTTGACACACTTGGATGCACAGTAGGATGGGTTTATGGTGCTTCATTGCATTGCGTTTTGTCTATTTGATGGAGATTGTTTATGTTGATCTTTGATCTTGTATTTGATAATGTCATGCTTATGATTATGTGATTGTATGGTTGTATGACTGTAGCAGCTATGCCGAGGGATAGAGGTCACGGTCGCCGTGGCCGTGGAGGCCAGGGTTGAGGTGGGAGTCACCCATCTCAGCGTATTGCTGAGTCAGTTGCTGAGGGAAGCGCTTCGCTCAATGCTCATGAGCTAGCGTAGGAGGAGATCCCGGCGGCACAGTCAGGGGCTGAGGTGCCAGCCGCCACTGCGGCCCTGTTGCAGGCACTGCAAAGGGAGGTCCAGGAGCTGCACCAGTAGGTTCAGGCAGCCCCTGCTGCTGTGGCTCCTCCTGCAGTGGCCCCCGTTGTTGCCCCCGTAGTGCTGGAGCCGAGGATGAGCCTTTGTGAATGGTTGTCCCTCCGCCTGGACACTTTTGACGGAGCAGGCACGCCGGTCCAGTCCACAGACTGGCTGCGGTACATGGAGCGACAGTTCGAGGTCATGGAGTTGACTTCGGTCCAAAGAGCTCGCTTTGTGGCCTTTCAGCTGAAGGGCCAAGCGGATATCTGGTGGGAGGGGGTTCTTGCTACGAGGGCCCCCGCTCTTGGACCGATCACTTGGGAGGACTTTGTAGCTCGCTTCCGAGCCAAGTTCTACCCGGAGTCCTTTCTTGAGAGGATGGAGCTCGAGTTGGAGCTCTCCAGGGATAAACTAAACCCTGGAGGTTCAGGGGTTCCAGTGGCCTCTAGCGGGGGCCAAAAGAGGACCTTTGGTGGACGAGGTGGGTCTTCTCAGCGACCTACCTTCAATAAGTTCAAGGGGGGACAGGGTTCCTCCTCAGGGGCTAAGATGAAGCCACCCCAGCCATCTTCCTCGCGGGTGGCTATTCGTCCTGCTCCAGGGTAGGGCATGATCTGTTTCAAGTGCGGTGGTGGACACCGTGCTGCTGAGTGTGCTTGGACCGGGGAGTGCAACCATTGTGGCCGACCTGGCCATATGGGGCGAGTATGCCGGATGAATCCTGGTAGAATCATCAAGTGGGAGCCCATGCCTCCTGCTCCCACTCCAGCTGCGTCTTCCAGAGGGTCGGTGCAGATGTTGGCAGCTACTGCTCCACCGCAGCCCTCGGCTTGGGCGCCCCCTGCGGCCTATTGGTGCCCGCAGCCGTCGGCTCCTCCTCAGCTCTCCCCATCGCCCCCAGTTATGCTGGGGCACCAGTCGGGTGTCGGGGCTCCTGCTGCCCCAGCGCTGCCAAGAGTGTACGCCTTGCCGACTGCTGAGTCACTGGGCATCCGGAGGCGGTATCAGGTACTTTGCTTGTGGATTCAGTTGATGCCTTTGTTTTTTTTATTTCGGAGCATCCTACTCTTTTGTGTACTTTGAGTTTGCTAGTAGAGCTAAGTTGGGAGTGCAGCGGATTTCTGAGTCTGTGATAGTCAGTTCTTCGGGGGTCTTATTGCAAGTTCTTTGGTTTGCCCGGGTTGCACTATTACCATTGATGATGAGGTTTTCTTTATCTTATGGTGATTCAGTTGGCCCCTTTTGATTTTATTTTGGGTATGGACTGGTTGCATCAGTACCGTACCAAGATTGTTGCTTTTGGAAGACAGTTGCCTTGCAGGCTCCGTCAGGAGTGGAATTGACTTTCCAGGGTGGCATACCCTCTAGTTCCATCTTTGCTTTGGCTAGTTTGTTTCCTGGTTGCCATACACGACAGTTGGGTTTTCTCATGGCTTTTTCAGAGAAGCCATCTTCTTCAGCATCAATGGAGGAGATTCCTGTGGTGAAGGAATTTGTTGATGTGTTCCCTGATGAGTTGTCCGGTTTGCCTCCTAAGAGGAGTGTGGAGTTCAGAATTGATATTATTCCTGACACACAACCTATTTCTATTTCTCCATACCGCTTGGCTCGTCCATTTCAAGACGAGTTGAAAAAGCAATTGGAGGATCTGTTGGCCAAGGATTTCATTCAGCGCAGTGTGTCACCATGGGGAGCACCCGTCCTTTTCGTTTTGAAGAATGATGGTAGTTGGCGCATGTGCATTGATTATTGTGCTCTTAATCAAGTGACCGTCAAAAATAAGTATCCATTGCCTCGTTTGAGGACCTCTTTGACCAGCTGAAGGGAGCAAAGGTGTTCTCTAAAATTGATCTTCAGTCTGGTTACAATCAGATTCATGTGAGGGAACAGGATATTGAGAAGACTGCTTTCTCACTAGGTATGGGCACTATGAATTTAAAGTTATGTCTTTTGGACTAACTAATGCTCCTGCTATTTTTATGGAGGCAATGAACAGTATGCTACACAAGTATCTCGATTATTTTGTGGTAGTTTTCATTGATGACATTCTGGTTTACTCTAAATCAGAGGAAGAGCATGAGCAACACCTGAGACTTATGCTAGGTACATTAAGGGAGAATTGGTTCTATGCTAAATTAAAGAAGTGTGAGTTGTGGATTTTAGAGGTGGGTTTTCTTGGCCATATCATCAATCCAGAGGGCATTTCTGTAGATCCTAGTAAAGTCTCAGCAGTTTCTTATTGTTTTGCGGGGACCGTGCAAGCTGAAAATCAATTGATTCTTGAGTCAGCAATCCCAGAGCGTGTGCGGGAAGCACAACAGCATAATCGGTTGCTCTAGCAGGTGAGGAAACGCCTTGAGGATGGTAAGACTGGAGATTTTTCTATTGATGATGCAGGAGCTCTGAGGTTTCAGGGTCGCCTTTGCGTACCTCAGAAATCCCAATTTGAAGATGATATCCTGAAAGTGGCTCATCGAACCCCGTACACGGTCCATCCTGGGGAGACCAAGATGTACGGGGATTTGAAAAAGAATTTCTGGTGGAAAAGGATGAGAGTTGACATTGCTAAGTATGTGGCATCTTGTGGGGTTTGCCAGAAGGTTAAGGTTGAACACAAGCGTCCTGCCGGTCTGTTGCAGCCACTAGAGATTCCTGTCTGGCCTTGGGACGACATATCTATGGACTTTGTGGTTGGCCTACCTCGTACTCCACGAGGGAAGGATGTTGTTTGGGTTATGGTGGACCGTCTTAGCAAGTCTGCTCACTTCATTCCTATCCGCACTAACAATTCAGCGAGCAAGTTGGCTCCCATTTATGTGCGGGAAATTGTGAGACTACATGGTGTACCCAAGACGATTATCTCTGATCGGGATGCGAAATTTGTCTCTAAATTCTGGGAGAGTTTGTAGTGTGCTCTGGGCACACAGCTTCGCCTTAGCGAGTTTGCAGTGTGCTCTGGGCACACAGCTTCGCCTTAGCACTACTTTTCATCCTCAAACTGATGGGCAATCTGAGTGTACCATTCATACCTTGGAGGATATGCTGAGGGCTTGTGTGATGACATAGAAAGGTAACTGGGAAGATCATTTGTCACTAGCAGAGTTTGCTTAAAATAACAGCCATCATTCCAGCATCCAAGCCGCCCCTTATGAAGTGCTGTATGGCCGGAAGTGTAGATCGCCGCTTTGCTGGGATGCAGTGGGAGAGAGAGCGGTCCTTGGACCGGATTGGATTCAGCAAATGGTTGATCGGGTGGCAGAGGTGTGACAGAACCTTCTTGCAACTCAGAGTAGACAGAAAAGCTATGCTGATGTGAGAAGGCGAGATTTAGGGTTTGAGGTGGATGATAGTGTACTCTTGCGAGTGTCTCCCACCAAGGGTGTGGTTCGTTTTGGCATCAAAGGGAAGCTGAGTCCAAGGTATGTTGGACCATTCCCTATCACAGCTCGAGTTGGTAAGTTGGCCTATCGCTTGCAGCTATCGAAGTCATGCAAGGGGTTCACAATGTGTTTCATGTTTTGATGTTGAGGAAGTACTTGCATGACCCGGAGTTGGTGGTTCCTTTGGATCCATTAGTGCTTGATCAGGACCTCACTTTTGAGTCCTGGCCCATGAAAATCCTGGGGAATTCCGAGCGAGCGTTGAAGAACCGAATGCTCAAGTTTATCAAAGTTCTGTGGTCGCACTAGACTGAGAAAGAGGAGACCTGGGAGTTGGAGTCTCGCATGCGCGAGCAATACCCAGAGCTATTCTCATCAGGTATGAACCATGAAGCTTAGCTCTTTTTGTTTTGTATGTTTGCGTATTGGCGTGTCTTGGATTCGAGATCGAATCCTGTTAAGGGGGAGAGAATGTGACATTATGGAATGTAACTTTATAGAATGTGGCTTTACGGTACAAGGTTATATCATGTTTCTGGGCTGTTTTCGGGTGTTTGGGCCTTTCCGGGGAGTTTGGGCCTTGGGGGAATTAGTTTGGGCCTTGGGGAATCTATTTGGGCAATAGGTGGAGGTTTCTGGCTCATGTGGGGAAGGTAGTGGGCAGCAAACCTGCCTCCTATGCGCCCCCAAACCCTATTGCGCCCACCCACCTCCCATCTTCCCACCATAGCCGCAGGCCCCCATGTTTCCCCCAACCGTGCGCCCCCCTTAGGGTTTCCCCTCCCCTAGTCGCCACACTCTCCTCCCCTAGCAGCCCCTCACCTCTCCTTCCCCAGTGTTCTTCATGTCCTCGCTCGATGGATCGTTGGTCCGGAGATCTCCGGCGATTCGCTGCGGTTCCGGAGGAAGGAGCGGCCGGGAAGGAAGAAAGGGTTTCATCGTCGTTCGATTCTCCAAGAAGAGGTAACGAATCTCGGTTCTTTTGGGGTGGTCTAGGTGCTGTTAGATGGGAGAAACCATGCCTAGAACTCTCTTTTAGGTGCTGAGATTAGATGGGTTAAGTTGGATTCTAGATCTGTCTCGCGAGTGGCTCTCGGCCAGGTTAGACAGTCGCTGTTGGGGTGCGTTTTTGAGGATTTTAGATGTGTTTCCTGGAGGGCCGGATGTTGCACAAATTGTAGGTAATCGAATTACCTTTAATTGGGAACCAAAAATGCTTAGTTTTGTTCATTTGTTTAAAAGTTATGGTCATTTTACCGAACGCTGTCCAATCTATGATGTGATTGGGTCAGATTGTGTTCAACTGTAGATTAGAGGACTTTAGAGGCCAAATCAATTTTCGCGAATACTTAGAAAAAGATAGAAAATCCCCTGAGGTTCGAGAAAATCTACTCGTTTACCTTATTTGGAGTTGTAGAACTCAAGATATGCATGTTGGAAGCATGCTATCCTGTTGGACAGATTCTCTGTTTTTTCGAATTTTAGGAGTGGGTTGCGAAGTTGATGTAGTCGATAGTTCTTGTATTGTTTTTTGGGCATGCTTTTGAGTGTTTTATACCTATGTGCAGGTGGTGTGACCCCCGGGAGTGCCTTCCACATCTCGCCACTCCGTCTCACACGGTTGAAGGCAAGTGAGTTGTAGTGGTGTGGCTTGGATGGCCATATTGCTTTGATATGCGTAGCTTATCCATGTGTTAGGTTAAGTTGCCATGTTGATACTTGCATGTGTTAGGATGAATATAGTTTGTTAAATGGCTATGCAATGCTTAAATCGAGTTTACATGCAAGTTTATTTATGTGTATGGCATATGTGCATTCATAATGGAAGAGGCGACCCATTCTAATGCAGGCCTCTGTGTTCACACGTAGTGAACACGAAAGACCTACCTCGTAGTCCCATCCACGGTTGTGAATGGGAGCGAGTCAGTAAGAGTAGGCACCCTTCACGGGATGGAAGGGAAAGAGGGTGCACACCGACGGGTGTGCACTCGGCAATACCGGTTTGAGCTAAGCAAAGAGACATGTGCATTGCATTGCATGAATGAAAATGTTTACAAGATGCTTATGAAGATGTTTATAAGATGCTTATGATGATGTACTATGAGATGTTAATGATGTTGTTAATGAGTACTGTTAATGTTTTAGTCCATTGCAATACACTTTGCTGAGTGATGAACTCACGCTTGTTGTTTTATGATGTTTTTAGGTACCATGAATCCGGCATACGGGCAAGGGAGTTAGCGTCACGACTCCACATAGTTTTATTCATCTAGACAACTACACACTCTCATTCGTAGTTGCGACGGTTATTTTATTGCGCTAAACTTGGATTATGCTATAATGTGTGATTGGTTTTATTGTTCACTTTGTATTGATTCATGAAACGTCTGAGTTTATATTCTGGGCTTGCAATGATGCTATAACTCCTGCTATTGCTGCTTTAGATGTCATCTGTTATGCTATTGTGTTATGATTATATTATTGTTGCTTCAAACCATGGAAAAACAAAGGATATGCTGCCAAATTTTTGTTTAAGCAATTAGCGTAGTTGCTGTAATGTATTGTTAAATATGTGTTTTTGGTTACTTCTAGTATTGTTTGGGTGACATTCGCGGCATACTAGGTTCTGGGGTGTTACAATAAATCCATTTAATATTCACTCTATTAATCTTCAAACAACTCACAATGTGTTCAGTGGTGTCAGCGTTGAAAACCATGGTTGTGCTGGTGAGATTGCGAAGTTATTGTCGCTTAGATCCCTTTTCAGAGAAATATTTTTAACACCACAAAAGAATCTATAAACCTAAACATTGATATATTTTATGCCTTACAAATAATTGAGATCAGTTGCATTAGTTAGGTCTGGCACTGTTTCATTCAGTTGGTTGCTTGCTAAGCTCCTGCAACAACCAAAGAAATATTTGCAATGTAATTTGCAAGGAATAGGAAGTTTTAGTTGGTATTCCTTAATGATATTTACTTATAGTTCCATCAGGTTAGGTAGGTTGCCGATACTATTAGGGACCTGACCATTGAATTGGTTCTGATCAAGTTGGCTGATACATGTACAACAGAAAAAAGAATCACTAAATTGGATAAAAGGGAGTGCAAGGCATGAAAAATTGCTTTATCAGGACTTACATGATTTGAAGTGTTTGGACAAGTCCTAGAGATTTTGGGATTGGTCCAGTAAATTTGTTGTTGTCAAATAACATTCAGGTAGGATATTTAGTGTTTATTTCTATTTATTTAGATGATTCTAGTATTTCAACCTAACTTTGCACCATTGCAGCTAATCTGCTCAACAACCTAAGTGGAAATCTTCAAAATACTTATAAAAATGTCATCTTCACATGCTCTGACCTCCAAATAACCTATGATTATTTAGTGCTTGGGACACCATTTACAATACAATATCTATTCTGTAATCTCAAACCGCATATGATTGTTTCAAGTTTCAACTCATGCATCTTTAAGTGTAACCTCTTTTCATAAAGAAACCAGTCAATTATAACCTATGCTTTCTCATACGGAGACCGTCTTGAAAGACTATGCTGACAACATAGGTGTAAGAAGAATGTCATCCGAAAACAAAATTCATAAACATCAGTTTATTTGCAAAACACATTCGTAAATAGCACAAGAGTCTATGAGATTAATCCTCTTAGCCATGAGGTGATCAACATGAGATCACGGTACTTTGCAAATACATTTGCAAATGCCCTCTTCACATGCTCTAGGATTCCAATCTCACAAACATCCCATCTATTTGCAAAACGTATTTGCAAATAGCAATTTAACCAATTTATGGTAACTTATGAACCCTCTTTATTTGCATCACATGCAATTCGCTTAGTTCCATTCATAAGCCAACTTAACCAAAATGCATAAGCTATCTCCGTTTCGCAACACATACAAATCCTATCTTCATGCAACATCCAAAATAAACTCAAATACTTAAGCTCTCTATTTGCAACACATGCAAATCTTTAGCTCCAAGCAATACCAAATCAAATAAGATTTAATAAGAAGCAAGCATGAGCTTCTCCTATTTGCAACACATGCAAATCAAAGCATCATGCAAAAATCAATGCATGAGCTTCACCCATTCGCAACACATACCAAATGGTTAGCTCCATGCAAAAATCCAAATAAGAGTTTGAGCTATAGTGAACCGGATTGAGTTCATAAACATATGATGAAGCTCAAGCAAAGAACTCGACCCATCTTAATAGTGCGACAAACCTAGAAACCCAATCGCCTCAACCGAACAACGAGACTGGTAAAATGCTAGGAAAAATCCTAGGCCTATGTAGTTATACCTTGCCACATGTGATCCCCTTTAGGGTTTTAATGATATTCAATCATTTTCTTCTCTCCCAGGATCGCAGCCCATCTTCTTCTTGTTCATCAACACATGATGATCCTCTAATTCTTCTCTTTGCTTCAGGATCTCCACTTGATGCCCATCGACACACGACGGCATCCTTGTCCCATTTCTTCATCACTGTTGGACCCAATCATACTTTTACAACTCATTGAAAGTGTTAGTCTAACAAAAACGGTTGTCTTTATTATCAATTGCACTCCATTAACACATAATGGTTGCCCCTAAGATCGATTGAGCACAACCTTAATCAATTTGAATAATTAAATTTGTCTTGAGTACTTTGATGCAATTAATACTTCATTATACTCAAGAACTTCTCGTTTGTCGTTAATCAACAAAGGAACGCCATCAGCACATGATGAAGCATCCTTTGATTGATTGAAAGTCAAGCGAACTTAATTTAAATTTTATTTAACTTGACACGGGTATATATTAACTACATAAATTTCCATATGCTCATTTTGATGGTAAGTAGTGATCCAAAATATGTGGAGTGGTGGAAAGGGATCAATACGTTAGACCATCAACTTTAGAATAAACTCTATTTGATATGTGCATATAAATAATTTGACTTGGAATTAATAAGCATATATTCAATCTTAGATAGCATTTGAGTTTATCCTATATTGATATGAGTATACTAGACTACACAAGTTATATATACTCAAGGAATAGTTTCGAGGTATTGATCCTTTATGTTTGGCAAGAAGACATTGATCAATACAATTGAAACACCAAACTAAATTATGAACTCCCTCTAGATGTGTGCATCCATGTAATATATGGAATGGAAATATAATGCACATTTGAGATTAATACTATGGAGGAATTCATACTTTAACTAGAATACAAAGTATGCAATAAGACAATAAGCAAGAATACGAGTGCACACCTTAGATTTTCCTTTTTTTCATCCAAATTTGATACTAATAAGAATAAAGCTCAATGAACATGTTAGGCTCATAAGATTCTATTTATTATTAAATAATGATTAAACATTAAATTAAAATTAATCTCTAAAACCAATAAAACTTGAACTTACAACTACCTCCTAAATTTCTAAACACCGTGACCCTAACAAGCTGCCTCCACATGTACTCAAGTGGCTCAGCATCGCCATGACAATCAACAAGGCATGGGAGAAGACCACTCCAAACGTCAGCATGTACACATGTAGAATATTAATATAGATGTGACCAGAATTAACATATAATACATGACATACAACGATTTAGTAGAAAAAACTAAGGTCCAAGTCTGATCCAATCTGGTCTAGATCTAGTCCAAATAGCTATAAATCCAAAATGAGTCCAATCCATTTGCAGTTTTAGACCGATCTAATCCAAAAGCCTAGACCCGTCCAAACTTATTGTCACCTTCACAAGCATCATAAGTCTAGGAAGATTCGGGCCGGGGACCTTCACAAAAAAAACATCATCTGTAGAGATCCTCACATCATAGATGAGGTATTGCCCACTCAATTTTAAATTGATATCTGGTAATTAATTGGTTCCTTTAGTAATCCTTAAATTAGTTTTTCCTTTGCAGTTTGAAATTTCGTATGGTGTGTTGTTTGGATCTTCACTGCTGAGAAGGAAACACTAGATGGCAGGTACATTATAAATTTTGTTTTGTAATTTTGAAATTCAAACAAATGATTGGACTTCAACTTCAGGTTTATGACATACTTAATTCTTGTACTATTCCTCACATTACATGTCACTACATGTGTAACTGAATCAGTCCTGTACATAATAGTCAGTTGTGAATTATCTGTGATTCAGAAAAACTGCTGTCAAAAATGTTCTACCAAAATAATGTTCCACTGATCTTTTAATTTTCAGTGTCCAGAAAATTAGTTAACTTTTCTGAATGAAAATACAATTATATGAAAATTCCTACATGACAGATAGGCGTTCTCCTCTTGCAAACATGAATCGTGAGCAGAGATTTGGAGCACAAGCCTGCATATCCCTAAAAATTGGGCCTTCTGTGTACCCAAAATCAGGAGCATGGGAAAGAAAATTATGGTGCCATACTGTTCTATTCTTTGATGCCCAGCTGCAGCCATGCACCTTTCCTGAGTTCTGTTGGTGTATATGAGCAACCGACTCAGATGATGAAGCTAATTCTTTTGCCGAATGACTTGGCAATTTGTGGACAGCTTGCATGAAGATATCCAAAGGAGTGTATGTAAACAAATAGCATGCAATTGTATGAAACAAAGTAATTTTGCCAACATGGGTCCAACATGGTCGAAGACTATGACTTGCCCTATTGATCAACTGTTGTTGCTGGGACTTGACCTTCAAATCTTGCACACACTCCATGGAAATCAACGTCTACCAGAAAAGAAAGCGATAAAATAAATAAATACCAAAACAGAGACACAAATAAGCTCAAAAGTAAAAATAAATGGCTCTAAAATGTAGAGCGTGATTTTACGAATTTTTAGAAACTGGAATCGCCTCAATCGAAGTTTGTAGGAGGGAGAATGGGCTTCTAGAAGTTTAAAATCAGAGAAAATAGAAAAAAAGGCTATGTTTTGGAATTATTTTTCTAAAGGAAACTAGGTTTATTGCACAATTATGACATCAGCAGAGGGATTTTGGGAATTAAAATAAATCTGGAAAAGCTTTGAGAGGCTGATAGGTGGGACCCTTGGTCTATGGATCAAGTCCATGGGAAAGCTAGGGTTTGCGGTGGACCAGGCGCATAGGAACAGTGCTAGGGCTGAGATGGCAGGCGGCTGACACGGCGGCAATGTGGACTCAGCATGACGCTGATGGGGTGCGCATGTGGCAACCATGTCGGATCGGTCCGGTTAGGGTTTTCGGCAACTGACTCCGCGGCGGTGATTTGCTGGACGTGGAGAAGACAGCACGACCAGGCACAAGATGCGATGGATCGACCACAAAACTGCGCGGATCCGGTAGCTCTCCTCACCGCGAACTCGAGGATGGCTTCACCTTTGACCCTGGCGCAGTGGACGGTGAGATCTCGTCACTTGAAGATGGCGGTGGCCACGGCACTGTAGGATCGAGGATGAGCCTAGAGGGGGGTAAATAGGCCTTTTCAAAAATTCTAGTACTATAAAGGGCTCTAGAAAGTCTTAAGATGGAAAACACAAATCTTGCGGAGGAGTAAACAATGTTTTCAACAGAGAAGGCCTAAAATATCTAGGCTTAGCTAGTGCAAAGACAAGAGCAGAACACTGGAACAAGCTAGCAGATAAAACAGAGCAACAACATAAGTGCAACAAGAAAATAGCAAGAGACACAATTATTTTTCACCGAGGTTCAGAGAAAAATCCTGCGTCCCCATTAGAGCACTTCACCAGAAGTGTTGCTCCACCAATAGCTATCCACTGGGGTGACTCTTTCAGCACTCCAGTGAGGTGAGTCCCAAACCTCTCACAATCTGTGGTGGCCTTCCACAAGCACTTTGAACAAGTCACACCAAATCACTCCCAAGCCGTCTAGGAGCACGAAGTTCCAAGAGTAACAGACTATCCACAAGTTCTAACCCTTGGTTCACTAGCTCAACACAGTTTAGACTAAGCTTGGAGCAAAATCACTTTGGAATTTTGATCAAACAATGAAGTTCAGTCTCTTTAAAAGCTTTTGAGCTCAAGAATGTTAAAATGTCAAAGAGATGCAAAAGTTCATCTAAACGAATGTCCTGGCATAGCTTATATAGCCCTCAAACAGGAAATAACCGTTACAGGCATTTACTAGCCGTTGAGCTTTGTCAAAATAACAAAATAAATTATTCTAATGTGGCACGGACTTATATTACAAAGATTTGCAATATGATCAAGGCGCAATGGACTAATTTATGAAAAAGTCCCATTTGCGTTTGACCAAAACACTCGGTCCGTCGTAAAACACAATGAAACAACGTTTATGTCGGACCGAAAAGATTGGTTCGGCGTACACATGCTTTTAGCAAAAGTTAGTCCGTCATGAAACAATCAAGGCATCAATTGCGCAGGACCAAAAAATATGGTCCGGCATATATGGTAAACTTACTGGAAGTTTGTCCTATGAACCAACTGAATATCAAATGGACTTCCAGAGAGTATTTGTATTTACGCCGGACCAAAAAACTTGGTCCGGTGAACAATTGAAAAACACGACCCGGCGTGAATGGCATACGCTCGGTTTTATACTTGACTGAAAAGATTTCAGCGCCGGACTGAAAAAGCTGGTCCGGCGTAGATGGTGTACGCTCAGTTTAAGACATTGAGTAAGGATTTCAGTGCCGGACTGAAAAAGTCAGTCCGACGTGAATGGTTTCTAGTCTTACTGAATGGAGGACTTTTGATTCTGAGGAAAAAAATGAAGTGACCTTTACTCCAAGTAATCTTGACAAATTTGGCTTAGGAACCAAGGTACTTACTTGTGCATAATCCCTCTTAATAGTACGGCTAAACCAAAAAAATCCTAGCTATATGACTTGAAACAACTCCCAAGTCAAAACTAGAAATAAGAGTCCTTAGCCTTTATTCTTCAGTCATAAAAGTCTTCAATCCACCAAGGGTACTTTACTTGATCATCAACACCAAAACCATATAAAGCATAATTAAAGAATTGAGGGGCATAGATGCTTTCAGGCACTCCGGTGAGAAATCAACAGCGTACGATGGGGTCTTGGGCAGCGCAGAGCAGGGTGTTAGCTGCGGCGTGAGGCAGCGCACATGGATCAAGGCTTTAAATAGCCTTGGTGGCCGTGCTGGACCCGAAATCTAAGGACGGTGCAAAGACGCAGTTGCTACACGGTTAATATGCGTTCACGGGGGAACGGGCCGGTGAACGAGCTGGCGGCCTATGGAGGTGAGCCGAGGCGCTAGGCTACGGGTGGATCGGGCCAGCGACGCGTGGCGGGTTGGGTCGCAAAAATGGGCCGAGGGATTTTTGAATTTTAAAATCATTTTCCAAATTAAGAAATTTTCCAGGAATTCAAATAAAGTCTAATAAATTCAAATAAATAGCAAATAATTCAAATTAAGCTTTAATTAATTCGAGAAAATCCAAATGGTTTTTTTTTTTGTTTTAAAGCCTTTCAAAAGACTCAAAAATTGGGATGTTACAACTTTCAAACTAAAAAAGGACTCCGGCAAGGAGATCCTTTGTCCCCTATTTTATTTAATATTATGTTTGATATGCTGGTTGTTATTTTAGAACGTGCCAAAGAGGATTGACAAATACAGGGATTAGTACCCCCATTTGTTTCATAATGGGTTATCTATCCTCCAATATGCCGATGACACCATTATTTTTATGGATCATGGTATTCAACTTGCCAAAAATGTGAAGCTCCTTCACTGTGCTTTTGAACAACTTTCAGCCCTTAAAATAAATTTTCATAAAAGTGAAATTTTTTACTTTGGCGCTGCTAAGGAATTTGAACTACAGTATACTCATCTTTTTGGATGTGAGTTAGGTAGTTTACCCTTTAGATACCTTGGCATACTAATTCATCACCGCAAATTGAGGAATAATGAGTGGAAGGGGGTAGAAAAACATTTTGAAAAGAGGCTGAGTAGTTGGAAAAGAAAAACATCTGTTAGTCGTAGGCAGACTAGTCCTTATAAATTATGTGCTTAGTAGCCTACGCATGTTTATGCCTTTTTTTTCAGGGTACCAAATGGGATTCTTAAGAGACGATATTATTTCAAATCTAGATTTTTTTGGTAGAATGACAATCATAAGAAAAATATAGAATTGCTAAGTGGAATATTCTATGCCAACCTAAAGATCAAGATGGTTTGGGTATCCATGACCTTAATTTAAAAGGTATATATTTGCTTTGCAAATGGCTTTTCAAACTTTTAAATGAGGAGGGTGTTTGGCAACAAGTCTTGATTAGAAAGTATTTGGGAAGTAAGATATTCACTCAAGTAGAAAGGAAGTCAGGAGATTCTTATTTTTTATCGGGTCTAATCAAGGTCAAACATCAAGTTTTTATATTTAGAGCTTTGTAGTTTCATGATGGATCTCAAATATGGTTTTGGCACGATACCTGGCTAGGGAATAATCCATTTAGTACACAATATCCACGATTATTTAATATTGTTCGGAAAAAAAACAGGCCACGGTGACCAAAGAAATTAATTCTAGAACTTTTAATATATCTTTTCGTAGGGCAATTATGGGACCTAATTCACAAGCCATGCAAGAGCTTATTACAAGGATCGATGGTGTACTGTTGTCATCCAAAAGGGATGCTTTTAGATGGAATCTCCATAAAAATGGATAATTTTTTGTTCACTCCATGTATGCAGCTTTATTGTATCAAAATATTCCAGTTACAAATAGACAACTTTGAAAGATTAAAGTACCTTTAAAAATTAAAATCTTTCTCTGGTACTTACATCGAGGGGTGATTTTGATAAAAGATAATCTAAGTAAAAGAAACTAGACTGGTAGCAAAACGTGTTGTTTTTGTTACAATGAGAAAACTATCCAATATCTCTTTTTTGATTGTCAGATTGCTCACTTTGCATGGTGTGTTATACAAGTGGCTTCTAATTTGACCCCTCCTTATAGTATAGCTCATATGTTTGGGATTTGACAAATGGGAGTGGGAAAAGTGATAAATGCTCAATATTTAATTGGGACTGCCTCTTTATGTTGGTCTCTTTGGCTATATCTAAATGATGTTGTCTTTGACAAAAAAAATTAATTGTCTAATCCGTTACAGGTTATCTACATGTGCATCAATTGGTTGTGCTCATGGTCAGTGCTGCAGCGTCAGGAGGACCAGAAGATGATTTCAATGGCATGCAATTGTTTACATACCGTGGTTAGGGACTTTTCATCGGGCATGGATGGTGATTTCAAATAAGAATATGTGCGCCTTGAGTGTTATTGATTATTCTTTAAATTGCTTGTTGCAAACTTTTTTCTTGCTTAAGCTTCTATATGTAACAATTTCATCTTTACAACATTTCTAGCTGTAACTTTGTAATAAATTTAAGGCTATGTGCATCTCACGATGTAGATACCGGAAGGTTAATATATTTGTCTATTATCTAAAAAAGCAATGTGCATCTAATAATTTACTATTGCCTATACATTGGCATTAAACAGAGCTGGCCACTAGAGTTCACTTCTTGCAAGATTGGTGATGGGAGTTGAGTTCAACTGTTAGAATCCGATTTGTTATGTTTCAATAAAAAATGCAGGCAGTTTTGTTTAGTAGTTGATCTGGAGCTCGATCATATGTTTTTATACTACTTCTCTTCTTATCCTGGAAGAACTATACTATCTCTCGATCACTCTGATCAATCCTTCGGTTTAACGTGGGTGTTCACTGATTAAAAATATGTATATATGTATATACATTCAGTAAAATAGTGTGTATCAACGTCTCAAAAAATATAAAACCTCAAAAATATTACTTAGTGTGTATATAAAACATGTACGTATGTATACTTAAAGAGTATAAATATGATATGCGTGGATTACGTACATATTTTTTTTAAGAAAAGGATGCGCCCCACCCGGAAGCAACAGTAAATCGGCATGGCTGCAAGTACGGCCGCGCGACGGATAACGGACGATCCATTGCATCATCCACGAACGCGGCCACAGTTTCCCCTGCACGAACACAAGGCACGTACGATCGCCACGGCGCTAGCGAAGCCGGCCGCGTAATCAATCGGCGCACAGGCGGCGAGCGTGCGCGCGTGGCGGCGTCACCGTTCAATCACCGGTCATGGCGCGCGGCGCGTCAGCCGCCACTACTACAAAACTGCGCTTCACAAGCGGTTGAAAACCACCTCCAGAAATGGTTTTACAACCGCTTCTAAGCAACCGCGAGTGATACAAGCGGTTTTAGGAACCGCTTGTGGTGGTGCGACACCAAACGGTAAAATACGGTAATAATATCGTGGGAATGGGATTCGAATCTACGACCAGCACTCCATCCTCGTGACCCGCCTCATCCATCTAGCCAACCCACCCACGCGTGCTCTCTGATAGAATAGAGCACGCATTCCTTTTATTATTTCTAAAACTGGGTTTCTACAAACGGTTCGTGATACGAACCCCTTCTGAAGGAGGTCTTTAGAAGCGGTTTGTAGCACGAACCGCTTCTAGAGATCCTACGGCCTGTTGCGCGAACCGCTTGCAGTGCGGCATTCTGGCGGTTCGCACCAAACCGTTTCTAATAGACCGGTTGTGATGTCCGGTTTTGTAGTAGTGCGCGCGCAGAGGATCCCCGCTCCTCGCACGGCGTGGCGCGCCGGACGCTGCGGCCGGGCCCCGCGGGCGCTCGTCATGTCTGTCTCGGTGAACAGGTCTGTCTCCGTGTCCGCCCCTGCTGCCTGCTGACACGGTGGGAACTCGGAACTCGCTCAAAAGGCCGTGTCCGGGCTCGTCAGTCATCACCACGTGCGGCTCCACCTCGAAGATGTCGGTGTACGTGCGTACATATATATACGCACGCTTCCACCACTAACGATAACACGCACTCTTAACGGTTGAGTTACCTATGGTTCGCACGCGTGCGGGAGAGCGCCTGTAGGTGACTCCTAGGCACAGTTTTTTTTTTTTTTTGATGAACAGGGCATCGCACAGAATGTTCCGGTCCCAATTTTACCGAAACAAATGTGCCGGTAAGTTTCAGCTCATTTCGTACAGCAGTTTCCTTGCTCATCATACTACAAAAAGCCTTTTGCATTACATTTAATTTTCATCCAACTATGCCAGCATCCGTACAGACACAAAGGTCTTCGGTTTCGTCTTCCTTTGTATTTCTCCTCCCGAGTCCATTCTTCATCGAGTTCACATACTACCAATGTTACTCCTCGGGAAGATCTCGTCGGGGAGGTTGCCCACGTGCCCCACCTCGCGCTAATGTAATTTTTTTTTGAAATTATGTTGAGATTTTTTCATCCAATTTTTTTTTTTTTTTGCAAAAAGAATCTCTTGGTTCTACAAACTCGCAACTCCTTCGCAAAAAGATCCAAAAGAAATCCAAAATTGAGTTGATATTCCTTCATCGGTTTTCTTGCAGAAAAGACCTTTTGGTTTCGTAAATTTACAACTCTTCCACGAAAAGACCTAAACAAAACAAAAGTCATTCCACCATCTTTTTTCAGAAAGAACTTTCTCATATGGCAACTAGCGTCCTTGGCCTTGTTAGTAGCGTGTCTACTGGTCCACGAAAAAGATCCATTCCGTTGTAATCGAGTATCCTGGAAAAGTAGCATTCGCCTCTTCAATCATTCCATTATTCTCCTGGACCAAAGCCGAGGACCACACAATGGCAACAGGGAGAAAGAGAGAAGAAAACCTGTGCACCGGAGCTCGACGGTTTGATCCTCACCCGGACAGCAACGCTCCGGCGAGCAACGCGCGTCGGCGATCGACCCGCAGGCGCCATGCATGCATGCACTGTACACGTTTCTGGCCAGCGCGAGAAGTTCTTTGTTTTGTAGCCTGGCTTGTCGTCTGGTGCGATAAGCTCCGATCGTACGTGAAACGCATGATACACAACCTGCGTGGACCGCTTGCCTTTAATTCTTCGATTGCCACTCACAGCCACTTGTGTACCACTAACGTCCGGGCTTTCGTATTTATGTGGATGGATTAACCTGTGTCACAGATAAACTCGATGCTTAATATATATTCAAATAGAAGTTAAAATCTTTAACAACTCGAAATCAACCAGTTATATAAAACCACCCTATGTACATATAGATTGAATAAAATAAAGAAATGTGCTTCTATGCTTTTTCTCCTAATACAAGTTGCACAAATCTTGAAGCAAACGAAGGGGTAAGTAATTCTCATCCACCCTTCATTCATAATTTAATATTTGTGCAATTTTAAAAAAGAAAGAGCATAGAAACACCTCTCGTAAAGAGAATAAATCGTCTCCTATGATTTTTTTTCCTCCTTGGTGAAGTTTTCATGTTAAAATTCATATCCTTTTTCACGTTTCTAACCCTAACGATCTGCATTCCTGGTATCTAATCTCCGAGCATGTAGTGGTGCATCGAGACTCAGCATGTCCCGTTGAATCCCGGGAAATAATCATACGAGACCAGATTCGAAGTTGGAGCTTACCAAGGGCGTCGTGACTCACATAGCAGCACCATGTCCACGATTCCGGCTGCAGGTGGAAAATCGTAGAGCATGTACTGAAGATTTGTACATGTTGGCGTGCGTCTCTTTTTTAGGATTGACCACACGATACACGGGAAATACGAAATATAAAATCAGCACGTACCACCGTCGAACTACCATAAAAAAACAACTCTAGTTTGAATATGATATTCATCACCATATATATAACAGTACTTCCTCTATGGATCGTATGCGAAAAATTTGAAATTTTAAGGATGTTGAGTTCAACTAATTTACTAGCTAGTTGAAACAAGTTTTAACTAAAATTTAAACTAGAGTTTTCTATTTTGTTAATGATAGTTTGATTGTAGGTATGTCTCTATTTTATATGTAAATCAGTAAAGCATGTGATCTAATTTTGTTCAAAAGCTTTGAATTCAAGTGTAGTTTTTAAAATGTATGTGTTTTGTTTAAATTGTTGTAGATGAGTATATAGCTGCTTAAAACTGAAATTTTTCGAAAATATATTCAAATTTTAATTTGAATTCATGCATTTGAAATCATGGTGCGGGGTTAGTTTGGACAAGTATTTTACGAGGCAGATCGATCGAGGTGAGGATTAATTCGGGGCGCGTACGTACGTACGTACAAGTTGAAGTGTTTCCGCGATACAAGTAGTATGGCGACGTGCCAAATGGATTTATTTATCATGTGCCGACGATTCCGGCGAGGGAGCGACGAGCGCTTGCTCAATTCGCCGGTGCGTGGCCGTGGCCGCGCGGCCCGTCGCCGTCGGCGCGCGTACGCAGGGATCTTAGCCCGGCTGTGCCTAGCATTTCCGGACACCGCCCGGGGAGGAGACGAGTACCATGCAAATTAATTTATGGGCATGCATTGACAGTGATGTACAAAACAGAAAAATAGATAAGGTGCTCAGTACTCTACTGCTGCGCTTTTCAGCGTTTACAATGTGTAATCGATGCAATGTCTTAAAAACCATTAAAAAAAAAGCTACAAAACTAGAAAGATCAAAGACACGATCGACGATCAGAAGCGATGGTCGCCGCTTGACGCCCCCGGCCTCTTGCATCCGGCCCGGTGCATAGCTAGCCAGAATAGGCGCCTAGATAAAGCATACTACTAACAACCGGTAGAGATCAACGTCGTCCTAGTTCCGGCACGTACGGGGCTCGGTTTGGCCCTGCGTTGCAAGCATGTGGCCGACAGGTCAAATCAGTGGTGCTCGCTGGCCATCATGCTAGTTAGTAGCGTTTAGCGTATGTGCCTTGGAGGAGCGACGAGAAGTGGACGTCGCTCGCTAATAACCCGACAAAACAAGTTGATCTCGATCAAAAAGAAGAAAAAACGGAAGGATGCAGCTAAATATTTACTGTGCGTTTGTGTACGTGCGTTAAGACTGGAGCATCTCCGATACACAGAACCACCTATCGCAAATGCATTAGCTTCAGAACGAGTCCACAAAATGTTGAAGACAACCTACGATGCCTCTCGATGCACTCGAGAAGGAAAGGAATAGCTCCGGATCTCGGACTAGCCTACATGAATTAGTGGAAGCTAGCTAGCTACCGTAGTTCATGCATGGAAGATATCAGAACCCTTCTTTGAAGGAACTATATATATATGTTGGATGATTAGAGCGGCTGTCTATGATGGAGAATTATTGGAGATGCGCTCTAACTAAGTGCTCATATTTGAAAGCATCTTTGTTTGAGCATGTATAACATGCATGGCGGCTCACTTATGTGCTAAGCAAGCATAGCCAACGGTGTACCTGGCGTACCTGAACACCTGGATTCCTTTGTAATTGTTTACTTACTTGTTGTACCCTTCATAATTAATGAAATCGAGTTCATGATTAACAAAAAGTAAAATCTTATTAAAATCAGTAAAGACTAAAGACTAAAGACTCATGTGAGCTATATTCCATTGTGCAAGACAGCACAGCACAACAACCGCAACTGGCCCTGATTGTTTGACTCGTGTTTTCAGGCTTAGACCATCTCCAACCATGTCCCTTCCCCTCTCTATTTCCCTCCACGAAGGGATTCTTATTCCCTTCAGCACTCCAACGGATTCCCTTCAGCATTCCCTTCGTGAAGGGATTCTCTGTGGTCACTCATAATTGATAACAACAGTCTGATGCAAATGAATCGAACGATCAGTTGCTGATATTTGTCTTCAGAATCTGTTGTGGCTACCTCTCTCTTTCATGTAGAGTAGCATGCATGGGTACTTCCCTAGCTGGTTTTCCTGGTTTTCCCAAAGGCTGTAAGCAATTAAAGCCTGTTCATGAGTAGCACTAATCAATGATTCAGCACGAACTAACAACTCCAAGACAGAAATCAGTTGGAACAGTTGGGCTGCCCGGAACGAAGACTACGTTATAGCTAATTCTCTCTCCAGAAGAGACAAGTCCATTATAACCCCGACACATGGAAACCGTATCTGAGATGTAAGACGTCTCAACTAGGGATGCAAATGGGCTGACCCTAGGGTCTTCTTTGACCCATTCTAGTTTATTTGTTTGCACTAAAAACTTAATTTTTAGTTCACCTTTTAAGTTTTAGTGCAAACAAATAAACTAGAGTGGGTCAAAGATGACCCTAGGGCCGGCCCATTTGCATCCCTAGTCTCAACTGAATCGAGAAGTCTCTTTCTACTTAGTTGGGTGCATGGCTCTGCATGTATTGATTGCCTACGAACTACACACTGTATGAACGGACAATCTAGCCACCATGCGAACATGCTCTTAATCATGAACACCGTATAGAACAAGGCCAAGCCTACTAATTTCCTCAGTCATGAGCAGTGAAGTGAATTGACAATTCACAGTCGTCAGCACAGCTACTAGCTAGAGCCTTCGATTCTGCCACTAATTTCGACGAGTATATGCCAAATTAACATAGAACTACAATTAACTCTACACTCAATTCACTATGGTTACCTCACACTCGCTCTACACTTCAATCAACACTCTCTTTGGAATTTTAGTTACATATATGCTAACTATTTTAGTAACCTATGCATATGTAATCATTCTATTAAACTCTGTAGGATTACATGGCAAACATCGATCCTCTACATATAACCATCTTTTTCAGGAAACGTTTCATTTCAGCAAATACCAAACAATGTCAAGCAGAGCCCAAAATCACATAAATGGAAGGTCCCAAAGAACTGCTAATTAAGTAGGGAGCGATACAATCAACAGCAAACTATGCCATACTTAGCTAGGCCATGCATGTAGCTATCTAATCCCTTCTCTCATCTGTACACTTGGCTAAGTAAATCGATCAACCAAGGATAACGCATCACTCCTCAAGAGCTCACATGAAGCTCATCTCTCCATCATGATCTTGCCTTGCACAGACGAGGCTATATAACTAAACCCCGATTAATCAAAGTGAATGCCTCCCTCCTCTACAAATTAAGCCCCAAATCATACTCTCCCTTGCTAGCATGAATTCCTAGCTAGATACATACATATATAGATATAGATACTCCACAGATATGACAGATATATTACCTTAAGTAGTATAAGCTAGCCGTGCATGTAGTTTTATAGCAAAGCTGGAGGCTAGAGCTAGTCCTAGATCCACCTGCCGCACGCTTGATAGAGCATGATCATGTGGCTCCCACCCCAAGGAAATCTATGAAAGTTGGCGACGCCGCCGCGGCTTCAAAGTGAGCGCCCTGATCTCTTGTCCCTTCAAACGCAGCGGCGGCGGCAGCTGACGCGCGGCCGTTTGGCTCATCAGAGATGAACTTCAGCATTTCGTGGCCGCCGCCGCCGTTGATCCAGCCTCCGTGCGCCGGCAGCAGGAACGTCGGCTCCCCGTACCGGCCGTCCAGCATTCCTCCTCCTCCCGCGGCCATGGCGTCCGGCCAGGAGAGGCTGTCATGCACCGCCGCACCGGCCCCTGCATTCATTCGAAGAAGCAACCGCAACACAGACACGACAGCGTTAGTTTATACATTTTTTTCATTTCAACGAAAACAGTACGCGTTAGTAAATTTATACAGTAAACTCGTGATCATTAACGAAGAAGAACCGAATTGAGAGGGAAGCAGGTAGAGGTCGAAGGCGATGTTGCAATGACAGAAGCTAGCTAGACAAGGGAAAGAAAAAAAAAAAAGGAAACAACGGAAACAAAGTAGAGAAGAAACGAGCTGCTGATCGATGAACAGTATAAGGAGGTACCGGTGAGGGGAGCATCTACGGCCTTACGTGGAAGGAAGCCTTTTCTAGCCCCTCGTAATTTTTTTAGAATTGCTAAGTGGCATTGTAGTATTTTTTTTTTGTTAGTTAATTTTTTGTCTACTACTCAAAATTAATACGAGGAGAAATGATAAATTGATTCCATTAATTGAATATAGATTTAAAGGCTCAAAATTTGAGTGCTATTTAACTAAAAAAAAGCACTCATGTGCTCCCTAGACACCTTTTTTTTTCAAAACATAAATATTTTTTGAAAATAATTATAAAAATAATTCTCTTCGATAAAAAAAAAACACTGATACGAATCAAGGTAGCCAAAGCCAAGCCATGTCCGGCCATGGGGTCAGGGTGAAGTCCAAAGTTTACTGCTCGGTGCGTGTGCGTGTCTGATATCTCATTATCTGTGTGCGCGCGCGGGCTCGGGTCACTGTGCTTGTCACTGTGCGCGGCGAAAGTCCAAGTCTTCCAGGCCAATACCTGGTCTTGGATCGACCGATCTCCCCATGTTTCCCAGTTCAAGCAAGACATTTATTTCGGGTGCCTGCTTCGCCAATGGGGGGCTCCATTTGGCCATAAGCTAGTGTCATGTATGCTATTGCTGTGCACCTGTCGTGTGTGTACTGTGCCTCACCATTAGAGGTGGGCGTCGTGCCGTGCCGTGCCGGCCTGGCCCGGGCCCATCGTGCTTCGGGCCGAAACCGTGCCGTGCCACGACGGCCCATCGTGCCCACCGTGCCGGGCCGTGCCGGCCCGACTCACTTTTGGCGAGCCCAAGCCCGGCCCATTTGCGCTTCGTGCCGTGCCGGCCCAAGCCCGACCCATTTTTACTATTGTGACGAACAAAGAAATAAAACAAATCACTACTACTAAACTACCTATTTTAATTACATAAGAGACTAATCACATCAACAAAATGTCAAATATAAATGCAATGCTTGAAGATGCCCTGAATCAACAATATCTGCCAACTTTTAAGCCTTAATCCGTGATTTCGTGCCCGTTCGTTGCCGCACGAGCGGCCCAAATCGTCGCGTGCCGTCGTCGTCGTTCCCGGTTCCCAGGCACGGCCGTGCTCTGATTGCGTGTCGGTCCGGCCCGGCTCGGAACCGTGCCGTGCCGTGCTTTGCACCGTGCCATACCATCGTGCTTCGGGCCGGCCCAAAAAAGCCCGGCCCAATGCCCACCTCTACTCACCATGCGTCCTCCTCACCATTGAAATGTTGCAACTGCAAGCTTGTTGCAAGCCGGTAGCTAGCCTTCTAGGGCACGGTACACACAAACATGTGTTGATTGTTTTCCACCGGCTGTGAGGAGGTTCCGTGTGGTAGTGTACCCATCCGCTGGGAGGCTGTGACTGTAGGAGAGATGCTAGTAGATGCTTCCCATCCTTCCAAGTTTGCAACACCACCTAGGTAGCTTGCTAGGGCACAATAACTCTCTAAGACATTATTTCGAGATCTAATCTCCACCAAAATTCATATAAGTAAAATCCCGATCTATCCCCGTTAATTTCGACCAAAAATAAACCTACCTTCCAAATAATTCCCAAGTCCTTAGGCACTTTGCGCTCCGAATAGAACAAGAGATTTGGGCTCGTCTCTGTCGTGGGTGTTATAGTCTTATAGGATAGGTGTGTGGTTTTGGGGATTTGATAAACATAATTCGGATGCGCTCCGAATAGAACAAGAGATTTGGGCTCGTCTCTGTCGTGGGTGTTATAGTCTTATAGGATAGGTGTGTGGTTTTGGGATTTGATAAACATAATTCGGATGTTTTTATTTCTGAAATCATCCAAATCTAGGACTATCGGATCATGGATCATTATTGATATTCGAAAGTATCGATTACATCCGATTCTATGATTTGATCTAACCGCCCGATAAAATCTGGTTGAGATATCTAATAGTCCAAAATTTAGATATTAGCTAAAACAAAAACATCCGGATGATACCTATCCACTCCGATGTTTTTTCCAGAGAAAAAAGTCTGGTAGTCGTGAATTTTTCAGAGAAAGAAGTCTGGTAGTCGACAATGGCCTGGGCACGCCTGTCAGCCATTGTGAGGGAGCTCGGTCTAGAATAATCAGCTGGGACTGTGTCGGACCCGCATGTCAGTCTCAACAGCTTGGGAGTGCAGTGCTGCTGTAGCTAAGCTCTCTCTAGCTTTGCTAGTACGTGGTATTACTCACCAGGGAACAAGCAGAAGGTAGGCACCTCGGCTGAGGCGGCAGCGCCGGGGAAAGGGAACAAGTAGTGCCGGAAGCTGAAGCCGGCGGGGTCGTGGGCCGCGGCCACGAGGTGGTGGTGGCCGACGAGGTCTCCGGCGGGCGAAGACGGCATTGCGACCGCCGCCGCCGCCGCCGCCTCGAGCTTGCGCTGGACGGCCTGGTTGAGCTTGCGGCGGCGGTAGGCAGTGGACTGCTCGCGATACTTGCGTGCCATGATGACGTGCCAGTGGTTCTTGACGGCGTTGTCGGTCCGGCCGGGGAAGAGCCGCGCGATCATGGCCCACTTGTTGCCGTAGAAGCGGTGCGCCGCCATAAGCCGCTCCTCCTCGTCGTCGCTGAACGGCCGCTTGCTGATCCTTGGGTCCAGCTGGTTGAACCACCGCAGCCGGCAGCTCTTCCCTGCGCATATAGAGACGTACGTACGTACGGCAGCAACCGTGTCAACATCCATCAACCGAGCACGCGCGGTCACCCGCCGGCGGCGACGACGTCAATATAAAAGAGGTCGTGAACGCACGGCGAGCTTACAATACATACCGGATCTGCCGTCGAGCTTCTCGGCGATGAGGTTCCAGTTCTGGGGCCCGTAGAGTGCGACGAGCTCGCGGAGCCTGGCGTCCTCGGCAGGGCGCCAGTGGCCGCGCGCCGCGAGCCTGGACTGCCCGCTGCTGCTGCTCTCCTGGTGGTCGGCGGCATTGCCCCCGCCGCCGCAGCCGTTGTACCCCGCCGCGGTGGCTCCCGTGTCCATGGTGGTCGTGCCGGCGGTGAGCACGCGGCCGCCGCCCTTGGAGGAGGACGACGACGACTCCTGGTCGGCCGTGGCCGCCACGTGCACCAGCCACAGCGGAGGCGTCGACGAGCAAGGCATCCCGGGCAGCCACCTACCTACCTGCTACCACGAGTCTACGAGCTCTCTCGAGTCGCCCCAGAAGCCAACCAAGCAACCAAGCTATAGCTAGTGACGACTGACGAGGAGAGGAGGAGGATGCACGAGGAGGCAAGGAGCAGCCTAGCTTTTTTCCCTTTCTCCAACAGAAACCCACACGGCTAGAGCTAGAGCTCGCGCTAGCTATGGCTCTAGCTTGAGCCAGCAGAGCTAGGCTTCACTCTCCCTAAATGCAGGGGTAGTGTAGCAGCAGTGTGCGTGCTTTTTACTGTTGGATAGGCTAGCTAGCGGGGGATCGTCTGCGCGCGCGCGCGGGCGTTGAGCTGGTCGCCGACATCGATTTATGCGTATCGTGGCGCCTGCCTGCTCGCGGATGGGAGGGCAGGGCCGCCGATGCGATGCCTACGGGGGTGGGGCGACACCAGTAATCCAGTCCTGTAGCTACTACCTTGAGCTAGCTACACCTACACCTCAGTCGGTCAATGGAGTGTAAATCATTATTCTCGCAACTGTTGAAGTATAAGTGAATTGCCCGTCTTTCTTCATCAGTTAAGATTATCTAGAAACCACCTGGGGCACCTGGGCTCTGATACCACTTGAGTTGCATGCACCAGCCAATTCACCCAAAAGCTTAAGCTGATGAGGAAAGACGGGCAATTCACTTATACTTCAACACTCCCCCTCACGTGTAGGCTCTCTCAGGCCTAAGACGTGGAATAGAAGTGGGCTGCAATTATTATTTTTTAATTGCACCAACCAGGTTTTGAACTCGAGACCTCTTGGCTCTGATACCACTTGTTAGCCGGACCGCCACCCTAGCGCGTCCGGATCCCAGGTCGTTGGGCTTTCTCAACCCCAAAAGCTAGCTTAAGAGGTGAGGGACTCCCCCATTTATAAGTTAGGTCCTTCCACAACCAATGTGGGACTATTCTAACAATCCCCCTTCACACATTGGTATCTCTCAGCCGTTCACCGTTCCTTCACCGTACACCGACGGTCCCTCAGGGCCACGATCCATCAGGCCTTCACACCCTAGTGTCCATCGGGTCAAAGATGTTAGAACCGGGCTCTGATACCAATTGTTAGCCGGACCGCCACCCTAGCGCATCCGAATCCCAGGTCGTTGGGCTGCAGCACACACTCGCAGGCCCAACCCGCACACTCGCAGACCCAACCCGAGCAACGGGCCAAGGTCTGTTGGGCCATCTCCCCCAAAAAGCTAGCTCAATGAGGGGGTGCTCCCTCACCCTTATAAACTATGCTCAAGCCCTCTCCACAACCAATGTGGGACTATTCCCAACAATCTCCCTCTCACACATTGGGCCGAGATTATCTAGGAACCATCTTCTTGTTAGCCGGACCGCCACCCTAGCGCGTCCGGATCCCAGGTCGTTGGGCTGCAGCACACACTCGCAGGCCCAACCCGAGCAGCGGGCCAAGGTCTGTTGGGCCATCTCCCCCCAAAAAGCTAGCTCAATGAGGGGGTGCTCCCTCACCTTTATAAACCATGCTCAAGCCCTCTCCACAACCAATGTGGGACTATTCCCATCAATCTCCCCCTCACACATTGGGCCAAGATTATCTAGAAACCACCTGGGGCACCTGGGCTCTGATACCACTTGAGTTGCATGCACCAGCCAGTTCACCCAAAAGCTTAAGCTGATGAGGAAAGACGGGCAATTCACTTATACTTCAACACTCCCCCTCACGTGTATGCTCTCTCAGGCCTAAGACGTGGAATAGAAGTGGGCTGCAATTATTATTTTTTAATTGCACCAACCAGGTCTTGAACTCGAGACCTCTTGGCTCTGATACCAATTGTTGGATCGTAAGGGCCTTCTCAACCCCAAAAGCTAGCTTAATGAGGGGGTGCTCCCTCACCCTTATAAACCATGCTCAAGCCCTCTCCACAACCAATGTGGGACTATTTCCAACAACAACTTGTTCTGTCCTTGTTTGTTACTCCCTCCGTTCAATTTTCATATTTCCTCTCCGTAGGTAGATTGAATTAGATATTAAATATGATTAAACTGTTCTTAATTATTATCTATATGTTGAAACAGGACATCAAGGATCCGAATACAACCATCGATCAAGAAACTCCAGCGGCAGTAGCGAAGACTAATTGTCGTGGAGTCCTTCCGGCATGCGGCTTGAGGAGGAGCACGTCATGAGTAGAGATGAAAATGGATAGCAAGTATATATCAATCAAACCCAGTATACGTTATAAAAAAAATATGTTACTTTAGAATTAATAGAACCAACTAATTGTCAATATAAATGAGCTCTTCATAGAAAAAAAATGGGATGAAATGGGTTGTGCCTTACTGATATCTGAATAGGGAATCTGGATATCCAAATAGAAAAAATCCGAATATCCGGATCCCGTCTTGGATCCGACCAGATAGTCAAATCCGGTCCCGAATCTGATCTCAGATTGGGTGGGAAATATCCGACCTCCCTAGTCACGAGCGGTCACAGGAAAGGTTTCTCTTCTTGTTTGCCGCAATAGCTCTATGCTTTATTACCTTGATTGTCTCAACTCACTTTTTCGTTTTTTTGTTGCTTGAGGAGAGCTGGCCTCCTAAATCCGCCTACACACACCTCTGGACGCTGAACGTCATGGCGATGTTGATAGAAGAGGCAAGCTACTACTTTTTCATTGCATTGCTTTTTCCAAAAATAGATTACAAGCGCTTGTAAAAGCTGTACCCTCCGACTAACATATGTACTCGGACTCCTACTAGAACACAACAATCAAGCTGAACTTGTCTACTACTTGGACAGTCCCTATTCATACGGACTCAACTTTCTTTATAAGATTAGTTCCAATATTCACCACTCTAATATTGTAATATCTAATTTCTAACACAATCCTAACTTATTGAGATAATCGGTCACAACTACGATTTGCCCAACTTTTATTCGACATAGGATGGAGAACACACCTCCTCAACACCATGTGCTCAACATACTTAACTCAAGACGGCGAGTACATCTCTTCAACGTCTTGATCTCATCTTTGACGGACATGAGTTTGGACGGCGAACACATCTCTTCAACGTCCCGGACTCAACTTTAACGGACTCGACTTTGGACGACGAACGCATCTCCTCAACATCTCGAACTCAACTCTCTTACTTGACATAGCGTCAAAGCAATGCCAGTTAATCGTCGGCTTGAGCTTCGGCAAGAAGCGCTTTTTTCTCATCCTTTAGCTTGCGGTACTCTAAAGCAAAATGCCCATAATCATTACAATTATAGCATCTCACTTTTGTCTTGTCGAATTTATGATTCTTGTTTCCTTGTTGACCATCGGCTTTCGAGCCACCGAACGAGCCTTCGTCATCGCGTCTCGATGATTGGGCCTCCCACTCAGCACACATCATGAGTACGTTCTCTTCTTGACCGCTGTCGGATCCCCTAATCCATTCCTTGTGTGCCTTCAAGCGACCGATCAACTCCTCAATCGTCATTTACCTTGAGGTCGCCAAACTGCTCAATTATGGAGAAGATTTGTAGAAACCTGCCAAGGACAGCACGAAAGAATTTTCTTACCACATAACTTTTCTCTATCTTGTCACAAGCCCTTTGATTTTGTTGACGATTGTTGTCAATTGGATGGCAAAATCGTCGACTGAATCCATCTCTGTCATGCGCAGCCCCTCAAATTCAACTTTCGTGGTCTGTACCTTTGCCTCCTTCACACGATCGGCGCCAAGATGCATCGTCTTCAATGTCTCCCACGCAGCTTTGGTCGTCTCCTTTTCAGCCAATAGGAAGAGCTTTTCTTTCTGGGATGCCTCCGTAGATGGCTGCTAAGGCCATCTAATCCTTGCGCATATCGACTTTGTCGTCCACGATCGCTTCCCATAGTCCTTGAGCCCTCATGTACACCTTCATCTTGATTGTTCATGCTGCATAATTGCTCTTCGTGAGCATCGAATAATGCAGCGAGATAGTGGAACTCTCCTTTGCCATCGCACTCGACATCCCCTCACCACTGGTGTCAACAGTTTTCAAAGATTTCAATATCATCTTGGGCAATGGATTAAAAACCTAGTCTTGATACCAATTGTTGGAATAGAACACCAAAGATCCAAATACAACGATCGATCAAGAAACTCCAACGGTAGTAGCGAAGATTAATCATCGTGGAGTCCTTATGGCATGCAGCTTCAAGAGGAGCATGTCACGAGTGATGACGAGAAAGGTTCTGTTCTCTTGCTATTTGCCGCAATAGCTCTCTGTTTTATTGCCTTGCTTGTCTCAACCTGCTTTTTTTTTTTTTGCTTTTTGTTGATTTGGGGAGAGCTGGCCTCCTAAGCCCACCAACAGGCACGTCTGGGCGCCAAACGTCATGGCGATGTTGATAGACACTACTACAGAATAGGACGCTTCATCTGTGTCGATTTCTAACTTTTGTGAAAAAAACCAATTGTGATATGTCACAAATTTTTGAGATAGAGTCATCACAATCGGTTCTAGACAAGAATCGATTGTGATGAGAACCCTCATCATAAACGGTTCTAGCTATAACTGATCGACCGTGATGAGGGAACCCCCTCATCATTGTCGGTTCCTTGCTGGAACCGACATAGATAATACCACATCATCACAATCGGTTCTAGATAAGAACCGATTATGATGAGGGGGCTCCTTATCACACTCATTTCTTTGCTAGAACCGACACAGATAATACCACATCATCACAGTCGATTCTAGGTAAGAACCGATTGTGATGAGGGCTCCCCTCATCACAGTCGGTTCCTAGATAGAACCGACTGTGATAATTTGTGTCATTTGTGTCATCACAATCGATTCTTATATAGAGCCGATTGTGATGAGCCTCGCTAGGTTTTTATACCCTCAAGATGAACTCTTCCTTATTGGTGTTCTAGAGCCAAAAAAACTGTCGTCACCTTAAAAACACATACTCTGCTTGAAACTTATACTTAGTTGAGAAAATATAAAATTCTTAAGGATGTGTGTTAAGAGGGTAAGTTGAATCTCTAGATTGAGGAGATTTTCCCTCTATTTTCCTTCATTTGTGGCTTTCTTCAAAAGGTGGGTATTCCTTCAAATCCCTTCAATTTTGCATTAATAAATTTGATTTTGATTTGGTGAATGTGTTATCTATCATTAATGATATGGTTGAAACCAATATTTGTGAGAAATTATGAAATTGTCGAGGATATAGTGGTTTGAGGGTAAAGTTAATTGAAACCCTAACTTGAGGAGCTAGATTTTTCCTTATTTGTGGTTTTTTTTCAAAAGGTGAGCATTCCTACAAATCCCTTCGATACTACATTAGGAATTAAATTAAATTTTGATTTGGTGAATGTGTTACATGTCATTATTGTTTCTATAATTAATATGATCAATGCTAGAGTTTAGGTTGCGTAACCTATGCGTCTTCCATTCAAGGTTGTTTGTTTTTATAAAGATGCTGAAATGACATATTTATAAATAAACAGTCGAATTGTCCACGTTTTTTGGACAGTTCGAGGATATATGGTTCGGGCAAGTTCCTCAGCTGTTGTACAACTCTAGAGAAAGTTTCAACAGCATCTCTCTGGTGTTCTTCGGATGCACACCCTCTTAACCTATTGTCGAGACGTGTATTTGGAGAATAGCGGAGAGATGCTGCCAAAATTTTTTTTGGAGTTGTACAACAACTTTGTAACTTGCCCGAATCACATATCATTGAATGGGATTAGGACCTAGCATAATTAGACATATCCTCAGTCTTTGAAATAGCTAGATGTCACTCAAGTTTTTTCTTAATTTTTTATTTATGGTTTAATTGTAGATAGACTGTGAAGAATAGATGTATCAAAAAAGCTGTGTGAGTGTTGAATTTCAGAGGGGGGTTAATGAGTTCATAAGAATTACAGAAGAAGACGTGGTTAAGAGGGGTGTAAAGTTCATATATTGTCATTGCAATTGATTGCACCACCTCGGCTCAAATTGAAGACCATTTGATTCGGTGTGGCTTCGTGATGAATTACACGTGTTGAATCCATCATGGGGAGACAAGTAGTACCCCTTTGGTATGCAACGAAGATATGCTTGAGGAGGACAATTTAGATCAAATGTTGCGGGAGGGGATGATGGCATGTGAGGAGCGCCTGAGGGTCGAGATGATGGTGATGATCTCCCAGAGTCAAAGTAATACGGCCTCACCTCTCGTACAACCGCCTATAATAAGTCCCAGCAGCTGCGCTTCCAGAAATGATGAGCCCAGTCCCCAGCTAAAGGTAAAAAGTGTTTCTAACTAAAAGGTACGAGAGTAAGCTAAACAATGATTCTGATTAAGTTGCATATTTCTTGCAGACGCCTACCAAGTGCTAGATAGCCATGATCGAAGACGGGTTTACTGTTGAGGTTGGACATGGGATTGCATTTCCATGCAAAGAGGATGATATGAGGGTGTAGGTGGACTATGTCCACGATGAATACCTATCTCATGTGCTGGAGTTCGCCCCGAACGAAGATATCACCACTCTTGGGCAAGCACGGATGTCATTCATCAAGTAGCCCACGATGGGTGTCATACTGCTAAAGGTATAAATTTACCGTGACAACTCCTGCACCCACTACAACACGTCGGGCTTCTAATGGCGCCTATAAATGCCTTTAAAACCTTATAAATGCCTTAAAAAGATTTTAGATGGCGTTTACATGGCGTCAAGAAAAATGGCGTCAGGAAAAGTAATTGGCGGCGCTTAATTATTCACGACGTTTATAAGTGCCGTGAAAGACTCTAACCCGGCGTTTATAAGTGCCGTGGAAGCCTCTATAACCCAGCGTTTATAAGTGCCGGGGTTTCCTCTATCATGGCACTTTATAAGTGCCGGGGAAGCCTCTATAACCCGGCATTTATAAGTGCCGGGGTTTCCTCTATCATGGCACTTTATAAGTGCCGGGGTTCTCTCTATTTATGGCGTTTACAAGCGCCGGGGATCCCTCTATTCGTGGCATTTAAAATCGAGGTGCACAATGACTTCAGAGGTCACCCATCTTATTACTACTCTTATCCAAGCACGCTTAACTTCGAGTTTTTATAAGATCTAGTACTTTAGTGGTGGTATGATCACATCGATATATAATGCGTCCCTCCTCCCTTAACCCGTTAAACACCGAACACCGATTTTCAATTATTTCAAATTAGCAAATTATTGAGGTAATTAGCAAAATCATCATACGATAAGATCTCCAATTATATTCTTTTGGGCACCAACTCTAGCTTGCAAATACGAAATCCGAGCATATTTCTTAAAATAGACATAACTTTTGACTCGTACCTCCAATTGGGGCGTTCTTAGGCTAATTGGAAAGATAACGAAAAGTAGCATATGAAATTGATAAGTGTCACAAAATCAGATGTTCGAAAAAATTTGAATTTTCAAACAAAATATCAACAAAAATTGAATTTTCGGACAAAATTTGAAATTTTAGACAAAATATCATCGAAAATGAAATATTTGGACAGAAATTATTGCAAATGGAATATTAGTTTAAATTATTTCAAATATAATATTATTTAATTTCAATTCTTTCAAATTCCCCGGTGTGGTATTCACGTTTATAAACGCCGTGGTAGAGTCTACCACGGCGCTTATAAACGCCGGGGAATTCCACTCTATCTGGCGTTTATAAGCACTGCAAGACTCTAACCGGCGTTTATAAACGCCCGGTATAGAGTGGAATTCCCGGCGTTTATAAGCACCGTGGAAGATCTAGAACCGGCGTTTATAAACGCCGGTATAGAGTGGAATTTCCGGCGTTTATAAGCGTAGTGGAAGATCAGCTATAACTGGCGTTATAAACGCCAGATAGAGTGGAATTCTCAGCGTTTATAAACGCCGTGGAAGATTCTAACCCGGCATTTATAAACGCCGGTATAGAGTGGAATTCCCTGGCATTTATAAGCGCCGTGGTAGACTCTAACCCGGCATTTATAAATGCCGGGGAATTAAATGCCTCGAATGATAGAAAACGCCGGCTTTAGCCTTATTAGGGGCGTTTAGATTAAACGCCGTGTAAAATAAACGCCGGGAAATCCATGTTATCTTGTAGTGACCTTCTCCTTCTTCTGCTGCACCTGCTCCTCCTGTTGCAACTTCTCCTGCTCCTGCACCTGCTCATGCTCCTTCACCTGATCCTGTGCCTGCACCTCATGCTCCTGCTCTTACACCTACTCATGCTCCTGCTCCTGCACCTACTCCTGCTCCTGCACCTACTCATGCTCTTGCTCCTACAGCTGCTCCTACTCCTGCAGCTACTCAAGGCCATAGGCCCCCCTCCAATACAAGGAAAGCCCATTGTCTCAACCTCGAAGACTCTGTCTGTCCAAAAAGAAAAGTTAACAGATGCCCTAGTGCCTCCATACTGATTTAAGGCATATATGCAAGGAAAGTCCCTTGTCCCTCCCCACGTATTGAATGCTCTGCCCTAAGCTTCTCGCTTGTTGCATGGATGGTACTACGACAAGGCAAATGCGGCCGAGCGTTAAGTCGATTTCACTGTTAGGTATCGAAAGGGACATTTGCACCACATGGAGCATGGGATATTCCTTCTGAGTTTCAAGGATTTGTTCTGGTTGTACAACCTAAAAACCATTGATATTTCTACTGTATGAATCTGGACACTATTGGTATCGCACCATACAGCATGAGCCTATGACTGTTATAGAATTTTGTATTATGTTTGTTAACAATTGACACGAGTTGTAGGATAATGACGCAGCGAGCAGCGATGGATCGAGTTCCAGTTGGGTTCGTGGACCCCAAGATAGTGTCTTCGACCATGGCTAGGCTTGAATCGGAGTTCGTTGTCAACTACATCAAGCACACATTTAATGCTGAGGTGAAAAAAATATTTTATTCTCTTCCCGTACCATCAGGAGTAAGTACTACTCTGATGACTTTACCCTTCAATTACTTGTACGTATGTAAACCGTGTATGGACTTACTTTCTTGCATTGCATACCATTTTAAAAGCAATCATTGGGCTCTACTCGTGGTTGCTCCGAAGGAAAATAAAGTCTACACTTTTAACTCGCTTGAGAAGAGACCAATGACCTGCGCGATCAAGGATGTTTTGCTGAAGTAAGTATATTTCTCTAAAGTAACACTTTCTGTAATTAACTACATTTATTTTTTTTTCTTAATGATATCTCTCCAATGTATGTAGGGCTTTCTCGTTGTACGTTACTGAAGGAGAGCAACACGATGACAAACTACGTGACCAACTGGAGTGGAAGCGTTTCAAGGTACAAATCCCTAGTATAAGATTTTTTGCTAACATCTAATGTTCGTCTCCTAATTTGATTTTCTTTCTTCGTAGTGTCGTCAAATAGGGGTGCGACGACTTCTACGACTTCTACATCATGCATCACATGATGATCCTGATCGGCAACTCATACATGTTCCCTATGTATACATGCATAATAAGTTCAGCCTTTTACATACTTATTTTAAAACTTAAATTAGTGCTTGCACTACTTTTAATTTTGCAGAAACTCAATATCCCCCTCTAGAGCGTAGACAACAAAGATCTCCATAAACTAAAAGACCACATATGCTTATGGTACTGGACAGAGGTTATAGCGGAGGACGGTAGGTATAGAGACGACAAAGCCTCCTACTAGTCCATACAAATGTTGTAAATAATATTATATCATATCAGTGTGACATGTGTTCTGTGTATGATGTGTACTGTGAATGTGAATGTTTTGTGATATTGTCATATACTGTGATTTTTGTATTGTGATACTGTGAAATTGGGGCTATTTTCGAAATGTGTATAGTGATGAACCGATTGTGATGATGGTATTATCACTGTCGGTTTTCAACTAGAACCGACATTGATAATACTTTTTCAACTAGAACCGACAATGGTAATGGTATTATCACTGTCGCGCGAGAACCGACTGTAATAGAGCCTCCTTACCATTGTCTAAAGACATTGTGTCACTACCAAAACCGATAGTGATGACGAAAAAGAACCGATTGTAATGTATATTCCTGTAGTAGTGAGAAGAAGCAAGCTACTACTTTTTCATTGCATTGCTTCCTTCAAAACAGATTACAGGTGCTTATAAAGATTGTACCCTCCGACTAACATATGTACTCGAACTCCTATTAGAACACGGCAACCAAATCAGACTCGTCTACAACTTGGACAACCCTATTCATACGGACTCAACTTTCCTTACAAGATTAGTTCCAACACTATAAGCATTATATATATTTAATACACATATACAAAGTAAAACTGTATATTTATTAGAGTTAAAAGGATATCCTACTAATTTTATGCTGAAATATGAAATACACCTTATATTTACGAACAAGATCCTTTAAAAATACGTGATATGTTTTTTTTTTTTTTTACCAAGGGAGTAATCGTCCCTAAAGGTAAACAACTGCATTAATTTAATTCGTGGTTAATTTGGTAGTACAGGATGAGGTAATTAGCTTGGTGCTAATCCATGAGATTCATCGGTATGGGGCTGTGAGGATGGTTCTCTTTGTGACCACGACCACGGATTGAAACAAGATTAATTTGTCTGACAGGAGCAACTGTGTGAGGAATCGTCCGAGTGTATGCAGTGATCATACTCTACTTTCCACTAGGGTTTTAATTAAGACTCCAAGGGTATGGATGTCGAAAATTTAGCAATAGTCAAGCATGTACGTACATCGAATATATTTCAGTAATGTTGCGGGGTACACTACACGACTTTGTAATCCTCCGGTATTAAAACTCGGAGGAAGCGCGAAGAGAGGGCCACGCGTCCCTCCAGCCGTTTTGCAAAAACACCCTCATATTCTTCTGAATTACGTATAGGTCTCTGCGAATTTACGAATAGGTCTTTTGCAATTTTCTGTGAGGAGAAATTTTTTTTCCCGGTTCACGTTTAGGTCCCTCGTTCGCTGTTTTACGAAAAGAGTCTCCCGTTAAATACGAATCGCGAACGAACCCTTTAATAATTTTTCGAGATAGCGATCAGGTCCAAAAATATAACAAATAAGTTACCACTCTTTACGTTCAAGTCCTTTCTCCGTTTACCCTGAAAAAAATATTTTCGCCAACAGAAAGATGTGTACTTTTCCCCCGTTTCGGTCTCTAAGGGTTGTCGAGCCTCCAAAAATAATGAAAATGTGTCTATGTCTATTTTTCCTCTGGAAACCAGATCCTTTCTCCGTTTTCCCCGATAAAAATATTTTTGCCAACAGAAAGATGTGTACTTTTTCCCCGTCTCAGTCTCTAAGGGTTGTCGAGCCTCCAAAAAAAAAAAGGAAAATGCGTCTATGTCTATTTTTCCTCTGGAAACCAGATCCTTTTTCCGTTTTCCCCGATAAAAATATTTTCGTTAACAGAAAGATGTGTGCTTTTTCCTCAATTCGGTCTCTAATGGTTCTCGAGCCTCAAGAAATTTTGAAAATACGTCTAGGTCTATTTTTTTCCAGAAAAAATACACGAAATCATTTTTCGTTCGCGCGCGCGGCGGGCTAGTATTTATTATACATAGTAAAGGGAAACTATTTGACTTCACTCCAGTTAGCCAGGTGGGAAGGAAGCGAGAAGGCCAAACAGGATATTAGTAGCATCTTTTGGTTGCATTAGGTTGGAGGTTGACGAGGGATTATCGGGATTCTTTTAAAATTAATATAATTTATGTCTTGTTTGGCAACTTGGAGTCGGACCGTTTCTATTAGATTTTGTAAGAAACCCAACCAAATGGACTAAAGCTCGAAACGATTCTCTTCGGATCGTTTCTTTTTTTCCCACTCTGTAGCTGAGTCGGTCTCAACCTCGTTCCACCTGATTCATAGAGTCCTACCTGAAACGTTTCTACTAAGAAGCTGGAACCGTTTCCGTTTCTACTAGGATCTGGAACCGTACCAAACAGGATTTTGGTATAAAATTATGTTATTTACTATTTAAATGGTTATTTCAAAGTCGGGCGAAAGAGTCACTATCAAATTAAGCCTTATTTATCTTTTTTTTATTTGAAACAAATTTATTTCAATTTTAAACATGTTAACTACTGTAGCCAAAGCAATTTTGATCCGAATACTAATTAGCTTTTTTTTCGAGAAATGGTGTGGAAGAGCTAACGAGCTGTGAAATTTTTACCGGCGTGTGAGTGCGGTAAAACTAGAGTTGCAGAAGATCTTACTGTACTCTGGCTTGTCGCTGTCCCAGCTGTCTACTACTCTTATGGCTTTCACTGAGTTTAACGAAGCATCAAGAGTCCCCACCGCACGTGTAGATGTCATCTCACCACATGTGTGGCTTGCAAGGACGTTGTCGGGATCCAATATGAAAACTAGACTATCTGTTTATACCGTATCAGTTTAGAATCATATTAGTATATTCAGTGATAACGTATACATAATACTATAATCATGCACAATAAAACATAATAAAATACTATATTATTGAATAAAAAATTGTTAAATAACCTTTTGTCACCTTTAGAATTATTAGGTTTCACAAGATTTTAACTTTAGAGAAAACAACAGTGGAACGGAAAACTTCAATAGGTAACTCATCAAAATACGACAGACATCTGATGAGATTTGGCTCCTAGCAACTCGTCTCTTCGCAGAACTCCTTCAAAATAGATATAGACTACTTTTCAACTAATGGATATGTTGTGACAAGAGTGAATACATAAAGTACTCAATAAGTTATACATAGAATGCAAGTATATTATAACTATATGCAAGGCTTATTCGAAAATAATGGTTAATATGACTATTTTGCAGTAAAGCAACAATTCCAAATCAATACAATAATTAGATTAAAACGGTAATACAACAAATAACAATAACAATAATTTCTCTGATATTCCTCAAAATAAACTGCCACAGCTTAAATCAAATTCTACTACTTCCACTGTCATACAATCTGCTTTTCTAAATTTAGTTTTATAAAATCTAACATTTAGTTGAAATTTTCGAGCGTTGTCCATAACCGGGGATATGACTATTCGAAATAGGTTGATGCTCTGCAGAGATTATACACTTCACTCACAAGATATAATCAATCTTATAATGTCAGCCATTTCATATACCTATTGACGTATGACTAAGAAGATCATAATAAAATCTCTCGGAAGCTCTATCTAAACATAGACACCCCGATAAACCTGATCTTACTATTCCTCCCTCACAAGAGCAGAAGAATAAGATGGACTCATCATTGGATTAGAAACAATCATTGTTCAAGATGTGGAGCTACTGCAACACACATCTTCTCTAACCACGCACGTGGCTTGGTTATACTCCTGAAATATCATATGTCAAAACTCAGTAGTTTATTGAACTAGGTTTGGCCTATCACATACATGTGGTTGTATGATTAACTCATTTCAATAGCTTATAAAATTAAGTTCTTAATTGATCAAGACAAAGACTTCTAAATAATCTTAAAAATTATATCAAACATTCTTGAATACGGCAGCTAGGTGTTGAGCACCACAGACACGGTAGCGCGCAGGATGGAAACACTGGTGCACCGGTGGGATAGCTCGGCGGAGCGGCCAATGCAGGAGCGGCATTAGAGCAACTCCAAAAGACTCTGTATCCACCTCCTTATCTCCATTTTTTACCAAGTCTCGCTTAATACACGTCTCCAACAGACTCTGTATCGTGCTCCCCAAAAATAGCGAGCGGAGAGAGGCTCGCTACATTTGGCGATTCTCTCTCCGCTCGCCATTTCGCTCCGCAGAAGCGCTCCTCCATTCGCACGAGCAGGCGGACCGTGGTCATCCCCGTCGTCTCCCACACGCACACACCGGTCGTAGCCTCCGCCACCATCCCCAGCCGCTCTCTCCTCCCCTGATCCCATCCCAAGATCCGAAGAAGGTTCCGGCAGATCCCAACATCCGAAGAAGGTTGTGGCGGATCCCGAACCCCCCAAGAAGGTCCCAGCGGATCCCCTACCTGACACGAACCATCCGGCGGTGAATCTGGTACGGCTACTGGTGTGGAGGTGAGATCCATCCGGATTTGAGTGATGTGCTGCTGCTTCTCGTTTTGTTGGTAAGGAGGAACCCTAGATTTCTTGGTTGGATTTGGATTTGATTGTTGGAGATGCTCTTAGTTGCGGATCTGTTTGTTCTGTGCACGGCTAATCTGATTATACATCGTCGCACGGTTAATCTGATTATAAATCGTCGCACGGTATCGATAATGTGATTAGGTTCTTCTATTATACATCGTCGCACGGTATCGATTATGTACTGAATCTGTGAAAATTTGCTTGTACATGGTAGAAGGGTTGACCAATGCTCAATAGCTGTTAGACATACTCAGTAGAATTTCTACGCTTCCAATGCTCAATAGCCGTCAGACAAACAGAGCAATGTTCAATCACCATGCAGCTTTGCAGCTTTGCACCAAATTAAGGTAATCTCTTTATAAATGTTTTCCTCTTTTTCAGATCACTTGTCACTTCTTCCACTGGAGGAAAGGAACTCCATTTGTTGCCGACGTCGAAGGCATTTACAACAGATTAACTTGGTGGGAGCAAATTGACAAGGGGCATCAACTTACAGGTAATAGGAAGTTCTTAACAGGCAAATAAATACAGTGGGAAATAAGTATGAAAACTAACCTTTTTGTAGTATAATGCAAAGAACAACATATTTGTCACTCATTCCCTATTTCACATTGTTGATCCTGAATAATGGTACTGCGGCGCCAAGGTGGCTGTGTGGCCCAAGATGCAAGGTGTGCTGCTGCCTTGAGCAGGGGAATGGGGAAAATTGCTAGCGGCTGCTCCCTCTTGTTCTGTCAACCTGGACCACCACACGATCCGAATAACATTGTTGTATGAAGCATATCAGATCTGTGTATTTCTATGCAGGCAAGACAGTAGAGCAATGTATAAGAATACGCAATAAGGTGAATAAGATTACTAAACATACTACTCCTTACCGGGATACAAAAACTAGGCCTGACACACCTTTTAGACTAGTATTTGGTTTGTGATCATTTAAAAGATTACTAAACAGTATGGTCCCTGTGTTATGTGACTTATGGGTTGTATATAACCGGATCATTGTTTATAGTAGAGACATTCAGGCTTAGCCTGCATTTCTGTACATGTTGTAGAATTGTGTAGCAAGACTGCAAGAGTATGAACTGATAAGTTTGTTCACCTCAGAAAGGTAGAATCATCTCGTCATCTTAACAAGCAACTTTTCTGACTAACATGGACAACCTATGGAAATGCAGGCTAAGCCTTCAAGTTTTGCTGTGTGTGTAGTTGATCCTTCAAGTTTTGCTACATATGACTGATCAATAATCTCTGCATATTGTCATATATGTTAACTCACCAATTTCATTGAATGTAATTCGCCTCCTTAGGTTTTGCTATTTAAAGTGCACTGGTTTTGAAGTTTGTGGCTCTTCCAAGATTACCGATATTTCTGCTGATTCGTTGGATAAAGTAAGTCAACTCGATACCCTTTTAACGTTTATAACCTTGTGGCATTCATCTTAGTGTAACTGGATGTATTCATCTTAGTGTACTATTTACTTGCATATAGATGGATAAAGATTCAAAGAAAGTCAGTGAAGTGCATGCTTGGACAATTAAGTGTATACAGGAAATCGCAAGTGATATTAACAACATAGTGCACGATAATTTTTCTCCTTGCTCATGCGAGAGCGGAATTGAACTCAATCGACTCTTGCTAGAGATCGAACACGCTGCTCGCCGTCTTGATGAGCTTGTGATACAGTCCGAAGACTTGGTGGGAACTGAAACCGTTGCTCCACTCGACGAAGAAGAAGGAGACGAGCAGTTGAAATGCATGAACTGCTACATCATAGTTGAAGGGGAAAAAGTAGTACATCATAGTTGAAATGCATGAACTGCTACATCATAGTTGAAGGGGAAAAAGTAGTACATCATAGTTGAAGGGAAAATGGTTACATCATGCGCTCGCCTACATCCCTCCATAACGGCGCCATAAGTGCTCGACTAGATCTTCTTGGAGCTGAGAGTGAGCTTTTCTATTTCTGATGGATTGATGAGTTTGAATAAACTCAGAAAGCTCAGGTGTTCTTTCATGGGAGACTGCAATATTCTCTCCCATTGCTTCGTAATTGTAGTCCACCGCACCTTCATCCCGCTCATCTTCAATTATCATGTTATGCATGATGATACAAGATGTCATGATATCTCTTAGTGCTTCCTGATACCAAAAACGAGCTGGTCCACGAACAATTGCAAACCGAGCTTGTAAAACTCCAAATGCTCGTTCCACATCCTTCCTAGCCGCTTCTTGAGCTTCGGCGAAATGTTTTTTCTTATTCCCTTGGGGAGCTGGTATTGTCTTCACAAATGTTGCCCATGAAGGATATATTCCATCTGCAAGATAGTATCCCATTGTATAATTGTGACCGTTCACAGTATAATTCACTTCTGGTGCTTGCCCTTCGGCTAGCTTTGCGAAGAGAGGGGATCGGTGAAGAACATTAATATCATTGTGAGACCCTGGTAAACCAAAAAAGCATGCCATATCCAAAGATCTTGAAGCAACGGCTTCTAGAATGATTGTTGGCTCATGCACATGACCAGTATACATGCCTTGCCATCTTTGCGAGGCAATTTTTCCACTTCGATTGCATGCAATCTATGCTCCCTAGCATTCGGAAAACCTCTTTCCTCGCCAATTGCAAGTAATCTAGCAGTGTCATTATCATTTGGAGATCTCAAGTACTCATCTCCGAAGAGTTCAATAATAGCTTTCACAAACCTTCTCATGCTCTCTATAGCAGTACTTTCTCCAATCCTCACATAATCATCAATAGCATCTGCCGCTACTCCATACGCTAGCATCCGAAAGGCAGCGGTAACCTTTTGCAAAGAAGATAACCCAAGAATTCCAGCACAATTCCTCTTCTGAATGAAATAGTTATCATGCCCTTCTACAGCATGCAATATGCGAAGAAATAAAGAACGATTCATTCGAAACCTACGCCAAAAAGAAGGTTCAGCCGCGGACAGGACGATCAGCATAAAATGCGAACACATAAACAACGAATACTTCCATACCTGCGCCGAAAGAAGGTTGGGCCATAGATAGGAGGATCAGCAAAATAGTCTTCGAACAGTCTAGCATGTCCTTCTTATCTATTGCGATGAACGACTTGATGGCCAGGAGTAGAACCGCGATGGCGTCGAACATTAACATCCCGATCTTCCATGTGTGCTACGTATCCTGTTGTCAAAAGAAATACGTACTCATCATTTCTCTCAGACTCCTCATCTTCCGAGAGACATTCCGATACTAAATTTCGACGACTCATCTCGGTATTGTTAGTAGTGAACAACAAGAAACGTGCAATACTTCGAAGACCAAATGGGTATGTATATATAGACAAGAATAATATAGCCGTTGGAATTTACCCGTTGAAAAATATAGCCGTTGAAATATAGCCGTTGGAATTTCGAATTTTAAATTCCCGCATCGAAAGATAGCCGTTCGAATTTACCTGTTAAAAAATAGCCGTTGCAGCGTTGTCGTTACAATATATTCCGAATTTTAAATTCCCGCATTGAAATATAGCCGTTCCAATTTACCCGTTGAAAAATAGCCGTTGCAGCGTGATGGTTACAATAAATTCCGAATTTTAAATTCCCGCATTAAAGATAGCCGTTCGAATTTACCCGTTAAAAAATTCCCTTGCAGCGTTGTCGTTACAATAAATTCCGAATTTTAAATCCCCGCATTGAAATATAGCCGTTCGAATTTACCCGTTAAAAAATAGCCGTTGCAGCGTTGTCGTTACAATAAATTCTGAATTTTAAATCCCCGCATTGAAATATAGCCGTTGGAATTTACCCGTTGAAAAAAAACCGTTGCAGCGTGGTGGTTACAATAGCTGTTATGGCGGTTATAGAATATGATTAAAATATAGGGGAGAGAAAATAGAGAGTGTGATATGGAGAGTGCTGTTGGAGAGGAAGGAGATATAGAGAGTCAATTTTTTGAAGAACTCTCCAAATATGGCTTTTGGAGAGTGAGATTTGGAGAGTGCTGTTGGAGATGCTCTTAGGACCTGCTCGGTGCCTGAGCGCCACAGGTTTCAACAACACGTACCATCCTATCCCGGCAGAATCTAACATGATTCATCAGCGGGACAGGTAACACCTTACGTTTCGCCCCTTCGCTAGAAACGCCATGGCTTCAAACATGCATGCAAGCTGATGATGTCTGAATGAGTCCTGCAACAACTACAGGCACCTTTCTTTTCAACAGAGCCAGGTAACTGTGTTTATCGGCCTGTGATCCCAGCACGCACGCTTTTGTCCAAACCCAATTGTTAATTCAGGCCCCCAGCTAGCAAGTATATATACATGCATGCATGTACGGCGGTAGCTACTATGCATAATATCCATCTATGCATGAAGCACATGACTTCTATAGTTTGTATGTATCCACCCATTTTCCTTTTCAAAAATAATATGTATCCACCCAATTACTATCTTGCGTTTTTCCTTTCCTGCTATACAAACATGTCCTAAACGGTATTAACATAGGGTGTCTAAGGAGAATCTAACTATTTTTTTTTCACTAAATAGTACTCAAATTTTAAGCCTTTAGATCTAGATCCAATGCATTGAATCAATTTTTAAGTACTAGTCTTCAACCCGTGCATCCACACTCTGTTTTAAGCTATATTTTTGAGTTAAAGAATTTGTTGAACTCTAACCATGCATAATGGGATAAATCCTTAAAGACGGCAAACATTAAATATTGCATGTTTTCACAATGTTAATATTTGGAAACTGCAATTTATATTTTGCAGGTACAACTCTGGATTTACATATATTTTGACATTCTAATTTATAAATTTATTATGTTATTAATATAGCAATCTTTGATTCAATGTTGTACACACAATCTAACAAAAGTATTTTTTTTTTGCATAAATATTCAAATTTTATATTGGAATTTTAAGACTAAAATTTGAAAATTTTAAGCATTGATTTTTTTCCCTCTAATTTACCACAATCATACCTACAATGTTGATGTCATAGTTTTATCTCCAAATTTGAATATCTATATGTTTAATTTTAATCCTAGTTTTACTTCGATATAAATTTATTGTCAATATCTTATTTTATCTCAAATTCAATTATAATACTTATTTAATTTTAGTTCCAAAAATTATTATTTTTACTACAAAACTAAACTTTCGGAACTTTATTTAGGCCCTGTTTGGCAGAGCTCCAAATCCCAGCTCCACCTCATATCTGAAACTTGTAGCCTAAAATAAAGTAAATTAAGTTTATATTTTTATTCTAAAATATAAACAAGATGACATATCTAAACACTCTTAATATACCCATAGCTCCAGCTCCACGAATTTGATGGAGCTAGGAATACCCAGCTCCATCAGATTCACGAATCTATTGGAGCTGGAGCTCTGCCAAACACCCCCTTAGGGTTAATTTTAGCTAGTTCCAAATTTATTTTAATGTAAATTAATTTTAATTATATATATCATGACCTTAATTTTGATGTTTTGACCTATTTAAATTCAATTCATATTTATACTTTCAACATGACACGTACACCCTATGATCTTTTTTTTATAGTCTATCGAGCATGTATATATATTAGATTAGCCATATATATCGTTCATGTATATTATATTCAAATATTTTAAATTATATTAATCTATGTTGAATATTACATCTATTATGCCCGGAAGAATTGCCGGCCAACCAAGCCGGCCACGTCGCTCCTCTGCCATTTTGCAAAAAAAACCCTCGGCCATTTTGCAAAAAAAACCCTCGGCTTCTTCCAAATTACGGATATGTCCCTGTAAAATTGCAAAAAAGCGCTCAGCATTTTTTTATATCACCCCCCAAATTGTGAGGATAAAAATAGTTTTTCCCAAAATAGCCCATGTGTTCTTTCGAATAGCATTTAGGTCTATCCTTCGTTATTTTACGGAAAAAACTCACGTTAAATACAAATCTCAAACGAGTCCTTTTTCTAATTTTTCGGCGTAGCGCTTAGGTCCAAAAAAATAACAAACAGGTCCCCATCCCTTACGTCAAGGTCCTTCCTCTGTTTTCCCAAAAAAAATATTTTTGTCCACAGAAATAAGTGTACAGCTCTATTTCAAGACTTTTTTTTTTGCAACACGATCTCTAATATTTTTCGAAACATGTATTATTACTCGGTGAACGCATAGAGTGTTAAAGAAATATGTGTACAACTCTATTTCTAGACTTTTTTTTGCAACTCGATCTCTAATATTTTTTGAAACATGTATTATTACTCGGTGAACGCATAGAGTGTTAAACTCGACAAAAGAAGGTTGACATCTCTGATATTTTTCGAAACATGTATTATTACCTGGTTAACACATGGAGTATTAAACTCGACAAAAGAAGGTTGACCGGGTCCTTCCTCCGTTTTCCCTGAAAAAAATATTTTCGTAAATAGAAATATGTGTACAGCTCTATTTCTAGGCTTTTTTTTTTTGCAACTCGATCTTCTAATATTTCTGTACCGTTGGATCCACGAATCGGTACTGATGGAGTTTTTTTTTTGCAGCTCTACTTCTAGACTTCTTTTTTTTGCAACTTGATCTCACGAACCGGTACCTGGTAAGATCCACGAACCGGTACTGATGGAGTTTTTTTTACAGCTCTATTTCTAGACTTTTTTTTTTACAACTTGATCTCACGAACCGGTACCTGGTTAGATCCACGAACCGGTACTGATGGCCTCACATTAGTACCGGTTCGTGACACGAACTGGTACTGAAGGCACGGGATACATTAGTACCGGTTCGTGACACGAACCAGTACTGATGCCCTCACATTAGTACCGGTTGGTGTTACGAACCGGTACTGAGGCCTCATTTCAGGAAAGTTCAAAAGGAATGCATATTAATATATATTAGTACGCGATGGTGGGTGGATTGTTTAGAAGGGTGAGGCTGGAGTCACGAGGTTGCGGGTTCGGGTCCCACTTCTCCCGTACATCCTCGACATATTTTGAAACATTTCTAGTCCTATCAGTACCGGTTGGTGGAACCGGTACTGATGTCTAATACGCATCAGTCCCGGATGGCCTATACTGGTTCAAAAACCGGTACTGATGGTTGTTGTCAACCGGTACTGATGGCCAGATCTGTAGCAGTGGAAATTGCAGGATCAAGATGTTTTATTTACGGTTAACGTTGAAATTTCTAGGTTTTTTCTATAATTAATGTGGTAATTTCTAGTTTTTTTATCCCCTAGAATTAACGTGAGAGCTTTTAGGAGAGCCTCCAATTAGTATAGAGATAAATCGATAGATTGACGAGAAACATTTTTTTTCTGTATGTCCTTTTTACATCAATTATTTACTAGTTTTATACAAATTAAATTATGTAAAAAATAATGTGACAATTTGTAAAAAAAAAGAGCATTATTATTTTAAGCATGGCATTTTTTACATAAAATTTTATATTAGATTTATAAAAAATAAATTATATAAAAATAATGTGATAATTTGTAAAAAAAGAGGAACAAAACAAACTCTAAGGAACACAACAAACAAAAATATAGATCGTAAAGTTAAATACTGATAAAATCAAAATGATAAAATACAATATAAATCATAAAGCAATACCTAATATATAAAAAAAACTGAATATATGTTCACAAGCAAAAAACACTAATATCTAATAAACAAAAAAAATTAGTGCTCACAAATAAAAAAAAAAACACTCTATTGCTATTTAACATGGTGCTGGATATAATAATTTCGGCCATCCGTGGAAAACTTCACGACACAAACCAAAAATGTCTTGCATAGTGAATCATTGGTGACATCCCAGTTACTTCATCATAAAGCCGGATAGGGTAGGCCCGGTAGTTATCTTTACGATAATTGGTACATTTTCATCATAAAAAATAAAACAATCCATGATAATATTAAAAGTTCATTGACGATCTTACTATTTGTGTAAATAAGAATACAGTTCGTCACCAAATGTTTTGGCAGACTCCAAAGTTTTGGCGGAATCAAAATTTGTGACGATCTGGATCGATTTGTTAAGAGTAAATTTCACAACTCGGTAAAAGAAATAGAGTAAATTTTACGAAACTATCAGTTTCCTGTGTTTTAAATTAATTGTTTTTTGTTTACACAAGTGAAAGAGGAAATAGGGACATGTGAGGCTGTCATATAGCCTACACTATCAGATCTGTTACAAGAAATAATTAGCTCTAGAATTTATAGTTTTGTGACATAATTTTTTTTTATAACCGGTGATTCGCTGATAATTTATAACAAACAAATATAGTGATACGACATTCACTCATTTTATGCCCCCCGCCCCCCCCCCCCTCTCTCGTTCTCAGTTCTCACGCCCAATTTTAAAAATTTATTACGATTCTGCGAACTAGTCATAAAAATTTTACTTTTGGCGGACATTCCAAATTTTGAGCACGCGCGACCGAAGCTTTCTAAGTCCCCAAAACTCTCTCCTCCGCCGGCGCTACCCTGCCCAGTTCCGGGCCGCCATGTCCCTCCACACAGATCTGCCTTCTACCCGGGGTTAACCATTTCATTTTGAACTTGTTTTTCGCTCAGCCACCGGTAACGAAGGGTTTCAAAAGTCAAATAAATTTAAAAACTGGTCAAACATATGAGCGAATTTTGAACGACAAGCTCGAAAAGCATCGAATTTTGATGACAGGTTAAAAAATTAAGAAGAAATGTAAAAAAAAAAAGAGAAAAATTGCAAAAAAAAAAAATATTGTAAAATTTGTAAAACTCAATTCACATAATTAATACTTGTCACAAATCAATACAAGTGCAAAAATAGACATTCACATAATTAAACTATTAAAATATACCATAGCAAGATAACATTAACATATTAAATATACCATAGCAATACAAGTAAGTTTTTAAATATTAGAAAACATTAATATATTAAAATATACCATACATTTGCTATATTTTAAATAATTGAACGTTGCCACATATCAATACAAGTAAGATTTTCAATATTGGACAACATTAATATATTAAAATAAACCATAGCAAGATATTTTTTATGCATGCAAATATCGTTACTTGAAAAATAGTACCAAATATAATTGAACAAATATTAATACTAAATTTTCAACAAATATTTCTACTTAACATAATTGAACAAATATTACTACTTGACATACTTCAATAAATATTGCTACTTAACATAATTGAAAAAATATTGCTACTTGACATACGTCAACAAATATTGCTACTTGACATATTTGAACAAATATTGCTACTAAAAATACTTCTAATTTTTTTTCTTCTATTTTCTACATTTTGAACGCTTCAAAAACGTCCCCAAGCTTCATTTTTACAAAAAAAATATTCACACCAGAGTTCAAAAGACTATTAATACTAATTATAGAGAAATTTTGTCAAATTTTTAATTTTTTTTAATTTTTAATTTGAATTTAAATGAAAAACCAAACAAAATTTCTTTTCGCTAAGATCCGGTAAGGTCGTGAATTTCGATCGAAATTCGATGAAATTTGGAACCCTGCTTCTGCTGCGCCTAGCCGCGCCGTCACACCTCCCACTGCCCAGATCAGCCGCGCCCGCGGCCCTCTATGGCCCCGATCCACCGACGGCCGCTCCCTCCCACAGCCAAGCTCCGCGCCGCCCGCAGCAGCCTCCCACTTTCTATCTCCATGCCGACGGCGCACGGCCAGAAGGCTTGCGACTCCTTCCTAGTGCGGATATCCCCTGTTCAGCCCCACCCCCACACCCCATCTCCTCATGATTCCTGAAGCCACCAGCCGTGGATCACTGGGATGTTGCGGCTTAGTTTGCATCAGGGTCCAACATATTTGTTTGTTGCTAACAATTGAGAGCAAGTTAATTTTCAGATGCATACATGTAAAGATACCTAGCTTCTCTTGCATATTTTCTAATATATGGATACAATTTTTTTCTCTCTTGCCAGCTAGCTGCAAATAGGGAATATACGCATTAACCACAAAAACAAGCTTGTTATCTTACAAGATGGCATGCGTATGAACTGGTCTGATGACACAATTACAGGAGGAAAACATAGAGCAAAGGAAAGTGCTAAGGAACATTGTTTTTGTTCTCAGAAGATCTTGACACTGGGGGTGCTTGGATTAGGGGTATTTCATTGGAATGTTTTAGGATTTAGTTCAAATTTGAACTAAATCCCAAAACCTCCCAAGAAATTACCACTCATCCAAGCAGGGCCTAAGCTGCTTACGCTATTCCACTACTTCCATTGCATGTCCATGCTTCAACGGAGGCTTTGTGCATTTTTGTAATTTTTATTTTCGACATATCATTTTTACAAAATCATTTAAAAATATATTATATTTAAAAAGTCCCGAAGTTAAGTAAATTATCCTAAGCACTATCCTCTTATTTATAAGCAGAGCTCCAATACTATAAATACCAGTTGGGTGCTTCGATGCATTTTTTTTCTTTTTAAAAGTTGCATAAATATTAAAGTATGAATGAAGGATAGGCAATGATTACTTATTTCTTCGTGGTAAAATTGGAATAAATTGATATGTAATCTTTGTGGTAAAACAAATTATAAGTCTTGTTTTCTATATACTAGTTACATGCCCGTGCGTTGCTACGAAAAACAAAATTGATAATGAAAAATAAAGATTAAAAAATAAAAAAAATTATTTCACAAGATCAAACATCTATCTTTAACGCTTCGTTTCTTGCGAAAGCTGGCTAATTAAAGCAACGCTTTGTTTCTTGCGTAGGGCAATTAAGCAGGGCAATTAAGCAGCAATTAATGACGTGGGAAGAACGGACCACTGCCACCAAGTGCTGCTTTAGAATAGTAGAGATATATTGGCTAATTTGTATGAGACTTTTTAATTTCACCAAAGGGCTCCTAATCTCTACTTTGAAGATAAGTTTGTGCTTAATCTTATGATTGAGTTGGCTAGAAGCAAAAGTGATAGTATATACTAATAGGGGTGAAAATGAGTCAGATACGGGTGGATAGTGCTCTTTCTGTATCCTAACCCGTATTTTTTTTTCTGGATTCGGAACCGGATATGGGCTAGTCGGATACGGATACAAATCCAGGTTAATCGGGATACGGATACAGGACGAATATGTGATGGATTCAGGTTGGAAACGAATAAAGATATACGAATAATGCACGCATATATAGAGTAATATATTTTGAATTAAACCGTACGGGTACATGACCATAGTAACAAGTTATATATCAATCAAACCCAATATACGTCATTGTGAAATCATGTGCTGAAAAATTGGCTTTGAACTGAAAAATTAACTTAGAATTGGATTTGCAAAATGTGCTGGTGCATGTGCTTGACAATTTGACAAGAAGCAGTAAGTTTCGCTTTTGCGCCGGACCAAGATCTCAAGAAACAGTAAGTTTCCCATCTACGACGGACAAACTTTGTTGGTCTGTCGTGGACATGCTTTTGAACTCATTGAGCCAAACTCAATCTTCCAAGAAACCAGTAAGTTTTGCATGTACGGCGGACAAACTTCTTTGGTCAGTCGTGAATGCATTTTTGCTTTAGGGTTTCGTTCGGACCATGTTGTTTTTGAAACCGAGCGTGGCACGTTTGCGCCGGACAAGATTTTTTGTCCGTCGTGAACATGAATTTGAAAGCGTTTTTGAACTGAGACTTTTGCATGTACGACGGACTGATTTTGATTGTCCGTCGTAAACATGTTTTGGCCGGAATGTTTTCTTTTGGAACCGAGAGTTTTCCTTGTACAACGGACAGACTTTGTTGGTCCGTTGTGAACTGTTTTCTAGGGTTTCACTTGGCATTTGCGCCAGACTGGTTTTGTTTGTCCGTCGTGAATGCGTTTTTGCTGAATTAGGGTTTTGAGCAGAATTGAAATAATTTGAATTTGAGATTATGAAATTTGTGATGATTTCATGATGCTTCTTTTGAAGTGGACTTTATGCAATGCTCATGTGAGTAGTTGCATGGATTGACATTGAGTCAAGTCGTGGACTTGTGCTCGGAATTGTTTTGTGGTTTGTTCATGTGCAGGTATTGCTCGAAGACGAATGTGGTCGATGACGGGACCGGAACTAGGTTCATGGAGGAACTGAGGTTCGGGACTAGGTTCAGGAGGAACTGAGGTCTTGATGGTCAAGGATGTCATGCGGGACGTTCGGGCTAAGAGAATGGTGCACATGAAGAATGGTTAGTCACGTGAGAATGGCAGGAGGTCATTCGCGTGCAAAGTGTTAGTCACGTGAGTATGGCAGGTGGCCATACGCGTGCAAAGTGTTAGTCACGTGAGTATGGTAGGGTTGCCATACGCGTGCAAGAGTTGTACTCGGCCTGGTTGGGCCAAGTAGAGTTGTGTTGGATACGGATTCCTTCTAGGGAATAGGAATCGTATTCAGAACTCTTTGTGGGTTGGTGCTTTAAATAGGTGGGGGGTCTCCTGTTGAAAGGCACCAAGTAGAGCTGAGCGCATCAAGCTTTGAGCTTGTTTTAGGGTTTGTACTCTTTTGATGATAGTATTTTAGACAAGAAATAAAGATCAATTCTTCCAAGATTTTTGCGTGCTACAGTAACCACGTCGCTACAAAGATTTTCTCGCTTTGGTTCTTGTTTGCATGCTTGTTCTAATTCTAGATTGGTTTTTGATCGTTGAGTTTCATCTTGATTTGATCCATCAAAAACCGTTCTAGGGTATTGTTTTAGAGTTTCTCAAAGTCTAGTTGATTAATCTTTTGAAGATCTTGTTTAAACTTGAAGTTTTGATTAGTTTGATTCTCGTCAAGTTCTGGATCAGCAAGCTTGCGAAGCTCATAACTTTTGATCCGTAAGTCCGATCGAGCTGATTCTTTTTGGGTTTGATTCGTATTGGAATCTAGTTTCTTGTGTCCAAATTTCAGATCGTTCCGACGGTTGGATCTTCGGGAATTTGCGTTTTACCGAACCTCTGTCATTCTGTTTTTGTCGAAAACGAGGCAATTATTTTGTTCTGTTTTGGGGTGAACTTTTAATAGATCAAGAATTTGGTTTTAGCTTCCGCACAATCATTCACCCCCCCTCTGATTGCTATATTCGTATACTTCGATCCTACAGTCATATAAAGAATATGCTACTTTAGGATTAATATGACCAACTAATTGTTAATATAAATGGTCTCTTTATGAAAAAAATGAGATGAAATGGGTTGGTCCTTATTTATATCCAAATAGGAAATCCGGATATCCGATCCGAATACCCGAACAGGAAAAATGTGAATATCCGAATATCTAGATCTTGTCCCGTATTTACCGGATATTGGCTATTTCGTATCCGAATTCAAGTATTTGGATCCCGTCCCAGATCCGGCCGGATAGTCAAATCTGATCCTGACTGGATCCGATCCCGGATCGGGCAGGAATTTTCCGACCTGTTTTCATCCCTACGGATTTGGGTCGGAAATAGATAAAGATATACGGATAATGCACGCATATATAGAGTAATATATTTTGAATTAAACCGTACGGGTATATGACCATAGTAGCAAGTTATATATCAATCAAACCCAATATACGTCATGGAAAGAATATGCTACTTTAGGATTAATAGGACTAATTAATTGTCGATATAAATAGGTTCTTTATGGGAAAAAATGAGATGAAATGGGCTGGACCTTACTGATATCCGAATAGGAAATCCGGATATCCGATCCGAATACCCGAATAGGAAAAATCCGAATATCCGGATCCCGTCTCATATTTACCGAATATTGGTTGTTCCGTATCCGAATTCAAGCATTCGGATCCCATCCCAGATCCGGCCGGATAGTCAAATACGATCCCGTATCTGATCTCGGATCGGGCGGGAATTATCTTACCTGTTTTTATCCCTATATACCAAGCTGTTTACCCCCATTTACTTGGTGCATATGATCCATGATTTCTTTTAGGAGCTAATTAGTCGGTTGCCTATGTGAAATTTAGGTTTGTTTGTTTCGTATCTTAATATTGTCATATTTTTTCTTGTCAAACTCGTATAAAGTTAGATTATTAAAATTAAAACCATGCACACTTTGGATATATATATATATATATATATTAAAATAAATTTTGCCATACTCTTTTTTAGTCGCTGACGTATGGAAACTTAATGGCAGGAAAGAATTTTACTACATATATGACTACATTAAATAGGTGTCTAACTTAAATAAACTTAAAAAACTAACATGTGATAAAGTATGACTATAAACTAAAACTAAACATGCCTTAGACTATCTCCAACCATTTCCCTTCATTCCATTCCCTTCCCATCCCCTGAAGGGAATCCCTTCCCAGATTCGATTCCCTTCCCAGTTGCATCTCCAACAGCATCCCTTCCCTATTCCCTTCACATCCCTTCTTCCATATTATAACAATATACTCCAACCGCCAACGGTTGTACCCAACATTGTACGATTAATGTATTTCCTGTATTTAGGATTAATGGCGTACTTTGTATGGAGATAAAATATTTGTATTTGTTGCTTACCGGAGAAGGAAGCCATATAATTATTTTATATGCGTTGCTTAGCGGAGGAGGAAGCCAGATAATAATTCTATATGCGTAGATTACCGAAGAAGTAAGCCAACTATTAATTCTATATCAGTAGCTTACCGGAGAAGGAAGGCAGATAATAATTCTATATGAGTACCTTACTAGAGAAGGAAGCCATATATTATATCTATATCAGTAGCTTACCGGAGAAGGAAGCCATATAATAATTCTATATGAGTAGCTTACCGGAGAAGGAACCTAGAAGTATTTCATCTATATAAACGAGGTTGGGTGTTGTGGTAAGCCTGAGAACAGATTTGTTGTACAAAGAACCATGAGTTGGTTTCGTCGTGCTCCGAGCTTTTCTCGGCGGGCTCATCAAGCTTTGCTGCTGGAGGAATTAGAGGAAGATCTACTTGTGCGCATTGCCATTGAGGAGGAGGAACTAGTCGCACAAGAGAGTGTCCCACGGTGGGGAGGCTCAGTTCCCGGCCGGGCCGTGGTGCACCGAGGACACCATGAGGGTGCGGCTAGACTATACAACGACTACTTCTCGGACACGCCGGTGTATGGCCATGCATTCTTCAGGCGTAGGTATGTGAGAGGTGGTACATTTTGACTACGACATCATTTTCTTGCACTGATATGTGCTTTGCCCATACATGTTCCGCATGAGCAGGAACCTCTTCGTTAGAATTGCAAGTGCTGTCGAGGCCCATGATCATTGGTTCGTGCAGAGGAGAGATGCTGCTGGAAGGCTGGGTTTGTCTTCCCTCCAGAAGATGACCGCCGCTATCCGTCAACTTGCCTACGGTATCTCCGGCGATGCTACGGACGAGTATGTTCGTATTGGTGGTAGCACTTCCATTGAGTCCTTAAAGAAGTTTGTGAGGGCCGTAGTTTAGGTATTCAAGGATGAGTACCTCCGAGCCCCTACTCAAGCTGACACGGAGCGTCTCCTTGCCGTTGGGGCGGCACGAGGATTTCCTGGGATGCTTGGGAGCATTGACTGTATGCATTGGAATTGGAAGAATTGCCCGAAGGCATGGCAAGGTCAATTTACAGGGCATGCCCGTAAGCCCACCTTAGTTTTGGAGGCTGTGGCCTCGTACGATCTTTGGATTTGGCATGCCTTCTTCGGCATGCCAGGTAGCCTCAACGATATTAATGTGTTGCATAGATCTAATGTTCTTTCTAGGTTAACTGATGGTACAAGCCCCCCAATCACCTACACCATCAACAACAACACGTACGAAATGGGGTATTATCTGGCGGACGGTATTTACCCCGAGTGGGCCACATTTGTGAAACCAATTCAGGCGGCTCGAGGGAACAAGCGTGTCCATTTCGGCACTGTTCAAGCTGCAGTGCGGAAGGACGTGGAGCAAACCTTCGGTGTACTGCAATCCCGCTTTGCTATTGTTGCAGGGCCCGCCAGATGTTGGGACGAATCCACCTTGCACGACATCATGACTGCATGTATCATAATGCATAACATGATTATCGAGGACGAGAGGGAAGGTCCCGCCTACGATTTGATATATGAATTCATGGACGAGCCCATCACGATCTCACGTCCGGCGCACCGGTCTGTCCTCAATTTCATAGAGGCAACCCAATAGATCCGCGACAGGAATAAACATCGCCAGCTAATGGACGACCTTGTGGAGCATGTATGGTCCATTCATGGAGAGTGACTGCTATTCATTCTACTATTATCTTCATTAGGTCATACTATCTGTAATGTTGTCGTACTATTATCTTAATGTTGTGGTACTATCTGTAATGTTGTCGCAGTACTATCTTCATCTAGTATCCTACTATCTGTAAGGTTGTGGTATTACTAGCCCAAGCTATCATCTGTATTGTTGTCCTACAATTATCTGTAATGTCATTCTACTATTATCTTCATGTACTAAACTTACTAAGGAATGTGATGCGCTCGATCTGATTATCTTCTTTCGTATACATGCATCGAACTTAATGTGTTGCTGGAATGAAGCACATTTGTAAAACAAACTTAGATCGGGAAAAGGAGCAGGTATTATTACTTAGTCTATACTTCCTGATGATTTCCACATATGGAGCATATTAACAGCACCGGCAACAGACTACATCTTGGCATGTGTATGGTCGAGCTCTGGCTTCTAGTTCCTCTAGTGGGTAGACTGCTTCCAGAACATATCCCTTCTGTCCAGAGAGGCATAGATCATACAGGTTTCTGCAAATACCTTTGCTGAATGGATGAACCTTGCTAGGAACTACCCTGAAAATGTCACAGTTTCTAATGATCTGTCACTGGCGCTGTTAGCACAAGCAAATATACGATGCAAAAGGGCTAGTCTTCAACCATCTATACCTTAGGTAAGAAATTCGCCTCCTCCTGGCAATTTCATATGTTGCTTGGTTCGTAAGAGCAAGGTAACTGCAGATATAGATGGCAGCTCGTGAATACAATGATCAGCAAGTGTTGTACATCCCATAAGAAGCAAGTGTTGAGATCAGGCCCATGATGCTTTCCAAGTCCTGGCTGCATATCGATTCATCCAGTTGGTCTGTGTACATCCCATAAGAAGCAATGTCCAGTGTTTCAAAGAAAAGAGGATCAATCTTCTCAGTAAAACTTCTAATTGTCTTGTTGACATGCTGTGTTACATTTGTATCGAAAGAAGTGAACTGAGCAGGAAAAGAATTTCAGTCTGATAAGAAATTAACCTCTCGGCAAGCAACCATGCAGGTGAGGATTACATTGTTCACGACCAAACACAGACTTTTGTTACTTTTGTATCCAAACAATTACTACCAGGGAACTTGCCCTTCCTCTTCTTGTTCACGACAGACTGCACAAAATGCTTCTTCGCCTCGTCAACACTAGTGTAGGTATACTTCAAACCAGGAAATATTTAAAGGAAGCAAACATTACATCGAAGCAAACATAGTAGCAGGTCAGGATTACATTGAACAGAAGCATCCTCCTGTAACGATTACAGTGCACGGAACCTAAGGATTGCGTAGTACCAGGTCTGGATACGAGTTATATGTCACAACAGCAAACGTATTAGGAGGTCCGGAGTACAGGTAACACAAGCAAATCCACATTCGCAGGGATGGATTAAGAAAGACATGCAGCTTGCTAATCGAACTATCATGACCCATACCTCCTAGCGAGAATCTCCGCCTTGCGACGCGAGAAGTATTCACGAGAAGCCTCATCCATGGAACTAATATCCATTGCCATGATCTTATCCTCCTCGGCATTCCTCTGGATGGACACCTCCTCACGGAGATGTTCCTCATTGCGCTTCATGATGGATACCTCCTCACGCCATAGATCAACCAGTTCCGACTTGTGCTTGTTCATTTCTATTAAGTCCTCTCTGTACGCACCGCTTACCATGCTGCCCGAAGACGTGCTACCGACTGCAGCTCGTGCCCGAGCCTTTCGTGCGCCATCACGTCCAATTGGCCTAGGTAAATCAGGAGATCCGCCGGATGTCACATCGTTCGGCACACTAGACCGTGTGGACGACACATACTCCGTCTTCTGTCGCTTTGCATCAATGTGAGCGCACCACTTCGGGTGCTGACTAAGAGTGGACCATAGGTGCAGGAAAACAAATGACCTTCCCTCGATTTCCTTGAACATCTTCATGGCCATGGCAATCTTGCAATCAGCAAATAAGCAAACATATAAGTGCACGACATAACGTTGACCAAAATAATATATACGAAATGCCAATTCACTTATGTAATTTACGCTATTTTCGAGAGTACATCCGCTAGGGTTAATATCGTTGACCTTCGCCATGTATCCTGCAAATTTGCTCGAGTCTGCACTAATGGTTTGCCAATGATTTATTAAACCCTTCTCTGATCTTGGAGTCCAGTCCGTAGTGACATTTCCTTCACAGTATTTGCCGATGTTGCCCCAGTAGGTCTCGGCTGACTGATCAGTGCCTACGACTGAGTCTTGGCTCACATTCAACCAAGCCGACATTAGCAGCTCCTCCTCCGCTGGCTTCCATGTTTTCCTCGAAGTCTTCGGCGCGCCCTTCTTCTGTTTACCCTTAGCCGAACTACTGCCTGCTCCAGGGGAGTCAGACCGACCCGGGTTGTACGTTGGCACCGGCGATGGCACCGGCAATGGCTGCCCCGCAACATCAAAGCAGTTCAGGTCATGAACATTGTCATTGAGCATGCTCTGTATAAATGGGTCCATGATATCCCTGTTTTCGAATTGCATCACACAAAATAACAAAGATCAGGTATTCCAGGCAAGCCCAATCCATAGTTCCAGGAGAAACTACTGTTATCGAATTGCTTTGATGACACAAAATAACAAAGATCAGGTATTGAAAGCGGTTAAGGTTATAGGCAACCGCAGTCCATAGTTCTAGGCAAGCGCAATCCATACTGCAATCGCTGTTTTCGGATTGCATGACACAATATAACAAAGCAGAAGTATTCAAATCACTTCAGGTCATAACACGAAATAATAATGAACTAAGCTTCATAAAGCAACAGCGTACCAACAAAAGCAGTCATGAAGGTTTCACCACATACAAAGTTCACGGAGAAACTACTAATCCATAGTTCTACAAACACAGCACATAATAGTAATACAACGTCTAGGACATACATAACACATATTAGCGGTTCAAATGCCCCGAGCGGTCGGACTCCCATCCATTGGACCCCGATACCTTCGAGCTCCCCCCATCACTGCCTACCGGCGCCGGCAGTGGCTCATAGTCAGCAGGGACAATGTCGTCAGGGTCCACGTCATTCCAAGGATCACCTTCTTCGGCATGCTGGCCTGCACTCTCTACTGCTGCGATTACATTTGCAGCTTTCAAGGTCAGCTCGTCCAAGGAAGACGCGATGGCATCGACCGCAAGGAGGGCATAATTGAGGTCCACGGAATGGCAGCAGGGTGCCGGGCTGAAATTCTCGTCTACTAGCTTCCTAAGGGATTCAACCTGGAACTCAACATTTTCTTTCAAGCTTCGAAGATATGCTAGGAGCGTTTGTTGATCCATCTACATAAAGAGTATCTGTTATTGATAGCACTACAACAGACAACAATCGCAGATATTCAGTTTGAGAGGGAGCAATAGGTTATTTCTAAAGTTGAGGCTGCCAGCTCCATGGAATCTGTTTTTTATTATCTATTTGTACTTACTTTTGTGTTTGCATCCCTTCCCTAGATAGCATACTTCAAACCCTTCTATATAAAGCATCTTTCTGCTTTGTACTAAGAATTCAACATGTCCTAGTTGTCATCTAGAATCAGGAACTGTGTTTACAAAATACCATATGAAAAGGTTGGACAAACATGCAGTTCTCACCGAACAGACATACTTAACCTAACTTATCCATGTAATTAGCCATCACAACATTCTTTAGTTCAGATATACTTTCTCAAAATAATAATACTTAGTTTCAAAGTATTCTGACAACAACTACCTTTTTTTGTTTCCTTTGTAGCTGACCATTTACTTGAAATAGTCTCCCTCAATTATCAGACATTTAAACCAACTCGTCAAACTGACACTGCAATGTAAGTATAATGATATGCCATTGATTCCTAATATAATGGTATGCTAGATTCCTAATATAATGGTATGCCATTCATTCGTAATTAACCAGTCCAACAACAGGTCAAACACCCTGCAAAATGTTGTTACCCTGGTATGCCATTCATTCCTAATTAACCAGTCCAACAACAGCTCAAAAATCGTGGTGCAAATTGTTCTTCACTACCTGATAGCCTCCCTCAATTAAGGAAAACAGTCACTCTATGAAGAAACTACACAAGGAAAAAAATTTAGCCCATCAGTTCACTACCTGATAGTTCTTTCAGACATGCCACAGCAGAGCACAACAATCCCACTTCACCGGCACCCATGTCAGACATTATTTTCGGCAAGATAGCACAACAATCCCATAGCACAGATAAATCCCAAATGACAGGAGGACCAATACCAACCCCTAAAGGCAGCAGATCGTAGCAAGCCTCTATAGTTCTATGTACCGATTCGCATACGAGAGAACACATTCGGAGCTACAACACAGAGATTCTTGTATTTACGAAACACACACCTACCCCTAACACAGATCGGAGCTACACACATCAGGCCACATTTCAATCTCTCGTACCAACTAGTTCATGGCCAGATCTAGTTGATTTACAGTTTTTCGCCCCAAAATTTACTTCATCGCACAGATCAGACAACAAATCGGACAGCACATCACTGGGAGAACACATGGATACCACATCGGGAATTTGGGGGGAAAATCGTACCTCGCCTCGCCGCGCCTCCCACCTCTGTGCACGCCGGTGAAGAGGGCCAGCTGCTCGCTCTTCAACCACTGCCGCCGCCTACTAGGTCCCCGCCAGTCAAGCCGCCGGCCCTTCAGGCGACTCCAGTGCTGCTTGGCCCCGCTTCCGCGCCGCTCCGTGACCTCTTCCACGGCAGCGCGCGAGAGCTCCTCCAACCGCTCCTCAACTGGAAGGGAAAGGAGAGAGAATCTCCCCCGGCCGGGATTCTCTCTCTTATCCCTTCCGAGCCGCAACCGGGACGAGACGTCGCTGGAGCGTGAGCAGGGTTCCCTTCGGGGTTTCCTTCCCATCGCGAAGGGAACGAGTGGCCGGACGGGAACCGGTTGGAGATAGTCTTAGCCTTGCTCCCATCCGCAGATGCAACGTCTTTTGGAAAAAGGCTATCTATATAGGTTTGCTCGCTTGTATCGCATTAGTCAGCCTGGCTTGCTGCCTGATCGATGCAAGCAAAGATTCCAGGTAGCTATGCTATGAACGTCCCAGTCAAACCATCCCCGCCCGAGAAACCGACGCACAAAAACCGGTGCTACAAGTATACAGTATACACTAGTACTACGGAGGCAAATCTGGTCTAGCATGCTTGCCTCGCCAAATCCTGGAGACCATCTGCCGAGAGGGTCAAGGCAACCTTTAGTTAGGTCCAGGCTTTTTCGGCATATAAATTAAAGGGAGTTTTTTCGTTTAAATAACTTAAAATTTGTCCACTTTTGATTCTGTTTAAGGCTTTGGTATCGCTGGAGCTTTTCTGGAAAGTAGCTTTTAGCTGAGCTGCATGGCTGAAGAGCTGTACGGCTGAACGGCTGAGCTGAAGAGGTTTGGTGTTTGTCAGTCTGGCTTTTAGTATAGCTTTTAGGTATGTGGGATGCGGGTTGGGAATGAGGGTGAAAGTGGTGTGGTTTGGGATTTTATACTTGGTAGGAAGGGGTAATTTTCTTTGAACTCTAGTGGTAAAGTTATAACCTCAACCCATCGAAACCGTAGGAAGCTACCTCAGATCAGCTTTCAGCATTTTCTTGTACAAATGAGCTGCTGGCTCTGGCTTCTGGTTATGAAAAAGCTAGCTGTTTGAAACAGCTTCTAGCTTCTAGATGATAGAAGCCGAAGCTGAAGCAATTCCAAATAAGGCCTAAGACAGCTTTAGTTTCGTCTTCTCTTCTTTGGAAGCTGAAAGCTATTCTAAACGGCTAGTTTCTTCGTAGCCGAAAGCCAAAAGTCAGCAATCCATCCGTACTACGAGAAGCTAAAAACCAAAAGCTGGTTTAGAGCAGCTTCATACAGTTTCGGTGGGTTGGGATTCTAAGTTTGCCATTAGAGTTTAAGAAAATTATCCTTTCCTACTAAGTATAAAATCCCAAACTCCACCCCTCTCACCCTCATTCCCGGCCCATACCTCTCACACCTAAAAGTTTGGCTGCCGAACACCCAAACCTGTTCAACTCAGTCGTGTAGCCCTTCAGCCATGCAGCCCAGCAAAAAACTATTTCAAAAAAAAAAAAACCACAACCATATCAAACAGAGCATTTACACGTGTTAGAAATAGGTAATTTTATTCTAACTTCAGTTTTACTCGTCTAAAACCAATCCTAAAAAAATAAAGAAAAAACATCGATCTCTCATGTGGCATGTTACTCTTAGGCATACGGCTTTTGAAAAGGAATCTCGATAAAAAAAGTTACCTATTTTTTTTAGCTTTGAATCTTTTGGCTTTTGAATGGGAGAAAAAGTTCAAACAAACGGGGCGTTGGTACAGTTGGGCTAGTACGTGCATGCATGCATCGCACCGGCATGGGCGATCGATCAGGCCAGCGTTACCGGCAACGCAACGAGCTGATGCGCCGCGGAATCGAATTCTTTTTCTCCGGCAGGGCGCGCTGATCCGCACGTACGCACCCACAAAAAGCCGTGCGTGCGTGCGCTGCGGAACAGTAGCGGCTGACGGAGACGGCACACGATGTACCGATGGGTACGAGTGAGCCGGCCTCGCGATCGAGCGCTAGTAGCCGACAAAGCTGCGCCATGAGGCTGGGCGCCAATTAAGCTGCTGCTGTGGCACTCACTGTTCCAAAATGAGAGCTAATATTTCCATGAGACGAACACGTACGCACGCCCAAGTTTAATCACGTATAACTCCATGTTTAGTATTTGCGGCTGGTAAATTGGGTGATAGTTGAAGTTGCATATTTGATATTCACGCTTATCGTCTTTAGCCTTTAGGTTGGCTTGCACGGATTTGTTTATGTCACGGTTTGAAACGCAGAAATTTTTCTTCTTCTTCAAATTCTCATGAAAATTAAATTGTCTCCTATTTTCGATTTTCGAACGGGGCCAAGATTATTGCATCTTAGTGAACCGCCGCAAGGAAGAGAGGATAAGAGGGAAAATGAACCGCGTTGAAACTCTAGCTGTCGAGAGAGATCGAAATACTCTGAAAGAATATGGTATACACTGTTGGAGATATACACTAAAGACAATTATAAAGATGACTAGTTATATGCCCGTGCGTTGCTACGAAAAACAAAATTGATAACGAAAAATAAAGATTAAAAAATAAAAAATACTATTTCATAAGATCAAACATCTATCTTTAACGCTTCGTTTCTTGCAAAAGCTGGCTAATTAAAGCAACGCTTCGTTTCTTGCGTAGGGCAATTAAGCAGGGCAATTAAGTATGGCAATTAAGCAGGGCAATTAATGTGACGTGGGAAGAAACTCTCACTTTATATAGTAGAGATTATAATTTCTTATATTTATGATTTATTATTTTGTTTCTTGAATAATATCATTATTATTTATTAGCAACTATGTGATTTATTTGTGAAACTCTATATATGATTTTGTGATGATTATTCTAAAGTGATCCCTGATCGATAAGCATATGAGGACACATACAGATAGACTAGCATATGTATTAGTTGATGACCATATTTCACGGGCCACATATATGAATATATCAAACCAATAATATGGATATATTTAGAGAACATGGAGTTGGATTGACCCACATTGAGACACCGCGAGAACGTTCTGTTTTTACATGTCATTAGTTGGTCTCATATACAATGTGTATGTTATATCCTTAGGCTTGAAGTTGACACATGTACTCAAGATGTGTAATGACTTACTTAGGGGTTGCCAAACTCTACTCCATAACTAGGTAGTTATAAAGATGTCCTTTTGGTTTCTTGTGAAGCATACTGTAAGAAATGGTCGATCAAGATGAGATTTGCCCCTTCATACAACGGAAGTGATATATTTAGGTATCTCGAGTGGCCAGATTCCGAAAATACATGGCAATGCTACTCGCGATTAAAGAGTTAACCATAGTCAGGGATTCCGAGTCACGTAATCAAGAAGGAGTGGACGAGCTATCTAAACAAGGATGGCACATACTCGTCTTGAGTTTGACTGATATCATGAGGCGAAGAGAAATGCATAAAACTAAGCATTATTAAGATTCGTCTAATGTGATCTTTACATTACTCGGGAGTCGGCACACTGTTAGGGTCCGCTACCAATTAATGGTCAAGTAAGAGTACTCGAGCTATATACAAGTAGACATGAACCTATAGGGTCGCTCGCTTAAAGGGTAGTGACTTAATTCGGATGGTGATATGAGTTATAATGGGCTTCGAGTTCCTAATGGGTCTCTAATGTAGAGACCTATTGTGGGGCGTCTATTTAAAGGGAGGGGGTGTTGGCTTTAGGGTTACCAGACATAACAGGAATTCAAAATTTCCAAAACCCTACCCATCACTCCTCCTTCGCCCAGAACCGCGTAGCTGACGCTAGCACTCTAGCGCATGGTGTTCCTGCCCTGTATGTGTGGATATCTTGGAGGCGTTGCTGTGAGGCTTAACGCTAGGATGATATGCAACCTGTGACGATCACGAGGAGCTGTTAGAGGAGTCACAAAGCTAGTACAACTACAATCGTACCAACGCACACTACAACAAAACAGCAAATTGGTGATGCCTATTTGTGGCGGGTTTTTTGGAACCGCCACAAATAGAACTATCAGTGGCGGTTTTTTAATTCAAAATGGCGGGAAAACTATCAATGGCGGTTTTTGTTTAGAACCGCCACAAATAATGACTTATCTGTGGCGGTTTTTGTTTAGAACTGCCATTATTTGTGGCGGTTTTTGTTTAGAATCGCCATAAATAATGACTTATCTGTGGCGATTTTTGTTTAGAACTGCTACAAATAGTCCCAAGACTAAGGCCCAGTTTGGCAGAACTCTAGATCCCAGCTCTACTTCAGAGCTGAAACTTGTAGACTGAAATAAAGTGACATAAATTTATAATTTTGTTCTAAAATATAAACAAGATGACCCATAAAAACACTTTTAATATACCTACAACTCCAGCTCCACGAATATAGTGAAGCTAGGAATACCCAGCTCCACCAACCCCACGGATTTAGTGGAGCTGGAGCTCTGCCAAACACCCCCTAAGTGTTCAAATTTACCATGACATGGGTGCTCCAAATTTCAACTAAGTGTTCAAATTTACCATGACATGGATGCTCCAAATTTGGAGTATAAAATACTAAAATTAGTGTTTGGGTGCTTTGTGAGGTTAAGGGGAGGGGGACACGTAATATTTCAAATGTGATCATACTAACACTACGGTAGTAGATCATATAAGAACTCCGAAGTTAAGCGTGCTTGGGTGAGAGTAGTATTAGTGAAAGTGCATCTAGGCCCCTAAATTTGTTTTGGTGATTAATGATGACACAATTAAAGAAATCTAATGTTTCAACTAAGATTAATGCATATATCGAGAACATATCGAGTTTGGAATGAGATTAGACGCCCCTACAACTATTCAAATTTGAAAAGACGGCATCAAGACATGAATTGTATTTTCTACTTTTATTTGAGTCTTAAGGGTAGCGGTACTATTAAGAGGATACGACGGGAAATCACATTTTAGGATGTGCATGTGCTCAAAGTCAAGTCTTGCATTTAAAATAGCACTCAAACCTTACATTTCCCCAAAAGGTGTTTTTTCTAACCGAGCTGTCCAACCCGGAGTGTCCGGACATTTCGTCCGGAGTGTTCGGACATTTCGTCCGGAGTGTCCGGATCCAGTCCGGAGTATCCGGATAATTGATCCGGAGTGTCCGGGTTGACCCCCTCGGCCAAAAAGTCGCATTTCAGCCTATCCGGAGTATCCGGGTCCCTTATCCGGAGTGTCCGGACTGTTCGAAATTGAGGGTAACGGCTAGTTTTTCAAAAGAGTATTTAAAGCCTCCTTGAAAGTGCATCTAGGCCCCTCAAATTGTTTTGGTGATTAATGATGACACAATTAAAGAGATCTAATGTTTTATCCAAGAATACTGCAGATATCGAGATCATATCGAGCTTGGAATGACATTGGACGGCCCTATGTCTACTCAAAAGCAAAAGGACGGCATCAAGACCAAAGTTGTATCAATTTATTTATTTGTGTCTTAAGGATAGCCGTACTATTAAGAGGGTATGACGAGAAATCGACTTTAGGATGTGCATGTGCTCAACATCAATTTACTGCATCTCAAATTAGCACTCCTTCATTTGGTTTTGAAAAGTTTCAAATTGAAACCGAACTGGGTAACCCGGAGTATCCGGACATTTGGTCCGGAGTCTCCGGATTCAATCCGGAGTATCCGGACATTTTGTCCGGAGTCTCCGGGTTGGACCTCTCGGTTGGTTTTGGTTCCAGCTGGTCCGGAGTATCCGGACATTTGGTTCGGAGTCTCCGGGTTGTTTGTCCGGACACTCCGGTCTGTACAAAAACGGGAGTAACGGCTAGTTTTCAAAAAGGGTATTTAAAGCCTCCACTCCACTCCAACGGCTAGGATCTCTATTGAGCTCATTCATAGCTGCATTCAAGCCATTCCTAACAATCTCTAAGCATTCAATAGAGCCCCCACTTCCTCCCACCAATTAATTTGGTTGTTGATCCTTTTGGTGAGGAGAGGAAGAAGCAAAGTGCTAAGTGCATTCATTTCATCTTGTTGAGCACTAGTTCATCCTCCAAGCGATTCTTCGTGGTGCTATTTCTCTTGGAGGTTGAAGGTCTCCTAGACGGCTAGGAGTTACCGGGAGCTACCAACTTGTGTGGTGAGCCCCGGTCGTTTGTGAAGGCTTGTCTCGCCTCCGAAAGGAAAGAGACAAGAAGTGAAGCCATGAGTGCATTTGTGCAACACCGGAGGAAAGCGGGTTGAAAGAGACCCCGGCTCAAGTGTGACCGAGCCACCTCAACGGAGACGTAGGATTCCCTTCAAGAATCCGAACTTCGGTGAAAAATCGCGTCTCTCGCTCTCTCTTTTTCTTCCTAGACTTGCTTGGTTGGATTTGTTTGTGTAAAGTTAGATCTAGCTCTTTGCTTAGCTTTAATTCAAATCTTGTCTAGCAATTGTTCTAGGTTGCTCTTGCATTCTATTTCTAGTAGTTTGTTGCGCTTGCTAGAGTAGCCTTTATTGCGCTCCCGAGCCAGCTAACCCGGAGAGTCCGGACTCAATACCGGACACTCCGGACAAGCCGGAGTATCCGGACCAAATCCCGGAGACTCCGGGTTGACCAGCTCGGCCCGTTTTATTCCGCTGCGTAAATTTTAATCCGCCTATTCACCCCCCCTCTAGGCGACATCGTTGGTCCTTTTAATTGGTATCAGAGCCAAATCTCCTTTATTTTGGCTTAACCGCTTGGAGAATCAAGATGTCTGACTTAGAGAAGGTTACCGAAACCCATGGCCAAGAGAAGGCCTCGGGTTCCGGTATAGTAGTAACAATTCCATTAGATTATTCCTCCTTTGGAGTCTCAAACTCCTCATCCTATGTCTCCGTCTCGTCCGGTCGAGCGCCTCACTTCGATGGCACTCGATATGCGGCATGGAAACATAAGATGAAGATGCATTTGAGATCACTTCATCCGTTTATTTGGAAGATTGTTGAAACAGGTTTCAAGCCCGCAAACCCCAACAATCTCACCTCCGAAGAAGACAAAGCTCAACACTTCAACGACTTGGCCGTCAATGCCTTGTTCAATGCTTTGAGCGACTCCGAGTTCAACCGGGTCGATGGCCTTGACAATGCCAAGGACATTTGGGAAAGGTTAATGGTCACTCATGAAGGAGTGTCAAGTGTCCGTGAATCAAAGATAGAGCTCATCATTGGAGAATTGAGCCGATTCACTCTAGAAGAAGGAGAAACTTACACAAAGATGTTTGATCGCTTGATGTCGCTTAGTAAATAAAGCAAAAGGACTTGGAAGCACCGAGCTCACCGACAAAGCCATTGTCAAGATCATCCTCCGGTGATCACCCCACCAACCGCAATCTTGTGCAACTCATCCATGACCGGCCAAACTTCGACACCCTCACTCCTCATGATGTGATCGGCCGGTTGATGACGGATGAGATGATGGTGAAGGAAGCGGAAGTGGTGGAGGAGCTCAAGTCCGGCAAGAAGAAGGGCATCGCCTTGAAGGCCGTCAAGGTGATGCAAGAAGCCGAAGAGAGCTCAAGCGATGAAGAAGAGTCGAGCGGCCCCTTGACAAATGAAGATATGGCCTTGCTCGTAAGAAGATTCAACAAGTTCTTGAAGAAGAAGGGCTACAAGCCGGGTAGTCACTCCAAGAGCTATGGCAACAAGTCAAGAGGGCGTCACTCCTCAAGAAAGTGCTATGAGTGTGGGGAACCCGGTCATTTCATTGCCGAGTGCCCACACAAAGAGAAGAAGGAAGAAAAGCCCTACAAGAAAGACAAGTTCAAGAAGAAGGACAAGAGCAAGAAGTACAAGAGCAAGGGTCATGCATACATTGGCAAGGAATGGAACTCCGACTCCGACTCTGAGTCCGAGTCCGAGTCCAACTCCGATAATGAAGGAGGACTTGCCACCGTCGCCATCGCTACTCCACCGACAAAGTCGAAGAGCCTCTTCGACAACTTGAGCGACAGAGATGAAGATGCTCCAATGTGCCTTATGGCAAAGGGGCACAAGGTATCATCTAAGAGCTCCACTCTTTCTATTGTTGATTATGGCTTAGATGATTGTGATGATGCTAGTGATGATGAGGAAGTAGTATTTAAGTCTATGAATGATTTTGATATTGAAAAATTAGACTTGCTACTTAAAGATATTGAAAAATTGGAGGAAGTAGTTGAACAAAAGGAGGCTATTCTTGAGGCTCAAGAGGATCTCCTTATTTTTGAAAAGGAGAAGAACATTGAGCTAGAGAAGAGCCTAGCTTTTGAAAGAAAAAAGAATGAGGATTTGGTCAAAAGTTCAAATTTGACCAAAAAGTGAAGCAATTAGTCTTGAGATCACCAATGCTTCACTCTTAGAGCAACTTGCAAAAGCAAAGGATGCTTGCAAGGCTCTTGAAGTGAAGCTTGTTGATCTCTCGAATAAAGCTTCTACCTCAATCAACAACTCCAATATTTCATTACCCTCGACGAGCAACGGTTGTGCTAGATGCTTTAATGTTGATGTTGCTACTTGTGCTACTAACCGTGAGACTTTGAAAGTCTTAGCTCATGAAAATGAGAAGCTTAAGGTGATGCTTGAAGATGGACTTCAAAAGTCCTACAAGGCAAGCAAGGGTTTAGAGGAGTATCTCGGTAGCGCCAAGGTAATCCTAAGAGGCAAGGGCTTGGGTATGTTCCGCCAAAGGGCAAAAGAGCAACATTGTTGTTGCTCCTTTAAGCAAGCCCATTCACTTTGTAAAAGGCGAAGGAACATCCAAGCACAAAGCTCACTCCGAGTTCTTTGCTTCTTATGTGCTTAAAAAGACTAACCTTGGTCGTGTAGTTGCTTATCATGTTGGGCGTAAGCCGAAGAATGCTCCTTGTGTTCGTTCTATTTGGGTCCCTAAATCGCTTGTCACTAATGTGCGTGGACCTAACCAAGTTTGGGTACCAAAGAGCAAAAACTAAATGTCATTTTGTAGGCCTATATCTCCGGTGGAACAAGTTGGATTTTGGATAGCGGATGTACGCACCACATGACCGGAGAAAAGGCAATGTTCGCTAAATTGGACGCAAATGGATCAAATAGTGAAAGCATTGTCTTTGGAGACAATGGAAAAGGAGAAGTAATTGGATTGGGTAAAATTCCTATCTCAAGCAATTTTCAATTAAATAATGTGTTGCTTGTTGAGTCATTAAGCTACAATTTATTGTCCGTTGCACAATTATGTGAAGCGGGCTATAATTGTTTGTTTAATGAAAAGGGCGTGGATGTCATTAAGAGGCTTGATGGTTCAATAGCCTTTAAAGGACGTTTGAAGGGTAAGCTCTATCTCGTAGACTTCAATACGGATAGACTTAATCTTGAAACGTGCTTAATGGCTAAATCTAGCATGGGTTGGCTTTGGCATCGCCGGTTAGCCCATGTTGGTATGAGGAATCTTCACAAACTCGTTAAAGGCAACCACATTCTCGGACTAACCAACATTATCTTTGAGAAAGATAGGACTTGTAGCGCTTGTCAAGCCGGCAAGCAAGTTGGTGCCTTCCATCCCGCCAAGAATGTAATGACGACCTCAAGACCGTTGGAAATGCTCCACATGGATCTATTCGGTCCCGTAGCTTACATAAGCATCGGGGGAAGTAAGTATGGTTTAGTCATTGTTGATGATTTTTCTCGATTCACTTGGGTGTTCTTTTTGCATGACAAAGGTGAAGTCCAAGTGACTTTGAAGAAATTCATGAGAAGAGCTCAAAACGAATTTGAAGTGAAGATTAAAAGAATTCGAAGCGACAACGGCACCGAGTTCAAGAACATTGATGTGGAGGAGTTTCTCGATGAAGAAGGAATCAAGCACGAATTCTCGGCTCCCTATTCTCCTCAACAAAATGGGGTGGCTGAGAGGAAGAATCGAACACTCATCGAGATGGCGCGGACGATGCTTGACGAGTACAAGGTTTCCGATAGCTTTTGGGCGGAAGCCATCAATACCGCATGCCACAGCACCAACCGCCTCTACCTCCACAAGATCTTGAAGAAGACGGCGTACGAGCTGCTCACCGGGAAGAAACCAAATGTCTCCTACTTTCGAGTCTTTGGGAGCAAATGCTATATCCTTAACAAAAAGGCTAAGTCCTCTAAATTCGCTCCTAAAGTAGATGAAGGTTTCTTACTTGGTTATGGAACTAATGCTTACAGCATCGAAGTTTTCAACAATACCACCGGTGTCGTTGAAATCTCGCGTGACGTGACTTTTGATGAAACTAATGGTTCTCAAGTAGAACAAGTTGATCGTGTTGTGATTGACAGGGAAGAGCCTCCTTGTGAAGCTATTAAGAAAATGGCAATCGGGGAGGTAAGACCTCAAAATTCGGAAACTCTCCCGAAGCTCCCCAACCCGAGTCTCCTGATGAAACCCGAGTGTCGGACCGGTCCGGAGTCTCTGGGTCCAAGACCGGAGTCTCCGGATGGGGATGACTCAGTCGATATTCCCTCCTCGTCCAAGCAAGCTCAAGATGGTTCAAATGCCACTCAAGATGATGATGGCCCTATTCAAGCCTTGGACTCAACCGCACCTCATCCGAGAGTTCATCAAAGCATTCAAAGAGATCATCCAAGAGACAACATACTTGGAGACATCAACAAGGGAGTATCCACTGATCTCGAGTTGCAAATTTTTGTGAATTTTACTCGTTCGTTTCTCTCTTGAACCTCTTAAAGTAGATGAAGCGCTTGAAGATCCAGATTGGGTGATGGCTATGCAAGAGGAACTGAACAACTTCAAGCGCCAATCAAGTCTGGGAGCTTGTCAAAAGACCCAAGCAAAACGTCATCGGCACTAAGTGGGTCTTCGAAACAAGCAAGATGAAAACGGGATTGTGACAAGGAACAAAGCTCGTTTGGTTGCTCAAGGGTACACTCAAATCGAAGGTTTGGATTTCGATGAAACATATGCTCCAAAGTAGCTAGGTTTGAATCTATTAGAATATTACTTGCCTTTGCTACTCACCATGATTTCAAGGTGTATCAAATGGACGTGAAGAGCGCCTTCTTAAATGGACCACTCTCCGAGATGGTCTACGCCGAGCAACCACCCGGCTTTGAAGATCCAAAACATCAGACCACGTCTACTATCTTCACAAAGCCCTTTATGGACTTAAGCAAGCACCGAGGGCTTGGTTCGAGTGTTTACTGAGACTTTCTTCTCGAACAAGGTTTTGTAGCCTGGAAAGGCCGACCCTACTCTCTTTACTAAGCATATTGATAATGATTTGTTTGTATGCCAAATATATGTCGATGACATTATATTTGGATCTACTAATGAACATTTGTGTAAAGAGTTTAGCAAGATAATGACCAAAAGATTTGAGATGTCCATGATGGGAGAGTTGAAGTTCTTCCTGATTTCAAGTCAAACAACTCAAGGAAGGAACTTTCATTTGTCAAACCAAGTACATCAAGGACATGCTCAAGAAGTTCGGAATGGAGGACGCCAAGCCTATAAGGACGCCTATGCAGGCAAACGGGCATCTAGACCTCGACAAAGAAGGTAAACCGGTCATCCAAAAGGTATATCGTTCGATGATCGGTTCTCTCCTTTATCTTTGTGCATCTAGGCCTGATATCATGCTTAGCGTTTGTATGTGTGCACGTTTTCAAGCCGCTCTAAAAGAGTGCCACATGGTGGCCGTTAAGAGAATCTTGAGATACTTAGTGCACACTCCTCATTTCGGACTTTGGTATCCGAAAGGATCCTCCTTTGAACTTATTGGCTATTCCGATGCGGATTATGCCGGTTGTAAAGTGGATAGGAAGAGTACCTCGGGAACCTGCCAATTCTTGGGTAGGTCCTTAGTCTCGTGGTCTTCCAAGAAACAAAATTCCGTGGCCCTATCCACGGCCGAATATATAGCCACGGGAGCTGTTGTGCCCAACTACTTTGGATGAGACAAACCTTGAGTGATTATGGCCTTTCCTACAAAAGCGTTCCACTCTTGTGTGATAATGAGAGTGCCATAAAAATTGCCAACAATCCTGTCCAACACTCCCGAACAAAACACATTGATATTCGCCATCATTTCCTAAGAGACCACGCAACAAAAGGCGAAATTGATATCCAACATGTGAGTACAAATGATCAATTAGCCGATATTTTTACCAAGCCCCTTGACGAGAAAAGGTTCTGTGAATTGAGAAGTGGACTAAATATCTTAGACTCTCGTAACGTGGCTTGACATGTGCTCACATATTGATTGTTGAATGAAAAATGAATTTCAAAACGTTATTCATCTTTTTCTTTGAAATTATTCAATGTTGTTGGTTCTTGATCCTCTGATCTTGTCATTTGATATGTGACTATAGTTTGTTTGCTTTATTGTTCGCTGGTCATGTATCAAGTTGACATTTTAGGAATCTTTCTTCCTCTCGCTCCGCTAAATTCCTTGAGCTATCCTTCTTCGTGTCAAATTCCTAACCGAACTGGGCAACCCGGACTGTCCGGTATTCAATCCGAGTCTCGGATCATTCGAGTCTCGGACTGTTTGTTCGGATTATCCGGTTGGACCGAGTCTCGGACTGAAAATCCGAGTCTCCGGGTTGGGGCGGTCGGTTAAACCCCAAAATCCCGCGGTTCGGTTTCTTTCCTATTTCTCCGCAAGGCGCCTCTCCCTCTCCCGTGTTTCTCTCTTGGCTAGGGCGTGATTCTCACCTTCTCCTCCATCTCCTAGGATCTTGGACCCCTTCCTCGCCCTTGGATTGGAGATCTTGGTAAGTTTCTTTGCGCCTAATCTTTTCCTTCCGGGATTGGACTCTTTCTTGCGGTTCTTTGAGCCTCTCCTCGTGCTTCATCTCTTCTAGGGTGTGGCTCGTCTCGTGGAGGTTCTCAAGATCGAAGTGTCGATCTCCCTTTTCTCCCGCATCTTCTCGGTTTCAATCTCGTTGAGGTGAGTTCCAACTGCGTGCCCTATTTTTCGCGAAATCTTGTTCTAGATTGTGCCCTAGACCTCATTCCAATCTTCTTGTGGCAATCTTGAGTCAGTTTGTTGGTGGAACGAGTTGGATTGCTCCTTTCTTGGCCGCCCGTGCTCTCCCTCTGGCACATCCGGAGTGTCCGGACTCTGGGTCCGGAGTCTCCGGGTCAATCCGGAGTGTCCGGACATTCTGTCCGGAGTCTCCGGATTCAATCCGGAGTATCCGGACTTTTTGTCCGGACTCTCCGGGTTGAGTGCCTCGGCCAGATTCATCTCTTCGCTGTTTTTCGCGTCGCTTCTCAGCTAATTCTTTTCGTTCGCTCTATCTGGTCAGATGGATCCTTCCCAAGGTACTTCCGGTGGCAGCGATCCTCCTCAGCAGGCAGCTGGTGGCAGCGATCCTCCTCAAGAGTACGGCTAGTGGCAGCGATCCCCTCAAGAGGTACTGGTGGCATGTTCTCGCCAGTAGGCGTGTCTCCCACCAATTCTCCTCCGCTGCCTCCGCTAAAAGGCAGAGAATTGAGTGGCCAAAAGACCCATTTCCACCTCGAGGCGGCTAGCTCTGTGGTCAAGACTGTCCTATCTCCTCCACCTCACCAACTCTCGATCCAGATGAGCATCCAACAGATACTCATGCCAAGCCAGGATCGGAAGAGAAGCCGGCCAGGCTTCTGGGCACTTCATTGGTCCTCTGATCAAGGCCAAGCCTGTGTGGAACTATCCAATGTCCGTGAACCCAATGAGAATAATCGATTACCGGACAGGATCTGGAAAGGGGAAAGCCATTGTTGAGCACAGGAAGAAAGATCCTCTTGAGCTTTACCAGGATGAGTATGTGGACCGCCGGTTTTGGAACCGGTTTCAGTCTGATTACTATGAGACGGTCCTATACCCACTTGAGCACCCAGTGGTTCGCATGAAGACCATTGACTGGGAATACATGGCTGCTGCAGGCAATCCAGTCTTCACAGAGATCATTCAGATTTGCGAGCTGCATCAGATCAAGAACATCATGGCATACAAGTATGACTGGAACAATGAGGTCATCATGCAATTCTATGCCACCTTGTACTTTGACAAGAATGATGAGGCCATATGGTGGATGACTGATAAGATTTGGTATGTGGCTAGCAAGAAGAGGTTTGCCAGAGTCCTCAATCTCAGATATAATGACAGTCCAAAGCTTCATGCAAAGAAAGTGATGACTCCTGAGCAGATTGAGGCTTTGTATGACACTTCGAGGAGTTTCACAGTGGGGACCATCAAGGGTCTGAAGGATGTTCCTGCTGTACTCAACAGGATGTTGAGAGTCACTCTTTCGCCCAAGGAGGGAGATGCTTCTACCATCAGTTCCTATGGAAGGAACTTGCTGTTTCATCTCGTCGAGCGCACCCACCCGTTTGATATTGTCGATTTCATGTGGGAGTCGATGAGACAGAATGCTCAGAGCAACATGGCCAGTTGCAGCTATGCACCCTTCGTGATGACTTTGATCTCTTCAGTGAGTGGGCTAAAGTTTGTCAGAGATGAGGAGCATCTTGCTTACAAGGTCCGTCCTCAGTCTACTCCAGCCCCTCCGGTGCTTCCTCGGTCCTCGCTACTAGACTTCTCGCCGAGGTCGTGGCTTCGTGCTCTACCTCTACCCCGGCCGTGCCTCCTGCCAGTTCTTCGGGGCAGTCCGAGGTTCCTAGCAGCACTCTTCAAAGGATGCTCAAGCATGTCTTTCTTCTTTGCCGCGACATCTCCACCAGGCAGAAGGCGATGAGTCGGCAGATCAAGAAGAATGGTCAAGACATTCGTAGCATCCGCCGCCACAATGGCGAAGCAGTCTCTCCCAGCGACTCCTCTGGGTCTTCCGAGGAGAGTAGCGATGCCACCTCTGCAGATCAGCTCTTCGGCATCACCTCCTCCTCTCCGCCTGCCGCTGAAGATGACCCCGGTAGCGAGTACTCCGCGTCCGACGACGAAGGCGACGACGAGTGATTCTTCGTGTCTCTCCCTCTTTTGGTGTCTTGATGCCAAAGGGGGAGTGTTTTCCTTAGTCGCGTTGTCTTTAGTCGCGTTGGGGCGTTTTGCGTTTCCTTGTGTTTCTTACTCGCTTTTGTTGCTTCATTTCGTGAACTCTGTTATTCCATGTAATGACTTTATTGCTTATTTTATGCATGGATTGCGTTCAGTTCTTGTGTTGTATTCTCAGATGCTGTGTGTGAGGGGGAGCTCTCGGTTATCTCTTGTTAAATATGTGCATTTGTTTCCACTAAATTCTTCTAATGCACACATTTAGGGGGAGCTCCTCTTTTTAATCTTATAGCCTAAGTCTAGTTTTCGTTATTTTATTTGCTGATTAATTGTGTTGTCATCAATACACCAAAAAGGGGGAGATTGAAAGTGCATCTAGGCCCCTCAAATTGTTTTGGTGATTAATGATGACACAATTAAAGAGATCTAATGTTTTATCCAAGAATACTCGCAGATATCGAGATCATATCGAGCTTGGAATGACATTGGACGGCCCTATGTCTACTCAAAAGCAAAAGGACGGCATCAAGACCAAAGTTGTATCAATTTATTTATTTGTGTCTTAAGGATAGCCGTACTATTAAGAGGGTATGACGAGAAATCGACTTTAGGATGTGCATGTGCTCAACATCAAATACTGCATCTCAAATTAGCACTCCTTCATTTGGTTTTGAAAAGTTTCAAATTGAAACCGAACTGGGTAACCCGGAGTATCCGGACATTTGGTCCGGAGTCTCCGGATTCAATCCGGAGTATCCGGACATTTTGTCCGGAGTCTCCGGGTTGGACCTCTCGGTTGGTTTTGGTTCCAGCTGGTCCGGAGTATCCGGACATTTGGTCCGGAGTCTCCGGGTTGTTTGTCCGGACACTCCGGTCTGTACAAAAACGGGAGTAACGGCTAGTTTTCAAAAAGGGTATTTAAAGCCTCCACTCCACTCCAACGGCTAGGATCTCTATTGAGCTCATTCATAGCTGCATTCAAGCCATTCCTAACAATCTCTAAGCATTCAATAGAGCCCCCACTTCCTCCCACCAATTAATTTGGTTGTTGATCCTTTTGGTGAGGAGAGGAAGAAGCAAAGTGCTAAGTGCATTCATTTCATCTTGTTGAGCACTAGTTCATCCTCCAAGCGATTCTTCGTGGTGCTATTTCTCTTGGAGGTTGAAGGTCTCCTAGACGGCTAGGAGTTACCGGGAGCTACCAACTTGTGTGGTGAGCCCCGGTTGCTTAGAAGGCTTGTCTCGCCTCCGAAAGGAAAGAGACAAGAAGTGAAGCTTACGAGTGCATTTGTGCAACACCGGAGGAAAGCGGGTTGAAAGAGACCGGCTCAAGTGTGACCGAGCCACCTCAACGGAGACGTAGGATTCCCTTCAAGAATCCGAACTCGTGAAAAATCGCGTCTCTCGCTCTCTTTTTCTTCCTAGACTTGCTTGGTTGGATTTGTTTGTGTAAAGTTAGATCTAGCTCTTTGCTTAGCTTTAATTCAAATCTTGTCTAGCAATTGTTCTAGGTTGCTCTTGCATTCTATTTCTAGTAGTTTGTTGCGCTTGCTAGAGTAGCCTTTATTGCGCTCCCGAGCCAGCTAACCCGGAGAGTCCGGACTCAATACCGGACACTCCGGACAAGCCGGAGTATCCGGACCAAATCCCGGAGACTCCGGGTTGACCAGCTCGGCCCGTTTTATTCCGCTGCGTAAATTTTAATCCGCCTATTCACCCCCCCTCTAGGCGACATCGTTGGTCCTTTCAATTGGTATCAGAGCCAAATCTCCTTTATTTTGGCTTAACCGCTTGGAGAATCAAGATGTCTGACTTAGAGAAGGTTACCGAAACCCATGGCCAAGAGAAGGCCTCGGGTTCCGGTATAGGGGTAGCAATTCCATTAGATTATTCCTCCTTTGGAGTCTCAAACTCCTCATCCTATGTCCCCGTCTCGTCCGGTCGAGCGCCTCACTTCGATGGCACTCGATATGCGGCATGGAAACATAAGATGAAGATGCATTTGAGATCACTTCATCCGTGTATTTGGAAGATTGTTGAAACAGGTTTCAAGCCCGCAAACCCCAACAATCTCACCTCCGAAGAAGACAAAGCTCAACACTTCAACGACTTGGCCGTCAATGCCTTGTTCAATGCTTTGAGCGACTCCGAGTTCAACCGGGTCGATGGCCTTAACAATGCCAAGGACATTTGGGAAAGGTTAATGGTCACTCATGAAGGAGTGTCAAGTGTCCGTGAATCAAAGATTATTCCTCCTTTGGAGTCTCAAACTCCTCATCTTATGTTTCCGTGTCCTCCGGCCGAGCGCCTCATTTCGATGGCACTCGCTATGCCGCATGGAAACACAAGATGAAGATGCATTTGAGATCACTTCACCCTTGTATTTGGGAGATTGTTGTGACAGGTTTCAAAGCCGTGGATCTTAGCAAGCTCACTCCCGAAGAAAAGAAAGCTCAACACTTCAATGATCTGGCCGTCAATGCTCTATTCAACGCTCTAAGTGACAGTGAATTCAATCGTGTTGATGGACTTGACGATGCCAAGTCTATTTGGGAAAGGCTCATGGTAACACATGAAGGCGTGTCAAATGTCCGTGAATCAAAGATAGAGCTCATCATTGGTGAACTAAGCCAATTCATATTAGAAGAAGGAGAATCCTACACGAAGATGTTTGACCGCTTGATGGTGTTGGTAAATCAAGCTAGGGGACTTGGAAGTACCAAGCTCACCGACAAGGCCATAGTCAAGATCATCCTTAGAGTGATCACCCCCACCAACCGCAACCTCCAAGCGATTCTCCGTGGTGTGCCCCGGTCGTTTGTGAAGGCGAGTCTCGCCTCCGAAAGGGAAGAGACAAGAAGTGAAGCCGGTGAGTGCATTTGTGCAACACCGGGAGGAAAGCGAGTTGAGAGAGACCCCGGCTCAAGTGCGACCAAGCCACCTCAATGGAGACGTCGGATTCCTTTCAAGAATCCGAACTTCGGTGAAAAATCGTGTCTCTCACTTCTTACTTTTCTTCTAGCTCATCTTGTGTTGATTTGATTTTGTGGTGCCTCGATCTATCTAGTTTCATTACCTTGCTTTAGATCTGCACTTGCTTAAAGCTCTAGATTGTTTTTGCTATCTCTTCATTCAAGTAACTAGTTGCTAGATAGAGTAGATTTGTGTTTCTTCTCGAGCTGTCTTATCTGGAGTATCCGGATAAATTCCCGGACATTCTGGACAGGCCGGAGTATCCGGACAAAATATCCGGAGACTCCGGGTTGACCAGCTCGGGCATTTTTAATTCCGCTGCAATTTTTTAATTCGCCTATTCACCCCCTCTCTAGGCGACATCTCCAGTCCGCTCAATTCGGATGGCTGACCTCTTGGGAAGTGCTCGTATTTGCATTAAAATCGGCGACAGAACTCATTAGTTAAGCGTGCTTAGGCGAGAGTAGTACTATCTAGGATGGGTGAGGGTGACCTCCAGAGAAAATCTCTTCGTTTTGTGTTAAAACTACCAGAATATTAAATATAAATATTTGTGACGGTTTTTGGCTAAAACCGCCACTGATAGTATTATTAGTGGCGCTATCAGTGGCGGTTTTTCTTGAGAACCGCCACAAATAATGCATTATTAGTTGAAAATTTTCTTTGGAATCGCCACTGATAACACCATCAATGGCGGTTTTGAACCGCCACTGATAATCAGTGGTACTATATCAGTGATGGTTCGAAAAACCGCCACTGATGACAGTTACGAACTGCCACTGATGTATATTTTTCTAGTAGTGGCACTAAATTAGCTCTACTTCCCCTACGGGTCTGCGCGTCTAGTGGTAATTTCATGATCTATAACTTGCAGTGGTTACGAAGTAGAACATGTTGATTTTTTTCTTGCTATAGTAGCCTACCCATTCCCCTTCATACACATCAGCTTGCGAAACAAATGGAGTGTAAGTTTCCTTGTGAAAATCTAGAATTCGCAGCCAGTTTAATTTGAAGGGATCAAACTCTTAATTGAATCTCCAAGCTGCTTCTAATTGTGAGAGAAACAGGTTGGACCAAACCAGTTGTGACTTCTAGGTTCCAGACCGGGTCGGCAAGAATCAACAAGAATAAAGTTCTAATAGGATTCTAATTCTATGTAGCGTGTAGCTTCTGATTGTGGGAGAAACTGTTAAAAATCCTTTCGTTTGGCAAATAATTCGTTTTTTTATGTAGAATATGTGTAGAAGCACGCACATACATACATATCTACATTCTAGGGCTTTATATCTAGACTCTAGGGTTTTATACATACATATATACACACACATATCGTTGTCCGTTTTTTCTCCGGAGTATGGGAAAAATGTTTTCGTTGACTGTTTTTTCTAATAAAAAATGCAAATTCGTTTTTCGTTCGTTGTTTCTCCGTTTTTGTTGGAAAAAATGTTTTCGTCGTCCGTTTTTTCTCCAGACCCCGGGAAAAACGTTTTCGTGGTCCATTTTTTCTTAGAAAAAAAATAAAAAATTGTTTTTCGTTCATTCTTTCTCTGTTTTTGCCGAAAAAAATATTTTCGTAGTCCTTTTTTCTTCGGATCCTGGGGAAAATGTTTCTGTGGTCCATTTTTCCTAAAAAAACACACACAAATGCGTTTTTCGTACGCGCACGCGGCGTGCGCCGCTTTTGTGTTTTCGTGGTCTATTTTTTCTTAAAAAAACACAGACCCATTTTTCATTCGTCCTTCGCCTGTTTTTGCCAGAAAAAATATTTTTGTGGTCCGTTTTTTCTCCAGATCTTAGAAAAAATATTTTCTTGACCCATTTTTACCTAAAAAAACGCAAATTCGTTTTCCATTCACACACGTGGTTTGATCTCTTTGGTTTCTCGAGCCTTCAAAAATTTTAAAGATACGTCTAAGCCTATTTTTCATCAGAAAAACGCAAAAGTCATTTTTCACGGCCTAGTATACATACGTACATAAAAAACTGTCTTCCACACGGCCTAGCTATCTTTATATCTAGATTCTAGGGCTTAGGCTGGGCAGGCATAGCTGAGTACGTGCTCAGGCCTGCAAGTCCATTTATATACACTTGACAAGGTTTAGGGCAGAGGGAACCGAGACACCCTATTATCCAGGAGGCACGAACTTGCACGCAGGAAAGCCAAAGCATCCAAAGGCCACTGCATGCAGGTTCCTAGGAGAGCAGTGACTCACAAGTACAGCGAGCGAGCAACAAAGTTGATCGCCCCGGCCCTGAATGAGGAAAAGCGACACGCAATCACACACGGAGTTGTTGCAGTGCAAGGCTCTAGCTTGCTAGCTAGCTAGCTAGCTGTGCATGTACTGTGGGTCAGAGATCGACATGACGCTGACGAGGGACGCCAATGCGTCCTGGTCATGTTAGAGATATGTCTAAGCGATAATTAATAATTATATTTTTTACATTCATAATTAATTATTTTTTTAAATATTATTACTATTATTATTTATTAGCAAGTATGTAACTTATTTGTAAAACTCTATATATGATTTTGTGATAATTATTTTAAACTGATCCTTAGTCGATAAATATACGATGATACATATGAATAGATTAGCATATGCAGTGGCGAAGCCAGGATTAAATTAGAGGGGGGGCTAAACTAAACATTTCAACTACTAGTAAAAACTAAATTCGTACATAAATAACCATTTAACAAGTGAAACAAAGTATAAGTTTATAAGATACTCATATAAATGAAGTTGCTAGGCACACTAGCTACGAGTTGGATTTGGAGGCAACAGGCAAGCACATTCTACCAGTTTTCATCCTTTGAAAGCAGTCCATAATTTCTTCATCATCAATAGATTTGAATATTGTTTTCTCGGTGTAGCACACCATTAAGTCATTGAGCCAATCATCGGAGACTTTGTTGCGCAAATCAGTCTTGATAACCTTCATTGCCGAAAAAATCATTTCAACAGAAGCAGTTGACACAGGAAGTATCAGTGTTAGTTCAATAAGATGATAGACCAATGAAAATGTTTTATGCTTTCCAAGTTGAACCATCTTTTCTGCTAGCATGGCAACATCATTGCATTCATGAAATTCCACACTTCTCTTGACATTGAGAATATAGATTTGCAATTCGGTTCTCAATAATATGCGATCACCAAAAGAGAAATCATCAGCATAAATCTCTGCAAGTCGTATTAGCTTGTCCACATCGAACTTGGAGAATGAGTTTGTTGGATCAAGGGAACACATGCATAGCAATAGCTCAGTAGAAACTTCATTAAAGCGATGATTAAGTTCTAACTTAATGTCATCCATAGCCGCATAAAAGATTAGGGTTGGAGACCGACGCAGGCTGCAGGGGGTAATGAGCTTCGGGTCACGTTGGAGCAGGGGCACACGCCCCAGTGCGCCCCATTGCTGGCTACGCCTCTGAGCATATGTATTGGTTGATGACTATGTTTCATAGGTCATAAATACGGAGATACCAAACTAATAATATGAACACATTTTAAAGAACATGGAGTTGGATTGACCCACCTTGAGACACTACCAGAACGTTGTAATCTTCTTGTCATCAGTTGGTCATATACAATGTGTATGCTATATCCTTAGACTTGAGGTTGGCTCATGTACTCTAGATGTGTAATGATTTACTTAGGTGTTGCCAAACGCTACTCCGTAACTAGGTAGTTATAAAGGTGATTTTTGGGTTTTTCATGAAGCATGCTGAGAAGTATGGTTGATTAAGATGTGATCTGCCATCTCCATTCAATGGGAGAGATATCTCTAGGCCTCTCGAGTGGTCGGATTCCAGAAATGCATGACCATGTTACTCGCGGTTAAAGTTAACCATAGTTGGGGATTCCGAGTCACATGATCGAGAGAGAGTGGTTCAGCTAACTAAACAAGGATGTCATGTACTCACCTTAAGTTTGACCGATATCATAAGGCAAAGGGAAATGCATATACCTAAGTATTGTTTAGGTTCGTCCGATGTGATCTTTACGTATAATTGGAGTCGGCACGTCCTGTTAGGGACCCTTACCGATTAATGGTGGAATAAGAGTACTCGTGCCATGTTTAGGCATACGTGAACCTATAGGGTTTTACGCTTAAAGGGATGGGACTTAATTCAGATGGTGATTTGAATTCTGATAGGTTTCAAGTTCCTAATGGGTCTCTAATGTAGAGCGCATTATGGGGCATCTATTTAAAGGGGGCGGTGCTAGCTTTAGGGTTAAGGGACACAGTAGGAATTCAGAATTCTCGAAACCCTAGCCGCCACCCCTTCCTCGCCCAGAACTGCGCAGTCGGCGCTAGCACTTCGGCACGTGGGTGTAACACCCCGACACCTAATATGCCCAGAATGTCACCACAACAGCTAAAGACAACAACCATAAACATATTTAGAAGTAAATTACAGCAACTACACTATTGATTTTAACAAAATTTCGGCAGCATAAACTCTGTTTTTCCATGGTTTTAAGCATCAATAATATAATCAAAACACAATAGCATAATAGAGAACTTCGATCACCTAAATAAAAGGATTTCAGCAATAGTTGAAGCCCAACATATAAATTAACATCTCATGAACCAATACGGGGTGAACAATTATTCATAGCAAAAGATACGTCATAAACCAAGTCTAGTTCAATAAAGTAATCCATCACAACTATCGAATGGGTATGAAATTTTCTGTTCAGGTGATGCCAAGTGAAGGCGTGTGTCTAGCTCCCTTTCCCAAATGCCGAACTCAAGGTACCTAAAAAAACATTAAGCAACAAGCGTGAGTTTATCACTCAGCAAAGTGTATTGCAATGATACAAAACAATAACAATTCACATACATACTTTATGCCATTCACACATCATGAGAATCAACTCATAAACTTCTTCATTTATGCTCTCATTTATGCAATACAATACAACATGTCTCTTTGCTTAGCACATACCGGTATTGCCTAGTGCACACCCGTCGGTGTGCACCCTCTTTCCCTTCCATCCTGTGGAGGGTGCCTACTCTTACTGACTCGCTCCCATTTACTACTGTGGATGGGACTATGAGATAGGTCTTTCGTGTTCAATATGTGTGAACACAGAGGCCCACATCAAAATGGGTCGCCTCTTCCATTATGCATGCACATATGCCATAAACATGAATTTACTTGCATATAAACTCGATTTAAACAACGGCATAGCCATTTAGCCATTCACATTCATCGTATCACAAGCAAAGATCAAACATGGAAACATTAACATAACACATGAAAAACTATATCATTGCGTAACATAATGGCCCTCTAAACCACAACCACTACAATACACTTGCCTTCAACCTCGCGAGACGGAGTGGCGGGATGTTGATCACTCCCAGGGGTCACACCACCTGCACATAGGTATAATACACTCAAAAATATGCCCGCAAAACAACACAAGAACAATCAACTACATCGACTTCGCAACCCACTCCCAAAACCCGAAAAACAGAGAATCTGTCCAACGGGACAGCAGGCTTCCAACAAGCATATCTTGAGTTCTAAAACTTCAAATCAGGTAAACGAGTACATTTTCTCGAACCTCAGGAAATTTCCCAACTTTTTCTAAGTATTCGCGAAAACTTATTCGGATTCTAAAATCCTCTAATCTACAGTTTAACACAGACTATACCATTCACGTCACAGATTGGACAGTGTTCGGTAAAACGACCATAACTTTTAAACGACTGAACAGAAATTAGCGATTTTGGTGCCCAATTAAAGGTAATTCGATTAATTACAACTTTCACAAAATCCGATCCCCCATAAATTCCTCTAAAATTCCTAAAACTCAAGCCCTAAGTCGGGGTTCAAATCTGCCCGAGGACAGAACGAGGGACAGATCTACAAGCTCCTCAAACGCAATTAGGAACAACACCTAAACACCAATTTTAAGCATAAACTCCCCCATATAACCATCACCATAACCCTACAAAATAATCTAAAATCAATTACCTCCCTTGAAGAACCAAACGAACGCCGAATTTCTTCTTCTCCCTGCCCGATCTCCCTCCAATCGACGGAATCGTCGGATCTCTTTGGGTGGAAGGTTCCCAAACCGAGCGAGGGATGCGAGGGGAGGGAACTAGGGCCAGCTAGAGGTGGGGAGGGGAGGCGCAAGGGGTGGGGAGTGGTGCGGCTAGGGGAGGGGAGGGGGAGGGGCGCACCAAGGGAGGGGTGGCGGCTAGCTAGGGTTGGAGGAGAGGGGGCAGCAAGGGGGGTGGGGCGCATGGGGTGGCGAGGTATTAGGGTTGGCAGCATTTCTCCCCCCTCATGGGCTGAAAACCTCCCACCGGAAGCCCACAATTCAAAACCCTAAGGCCCAAACTCTCCCGGACAAGCCCAAACACCCCGAAAAGCCAAAATACGATCTAAAATCTTACTGTAATGTCACAGTTTTTGCCCCGTACGTGTGAATACCTCGGAGGCGTTGCTGCGAGGCTTCAACGCTAGGGTGATCTGCATCAGCGATGGTCACGAGGAGCTGTTGGAGGAGGCATGAGGCGCTACATCGACTCTACTTCCATTATGGGTATGTATTTCTAGTGGTAATTCTGTGTTCTAGAACTTGCAGTGGTTCATTGGTTACGCGGTAAAAAATTTTGAATTTACACTATAGTAGCCTACCCGTTCATTGGTGGACAGACTGGCACAGTGAGCTTGCGCGATGCACTTAATTGGGAATTGATACTAGTATTGATTATATGTTGTATATTATGTTGAACAATACTATGTGATGTTTGCTTGCTTAACATAGTTATATGACTTTGGAGCTAGGTCATGGTGAGGCGGAGGCGACCGAGACTAGGCTAGAAGAGCCGAGGTCTAGACAGTCAAAGTGACACCAAAAGATGATTATGCTGGAGAGTTGCTGCAAATTGAGATGACAAGTGGGTGGATGAGATGCTAACTTAAGCTCTGCTCAAGCGAAAGAGGATTGTTAAATCAAGGGTTCGCAGGTGGAGTAGAGGTTAAGTTAGTGTTAAAAGGGTTATTGGATCTTGAACTTAAGTGGCCCTTTAAGAAGCGTGCAAATGTATGGTTAAAACCCGTTATGTCATTGGGTTGCAGGATAGCCTATGTATGAGTGAGAGAGTGAGTATTAACCCATAATGATATTTCTTGAGGGCCAAGAAGGTCATCTAATAGTGTAGGTAGCTTCTAATGTGCTATAAATCACTATTACAAAAAAAGCTCATCACAGATGGTTCAAAAACCTTATCACAGACGGTTTTGTGAACCGTTTGTAAACATGTGTCAGTGATAAGAAGGGTACATCATAGATGATTTTCAAACCATCTATGTTGAGGGAACATCAGATACGGTTCTAGGATAGAACCATATGTGATATTGCCCTCATCACTTATGGTTATACCGTAGAACCATCTCTGATGTTCACCTCATCATAGACAGTTCTAGGCTAGAACCGTCTCTAACGAGGGAATACCAGTTCTAGCCTAGCTAGGTTTCCTATTGAATTCCCATTATCTACTGTAACTTCTATACATTCTTGTTGAGTAAATGACTATCTTAAGCATATTAGGCATTACAACAAAATTTTCTAAACTAACCAACATAGCAAGTAAAATAATACATATACTGATATACTCAGGAACATAAATTAAATGTATGATCCAAACCATCTAGTAACAATTCAAAGTAATTTAGAAATAAAATATCATCATTTACATACATCGGAAACATTAACACATCAAGAATAGAATATAAATTAACCAACTACTGCATCTAATTCCAAACAAAGCAGTCGGTGAGGCAGACAAGATGAAATCCCAAGGGCGTGTGATGTTTTCCCAATTTCTCTAGAACAAACTTCAGTACAGTATATCTCTGCAAACTTAAACTTTTGTCCAGCATAATGTAAATAAAAAGACCTTTTGATCAATATTGGGAGAGTCCGAGAGGAAAGATATGTAACAAGTACAATAGCTTGAAAGATTCACTTATGGTGTCAACAAATCCTTCCTAAAAGGTAATCCAACTGTGATGACAACATATATGACGATCGCAATCATGAGTACCCCCAAAATGCTAAAACTAATTCCCCCAATTATGAAAAAAGAGCACTTTCTTTGTGATAGATTATCTTGCCTGAAAGAACTTGAGGTACACCTCAGGAATAATTAACATCAATATAAATTATAGAAGATGCAACTAACAATTGATGTCTGCAAAAATAATATTCCTTGGGCATTTCAAATGTAATACAACATAGTCACCATATGGATCACAACATGTAGTGTGGCACTAAGGAATGGGAGCAATAGATATGCTTCTTTAGTACATTATTCAATATGTTGTTGAGAAAATAGTTGACTCAAATCAATTAATATCCTGCATATGATGGGAAGAATTTGATTCTATACCTGAGTAATAAAAGATCAAGTGGATCATTGGAAGGCCTTGAGGAAGTTTAAGTTTTCTATACAAGACATCTTAACAAAGAGACTGCTTAGCGATGAGGAAGTATAAGTAAATTATAAAAGGTAAATGAATTACTGAGATCGCAACCACATTCACATAAAAATCAGCCAGTGTTTCCACCATCCACCTATATACAAGAATTACAATTTCCAACTGAAGGCCATCTAAAAACATGTAAGCTGCTTAGACAAGAGTTATGATCTACCTACTCTGATGCAACACATCATTCAATGGTTAAGAGAGTACCAATTATCTCATGAAAAACTGTACAACCTACGACATAATTGAGCACTGAATTTTAAAATTAGCATGTCTCAGGATCTACCTATACTTCCTACAGCAATTATGATAGGTTTTCATGCTATAGCGTAGCTAACAACACCTTATCAATAAAAGATAAACACAAATAAATCCGTATATAAGTAGCATTCTACAACTATAGGCTTGTAAGGCATAAAACAAAGCAAATTGGAAGCATACTTAAGATAGTACAAGTTTCCTAGCAACTTCGCCCATGGTGCCGTCTATTGTTGTTGCTGTTGCTGCTCCTTCCTCTTGCGTGAGCTCTCTACCACAGCAACCAGGGGGCTTATCCCCTCCTTGATCTACACCAAAGCATAAAAACCCTAATAATTCAATTCCAAAGCCATCCCACCAGGCCCTAGAAGCCAAAAGGCACGAAAGCCCTCACCTGTCTTCGCCATCGCATCCTCCGTAGAGCCAGTGGTCCTCGCCGATGCCATCGCGATTGAATCCTCCTTTGTCCTCCCTAGAGGCGCAGGGAGGACAGAGGGGAGGCGTGGGGAGGCACGGAGAGGACAGCGGGGAGTCGCGAGGAGGACGGCAGGGAGGAGAGGGGATTCGCGGGGCAGAGGCACAAACCCTAGCTAATTGTCAACAGGAGGCTAGGCACAGGGAGGACGGTTACAAAGGATGGATGGATGGATGGATGGAGGAGAAGTGCGGTGCGGTGTCGTTGGGGGAGGAGGTCACCGGGAGACCAGGCGTGGGGAGGAGGTCATCGGGAGGCTAGGCGCCGATGGGGAGGACATGCGCTAGGGTTAGGGGGTCATGTTTTGATCTGTGGCTTGCTCTGGATTTGGGCAATTCAAGGAGTTTCATCAGAGATAGTTCTAGTGTAGAACCGTCTCTGATGTGTATACATCATAGACGGTTCTATATTAGAACGGCCTCTGATGCTCTATAATCATCACTGACGCTTCTAGCCAAGAACCGTCTTTGATGCTCCATAGTCATCACTGACCCTTCTAGCCAAAAATCATTAGTGATGAGTATGGTAGTTTTCAATGACGGTTTTGGGCTAGAACCGACCATCACATATGACCCTTCTAGCCAAAAACTGTCAGTGATGACTACGATACTCATCACTGACAGTTTTTGGCTAGAAGGGTCAGTGATGAGGGGTTATTACAGACGGTTTTTTAAAACTATCAGTGATGAGGGGTCTAATATAAGACTTTTTTTGTAGTAGTGAATAGAGGGGTGGAGGGATACCTCCATGCTATGTGTTAGAGAAGGGTTTTCTGGTTTCCTTATGCTCCTTTGAGTTTGCCCACCATAGAGATTGGCTTTGTAATCATCCCTCTCTATGCAATGCAAGATCTAAGTTCATCTATGTTCTATCTTGCATTTTTGCTTGTTTTCTTTCATGCAACTTGACTTTTGACTTTCCTCATTTTACTTGTTGTATTTTTATTGGATCTAGGACATGTACGAGGTTGAAGAATTCATCTAGAATATGTCTCAACCCAGCAAGATCCATTAGAACTCATCATTGATCAAGTTGTGCTTGTGACATTGTGTTCTTGAGATAAAATCATACTTTTTTTTGTGTAGCTTGAACTATTGACATAAAAGGTTGAAACCTTGAGCTTATCATTGTAATTCCTTTTGGAATCACAGTTCTAAGGTCATTTCCTAGTCATGGTTCAAGTTTTATCGAGTTTGGATGTTCAAAACTTGAGTTATTAAGGTTTCTTCACAGTCAAATTTCTGAAATTCCTGTTTTTATGCAACATGGATACTGAGTTAGATAGGTCTCTCATTTATTTTTTCTTTTGAAATTATTTTTTGAATCATAACTCTAAGGACCTTATCTTGCTTTCTTTCAAGTTTCATTAATTTTGGGTGAGTAGATCTAGAGTTATTAATGTTTCTTGATGGTTCAGTTTGATATTTCTTCACACCCGAGTTGCTGAAATTCTTGTATTATCCATCTTGTTTTTGGTGTTTTTGAACCTAATGTTTGCTCCATAGTACTAGCGTTATTGAGAAGAGATTTTTGAGAGGAAAATTTTAATTGATTCCTATTCACCTCCCTCTAGTCGCCGATTTCGGTCCTTCAGATAGGTATGAGGTAAGTGACTTAGACCTAATTAAGTAAAGTTTTTAATTAAGTGGTTAATTAATTAAAAGTGATTACTTGGTGGATTTGACTAGCATATTCCTACCGAGGAAGGAGAGCTTGGTAGGAATCTTACTACAGCACAGGAGTACAGCAGGTGACACGTGCCACCTGTCACGTTTTTCGTGATTAAAAAGAAAATTATTTTTATAATTTTATTTGAAGGGTTAGATTTAAGTAAAAAAGTACTCAACAGCTAGGAAAGTGTTGGACACCCATCTGAGGCGCATCGATCTGGTCCGTGAAAAGGCCTAGTCAAGAACCTAACATCAGTAAATATACCCTGAGGAGAGAGCTAATTCAGCTGGATACAGCACGTGGTCGCTCTCAGCCTACCCACGTCCGAACTTTGGTTCAGCGTCGGTGCTCACTAAATAAAAAAAAGTACACAGCATGCACATTCAATAAAACAACACATATCTAAGCTTTGAAGGTCATGGAATCTCCAATTAATTTACTAGCGTATGTATAAAATACACAAACGTATATACATGTGATGTGAGATGTAAGTGTGCTACGTGAATTGTGTTCGTACTTGTATTCTTAAAAAAATTATATACCCTGAAGGGTTCTCAGAAAACACATGGATGCGACCAAAAAAAAGGGTGGAAAGGCAGTCACTTCCACAGGGAGTCAGGGATCATCCACCCGTGCACATTGATCAATCAATCGTTTTCTTCTACCTGACGACCTCAAATTGTGTGTGCTAGCTAGCTGGTTTGTTGGTGCTAGCTCTCTGGTATAGTGGTATCAACCGATACTTGTGCCTTACTTAAGGAAAACAATTTTCATTGGTATGTTGTTATATATATAGGAGAGTGGAAATTAAGCATTGAAGTTGCATGCATGTGTGGTTGGATTGGGTTGTTTACTTGTTTTGGAAAATAGTTTGCAAATAATTAATTAAAATACTGAAAAACATTTAGAGACCAGGTGTCTGCAGATGGATATAAAATATTATTAGTGCAGACGAAACCACATGGAAGTGTTGCATGTGTCTTGGTTCACCATTCCTTTCCCTCTGTTTTCATGCGGCCTGCCGACCGTTGCTCCAATGTTTTGCACACGGCATGTTTAGATTCGAATCATCAGTTCTTTTTAAATTCTCCTTGGAGCGCAGAAAAAAACCTTTTCTTAATAAAAACGAGATACATCTGTCACGTGTTTTTTTTGGGATATTTCAGTTGATTTTTTTAATCTTTGGATATGCTGAAAGAATGGAAGATTCATGGACCTTTTTGTCTGCGGCTCCAGTTGTGCCATTGTCGTTTCCGTGAGCACACCGAAGTAGACCTTGGGCCGGGCTGGGCTGGGCCGACAAGGCACGAGTTTGATGGGCCATGAGTTTAGATCGCGACGTATCATCACAGCCTGGTCAGTTAGCCGAGCCGTGCTAGACTAGCCCGACCATCTCCTGTGAGCCCGGGCACGGTCCAGTGATGCACTGTGACACCTTCGTGCCATGCGGATCTAGGACCGGTCCATTAGGACTGTTACAGAGTAGAGGAAATGAGTTAGGGATGCACGAGCCACCTACCGACGTAGTCTTGAGGATAGAGGACAGCTTAGCCAGAGGCGAGGAAGATGCTAGTGTCGGGAAGAAGTACTCATGTTGCTCGTGGGCGGTGGAGACTTAGTGCGGGAAGACCAGATTTGATGATGGCACGGAGACGATGAGGATCAACGAGATTTAGCACTGTCGTCGTCTTCTTCTTGTTTAGTCATCGCCATCTTCTTTCTCGGGACGGTCAGGGAATCTGGTGGCGTAGCCTCAAGGCCGTATTCGGTGGCAGCGTGACAAAAGGCCGCTGGATTTGGCACCGAGGCGGCGAGGGGAGGTGGTGGCACTGGGAGGAAACAGGGGTGAAGGAGGGAGAGAGGAGACAATGGAGGAGTGAGGAGACGGTGACAGCACCAGATGGGTTATAGGAGGAGGCAAAGGGAAGATATACTATTTGATGATGGGCTGCGCCACTAGGGTAAGATAGTAGATAATGGGCTAGGCTGTAGATATGATGTTTTTTTATGAAAGGACTGCATTCATGTCGTGCCGGCCCAGGCATGACCCAATAGGTTGTGTCGGGTCGGGCCACCCAACGTGTTGAGTTTCTAAGCCCAACATTCGTGTCGTACTAGTCTAGCCCAAAAACATCTGGCCGTGCTTTAGGCTGTGCTAAGGTCCAACCCAAAAAGACGCATCCCATTGCCCAAGTCTACACCAATGACTCAAGGCACTCTTTGGAAAAGCTAGCTCATCACCGCATCCAAATGCCCTATGCTACACAGGAGGGTTCACAATATTGACGAAAATCATGATTTTCAACTGTAACGGTTCGGCTCGAGAAACAGAACCGGTTGATAAACCAGTCCAATTTAAATTCAAATTTAAAAATTCAAAAATTTTTGGAAAATTTATGCAAAAGTTTTCTAAAATTAGTACTAATAGTTTTTTGACATTTGGCATCAATTTTATTTTTGAAAAATTGAAGTTTTAAGTCGTTTTTGAGCAAAATCGAATATAGAAAATAGAAAAGGGATTTAAAAATCTTAATTGATGGATTGATTTGTGAATGGTATTGAAATGAAAAGTTATTTATTGAGATATTATTGCTACATGCCTACTTTATAACTTGAGATTGTCTAAAATATAGCAAATGTCATGACAAAATTTTTCCATAATTTTTCATAGTTGTGCTATTATTGCAAAATGTATACTTTACAACTTGATGTTGTCTCAAAATATAGGACAGGTCATGCTAGGTTTTTACAAAATTTTCAGATCTGTAATTTATTTTCCAATTTTCCTTGCTAGGTTTTTACAAATTTTTTAGCTCTGCAATTTGTTTTCCAATTTTCGCCGAGTGTGCCTATTTTTAATGTAAACCGGTCAAAAACTAGTAAAACCGGCCGGCTTTTGAATTATTTCGCCGCTATTTAACCACCGAGTTCAAAAAGTTTGACTTTGCATTTCGTTCGTGTCGGAGATTAGATAATCTCCATAAGTACTATTGACGAATACCCATACCATGGGTACCTCCATCAGCCCGAGAGCGCGAGCGGGCTGATATTCTACAAAAGCCCAGTTCTGGCAAAAGTTCGTGGGCCGCAAAGGTCTGGCCTGCCACCGATCAGAACCAGACCCAGGCGGCCGGCCGACCCCGACCTCCCAGGTCAAGGCGCGTGGTTGGACGGCTCCGCTAACACTCGAAGGGCCAACCGCTCTGTGTACGCAACGTCCTCTGACATCCGTACCAGGGTAGGCGGCTCCTTCCCGAGGGTGTCAGAGGGTGCGCCGAGAAGTCAAGCCCCGGTCCTGTCGCCGCTGACACACCGCAGAGAAGCACCCCCTCCCGAGACCAAGCCGAGGTCAAGAGCCATTAAATGCTGGGCTGACGTCCGCCCGGTGTAGTGCGTCACCTCGTCAGCACGGCTGAAGACTTCCCGCCACAGGGCTACCAACTCGGCATAGCAACCAATCGGGACCCAGTCGGACGACAAGACAAGAAGACCAGACTCCAAGACGTACAGGGCTCCTTCCTCTTTTTCTCCAACTCCCATTTGTAACCTGCTATCTCCGGATATATAAGGGGAGGCAGGACCCCGGGAGGGGAGAGGATCAAAAAACCATCGATACATTCATCCCCGTCGAGACCAGCTCTCGCTGTATTCCCATAGTGATTGTTGACGCTAAGGGCAATACACCTTGACTAAGCAAACTGGAGTAGGGACGTTCAGCCCGAACCAGTATAAACCTCTGACTTCCTGAGTCGACCATTCGGGGAGCGGGAGCGCGCGACCCCCTCCGACCATAAATTCGCATTGCCGGTGCACGAAACACTGACAGTTGGCGCGCCAGGTAGGGGCCTATTGCGCGTCATCACCGCATCCTCCTTCGGATTCCCATCTTCCTCCCCGATGGCTTCCTTCGCTCGCGACGACTCGCCGGCGTCGAGGGGCTGGATCCGCTTCGGAGCCCTCGACTTCATTGTCACCACGGCAGGGGAGCTAGTCCTCGTCCCCGCTGCCCTCCGAGATCGGGCGCCGTCCACGAGCTTGGATGTGGTCGCCGATGTTCTCGGCAACCTCCGCCTCGAGACCCCGGCACGGGCCTCCCCGGCGGCCTCATCACGCGGCGGCATCACCTTCGACGACGCCGCGCGCGATCCACGGCGAGCGATGATCTCGCCCTCCGCGAGCTCCTAGCTTGTGGCCATGGCTGGCTACGCGCCTACCTCCCTCCACGACCTGCTGGGGGACTCCTCCAGCCACAGCTCCAGCTCCGACAGGGAGCACCCCCCGCGCAGGATGAACTCTCGAGAGTGCAACATGACGGGCGCGGCGGAACCATCCTCCACCCCCGCTACCCTCGGGACCCTCCTCCCGCGCGATGAAGCGCGGCGGGAGGAATCCCGACGGGAAGACGACGCACAGCACCAACAACGCTTTGCTGACCTTCGGCAACAGCGCGAGGAGCTGGAGGCCCGAAAGGCCGAGCTCGACAAGCTCCAGGCCGAGCTGGAGCGCCGTCAACCTGACCCACCACCCGTCTCCGGCGCGCGCGCCCGCGCGCGTCGGGTACATCAGCAGTTGGCTGAGGAGACGAACGACCTTCCGTTCTTTCCTCACGCCAACCAGAATATCGCTGCGGCGGCAATGCTGCTCCGTGGGCTGCCTGAGCCAACAGAGCCAGAAGCCAAGGCTACCTACCAGAACCTCCGGGGACTGGTAGAACGTGCCGTCATTCAGCACGCCCAAGGCTCCGGCTCCCGACGGTCAGGCGCCACCTCGGGCCGCCTGGGCCACTCCCCCTCACAGGGTCGACAGAGCCCAGCGAAGACTGCCCCGCTCCACGAGCTCCCCCAGGCATCATACACCCCGATGCGCCACCGCCTGGGGGACAAGTATGATCTCCGCACCACCCTCGAGGCGCGAAGGAGAGCTACCGATGCAGCAGCACCCTCGCAGGTCGCCGATAGCGGGCGACGCAACCACTCCGACCCGGGATTCGACGGCCCCGGGCCGCGTGCGTTCACCCGTCTCATCCGCAACGTCGACTTCCCAGCCAGGTTCCGGGCTCCGACCAACATAGCCAAGTACACAGGGGCAACAAACCCCAGTGTGTGGCTAGAAGACTACCGACTCGCCTGTCGGGCCGGGGGGGCGACTGACGACCTCTTCGTCATCCAGTATCTCCCCATCTATCTCGTGGACTCCGCCCGAGCCTGGCTCGAGTACTTGCCTGCCGACACCATCGGCAGCTGGGCTGACCTGATGAATCTCTTCGTCGGGAACTTCCAGGGCACATACAAACGCCCTGGCAACTCCTGGGACCTGAAGAGCTGCAAGCAGCAGCCGGGGGAAACCCTCCGGGACTACATCCGCCGCTTCTCCCAGCAGTGCAACGAGCTCCCCGACATCCGTGACGCCGACGTCGTCGGGGCGTTCATCTACGGCACCACGTGCGAGGCCCTGGTCCACAAGTTGGGCTGCGCGAAACCCCGGACCACCAAGGAGCTCCTCGACATCGCCACCAATCACGCCTCCGGCGAGGAGGCCATGGGGGCCATCTTCGAAAGGAAGACGGCCCGCAAAGCATCTAGCCTCGAGGTCGGCGCCCCTTCCGACCGTCCTGACAAAAGGAAGCGGAAGGGGAAGCAGGCCCGCAGAGGCCGAATGGTCGCCGCTGCCGACCGACCTGCCAAACAGCAGGCCCGACAGACGCCCGACCGCTTCGAAAAATTGATGGATAGTCCGTGCCCGAACCACGACTATCCCGTCAAACACAAGTATCGGGACTGCGAAGTCTTGAAGCGTTTTCTCTCTGGGAACCCCACGACGTCACGGGGTAAGGGGAAGAAGCGCGACCCAGCGCCCGACGAAGAGGCAAAGGGCCATGGGGCGACCGACGAGTTTCCGCAACTCGACGGTTGCCTCATGATCTTCGGAGGGGCAGAATGCTACGCCGACAAGTGACGGCTAAAGCTCGCCCACCGAGAGGTTCACACAGCTACCCCCGCCGTGCCCTCCTACCTAAGGTGGTCGGAGTGCCCGATCGCCTTCGATCGGACCGACCACCCCGACCACATCCCGCACCCGGGACGCTACCCGCTCGTCGTCGACCCCATCGTGGGGACGAAGCGCCTGACCAAGGTGCTCATGGACGGCGGCAGCAGTCTCAACATCATGTATGTTGAGACCCTGGATGCCTTGGGGGTCCCTCGCTCCGCCCTCCGGCCGAGCAAGGCGCCTTTCCACGGCGTCGTCCCAGGCCAACAGGCCCATCCTCTCGGGCAGGTCAGCTTGCCCATCACCTTTGGGAGCCCGGACAACTTCCGCACCGAGAGCCTCACTTTCGAGGTTGTGGACTTTCCCGGCTCCTACCACGCTATCTTGGGACGGCCATGCTACGCGAAGTTCATGGCGGTCCCCAACTACACCTATCTCAAGCTGAAGATGCCAGGGCCGCAGGGTGTCATTACCGTGGCCGCGTCTTTTCAGCTCGCTTATAACTGCGAGCGAAGCAGTTGCGAGCTGGCCTCAGCGGTCGTCGCTTCCGCAGAGCTCGCCCAGCTCCAGGAGAAGGCCCCCAAATCCGCCCCCGACTCCGGCAAGTCGGGGCCAAGTTCCTTCAAGTCCGCGGAGGACACGAAGGAAGTCGCGGTTGATCCCGAAGATCCCGCCAAGACCGTATGGATCGGGGCCGCCCTCATTGCCAAATAGGAAAGCGCGCTCGTCGACTTCCTCCAAGCAAACCGAGACGTCTTCGCTTGGAGACCCTCGGATATGCCGGGAGTTCCGAAAGAGGTCGCCGAGCATTCCCTGAATATTCGACCGGGATCTAGACCGGTCGCCCAGCGCCTGCGCCATTTCGACGAAGAAAAGCGCCGGGCCATTGGGGAAGAGATTGCCAAACTTTTGGCCGCCGGCTTTGTAAGGGAGGTGCGTCACCCCGAGTGGCTCGCCAATCCCGTCCTTGTAAAGAAAAAGTCGGGGCAATGGAGAATGTGTGTTGACTACACGAGCCTCAACAAGGCCTGTCCAAAAGACCCATTCCCGTTACCTCGCATCGATCAGGTCGTGGACTCCACCGCCGGGTGCGGGTCCCTTTCTTTTTTGGATGCCTATTCGGGCTATCACCAGATTGCGATGAAGGAGTCCGACCAGCTCGCGACCTCCTTCATCACCCCGTACGGCTCGTACTGTTACGTCACGATGCATTTTGGTCTGAAAAACGCTGGCGCCACATACCAGCGGTGTATGCAGGTGTGTTTTTCAGACCAAATTGGCCGTAACATCGAAGCCTACATCGACGACATCGTTGTCAAAACCAGGAAGGCCGATGCCCTCATCGTCGACCTGGAGGAAACTTTTGCGAACCTCCGACGGTCTCGCATAAAGCTCAACCCCGAGAAATGTGTCTTCGGGGTCCCCAAGGGCAAGCTGCTGGGATTCATCGTCTCCGAGCGCGGCATCGAAGCCAACCGTGATAAGATCTCCGCCATCACAAGGATGGGGCCAATCAACGATCTGAAGGGGGTCTAGAGGCTGATGGGGTGCCTCGCGGCACTAAGCCGCTTCGTATCCCGCCTCGGCGAGCGCGGGATGCCACTCTATAAGCTGATGAAGAAGTCCGATCGCTTCTGCTGGACCCACGAAGCTCAGGAAGCCCTCAGTCGACTGAAAGCTTTCCTGACCTCGCCTCCGGTCCTGGTCGCCCTGGAGCCTCAGGAGCCCTTGCTCCTCTACATCGCCGCCACGACTCAGGTCGTCAGCGCGGCGCTCGTTGTGGAGCGAGCGGAGGAAGGCCGCGTCTTCAAGGTGCAGAGACCGGTCTACTTCGTCAGCGAGGTACTCTCCGAGACAAAGGTCCGATACCCCCAAATACATAAGCTGCTGTACTCAGTGCTCATTACCAAGAGGAAGCTCGCCCATTACTTCGATCGACACCCCATCTCCGTAGTAACCTCCTCACCGCTCGGAGAAATCGTCCACAACCGCGACGCCACCGGAAGAATCGCCAAGTGGGCCCTCGAGCTCAACGGCCTCGACGTATCGTACGTCCCCAGGACGGCGATCAAGTCACAGGTCTTAGCGGACTTCGTCGCCGAGTGGACCGAGGCGCAAGTCCCCGCGGTGGTTGAGGACCCTGAGTACTGGATGATGTACTTCGACGGGTCCTACACCAAGAACGGGGCCGGCGCGGGGGTCGTTATCATCTCCCCACTCGGCAACAAGCTCCAGTACGCCATCCGTCTGCTCTTCGACGCCACCAACAATGTCGCCGAGTACGAAGCCCTCGTCAACGGCCTTCGGATCGCCGCCGACCTGGGCGCACGACGGCTCTACGTGCACGGCGACTCTAAGTTGGTCGTCGACCAAGTGATGAAAGCCACCGAGCCCCGTGACGCTCGGATGGCCGCCTACTGCTTGGAGGTCCGCAAGCTCGAGGAAAAGTTTAAGGGTTTTGAGCTCCATCACAGTTACCGGCGCTATAACAGTGAAGCCGACTCCCTCGCCAACCTCGCCTCCAGAAAAGGGCCGGTTCCCCCCGGAATCTTCGTCTCCGACCTCAGTAGACCATCAATCCGGTTGGATCCGAGTGCCGAGGGCGCCACCGACCCCCCGAAGGCGGATGCTCCGGCCGATTTTCGGTCAGACGCTCACCCGCCCGGGTCGGGTTCGAGCGTCCTGAACGTCGAGACCAACTGGAGACAACCCTTCGTCGATCGATTGATAGACGGGTCGCTCCCCGCCGATACCACCGAGGCTCGGCGCCTCGCCCGGCGGGCCAAGTCTTTTGTCCTAGTCGACGACACCCTCTACAAAAAGAGCCCGTCCGGAATCCTTCAGAAGTGCATCCCGGCCGACCAAGGGAAGCACCTTCTGCTCGACATCCACCACGGGGTCTGCGGGCACCATGCCGCGCCGCGATCCCTGGTAGGGAAGGCCTTCCGACAAGGTTTCTACTGGCCGACCGCCGTAGCGGACGCGACGCAAATCGTTCGCACCTGCGAAGGATGCCAATTCTTCACCAGGCAGACGCACCTGCCTGCGCAAGCCCTGCAGACAATCCCCATCACGTTGCCCTTCGCGGTTTGGGGGCTCGATCTGGTCGGGCCCTTCAGGAAGGCGCCCGGGGGCTTCACTCACTTACTCGTCGCCGTAGACAAATTCACCAAGTGGATAGAAGCCAAGCCGTTGGCGACTATCACATCGGCGCAGGCAGTAGGCTTCTTCCGCGACATTGTCTACCGCTTCGAGGTGCCCAACTCCATCATCACCGACAATGGGACGCAGTTCACGGGGAAGGAGTTCCTCGAGTTCTGTGACGACTTCAATATCCGAGTCGATTGGGCGGCGGTGGCACACCCTCGCGCCAACGGCCAGGCCGAGTGGGCCAACGGCATGATCCTCCAAGGACTCAAGCCGCGAATCTTCAGTCGACTGAAGAAATCCGCGGGACGATAGGCCGCCGAGCTACCTCCCGTTCTCTGGAGCCTACGAACTATGTCGACCCGGTCGACCGGGTTCAGGGCTTTCTTCTTGGTATTCGGAGCAGAGGCCGTCCTCCCGACCGACCTCGAGTACGGCGCGCCAAGAGTGCAGAACTACAACGGCGCACGGGGGCTCGAGGCACAACAAGACGACCTCGACCAACTCGACGAGGCGCGAGACGTCGCAGTCTTACGGTCGGCCAAGTATCATCAGGCGCTGCGCCGCTACCACGACCGACGGGTTCGCGGCCGGTCATTCGAAGTCGACGACTTAGTACTACGCCAAGTCCAGTCCGCAAGGGACAGGCACAAGCTCTCTCCGCCCTGGGAGGGCCCTTTCGCCATCGCGGAAATCCTCCGACCCGGCACCTTTCGTCTCAAAGACGCTGAAGGAAATCTCCTTACAAACGCTTGGAACATAGAGAAGCTGAGAAGGTTCTATCCGTAGTTGACCTCTCTCCTCTTTTGTACCATGCGAAAAATGCTTGAGCAAAGAAAGCTGCAGCAGTCGGACGACCGACCGAGTGGTTTCTCTCTTTCGAACCTCTCTCGTTTTATTGATCCGGAGCACTACGACCTCCGCCCCGAAAGCAGAGGTCCCGAAGCAGTCCTCTTTTGATCACATATGAAAGGATGGGGGCAAGATCTCAACACACAAAAACAAGGAGCGAAAAGAGACGAAAGAGAAACACAATCACTTTATTCATTTACAGGAGGAACATCAGCCCAACCAAAAAAGGAACCACTCGGCAAGGTCCCTTTACTCGGCAAAAGCGCGATACTCCTCCTGGTGCGCGCCCAGCCAGCCGAACGACGTGTGACGTCGCTCAGTCACCGCCCGGATCAGCGGCGCCCTCACCTCCCACAGCCGGGGAATGCCCGCAACGAGGATGCCGACTCGCCGCGATCCTCACAAGACGGCCGGCCTCGACCTCCGCCACCACTCGCAGCCAGGCTTGCTCGTCGCCTACCTCCTCTCGAAGCTGTGTGTAGCTGTCCGCCATAGCGCGCGAAGAAGGTCCGTTTGGTGACAGCCTTGGCAAAGTAACAAGCGCTCTGGCGCCTCTCCTTTTATAGCCCGCGGCACGGAAGACAAAGCGCCCCAAGTCGCCAGGGAGCGAAAGACGAAGCGCCCCAAGTCGCCAGGAAGCGGAAGCCGAAGCGTCCAACACCAGTTCCGAAAATCGGCACGATCCTCCAGGCGAGTTAATCCACCCTTATCTCCAAAACAAAAATCCCTTTCGAATTTATCGCGCGCTTGCCGCAAGCTCAAGCGGTGCGTGGCGACTGCACCCTCAGTCCCCACGCACCACTTGGGGGCTGACTTACGACCTCAGGGGTCAGTAACCTAGATCGATGACCGATAACCCAGCCGGCCGGGCTACCTTCCTCATAGTAACCTCTTCAAACCCAAAATGCTACAGCCCACGCCCCCGCGGTTATAGCTTCGAGGTAGCACTTTGCGGAAAAGGGAGGTTACTTGAGCAAAAGGCCAAGGCCGGTCGGACGGAACCTTTCAATTTGGGTCGGCGAACTGACAGAGCAAGCGATCTACCTTAACCCAGGTCAACCCCCGACCGACCAAACAATCTTCCTCGTAGTAATCTCCTCGAACCGAATGCTACAGCCTACGCCCCCGTGGCTACGGCTCCCGAGTAGCACTTCGCGCAAAAAGGAAGTTGCCCGAGCAGAAGATAGCTTGATCGGTTAGGGCAGTCCGACCTGGGACGTCATTAAAACGCATACGAGTCGCTAACCTACGCCGTACTTCGACCGACCGAGCTATCTACCTCGCGGCTATTTCCTCGGCCCAAAGTACTGCGGCCTGCGCCTCCGTGGCAACGGCTTCAAAGTGGCACTCTGTGGGGAAACAAGTCTTCCGAGCAAGAGACGCTAGGGTCGATCGAAGCACCCACTCAGGTCAGCGTTCCAACCGACCAAACGGAAGCTTCGCAAAGGAGGCAGCCCGACCTAAGCACCTCTCCTCCACGAAGCAAGCGCTCTAGGTCGCTTGTCTTATCCCGTGATTTCTTCAGATGTAATTGGCACAACACCTACGCTCTCAGGGCACCCCCGCGGGCCCTGTAGCTACGGTTGTAAGATTGTCCAAATCACAAAGGAAGCACGAGGTAGACAGGCAAAAAAACTTAAAGCGACCCGACAGGTCGGACTCGTTTGAAGCAATTATGTTCATTACATATAACTACAAAACAAAAAAACAAAGAAAACTAATCATCTCCCTCCCCCCGGTGGAGGATATCCCGCGGCGAGATTTGGCGGGCAATCTCCTGGGCGCACGGGTCAACTCGGGCCATGAATGCCTCGACTTCCTCGTCGCTCCGATCAGCAGCAACGCCGCTCCCGACCGCCTCAAGATCGACACCGTCGTAGTAAGAAACGGTGTTGACCAGGGCCGACGAAGCACCAAGCACCGCCGCTTCCCGAACCGACGCCTCGACATGCCCCGGAACCGTCCCTAGCAGGACGGCGATGGAACTCGGGCCCGGAGTAAGCCCGAGCAGCCGGTCGCAGACGGTTCGGCTGGCCGCCCGAAGGGCCGTTAGCTCGACCGTCGTATCGGCCGCACCCTTCTCCGCCATCAGCTTGTCCACAAGGGCCGAGTCACATGACTCGACCGCCGCATCCCGCTGCTCCACCATGTCGCTAAGGTCCTTTCGCAGCTCTACAAAGACAAAAAAAACAACATCAAAAGACGCCCGCTACGACAACTACCGAGAGGCGGGACTACCCACCAGCCTCAGAGGCCTCCTTGGTGCGAAGCTCCTCCTCGACCTTGGCACGCGCCTCTCAGTCGGATGCAAGCTCCCCCCGAGCGAGGTCTCGCTCGCCGCGAAGCCGATTGGCTTCCCTTCAGGCCGACTCGAGTTCTTCTCGAAACAGGGCGGCCTCCGCCCGAGCGGACTCCTCGGCACGGACCGCGGAGGTCTTGACCCTTTCGGCCTCCGCTGGGGCCGACCTAGCCCTCTCTGCCTCGTCGGTCAATGACTCCGTGAGCCGCTGAGCCTCCCGTAAGGCCTTGGTCACTTCCCCCAGCTGCTGACCGGCCGCGGCGGCCTTCCCCTGCTCAGCGGCAAGCGCATTTCGGGCGTCGCGAAGTTCTCCCTCCACGATACACCGCTGGCTGTGCAAACGCCGGAGGAAGCTTGACTTGTCCACCGCCCGGGATACCAAACGCTGCAAATAAGGTACCTGCCCGGTCAGTCTCCGTTTCTCGGTCGGAAAAATCCAAGAAAGGCAAATCCCCGTCGGTCTTACCGATCCGGCCGGGCGGGACTCCTGAGCGATGGACTTCATTGCCCTGGACGAAGCATCAATGGCATGGATGAGGTCGGCACGGATCTTCCCCATCTCCGCCTCCACCTCCTTCTGGCACCGCTCCAGGATGTTCCAATCCGCGCGTTCCACCTCGTCGTCCAAGACGAACGCAGGCCCTCCGGACGGGTCGCAGCCGGGCAAGGTCAGCACGGCGGTCGGCGACCGCCCTATCCCGATTTCCCGCCCTGCCGGAGCGTCTGCGGCAGCAGGTTGCGCACCCCCCTGCGACACTCGGACCGCCGCAGCGATCGCCGGCGGGGGCGGCGGGACTCCTCCCGCCGATGTCGCGAACGCCGCGAATCCTAGCGGTCCCCCCGGCGGCAGGACCACGCCGACTCCCCCGGTCGATAATGCGGGAGAAGGCAAGGGCGGCAGGACTTCTCCCGCCAATGTTGCGGACGGCAGCGGTCCCACCGCCCCCTCCGGTGGCGACGGGACCTCATCGACTTCCCCGGACGACAGCGCGGGCGGGAGCACGCCCGGCAGGACTTCTCCTACCGTCGCTGACCAGCAATGGCCCCGTGCTCTTCCGGCGGCGACGCCGCCAACAGACCCGGCCGCAGGGGACGCACCCGCGGGACCCCCGCTCCCGGCGACCGCTGCCACGGACCCCGCTGGCAGGGGTGGAAGCGTGCGACTCCTCACCCCCGAGGTGGGGCTCAGCGCCCTTCCAGCGCTAGTATGCCCCCCTGCGCACAACGGACGGTCAGGGATCGTGTGAAAGAAACACCAGAAAGAACCAGAAAGGCACTTACCGGTAGGAGCGAACGACCAGCGCTTGCCGCGCCCTCTTCGCCGGGCCCCTGCGAGGGGGCGTGAGAGATCTCCGCCTCCTCAGGACGTACCCTGCGCCCGCGGCTTCGTCCCCGGAATCGCGGTCGATGACCTCGCGGTCGGAACCCGCGACGGAGCCGCCCGAGTCGCCCCCCGCACTCGGGCCCCCCTCACTCGACGATGACTCTTCGTCATCATCGCTCGGAGTCTCGTTGGAGACCTCTCGCTTGAGCGCCCGGTCCGCGCGCTCCTTCCTCTTCCGCACCGTCGCGGCCGCCTTGTCCGCCCTCTGCGCCCGGAGGACGGCGTCGCGCTGGTCCGCGAGGAGGCGCGCTGCCGCTCTCGCCTCCCTTTCTCCCGGGAGCAAGGCCCGGGAGATCATGCCGCCAAGCCCCTGCGAAAACGCACTTGGGTAAGGGGGCGGGGGAGCGAGAGAAGAAAAAACCAGAAACCACCCGACATACCAAATTCTGCGTGTTCTGCGCCGAGAACGGGGCGGGCGCCTCGCCCACCGGCTCGGTATCGCCCACAAGGGAAACCGCAGTCACGCGCGCAAGGACCTCCGACGCAGGAAGCTCCCGCTCCGACGACCTCGCGGGGTCAGACAGCCCGGTGTACTCGAACATGGGGCGCAACCGATCCCTAAGGGGTTGGATGCGCCTCTCCATGAGCGTACTGATGACCACCTTGCCTGTCAGGCCCCGCCGCTTCAGGTCCTTGAGCTCTTCGAGGACTACCTCCACCTTCCTCTTGTCCCTCGAATCGGGACCCCAGGTCCAGCGGGGATTCTGCACCGGCAGATTCCCACTGTAGGCTGGGGCACTGTTGCCAAGGTTCCGAACGAAGAACCACTCGCTGTGCCACCCCCGGTTCGACGTCGGCAGCTTCACGTCAATGTAGAACGGCCTGCGGCCGGGGCGCAGTTGGATTGCCAGGGCACCGAGGAGACCGACGGCGTCCGACGGCAGTGGCGCCAGAGCCCCCAGTGGGGTTCGATCCCCAGAAAGGCCTCGCACAACTTGATGAAGACCGCGATATGGAGGACCCCGTTTGGGTTCAGGTGGTGTACTTCCCCCCCGTAGAAGTACAGCAGCTCTCGGACGAACGGGTGGAGCGGGAGGCCAAATCCAAGGCCAGAGAAGGCAGCCAGCGAGACTATCTCCCCGTCTCCCACCTCGGGGACCTCGGTCCCGGCCGGCGGCGTCCGCCAGCCGGACTCGACTCGCGGAGGGAGGAACCCCTTCCTCTCCAAGCCAAGGAAGCGGCCGGCCGCGGACGAGTGCGGAACCAGCGACATCTCCGATGAAGGCAAAGAGGCGGGGCGCGGCGCAAGGACGCAGGAAGCCTTTTTTGTCCTCTCTCTCTCTCTCTCCTTTCCTTTTCCTTTGCAGAAAACACGAGCGGAAGTCTTCCTCCCCACGCCGCACTCGCCCTCCTTTATAGGCGCTGGGCGGGAACAGATGCATCTTCGCGCCCAACCGACGTCTCCTCGCGCGAACCGACGCAGTCGCCGACCGTTCGCCTGCCACCTCGCCCACTACTCCGGTAACGCGCCGCAGCCCATTTAAATTCCCACTGAGCATTAACTGCTTCGACAGGACAGTTGCCTCGCGCCGCACGCCGCGCCGCGCACCCCGCCGGGCGCAACGGGCCAAGGCGACCCAGAGAAAGGTATGAAACGGTCCGCTGGGCCGCCCGGTCTCGGGAACGGTGGATCGTCTTTGGGCTCACACCCGAGGCCCGGCACCGTGTTGGGGTTACGAAGGCCAAGTCCGGCCGACCGGAACTGAAGCCGCCCCAGCACGTAAAACAGAGCAAGGGGCGGATCGGGGTGAGCTCTCAGTGAGCCTCCAGTTGGGTCGGCGGACGACCCAATCACCCTAAACCGCATCCGGGACCATACCTCACACTCTCCCGCGGAGCTCATCCATGAGTAGCAGCCAGCCGCGCTCCGGGTCGGCGGACGACCCGGTAGCCCGATACGGGATCGAGTAAGGAAAGGTTCTCATGGAATGCCCACAGTGGGTCGGACGCCCGCGCCGGGAGTTACGTCCGCTTGGGAACGACCCCCCTCGAGGGGGATCGCCAAGATTCCACCCGGATTGCCCGTTCGTAGCTCGCATGAGCACGGCGTTCAAACCGACGAAGGTAAACGCGCGTTCGCTCACATGACTCTAAATGTCCCATAACCATGGCCGATCAGAGCCCGACCGGGTAAACCCCCGACCGGCTCTTCGACCCGCTCGGGGGCTCGGGGGCTCGGGGGCTACACCCACCGGGTGGCGCCACAAGACCGCCCTTCGAGCGCAATGGCCCAGTAGCCGTGTTAACCGAAGGCGTCGCCGACCTCCGGTCGGCCGCCGGCAAGGTAAACCCTCGACCGGCTCTTCGACCCGCTTCGGGGGCTCGGGCTACACCTAACGGTGCGCCACAAGACCGGGCCCTTTGGCGAGCAGATGCCCAGATCGCGCCACCGGCCGTCGCCGACCTCCGGCCGGCGGTCGATCCGACGATTAAACCCCGACGGCTCTCCGACCGGCGGGGCTCGGTGGCGAATACCCATACCATGGGTACCTCCATCAGCCCGAGAGCGCGAGCGGGCTGATGTTCTACAAAAGCCCAGTTCTGGCAAAAGTTCGTGGGCCGCAAAGGTCCGCCCGCCACCGATCGTAACTGCAGAAGCGGCCGGCCGACCCCGACCTCCCAGGTCAAGGCGCGTGGTTGGACGGCTCCGCTAACACTCGAAGGGCCAACCGCTCTGTGTACGCAACGTCCTCTGACATCCGTACCAGGGTAGGCGGCTCCTTCCCGAGGGTGTCAGAGGGTGCGCCGAGAAGTCAAGCCCCGGTCCTGTCGCCGCTGACACACCGCAGAGAAGCACCCCCTCCCGAGACCAAGCCAAGGTCAAGAGCCATTAAATGCCGGGCTGACGTCCGCCCGGTGTAGTGCGTCACCTCGTCAGCACGGCTGAAGACTTCCCGCCACAGGGCTACCAACTCGGCATAGCGACCAATCGGGACCCGGTCGGACGACAAGACAAGAAGACCATACTCCAAGACGTACAGGGCTCCTTCCTCTTTTTCTCCAACTCCCATTTGTAACATGCTATCTCCGGATATATAAGGGGAGGCAGGACCCCGGGAGGGGAGAGGATCAAAAAACCATCGATACATTCATCCCTGTCGAGACCAGCTCTCGCTGTATTCCCATAGTGATTGTTCGACGCTAAGGGCAATACACCTTGACTAAGCAAACTGGAGTAGGGACGTTCAGCCCGAACCAGTATAAACCTCTGACTTCCTGAGTCGACCATTCGGGGAGCGGGAGCGCGTGACCCCCTCCGACCATAAATTCGCATTGTCGGTGCACGAAACACCGACAACTATAATACCCTAGCAGTCGGGTTTCGGCCGACCATATGTACCCTCGGATGATGTTCTAGATGAAGACCCTTGCACGATCTAGCTGGCTGGTCCGCCCGATCGAACTAGGCTCAGTACTCAGCCACGAGCACCCATGCTTGTGGAACGAGCATCTATGCTCGGTTATGACTAACTACGCTTGGCCCAAGTTTGCCCGCGAACGGCATGGTCGGAAGGTCGTGTTCGGCCCGTAATGTCAAAATAGCGCTAATTACGCCACAATCTGGTGCTGTTACGCCCACGACGGAAACGTGGCGAGAATCAAGGCTTCGGTTATGGCCACGGTTAATGCAGTCAAGTGCCCGTTATTCGGCTGCAGTTATGTTAGATATTTTGTAAGCTATAAATACCTCCTAGACATACGAAAAAGGGGGTCACGCGAACAAGCAAAAAAAAGCATACGGTACTGTCCCTTGAGAGATTCATCCGAGAACAGTCACGCTTAGACGCGTTTGAACACTCAGCAATACCAATACCTCTGGAGTAGGGATATTATCTCCACAATGAGAGGTCTAAACCAGTATAAACCCCTTTGCCCACTTTTTGAGTATCCTATTCTCCTACCAGCATTCTTCAAATGTAAACCCTTTATCGAAAAAGGGGCCTGTGTTAATCCCTCATTCAACCAGTAAGCTTGGCGGGGACCCGTTTCCCAATCGTCGACAGTTCGGTTTCAACATATTTTCAACAAAAATCACTACCGCTGCATGGGCAATTTTTGACATTGGTTCGGTAATGCAATTCAGAAACATTGTAGTTGCATGCATGGTTGCTTTGGGTTGCTTACTTGTTTTGGAAAATAGTTTGAAAATAATTAATCAAAATATTTAAAAACATTCCGTCTCGGTTCACCGTCCCCCCCCTTTCCGCGTACCCCCTTTTCACCGTTCTCTTAGAACACAAAAGGAAAAAAAATTCTAAATGAAAATAGGATATATCTATCATGTGTTTCTTGTGATATTTTAGTTGAATTTTTTTATTCTTTAAATGTGCTCGAGGATTCATGGACCTTTTCATCTACGGCTCCAGTTGTGCCGCCATCGCCTTCGCGAGCACACAGGCAACTCAAAGGCACTCTCGAAGAGCTAGCTCGTCTCCATAGCCAAATGCCATATGCGAATTTATTTAAAAAAATAATTGAGAGATCATGTGGAGTTCTATCTTTATTGGTGATGAGTAACTGACTATGTTTGAACACGTGGTGTTCATGTTTGAGTTTGATTTAAATATGATTTGAATTTAGATCAATTTGGTATGCTGACAGTTTCAGGGTAGTACTAGATTTTTATTGCAAATTGAGTTATGATTTTTGCTATGATTGATTAATTGCATATTTTATCGTGTAATGCTATGTGATGTATTTTATTCTCTTTGATGGTTGCAGGACGGTGGTGCGAGATCATGGTGAGGCAGGGATGACTGGGACTAGGCGAGGTGTGTCGAGGTCCGAACTGTTGGGGATCATCGAAGGATGGCCAGACACGGAGTCGCTGCGAGTCTAGAAACCAAGGGAATGGCTGAGGTGCTAACTTAGATCTGCTCGGATCAAGGAGAATAGTTGAATCGCTGTTTAGAGGATGGAGTAGTGGTTAAGTTAGCTTAGTGGATAAAACCCATTTGTTAGTGGGTTTTGGGTTAGCCCATGTATGAGTGAATGAATCTGAACCCTTGATGAGATTTCTTGAGGGCCAAGAAAGCCATCCAAGGGTGAAGATTGCTCCTAGTGGATGAGTGAATCTCAACTCTTGATGAGGTTTTTTATAGCCAAGAAAGTCATCCAAAGGTGGAGATTACTTCGAACTTGCTATAAATAGATGGGAGAGGGGTGTCTCTCCCTTGAAGGTTTTTATGCTCCTTTGAGCTTTGCCCACCTTATTGTGAGGCTTTGTTCTTGTAGATCGTGTTTGTGGCTTTTGCTTCTTGTGTTCTTGCTTGCTGTGACAAGTAGGAGGATATCTAAGATCATCTTGATCATCGAAACCTCACGAACAAGTTCAAGACCAAGATTTTGATTTTTGCTTCCCCCCTTGGTGCACATATCCTTTGATTTGGAAAAGGTCGAAACTTCGACATCAATCTTCATGATTGAAGGTTCAAATAGGTTTCTAACATCCATAAGGAGGTGCATACCGGGTTTCAAGAGCAAGTTTTGTCTTGGTTGGTTCTTTGAGTTTTTGGTAGGCTCTTCTTGTCCAGTATGTGGGGGAAATTTTATTTGAGATCATTTACCCCCCTGACTGCCATTCCGATCCTTCAATTGGCATCAGAGCTGGTTTTGATCTTTTATATATCTTGACCGATCTCAAAAGCCATGGCGATAGACAAGTATTTCACCAAGCCTCATATCTTTTCTAGAGTCGACTATACATTCTGGAAGTCGCAGATGGAGTCAGACATCACTGCCTAGGGCTTTCTGATTTGGCAGATGGTGAAGCTCCTGTATGATGTTCCTCCTGATGAGAACGTCATGGCTGTCAATATAGCTAACGTTGAGGCAAATGGTAAGGCAAGGAACATCCTCATACAGGGCCTTAGCCAAAGTGAGTATGATAGGATCTCTCACCCGCGATTAGCTCGCCATATTTGGGTGACCCTCAATGCTTACCTGAGGGCACTACCCAGATCAAGACGGTGAGACAGAATTAGCATAAGCATGACTACAACAAATTTGAATAGCACGCTGATGAGACCCTTGATTATTGTTTTGGTCATTTTACAAAGATCTTGAGCGATCTCCGTGCTGTTGATGGCACATACTCTGATTCGGAGAATGCTCGACACTTCTTGACCATACTTGATCTTCGGGTTTGGGAGATGAAGATGACCACCATCAAGGGCACCACGGACTTATCGACTCTACTCTTAATGGGTTTTATTTCCGAATCAAGAATTATGTGATCGACGTCGTCTCTCATAAGCTAAAATCGCAGTCGGTGGCTTTGATCACTTACCTAGCTGGTGAAGGGAATATGCCCGAGAGGCAATAATAAATTGTTTATTATCATATTCCATGTTTATAATAGATGTTTATTTCTCATGCTAAAATTGTATTAATCAGAAACGTTAATACATGTGTGTTTAATAAACAAAAAGGTTCCTAGTAAAGCCTCTTTTTAAACTAGCTCGTTGATTAACTGATGATCAAGGTTTCCTGATCATGAACATTGGATGTTATTAATAACGGGGTCATGTCATTAGAAGAATGATGTGATGAACACACACCCAAGTTGGTATAGCAAATAATGATCAAGTCATTTAGTTTGTTGTCAGTATCAAACACATTCAAATAGCTCTTTTCCTTAGACCATGAGATGATGTCAATCACTAATTCCTAAGAGTACTTTGATGACATCAAACGCCACTCCGTGAACACGGTGACTATAAAGATGGATTTGGGTACTATGAAAGTATTAGTTGAGGCTCATGCATCAAGAGTGGGATTTGTCCATCCAAATGACGAGAGATATACTGTTCCCTCTCGGTGATATCACATTGACATCGCTGCAAGCATGTGACTAGGTCACAAGAATGTTATATCACTGAACGAGTAAAGAGTACTTGTCGGTAACGGATCGAACTAGGTATAGTTGATAATCGATGATCGGATCCCTGACAAGTAAAATATCGTGAGACAAAAGGAATTGGTTATGCGTCGCCTCGTTTACGCGATCACTAGTTCATCGCTGAGTGAATGGGAGTCATTATGGATCTCCGTATCCCGCCGATGATTATTGATCTCGAGAGGAGTCTCAATCATGTCCATTTTATTCACGAACCGTAGGGGTGACATTAATTTGGCGTTCATCGATGCATTTGAGTGGATACGAAACAATCGGAGAAAATATGGACATTACAGGGTCTGTTTCGAGTATCGACTGAATAGTTTCTGGATATCGGAATAGTTAAAGGGGGTATATGTTAATGTTTGTTAATTAAAAGAATTAACAAATATTAAATCTGAAATAAAAATGTTTATGGGAGAAACCTTTCATTTTCTTGAGTGGGGTTTTAATGGAAATCAAAGTGGTTAATTTGTGAGTGGAGAGATCACTTCACATGAAGAGAGGGAGGGCAAGGGCAGCCCCCATGCGCCGGCCACCCCACCCCTTGGCATGCCTCCTCCTCCTCCTATAAAAGGGAGGGAGGAGCTCCTCTTTGGTGTTCATCCATGACCCTTTGGTTGGTCCATTCTCCTCCTCCTCGCCGATCCGCTTTTCGAGCCGTGGCTTAAGCGGCGCTGCTGAAATTATTTCTTCACCACCACCACCACTAAGCCGTAGTGTTGTTGGAGCTTTTCCGGGATCCACTACTCGCTGCCTACGCTGGAACGAGGGATTGAGGTCATCGCTGATCCGCACGTGTGACCAAGTACGGAGGCGCCGCCGCTTGTGGCGCCATCTTCGACTTTGAAGTCGGGAGTGTACCTCACATCAACCACGCTTTGTTTGCGGGAACGTTATTCCCGCTGTCTACGAGGGTGAGTCCTTCCAAACCGCTTACTTGCATCTCCTAGATATGATCTTGGTGTTTGGTTGCAATCGTAGGAAAAATTTTGTTTTCCATGCTACTAAACCCTTCAAAGTGGTATCGTGAGCCGTGTCTATGCGTAGATGTTTTGTACGGTTTTAAAACACATGTGGATGTGGGCGTTGATGATCATGTTATTGCATACTTTCGTATTTTGGATCATGGTGGCATAGTGGGATTTGAAGCGGCCCGACTAACCTTACATGTCCTCAAGACATGAGACTTGTTCCACGCTCGACATGCAACTAGTATTGCATAAGTGGCTTTAAGTGTGTCGGCTTCCCACTATAGTCATGATCTAATTTACAACGGTTTGCTAATAATGTTTTTATCACCGCTGTGGTTCTTGTTCGAGTAAGAATAGTTTTTCCTAGAAAGCCCAAAACCACGTAAAATATGCAAAAATAAATTAGAGGCGCTCTAACTTGTTTTTGCGTGGCTTGTGATGTGATATGGTCATTGATACAAAGATTGTTGTATGAAATGAAATTTATTGTAAATTTAAACAATCTGGCAGGAGCCATTTGGTTGTTTTTCTTTTATGGCCTGGCATAAATATATGTCCATGTGATATATTGTAATGGAGGAAGACAATCAAGATGGCAAAAGATCATGGACCTTGGTGCCATGCCGGTGGAATGATGGAGATCATACCATGTCGCACAAGATGGAGATCAAGTGCTGAAAGGACCATATCATATCACTTTATTCATGCATGTGATGTTAATCCTTTTATGCATCTTATTTTGCTTGATTATGATCACGCCGATAGCACTATAAGATGATCCCTCCAAATTAATATCAAGATAATAATGTGTTCTTCCATAGTATGCACCGCTAAGAAAGTTCGTCAAGTTTCAAGCACCACGTGATGATCGGGTGTGATAGACTCTACGTCAGATACAACGGTGTAAGCCAGATTTACACATGCAAATACTTTGGTTCTACTTGGCGCAGCCTAGCATGTACTGCATGGCCTCGAACACGAACCTAAAAGGTAAAGCATGAGTCATATGGATGATATGATGAACATATTGATGTTCGCTTTTGAAACTATGCCGTCTCACGTGATGATCGGTTTCGTATAGTGAATTTGGTTCATGTAATCACTAAAAATGACTAGAGGGATGTTGTTTTTGAGTGGAGTTCTCGTGACACTTTGAATTAACATTGAACTTAATCTATTATGAACTTAGTTTAAATAACTTTGCAAATATGTTGTAGATGGCACCCCTATTTTCAATTTCAACTGTTCATGGAGAAAGAGAAACTAGCCACCAATGGTAGCAACTTTACCAATCGGGCCCTTAACTCGAGGATTCTCCTCACGCTCAAAGGAGCTATGTGCTAGAAGCACCGCTAGGTGACCCGCCTACGATGATGCCCTGAGGAGGAGAAAATGTTTTCTTGACTCGCAAGGAGGACCACAGCTTTAGTTCAATGCGGCATTTGTATGGCCTTGAGCCTGAGCCGCTAAAACGCTTCGAGCACAAAGAATGCTTTTGATACAATGAGGAGTTGAAAATGATCTTCGACACCCATGCCGCAGCAGAGAGTTATGAAGCTTCGTAAAAGTTCTTTAGCTGCATGATGGAGGAAAATTCTGCTAGTGAGCACGCATCAAAATGTTTCTGGCACGATAAACTCATAGCTTTGGGAATAACGATCCCCATTGAGCTAGGAATTCATCGTGTTCTCTGGCCGCCACCAAGCTACAAGAGCTTTGTGATGAACTACAACATGCAGGGCATGAAGAAGTCTCTCCCTAACTTCACAATGCTAAAACTGTCGAAGTGGAGATCAAGAAGGAACATCAAGTGTTGATGGTCCAAAAGACTATCGCCAAGAAGAAAGGTAAGTCTAAGGGAAACTTCAAGAAGAAGGGCAAGTCTGTTGCTACATCTCGAGAAGAAGACCAAGGCTGGCCCTAAGTCGACATCGAATGTTTTTATTGCAAAGGGCACTGGCAATCGGAAGCGCAATCGCCCAAAATATCTCGGGCCGATAAGAAGGACGGAAAGTTAGCAAAGGTATATATGATATACATGTTATTGATGTGTACCTTACTAGTACTCGCAGAGTGCCTGGTATTTGATACACGGTTCGGTTGCTAACATATGTAACTCAAACAGAGCTAAGGAATAAGCGACAACTAGCAAGGGATGAGGTAATGATGCGCGCTTCAATGGATCAAAAGTTGATGTGATCGCTGTCGACGCTACCTATCCAATTACCATCGATTAGTTATAAACCTAAATAATTGTTATTTAGTGCCTCAAGAAGTTGAGCATGAACATCATATCCTGATCTTGTTTAATGCGAGACGGTTATTCATTCAAGTCTGAGAACAATGGTTGTTCAATTTATATGAATAATATCTTTTATGGTCATGCACCGAAAAGAATGGTTTGTTTATTTTGAATCTTGATAATAGTACACATGTTCATAATGTGAATGCCAAAAAGAATTAAGTTGAATGATGATATTGTCGCATATATGTGGCATTGCCGCTTATGTCATATTGGTGTTAAACGATGAAGAAGCTCCATTCCGATGGACTACTAGAATCACTTGATTATGAATCATTTGAGACATGTGAACCATGCCTCATGGGCAAGATGACTAGAACCCTGCTTTTCGGTACAATGGAGCGGGCAACCGACTTATTGGAAATCATACATACCGATGTGTGTGGTCCAATGAGTGTGTCCACAGTGGTGGATATCGTTATCAAGCATTTTCACGGATGATTTGAGTAGATATGGATATATTTACTTAATGAAACACAAGTCCTAAACATTTGAAAAGTTCAAAGAATTTCAGAGTGAAGTAGAAAATCATCGTAACAAAAGATCAAATTTCTACGATCTGATCGTGGAGGAGAGTATCTTAGTTACGAAGTTTGGTACACACATGAAACAATGTGGAATAGTTTCATTAACTCACACTACTGAACACCACAACAGAATGGTGTATCCGGAAGGCTGTAATCGCACTTTATTGGATATGGTTCGATCTATGATGTCCCTACAGATTTGCCACTTTCATTTTGGGGGTCATGCACTAGAAACAAATGCATTCACTTTAAATAGGGCACCATCTAAATCCGCTGAAATGACACCGTATGAATTATGGTTTGGCAACAAACCTAAGTCGCTATTTCTAAAAGTTTGGGATGCGATGTTTATGTGAAGAAACTTCAACTCGATAAACTCTAACCCAAAGCGAAAAATGCGCCTTCATAGGATACCCTAAAGAAACAATTGGGTACACCTTCTATCACAGATCCGAGGGCAAGGTTTTCGCTGCCAAGAATGGATCCTTTTGGAAAAAGAGTTTCTCTCTAAAGGTGTGAGTAGTAGGAAGGTAGAACTCGACGAGGTTGTTGAACCTTCTCTTCATGGAATGGCAGCAAAGCAGCCTAAGTTGTTTCTGAGTTGACTTCACCAAATGAAGAGGGAACTAATGATAAGGATCATGAAACTCCGAAGAGAACACTACCACACTCGCAGTCAACAAGAGCGATAACGCCTCCTGACTTTTATGTTCCTAATATGAATGTCATGGTAGTTGAGAATAATGACCTCGACGATTATGATGAAGCGATGATGAGCCCAGATTCACAAATGGCTAGAAGCCATGAAACCGAAATGGGGATCCATGTATGAAAACCAAGTATGGACTTTGGTGGACCTACCCAATGACCGTAAGGCATGGAGAACAAATGGATTTTCAAAAGAAAATAGACGCTGATGGTAATGTGACCGCTCATAAAGCTCGAATTTGTCGCAAAGGGTTTTCGACAAATTCAAGGAGTTGACTACGATGAGACTTTCTCACCAGAGCGATGCTAAAGTCTCATAGGGATTATGTTAGCAATTGCTGCATTTTTCGATTATGAACTGGCAGATGGATGTCAAAATCAAGCTGCTTCCTTAATGGAAACATTGAGGAAGAGTTGTATATGATACAACCCAAAGGTTTTGTTGATCCTAAGGATGCTAATAAGGTATGCAAACTTCAAAGCGATCCATTTTATGGATCAAGCAAGCATCACGGGGTTGGAATCTCCGCTTTGATGAGGTAATCAAAGGTTTTGGATTTGTCCAAACTACGGAGAATCTTGTGTTTACAAGAGTGAGTGGGAGCTCTATAGCATTTCTCTGATATTATATGTGATGACATATTGTTGATAGGAAATGATATAGAACTTTGAAAAGTGTAAAAGATTACTTAAACAAGAAGTTTTCAATGAAGGACCTTGAAGTTAAGCGGCATATATTTTAGGCATCAAAATCTATAGAGATAGATCGAGACGCTTAATTGGGCTATCACAAAGTACATATCTTGACAAGATTCTAAAGAAGTTTAGAATGGACGAAAAGTAAGAAAGGGTTCTAAACTAATATGCAAGGCAAGACGATGATAAAGACTCAGAGTCCAGCAACAGCAGAAGAAAGAGAACAAATGAATAAGATTCACTATGCTACAGCCAAAGGCTATATCATGTAAGCTATGTTGTGTACAAGACCGGATGTGCACATGCTATTAGTTTGACTAAGGTGTACTGGCCTCGATCCAGTGTTTTGAACACTGGACGGGGGTCTAGATTTTCTTTAAGTACTTTTGATGAACTATGGATTTGTTTGTCTTATATGGTGGTGAAGAAGAGCTCGTCGCAAAGTGTTACGCCGACGCTAGCTTTTGACATCGATCCTGATGACTCTAAGTCTCAATCGGTACATTTTTGAAATGAATGGAGGAGCAAAGGAGTCGAGAAGTTCCAAGCAACTGTGGTAAGGATCTTCAACAGAGTAATATATTGCACGCTTCGTAAGGCAACAGAAGCGTTTGGATGAAGATGTTCATATCCTAACTAGGTGTGGTTCCGAAAGTGCGTTGGACCCGATGGTTATCTATTGTGACAACAATGGTGCCATAGCCAATGCTAAAGAACCAAGGTCACACAAGAATTCCAAACATATTAAGCGTTTGGTTTACCTCCATCCGTGAACATGTCAAGGATGGCGATATAAAGATTTGCAAAGTGCACACGGATCCAATGTGGTATGCATCGCTGACTAAAGCTCTCCCAAGGGCAAAACATGATCAACACCGTAACTCAATGGGTGTTAGAATCATCACAATGTAATCTAGATTATTGACTCTAGTGCAAGTGGGAGACTGAAGGAATATGCCCGAGAGGCAATAATAAATTGTTTATTATCATATTCCATGTTTATAATAGATGTTTATTTCTCATGCTAAAATTGTATTAATCGTAAACGTTAATACATGTGTGTTTAATAAAACAAAAGGTTCCTAGTAAAGCCTCTTTAAACTAGCTCGTTGATTAATCGATGATCAAGGTTTCCTGATCATGAACATTGGATGTTATTAATAACGGGTCATGTCATTAGAAGAATGATGTGATGAACACACACCCAAGTTGGTATAGCAAATACGATCAAGTCATTTAGTTTGTTGTCTGTATCAAACACATTCGAATAGCTCTTTTCCTTAGACCATGAGATGATGTCAATCACTAATTCCGAAGAGTACTTTGATGACATCAAACGTCACTCCGTGAACACGGTGACTATAAAGATGGATTTGGGTACTATGAAAGTATTAGTTGAGGCTCATGCATCAAGAGTGGATTTGGTCCATCCAAATGACTGAGAGATATACTGGGCCCTCTCTGATATCACATTGACATCGCTATGCAAGCATGTGACTAGGTCACAAGAATGTTATATCACGAACGAGTAAAGAGTACTTGTCGGTAACGGATCGAACTAGGTATAGTTGATAATGATGATCGGATCCCTGGACAAGTAAAATATCGTGAGACAAAAGGAATTGGTTATGTCGCTTTCAGTTTACGCGATCACTAGTTCATCGTGAGTGAATGGGAGTCATTATGGATCTCCAGATCCCGCCGATGATTATTGATCTCGAGAGGAGTCTCAATCATGTCCATTTTATTCACGAACCGTAGGGTGACACACTTAAGGTTCATCGATGCATTTGAGTGGATACGAACACCGGAGAAAATATGGATAAGACAGGACATTTTCAGTATCGAATAGTTTTCGGATATCGGAATAGTTAAAGGGGGTATATGTTAATGTTTGTTAATTAAAAAGAATTAACAAATATTAAATCTGAAATAAAATGTTTATGGAGAAAACCTTTCATTTTCTTGAGTGGGGTTTTAATGGAAATCAAAGTGGTTAATTTGTGAGTGGAGAGATCACTCACATGAAGAGAGGAGGGCAAGGGCAGCCCCCATGCGCCGCCACCCCACCCCTTGGCATGCCTCCTCCTCCTCCTATAAAAAGGGAGGAGGAGCTCCTCTCTTTGGTGTTCATCCATGACCCTTGGTTGGTCCATTCTCCTCCTCTGCTCGATCCGCTTTTCGAGCCGTGGCTTGCTAAGCGCCGCTGAAATTATTTTTTCACCACCACCACCACTAAGTCGTAGTGTTGTTGGAGTTTTCCCGGGATCCACTACTTCCGCTGCCTACCGAACGAGGGATTGAGGTCATCGCTGATCCGCACGTGTGACCAAGTACTGGACGGAGATGCCGCCGCTTGTGGCGCCATCTTCGCGACTTTGAAGTCGGGAGTGTACCTCTACATCAACCACGTTTGTTTGCGGGAACGTTATTCCCGCTTTCGGTCTACGAGGGTGAGTCCTTCTGAAACCGTTTACTTGCATCTCCTAGATATGATCTTGGTGTTTGGTTGCAATCGTAGGAAAAATTTTTGTTTTCCATGCTACGAAACCCTTCAGCTGGATCATCTTCTGATTTTTCTTTTGGTTTCTTTCCCTTTTTGCCCTTTGTGAGCTAAACGACGAACAACTAGAAACATTTCTGGAAAATAAGTTTGCTCTTTTGGCCTGCAAATTTTCTCAAGCATACAAGAGGGTGAGGGACAAGAAGAGAGGTGGCACGATCACCTACTTCGAGTGCGGTGGCCCCAACCACATTCGGGCGAACTGCCATAAGCTGGAGAACGGCAAGAACGACTTCGGCTGTTTTGGCAAGAATGACTACACCGACAAGAATCACAAGAAGAAGCCTCCGGCTTGAGAGCCATCATGTGAGAAGAAGTGCCTCCAAGAACAAGAAGCTCTTACATCGCATCGCCGCACTCGATGACATAGTCCTCTTCGACATGGAGACCTAGAGCAGTGATAGCGAGGATGATCTACGAGAGAAGACCAAGGGCGGCGAAACCTTCATCGACATGTGCTTCATAGCCTACACCAACGGCGACTCCGAGATCTATAGCGACTCAGATGAGGTACCATCCTATGACCAGATCAATGATGCTTTTCGTAAGCTAGGAAGATTTTATTCTAGAGCTAGAGCTAGGTGTGCAGAGTTAGAGAAGGAAGTAGGTACCTTATCATGGGAGATTTCTTCACTTACATTTTTCTTCTCCCATGACACTGATTGCTCTCTATGTAATGCTTTGTTGTGGAGCTCGAGAACCTAATGACCATGCATGATAGTGTACTTTCTAAGCCTGAGATTCTTACGTTGAAGAATGCTAGCACTAGTTCTATTGATGCTATTCTTGTAGAAGCTAGTTTTTTTCTTGTTCACATTAGCACATCATGTGAAAACTGCCCTAAACTACTGTCTAAAATTGATGCCATGAGCACACATCTTAGGAAGCTTTCCGCTAGAAATGATAAACTTGAATTGCATGCTTCTAAGAACCCAGTCAGCTCATCTGAGGGCTGTAGGCAACTAAACCTTAAAGAACTTAGGCAACTAAACCTTAAAGAACTTAGGCAACTAAAACTTGAAGAGCTTAGGATTTTTGCTTGAAATGATGAAATTGAATGCATGCATTAGAAGTTAAGTGTGCTGAATTTGCTAAGGACTTACTAGCTAAGTCACAAGATGGTTGCTTGTGATGTGCTGAGGTTGAGTGGGATTTAAATAAAATTGATGAGGAGCTTAGGAAGAAGCTAGAGGCCCAGAATGTTAGGATTAGGAATGTTGAGTGTGTTTCTTATGAGGCCCTCAACATAGACACGGCCGTGCATAGGGAGAGATATGCACGTGTTGTTCCCTCTTCTAGTTCTGGTTCTTCTTCTTCTTCTTCTCCCTGTTCTTCCTATGTCTCTCTTTTCCCGGAGTGTGAGGACCTTATGAGCACTCTCGAGAAGTTTATAGTAGGCAAGAAGAAGCAACCTCATCCTAGACCAATCCAAGATTACTAGATTCAATCAAGGTTTAGAATTTGACTATTTGGAGCATGCACGGGCACATCCATCTACAGTTGTTCGTGCTTCTAAGAGTGGAGAGATTGTGGTTGCTCATAGGACTAGCACCACTGTGTTCCGGTCAGCAGGTGTTGTCCAAGGTATTTCTGATCACAAGGTTGTTCCCCCTACAACTTCTGCCTCCAGTAAGGCAAAGTATACATACACCTTCTGTCATAAGGATGGACTTTTGGCCGAGTTTTGCTTCAGACGTGCTCATAAAGTACACACTGCTTCTAAACAGGGTAGAGAGTCGCTTGTTTTTGGATAGCGCTTAGGATTCGGTTTTTAGGCTATTCATTCAAGAATCGACCGACCAATCGATTTTTTTTCTATCAATTTTTTGAGTGATTTTTATCAAAAATCGAGCGATTTTCACTGATTTTCCATTGGTTTATGTATCTTAAAATTTTTCAATTTTTTTTTGAATTAGACTAGTTTACCGAGTAGTTTTAGATATCATACCACATAAATAAGAGCAGAAATCACTAGATTTTTGATGATTTTGGTCACTGCATGGGATACAGGTTGCCTTTGTCACCAGTGTTGGAGATGATGGTGGCACGGGCCAGAGAAGATGAGTGGTATGGGAGTGGGAGCAAGGTTCAAATCCCAGCAAAATTTCAAAAATCTCAGGCGATATTTCGGATTTCGAACCCTCTAGATCCTAAATCTTAACTGGATAAATTTTTTTAAAAAATTCAAAATGCTACAATAATATCAAAAATCTCCGCGAGATCTCGGCAATTTCAACCGAGATCTCGGTGATTTCGGCCAAAATTTTGTATATTTTGACCGAATTTTAATTTTTTTACCGGATTTGATTGGATTTGGGGTCAAGACCGTTCACAAAAAATTTCAAAATTTTTGAGGTGTTTTGGACCATTTTTCTATTGGTTGAAGTTGATCGAGATCTCGGCAATTTTGGCCGAAATAAGAAATTCCGGTTGAAAGAAAACCATATTTGAAATTTGATTTTTGAATTTTATCCATATTTTATCTAAAATTCTGAGATCTCGTTGAAATTTCGGATTATACCCACCTTCAAGATATATACCAAAAACAAAATTTAAAAGCTTGGATGGGAGGACAAGGAGAAGGTGGTGCATGTGTTTGTGTGTAGAGGGCTAGATCGAGTATTAATTGTTGGGTTTGCTTGCTTAGATGGAGAATGACATCCATTAGATCGATATCCAACGCCACAAAGTCAATTGATTTTTAGGGGGGAACGTGTGAATGTGACATGCATGTATCCTTTTCTTAAAGATGGCTTGGTAAAATTAGAGATTAAGGTGGTGTTTGGCAGAGCTCCAGCTCCACCAAATTCGTAGAGTTGGTAGAGCTAGGTATTCCTAGCTTCACTAGATTTGTGGAGCTGGAGCTGCGGGTATATTAAGAATGTTTAGATAGGTCATCTTGTTTACATTTTAGGATAAAATTATAAACTTAAGTCACTTTATTTCAGTCTACAAGCTTTAGCTCTGAGGTGGAGGTGGGATCTGGAGCTCTGCCAAACAGGGCCTATCTTATGGAGCAACTCCACCGAACAAAAATCAAGTATCCAGTACTAGCAGGTGCTGTTACGCAATTATTTTATAAATAAGTCCATTTAACACATGTAGCTATAAAATGGGTATTTAGCACCCTAAACTTGTAAAACCAGATTAATTTACACCTTAAGACGATTTTGAAGATCAATTTTGCTGACAAGGATCCAGTTTAGAGTGATTTTTTTTGTCATTTTTACTATGTTGGTACCTTTGTCATCGATTTTTGCTTATTTAGATCCAAATAAGAGAAGGCATAATGATGAGACAAAGAAAAAGAATGTATAGAGAGAGAAAAGGAGTGAGAAAGAGGCTGATGATGTTGATGTAAATATCTTTAAATTGGATCCTTATTACCAAATCTCGATGACGTACTTGTCAATATGGCGAAAATCATTTTTAGTGAGATCTAAATCTTCAAAACCGTATTAGGGCGTAAATTGACCCGGTTTTATAGTTGAGTATGTTAAATGAACTTTTTAGAAAGTTGAGGTGTGTAAAATTGATTTATTCATTTTTTAAAGAAAACTAGTAGAGGATGATCTACTTTAATTAATTTTTATATTAAAAGAGTTAACAATACGTTCAGAGGGGAAAGAAAGAGGAAAAGATTAAATCAACGTCCAACTGTCACACCAGTTATGTAAAGAAGTGTTAACAATTCCTTTTGTCGTACGTATAGTACATGTGTGACACCACGGAGTGTCGTAACCTTATATAATGTGAATGTTGAGGTCAAACACATTATGAAATATGGAATTAGAGGTTGAAACCATACAGTATGAGGTTTATTTGCGTTTCCGGACCGTTTCCAGGAGTTTGGGCCTTTCTGGGGTAGTTTGGGCCTAAGGGAAAGGGTCGTGGGCCTTGGTGGGGAGGAGTTTGAGTCCATTTAGGAGTAGGAGTCCTATTTGGGGGCCTCCTCCTGCCCTTTTGGGTGCCCCACCCCTGCTTAGTGCGCCCCCACCTCCCCTTGTGTGCCCTAGCCGCCACCCCCAATTCTCCTCCTAGCCACACCCCCACCACCTCTCCCCATGGCGCCACCACCCCTCCACCACCTCTCCACCTCCCTTGCTGCCCCTAGGGGAGTTCTCCACCTCACCAACCCGAAGATCCATCCGTTGGAGCGCTCCGCGACGAGGAGATCCGGTGGATTTGGAGCGAGGAAGGAGATCGCGCGAACCGGGAGGAGATCCGTTGGGTTTTCATGCGTCGGGCGAAGGTATGGCCATGGGAATCCTTGGGGTTGGTCTAGGTACTGTTCTAAGGGTTATTATCATGTTTTTAGATCAATTGGTGGTGCTGTAGTTGGGTAGATTAGATGGAATCTTGAGTTTGCCACGTTCTATGTTTCGGGCAGCGTGAGCAGTCGACCTAGGGTTTGGGTTTTCGCCAATTTAGATTCGGATTTTGGTCGGCCGCTGTCGGGACCCCGAATTTGCAAATCCGGACCCTCTGTGTATTCAGCACTAGTCCAGGAACGCGCTAGTGCACACAGTCTTAACATCGGTAAATATCACAATCATACCATTCGATACTAGTAAAGTACTTTTATTTAATTAAGCAAACTAGTTACTTGACCTTATGGCCAAGTCACAAATGTACGCCTCGCAGGGCGATACTTATTAAGAGAGAAATAGTAGCAGCGGAAAAATCAAATAACTTCGTGGCGCCATCCAGTATACCACAGGCAACTGACTGGGCTCGCTTCCCTAAGTAGACGGTTCCTCTTGGAGTTCCTCCTCCAAAGCTGGTGTAGTCTCCTCTTCAACTGGTGTTATATTGTGGCAAGGGTGAGTACTTGGTACTCAGCAAGTCATGCACAGAATGCAGGCTAATATACTACATGCATGGCTTGGTACAAAGGAGTAGCTCAAGGTATATTTGCAGTAAAACAGCATTTGACAAATATCATAAGTAGATTCGAAAGCAGTAGAAACAAGTAAAGCATAAATAACTTTTCAAGGAGTTTAATAAACATCTTTCCCATCCTAATCCACATTTCCATCAACATCATTATCAATCCAACCCAACCTTTCAAATCCAAGTTATTTTTGAGAAAATCTAACCCTTGACTGTAATTCGGCGATGTCCAATACCGCGGACACGGCTATTCGAATAGATTCTACACTCTGCAGAGGTTATGCACTTTACCCACAAGATACAGTCAAACACCACAAAGGCGAGTTCAGTAACAAAGTCTTTGAAAACTTCTAACAATACAAGTGGTCCTCCCGGTTATTGCACACTAACCCTTCCCTTAGCTAAGGCGAAGTTTAGGCCAATCAACCGTTAGATGGGTACCTGGCCTCGGCCGATGACGCTCCCGTACAACTTACACAAAGGGTGTAGTTGACCTCCTGAGGTCCCACAGGTACGTTATTAGCAACTTAGTCAACTAGGTTCGTCCCATTACAGACATGTGGTTGCACGTTAGACCCAGTTCAAAGGCTTGCAAGGTTAAGTCCTTAGGGTGACCAAGGCAAGACTACCCGAAGAACCAAATCAACATCCCCAATGCCACAACTGGCCCACCTGATTATTCTTGCCACATGCCCCGGTCAAAAACTATTTATCAAACCCCAGTTGATTACCATGCACCACGTGCCATCAACATCACATGATACCTTTCCAAAACAGGTTCAATATATCATTAAGTCAATATTAACATTTGATTATCCAAAATCATGTCATGAGCACGAAAGTGTGTCTAAGCAGTATACTACAACGGTCTAAAACCCATGTTGGCAATTTAATAATGTCCAACTAGTAAACCACAACTAGGGTGACAAGGGTCATGGCACATATTTAAATAATCAATGTGTCATACAGCAAATTGGTATTTATCTAATTCCCCAAATTTAAATAAAGTATTTTCTAATTGAACTAGCATGCAATAGGTTAAATCAAAATAGATTTCGAAATAGGATCAACATGGTCAAAGCACAACTTGCCTTCAAAAAGTACTTGTTCTTGGTCTTGAGTTGGATCCTGAGTTAATACTTCTCCTTCGAATCCTTCCGGCACTTCAACGTCTACTCGTAAAGCGTGCAAATAGCAATACACAAATAAACAATAGGCAAAAAGTGTCCAAACATCCAAATAAAATCCATAAACAGAGAACATAATTTTATGAATTTTTAGAAACTGGAATCGTCAAATTTGGAGTTAAAATGCAAAAGTTATGATTATTTAAAGTTTAAATAATCAATTAAATAATGTTACAGAGAAAAACTTTACTCCAAAAATTAAATAAAATTTATATTTAGGTAGGTCTCAATTTTATACAAATTTAGAAATTTGAATCACTCAAATCGGAGTTGAAACGCAAAAGTTATAAGCGTTTGAAGTTTTAAAATTCAAATCAATTATTAAACCGAATTATTAAATCATTTTCTTTTTCGGAAATTAATTATTGCGTCATCCTGCACACGTGGCGACCTCGATTGGTTGGTGGCGTCGCCGGTCCATGAACTCGGTCCACGCTCGGTTTGGGTCCACCGTGGATCCGGTCCACGGCTCACGTGAGACTGACAGGTGGGTCCCCTCGGGTGACGTCATTGCTGACGTTAGCGGGACTTAACCCACAGCACTGACAGGTGGGACCCGCTGTGACGTCAGCGCTTGGCTGGGACAGCCGCTGACATGCGGGCCCGCCATGACGTCAGCGTGACGTCATGGTGCAGTTTGGCCGGGCCGCTGACATGCGGGCCCCGCGTGTCAGCGTCACATGCAGCGTGGCGTGGGCAGCAGCGACGCGGCAGTCGGCCTCCAGGCGGCGTGGCGCAATCTCGATCGTTGGTTTGAAAATCAACGGTCCAGATTGGATCTGGACTCACGCGTTTGGGGTGAACGCGGTTGATCTGGACCGTTGGATCTAGATCGGACGGTCAAGATTGGATCTAGTGGTTTTGGACGGAATCTCACCGTGAGATGACGTGGCGCAATCTGGGCCCTTGGATGAAGATCCGACGGCTGAGGGAGCTTGAAGTCCGTCGATGGCCCACGGCGGCGCTGGCTTGTCGGAGTTGGGGACGACGACCACGGCAACGGCGCTTCGGGCGTGCTCCGGCGAGGTGAGTGGTCTCCTCCGACGCGGCTTGACCTCCCGGTTCTGGATCTGACCGTAACGGCGGCGGAGGACGACGGAGACGGCGGCAATCGGCGAAAAACCACGGCTGCACCTTCTCCTAACTCCGGCGAGCTCTAGCGGCGCAACCACGGCGGCTCAGGCGGGGTGAGTTAGGGCTACGGGTGCGCAATGAAGCGGCGATCCCGACACGGGTGGCGGCGCAATAAATAGGGCCCTCGGCGTCCGTGAAACGCGCGGAATCCGAGGTCCTCTCCGTTGCGGCGGCGGAGTCCGGCGGCGACACGGTTAGGGTGACGTGGCATGCGCACAGCCGTTGGATCGAGATCCAACGGTGCGCGAGTTTGGGTCCGGGTCGAACTCGGGCGAGCTGGCTGGCTCGGTCGGGCTCGGGCTCGGTGACGTGGCTCAATCGTGGCCGTTGGATCAAGATCCAACGGTCACGCGGTTAGGGTTCTAGTGAGCGGGTTCGGCTTGACCACGGGCGCGGTCGGGCTCGAGTCGGACTCGAACTCGAGTCTGACTCGGGCTCGGTCGGATGAATAGTACTTGACCCAACTCGAATTTCCAGCGATTTAATATTTAAAATAATTTCCAGTAATTCATTTAATTCATTAAAAATAGCAAAATACTCAGAAAAATTCCAGAAAAATTCTGGAAAATATTTTAGGGTATTTGGGACTCAAATAAAATATTTTCAACAAAATTTTATTTGCAAAATTAAATTCTTTAATTATTTCAAAATGGAATAAATTCAAATAAATTCCAAATAAATCCAAATAAATTCCAGAAAATTCCAAAAATTCACCAAAGTGCCAAATCACACATGAATTTAAGAAAAGCAAAATTTTGGGGTGTTACAAACCTCCCCCCCTTAATAGAATCTCGTCCCCGAGATTCAGGGCTTACTAAAGGAATAGGTTTGGAAACTCTTTCCTCAAATCCTCTTCGTGTTCCCAAGTTGCTTCACTCTCCGTGTGGTTGCTCCACTGTACTCTATCGAAACGGGTTGACTTATTTCTGGTCTCTCGATCCATAGTGTCCAAAATCTTTACAGGATGCTCCTTGTAAGTCAAATCTTCTTGCAACTCAATTGACTCTAGCGGTGTCTGTTCCTCAGGTACTCGGAGACACTTCTTCAACTGGGACACATGGAACACGTCATGTACTCCTGCTAACGACTGCGGTAGCTCTAGCTGGTAAGCAACTTCGCCTCTGCGGCTCAAAATCTTAAATGGTCCAACATAACGGGGTGCGAGTTTCCCTTTGGCATGGAACCTCTTAACTCCCCTAAGAGGCGTAACTCTGAGGTATACAAAATCTTCTGGTTCAAAACTCAAGTCTCGCGGCGGTTGTCGGCCATAACTCTTACTGCCGTGATTGGGCGATCTTCAATCTTTCCCTAATCATGGCAATCTGCTCTTGACCTCTTGAAGAATATCGGCCCAAAGACACGGCGCCACGGTCTCATTCCAATTCAATGGCGTCCGACAGGGTCGACCATATAGTGCCTCAAAAGGTGACATCTGTAAACTAGCTTGGTAACTATTATTGTAACTGAACTCGGCATACGGCAAACTCTTATCCCAAGAGGTAGCATAAGCCAATGCACAAGCTCTTAACATATCCTCCAGAATCTGGTTGACTCTTTCGGTCTGTCCATCCGTCTGTGGATGATAAGCTGTGCTGAAGTTCAAACGGGTTCCCATGGCTTCATGCAACTTATTCCAAAACCTTGAGGTGAATTGGGTACCTCTGTCCGATACAATCCTCTTCGGCACTCCGTGCAAACAGACGATCCTGATCATATACAACTCTGCCAATTTATCCCCCGAGTAAGTGGTCTTCACGGGGATGAAATGGGCGACCTTGGTCAAGCGATCCACTATAACCCATATGGAGTCATAACCTCCTTGAGTCTTAGGCAAACCGGTAATGAAATCCATTCTGATTTCCTCCCACTTCCACTCAGGTATTTTCAGTGGCTGTAGCAATCCTGCTGGTCTCTGATGCATTGCCTTGACTCTCTGGCATACATCGCACAATGAAACATGCTCGGCTACTTCACGCTTCATGCTCGGCCACCAGAATCTCTCCTTCAGATCCTGATACATCTTGGCGCTTCCAGGATGAATTGAGTACTTGGAGTCATGGGCTTCTTCCAAAATCAGTTGCTTTAACTCCTTCTTGTTAGGCACACAAATCCGATCCTTCATCCATAACGTGCCTTGCTCATCCAACTTGAAGTCCTTTGCCTTGCCTCCCTCCTTGATGAACTTAATCCTGCGGATCTTGTCATCATCCTTCTGTCCTTCCCGGATCTGATCCTCTAGGGTAGGCTTTACTTCTAATGTGGCCAAGAATCCGCTAGGTACTACCTCAATCTTTATTTTCTGAAAATCCTCACATAACTCATCCTGACTTGTGGCTAGCAACGTGCTCACAGTATGGCTTTTCCGACTCAGAGCATCGGCTACTACGTTGGCCTTCCCGGGATGGTAATGGATTCCAACATTGTAGTCCTTGATCAACTCTAACCATCTCCTTTGCCTCATATTCAGATCCGACTGGGTGAATATGTACTTAAGGCTCTTATGATCCGTATACACTTCACATCTGTTTCCAATCAGATAGTGACGCCTTATCTTCAAGGCATGCACTATGGCAGCTAACTCTAGGTCATGTGTCGGATAATTCTCCTCATGCGGCCTCAACTGCCTTGATGCATAAGCGACGACCTTTCCATTCTACATCAGCACACATCCAAGTCCTTGGCGCGATGCGTCACAATAAATATCAAAGCCTTGAGCAACATCCGGTAGAACTAACACCGGTGCTGTTGTCAAACGCTTCTTCAGCTCCTGGAATCCTTTCTCACATTCTGGCGTCCATGCAAACTTCTTCTCCTTTTTCAGCAATTGCGTAAGAGGTTTCGCAATTGTCGAAAAGCCTTCAATGAAACGGCGGTAGTATCCTGCCATTCCAAGGAAACTCCGGATCTGGGTCACAGTCTTCGGCTGCTCCCAATGTAACACAGCTTCTACTTTGCTTGGATCTACGGCGACTCCTTCTGCGGTCATTACGTGTCCAAGAAACTCCACCTTGTCCTTCCAAAAATCACACTTACTGAACTTGGCGAAGAGTTGCTGTTCCCTCAGCTTTTCCAAAACTCGCCTTAAGTGTTCGGCATGTTCATCCTCTGTCTTGGAGTAGATTAGGATATCATCTATGAACACGACAACAAACTTGTCCAAATATTCCATGAACACCTTATTCATCATATTCATGAAATATCTTTGGCGCATTCGTCGATCCAAAAGACATAATCTGTAAACTCGTAATGTCCATATCTTGGCGAGAATGCGGTCTTGGGATATCTTACGATCGGATCTTCAATCGATGGTATCGATTTCAGATCAATCTTGGAGAAAACTCCGGCTCCTCTCGGTGATCGAACAAATCATCAATCCTGGGTAGCGGGTACTTATTCTTCACGGTGACTTCATTGAGTGCACGGTAGTCGATGCACATCCTGAAACTCCGTCGTTTTCTTGACAAACAAAGCGGTGCTCCCCACGGCGATGAGCTCGGTGCGATAAATCCCTTTTCCATTAATTCTTCTAAATTTGTTTCTTCATTTCTACCAACTCCTCGGTGGACATCCGATAGGGTCTCTTTGCTATCGGTCTTTGTGCAGTACAAGCTCTATCACAAACTCTATGTCCCTGTCGCGGCATACCAGGTAGATCTTCGGGAAAATCATCTCGGGTACTCATTTACTACTAAGACATCCTCTATCTTGATTGCCTTGATGCATTAACCATCATCTGTCCATCCCTAACTGCAGTGGCTTGAAATTCCACTTTCTTTCCACAAGGGCTCTCAACTGAGATAGTCCTTCGTCCACAATCCAATACGGCCTTGTGCTTGGATAACCAGTCCATTCCCAAAATAACGTCTAAGGTCTGGGTCTCCAAAATTATAAGGTTCGCTAGGAACTCTATTCCATCTATTAGTATTCTCACCCCGGAACATCCTACTTTCGTTCGGAGTTCGGAACCAGGGGTTTGAACTAAAAGCATGCACTTAAGTCTTGCAATCCCCAAATCATTTCTAGTAGCAAAGCCTTGCGAAACAAACGAATGCGAAGCTCCAGAATCAAACAAAACTGTTGCAGGTACTGAGTTAACAAGTAACTTACCCAGTACGATGTCCGTAGCATTCTGCAGTGCATCTGCGGTGACATGGTTGACTCGGCCTCTCACCACGATGCAGGGTGTGGCTCCTGTCTTTGGCGTCCTAGCTGGGGTGGTTCCTAGATTGAAGCGAACTGGGTCACTCCTGCTGTCTTCTTGGACAATTGTTGGCAAAGTGTCCTGGCTCGTTGCGATTGTAGCGGCGCCTCACGGTTCCTTCTTTGTTGCCTCGAGCAGCATTTCTAGCGGGGCTGGGTGCAGTAGTTTTGATTGATGTGTCTTGGTGCTGGTGACGGTGTCCTTGTAGCATTCTGTGGCTGGAATCTGAAAAATTGATTTGGTGCAACTCTCAGACGCTGTTGCGTTCCCTGGCGTGATCCCTGCTGTTGCATTCTGCGCTTCCTGTTCTCATCCAGTTCCTTGCGCTTGTCCTCAAGAATAAGCGCCTTATTCACCAATTCTTGGAAATCTGGAAAGGTGTGGGTGATCAATCCTACTTGCAATCCTGAGTTAAGTCCCTTCATAAAACGAGGTATGCGGCTTTATCTCGTCGCTACATCCTCGGTGCGTAGCGTGCTAGCTGTGTGAACTTGTTCGGGTAGTCGACACTGGCTGATTACCTTGCTTCAGTGCTCTGAACTCTTCCTTCTTAAGGTCCATGATTCCTTCAGGCACGTGATACTGACGGAATGCAGCTGTGAACTCTTCCCAAGTGATATCTTGAGGGTTCTCTTGCGTGGCACAGAAGTTCTCCCACCATTCGGCAATTTGTTCCTTCCAACTGATGAGAAGCGTAGAGTACCTTCTCATTTCCTATGCATTGAGCTATGTGTAGCTTCCTCTCAATTGACCTTAACCAATCATCGGCCTCCAATGGATTGGCATTCCTAGAGAAAGTGGGTGGGTGAGTCCTCATGAACTCTGATAGTCTTGTATTCTGGCGTTGTCCCTGATTGACTTGATTAGCTGTGGCCTGAGCAGTGACGTGTTGCATTTGTTGCATCATAGCATGCATCAACTGAGTCTGAGCAGCAAGAAATGCTCCAAAATTCTGCATATCCAGTGGCGGTGCTGGTGCTCCATCATTGGGGTTTTCTGCTGGGCGAGAACCACTCCCATTGCTTCCAAAGTTTCCGCGGGTGTTCACCATCTGTCGATTTGCTCTAAGTCTTAGAGATGAGAGGGAAACAAGATTAGACAAGTGATATGGAACTTATGCGGGGCGAAAGGTGTAACTTTAAGGTCCAACTTTATTATTGATATTAATAACTTGGTATGGTTGCTTACAATGCCTAAGGGCCTTGCAACACATACTGCACACTCAGCAAGCAATGAAAATCCAAATCGATCTAACACTGGAGTCTAACGCCTAAAGGGTGACTCTTTATTCTATGACGCGACTCGGCGAAGGAGTCTCACTATAGAACCTACGCTCACTCATCGAGAAAACCTCCACGGCCTGGGTACGGATGCTGCGGCATAGGCGCGAAACGATTGCCATGTCCAGCAACTGTGTCATCTGTGGTAGTCGAAGAAGCAGTGTCCTCATCGAGATCTGACTCCTCCGGATCTGACTCGTGTAGCTCGAGTACTGGCTCTGGTTCTGGTCCGTACAAAGTCATCTCCAACTCGTCAATTCTTCGCAGAAGGTGTGACACATACTCTTGAGCTTCCCGCCATCTATTCTTCTCTGTTGTGATCTCCTTGCGGGCCTTCTGTAGCTCCTTGCTTGTATCATCGAGTACATCCTCCTGGGCGACAACAAGTCGTGCCAACTGTGTAACCATGGCATCCTCATCCTGAATCGCCTTCGGGTCAAGAAGGTTATTGCTGCTTGTGGTGATAACGGAACACCGTGCTCTCCAACTCTCTGGCGTGAATACGGGTAATGTGCCGCATTGCTCGTCGTGATACTTCTTGGATACCCATCTGCATTGTAGATCTCTGGCGGTGCAGTTGTATCGAGCGATTGCCTGGGCCCTTCTTCCTAGCAGTACCTCAATCTTCACATCACAAGCCTTGATCAATCCCGCTTGTGCGATCACTTCCACTTGGTATTGCGGCTTCTCAAAATCCCGAGAGTTGGTAGCATATGCCAGGAGTTACTGGCGTGACCAACCCCCAGATCAACGTAGTTGAACTCTCCCTCCATCTGTCACAAGAGTGCTCACGTAAGAACTCGAAATTTTCAAATCGTGACAAGGTAAGGAAAAATTCAGCAAGAGACAAGAAAAGAGAGAAGGGGATAAGTCGAGATGTCATTTCTTGTCTTGACAAACTTTTAGCTTTAGAAAATAGGTTTTACCCTCACTACGACCATTCTAGCTTAGGGTTGAGCCTACGGTCAGTATGGCTCTGATACCACCTCTGTCGGGACCCCGAATTTGCAAATCCGGACCCTCTGTGTATTCAGCACTAGTCCAGGAACGCGCTAGTGCACACAGTCTTAACATCGGTAAATATCACAATCATACCATTCGATACTAGTAAAGTACTTTTATTTAATTAAGCAAACTAGTTACTTGACCTTATGGCCAAGTCACAAATGTACGCCTCGCAGGGCGATACTTATTAAGAGAGAAATAGTAGCAGCGGAAAAATCAAATAACTTCGTGGCGCCATCCAGTATACCACAGGCAACTGACTGGGCTCGCTTCCCTACGTAGACGGTTCCTCTTGGAGTTCCTCCTCCAAAGCTGGTGTAGTCTCCTCTTCAACTGGTGTTATATTGTGGCAAGGGTGAGTACTTGGTACTCAGCAAGTCATGCACAGAATGCAGGCTAATATACTACATGCATGGCTTGGTACAAAGGAGTAGCTCAAGGTATATTTGCGATAAAAGCGACATTTGACAAATATCATAAGTAGATTCGAAAGCAGTAGAAACAAGTAAAGCATAAATAACTTTTCAAGGAGTTTAATAAACATCTTTCCCATCCTAATCCACATTTCCATCAACATCATTATCAATCCAACCCAACCTTTCAAATCCAAGTTATTTTTGAGAAAATCTAACCCTTGACTGTAATTCCCGAGCGATGTCCAATACCGCGGACACGGCTATTCGAATAGATTCTACACTCTGCAGAGGTTATGCACTTTACCCACAAGATACAGTCAAACACCACAAAGGCGAGTTCCCGTAACAAAGTCTTTCGAAAACTTCTAACAATACAAGTGGTCCTCCCCGGTTATTGCACACTAACCCTTCCCTTAGCTAAGGCGAAGTTTAGGCCAATCAACCGTTAGATGGGTACCTGGCCTCACCCGATGCGCTCCCGTACAACTTACACAAAGGGTGTAGTTGACCTCACGAGGTCCCACAGTGCGTTATTAGCAACTTAGTCAACTAGGTTCGTCCCATTACAGACATGTGGTTGCACGTTAGACCCAGTTCAAAGGCTTGCAAGGTTAAGTCCTTAGGGTGACCAAGGCAAGACTACCGAAGAACCAAATCAACATCCCCAATGCCACAACTGGCCCACCTGATTATTCTTGCCACATGCCCGGCCAAAAACTATTTATCAAACCCCAGTTGATTACCATGCACCACGTGCCATCAACATCACATGATACCTTTCCAAAACAGGTTCAATATATCATTAAGTCAATATTAACATTTGATTATCCAAAATCATGTCATGAGCACGTAAGTGTGTCTAAGCAAAGATACTACAACGGTCTAAAACCCATGTTGGCAATTTAATAATGTCCAACTAGTAAACCACAACTAGGGTGACAAGGGTCATGGCACATATTTAAATAATCAATGTGTCATACAGCAAATTGGTATTTATCTAATTCCCCAAATTTAAATAAAGTATTTTCTAATTGAACTAGCATGCAATAGGTTAAATCAAAATAGATTTCGAAATAGGATCAACATGGTCAAAGCACAACTTGCCTTCAAAAAGTACTTGTTCTTGGTCTTGAGTTGGATCCTGAGTTAATACTTCTCCTTCGAATCCTTCCGGCACTTCAACGTCTACTCGTAAAGCGTGCAAATAGCAATACACAAATAAACAATAGGCAAAAAGTGTCCAAACATCCAAATAAAATCCATAAACAGAGAGAACATAATTTTATGAATTTTTAGAAACTGGAATCGTCAAATTTGGAGTTAAAATGCAAAAGTTATGATTATTTAAAGTTTAAATAATCAATTAAATAATGTTACAGAGAAAAACTTTACTCCAAAAATTAAATAAAATTTATATTTAGGTAGGTCTCAATTTTATACAAATTTAGAAATTTGAATCACTCAAATCGGAGTTGAAACGCAAAAGTTATAAGCGTTTGAAGTTTTAAAATTCAAATCAATTATTAAACCGAATTATTAAATCATTTTCTTTTTCGGAAATTAATTATTGCGTCATCCTGGACACGTGGCGACCTCGATTGGTTGGTGGCGTCGGTAGGTCCATGAACTCGGTCCACGCTCGGTTTGGGTCCACCGTGGATCCGGTCCACGGCTCACGTGAGACTGACAGGTGGGTCCCCTCGGGTGACGTCATTGCTGACGTTAGCGGGACTTAACCCACAAAGATCGAGTGGGACCAGCTGGCGTCGGCGCTTGGTGGGGCGAACGGCCGTGACATCTTGAGCCCGCCATGGCGTCGGCGTGGCGTCATGGTGCGATTTGGCCGGGCCGACGACATGCGGGCCGCGTGTCGGCGTCACATGCCGCAGCGTGGGCCAGCCTTGGCAGCGACGGTCGGCCTCCAGGCAGCGTGGCGCAATCTCGATCGTTGGTTTGAAAATCAGCGGTCAGTTGAATCTGGACTCACGCGTTTGGGGTGAACGCGGTTGATCTGGACCGTTGGATCTAGATCGGACGGTCAAGATTGGATCTAGTGGTTTTGGGCGGAATCTCACCGTGAGATGACGTGGCGCCAATCTGGGCCCTTGGATGAAGATCCGAGCGGTGAGGAGCTTGAAGTCCGTCGATGGCCTGGCGGCTTGTCGGAGTTGGGGACGGCGACCACGGCAACGGCGCCGGGCGTGCTCGGCGAGGTGAGTGGTCTCCTCCGACGCGGCTTGACCTCCGGTTGCTCGATCGGCCGTAACGGGCGGTGAGGGCAGCGAGAGGCAGCGGCAATCGGCGAAAAACCACGGCCGCACCTTCTCCTAACTCCGTGAGCTCTAGCGGCGCAACCACGGCGGCTCGAGCGGGGTGAGTTAGGGCTACGGTGCGCAATGAAGCGCGATCCCGACACGGTGGCGGCGCAATAAATAGGGCCCTCGCCCGTGAAACGCAGCGGAATCCGAGGTCCTCTCCGCTGCGCGGCGAGTCCGCGGCGAGTTAGGAGGTGGCGTGGCATCGCGACGGCCGTTGGATCGAGATCCAACGGTGCGCGAAGTTTGGGTCCGGTCGAACTCGCGGTGGCTGGCTCGGTCGGGCTCGGGCTCGGTGACGTGGCTCAATCGTGGCCGTTGGATCAAGATCCAACGGTCACGCGGTTAGGGTTCTAGTGAGCGGGTTCGGCTTGACCACGGGCGCGGTCGGGCTCGAGTCAGACTCGAACTCGAGTCTGACTCGGGCTCGGTCGGATGAATAGTACTTGACCCAACTCGAATTTCCAGCGATTTAATATTTAAAATAATTTCCAGTAATTCATTTAATTCATTAAAAATAGCAAAATACTCAGAAAAATTCAGAAAAATTACGGAAAATATTTTAGGGTATTTGGGACTCAAATAAAATATTTTCAACAAAATTTTATTTGCAAAATTAAATTCTTTAATTATTTCAAAATGGAATAAATTCAAATAAATTCCAAATAAATCCAAATAAATTCCAGAAAATTCCAAAAATTCACCAAAGTGCCAAATCACACATGAATTTAAGAAAAGCAAAATTTTGGGGTGTTACAAACCTCCCCCCCTTAATAGAATCTCGTCCCCGAGATTCAGGGCTTACTAAAGGAATAGGTTTGGAAACTCTTTCCTCAAATCCTCTTCGTGTTCCCAAGTTGCTTCACTCTCCGTGTGGTTGCTCCACTGTACTCTATCGAAACGGGTTGACTTATTTCTGGTCTCTCGATCCATAGTGTCCAAAATCTTTACAGGATGCTCCTTGTAAGTCAAATCTTCTTGCAACTCAATTGACTCTAGCGGTGTCTGTTCCTCAGGTACTCGGAGACACTTCTTCAACTGGGACACATGGAACACGTCATGTACTCCTGCTAACGACTGCGGTAGCTCTAGCTGGTAAGCAACTTCGCCTCTGCGGCTCAAAATCTTAAATGGTCCAACATAACGGGGTGCGAGTTTCCCTTTGGCATGGAACCTCTTAACTCCCCTAAGAGGCGTAACTCTGAGGTATACAAAATCTTCTGGTTCAAAACTCAAGTCTCGGCGACGGTTGTCAGCATAACTCTTCTGTCGTGATTGGGCGATCTTCAATCTTTCCCTAATCATGGCAATCTGCTCTTCAGCCTCTTGAAGAATATCTGGCCCAAAGACACGGCTCGCGGTCTCATTCCAATTCAATGGCGTCAGGCGAGTCGACCATATAGTGCCTCAAAGGTGACATCGTAAACTAGCTTGGTAACTATTATTGTAATCGAACTCGGCATACGGCAAACTCTTATCCCAAGAGGTAGCATAAGCCAATGCACAAGCTCTTAACATATCCTCGAATCTGGTTGACTCTTTGATCTGTCCATCATCTGTGGATAATAAGGCATCTTTGAAGTTCAAACGGGTTCCCATGGCTTCATGCAACTTATTCCAAAACCTTGAGGTGAATTGGGTACCTCTGTCCGATACAATCCTCTTCGGCACTCCGTGCAAGCAGGCGATCCTGATCATATACAACTCTGCCAATTTATCCCCGAGTAAGTGGTCTTCACGGGATGAAATGGGCTACCTTGGTCAAGCGATCCACTATAACCCATATGGAGTCATAACCTCCTTGAGTCTTAGGCAATCCGGTAATGAAATCCATTCCGATTTCCTCCCACTTCCACTCAGGTATTTTCAGTGGCTGTAGCAATCCTGCTGGTCTCTGATGCATTGCCTTGACTCTCTGGCATACGTCGCACAATGCAACATGCTCGGCTACTTCACGCTTCATGCTCGGCCACCAGAATCTCTCCTTCAGATCCTGATACATCTTGGCGCTTCCAGGATGAATTGAGTACTTGGAGTCATGGGCTTCTTCCAAAATCAGTTGCTTTAACTCCTTCTTGTTAGGCACACAAATCCGATCCTTCATCCATAACGTGCCTTGCTCATCCAACTTGAAGTCCTCTGCCTTGCCTTCCTCCTTGATGAACTTAATCCTGCGGATCTTGTCATCATCATACATCCTTCGGATCTGATCCTCTAGGGTAGGCTTTACTTCTAATGTGGCCAAGAATCCGCTAGGTACTACCTCAATCTTTATTTTACGAAAATCCTCACATAACTCATCCCGACTTGTGGCTAGCAACGTGCTCACGGTATGGCTTTTCCGACTCGAGCATCGGCTACTACGTTGGCCTTCAGGGATGGTAATGGATTCCAACATTGTAGTCCTTGATCAACTCTAACCATCTCCTTTGCCTCATATTCGAGATCCGATTGGTGAATATGTACTTAAAACTCTTATGATCCGTATACACTTCACATCTGTTTCCAATCAGATAGTGGCGCCTTATCTTCAAGGCATGCACTATGGCGGCTAACTCTAGGTCATGTGTCGGATAATTCTCCTCATGCGGCCTCAAGCGCCTTGATGCATAGCGGCGACCTTTCCATTCTACATCGGCACACATCCAAGTCCTTGGCGCGTCGTCACAATAAATATCAAAGCCTTGAGCAACATCCGGTAGAACTAACACCGGTGCTGTTGTCAAACGCTTCTTCAGCTCCTGGAATCCTTTCTCACATTCTGGCGTCCATGCAAACTTCTTCTCCTTTTTCAGCAATTGCGTAAGAGGTTTCGCACTTATCGAAAAGCCTTCAATGAAGCAGCGGTAGTATCCTGCCATTCCAAGGAAACTCGGATCTGGTCACGATCTTGGTGCTCCCAATGTAACACAGCTTCTACTTTGCTTGGATCTACGGCGACTCCTTCTGCGGTCATTACGTGTCCAAGAAACTCCACCTTGTCCTTCCAAAAATCACACTTACTGAACTTGGCGAAGAGTTGCTGTTCCCTCAGCTTTTCCAAAACTCGCCTTAAGTGTTCGGCATGTTCATCCTCTGTCTTGGAGTAGATTAGGATATCATCTATGAACACGACAACAAACTTGTCCAAATATTCCATGAACACCTTATTCATCATATTCATGAAATATGCTGGCGCATTCGTCAGTCCAAAAGACATAACTGTAAACTCGTAATGTCCATATCTTGACGAGAATGCAGTCTTCGGGATATCTTCTGATCGGATCTTCAACTGATGGTATCCCGATTTCAGATCAATCTTGGAGAAAACTCCGGCTCCTCTCAGCTGATCGAACAAATCATCAATCCTGGGTAGCGGGTACTTATTCTTCACGGTGACTTCATTGAGTGCACGGTAGTCGATGCACATCCTGAAACTCCCGTCGTTTTCTTGACAAACAAAACTGGTGCTCCCCACGGCGATGAGCTCGGTCTGATAAATCCCTTTTCCATTAATTCTTCTAGCTGTTTCTTCATTTCTACCAACTCCTCGGTGGACATCCGATAGGGTCTCTTTGCTATCGGTCTTGTGCAGTACAAGCTCTATCACAAACTCTATGTCCCTGTCTGGCGGCATACCAGGTAGATCTTCGGGAAAATCATCTGGGTACTCATTTACTACTAAGACATCCTCTATGCTGATTGCCTTGGTACTGTTAACCATCATCTGTCCATCCCTAACTGCAGTGGCTTGAAATTCCACTTTCTTTCCACAAGGGCTCTCAACTGAGATAGTCCTTCGTCCACAATCCAATACGGCCTTGTGCTTGGATAACGATCCATTCCCAAAATAACGTCTAAGGTGCAGGTCTCCAAAATTATAAGGTTAAGCTAGGAACTCTATTCCATCTATTAGTATTCTCACCCGGAACATCCTACTTTCGTTCGGAGTTCGGAACCAGGGTTTGAACTAAAAGCATGCACTTAAGTCTTGCAATCCCCAAATCATTTCTAGTAGCAAAGCCTTGCGAAACAAGCGAATCTGAAGCTCGAGAATCAAACAAAGCTGTGCAGTCTTGAGTTAACAAGTAACTTACCCAAGACGATGTCCGTAGCATTCTGCAGTGCATCTGCGGTGACATGGTTGACTCGGCCTCTCACCACGATGCAGGGTGTGGCTCCTGGTCTTTGGCGTCCTAGCTGGGTGGTTCCTAGATTGAAGCGACCCAGGGTCACTCCTGCTGTCTTCTTCGGACAATTGTTGGCAAAGTGTCTGGCTCGTTGCTTGATTGTAGCGCCTCACGGTTCCTTCTTGTTGCACGGAGCAGCATTTCTAGCGGGGCTGGGGTGCAGTAGTTTTGATTGACAGGTCTTGGTGCTTGGTGACGGTGTCCTTGTAGCATTACGTGGCTGGAATCGAAAAATTGATTTGGTGCAACTCTCGAGGCCATTGCGTTCCTGGCGTGATCCTGTTTGTTGCATTCTGCGCTTCTGTTCTCATCCGGTTCCTTGCGCTTGTCCTCAAGAATAAGCGCCTTATTCACCAATTCTTGGAAATCTGGAAAGGTGTGGGTGATCAATCCTACTTGCAATCTGAGTTAAGTCCCTTCATAAAACGAGGTATGCGGCTTTATCTGTCGCTACATCCTCGGTGCGTAGCGTGCTAGGCTGTGTGAACTTGTTCGGGTAGTCGACCTTTGGTGATTACCTTGCTTGATGCTCTGAACTCTTCCTTCTTAAGGTCCATGATTCCTTCAGGCACGTGATCTTGTGAATGCGGTAGTGAACTCTTCCCAAGTGATATCTTGAGGGTTCTCTTGCGTGCACGAAGTTCTCCCACCATTCGGTATTTGTTCCTTCCAAGCGATGAGAAGCGTAGAGTACCTTCTCATTTCCTATGCATTGAGCTATGTGTAGCTTCCTCTCAATTGACCTTAACCAATCATCGGCCTCCAATGGATTGGCATTCCTAGAGAAAGTGGGTGGGTGAGTCCTCATGAACTCGATAGTCTTGTATTACGGCGTTGTCACTGATTGACTTGATTAGCCGTGGCCTGAGCGGTGGCGTGTTGCATTTGTTGCATCATAGCATGCATCAAGCGAGTCTGAGCAACAAGAAATGCTCCAAAATTCTGCATATCGATGGCGGTCTTTGGTGCTCCATCATTGGGGTTTTCTGTGGCGAGAACCACTCCCATTGCTTCCAAAGTTTCGCGGTGTTCACCATCTGTCGATTTGCTCTAAGTTTTAGAGATGAGAGGGAAACAAGAATAGACAAGTAATATGGAACTTATGCGGGGCGAAAGGTGTAACTTTAAGGTCCAACTTTATTATTGATATTAATAACTTGGTATGGTTGCTTACAATGCCTAAGGGCCTTGCAACACATACTGCACACTCAGCAAGCAATGAAAATCCAAATCGATCTAACACTGGAGTCTAATGCCTAAAGGGTGACTCTTTACTCTATGACGTGACTCGGCGAAGGAGTCTCACTATAGAACCTACGCTCACTCATCGAGAAAACCTCCACGGCCTGGAGTGCGGATCTTTGCGGCATAGGCGCGAAAGCGATTGCCATGTCGGCAAGCTGTGTCATCTGTGGTAGTCGAAGAAGCGATGTCCTCATCGAGATCGACTCCTCGGATCGACTCGTGTAGCTCGAAATCTTGGCTGCGGTTATGGTCCGTACAAAGTCATCTCCAACTCGTCAATTCTTCGCAGAAGGTGTGACACATACTCTTGAGCTTCCCGCCATCTATTCTTCTCTGTTGTGATCTCCTTGCGGGCCTGCAGCTCCTTGCTTGTATCATCAGTACATCCTCCTGGCGACAACAAGTCGTGCCAAGCTGTGTAACCATGGCATCCTCATCACAGATAAGCGCCGGGTCAAGAAGGTTATTGCTGCTTGTGGTGATAACGGAACACCGTGCTCTCCAACTCTCTGGCGTAGATACGGGTAATGTGCCGCATTGCTCGTCGTGATACTTCTTGGATACCCATCTGCATTGTAGATCTCCTGGCAGTGCAGTGTATCAGGCGATTGCCTGGGCCCTTCTTCCTAGCAGGTACCTCAATCTTCACATCACAAGCCTTGATCAATCCCGCTTGTCTGATCACTTCCACTTGGTATTGCGGCTTCTCAAAATCCCCGAGAGTTGGTAGCATATGCCAGAGTTCTGCGGCGTGACCAACCCCCAGATCAACGTAGTTGAACTCTCCCTCCATCTGTCACAAGAGTGCTCACGTAAGAACTCGAAATTTTCAAATCGTGACAAGGTAAGGAAAAATTCAGCAAGAGACAAGAAAAGAGAGAAGGGGATAAGTCGAGATGTCATTTCTTGTCTTGACAAACTTTTAGCTTTAGAAAATAGGTTTTACCCTCACTACGACCATTCTAGCTTAGGGTTGAGCCTACGGTCAGTATGGCTCTGATACCACCTCTGTCGGGACCCCGAATTTGCAAATCCGGACTCTCTGTGTATTCAGCACTAGTCCAGGAACGCGCTAGTGCACACAGTCTTAACATCGGTAAATATCACAATCATACCATTCGATACTAGTAAAGTACTTTTATTTAATTAAGCAAACTAGTTACTTGACCTTATGGCCAAGTCACAAATGTACGCCTCGCAGGGCGATACTTATTAAGAGAGAAATAGTAGCAGCGGAAAAATCAAATAACTTCGTGGCGCCATCCAGTATACCACAGGCAACTGACTGGGCTCGCTTCCCTACGTAGACGGTTCCTCTTGGAGTTCCTCCTCCAAAGCTGGTGTAGTCTCCTCTTCAACTGGTGTTATATTGTGGCAAGGGTGAGTACTTGGTACTCAGCAAGTCATGCACAGAATGCAGGCTAATATACTATATGCATGGCTTGGTACAAAGGAGTAGCTCAAGGTATATTTGCAGTAAAACAGCATTTGACAAATATCATAAGTAGATTCGAAAGCAGTAGAAACAAGTAAAGCATAAATAACTTTTCAAGGAGTTTAATAAACATCTTTCCCATCCTAATCCACATTTCCATCAACATCATTATTAATCCAACCCAACCTTTCAAATCCAAGTTATTTTTGAGAAAATCTAACCCTTGACTGTAATTCCCGAGCGATGTCCAATACCGCGGACACGGCTATTCGAATAGATTCTACACTCTGCAGAGGTTATGCACTTTACCCACAAGATACAGTCAAACACCACAAAGGCGAGTTCCCATAACAAAGTCTTTCGGAAACTTCTAACAATACAAGTGGTCCTTTCCGGTTATTGCACACTAACCCTTCCCTTAGCTAAGGCGAAGTTTAGGCCGATCAACCGTTAGATGGGTACTGGCCTCGGCCCGATGCGCTCCCGTACAACTTACACAAAGGGTGTAGTTGACCTCTGAGGTCCCACAGTGCGTTATTAGCAACTTAGTCAACTAGGTCCGTCCCATTCTGAGACATGTGGTTGCACGTTAGACCAGTTCAAAGGCTTGCAAGGTTAAGTCCTTAGGGTGACCAAGGCAAGACTACCCAAGAACCAAATCAACATCCCCAATGCCACAATGGCCCACCTGATTATTCTTGCCACATGCCCGGTCAAAAACTATTTATCAAACCCAGTTGATTACCATGCACCACGTGCCATCAACATCACATGATACCTTTCCAAAACAGGTTCAATATATCATTAAGTCAATATTAACATTTGATTATCCAAAATCATGTCATGAGCACGTAGCAGGTCTAAGCAGTATACTACAACGGTCTAAAACCCATGTTGGCAATTTAATAATGTCCAACTAGTAAACCACAACTAGGGTGACAAGGGTCATGGCACATATTTAAATAATCAATGTGTCATCTGACAAATTGGTATTTATCTAATTCCCCAAATTTAAATAAAGTATTTTCTAATTGAACTAGCATGCAATAGGTTAAATCAAAATAGATTTCGAAATAGGATCAACATGGTCAAAGCACAACTTGCCTTCAAAAAGTACTTGTTCTTGGTCTTGAGTTGGATCCTGAGTTAATACTTCTCCTTGAATCCTTAGGCACTTCAACGTCTACTCGTAAAGCGTGCAAATAGCAATACACAAATAAACAATAGGCAAAAAGTGTCCAAACATCCAAATAAAATCCATAAACAGAGAGAACATAATTTTATGAATTTTTAGAAACTGGAATAAATCAAATTTGGAGTTAAAATGCAAAAGTTATGATTATTTAAAGTTTAAATAATCAATTAAATAATGTTACAGAGAAAAACTTTACTCCAAAAATTAAATAAAATTTATATTTAGGTAGGTCTCAATTTTATACAAATTTAGAAATTTGAATCACTCAAATCGGAGTTGAAACGCAAAAGTTATAAGCGTTTGAAGTTTTAAAATTCAAATCAATTATTAAACCGAATTATTAAATCATTTTCTTTTTCGGAAATTAATTATTGCGTCATCCTGGACACGTGGCAGCCTCTGATTGGTTGGCTGACGTCAGCCGGTCCATGAACTCGGTCCACGCTCGGTTTGGGTCCACCGTGGATCCGGTCCACGGCTCACGTGAGACTGACAGGTGGGTCCCCTCGGGTGACGTCATTGCTGACGTTAGCGGGACTTAACCCACAGCACTGACAGGTGGGACCCGCTGTGACGTCAGCGCTTGGCTGGGACAACGGCCCGACATCTTGAGCCCGCCATGGCGTCGGCGTGACGTCATGGTGCGATTTGGCGGGCCGTGACATGCGGGCCGCGTGTCGGCGTCACATGCAAGCGTGGGCGGCCTTGGCCGCGGCAGTCGACCTCCAGGCAGCGTGGCACAATCTCGATCGTTGGTTTGAAAATCAGCGGTCAGTTGGATCTGGACTCACGCGTTTGGGGTGAACGCGGTTGATCTGGACCGTTGAATCTAGATCGGACGGTCAAGATTGGATCTAGTGGTTTTGGACGGAATCTCACCGTGAGATGACGTGGCGCAATCTGGGCCCTTGGATGAAGATCAAGCGGTGAGGAGCTTGAAGTCCGTCGATGGCCTGGCGGCGCCGCTTGTCGGAGTTGGGGGCGGCGACCATGGCAACGGCGCCGGGCGTGCTCCGGCGAGGTGAGTGGTCTCCTCCGACGGCTTGACCTCCGGTTCTGGATCTGGCCCGTAGCGGCGGAGGGCAGCGGAGACGGCGGCAATCGGCGAAAAACCACGGCTGCACCTTCTCCTAACTCCGGCGAGCTCTAGCGGCGCAACCACGCGGCTCGGCGGGGTGAGTTAGGCTACTGGTGCGCAATGAAGCGGCGATCCCGACACGGGTGGCGGCGCAATAAATAGGGCCCTCGGCGTCAGGTGAACGCGCGAATCCGAGGTCTCTCCGTTCTTGGCGAGTCCGTGGCGACGATTAGGGTGGCGTGGCATGCGCCTGGCCGTTGGATCGAGATCCAACGGTGCGCAGTTTGGGTCCGGTCGGACTCGGGCGGTGGCTGGCTCGGTCGGGCTCGGGCTGGGTGTGGTGGCTCTATCGTGGCGGTTGGTTCATGATCCAACGGTCACGCGGTTAGGTTCCAAATGGCCGGGTTCGGCTTGACCACGCGGCGGTCGGGCTCGGTCGGACTCGAACTCGAGTGACTCGACTCGATCGGATGAATAGTACTTGACCCAACTCGAATTTCCAGCGATTTAATATTTAAAATAATTTCCAGTAATTCATTTAATTCATTAAAAATAGCAAAATACTTAGAAAAATTCCAGAAAAATTCTGGAAAATATTTTAGGGTATTTGGGACTCAAATAAAATATTTCCAACAAAATTTTATTTGCAAAATTAAATTCTTTAATTATTTCAAAATGGAATAAATTCAAATAAATTCCAAATAAATCCAAATAAATTCCAGAAAATTCCAAAAATTCACCAAAGTGCCAAATCACACATGAATTTAAGAAAAGCAAAATTTTGGGGTGTTACAGCCGCCTATTGAAGAAGTTGTAGGTAATTTCAATACCTTTCAGTGGGTATAAATAAAGTCCAATTACGCCTAGCAGTTTGAAAGTTATGCTCGTTTTACCGAACATGTTAAAAACTATGACGTGATTGGAATAGATTACGGTATTCTGTAGATTAAATAACTTTAGAGTCCGAATCAGCCTTTCCATAAACTTAGAAAAAGTTAGGAAATTTCCTAAGCTACGCAAGGATGTACTCGTTTAATTGATTTAGAGTTTTAGAACCCGAGTTATGCCTTTTGGAAGGCTGCTGTTCCGACGGGACAGAACCTCTGTTTTTGGGTTTTGCGAGTAGTTTACGATGTCGGGGTAGAAGAGTGTTTGCGTACTATTTTGTGGACATGATTGTGAGTGTGTGGTACCTATGTGCAAGTGGTGAGACCCCGGGAGTGCCTTCTACTTCTCGCCAATCCGTCGCCCGTGGTTGAGGCAAGTGTATTGGAATGGGTAGCGGGTTGTAGTTGTTGGGGAACGCGGTATGCTACACTAGCACAAATTAAAATTTCTACCGCAAACCAGAAAAGCTACTCGCAAGAAGGGGATCATAGATCTATTACCACTAGACGCGCAGTTGCGGAATCCTTCGCACGTCGTTGTAGTAGATCGTTCTCGGCGTGGATCGTCCTCGCCTCGGATTGTCCTCGCCGCGGATCGTCCTCGCCACGGATCGTCCTCTCCACACCGCAGTAGCAGCATCGTCACCACAGCAGTCCACACGTCCAGGGATGGAACACCGTGCGTCGGTGTGCAAGCACCGGGTCACTCGGCAGGGGCAACGAGAGGAGGTGGCTAGGGTTTCTGGCGAAACACCTCTAAACTGCACGAAAGAGAGTTCTGCGTCTAGCCTCCTCCCCTCCTTATATAGCCACGAGGTGAAACCCTAGGCAGTCAGGGCCCATCTACGCGCTAAGCCCACGAGGTTTATTAATTACGGATCCAATCCGAATTAATGCGTCCCAGCCCGTTAAGTGTGTGACCCTGTAGGTTCATGCGCATTTGGACATGGATTCAGAAAACCTTTTTTCTAATCCAATAGTCGATAGCGGCTCCTTGCAGAGCATGCCAACTCCCAAACATATATGATTAAAGTACTGATGTAATAATCCCTTTGCCAAACTATATGAAGATCGAACTCAAGGCGAGAAGCATGTCATCCTTTGATAGTTCAATCCATCTCTCGTATCCGTGATATATTAATAAGTTGTGATTGACTTCTCAATCACGGCATGGCCATGCACTTCCTTAATCATATCACACGAGTGGCCTAGACATATATCTCCGTTACATTGGAGTGGCAAATTCCATCTTGACTGCTCACTTCCCTCTGCATGTTTCATAGTAAACATGAAAGCTACCTTTATAACTATCCGGTTAGGAAATAGTGTTTGGTAACCCCAAGGTAAACTATTACACATGTGGGGAATATGACAATCTCAGGTCTAAGGATCATACATCTACTATGTATGAGATACACTGATGACACATAAGAATGTAACATTCTCGCAGTGTCCCATTGTGGGTCTATCTAACACATGTTCTTCAACATGCGTCCATAATGTATTGATGATATCTCCATATCCCATGATCTATGAAACATGATCATCGAACAATACATGTGCTGATCTATTCATCGTTGTCCTATACGATGATATCCGATCAGAGATATTTATCCAATTATATCAATAAGTAAAGAGCTTCATAAACAAGTCACACACTTGTTGATCAAAACAATGATATACATTCATTGGACCAATAATAATATTATTATTCATAAACATAATCATGTTACAATCATCCATATGATTGCCTCAAGGGCATAACACTAACAATCTCCCACTTGCACTTGAGTTAATCAATTAAGTATCTAATACCAATAGACCTTGTGTGCGCCTCATGCTTAGGCTGTGGTAGTGGCTTTGTCAACGGATCAGCCACATTGGCTTCCGTATGTACTTTGCATATCTTCACATCACCCCTATCCACAATTTCGGGAATAAGGTGAAAGCGTCGGAGTATATGTTTGGACTTCTGATGTGATCTAGGCTCTTTTGCTTGTGCAATGGCACCACTATTATCGCAATAGATGTCCATTGGACTAGAGGCACTAGCGACCACACCAAGCTCTGAGATAAACTTCTTTATCCATACAGCTTCTTTTGCGGCATCCTAAGCCGCAATGTACTCCACTTCTGTCGTAGAGTCAGCCACCGTGCTTTGGTTGGAACTCTTCCATCTTACTGCTCCTCCATTTAGTGTAAACACAAAACCGGATTGTGATCGAAAATCATCTTTGTCAGTTTGGAAGCTTGCATCGGTGTAACCTTTTACAACCAGTTCTTCCTCACCTCCAAAGACTAGGAACATACCCTTAGTTCTTCTCAAGTACTTTAGGATGTTTTTCACGGCTATCCAATGACCATCACCGGGATCCGCTTGGTATCTACTTGTGACACTTAGAGCATATGAGACATCTGGGCGCGTACAGATCATGGCATACATGATAGATCCAATAGCCGAAGCATATGAAATCTTGCTCATCCTGTCTCGCTCATCAGTTGTCGAAGGACACTGATTCTTGCTCAGACTGATGCCATGTGACATTGGCATGAAACATCTCTTAGATTCATGCATATTGAACCTTTTCAATACTTTGTCAATGTACGTTTTCTGGCTTAATCCAATCAACCTTTTTGATCTATCTCTATAGATCTTTATGCCCAAGATATAACATGCTTCTCCCAAGTCCTTCATTGAGAAACTCCTTTTCAACGAAGTCTTAACGTCTTCAAGCATAGGAATATCATTCCCGATCAATAATATGTCATCCACATACAAGATCAGAAACACAAGTGCGCTCCCACTAGACTTCTTGTAAACACAAGGCTCTTCTTTGTTTTTGATAAAGCCAAATCCTTTGACCACTTCATCAAAACGAATGTTCCAACTCCGAGATGCTTGCTTTAACCCTTAAATGGATCTTTGAAGCTTGCATATCTTTTTAGCATTTTTAGGATCAACAAAACCCTCAGGTTGTATCATGTATACATCCTCAGATAGATTCCCATTAAGGAAAGTTGTCTTGACGTCCATCTGCCATATTTCATAATCGAAATATGCAGCAATTGCTAAAATGATTCGGACAGACTTGAGCATGGCTATCGGTGAAAAAGTTTCATCATAGTCAATTCCTTGAACTTGTTTGAAACCCTTTGCCACCAACTGTGCCTTATAGATCTGAACATTTCCATCTACGTCTGTCTTCTTCTTGAAAATCCATTTGCATTCTATGGTTTTTACACCATCAGGAGGATCGACCAAGTTCCAAACTTGATTGTCATGCATGGATTGAATTTCGGATCTCATGGCTCCAAGCCATTTTTTGGAGTTTGGGTCCATCATTGCTTCTTTGTAAGTCGTGGGCTCATCTTTTTCCAATAATAATATGTCATGTCCATATCTTATGGGTTCATGATGCGGCCTCCCCGACCTACGTAGGGCTGGTGTCTCTTCCACAGGTTGTACAACACTTTGTACATCTTGTGAAGGTTCAGTGGTAGCTTGAAGATATTCATGCGATTCTCGAATTTCATCGAGATGCACATCACTCCCACTGATTTCTTTGGAAAGAAACTCTTTCTCCAAAAAGACACCATTTCGAGCAACAAAAACTTTGTTCTCGTTTCTTTTATAAAAGTAATATCCTTTTGTTTCTTTAGGATACCCCACAAAGAAGTATTTTTCTTATTTAGGTGCGAGTTTATCTGATTGCAAACGTTTTACTTAAGCCTCGCATCCCCATATCTTGAGAAATGACAACATGGGACTTCTCCCGGTCCATATCTCATATGGTGTCTTCTCAATGGATTTTGATGGGACCCAATTTAATGTGAACGCAGCTGTCTCTAGAGCGAACCCCCAGAAGGATAATGGCAGATCTGTTTGGCTCATCATTGACCGAACCATATCCAATAAAGTTCGATTCCGTCGTTCGGATACGCCATTCCATTGAGGCGTTCCTGGCGGAGTAAGTTGTGGAACGATTCCACATTGCTTTAGATGATCACCAAACTCTTGGCTCAAGTATTCGCCACCATGATCTGATCGTAAGTGTTTTATTAATTTGCCAAGTTGATTTTGTACCCGTTACGAAACTCTTTGAACCTTTCAAAGGTTTAGGACTTATGCCTCATTAAATAGATATATCTATATCTACTAAAGTCATCGATAAAAGTTAAAAATCTGAAACCCACCTCTAGCAATCGAGCTCATTGGTCCACATACATCTGTATGTACTAGGGCCAACAATTCACTCGCCCTCTCACTAAAACCTGTGAAAGGGGTTTTTGTCATCTTGCCAAGTAAACAAGACTCACATGTTTCAAATGATTCAAAATCAAATGAGGTGAGAAGTCCATCACCATGGAGCTTCTTCATGCGCTTCTCATTTATATGACCCAAGCGACAATGCCATAAAAAGGTAGGGTTCAAATCATTTGGTCGAGGCCTTTTGACATTAATGTTATAGACATGTTTTTCTTTGAGTTCAAGGACGTATAACCCATCCACCATGGGACAACGACCATAATACATATCATTCAAAAATATTGAACAAACAAAGTTCTTTATTCTGAATTCATAACCTTCATGTTCCAAACAGGAAGATGAAATAATGTTTCTACTCATAGATGGAACAAAATAACAATTATTAAGTTCTAAAACTAATCCTGAAGGCAAATGCAATGGGTAGGTGCCGACGGCAAGACCAGCAACTCTTGCTTTATTCCCCACGCGGATATCCACTTCTCCCTTTGCCAAGTCTCTACTCTTTGTCAGCCCCTGCATCGAATTTCAAATGTGAGCAACCGATCCGGTATCATATACCCAAGAGATTGGCATTCCCAGAGAAAGTGGGTGGGTGAGTCCTCATGAACTCTGACAGTCTTGTATTCTGGCGTTGTCCATGATTAACTTGATTAGCAGTGGCCTGAGCGGTGACGTGCTGCATTTGTTGCATCATAGCATGCATCAATCGAGTCTGAGCGACAAGAAAGGCTCCAAAATTCTGCATATCAACTGGCGGTCTTTGGTGCTCCATCATTGGGGTTTCTGTTTGGCGAGATCCACTCCCATTGCTTCCAAAGTTCCCACGGGTGTTCACCATCATCGATTTGCTCTAGGTTTAGAGATGAGGGGAAACAAGAATAGACAAGTAATATGGAACTTATGCGGGGCGAAAGGTGTAACCTTAAGGTCCAACTTTATTATTAATAACTTGGTATGGCTGCTTACAATGCCTAAGGGCCTTGCAACTCATCCTGCACACGTAGCAAACAAAGCAACTCCAAATCGAACTAACTCGGAGTCTAACGCCTAAAGGGTGACTCTTTATTCTATGACTCGACTCGTGAAGGAGTCTCACTATAGAACCTATGCTCACTCATCGAGAAAACCTCCACGGCACGGGTGCAGGTCTTTGTGGCATAGGCGTAAACTTGATCGCCATGTCCAAAGAATCGTGTCCTCTATGGTAGTCGAAGAAGCGGTGTCCTCATCGAGACTGACTCCTCACGGATCGGCTCGTGTAGCTCAAATCTTGGCTCTGGAGTGCAGTCCGTACAAGGTCATCTCCAACTCGTCAATCCTTCGTAGAAGGTGTGCCACATACTCTTGAGCTTCCCGCCATCTGTTCTTCTCTGTCGTGATCTCCTTGCGGGCCTTCTGTAGCTCCTTGCCTGTATTATCTAGTACATCCTCCTGGGCGACGACAAATCGTGCCAAGCGTATGTAACCGTGGCATCCTCATCTGAATCTCCTTGGTCAAGAAGGTTATCGGCTCTTGCGGATGGTAACGGAACACCGTACTCTCCAATTCTCTGGCGTAGATACGGGTAATGTGCCGCATTGCTCGTCGTGATACTTCTTGGATACCCATCCGCATTGTAGATCTCTGGCGGTCTGGTGTATCGGGCGATTGCCTGGGCCCTTTTTCCTAGCAGGTACCTCAATCCTCACGTCACAAGCCTTGATCAATCCCGCTTGTCTGATCACTTCCACTTGGTATTGCGGTTTCTCAAAATCTCCGAGAGTCTGTAGCATATGCCAAAGTTCTGCCGCGTGACCAACTCCCAGATCAACGTAGTTGAACTCTTCCTCCATCTGTCACAAGAGTGCTTACGTGAGAACTCGAAATTTTTGAATTGTGACAAGGTAAGGAAAAATTTTAGCAAGAGACAAGAAAAGAGAGAAGGGGATAAGTCGAGATGTCATTTCTTATCTTGACAAACTTTTAGCTTTTAGAAAATAGGTTTTATCCTCACTACGACCATTCTAGCTTAGGGTTGAGCCTACGGTCAAGTATGGCTCTGATACCACCTCTGTCGGGACCCCGAATTTGCAAATCCGGACCCTCTGTGTATTCAGCACTAGTCCAGGAACGCGCTAGTGCACACAGTCTTAACATTGGTAAATATCACAATCATACCACTCGATACCAATAAAGTACTTTATTTAAATAACCAAACTGGTTACTCGACCTTATGGCCAAGTTACAAATGTATGCCTCGCAAGGCGAAACCTATTAAAAGAGAAATAATAGCAGCGGAAAATCAAATAGCTTCGTGGCGCCATCCAGTATACCACAGGCAACTGACTGGGCTCGCATCCCTAAGTAGACGGATCCTCTTGGAGTTCCTCCTCCAAAGCTGGCGTAATCTCCTCTTCAACTGATATTGTGTTGAGGCAAGGGTGAGTACTTGGTACTCAGCAAGTCATGCACAGAATGCAGGCTAATATACTATATGCATGGCTTGGTACAAAGGAATAGCTCAAGGTATATTTGCGATGCTTGACATTTGAAAAGTAATATAAGTAGATTCGAAAGCAGTAGAAATAAGTAAAGCATAAATAACTTTTCAGGAAATTTAATAAACATTTTCCCCATCCTAAACCACATTTCTATCATCTTCATTACTAAACCAAACCAACCTTTCAAATCCAAGTTATTTTTGAGAAAATCTAACCCTTGACTGTAATTCCCGAGCGATGTCCAATACCGCGGACACGGCTATTCGAATAGATTCTAAACTCTGCAGAGGTTATGCACTTTACCCACAAGATACAGTCAAACACCACAAAGGCGAGTTCCCGTAACAAAGCCTTTCGGAAGCCTCAAACAACACAGGTGGTCCTCTCCGGTTCGTGCTCTACACCATCCCTTCCCTTAGCCAAGGCGAAGTATGGGACCAACACACCGTTAGATGGGTACCTGGCCACAGCCACGATACGCTCCCCTGTACAATCACACAAACGGTGTAATTGACACCCTGAGGCTCCACAAGTGAGTCCTTAGCGACTTAGTCAACTAGGGCCGTCCCATTCCAGCCATGTGGTTGCAAGTATGACCAGTTCAAAGGCTTGCAAGGTTAAGTCCTTAGAGTGACCAGGGCAAGACTACCGAAGAACCAAATCAACATCACTCCCAATGCCACAACTGGCCCACCTGATTACTCTTGCCACATGCCCCTGGCCGAAAATGTTTATCAAACCCGCTTGATTACCAAGCACCACGTGCTATCAACATCACATGATACCTTTCCAAAACAGGTTCAATATATCATTAAGTCAATATTAACATTTGATTGTCCAAAATCATGTCATGAGCACGTAGCAGGTCTAAGCAGTATACTACAACGGTCTAAAACCCATGTTGGCAATTTGATTATGTCCAACTAGTAAACCACAACTAGGGTGACAAGGGTCATGGCACATACTTAGATAATCAAGGTGTCATACAGCAAATTGGTATTTATCTAACCCCCATGTTTAAACAAAGTATTTTTCTAATTGAACTAGCATGCAATAGTTTAAATCAAAATAGATTTCGAAATAGGATCAACATGGTCAAAGCACAACTTGCCTTCAAAAAGTACTTGTTCTTGGTCTTGAGTTGGATCCTGAGTCAATACTTCTCCTTCGAATCCTTCCGGCACTTCAACGTCTACTCGTAAAGCGTGCAAATAGCAAATACACAAATAAACAATAGGCAAAAACATCCCAAAACTCCAAATAAAATCCATAAACAGAGAGAACATAATTTTCTGGATTTTTAGAAACTGGAATCGTTCAAATCGGAGTTAAAATGCAAAAGTTACGATTTATTAAAGTTTAAATAATCAATTAAATAATATTACAGAGAAAAACTTTAGTCCAAAAATTAAATAAAATTCATATTTAGGTAGATCTCAATTTTATACAAATTTAGAAATTTGAATCACTCAAATCGGAGTTGAAACGCAAAAGTTATAAGCGTTTGAAGTTTTGAAATTCAAATCAATTATTAAACCGATTTATTAAATCATTTTCTTTTTCGAAAATTAATTATTGCGTCAGCATGGACACGTGGCAGCCTCTGATTGGTTGGCTGACGTCAGCCGGTCCATGGACTTGGTCCACGCTCGGCTCGGGTCCACCGTGGACTCGGTCCACGACTTCACGTGAGGCCCGACATGTGGGCCCACTCGGGTGGCGTCCACTCGGCGTCGGCAGGCTCGACCACGGTGCTGACAGGTGGGTCCACCGATGACGTCATGGATGACGTCACGGTGCAGTCGCTGGCACGCCGGCCCCGCGTGTCGATGGCCACGCGCCAGCGTCTGACGGCCGACCGCGTCGGTCCAATTTCCCGACACGTGGCGCAATCACGGCCGTTGGTTTGAAAATCAACGGCGCGGATTAGATCCAGGGTTAACACGTTGAAACTACTCGTTGATCGTGGGCCGTTCGATTTAGATCGGACGGTCCAGATCTAATCCTATAATAACACTACTACGGCACGTGGCAATTGTGAACCGTTGGATCTTGATCCAACGGTCCAGATCCAATCGGGTTGGGGACACGTGAACTCACCTCAACCGTCCGATCTAGATCTGACGGTTCACCGAGCCCGCGAAGTCCGGCGATGGCGCGGCGAGGCCTGGGCACCGGAGACGAGAACGACGACGAGCCCGACGGCGTTTCGGGGTTGCTCCGGCGAGATGAATCCTTCCTTCGGGTGCGTCTCGTCACGGTGGTTCCGGATCACAGGCTCCTTCGGCGGAAGGCAGCGGACGGCGGCGGAATCGGCGTTCAACCGGCGCGCACAGGGCTCCAACTCTGGCGAGCACGCACGGGCAAACGGCGGCGGCTTTCGGCGTAGATGGCTCGGGAACGGGTGCGCAAAGATGAGGGCAACCTCGGGACGTCTCACGCTTTAAATAGCCTCGGCGTTCGTGCGAGGCGGAAACCTAGTTCCACACGGCGGCGGGCGCGGGCGAGTCCGGCTCGGACTCGGCGGAGACGATGACGCTCACCGCCCACGTGGCACGATCAACGGCCACGATCGCCAGCGCAATCGGATCCGGGCGATTACGGCTCGAACCGTCTGGCGGATCTCACCGTTGGATCTTGATCCAACGGTTGGGATTGAATAGGTTTAGGAGTGGGTTCGGTCGAGTCACGTGGCTCGGGTCGGACTCGAACTCGAGTCTGACTCGGGCTCGGTCGGATGAACAGTACTCGACCCGAGTTGGATTTCCAGCGATTTAATATTTAAAATAATTCCCAGTAATTCATTTAATTCATTAAAAATAGCAAAAGACTCAGAAAAATTCTAGAAAAATTCTGGAAAATATTTTGGATTATTTTGGACTCAAATAAAATATTTCCAACAAAATTTTATTTGCAAAATTAAATTCTTTAATTATTTCAAAATGGAATAAATTCAAATAAATTCCAAATAAATCCAAATAAATTCCAGAAAATTCCAAAAATTCACCAAAGTGCCAAATCACACATGAATTTAAGAAAAGCAAAATTTTGGGGTGTTACAAACCTCCCCCCTTAATAGAATCTCGTCCACAGAGATTCGTGGCTCACTGAGAATAGGTTTTGATACTCTTTCTTCAAATCCTCTTCGCGCTCCCTAGTCGCTTCGCTCTCTGCATGGTTGCTCCACTGAACTCTACAGAAACGGGTTGACTTGTTTCTAGTTTCTCGATCCATTGTGTCTAGAATCCTCACAGGATGTTCCTTATAAGTCAAGTCCTCTTGCAACTCAATTGACTCTAGCGGTGTCTGCTCTCGGGAACTTCGGAGACACTTCTTTAAGCTGGGACACATGGAATACATCATGTACTCTCGCTAACGATCGTGGCAACTCGGTGATAAGCAACTCGCCTCTGCGGCTCAAAACCTTAAATGGTCCAACATAGCAGGGTGCAAGTTTCCCTTTGGCATGGAACCTCTTAACTCCCCGAGAGGCGTAACTCGAGGTATACAAAGTCTTACGGTTCAAAACTCAAATCTCGCGATGATTGTCAAGATAACTCTTATCGAGATTGGGCTATCTTCAACCTTTCCCTAATCATAGCGACCGCTTCTTGACCTCTTGAAGAATATCAGGCCCAAAGACACGGCGCTCGCGGTCTCATTCCAATTCAATGGCGTCCCGACATGGTCGACCATACATTGCCTCAAAAGGTGACATCTCAGAACTAGCTTGATAACTATTGTTGTAATCGAACTCGGCATACGGTAAACTCTTATCCCAAGAAGTAGCATAAGCTAATGCACAAGCTCTCAACATATCCTCGAATCTGGTTGACTCTTTCGGTGCATCCATCCGTCTGCGTGGATGATAAGTTATCTTGAAGTTCAAACGGGTTCCCATGGCTTCATGCAACTTATTCCGGAACCTTGAGGTAAATTGGGTACCTCTGTCTGATACAATCCTCTTTGGCACTCCGTGCAAGCAGACAATCGATCATGTACAACTCTGCTAATTTATCTCCCGAGTAAGTGGTCTTCACGGGGATAAAATGGGCTACTTTAGTCAAGCGATCCACTATAACCCATATGGAGTCGTAACCTCCTTGAGTCTTCTAAGAACCGGTAATGAAATCCATTCCGATTTCCTCCCACTTCCACTCGAGGTATTTTCACCAGTAGCAATCCTGCTGGTCTCTCGATGCATTGCCTTGACTCTGGCATACGTCGCACAATGCAACATGCTCGGCAACTTCACGTTTCATACTCGGCCACCAGAATCTCTCCTTCAGATCCTGATACATCTTGGCGCTTCCAGGATGAATTGAGTACTTGGAGTCATGGGCTTCCTCCAGAATCAGTTGCTTTAACTCCTCTTTGTTAGGCACACAAATGCGATCCTTCATCCACAACGTGCCTTGCTCATCCAACTTGAAGTCCTCTGCCTTGCCTTCCTCCTTGATGGACTTAATCCTGCGGATCTTGTCATCATCCTTTTGTCCTTCTCGAATCTGATCCTCTAGGGTAGGTTTTACTTCTAATGCGGCCAAGAATCCGCTAGGTACAACCTCAATCTTCATTTTCTGAAAGTCCTCACATAACTCATCTTGATTTGTGGCTAGCAACATACTCACGGTATGGCTCTTCCGACTCAAGGCATCGGCTACTACGTTGGCCTTCCCGGGATGGTAATGGATTCCAACATTATAGTCCTTGATCAACTCTAACCATCTCCTCTGCCTCATATTCAGATCCGACTGGGTGAATATGTACTTAAGGCTCTTATGATCCGTATATACTTCACATCTGTTTCCAATCAGATAGTGACGCCATATCTTCAAAGCATGCACTACGGCAGCTAACTCTAAGTCATGTGTCGGATAATTTTCCTCATGCGGCCTCAACTGCCTTGATGCATAAGCGACGACCTTTCCATTCTCGTGACAAGACACATCCAAGTCCTTGGCGCGTCGTCACAATAAATATCGAAGCTTTGAGCAACATCCGGTAGAACTAACCGGTCTTGATGTCAATCGCTTCTTCGACTCTGAAATCCTTTCTCACATTAAAGCGTCCATGCAAACTTCTTTTCCTTCTTGACAATTGCGTAAGAGGTTTTGCAATTGTCGAGAAGCCTTCGATGAAGCGGCGGTAGTATCCTACCATTCCAAGGAAACTCGAATCTGGGTCACCGTCTTTGGCTGTTCCCAATGTAACACAACTTCTACTTTGCTTGGATCTACGGCGACTCCCTCTGCGGTCATTACATGTCCAAGAAACTCCACCTTGTCCTTCCAAAAATCACACTTGCTGAACTTGGCGAAAAGTTGCTTTGTTCCTCGCCTTTTCCAAAACCCGCCTTAAGTGTTCGGCATGTTCATCCTCTGTCTTGGAGTAGATTAGGATATCGTCTATGAACACGACGACAAACTTGTCCAAATATTCCATGAACACCTTATTCATCATATTCATGAAATAAGGCGCATTAAATCGACCCAAAGGACATAATCAGAAACTCGTAATGTCCATATCTTGACGAGAATGCGATCTTGAATATCTTACGATCGGATCTTCAATCGATGGTATCCGATCTCAGATCGATCTTGGAGAAAACTCCGGCTCCTCTCGGTGATCAAACAAATCATCAATCCTGGGTAGCGGATACTTATTCTTCACGGTGACTTCATTGAGTGCACGGTAGTCAATGCACATCCTGAAACTCCCGTCCTTCTTCTTGACAAACAAAACTGGTGCTCCCTACGGCGACGAGCCTGGCCTCGATAAATCCTTTCTCCATTAACTCTTCTAGCTGTTTCTTCATTTCTACCAACTCCTCGGTGGACATCCGATAGGGTCTCTTTGCTATCGGTCTTGTGCAGGTACAAGCTCTATTACAAATTCTATGTCCTCGTCTGCGGCATACCGTAGATCTTCGGAAAAACATCTGGGTACTCATTCACTACTTGGGACATCCTCTATGCTGATTGCCTTGGTACTGTTAACCATCAAGCTGTCCATCTCTAGCTGCAGTGGCTTGAAATTCCACTTTCTTCCCACACGGGCTCTCCATCGAGATAGTCCTTCGTCCACAATCCAATACGGCCTTGTGCTTGGATAACCAATCCATTCCCAATATGACGTCTAAGGTGCAGGTCTCCAAAATTATAAGGTTTGCTAGGAACTCTATTCCCTCTATTAGTATTCTCACCGGAACATCCTACTTTCGCTCGGAGTTCGGAACTGTGGGTTTGAACTAAAAGCATGCACTTAAGTCTTGCAATCCTCAAATCATTTCTAGTAGCAAAGCCTTGCGAAACAAACGAATGCGAAGCTCGAGTCAAACAAAACTGCAGTCTTGTATCGAGTTAACAAGTAACTTACCCAAAGACGACGTCAGTAGCATTCTGCAGGTGCATCTGCGGTGACATGGTTGACTCGGCCTCTCACCACGATGCAGGGTGTGGCTCTGTCTTTGGCGTCCTAGCTGGGGTGGTTCCTAGGTTGAAGCGAATCGAGTCGCTCTGCTGTCTTCTTTGGACAAGCTGTTAGCGAAGTGTCCTGGCTCGTTGTAGTTGTAGCGGCGTCTCCTTGTTCCTTCTTGTTGCTGGAGTAAGCGTTTCTAGCGGGTGGGGTGCAGTAGTTTTGATTGAGGTCTTGGTCTGGGGATGGTGTCCTTGTTGCATTACGTGGTTGGAATCGAAGAATTGATTTGGTGCAACTCTCAAGCGCCATTGCGTTCCTGGCGTGATCCTTCTTTGTTGCATCCTGCGCTTCTGTTCTCATCCAGTTCCTTGCGCTTGTCCTCAAGAATAAGCGCCTTATTCACCAACTCTTGGAAATCTGGAAAGGTGTGGGTGATCAATCCTACTTGCAATCTGAGTTAAGTCCCTTCATAAAACGACTGCCTGGATTTATCCGTCGCTACATCCTCAAAGCGTAGCGTGCTAGCTGTGTGAACTTGTTCGGTAGTCGACCACCGGCTGATTACCTTGCTTGATGCTCTGAACTCCTCCTTCTTAAGGTCCATGATTCCTTCAGCACGTGATACTTGTCGGAATGCACCGTGAACTCTTCCCAAGTGATATCTTGAGGGTTCTCTTGCGTGGCACGAAGTTCTCCCACCATTCGGCCATTGTTCCTTCCAACTGATGAGAAGCGTAGAGTACCTTCTCATTTCCTATGCATTGAGCTATGTGTAGCTTCCTCTCGATTGATCTTAACCAATCATCGGCCTCCAATGGATTGGCATTCCCAGAGAAAGTGGGTGGGTGAGTCCTCATGAACTCTGACAGTCTTGTATTCTGGCGTTGTCCATGATTAACTTGATTAGCAGTGGCCTGAGCGGTGACGTGCTGCATTTGTTGCATCATAGCATGCATCAACTGAGTCTGAGCAGCAAGAAAGGCTCCAAAATTCTGCATATCAACTGGCGGTGCTGGTGCTCCATCATTGGGGTTTTCTGCTGGGCGAGATCCACTCCCATTGCTTCCAAAGTTCCCACGGGTGTTCACCATCTGTCGATTTGCTCTAGGTTTAGAGATGAGGGGGAAACAAGAATAGACAAGTAATATGGAACTTATGCGGGGCGAAAGGTGTAACCTTAAGGTCCAACTTTATTATTAATAACTTGGTATGGCTGCTTACAATGCCTAAGGGCCTTGCAACTCATACTGCACACTTAGCAAACAAAGCAAATCCAAATCGAACTAACTCTGGAGTCTAACGCCTAAAGGGTGACTCTTTATTCTATGACTCGACTCGGCGAAGGAGTCTCACTATAGAACCTATGCTCACTCATCGAGAAAACCTCCACGGCACAGATGCGGGTCTTTGTGGCATAGGCGCGAAACGATCGCCATGTCCAGCAAGCTGTGTCCTCTATGGTAGTCGAAGAAGCGGTGTCCTCATCGAGACTGACTCCTCTGGATCGCTCGTAGCTCAAATCTTGGCTCGGAGTGCAGTCCGTACAAGGTCATCTCCAACTCGTCAATCCTTCGTAGAAGGTGTGCCACATACTCTTGAGCTTCCCGCCATCTATTCTTCTCTGCCGTGATCTCCTTGCGGGCCTTCTGTAGCTCCTTGCTGTATTATCTAGTACATCCTCCTGGCGCATTTACAAATCGTGCCAACTGTGTAACCGTGGCATCCTCATCCCGAATCTCCTTCGGGTCAAGAAGGTTATCGCTGGCGGATGGTAGCGAACACCGTACTCTCAATTCTCTGGCGTAGATACGGGTAATGTGCCGCATTGCTCGTCGTGATACTTCTTGGATACCCATCCGCATTGTAGATCTCTGGCGGTCAGTTGTATCGGGCGATTGCCTGGGCCCTTTTCCTAGCGGTACCTCAATCCTCACGTCACAAGCCTTGATCAATCCCGCTTGTCCGATCACTTCCACTTGGTATTGCGGTTTCTCAAAATCTCCGAGAGTCTGTAGCATATGCCAAAGTTCTGCCGCGTGACCAACTCCCAGATCAACGTAGTTGAACTCTTCCTCCATCTGTCACAAGAGTGCTTACGTGAGAACTCGAAAATTTTGAATTGTGACAAGGTAAGGAAAAATTTTAGCAAGAGACAAGAAAAGAGAGAAGGGATAAGTCGAGATGTCATTTCTTATCTTGTCAAACGTTTAGCTTTTAGAAAATAGGTTTTATCCTCACTACGACCATTCTAGCTTAGGGTTGAGCCTCACGGTCAAGTATGGCTCGATACCACCTCTCTGCCGGGACCCCGAATTTGCAAATCCGGACCCTCTGTGTATTCGGCACTAGTCCAGAACGCGCTAGTGCACACAGTCTTAACATTGGTAAATATCACAATCATACCACTCGATACCAATAAAGTACTTTATTTAAATAACCAAGCCGGTTACTCGACCTTATGGCCAAGTTACAAATGTATGCCTGCAAGGCGAAACCTATTAAAAGAGAAATAATAGCAGCGGAAAATCAAATAGCTTAGTGGCGCCATCCAAAGATACCACAGGCAACTGACCGGGCTCGCATCCCTAAGTAGACGGATCCTCTTGGAGTTCCTCCTCCAAAGTGGCGTAATCTCCTCTTCAAGCGATATTGTGTTGAGGCAAGGGTGAGTACTTGGTACTCGGCAAGTCATGCAGAATGCAGGCTAATATACTATATGCATGGCTTGGTACAAAGGAATAGCTCAAGGTATATTTGCGAAACAAAGATTTGAAAAGTAATATAAGTAGATTCGAAAGCAGTAGAAATAAGTAAAGCATAAATAACTTTTCAGGAAATTTAATAAACATTTTCCCCATCCTAAACCACATTTCTATCATCTTCATTACTAAACCAAACCAACCTTTCAAATCCAAGTTATTTTTGAGAAAATCTAACCCTTGACTGTAATTCCCGAGCGATGTCCAATACCGCGGACACGGCTATTCGAATAGATTATAAACTCTGCAGAGGTTATGCACTTTACCCACAAGATACAGTCAAACACCACAAAGGCGAGTTCCCGTAACAAAGCCTTTCGGAAGCCTCAAACAACACAGGTGGTCCTCTCCGGTTCGTGCTCTACACCATCCCTTCCCTTAGCCAAGGCGAAGTATGGGACCAACACACCGTTAGATGGGTACCTGGCCACAGCCACGATACGCTCCCCCGTACAATCACACAAACGGTGTAATTGACACCCTGAGGCTCCACAAGTGAGTCCTTAGCGACTTAGTCAACTAGGGCCGTCCCATTCCAGCCATGTGGTTGCAAGTATGACCCAGTTCAAAGGCTTGCAAGGTTAAGTCCTTAGAGTGACCAGGGCAAGACTACCCGAAGAACCAAATCAACATCACTCCCAATGCCACAACTGGCCCACCTGATTACTCTTGCCACATGCCCCGGTCGAAAACTGTTTATCAAACCCCAGTTGATTACCAAGCACCACGTGCTATCAACATCACATGATACCTTTCCAAAACAGGTTCAATATATCATTAAGTCAATATTAACATTTGATTGTCCAAAATCATGTCATGAGCACGTAGCAGGTCTAAGCAGTATACTACAACGGTCTAAAACCCATGTTGGCAATTTGATTATGTCCAACTAGTAAACCACAACTAGGGTGACAAGGGTCATGGCACATACTTAGATAATCAAGGTGTCATACAGCAAATTGGTATTTATCTAACCCCCATGTTTAAACAAAGTATTTTTCTAATTGAACTAGCATGCAATAGTTTAAATCAAAATAGATTTCGAAATAGGATCAACATGGTCAAAGCACAACTTGCCTTCAAAAAGTACTTGTTCTTGGTCTTGAGTTGGATCCTGAGTCAATACTTCTCCTTCGAATCCTTCCCAAGACTTCAACGTCTACTCGTAAAGAGTGCAAATAGCAAATACACAAATAAACAATAGGCAAAAACATCCCAAAACTCCAAATAAAATCCATAAACAGAGAGAACATAATTTTCTGGATTTTTAGAAACTGGAATCGTTCAAATCGGAGTTAAAATGCAAAAGTTACGATTTATTAAAGTTTAAATAATCAATTAAATAATATTACAGAGAAAAACTTTAGTCCAAAAATTAAATAAAATTCATATTTAGGTAGATCTCAATTTTATACAAATTTAGAAATTTGAATCACTCAAATCGGAGTTGAAACGCAAAAGTTATAAGCGTTTGAAGTTTTGAAATTCAAATCAATTATTAAACCGATTTATTAAATCATTTTCTTTTTCGGAAATTAATTATTGCGTCAGCATGGACACGTGGCAGCCTCGATTGGTTGGTGACGTCACCGGTCCATGGACTTGGTCCACGCCGGCTCGGGTCCACCGTGGACTCGATCCACGACTTCACGTGAGGCCCGACATGTGGGCCCACTCGGGTGACGCCATCGCCGGCGTCGGCCAGGGCTCGGCCCATGGTGCCGACAGGTGGGTCCACCGATGACGCGTCATGGGTGACGTCCACGGTCGCGATCGGCCGACACGCGGGCCCAGCGTGTCGGTGGCCACGCGACGCTGCCAGCGACGCCGACCGGCCGCGTCGGTCAATTTCCGACACGTGGCGCAATCACGGCCGTTGGTTTGAAAATCAACGGCGCGGATTAGATCCAGGGTTAACACGCGTTGAAACTACTCGTTGATCGTGGGCGTTCGATTTAGATCGGACGGTCCAGATCTAATCCTATAATAACACTACTACGACGCGTGGCAATTGTGAACCGTTGGATCTTGATCCAACGGTCCGCATCCAATCGGGTTGGGGACACGTGAACTCACCTCAACCGTCCGATCTAGATCGGACGGTTCACCGAGCCCGAAGTCCGGCGATGGCGCGCGAGGCCTGGGCACCGGAGACGAAACGACAGCGAGCCCGACGGCGGCGTTCGGGGTTGCTCGGCGAGATGAATCCTTCCTTCAGTGCGTCTCGTCACGGTGGTTCCGGATCTGGGCTCCTCGGCGGAAGACGACGGACGGCGCGGAACCGGCGTTCAACCGGCTGCGCCACGAGGCTCCAACTCCGGCGAGCACGTGCGGGCAAGCAGCGGCGGCCAGCGAGATGGCTCGGGGGAACGGGTGCGCAAAGATGAGGGCAACCTCGGGGGACGTCTCACGCTTTAAATAGCCTCGGCGTTCGTGCCCGAGACGGAAACCTAGTTCCACACGGCGGCGGGCGCGGCGGCGGAGTCCGGCTCGGACTCGGCGGAGACGATGACGCTCAGCCGTCCACGTGGCACGATCAACGGCCACAATCGCACAGGCGCGATCGGATCCGGGCCGGTTACGGCTCGAACCGGTACGGGCGGATCTCAGCCGTTGGATCTTGATCCAACGGTTGGGATTGATTAGGTTTAGGAGTGGGTTCGGTCGAGTCACGTGGCTCAGGTCGGACTCGAACTCGAGTCTGACTCGGGCTCGGTCGGATGAACAGTACTCGACCCGAGTTGGATTTCCAGCGATTTAATATTTAAAATAATTCCCAGTAATTCATTTAATTCATTAAAAATAGCAAAAGACTCAGAAAAATTCCAGAAAAATTCTAGAAAATATTTTGGATTATTTTGGACTCAAATAAAATATTTCCAACAAAATTTTATTTGCAAAATTAAATTCTTTAATTATTTCAAAATGGAATAAATTCAAATAAATTCCAAATAAATCCAAATAAATTCCAGAAAATTCCAAAAATTCACCAAAGTGCCAAATCACACATGAATTTAAGAAAAGCAAAATTTTGGGGTGTTACAGTTTCGGGTTGAGGGCCGACTTTGATCTTCTGAAGCTTAGTTTTGAGGCTCGTGATCTCATCTTGAGCCTTGCCCTTGCCCTTTCCCTTTCCCCAAGCCTTGGCTTTCTTCTTTTTGAAGGCAGTTGTCTTCTGAACCATCATCACATGATTGGGTTTCTTCTTAATGCTTTCCTCGGCAGCCTTGAGCTTCCTATGTAGCTCGGTCAGGCTCTTCTCCATGCTATTCATATGAAAATTCATAATGAATGGCTCAAAGCTCTGAGGCAGAGACTGGAGAATTACGTCTGTAGCCAGACCAATGCTAAGGGGAAACTCAAGCTTTTCCAATCTCCCAATGTAGCCAATCATCTTGATTACATGTGGAAATTTGGCCGATCGCTTTCACCGACTTACAAGCAAGCGAAGCTTTGAGATACCATACCTCTCAGCCCTTGCTTGATTCCCAAACATGCCCTTCAAGCCTACAATCATATTGTAAGCATCCTGGTCCTCATATTGCTTTTGCGACTCGAGTCCATGGTGACAAGCATGAGACAGTGACCTCTACAGAGGCATTAACATGTTTTCATAGTCACCTTCAAATTCGAGGAGCATTTTCTACTGGTTCATCGAGAATCGGACTCTCTAGAACATATTCTTTCTTTTCATGTTTGAGAACAATTCTCAAGTTGCGATACCAATCCACAAAATTTGTTCCATTTAGTTTTTCTCTTTCCAAAACCGATCTCAAAGCAAAACCAGGTGCAACAGTAGGAGCAGCAGGAGGTGCCATTTGAACTACAACAAAAACATGCAAAGTTTCTAAGCACTATGTTTATGTAATACTTTTATTAAACATTTTAACAAAAGAAACTCCTATCATGTGCCCCCTTTATGGACACATGGTGAGTATTCAAGATCCATATTCATCAAACACTAGTGAGCTTTGGCATCACTGCTAGAAATATAATGACATAGGTAAGCAACATCTTTGCTAATTACATCTTATGTAACTCTTGTTGGTTGAGCATGAAAGCAAGTAATGAATGCATCTATCAACTTGAGTCATGGCCAGGTCAACTGTAACATCCCAAAATTTGGGTTTTCAAAAATTTTGGTTTAGTTTAGCTTCCCAAAAATTTTCGTTGATTTTCTCGCGTTTATAAAGCTTGATTTGAATTTTCTAAAAGCTAAAATAATTTAATTTGATTATTCTAAACCTCAAATAAAATTTATTTCATTTTATTTGGATTCCTTGTGTTTCAAGAAGTTCTTCTGTAATTTTTGAGTTTTTTTCGGAGCACGTTTGCTATTTATCGGATTTATTTGGAATTAATTTAAACTAAGCCTTTCATTCGGAATTAATTAATTATTTGAAAAAGTTTATATAAATTTTTGTTGCAAATATTTTATTTGAGTTCAAAATGTCTCAAAATATTTTCTGGAATTTTTCTAGAATTTTTCGGGTATTTTTATTGCCTCTAGTGATTTATTTGATTTATTGGAATTGTTTTTATTCGGAAATTGATGGGAAATTCCGAAAATGGTTTGGGCCTCATCTCCTCTCTCTCCTCATCTACAGGATGCACATCTTGCCCCAAGGTTTTGCCCTCTGGATTTGGCGCAGCAAATTAATTTCTCCGTTCAGACTGCGTTCCAGGTGACAAACTTCCTCGCGTTCCCATTTGTTCCAGAAGGTATTTCTTGAGCCACCTGCGTCACGGTGTGCCTCTTGGTCCCATCTAGCTCTCGGTCAAATTCGTTAAGATTCCGATCATTATTCTAGAAGTTATGGCCATCCAAAGTTTTGATCAGAAACAGGGTGTCGCCGGGTTGTGATTAATCGGAAGGCGCGCAAAATCCGCCTATACCGTTGAGATCGTCTCGCGCGTTCTCGCGATGTAGACATTCTCCCTTTGCCATCCCATCCTCCGAATTTTTTATATATTTAGGCCACCGTTTGCGTCGCCTTGCGTCTCCTTTTGGCCTTGGTTATTTTGGTTCGCTCGGCCGTGTTGTCGCGTCGGAGGATCATCTTAATACTGTTTTGGTCCATCATTAAGGTTCCTTTGGTCTCCGTTTGCGAGAAGCCCGATTCGGCCCTAAACCCGTCGTCTTTCAACCTGCGCGTGCACGCCGGTTCGCGCCCAGGTTAGCCGTCCTTAGTAGCGTTCTACGCGGCCATGTCGTTGCAAGGCGGTCGCTACGCCGCTTCATGAAGTCTCCTATCATTGTTGACCTCCGTTAACATTACTGCGTTGCGTTAGCGTGCGTTTCCCGTTAACGTTCTTGGTCGCGTTAAGTTGCGTTCCTCGCTAACGTTTTGCCGAGCAATGTTTCACCGTTAACACTGCCGTTAGCGCTCCGTCGATAACGTCTTGCCGTTAGCGTTTTGTCATTAGCGCTCCGTTAACGTTCCTCCGTTAATGTTTCCCGTTAGCGTTCTTCCGTTAACGTTCGTTAACGTTCCTCAGTTAACGTTTTGCAGATTAACGCTCTGTATGCGTTCCACGTTGCGTTTCATTGTTAGCGTTCCATCGTTAACGTTTCGTATTAGCGATTGGCTCTCTTAAGCCTGCGTTGTCGCCGCATGTGTATTCTTGCACAAACCTAGTGCGATGCCTTCACCTGTTCTATCATCATGGCGTGAGCCTAGTCTCATCGTCATATCATCTTCAAGCGAATCAAAGCCTAGCAGAAGGCCAGGTTTGATGAACTAAGTTTATCGTGAGCAGCGTTGTTATCTTTGCAATCTTTTCCGTTGTCTCAGACCGTGGTAAGACACTTGTCTTGTCTTATCCACTGAAGACCTAATGCCTGTCGAGAATTCGCCGTGGACTTGAGTCGATAGACCATTGGCCATCTGTCATACCCACATGCCCGATCTATCCGTCTCTCTTTTGTTTGTGTGTCAGTTCGGTCAACAAAGTCAACTTCAAGAATCAGTTTAGTTCGCTGCGAACTAACATATCATATGGACCCGATCTATAGATCGAGAGCCCATATAATAAGCTATCTGTCCAATCAAGATAATAACCGGAAGAAATATTCTTGAATATTATTCTTTCTTTCGATTATTAATCTTTCCCTTTTCGATTGTTTGCGAGAAAGCCCGTTCTCTTTGTCAACTCTTGATCTAATCAGTTCGAGTTCCCAAATCTCTCCCAAGCCGTTGTGCCCAATCTTTGTTCGTTCTTAATTTGGAGTTTACTTGGTTGCCTTTTGAATTGGTTTGTATTTGCTTCTTCTTTAATCGTTAGATCGTCGTCAGGAAATCATTCGAGCAGTGAGGATCAAGAAAGTGGAAGTTGAAGATCGAGGACCAAGGATCAAGGATAAAGTAAAGGCAGTAAAGTTTGCAAGGGCCAGGGCAAGTTGTGCTTTGACCATGTTGATCCTATTTGAAATCTATTTTGATTTAAACTATTGCATGCTAGTTCAATTAGAAAGATACTTTGTTTAAACATGGGGTTAGATAAATACCAATTTCTTGTATGACACCTTGATTATCTAAGTATGTGCCATGATCCTTGTCACCTAGTTGTGGTTTTACTAGTTGGACATAAACACATTGCCAACATGGGTTTTAGACGTTGTAGTATATTGCTTAGACACCTTTCGTGCTCATGACATGATTTTGGACAATCAAATGTTAATATTGACTTAATGATATATTGAACCTGTTTTGGAAAAGTATCATGTGATGTTGATAGCACGTGGTGCATAGTAATCGTGGGGTTTGATAAGCTTGATTTCGGCGGGAGGCATGTGGCAGAAATGTCCAGTGGGCAGTTGTGGCATTGGGGATGTTGATTTGGTTCTTGGGTAGTCTTGCCTGGTCACCTAAGGACTTAACCTTGCAAGCCTTTGAACTGAGTCAAGCGTGCAACCACATGTTGGAATGGGACGGCCTAGTTGACTAAGTCGCTGAAGGACTCACTTGTGAGCCTCGGGTGTGATTACCGTTTGTGTGATTATGCGGGGGGCGTATCGTGGCGTGGCGGATACCCATCTAACGTGTGTTGGTCCCATACTTCGCCTTGGCTAAGGAAGGGATGGTGTAAACACGAGCGGAGAGGACCACTGTGTTGTTTGAGGCTTAGAAGGCTTTGTTATGATAAACTTATTAGCATACTCTTGTATGGCGATTCACGGTGACGTGGTGAGTGGATTGTATCTTGTGGGTAAAGTGTATAACCTCTGCCAGTGTAAAACCTATTCGAATAGCGAGTCCAGTGCTGGACAATGCTGAGGATTCTGAGTCAAAGGGTTAGATTTTCTTAAAAGTAAACTTGAGTTTTGGAAGCGGTTTGCACTTGGAAAAGTGATAATTGGTTAAGAGATGTGGAATGGTTTACTTTTGAAACAAGCTGTGAAATTATTACTATTATTATCTGTTTTACCGCTTTACAATCTATTATGAATATTTGTGAAATCTTTATTTATTGCAAAATAACCCCTTGACTGTCATTTGGAATAAGCCATGCATATAGCTATTAGACTTGCATTACTGTGCATGACTTCTTTGAGTGCTTTATGTACTCACCCCTTGCAAAACAAACAATCACCCGAGTGAGCAAAAGTCTACATGTCGAAGAAGAAGAAGTTAGTGAGAGCGATTATCTAGGAGTCGAACCTGTCGATTGCACTGTATTGATGGGATTCATGATGTTCTTCGTTCTTGTTGCTTATTTGGAGTTGAAGCGTCAGGGAGGTTTCACAAATGTAAGAGTTGACCTTCACGTTCGCTCAATAGTTTATATTCTATTATTGAGTTATTTTTACTATTCCATTTGTGTATGATTGTGATATTCATCTATGTTGAGGCTGTGTGCACTAGCGTGATCTGGACTAGTCTTGAATACCACGAGAGGTCGAATTTGCAAATTCGGGTCGGCAGAGAGGTAATGTATCGAGCCATGCGGTATGGAGTCTTGACCTAGATAGATTGGCCGTCTTTAGGAGCTTCAAAGTATTTTCTAAAGAGAAATTTTAACTTGAAAGAATAATCGTTCTTGACTTATCTTACTCTTCTATTCTTTCCCCTTTGCTGAAATTTCTATCCTTCCCACAGATTTAAATGGAAATCTTACGAGTTGTTCCGAATAGTTAACGATGTTTCACACTTAAGGAGAAATCTTTGTATGTCGCCGTCAGCCTGAAGATCATGAAGTAAGGGATCGTGGCGCTCGAAGAGAAGTGGATCGATGAAGTGTTCTAGAAGCTTGAAGAACAGTGTTTAGTTGAGACTCATGTGTGAGAGTCACGTCTCTTAAGATAAGTGTTACCCTTTAGGCTAGATTATTGTGTGCTTAGGAATTTGGATCTTTCTTTATTCTTGAGTGTGCGGTATGTCGTTGCATAGCTTTTAGGCTTGGATAAGCAACCATACCAAGTTCTTAATAATGTTTGTACAAGTTTTTGGGTTAGACTGCTCCCCTGCAATAGGATTCTTGAACCTGCGTCTATGCTTTTCCCTCTTAACTTTGGAGTGGACAAAAGATGGAAAGGACCTACTGCCGATTACTTGAGGCGGTTCAAGTCAGTTCGATTGCTACTAGTGGAGTCGGTGTTAAAGCGATTGTGACCAACAACCGTCCGTACCAACCGTGACAATTCGACACTTGGATCAGTTTGTAACCACAGTGTTTGATGGATCGACCACTCCCAGGGGCATGAAGATAAGCCGTGTCATAGAAAGCTTGCTTGGGTACAATGTGAAGATGAGGAGAAGGTCCCTATGCTTGTCAGTTAGAAGGAGATGCATTAGCACTTTGGAAGAGAGGTTTCTCGCCACCTCGGAAGATGGACATACTATCACTTGGTTGGAAATTGCCCGCCCTTGAAATCGGTTTGTTGCGTCATCGAGGAAGATAGTGTGACTACCTTGCGAGTTCGAGAAGAGCACAACCCCTGCACCTAATACCATACCGAGATGTTGTTCTTTGAAGTGTTGTCGACCAAACAAGTTAGAAGACCGTGCATGCATCCGATGTGGAGAAATAGGATACTGCTGATGAACATGCAATCAATTGTTCGGTTGTGAAGGAAGCCATTTAAGGAGAATGTCCTATGCGCAATATCACTGCTATCTTTGCGAAGGTCGTGATCATTGCCCAGCTCAATGTCCCTTAGATCCAATAGTGACCATTGTGACTCGGCATCGACAAGAAGATTTTATGTCATTGCTCAAGAGTTAGCGAAAAGAGAATGATTGTCATTCGCACTAGCTGTGCCACGTGAAGAAAAGAAGAGGAAACATGTCAACCCTATCCATTTACCTCAAGAAATCAGTAGTACTTGGTCACCATGGAATTGTTTCCTGTGTGATAAATGAGGTCATTGGCCTAGAGAATGCCCCATCAACCCGGAACGATGACCCAAACGTTCATGTTACAACTGTGGTGAGTCAGGTCATTTGTTAAGGAATGCCACAGAAAGATCAAGCAATTTCGAAAGCCATGATCATCGAAAATTACCTCAGTAAAGATTATAACACAGAAAGTGAATGGTAAGGCTATGGAAGCAACTTGCTTAAGGAGCCAGTTGAAGCAAGAGGAATTGGTTAATAAGACCCCTGATCCAAAAGATGAATGCAAGGAATTGGAAGACCACCGTAAGCGTCAGAAAGTTGTCAAGAAGGACCACTGGCGAATGAGGAGTACCCTCAACAATTTAGTTGCCATCTGCTCGGACTTTGTTAGAGACACCTTCACTGTAGCCATACGATGGTTAGAGTTTCCATAACATCAACCTAGTGAAAAGTTCTCAAGGAAGAAGCCTGGTTTCTAGAGTGCGCTTTGCTGTAGTCGGCCAGGATATTTTTCTAATCACTTTGCCCTCAAAGAAAGTGATCACCGCTGATCGCATCGATCTCGGCTCTACCCTACCAAGATTAGTACCATGTTAGGAGAAAGCCAGCGGATGTCGGTCAAGTGTTGCTTGGATGCAGCCGGGACACTTTGCCAATAGTTGTCCTAGGAGAAAAGGTGTTATACCTGCCCACTTCAATCCTAGTCCCTCGCCTACCGAGACACTTGCGTCAGAAAGTGAATTGTGAAGGAGTATTCAGTTGATACAGAGTTTCAGTCAAAGAATCAAGCCGACAAGGATAGTGCCAGACCAACCGGAATGCTATTCAAGTCTTGTCGAAGACCACGTAATTGCAAGTAAGCTTTGTTGTCAGATACAGTCTGTCCAATTTCTACGAGAAGCCAAAAATCAAGTGTTCAGGAACAGAAGCAAGCGTGCCTATCAATGGAGTTACCAGAAACGTCAGCATGAGTGCAGAAGATGTTCAAGATTTCCCGACAAAGTTAGTATTAAGATTTTCCGCAGAAGAAGTGCCTTTTGTGCCAGAAAAGTAGACACTGGTTGAGTCAGTGGACTTGTAAGAGGACCTCATCAGCAAGGAGCAGCCTGCAAAATTTTGGATGTTACCAAGCGTTTGTTCAGAAGTGACCCTGTCCAGTGTGTAGTTGCTTGGAAGTTCGAGGAAGCTCAAGAGTTGAGTCCCCCTAAACCTAATTCTATAGTCAGCCCTGAATCTCGGGGACGAGATTCTGTTAAGGGGGGTAGATTTGTAACATCCCAAAATTTGGGTTTTCAAAAATTTTGGTTTAGTTTAGCTTCCCAAAAATTTTCGTTGATTTTCTCGCGTTTATAAAGCTTGATTTGAATTTTCTAAAAGCTAAAATAATTTAATTTGATTATTCTAAACCTCAAATAAAATTTATTTCATTTTATTTGGATTCCTTGTGTTTCAAGAAGTTCTTCTGTAATTTTTGAGTTTTTTTCGGAGCACGTTTGCTATTTATCGGATTTATTTGGAATTAATTTAAACTAAGCCTTTCATTCGGAATTAATTAATTATTTGAAAAAGTTTATATAAATTTTTGTTGCAAATATTTTATTTGAGTTCAAAATGTCTCAAAATATTTTCTGGAATTTTTCTAGAATTTTTCGGGTATTTTTATTGCCTCTAGTGATTTATTTGATTTATTGGAATTGTTTTTATTCGGAAATTGATGGGAAATTCCGAAAATGGTTTGGGCCTCATCTCCTCTCTCTCCTCTCTCCCGTCCAGCCCAGCTCCACCGCTTCGCCAGCGCCAGACAGCCCGCTTGAGCAAGCCCAGCGCCCCCTCGCCAGCCTGGCCTTGGCCGCGCTCGCCCGCCATACGCGCCGCCCGGCCCAGCCAGCAGCGCCAGCCCAGCAGCGCCCACCCCGCCACGTGTCGCCTCGAGCGAGCCACGTCGCCGGATCCGTCCCATGCACGGTAAGTGCTCGATAAAATGCCCAAACCGACCCAAACACCTCCAAACGCGTCCAAACTTGATTTTCTTGATCTAGCCTCTTCCCCAAACCTATATAAGTGCCCCTAGACCTCTCCCACGGATATACAACCTCCGGATCATCTCCAAAACTCCGAGATCCATCAATGTCGCCCGAACGTCGCCCAACGCCGGCCGAACTTTGGAGACGCGTCCCGGGCAACTCGTCGACTCTTTTCGAGATCCGTCTTCTCCGTGGTGTGCCACAAGGTACCATCTACTTGCTGTCCAAAATTCAGCCAATTTGGTCCACGGGATCAAAAGTTACGGCCGTTTCAATCTCGAATCTTGCCGAGGCCATAACTCCCTCAATTTTTCGAGTTTGACGGTGAAATTTTTGTGTAGACTCCTGGGGATGTCCTCTACAGGATGCACATCTTGCCCCAAGGTTTTGCCCTCTGGATTTGGCGCAGCAAATTAATTTCTCCGTTCAGACTGCGTTCGGACAGCGGCAAACTTCCTCGCGCGGTTCCCGCTGTTCCAGAAGGTATTTCTTCTAGCCACCTACGTCACGGTGTGCCTCTTGCTCCCATATAGCTCTCGGTCAAATTTCGTTAAGTTCCGATCATTATTCTAGAAGTTATGGCCATCCAAAGTTTTGATCCGAAACCCGTTAATCGCGATTTGTGATTAATCCGGAAGGGCGCCGCAAAATCCGCCTATACCGTTGAGATCGTCCTCGCCGCGTTCTCGCAGTAGACATTCTCCCTTTGCCATCCCATCCTCCGAATTTTTTATATATTTAGGCCACCGCTTTGCCGTCGCTCTTGACGCCGGTTATTTTGGTTCGCTCCGGCCGTGTTGTCGCGTCGGAGGATCATCTTGTACTGTTTTGGTCCATCATTAAGGTTCCTTTGGTCTCCGTTTGCGAGAAGCCCGATTCCGGCCTAAACGTCGTCTTTCAACCTAGCGCGCCGGTTCGCGCACCGGTTAGCCGTCCTTGGTAGCGTTCTACCGCGGCCATGTCGTTGCACCGACGGTCGCTACTTCGCTTCATGAAGTCTCCTATCATTGTTGACCTCCACCGTTAACATTCTGCCGTTAACGTTCGCCGTTAACGTTTCCCCGTTAACGTTCTTCCGTTAACGTTCCGTTAACGTTCCTCCGCTAACGTTTTGCCGACAATGTTTCACCGTTAACACTCTGTCGTTAACGCTCCGTCGGTAACGTCTTGCCGTTAACGTTTTGTCATTAACGCTCCGTTAACGTTCCTCCGTTAATGTTTCCCCGTTAACGTTCTTCCGTTAACGTTCCGTTAACGTTCCTCCGTTAACGTTTTGCCGTTAACGCTCTGTCGTTAACGTTCCACCGTTAACGTTTCATTGTTAACGTTCCATCGTTAACGTTTCATTGTTAACGATTGGCTCTCTTCGCCTCGTTGTCATCGCATGTGTGTATTCTTGCACAAACCCTAGTGCGATGCCTTCACCTGTTCTATCATCATGACGTGAGCCTAGTCTCATCGTCATATCATCTTCAAGCCGAATCAAAACCCTAACCGAAGACCGGTTTGATGAACTAAGTTTATCGTGAGCCGCGTTGTTATCTTTGCAATCTTTTCCGTTGTCTCAACCGTGGTAAGACACTTGTCTTGTCTTATCCCTGAAGACCTAATCTGCCTTTAATCGAGAATTCCTTCGTGGACTTGGTCGATAGACCATTGGCCATCTGTCATACCCCTGTGCCCGATCTATCCGTCTCTCTTTTGTTTATTTGTGTCCGTTCGGTCAACAAAAGTCAACTTCAAGAATCAGTTTAGTTCACTGCGAACTAACATATCATATGGACCCGATCTATAGATCGAGAGCCCATATGTCGCTATCTGTCCAATCAAGATAATAACCGGAAGAAATATTCTTCGGAATATTATTCTTTCTTTCGATTATTAATCTTTCCCTTTCGGTGTTTTGCAGAAAGCAGTTCTCTTTTGTCAACTCTTCGATCTAATCCGTTCGAGTTCCCAAATCTCTCCCAAGCCGTTGTGCCCAATCTTTATTCGTTCTTAATTTGGAGTTTACTTGATTTGCCTTTTGAATTGGTTTGTATTTGCTTCTTCTTTAATCGTTAGATGCGTCGTCCGGAAATCGTTCGAACGAGCTGAGGATCAAGAAAGTGGAAGTTGAAGATCGAGGACCAAGGATCAAGGATAAAGAGTAAAAGACAGTAAAGTTTGCAAGGGCCAGGCAAGTTGTGCTTTGACCATGTTGATCCTATTTCGAAATCTATTTTGATTTAAACTATTGCATGCTAGTTCAATTAGAAAGATACTTTGTTTAAACATGGGGGTTAGATAAATACCAATTTGCTGTATGACACCTTGATTATCTAAGTATGTGCCATGATCCCTTGTCACCCTAGTTGTGGTTTACTAGTTGGACATAAACACATTGCCAACATGGGTTTTAGACCGTTGTAGTATATTGCTTAGACCTGCTACGTGCTCATGACATGATTTTGGACAATCAAATGTTAATATTGACTTAATGATATATTGAACCTGTTTTGGAAAAGTATCATGTGATGTTGATGGCACGTGGTGCATGGTAATCAACTGGGGTTTGATAAACAGATTTCGACTGGGGCATGTGGCAAGAGTAATCAGGTGGGCCAGTTGTGGCATTGGGGATGTTGATTTGGTTCTTCGGGTAGTCTTGCCCTGGTCACCCTAAGGACTTAACCTTGCAAGCCTTTGGGCCCGAGTCAAGCGTGCAACCACATGGCTTTGGAATGGGGACGGCCCTAGTTGACTAAGTCGCTAAGGACTCACTTGTGGAGCCTCGAGTGTCGATTACACCGTTTGTGTGATTGTGCGGGGAGGCGTATCGTGGTGTGGCCAGATACCCATCTAACGGTGTGTTGGTCCCATACTTCGCCTTGGCTAAGGGAAGGGATGGTGTAGAGCACGAACCGGAGAGGACCACTGTGTTGTTTGAGGCTTCGAAGGCTTTGTTATGATCGCTTATTCGCATACTCTTGTATGGCGATTCACGGCTGACGTGGTGAGTGGATTGTATCTTGTGGGTAAAGTGTATAACCTCTGCAGAGTGTAAAACCTATTCGAATAGCCGAGTCCACGGTACTGGACAATGCTCGGGGATTACAGTCAAGGGTTAGATTTTCTTAAAAGTAAACTTGGGTTTGGAGGCAGTTTGCCTGTGGAAAAGTGATAATTGGTTAAGGATGTGGAATGGTTTACTTTTGAAACAACTGTGAAATTATTACTATTATTATCTGTTTTACCGCTTTACAATCTATTATGAATATTTGTGAAATCTTTGTTTATTGCAAAATAACCCCTTGACTGTCATTTGGAATAAGCCATGCATATAGCTATTAGACTTGCATTCTGTGCATGACTTGCTGAGTGCTTTATGTACTCACCCCTTGCAAAACAAACAATCACCAGTGAGCAAAAGTCTACATCGTCGAAGAAGAAGAAGTTCCGTGAGAAGGCGATTATCTAGGAGTCGAACCTGTCGATTTACTGTGTGGCGTATTGATGGGATTCACCGATGTTCTTCGTTCATTCTTTGCTTATTTGGAGTTGAAGCCGTCAGGGTTTCACAAATGTAAGGTTGACCTTAAGGTCGCTCAATAGTTTATATTCTATTATTGAGTTATTTTTACTATTCCGCTGTGTATGATTGTGATATTCATCTATGTTGAGACTGTGTGCACTAGCGTGATCCTGGACTAGTGCTGAATACACAGAGGGTCCGGATTTGCAAATTCGGGTCCCGACATCAACTTGCCCCTAGGGCTCACATGAGGGAGGGAGCACTTCCCGTTTTCGAATGCCAATTAAGAAACCTAGCCTCATGTGTGTTTTCCTAGACACCAATCGTCTTGTATCCATTCCTTCATTACTAAAATCATATTCCAACCACTTATGTCCTTAAGCCCAAAACCATTTTGATAGCTCAATTAAATCAACCATTGTTATGCGCGATGTGTCCAACACATCCCTATCATCTATTAAGATAGTCATTGATATACTACTTTGGCAGTCATATCAATAATGATCTAAATTCTTGATGGGTGCAACAATTGGACGGACATATTTGATTTAAAATTTTTATAACTATGGGGATGAACAATATCTACTATGAACATGGCATCACATGCAATCAGCATAAAGAAAATAGCAAGGATTAAAAACACATCCACAGAAAATCAAAATTAAGCTGTGAAATAGCATGGCCCTTAGCATTATGATCTCCATCATCATGGTTGCCTATTCACTTAGCCATCTTGCTTGATTGTCCACCTATCCATCATGCTTGATGCCACCATCTTCATTATTGTAGATGCAACTCCTTACAACTTTTGATAATGAATTTTACATAAAGGTTCCAAGCATCACAAGTCGACACGCAGGTCGCTATACAACTTTTGATAATGAAATAACCTTATGGCTTGACACGGCACGCAAGCCATGTAAAATTACATGCATCACATACACATAGGCCATACTATTTCACACAATATCCTGCAAAAATGAGTTAAAAAAATAGATTCTACGACATCGGGGTTCCAAGGGGCAACGCCCCTAGCGGGGTTCCAAGGGGCAGCTCCCCTGGCGGGGTCCAGGGGCAGCGCCCAAGGCGGGGTTCAGGGGGTAGCGCCCTTGGAAATTTTTTTCAGAGGCATTTTTCTGTTAAAAGAAAACGCTCTCAAAATCTCCACGGATCAATCAGATTGACCCAATCCGATTCAATCTGATTGGCTTGGTCCCATATGGTTGCGATTCGTGAACCCTGATGGCAGTAACCCGACCGGTAAGGGCAACGTCGTACCATGAACGGACGCACCCAAATCAAGATTGATTCGGTTTGCACTTTCCTCAAACCCTAAACCGATCGATCTCATCGATGGCTGCCTCCACCAATTCATCACATGAATCGGTTGAACATGTAATAGATCCAATCTACTATCTTCACATACCATATGTGCAACATCTAGATCACGAATCTACACGAGATGGCTCTGATACCACTGTTGGGGAACGCGGTATGCTACACTAGCACAAATTAAAATTTCTACCGCAAACCAGAAAAGCTACTCGCAAGAAGGGGATCATAGATCCATTACCACTAGACGCGCAGTTGCGGAATCCTTCGCACATCGTTGTAGTAGATCGTTCTCGGCGCGGATCGTCCTCGCCTCGGATCGTCCTCGCCGCGGATCGTCCTCGCCACGGATCGTCCTCTCCACACCGCAGTAGCAGCAGCGTCACCACAGCAGTCCACACGTCCAGGGATGGAACGCCGTGCGTCGGTGTGCAAGCACCGGGTCGCTCGGCAGGGGCAACGAGAGGAGGTGGCTAGGGTTTCTGGTGAAACACCTCTAAACCGCACGAAAGAGAGTTCTGCGTCTAGCCTCCTCCCCTCCTAATATAGCCACGAGGTGAAACCCTAGGCAGTCAGGGCCCATCTACGCACTAAGCCCACAAGGTCCATTAATTACGGATACAATCCGAATTAATGCGTCCCAGCCCGTTAAGTGTGTGACCCAGTAGGTTCATGCGCATTTGGACATGGATTCAGAAAACCCTTTTTCTAATCCAATAGTCGGTAGCGGCTCCTTGCAGAGCATGCCAACTCCCAAACACATATGATTAAAGTACTGATGTAATAATCCCTTTGCCAAACTATATGAAGATCGAACTCAATGCGAGAAGCATGTCATCCTTTAACAGGTCAATCCATCTCTCGTATTCGTGATATATTAATAAGTTGTGATTGACTTCTCAATCACGTCATGGCCATGCACTTCCTTAATTATATCACACGAGTGGCCTAGACATATATCTCCGTTACATTGGAGTGGCAAATTCCATCTTACCTGCTCACTTCCCTCTGCATGTTTCATAGTAAACATGAAAGCTACCTTTATAACTATCCGGTTAGGAAATAGTGTTTGGGAACCTCAAGGTAAACTATTACACATGTAGGGAATATGACAATCTCAGGTCTAAGGATCATACATCTACTATGTATGAGATACACTGATGACACATAAGAATGTAACATTCTCGCAATGTCCCGATCTAACCCATGTTCTTCAACATGCGTCCACAATATATTGATGATATCTCCATATCCCATGATCTATGAAACATGGTCATCGAACAATACATGTGCTGATCTATTCATCATTGTCTTATACGATGATATTTGATCAGAGATATTTATCGAATTATATCAATAAGTAAAGAGCTTTATAAACAAGTCACACACTTGTTGATCAAAACAATGATATACATTCATTGGACCAATCATCATATTATTATTCATAAACATAGTCATGTTACAATCATCCATATGATTGCCTCAAGGGCATAACACTAACAATCTCCCACTTGCACTTGAGTTAATCAATTAAGTATCTAATACCAATAGACCTCGTGTGCGCCTCATGCTTAGGCTGTGGTAGTGGCTTTGTCAACGGATCAGCCACATTGGCTTCCGTATGTACTTTGCATATCTTCACATCACCCCTATCCACAATTTCGCGAAGACCCCGGGAGTGCCTTCTACTTCTCGCCAATCCGTCGCCCGTGGTTGAGGCAAGTGTATTGGAATGGGTAGCGGATTGTAGTTGCTAGATTGGTTAAGATTGAATTTGAATACATGATATGTTCACATGCCATGCCTTAATGATTGCCAATGATACGATGAATATGTTTATTATGATAGGATGCCATGTGTTAGTGTACAAGTTATTTATGATGTTGGCATGTTTGCATACATGGCATGATACATGGCCTGGGCAATGAGAAAGTCATAACTAATCCGGGGAAGGTCGGTGAGAAAGTTATGACTAATCTGGAGAGCCAATGAGTAAGTCCTACATCGTGATTCCATTCATCGCGGTGTATGGAAGCGAGGAGTAGGCACCCTCCATCTTTGGGATGGAAGGGGGGAGATGGTGCACACCGACGGGTGTGTACTCAACCATACCGGTATGAGTTTCCAGGAGATATGTGCATCGCATTGCATTGCATTATATGAGGATGCTATATGATGATGATATATGATGATGTCAATGATATGCTTACGCTATGAATATGAGATGTGTATGATGTCGTATGTGAAAAGTGGTGATGAAGGTATTAGAATGTATTTTCTTGTTCCATTGCAATATACTTGCTGAGTGATGAACTCACGCTTGTGTTTATGTTGTTTTTCTTAGGTACCATGAAATCGGCATGCGGGAAAGGGAGCTAGTCACACGTCATCACTTAGCATCACACATATAAACAATGACATGTTCCTTCCTTTAAATTGTGATGGTTAATTTGTGTGCTTGGTTTCCTCATTTACTTCGTTTGGCTCATGAGATGGTTGGAATCTTTATTCTAGTCTTATACTGCTGCTAGAACCTTTATTATTGATGATTTAGATGTCATTCTTTATACTATACCCTGTGATCATATTGTTGTTGCTTCAATTTATGAAAAAACAAAGGAGATGCTGCCGAAATTTTCGGTATTAGCATTTACTCCTTTGCTGTAATTTACCTTAGTTTATGGTATTTAGATGTTGTTTAGCCTATGTTTGGTAGCATTCGGGCATATTAAATGCCGGGGTGTTACAGTTGGTATCAGAGCGGGCTGTAGGTCCTTGGAATGTGTATTTTTAGTGTCATACCTTAGGTTACAACTAAAATGTGATGTGGGATAACTTAGAAACATGGCTTAGGTTTTAACTAAAATTTTGTCATAGGATAGCAACATTAAAACTTGCAAAAGTGGTATAACTAATCTAAAATTTGACACACATGGATGCACAGTAGGAAAGGGTATGGGTATGGTTCCTTTACGCTTAAATGTTGTATTTAAGCTTTGATGTTGAATGCTTCATTTGATAATGCATGTTGCTATGTCTATGAGATAAATGATTGAATTGTTCTTGTGGTTGTGTTAAGTGGGGTTGTGGTGCCGAAGGGTTTCGGTCACCTCTTTTTGTTCATAGTAAGGGTGTGGTTTGACGGTGTGGCCGGTTAGCGCCATCACCGAAGAACTATTAACCCCTGTGGGAGAAGAGTGCTTATCCTTCCTGTCGTAGACCGGGTAGTTGGCTGGAGTCGAATAGAAGAGTTTGTGGTGGATTCTTTCAGTTGCTCTTTACCGTTCTAACGGTCGGTTTCGGTTGGTCTTCTTGGCTCTGGTTGATTGAAACCAAAAGAAAAGAGTTTGGTATTGGATTTTCGCGAATTGTTCCATATGTGGTTCATGGTTTTGTCTTCCTTGGTTGAAGACGTAGAAGAAAGGTTTTGTATTGCGCATCTGTTGGTCGCTATTTTTGCTTTGACACCGAGTTTTGTTGGTCATTACGGACTGTCTTGAGGAGGAAACTTTTGTGGTTGTTGTTCTCCCTATCTAAAAAAAAAGTGTTGGAGTTTCCCCTTGTACAGGCCTTGAGTTGGTGGAACTAAGTTTGAATCTTTTATCAGAAAAGATTTAATGAACATTTGATTTTCCCTGGTGCATCCTTCTTCCTTCTTGAAAGTATAGATCTTGAGATTTCTTTAAGAGTTTTGTGGGTAAATTTGGGAATTTGAGAGTTGATGATGAGGATTTGATCTGAAGAAGATTCATCTATCAATCATGCATCCTTGGCATAAGACCCACAAGCATTTAGAAGGTGAGGAGGCAAATCCAAATGTGAGGAAAGTAAATTACAAGAAATTAAATTGTAGAATTTAACTGCTGAATTTAAGACATAATTTAAATGCAGAATTTAAATTCAAAAGTAAGAAAATGAAATTTTTTATTTTTTTAGATGGAAGGTTTACAAAGCCTCACAACGACATGGGCAAAGCTCAAAGGAGCACCAAAATATTCAAGGAGAGAGACACCACTCCCCCCTCTATTTATAGCCTTCATTAGTCATCCTGTATCCTTGGATGAGTTTTTTTAATCCTAAGCAACCTCTCTAATGGTTAGGATTGACTCAACCACTCATACATGAGCTAACGTGAAACCCACTAACATAGAGGGTTTTGCATACTTTTCAAAGCTAGCTAACTTATCACGACTCTATCCTCTAAACCGCGATCCAATGGCTCTTCATGATCCGAGCAGTTCGAAGCTAGCATCTTAGCTGTTCCATTGTCTTCTAGGCTCATAGCGACTCCATCTCCGGTTATCCTTCGGCGATGTCCTACCATCAGGACCTCCGACAAACCTCGCCTAGTACCAGTCATCCTCCACCTCACCATGACCTCACATCGTCATCATACAAGCATTAAAAACAAGGAAAACACATCACATAGCATTGTCCAATAATTTATGAAATTTACACGTCCCAACGAAAAATTGCAAAAATCAAATCTTGAATTCAACCCTCGCAGTCAATTTCGACACTACCGCCTACTAGAGGTTGATAGTACCGCTGGCCAACACTACAGCTCTCCAGTAGCTGATAGTGCTGCTTGCTCTCTATTTTGTGCGAATACTCTCTAAAAAATAACTACCACCAACTAAGGGTTAGTAGTAACGCTACCTCGGTACTATCGCTTTCAAGGCTGGTAGTGCCGCTCAGCTCAAGCTAGAGGCAAGTTGGTACAACCACATGTTAGGGAATGGGTAGGCTACTCTAGCTCACATAAAAAATTTCTACTGCATAACCTAGGAATCATTGCAAGTAATAGATCACTGAATTACCACTAAATGCGCAGACCTGTAGCGGAAGTAGAGTCACTGACCAGTCCTATCCAATCCTAACTAGTGCTGATTAGCTCGCCGACCAGATCCAATCAGTACTGACCAGCTCACCGACTAGATCCGATCAACCTCAACTAGTCTGCTCATCAGACGTAGTAGCCTTGCACCTCCTCCAAGAAACCCTCATGACTATCTCAGGCTGTGGATCATCCTATCTTTGAAGTCTCGCAGCAACACCTCCAAGGTATCCACACTTATGGGACAGGAACACCACCCGCCAGAGTACTAGCGCTTGCAATGTGATTTAGGGCAAAGGAGGTGTGACGGCTAGGGTTTTAGGAATTTCAAATTCCTAATATATGTCTTGTCGTTACATTAGAGGCCCATTAGAAACTCTAAACTCAAAAGAACTCTGATCACCATCCGAATTCAACTCCAACCCTTTAAGCGTGTGAACCCATAGGTTCACGTATACTTGTACATGGCCTGAGTACTCTTACTCGACTAATAATCAGTAGCGGTCCCTAGCAGAATGTGCCAACTCCAGAATATACGTAAAGGTCACATCGGATGAACCTAAATAATGTTTAGTTATATGCATTTCCCTTTACCTCATGATATCGGTCGAACTCAAGGCGAGTACATGCCATCCTTGTTTAGTTAGCTCGACCACTCTTTCTCGATCATATGACTCAGAATCCTCAACTATGGTTAACTCTTCAACCGTAAAAAGCATGGCCATGCATTTTCGGAATCCGATCACTCGAGAGGCCTAGAGATATCTCTCCCATTGTATGGAGGGGCAAATCCCATCTTGACCAACCACGTCTTGCAGCATACTTCGTGACAAACCCAAAAACCACCTTTATAACAACCCAGTTACAGAGTAGAGTTTGGCAACCCCTAAGTAAGACTAAGCTAGCAAAGATCCTCATAAAAGTAGCAAGGTGCATGGTATCATAAGTAATTCAATTGCATAATAGACAAAGCTCATAAATAGAAAATAAGTCTATATGCAATACAGGATGATCAGTTCCTCAAGAACTCCCCCTCAACATGCAAGTTAATTTTAAGTGCAAATCTGGTTTAAGTTGAGTTACTAGCAAAATTAATATTCAAAAATCCCAAAAGAACACAATTGAAGACAGAAATATAGGATGCGAAGGAAAGGTTGGGAAACTATTAGTCTGGGTGGACTGTAGAGTATATAGATAAGATGGTGAAGAACACTGCAACACAGACTCGCTCTCGTCTTCCCTATATGACTAACGTAGGAAAGCTGACTCTACTGACTCGATCTAGGGTGTACACACAGACTTTGTCTACCCAGGGGGCCCAACACCTACTAGACCTACAATACCGAGGGACTCAACCTAGAGAGAAAAGAGACAACTAATTAAGCATGATAGCAACCTTAGCATAAGATGAGAGGTCCATATAAACCATGCCAGAATTCTAAGTGAAGTGAACTCCTAACACTAAGACTCAGCCCAAATACACCTGCAAATGTAAACAGAAAGGAAATGCTGGAAATAAAATATAATACATAGTATACAAATCAGCTCACTCTCAAATAATGTTGTATGGGCTCACAACTCCAAGCTCTCCTCTCAGTGCTACAAACCTAGAGCTATCTAAAGGCTTCATGAAGATATTACCAATCTGGTGGTCACTCTCCACAAACTGGAACATTATATAACCCTTCTCTACATGGTGTCTAAGGAAGTGATATATGATATTAATATGCTTGGTGCTGGCATGTTGCACTGGGTTCTTAGCAATGTGAATGGCAGACGTGTTATCACAGAAAAGAGGAACACAATTTGCTACTAACCCAAAGTCCCGCAAGGTCGATCTTATCTGGAGCATCTGACTACAGCAGCTGGTTGTAGCAACATACTCAGCCTTAGTGGTGGACTGCGCAACACTGGACTACTTCCTAGACGACTAAGATACAAGAGAAGTGCTAATGAATTCGCAAGTGCCAGAAGTTCTCTTCCTATATATTCGATAGCCAGCAAAATCTGCGTCGAAAAATGCTTTAAGGGACATACAAAAAGATGAAGATTACCATATACCATTATCAATGGTAGCTCCTAGATACTTGAAGATGCGCTTCACTGCCTAGCGATGAGAGGCACAGGGAGAAGCCTAAAATCGAGCACATAAACATTCTGCAAAGTATATATTCGGCCTTGAAGCAGCGTAATACAAGAGGGAGCCAATCATGCTCTGAACTCACCATCCTCGCCAAGCTCGAGGATAGCAGTGGTGGCCATAGGTGATGACGATTGACACACCGTATTCTATGTTTGGGCCTGTAGTCTCATAAACAAAAAGAGCCCATGAATAAAGACAAGGCCCATTACCCGGTTAAGACTTCAACCGAAGTTAAATTTAGTCATGTGGAAATATCCCTGACCAGTATATATAATATTGATCGGATGATATGATATGCCCTAAAAATCATGATCTGATAGATACACACTGGTCGAATAACCCCGACCAGTATACAGGTCGGACGTGCGATAGATCTTTATCCCGACCCAATTGAGGTTGGGGAAGAAGTTACCCTCGCATAAAGTTTGCATGTAGGAAACGCTCTATCTGATAGTGTAACATCCCAATTTTTTTTTCTTGAATTTATTATCTATTTGCATTTTGGAATTTTTCTGGAATTTATTTGGATTTATTTAGAATTAATTTGAATTAAGCCTTTAAATTAAAAATATTAAATTATTGAGAAAGTTTAAATCAATTTTTGTTCGAAATATTTTCTTTGATTTAAAAAATGTCTCAAAAATATTTTAGATTTTTTCTAAAATTTTTCTGATGTCTTTACTATTTATTTTGACTTAATCTATTTTCTAGAATTGCTTTAAAAATGAAAATCCAGTAAATAGTTAAAGGCCTTGGGCTGAAACCCTAGTGGGCCAAACCCAGTCGACCCGATCTGTTGCTAGCTCGCTTTATCGTGTGATACACTAACCCTAATCCCTGCGACCGTTTGATTCCGATCCAATGATCAAGATTAATCTGCATCGCCCGTGTGTTTTGAACCGTAGGATCAACGTCACTTGTATGATTGGGATGATGCCACATCACCGTTGTCATATTTGACTCAAACTTCATCAAACTCAACCATTTCCACCGCGGTTTCCGCACAGATCAAACCTTCCGAGCTACTTTAAATAGCGTGCCTCGTGCGTTGGGAAGCTCGTGTTGCTCTGCCTCGATTGCCCTGTGCCTCAACATCTAAACTGTCGTTGTGTGGCGACGATTTCTCACCGAAGTTTGTGACCGCTGCTGGGAATTGCTTTGCCTTCTCGCCATCTCTGTCGCGCTTGGGACAAAGCTAAGGACTTCCTAGGGTTTGCCGTGAAGTGCTCGTTCTGATCTGTGAAAAACCGAAGTGGATCGAATGAGAAAATGCAACTGGGCTTGTCATCTCTCCCAAGTCTAGTAAGGGTTCACCATTGCTTTGCTCGTCATCGCTTTGTCACTCCACTGTCGTTTGATCTAGTTTGGTCACGCATCGCAAATCTGTAGCGCTTCACCGCTACTCATCATTGTTGAACGTTGTCGTTGGATTTAGATCGGCCCGCTTAGAATCTACCACATGGACATGGTATTAATCTGCTACATAGAACCATCGTCGGTACTGCCTATCTAAATCTCAGCCATAGATTTTGAAACAAACGTCCACGATGGCACCGTGCGTGAGCCAATAGTGTGCCACCACGTGTTGCATCAGAACCGAGGAGCCACATCCGCACTGGTCATGATGACATCATCTTTGACGTCAGTAATGATGTTACGATGACTAGCTAGACCCACTTGTCATTAGTTCTGTGCCGTGGACCGAGTCCACAGCGGGCTCGACAGCGTTCGTGGGCCCGGTCTATGAACCGTGGGCCTACATGTCAGCCTAATACGGGGTTTTCTAGAAAAGTCTTTATTTTATTTAATTAGATTTATGATATCAGTAGTGACATCATAAATTGGGTTTTCCAATAGGAATTTAATTCCATTCAAATATCAAAATATTAGTGACACGTGTCGCTTTGTAATTCGTCCACGTGTCACTGTGACGTCAGTAGTGATGTCATATTTATATTTTTCTTTAGAAAATTATTTTGGCCAAAATTCTTTTCGATGTGACATCAACACGATGTCATAATTATTATTTTCTAGTACAAAAATAATTCAATTAATTTGGTTTAATCTTTTATTTTTATTTTCAAGCTTTGAATAGCTCATTCTTGCTCATACGAACTCCGATTAAGGTGATTCCAGAGCCTAAAAATTTGTAAAATTATGCTATATTTCATGGTGAATTTTAAATAATTTTTAGAGTTGAGTTTCCTCTCAATTTGTTGTATTATCTATTTATTTATTCATTACACGTAGACACTGAAGTGCTCGAGCGGTTTGAGAGTGAAGTATTGGTTCAAGAGCAAGGCCCAGAGTAGAAGCAGGAGCTTTTCCAAGGAATGTTTTGAATTATTGCATGCTAAAAAAATGATTTCAATTAATTCGGGATTAGTTAATCAACCTAATTGTTGTATATCCACGTTGTCATTTGTATGCCATATTCATTTGTCATCTTAAGTTGATTTAATGTTACTTAGATGCTATTAATTGCCAACATGTGTTGCTAGATACCTTGGGTGGAGTTCACTTCTGCTTTTCATCAGTACCATGTACTGGAAGGTATTACAGACTTGAAGAAGGAAGAGTTCTGAAGGACCATGTGGAGGTCCATCCATATTTATGATGAGTATTTGATTTTTTTTTTGAGCAAGGTGTACTCAGGTTTGAGTTTGATTTGATTTGGAATTGCATGGATATATGTTTGAATTGACGATGAATGTGGACTAACATGCAGGAAGAAAATGGTAAGATTGTATTTTGGAACATGCAAAATGGTTTGGTCCTTGTGGTACAGGTTATTGAGGCAGCTATGGTCGTTGGTGAGTATCGGGACTAGGTTGGGAGAACCGAGGTCCGGAATGGTCGAGGATGCTAACTAGATGGTTGGGTTTAAACCGGGATCACTTGGACGTCATGGGAATGTACTTGAGGTGGCTCAAGGTTTTCGGTTCGGGTTGGAGGCTCGAAGAGGCAGAAACGGAGCGGTCAAGTCTGACAGATGACGCCCGTTGCATCAGGTTGATCGGATTTTGTTTAACACCCATGTATAGCCTATGTGGCCCATGTAAAGCCCATGTGTGAGGGTGGAGTGAGTGGGTTAATCCTAGCCCTTGGTGGAGTGCTCTAGTGTTTGGGACTCATCCAAGGCTGGTAGGTGGCCCAAGAGTAGTATAAATTGAGGGGGAGATGTGCCCTCCCTCACTTGAAGGTTTGAGCTGCTCTTTTGAGCTTTGCCCATATGAAGTGAGGCTTTGTAAAGCTTCCAACTAGAAAATACAAAGATTTTATTTACATTCTTGTGAATTTAAATTCCGCATTTACATTATGTTTTTACTTTATGCAATTTAAATTCATCATTTACTTTCCCACATGTAAATTCTCGCAATTTACTTTCTCGCAATTTGGATTTGCCTCCTATCCTAAATGCTATTAATCAAGGATGTCTTGAGGGTGCTCATTTGGTTTTACGTCTTTCTTGCACCCTAGGATATACTAGAGATCAAGTTTCTATCAAGATTGCAAATTTATCCTGAACTTGTTCTTCGCGCAGCAGTTAGTCTCCGATTTTTAGAAAAATATAGAAAATCCTTTTTGAGTGATTCTTACTAGAGAAGGTGAGTGAATCGTATATCCATTTGTGTAAAAATTTTGGAGTCCACTAGTTGCACCATTTGGGAGGTATGAGGTGAAACCGAGCCCCAAACTTTCTGATCGAAGTTCGTGACTGTCTGTAGTCCTTGATTTTTCCTGATTTTTATACAAGGCTTTTGAAGGTGATTTTTGGTGGAGGGTTTCAAGATTCATATGCTCACAGGGTGAAAAATGTTAAAAAAATTGTGAAGCAGCAGAAGTCCACCAACCACCTGCTCCAATTGAGGATAATTCTTGAAAAATCTGCTTTTGCTTTTCTAAAAGAGACTTTTGTGATTTGGCTTGATCTCTTTTATAAAAGAAGTATTTGAATTGATTCCTTTTTGTTTTGGACACTTAACAACTAGGATTGTGAATTGAAAATCCCTCACATGATTCATGGTTCTCATCCATGCAAGTTAGGGATACACATAGTTGTCTAGTCGTTTCGGTTTTTGCAGGTTTTGCAAACTTGAGTAGCACCGGTTTCCTTGCGGGATTTCTTGGAGTACTTTGAGTGGGGGAAAATTTTATTTGGGATCATTCACCTCCCCCTCTGATCACCATCTCGATTCTTCAATTGGTATCAAAGCTGGTTTTGCTCTTTTTAGATCTTGACCGGTCTCGAGAGCCATGGCGACGGACAAGTACTCAACGAAGCCTCCAATTTTTGTTGGAGTTGATTATCCATTTTGGAAAATGGGGATGGAGTCATACATCACTGCCCAGGGATTCCTAATATGGTAGAAGGTGAAACTCCTGTATGAGGTTCTTGCCGATGAGAACATCAACGTCGCAAACATTGCTGAGTTGAGGCAAACGCTAAGGCTAGGTACATCGTCATACAGGGACTTATTAGCCACAGTGAGTATGATCGGGTCTCTCACCTACGATCCGCTCATCAAATTTGGGTGTCCCTCGATGCTTACTGTCGATGATTGGAGAACAGGCCCCCGCCGAGCTTACTTGTTGAATGAGGGATCATCCTAGGCCCCTTCCCTCGTGAAGGGCTAACGTCCAGACGATGCAACGAGGTGTGTGGACAGTCAGAATAAGAAAATGAGGGTTATACTGGTTCGGGCCTCTCACTGAGGAGATAACAATCCTACTCCAGTGATTTGCCTTACTGATCGGATCTCTGTACAACAAGCCTTTGCGTGCTTGCGCGTCAGAGCTAGCTAAAAGAATCGCCTCCCCCCTTTCTACCGGGGGGGTTAATATACAAGATGTTTTGTTAACTCTTTCCAAATACTATGCCTATTTCCGATTTTACCGCGTCCATAACTGAAGCCTTGATTTCCGCCACTTTCCTCTTCGGGTGCAACTACCCTAGATCGTGGCCCTTTTGTCGCCACTTTCCTGTGTGTGGGATGGACACGATCTTCGACCATCCCCCGAGTACCCGCTTGGCCTTGACTTGGTTGTCTGATCGTCCTCGAGCATTGATGCTCGTGGGCATCCTGGATGCTCGTTGCCAAGCATGATCGTTAAAAGGCGAGCACGAGTGCTCGCGGCTCGAGCATTGCGTCCCTTGAGGTCTCTTCTTGGGAACAATGTCCAAGGGCATTCATGGTCGGCTAATGCTGCTATCGGGGTAGAACTGTCTTTATGGAAAGTATTCCAATCCCCGACAGCTAGCCCCCGAGGCTCAAGTGGAGAACTACTTGGCCGGGTCTTCCACTTAAGCTTGAAAGTCTCAATGGAGGGATTGGAATCTTGCAGCGAAGCACTAATGCAGCATCTGAGCACGTCATGCACACAGATGAGCATGGCAGACAGGGAATGAGCCCCGCATTTGGATTAAAAGAAGCTTGAGAAAAGTCGAAAGGTCACACCGATTCCTTCTTCGAGAAGCCTTCTTGTAACGGTCGGATAGTTTACGAGAACTGCACTTTTAGTGGTCCGTTACAGCCGTAACGGATGTGTGTCAGTTCGCAAAAGGACATGATGGTAGTAGAAATGGCTTTTTCCTAGCTTTATAAACTCAAACAGTACGGCGAAGAAAACTTACCCGCACTCGTGCTCGATCTTTTTAGAAACTCTCGAGCCCAAGACCTTCTTGCACTCCGCTTTTTATCCCTTCTCCGTTAATGGTGAAGTTTGGAGTTAGCCAAATGAGCAAGAGGAGGCTCAGGACGCTCGTCGAGCTTGGCTACGCCGACGAGGGCTCGGCGCGTGCGCCCGGCGGCAAAGAGGCTCCAGCGCCGTAGGATGGAGAAGTGGTCTCCTGTGAGCTATATGCCATCAACGGGTTGCAGGTGCCCGAGAGTGAGTTTCTCGCATCTGTGCTCGCCTTCTACGAGTGCTAGATCTCTAATCTAAACCCTAACTCCATCTTTGTTCTGGCAGTCTTCTCGCATCTTTGCGAGGGATACGTGGGCATCATGCCCACGACAAGCCTTCTCTTTCATATCTACTCTTTGTTCTGTACCGGTGGGAACACCCCCGCTGGTTGTGTTTTCTTCTGGCTCTAGGCCAACTGCCCTTACGAGTACCCGAGCCTTTCACTAAAGGACTCGGTGGTGGGTTGGGTCAAGCAGTGGTTTTATTTGAAGGCCGCAGAGGGGAGCGGCCTCCGCTACTCTGGGGAGCAGGCCCCGGTGGTCGAGACTCCACGCCAGACCATCCAACCGCAGGAGGAGCGGACATTGATGATGATCAGTGAGCTCACCAACATGGGGCTCACTGGTCGGGACATAGCCCAGGACTTTCTCGAGAACCGGGTGTCCCCGCTACGGAGGAGGGAGCACCCCTTCTTCAAGATCATCGGGTGGCAGGACCTCACTCACGAGGCGGACTCGGGTAAGTTTTTCTAATGATCGACGCATCTGTCTTCTGTTTCCTTTAGAGGCATCTGCTTGCTTGAACTCTTACCTTTGATCGGATTGCATCCCTGAGAAAAGATTGGGTCGAGAAGCGGGTTGCCGAGATGTTTGGCACCCCGAAGGGCAAGGAGCTGGAGTCCGTTTGCCAGATCCCGAGCAACGTGCTCGGGAGGAGCGAGGTGGTTAGTATCTTCGCAAGACATGCTCGTGGGAACTAGTCCTGAGCTCTTCTGACATTCCTGCTTTCTATTACCTAGAGAAGGTCACCCTTGAAGCCGCAGTGGCTGCGATCGAGCCACTGCCGCGTGGCGGAGCTGTTGGGACCCGAATTTGCAAATCTCAACATCGGTAAATATCACAATCATACACATCGATAGTAATAAAGTACTTTAATTAAGATAACCAAACTTGTTGCTCGACCTTATGGTCAAGTTACCAGAGTACGCCACACAGGGCGAAAACTTATTAGGGAAATAAATTGCAGTGGAATAAAAGCATCAACGTTGCGCCATCCAGTATACCACAGGCAATTGACTGGGCTCGCTCCTTAGGTAGACGGCTCCTCCTGAAGTTCTTCCTACAAAGCTGGTGTCGCTTCTCCTTCAACTGATGTTGTATTGTGGCAAGGGTGAGTACTTGGTACTCAGCAAGTCATGCACAGAATACAAACTAATAATCTACATGCATGGCTTAATACAAAAGATAGGCTAACGGATACATTTGCAGTAAAACATCATTTAACAAGTAGCATAAGTAGATTCGAAAGCAGTAAAAGTAAAGATATTAACAATAACTTTTCCAGGAGTTAAATAAACACTTTTCCTTTCCTAATCCACATTTCTATCGACATCATCATTTAACCCAACCAAACTTTCCAAGTCTAAGTTGTTTTCATGAAAGTCTAACCCTTGACTGTAATCCCCGAGCAATGTCCAGAGCCGCGGACACGGCTATTCGAATAAATTTTACACTCTGCAGAGGTTATGCACTTTACCCACAAGATACAGTCAAACACCAAAAAGGCGAGTGATCGTAACAAAGCCTTTCAGAGACCGCAAACTAAACAAGTGAACCTCTCCGGTTTTTGTCATACACCATCCCTTCCCTTAAAAGAGGCGAAGTATGGGACCAACATACCGTTAGACGGGTACCATGCCATAGCCCTGGTACGCTCCCCTTTCAAGCTACACAAAAGGTGTAGTTGACACCGCGACGTACGACATGTAAGTTATTAGTAACTTACTCAACTAGGTCCGTCCCATTACAGACATGTGGTTGCACGTTTGACTCAGATCAAAGGCTTACAAGGTTAAGTCCTTAGAATGACCATGGCAAGACTACCCGAAGAACCAAAACGACATCCCCGGTACCACTCGTGGCCCACCATATCATTCTTGCCACTTGCCCCGGTCTAAATCTATTTATCAACCCAGTTGATTACCATGCACCACGTGCCATCATCAAACACAACACATGATACTTCTCCAAAATTTGTTCAATATCTCATTAAGTCAATATTAACATTTGATTGTCCAAAATCATGTCATGAGTACGTAGCAGTCTAAGCAATAACTACAACGATCTAAATACCCAATGTTGGCAATTTTAATAATGTCCAACTAAATATTCCACAACTAGGGTGACAAGGGTTCATGGCACACAATTAAATAGTGAAGGTGTCATGCTGCAATTTGGCATTTATCTAATTCTCCGAAATAATTTAAACCATTTTCTAATTAAATTAGCATGCAATATTTTAAATTAAATTAATTTCAAAAGTGGGATCAAAATGGTCAAAGCATAACTTGCCTTCAAAAAGTACTTGTTCTTGATCTTGAGCTGGCTCTTCGGTCAACACTTCACCTTCGAAGCCCTCGGGTACTTCAACGTCTACTCGTAACGCGTACAAAAAGCAATAAATAAATAAAATAGTACACACACCTTGCTAAAAAATTCAAGTAAAGTCCATAAACATAAGGAGCGTAATTGTACAAATTTTTAGAAATTTGAATCGCCCAAATCGAAGTTGAAATGCAAAAGTTATAATTGTTTAAAGTTTAAAGAATCTATTAATTAAATATAAATAGATAAATTTTCATATTCAAAATTTAATTAAAATTTAGAAATTGGAATCGCTCAAATCGGAGTTAAAATGCAAAAGTTATAAGCGTTTGAAGTTTGAAATTTCAAATAAAAGAATAAACCGAATTAATTCATTTATTTTTCTACTGAAAAATCCCATTTATGACGTTAGCGTGGAATTTGAATTTCCACCGAATTATTTTTCTATTGAAAAGTCGAATTATGACGTCAGCGGGTCCATGGACTTGGTCCACGGTTCGGGTTCGGTTCACCGTGGCCCCGGCCCACGGGTACATGCCTCACTGACATGTGGGACCCCCCCGGATGATGTCAGCGCTGACGTCACCGCGCTTCGGCCGAGCGGCTCTGACATGCGGGCCCCACCGTGACGTCAGCGGATGATGTCATGGTGCGATTGGTTGTCCCGCTGACACGTTGGCCCGCGCTGACGTCGCGCGTGACGTCAGCGATGGTGGCAGCTGACCCGCGTGGACCGCGTCGCTCCAGCTCCCGGCCACATGGCACGATCTGGGCCGTTGATTTGAAAATCAACGGTCCATGTTAGATCTACCCTCACGCGTTTGGAATTGACGCGGTCAACCTGGACCATTCGATCTAGATCTAATGGCTACTATCGCACCCAAGAACGATGCGGTTTACGGCTTCGTGGCTCGATATAAGCCGTTGGATCTAGATCCAACGGTTGAAAACGGATCTAATCACTGTAACGTGAACTTCGCACGGTGACGTGGACGAACGTGGATCGTTGGATCTAGATCTAATGGTCTAGATCTAATCTGGTTTTCTACGGGTGTGGGATGACGTGGACTCACCGTGGCCGTTCGATCTTGATCGGATGGTTCACGAAGCTTGCGGGGTCGGCGATGTCCACGGTGGAGCTGGCTAGCTGGAGATGTAGACGATGACCTCCCGAACGGCGCTCCCGTGGCTCTCCGATGAAGTGGATGGTACCTCCAGGTTCGCCTCGACGCAACGGTCCCGAAGCTCACCACCAACACGGCGGACGGCGGTGGAATGACGAGGAGACCCGAAGCTAACCCTAGAGCACTACGGTGAGCAATCGCGGGCACGAAGGAGCGCTACGGGCGGCGGCTAGGGATAAACGTGCTCAAGGCAAGGGCGATCCTCGGGCACGGACCCGCGCACACTACTACAGAATGACACATTACTTTCGCTTCATCTGTGTCGGTTCTAAACTTTTGACTAAAAAACCGATTGTAATAAGTATATTCCATTTGAAAATCTTGGTAACAGGTTATCACAATCGGTTCTGAGAGGGAACCGATTGTGATACGATAATAATCTCAATCGGTTCTAGATAAGAACCGATTGTGATAATCATTTTGTTATCACAATCGGTTTTTATCTAGAACCGATTGTATTGAGTAGGTATTATCACAATCGGTTTTGGGAAGAAACCGATTGTCCTGAGCACAGGGGTTATCACATTCAGTTCTTTTCCAGAACCGATTGTAATGAGAAGGTTTTATCATAATCGGTTTTGGGAAGAAACCGATTGTGATGATTTTTATATCAATAGCCAATAGGGCAACAGAATACCCCAGTTCCATTAGGTGAAACCAAGAACAGTTCAACAGAAACATAGTTTTTGTGAGATCCTCCACTCACACATTTCCCCTTCAGGGAACAAGAAAAAAAAACAAACTCCAACATAGACCGCTCTGCTAGAATCCCAACACAGACCTCATCTACCCTTCATTCATGCTTTAATATTTGTGCAACTTGTTTTTTCGGACGATGAACAGTACCGCTTTGCTAGACTCCCAACTCGCGGTTCAACTCTCAGACAATTTATATAGACACATGTGGTGATGCAAATTATATATAACATTATAGTAGCATGCATGCAGCAGATAATAATAATATATATACCATTTCACACATTATACTTTTTTTTGATCAATAGGACATCAAACATTTGATGCCCCAGTTCCATTCAATGAAACTGAGAATAGTTATAACATTTTGGCGGTTCTACAGAGCATCAAAACATCAAAACACCCAGACCACAAAGAACAACTTACATAGCATCAGGATCTCCCAGCTCTATACCATCAGCCAAAAAAAACGAACTAAAGCATAGTTCTCTCCAAAATCAACCATTGCTCACCAGACAACGGCTGCCCCCAGCTTACAGTAGAAAGAAACAATCCACACAAAACATAACAGAGACTCAAATAGACACATCGCTGATCAATCTTGCTTTCAATGTCGTCCAAGAACTTGTCGATGCACTTGAGGAAACCACCGGTTGTAATCTGACCACCATGTAGTAACCATGCCCATGTATGCATTCAGGTTGTTTCCTTCAGAAGAAGCATCAGTGCTTTACCTTGAGGCTTGTTATTGCAGTTGCATTTTGACTTGGAACAACAGAACATTAGAAAGATACAATCCACAAAAATATAAAAGGGACTGAAAATAGACTGTAAAGGCAGCCGAATAGGCTTCATCTGCACTCCAACAACCCTCTAGTTTTTGTTCTCCATCAAGTCTTCCACACATTATACTTCATTACAATATATAACGACATCCATTGTTTATAATTATTAAACATATTAACGGACTGCATTACAGCTAATATATTAAATTTACCACTCGCGGCTCTCGCCCGAGTCACCCGAGTCACCCGAGTCGCCAGAGTCGGTGTCGCTGGAGACTACGAGGAGTAGTGGTGGTTCATCCTCCGATGATGAACCAGATCTAGACGAGGCGCCGGTCCCAATGGTGACTGGCGCGTAGTACTCCTCCTCCTCCTCCTCGTCCTCCTCCTTGTCGTCGTCGTCATCCTCCTCCTCCTTATCGTCGTCGTCGTCGTCCTCCTCCTCCTCCTCCTCGTTGTCGTCTTGATCGTCATCTCTGGGGCGCTTCCTGCTGGCTTTGGAGGCGCTCGGATGGGGTGAGGCGCCGGGAGGGACGTCGGGAGACAGGTGGGGGCCGGCGCCACGCCGGAGTGAGGCGCCGGAGGCTGAGGCGGCGCTGCCAGCGACGGTGAGGACGCTGGAGGATGGAAGTCGTACGGTGACTCCACGGAGGAGTCAGACCTTGCCGGAGAAGGAGGCGCTGCCATTGCTGCGGTCGAAAGGAGAAGTCAGACCTTGCAGAGAAGAAAGGAGCTATATGAAAGAGAAGAAAGGAGCTATAAGGAAGAGCTATATGAAAGAGAAGAAAGGAGCCATTGCTGCCATTGCCGGAGGAGTTAGACCTTGCAGAGAAGAAAGGAGCTATATGGAAGAGTACTACCGATGATCAGGAGCTATATGAAAGGAGCTATATGGAACGCGATCGATCACATTGGTAGCTATGTTTGAACGGTCAAATTGGCGGGGAAGACGAGGGGGTGGATTAATATCCGTGTCGGTTCATATCCAGAACCGACTGTGAGGACTTATGTTATTGCAGTCGGTTCTGTTTGAGAACCGACACCGATAAATTATCTGTGTCGGTTCTATAAAGAAACCGAAAGTGTTGAGGATCCAAATTATCACAGTCAGTTTTACATATAAGCGACGGTGATAACTAATTAATCACAAACGGTTCTTCTATAGAACCGATTGTGATGAGGTTCGCTAGGTTTCATGTATATATGTAACGTCTGGACTCGGGATGAACTTATTAACTCTCGTCGAGTTGGTTCGCTAGGCGATTTCTCTATTTTCCTGCCTAGCTTACTTGTGGCTTTATTCAAAAGGTGGGCCCCATTCCTTCGAATCCCTTCAATTTTGTATTAACGTACATTATTCGATATTGATTTGGTGTCATTAGCAGAGTGTATGGTTGAGAAATTAGATCGTGGAGGAGATCAGTGCGTTGAAGGTTAAAGTTAATTGAAACCCTAGCTAGCTAGCTTGATTAGGAGCTAGATTTCCCCTCGTTTGTGGTTTTCCTCGAAAGGTGACCAGCATTAATTCTTAGAAATCCCTTCAATATTGCAGTAGGACTTAAATTAATTTTTTTATTTGGTGAATGTGTACGTTAGATGTCATAATTGTTTCAATATAATTAATATGATCAATTATATAGTAGTTAATTAGGCTGCGTAACCTATGCGTCTCCCATTCGAGGGTGCTTGTTTATAAGTATGCTAAAATGGCATATTTATAAATAAGCAGTCTCAAATTGTCCACATTTTTGATTAGCTGAGGATATGTGGCTCGGGCAAGTTCTTGTTGTTGTACAAACTCTAGAGAAAGTTTCTGACAAAGATCTCCTGGCAAGTGTTCTCCGAATACACATCCTCTTGACATGTTGTCGATACGTGTATTTGGAGAACAGCGAGATCTTGCGAAATTTTCTCTAAAGTTTGTACAACATCTTAGGAACTTGCTCGAACCACATATCCTCGAATGGGATTAGGACTTGACCTAATTAGCAATTCGGAGTCATCGTTGTACGTACGTACTTAGTTGGTCAACAGATATACGTTTCTTTAAGATCATTCAATCTCTCAACTTTGTTTTCGGGTTCAACCCTTCTTTTATTTCATTGATTAGGGCATTATTAATTTATTGTTTGCGGTTTACTTGTAGATGGACCGTGAAGAATGGATGTATCAGAAAAGCCGTGTGAGTGCTGAATTTCAGAGGGGAGTTAAGGAGTTCATAAGAATTGCAGAAGTAGATATGGTTATGAGGGGTGTAAAGTTTATATATTGTCCTTGTATTGATTGCACCAATCTCAGGAGATTTAACAACTCAGCTCAAATTGAAGGGCATTTGATTCGACGTGGCTTCGTGAGGAATTACACGTGTTGGATCCATCATGGGGAGATAGGTAGTACCTCTGTGCTATGCAATGAAGACATGCTGGAAGCCGATCACGAGTTGGAGCGTGATATGTTTGATGAGGATAATTTAGATCAAATGTTGCGGGATGTGGAGGGAAATTACACGGAAAGAGAGTTCGAAAAATTTAAAAGCTTGATGGATGACGATGCCAAACCATTGTTTTCAGGTTGCAAAGGGGAATACACCAAGTTGGGTTCGGTCCTTGCATTGTTTGAACTGAAGGCAAAACATCGTTGGATAGATACAAATTTCAATGCACTTTTAATACTTCTATCGGATATGCTTCCAGAGGGAAACGAGTTGCCAACAAGTATTTATGAAGCGAAGAAGCTATTATGTCCCATGGGAATGGAAATAGAAAGGATACATGCATGTCCAAATGATTGCATACTATACCGCAACGTCCATAAGGAACTGCACATTTGTCCAGTTTGTGGTGTACCCCGATACAAACAAAATGAGAAGCGTAATGACAAGAAGTGTAAGAACCGAATTGACGACGGTGAAGATGTGAAAAAAGGGGCAACGGCCAAGGTGTTGTGGTATTTGCCCATCATTCCCCGTTTAGAGCGGTTCTTTGCAAATCCCAAAGAGGCAACATTGTTGCGTTGGCATTATGAATCTCGAAAGGAAGATGGCAAGTTGAGACATCCCGCTGATTCGGCTCAATGGAGAAATATTAATTGGCAACATGAGGAGTTTGGTGCCGAGATGAGGAACATAAGATTTGGATTGAGTACGGATGGTATGAATCCGTTTGGTAATATGAGCAGTCGACACAAAGATTTGGCCGCTTTTGTTGTGTATCTACAATTTGCCTCCTTGGTTATGCATGAAGCGGAAGTATATCATGATGTCGTTGCTAATCTCGGGACCCAAACAAATGGGTAATGATATTGATGTGTACCTATCACCACTAATTGAGGATTTGGTAAAATTGTGGAATGTGGGGTTGAGGTGTGGGATGCATACAAAAGAGAGAACTTCACCCTACGGGCTATGATATTTTTGCACCATAAATGATTTTCCAGCCCTTGGTAATTTGGCGAGCTATAGCACGAAGGAGCCAAAGCTTGTCCAATTTGTGAAGAGGACACCGATAGCTTGTGGTCGCGAATTCGAGGAAAACGGTGTACATGGGTCACCGTAGGTTTCTACCCCAAAGTCATCGATATCGTAAGATGGATGACAAATTTGATGGAAAGAGGGAAGTTCGTGCAGCCCCGCAGCCTATGACTGGAAGGCAAGTATATTCACGCGTAGAGGATATCGATGTTCAAGTATGGTAAGAGTCAGAATCTATTCGTCCCAGGACCATTTGGAAAAAGAGGTCGATATTTTGGGACTTACCATATTGGAAGGAGTTAGATGTCCGTCAATGTATTGATGTCATGCACGTTGAGAAAAATGTTTATGATAATTTGGTAGGCATCCTGCTGAACATACCTGGGAAGACCAAGGATGGTGTGAATGCTCGCTGCGATATGACCTACATGGGGATCAGGCCCAAGCTTGCAGTGATGGAGGAGGATGGAAAAGGGCCGTACATCCCCGCTGGATGCTACACCTTATCCAAGAAAGAGAAAGAAGACCTCTGCAAGTGTCTCCACGATATTAAAGTTCCATCGGGCTACTCCGCAAACATTAAGAAGCTTGTGTCTATGGATGATTTGAAGTTGTTCGGTATGAAGTCCCACGACTGTCATGTCTTGATGACCCAAATGCTCCCTGTTGCAATCAGAAATATCCTACCAGATGACGTCAGGTTGGCAATCACGAAGCTATGCTATTTCTTCAATGCGATTTCATGCAAGGTTATTGATCCCGATATACTGGACAACTTACAGAGTGAGGTGGTGCAGACTCTTTGTCAGCTTGAGATGCATTTCCCCCGTCGTTCTTCGACGTCATGGTCCACCTCGTTGTTCACCTTGTTAGAGAGATTAAGATTTGTGGACCCGCATTCCTGCGTTACATGTATCCGTTCGAGAGGTACATGGGTATATTAAAGTCATACGTGAGGAATAGGTCGAAGCTCGAGGGTAGTATTATTGAAGGTTATGGGACTGAAGAGGTTATTGAGTTCTGCGTGGACTATCTAGGTAAAAGACAACCGATTGGTGTTCCTATATCTCGTCATGAGGGCAGACTTGGTGGCAAAGGAACCATTGGGTCAAATCTAATGAGCCCACAATTTGATATGTACTGTAAAGCGCATTTCACAGTCTTGCAACACAGCGCAGAAGTTCATCCATACATCCTACAGCACAAGTTGATATTACGGGAAGAGAATCCACTTATGGATGAGCTTTCCATCACACGAGAACACAACGATCGATTCCTCACATGGTTCAAAGAAAAGGTGAAGGTCTCCGTTAGTACCGAGGATGTCAAATGGTTGGCTGACGGACCAAGATTTAATATCTGAGACATGGCAAGGTTACGATATTAATGGCTACACATTTTATCTTGAAAGTCAAGATGCAAAGAGTACATTGCAAAACAAAGGGCGTGAGCATAGATGCTTTGTCCGATGATCACTCAATTAGAGGATCCTCAACTGCAATGAACTGTTACTACGGGATGATCGAAGAAATATGGGAGCTCGACTATGGAATATACCAAGTTCCATTGTTCCGATGTAAGTGGGTGAGACTTCCTCACGGAGTTAAGGTCGACAAGACAGGTTTTACAATTGTTGATCTGAATAGACTAGCCTACAGAGATGAACCGCTCGGCCCTCGCAGCAAGCAACTCAAGTTTTCTACGTGTGTGATCCGGCCAATCCGAGGTTGCACGTCGTACTTCATGGAAAGAGGAGGATTGTTGGAGTTGAAAATGTCGTAGATGAAGAAGAGTACAACCAATTTGATGAAACACCTCCGTTTGCAGATGGGGCATGTCTTAGCGGTGACGACGGCACACATGGAACACATTACATGCGTGTAGATCATCAAGAAGGGTTGTATTGTAAATAAATTAAGTTGTAAGAATTCCCTGTGTAATGTAGCATTTTGTAGAATATATATGTCAAATGGATCTTATAGTATAGCAAATTTGAAAAAGATTTGACTTTTCGACTCTTTTGAATGAAGACTCTGTTTTAAAATAATTAGAAATTGGATCATAGTCATCACAATCGGTTCGTTTAGGAAACCGACATAGATAGTGAACATATTGCGATCGGTTGTTTTAAAGAACCGACACAGATAGTGTACATATTGCGATCGGTTGTTTGAAAGAACCGACACAGATAGTGTACATATTGCGATCGGTTGTTTGAAAGAACCGACACAGATAGTGTACATATTGCGATCGGTTGTTTTCAAGAACCGACAAAGATAGTAAATATTGCGATCGGTCTCTTTGGTTAACCGACCGTGATAAAACCCCAGAGCATTTTCATTTTGCCACAAGACACTCAGTTCATTTCGGCGCAAGACCGATTTCGTTTCAATTCATTCCACAACCCTAGCTCGACCACCTCCCCCACCGGTTCCTCCCCCCCGGCGCCTCCCCCATCGGCGGGTACCCTGTGGGCGCCTCCCCCTCCGGCTCGTCCCACACCCCCCGGCTCCTCCCCCATCGGCGGGTACCCCGTGGGCGCCTCCCCCTCCGGATCCTCCCCCTCCGACGCCTCCCCCTCCAGCTCCTCCCCCATCGGCTCCTCCCCCCATCGGCTCCTCCCCCCCATCGGCGCATCCCCCATCGGCTCCTCCCCCATTGCCGACTCGGTTCGGCGCACTGTAAGAACTATCGGACTGTGGGCTGTAATTGGCTGTAAATAGCTCGATGATGATTGCTTGAAATTGAGGCTTGATTAATCTGATCATTAAAGGAACTTGCTAGACCTAGATAAGCACTGCTCCTAGCTGACAATTTGGTGGCACTTGCTCTTAATGCATTGTTCTAGGGTCGAGCAAAGGTCTTTGTGCTTATTCCTTTATGCTCTTAGCTGACAATTTGGTGGCACTTGCTCTTAATGCATTGTGGTAGGGTTAGAGCAGTGCTATATTCATTCTGTGCTATGCTGTACTTGTTGATTTCTGTGCTAGAGCAGTGCTGTTCTAGGTTTGTAATCCGGAAATTTTCAGATGTAATAGCCGGTGATATATTGGCCATCTAGAAGTTGGACGGCTAATTAATTTAGCAACCCTTCTATAGCAATCTGAGAGCAATCAACCTCGGCTAATTAATTTAGCAACCCTTCTATAGTAATATGTGCAGATTATATTCTCATTGCAATTTGAAACTTGTAACACATGCTATATTATCGCACTTTATTATCGAGAATTAGGCTGCGTAACCTATGCGTCTCCCGTTCGAGGGTGCTTGTTTATAAGTATGCTAAAATGGCATATTTATAAATAAGCAGTCTCGAATTGTCCACGTTTTTTGGACAGTTCGAGGATATGTGGCTCGGGCAAGTTCTAAGTCGTTGTACAAACTCTAGAGAAAGTTTGGCAGAAGATCTCCTGGTGTTCTTCGAATACACACCCTCTTGACCTGTTGTTGAGACGTGTATTTGGAGAACAGCGGAGAGATGCTGCCGAAATTTTCTCTAGAGTTGTACAACAGCTTAGGAATTTGCTCGAACCACATATCCTCGAATGGGATTAGGACCTAACCTAATTAGAGATTAGGAGTCATCGTTGGTACGTAGGTACTTAGTCGGTCTACAGATAGACATGTGAATTGCTTTCTATTATGTGAAATATAATCATGTCAGAAATTTGAATTGCTTTCTCTCATGAAGTTTAGGTTTTACATATACGTACTTACTTCGAAATGTCGCAAAGAGAGAGCACCGGCTCAATGCCAGAGAGAGAAGAAGGTCCTGCTACCCCATCGAGGAAGGTTAGAAAGGGCAGAGGGCCGAATAAAGGAACCACAGGGAGAACGCCGCAAGTGCTCCACTTCAATGCCACGGGGGTTTGCACGGGTCCTAGCAAGTTTAAGGGGCGCTACTCCTCTTTTCTCGGCCAATTGGTGAGGGAGCGAGTGCCGATCACAATTAAGGACTGGAGGAAGGAAGTAAGCGACGAGCAGAAGAACCGACTGTGGGACGAAGTTAAGGGGAAATGGATTATACCAGAGGAAGATGAAGTCAATGCGAGACGGTACGCCTTGAAGAGACTGGGTGTGGCTTTGAGGCATTTCAGGGTGACCATGCATGCCGAGTTCATGTTGAAAAACCGTACTCCCTTCCAAAGGTATCCATTTGTTACTCCCGAGGTTTGGGAGGAGTTCGCAAGGATGAGGAATACGCCCGAGGCGGAGGAGCTGAGAGAGAAGAATATCACTATACAGAGGCGTAACACACACGCGCACCACCTCGGTTTCGGTGGGTATGTAGGGAAGAAGGCAGAGTGGGCGTGACTAGCGGAGGAGTGTGCAACCTCTGGGACAACGATGCCTTACTCCCACATATGCGAGGAGCGGGCACGCGACTGGGTATTAGCGAGGACGAAGAAAACCTCTGACGGTCAGATTGTCATTCCAAACCCCGCGACCGCACAGATCATCACGACCATCATAAGATATCTAACATAGTACATTGCATATTATATTCCCATTGTATTTTAGCAATAATTTATATTTGCGACCTGCAGGAGGAGGTAAGCCTGCAGAAAGAGCAAGGAGCATTTGAAAGCCAAGGGTCAAGGGACATCCTGTGTTCGGCAATCGGGAAGCCCAATCATAAGGGTTGGGTGCTTGCCGCAGGTGCAGGGTATACGAAGAGGTCCTTCTTTGTAGAGGAGAGCGCTTCTAGTGCCAGGGCAAGATCATGGGAAGCACGTGAGGCGCGGATTAGAGCACAGATGAAGGAGGAGTTGAAGGAGGAGTTAAAGGCTGAGATGATGGCTGTAACATCCCAAAATTTTGCTTTTCCTAAATTCATGTGTGATTTGGCACTTTGGTGAATTTTTGGGATTTTCTGGAATTTATTTGGATTTATTTGGAATTTATTTGAATTTATTCCATTTTGAAATAATTAAAGAATTTAACTTTGCAAATAAAATTTTGTTGGAAATATTTTATTTGAGTCCAAAATGTTCTAAAATATTTTCCAGAATTTTTCTGGATTTTTTCTGAGTCTTTTGCTATTTTTAATGAATTAAATAAATTACTGGAGATTATTTTAATTATTAAATCGCTAGAAAATCGAATTGGGTCAAGTACTATTTATCCGACCGAGCCCGAGTCAGACTCGAGTCCGAGTCCGACCCGGACCCGACCGAGTCGCGGCTGAGCCCAACCGCGTCGGACGCACCCTAACCCTGTGAACCGTTGGATCAAGATCCAACGGCCCACAAGGTGCCACGTAGCCACGTGCGACCACACCACTAACCCAAAGAACTCGCTCAATCTCAGCCGTTGGATCGAGATCCAACGGCCGAGATTCACTCGGACCCGACCGAGCAGTGTCCGACCCGAACCCGTTCGCCCGCATGATCGTGGTCGTTGATCGCGCCACGTGGACGGCGGCGATTCATCGTCTCCATCTGAGTCACGGTCGGACTCCGCCGCCGCGTAGATCTAGGGTTCCGCCTCGGGCACGAACGCCTCGGCTATTTAAAGCCCGAGTCACGCCCCGAGGTCGGCCCTGACCTTGCGCACCATAGCCCCTACTCACCAAGGCAGAGCCGCCGTCGTTTAGCCGCGATAGCTCGCCGTAGTTGTGCGCCGCTCCGCCACGGTTTTTGCTTCATTCTGCCATCAACCGCCCCTACCGCCCGTTGAGCTCCGGATCTAGAACCCTGCATCGAGACGCACCCGTGGAGCCAACTCACCTCGCCGGAGCCCCTCGGAAACGCCGTGCGGGGAGTCGTCGTCTTCATCCCTGGTACCCTAGCCTCGCCGCGCCATCGCCGGACCTCGCGAGCTCTATCAACCGTTCGATCTTCATCTGATGCACGAGGTGAGGCCACGTAGCCCGTTACTGTTTCAACTCCGGATTCTTTGGCGGTAGTTAGATCTTGATCCTAGGGCCGAGATTGAGCCAATGAGGAGCCGTAGGCGATTAGATGCGTTTGGAGCCGTCCGATCCAAATCGAACGGCTCGGATCGAGCCACGTGTGCCACCGCACCGCGTCTTGGCAAGCGTGAGCGTGTCTCGACACGCTGGGCCCGTGATATCGGCCCAGCCAAACCACACCATGACGCCACGCCGACGCCATGGCGGGCTCGCACGCACGCCGCCACTAGCTGCGGTAGTGACGCCGGGCCGATGACGCCACCGCGGTCCCACCGTAGCACCGTGGCCGAGCCCCCGCCGACGCCAAGAATGACGCTACCCGAGGGGGGGCCACTGCCGGGCCGCAAGACACGTAAGCCGTGGACCGAGTCCACGGTGGACCTAGCCAAACCATGGACCACGTCCATGAACCGGCTGACGTCAGCAGACCAATCAGAGGCTGCCACGTGTCCTCGCTGACGCAATAAATAATTTGCAAAAAACAAAATGATTTAATAATTCGGTTTAATAATTCATTTGAATTTCAAAACTTCAAACGCTTATAACTTTTGCGTTTCAACTCCGATTTGAGTGATTCAAATTTCTAAATTTGTATAAAATTGAGATCTACTCAAATATGAATTTTATTTAATTTTGGTCTAAAGTTTTTCTCTGTAAAATTATTTAATTGATTATTTAAACTTTAAATAATCATAACTCTTGTGTTTTAACTCCGATTTGAGCGATTCCAGTTCCTAAAAATTCATAAAATTATGTTCTCTCTGTTTATGGATTTTATTTGGATGTTTGGACACTTTTTGCCTAGTGTTTATTCGTGTATTGCTATTTGCACGTTTTACGAGTAGACGTTGAAGTGCCAGAAGGATTCGAAGGAGAAGTGTTGACCCAGGAGCCAGCTCAGGACCAAGAGCAAGTACTTTTTGAAGGCAAGTTATGCTTTGACCATGTTGATCCCATTTTGAAACCTATTTTGGTTCAAATTATTGCATGCTAGTTTAAATTAGAAAATGCTTTACTTAATTACGGGTAATTAGATAAATGCCTAATTGCTGTATGACACCTTGATTACTTAAATATGTGCCATGACCCTTGTCACCCTAGTTGTGGATTATTAGTTGGACATTACTAAATTGCCAACATGGGTTTGTAGATCGTTGTAGTATATGGCTTAGAGCACGCTCGTGCTCATGACATGATTTTGGACCCTCAAACGTTAATATTGACTTAATGACATATTGAACCTGTTTGGAAAGGTATCATGTGATGTTGATGGCACGTGGTGCATGGTAACCAACTGGGGTTTGATAAATTGCTTTTGACCGGGGCATGTGGCAAGAATGATCAGGTGGGCCAGTTGTGGCATTGGGAATGTTGTTTTGGTTCTTCGGGTAGTCTTGCCCTGGTCACCCTAAGGACTTCACCTTGCAAGCCTTTGAACTGAGTCAATCTTGCAACCACATGTCTGTAATGGGACGGACCTAGTTGATTAAGTTGCTAATAACGTACCTGTGGGACCTCAGGAGGTCAACTACACCCTTTGTGTAAGTTGTACGGGGGAACGTACTGGGGCTGCGGCCAGGTACCCATCTAACGGTTGGTTGGCCTAAACTTCGCCTTAGCTAAGGGAAGGGTTAGTGTGCAACAACCGGGAAGGACCACTTGTATTGTTAGAAGTTTCCGAAAGACTTTGTTACGGGAACTCGCCTTTGTGGTGTTTGACTGTATCTTGTGGGTAAAGTGCATAACCTCTGCAGAGTGAAAAATCTATTCGAATAGCCGTGTCCGCGGTATTGGACATCGCTCGGGAATTACAGTCAAGGGTTAGACTTTCTCAAAATAACTTGGTCTTGAAAGGTTGGGTTGGATTAATAATGATGTTGATAGAAATGTGGATTAGGATGGGAAAGATGTTTACTAAACCCCTGAAAAGTTATTTATGCTTTACTTGTTACTACTGCTTTCGAATCTACTTATGCTACTTGTCAAATGTTGTTTACTGCAAATATACCTTGAGCTATTCCTTTGTATCAAGCCATGCATATAGTATATTAGCTTGCATTCTGTGCATGACTTGCTGAGTACCAAGTACTCACCCTTGCCACAATACAACACCAGTTGAAGAGGAGACTACACCAGCTTTGGAGGAGGAGCTCCAAGAGGAACCGTCTACTTAGGGAGCGAGCCCAGTCAGTTGCCTGTGGTATACTGGATGGCGCCACGAAGTTATCTTATTTCCGCTGCTATTATTTCTCTCTTAATAAGTTTCGCCCTGCGTGGCGTATATTTGTAACTTGACCATAAGGTCGAGCAACCAGTTTGACTATTTAATTAAAGTACTTTATTAGTATCGAGTGGTATGATTGTGATATTTACCGATGTTAAGACTGTGTGCACTAGCGCGTTCCTGGACTAGTGCTGAATACACAGAGGGTCCAGATTTGCAAATTTGTGTCCCGACAGAGGTGGTATCAGAGCCAGGTTGACTGTAGGCCCACCCTTAGCTAGAAAGGTCGTAGAGAGGATAAAACCTATTTTCTAAAGCTAAAAGTTTGTCAAGACAATAAATGACATCTCGACTTATCCCATTCTTTCTTTTCTTGTCTCTTGCTGTAGGACCGAGTAGGCAACTAGAGGGGGGGGGGTGAATAGATGCCGAATAAAATTCAACTATTTCTTTCGGAAAATTAAAGACCCCTAAATAGCGGAAGAATATCTAATATCGTAGAGAACAAAACCCTAGATTAATTAGCGAGACAAATCGAACATAAATCAAAACTAGTTCTAACAAAAGAAGAACAAATTTTCTAATCAAGAATCAAAGCAAAAAGGATAAAAGAATTGTATAACCCTTTTCTTTATTCCAAAGCCATCTTCCACATGATGACACCAAAAATCTTCTAATCTCAAAAGATTAGAAAACTCTACTATAAACCAACTAGATAGAGCACACAAGCTCTTCTTTGTTGTAGGCACCTTTTGCTTCTTGCCCTTTGCATTGGATTGCAATCTTCAGCTTCATTGGCTACGAATATATACTGCATCCCACGTCTCCCTCCTTGCCACGGTTTCGTTCTTGTTTCCGAGTCCTAGTCACACACAACAACTCACACATTGCATGCATGGACTCACAACAACTCACATATGGTAAGCAAACTTCACGTAACCCTTGCATGGAATTCTATTCCGATTCCACATGCATGTATACTCGGCATTGATCCTACATGCATGGACTCCACGCTTGTTGCGCGCGCCTGCATGCATGCTCCACAAAGTCCATTCTTTGCTCGGCCACCACCTCGCTTCGCAGGCCGAACCGCCCGTCTTGGCCGGCCTCGCCGCGCCGCTCGATCGCCACGCTCGATGGCTGCCGGCCGGCTCCACGCGCGCGCTTACAGGCTGCATGCCGACGAGCTCCTGCGCTGCAATGGACCGCCACGGTTGCTCCTTGCCGCAACCAACCGGGCCGCCGTAGCCCCTCGTCGGCCTGTCGTGCTTTCCGCCGGCCCTACCACGTCGACGCTGCAGCGCTGGATCCGCCGGTCTGCCGTGGCCCCCGCGCCTGGCTCCTGCCGATCGTCGCCAGCCTCCTGGACGCACGTGCCACCGATTCCAAGCTCCTCTTTGTTGCAGTCGCAAGGCCACCAAGCTTCTGCGCAACATCCATGGCACAAAAAAAATATTCGTATACACGCGTACGACCCGCCTGCCGCTACGCTGCAACGATCTCGACCTCACGTGCACCGTTTCTCTAGTCCGAAACATCTCGCATGACACCCTCGACCCTCACGACCTCAGTTCCTCCCTGAACCTAGTCTCGGTCCCGTCATCGACCACGTTCGACCTCGAGCAACACACCGACGTGAACAAAAATACAAAAACAATTTCCGAGCCCAAGTCCACGACTTGACTCAAATTAATCCATACAACCAACTGGTTTCAGATCTTTTTCAAAAACTGAGCCAAAATCAAATCAACTCAAATCTTTTCAAATCTCTTCGAATATTCAAATACTCATCATCAAAAACACATGGATCAAAAAACAATGATCCTTCAATCTCCCCCTTGATGAGTAATTTGACAAAACACAATAAGATTTGACAAGAGTAAAGAGAAAAAAAAATTTGAGACCCAAAAGATTCCAAGACCAAGTAAAGACCAAGAAAAGATTCCAAGACCAAGTAAAGACCAAGAAAATCCAAATTCTCAAACAGTTTGAAATTCACCTCTCTTTTTATTTTTCTTCTTCTTGACTTTGCTCTCCCCTTTTGACAAAATAGTCATCAAGATCTCAAAACTCCCCCTTAATGAATGCAGTATCTCAAGCTTTGAAGTATATTCAAGGTATATAATCAAAGTAAAGCATTTGGAGAGTTTTTACGAGAGTTTTCACATTTTGTATCAATTTATCCAATGAGAAAGCAAATTGTGAGAATATGGAGGCTCTAACACATAGAATAGTTGTTGCATAAGCAAATTAGAGCAAACAAGTAAAATGTCATAAACTGATTTTGCCAAAGCTAAAAGAAAACTATCATGAGTAAAGAGAGACTTTCAAATTCACTAATGTTTGTCTCAAGCCTTTTCAAAAATTTGAATTTCCTTTTTCTCTTTTAGCAAGTTTGACAATTTTGCTTTGTGATCAACAGGGATGACAAGTAATCGCACACTAGCCCATACTTGTGTATGAGTAGGTAGTTCTTTCTTGTATCTTTCAGTTTAAATTGGCAAGTGGCTTCACATTGTTACTGAACTTTTGTTTAGACAAGTAGCCTTTTCTTGCATCTTTTGAATTTAAATCCCTGGCAAGGAAGCTGCACATTGTACTAAACTTGTGTTTAGCCAAGTAGCTTTTGCTTGCATCTTTTTCAACTTGCTTTTAATATTAAAACACTGATTTTGCTTGAGACTCATAATGATCATTTGAAGTCCAACAAAAAGCTCACACATAGTTTCTAATCAGCTCTAGCCTTTCAACAGATGACAAGAAACTTTTAAGCCTATTTCACAAATGTAATACCATAATGACAAAGAGCCAAAATATTCTCAAAAAGCATCTCAAATTGAATTATTTTAGTCTTTTAGTCTTTTAGTGAGAAGTGAAGCAATGTAGCATTAATTTGACTATATACACAAGAATAGTCAACAAAGCTTTGTACTACATGATGCAATGAAAACAGGGGAGTTTTCTTTTAAGTGTAACGACAAAATAGCTCCTTGTAGTAAATGAAAGAGTTAAAAACAAGACTCCCCCTCAAATCAACCCATGGGGATGAAAGAACCCAAGTTCACCGCGTAAGAAAGCAAAACGAGAAGAATCAAGCGGTTTAGTGAAAATATCAGCAAGTTGAGCACCCGAATCAACAAATTTCAGTTCAATAGCTCCTTTTTCAACAAGATCTCTAAGAAAGTGAAATCTGATGTCAATGTGTCCAAGAAAGAGAATTACTCAAGAAGTGGCATGAACCAGATGTACTTTTTCTATCAATTCTACATCCTCCAAATTCAACATCAAAGAAAGCTCTTAAACTAATGCATGAGGAAGCAGAAAGCCAAATGCCAAAATCTTGAGTACCACGGAGATACCTTAAAATCCTCTTGATAGCTTGTTGATGTGAAGCACGCGGGGAAGCTTGAAAACGAGGACACAAGCACACAAGCACACAGCAAACTCCAATTATCTCATCCTCAACATCATCATCATCATCATCATCTTCATCAACAAAGATACTCTCCCTCTGAACATATGCACATGTACCTGCACTATTTTGACTAATGCCTTTTTGCGAAAACAGAGGTGGAAGAAGCATCTTGAAAAATAACACTTTTAGCACGAGATGCACGAGTGAAGGAGAACCAAATCTTATCACTGAACATATGAAGTGAGCATCCGAAATTCACTAGCCACATGTTCTCCCTCCTCGTGAGAAGCCTACATAGAAGCGAGAAAGTGTCGAGGTCTCAGATCGGGGTTAGAAATAAGATGTTTAGGAATCGATCGAGACACACGACGGACAACAGTAGGCACAACACGAGCAGTCTTATGCACAAAATCAATTTTGCCTGTTCCCGTGTTTCTAGCAACAAAAGGTGCTTGCATCACCCTAGGCACATAGTGAGAAGCAAAGCGTGCCTTTCTGAAATTAGACCTAGCCTTAGCTCTTTCTTTCTTTTGTTGTTTGGCTAGTCTAAAGCAAAAATCTACTAAATGTCCATCTCTACCACAATGAGTGCAAGTGTATTTAACAGGATGTTTGGCTTTAGAAGTAGAAGCAACATTTGCATTCATCATAGTAGAAGTTAAAAGACCACAGATTTAAAGACAGCTTTTCTTAGGCTCATTGACAATTTCAAATTTTCCACTTTCAAGTGTTTTGACAACAAGTGGGAGTATGTGATTTATGATGAGCATAAGAATCAAAACCTAAACCTTTGTTTTGAGTGCTGACTTTTGATTGATCCAAAATCATGTTTAGGTTTTTCTTGCCATCGTTGAAACGCTCCAAAGAATTTTGCAAGTAATCAACTTTCTTAGCAAGAGTTAAACAATTATCACAAGGAGTGTCAATTTTAGCTTGCTTTTACGGCAATTTGAACACGAGTTAATTTCATGAGTGAACATGTCATTTGTTAATTGGGTAACTCTACAATTTGCATCTTTTAATTTCAACTCAAGAATAGAACATTTAGAGCAAGCAATTTGATCATGTAAACTATCAAGAGAGCAACCAATATTTTTCACAAGTTTTTCATTTTTCAATTGTTCGGCATAAACTTGTTCTAGTTTAATCACATGTTCCTCTTTTAGTGACTTAATTTCAAATTTGAGATCTAAGCAAGTATCGCAAATATTTTCAGAATTTGAATTTCTAAGATCAAAGTTTTCAGATTTTAGCATGGATAGATCTTTTTCTAAGCTTTTATTTTTGAGTGAAGATTTTCTTAAAGATTTTCTCAATATGACTAAAACTTCACAAAGCTCATCATACGAAGGCATTACCTCATCACCGTCATTGGAGGTCTTGTCGTTGTTACTAGAATCACTAGTGTTCCCTTTTGCCATGAAGCATAGTCCGGTGAGATCCTTCTCATTCAGTAGTTTGCTTCGCTTCCTTCTCATCTTCGCTGAGTCATCAATGTCGCTTAAGTCTAAGCGACCAATTGCCTCAAGACTTTGTTGAGCATCTTCTTTGTTCGTTGTTTATTTTTATCCTTACTCTCTCTTGGCCAGGAAGGACTTGGAGGAGTTGCTTTGCTCCTTCTCCTCTCTATCTTTGTTCTTGAAACAGCTTAGCACGGATGTGCCCTCGCCTTGCCGCAGCTTGTAGCAAAGGATGGAGGCTCCTCTTCTCTCCCTTGATCTCATGTACGCTGCATTGACACGCTTGGAAAGAAGAGCAAGTGTATCTTCCGGTATTTGATCTAGCTATTCATCACTAAGAGCACTCAAAGCAATAATGGAATATGATGATGAAGAACTATTATCATATGAAGAATTAGCATTAAGAGCCATAGAGTTATCATTGGAAGTTCTTGAAACAATGTCTATCTCAAAAGTCTTGAGACTAGAATATAGTTTATCCAAAGTCATTTCACTCATCTTATGAGCTTCCCTAAAAGCAGCCACTTTCATTTGCCGATTTTAAGATCAAGAGATGATAGGAAATGTCTAGCATTTTCAGTGAGTCTACTTTACATCTACAAATTCTAAGATTGTTTAAGATTACATTAAAGCGAGCAAAACAATCATCTAGAGATTCTCCAGAGTTCATTTCAAATCTAGTGTATTCCTTTTTAAATTGATCTTGTCTAGCTTCTTTTACAGAGTCGATTGCCCTCATGATAATCTTGAAGAGATTTCCAAATTTCATGAGCAAAGTGAGTAAATGATGACTCTATCGAATTCTTTTCTAGCAAGTCCTTGAAGCAATATGTTTCTAGCTCTATTATTATTTTCAACATCTTTTTCAAACTCGATTTTATCAATATCATCATTAGAAGGAAGCTCGTACGAAATTTTTACCTTGCGCCAAATCGCGTTACCTTGAGCTTGAAGATATGCAGTCATCCGGATCCGCCAGTGGGGGAAGTCTGTGCCATCGAAGATTGGCGGCTTGTTTGAGTATTTCTCTGTTGCCATAACTTACCGTTTACTAATCACCTGTTAAGATGGATTAGTAGAGCCTGGCTCTGATACCACTTGTAGGACCGAGTAGGCAACTAGAGGGGGGGTGAATAGATGCCGAATAAAATTCAACTATTTCTTTCGGAAAATTAAAGACCCCTAAATAGCGGAAGAATATCTAATATCGTAGAGAACAAAACCCTAGATTAATTAGCGAGACAAATCGAACATAAATCAAAACTAGTTCTAACAAAAGAAGAACAAATTTTCTAATCAAGAATCAAAGCAAAAAGGATAAAAGAATTGTATAACCCTTTTCTTTATTCCAAAGCCATCTTCCACATGATGACACCAAAAATCTTCTAATCTCAAAAGATTAGAAAACTCTACTATAAACCAACTAGATAGAGCACACAAGCTCTTCTTTGTTGTAGGCACCTTTTGCTTCTTGCCCTTTGCATTGGATTGCAATCTTCAGCTTCATTGGCTACGAATATATACTGCATCCCACGTCTCCCTCCTTGCCACGGTTTCGTTCTTGTTTCCGAGTCCTAGTCACACACAACAACTCACACATTGCATGCATGGACTCACAACAACTCACATATGGTAAGCAAACTTCACGTAACCCTTGCATGGAATTCTATTCCGATTCCACATGCATGTATACTCGGCATTGATCCTACATGCATGGACTCCACGCCCAGCTGTGCGCCCGCAGCCCTGCATGCATGCTCCACAAAGTCCACTTGCTTCAGTGCCACTTCGCTTCTGCCGCCGAACCGCCTGCGGCCGGCTGCTCGCCGCTGGGCATCGCCACGCCCGATGGCTCCGACCGCTCCACGCGCCGCGCTTCGATCGGCCGCCAAGACGAGCCTCGCTGGCCGCAGCGGACCGCCACGATTGCTCCTTGCCGCAACCAGCCGCCGTAGCCCTCGTCGGCCTCTCGTGCTTCCGCCGCCCTACCACGTCGACGCAGCAGCTGGATCCGCCGATGCTGCCGTGGCCCCCGCGCTGGCTCCCGCCGATCGCCGCCTCCTCGACGACGTGCCACCGATTCCAAGCTCCTCTTTGTTGCGATCGCCAAGGCCACCAAGCTTCTGCGCAACATCCATGGCACAAAAATATTCGTGATACACGCGACGACTACCGCTCTGTTACGCAACGATCTCGACCTCACGTGCACCGTTTCTCTAGTCCGAAACATCTCGCATGACACCCTCGACCCTCACGACCTCAGTTCCTCCCTGAACCTAGTCTCGGTCCCGTCATCGACCACGTTCGACCTCGAGCAACACCTGCACGTGAACAAAAATACAAAAACAATTTCCGAGCCCAAGTCCACGACTTGACTCAAATTAATCCATACAACCAACTGGTTTCAGATCTTTTTCAAAAACTGAGCCAAAATCAAATCAACTCAAATCTTTTCAAATCTCTTCGAATATTCAAATACTCATCATCAAAAACACATGGATCAAAAAACAATGATCCTTCACTTGCTGAATTTTTCCTTACCTTGTCACGATTTAAAAATTTCGAGTTCTTACGTGAGCACTCTTGTGACAGATGGAGGGAGAGTTCAACTACGTCGATCTGGAGGTTGGTCACGCCGCGGAACTTTGGCGTATGCTACAGACTCTTGGAGATTTTGAGAAGCCACAATACCAAGTGGACGTGATCAGACAAGCAGGATTGATCAAGGCTTGTGACGTGAAGATTGTGGTACCTGCTAGGAAGAAGGGCCCAGGCAATCGCCCGATACAACTGACCTTTGCCAGGAGGTCTACAATGCAGATGGGTATCCAAGAGTTGTCACGACGAGCAATGCGGCACATTACCCGTATCTACGCCAGAGAATTGGAGAGCACGGTGTTCCGATATCATCCGCGCAGCAATAACCTTCTTGACCCAAAGGCGATTCAGGATGAGAATGCCATGGTTACACAGTTGGCACGACTTGTTGTCGCCCAGGAAGATGTAGTCGATGATACAAGCAAGGAGCTACAGAAGACCCGCAAGGAGATCACGACAGAGAAGAACAGATGGCGGGAAGCTCAAGAGTATGTGTCACACCTTCTGCAAAGGATTGGAGAGTTAGAGACGACATTGTACGCACCAGAGCCGGAGCCAATGCTCGAGCTGCACGAGCTGCACCGAGGAGCCGGAGCTTGAGGAGGACATCGCTTCTTCAACTACCACAGATGACACGATTCTTTGGACATGGCGATCGTTTCGCGCCTATGCCGCAGCATCTGTACCCAGGCCGTGGAGGTTTTCTCGATGAGTGAGCGTAGGTTCTATAGTGAGACTCCTTCGCCGAGTCGCGTTATAGAATAAAGAGTCACCCTTTAGGCGTAAGACTCCAGTGTTAGTTCGATTTGGATTTTCATTGCTTGCTGAGTGTGCAGTATGTGTTGCAAGGCCCCTAGGCATTGTAAGCAACCATACCAAGTTACTATTGATTAAAATAATAAAGTTGGACTTTAAGTTACACCTTTCGCCCCGCATAAGTTCCATACTACTTGTCTATTCTTGTTTCCCTCTCATCTCTAAAACCTAGAGCAAACCACAGATGGTGAACACTCGTGGAAACCTTGGAGGCAGTGGAAGTGGTTCTCGCCCAGCTGAAAACCTCAATGATGGAGCACCAAAGACCGCTTGATTGATATGCAGAATTTCGGAGCTTTTCTTGCTGCTCAGACTTAGTTGATGCATGCCATGATGCAACAAATGCAGCACATCACCGCTCAGGCCACTGCTAATCAAGTCAATCAGGGACAACGCCAAAATACAAGACTGTCAGAGTTCATGAGGACTCATCCACCCACTTTTTCTGGGAATGCCAACCCGTTGGAAGCCGATGACTGGTTAAGGTCAATTGAGAGGAAGCTACACATTGCTCAATTCATAGGAAATGAGAAGGTACTCTACGCTTCTCATCAGTTGGAAGGAACAGCCGATGAATGGTGGGAGAACTTCTGTACCACGCAAGTGAACCCTCAGGACATCACTTGGGAGGAGTTCACAGCTGCATTCCGTCATTATCACGTGCCTGAAGGAATCATGGACCTCAAGAAGGAGTTCAGAGCACTGAAGCAAGGTAATCAGCCAGTGGCCGAATACCTGAACAGGTTCACACAGCTTGCTCGCTACGCACCTGAGGATGTAGCGACAGATAAAGCCAGATAGTCTCGTTTCATGAAGGGACTTAACTCAGGACTGTAGGTGGGATTTATCACCCACACCTTTCCAGATTTCCAAGAGTTGGTGAATAAGGCGCTTATTCTTGAGGACAAGCGCAAGGAACTGGATGAGAACAGGAAGCGCAGGATGCAGCATCAGGGATCGCGTCAGGGAGCGCATCAACGTTTGAGGGTTGTGCCAAATCAGCTTTTCAGATTCCAGCCACAGAATGCAACAAGGACACCGTCACCAGCACCAAGACCCGTCAATCAGAACTATCAGACCCCAGCACCAACCAGAAATGCCGCTTCAGGCAGTCAACTAGGAACAGTGAGACGTTGCTACAACTGCAATGAGCCAGGGCACTTTGCCAACAGTTGTCCTAAGAAGACAGCAGGAGTGACCCCAGTTCGCTTCAATCTGGGATCCACACCAGCTAGGACGCCAAAGACAGGAGCCACACCCTGCATCGTGGTGAGAGGCCGAGTCAACCATGTCACCGCAGATGCACCGCAGAATGCCACTGACGTCGTGATCGGGTAAGTTACTAGTCAACTCAAGCACCTGCTTGATTTGTTTGATTCCGGAGCTTCGCATTCGTTTGTTTCTCAAGACTTTGCTGCTAAAAATGATTTGGAGATTGCAAGACTTAAATGCTTGCTTTTAGTTCAAACCCCTGGTTCCGAACTCCGAACGAAAGTAGGATGTTCTGGGGTGAGAATACTAATAGATGGGATAGAGTTCCTAGCGAACCTTATTATTTTGGAGACCCAGACCTTGGATGTCATTTTGGGAATGGATTGGTTATCCAAGCACAAGGCCGTATTGGATTGTGGACGAAGGACTATCTCAGTTGAGAGCCCGTGTGGAAAGAAAGTGGAATTTCAAGCTACTGCCGTTAGAGATGGACAGTTGATGGTTAACAGTACCAAGGCAATCAGCATAGAGGATGTCTCAGTAGTGAATGAGTACCCAGATGTTTTTCCTGAAGATCTACAGGTATGCCGTGACAGAGACATAGAGTTTGTGATAGAGCTTGTACCTGGTAAACGATAGCAAAGAGACCCTATCGGATGTCCACCGAGGAATTGGTAGAGATGAAGAAACAACTTGAATAGTTAATGGAGAAAGGATTTATCAGGCCCGAGTTCGTCGTGGGGAGCACCCGGTTTTGTTCGTCAAGAAGAAGGACGGAGTTTCAGGATGTGCATTGACTACCGTGCACTCAATGAAGTCACCGTGAAGAATAAGTATCTGCTACCCAGGATTGATGATTTGTTTGACCAGCTGAGAGGAGCCGGAGTTTTCTCCAAGATTGATCTGAGATCGGGATACCATCAGTTGAAGATCCGATCAGAAGATATTCCGAAGACTGCATTCTCATCAACATACGGACATTATGAGTTTACTGTTATGTCCTTTAGTCTGACGAATGCGCCAGCATATTTCATGAATATGATGAATAAGGTGTTCATGGAGTATTTGGACAAGTTTGTTGTTGTGTTCATAGATGATATTCTAATCTACTCCCAGACAGAGGATGAACATGCAGAGCACTTGAAGCGAGTTTTTGAAAAGCTGAGGGAACAGCAGCTCTTCGCCAAAATTCAGTAAATGTGATTTTTGGAAGGACAAGGTGGAGTTCCTCGGACATGTAATGACCGCAGAAGGAGTCACCGTTGATCCAAGTAAAGTAGAAGCTGTGTTACATTGGGAGCAGCCAAAGACTGTGATCCAGATCTGGAGTTTCTTTGGAATGGCAGGTTACTACCGCCGCTTCATTGAAGGCTTTTCAACAATTGCGAGACCTCTTACGCAATTGCTGAAAAAGGAGAAGAAGTTTACATGGACGCCAGAGTGCGAGAAAGGATTCCAAGAACTGAAGACGAGGTTGACATCAGCACCAGTGTTGGTTCTGCCGGACGTCAATCAAAGCTTTGATATCTATTGTGATGCATCGCGCCAAGGACTTGGATGTGTGTTGATGCAGAACGGAAAGGTTGTTGCCTATGCATCAAGGCAGTTGAGGCCGCATGAGGAGAATTACCCGACACATGACCTAGAGTTAGCCGTAGTGCATGCCTTGAAGATATGGCGTCACTATCTGATCGGGAACAGATGTGAAGTGTACACGGATCATAAGAGCCTTAAGTACATATTCACCCAGTCGGATCTGAATATGAGGCAAAGGAGATGGTTAGAGTTGATTAAGGATTACAATGTCGGAATCCATTATCATCCCGGAAAGGTTAATGTGGTGGCCGATGCCTTGAGTCGGAAAAGCCATACCGTGAATATGTTGATAGCCATGAATCAGGATGAGCTATGCCAGGAATTTCAGAGAATGAAGATTGAGGTGGTACCTAGTGGATTCTTGGTCGCACTGGAAGTAAAGCCTACCCTAGAAGATCAGATTCGGGAAGGACAGAAGGATGATGACAAGATCCGCAGGATTAAGTCCAAAATGGAGGAAGGCAAGGCAAAGGACTTTAAGCTAGATGAGCAGGGCACGTTATGGATGAGGGATCGCATTTGTGTGCCGAACAGGAAGGAACTGAAGCAGTTGATTCTAGAAGAAGCCCATGACTCCAAGTACTCGATTCATCCTGGAAGTGCCAAGATGTATCAAGACTTGAAGGAGAGATTCTGGTGGCCGAGCATGAAGCGTGAAGTTGCCGAGCATGTTGCATTGTGCGACGTATGCCAGAGAGTCAAGGCAATGCATCAGAGACCAGCAGGATTGTTGCAGCCGCTGAAGATACCTGAGTGGAAGTGGGAGGAAATCGGAATGGATTTCATCACCGGTTTACCCAAGACTCAAGGGGGTTATGACTCCATATGGGTTATAGTGGATCGCTTGACCAAAGTAGCCCATTTTGATCCCCGTAAAGACCACCTACTCGGGGGACAAGTTAGCAGAGTTGTATATGACCAGGATCGTCTGTTTGCACAGAGTGCCAAAGAGGATTGTTTCGGACAGAGGTACCCAATTTACCTCAAGGTTTTGGAATAAGTTGCACGAAGCCATGGGAACCCGTTTGAACTTCAGTACAGCCTATCATCCATAGACAGATGGACAGACCGAAAGAGTCAATCAGATTCTGGAAGATATGCTAAGAGCGTGTGCATTGGCTTATGCTACATCTTGGGATAAGAGTTTGCCGTATGGCGAGTTCAGTTACAATAATAGTTACTGTGCTAGTTTACGATGTCACCTTTTGAGGCCTTTGTATGGTCGACTCGCCTGACGCCATTAAAGCTGGAATGAGACCGGCGAGCCGTGTCTTCGGCCTGATATTCTTCAAGAAGTCGAAGAGCAGATTGCCATGATTAGGTAAAGGTTGAAGATAGCCCAATCACAATGTAAGAGTTATGCCGACAATCATCGCGGGATTTGAGTTTTGAACCGTAAGACTTTGTATACCTCGAGTTACGCCTCTCGGGGAGTTAAGAGGTTCCATGCCAAAGGGAAACTTGCACCCGTTATGTTGGACCATTTAAGATTTTGAGCCGCAGAGGCGAAGTTGCTTACCACCGGAGTTGCCGCGATCGTTAGCGTGAGTACATGACGTGTTCCATGTGTCCCAGCTAAAGAAGTGTCTTCGAGTGCCAGATGAGCAAACGCCCTTGGAGTCGATTGAACTGCAAGAGGATCTGACTTATAAGGAGCATCCCGTGAAGATTTTGGATACTATGGACCGAGAGACTAGAAATAAGTCAACCCGTTTCTGTAGAGTTCAGTGGAGCAACCATGAAGAAAGCGAAGCGACTTGGGAACGCGAAGAGGATTTGAGGAAAGAGTTTCCAAACCTATTCTGTAGTAGGCCCTGAATCTCGGGGACGAGATTCTGTTAAGGGGGGAGGTTTGTAACATCTCAAAATTTTGCTTTTCCTAAATTCATGTGTGATTTGGCACTTTGGTGAATTTTTGGAATTTTCTGGAATTTATTTGGATTTATTTGAATTTATTCCATTTTGAAATAATTAAAGAATTTAACTTTGCAAATAAAATTTTATTGGAAATATTTTATTTGAGTCCAAAATGTTCTAAAATATTTTCCAGAATTTTTCTGGATTTTTTCTAAGTCTTTTGCTATTTTTAATGAATTAAATAAATTACTGGAGATTATTTTAATTATTAAATCGCTGGAAAATCGAATTGGGTCAAGTACTGTTCATCCGACCGAGCCCGAGACAGACTCGAGTCCGAGTCCGACCCGGACCCGACCGAGTCGCGGTTGAGCCCAACCGCGTCGGACGCACCCTAACCCTGTGAACCGTTGGATCAAGATCCAATGGCCCACAAGGTGCCACGTAGCCACGTGCGACCGCACCACTAACCCAAAGAACTCGCTCGATCTCAGCCGTTGGATCGAGATCTAACGGCCGAGATTCACTCGGACCCGACCGAGCCGTGTCCGACCCGAACCCGTTCGCCCGCATGATCGTGGCCGTCGATCGCGCCACGTGGACGGCGGCGATTCATCGTCTCCATCTGAGTCGCGGTCGGACTCCGCCGCCGCGTAGATCTAGGGTTCCGCCTCGGGCATGAACGCCGAGGCTATTTAAAGCCCGAGTCACGCCCCGAGGTCGGCCCTGACCTTGCGCACCCATAGCCCCTACTCACCAAGGCAGAGCCGCCGTCGTTTAGCCGTGATAGCTCGCCGTAGTTGCGCGCCGCTCCGCCACGATTTTTGCTTCATTCCGCCATCAACCGCCGTCCCGGTAGCCGTTGAGCGGATCTAGAACCCTGCATCGAGACGCACCCGTGGAGCCAACTCACCTCGCCGAGCCCCTGAACGCCGTGCGGGGAGTCATCGTCTTCATCCCCGGTACCCTAGCCTCGCCGCGCCATCGCCGGACCTCGCGAGCTCTATCAACCGTTCGATCTTCATCCGACGCACGAGGTGAGGCCACGTAGCCCGTTACTGTTTCAACTCCGGATTCTTTGGCAGCCGTTAGATCTTGATCCTAGGGCTGAGATTGAGCCACGTAGGAGCCGTAGGGCAGATTAGATGCGTTTGGAGCCGTCCGATCCAAATCGAACGGCTCGGATCGAGCCACGTGTGCCACCGCACCGTGCCGGCGCGTGAGCGCGTGTCTCTGACACGCGGGGCCCGCATGTCAGCGGCCCAGCCAAACCACACCATGACGTCACGCTGACGTCATGGCGGGCCCGCACGTCAGCGGCCACCCCAGCCGTGTAGTGACGTCAGCGATGACGTCACCAGTGGGTCCCACCCGTCAGCACCGTGGGCTGAGCCCCGCTGACGTCAGCAATGACGTCACCCGAGGGGGCCACCTGTCAGTCGCACACGTAAGCCGTGGACCGAGTCCACGGTGGACCAAGCCAAACCATGGACCACGTCCATGAACCGGCTGACGTCAGCAGACCAATCAGAGGCTGCCACGTGTCCTCGCTGACGCAATAAATAATTTCCGAAAAAGAAAATGATTTAATAATTCGGTTTAATAATTTATTTGAATTTCAAAACTTCAAACGCTTATAACTTTTGCGTTTCAACTTCGATTTGAGTGATTCAAATTTCTAAATTTGTATAAAATTGAGATCTACTCAAATATGAATTTTATTTAATTTTTCGACTAAAGTTTTTCTCTGTAAAATTATTTAATTGATTATTTAAACTTTAAATAATCATAACTCTTGTGTTTTAACTCCGATTTGAGCGATTCCAATTCCTAAAAATTCATAAAATTATGTTCTCTTTGTTTATGGATTTTATTTGGTTGTTTGGACACTTTTTTCCTAGTGTTTATTCGTGTATTGCTATTTGCACGCTTTACGAGTAGACGTTGAAGTGCCGGAAGGATTCGAAGGAGAAGTGTTGTCCCAGGAGCCAGCTCAGGACCAAGAGCAAGTACTTTTTGAAGGCAAGTTATGCTTTGACCATGTTGATCCCATTTTGAAACCTATTTTGGTTCAAATTATTGCATGCTAGTTTAAATTAGAAAATGCTTTACTTAATTACGGGTAATTAGATAAATGCCTAATTATTTGTATGACACCTTGATTACTTAAATATGTGCCATGACCCTTGTCACCCTAGTTGTGGATTATTAGTTGGACATTACTAAATTGCCAACATGGGTTTGTAGATCGTTGTAGTGTATGGCTTAGACCTGCTACGTGCTCATGACATGATTTTGGACACTCAAACGTTAATATTGACTTAATGACATATTGAACCTGTTTGGAAAGGTATCATGTGATGTTGATGGCACGTGGTGCATGGTAACCAACTGGGGTTTGATAAATAGCTTTTGACCGGGGCATGTGGCAAGAATGATCAGGTGGGCCAGTTGTGGCATTGGGAATGTTGTTTTGGTTCTTCGGGTAGTCTTGCCCTGGTCACCCTAAGGACTTCACCTTGCAAGCCTTTGAACTGAGTCAATCTTGTAACCACATGTCTGTAATGGGACGGACCTAGTTGATTAAGTTGCTAATAACGTACCTGTGGGACCTCAGGAGGTCAACTACACCCTTTGTGTAAGTTGTACGGGGAGCGTACCGGGGCTGCGGCCAGGTACCCATCTAACGGTTAGTTGGCCTAGACTTCGCCTTAGCTAAGGGAAGGGTTAGTGTGCAACAACCGGGGAGAACCACTTGTATTGTTAGAAGTTTCCGAAAGACTTTGTTACGGGAACTCGCCTTTGTGGTGTTTGACTGTATCTTGTGGGTAAAGTGCATAACCTCTGCAGAGTGAAAAATCTATTCGAATAGCCGTGTCCGCGGTATTGGACATCGCTCGGGAATTACAGTCAAGGGTTAGACTTTCTCAAAATAACTTGGTCTTGAAAGGTTGGGTTGGATTAATAATGATGTTGATAGAAATATGGATTAGGATGGGAAAGATGTTTACTAAACCCCTGAAAAGTTATTTATGCTTTACTTGTTACTACTGCTTTTGAATCTACTTATGCTACTTGTCAAATGCTGTTTACTGCAAATATACCTTGAGCTATTCCTTTGTATCAAGCCATGCATATAGTATATTAGCTTGCATTCTGTGCATGACTTGCTGAGTACCAAGTACTCACCCTTGCCACAAATACAACACCAGTTGAAGAGGAGACTACACCAGCTTTGGAGGAGGAGCTCCAAGAGGAACCGTCTACTTAGGGAGCGAGCCCAGTCAGTTGCCTGTGGTATACTGGATGGCGCCACGAAGTTATCTTATTTCCACTGCTATTATTTCTCTCTTAATAAGTTTCGCCCTGCGTGGCGTATATTTGTAACTTGACCATAAGGTCGAGCAACCAGTTTGACTATTTAATTAAAGTACTTTATTAGTATCGAGTGGTATGATTGTGATATTTACCGATGTTAAGACTGTGTGCACTAGCACGTTCCTAGACTAGTGCTGAATACACAGAGGGTCCGGATTTGCAAATTCGGGTCCCGACAATGGCGATGTTCTCCCAGAATCAGATTCCTCAACCATCGCCTATGCTACGCCCTAGCAGCTGCGCTTCCAATAAGGAACTGTGCATTCCACACCTCAAGGTAATAACTGTTTCAGACCAAAAGGTACATGAGTAAGCTTAACAAAGATTATGATGAAGATGCTGATCACTTCTTGCAGGGTCCTGCCAAGTGCCAGCTAGTCCTGATCGACGACGGAATACACATTGAGGCTGCGCGCGGGGTTGCATTTCCAAGCAAGGAGGATGACACAGTGCATGGTATACCTTTGGGGATGGGCTACATGAGGGTGCAGGTGGACTATGTCCACGATGTTTACATGTCTCATGCCATGGAGTTCCCCCCGAACGAAGATATCACCACTCTCGGGCAAGCACGGATGTCGTTCATTAAGTGGCCCGCGACGGGTGTCATAGTGCAAGCACCTCCTCCTGCTGCTTCTACTACTACCACTACTGCTACTACTTCTGCTACTGCTGGTACTACTGCTCATCGCTATCGCTGCTACTACTATCGCTATCGCTATCGCTAGTACTGCATCGCTACTAGTGCCGCACCGCTCCTCGCTACTATTGTTGATGCACTGCTCCCGTTATCGCGCATCGTTGGTACTCTTTCTTTGCTCCTGCTACTGCTGGTACTGCTGCTGCTGCTCCTGCTCCTGCTACTACTACTACTGCTGCTGCTGCTCCTCCTCCTCCTCCTACTGCTGCTCCTGCTCTTGCCGCACATGCTCCTGCCCCTGCTACACAACCTGCACCTACGCCTGCAGCTGCACCTCCTGCACCTAAGCCTGCAGCTACAAACGCTGGTGCGCAGGTGGTGCGCAAAAGGACTTCTACCACGCTGACGAAAGATACAAAGCAGAATTCAGAGAGTCTCTCCATGAAGAAGGCAAAGTTGTCAGAGGGCACAGAGCACCCTGATGATCACAAGCGGTACATACATGGAAAGCCCTTTCTCCCAAGCCAAGAATTGAATTCTTTGGGCTTGTTCACTCGCCACCTACATGGATGGTACATCGATAGGTCACATGAGGCCGAGCCTCACCACGATTTCATAGTGAAGTATCGAGCGGGCCAATTCCACCGCAACGAGGATGGGACCTTCCCAGTCAGTTTTGAGGATTTGTACTTTATGTACAGCTTGAAAGCCGTCGATATTTCTACCATACGATCCTAGACGCTGTGAGTCTCGCACTATACTCAATCAAATGACTATTTACTGATTTTGTATTATATTTTTTAACAATTGACATGAATTGCAGGATCATGAGGCAGCGAGCCGTGACGGGTCGACACCCTGTCGGGTTTGTCGACCCCGAGATGGTGTCTGCGACCATGGCTAAGTATGTGTAGGACCGAGTAGGCAACTAGAGGGGGGGGTGAATAGATGCCGAATAAAATTCAACTATTTCTTTCGGAAAATTAAAGACCCCTAAATAGCGGAAGAATATATAATATCGTAGAGATCAAAACCCTAGATTAATTAGCGAGACAAGTCGAACATAAATCAAAACTAGTTCTATCAAAAATCAAACAAACCTTCTAATCAAGAATCAAAGCGAAAAAAAATAAGAGAATATTGCATAAACTTATCTTTTTATTCCAAAGCCATCTTCAACAAAATGACACCAAAAAAAAATTCTTCTAATCTTCAATGATTAGAAAACCCTAAACAAAATCTCTAATCTCACAAGATTAGAAAACCCTAAACAAACTAAAGAGAGCACAAAAGCTTTTCTTTGTTGTAGGCACCTTTTGCTTCTTGCCCTTTTTTTTGGATGAGTTCTAAGCCCCTAGAACCCTCTATTTAAAGGACAAGAGTCACCCAAAAATCTGTCACAAATCTGTTTAGACTTAGGAATCCTTTTTCTATTTTTCCCACCATCTTCACGTAGACTCGGATTACTCTTGCCTGGCTGTTCTTCACGCAGACTCGGACACGGCCAACCGATGTCCTCTCGGACAAAGCACTCACGCACACATGCATGCGATGCACTCACGCACACACGCACTCAACACGCCACGCACACATGCATTAAATGCACATGCATGCAGACACACATGCAACACACACATGCAGCACACACACACATGCATGCACATGCACACACACTTGCATGCACACACACCACGCACGCTACACCACGCACACATGCATGCACGCAACACACTGCATGCACACACACACTCGCATGCATGCACACACACATGCACGCACACACACACTCCCAAAAATTCGTATACACGCGTACGGCTTCCTGCCACTACGCTGCAACGATCTCGATCTCACGTGCACTGATCTCTAGTCCGAAACATCTCGCTTGACATCCTTGACCCTCACGACCTCAGTTTCTCCCTGAACCTAGTCTCGGTCCCGTCATCGACCATGTTCGACCTCAAGCAACAATTGAGATACAGACAGAAGGTTGAATTTCAGTTTAGACACCAAAGAGACATTCTTTAAAGTAAAGTGATCATTCACCTTCACTGTACCTTTTGCAATGACGCGTCCAGTAGTAGCATCTCCAAAAGTGATCGTTTCGTTCCCAGATGCTTTTGTTAGGGAGGAGAACCAACTTGGGTTGCCTGTCATGTGTTGGCAACATCCTGAATCAACAACCCAGATGTTCTCCTTCCCTTCTCGTACCACCTACATGTTATGAACAGAAGATGTCGAGGATTCAGCGCTGGGGTTAGAGAAATATGATTTAGGTATCCAGCACTGAATCACTCGACGAGGAGGTGATCGTACAAAAGCTTGTGAATGCAAAGTAGATGAATTTTCAGGTATTTTGTTTGCTTTTACTAGCGGAACATGTGGAGAAATGATACGTGTTTGTCTAAAGTTAGACTTAGCCTTTGAATTTTCCTTTCTCTGTTGTTTGGCTAGTCTAAAACAAAAATTCATCAAATGACCATCTTTTCCACAATGAGTGCAATTGTACTTAACAAATGGTTTGACTTTAGAAGCAGAAGCAACATTTGCATTCATCATAGTAGAAGATAAAATTCCAGCAGATTTGAAGATAGTTTTCTCAGGTTCTTTGACAATTTCAAACTTTCCACTTTCAAGAGTTTTAACAATAGTAGGAGCATATGATTTGTGATGAGCATAAGGATCAAAACCTAAACCTTTGTGATGAGTGCTGACTCTTGATTGATCCAAAATCATATTTAGATTTTTCTTTCCTTTAGTAAAACGTTCTAAAGACTTTTCCAAGTAATCAATTTTTCGAGAGAGTGTTAAACAATTATTACAGGAAACATCTACTTTTTCTTTTTGCTTGCGACAAGTTGAGCATGAAAGAACTTCATGTGTAAGCAAATCATTAAACAATTGAGTAATCTTAGTATCTGCATCATGCAACTTCAATTCTAGTATGGGACATTTAGAACAAGAAGTTTGACCATGTAAACCATCAGTAGAGCAACCAACATTTTTCACAAGTTTTTCATTTTTCAATTGTTTGGCATAAACTTGTTCTAGTTTAATCATATGTTCCTCTTTTAGAGATTTAATTTTAAATTTGAGATCTAAGCAAGAATCACATGTCTTTTCAGAATTTGAATTTCTAAGATCAAAGTTTTCAGTTTTCAGCATGGATAGATCTTTCTCTAAGTTTTTATTTTTGAGTGAAGATTTTCTTAAAGATTTTCTCAATATGACTAAAACTTCACAAAGCTCATCATACGAAGGTATTACCTCATCACCGTCGTTGGAGGTGCTGTCGTTGTCACTAGAATCACTAGTGTTCCCTTTCGCCATGAAGCACGATCCGGTGAAATCTTTCTCGCTCAGCTTCGTTTGCTTCGCTTCCTTCTCATCGTCAGTTGAATCATCAATGTCGCTAAGTCTAAGCGACCAATTGCCGCGAAGACTTTGTTGAGCATCTTCTTTGTCCGTTGCTTATTTTTGTCCTTGCTCTCTTTTGGCCTAAGGACTTGGAGGAGTTGCTTTGCTCCTTCTCCTCTTTATCTTTGTTCTTGAAACAGCTTAGCACGGATGTGCCCGGCCTTGCCGCAGCTTGTAGCGATGGATGGAGGCTCCTCTTCTCTCCCTTGATCTCATGTAAGCTGCATTGACACGCTTGGAAAGAAGAGCAAGTGTATCTTCCGGTATTTGATCTAGTCGTTCATTACTAAGAGCACTCAAAGCAAGAATGGAATATGATGATGAAGAACTAGTAGCATTATCATATGAAGAATTAGCATTAAGAGCCATAGAGTTATCATTGGAAGTTCTTGAAACAATGTCTATCTCAAAAGTCTTGAGACTAGAATATAGTTTATCCAAAGTCATTTCACTCATCTTGTGAGCTTCCCTAAAAGCGATCACTTTCATTTGCCGATTTTAAGATCAAGAGATGATAGGAAATGTCTAGCATTTTCAGAGTCAGATACTTTACATCTACAAATTTCTAAGATTGTTTAAGATTACATTAAAGCGAGCAAAACAATCATCTAGAGATTCTCGAGTTCATTTCAAATCTAGTGTATTCCTTTTTAAATTGATCTTGCCTAGCTTCTTTTACAGAGTCGGTGCCCTCATGATAATCTTGAAGAGATTTCCAAATTTCATGAGCAAGTGAGTAAATGACAGACTCTATCGAATTCTTTTCTAGCAAGTCCTTGAAGCAATATGTTTCTAGCTCTATTATTGTTTTCAACATCTTTTTCAAACTCGATTTTATCAATATCATCATTAGAAGGAAGCTAAATGAAATTTTTACCTTGCGCCAAATCGCGTTAGCTTGAGCTTGAAGATATGCGATCATCCGGATCCGCCCGATGGGGAAGTGTGCCATCGAAGATTGGCGGCCTGTTTGAGTATTTCTCTGTTGCCATAACTTACCGTTTACTAATCACCTGTTAAGATGGATTAGTAGAACCTTGCTCTGATACCACTTGTAGGACCGAGTAGGCAACTAGAGGGGGGGTGAATAGATGCCGAATAAAATTCAACTATTTCTTTCGGAAAATTAAAGACCCCTAAATAGCGGAAGAATATCTAATATCGTAGAGATCAAAACCTTAGATTAATTAGCGAGACAAGTCGAACATAAATCAAAACTAGTTCTATCAAAAATCGAACAAACCTTCTAATCAAGAATCAAAGCAAAAAAAATAAGAGAATATTGCATAAACTTATCTTTTTATTCCAAAGCCATCTTCAACAAAATGACACCAAAAAAAAATTCTTCTAATCTTCAATGATTAGAAAACCCTAAACAAAATCTCTAATCTCACAAGATTAGAAAACCCTAAACAAACTAAAGAGAGCACAAAAGCTTTTCTTTGTTGTAGGCACCTTTTGCTTCTTGCCCTTTTTTTGGATGAGTTCTAAGCCCCTAGAACCCTCTATTTAAAGGACAAGAGTCACTCAAAAATCTGTCACAAATCTGTTTAGACTTAGGAATCCTTTTTCTATTTTTCCCACCATCTTCACGCAGACTCGGATTACTCTTGCCTGGCTGGTCTTCACGCAGACTCGGACACGGCCAACCGATGTCCTCTCGGACAAAGCACTCACGCACACATGCATGCGATGCACTCACGCACACACGCACTCAACACGCCACGCACACATGCATTAAATGCACATGCATGCAGACACACATGCACACATGCATGCACACACACATGCAACACACACATGCAGCACACACACACATGCATGCACACGCACACACACCACGCACGCTACACCACGCACACATGCATGCACGCAACACACTGCATGCACACACACACTCGCATGCATGCACACACACATGCACGCACACACACACTCCCAAAAATTCGTATACACGCGTACGGCTTCCTGCCACTACGCTGCAACGATCTCGATCTCACGTGCACCGATCTCTAGTCCGAAACATCTCGCTTGACATCCTTGACCCTCACGACCTCAGTTTCTCCCTGAACCTAGTCTCGGTCCCGTCATCGACCATGTTCGACCTCAAGCAACACCTGCACGTGAACAAAAACACAAAAACATTTTCCGGGCCCAAGTCCGTGACTTGACTCAATTTAATCCATGCAACCACTCACACGAGCGCATTGCATCAAATAAAATCAACCAAAAACATAATAAAAAATCAAACCAAACTCTTTTGCAAATCTGAATCTTTTTAAATAAACAAACTGGTTTCAGATCTTTTTCAAATAACAAATTGATTTCAAATCTTTTCAAAAAAATGAAACCAAAATCAAATCAATTCAGATCTTTTCAAATCTTCAAACCAAGTTTAAATCTTTTCGAATATTCAAATACTCATCATCAAAATCAAATGGATCAAAAACAATGATCCTTCAGTATGAATCGGAGTTCCTTGCACGATACATCAAGCAGGCATTGCATGACGAGGCAAAAAAGGACTTCATTCTCTTCCCATACCACCAGGAGTATGTACTACTATACAATTCAATTACATGTACACACTTCAACCTTGTATTAACTTATTCTCTTGCATTGTGTACCGTTTAATAAGCAACCATTGGGTTCTACTTGTGGTTGTTCCGAGTCAAAACAAGGTCTACACGTTGAACTCACTCGAAAATAGACCGATGGACTATGCGATCGAGCCTGTTTTGCAGAAGTAAGTACATTCCTCTAACCTAACACTTTACATATTGAACTACGTTAGGTATTTTCAACCTCAATGGCATCTCTCCAATGTATAGGGCTTTCATGTCTTACGTTGCTGAACGTGGCCGACACAATGATAAACAAGGCACCAAACTCGAGTGGAAGCGCTTCAAGGTACAAGTGTCTATCATAGGATTTTTTCCTGACACCTATTTTTAATTTGTCTCCTAATTTAAGTTTCTTTGTTCACAGTGTCATCAACAAGGGTGCGATGATCTGTGTGGCTTTTACGTGATGCATCACATGCTGATTTTGGTTGGTCACTCACATCTTTTCCCTAAGGTATAGAGCAGATTATTTGCACTACTGTCTATGTGATATTTGTTTACAAGCATAATACTATCAGCACGTTACAATACCAATTTAAGACTTAAATATATTAGTGCACTACTATCTATTTTGCAGGACCTTGATATCATCCGAAAGAGCCTAACCAACGCTGATCTCAAGAAATTACGAGACCATTTATGCCAGTGGTACTGGACAGAAGTTATAACGGATGATGGTAGATATAGAGACCATTCAAGCAAATAATAGTCCATAAAGTGTAAACAAAATTTATCTGAATGTGAATGTGATCTGTTACAGATTGTAAACAATATTAATTTGAATGTAATGTGTGTAGATTGTGATGTATATGTTCTGTGATATTGTGGATTGTGATGAATGTGTCATATTGTCAATGCGAGGCCATTTTCGGACTATGGACAGTAACATCATCACAATCGGTTCTTTGTTGGAACCGATTGGGATAGGTACAGTATCACAATCGGTTTGCATAAAGAACCGATTTTGATAATATTCTTATCCCCATCGGTTTCAATAAAAAACCGATTGTGCTAATGTAATAATTTGAATCGGTTCTAAAAACGAACCGATTATGATATTATACTTATCCCCATCGGTTTCAACAAAAAACCGATTGTGATAATGTAATCATTTGTATCGGTTCTAAAAAAGAACCGATTGTGATAAGTGTAATATCACAGTCGGTTCCTAAAAAGTACCGACAGTGATAATGAATTATTAGTGTCGGTTAAAAACCGACTGTGATATATCTACCTTATCACTGTCGTTGGACTTTGTATCGCCACCAAAACCGACTGTGATGACCAAAAAGAACCGATTGTGATGTACGGATCTGTAGTAGTGGCATTAAATACCGGCCTCGACGTCCGGATTCGGCGCGGAAATCGCGAAACGGCTGCGGCGGCGACGGATTCCGACCGTGACATGGAGAGGTGACGTGGACGCATCCTGGCCATCCACGTACGCGTGAACAATGGCCGAGATCGCGCGGGGCGAACGGGTTCGGCCCGATCCCCACGTGGGCGATGTGGCTTTATGCTGGCCATTGGATCTTGATCCAACGGCCACGCAATTAGGGTTCGGTCGGGTTCGAGTCGGACTCGGACTCGAGTCTGACTTGGGCTCGGTCGCTTGAACAGTGAAACCAACTCGGCATTTTCCAGCGATTTAATATTCAAAATAATTTCTAGAAATTCAAATAATTCAAGAAAAATAGCAAAATAATCTAAACAATTCCAGAAAAATTCTGGAAAATACTTTGAGACATTTTGGACTCAAATAAAATATTTCAAAAAAATTTATGTAAAACTTTTAATTCTTTAATTATTTAGAAAGGGAATAAATCCAAATAAATTTCAGAAGTTTCTAAAAAATTCACCAAAGTGCAAAATTTCATTTAAATTCATGAAAAGCAAAAATTGGGATGCTACAAACCTCCCCCCTTAACAGAATCTCGTCCCCGAGATTCAGGGCTAACTAAGGAATAGGTTCGGAAATTCTTTCTTCAAATCCTCCTCGCGCTCCCAAGTCGCTTCGCTCTCTGCTTGGTTGCTCCTCTAGACTCTGTAGAAACGGGTTGATTTAATTCTCGTCTCTCGATCCATGGTGTCCAGAATCTTCACGGACTTCTCCTTGTAAGTCAGATCCTCTTGCAGCTTTATTGACTCTAACAGTGTCTGCTCATCTGGTACTCGAAGACACTTCTTCAGTTGTGACACATGGAACACATCATGCACACCTGCCAACGACTGCGGTAACTCCAACTGGTAAGCAACTTCGCCTCTGCGGCTCAAAATCTTAAATGGCCCCACATAACGTGGTGCGAGTTTCCCTTTGGCGTGGAATCTCTTAACTCCCTTGAGAGGTGTAACCCTAAGGTACACGAAATCCTTCGGTTCAAAGCTCAAGTCTCGGCGACAGTTATCCGCGTAACTTTTCTGTCTTGACTGAGCTATCTTCAGTCTTTCCCGGATCATGGCAATCTGCTCTTCGGCTTCTTGAAGAATGTCTGGCCCAAAGACACGGCGTTCACCTGTCTCATTCCAGTTCAATGGTGTTCGACAAGGTTGACCATACAGTGCCTCAAAAGGTGACATCCGTAGACTGGCCTGATTGCTATTATTGTAGCTGAACTCCGCGTACGGCAAACTCTTATCCCAAGAGGTAGCTTAAGACAATGCACAAGCTCTTAGCATATCCTCCATAATCTGATTAACTCTTTCAGTCTGTCCATCCGTCTGTGGATGATATGCAGTACTGAAGTTCAAACGGGTCCCCATGGCTTCATGCAACTTATTCCAAAACCTTGAGGTAAATTGGGTACCTCTGTCTGATACAATCTTCTTCGGCACTCCGTGCAAGCAGACGATCCAAGTCATGTACAACTCTGCTAGTTTATCTCCTGAGTAAGTGGTCTTTACAGGGATAAAATGGGCGACCTTGGTCAAGCGGTCCACTATAACCTATATGGAGAAATATCCACCTTGAGTTTTCGGCAACCCAGTAATAAAGTCCATGCCGATTTCCTCCCACTTCCACTCAGGTATTCTTAGCGGCTGCAGTAATCCTGCTGTCCTCTGATGCATTGCCTTGACTCTCTGGCATATGTCGCACAACGCAACATGTTCAGCAACTTCACGTTTCATACTCGGCCACCAGAATCTTTCCTTCAGGTCTTGATACATCTTGGCATTTCCTGGATGGATGGAATACTTGGAGTCATGAGCTTCTTCCAGAATCAACTGCTTTAGCTCCTTCTTGTTCGGCACACAGATGCGAACCTTTATCCACAACGTGCCTTGATCATCCAGTCTGAAGCCTTTTGCCTTGCCTTCCTCCATCTTGGACTTGATTCACTGGACCTTATCATCGTCCTTCTGTCCTTCTCGTATCTGGTCTTCTAAGATAGTCTTCACCTCCAATGCGGCCAAGAACCCTTCCGGTATCACTTCAATCTGCATCCTCTGAAACTCCTTGCATAGCTCATCCGGACTTGCGGCTATCATCATATTCACAGTGTGGCTCTTCCAACTCAAGGCATCGGCCACCACATTGGCCTTCCCGGGATGGTAATGGATTCCGATATTGTAATCCTTGATCAATTCTAACCATCTCCTCTGCCTCATATTCAGATCCGATTAGGTGAAGATGTATTTAAAACTCTTATGGTTCGTATACACTTCGCATCTATTCCCAATCAAGTAGTGTCACCACAACTTCAAGGCATGCACTACAGCTGCTAACTCTAGGTCATGCGTCGGGTAATTCTCTTCATGCGGCCTCAGCTGCCTTGACGCATATGCGACGACCTTCCGGTTCTGCATCAGCACGCATCCAAGTCCTTGGCGCGATGCATCATAATATATATTGTAACACCCCAATTTTTGCTTTTCATGAATTTAAATGAAATTTTGCACTTTGGTGAATTTTTGGAATTTTCTGGAATTTATTTGGATTTATTTGGATTTAATTTGAATTTATTCCCTCTTGAAATAATTAAATAAATAAAAGTTTCAAATAAATTTTGGTTGGAAATATTTTATTTGAGTCCTAAATGTCTCAAAGTATTTTTCAGAATTTTTCTAATTACTTTGCTATTTTTCTTGAATTATTTGAATTTCTAGAAATTATTTTGAATATTAAATCACTGGAAAATGCCGAGTTGGTTTGTACAGTTCATCCGACCGAGCCGGACTCGAGTCCGACTCGAGCCCGACCCGGACCGTGTTCAAGCCAGACCGAGCCGGACCCGAGCCCTAGCCCCGCGACCGTTGGATCTCGATCCAACGGCCAGCGTTGCGCCACGTCGCCCAATCCGAATCCCAGTCGGATTCCGCCGCCGCCGAGTGGGCCACGGTTTCCGCGGATTTCACGGAAGCCGAGACCCCTATATAATGCGCTGCCGCTACCAGCGTGTTCTCCTCTTCCGTGCGCACCCGTAGCCTTAGGTCACCGTGCTCAAGCCGCCACCGCCCGCCCGCAATCGCTTGCCGTAGTAAGTTGTGCGCGCTGCCGCGGTTTTTCGCCGTTTCCCACCGTCTCCGCCGAGAACAAGCCCAGATCCGGAACCGTTGCGACGTGACGCGTTGGAGGGTACCATCCACGTCGCCAGAGCACGCCCGCAACGCCGTCGGGCTCGTCATCGTCTTTGTCTCTGGCCACCGAGCTTCGCTGCACGCCATCGCCGAACCGCGAAGATTCTCCGCCGTTGGATCTTCATCGCACGGCCAGGATTCATCCACATCACCCGCGGGTAAGCCTCACGTGTTATTCTTTAGATCTATTTTCAGCCGTTGGATCTAGATACAACGCCCTAGATTGTGCCACGTAGCCATAGCCGCACCGTGCTTAGTTAGATCCCAGCCGTTAGATCTGGATCGTACGGTTAGCGTTAACCACGTTGTAGCGTTAGATGTGATCTCGGCCGTTTGATCGAGATCGAACGGCGTTGTTTGTGCCACGTGTCGTCACCCGGGTCATGCCACGCCACCCCACGGTGAGGCGAAACCAGATCGAATCTGGACTATCTGGTCCAAATCGAACGGCCCAGATTAACCACGTTCCCGCAGCGTTTGAGATCCGGATCTGATCTGGACCGTTGATTTTCAAATCAACGGCCCAGATCGTGCCACGTGTTCAGAAGCTGGACCGGCGCGGTCCATGCGGACGCGCCCGGTCGTCGCTGACGTCACGCGGTCCGCGTGTCAGCGGCTAGCCCAACTGCACCGTGACGCCATCCGTGACGTTAGCATGACGTCACGGTGGGGCCCGCGTGTCAGCCGTCCTTCGGCCGAGCCATCCATTTTATTGCGTCAGCGATGACGTCAGCAGTGGGTCCCACGTGTTAGTGACACGTGAACCCGTGGACCGGGTCAACGGTGGACCGTGCCCATGCCGTGGACCAAGTTCATGGGCCAGTTGATGCAATGATGACATCATAATTCGATTTTTCAATAGAAAAATAATTCGGTGGAAATTCAAATCCCGTGTTGACGTCATGCTGACGCAATAAATGGATTTTTGAATAGAAAAATAAATGAATTAATTCGGTTTATTGATTTATTTGAATTTTCAAACTTCAAACGCTTATAACTTTTGCGTTTTAACTCCGATTTGAACGATTCAAATTTCTAAATTTTTATAAATTTGAGATCTACTTAAATATGAATTTTAATTAATTTTTGAATATGAATTTTTCTTTATTTATATTTAATTAACAGATTCTTTAAATTTAAACAATTATAACTTTTGCATTTTAACTCCGATTTGGGCGATTCAAATTTCTAAAAATTTGTAAAATTATGCCCTTTCTGTTTATAGACTTTATTTGAATTTTTGAGAAATGTGCATGTACTATTTTATTTATTTATTGCTATTTGCGTGCGTTACGAGTAGACATTGAAGTACCCGAGAGCTTCGAAGGTGAAGTGTTGACCAAGGAGCCAGCTCAAGATCAAGAACAAGTACTTTTTGAAGGCAAGTTATGCTTTGACCATATTGATCCCAATTTTGAAATTAATTGAATTTAAATTATTGCATGCTAATTTAATTAGAAATTGTTTTAATTATTTCTGGGAATTAGATAAATGCCAATTTGCAGTATGACACCTTGATTATTTAAGTTATGTGCCATGAACCCTTGTCACCCTAGTGGTGGATATTTAGTTGGACACTATTGAATTGCCAACATGGGTATTTAGATCGCTGTAGTATATTGCTTAGACCTGCTACGTGCACATGACATGATTTCGGACAATCAAATGTTAATATTGACTTAATGAGATATTGAACCTGTTTTGGAGAAGTATCACGTGTTGTGATTGTTGATGGCACGTGGTGCATGGTAATCAACTGGGTTTGATAAATAGATTTGGACCGGGGCAAGTGGCAAGAATGATATGGTGGGCCATGAGTGGCACCGGGGATGTCGTTTTGGTTCTTCGGGTAGTCTTGCCCTGGTCATCCTAAGGACTTAACCTTGCAAGCCTTTGATCTGAGTCAAACGTGCAACCACATGTCCGCAATGGGACGGACCTAGTTGAGTAAGTTACTAATAACTTGCCTGTGATACCTCGGGGTGTCAACTACACCTTTTGTGTAGCTTGAAAGGGGAGCGTATGTGAGACCCCGGATCAGCTATCCAAAATCTCCTATGTATTTCCGTACTAGTCCCAGATCAGTAGCTAGTACACACAGTCAACAGTGATACGTCATTGCCGAACATAACGAAATTGTAACATAAATAATAAAGTATGAGCCACACGGCCACTTATTACAATACGCGGTCACGAGACCAGAGACACGACAGCGGAAGTGAAAGCGACAACGAGCGAACACCGAAAACAGCACAGGCGACGACAAGACACGCGACTAGCTATCTTGGCAATCTTCCTCGAATTCTTCGGTGTAGAACTCACCATCTTCAGTTGCGTCCAGGTAGTTCTCTGACGATGACAAGATGTGTAGCACGTGAGTACAAAAGTACTCAGCAAGTTGGGGAAAGTATGCATATGTGGGGCTTTCCAAAGGAAGCGTAATAGGGTTCTTTTGCACAAAGCCAAATTTCATTAAACCATACTTAAGTATAATTGTCATGAAGCATGTTTTAACAATTATTTTAGCAATTGAATTATTTAATATTCCAGTGAAGGTTCCATCCACCATCACCAATAAAAAGGCTCTAACCGCTAACTTTTAAAAGATTAAGTTTAATCACATATGACTCTTTCCGTCAAGGCACAAAACAGGTTCTTTCCACCTTGTTGGCTCAATCCGCCATTACACATCCGAGAGTTCTAACCACTCCCGAATCCCAAAACAAAGCACCGTTTAATTTTAAAACCAAAACCAAAGTCTACCAATATGAAAGCATTCCTTGCTTTGCCCTTGACCGTAGGCACGGCTATTCGAATAGTTTTAACTCTGCAGAGGTGTACAACTTTACCCACCAGACATGATCGTCTCATGATGCCATGCAATTAACACACTTCCTTTGGTGTGTCGCCAGAGAGATCATGACATGGCCTTTACAATGTATACGCCTAACCCGACCCACCTGCTGAGGTTTCACCGCTGTTAGGGTTCTAGCCACCCAGTACAGAAGCCCCCTCTTGCGCCGTGCGAGAAAAACAGTCTTGCCTCTATCCGGCACTCACATTCCACCATTTTGTGAGTCTAGGTTAGGTTTCTACAAATTATTTAGCCAGGTCGTACCATTATAGACATGTGGTAGTACGGTTATGCTTAGAACGGACAATCACAAGCGTCGGTCCTTATTTGACTTAGGGCGGCACTTGCACACTGCAACTAGTGCTCAATCCGCACCCACCCGACAATCCAATCCGCCCAAGTCCAAATCCTTTTTCATTTTTATTTTATTTTATAAAAACAGTACCAAAAACTTTATAATATCCTCCAAATCATACTTTAAACCATAATTTTGCATAATCCCACCCATGGGTCATTTTCGTCAATTTTGGCCCTAAGCAATTCTACCGTACTGTTCAGCAAAGGTGACCATATAAGGTAAACATGGCATAGAAAATGTCCTATGGTTACAAGTAAACATGGAAGTTAAAAACAAAGGAGGTATTCACAAATCGGATTAACTATTCACTTATATTTGACATACGATGATAAACATAGCATGCAAGTTTATAAAACCTTGTAAACACATTTGTAAACATAGGGTCAACATGCGTCAAGGAGACTTGCCTTCGGTCGCAGCGAGGTCGTCGAACGGTTGAAGTTCGGCGGCAGGGTCGGCGGACTCGGACGGCTCCTCGGCTACGCGTAAAACGAGACAACAAATAAATAACCAGACAATAAATAAAATCCAAAAATTACCAAAGTATTACTGGCAGGTAGGTATTGATTTTAGATGAATTTAGGAATTTGAACGGAGTCAATCGGAGTTCGGACGAAAAAGATATGACCTTCCGAAGTTCGAAAACCCTGAAAAATCGAAAACAAGGGAATATTCCCGGAATATTCCTTTTCTGATTTTTCTTAAATTTTGGATGGGCTTGGTTCTATGCCATGTGGGGCCATGGTGTCATGGAGGGGAGGGGGCTTCTTCTCCAAGCTTCATGGCCATGGCCATGGGAGCAAGGGGGAGCTTGGAGGGGGCGAGGGTGGTGGCGGCGACGGCGGCATGGGCAAGCGTGGGGCGTGTGCCAGGGCCCACTGGCGCGGCAGGGCAGGCCGGCGGTGGCCGGTTGGGCATGCCTCGCACGGTGGGGTTCCCCACAAGAATAGAGAGCACAAGTTTTCCAAAAAAAATGAATTTTGCACTAATTTTTCATGAAACTTTGCAAAACAAAAAGATGGATCATCTAGAGGACATCCTAAGGAACCTATAGGAGCACGGAAATGAATCAATTCTTACCGGAGACGATGAATTTGGCGAAAAACGGAGTTCCGGCCGAAGTGACAAAAAGTTGAAATTCATCTTCAATTCTTGATGGAACCTAAAATTGATGGATGAATTAGAAACTAGACTCCTACACGATCACAAGGAAACAAACGGAATGAGGATTGACCCACAGGAGAGGGAGAAACGAGGACGAACACGAAGAACACACGAAAACGTGTCCCGGTGCCGCTTTTTCTTGATCTAGCGGATGAACAAGGTGGAGAGGCTAAGAGTGAGTGCTACCACCGGGAAGAGGGTCCTTATACGCAGAGAAGAGAGGTGGTGGTGCGCCGTTTGGAGTAGAAACGGGCGAGATAATGGCATTAAAGCATATTTCGGTTTTTGCATTACTATTCGAATTCCGGCGAGCTTTGAGGTTAATGACCACCGGGAATGGAAAGGTCGCGCCGTTACGGATTCAACGGATCCGGCTGTGATTGATTTGGACCATTATTGCACGAGTTATGAAGGTTTGAATGGGTGGAGGTGAGTAGGGAAGGCTTCCTCCATTTTTGCCTGTTGTTCCAATCGTGCATGACCAGAGGTTGAGGATGATGGGTACTGTAGCACCACGTGGCACTTCGTTATTGGCCGATGTTTACGCGAAAGTGACGCCCTAGAGAAAAAAACAGCAAAAATGGTCTAAAAATTCCAGAAAAATTCCTAGAACCATTTTGGAATATTTGGAACCCAATAAAATTGGTTTCATGGAATTTGGATGAAATTTGTGGGTTTGAATATTCTGGAGCGAATAGCGGGCATTAAACGAAAGCCGCATGAGATAAAATACAAGAGAGCTTCCAAAAATCTTGGGAATCATTCCAAAAATCATTTTGGAATATTTGGGACCTAATTGAAGTGATTTTTGTATTTTTGGAGCATTTTTGGACTCAGGTGAAATTTCAGGTACCGGCATGAATCTGGAAATTCGATTTCTTGAACGGAAGGGAATTAAATTCCGATTTTGGATGGGAAAGGATGCCAGGTTAACATAAACACCAAGGAAACTCCAACTTTTGAATTTACTTAATTTAAATTAGGTTTTTCCAGAAGGCGAAACTGAGGATGTTACAAACCTACCCCCCTTAGAGAGGATCTCGTCCCCGAGATTCGGACGGAGAAAGAAATCGGGAAACTCCGCTTGAAGATCCTCTTCTCGCTCCCAGGTAGCTTCCTTCTCGGAATGATTACTCCACTGAACTTTGCAGAACTTGATCACTCGGCTCCGGGTTCGACGCTCGGCTTCATCCAAGATCTTGACTGGATACTCCGGATACGATAGGTCATCTTTCAGCTCCATTTCTTCCAATGGCATCTGATGCTCGGGTACTCTGAGACATTTCTTCAATTGAGACACATGAAAGACGTCATGTACTCCGGACAGCTGTGGAGGTAATTCCAACTTATAAGCCACTTCTCCTCTTCTGGCAACCACTGGGAATGGTCCGATGTAGCGGGGCGCTAACTTCCCACTAACTCTGAATCGGCGCATACCCTTCAGAGGTGAAACTTTCAGATACACAAGATCACCAGGTGCAAAGCTTAATTCCCGGCGACGATTATCCGCATAACTTTTCTGTCTTGACTGGGCTGTCTTCAAATTTGCGCGGATCTGTCTGACCTGCTCTTCGGCTTCTTTCAAAATATCAGGTCCAATGATTTGTCCACCATTGGTTTCTTTCCAATACAAGGGGGTTCTGCATTTCCTTCCGTACAGGGCTTCAAATGGTGCCATCTTCAGACTGGCTTGATAACTGTTGTTATAGGAAAATTCCGCATAGGGCAAATTCTGATCCCACGAACCTTTGTATGTCAGAGCACAAGCTCTCAACATATCTTCTAGGATTTGATTTATTCTTTTCGTTTGACCGTCGGTCTGGGGATGATAAGCAGTACTGAAATTCAGATTTGTGCCCAATACCTCATGCAATTTCTGCCAGAACCTCGAGATGAACTGAGATCCCCGATCGGACACGATCTTCTTCGGCACCCCGTGCAAACATACTATCTTAGCCATGTAAAGTTCTGCAAGCTTGTCACCAGAATAAGTCATCTTCACAGGAATGAAATGAGCTACTTTGGTTAATCAGTCCACAATAACCCAGATGGAATCATATCCGGATTTGGTTTTGGGTAATCCAGTGATAAAATCCATTCCTATTTCTTCCCATTTCCAAACGGGTACTTGCAATGGCTGTAACAATCCGGCTGGTCTCTGATGTTCTGGTTTTACCAATTGGCACACATCACAACGTGCCACAAACTCAGCCACTTCTTTCTTCATATTGGACCACCAATACTTTTCTTTCAAGTCTGAGTACATCTTGGTACCACCCGGGTGAATAGAATACACAGAGTCATGAGCCTCCTTCAACACTATATCTTTGATTTCTTCTTGGTTGGGGACTACTATTCTTTTCTTGAACCAAACCGTACCTTTTTCATCTTCCGAAAATCCTGGGTGTTTCCCTTTCTTCAAGCCATCTTTTAGGTCTGCAATACCCTTATCCTTCTTTTGAGCCTCTCTGATCTGGTCTTCTAGGGTCGATTTCACTTCAACATTGAAGATGCAACCTTCATTCACCAATTCCAAGTTAAGACGCTGGAATTCTTCATGAAGAGCTGGCTGACTTTCCTGTACCATAATGTTGTTGCAGTAACCCTTCGGGCTTAATGCATCCGCAACAACATTAGCCTTTCCAGGGTGGTAATGGATTCCAACATTATAGTCTTTTACCAATTCCAACCATCTTCTCTGCCTCAGGTTGAGATCGGACTAGGTGAAAATATACTTCAGACTTTTATGATCTGTATAGATTTCACATCTATTGCCGATCAGGTAATGCCTCCAAATCTTGAGTGCATGCACAACTGCGGCTAACTCCAAGTCATGAGTTGGATAGTTTTCTTCATGACGTCGCAGTTGTCTTGAAGCATAGGCTATAACTTTTCCTTCTTGCATCAAAACACAACCAAGTCCTTGCTTTGAAGCATCACAGTAAACTTCAAAGTCCTTATGAATATCGGGCAGAATAAGAACTGGGGCTGAGGTTAATCTCTTCTTCAATCCTGAAAACTCTGCTTAAAAGATTTAGTCCATTCAAACTTCTTCTCTTTCTTCAACAGCTGGGTGAGAGGTCTTGCTATCTTCGAGAATCCTTCTATGAATCGCCGATAGTAGCCTGCTAATCCCAGAAAACTCTGGATGTCCGGGACTGACTTTGGTTGCTTCCAATCTAAAACATCCCTCACTTTAGCAGGATCCACTGCTAATCCTCCCGAAGAAATGATATGACCCAGGAAAGAAACTTCTTTCAACCAAAAGTCACACTTACTGAACTTAGGATACAACTGATGTTCCTTAACTTTTCCAAAACGATCCTCAGATGGTCTTCATGTTCTTTTCGACTCTTGGAATAAACAAGAATGTCGTCAATGAAGACTACAACAAACTTGTCTAAATACTCCATGAACACCTTATTCATCAGATTCATGAAATAGTAAGGGGCATTTGTTAATCCAAAAGACATCACTGTAAACTCGTACAGTCCATACCGAGTAGTGAAGGCTGTCTTTGGAATATCTTCTTTCCTTATCTTCAGCTGATGATATCCGGACCTTAAATCTATTTTGGAGAAGACTTGAGCTCCTCCTTTCAACTGGTCAAACAAGTCATCTATCCGAGGTAACGGATACTTGTTCTTTGTGGTGACCTCATTCAAAGACCTGTAGTCTATGCACATCCTTAAACTACCATCCTTCTTGGTGACGAAGATTACGGGCGATCCCCAAGTCGACGAACTGGGCCTGATGAATCCTTTTTCCTGTAGTTCCTCAATCTATTTCTTCATCTCGACTAACTCGTTGGAAGGCAGCCGGTAAGGCCTTTTAGAGATTGGCGCCGTACTAGGTACCAACTCGATCACAAACTCAATATCCCGGTCTGGTGGCATATATACCAGGAAACTCTTCCGGGAAGACATCCGAGTACTCATTGACTATCGGCACATTTTCCAAAGACGTCCCCTTCAGACGGTTCAGGGTACTACCCCCCTTAGAGGAAAGATTAGACAAGAACTCCACTCTAATCCCCTCAGGGCTGGTAAGAGGATAGCTCTACTAGCACAGTCTATCCGACCCTTGTACTTGGTTAACCAATCCATTCCAAGGATTACTTCTGTACCCTTAGTATCCAATAGTATTAAGTTCGCTAGGAACTTTACCCCTTTTATAATAATATCCATTTTCGGACAAACAGGAGTTGTTCTTAATTCTTTACCAGGGGATTGCACTAATAAAGGGTTTCTTAACTGTACTGTATCCCAATCATGCTTTTTAACCAAGTATTCTGATATGAAAGAATGTGTTGCACCAGAATCGAACAGAACTGAAGCAGGTACTGAGTTGACATAGAACTTACCATAAACCGCATCTGGCGCATCTTGAGCCTCCTCAGCAGTGATGTGATTCACGCACCCTCTTCCAACAGTCCTTGGCGTGCGCGGGGTCTGCGGGGTACCTCTCCCTTGAGCTGGTGCAGGAGCATGGGCGGGTGTAGATCCCAAGTTAAATCTCACTAGGGTGATGGGCTGACGCTTCTACGGGCAATTGTTGGCATAGTGTCCCATCTCTCGGCAGTTGAAACACTGAACTCCTGCCATTGCAGTACTACTCTTCTGGGCTTGATTGCCTGCATTGCTGGCAGGGGCTTGACCAACTGGGCGAGGGGTGGACATTGGGGTCCTAGCGACATTAGGGACTGCCGACCTGCTGGGCTGCTGCTGGAACGTGCGGGGCCTAGAGCTACTAGCACCTCGTTGGCTCTGGAACATCATCTTCCGCTTTCGCGATTCAAACAGCTGGTGTTGAGCATCCTCTTGAATCAGCGCCTTGTTCACCATATGTTGGAACGACGGAAAGTCGTTCGAGACCAGCTGAACCTTCAGGTTAGGGTCAAGGCCCTCCATAAAATGCCAAATCTTGGCCTCATCAGTTGCGACATCAGCAGCCGCATAGCGTGAAAGCTGGGTAAAACGGTTCAGATACTCTGACACCGACAAGTTCCCCTGTTGCAGCTTGTGAAACTCACGTCGCTTCATCTCCATGATGCCCTTCGGGATATGGGTGGCTCGGAAGGCTTCCACAAACTCATCCCAACCAATGTTCTGCGGTTCTGTATGGGCGGCGCAGTAATTTTCCCACCAATTCGCTGCGGTGCCCTTCAACTGGTGCGAAGCAAACCTGACGCTCTCAAGGTCATCACATTGAGCCAGGTGGAGCTTCCTTTCCACCTCCTTCAGCCAGTCATCCGCTTCTAGCGGATCCACTGCTCCCGCAAAGGTGGGAGGTCTCGTCCTCATAAACTCCCCAAACTTGGATTGGGGCGGCTCTGCTGCAGCCTGAGCTGGTGCAGCCTGCGGTTGGTTGAGGACACTCTGGGCTAATGCTTGAAGAAGTTGAAGTTGCATCGCCATCATCTGTTCCAGATTTGGCGGCTGATTCGAGGGTGGAGGTGGTATCGGCTCTTGCTGGGTTGCCGGGTGTTGGACATGCTCGTGTCCCTGTTGCTGCTGTGGCTCCACAAACTCCTCCTCCTGAAAGTGTACCTGTCCACGACCGCGTCCACGGCCTCTACCACAGCCTCTTCCTCTTCCACGACCACGGCATGGGTTCTCCATCTGAAACGAGGGCGGCCAAGCATAAGGAAAGAGAGAAAAGCAAAGATAAGGAACGGGGTACTACAACATCCACAAAGACAAAAGCACACGACAGCAGGGAAAACCAACTGAACTCCAATTAAAACAAAATAGTTTGAGGGATGGCTGTATCACAAATGCTTAAGGGCACGATACAATCCAACAAGCACTTATTCAACGTTCTACTCGAAGCAAAACTAAGACCCTCCAGACTAGAACATCTAGACGCTCGCGTCACTCTCGTAGACCCGCGGGGACGGGTCCTCCTCCTCCTCCTCGCTCCTGCTGCGGGAAGGGGTTGCTGAAGAAGAAGGTCCTGCACCTCCAGGGGTGGCCAAGAAGCTCAAGGACACCCCCAAAGGTGACTGGCAACGAACTGACTTGCGCGACGTCTCCCGAGTCCTGAGGCCACGACGACGCTTGGCTGGCAAAGCATCGATCGTCAAGTCGCGGGTAGGCGTGTCCTCCGGAACAGGCACTGGTGGTGGTGGTGCTACTGGTTGTGCCACCTGCACAGGAGCCGGTGGTGGAAGCAAACGGGCGTCCCTCCTCTCCTCCAGGAGCTGACGGTTCTCCTCTCTCATTGCAGTCAACGCCCGGCGCAAATCCTGCAGCTCGCTGGTGATCCGCACATAGGCCTCATCCTGAGCCTGGATGAGGGACCCCATGTGCACAACTGTCGGGTCAGCCTCCTGCTCCAGGCTCCCAAACTGGCTGAAGCTCCTCCCGATCTGGAAGCGGGGAAAGAGGCGGTACGGGGAGTCCTCTAACCGAGCACGGTAGGTTTCCCCCAACTGGAGAATGGCCTTCCTGGCAGCATCCTGCGGCGCATGCGCCAGCACCACCCTCTCCGCCGTGAAGTAAAGCGGTCGATCCTCTGCTAGGACTCGACTCCTCGCGAAGACCAGCAACCGGACCTGCCACAAGTCCTGGCCAAAGCTGGGTACAAACGAGTAGCGATACTCAGGGAGGTGGGGAAACCCCAACTCATGCAGCATCAGCGACAGCTCCTCACAGAAGCCTCCAGCCTGTGACGCAAAAGTGGTGACGGCAGGCATCTACAGATTTTGAAACACGTTGAGATTAGTAAACAAATTTTAAATAAAGGATAGGATAAGCTCAAGACACTAAGATAGGGGAGATATAAGCAAGGAACTTAAACTTTTGTAAGTATGTTTTTATAAAAATATTAGTCCTTAAGGCTTTGCCATTCTAACTAGGTCGCATGCTACAGTCGTCCAGGCTCTGATACCACCGTTGTGAGACCCCAGATCAGCTATCCGAAATCTCCTATGTATTTCCGTACTAGTCCCAGATCAATAGCTAGTACACACAGTCAATAGTGATACGTCATTGCCGAACATAATGAAATTGTAACATAAATAATAAAGTATGGGCCACACGGCCACTTATTACAATACGCGGTCACGAGACTGGAGACACGACAGCGGAAGCGAAAGCAACAACGAGCGAACACCAAAAACAGCACAGGCGACGACAAGACACGCGACTAGCTATCTTGGCAATCTTCCTCGAATTCTTCGGTGTAGAACTCACCATCTTCAGTTGCGTCCTGGTAGTTCTCTGACGATGACAAGATGTGTAGCACGTGAGTACAAAAGTACTCAGCAAGTCGGGGAAAGTCTGCATATGTGGGGCTTTCCAAAGGAAGCTTAATAGGGTTCTTTTGCACAAACCCAAATTTTATTAAACCATACTTAAGTATAATTGTCATAAAGCACGTTTTAACAATTATTTTAGCAATTGAAGGTTCCATCCACCATCACCAATAAAAAGGCTCTAACCGCTAACTTTTAAAAGATTAAGTTTAATCACATATGACTCTTTCCGTCAAGGCACAAAACAGGTTCTTTCCACCTTGTTGGCTCAATCCGCCATTACACATCCGAGAGTTCTAACCACTCCCGAATCCCAAAACAAAGCACCGTTTAATTTTAAAACCAAAATCAAAGTCTACCAATATGAAAGCATTCCTTGCTTTGCCCTTGACCGTAGGCACGGCTATTCGAATAGTTTTAACTCTGTTGAAGTGTACAACTTTACCCACAAGACATGATCGTCTCTTGATGCCATGCAATTAACACACTTCCTTTGGTGTGTCGGCAGAGAGATCATGTCGGGACCCGAATTTTCAAATCCGGACCCTCTGTGTATTCAGCACTAGTCCAGGATCACGTTAGTGCACACAGTCTCAACATTGGTAAATACCACAATCATACTCAACGTAATAATAAGGTACCTTAATTAGTTAACCAAGCTGGTTGCTCGACCTTAAGGTCAAGGTACAAATATACACCACGCAGGGTGAAACTTATTAAAAGAGAAATAATAGCAGCGGAAATAAGATAACTTCGTGGCACCATCCAGTATACCACAGGCAACTGACTGGGCTCGCTCCCTAATTAGACGGTTCCTCTTGGAGCTCCTACTCCAAAGCTGGTGTAGACTCTTCTTCAACTGATGTTGTATTGTGGCAAGGGTGAGTACTTGGTACTCAGCAAGTCATGCACAGAATGCAAACTAATATACTACATGCATGGCTTAGTACAAAGGAATAGCTCAGGGTATAATTGCAGTGAAATAGCATTTGACAAGTAACATAAGTAGATTCGAAAGTAGAAGAAACAAGTATAAGATCAATAACTGTCGGGACCCCGAATTTGCAAATCCGGACCCTCTGTGTATTCAGCACTAGTCCAGGAACGCGCTAGTGCACACAGTCTTAACATCGGTAAATATCACAATCATACCACTCGATACTAATAAAGTACTTTATTTAAATAGTCAAACTGGTTACTCGACCTTATGGTCAAGTCACAAATGTTGATTTCGCAGGCTAAACTTATTAAGAGAGAAATAGTAGCAAATGAAAATCAAATAACCGTGGCGCCATCCAAAGATACCACAGCAATTGACTGGGCTCGCTTCCCTAAGTAGACGGATCCTCTTGGAGTTCCTCCTCCAAAGCTGGTGTAGTCTCCTCTTCAACTGGTGTTGTATTGTGGCAAGGGTGAGTACTTGGTACTCAGCAAGTCATGCAATGTAATGTGCTAATATACTATATGCATGGCTTGGTACAAAGGAATAGCTCAAGGTATATTTGCAAAGAAACAGCATTTGACAAGTAACATAAGTAGATTCAAAGCAAAGAGAAACAAGTATAGCATAGGTAACTTTTCAAGGAGTTTAATAAACATCTTTCCCATCCTAATCCACATTTCCATCAACATCATTATTAATCCAACCCAACTTTTCAAACCAAGTTATTTTTGAGAAAATCTAACCCTTGACTGTAATTCCCAAGCGATGTCCAATACCGCGGACACGGCTATTCGAATAGATTCTACACTCTGCAGAGGTTATGCACTTTACCCACAAGATACAAATCAAACACCACAAAGGCGAGTTCAGTGAACAAAGTCTTTCTAAACCTCTAACAATACAAGTGGTCCTCCCGGTTATTGCGCACTAACCCTTCCCTTAGCTAAGGCGAAGTCTAGGCCAATCAACCGTTAGATGGGTACTGGCCTCGGCCAGACGCTCCCCGCACAACTTACACAAAGGGTGTAGTTGACCTCCGAGGTCCCATAGGTACGTTATTAGCAACTTAGTCAACTAGGTCCGTCCCATTACGGACATGTGGTTGCACGTTAGACCCAGTTCAAAGGCTTGCAAGGTGAAGTCCTTAGGGTGACCAGGGCAAGACTACCCAAGAACCAAATCAACATCCCCAATGCCACAATCGCCCACTGATCATTCTTGCCACATGCCCCTGGCCGAAAAACTATTTATCAAACCCCGCTTGATTACCATGCACCACGTGCCATCAACATCACATGATACCTTTCCAAAACAGGTTCAATATATCATTAAGTCAATATTAACATTTGTTTGTCCAAAATCATGTCATGAGCACGTAGCAGGTCTAAGCAGTTTACTACAACGGTCTAAAACCCATGTTGGCAAGTTAATAATGTCCAACTAGTAAACCACAACTAGGGTGACAAGGGGTCATGGCACATATTTAAATAATCAAGGTGTCATACAGCAAATTGGTATTTATCTAATCCCCCATATTCAAATAAAGTATTTTTCTATTGGAACTTAGCATGCAATAGGTTAAATCAAAATAAGTTTCAAAATAGGATCAACATGGTCAAAGCACAACTTGCCTTCAAAAAGTACTTGCTCTTGGTCTTGAGTTGGATCCTGAGTCAATACTTCTCCTTCGAATCCCTCCAGCACTTCAACGTCTACTCGTAAAGCGTGCAAATAGCAAATACACGAATAAACAATAGGCAAAGAGTATCCAAACATCCAAATAAAATCCATAAACAGAGAGAACATAATTTTATGAATTTTTAGAAACTAGAATCGTCAAATTCGGAGTTAAAACGCAAAAGTTATGATTATTTAAAGTTTAAATAATCAATTACAAAATTTTACAGAGAAAAACTTTACTCCAAAAATTAAATAAAATTTATATTTAGGTAGATCTCAATTTTATACAAATTTAGAAATTTGAATCACTCAAATCGGAGTTGAAACGCAAAAGTTATAAGCGTTTGAAGTTTGAATCAAAATCTGAAATCATTATTTCGAATTAATAAATCATTTTCTTTTTCGGAAATTAATTATTGCGTCAGCAAGGACACGTGGCAGCTTCTGATTGGCCTGGCCGACGCCACCGGTCCATGGACGTGGTCCACGCTCGGCTCGGGTCTACCGTGGACTTGGTCCACGAATCCACGTGTCGCTGACATGTGGGTCCGCCTTGGATGACGTCACTGCTGACGTCAGCGGGGCTCAGCCCATGGTGCTGATAGGTGGGACCCACTGTGACGTCATTGCTGACGTCAGCGCTCGGCTGGGACAGCCGCTGACATGCGGGCCCGCCATGACGTCAGCGTGACGTCATGGTGCGGTTTGGTTGTCCCGCTGACACGCGGGCCGTGTCGAGACACGCGCCACGCGGCGTGGATCGCCCGACCGCGACGGTCGATCTCCCGCTGCGTGGCTAGATCTCACCGCTGATTTGAAAATCAGCGGCCCGATTGGATCTGGATTCACGCGTTTGGGGTGAACGCGTTGATCTCGGACCGTTGGATCTAGATCTAACTACCGAGATTGGATCTAGGATTTTCAACGTGGAAACTCACCGGGTGACGTGGCGTGATCTGGACCGTTGGATCTTGATCGGACGGTTGGTGGAGCTTCGGCTCGGCGATGGCTTCACGGCGGAGTTGCGAGTGCCGTGGCCGAGGACGGCGACCACACGAACGGCGTTTGGGGCGTGCTCGGCGAGATGAAAGGTCTCTTCGGTGCGTCTCGCCTGGGGTCCTAGATCTGCGTTTCTGGTGGCGGCGAGGCGCTCAACGACGGCGAACGCGATGCACAAACCGAACGCGCGCAAGCCCAACTACGGCGAGCTATTGCGGCGCTGGTGAGCTACGAGCGGCGGCGCTAGGGCAATGGGTGCGACGGAACGGTCAACCTCGGCGTGACTCGGGCTTTAAATAACCTCGGCGTCGCGCCGGACGGAAACCTAGTTCTCCACGGCGGCGCGCGCGGCGCGAGTCTGCTCGGACGGGCGGAGACGACGACGGACAGCCGCCCACGTGGCACGATCAGCGCCACGATGCGCCATGGATCGGATCCGGCGGATTCGATCGAAGCTGACGGAATCCCGACCGTTGGATCTTGATCCAACGGTTGGGATCGATTAGGTTTTAAATTTGGTTCGGTCGAGTCACGTGGCTCGGGTCGGACTCGAGTCCGACTCGGGTTCCGACTCGGTCGGATGAATAGTACTTGACCCGACTTGATTTTCCAACGATTTAATAATTAAAATAATTTCCAGAAATTCATTTAATTCATTAAAAATAGCAAATGACTCAGAAAAATTCCAGAAAAATTCTGGAAAATATCTTGGATCATTTTGGACTCAAATAAAATATTTCCAACAAAATTTTATTTGCAAAATTAAATTCTTTAATTATTTCAAAATGGAATAAATTCAAATAAATTCCAAATAAATCCAAATAAATTCCAGAAAATTCCAAAAATTCACCAAAGTGCCAAATCACACATGAATTTAAGAAAAGCAAAATTTTTGGGGTGTTACAAACCTCCCCCCCCATAATAGAATCTCGTCCCCAAGATTCAGGGCTTACTACAGAATAGGTTTGGAAACTCTTTCTTCAAATCCTCTTCGCACTCCCATGTCGCTTCGCTTTCTTCATGATTGCTCCACTGAACTCTACAGAAACGGGTTGACTTATTTCTGGTCTCTCGATCCATTGTGTCTAAAATCCTCACGGGATGTTCCTTATAAGTCAAATCCTCTTGCAACTCAATTGACTCTAGCGGAGTCTGTTCCTCAGGTGCTCGGAGACACTTCTTCAACTGGGACACATGGAATACGTCATGTACTCCTGCTAACGATCGTGGCAACCGCGGTGATAAGCAACTTCGCCTCTGCGACTCAAAATCTTAAATGGTCCAACATAACGGGTGCGAAGTTTCCCTTTGGCATGGAACCTCTTAACTCCCCGAGAGGCGTAACTCGAGGTACACAAAGTCTTCTCGTTCAAAACTCAAGTCTCGGCGACGGTTGTCAAGATAACTCTTACATGCGTGATTGGGCTATCTTCAACCTTTCCCTAATCACGGCAATGCTTCCTCACCTCTTGAAGAATATCAGGCCGAAGACACGGCGCTCGCCGGTCTCATTCCAATTCAATGGCGTCCGACAGTGGTCGACCATACAAAGGCCTCAAAAGGTGACATCTGTAAACTAGCTTGGTAACTATTATTGTAACTGAACTCGGCATACGGCAAACTCTTATCCCAAGAGGTAGCATAAGCCAATGCACAAGCTCTTAACATATCCTCAAGAATCTAATTGACTCTTTCGGTTTGTCCATCCGTCTGTGGATGATAAGCTGTACTGAAGTTCAAACGGGTTCCCATGGCTTCATGCAACTTATTCCAAAACCTTGAGGTAAATTGGGTACCTCTGTCCGATACAATCCTCTTTGGCACTCCGTGCAAACAAACGATCCTGATCATGTACAACTCTGCCAATTTATCCCCTGAGTAAGTGGTCTTCACGGGGATGAAATGGGCTACTTTGGTCAAACGATCCACTATAACCCATATGGAGTCATAACCTCCTTGAGTCTTAGGCAGACCGGTAATAAAATCCATTCCGATTTCCTCCCACTTCCACTCAGGTATTTTCAGCGGCTGTAGTAATCCTGCTGGTCTCTGATGCATTGCCTTGACTCTCTGGCATACGTCGCACAATGCAACATGCTCGGCAACTTCACATTTCATACTCGGCCACCAGAATCTTTCCTTCAAATCCTGATACATTTTGGCGCTTCCAGGATGAATTGAGTACTTGGAGTCATGGGCTTCTTCCAAAATCAGTTGCTTTAACTCCTTCCTGTTAGGCACACAAATCCGATCCTTCATCCATAACGTGCCTTGCTCATCCAACTTGAATTCCTCTGCCTTGCCTTCTTCCTTGATGGTCTTAATCCTGCGGATCTTGTCATCATCCTTCTGTCCTTCTCGGATCTGGTCCTCTAGAGTAGGCTTTACTTCTAATGCGGCCAAGAATCCGCTAGGTACCACCTCAATCTTCATTCTATGGAAATCCTCACATAACTCATCCTGACTTGTGGCTAGCAACGTACTCACGGTATGGCTTTTCCGACTCAGAGCATCGGCTACTACGTTGGCCTTCCCGGGATGGTAATGGATTCCAACATTGTAGTCTGTAGGATCGAAGTATACGAATATAGCAATCAGAGGGGGGGTGAATGATTGTGCAGAAGCTAAAACCAAATTCTTGACCTATTAAAAGTTCACCCCTAAAACAGAACCAAATAATTGCCTCGTTTTCGACAAAAACAGAATGACAGAGGTTCGGTTAAACGCGAATTCTCAGAGATACAACTGTTAGATTGATCTGAAATTTGGACACAAGAAACTAGATTCCAATACGAATCGAACCCAAAAAGAATCAGCTCGATCGGACTTACGGATCAAAAGTTATGAGCTTCGCAAGCTTGCTGATCCAGAACTTGACGAGAATCAATCTAATCAAAACTTCAAGATTAAACAAGAACGACAAAAGATTGATCAACTAGACTTTGAGAAACACTAGATCAATACCCTAGAGAGGTTTTTGATGGATCAAATCAAGATAAAACTTAAAGAACAAAAACCAATCTAGAACTAGAACAAGCATGCAAACAAGAACCAAAAAGAGAACGTTGAAGCAATGCGGGAACTAGAAGAATTGATCTTTATTTCTTTTGTCTAAAGTACTCTCATCAAAAGAGTACAAACCCTAAAACCAAGCTCAAGGCTTGATGCGCTTAGCTCGCTTGGTGCCTTTCAACAGAGACCCCACCTATTTAAAGCACCAACCCAAAGGAGTTCAATACGATTCCTATTCCTAGAAGGAACATGTATCCAACACAACTCTACTTGGCCCAACCTGGCCGAGTACAACTCTTGCACGCGTATGGCAACCCTACCATACTCACGTGACTAACACTTTGCACGCGTATGGCCACCTGCCATACTCACGTGACTAACACTTTGCACGCGAATGACCTCCTGCCATTCTCACGTGACTAACCATTCTTCATGTGCACCATTCCCTTAGCCCGAACGTCCCGCATGACATCCTTGACCACCAAGACCTTAGTTCCTCCTAAACCTAGTCCCGAACCTCAGTTCCTCCATGAACCTAGTTCCGGTCCCGTCATCGACCACATTCGTCTTCGAGCAATACCTGCACATGAACAAACCACAAAACAAATCCGAGCACAAGTCCACGACTTGACTCAAGGTCAATCCATGCAACTACTCACATGAGCATTGCATAAAGTCCACTTCAAAACACGCATCATGAAATCATCACAAATTTCATAATTTCAAATTCAAACCATTTCAATTTTGCTCAAAAACCACCAAAAGCATGTGTATGACAGACCAAAACATTTGGTATGTCATACATGGGAAGTATGAGTTTGCTATCAACATGTGTATGACAGACCAAAGAGTTTGGTCTGTCATACATGGGAAAAATGAGATCGCCCAAAGCATGTGTATGACAGACCAAAATCTTTGGTCTGTCATACATTGAAAAAACGAAGTCACCAAAAGCCTGTGTATGACAGACCAGAAAATTTGGTCCGTCATACATGGAAAAAACACGATTTCTTGTACAAGCGTAAAAGCATCAAAATCACGTTTATGACAGACCAAAAAGTTTGGTCCGTCATACATGCGAAAAACGCGATTTTTAGTTATTTGGTTCGGCGCAAATGCAAAGTTTCTGTTTTTGGATGTTTGAATGTTTGGTCCTTCATGCAAGCAATTTTGCAAGGTTAATCCTAACCAATTTTTCAGCACAAGATCAAGCCAATTTTTCATCACATGATTCACAATCTCCCCCTTGATGAAAACATTGGCAACACCACTTTAGATTTGAACATTGGCATTCTCTTTTTTTTAAAAGATTTTGAGATCCAAAGGATTAACACCAAAACACAAAACCTCCCCCTTGACAAAAAGGCAAAACAAAATCTCCCCCTGAGAATGAAAATGTGTGTGAATGTGCAATGTGTCCAGGAATTCCAAAATTCTCCAAACTTTTCCCAAAAAGCTCAAATTTCCAAAAAAAAACTTTTTCCCTTTTTTCTTTGAACTTCTCAAATATTCCCAAATTATCTCCCCCTTTGACAATGGATTCATCAAGAGTACAAAAGAGAGAATTTGTTCAAAATTTTTCCTGTAGCAAAGATTTCACAAGGAGAAACAAGGGAGTGCCAAGATAGGAAAAGATGAGCTCATTCGATCATATAACCTTATATATCACATAATATGCAAAATACATGATCTTGAAGTGATTTTAACAAGTTAGGGAATGACATGCATCTCAACCTCAATTTAGTCAACTATAGCCAAGTACTAAGCAAGATCTTAGCAGAAAAAGCAAGGTTTTAAAAAATTGAAGCAACTAACAACTTAGGGCGAGCAAGTAGTTTCAACTCCAATCTAGTAGACCAATTTAATCTTTAAACAATAAATCGCATGTGGCATGCTTGAAGCATACTTCTTTTATTTTCTAGGAGTGGCATGCTTGAAGCATACATCTTATCTTTGAGGGAATGGCATGCTTGAAGCATACATCTTATTTTTAAGGAAAGCATGCCTGAAGCATACAACTTGAAGCTTTTGCTTTTAACACCCCTTTTTTTATTCCCTTTTCTTTTTTCTTTTTCTTTGATTATAAACATGCAAAAATGATTAAATGGTCTTATGAAAGAGTAAAGTTGAAACCACACTTGCTTCATAGCCCAAATTTGTCAAGAGGATTCAATATCAAGCCTAGAAGAGTAAGATATCACAGAGTTTTTAGCTATAGGCAATCGATCGAGGAATTTCGCAATGTCATTCTTAGTTCAAGTGTGACAATTTAGATTATCATATATTAGCTCAATTATATAGTATATAAAGAAATATGATAAAGTGAGCTCATCAAGTGAAAGAACTTGGCAAAGAAACTCCCCCTCAAAACAATCCCATTGGATGAACAATTCCAAGTTCTCCCCGAATAAAAGCAAAACGAGAAGAAGACAAAGGTTTTGTGAAAATGTCTGCCAATTGATGTTCAAGATCCACATGATGAAGCACAATGTTGCCTTTTTCAACATGATCTCTAAGAAAGTGAAATCTGATGTCAATATGTTTTGTTCTTGAATGTTACACAGGGTTCTTAGCAATGCAAATTGCACTAGTGTTATCACACAGAAGAGGAACACTATCCAAAATAACCCCATAATCTTTAAGTGTAGCTACTATCCAAAGAATTTGAGAACAACAACTAGCAAAGACCACATATTCAGATTCAAAGCAGCTTGATTGTGCAAATGAAGATTGCTTTCTAGATGACCATGCAATGAGAGAATTTCCCAAGAAGTGACATGAACCAGAAGTGCTCTTCCTATCAATTCTACATCCTCCAAAATCAGCATCGTAAAAGATCTCAAACTAATGCATGAGGAAGGTAAAGCCAAATGCCAAAATCTTGAGTTCCATGAAGATACCTGAAAATCCTTTTGACAGCTTGTCGATGTGAAGCACGTGGGGAAGCTTGAAAACGAGCACACAAGCACAAAGCAAATTGTATATCCGGCCTTGATGCGTTGAGGTACAAAAGTGAACCTATCATGCTTCTATATTCCTTTTGATCAACCGGCTCACCATCTTCATCAGGGTCAAGGCGCGCAAGTGCTCTCCATAGGTGTCATGATCGGCTTGCTGTTTTCCATCCCAAAACGATGTAGCAAGTCTCTTGTATATTTGCTTTGATGCACAAAAGTACCATCCTTCGCTTGCTTGATTTGAAATCCCAAAAAGTATGTCAACTCACCCATCATACTCATCTCAAACTCCTTCCTCATTGTTTCAAAACTTCGGACACTAAAACATGAGATGAACCACCAAAGATAATATCATCAACATAAATCTGAACGAATAGTTGATCATTGCCTTGCTTAAGTAAAAAGAGAGTTTTGTCAACCTTTCCCATTAAAAAGCCCTTTTCAAGTAAAAAGGTTTTTAGCCTATCATACCATGCTCTAGGGGCTTGTTTCAAACCATACAAAGCTTTTGTTAGTTTGAACACATGATTTGGAAACTTTGGATTTTCAAAACCAGCTGGTTGCTTGACATAAACCGCCTCATTTATGTAGCCATTCAGAAAAGCACTTTTCACATCCATTTGATACAATTTGAAACCTTTGGATGCAGCAAAAGCTAAAAGGATTCTAATGGCTTCAATTCTAGCAACAGGAGCAAAGGTTTCATCAAAATCTAAGCCTTCAATTTGAGTGTAACCTTGAGCAACCAATCTAGCCTTGTTTCTAACAACAACACCATCCTCACTTTGTTTATTTTTGAAAACCCATCTAGTTCCAATAACATTAAAATCTGGAGGTGGTGAGACAAGTTTCCAAACTTTATTTTGTTCAAAATTCTCTAATTCTTCATGCATGGCATTGATCCAAGATTCGTTAGATAATGCATGAGATATATCTTTGGGTTCAAAAGAAGCAACTAAAGTAGAATGATTATGAGTGTCAGAATGAATAAACCTGGATCGAGTGACTCTCTCATTTAGGTCTCCAATCATTTGTTCAGATGGATGCATTTTCTGAATGTGCAAGGGAGCATTGGCTTTTGAGACTTCTCCTTCTCCTTCTTCATTTTCAGCATGTACAGATGATGTTGTAGCTTGAGGATGGTTAGCTGTAGGTGATGTAGTAGTAGGTGCCAAAGGTGCTACAGCTTGTTGTGCATTAGAAAGAGTCAAGACCTCATCTTCAACATCATCATTATCTTCAAAGATTTTCTCCCCACGAACATATGCGCCTCAGACTGCATTGCTTGGACTAGTGCCTGGACTAGCCTCATCAAAAGTAACTTCACAAGTTTCCACAATTTTGTTAGTCTCCAAAACAAGCACCACGATAGCCACGAGTATGAGCAGGATATCCAAGAAAAATGCCATCAGTTGATCTAGCTTCAAATTTATCAAGATTTCCAGATTTCAAGACAAAACATTTGCATCCAAAAACTCGAAAGTGAGAAACAGAAGGTCTATGTCCAAACCGAAGCTCATATGGAGTCTTACCCAATTTTGATCTCAAAAACACGGTTTGAAACATAACAAGCGCTTGAAATCGCTTCAGCCCAAAAATTTCGAGGAGAGTGATGCTCATCTAGCATAGTTCTAGCCATTTCAACTAACGTTCTATTTTTCCTTTCAACTACACCATTTTGTTGAGGCACTCTAGGAGATGAAAATTGATGATCAATTCCTTTTTCAGCACAAAAGAGATCAAAGGAAGCATTTTTGAATTCAGTTCCATTATCACTTCTAATAGCTTTGAGAACTCCTGGATGGTCAACAAAAAGCCTAAGAACAAGACTTCTAAAATGACTAAAAGCCTCATCCTTAGATGCCATAAAATACACCCAAGAGTATCTAGAAAAATCATCAACAATCACAAGCACATACCGTTTGCCTCCAAAGGATTGAACTCGAGATGGTCCAACTGTATCAAGATGTAGAAGCTGTCCTGGAGCGTTTGTCATCACCATGGTAAGAGGTGGATGTGAACCTGCAATCATCTTACCATATCCACAAGAAGAACATGCTAGATTGCTATCACCCTTAAGCTTAGGCAAGCCACGTATAAGATCTAAACCACTTACACGAGTAAGATGATTAAAACCAACATGACCAAGTCTACGATGCCAAAAGAATAAATCTTTAGAAACATTGGCAATTAGACACCTATGCTTAAAAGAAGGTGATGCATCAAAATCAGCTTTAAAGACTCTTCCAAAACGAGAAATTTTGAACACAAGATCACCTGAAGCATCTAGCACTTTGCATTCATTTTTCTTAAAGCTTATCTCAAGATCTTCATCAAGCATTTGAGAGACAGAAAGCAAGTTATATTTCAAATTTTCAACAAGAGCTACATCTTTGAACATAAACTTGTCACTTACCTTTATTGTACCTTTTGCCACAACAGAAGAGGAAGAAGCATCTCCAAAAGTAACACTTTCAAAGACGAGATGCACGAGTGAGGGAGGAGAACCAATTCTTATCACCGGACATGTGGCGTGAGCATCCGAATCCACTAGCCATATGTTCTCCTTCCTCGCGAGAAGCCTACATAGCAAAACATGTCGAGGTCTCGATCTTGGGGTTAGGAATGAGATTTTTGGGAATCGATCTTGAGACACACGACGCACAACAAGAGGGTACAACACGATAATTTTTATGCACAAAATCAGATTTGCCTTTTCCCATGTTTCTAGGAAGAAGGTGTTTTCATCACTCTAGGCGCATAAAAATGTGCTTTGCTGAAATTTGACCTAGCCTTAGTTCTTTCCTTCTTTTCTTTGTTTGGCTAGTCTAAAGCAAAAATCTACTAAGTGTCCATCTCTACCACAATGAGTGCAAGTGTACTTGACATGATGTTTAGCTTTAACAAGAAAAGCACATTTTGCATTCATCATAGTAGAAGATAAAAACCAGCAGATTGAAAAGCAATTTTCTTAGGCTCATTAGATAACTCAATTTTGCAAGGAGCCTGAACAATGCTAAGCGAGGTTTAGTTTCATATGTGGCATAAGGATCAAAACCTAAACCTCTCTTGTTTGTGCTAACCTTAGATTGATCCAAAATCATGTTCAACTTCTTCTTGCCATTAGTGAAACGTTCCAAAGAATTTTGCAAGTAATCAACTTTCTTAGCAAGAGTTAAACAATTATTGCAGGGAACATCTACTTTTCCTTTTTGCTTGCGACAAGTTGAGCATGAGAGAATTTCATGTGAAAGCAAATTATCAGTTAATTGAGAAACCCTAGCATTTGCATCTTTCAATTTTAATTCAAGAGTTGAGCATTTAGAACAAGAAGTTGAACTATGCAAATCATCAGTGGAACAAATTAGCATGTACAACATGTTTCTCATTTTTCTCATTTAGATGCAACAAAAGAGCATGTTCTTTCCTAAGCAAGGTGAGCTCATTGTAAATTAAGTCACATGATTTGCAAGTATCATCACTAGGAATCAAAGTCTTAAGTCTAGCAATTTCAGCATTCAATGATTCAATAATGAAATCATGTTTCTTAATTTTCTTGTCACGTTTATCAAGCAATTTACCAAGACGAGCAACAGCAATAGCTAATTCATCATAAGAAGGATCTACCTCATTGAAGTCGCTGTCATTCCCGTCCTCGGTGAAGCTATCCTTGCTGCTTGCCATGAGACACAATCCCATCAAATCATGCTTGCTTGGAGTTGCATCATCTTCGCTGCTCTCCGAGTCCACATCGCTCAAATTAACTTGTTCAAGAGCGGAAAGAACTCGGTGAACCACCTTGCGGTTGATGAAGCTCTTCTTCTTCCTATCATTTGACGAGAACCTTTTCTTCTCATTTCTTCTGTCGTTATCCTTCTCCTCCTTTGATGTTTTTCCTGCAAGCTTAGGACAATTTGTGCGAATATGGTTGAGGTCACCACACTCATAGCATCTTGGAGGACCACCTCTCTTTCTCATTCTCACATTCTGCAAAGCTTTGTTAAAGCGAGAAGAGAGTAGTGCCAGATCTTCTTCAGGAAACTCTTCAAGTTGCTCATCTGTTAAAGAAGACATGGAAGACAAGGCAAAGCTAGAAGAAGAATTTGCATTTGACATGTTAGGGTTAGAGATCAAAGCAATTGATTTAATGTTACCCTTCCTGGCAAGAACATCCAACTCATGAGTTTTCAACTTAGAGTAAAGAACATCTAATGTGAGTGTGCTCATGGTAGTAGATTCTTGTATAGATGTTACTTTCATCTCCCACACTGACATGTCCAAAGCACTAAGCAATTGTCGAGCATTTTCAGCATCAGTGTAGCTAACTCCAACAGCACGTAGATTGCTAAGAATTTTATTGAAACGTGCAAAGAAGTCATCTACAGATTCATTAGGTTTCATCTCAAAACGCATGTATTCTTTTTTGTAAATATCTTAGCGAACCTCTTTGACAGTGTTAGAACCCTCATGGTAATCACAAAGAGATTTCCATACCTCATATGCGGATCGAAGATGAACCACACGATCAAAGTCGCTGCGTCCCAAGCCTTGGATGATCAAGTTGCGCGCCTTGCTATTTGCTTCAACATGTGTGCGATTGGTGTCGTTGACGTTGTCGCTTGTGGACTTCATATGGCTTGTAGACCTTCTCCCAAATTGTGAAGCCCTGTGCTTGGATGAACGCCTCCATCTTGGCCTTCCAAAACTGAAAATCAACACCATCGAACACACATGGTTTTGTCGAATAACGATCCATTGATCTAATCACCGGTTAAGATAGATTAGAGAAACCTTGCTCTGATACCACTTGTAGGATCGAAGTATACGAATATAGCAATCAGAGGGGGGGTGAATGATTGTGCGGAAGCTAAAACCAAATTCTTGACCTCTTAAAAGTTCACCCCTAAAACAGAACCAAATAATTGCCTCGTTTTCGACAAAAACAGAATAACAGAGGTTCGGTAAAACGCGAATTCTCAGAGATCCAACCGTTAGATTGATCTGAAATTTGGACACAAGAAACTAGATTCCAATACGAATCGAACCCAAAAAGAATCAGCTCGATCGGACTTACGGATCAAAAGTTATGAGCTTCGCAAGCTTGCTAATCCAGAACTTGACGAGAATCAATCTAATCAAAACTTCAAGATTAAACAAGAACGACAAAAGATTGATCAACTAGACTTTGAGAAACACTAGATCAATACCCTAGAGAGGTTTTTGATGGATCAAATCAAGATAAAACTTAAAGAACAAAAAACCAATCTAGAACTAGAACAAGCATGCAAACAAGAACCAAAAAGAGAACGTTGAAGCAATGCGGGAACTAGAAGAATTGATCTTTATTTCTTTTGTCTAAAGTACTCTCATCAAAAGAGTACAAACCCTAAAACCAAGCTCAAGGCTTGATGCGCTTAGCTACGCTTGGTGCCTTTCAACAGAGACCCCACCTATTTAAAGCACCAACCCAAAAGGAGTTACGAATACGATTCCTATTCCTAGAAGGAATCAGATCCAACACAACTCTACTTGGCCCAACCTGGCCGAGTACAACTCTTGAACGCCGTATGGCAACCCTACCATACTCACGTGACTAACACTTTGCACGCGTATGGCCACCGCCATACTCACGTGACTAACACTTTGCACGCGAATGACCTCCTGCCATTCTCACGTGACTAACCATTCTTCATGTGCACCATTCCCTTAGCCCGAACGTCCCGCATGACATCCTTGACCACCAAGACCTCAGTTCCTCCTGAACCTAGTCCCGAACCTCAGTTCCTCCATGAACCTAGTTCCGGTCCCGTCATCGACCACATTCGTCTTCGAGCAATACCTGCACATGAAAAAACCACAAAACAAATCCGAGCACAAGTCCACGACTTGACTCAAGGTCAATCCATGCAACTACTCACATGAGCATTGCATAAAGTCCACTTCAAAACACGCATCATGAAATCATCACAAATTTCATAATTTCAAATTCAAACCATTTCAATTTTGCTCAAAAACCGCCAAAAGCATGTGTATGACAGACCAAAACATTTGGTATGTCATACATGGGAAGTATGAGTTTGCTATCAACATGTGTATGACAGACCAAAGAGTTTGGTCTGTCATACATGGGAAAAATGAGATCGCCCAAAGCATGTGTATGACAGACCAAAATCTTTGGTCTGTCATACATTGAAAAAACGAAGTCACCAAAAGCCTGTGTATGACAGACCAGAAAATTTGGTCCGTCATACATGGAAAAAACACGATTTCTTGTACAAGCGTAAAAGCATCAAAATCACGTTTATGACAGACCAAAAAGTTTGGTCCGTCATACATGCGAAAAACGCGATTTTTAGTTATTTGGTTCGGCGCAAATGCAAAGTTTCTGTTTTTGGATGTTTGAATGTTTGGTCCTTCATGCAAGCAATTTTGCAAGGTTAATCCTAACCAATTTTTCAGCACAAGATCAAGCCAATTTTTCATCACATGATTCACATAGTCCTTGATCAACTCTAACCATCTCCTCTGCCTCATATTCAGATCCGACTGGGTGAATATGTATTTAAGGCTCTTATGATCCGTATACACTTCACATCTGTTCCCGATCAGATAGTGACGCCATATCTTCAAGGCATGCACTACGGCAGCTAACTCTAGGTCATGCGTCGGATAATTTTCCTCATGCGGCCTCAACTGCCTTGATGCATAAGCGACGACCTTTCCATTCTCGTGACAAGACACATCCAAGTCCTTGGCGCGATGCGTCACAATAAATATCAAAGCTTTGAGCAACATCCGGTAGAACTAACACCGGTGCTGATGTCAATCGCTTTTTCAGCTCCTGAAATCCTTTCTCACATTCTGACGTCCATGCAAACTTCTTCTCCTTTTTCAGCAATTGCGTAAGAGGTTTCGCAATTGTCGAAAAGCCTTCAATGAAACGGCGGTAGTACCCTGCCATTCCAAGGAAACTCCGGATCTGGGTCACAGTCTTCGGCTGCTCCCAATGTAACACCGCTTCTACTTTGCTTGGATCTACGGCGACTCCTTCTGCGGTCATTACATGTCCGAGGAATTCCACCTTGTCCTTCCAAAAATCACACTTACTAAACTTGGCAAAAAGTTGCTGTTCCCTCAGCTTTTCCAAAACTCGCCTCAAGTGTTCGGCATGTTCATCCTCTGTCTTGGAGTAGATTAGGATGTCATCTATGAACACGACGACAAACTTGTCCAAATATTCCATGAACACCTTATTCATCATATTCATGAAATATCTTTGGCGCATTAAATCGGCCCAAAGGACATAATCAGAACTCGTAATGTCCATATCTTGACGAGAATGCAGTCTTCGGAATATCTTCTGATCGGATCTTCAACTGATGGTATCCCGATCTCAGATCAATTTTGGAGAAAACTCCGGCTCCTCTCAGCTGATCGAACAAATCATCAATCCTGGGTAGCGGATACTTATTCTTCACGGTGACTTCGTTGAGTGCACGGTAGTCGATGCACATCCTGAAACTCCCGTCCTTCTTCTTGACAAACAAAACTGGTGCTCCCCACGGCGACGAACTCGGTCTGATAAATCCTTTCTCCATTAACTCCTCTAGCTGTTTTCTTCATCTCTACCAACTCCTCGGTGGACATCCGATAGGGTCTCTTTGCTATTGGTGCGTACCAGGTACAAGCTCTATTACAAACTCTATGTCCCTGTCGCGGCATACCGTAGATCTTCGGGAAAAACATCCGGGTACTCATTCACTCTTGGGACATCCTCTATGCCGATTGCCTTGGTACTGTTAACCATCAAGCTGTCCATCTCTAATCGCAGTGGCTTGAAATTCCACTTTCTTTCCACACGGGCTCTCAATCGAGATAGTCCTTCGTCCACAATCCAATACGGCCTTGTGCTTGGATAACCAATCCATTCCCAATATGACGTCTAAGGTCCGGGTCTCCAAAATTATAAGGTTTGCTAGGAACTCTATCCCATCTATTAGTATTCTCACCGGAACATCCTACTTTCGCTCGGAGTTCGGAACCAGTGGGTTTGAACTAAAAGCATGCATCTAAGTCTTGCAATCCTCAAATCATTTCTAGTAGCAAAGCCTTGCGAAACAAACGAATGCGAAGCTCGAGTCAAACAAAATTGCAGGTGTATCGAGTTAACAAGTAACTTACCCAAGACGACGTCCGTAGCATTCGCAGTGCATCTGCGGTGACATGGTTGACTCGGCCTCTCACCACGGCCTGCAGGGTGTGGCTCCTGGTCTTTGGCGTCCTAGCTGGGTGGTTCCTAGATTGAAGCGAATCGGGTCACTCCTGCTGTCTTCTTTGGACAAGCTGTTGGCAAAGTGTCACGGCTCGTTGCGGTTGTAGCGGCGTCTCACCGTTCCTTGCCGATCGCTCGAGTAGTGTTTCTAGCGGGGCCGGGTCCGTAGTTCGATTGAGGTCTTGGTCTTTGGGGATGGTGTCCTTGTCGATTCTCGTGGTTGGAATCTTAAGAATTGATTTGGTGCAACTCTCGGTATTGCGTTCCTGGCGTGATCCTTGCCGTTGCATCCTGCGCTTCTGTTCTCATCCAGTTCCTTGCGCTTGTCCTCAAGAATAAGCGCCTTATTCACCAATTCTTGGAAATCTGAAAGGTGTGGGTGATCAATCCTACTTTCAATCCCGAGTTAAGTCCCTTCATAAAACGACTGCTGGATTTATCTCGTCGCTACATCCTCGGTGCGTAGCGTGCTAGGCTGTGTGAACTTGTTCAGTAGTCGGCCACCGGCCGATTACCTTGCTTGATGCTCTGAACTCCTCCTTCTTAAGGTCCATGATTCCTTCAGCACGTGATACTGTCGAATGCACCGTGAACTCTTCCCAAGTGATATCTTGAGGGTTCTCTTGCGTGGCACGTAAGTTCTCCCACCATTCGGCCATTGTCCCTTCCAGCTGATGAGAAGCGTAGAGTACCTTCTCATTTCCTATGCATTGAGCTATGTGTAGCTTCCTCTCGATTGATCTTAACCAATCATCGGCCTCTAATGGATTGGCATTCCCAGAGAAAGTGGGTGGGTGAGTTCTCATGAACTCTGATAGTCTTGTATTCTGGCGTGGTCCCTGATTAACTTGATTAGCAGTGGCCTGAGCGGTGACGTGCTGCATTTGTTGCATCATAGCATGCATCAACTGAGTCTGGGCAGCAAGAAAAGCTCCGAAATTCTGCATATCCAGTGGCGGTGCTGGTGCTCCCTCATTGGGGTTTTCTGCTGGGCGAGAACCACTCCCATTGCTTCCAAAGTTTCCACGGGTGTTCACCATCTGTCGGTTTGCTCTAGGTTTAGAGATGAGAGGGAAACAAGAATAGACAAGTAATATGGAACTTACGCGGGGCGAAAGGGTAACTTTAAGGTCCAACTTTATTATTAATAACTTGGTATGGCTGCTTACAATGCCTAAGGGCCTTGCAACACATACTGCACACTCAGCAAACAAAGCAAATCCAAATCGAACTAACTCTGGAGTCTAACGCCTAAAGGGTGACTCTTTATTCTATGACGTGACTCGGCGAAGGAGTCTCACTATAGAACCTATGCTCACTCATCGAGAAAACCTCCACGGCACGGGTGCGGGTCTTTGTGGCATAGGCGCGAAACGATCGCCATGTCCAAATGACTATGTCCTCTCGTGGTAGTCGAAGAAGCGATGTCCTCATCGAGGTCGACTCCTCCGGATCGGCTCGTGTAGCTCAAATCTTGGCTCGGAGTGCAGTCCGTACAAGGTCATCTCCAACTCGTCAATCCTTCGTAGAAGGTGTGCCACATACTCTTGAGCTTCCCGCCATCTGTTCTTCTCTGTCGTGATCTCCTTGCGGGCCTTCTGTAGCTCCTTGCTTGTATTATCTAGTACATCTTCCTGGGCGACGACAAATCGTGCCAAGTGTGTAACCGTGGCATTCTCATCCTGAATCGCCTTCGGGTCAAGAAGGTTATCGCTGCGCGGATGATAACGTCACACCGTACTCTCCAACTCTCTGGCGTAGATACGGGTAATGTGCCGCATTGCTCGTCGTGATACTTCTTGGATACCCATCTGCATTGTAGATCTCTGGCGGTCAGTTGTATCGGGCGATTGCCTGGGCCCTTTTTCCTAGCAGGTACCTAAATCCTCACGTCACAAGCCTTGATCAATCCCGCTTGTCTGATCACTTCCACTTGGTATTGGGGCTTCTCAAAATCTCCGAGAGTCTGTAGCATATGCCAAAGTTCCGCGGCGTGACCAACTCCCAGATCAACGTAGTTGAACTCTTCCTCCATCTGTCACAAGAGTGCTTCACGTAAGAACTTGGAATTTTTTTTTTTTTTGAATTGTGACAAGGTAAGGGAAAATTTCAGCAAGAGACAAGAAAAGAGAGAAGGGGATAAGTCAAGATGTCATTTCTTATCTTGACAAATTTTTAGCTTTTAGAAAATAGGTTTTATCCTTACTACGACCATTCTAGCTAGGGTTGAGCCTACAGTCAAGTATGGCTCTGATACCACCTCTGTCGGGACCCCGAATTTGCAAATCCGGACCCTCTGTGTATTCAGCACTAGTCCAGGAACGCGCTAGTGCACACAGTCTTAACATCGGTAAATATCACAATCATACCATTCGATATTATCAAAGTACTTTATTTAAATAACCAAACTGGTTACTCGACCTTATGGCCAAGTTACAAATATATGCCTCGCAAGGCGAAACTTGTTAAAAGAGAGATAATAGCAGCGGAAAATCAAATAGCTTCGTGGCGCCATCCAGTATACCACAGTAACCGATCGGGCTCGCATCCCTAAGTAGACGGATCCTCTTGGAGTTCCTCCTCCAAAGCTGACGTAGTCTCCTCTTCAACTGGTGTTGTGTTGAGGCAAGGGTGAGTACTTGGTACTCAGCAAGTCATGCACAGAATGCAAGCTAATATACTATATGCATGGCTTGGTACAAAGGAATAGCTCAAGGTATATTTGCAAAGAAATGACTTTTGAAAAGTAATATAAGTAGATTCAAAGCAAGAAAATAAGTAAAGTATAAATAACTTTTCAAGAAGTTTAATAAACATTTTCCCCATCCTAAACCGCATTTCCATCATCTTCATTATTAAACCAACCCAACCTTTCAAACCAAAGTTATTTTTGAGAAAATCTAACCCTTGGACTGTAATTTGAGCGATGTCCAATACCGTGGACACGGCTATTCGAATAGATTCTAAACTCTGCAGAGGTTATGCACTTTACCCACAAGATACGAGTCAAACACCACAAAGGCGAAGTTCAGTAACAAAGTCTTTCTAAACCTCTAACAATACAAGTGGTCCTCCCTGCTATTGCGCACTAACCCTTCCCTTCGCTAAGGCGAAGTCTAGGCCAATCAACCGTTAGATGGGTACTGGCCTCGGCCCAGACGCTCCCCGCACAACATACACAAAGGGTGTAGTTGACCTCCCGAGGTCCCACAGTGCGTTATTAGCAACTTAGTCAACTAGGTCCGTCCCATTCTGACATGTGGTTGCACGTTAGACCCAGTTCAAAGGCTTGCAAGGTTAAGTCCTTAGGGTGACCAGGGCAAGACTACCCGAAAACCAAATCAACACTCCCAATGCCACAACCGCCCACTGATTACTCTTGCCACATGCCCTTGGCCGAAATCGTTTATCAAACCCCGCTTGATTACCATGCACCACGTGCCATCAACATCACATGATACTTTTCCAAAACAGGTTCAATATATCATTAAGTCAATATTAACATTTGATTGTCCAAAATCATGTCATGAGCACGAAAGGTGTCTAAGCAAAGATACTACAACGTTCTAAACCCATGTTGGCAATTTAATAATGTCCAACTAGTAATCCACAACTAGGGTGACAAAGGGTCATGGCACATACTTAAATAATCAAGGTGTCATACAAAGAAATTGGTATTTATCTAATCCCCATGTTTAAAACCAAATATTTTTCTAATTGAACTAGCATGCAATAGTTTAAATCAAAATAGATTTCAAATAGGATCAACATGGTCAAAGCACAACTTGCCTTCAAAAAGTACTTGCTCTTGGTCTTGAGTTGGATCCTGAGTCAATACTTCTCCTTCGAATCCTTCCGGCACTTCAACGTCTACTCGTAAAGCGTGCAAATAGCAAATACACAAATAAACAATAGGCAAAAAGTGCCCAAACACCCAAATAAAATCCATAAACAGAGAGAACATAATTTTATGGATTTTTAGAAAGCTGGAATCACAAATTTGGAGTTAAGACGCAAAAGTTATGATTATTTAAAGTTTAAATAATCAATTAAATAATTTTACAGAGAAAAACTTTAGTCCAAAAATTAAATAAAATTCATATTTAGGTAGATCTCAATTTTATACAAATTTAGAAATTTGAATCACTCAAATCGGAGTTGAAACGCAAAAGTTATAAGCGTTTGAAGTTTGAATCTAAATCTGAAATCATTATTTCGAATTAATAAATCATTTTCTTTTTCGGAAATTAATTATTGCGTCAGCATGGACACGTGGCAGCCTCTGATTGGTTGGCTGACGTCAGCCGGTCCATGGGCTTGGTCCACGCTCGGCTTGGGTCCACCGTGGACTCGGTCCACGACTCTACGTGAGACTGACATGTGGGACCACTCGGGTGACGTCATTGCTGACGTCAGCGGGGCTCAGCCGCAGTCGGCGGCAGTGGGACCCACTGATGACGTCATGGGTGACGTCAGCGCTTGGCTGGGTCAGCCGCTGACATGCGGGCCCTCTGACACGCGGGCCCGTGTCGGCGTCTACACTGCCACGGCGTGGGCGGCCGACCGCGTCGGTCCAACTTCCCGACACGTGGCGCAATCTCGGCCGTTGATTTGAAATTCAACGGTCGCGATTAGATCCAGGGTTAACGCGTTGAATCTACTCGATGATCGTGGGCCGTTCGATCTAGATCGGACGGTCCAGATCTAATCCTATAATAATCACTACTACGGCACGTGGCGATTGTGAACCGTTGGATCTTGATCCAACGGTCCAGATCTAATCGGGTTTGGAACACGTGAACTCACCTCAACCACACGATCAAGATCAGACGGTCCACAGAGCTCGCGAGGGCGATGGCGACGCGGCGGAGCTGCAGCCACCGGAGACGGAGACGACGACGAGCCCGACGGCGCTCCGGGGTCGTTCCGGCGAAGTGAGTGGTCTCTTCGGGTGCGCCTGGCTTCGGGGGTTCCGGTTCTGGGCTCCTTCTCGGCGGAAGACAACGGACGGCGGCGAGACGAGGCAAAAACCGCGGCGGAGTGGCGCTCAACTACGGCGAGCTCGCACGGGCAAACGGCGGCGGCTCAGGCGAGATGGCTCGGGGGAACGGGTGCGCAAGGATGAGGGCAACCTCGGGGCGTGACCAGGGCTTTAAATAGCCTCGGCGTCCGTGCCCGAGACGGAAACCTAATTCTACACGGCGGCGGGCGCGGCGGCGAAGTCCGGCTCGGACTCGGCGGAGACGACGACGACAGCCGGCCCACGTGGCACGATCAACGCCACGATCGCGACGGGCGCGATCGGATCCGGCCGGATACGGCTCGAACCCAGACGGGCGGATCTCACCGTTGGATCTTGATCCAACGGTTGGGATTGATTAGGTTTTGATTTGGTTTGATCGAGTCAATCGGCTCTGGTCGGACTCGAGTCCGACTCGGGTTCCGACTCGGTCGGATGAACGGTACTCGACCCGAGTTGAATTTCCAGCGATTTAATATTTAAAATAATTTCCAGTAATTCATTTAATTCATTAAAAATAGCAAAAGACTCAGAAAAATTCCAGAAAAATTCTGGAAAATACTTTGGATCATTTTGGACTCAAATAAAATATTTCCAACAAAATTTTATTTGCAAAATTAAATTCTTTAATTATTTCAAAATGGAATAAATTCAAATAAATTCCAAATAAATCCAAATAAATTCCAGAAAATTCCAAAAATTCACCAAAGTGCCAAATCACATATGAATTTAAGAAAAGCAAAATTTTGGGGTGTTACAGCGTCCTAGATGGGGTGGTTCCTAGATTGAAGCGAACTGGGGTCACTCCTGCTGTCTTCTTCGGACAACTGTTGGCAAAGTGTCCTGGCTCGTTGCAGTTGTAGCAGCGTCTCATCGTTTCCTTGCCGATCGCTCGAGCAGCGTTTCTAAGCGGGGCTGGGTCCGTAGTTCTGATTGATGTGTCTCGTGGCCGTGACGGTGTCCTTGTGGCATTCTGTGGCTGAAATCTGAAAAATTGATTTGGTGCAACTCTCAGACGCTGTTGCGTTCCCTGGCGTGATCCTTGCTGTTGCATCCTGCGCTTCCTGTTCTCATCCAGTTCCTTGCGCTTGTCCTTCAAGAATAAGCGCCTTATTCACCAATTCTTGGAAATCTGGGAAGGTGTGGGTGATCAATCCTACTTGTAGTCCTGAGTTAAGTACCTTCATAAAACGAGACTGTCTGGCTTTATCTGTCGCTACATCCTCAGGTGCGTAGCGTGCTAGCTGTGTGAACTTGTTCAGGTAGCTCGACCTTTGGTGATTACCTTGCTTCAGTGCTCTGAACTCCTCCTTCTTAAGATCCATGATTCCTTCAGGCACGTGATACTGATGAAACGCAACTATGAACTCCTCCCAAGTGATATCTTGAGGGTTCTCTTGCGTGGCACAGAAGTTCTCCCACCATTCGGTGGCTGTTCCTTCCAACTGATGAGAAGCGTAGAGTACCTTCTCATTTCCTATGCATTGAGCTATGTGTAGCTTCCTCTCAATTGACCTTAACCAATCATCGGCCTCCAATGGATTGGCATTCCCGGAGAAAGTGGGTGGATGAGTCCTCATGAACTCGGCAGTCCTTGTATTAGCGTTGTCCCCGATTGACTTGATTAGTCGTGGCCTGAGCGGTGACGTGTTGCATTTGTTGCATCATAGCATGCATCAATCGAGTCCGAGCAGCAAGAAATGCTCCAAAATTCTGCATATCAATCAAGTGGCGGTCGGTGCTCCATCATTGGGGTTTCTGTTTGGGCGAGAACCACTTCCATTGCTTCCAAGGTTTCCGCGGGTATTCACCATCTGTCGATTCGCTCTAGGTTTTAGAGATGAGAGGGAAACAAGAATAGACAAGTAATATGGAACTTATGCGGGGCGAAAGGTGTAACTTTAAGGTCCAACTTTATTATTGAAATTAATAACTTGGTATGGTTGCTTACAATGCCTAAGGGCCTTGCAACACATACTGCACACTCAGCAAACAATGAAAATCCAAATCGAACTAACACTGGAGTCTAACGCCTAAAGGGTGACTCTTTATTCTATGACGCGACTCGGCGAAGGAGTCTCACTATAGAACCTACGCTCACTCATCGAGAAAACCTCCACGGCCTGGGTACGGGTGCTGCGGCATAGGCGCGAAACGATTGCCATGTCCAGCAACGGTGTCATCTGTGGTAGTCGAAGAAGCAGTGTCCTCATCGAGATCTGACTCCTCCGGATCTGGCTCGTGTAGCTCGGAAATCTTGGCTGCAGTTGCAGTCCGTATAAAGCCATCTCCAACTCTCCAATCCTTTGCAGAAGGTGGGACACGTACTCTTGAGCTTCCCGCCATCTGTTCTTCTCTGTCGTGATCTCCTTGCGGGCCTTCTGTAGCTCCTTGCTTGTATCATCGAGTACATCCTCCTGGGCGACAACAAATCGTGCCAACTGTGTAACCATGGCATCCTCATCCTGAATCGCCGGGTCAAGAAGGTTATCGCTGCGCGGATGATAACGGAACACCGTGCTTTCCAACTCTCTGGCGTAGATACGGGTAATGTGCCGCATTGCTCGTCGTGATACTTCTTGGATACCCATCTGCATTGTTGACCTCCTGGCGGTCAGTTGTATCGAGCGATTGCCTGGGCCCTTCTTCCTAGCAGTACCTCAATCTTCACGTCACAAGCCTTGATCAATCTCGCTTGTCCGATCACTTCCACTTGGTATTGCGGCTTTTCAAAATCTCCGAGAGTCTGAAGCATATGCCAAAGTTCCGCGGGCGTGACCAACTCCCAGATCAACGTAGTTGAACTCTTCCTCCATCTGTCACAAGAGTGCTTACGTAAGAACTCGAATTTTAAATTGTGACAAGGTAAGGAGAAATTCAGCAAGAGACAAGAAAAGAAAGAATGGGATAAGTCGAGATGTCATTTCTTATCTTGACAAATTTTTAGCTTTAGAAAATAGGTTTTATCCTCACTACGACCATTCTAGCTTAGGGTTGAGCCTACGGTCAGTATGGCTCTGATACCACCTCTGTCGGGACCCCGAATTTGCAAATCCGGACCCTCTGTGTATTCAGCACTAGTCCAGAACGCCGCTAGTGCACACAGTCTTAACATCGATAAATATCACAATCATACCACTCGATACTAATAAAGTACTTTATTTAAATAGTCAAACTGGTTACTCGACCTTATGGTCAAGTCACAAATGTATGCCTCGCAGGCTAAACTTATTAAGAGAGAAATAGTAGCAAATGAAAATCAAATAACTCGTGGCGCCATCCAAAGATACCACAGGCAACCGATCGGGCTCGCTTCCCTAAGTAGACGGATCCTCTTGGAGTTCCTCCTCCAAAGCCGGTGTAGTCTCCTCTTCAACCGGTGTTGTATTGTGGCAAGGGTGAGTACTTGGTACTCGCAAGTCATGCACGTAATGCAAAGCTAATATACTATATGCATGGCTTGGTACAAAGGAATAGCTCAAGGTATATTTGCAAAGAAACAAGATTTGACAAGTAACATAAGTAGATTCGAAAGCAGTAGAAACAAGTATAGCATAGGTAACTTTTCAAGGAGTTTAATAAACATCTTTCCCATCCTAATCCACATTTCCATCAACATCATTATTAATCCAACCCAACTTTTCAAACCAAGTTATTTTTGAGAAAATCTAACCCTTGACTGTAATTCCCGAGCGATGTCCAATACCGCGGACACGGCTATTCGAATAAATTCTACACTCTGCAGAGGTTATGCACTTTACCCACAAGATACAGTCAAACACCACAAAGGCGAGTTCCCGTAACAAAGTCTTTCGGAAACCTCTAACAATACAAGTGGTCCTCCCCGATTATTGCGCACTAACCCTTCCCTTAGCTAAGGCGAAGTCTAGGCCAATCAACCGTTAGATGGGTACCTGGCCTCACCCCAGACGCCCCCGCATACAACTTACACAAAGGGTGTAGTTGACCTCCTGAGGTCCCACAGGTACGTTATTAGCAACTTAGTCAACTAGGTCCGTCCCATTACAGACATGTGGTTGCACGTTAGACCCAGTTCAAAGGCTTGCAAGGTGAAGTCCTTAGGGTGACCAGGGCAAGACTACCCAAGAACCAAATCAACATCCCCAATGCCACAACCGGCCCACTGATCATTCTTGCCACATGCCAGGTCGAAAAACTATTTATCAAACCCCGCTTGATTACCATGCACCACGTGCCATCAACATCACATGATACCTTTCCAAAACAGGTTCAATATATCATTAAGTCAATATTAACATTTGTTTGTCCAAAATCATGTCATGAGCACGTAAGTGTGCTCTAAGCAGCTTTACTACAACGGTCTAAAACCCATGTTGGCAAGTTAATAATGTCCAACTAGTAAACCACAACTAGGGTGACAAGGGGTCATGGCACATATTTAAATAATCAAGGTGTCATACAAAGAAATTGGTATTTATCTAATCCCCATATTCAAATAAAGTATTTTTCTATTGGAACTTAGCATGCAATAGGTTAAATCAAAATAAGTTTCAAAATAGGATCAACATGGTCAAAGCACAACTTGCCTTCAAAAAGTACTTGCTCTTGGTCTTGAGTTGGATCCTGAGTCAATACTTCTCCTTCGAATCCCTCCGGCACTTCAACGTCTACTCGTAAAGCGTGCAAATAGCAAATACACGAATAAACAATAGGCAAAGAGTATCCAAACATCCAAATAAAATCCATAAACAGAGAGAACATAATTTTATGAATTTTTAGAAACTGGAATCACAAATTCGGAGTTAAAACGCAAAAGTTATGATTATTTAAAGTTTAAATAATCAATTAAATAATTTTACAGAGAAAAACTTTACTCCAAAAATTAAATAAAATTTATATTTAGGTAGATCTCAATTTTATACAAATTTAGAAATTTGAATCACTCAAATCGGAGTTGAAACGCAAAAGTTATAAGCGTTTGAAGTTTGAATCAAAATCTGAAATCATTATTTCGAATTAATAAATCATTTTCTTTTCGGAAATTAATTATTGCGCCATAAGGACACGTGGCAGCTTACGATTGGCTCGCCGACGTCACCGGCCCATGGACGTGGTCCACGCCGGCTCGGGTCTACCGTGGACTTGGTCCATTTAATCCACGTGTCGCTGACATGTGGGTCCGCCTTGGATGACGTCATTCTGGCGTCGGCGGGCTCGGCCCATGGTGTCGGCGGTGGGACCCAACTGGCGTCATTCTTGGCGTCGGCGCTCGGCTGGGACGGCCGTGACATCTTTCCCGCCATGACGCCGCGTGACGTCATGGTGCGGTTTGGTTGTCCCGGCCGACACGCGGGCCTCGCGTGTCGAGACACGCACTCACGCTGCTGGATCGCGCCGACCGCGACGGCCGGGCCTTCCCGCACGTGGTTAGATCTCGACCGCTGATTTGAAAATCAACGGCCCGTATTGATCTGGATTCACGCGTTTGGGGTGAACGCGGTTGATCCGACCGTTGGATCTAGATCTAACTACCGAGATTGGATCTAGGATTTTCAACGTGGAAACTCACCGGGTGACGTGGCGTGATCTCGGACCGTTGGATCTTGATCGGACGGTTGGTGGAGCTCGGGTCGCGATGGCTTCACGGCGGAGTTGCGCCGGCCGTGGCCGAGGCAGCGACCACACGAACGGCGTTTGGGGCGTGCTCGGCGAGATGAAAGGTCTCTTCGGTGCGCCTCGCCCTGGGGTCCTAGATCTGCGTTTCTGGCGGCGGAGGTGGCTCAACGACGGCGGAACGTGCACAAAACCGAAACGCGCGCAAGCCCAACTACGGCGAGCTATTGCGAGCGCGTCGGTGAGCTACGAGCGGTGGCGGCTAGGGCAATGGGTGCGCACGGGAACGGTCAACCTCGGGGCGTGACCCGGGCTTTAAATAGCCTCGGCGTCCGCGCCCGGGACGGAAACCTAGTTCTCCACGGCGGCGGGCGCGGCGGCGGAGTCCGGCTCGGACTCGGGCGGAGACGACGACGGACAGCCGTCCACGTGGCACGATCAGCCACGATGCGCAAGGCTGGATCGGATCCGGCGGATTCGATCGAAGCGGTACGGGGAAATCCTGACCGTTGGATCTTGATCCAACGGTTGGGATCGATTAGGTTTTAGAGCTGGTTCGGTCGAGTCACGTGGCTCGGGTCGGACTCGAGTCCGACTCGGGTTCCGACTCGGTCGGATGAATAGTACTTGACCCGACTTGATTTTCCAGCGATTTAATAATTAAAATAATTTCCAGAAATTCATTTAATTCATTAAAAATAGCAAATGACTCAGAAAAATTCCAGAAAAATTCTGGAAAATATCTTGGATCATTTTGGACTCAAATAAAATATTTCCAACAAAATTTTATTTGCAAAATTAAATTCTTTAATTATTTCAAAATGGAATAAATTCAAATAAATTCCAAATAAATCCAAATAAATTCCAGAAAATTCCAAAAATTCACCAAAGTGCCAAATCACACATGAATTTAAGAAAAGCAAAATTTTTGGGGGTGTTACAATAACCTTTCCAGGAGTTAATAAACATCTTTTCCATTCCTAACCACATTTCCATCAACGTCATTATTAAACCAAACCAAACCTTCCAAGTCCAAGTTATTTTCAAGAAAGTCTAACCCTTGACTGTAATTCCTGAGCGATGTCAATGCCGCGGACACGGCTATTCGAATAGATTTTACACTCTGCAGAGGTGATGCACTTTACCCACAAGATACAGCCAAACACCACATTGGCGAGTGTCCGTAACAAAGTCTTTCGGATGCTTCTAATAGCACAAGTGGTCCTCCCCGGTGATTGCACACTAACCCTTCCCTTAGCGAAGGCGAAGTTTAGGCCAATCCACCGTTAGATGGGTACCTGGCCGCCGCCCCGGTACGCTCCCCCGTACAACTACACAAAAGGTATAGTTGACACCCCGAGGTCCCACAAGTACGTTATTAGCAACTTAATCAACTAGGTCCGTCCCATTACAGACATGTGGTTGCACGTTTGACTCAGTTCAAAGGCTTGCAAGGTTATGTCCTTAGGGTGACCAGGGCAAGACTACCTGAAGAACCAAATCAACGTTCCCGGTGCCACAACAGGCCCATCCGATCATTCTTGCTACATGCCCCGGTCGAAAACTATTTATCAAACCCCCAGTTTTTTACCACGCACCACGTGCCATCAATATCATCATCAATAACACATGACACTTTTCGAAACAGGTTCCATATCTCATTAAGTCAATATTATTAGGTAATCGGCAAAAACTTGTAACGTGGCCAGGCTAAGCATAATACATCGGTCTAATTACCCATGTTGGCATTTTAATAAAGCCCAACTAATAATCCACAACTAGGGTGACAAGGGGTCATGGCACATAAATAATAATCAAGGTGTCGTAATGCAAAATTGGCATTTAACTAATTTTGCCAAACTTAATCAAAGCATTTGCTAATTAAACTAGCATGCAATAAATTAAATCAAAATAATTTCAAAATGGGAACAACATGGTCAAAGCACAACTTGCCTTCAAAGAGTACTTGTTCTTGGTCTTGAACTGGCTCCTGGGTCAACACTTCACCTTCGAAGCCTTCGGGCATTTCAACGTCTACTCGTAAAGCGTGCAAATAGCAGTAAATAAATAAACAGTAGATAAAAAGTGTTCAAACATTCAAATGAAGTCCATAAACAGAGAGAGCATAATTTTATGAATTTTTAGGAGTTTGAATCGGCAAAATTGGAGTTAAAACACAAAAGTTACAAGCGTTTAAAGTTTAAATAATTAATTAAATCATATTAAAAAGAAAAACTTTGGTCCAAAAATTAAATAAAATTTACCAATAGGTAGATCTCAATTTTATAAAAATTTTGAAATTTGAATCACTCAAATCGGAGTTAAATTGCAAAAGTTATAAGCGTTTGAAGTTTCAAAATTCAAATAAATCAATAATCCGAATTAATCCATTTATTTTTGTACTGAAAAACCGAATAATGACGTCAGCATGACGTCAGCGTGGATTTTGATTTTCCACCGAATTATTTTTCTATTGAAAAATCGATTTATTGCATCAGCTAGTCCATGGACGTGGTCCACGGTTCGGTTTGGGTCCACCGTGGACCTAGTCCACGGTTGTACGAGCTGCTGACACGTGGGACCCCTCGGTGACGTTAGTGCATGGTTCGGCCGAGAGCTCTGACAGCTGGGCCCCACCGTGACGTCATCGTGACGTCACGGCTGACGTCATCGAGCCGTTGGAACGGCCGCTGACACGTGGGCCCCACGCGTGACGTTAGCGGTGACCGGGCGGCAACCGCGCTGACCGCGTCGATCACGCTTCTGGCCACGTGGCTCGATCCGGACCGTTGATTTGAAAATCAACGGTCCAGATTGGATCTGGCTTTACGCGTTATGAAAACTACACGGTCGATCTGGACCATTCGATCTTGATCGGGCGGTCAAGATCCAATCTAAAGTTACAACACGGCTAACCATAGCCGTACGATCCAGATCTAACGGCTGAGATCTATCCAAGCACGGTGCAGTTACGGCTACGTGGCGCGATCTAAACCGTTGGATCTAGATCCAACGGTTGAAAACAGATCTAAAAACTAAAACGTGAGATTTTATCCGGGGATGACGTGGACGAATCTGGGCCCTCAGATCTTGATCAGACGGTGGAGAGAGCTCGAGGACGGCGATGGCTTCGCGGCGGAGCTGGTTCGCCGGAGACGGGGACGATGACGCGCCCGACAGCGTTGCGGGGCTCCTCCGGCGGAGTGGATGGTACTCCCAGGCGCGGCTTGATGCAACGGTTCCGGATCTGTGCTCAGTGACGGCGGAGGACGGCGGACGGCGGCGGAAACGGCGCAAAACCGCGACGGAACGCACGACCAACTACGGCAACCGATTGCGGCGCAACCACGGTGGCTCAGGCGTGAAGGTCTAGGGCTACGGGTGCGCAAGGAAACGGAGAACATGCTGGAGGCGGTGGCGCATTAAATAGGGGCCTCGGCATCCGTGTATTGCGCGGAGACCGAGGTCCACCCGGTTGCGGCGGCGGAATCCGAATCCAATTCGGATTCGGTGACGTGGCTCAACGTGGACCGTTGGATCAAGATCCAACGGGCATGGGGTTTGGGCTCAGGTCTGGCCGGGCGACCTGGCTGGCTCGGTCGAGCTCGGGTTCGGGCGACGTGGCTCAATCGTGGCCGTTGGATTTCGATCCAACGGTCACGCGGTTAGGGTTAGGTTGGCTCGGGTCCGGTTCGAACGGGGTTCGAGTCGGGCTCGAGTCTGACTCGGACCCGGATTCGGTTGGATGAACAGTAAAACCCAGTCAATTTTTCCAGCGATTAAATATTCAATTTAATTTCCAGAAATTCATTTAATTCAAGAAAAATAGCAAAATACTCAGAAAAATTCCAGAAAAATTCCAGAAAAATTCTAGAAAATATATTAGAACATTTTGTACTCAAATAAAATATTTCCAACAAAATTTTATTTGCAAAATTAAATTCTTTAATTATTTCAAAAGGGAATAAATTCAAATAAATTCCAAATAAATCCAAATAAATTCCAGAAAATTCCAAAAATTCACAAAAGTGCCAAATTTCATTTAAACTCGTGAAAAACACAAATTGGGGTGTTACAGATCAAGACAAGGCCTTTATAATATATACGCCTAACCCGACCCACCCACTGAGGTTTCACCGCTGTTAGGGTTCTAGCCACCCAGTACAGAAGCCCCCTCTTGAGCCGTGTGAGAAAAACAGTCTTGCCTCTATCCGGCACTCACATTCCACCATTTGGTTAGTCTAGGTTAGGTTTCTACAAATTATTTAGCCAGGTCATACCATTATAGACATGTGTTAGTACAGTTAGGCTTAGAATGGACAATCACAAGCGTCGGTCCTTATTTGACTTGGGGCGGCACTTGCACACTGCAACTAGTGCTCAACCCGCACCCACCCAACAATCCAATCCGCCCAAGTCCAAATCCTTTTTCATTTTTTTTATTTTATAAAAACAGTACCAAAAACTTTATAATATCCTCCAAATCATACTTTAAACCATAATTTTGCATAATCCCACCCATGGGTCATTTTTGTCAATTTCGGCCCTAAGCAATTCTACCGTACTATTCAGCAAAGGTGACCATATAAGGTAAACATGGCATAGCAAATGTCCTATGGTTACAAGTAAACATGGATGTCAAAAACAAAGGAGGTATTCACAAATTGGATTAACTATTCACTTATATTTGACATACGATGATAAACATAGCATGCAAGTTTATAAAACCTTGTAAACACATTTGTAAACATAGGGTCAACATGCATCAAAGAGACTTTACTTCGATCGCAGCGAGGTTGTCGAACGCTTGAAGTACGGCAGCGGGGTCGGCGGACTCGGATGGCTCCTCGGCTACGCGCAAAACGAGAAAACAAATAAATAACCAGACAATAAATAAAATCCAAAAATTACCAAAGTAGTACTGGCAGGTAGGTATTGATTTTATATGAATTTAGGAATTTGAACAGAGTCAATCGGAGTTCGGACGGAAAAGATATGAGCTTCCGAAGTTCAAAAACCTTGAAAAATCGAAAACGAGGGAATATTCCTTTTCTGATTTTTCTTGAATTTTGGATGGGCTTGGGTCTATGCCATGTGGGGCCATGGTGTCATAGAGGGGAGGGGGCTTCTTCTCCAAGCTTCATGGCCATGGCCATGGGAGCATGGGGGAGCTTGAGGGGGCGGTGAGGGTGGTGGCCGGCGATGGCGGCGGCAAGGCTGCTTGTGGCGCATGGGCACATGGGCGCGTGCAGGCGGGGCCGGCACGGGCAAGCGCGGGCGGCCGGCATGCCTCGCACGGTGGAGCTCCCCACAAGAACAGAGAGCACAAGTTTTCCAAAAAAAAATGAATTTTTGCACTAATGTTTCATGAAACTTTGCAAAACAAAAAGATGGATCATCTAGAGGACATCCTAAGAACCTATAGGAGCACGGAATTGAATCAATTCTCACCGGAGACGACGAATTTGGTGAAAAACGGAGTTCCGTCCTAAGTGACAAAAACTTGAAATATGTCTTCAATTCTTGATGGAACCTAAAATTGATGGATGAATTAGAAACTAGACTCCCACACGATCACAAGGAAACAAACGGAATGAGGATTGACCTATCGGAGAGGGAGAAACGAGGACGAACACGAAGAACACACGGAAACATGTCCCGGCGCCGGTTTTTCTTGATCTAGCGGATGAACAAGGTGGAGAGGCTAAGAGTGAGTGCTACCAGCGGGAAGAGGGTCCTTATACGCAGAGAAGATAGGTGGTGGTGCGCCGTTTGGAGTAGAAACGGGCGAGATAATGGCATTAAAGCACATTTCGGTTTTTGCATTACTATTTGAATTCTGGAGAGCTTTGAGGTTAATGACCACCGGGAATGGAAAGGTCGCGCCGTTACGGATTCAACGGATCCGGCCGTTGTTGATTTGGACCATTATTGCACGAGTTATGGAGGTTTGAATGGGTGGAGGTGAGTAGGGAAGGCTTCCTTCATTGTTGCCTGTTCTTCCATTCGTGCATGACCAGAGGTTGAAGATGATGGGCACTGTAGCGCCACGTGGCACTTCGTTATTGGCCGATGTTTACGTGAAAGTGACGCCCTAGAGAAAAAAATAGCAAAAATGGTCTAAAAATTCCGGAAAAATTCCTAGAACAATTTTGGAATATTTGGAACCCAATAAAATTGGTTTCATGGAATTTGGATGAAATTTGTGGGTTTGAATATTCTGAAGCGAATTGCGGGCATTAAACGAGAGCCGCGCGAGATAAAATACCAGAGTGCTTCCAAATATCTTGGGAATCATTCCATTTTGGAATATTTGGGACCTAATTGAAGTTATTTTGGGATTTTTGGAGCATTTTTGGACTCAAGTGAAATTTCGGGTACCGGCGGGAATCTGGAAATTCGATTTCTCGAACAGAAGGGAATTAAATTCCGATTTTGGATGGAAAAGGATGCCAGGTTAACATAAACACCAAGGAAACTCCAACTTTTGAATTTACTTAATTTAAATTAGGTTTTTCTAGAAGGCAAAACTAAGGATGTTACAACGTACCAGTGCTATGGCATGGTACCCGTCCAACGGTATGTCGGTCCCATACTTCGTCTCTGTTAAGGGAAGGGATGGTGTATGACAAAAGCCGGTGAGGTTCACTTGTATAGTTTGCAGTCTCTGAAATGCTTTGTTACGATCACTCGCCTTTGTGGTGTCTGACTGTATCTTGTGGGTAAAGTGCATAACCTCTGCAGAATGCAAAATCTATTCGAATAACCGTGTTCGCGGTACTGGACATTGCTCGGGGATTACAGTCAAGGGTTAGACCTTCTTGAAAACAACTTGGACTTGGAAAGTTTGGTTGGGTTAAATGATGACGTTGATGGAAATGTGGATTAGAAAAGGAAAAGTGTTTACTTAACTCCTAGAAAAGTTATTGTTATAATCCTTTACATTTACTGCTTTCGAATCTACTTATGCTACTTGTTAAATGCTGTTTTATTGCAAATGTACCTGTTAGCTTATCCTTTGTAATAAGCCATGCATATACAATATTAGTTTGCATTCTGTGCTTGACTTGCTGAGTACCAAGTACTCACCCTTGCCACAATACAACATCAGTTGAAGGAGAAGCGACGCCAGCTTTGGAGGAAGAACTTCAGGAGGAGCCGTCTACCTAGGGAGCGAGCCCAGTCAGTTGCCTGTGGTATACTGGATGGCGCCACGTTGATGCTTTTATTTCACTGCAAGTTATTTCCTTAATAAGTTTTCGCCCTATGTGGCGTACTCTTGTAACTTGACCATAAGGTCGAGCAACCAGTTTGGTTATCTTAATTAAAGTACTATATTACCATCGAAGTGTATGATTGTGATATTTACCGATGTTGAGACTGTGTGCACTAGCGTGATCCTGGACTAGTGCTGAATATACAGAGGGTCCGGATTTGCAAATTCGGGTCCCGACATATATCAAAGCTTTGATTAACATCTGGTAAGACTAACACCGGCGCTGATATCAATCGCTTTTTCAGTTCCTGGAAACCTTTGTCACATTCCGGCGTCCAGTGATACTTCTTTTATTTCTTCAACTGTTGCATAAGAGGTCTCGCAATTGTCGAAAAGCCTTCAATAAAACGGCGGTAGTAACCGGCCATCCCAAGGAAACTCCGAATCTGGGTCACTGTCTTCGGCGGTTCCCAATGTAACACAGCTTCAACTTTGCTTGGATCGACAGCGACTCCTTCAGCGGTCATCACATGTCCAAGAAACTCCACCTTGTCTTTCCAAAAATCACGCTTGCTGAATTTGGCGAGGAGTTGATATTCTCTCAACTTTTCCAAAACTAGCCTCAAGTGTTCTGCATGTTCATCCCTCGTCTTGGAGTAGACTAAGATATCGTCTATGAACACAACAACGAACTTGTCCAAATACTCCTTGAATACCTTATTCATCATATTCATGAAATAAGCTGGCGCATTCGTCAGACCAAATGATATAACTGTAAATTCGTAATGTCTGTATCTTGACGAGAATGTGGTCTTCAGAATATCTTCTGATCGGATCTTCAACTGGTGATATCCTGATCTCATATCAATCTTAGAGAAAACTCCAGCTCCTCTCAACTGGTCAAACAGATCATCGATCCTGGGTAGCGGGTACTTGTTCTTCACGGTGACTTCATTGAGTGCACGGTAGTCAATGCACATCCTGAAACTTCCATCCTTCTTCTTGACAAACAGAACTGGCGCTCCCCATGGCGACGAACTCGGTCTGATGAATCCTTTCTCCATCAACTCTTCAAGCTGTTTCTTCATCTCCACCAATTCTTTGGTTGACATCTGATAAGGTCTCTTTGCTATCATTGCTGTTCCGGGTACTAGCTCTATTACAAACTCTATGTCTCTGTCTGGTGGCATACCAGGTAAATCTTCAGGAAAAACATCAGGATACTCATTTACCACTAGAACATCTTCTATGCTGACTACCTTTACACTGTTGACCATAAACTGTCCATCACGAACGGCAGTCGCTTGAAATTCCACCTTTTTCCCACACGGGCTCTCAACCGAGATGATCCTCCCTCCACAGTCAAGCATGGCCTTGTGCATGGATAATCAATCCATCCCCAAGATAACATCTAGGGTCTGGGTTTCCAATATAATAAGGTTCGCTAGGAACTCTACCCCATCTACTAGTATTCTCACCCCAGAACATCCTACTTGAGATCGGAGTTCTGACCCAGGGGTTTGAAGTACAAGCATGCATTTAAGATCCACAATCTCCAAATCATTCTTAGAAACAAAATCTCGGGAAACAAACGAATGCGAAGCTCCAGAGTCAAACAAAACTGTTGCAGGTACTGAGTTGACAAGTATCTTACCCAGCATGACGTCCATGGCATTCTGAAGTGCATCTGCGGTCACGTGATTGACTCAACTTCTCACCACGGTCTGGGGTGCGGCTCCTGGTTGTGCTGCTCCATGGTTTGCTCCTAGTGCGGGTGTCCTAGCTGGTGTGGAGCCCAAGTTGAAGCGAACTGGGGTCACTCCTGCTGTCTTCTTGGGGCAGTTGTTGGAGAAGTGCCCTGACTCATTACATGTATAGCAACGCTTCACTGTACCCTGTTGGCTGCCCGTAGCGGCGTTTCTGGCTGGAGCTGGGGTCTGGAAATTCTGATTGACGGGTCTCGGTGCTGGCGACGGTGTTCTTGCTGCATTCTACGGCTGGAACCTGAAAAAATGATTCGGCGCAACCCTCAGACGTTGTTGTGCTCCCTAACGTGATCCCTGTTGTTGCATCCTACGCTTCTGATTCTCATCCAGCTCCTTGCGCTTGTCCTCAAGGACGAGTGCTTTGTTTACCAGCTCTTGAAAGTCGGGGAAGGTGTGGGTGATCAGTCCCACCTGCAGTCCTGAGTTCAGTCCCTTCATGAAGCGAGATTGTCGGGCCTTGTCCGTCACTACATCTTCAGGTGCGTAGCGTGCAAGCTGTGTGAACTTGTTCAGATACTCAGACACCGGTTGATTACCTTGCTTCAGTGCCCTGAATTCTTCCTTCTTTAAGTCCATTATTCCTTCTAGTACATGATACTGGCGAAATGCAGTAGTAAATTCCTCCCAGGTGATATCCTATGGGTTCTCCCGCGTGGCGCAGAAGTTCTCCCACCACTCTGCTACGGTCCCTTCCAACTGATGAGAGGCATAGAGCACCCTCTTATTTCCTACACATTGGGTAATATGCAACTTCCTCTCAATTGACCTAAGCCAATCATCCGCCTCCAGTGGATTGGCGTTCCCAGAGAATGTGGGTGGATGAGTCCTCATGAACTCTGACAACCTTGAGCCCTGACGCTGTCCTTGATTGACTTGATTAGCGGCGGCCTGGGAAGTGACTTGCTGCATCTGTTGCATCATGGCATGCATCAGCTGGGTCTGTGCAGCAAGGAAAGCTCCAAAGTTCTGCATCTCAACTGGCGGTGCTGATTGGGGTGCAGGTGCTCCATCATTGGGGTTCCCAGCTGGGCGAGAACCACTTCCATTGCCTCCAAGGTTTCCGCGGGTGTTCACCATCTGTCGTTTGCTCCAAGGTTTAGAGATAAGGGGGGAAACAATCATAGATAAGTAATAGAGTAACTTATGCAGGGAAAGTGTGACTCAAAATCCAACTTTATTATTTAATAATAACTTGGTATGGTTGCTTACAATGCCTAAGGGCCTTGCAACACATACTGCACACTCAGCAAGCAATGAAAATACGACTCAACTAACACCGGAGTCTAACGCCTCTAAGGATGACTCTTTATTCTAATACGCGACTCGACGAAGGAGTCTCAACTGCAATACCTACGCTCACTCGTCGAGAAAACCTCCACTACAGTAGTCGAAGAAGCGGCATCATCCTCAGGTTCAGAATCCGGCTGTGGTGTTGGCTAGTGCTCCTGCTCAGGTGCTGGTTCCTCCGAGTCTGGGGCATCCAACTCCAACACTGGCTCCGAGCCCTGCCCATACAGTGCGGTCTCCAGCTCTGCGATCCTCTCCGCAGCATAGGTGACGTACTCACGAGCATTCTCTAGGTGCTTTTTCCCTTCCTCAACCTGCTCACGAGCCTTCATCAACTCCTAGAGTGTGTCGTCAATAAGCTCCTCCTAGGCGACAACGAATCTTGCCAAGTGCGTGACGGTAGCATCCTCATCTTCTATCGGCTTCCGTTGAGCTCTGCTGTCTCGGTGTGGGTGGTGACGGAATACTGTGCCCTCCAGCTCTCTAGAGTAAGTGCGAGCAATCTGCTGCATCGCCCGACGTGACACCTCCTGGATTCCCATCTCAAATGTGGACCTCTTAGCGGTGAAATGAAAAGGACGACTGAACTTTGTCTTCTCTTGAGCATACACCGTGATCTTAACATCCCATCCTATGACCAGTCCTGCCTGCACGATGGTGGTCCCTCGGTAGAGCGGTCTCTCAAAACCTCCAAGCAACTGCAGCATATGCCACAACTCGGCAACGTAGCGTCCCTCACACTCGGCGTAGTTGTTCTTCATCAACATCTGCCAAAAGACACTCACGTGAGAACTCAAAAGTTTTATAACCAAGGGGTAGCAAGAGAAATTCAGCAAAAGGGGTATGAAGGGAGAGAAGGGGATAAGTCGAGATTTCATTCATTGTCTTGTCAAATTTTAACTTTAGAAAATAAGTTTTATCCTCACTACGACCATTCTAACTATGGGTGAGCCTACAGTCAACCTGGCTCTGATACCACCTCTGTCGGGACCCGAATTTGCAAATCTGGACCCTCTGTGTATTCAGCACTAGTCCAGGATCACGCTAGTGCACACAGTCTCAACATCGGTAAATATCACAATCATACACATCGATAGTAATAACATACTTTAATTAAGATAACCAAACTGGTTGCTCGACCTTATGGTCAAGTTACAAGAGTACGCCACACAGGGCGAAAACTTATTAGGGAAATAAATTGCAGCGGAATAAAAGCATCAACGTTGCGCCATCCAGTATACCACAGGCAACTGACTGGGCTCGCTCCCTAGGTAGACGGCTCCTCCTAAAGTTCTTCCTCCAAAGCTGGCGTCGCTTCTCTTTCAACTGATGTTGTATTGTGGCAAGGGTGAGTACTTGGTACTCAACAAGTCATGCACAGCATGCAAACTAATATTCTACATGCATGGCTTAATACAAAAGATAGGCTATGTGAGGAGCCTCCCTTTTACAGTACAATGCATCGTAAAAGACAGGTTCTAATGTGCCTCCTGTGCTAGTCCTTGAATCAGTAGCTAGCACGCACATACAAATGGAAATCACAACCATACAAAATATTGTCATTACTATTGCGAAAGCTATTTTACAGGATAGTCTTACAACTTAGAATAATATTGCAGCGGAAAGAAACAGAAGTCTTGTAGTGTGCCCATCCAATCCCTCAGGCAACTGACAAGGTATAATCCCTAGACAAAATCATCGTCATTATCCCGTAACCTGCGTCAAGTACGATCTGTCGGGATATTCACCTAAAAACAACAACGATAGCAAGGGTGAGTACATTGCGTACTCAGCAAGACTTACAGTGTTTGCAAAACCTGAAATATATGCAAGCTGAATAGAAAGTGGGTTTCTACGGTTGTTTTGCGTAAAGCTAAATTGAATTGTAAATGCTGAATAATAAATTGAAAGTGAAATTGAATAAAAACAACTTGACAGATATGTAAAATAATCGACATGTAAATAACAGATAACATCTCAACATTCTTCCATGAATGTGAGAAACGAATCAACGCCAATACATGGCACAGTAAACACTCACAGTCCCCGTGAGCATCGAATCATCCATTCCCAATGTTATCTAGAAATCAAGTTATTTTGCCACACAAGGCACAACAGATAAATTCAACCTTGCCAACGTAATGTCAAGAATTGAATCATCTGTAAGGGTAAACTCACCATTTCCAAATTTTAAGTTCCAATTCATTTTATGAAAATACTAAAAAGTTATCTAACTAGTGCAAGTTCACCAAGTGCTCATAACCGAGAGCGCGACTAATCGATTAGTTTTTACTCTGCAGAGTTGTATAGCTTTACCCACGAAGAATGATTATCCCTTTTTGCAAACGTTATTAAGACACTTCCTTTGGTGTGCCGCAAGGATAATCATATATAACCTTTACATTACCTAATCCTGATTTTGCACTAGCCCGGTGACGTTAATCTTTGCTATGGCGGTAGAAACAACACACCCAAGTCAACACATATCTCTTTCACACGGCAGTATATCCCTGCCAAACCATTTCTCCCCATAGCAAAGCGTACACCATTGCATCGGCAGGCGTGAATCCCAACACCTCGGTGAGGGCACCCCTTCGAGCAACCTAAATCCGGAAGCCCGTGCTACTACGGCCTTCCAATTTGCAAAATCAGTTTTAAGTAACTTAATTAGTTATAGCTGTCCCATACCAGCATCGTGGTTGCACGGTATTACTTGGATCATACAACACTATGTTCGGTCCTTAATCCGACCCAGACAATAATCTCCCCATAACTACGTGCAAGTACACTCTCGCACATCCGGCTATTGCCAATAATCGCCCGCGTCCAAATCATTGTTTTATTTTCATTTTTACCAACATATCGGTATCATTTACTATCATATCCAACCTTTTTAAATCATGTGAACATTTAAGTTAACCATTCTAAGCATGACCAAGCATGTGTCATTATACAGTGATTATACGCATTCTTCCTGTGTCATCCCATAAGCTAGGGTTTCAATGGATCACATGGCAAAGTTGATTAAGGGAATCCATATTGAAGGGTTTAACTATCATATCCCACAAAGTAGCAGTGTAGAATATATATAAAGCATGCATGAAAACAGTTATGAAAACAGCTAAGAAAACTGGGATCAATATGTTCAAGGAGGTGCTTGCCTTGCTATACGTTGTATACGATGAAAGTAATTCACAGCTTGGAGTAGTCGGAGTTGTGTTGCCGTCAAGTACTCGTTCGGAGTTGTCTAGTGGTAGCGTTGGTTACGTCAAGTGCTAGTCACCATATCGCGATACATAGCAAAAGAGAAATTCCGATAAGTGCAAAAAGAATACAGATAGAAAAACCAAATATAAATCCATCACATAAAACAGTAGTGGTTTAGGGTTATAGTTGCGTTATAACCCTCTTTTCATTTGAATTTCTTACTGACAATCTAGGCTACGCCGTTACCCATTTTATGAATTGTTTATTCTTATTTTATGAATTCAAGAAGCTAAGATTGTTTAGATTAATTGAATTAAGACATTAGCTAACGCACTAATCGTTTTCCGGCAGTACCGACTCTTAGGTTGCGGTAATACCAACTTTTGGTAGTGCCGAACTTTAATATTTAAAGGACAACTACTGGATTATAGTTACTGGATGAACCTACATGGTTTTCGGATGATTTATTGTGACGCGCGTACTTTAGCTAAGGACTATTCGACGCTTATCTATTCACAACATGCGGTGTCGATAACTATAATACTTAGGGTTATTGCTCTATTAGGATTCAGATGCAAAGCAATGTATAATTTAAATATTTTCTCATAATATGGTAGTCAGTATGTTAGAGAGTGATTCTAGGCCATTGTTCTTAATATTTCCGTTTAGACGAGATGATCTACGGGCTGTCGAAAAGGTTTAAGTGTTAATAAGTCTACGCGACAATGATTTAGTTTTCATTTTACGTTTTGTAATATCCCAACATTTTCAAAAATTAGAGAATGAAAATCTAAGATTTAGAAATAAAAATCAAATAGCAATTTTAGATTGGAATCAAGAATTTAATTTGAAATTTGATATCCTCATATCTTTTTCCTAAAACTTGATAAAGAATAAATTCGATTTGGAAAATTCTTTTCCAAAAGAACAAATTATTAAAATAAAATTAAAACATGATATTAATTTTTGAATAAACATCTTTTCTAAATTTCTAAAATCATTTATTGATCTTCTTTCATTGAAAAGGAAATTGATAAAAAGATAAGAAGTAAAAGATAAAAAGATAAAATGGTAAAATGGTAAAAGATGAAAATTACCATAGTAAATTCTTGGATAGCCCTAGAGTGCTCTAGAAACCATCTTGGCTGGACAAAAGAAAATGTGAAACCATTTACAAGTTGATAAGGTAAAATAAATGTGGAACCTTATCTTTGACCACAAAAATTTACAAAAATTAATAACTGCATTTGCTATTTGTTCTCATTTAAACTTTCCGATCTTGAAATTCTGCAAAATGTAGTAAAACAATTACTAGAAAATAAATAATAGGAATTTGGATCTGAAATTTTTATGGTAGTATCCTGACATGGATCTAAAGCCTCAGTAAAAGTTTCAAAAATTTATAAGTTAAATTAGTCCCACAATTAATTCTTTTCCCAAAATTTGATTTCTGAACCATCTTCATTGTCAGAATTTTAATAAAATATATAATGCGAATTTCAATCCGAAATTTTTACAGTGGGTAGGTAACTTAACCAGATAACTTAGTAAAAAGTTTCAAAAATTAACTCGATGGTCTGGACACTCAATTAAATGCGTTTGCTCTGTGCCGTCCCACTGGAAAACGAAATTTTTCTTCATAGCAACTTGCTGGTGGGCCCAGCCAATTAATTAACTCTGACGACAATCTCATTTGCTGCCTACCAGCACGTTCAGCTTCCTCTCCTCTGAATGCCTCGTGGAAGTCTGAATCCTTGGCCACATGACGTTTCCCTCACTTTCTCCAACCTTCTTTTCCTTTCCATTCATCTCACGGCAGACTCTTCTCTGTTTTTCTTTGAAGCGACACCGAACCGACTCCATCACCATAGCCGACCAAGCTGGGATGAATTCAATTCCCACTTCGTCACTTTCAGATGGTACCCTTTCCTCCTCTTGAGCCCACGTGCCATGTTCTCCTCACGGCAAAGACCGCCCAAGCCAGCTTCCATGCTTCTTTGATCAAGCTCCTTGCACAAACCGAGCCACCATTTGCCTCCCGTTTCAGACCACTGTAGCCACCGCCTTAATTGACTATAAAAGCTACGTGAGCTACCACTGGTAATGCAAGCGTTTATCAAAGCAAAACTTCATCATCTCTCCCACCTCTAGCCGCATTGCTCCTTGTATTTCCTTCCTCTTTCAAACCCTGTTATAATCGACATTTCCCATTTATAAATACCATGCATTAGTTCCCGAGGACTCCATATTGTCGGCCAAGCTCTAAATTACACGCACCAAGCCACAGGACTCCTCTCTGTTCTTTTCTCTGTGCCTGGTAGAGACAATCAAGTTTAGCCGCCATCCTCAATTCTTGTTCAGACCTTGGAGCAACCGCCTTTGCTACCTATTTAAGGCCCATCAAACCATTGAACTTAGCCAAAGACCGAGCTCCCTATTGCGCCATCACCCATCACCACGGGTTGCTCTGACTCACCGGAGCTCGGCCGATCCATCCACTGTGGTCTTAGCAAAGTCCCGGGTCCCATTTTAGTGATCGGCTACTCCTCCTTGCACCGCCCGGCCAGGACATGCCGAGCGCCACCATGGAGCGACCAGCGAAAGCCCCTCTGCTTTTATTCCTCGACCGGTCACGATTACAAGCGAAGGTATAGAGTATCAAACAATCCTTTTATTACTCATTTCTTTCTCGATATTTAGCCCTTTAGTGGTTAGCTTTCCTTATCACAAGGCAGATAGAACCAACCGATTAAGAGCATAACTAGCTAGTGACATTCAAATAGTATACCTAGAAGTTGTAACATACAATTAAGCTCACGATGCAAGCCAACTCAATTTTGCATGTATGCTTATACACTCTTACAAAGTGCTAAAAGATCTCGACAATAATATCGGGAGTAGGAGATGTGTTAGAAATTATGTGAGTTAATTAAAATGGTTAGCATATTAATGACCTCTAAGTTAGGTTAAAAGATTAACCTAATGAATTTGAATAAGCTAGCTGTATATTAGAATCTAATTTTAAGGACAGAAAATTTAGCGAGTATTGATTAGTTCGTTCGAGACTTCTATACTTTGGCAGTTCTCATGTAGATTTTGCTTAGCAAGTAAACAATCATCTTGTATAATGGTCGATGGTTTGGTCCACAAATGAAAAGGCGAGAAAAGAAAGGCTCTTGAATAGTTCTCATTGATCCAAATGTTTAGCTCAGATGGAACCCGACCAGTTGAATTAACTAAATACTAAAACATTAGAATAGTGTTTGTTTAGGACAACCCTCTTTTCGAATAGACCCACATGCACATAAGTCATATAAGGAATTATGTGTTAGTTGATACCTGAAAATAAAACTATGGTACACAGCCTTACGGCAATAATCAAGATTAGGCATAAGATGTCATACCTACTGATAAAATAAACTTTAATTGAATTTGAACTTGGAGTTAGTTTACATGAACTTCCTTTTTAGTTTGATTTCAATGTATAGAATATTCAAAATACAATAACTTGTTCATTTTTCATCCAAATAATATGAAACTTGTTCTGCTATGCTAGTTAGACAGTATAAAGCATGATTCTACAAAAATACTTAGGGTGTACCATGCATCTTTTATAATTTAATAATTAGTGACCTTAAGTATTGTTTTAGATCATATTCAAAAATTGACCTTTGTTTGAATCAAACTCATAAATAGACTATTATACAATGCATGAAGATTTGAGTAGTTATAATACATAGGAGAAGTTCCTAGACCCCTTTATGAAATCATAATACCTAGCCATGTAAGAATATTTTTAAATCTGAATTAAGTTAGTAAATGATCATACTAATCAAATACTAGGGTAATTGGGATACACATATAAGCAATAATTCATATAGAGCCTATCATGAATGATTCCCAGTATAGAACCATTTAATCTTACAAGAATGAATATACTTAACCCTAGCCATGTCGGATCTCATGTATAAATTAAACCTAACGTACTTTTGGCCGTTAGTTAACATATGTTTTCATATAATAGACATTTTGTAGAAAGCCGTAATGCTCTTTTAATTGAAAAACATCGCGGACAAAAGTGAAATGTTGCGAAAATAACTTTAAAACACACTTAGTGATACCCCCAGCTAGTTCCTGAAAAATGGTTAAATAATTCTTTAAGTTGCAGCCGCAAACATAAAACGAAAACTGAATTGTTATCGCGTAAACTTTAATAACACTTAAGCCTTTTCGGTAGCCCATAGAATAACTCGTCTAAATGCAAATTTTAGAAGGAATGACTCAAAACCACTCTTTGGTATATGGACTACCACATTACAAAAAAATATTTAAGTTTAATCTTGCTTTGCATCTGAATCCCGTTAGTGTAATAACCTTAAGTGTTATGGTTAAACAGCACATTTATTGAATAGTTTCGCACAAGGGAACTTTAGTTAAATTACTTGCACCATAAGAATGATGGTGTAACCATGCAAATACAACCAATAGTCTCATTCGGTAAACCCGACTTGTATAAATCATTTATCTGTATAAAACATACTTAAGACTAAGTACTACTCATATAAACACCTCTCTAAGATCATAAACTTATAACTAATACCTTAAGCCTCACATACACTAGTGTTGGAGCATTAGTGTCTAGTATTGTCGGGACCCCGAATTTGCAAATCCGGACCCTCTGTGTATTCAGCACTAGTCCAGGAACGCGCTAGTGCACACAGTCTTAACATCGGTAAATATCACAATCATACCACTCGATACCAATAAAGTACTTTATTTAAATAACCAAAGTGGTTACTCGACCTTATGGTCAAGTTACAAATGTATGCCTCGCAAGGCGAAACTTATTCAGAGAAAAATAATAGCAGCGGAAAATCAAATAACTTCGTGGCGCCATCCAGTATACCACAGGCAACTGACTGGGCTCGCTTCCCTAAGTAGACGGATCCTCCTGGAGTTCCTCCTCCAAAGCTGGCGTAGTCTCCTCTTCAACTGATGTTGTGTTGGGGCAAGGGTGAGTACTTGGTACTCAGCAAGTCATGCACAGAATGCAAGCTAATATACTATATGCATGGCTTGGTACAAAGGAATAGCTCAAGGTATATTTGCAGTAAACAGCATTTGAAAAGTAATATAAGTAGATTCAAAGATGAGAAATAAGTAAAGCATAAATAACTTTTCAAGAAGTTTAATAAACATTTTTCCCATCCTAAACCACATTTCCATCATCTTCATTATTAAACCAACCCACCTTTCAAACCAAAGTTATTTTTGAGAAAATCTAACCCTTATTTGTAATTCCCGAAGCGATGTCCAATACCGCGGACACGGCTATTCGAATAGATTCTAAACTCTGCAGAGGTTATGCACTTTACCCACAAGATACAGTCAAACACCACAAAGGCGAAGTTCAGTAACAAAGTCTTTCGGAAACCTCTAACAATACAAGTGGTCCTCCCGGGTTATTGCGCACTAACCCTTCTCTTCGCTAAGGCGAAGTATAGGCCAATCAACCGTTAGATGGGTACTGGCCTCGGCCAGACGCCCCCGTACAACATACACAAAGGGTGTAGTTGACCTCACGAGGTCCCACAGTGCACGTTATTAGCAACTTAGTCAACTAGGTCCGTCCCATTCTGAGACATGTGGTTGCACGTTAGACCCAGTTCAAAGGCTTGCAAGGTTAAGTCCTTAGGGTGACCAGGGCAAGACTACCCGAAGAACCAAAACAACACTCCCAATGCCACAACTGGCCCACCTGATTACTCTTTGCCACATGCCCTGGCCGAAATCGTTTATCAAACCCCGCTTGATTACCATGCACCACGTGCCATCAACATCACATGTTACTTTTCCAAAACAGGTTCAATATATCATTAAGTCAATATTAACATTTGATTGTCCAAAATCATGTCATGAGCACGTAGCAAGTCTAAGCAGTATACTACAATGGTCTAAAAACCCATGTTGGCAACCTAATAATGTCCAACTAGTAATCCACAACTAGGGTGACAAAGGGTCATGGCACATACTTAAGTAATCAAGGTGTCATACGACCAAATTGGTACTTATCTAACCCCTGTGTTTAAACAAAGTATCTTTCTAATTGAACTAGCATGCAATAGTTTAAATCAAAATAGATTTGAAATAGGATCAACATGGTCAAAGCACAACTTGCCTTCAAAAAGTACTTGCTCTTGGTCTTGAGTTGAATCCTGAGTCAATACTTCTCCTTGAATCCTTGGCACTTCAACGTCTACTCGTAAAGCGTGCAAATAGCAAATACGCAAATAAACAATAGGCAAAAAGTGTCCAAACATCCAAATAAAATCCACAAACAGAAAGAACATAATTTTATGGATTTTTAGAAACTGGAATCGTCAAATTTGGAGTTAAAACGCAAAAGTTATTATTATTTAAAGTTTAAATAATCAATTAAATAATTTTACAGAGAAAAACTTTAGTCCAAAAATTAAATAAAATTTATATTTAGGTAGATCTCAATTTTATACAAATTTAGAAATTTGAATCACTCAAATCGGAGTTGAAACGCAAAAGTTATAAGCGTTTGAAGTTTGAATCTAAATTTGAATCAATATTTCGAATTAATAAATCATTTTCTTTTTCGGAAATTAATTATTGCGTCAGCATGGACACGTGGCAGCCTTTGATTGGCCTGCCGACGTCACCGGTCCATGGACTTGGTCCACGCTCGGCTCGGGTCTCCGTGAACTCGGTCCACGACTCACGTGTCGGTGACATGTGGGCCCACTCGGGTAGCGTCATCGGCCGACGTCGGCGAGGCTCGACCAGTCGGACAGGTGGGACCTTTGTGAGGTCATGGGTGGCGTCGGCGCTTGGGTCGGTCGGCCCGACATGCGGGCCCTCGACCGCGTGGACCCAGCGTGTCGGCGTCCTGCACTGCCAGCGTGGGCCAGCGGTGACCGCGTCGGTCCAACTTCCCGACACGTGGCGCCAATCTCGGCCAGTTGATTTGAGATTCAACGGCGCGATTAGATTCCAGGGTTAACACGTTGAATCTACTCGATGATCGTGGGCCGTTCGATCTAGATCGGACGGTCGGATCTAATCCTATAAAAATCACTACTACGACGCGTGGCGATTGTGAACCGTCGGATCTTGATCCAACGGTCGAGATCTAATCGGGTTTGGAACACGTGAACTCACCTCAACCGCACGATCAAGATCGGACGGCGCTCAGAGTTCGCGAGGGCGATGGCGACGCTGGGCGGAGCTGCAGCCACGGAGACGGAGACGACGACGAGCCCGACGGCGCTCGGTCGTTCGGCGAAGTGGGTGGTCTCTTCGATGCGTCTCGGCGGGGACTCGGATCTGGGCTTCTTCTCGGTGGAAGACGACGGACGTCGGCGAAAAGCGGCAGAAATCGCGGCGGTCACCTCCTCCAACTCTGGCGAGCTCGCACGGCAAACGACGGCGCTCAGCGAGATGGCTCGGGAAAGCGGTGCGCAAGGATGAGGGCAACCTCGGGCGTGACCAGGGCTTTAAATAGCCTCTGCTCGTGCGAGATGGAAACCTAATTCTACACGGCGGCGCGGCGGCGGCGGCGGAGTCCGGCTCGAACTCGGCGGAGACGACGGCGCCTGGCCGTCCCACGTGGCACGATCAACGGCCACGATCGGCGTGGCGCGATCGGATCCGGCCGGATTCGGCCAGAAGCGATGCAGGCGGATCTCACCGTTGGATCTTGATCCAACGGTTGGGATCGATTAGGTTTTGATTTGGTTTGATCGAGTCACGTGGCTCGGTCGGACTCGAGTCCGACTTCGGGTTCGACTTCGATCGGATGAACGATACTCGACCGAGTTGAATTTCCAGCGATTTAATATTTAAAATAATTCCCAGTAATTCATTTAATTCATTAAAAATAGCAAAAGACTCAGAAAAATTCCAGAAAAATTCTGGAAAATACTTTGGATCATTTTGGACTCAAATAAAATATTTCCAACAAAATTTTATTTGCAAAATTAAATTCTTTAATTATTTCAAAATGGAATAAATTCAAATAAATTCCAAATAAATCCAAATAAATTCCAGAAAATTCCAAAAATTCACCAAAGTGCCAGATCACACATGAATTTAAGAAAAGCAAAATTTTGGGGTGTTACAAGTATTCACTTAAATTTAACAATGCAATTTATACTTACAATCACCCCTGTTGTTTTATGTAATAAATTATATTAATATATACAATTTTAGCTTCTTGAATTCGTAAAATAAAATAGAATGAATCGTTAGGAATAGGTGTCGTGTGCGATACCGCCCTCAAACAGATTAATCGATAATAAAGACTATAAACGAAGAAATAATACAATTGCTTACGCAATCACAAAACCCTAACTACAACCATGCTTGTATTATGTAATGATTGCTTATTTGATTTTCCATCTGATTTCCTTTTGCCCTTATTGAAAGTGTTATTTGCTATTTGTTATTCTTTTACATATACGACGTGTAGAATCCGACGTCTCGGACTTTATCGTCGGCGACTTCAAGATCACGTCTTCGACTAAAATCACTTTGAAAACAACGGATAGCAAGGCAAGCACTCATGTAGATCCTATTTTTCCTTTAACAAGAAGAATCAAAATAAAATTTGCATGCATATGCTATATTTTGTATACACTGCTATATTATGGGAAAAATGGTAGATATAACCTTCATTGATGGTTTTCCTTAATCAGTAGTGATAGATGAAACCCTAGATTGTTGTTGGATACACAAATGGGTATATTCGACTATTACTTGCATATGCTTAGTCCTGCTTAGATTGGGAACACGAACGGATGGTTATACTGTTCGTGATGAACTAAAATTGTTGGACATAATGAATATTAATCTTGAATCTGTTGGAATAATGTGGTTATTGACACTTTCTTTTTCTGAAAATAAAACTATGATTTCGACGTGGGTGATTATTGGCAATAGCCGGATGTACATGTTTTAATGTGTACGTAGATAGGGGGAGTATCGCCCATGTCACTTTGAGGACCGAACGTAGTGTTGCATGATCCAAGTAAACCGTACATCCACAAATCTTGGATCGACAGTCTTAACTTATTAAATTATTTGGGAATTAGCTTTGCACATTGGTAGGCAGTTGTAGCACGGGCATTCCGAATATTGGTTTGCTCGAGGGAGGTGTCATCACCGAGGTGTTGGCATCTGCCGTTGTAACGGTGTACGCCTGGCTATGAATTTGGGGCTGTTGTTGTACCATTTGAGCCGCGGGCTCCTGAATACTATTGCTTCCTTTGTTTGTTTGCTTCCATCATAGTCGTGGGTAACGTCATTGGGCTAGTGCAAAGTTAAGGTCCAAGTAACGAACAGTTTCGTTATGAACTCCTTGCGGGCACACCAAAGGAAGTGTGTCTTATATCGATTGCACAAGGGGAGGACATATCTTGTGGGTAAAGCTGTACAACTCTGCAGAGTCTAAAACTATTCGAATAGCCGTGTCCACGGTCATGGACGACTTGGCGAACTGACACTAGTTAGCTGTCTTATAAAATGTTTTGGTGAGCTTACCCTTACAGATGATTCAATACTTGACATTACGTTGGCAAGGTTGAATTCAGCTGTTGTGCCCTGTGTGGACAAAAGTTTATTCTTCAGATAATATTTCATATGTTGGGACTGGACGTTTATCACTCACGAAGGGATGTGGGTATTTTGTTACATTTTATTCGCAAAGGGCTGTGAGTTATCTATCTCTTCGCATTACTTTTAAGTACATACTTGTTACTTTACTTATTTATTTACTTTTACAAATTTTCGCTTTCACTCTACTATTCAGTATGCACATTAGAACCTTGCTTTTATGTTTGCACTGTAGCATAAAAGTGAGGGTCTCACAGTTTGGTATCAGAGCCATGCTGACTGCAGGATAAACCTTAGTTAGAATGGTCGTTAGTTGAAACTTAAAATTTTGAAATAGATAACTCTATAAATAGGAATGAAAAGTTTGCTATATATGTTATTAACCTTCCCTTCTCATATTATATGTTATCAATTCTTTCCTTTCCAATTGGAATCTCTATATATTCTTTCTTTCCATAGGAAATTATTTATATCTCTATATACTTTTCCTTTCAATAGGACTTTCTTTCCCTCACTTCTATATTCTTACCCTCCTATAAGGATTCTTCCTCTCATCTATCTTCATGTTAAATACTGATAATGAATCCTTTTAAGAATAACTTAACGGTCTCTGTTGACTGCTAAAACATGTAGTGCGTCGCTGTCACTAGCTTTAGAATGTTGGTGATATATCATTATTCTCCTCCCTACATAACCATGGAGGACTATTGCATCCACGCCGATAACCTCAGAAAGACGGATGTGACACTCCGCAACGTCTCCAACTTTATGGAAGCTTTGGATTGTCACTGTCAACAAGAGATGCAAGAGTTCGAAGAAATTCGATGCCAAGTAGTGTAATTTGAAAGACAATATCATCTAAACTACAAGTAGCTTTGGTGATACATAAAACTTTCACATAGGACTAAGTTAATAGGAAAAACCTAGCACTTCCATGTGTTATAATTTAAGTACGCGTTTGTCTTGTTGAAGTTTCTTTGTTCACTTTTTGTATTGCTTCTCGGGATGCACTCGTGAATGCTTAACATAAAGTTAAAAATTTCACGATGTCGCAACCCCTTAAATTGTAAGTTATAAATAAGAAACTTTGAACAATAATGTCATCTTGTACTAAATAAAGGATAGTTTTAGAATTTAAATTACCTCTAATAAGGTGTCTCTTCCCTCGTATAGACATTCTAAATAAAACCTTTGCGGAAAGTAATATTGTCTAAAATAAGGTAACCTGAACCTTATAACTTACCTCTTCCTTTTGTAGGACTTTCCACCTCTATATTATTCTAGTTACTAATCTTCTCTGCATAATCATACCATAATCATACCATAGCCAACATATAGCTAGAAGCATTGTGACCTCCATAATCATACCATAGCCGAGGAAGTGTGACGAAAACTATTTTTCCGCATATGCAAACTCCACTGCATAGATAATAATGCCTTTTGTTCTCATACTACTCATGCTAGATAGCAAGAACCTTCTTAGAATCTAGCCGTAGAAAAATTGATACCATGGTCTTCGTCATCATCCCAACTATGCTTGAACCTATGCTACTTATAGAAGAATTTAAAACCAAGACTTGACTGTACTGGTAACCATAGGAAAATATTTAAGCTGCTATAAGCTAGGCATTACCCCAGTCTCTGAACTAAAGAATCTCCACATTGTCACCTTACTTCAGAAAGGAACCACAATGTGAAGTCACCTCATTAGACTAGATGTTATTTGGTCTAATAAAAGTACTTAAAATAGAATGATGAGTGGGTAACTTGAATATTTCTTTGTGTGATAATTTTGAATGTGATCTTTTGTATTGTAGTTCATTGTGATGAAATTCTGTGCAAGGATTTCTCTCGCGAATATTAAACCCTTGGGTTGAAAATTCACGACGAGACGATCTTGATCAATAATAACAATGTCAAATTGTATCGAATGGAAAGTAGGCCCTAAATTATGTCATTTCTTATGACTACCTCATCCCTTCTAATTTGTAGAAATTTTAAATAATAAATTTTTAAGGAACGAATTGTTGCCCTGTAACCCGCTAGATCTTTATCTAAACAGTTTTATTGTCATTACTGCAGAAGGCCTATGACAAGATCCCTCAGTAAAATACCTGAAGAAGAAACCAGGCATAGTTTACAATCCCTCCTTAAACCACAAGAGACCAACCCAGAAAAAAAATCTTTGTCAGTATCCTAAACCGGAATTCAAACACTCTCTATGATGGAACAACATTATCAAAATTCCACCCCTCTTAGTCAGCCGATGGGGCAGAACACTGCCAATATGGACGTAGCTCACGCCAGAAAAAGAAAATACTCAGCTCAAAAAGCCACTCTTACATCTTATTCAAAGCCAAAGCTGCTCTTTGAAATGTTGCCAACCAAATCAAATTGAAGACCGCGCATGCATTCGCTGTGGAGAAATAGGTCATACCGCTGATAAGCATGCAATAAATTGTTCTAGTTGTGAAGGAAACCATTCTCCGGGAAAATGTCCCATGAATGATATTACTTGCTATCTTTGTGAAAGTAAAGATCATTGCCCATCTCAATGTCCTCTCGATCCAATAGTTACCACTGTAGTTCGACTTCAACAAGAAAATCTTCGAGCCTTAATTACCCAAAAATTTTCATGTAGAAAAGAAACTGCACAAGAAATGACGGAAGAAGAATTGGAAAATCAGCATTTCTACTCTACCAGCCATCATCAAGAAAGTAATAATTGGCAATCACCAACAGCCTGTTTCTTATGTGATAATGAAGGCCACTGGGCTAGAAATTGTCCTAAGCAACAACAAGTTAAAACTCAGAAGAGCAAAAGTATAGGACCCCCTCTTATACTGTAACACCCCAAAATTTTGCTTTTCTTGAATTCATGTGTGATTTGGCACTTTGGTGAATTTTTGGAATTTTCTGGAATTTATTTGGATTTATTTTGAATTTATTTGAATTTATTCCATTTTGAAATAATTAAAGAATTTAATATTGCAAATAAAATTTTGTTGGAAATATTTTATTTGAGTCCCAAATACCCTAAAATATTTTCCAGAATTTTTCCGAATTTTTAGTATTTTGCTATTTTTAATGAATTAATTGAATTTCTGGGAATTATTTTAAATATTAAATCGCTGGAAAATCAAACCGAGTCGGTTACTGTTCATCCGACCGAGCCCGAGTCAGACTTGAGTTCGAGTCCGACCCGAGCCAGTTGACTCGATCTAACCAGCTCAAAACCCTAATCAATCCCAACCGTTGGATCAAGATCCAACGGCTGAGATTCGCCCGTACCGGTTCGAGCCGTATCCGGCCCGGATCCGATCGCGCCCGTGCGATCGTGGCCGTTGATCGTGCCACGTGGACGGTGCGTCGTCGTCTCCGCCGAGACCGAGCCGGACTCCGCCGCCGCGCCCGCCGCCGTGTAAAACTAGGTTTCCGTCTCGGGCACGAACGCCGGGGCTATTTAAAGCGTGAGACGTCCCCCGAGGTTGCCCTCATCTTTGCGCACCCGTTTCCCCAAGCCATCTCGCCTGAGCCGCCGTCGTTTGCCCGTGCGAGCTCGCCGTAGTTGGAGGAAGTGACCGCCGCGGTTTTTGCTCGATTCCGCCGCCGTCCGTCGTCTTCCGCCGAGAAGGAGCCCAGATCCGGAACCACCGTGACGAGACGCACCCGAAGGAAGGATTCATCTCGCCGGAGCGCGCCAGAAACGCCGTCGGCAAGGTCGTCGTCCTCCGCGCCGGTGAGCCAGCGCCGCCGCAAGCCATCGCCGGACCGCGAGCTCTCTCAGCCGTCCGATCAAGATCCAACGCTCGAGATCACGCCACGTCAGCGCACGGTGAGATTGCGTTACGATTTCCAGATCTAATCTCGACCATCGGATCTAGATCCAACGGTCCGAAATCAATGCGTTAACCCAAACACGTCAACACTAGATCTAATCCGCGCCGTTGAATTTCAAACCAACGGCCGGGATTGCGCCACGTGTCGGGAAGATGGACCGACGCGGTCAGCTGGCCCAGCGGCGTGCGTGTAGGACGCCGACACGAGGCCAGCGTGTCGAAGGGCCCGCATGTCGCTGGCTAATCCAGCCAAGCGGCGTCACCCATGACGCCGCGGTGGCTCCCACATGTCGACCGCAGTGGCCGAGCCCGCTGACGTCAGCGATGACGTCACTCGAGTGGGCCCACATGTCAGCGACACGTACGCGTCGTGGACCGCGTCCACGGTGGACCCGAGCCAAGCGTGGACCACGTCCATGGGCCGGCGGCCGTCAGCCAACCAATCAGAGGCTGCCACGTGTCCATGCTGACGCAATAATTAATTTCCGAAAAAGAAAATGATTTATTAATTCGAAATAATGATTTCAGATTTTGATTTCAACTTCAAACGCTTATAACTTTTGCGTTTCAACTCCGATTTGAGTGATTCAAATTTCTAAATTTGTATAAAATTAAGATCTACCTAAATATAAATTTTATTTAATTTTTGGACTAAAGTTTTTCTCTGTAATATTATTTAATTGATTATTTAAACTTTAATAAATCATAACTTTTGCATTTTAACTCCGATTTGAACGATTCCAGTTCCTAAAAATCCAGAAAATTATGTTCTCTCTGTTTATGGATTTTATTTGGAGTTTTGGGATGTTTTTGCCTAGTGTTTATTTGTGTATTTGCTATTTGCACGCTTTACGAGTAGACGTTGAAGTGCCGGAAGGATTCGAAGGAGAAGTGTTGACTCAGGATCCAACTCAAGACCAAGAGCAAGTACTTTTTGAAGGCAAGTTGTGCTTTGACCATGTTGATCCTATTTCAAAATCTATTTTGATTTAAACTATTGCATGCTAGATCAATTAAAAAGATATTTTGTTTAAACCTGGGGGTTAGATAAATACCAATTTGCTGTATGACACCTTGATTACTTAAAGTATGTGCCATGACCCTTTGTCACCCTAGTTGTGGATTACTAGTTGGACATTATTAAATTGCCAACATGGGTTTTAGACCGTTGTAGTATGCTGCTTAGACCTGCTACGTGCTCATAACATGATTTTGGATAATTAAATGTTAATATTGACTTAATGATATATTGAACCTGTTTTGGAAAAGTATCATGTGATGTTGATGGCACGTGGTGCATGGTAATCAACTGGGGTTTGATAAAACAGTTTTCGACCGGGGCATGTGGCAAGAGTAATCAGGTGGGCGATTGTGGCATTGGGGATGTTGATTTGGTTCTTCGGGTAGTCTTGCCCTGGTCACTCTAAGGACTTAACCTTGCAAGCCTTTGAAGCTGGGTCATACTTGCAACCACATGGCTGGAATGGGACGGCCCTAGTTGACTAAGTCGCTAAGGACTCACTTGTGGAGCCTCAGGGTGTCGATTACACCGTTTGTGTGATTGTGCGGGGAGCGTATCGTGGCTGTGGCCAGATACCCATCTAACGGTGTGTTGGTCCCATACTTCGCCTTGGCTAAGGGAAGGGATGGTGTAGAGCCTGAACCAGGAGAGGACCACCTGTGTTGTTTGAGGCTTAGAAAGGCTTTGTTACTGAGGAACTCGCCTTTGTGGTGTTTGGCGTATCTTGTGGGTAAAGTGCATAACCTCTGCAGAGTGTAGAATCTATTTAAATAGCCGAGTCCACGATCTTTGGACAATGCTCGGGAATTACTGATCAAGGGTTAGATTTTACGAAAATAACTTGGATTTGAAAGGTTGGTGCAGTTTAAGAATAAAGATGATGGTAATGTGGTTTAGGATGGGGAAAATGTTTATTAAAACTTCTTGAAAAGTTATTTACGCTTTACTTATTTCTCTCGCTTTGAATCTACTTATATTACTTGTCAAATCTTGTTTCGCAAATATACCTTGAGCTATTCCTTTGTACCAAGCCATGCATATAGTATATTAGCTTGCATTAGGTGCATGACTTCTTGAGTACCAAGTACTCACCCTTGCCTCAACACAACATCGGTTGAAGAGGAGACTACGCCACTTTGGAGGAGGAACTCCAAGAAGATCCGTCTACTTAGGGACGCGAGCCCGATCGGTTACTCGTGGTATACTGGATGGCGCCACGAAGTTATTTGGTTTTCCGCTGCTATTATTTTTCTCTGAATAAGTTTCGCCTTGCGAGGCATACATTTTGTAATTTGACCATAAGGTCGAGCAACCAGTTTGGTTATTTAAATAAAGTACTTTATTGGTATCGAGTGGTATGATTGTGATATTTACCAATGTTAAGACTGTGTGCACTAGCGCGTTCCTGGACTAGTGCTGAATACACAGAGGGTCCGGATTTGCAAATTCGGGGTCCCGACAGAGGTGGTATCAGAGCCATACTTGACTGTAGGCTCAACCCTAGCTAGAATGGTCGTAGTGAGGATAAAACCTATTTTCTAAAGCTAAAAATTTGTGAAGACAAGAAATGACATCTCGACTTATCCCCTTCTCTCTTTTCTTGTCTCTTGCTGAAATTCTCCCTTACCTTGTCACAATTTAAAAATTCCGAGTTCTTACGTAAAGCACTCTTGTGACAGATGGAGGTTTTCTCGATGAGTGAGCATAGGTTCTATAGTGAGACCCCTTCGCCGAGTCGAGTCATAGAATAAAGAGTCACCCTTTAGGCGTTAGACTCCAAAATTAGTTCGATTTGGATTTGCTTTGTTTGCTGAGTGTGCAGTATGTGTTGCAAGGCCCTTAGGCATTGTAAGCAGCCATACCAAGTTATTAATAATAAAGTTGGACCTTAAGGTTACACCTTTCGCCCCGCATAAGTTCCATATTACTTGTCTATTCTTGTTTCCCTCTCATCTCTAAACCTAGAGCAAATCGACAGATGGTGAACACCCGCGGAAACTTTGGAAGCAATGGAAGTGGTTCTCGCTTGTGAAAACCCCAATGATGGAGCACCAGCACCGCCATTTGGATATGCAGAATTTGGAGCTTTTCTTGCTGCCCGGACTCAATTGATGCATGCTATGATGCAACAAATGCAGCACGTCCTTTGCTCAGGCCACGACCAATCAAGTTAATCAGGGACCACGCCCGAGAATACAAGACTATCAGAGTTCATGAGGACTCACCCACCCACTTTCTCTGGGAATGCCAATCCATTGGAGGCCGATGATTGGTTAAGATCAATCGAGAGGAAGCTACACATAGCTCAATGCATAGGAAATGAGAAGGTACTCTACGCTTCTCATCAGTTGGAAGGAGACAGCCGAATGGTGGGAGAACTTACGTGCCACGCAAAGAGAACCCTCAAGATATCACTTGGGAAGAGTTCACATTTGCATTAAGACAGTATCACGTGCTGAAGGAATCATGGACCTTAAGAAGGAGTTCAGAGCATTGAAGCAAGGTAATCGGCCCGGTGGCCGACTACGAACAAGTTCACACGGCTAGCACGCCACGCTTGAGGATGTAGCGACAGATAAATCGAGGCAGTCTCGTTTATGAAGGGACTTAACTCGGGATTGCAAGTAGGATTGATCACCCACACCTTTCCAGATTTCCAAGAGTTGGTGAATAAGGCACTTATTCTTGAGGACAAGCGCAAGGAACTGGATGAGAACAGAAGCGCGAGGATGCAACGGCAAGGATCACGCCAGGGAACGCATAGCGCTTGAGAGTTGCACCAAATCAATTCTTCGATTCCAACCACGAGAATGCAACAAGGACACCATCCCGGCACCAAGACACATCAATCGAACTACTGCACCCGGCCCCGCTAGAAACGCTACCCTAGGCGTCGGCAAGAAGAGCAGTGAGACGCTGCTACAATCGCAACGAGCGAGACACTTTGCCATGATTGTCCAAAGAAGACAGCGAGAGTGACCCCGATTCGCTTCAACCTAGGAACCACCCAGCTAGGGCGCCCGACATCAGAGCCACACCCTGCAGGCCGTGGTGAGAGGCCGAGTCAACCATGTCATCGCAGATGCACTGCGAGAATGCTACGGACGTCGTCTTGGGTAAGTTACTTGTTAACTCGATACACCTGTGATTTTGTTTGACTCTGGAGCTTCGCATTCGTTTGATTCGCAAGGCTTTGCTACTAGAAATGATTTGAGGATTGCAAGACTTAAGTGCATGCTTTTAGTTCAAACCCACAGTTCCGAACTCCGAGCGAAAGTAGGATGTTAGGGGTGAGAATACTAATAGATGGAATAGAGTTCCTAGCAAACCTTATGATTTTGGAGACCCGGACCTTAGGCGTCATATTGGGAATGGTGGTTATCCAAGCACAAGGCCGTATTGGATTGTGGGCGAAGGACTATCTCGATTGAGAGCCCGTGTGGGAAGAAAGTGGAATTTCAAGCCACTGCGATTAGAGATGGTCGATTGATGGTTAACAGTACCAAGGCAATCGGCATAGAGGATGTCGGTAGTGAATGAGTACCAGATGTCTTTCCGAAGATCTACGGTATGCCTTGAGGCGAGGACATAGAGTTTGTGATAGAGCTTGTATGCACAAGACCGATAGCAAAGAGACCCTATCGGATGTCCACCGAGGAGTTGGTAGAGATGAAGAAACAGCTAGAGGAGTTAATGGAGAAAGGATTTATCGAGACCAAGTTAGTCGCCGTGGGGAGCACCGGTTTTGTTTGTCAAGAAGAAGGGCGGGAGTTTCAGGATGTGCATTGACTACCGTGCACTCAATGAAGTCACCGTGAAGAATAAGTATCCGCTACCAGGATTGATGATTTGTTTGATCGATTAAGAGGAGCCGGAGTTTTCTCCAAGATTGATCCGAGATCGGGATACCATCGATTGAAGATCCGATCGAGAAGATATTCAAGATGCATTCGTCAAGATATGGACATTACGAGTTCTGATTATGTCCTTTGGGTAACGAATGCGCCTACTTATTTCATGAATATGATGAATAAGGTGTTCATGGAATATTTGGACAAGTTTGTCGTCGTGTTCATAGACGATATCCTAATCTACTCCAAGACAGAGGATGAACATGCCGAACACTTAAGGCGAGTGTTGGAAAAGCTGAGGGAACAGCAACTCTTCGCCAAGTTCAGCAAGTGCGATTTTTGGAAGGACAAGGTGGAGTTTCTTGGACATGTAATGACCGCAGCAGGAGTCGCCGTAGATCCAAGCAAAGTAGAAGTCGTGTTACATTGGGAGCGACCAAAGACGGTGACCCAGATTCGGAGTTTCCTTGGAATGGCAGGATACTACCGCCGTTTCATCGAAGGCTTTTCGACAATTGCGAAACCTCTTACGCAATGCTGAAGAAGGAAAAGAAGTTTGCATGGGCGCTTGAGAATGTGAGAAAGGATTTCAGAGCTGAAAAAGCGATTGGCGTCGGCACGGTGTTAGTTCTACTGGATGTTGCTCAAAGCTTCGATATTTATTGTGACGATCGCGCCAAGGACTTGGATGTGTGCCGATGCAGAATGGAAAGGTCGCCGCTTATGCATCAAGGCGATTGAGGCCGCATGAGGAAAATTATCCGACACATGACTTAGAGTTAGCCGTAGTGCATGCTTTGAAGATATGGCGTCACTATCGATCGGAAGCAGATGTGAAGTATATACGGATCATAAGAGCCTTAAGTACATATTCACCCGATCGGATCTGAATATGAGGCGAGAGGAGATGGTTAGAGTTGATCAAGGACTATAATGTTGGAATCCATTACCATCCGGGAAGGCCAACGTAGTAGCCGATGCTCGAGTCGGAAAAGCCATACCATGAGTACGTTGCTAGCCATAAGTCGGGATGAGTTATGTGAGGATTTTCGAAGATGAAGATTGAGGTTGTACCTAGCGGATTCTTGGCCGCATTGGAAGTAAAGCCTACCCTAGAGGATCAGATCCGAGAAGGACAGAAGGATGATGACAAGATCCGCAGGATTAAGTCCATCAAGGAGGAAGGCAAGGCAGAGGATTTCAAGTTGGATGAGCAAGGCACGTTGTGGATGAAGGATCGCATTTGTGTGCCTAACAAAAAGGAGTTAAAGCAACTGATTTTGGAAGAAGCCCATGACTCCAAGTACTCAATTCATCCTGGAAGCGCCAAGATGTATCAGGATCTGAAGGAGAGATTCTGGTGGCCAAGTATGAAACGTGAAGTTGCCGAGCATGTTGCATTGTGCGACGTATGCCAGAGAGTCAAGGCAATGCATCAGAGACCAGCAGGATTGCTACAACCGCTGAAAATACCTGAGTGGAAGTGGGAGGAAATCGGAATGGATTTCATTACCGGTTTGCCGAAGACTCAAGGAGGTTATGACTCCATATGGGTTATAGTGGATCGCTTGACTAAAGTAGCCCATTTTATCTCCGTGAAGACCACTTACTCGGGAGATAAATTAGCAGAATTGTACATGATCAGGATTGTCTGTTTGCACGGAGTGCCAAAGAGGATTGTATCGGACAGAGGTACCCAATTTACCTCAAGGTTCTGGAATAAGTTGCATGAAGCCATGGGAACCCGTTTGAACTTCAAGATACCTTATCATCCACAGACGGATGGACAGACCAGAAAGGGTCAACCAGATTCGGAGGATATGTTAAGAGCTTGTGCATTGGCTTATGCTACCTCTTGGGATAAGAGTTTGCCGTATGCCGAGTTCGATTACAACAATAGTTATCAGGCTAGTTCTGAGATGTCACCTTTTGAGGCCTTTGTATGGTCGACCTGTCGGACGCCATTGAATTGGAATGAGACCGGCAGCGCCGTGTCTTGGACCTGATATTCTTCAAGAGGTGAAGAACAGATCGCTATGATTAGGGAAAGGTTGAAGATAGCCCAATCTCGACAGAAGAGTTATGCCGACAATCGTCGCCGAGATTTGAGTTTTGAACCGAGAAGACTTTGTTTACCTCGAGTTACGCCTCTCGGGGAGTTAAGAGGTTCCATGCCAAAGGAAACTTGCACCGTTATGTTGGACCATTTAAGATTTTGAGCCGCAGAGGTGAAGTTGCTTATCAACTGGAGTTGCCACGATCGTTAGCAGGAGTGCATGGCGTATTCCATGTGTCCCGGCTAAAGAAGTGTCTTGAGTTCTGAGGAGCAGACATCGCTAGAGTCAATCGAGTTGCAAGAGGATTTGACTTATAAGGAGTATCCCGTTAGGATTCTAGACACAATGGATCGAGAAACTAGAAACAAGTCAACCCGTTTTTGTAGAGTTCAGTGGAGCAACCATGAAGAAAGCGAAGCGACTTGGGAGCGTGAAGAGGATTTGAAGAAAGAGTTTCCAAACCTATTCTCAGTGAGCCACGAATCTCGGGACGAGATTCTATTAAGGGGGGGAGGTTTGTAACACCCCAAAATTTTGCTTTTCTTGAATTCATGTGTGATTTGGCACTTTGGTGAATTTTTGGAATTTTCTGGAATTTATTTGGATTTATTTGGAATTTATTTGAATTTATTCCATTTTGAAATAATTAAAGAATTTAATATTGCAAATAAAATTTTGTTGGAAATATTTTATTTGAGTCCCAAATACCCTAAAATATTTTCCAGAATTTTTGGAATTTTTCGAGTATTTTGCTATTTTTAATGAATTAATTGAATTTAGGAATTATTTTAAATATTAAATCATTGGAAAATCAAACCGAGTCGGTTACTGTTCATCCGACCGAGCCCGAGTCAGACTTGAGTTCGAGTCCGACCCGAGCCAGTTGACTCGATCTAACCAGCTCAAAACCCTAATCAATCCCAACCGTTGGATCAAGATCCAACGGTGAGATTCGCCTGCACGGTTCGAGCCGTATCCGGCGGATCCGATCGCGCCCGGCGATCGTGGCGTTGATCGTGTACGTGGGCGGCTGTGCGTCGTCGTCTCCGCCGAGACCGAGCCGGACTCCGCCATTGCGCCGCCGTGTAAAACTAGGTTTCCGTCTCGCACGAACGCCGGGCTATTTAAAGCGTGAGACGTCCCCCGAGGTTGGCCTCATCTTTGCACACCCGTTCCCCCGAGCCATCTCGCCTGAGCCGCCGTCGTTTGCCCGTGCGAGCTCGCCGTAGTTAGAGGAAGTGACCGCCGCGGTTTTGCTCGATTCGCGCCGTCCGTCGTCTTCCGTAGAAGGAGCCAGATCCGGAACCACCGTGACGAGACGCACCGAAGGAAGGATTCATCGCCGGAGAAGCGCCCGAAACGCCGTCGGCAAGGTCGTCGTCCTCCGCGCCGGTGAGCGGCGCCGCCGCAAGCCATCGCCGGACGCGAGCTCTCTCGGCCGTCCGATCAAGATCCAACGCCGAGATCACGCCACGTCGGCGCCGCGGTGAGATTGCGTTACGATTTCGAGATCTAATCTCGACCATCGGATCTAGATCCAACGGCGAAATCAATGCGTTAACCCAAACACGTCAACACTAGATCTAATCCGCGGTTGAATTTCAAACCAACGGCCGGGATTGCGCCACGTGTCGGGAAGATGGGCCGACGCGGTCGGCGCCCACGCTGGCAGCAGGACGCCGACACGCCGGCCCGCGTGTCGAGGGCCCGCATGTCGCTGGCTAATCCAGCCAAGCGACGCGTCACCCATGACGTCACGGTGGGTCCCACATGTCGCGACCGTGGTGAGCCTCACGACGTCGGCCGATGACGTCCACTCGAGTGGGCCCACATGTCGGCGACACGTCTGAGTCGTGGGCCAGAGTCCACGGTGGACCCGAGCCAAGCGTGGACCAAGTCCATGGACCGGTGACGTCGACCAACCAATCGAGGCTGCCACGTGTCCATGCTTTGACGCCAATAATTAATTTTCGAAAAAGAAAATGATTTATTAATTCGAAATAATGATTTCAGATTTTGATTTCAACTTCAAACGCTTATAACTTTTGCGTTTCAACTCCGATTTGAGTGATTCAAATTTCTAAATTTGTATAAAATTAAGATCTACGTAAATATAAATTTTATTTAATTTTTGGACTAAAATTTTTCTCTATAATATTATTTAATTGATTATTTAAACTTTAATAAATCATAACTTTTGCATTTTAACTCCGATTTGAACGATTCCAGTTCCTAAAAATCCAGAAAATTATGTTCTCTCTGTTTATGGATTTTATTTGGAGTTTTGGGATGTTTTTGCCTAGTGTTTATTTGTGTATTTGCTATTTGCATGCTTTACGAGTAGACGTTGAAGTGCCGGAAGGATTCGAAGGAGAAGTGTTGACTCAGGATCCAACTCAAGACCAAGAGCAAGTACTTTTTGAAGGCAAGTTGTGCTTTGACCATGTTGATCCTATTTCAAAATCTATTTTGATTTAAACTATTGCATGCTAGATCAATTAAAAAGATATTTTGTTTAAACCTGGGGGTTAGATAAATACCAATTTGCTGTATGACACCTTGATTACTTAAAGTATGTGCCATGACCCTTTGTCACCCTAGTTGTGGATTACTAGTTGGACATTATTAAATTGCCAACATGGGTTTTAGACCGTTGTAGTATGCTGCTTAGACCTGCTACGTGCTCATAACATGATTTTGGATAATTAAATGTTAATATTGACTTAATGATATATTGAACCTGTTTTGGAAAAGTATCATGTGATGTTGATGGCACGTGGTGCATGGTAATCAACTGGGGTTTGATAAAACAGTTTTCGACCGGGGCATGTGGCAAGAGTAATCAGGTGGGCCAGTTGTGGCATTGGGGATGTTGATTTGGTTCTTCGGGTAGTCTTGCCCTGGTCACTCTAAGGACTTAACCTTGCAAGCCTTTGAACTGGGTCATACTTGCAACCACATGGCTGGAATGGGACGGCCCTAGTTGACTAAGTCGCTAAGGACTCACTTGTGGAGCCTCAGGGTGTCAGTTACACCGTTTGTGTGATTATGCGGGGGGCGTATCGTGGCGTGGCCAGATACCCATCTAACGGTGTGTTGGTCCCATACTTCGCCTTGGCTAAGGGAAGGGATGGTGTAGAGCACGAACAGGAGAGGACCACCTGTGTTGTTTGAGGCTTCCGAAGGCTTTGTTACGGAACTCGCCTTTGTGGTGTTTGATTTGTATCTTATGGGTAAAGTGCATAACCTCTGCAGAGTGTAGAATCTATTTAAATAGCCGAGTCCAGATCTTTGGACAATGCTCGGGAATTACAGTCAAGGGTTAGATTTTACGAAAATAACTTGGATTTGAAAGGTTGGTCCGGTTTAAGAATAAAGATGATGGTAATGTGGTTTAGGATGGGGAAAATGTTTATTAAAACTTCTTGAAAAGTTATTTACGCTTTACTTATTTCTCTGCTTTCGAATCTACTTATATTACTTGTCAAATGTCAAGCATCGCAAATATACCTTGAGCTATTCCTTTGTACCAAGCCATGCATATAGTATATTAGCTTGCATTACATTGCATGACTTCTTGAGTACCAAGTACTCACCCTTGCCTCAACACAACATCGGTTGAAGAGGAGACTACGCCCGACTTTGGAGGAGGAACTCCAAGAAGATCCGTCTACTTAGGGGCGAGCCCGATCGGTTGCTGTGGTATACTGGATGGCGCCACGAAGTTATTTGATTTTCCGCTGCTATTATTTTTCTCTGAATAAGTTTCGCCTTGCGAGGCATACATTTGTAATTTGACCATAAGGTCGAGCAACCAGTTTGGTTATTTAAATAAAGTACTTTATTGGTATCGAGTGGTATGATTGTGATATTTACCAATGTTAAGACTGTGTGCACTAGCGCGTTCCTGGACTAGTGCTGAATACACAGAGGGTCCGGATTTGCAAATTCGGGGTCCCGACATATACCCAGCAAAGCGTCACGAAAGGTACCTAAGTGCTTTGTCTGTCGCAAAACAGATCATATTGCTAAACAATGCCCCCAAAGAAACCAAACCTCTTCTAACACAATAGCCTTGCCAGAAATCACTTCCGTCAAGATGATAACCCCAAGAATAGGAAAAACAAAATCCGAAACAATCTTCCCAAAGAATCAAGGAATGAAGAGGCGTCCGAACAAAGATGCTTATTCCAAGAAGAATTCTACACAATTCCATTCTCAACTCCAACCATCGTTTGATCAACCATCCAATGAAATCAATGAACAGTTTTCTGATCCTCCAAATCAGGCAACTCATGTTACCTGCTACCGTTGTTTTGAACATCGACACTATTCCAATAAATGCCCAAAGAGGAAGAAACAAAATTTACTTCAGCTCTGTGAAGCTACACCGCAAACATGTGGACAGCCTCAAGAATTTGAAGACCAACAAGTTCTTAAGTCTGCATCCACTTCAATTCAAGACGTTAACCGTGGCATACCTAATAAAATGCCGGGTACATTCCTCGTAAATACAGTCTCTACCAGAACTTAGTTTAAATCATCCTGTCTCTTTAAATTTACCTTGAATCTACCTTGCACCTATAACTGAATTTCATGATCATTCGTAAGACCTGAAGTTATACTCGATAATCTTTTCTTCCAGAATAATCGTACAGCTCACTTAATTATTCAACTCCCATTCACCCTTTTTAACCCTGCGAATCTCGGGGACGAGATTCCTGTTAAGGGGGGTAGTCTGTAATATCCCAACATTTTCAAAAATTAGAGAATGAAAATCTAAGATTTAGAAATAAAAATCAAATAGCAATTTTAGATTGGAATCAAGAATTTAATTTGAAATTTGATATCCTCATATCTTTTTCCTAAAACTTGATAAAGAATAAATTTGATTTGGAAAATTCTTTTCCAAAAGAACAAATTATTAAAATAAAATTAAAACATGATATTAATTTTTGAATAAACATCTTTTCTAAATTTCTAAAATCATTTATTGATCTTCTTTCATTGAAAAGGAAATTGATAAAAAGATAAAATGGTAAAATGGTAAAAGATGAAAATTACCATAGTAAATTCTTGGATAGCCCTAGAGTGCTCTAGAAACCATCTTGGCTGGACAAAAGAAAATGTGAAACCATTTACAAGTTGATAAGGTAAAATAAATGTGGAACCTTATCTTTGACCACAAAAATTTACAAAAATTAATAACTGCATTTGCTATTTGTTCTCATTTAAACTTTCCGATCTTGAAATTCTGCAAAATGTAGTAAAACAATTACTAGAAAATAAATAATAGGAATTTGGATCTGAAATTTTTATTGTAACACCCCGGCATTTAATATGCCCGAATGCTACCAAACATAAGCTAAACACATCCAAATATCACATTTAACATAAAATTCCAGCAAAGGCGCATAGGCTCAAAACCGAGATTTCGTGACCTCCTTTGATTTAACAAAATTTAAGAGAACAGCAACAATATAGCATTATATGGCATTAAGAGAAACATCTAAAACAGCAATAAATGAAGTCTTAACGATAATAAAAGACTAACATTAAGCTCTTAAGGTTCCAAGTGTCAAACAAACAATAGAACTCTCATTAACCAAGCTAAGACTTAATTTTAAAGACCATCACCATAATTTATTATCAAACTAAATGAATTGACTTGAGGAAACATTAAGGTGAAGCAGCGTGTGAAGCGTGTGACTATTCCCCTTTCATCTAGTTCTCATGGTACCTAAAACAACAAGAAAACACAGCGTGAGTTCGAAAACTTCAGCAAGAATATTGCAATGGACAACAAGCATAACAACATGGCAATAACAACTTCCATCATGTATATCATCGCATTCATGATTACTTATCAATATCATCATCAATTTGTATGCGATGTGATGCAATGCTCGACCCTACGGAACCTCATGCCGGTATGGGAAGTACACACCGTCGGTGTGCACCCTTTCCTCCCTTCCATCCCGAAGATGGAGGGTGCCTACTAACTTCCAAACACCACGTGGATGGAATCACGACATAGGACTTACTCAATGGCGTTCGGATTAGTCATAACTTTCTCACCGACCTTGCCAGGACTAGTTAAGACATTCTCACGCCCTTTCGCCCTATCTCATGACATGCATGCAACCATGCCAATTGTCATATTTAATTCACATATTAACATGGCATCATAATATGCTAAACATGCTCATCATATCTTATCAATCATTAACACATGGCAAGTGGACATATATCATGTAAACAATTCCATCTAATCTCAACATGCAACCTACAACTCGCTATCCATCACAACACACTTGCCTCAACCACGTGCAGCGGATTGGCGGGAAGAAGAGGGCACTTCCGGGGTCACACCACCTGCACATAGGCATCACACACTCACAATCATAGCCTCCATACAGTACACAAACCCCCATCTAACCCGACATTGCCAACTACTCGCAAAACCTAAAAACAGAGAGTTCTGTCGGCGGACAGCAGCCTTACAAAGAGCATAACTTGAGTTCTGGGACTCCGAATGAATTAAGCAGTACACCCTACGCGTAGCCTAGGAAATTTCTCAACTTTCTCTAGGTATAAGGAAAGTCTGATTCGGCCTCTAAAGTTGTTTAATCTACAGATTACCGAGATCTGTTCCAATTACGTCACAGATTTTTAGGCGCTCGGTAAAACAGCCATAACTTTCAAACAGCTGATCGAATTTAGCGTGCTTTACGTCACGGAAAGATAATTAAATTATCTACAACTTCCTAGAAGTCCGTGCGGTCGTATTCGGATTCTAAATTGACGGAAACTCGAACCTAGTTCAGTGCTCAATCTGCCGAAAACAGAAACGTGGACAAGTTTAGATCTAACCCAAATTACATCAAACCAACGCCTCCAATTGATCTAAAAACTTGATAAACACCTAATAACAGTACCTAGATCAATTCCAAGGATCCCCATGTTCATACCTTTTCCCGACACACAAAACTCCAATCAATCTCAGTGGATCTCCTCGCGAATCGCTCCTCGCTCCACGTTCCTCGCTCCTCGCTCCACGGGATGGATCCACGAGGTGCAGGGGTGGGAGTGGCCACCCCTAGTGCAGCAAGGGTGGAGGAGATGGTCGGAGGAGGTGGAGAAGAGGGAGGCTAGGGGCGCACAAGAGAGGAGAGAGGGAGAGGGTGGCGGCTAGGGGCTTGGAGGGAGAGGTGGGGAGGGGCGCCCAAGGCTGCAAGGCGCACCTTGGCTGGTTGTGAGCGCAAGGGAGGGCAGGAGGAGCCCTTTTTACCAGCCCCACACCTCTCCTAGTCCAATAAGAGTCCTCCTCAATCCCTCCAAAGCCCACAAGGCCCAAAACTCCCTCGGGAAGGCCCAAAACCCAGCGGCCGGAAAAGCTATTAACCTCAATCCTATGGTTTTAACCTTAATTCCACATCTCATACTGTAATTAACCTTATCATGCCCGCTAAATAAGGTTCACGACGCTCAGCGACATAACACTTCAGCAGGCCCAAAAATGCGAGTAAACCTCAAGCGAAAGGTTTTAACCTAAATTCCACATTCCATAGAGTTTTTGTCCTCAACCTTCACATTGTATAAGGTTGCGACACTCCGAGTGTCACATTCTTCCCCCTTCAGCGAGGATTAGGCCTCGAATCTAAGCGCACCAATCACGAAACCAGCCAAAACCAAAACTGACTAGGTTTTCATCACATACCTGAGGCGAAAAGCTCGAGGATACTTCTACCATCCGAATTCCAACTCCCAAGTAAGCTTCTCTCGATGCGATGTGACCACAAGACCTTGACAAACTTAAAGCGTCTGTTCTTCATCACTCGCTCTGAAGTCCCCGAGAATTTCCACGGGGCCGGGACTCGAAGTGAGTCTATTTGAAGCACTAATGGTTCCAATGGAACCACCAACTCTGGATCATGCAAGTATTTCTTCAACATCGAGACATGGAACACATTATACACCTTGCATGGATTCCGGTAGCTCTAGGCGATAGGCCAACCTGCAACTTCGGGCGAGGATAGGAAAAAGGCCCAACATACCTTGGGTGAGCTTTCCTTTAGTGCCAAAGCACCACACCCTTGGTGGGAGATACTCGCAAAATGCGCTATCACCCACCTCAAACTCCAAATCTCGCCGCCTCACATCAGCATAGCTTTTACATGCGCTGCAATGCCGCGAGAAGGTTCTGCTTACGAACCTCCGACCACGCGATCAATAGATGCTGCACCCAATCCGGTCCAGAATAGCTCTCTGCCCACGGCATCCAAAAAAAGTGGCGTCTGCACTTCAGGCCATCTGATTACCTCATAAGGAAGCGATCAGGATCTTTGGAATGATAGCTGTTATTGTAAGCAAACTCTGCAAGGGGCAAATGGTCTTCCCAGCTACCCTTCAAGCCATCACACAGGCCACTGAGCATGTCCTCCAAAATTTGGATGAATGCGCTCAGGTACCCATCTGTCTGAGGTGGAAGCGGTACTAAAGTAATGCGTTACCCAATGCACTCTGCAAACTCTCGAGAACTTGGAGAGCGAACTTGCATCCTATCGAGATAATGGTCTTGGGTACACCATGCAATCTCACAATCTCCGCACATAGATGGGAGCCAACTCGTCATTGTTGAATTAGTCGATGCGGATGGGAATGAAATCATGAGACTTCTTTGAGGCAGTCCACCACAACCCAAAGCAGCATCCTTCCTCGTGGAGAGCGAGGTAAACCAACCACAAAATCCATGGAGATGTCATCCCATGGCCACACGAGAATCTCAAAGGCTGCAACAAGCCGGCGGGGGCGCTTATGCTCGGCTTTGATCTTACGGCAAATCCCACAAGGCGCCACATACTTGGCAATATCCACTCTCATCCTTTTCCACGAGAAATTCTTCTTCAAGTCCACTGTACATCTTGGTCTCTCAGGGATGGACCGTGTATGCGAGTGCGATGAGCTTCTTTCAGGATGTCTTCTTTCACCCGAGATTTACGGGACGCGCAGGCGACCTGAAACCTCAAAGCTCCGCATCATCAGCGGTAAAGTCTCGGACTTGCCATCCTCAAAAGCGTTTCCTCCTGTGGAGCAAAGCGATCATCTTCTTTGTGCCTCGCAGCTCGAGGAATCGTTGACTCAAGAATCATTTGAGTTTAAGCCTTTGCGGTCCCTTAAAGCGATAGGAGACTCCCAAGCGCTCAAAATCAGCAACAAGACAATCAACAAAAGGAGGCATTGTATTGCGGCGAGGCGTCGGCCACCACATTTGCCTTCCCGGATGATCTTTGGATAGAGGTCATAATCCTTTATCAACTCTAGCCACCTCCTGCCTCAAGTTCAAATCTTTACGAGTAAAGATGTACTTGAGGCTCTTGTAATCGATGTGAAAATATCACAAGACTCACCGTGTCTGAGTAATGCCTCCATATCTTCAATGCAAACACCACGTGGCTAGCTCAAGATCATGCGTGGGATAATTCTACTCATGCTTTTCAAGCGCCTCGAAGCATAAGCAATCACTTGCCCTCTTGCATGAGCACACACCCAAGTCCCATCCGAGAAGCATCGGAATAAACATTAGAAGCGCTTTCTCGAAACCGGGAAGGGGTAAACCGAGGGCGGTCACTAACTTCTCCTTCAAAGTGCACGGCTGTGCTCATTCTGCGATCCTTTGGAATTTCATCCCCTTAGTGGTGCGAAAGTGGCTTGGCAATGATAGAGAAATCTGCAAAAGCGATAGATGTGCTTGACCAACCCAGAAACTCGCACCTCTTTGACATTGGAAGGCCTCTTCCAATCCAAAGCTCTTGAGACTTTGCTAGGATCTCTGAGATATACCCTCTGGATTGATGATGTGGCCAAGAAAACCCATACTGAAATCGAGAACTCGCCTTTACCGACAGCAAGAAGCGATTCTCCCTCAAGGTACTCGGCTGAAGCCTCAAGTGCAGCTCATGCTCCTCTTACGATTTAGAGTAAACCCGAGAATGTCATCGATGAACACTACCACAAACTCATCAAGGTACTTGTGAAGCATCTTTGTTCCTCGCCTCCATAAAAGCGGCGAGGAGCATTAGTTAGTCAAAAGACATAACTTTAAATTCATAATGCCCATACCTAGTGGAAGCGATCTTCTCAATGTCTGCTCCCTCACACGGATACGATTATACCCAGTGAAGAACAATCTTGGAGAACACCTTTGCTCCTTGATTGGTCAAGCGGATCCTCGATGCGAGCAAAAGGATACTTGTTCTTAAGCATCACTTGATTAAAACCGCGATAATCAATGCACATCGCCAACTTCCATCCTTCTTGAGGCAGAAGAGGGCGGAGTGCTCCCCATGGCGGCTTCGCCGAATGAAGCCCTTGTATGAGATCCTCCAAGCGCTTCTTCAACTTCGTCTTGAAAAGGGCGAGCCAAAGCGGTATGGAGAGATAGAAATAGGTCGAGTGCCGAGGAACAAGATCAATCACGAAACTCCACATTCCTCACGGGGAGGTAGACCAGGCAACTCGTCGGGGAACACATCAACGAACTCCTTCACTACGAAATTTCCCCAATGGGGAACGGGAAGATGGTTTCTCGAGACAAAGTCATGAGAAACCCAACAGCCTCAAGCGCTGACCGAGGAAAACAAACTAGTCAAAGCAAAGAGCGGAGGAGGTATACCACCCTGAAAGGTCAACTCTTCCGGAGGGCCTGCAGAAGCTGTCTTCGAAACAACGGATCTTAGCAGTCTTGTCACGGCCAGTCCATGTTCAAAAATGACATCAAAGGAGCCAAGCTGGATCACCATGAGATTGGCAAAAAACCTCATCATCAATGGCAATGGTGCAGCCAGGGCAAACCAAAGAACTAGCAATCAACCCCGAGGAGAAATGGCTAACACGGACTCGAAATATCTTTGAACTCCCAACTTAGCTCTACTAGCAAACTCGGCTGACACAAAAGAGTAGGATGCTCAGAATCAAATAGAACAAAGGCATCAACGGAATCCGGCGGAGAGTACGAAACCACCTCTGGATGCCGGCCGGACTCGGTCGACAAAGCATACACTCCTGGTGGCGGCAGAGGCGGAAGAACACCGACTCCCGGTGATGCCCCAACAAAGTGAGGCGGAGGAGGCAGCTGCGGAGAAGCCAGGCAATTTGCGGGCACCGATAAGCGCATTGGTGGCGCCACGCAAAGAAGCGGTGAGAAGCGGAGCAGCCATCATATGCACCGATACTGCGGATACTTGGCCCGCTGGAGTGGGAGGAAGACACGTCTCCCACTTGATGATACAAGGGATTCATCCAGCGGATTTCGTCCATGTGGCGAGCTTGCCCACGATGGTTGCAACTCGGTCCAACCACACTCTGAAGCCACGGTGCTCACCACGCTTTTCCGGAGCGATCGCGAAAATCAATACAAAACACTTTTCTTTTGGTTCCAGCTCAACTAAAGCCAGGAAAAACAAGCGAAACCGGCCGTCGAGCGGCAAAGAACATCGAAGGAACCACCATCAACTCTTCTATTTGACTCCAGTCAACTACCCGATCAAGAGCCGAGAAGGATAAGCACTCTTCTCCTCTGAGGGTTAATAGTTCTTCGGTGATGGCGCTAACGGCCACACCGTCCAAACCTCACGGGTTACTATGAACCAAAAGAGGTGGCCCGAAACCCTTCCGGCACCACAACCCACTTTATCACCACAACATGAACAATCCAATCATTTATACAGACAGGACTCCGCTCTCTGAGAGCCTAGCCTGGCCTCCTCGGCCACGGCGTCCTGACCTCTACCCTACGGCATGTTTGCTTGAAGACGGAACAACCATCCAAATACAAAAACATAAACACAAAATCACACAATCAAGATCATAGATCAAACATCATCATAAGCATATCCTTCATTAAATAATTAAAGCGCAATGCAATGATGACGAAAACCCATCCTCTTGTGCAGCCAAGTGTGTCAAATTTTAGATTAGTTATACCACTTTTACAAGTTTTAATGTTTGCTATCCTATAACAAAGTTTTAGTTAAGACCTAAGCCATGTTTCTAAGTTATTCCACATCACATTTTAGTTTGTACCCTATAGCATGACACTAAAAATTCACATTCAAGGACCTACTGACCAGCTCTTGCCAAGCTGTAACACCAGGCATTTAATATGCCCGAATGCTACCAAACATAAGCTAAACACATCCAAATATCACATTTAACATAAGAATTCAGCAAAAGGCGCATAGGCTAAAAACCGAGATTTCGGCAGCACCTCCTTTGATTTAACAAGAATTTAAGGAACAGCAACAATATAGCATTATATGGCATTAAGAGAAACATCTAAAACAGCAATAAATGAAGTCTTAACGATAATAAAAGACTAACATTAAGCTCTTAAGGTTCCAAGTGTCAAACAAACAATAGAACTCTCATTAACCAAGCTAAGACTTAATTTTAAAGACCATCACCGCCAATTTATTATCAAACTAAATGAATTGACTTGGGAAACATTAAGGTGAAGCAGCGTGTGGCGTGTGACTATTCCCTTTCGCATACCGTTCTCATGGTACCTAAAACAACAAGAAAACACAAGCGTGAGTTCGAAAACTCAGCAAGAATATTGCAATGGACAACAAGCATAACAACATGGCAATAACAACTTCCATCATGTATATCATCGCATTCATGATTACTTATCAATATCATCATCAATTTGTATGCGATGTGATGCAATGCTCCTGACCCTCACGGAACCTCATGCACCGGTATGGGAAGTACACACCGTCGGTGTGCACCCCTTTCCTCCCTTCCATCCCGAAGATGGAGGGTGCCTACTCGCTTCCAAACACCACGTGGATGGAATCACGACATAGGACTTACTCAATGGCGTTCCGGATTAGTCATAACTTTCTCACCGACCTTGCCGGACTAGTTAAGACATTCTCACCGCCCTCGCCCTATCTCATGACATGCATGCTGTATACCAATTGTCATATTTAATTCACATATTAACACATGGCATCATAATATGCTAAACATGCTCATCATATCTTATCAATCATTAACACATGGCAAGTGGACATATATCATGTAAACAATTCCATCTAATCTCAACATGCAACCTACAACTCGCTATCCATCACAACACACTTGCCTCAACCACGTGCAGCAGTTGGCGGGAAGAAGAGAGAGGGCACTTCGGGAGTCACACCACCTGCACATAGGCATCACACACTCACAATCATAGCCTCCATACAGTACACAAACCCCATCTAACCCGACATTGCCAACTACTCATAAAACCTAAAAACAGAGGTTCTGTCGGCGGGACAACAGCCTTACAAAAGGCATAACTTGAGTTCTGGGACTCGAATGAATTAAGCAGTACACCCCTCGCGTAGCCTAGGAAATTTCTCAACTTTCTCTAGGTATAAGGAAAGTCTGATTCGGCCTCTAAAGTTGTTTAATCTACAGATTACCGAGATCTGTTCCAATTACGTCACAGATTTTTAGGCGCTCGGTAAAACAGCCATAACTTTCAAACAGCTGATCGGAATTTAACGTGCTTTACGTCCACGGAAAGATAATTAAATTATCTACAACTTCCTAGAAGTCCGTACGGTCGTATTCGGATTCTAAATTGACGGAAACTCGAACCCTAGTTCGAGTGCTCAATCTGCCCGAAAACAGAAACGTGGACAAGTTTAGATCTAACCCAAATTACATCAAACCAACGCCTCCAATTGATCTAAAAACTTGATAAACACCCTAATAACAGTACCTAGATCAATTCCAAGGATCCCCATGTTCATACCTTTTCCCGAAGCACAAAACTCCAATCAATCTCCGTGGATCTCCTCGCGAATCGCTCCTCGCTCCACGTTCCTCGCTCCTCGCTCCACGGGATGGATCCACGAGGTGCAGGGGTGGGGTGGCCACCCTAGTGCAGCAAGGGTGGAGGGAGATGGTGCGGAGGGTGGAGGAAAGGGAGGCTGAGGGCGCACAAGAGGAGAGGGAGAGGGGGTGGCGGCTGGGGCTTGGAGGAGAGAGGTGGGGAGGGGCGCCAAGGCTGCAAGGGGCGCACCTTGGCTGGTTGTGAACGCAAGGGAGGGCAGGAGGAGCCCTTTTTACCAGCCCCCACACCCTCTCCTAGTCCAATAAGAGTCCTCCTCAATCCCTCCAAAGCCCACCAAGGCCCAAAACTCCCTCGGGAAGGCCCAAAACCCCGAAAACGGCCCGGAAAAGCTATTAACCTCCAATCCCTATGGTTTTAACCTTAATTCCACATCTCATACTGTAATTAACCTTATCATGCCCGCTAAATAAGGTTACGACGCTCCGAGGCGACATAACACTTCAACCGGCCCAAAAATGCGAGTAAACCTCAAGCCGAAAGGTTTTAACCTAAATTCCACATTCCATAGAGTTTTTGTCCTCAACCTTCACATTGTATAAGGTTGCGACACTCCGAGGTGTCACATTTATGGTAGTATCCTGACATGGATCTAAAGCCTCAGTAAAAGTTTCAAAAATTTATAAGTTAAATTAGTCCCACAATTAATTCTTTTCCCGAAATTTGATTTCTGAACCATCTTCATTGTCAGAATTTTAATAAAATATATAATGCGAATTTCAATCCGAAATTTTTACAGTGGGTAGGTAACTTAACAAGATAACTTAGTAAAAAGTTTCAAAAATTAACTCGATGGTCTGGACACTCAATTAAATGCGTTTGCTCTGTGCCGTCCCACTGGAAAACGAAATTTTTCTTCATAGCAACTTGCTGGTGGGCCCAGCCAATTAATTAACTCTGACGACAATCTCATTTGCTGCCTACCAGCACGTTCAGCTTCCTCTCCTCTGAATGCCTCGTGGAAGTCTGAATCCTTGGCCACATGACGTTTCCCTCACTTTCTCCAACCTTCTTTTCCTTTCCATTCATCTCACGGCAGACTCTTCTCTGTTTTTCTTTGAAGCAGCACCGAACCGACTCCATCACCATAGCCGACCAAGCTGGGATGAATTCAATTCCCACTTCGTCACTTTCAGATGGTACCCTTTCCTCCTCTTGAGCCCACGTGCCATGTTCTCCTCACGGCAGCACCTGCCCAAGCCAGCGCTTCCATGCTTCTTTGATCAAGCTCACTGCACAAACCGAGCCACCATTTGCCTCCCGTTTCAGACCCTGTAGCCACCGCCTTAATTGACTATAAAAGCTACGTGAGCTACCACTGGTAATGCAAGCGTTTATCAAAGCAAAACTTCATCATCTCTCCCACCTCCAGCCGCATTGCTCCTTGTATTTCCTTCCTCTTTCAAACCCTGTTATAACTGACATTTCCCATTTATAAATACCATGCATTAGTTCCCAGGACTCCATATTGTCGGCCAAGCTCTAAATTACACGCACCAAGCCACAGGACTCCTCTCTGTTCTTTTCTCTGTGCACAGCCGAGACAATCAAGTTTAGCCGCCATCCTCAATTCTTGTTCAGACCTTGGAGCAACCGCCTTTGCTACCTATTTAAGGCCCATCAAACCATTGAACTTAGCCAGCACCGAGCTCCCTATTGCGCCATCACCCATCACCACGGGGTCGCTGCTACAGCTCACCGGAGCTCCGGCCGTCCATCCCTGTGGTCTTAGCAAAGTCCCGGGGTCCCATTTTAGTGATCGGCTACTCCTCCTTGCACCGCCGGCCAGGACATGCCGAGCGCCACCATGGAGCAGCCAGGCGAAAGCCCCTCTGTTTTTATTCCTCTGACCAGTGCGATTACAAACTGAAGGTATAGAGTATCAAACAATCCTTTTATTACTCATTTCTTTCTCTGATATTTAGCCCTTTAGTGGTTAGCTTTCCTTATCACAAGACAGATAGAACCAACCGATTAAGAGCATAACTAGCTAGCTGACATTCAAATAGTATACCTAGAAGTTGTAACATACAATTAAGCTCACGGTCTGAAGCCAACTCAATTTTGCATGTATGCTTATACACTCTTACAAAGTGCTAAAAAGATCTCGACAATAATATCTGGGAGTAGGAGATGTGTTAGAAATTATGTGAGTTAATTAAAATGGTTAGCATATTAATGACCTCTAAGTTAGGTTAAAAGATTAACCTAATGAATTTGAATAAGCTAGCTGTATATTAGAATCTAATTTTAAGGACAGAAAATTTAGCAGAGTATTGATTAGTTCGTTCAGACTTCTATACTTTGAGCAGTTCTCATGTAGATTTTGCTTAGCAAGTAAACAATCTACTGTATAATGGTCGATGGTTCGGTCCACAAATGAAAAGGCAGAAAAGAAAGGCTCTTGAATAGTTCTCATTGATCCAAATGTTTAGCTCAGATGGAACTGACCAGTTGAATTAACTAAATACTAAAACATTAGAATAGTGTTTGTTTAGGACAACCCTCTTTTCGAATAGACCCACATGCACATAAGTCATATAAGGAATTATGTGTTAGTTGATACCTGAAAATAAAACTATGGTACACAGCCTTACGGCAATAATCAAGATTCCGGCATAAGATGTCATACCTACAGTAAAATAAACTTTAATTGGATTTGAACTTGGAGTTAGTTTACATGAACTTCCTTTTTAGTTTGATTTCAATGTATAGAATATTCAAAATACAATAACTTGTTCATTTTTCATCCAAATAATATGAAACTTGTTCTGCTATGCTAGTTAGACAGTATAAAGCATGATTCTACAAAAATACTTAGGGTGTACCATGCATCTTTTATAATTTAATAATTAGTGACCTTAAGTATTGTTTTAGATCATATTCAAAAATTGACCTTTGTTTGAATCAAACTCATAAATAGACTATTATACAATGCATGAAGATTTGAGTAGTTATAATACATAGGAGAAGTTCCTAGACCCCTTTATGAAATCATAATACCTAGCCATGTAAGAATATTTTTAAATCTGAATTAAGTTAGTAAATGATCATACTAATCAAATACTAGGGTAATTGGGATACACATATAAGCAATAATTCATATAGAGCCTATCATGAATGATTCCCAGTATAGAACCATTTAATCTTACAAGAATGAATATACTTAACCCTAGCCATGTCGGATCTCATGTATAAATTAAACCTAACGTACTTTTGGCCGTTAGTTAACATATGTTTTCATATAATAGACATTTTGTATAAAGCCGTAATGCTCTTTTAATTGAAAAACATCGCGGACAAAAGTGAAATGTTGCGAAAATAACTTTAAAACACACTTAGTGATACCCCCAGCTAGTTCCTGAAAAATGGTTAAATAATTCTTTAAGTTGCAGCCGCAAACATAAAACGAAAACTGAATTGTTATCGCGTAAACTTTAATAACACTTAAGCCTTTTCGGTAGCCCATAGAATAACTCGTCTAAATGCAAATTTTAGAAGGAATGACTCAGAACCACTCTTTGGTATATGGACTACCACATTACAGAAAAATATTTAAGTTTAATCTTGCTTTGCATCTGAATCCCGTTAGTGTAATAACCTTAAGTGTTATGGTTAAACAGCACATTTATTGAATAGTTTCGCACAAGGGAACTTTAGTTAAATTACTTGCACCATAAGAATGATGGTGTAACCATGCAAATACAACCAATAGTCTCATTCGGTAAACCCGACTTGTATAAATCATTTATCTGTATAAAACATACTTAAGACTAAGTACTACTCATATAAACACCTCTCTAAGATCATAAACTTATAACTAATACCTTAAGCCTCACATACACTAGTGTTGGAGCATTAGTGTCTAGTATTCACTTAAATTTAACAATGCAATTTATACTTACAATCACCCCTATTGTTTTATGTAATAAATTATATTAATATATACAATTTTAGCTTCTTGAATTCGTAAAATAAAATAGAATGAATCGTTAGGAATAGGTGTGGGTGTGCGATACAGCCCTCAAACCGATTAATCGATAATAAAGACTATAAACGAAGAAATAATACAATTGCTTACGCAATCACAAAACCCTAACTACAACCATGCTTGTATTATGTAATGATTGCTTATTTGATTTTCCATCTGATTTCCTTTTGCCCTTATTGAAAGTGTTATTTGCTATTTGTTATTCTTTTCTGTTATACGACGTGTAGAATCCGACGTCTCGGACTTCATCGTCGACGACTTCAAGATCACGTCTTCGACTCCGTCACTGAAAACAACGGATAGCAAGGCAAGCACTCATGTAGATCCTATTTTTCCTTTAACAAGAAGAATCAAAATAAAATTTGCATGCATATGCTATATTTTGTATACACTGCTATATTATGGGAAAAATGGTAGATATAACCTTCATTGATGGTTTTCCTTAATCAGTAGTGATAGATGAAACCCTAGATTGTTGTTGGATACACAAATGGGTATATTCGACTATTACTTGCATATGCTTAGTCCTGCTTAGATTGGGAACACGAACGGATGGTTATACTGTTCGTGATGAACTAAAATTGTTGGACATAATGAATATTAATCTTGAATCTGTTGGAATAATGTGGTTATTGACACTTTCTTTTACGAAAATAAAACTATGATTTCGACGTGGGTGATTATTGGCAATAGCCAGGATGTACATGTTTTAATGTGTGCGTAGATAGGGGAGTATCGCCCATGTCACTTTGAGGACCGAGCGTAGTGTTGCATGATCCAAGTAAACCGTACATCCACAAATCTTGGATCGGGACAGTCTTAACTTATTAAATTATTTGGGAATTAGCTTTGCACATTGGTAGGCGGTTGTAGCATGGGCATTCCGAATATTGGTTTGCTTGAGGAGGTGTCATCACCGAGGTGTTGGCATCTGCCGTTGTAGCAGTGTCACGCGGCTATGAATTTGGGGCTGTTGTTGTACCATTTGAGCCGCGGGCTCCTGAATACTATTGCTTCACTGTTTGTTTGCTTCCATCATAGTCAGGGGTAACGTCATTGGGCTAGTGCAAAGTTAAGGTCCAAGTAACGAACAGTTTCGTTATGAACTCCTTGCGGGCACACCAAAGGAAGTGTGTCTTATATCGATTGCACAAGGGGAGGACATATCTTGTGGGTAAAGCTGTACAACTCTGCAGAGTCTAAAACTATTCGAATAGCCGTGTCCACGGTCATGGACGACTTGGCGAACTGACACTAGTTAGCTGTCTTATAAAATGTTTTGGTGAGCTTACCCTTACAGATGATTCAATACTTGACATTACGTTGGCAAGGTTGAATTCAGCTGTTGTGCCCTGTGTGGACAAAAGTTTATTCTTCAGATAATATTTCATATGTTGGGACTGGACGTTTATCACTCACGAAGGGATGTGGGTATTTTGTTACATTTTATTCGCAAAGGGCTGTAAGTTATCTCTCTCTTCGCATTACTTTTAAGTACATACTTGTTACTTTACTTATTTATTTACTTTTACAAATTTTCGCTTTCACTCTACTATTCAGTATGCACATTAGAACCTTGCTTTTATGTTTGCACTGTAGCATAAAAGTGAGGGTCTCACACGTTTGCGGCAATACCTTACAAGTTTATCTGACTATTTTTTAAGGACTAGCAGAGGATACCTCCAATAGTGTTTTAAAGTTAGTTCCACGGTATTTTACCTTAGTCCGCGATGTTTTCCCATAACCATGCCTTAAGGCCTTATACTAAATTTTATGTATCCAACACCTAATTCGTTATAACTTTATATCAAACTTGATCGAATAAGAATTATCTTATGCATGATAGGGTACGGTGGTATTAATAAAGCTTACAAATTGTTCTCACTATATTTTGAATTCATTGCAACACTTATAATTATTTAAGTCTAAAAGGCATTGAAACTTAATCTATTTGTTATTTCAAGGCAAATTGAATCTAAGCCTAAATATTTTTATATAAATGGGTTGCTTATGGTCTTAGGAACCTAACAAAATTTGTTGCACTAGGTTTAGAGTTCATTTAAACAAATTTTGTATGTAACCTATTTTTAGACATAAACTTTAAATTTAAATCTAAAATTCAAACAGAGGTCAAATCTTCATTATTTTTGCATAAACAGAAACTAGAGATCATAATATGAATTTAGAGATTTATTTCACTTTATTTGGATATTCTGAGGAAAAGATATGGATGATTGAACTAAATAAAGAGAGCAACATAGAATAAAATGAAAAGTTTCGCTTTAATAGGACACGAACCGGAGACCTATTACTGAGCCAGAGCGCTACGACCATGCCACGAGCTGTGCTGTTGCTTGAGGTGGAGGGGGATGCTAGAGTATAAGAGGTAACATCATGGAGCTACCAGGGAAAAGAGGAAAAATTGCCACGGTTGGACGCCAGGGTGGGGTTCGATCGTAGGACCTGAGGATTACGCCAATTTATTTGAGCTTAGTCACTCGCACTCCTTTTTGCATGCAGATCGGCTAGAACTTGATGTAGACAACTACGGTAATTCTCGGCAGCTGCATGCGATAGAACAAAAGGAAACGGTAGCTCAGGTATTGGGGCGAGTGTACAGAAGTAAGGTTAGCTGGATCAAGCGCTCACCCAGGTGGAAGAACTAGCAGCAGCAGTGCGTGCTTTGCCGGCAATATATAGAATGAACAAGCCAGCTACTTGCTTCTCGATCTCCAACGCTGAGCAGCCGGCCGGAGCTGAAGATGAGTAGGCGATCGGGTGGTTGAAAAGTGCTGACAACCAGAAGAGAAGGGAAGGGTTAGTTCACAGAGGGACTTAATTCATGGCCGCGTGAAATGAAATATGAGTTCAGCGAGTGATGATTCAATGTGCAGTCTCCTCGCCGGCAGCTGAAGAATGGATCTGTAGTTTTGGTTTGTAGTCAAGAGAAACAAAAAGAATGGAAGGTCCTAAAGCATCAAGCACTAATCCTTTGTGACTGCTCGGTGATTCTTATAGGCGGCAGGTGGTGGTTCGACCGACAGTACAGGGCTTAAGCGGTGGCTCGGGTATGGGGAATGGATGGACACGACAGGGTATGGGGGTATTAATGCGTATAGTGGTCGCTTGGTCCCAGTGTAGAGCGGCGCCGATCAGGTGGAGAAAAGCCGGCGAGGCTGGGCGGTGAGTTTTTGTCGGCAACCCTGCTCAGTTCGGCCGCGCGTGAAAGGAGATGGGAGGAAGAAGAAAGAAAGAGGGAAGAGAGAGGCTGACGGGTGGGGATCGGACCCACGGGCAGTGAGAAATGAACCGGGATATGGCCACAGCGATTGGAACTGACGAGTGGGCCTGCGGTACCCAATGTCAGAGAGAGGGAGAAAAAGAGTAAGATTATCCTTTTTAGCCCCCTCTGAACAGCGGTGGAAAAGTGAGAGGATGACCCATCAAATCAAGCTTTTATTTTTCGAAACTTTTATGTTAGGACCCTGACAAAGTTATCTTGGTGCTGTAAAATTTTCAAGATGAATTTCCATATAGTTTATTTTATATAATTCTGACAGCAGTACATCTCAAATATCCTATTTTCGGTTTTAGATTTATCGGAGGAATCTATCTGTCTTATAAATTTTTGAAACTTTTTATTAGAGGTCCTCAAGACAATACTAAGTTCCAGTAAAATTTTGGAATTAAAAAGCTAAGTATTTTTCTTGTATTAATTCATTTGGTACAATTTTTAAAGAGAAGACAATTGATGTAAATGATTATTTCCAAGCATCCAGAGTTTCATGAAAGTTCCGAAAGGATGGAAATTCAAGATGAAGACCATCTATTAAACTTAGTTTAATAGTTTGTTTTTCTTAGAAAAAGAATTTCTAGGTCATAGTCATTCTTTACCAGAATTAAAGACGTGAGGGAAAGATGATAAATTTTACATTAATCATCATGATTCCAACTATAATCTTTATTCACTTTTTAAAATGCATATTTTCTGTTAGGCCCCTTTTTGGGATGTTACAGGCTAACGGATACATTTGCGGTAAAACAACATTTAACAAGTAGCATAAGTAGATTCGAAAGCAATAAAAGTAAAGATATTAACAATAACTTTTTCAGGAGTTAAATAAACACTTTTCCTTTCCTAATCCACATTTCCATCGACGTCATCATTTAATCCAACCAAACTTTCCAAGTCCAAGTTGTTTTCATGAAAGTCTAACCCTTGACTGTAATCCCCGAGCAATGTCCAGAGCCGCAGACACGGCTATTCGAATAAATTTTACACTCTGCAGAGGTTATGCATTTTACCCACAAGATACAGTCAAACACCACAAAGGCGAGTGATCGTAACAAAGCCTTTCAGAGACCGCAAACTAAACAAGTCAACCTCTCCGATTTTTGTCATACACCATCCCTTCCCTTAACAGAGGCGAAGTATGGGACCGACATACCATTAGACGGGTACGATGCCATAGCCCTGGTACGCTCCCCTTTCAAGCTACACAAAAGGTGTAGTTGACACCCCGAGGTACCACATGTAAGTTATTAGTAACTTACTCAACTAGGTCCGTCCCATTACAGACATGTGGTTGCACGTTTGACTCAGATCAAAGGCTTGCAAGGTTAAGTCCTTACAATGACCAGGGCAAGACTACCGAAGAACCAAAACGACATCCCCGATGCCACTCATGGCCCACCATATCATTCTTGCCACTTGCCCCGGTCTAAATCTATTTATCAACACAGTTGATTACCATGCACCACGTGCCATCATCAAACACAACACATGATACTTCTCCAAAATAGGTTCAATATCTCATTAAGTCAATATTAACATTTGATTGTCCAAAATCATGTCATGAGCACGTAGCAGTCTAAGCAATAACTACAACGATCTAAATACCCAATGTTGGCAATTTTAATAATGTCCAACTAAATATTCCACAACTAGGGTGACAAGGGTTCATGGCACACAATTAAATAGTCAAGGTGTCATGCTGCAATTTGGCATTTATCTAATTCCCCGAAATAATTTAAACCATTTTATAATTAAATTAGCATGCAATATTTTAAATTAAATTAATTTCAAAAGTGGGATCAAAATGATCAAAGCATAACTTGCCTTCAAAAAGTACTTATTCTTGATCTTGAGCTGGCTCCTGGGTCAACACTTCACCTTCGAAGCCCTCGGGTACTTCAACGTCTACTCGTAACGCGTGCAAAAAGTAATAAATAAATAAAACAGTACGCGCACCTTGCTAAAAAATTCAAGTAAAGTCCATAAACATAAGGAGCGTAATTTTACAAATTTTTAGAAATCTGAATCGCACAAATCTGAGTTGAAATGCAAAAGTTATAATTGTTTAAAGTTTAAAGAATCTATAAAATAAATATAAACAGAGAAATTTTCATATTCAAAATTTAATTAAAATTTATATTTAAGTAGATCTCAATTTTTTAAAAATTTAGAAATTGGAATCGCTCAAATCGGAGTTAAAATGCAAAAGTTATAAGCGTTTGAAGTTTGAAAATTCAAATAAAAGAATAAACCGAATTAATTCATTTATTTTTCTACTGAAAAATCCCATTTATGACGTCAGCGTGGAATTTGAATTTCCACCAAATTATTTTTCTATTGAAAAATCGAATTATGACGTCAGCATGACGTCAGCGGGTCCAGGGACTTGGTCCACGGTTCGGGTTCAGTTCACCGTGGACCCAGCCCACAGGTACATGCCTCTCTGACATGTGGGATCCCCCGGATGACGTCAGCGCTGACGTCACCGCGCTTCGGCCGAGCGGCTCTGACATGCGGGCCCCACTGTGACGTCAGCGGATGACGTCATGGCGCGGTTGGTTGTCCTACTGACACGCGGGCCCGCGCTGACGTCGTGCGTGACATCAGCGACGGTCGCAGCTGACCCGCGTGGACCGCGTCGCTCCGGCTCCCAGCCACGTGGCACGATCTGGGCCGTTGATTTGAAAATCAACGGTCCAGATTAGATCTATCCTCACGCGTTTGGAATTGACGCGGTCAACCTGGACCATTCGATCTAGATCTAACGGCTGCTATCGCACCTAAGCATGGTGCGGTTTACGGCTACATGGCTCGATCTAAGCCGTTGGATCTAGATCCAACGGTTGAAAACGGATATAATCCCCGTAATGTGAACTTCGCACGGTGACGTGGACGAACGTGGATCGTTGGATCTGGATCTAACGGTCTAGATCTAATCTGGTTTTCTACGGGTGCGGGATGATGTGGACTCACCGTGGCCGTTCGATCTTGATCGGATGGTTCACGAAGCTTGCGGGGTCGGTGATGTCCACGGCGGAGCAGGCTGGCCGGAGATGAAGACGACGACCTCCCGAACGACGCTCCCGTGGCTCTCCGACGAAGTGCATGGTACCTCCAGGTTCGCCTCAACGCAACGGTCCTGAAGCTGACCACCAACACGACGGAGGACGGTGGACGGCGGCGGAATGACGCGGAGACCCGAAGCTAACCCTAGAGCACTACGGCGTGCAATCGCGGGCCGAGGAAGCCAAGCAGGCTGAAGCGGCGACCAAGATGATGGTGAGCAAGGAGCAACTAGAGGCGCAGATCGCGGTCCTCGAGGCCCAACTAGCACAGGCGGTCTCAGGCCCCACTGCTGAAGAGCACGAGGGCGAGTGACGCGACCAAGGAGAGGGCTGCGATCGTGGTCGAGGCCCACGCCTCCGCGGGAAAACCCTCTGTGGCCGAAGTTAAGGACCCCGAGGGCGAGGCCGCAGAGCTCGGTGAAGGTAAGCTCGTACAGTCTGTTTTTGCGTTTTCTTCATTTTCTTCCTCCTTTGCATGCCAAGCTAAGCCCACTCTGTTGACATGGGCGTAATAGCTTATAGGGAAATTTTGGATTTTACACAGATGGGTGACGAGATCCTCGACTCTGCAGTAGAGAAAGAGCTCCAGCGCACCGTCGACCTTGTGATGTCCGAGGTGCTCTACGAGGAGCACCCCGACAACCTTTCATTGGTCGTGGCGGTACCCCTAGCCGTGGGGGAGCAAGCTTCCCAAAGGGACGAGCAGCCCAAGGACCCGAGCCTGAGTGACATCGAATCCCAGTTGGCAATCTCGAGCATATAGGGTGCCCGCGAGTCCAGCCCCAAGGCCCCCGAGGAAGGGTCTCTCCAGAAGGAGCCAGCCCTAGGGGAACAGCCTCCCCAGAAGGAGCTTGGCCCGATGGAAGAGCTTCCCCGGCAAGAGTACGACCTGGGGGAAGAGCGTCCCCAGGAGGAGCAAGACCTGGGGGAAGAGCATCCCCGGGGAGCAAGCCCTGGAGGAAAGGCGTCCCCAGGTGGAGCAAATCCTGGAGGAAGGACATCTCCAGGAGGCACACGATCAAAAAGACCCGGCCCTGTGTCGTCGAGCACTGCTGATGATCGGGACCTAGGTAAGACCGAACCTCCTCTGAGCGTAGTGCCTGCTCTGGAGGAGGGGAATCTTCCCCCACCGCAGGCCAGCTTCGGAGACCCTACCGATCTTCGGCTAGAGGACGTGCGCGAACAAGTCCAGGAGAACTGGGTTCACTGTGCCCTCTACGTAAGGCACTCTAACTTAACTGATACGCTTTCCCTTTCTCAGGGAGCAGGGGCTTATCGGGTTTTCTTTTGCAGATGATCGACGTGGCCATGGTCGACTTCGATGCAACGACCATCCCTCTGGAGCTCTTCACCAAGCGCATCGCCGAGCAAGACACTAAAGTCGTAGAGCTCGAGCAAACGATGGCCGCGATAAAGGCTTCAGGTGGGGAGGAGCTGCGCCGGACCAGGGAGTTCGCCATGGAGTTCAGGGAGCAGCTTCTCCAGAGCTTGCTGAGCAAGGCGATCTTGGTGACCAATGCCAAAGAGCTGGAGGAAGAGGTGCAGGAGCTACGGCGAGCCGTGAAGGAGGCCACTAACTTAGCGACGGCGGCCACCGAAGCGTCCGACTTGCAAAAAGAGGAAGTGAAGAGACTTCGCCAGGGAGCAGACGTGGGGCGCGCAGCTCGCCAGCGAGTCCTCGACCTTGAAGCCGAGCTCGACTCCGTGAGGGAGGAGCTCGAGATCCTCCAAGAAGAAAAGTGCAAGAGGGTGTAATCTCCCCCAATGTAAACCTGAGATACGTTTTGGAAAGGAATCGCTTCTTGGTAAACTTGTCCCCCTTCGTTTTCTTGATTCTTTTTGTTCCAACTAGCTCCTCTTCATGGTCAATGAACACCCTCAACAAGAAGAAAACGAAACGAGCAGAATGAGGGAGACAGAAAGCTCGAATGGTAAAGGACAAAAAAATAAACGAATGTGCATTTTTTAGAAAAAAAACACGGTAGTTCGTCCCTACCAGGCCCCGCTATGAACGAAGGTCGTGCACCTTAATTGCAAGCACGAGCTCATGCATAGGAGAGTTAGGAAACTCGCGCATGCCCTTACGCTGACGACCTAGCGCCATTCTCCGAATTGGGAGCATGGGTTAAGTCGCGAAAGGAACACACACGCGGCTCCACCCCCCACACGTCTTGACCCATGCCCCTAATTTGCAAGCATAGTTTCGGCAAAGACGGGGAAAGACGTGCGTCTTGCCGGACATTGCTCATGGCCACCGAGTGCACGTTGGTCGAACTAGAGCTTAGGACAGTCTAAGAGGTTGTCTGTGTGTGTTCGTATCATGCATCGATGAGCTACTGCGAATGATGATCTGCTTACATAGACTGAATCCTCTTGTGGCAAGGTTAGTGACTTAGCGATGGTGCCCGTGCATTCATTGTTCTTACGCACGCTAGCCAGGCCTAAGAGAGTGAGATTGATGTGCGTGTTCTAGCCCGCACGTGTTCATTATGTCATCAAGATTGTGAGGAGGGTAGGTTGCCCTTGCGCGAGGCTGGGTCGGCTTACCAATGGGCAGGACTTTGGGGACATTCACAAGATCTTGGGAAGAATGGAACTCGTGGAGGCCGAAGAACCAAAAATATTTATAGGAAATACCCGCTGAATTGCATAAAACAAAGTGCAGCAATAAACGAACAAAATGTAAAACTTACGCAGTTGATCGATATTCTAGGTGTTGGCGTGCTCTCGATCATCCTCCATCACCAGGCGAACAGCCCCCGGGGGTGTTGCTGAGACGACCGTGAATGGACCCTCCCACCTAGGGGTCAGCTTGTTAGCTTTGGAAAAATCCTGAACTCGACGTAGAACGAGATCGCCAAGTTGCAGGGTCCTTGATCGAACCAACTTAGCCGCGTGCCTATGAAGAGCCTGTAGGTAAACCGTGAAACGTAGCAAAGCCCGTTCGTGTGTTGCCTCGGTGAGGTCTAGGTCCAGGAGACGCTCTATTTCTTGGTCGACGTTGTCGACCAAGTGCACCCTTGGGGAACCCAGAATGATCTTAGTGGGCAATATGGCCTCTGCACCGCAGACGAGCTGGAAAGGGGTCTCACCCGTAGCTTGACTTGCCGTGGTGCGAACCGACCAAAGGATGGAAGGAAGCTGTAGGGTCGATGTGTACGAATATAGCAATCAGAGGGGGGTGAATGATTGTGCGGAAGCTAAAACTATATCTTTGATCTATTAAAAGTTCACCCCAAACCAAAACCAAATAATTGCCTTGTATTCAACAAAAACAGAATGATAGAAGTTTGGTAAATTGTGAATTACCAGATATCCAACTGTCAGATCGATCTAAAATGTGGACACAAGAAACTAGATTCCAGTACGAATCTAACCGAAAAAGAATCAGCTCGATCGGACTTACGGATCAAAAGTTATGAACCTTGCAAGCTTGCTGTGGCATAATATGACGAGAATTGATTTAACCAAAATTTCAAGATTAAACAAGATCTTCAAAAGATTAATCAACTAAACTTTGAGGAACTCTAAATCGATACCCTAGAGAGGTTTTGGATGGATCAAATCAAGATGAAACTGAAAGAACAAAACCAATCTAGAACCAGAATAAGCATGCAAACAAGAACAAAAACAGAGAACACCGTAGCAACGTGGTTACTGTAGCACGCAAGGATCTGGAAGGAATTGATCTTTATTTCTTTTGTCTAAAGTATGCCTATCAAAAGAGTAAAAAACCTAAACAAGGCTTTGGATGCGCCCAGCTCTAACTAACGCCCTTCAACAGGAGACAACCCCTCCTATTTAAAGGAGCAAAACACAAGGAGTACGCATACATGTCCACTTGGCCCAACCTAGCCCAATACATGTAAGCTACCCCAAATGACTACAACTCTGCACACGTATGGCCCACCTGCCATACGCACGTGACTGACAAACCCTCATGTGCACCATTCTCTTAGCCCGAACGTCCCGCATGACATCCTTGACCACCAAGACCTCGGTTCCTCCCTGAACCTAGTCTCGAACCTCATTCCTCCATGAACCTAGTTCGGGTCCCGTCATCGACCACGTTCACCCTAGAGCAACATCTGCACATGAACAAAAAGAAACAAATCCGAGCACAAGTCCATGACTTGACTCAAAGCCAATCCATGCAATCACTCACACGAGCATTGCATACAAAACAACTCAACCTGAGTAAATTGTGTTCACGACGACCAAACATTGGTCCGGCGCACATAGGGAGCAAAACCCTAGAGAAAACCATTCACGCCGGACCAAATTCTGGTCCGACGCACTCACGACGGACCAAAAAACTCGATCCGATGTACATGCAAAACTTACTATATTTGAGAAATTTGGTCCGGCGCAAAGTCGTTTGAAAACACGTGTACGACGGACCAAATGAAATTTGGTCCGACGTAAATAGAAAACTTGCTGTTTTTGGGCCAGCGCATATACAAAAACAAACCTCAAAAACACGTTCACGACGGACCAAAAATTTGGTTCGGCGTGTATGTAAAAACAGGCCTTCAAAATGCGTTCACGGCGGACTAAGGAATTGGTCCAACGCTAATGCAAAAAGATGGTCCAGCGCAATTGCTTTGGAACTTTGGTCCCGCGCCAAAAGGGAAATTTGGTCCAGCGTAGGTGCGAAAATTATACCTCAAAGTGATGTTCACCACGGACCAAAAGTTTGGTCTGGCATAAACGGTCCGGTGTAAAATAGAAACTTACTGTTTTTGCCAAGACTCAGTCCGTCACAGGAGTTTAAAAAGTGCATTCACGACGGACCATAAGTTTGGTCCGGCGCAAATGTGAAATCAGACCTCAAACTCACGTTTGCTGCGGACCAAAGAAATGGTCCAGCACAATTGCAAACAATGGTCCGGCGCAGATGGGAAACATACTGTTTTCTAAAACTTAATCCGGCGCGTGCACAAGCACAAACACATTTGCAAATTCAATTCTAAGTCAATTTTTCAGCACATGATTACACAGAAGATCGTCCACCCATGCCTACTAATGCTGGTTGAGTCTCTTAAAGACCCTCTTCTTTATCCCTTGGACAATCTGACCATTTGCTCGCTCGGCCACTCCATTGCCCTATGGGTGTGCCACAGAGGCATAGCAGACCTTGGTCCCAATGTCTTCGCAATACGCTTGGAATAGTTTGCTGGTGAACTAGGTATCGTTGTCCGTGATGAGGCGGTTGGGGATCCTGAAGCGGGTCACCACATTATTGAGGAAAAACCTCTTGGCCGCCTGGGCCGAGATGTTGACACAGGTTCAGCCTCGATCCACTTGGTGAAAGTGTCAATAGCTACAAGCAAGTACTTGAAGCCCTTCTGGCCTCGGGGGAAAGGTCAGAGAATATTGAGCCCCCAGGTCGAGAATGGCTATGAAAGCAGGATGGTTTGAAGCGCGTATGTCAGTTGATGGACCCTACAAGCATGAAACTGGCACGCTCGGCAAGTCATCACAATCGACCGGGCATCGACTATGGCTATAGGCCAGTAATAACCCAATCGGAAGGCTTTGCTCATGAGCGTCCTGAACGACGAGCGAGCTCCGCACATTCCTTCATGGATATCTCGAAGAAGGAACAGGCCCTCTTCTTGAGAGATGCACTTGGAGAGGACTCCTAGTGCTCCCTTGTGGTACAGGGCGCCCTCGATTAGTTTGTACGGGGAGGATCGCCTTATAAGCCGGGAATGTTCGGCCTCTCCTGCGGGCACTGTCCCATGTGCGAGATACTGGATTAATGGCATCATCTAGTTTGCGCACTGCTCGAGAAGGGAGACTTCACCGCAAGCTTCTGGTGCCACCTCTACAGAGGGAATGGAGGGCTTGTTCAGGTGTTCCACGAGCACTCCTGTCGGAGCGGCGGTTTGAGAGGAACCGGGCTTCAATAATTGGTCGGCCAGGGAATTGTCCATCTTGGGGATGTAGAGTACCTCGAAGTTCTTGAAGTACCTCTCCATCTTCCTCACTTGAGCCAGGTAAAGCGCCATTGAGCTATCGGAACATTGATACTCCTTGTTAACCTGGTTAACGACCAACTGCGAATCGCCTTTCATAGTGAGTCGTTGGACTCCGAGCGCTTTGCAAGCTCGTAGTCCGGCCAAGAGGCCCTTTTATTCTGCCGCGTTATTGGTTGTGGTATGGAGGATATAAGGATCGGGTACACACGTGAAGGTCTAAGAAGGCCGTGCGAGAAAGGAATGTACATCTCGTAGATTCAACCTCGTTATAACTGGAAGAAAAGATTGTAACCATAAGGGAAGCTATCCTAGATAAGGAAGGATACGATTTCTTTACTTGTAACCAACTCGGACTCATGTTCTAGTAACCGAGTTGGACTCCTCCCCCTCCTTGTATATAAGAGGATCGGGAGGAACCCAAGAGGACAGAGACAGAAAACAAGCTATACGATACACATAATCCTAGAACGCAGGACTAGGGTATTACCTCCACTGTCGAGGGCCTGAACTTGTATAATTCCTTGTCTTGTGTTACGATCGAGATCCTGATCCAGCGCCTTGCCCCACAAATTCACACCCCCTAAGATTATTGCCGACACCAAACGTCGACAGTTGGCGCGCCAGGTAGGGGTAGCGGGAAGATCAATCCAAGCAATCTCGATGGCTTTCGAAAATGGCATCACCTTCGCTCCAGGCCAGGTTTTTTGCTTCGGAAGTCTACACTTCATCGTCGACGAGCATGGCACCCTCACCTCTTCGGACTCAGATCAGATTTGGTCCGAGAGCTTTCCTAGTTTCCGCTCGGTATTTGTGATTGGAAGCAGTCTTTCTGAATCACAGAATCGGCAGTGACCTGAAGAAACCGAGACGAAACCTGCTCGGCACGAAGACCAAAACGACCGCGCCCGGTCACTTCAAAATCGGGCACGGAACGTCAACGGAGATATCTTGCACGCTAGAATGGGGAGCCAGTCGGTTTTCCAAACTCCACAGCAAAATATCATGGCCACCAATACACTCCTCGACACCTTGGGTCCTATGATCGAATCCAATAGTCCAGCTGCATCGATCATGGCACAAGTCAAAGCCATGGTGACGGTTGCAGCAATTCAACACAACGAGCAGGGCAAGACGACAAAGCCCCCACGTATAGGAGAAGAAACCCACACACGACTACCCGGTCGGACCCGATCGCGATCGGACGGCGATCGGCGCAAGTCCCCCTGCGACAGGGATGTTCGCTCCATCATCCACTGCGACCATCGCCAAGACCTCGACACTAGAAGGCGGGAACGGGATGATGATGAGTGGCGCCACCAGGATGACGAATTTTAGCATTGATCGTGACCAGGACAGCCAACATCTCCGCAACTGGGCCTCCGACTACGGCAATCACAAAAGCCGACACAACCCGCACCGGGATGACGACGTCGAGTGGATTCTTCACCATGCCACCATCGTGCTCGATGCGATGAGGGGCCTATTGACGAGATCAGAGCATTCACTGCTCGCCTTCGCCGAGTACAGTGGCCGGACGGTTTTAATCCGAAAGGCATTACCAAGTTTGACGGAGAAAGAGACCTAGAAGCCTGGCTGCAGGTCTATTCCCTTGCAGTCAAAGCGGCCGGAGGAGACCACAACATGATGGCGAACTATCTACCAGTCATGTTGGCTCCTTCGGCCCAAGCATGGCTTACAGAGCTTCCAAGGGATTCCATCGACTCTTGGGGAGACCTCTGTGACCAATTCATCACGAATTTTCAGGGCACTTTCGATTTTCAGGGCACTTTCAAGAAGCCTGGAACCCCTTGGGATCTCTACCAGCTCCATCAAAAGAAGAATGAATCCCTGAGGGAGTTCATACGGCGATTCACTCAGAAAAAGAATACGGTTCGAGACGTCTCAGATGCAGTCGTTGTCGCGGCCTTCCAGAAAGGCGTCAGCGACCTCAATCTCATCAAAAAGATGTCCCTGAAACCCCCAACCATGGATCGGGAGATGTTCGCTGTAACACCCCAAAATTTTGCTTTTCTTAAATTCATGTGTGATTTGGCACTTTGGTGAATTTTTGGAATTTTCTGGAATTTATTTGGATTTATTTGGAATTTATTTGAATTTATTCCATTTTGAAATAATTAAAGAATTTAAATTTGCAAATAAATTTTTGTTGGAAATATTTTATTTGAGTCAAAATGATCAAAATATTTTCAGAATTTTCTGGAATTTTAAGTCATTTGCTATTTTTAATGAATTAAATGAATTCAGAATTATTTTAAATATTAATTATTTGGAAAATCCAACTCGGAGTCAGAAATCTGTTCATCCGCGAGAGTCGGACTCGAGTCGACCGAGCCTTGATTGACTCAACCACTCTAACCTAATCAATCCCAGCCAGTTGGATCAAGATCCAACGGTGAGATCCGTCGACAGGGCGAGCGTGTCGGGCCGGACGTCAGCCGTAGCGCAACCGTGGCCGTTAGTTGTGCCGTGGGCGGCCACGATTTCATCAAATCTCCGCGTCGAGCTGGACTCCGCCGCCGTGTCGCCGCCAGTGGAGAGCTAGGTCTCCGTTTTACTGCCGCAGGCAGAGCTATTTAATGCAGAGCATACCGAATCGCCATCACGCCGGTTCCGAAACCCTAGCTTTCGCGCTAGGATCCCCACCGCCTCCGTTATTGCTGCTAGGAGTTGGAAGTCGTTCGCCGCGATTAAGCGCCGATATTGCTGCCAGTCAAAATGCGTCCTCGCCGTCATCAAGCGAATCCGGATTCCCCAAGGCGAGGCAGCGTTCGGAGTACCCCTCACTTGGCCGGAAGCGCCCGAAGCTTGGCGCGGCAAGGTAAACCGTCCGTCTCGGTCAAGCCAGCGCCGCATGCCATCGCCGTCACGAGCCGTGCCGTTGGATCAGATCCAGGACGGCAGCGGTGAGTTCACGTGTTTCCCAAACCCTAGAAACCCGATTAGATACGGGCCGTTGGATCAAGATCAGCGGTTCACAATCGCCACGTCTTTAGAAGTCGCGATTATAGAATTAGATACGGGCCGTCCGATCTAGATCGAGCGGCGCGCGAGCATCGAGTAGTTTCAGCGTGTTAACCACTGGATCTAATCCGGCGCCGTTGATTTTCAAACCAGCCAGGCGAGATTGCGCCACGTGTCGGGAAGTTGGACCGGCGGTCGGCAGCGCCGATCGCAGCGTGCGTGTGACCGACACGAGGCCAGCGTGTCGAAGAACGCATGTCGATGGCTAACCCAGCCAGCGGCGTCACCCATGACGTCACGGTGGGTCCCACAGCCGGCAGTGGGATGAGCCGGCCACGTCGTGATAGCGTCCAGAGTGAGCCTACATGTCGATCCGTGGTAAGTGGACCGAGTCACCAGTGGACGGTGAGCATGAATGAGCCCATGGACGTGGCGTCGGCACAGGCCAATCAGAGCTGCCACGTGTCCATCTTTGGCGCATTAATTAATTTAGAAAAAGAAAATGATTTATTAATTCGAATAATGATTTCAAATTTAGATTCAAACTTCAAGCGCTTATAACTTTTGCGTTTCAACTCCGATTGGCGATTCAAATTTCTAAATTTGTATAAAATTAAGATCTACCTAAATATGAATTTTATTTAATTTTTGGACTAAAGTTTTTCTCTGTAATATTATTTAATTGATTATTTAAACTTTAAATAATCATAACTTTTAACGTTTTAACTCCAAATTTAGCGATTCAGTTTCTAAAAATCCAGAAAATTATGTTCTCTCTGTTTATGGATTTTATTTGGAGTTTAAGGATCTTTTGCATAGTGTTTATTTGTGTATTTGCTATTTGCATACGAGTGAGCGTTGAAGTCTTGGGAGGGATTCGAAGGAGAAGTATTGACTCGGGGATCCAACTCAAGACCAAGAGCAGGAGTGCTTTTTGAAGGCAAGTTGTGCTTTGACCATATTGATCCTATTTGAAATCTATTTTGATTTAAACTATTGCATGCTAGTTCAATTAGAAAGATACTTTGTTTAAACACGGGGTTAGATAAATACCAATTTGATATATGACACCTTGATTACTTAAGTATGTGCCATGACCCTTTGTCACCTAGTTGTGGTTTACTAGTTGGACATTATTAAATTGCCAACATGGGTTTAGATCGTTGTAGTATCTTTGCTTAGACACCTTTCGTGCTCATGACATGATTTTGGATAATTAAATGTTAATATTGACTTAATGATATATTGAACCTGTTTTGGAAAAGTATCATGTGATGTTGATGGCACGTGGTGCATAGTAATCAAGCGGGGTTTGATAAGCTGATTTTGGCCAAGGGCATGTGGCAAAATGTCAGGTGGGCAGGTGTGGCATTGGGAGTGTTGATTTGGTTTTGGGTAGTCTTGCCCTGGTCACTCTAAGGACTTAACCTTGCAAGCCTTTGGCTAGGTCATACTTGCAACCACATGGGTACGAATGGGACGGCCCTAGTTGACTAAGTCGCTAAGGACTCACTTGTGGAGCCTCGGGTGTCGATTACCGTTTGTGTGATTATGCGAGGGGCGTATCGTGGGTGTGGCCGGTACCCATCTAACGGTGTGTTGGTCCCATGCCGCCTTGGCTAAGGAAGGGATGGTGTAGAGCACAGGAGAGGACCACTGTGTTGTTTGAGGCTTAGAAAGGCTTTGTTATGATCGCTCATTCGCATACTCTTGTATGGCGATTCACGGTGACGTGGTGAGTGGATTGTATCTTGTGGGTAAAGTGCATAACCTCTGTGAGTGTAGAATCTATTTGAATAGCCGAGTCCGCAGTCTTTGGACAATGCTCGGGAATTACTGAGTCAAGGGTTAGATTTTACGAAAATAACTTGGATTTGAGAAGTTGGGTTGGTTTATCAAAGAAGATGATGGAAATATGGTTTAGGATGGGGAAAAATGTTATTTAAACTTTTGAAAAGTTATTTATGCTTTACTTGTTTTTCTTTGCTTCCGAATCTACTTATATTACTTGTCAAATCTTGTTTTACATAAATATACCTTAAGCTATTCCTTTGTACCAAGCCATGCATATAGTATATTAGCTTGCATTGCATGACTTCTTGAGTACCAAGTACTCACCCTTGCCTCAACACAATACCAGTTGAAGAGGAGACTACGCCGGTTTGGAGGAGGAACTCCAAGAGGACCCGTCTACTTAGGGATGCGAGCCGGTTTACTGTGGTATCTGGATGGCGCCACGAGTTTATTTGATTTTCATTTGCTATTATTTCTCTTTTAATAAGTTACGCCTTGCAAGGCATATATTTGTAACTTGGCCATAAGGTCGAGTAACCCTTTGATTATTTAAATAAAGTACTTTGATAGTATCGTTTGGTATGATTGTGATATATACCGATGTTAAGGCTGTGTGCACTAAGCTGGCGTTCTGGACTAGTCTTTGAATACCTGAGAGGGTCGGGATTTGCAAATTCTGGTCCCGGCAGAGGAAGTGGTATCGAGCCATACTATTGTATGAAGCTCAACCCTAAGCTAGAATGGTGCGTAGTGAGGATAAAACCTATTTTCTAAAGCTAAAAATTTGTGAAGACAAGAAATGACCTCTCGACTTATCCCCCTTCTCTCTTTTCTTGCCTCTTGCTGAAATTTTCCCTTACCTCAAATCGATCGAAAAATTCCGAGTTCTTACGAAAAGCACTCTTGTAATGAGATGGAGGAAGAGTTCAACTACGTTGATCTAGGAGTTAGGTCACGCCCGGCGGAACTTTGGCACATGCTACAAACTCTCGGAGATTTTGAAAGCCCCAATACCAAGTGGAAGTGATCAGGACAAGCAGGATTGATCAAGGCTTGTGGCGTGAGGATTGAGGTACTGTCGAGGAAGAGGGGCCAGGCAATGCTTAGATACAACTGCCTTTGCTAGAAGATCTACAATGCGAGATGGGTATCAGAAGTTTCACGACGACGAGCGGCACATTACCATTATCCACGCCAGAGAGTTGGAAAGCACGGTGTTAGTTACCATCAGGGCGATAACCTTCTTGACCGGAAGCGATTGAGGATGAGGATGCCACGGTTACACTGATTGTACGATTAAATGTCGCGCCAGGAAGATGTACTAGATAATACAAGCAAGGAGCTACGAAGTGCGGAAGGAGATCACGGCCAGAAGAAGCGAGATGGCGGGAAGCTCAAGAGTATGTGGCACACCTTCTCACGAAGGATTGGCGAGTTGGAGATGACTTTATGCGGACGGACCAGAGCGATGCACCGAGCTACGAGCGGGATCGGAGGAGTCGGATCTCGATGAGGACAACGCTTCTTCGACTACCCGCAGATGACATAGTACATTTGGACATGGCGTCGTTTCGGCGCCTATGCGCGCACCGATACCAGGCCGTGGAGGTTTTCGATGAGTGAGCATAGGTTCTATAGTTGAGACTCCTTCGCCGAGTCGCGTCATAGAATAAAGAGTTACCCTTTAAGCGTTATATTCGAGTTAGTTCGATTTGGATTTGCTTTGTTTCTTTGAGTGTGCGAGTATGTGTTGCAAGGCCCTTAGGCATTATGTGGCCATACCAAGTTATTAATAATAAAGATGGACCTTAAAGTTACCCCTTCGCCCGCATAAGTTCCATATTACTTGTCTATTCTTGTTTCCCTCTCATCTCTAAACCTAGAGCAATCAGGATGGTGAACACCCGTGGGAACTTTGGAAGCAATGGGGTGGATCTCTGCTGAAAACCCCAATGATGGAGCACCGGCCGCCCGGATGTGCAGAATTTTGGAGCATTTCTTCTGCTTTCGAGACCAGTTGATGCATGCTATGATGCAACAAATGCAGCAAATCTTTCAGGCCACGCCAATCAAGTTAATCGGGGACCACGCCGAGAATACAAGGTGTCGAGTTCATGAGGACTCACCCACTTTCTCTGGGAATGCCAATCCGTTGGAGGCCGGCGATTGGTTAAGATCAATTGAGAGGAAGCTACACATAGCTCAATGCATAGGAATGAGAAGGTACTTTACGCTTCTCATCGGTTGGGAAGAGCAATTGCTTGAATGGTGGAGAACCATGCCACGAGAGAACCCTCAAGATATCACTTGGGAGGAGTTCACGGTTTGCATTAAGCGATTATCACGTGCCTGAAGGAATTATGGACCTTAAGAAGGAGGGAGTTGAGCCTTTGAAGCAAGGTAATGTCCCGATGGCCGACTACCTACGAACAAGTTCACAGCTAGCCGCGCTACGCGCTTTGAGGATGGCAGACGGATAAATCGAGGCAGATCTCGTTTCATGAAGGGACTTAACTCGGGATTGCAAGTAGGATTGATCACCCACACCTTTCCAGATTTCCAAGAGTTGGTGAATAAGGCGCTTATTCTTGAGGACAAAGCGCAGGAGGCTGGATGAAGCGAGCGCGAGGATGCAACGGCAATAAGGATCACGTCGAGCATAGCGGCGCTGAGAGTTGCACCAAATCAATTCTTGATTCCAACCACAGAATGCAACAAGGACACCATCCCGGCACCAAGACACGCCAATCAAAACTACGGACCCAGCCCCTTCGCTAACGCAGCTACCCAGGCAGCGCCAAGTGAAACACGCTACAAGCTGCAACGAGCAGGGACACTTTGCCATGATTGTCCAAAGAAGGCAGCGAGGCGACCCGATTCGCTTCAATCTAAGGAACCACCCAGCTAGGGCGCCCGGCGCAGGAGCCACACCCCAGGCCGTGGTGAGAGGCGAGTCAACCATGTCACCGTGGATGCCTTTGCAAAATGCTTTCTGAGGCGTCGTCTTGGGTAAGTTACTTGTTAACTCGATTACACAGTGATTTTGTTTGACTCACGGAGCTTCGCATTCGTTTGTTTGCAAGGCTTTGCTACTAGAAATGACTTGAGAATGGCAAGACTTAAGTGCATCTTTGTTAGTTCAAACCCACAGTTCCGAACTCAGAGCGAAGTAGGATGTTAAGAGTGAGAATACTAATAGATGGAATAGAGTTCCTAGCAAACCTTATAATTTTGGAGACCGGACCTTAGATGTTATATTGGGAATGGATTGGTTATCCAAACACAAAGTGTATTAGTTGTGGGCGAAGAACTATCTCAGTTGAGAGCAGTGTGGGAAGAAAGTGGAATTTCAAGCCACAGTTAGAGATGGGCTGATTGATGGTTACTACCAAGGCAATCAGCATAGAGGATGTTATTCCGGTAGGTGAGTGAGTACCCGATGTTTTCCCGAAGATCTACAGGTATGCCGCCAGGCGGGGACATAGAGTTTGTGATAGAACTTGTGCAGATGCACCCAGATAGCAAAGAGACCTATCGGATGTCTACGAGAGTTGGTAGAGATGAAGAAACAGCTGGAAGAGTTAATGGATAAAGGATTTATCGAGACCAAGTTGCGTCACCGTGGGGAGCACGATTTTGTTTGTCAAGAAGAAGGGCGGGAGTTTAAGGATGTGCATTGACTACGTGCACTCAATGAAATCACGTGAAAAATAAGTATCCCGCTACCGGGATTGATGATTTGTTTGATCGATTAAGAGGCGGAGTTTTCTCCAAGATTGATCTGAGATCGGGATACCATCGATTGAAGATCCGTCGGAAGATATTCCAGAGAGCGCATTCTCGTCAAGATATGGACATTCACGAGTTCTGATTATGTCCTTTGAGTGCAAACGAATCGCCGGCTTATTTCATGAATATGATGAATAAGGTGTTCATGGAATATTTGGACAAGTTTGTCGTCGTGTTCATAAACGATATCCTAATCTACTCCAAGGCAGAGGATGAACATCTCGAACACTTAAGGCGAGTTTTGGAAAGGCGAGGAGCACAACTTTTCGCCAAGTTCAGCAAGTGTGATTTTTGGAAGGACAAGGTGGAGTTCTTGGACATGTAATGACGCATGAAGAATCGCCCGTAGATCCAAGCAAAGTAGAAGCGTGTTACATTGGGGCGGTAGAAAATGTGACCAGTTCGAGTTTCCTTGGAATGGCAGGATATTACGCCGTTTCATCGAAGGCTTTTCGACAATTAGAAACCTCTTACGCAATTGCTTTGAAGAAGGAAAAGAAGTTGCATGGGCGCCGAGAATGTGAGGAAGGATTTGGGGTGAAGAAGCGATTGACATCGGCTGGTGTTAGTTCTCTGGATGTTGCTCAAAGCCCGATATTTATTGTGGCCTTGTCGCGCCAAGGACTTGGATGTGTCTTGTCACGAGAGAATGGAAAGGTCGTCGCTTATGCATCAAAGCGCGATTGAGGCCGCATGAGGAAAGTATCAGACACATGACCTAGAGTTAGCCGCCGTAGTGCATGCTTTGAAGATATGGCGTCACTATCGATTGGAAAGCAGATGTAGAGGTGTATCTGGATCATAAGAGCCTTAAGTACATATTCACCCAGTCGGATCGAATATGAGGCAAAGGAGATGGCTAGAGTTGATCAAGGACTATAATGTTGGAATCCATTACCATCCGGGAAGGCCAACGTGGTAGCCGATGCTCACGAGTCGGAAAAGCCATACCGTGAGTGCGTTGCTAGCCACAAGTCGGGATGAGTTATGTGAGGATTTTCGAAAGATGAAGATTGAGGTTGTACCTAAGCGGATTCTTGGCCGCGTTAAGTAAAGCCTACCTTAGAGGATCGAGATCGAGAAGGGCGAAGGATGATGACGAGGATCGCGGGATTAAGTCCATCAAGGAGGAAGGCAAGGCGAGAGGACTTCAAATTGGATGAACAAGGCGCGTTGTGGATGAAGGATCGGATTTGTGTGCACGACAAGGAGGAGTTAAAGCGGCCCGATTTTGGAGGAAGCCCATGACTCCAAGTACTCAATTCATCTGGAGCGCCAAGATGTATCGAGGATCTGAAGGAGAGATTACGGTGGCCAAGTATGAAGCGTGAAGTTGCAGAGCATGTTGCATTGTGCGTATGCCGGAGAGTCAAGGCAATGCATCGAAACCAGGCGGGATTGCTCACGGCCATGTGAAAATACTGAGTGGAAGTGGGAGGAAATCGAATGGATTTCATTACCGGTTCTTGCCGAAGACTCAAGGAGGTTATGACTCCATATGGGTTATAGTGGATCGGCTTGACTAAAGTAGCCCATTTTATCCCGTGAAGACCACTTACTCGGGGAGATAAATTAGCAGAGTTGTACATGATCGAGGATTGTTTGTTTGCACGGAGTGCAAGGAGGATTGTGTCGGACGAGAGGTACCCAATTTACCTCAAGGTTACGGAATAAGTTGCATGAAGCCATGGGGACCCGTTTGAACTTGATCTGACTTATCATCCCGCAGACGGATGGGCGGGGACCGAAAGAGTCAGCAGTTACGGAGGATATGTTAAGAGCTTGTGCATTGGCTTATGCTACCTCTTGGGATAAAGTTTGCCGTATCTTAGGAGTTTAGTTACAACAATAGTTATCGAGGCTAGTTTACTGAGATGTCACCTTTTGAGGCCTTATGAGTCGACCTGTCGGACACCATTGAATTGGAATGGGGCCGGCGGCGCGTGTCTTTGGGCTGATATTCTTCAAGATTTGAAGAAGCGGTCGCCATAATTAGGAAAGGTTGAAGATAGCCCAATCTCAGCGGAAGAGTTATCTTGACAATCGTCGCCAGAGATTTGAGTTTTGAACGAGAAGACTTTGTATACCTCGGAGTTACGCCTCTCGGGGGAGTTAAGAGGTTCCATGCCAAAGGGAAACTTCGCACCCGTTATGTTGGACCATTTAAGATTTTTGAGTCGCGGTGAAGGTTGCCTACGGTGGAGTTGCCACGATGCGTTGGCGGGAGTGCATGGCGTATTCCATGTGTCCCGATTAAAAAGTGTCTCAGAGTTCTGAGGAGCAGACACGCTAGAGTCAATTGAGTTGCAAGAAGATTTGACTTATAAGGAGCATCAGTGAGGATTCTAGACACAATGGATCGAGAAACTAGAAACAAGTCAACCAGGTCTGTAGAGTTCGATTGGAGCAACCATGAAGAAAGTGAAGCGACTTGGGGCCTTGAAGAGGATTTGAAGAAAGAATTTCCAAACCTATTCCTTTAGTAAGCCACTGAATCTCGGGGGACGAGATTCTATTAAGGGGGAGGTTTGTAACACCCCAAAATTTTGCTTTTCTTAAATTCATGTGTGATTTGGCACTTTGGTGAATTTTGGAATTTTCTGGAATTTATTTGGATTTATTTGGAATTTATTTGAATTTATTCCATTTTGAAATAATTAAAGAATTTAAATTTGCAAATAAATTTTTGTTGGAAATATTTTATTTGAGTCCAAAATGATCCAAAATATTTTCGAATTTTACGGAATTTTACGAGTCATTTGCTATTTTTAATGAATTAAATGAATTCACGGGAATTATTTTAAATATTAATTATTTGGAAAATCCAACTCGGGTCAAATCTTGTTCATCCGGCCAGTCGGACTCGAGTCGACCGAGCGATTGACTCGGCGAACCCACTCCTAACCTAATCAATCCCAGCGTTGGATCAAGATCCAACTTTGAGATCCGTCAGACCAGTAGTGTCGGCCGGACGTCGCGCCGTAGCGATCGTGGCCGTTAGGTTGTGCCACGTGGGCGACCCACGATTTCCATCGTCTCCGCCAGAATCCGTGCCAGACTCCTTGCCGCGTAATCCGCCGCCGTGGAGAGCTGAGTCTCCGTTTACTGCAGGCGCGAGGCTATTTAATGCCGAGGGCATACCCGAGGATCGCCATCCACGCCCGGCAAGTTCAGAAACCTATTTCGCGCGCTAGAGATCCCACCGTCTCGCCGTTATTGCTACTCGGAGTTGGAAATACATTCCTTGCGCGATTAAACGCCCGATATTCTTTGTCCGTCGTCCTCCGCCGTCATCAAGCCCGGTATCCGGATTCCCCAAGATGAGGCGCGTTCGGGAGTACCCCTCGCCAGCCGGAGCGCGCGAAGCGCCGACGGCAAGGTAAATGCGTCCCGTCTCGGTCAAGCCAGCGTCGCGCGTGCCATCGCCGTCCACGAGCCGTGCACCGTTGGATCCCGGTCCAGACGGCAGCGGTGAAGTTCGCGTGTTTCCCAAACCCTAGAAACCCGATTAGATCTGGGCCGTTGGATCAAGATCAGCGGTTCACAATGTCGCCACGTCTTTATGCTTGATGCGATTATAGGATTAGATCACGGACCGTCCGATCTAGATCGAGCGGCCCACGAGCATCGAGTAGTTTCAGCGTGTTAACCCTGGATCTAATCCGCGCCGTTGATTTTCAAACCAGGACGAGATTGCGCCGCGATGTCGGGAAGTTGGACCGACGGTCGGCCAGCCGATCGCAGCAGCGTGCGTGTGGCCAGCGACCTTGGGGCCGCGTGTCGAAGGGCCCGATGCTTGAACCCAGCCAGCGTCACCCATGGCGTCACGGTGAGTCCCGCTGTCGGCCAGTGGGATGAGCCCGGCGTCGGCCGATGGCGTCACCGAGTGGGCCCACATGTGATCACGTGGCCGTGGGCCGAGGTCACCGTGGACCCAGTGAGCATGGGCCGAGCCATGAATGACTGGCGTCAGCAGGCCAATCAGGAGCTGCCACGTGTCCATCTTGGCGCATTAATTAATTTCGAAAAGAAAATGATTTATTAATTCGAATAATGATTTCAAATTTAGATTCAAACTTCAAACGCTTATAACTTTGCGTTTCAACTCCGATTGAAGCGATTCAAATTTCTAAATTTGTATAAAATTAAGATCTACCTAAATATGAATTTTATTTAATTTTGGACTAAAGTTTTCTCTCTGTAATATTATTTAATTGATTATTTAAACTTTAAATAATCATAACTTTCGCGTTTTAACTCCAAATTTGTGATTCCAGTTTCTAAAAATCCAGAAAATTATGTTCTCTCTGTTTATGGATTTTATTTGGAGTTTTAAGGATCTTTTGCATAGTGTTTATTTGTGTATTTGCTATTTGCACGCTTTACGAGTGGCGTTGAAGTGGGAGGGATTCGAAGGAGAAGTATTGACTCAGGATCCAACTCAAGACCAAGAGCAAGTGCTTTTGAAGGCAAGTTGTGCTTTGACCATATTGATCCTATTTAGAAATCTATTTTGATTTAAACTATTGCATGCTAGTTCAATTAGAAAGATACTTTGTTTAAACACAGGGTTAGATAAATACCAATTTGATATATGACACCTTGATTACTTAAGTATGTGCCATGACCCTTTGTCACCCTAGTTGTGGTTTACTAGTTGGACATTATTAAATTGCCAACATGGGTTTAGATCGTTGTAGTATCCTGCTTAGACACACTACGTGCTCATGACATGATTTTGGATAATTAAATGTTAATATTGACTTAATGATATATTGAACCTGTTTTGGAAAAGTATCATGTGATGTTGACGGCACGTGGTGCATGGTAATCAACTGGGGTTTGATAAGCTTGATTTTGGCCAAGGGGCATGTGGCAAAATGTGTCGAGGTGGGCGGTGTGGCATTGGGAGTGTTGATTTGGTTTTTCGGGTAGTCTTGCCACTGGTCACTCTAAGGACTTAACCTTGCAAGCCTTTGAACTGGGTCATACTTGCAACCACATGGTGGAATGGGGCGGCCCTAGTTGACTAAGTCGCTAAGGACTCACTTGTGGAGCCTCGGGTGTCGATTACCGTTTGTGTGATTATGCGAGGGGGCGTATCGTGGCTGTGGCAGTACCCATCTAACGGTGTGTTGGTCCCATACTCGCCTTGGCTAAGGGAAGGGATGGTGTAGAGCACGAGCCAGGAGAGGACCACTGTGTTGTTTGAGGCTTAGAAGGCTTTGTTATGTTCGCTCATTCGCATACTCTTTGATGGCGAGTCACGGCTGACGTGTTGAGGGGTGTGTTTCTTGGGGGTAAATTTCATAACCTCTGCTGAGTGTAGTTTCTTTTTGTATAGCCGAGTCCACGCGATCTTTGGACAATGCTCTTGGAATTACAGTCAAGGGTTAGATTTTAGAAAATAACTTGGATTTGAGAAGTTGGGTTGGTTTAACAAAGAAGATGATGGAAATATGGTTTAGGATGGGAAAAATGTTATTTAAACTTTTGAAAAGTTATTTATGCTTTACTTGTTTTCTTGCTTTAATCTACTTATATTACTTGTCAAATTGTTTTACAAATATACCTTAAGCTATTCCTTTGTACCAAGCCATGCATATAGTATATTAGCTTGCATTACATGCATGACTTCTTTGAGTACCAAGTACTCACCCTTGCCTCAACACAATACAGTTGAAGAGGAGACTCGCCCGATTTCGGAGGAGGAACTCCAAGAGGACCCGTCTACTTAGGGATGCGAGCCCGGTCGGTTACGTAATGGTATCTTTGGATGGCGCCATGCAAGTTTATTTGATTTTCATTTGCTATTATTTCTCTTTTAATAAGTTACGCCTTGCAAGGCATATATTTGTAACTTGGCCATAGGTCGAGTAACCCTTTGATTATTTAAATAAAAAAGTACTTTGATAGTATCGTTTGGTATGATTGTGATATATACCGATGTTAAGGCATGTGTGCACTAAGCGCGTTCTGGACTAGTCTTGAATACCTGAAGGGTCGGATTTGCAAATTCGGGGTCCCGACATTCGCCTTGGCCGATCACTATGCAGCTGTGTCGGACGCATTAGCGAAGCGCCGAGAGGATTGACCCTCACAAAAAGACAAAAAAGATCACACCGAACCCCCGAAGCAAAAGGAGAAAAAACGGAAGGGTGGGGATTTGGTCGCAACAGCCGAGCGCGGAAGGATGAGAACTCCCCAAAACAAAGAATACGATGAAGTAATGAATGCCCAATGCCCTTTCGACCAGAAGGGAAAGCATGTGGCAAAAGATTGCTTCACTTTGAAAAGGTTCGCACGAGCAAATCGGAACCAGTCAGAATCCAAAGATAAGAAGGAAGCTGGGAAGAAAGACGACCCCTCAGCGGAAGGCGAGTTCCCACAAATCGAACAAGAGCTCAACTTCATATTCGGGGGCTCGGCCGCATATGAGTCCAAGCGGAAACAAAAGCTTACCGCTCGGGACATCAATGCGATCACGCTGGCAGCCCCCCAGTATCTAAAGTGGTCGGAAGCTTCCATCACCTTTGATCGTTCAGATCACCCTAATCACATACCTTTTCCCGGCAAATATACCTTGGTGCTGGATCCAGTCATCCGCAGCATGAAACTCAAGAGGGTGCTGATCGATGGAGGTAGTGGGCTCAATATTATATTTGCCAAAACCCTTGACAACATGAAGATACTACGGACCGAGCTCAAGCAGAGTCTATCACCTTTCCATGGAGTGATTCCTGGGACTTCTTCTGTGCCACTCGGGAAGATTGTTTTGCCCGTCACATTTGGCACGAAAGACAATTATAGGACGGAATACATGAATTTTGATGTAGCCGATTTCGAGACAACGTACCACACCATTTTGGGAAGACCCAGCCTGGCAAAATTCATGGCGGTTCCGCATTACACTTATTCGATGCTCAAGGTGCCAGGACCCGAGGGAATCATCACGATCCGTGGAGACGTGCGGCAGTCTTTCCAATGCGACAAGGAGAGTTGCGAGCTGGCCGAGATCCTGCGGGCATTAGCTGATTTGCAAAAGATCCGGCTGGCGGCACCCGCTTCGCAAGACGAGGATATACCGGCCAAGAAACAAGCAAAGGTAGGGATCCAACCTGGTGAAGAGGTCAAGAAAATAGCACTCGACCCATCCAATCCAGCTAAAACAGCTTTGATCGGGACAGGGCTCGGTCAGGAATAGGAAAGCGCGCTCGTCACCTTTCTCCGGGCAAACTTGGACATCATCGCTTGGAAGCCGTCATATATGCCTGGTGTTCCGAGGGAGGTGATCGAGCACACACTAAATATAAACCAGAACGCGAAACCAATCAAGCAGCGCCTTCGGCATATCGCTCAAGACCGTCGTGACGCGATTAAAGAAGAGATCACTAAACTCTTAGCCGCAGGCTTTATAAGAGAAGTGTATCATCCCGACTGGTTAGCCGGAGGAACCGCTCATGCTCTACATATCCGCGACAACCATGTGGTTAGTGCAGCGATTGTCATTGAGTGCAAAGAAGACGGGCGTTGTGCTCACGTCCCCGAAGGGAGAAAAGCTGGCATTGTGCTGACATCCCCGAAGGGAGAAAAGCTAAAATACGTCTAGCAGATCCATTTCCCAGCATCAAACAACACCGCCGAGTACGAAGCACTCATCCACGGGTTCTGTATCGCCATATCACTCAGAATCCGACGATTGGCGGTTCACAGGGATTCCCAGACCGTAATCAACCAAGTGCAAAAGGATTGGTCATGCGTTGACGGCGAAATGACTGCGAACTATCAAGAGGTACGCAGATTGGAAGACAAGTTTGATGGACTGGAGTTGTCCCATGTGCTCAGACGAGATAACGAAGCCGTCACCGAGCTTGCCAAACTGGGTTCCAGTCGAGCAGATGTGCCGGCGGGTGTCTTCATGGAAGAACTTCACAAGCCCTCAGCTACCCTGTGCCAAAGAGACGAGGAGGTGCCCCCCTTAGCTGATGTAGAGGTGTTGGTCATTAGCTCCGATTGGACAAGACCTTACCTAGATTACCCGACAAAAGATGTACTCCCGGAAGATCGCACTGAAGGAGAACGCATCACACACAGAAGTAAAAGCTATGCAGTCATCGAGGGGGAACTCTTCTGGAAGAGTGCCTCCGGAATGCTCAGACATTGCATCTCGGATCAAGAAGGAAAGGATCTCCTCAAGGAAATCCACGCGGGAATCTGCGGACACCACGCGGCCTCAAGAACCTTAGTGGGAAAAGCTTACCGCCAAGGTTTCTTCTGGCCGACTGCAGTAACTGACGCAGAGGTCATCGTTCACACTTGTGAAGGCTGCCAATTATTTGCTCGCCAAATCCACATGCCAGCTCAAGAGTTATAGACAATCCCAATCACTTGGCAGTTCGCAGCTTGGGGCTTGACATGGTAGGACTACTGAAAAAAGCGCAAGGCGGATTTACACATCTTTTCGTCGCTGTGGACAAGTTCACAAAGTGGATCGAAGCAAAGCCAGTTGCCACCATAATAGCAGCGAAAGCCAAGGAGTTCTTCCAAGACATTGTGATTCGCTTCGGCACGCCGAATAGAGTGATCACCGACAATGGCACCAAGTTCAGAGGAGAAGAATTCCAGGATTGGTGCGAGGAGCTGGGAATAAAAATCTGTTTCACTTCTGTGGTGCACCCATGGAGCAATGGATAGGTTGAACGAGTGAACGGCATGGTGCTTCAACGACTGAAAGCAAGGATCTTCGATCTCCTTAATCCTTATGCCACCCGATGGGTGAAGGAATTGCCTTCGGTACTCTCGGGGCTCAGTACCACCCCCAATCGAGCAACCGGGTAGTCTCCCTTCTTCCTGGTGTATGGGTCTGTGGTGGTCTTACCTACCGAGCTGAAATTCGGATCCCCAAGTGTTCGAAACCACAGCGAGGCTAAATCAGAAGAAATCAGACTGGACGACCACGATCAGTTGGAAGAAGCAAGGGATGTAGCTGCGATCCGATCGACCAGATACCTCCAAGGCTTACGCCGCTATCATGATCGCAATGTTAGGGGGCGCGCTTTCTCCAAAGGAGATCTGGTTCTAAGAAGAAATCAGAAGAGCGAGCACAAGCTTTCCCCAAGTTGGGAGGGTCCCTATATTGTCAATAAAGTGGTATGGCCTGGGACTTATTGACTTAAACGAGAAGATGGTGCAGTCATCAGCAATACCTGGAACATAGAATAGCTACATCGCTTCTATGCTTAAATCTTGTATTCTCATTGCATCATTTTAAACGAAATATTTCGTGAGTTTCCTAAGCACTCCCTTTTTTCTTGAGGCGTCAACAAAGACTTCCAAGCACGCGTAAATCCTAATTCACGAAAATGCAAAACTGTACACGATAAAGCCCGAATCCCCCGCAAAAAGTGTCCAGGAAGAGTAGCAACTAGTGAACTACCGGCACTCAGGGGTTGGGTTTAGTTGGGCGGAACGTGTAAGTGACAAAGGATACGGCGCTTGGACGAATTCAAAAACCACTCTAAATTGAAAAAAGAGAAGTGCACAGAGTAATGCAGAAAAAATAGCATTTCATTCATTATATATTACACAGAAAAAGAGGAGCAGGGGCGCCGCCTGCTCAGGCCTTACCGCGGCGCACCCATCCAACCGCCACAATGAGGGTGTCCCACGCCCTAAAAAGGCGAGGAACGGCCTCAAGCAGGGCGTCGACGGCCACCACATCGCGATTGACGGCTCGCTCCTCCTCAAGCTCCTCTATCGCGGCGTTGAGCTACCGCCACCGGCCCTAGCTGCCCGTAGTACATGTGGCCATCAGGCCCCGCCACCAGCGGCTCGCCATCAAAAGACAAGAGAAGAGAAGAAGTAGGCGGGGAAGGAGAAGGGCGCGAGAAAGAGCAGCCACAAGAGGCTCTCCCCGCCCCTTCTTATACCAAGAAGCACGAAAGACGAAGAGCATGAGATTAATGGCAGGGGCGGTGTGAAATCATGTGCTGAAAAATTGGCTTAGAATTGAATTTGCAAAATGTGCTTGTGCATGTGTTTGACAATTTGATAAGAAATAGTAAGTTTCACATTGGCGCCGGACCAAATTTTCAAGAAACAGTAAGTTTCCCTTGTACGCCGGACCGCTTTTCTTTGGTCCGCCGTGAACTTGTTTTCAAACATTTTTGAGCCGGAATGAAACTTCCAAAACGAGTAAGTTTCGCGTGTACGACGGACTCTCCCCTCCACAAGCAAGGTGGATTTTTGACGGCTGTTTTCACGTTTGCGCCGGACCGGATTTTTGGTCCGGCGTGAATGGTTTTTTGCTCGATTAGGGTTTTGAGCAATTTTGGAATTGGATTCTGTTTTGAATTTGAGATTATGAAATTTGTGAGAATTTCATGATGCTTGTTTTGAAGTGGACTTTATGCAATGCTCGTGTGAGTATTTGCATGGACTAATGTTGAGTCAAGTCGCGGACTTGTGCCCGGAATTGTTTTGTGGTTTGTTCATGTGCAGGTATTGCTCGAGGGCGAATGTGGTCGATGACAGGACCGGAACTAGGTTCATGGAGGAACTGAGGTTCGGTAGGAGGAACTGAGGTCTTGGTGGTCAAGGATGTCATGCGGGATGTTCGGTCTAAGAGAATGGTGCATATGAAGAATGGTTAGTCACGTGAGAATGGTAGATGGCCATGCGCGTGCAAAGGGTTAGTCACGTGAGTATGGTAGGGTTGCCATACGCGTGCAAGAGTTGTACTCGGCCAGGTTGGGCCAAGTGGATTTGTGTTGAATACATACTCCTTCTAGGATTAGGAGTAAGAATTGTATTCAGGACTCTATGTGTTTGCTCTGTATAAATAGGGGGAGGCGCCTCCTGTTTATGCATCAAGTTTTGAGCAAGCTTTAGGGTTGTACTCTTTTGTTTGGAGTATTTTAGACAAAATAAAGGAGAAATAAAGATCAAGTACTTCAAATCTTTCGGCGAGTTACAATTCTAGTAAGATCTATTCTCGTCATCTTCTGTTACAGCAAGCTTGTGAGGTTCATAACTTTTGATCCATAAGTCCGATCGAGCTGATTCTTTTTGGGTTCGATTCATATTGGAATCTAGTTTCTTGTGTCCAAATTTTAGATCGATCCGACTGTTGGATCTCTGGAAATTCATGTTTTTAACGAACCTCTCATTCTATTTTTGTCGAATACGAGGCAATTATTTGGTTCTGTTTTGGGGTGAACTTTTAGTAGATCAAGAATTTGGTTTTAGCTTCCGCACAATCATTCACCCCCCTCTGATTGTTATATTCGTATACTTCGATCCTACAAGCGGGAAGCCAAAGCGACTCAGCAGCAGTCTCGAGACATGTTTGAACCAGCCATGCAAGTAGTACGACAAAAACAGCCCGGTGACATCATAATTCCCTTCTACTTTTAATTACTTTCTTTTGCCTTACAATCTAGTTGCTTCTCAACTAGGCAGTAAGCCTGGGGCTACACTTAATAAGTGTACGTTCGCACGTGCATGAGTCCCTAACATAAATTGCTCTGCCTAACGGTCGCAACACTTAATAAGTGAACGCTAAACACTCCCGCAAGATGTCTCTCCTTGATTTCAGTGGCGACCAAAAAAGCACTCGGGTGGCAGAGCAGTCGGGCAAAGGAACTCGGACAGCACTCCAGTCGAAAGAAATGCCTGGCTATCAACCCGTCAAGCACTCGGGAACCTCACCACTCGGACAAAGGCACTCGGACGACCTTCCAGTCGGACGAAACAGCAAGCTGCTAATGCACCAAGAGACAGGAGGGCAAAACGCCAAACAAAAATTCACGTTCATTCCCAGCTCACGAAGCTTGTACACACGTCTATGCAGGATTCAAGTCTAGGTTTTAGCTTTTGAGACATTCTCAACTTCCTTCAGAAGAATAGCGGCCTGCTCATCATCCACGGTGCAGGCAAAACCCTCCTTGATGGCCTCAAGCTCCACTCGGCGATACAATGACTTCACAATCGCCAGTGCTTGATTGGAGCTCGTGATTGCTTGTTCCCGCACGTGGGACCTAAGCCTCTCAGGGGCTACTCGCAGACGCTAAAGAGCCTGGTTCCCATTGCTCAGATCGCAAGGGTGCAGGAAGGCCATCACTGACTCAGAAGCCTGCTGGAAAGCTAAGCACAGCGCATCAGCACGCTGAATCTTTCCTTCAAGATCGTCAAATTGTGCTCGTGCCCTTCTCCGATGCTATGAAAACAGGGTGGGTCAATGGCCCAGGACACCCTGCAAGCCAACAAAGCAAGAAGACAAGGACCAGACGCGAACCTTCGAGCTCCCTCGACAACCTCTCCTGCTCAGCTTTGGCCTGGCGCTCATGGGCCTCCACTCCTTGGAGTCTCTCCTCCGAAACACGGAACTGCGGCTCCAAGGCCTTACGCCGTTCCTCTGAGGCCACAAGCTGGCCCTGGAGTCTCGCGTAATGTAACATCCCAAAATTTGGGTTTTCAAAAATTTTGGTTTAGTTTAGCTTCCCGAAAATTTTCGTTGATTTTCTCGCGTTTATAAAACTTGATTTGAATTTTCTAAAAGCTAAAACAATTTAATTTGATTATTCTAAACCCCAAATAAAGTTTATTTTATTTTATTTGGATTCCTTGTGTTTCAAGAAGTTCTTCTGTAATTTTTGAGATTTTTTCGGAGCTCGTTTGCTATTTATTGGATCTATTCGAATTTGATTTGAATTAAGCCCTTTTATTGAAATTAATTAATTATTTGGAAAAGTTTATATAAAGTTTTGTTGCAAATATTTTATTTGAGTTCACATTGTCTCAAAATATTTTCTGGAATTTTTCTAGAATTTTTCTGGTATTTTTATTGCCTTAAAATATTTATTTGAATTGTTGGATTTATTTTATTCGGAAATCGCTGGAAAATCGAATAATGGCATTGGGCCTCATTTCCCTTTCTCTCTCCCGCCGCCCCAGCCCACACCGCTTTGGCCTGCTCGCTCCCGCTGAGCGCCGCGCTCACAAGACGCCGCGCTCGCGCCCCCGCGCCGCCAGCCTTCGCCAAGCGCCAAAGACGCCGCTTGGGCGCGCGCACCAAAGCCGGCCGCTTCGCCGCCAGGAGGACGGACTGGCCACGTCGCCCACGTGCCCACGGCCGCACGATCCAGATCCGGTGGCCAGCAGGCCGCCACGTCACCCCGTGTCCGAGTCCTGCACGGTTTGTGCTCGATAAAATGCCTATAAGACCCGTTTTTGCTCCAAACGCGTCCAAACTTGATTTTTCTTGACCTAGCCACCACCCCAACCCAGTGTAGACCTCCCATGACCTCTCCCACGGATCTTCAACCTCCGGATCATCTCCAAAACTCCGAGATCCATCCAATGTCGCCCGAACGTCGCCCAACGCCGGCCGAACTTTGGAGCCGCGTCCCGGGCAGCTCGTCGACTCTTTTTGAGATCCGTCTTCTCCATGGTGTGCCACAAGACTCCTGGGGATGTCCTCTACAGGATGCACATCTTGCCCCAAGGTTTTGCCCTCTGGATTTGGCGCAGAAAAATAAATTCTCCGTTCAGACTGCGTTCCAGACAGCGGCAAACTTCCTCTCGTGTCCCCTGCTGTTCCAGAAGGTATTTCTTCGAGCCACCTGCGTCACGGTGTGCCTCTTGGTCCCATCTAGCTCTCGGTCAAATTTCGTTAAGTTCCGATCATTATTCTAGAAGTTATGACTGTCCAAAGTTTTGATCCGAAACCCATTAATCGCAAGTTTGTGATTAATCCGGAAGGGCGCCGCAAAATCCGCCTATACCGTTGAGTTCGTCTCGCCACGTTCTACGCAGTAGACATTCTCCCTTTGCCATCCCATCCTCCGGAATTTTTTTTATATATTTAGGCCACCGTTTGCCGTCGCCGCGCGTCGCCTTTTGACGCCGGCTATTTTGGTTCGCTCCGGCCGTGTTGTCGCGTCCGGAGGATCATCTTGTACTGTTTTGGTCCATCATTAAGGTTCTTTTGGTCTCCGTTTGCCGAGAAGCCCGATTCCGGCCTAAACCCGTCGTCTTTCAACCTAACCCGTGCCGCCGGTTCGCGCACCGGTTAACCGTCCTTGGTAGCGTTCTACCACGGCCATGTCGTTGCACCGACGGTCGCTACTTCGCTTCATGAAGTCTCCTATCATTGCTTGACCTCCGCCGTTAACGTTCCTCCGTTAACGTTTTGCCGTTAACGTTTCACCGTTAACGCTCTGTCGTTAACGTTCCTCCGTTAACGTTTTGCCATTAACGCTCCGTCGTTAACGTTCCACCGTTAACGTTTCGTCGTTAACGCTTCATCGTTAACGATTGGCTCTCATCGCTTCGTTGTCATCGCATGCGTGCATTCATGCACAAACCTTAGTGCGATGCCTTCATCTGTTCTATCGTCATGACGTGAGCCTAGCCTCATCGTCATATCATCTTCAAAGCCGAATCAAAACCTAACCTAAGACCGGTTCGATGAACTAAGTTATTCGTGAGCCGCGTTGTTATCTTTGCAATCTTTCCCGTTGTTTCAATCGTGGTAAGACACTTGTCTTGTCTTATCCCTGAAAACCTAATCCACCTTTAACCTAGACTTCGTTCGTGGACTTGGTCAATAGACCAATGGCCATCTGTCATACCCCTGTGCCCGATCTATCCGTCTCTCTTTTGTTTGACCGTGTTTCGTTCGGTCACCAAAAGTCAACCTTGAGCTTCAGTTTAGTTCATTGTGAACTAACATATTCTTATGGACCCGATCTATAGATCGAGAGCCCATATGTCGCTATCTGTTCAATCAAGATAATAACTTCGGAAGAAATATTCTTCGGAATATTATTCTTTCTTTCCCAGTTATTAATCTTTCCCTTTTCGGTGTTTTTCCGAAAGCCGTTCTCTTTTGTCAACTCTTTGATCTAATCCGTTCAAGTTCCTAATTTTATCCCAGTCGTTGTGCCCAATGTTGTTCGTTCTTAATTTGGAGTTTACTTGATTTGTCTTTTGAATTGGTTTGTATTTGCTTCTTCTTTAATCGCTAGACGTGTCGTCCGGAAGTCGTTCGAACGAGCTGAGGATCGAGAAAGTGGAAGTTGAAGCTCGAGGATCAAGGATCAAGGATAAAGAGTAAAAGATAGTAAAGTTTGCAAGGGCCAGGCAAGTTGTGCTTTGACCATGTTGATCCTATTTCGAAATCTATTTTGATTTAACTTATTGCATGCTAGTTCAATTAGAAAATACTTTATTTAAATATGGGAATTAGATAAATACCAATTTGATGTATGACACCTTGATTACTTAAATATGTGCCATGACCCCTTGTCACCCTAGTTGTGGATTACTAGTTGGACATTATTAAAATTTCCAACATGGGTTTAGACCGTTGTAGTATATTGCTTAGACCTGCTACGTGCTCATGACATGATTTGGATAAACAAATGTTAATATTGACTTAATGATATATTGAACCTGTTTTGGAAAGGTATCATGTGATGTTGATGGCACGTGGTGCATGGTAATCAACTGGGGTTTGATAAATAGTTTTCGACCGGGGCATGTGGCAAGAATGATCAGGTGGGCCAGTTGTGGCACTGGGAATGTTGTTTTGGTTCTTCGGGTAGTCTTGCCCTGGTCATTCTAAGGACTTAACCTTGCAAGCCTTTGAACTGAGTCAATCGTACAACCACATGTCTGTAATGGGACGGACCTAGTTGATTAAGTCGCTAATAACTTGCTTGTGGTACCTCAGGGTGTCAACTACACCGTTTGTGTAGCTTGAAGGGGGAGCGTACCAGGGCTGCGGCATGGTACCCATCCAACGGTATGTCGGTCCCATACTTCGCCTTAGCTAAGGGAAGGGATGGTGTAGGGCAAAAACCGGAGAGGTTCACTTGTGTAGTTAGAGGCTTCCGAAAGACTTTGTTATGATCACTCATTCGCATACTCTTGTATGGCGATTCACGGCTGACGTGGTGAGCGGATTGTATCTTGTGGGTAAAGTGTATAACCTCTGCAGAGTGTAAAAATCTATTCGAATAGCCGTGTCCACGGTACTGGACAATGCTCGGGGATTACAGTCAAGGGTTAGCTTTTCTCAAAATTGAACTTGGGTTTGGAGGCAGTTTGCCTGTGGAAAAGTGATAACTGTTTAAGGATGTGGAATGGTTTACTTGTGAAATAACTGTGGAATCTATTACTGTTATTACTTGTTTTACCGCTTTACAATCTATTATGATTATTTGTGATTGTTGCTTTTCTGCAAAATAACCATTCAGCCTGTTACTTGGAATAAGCCATGCATATAGTTATTAGACTTGCATTCTGTGCATGACTTGCTGAGTGCTTTATGTACTCACCCCTTGCAAACAAACAATCACCAGTGAGCAAAAGTCTACATCGTCGAAGAAGAAGAAGTTCCGTGAGAAGGCGATTATCTAGGAGTCGAACCCTGTCAGTTGCCTGTGGCGTATTGATGGGATTCACCGATGTTCTTCGTTCCGCTGCTGCTTATTTGGAGTTGAAGCCGTCAAGGTTTCACAAATGTAAGGTTGACCTTAAGGTCGTTCAATAGTTTATATTCTATATTGTGTTATTTCTCTATTCCGTTGTGTATGATTGTGATATTCATCTATGTTGAGACTGTGTGCACTAGCGTGATCCTGGACTAGTGCTGAATACACAGAGGGTCCGGATTTGCAAATTCGGGTCCGGATTTGCAAATTCGGGTCCGGATTTGCAAATTCGGTTCCCGACACGTAAGCTGCATCCCTAACTGAGAAGGCCAGACAAAGTCAGAGACAAAAGACAAAGGACCGCAGGAATTAGTCACCCAGAAAGAGAACTTGCCTCGAAGGGAACCCAACGCGTCCAGCTTCTCCAGGCGCAGAGACTGTACTTCATCCAGAAACCATTGCAGCTCCTGGGAATGCTGTAGGATCAAGGATAACCGACTAGAGGGGGGTGAATAGGAGGTTATAAAAATTTTTGGCTAATATTTCAATTAAGGCCTAGAAATTTTATGTCTCTCTAAAGTGCACCAACACAATTACTTTTGCAAGCTAAAGTAATCAACTTAGGAAATAATCTAAGAGAGAGAGCTAGCACTTAAAATTGAATTAGTAACACAAGAAGGCGCAAACCACAAAATGAGGCACACAATTTATCCAGTGGTGATCGGAGACTTGCCGGTCCCCCCTACTCCACGTTGAGGTAGCTTGACTCACTTCAAGCCGGCTCCTTGTCTCAATTGAGCCTTTCCTCGTATTTTTCGGGGTAGCTCTTCCCCACTCCGGGTAGGCGAGCTCCTTGCCTTCACAACCGACCGAGTCTTCTCACAATCTCCCTTGAGAAGATCACGATCAAACTTCGCCAAGCCGTCTAGGAGGCGGCAACCTCCAAGAGTAACAAACTTGGAATTCACTTGAAGACTTGAATGAAACTTATGGCTCAAATGAATGCTTGAAATCAAATCACTCAAGCTCTCTTTTCTTTTCCTCTCAAACTTGAGAATTTAATGCTCTAGAGAGTAAAGAGAGTTGCAAGGGCTAGGAATGAGTAAATATGGTCACCAACCAACCCAAGAAGGCAGGTGGGAGGGTATTTATAACCTCCCCCACGAAATAGAGCCGTTGGGGTGGTTTTTCAGAAAAATCAGCCGAAGTCGGCACTACCGCCCTCATAGGGCCGGTAGTGCCGCCCCACATTCCAACGGAATTTTTCTTCGCATTAAATGCAATGTCAGTAGCCGTTACCCCCAAAAAAATAAATCCGGCACTACCGCTCCAAAATGTCGGTAGTGCCGACTTCCATTTTCCAGAAAAGATCACTCCACTGGAATATAAGTACCGCAGCTATTTGGGTGGTACTGCCGCTGAAAGTCGGCAGTACCGCTCAAATATATCCGGTAGTGCCGAAGGAAATCTGCGGAAAAACACGGCTTACTGGAAAATGACTACCGCAGTGTATGGTGCGATCGCCGCTATATGCGATGCAGCCCTAACACGCCGGTAGTGCCGATCAAGCGGACACAAAAAGAACTCTTCTGTTAAAAAGCTGCCGATGTTATATGCCCGGTACTGCCGTACTGGCCGGCAGTACCGCAAGTATATAGTCGGTAGTGCCGCTTGACGGCTGAAACTCTGATTTAAAAAGAATTTCATGAATGCAACTGAGAGCAGATGTTTTAAACATTGTTTGAGCCATATGTGAGTCATTTTAGACTTCAAGCTACTAAACCAAGTCCCTCTTAATAGTACGGTGTCTAAATCTAAAGAATCCGATCTTTTCTCAACCTCCGAGATCGGGAAAAAAACAAAAATTAGACATGATAACCTTTCTTTTCGCTTCTTGACCTTGAGCTTATGTGAATATCCACTTGTGTGGATTTCTCTTGTGCGCAAATGATGAGGACTAACTCCATCTTGCAAACTTAATAGAAATTGTTAGTCCACAAATAGCTGACTGTCATTAATTACCAAAACTAAACCTGAATCGGGGGCCTAGAAGCTTCAATCTCCCCCTTTTTGGTAATTGATGACAACCAAAGCAAGAATAGATGAAAGTAATTGATTTTTGAGTATACAATATGTATTTGAGACAAATTGTCTACTCAAAGGTTTGATTTCTTAATTTGGCATTTTGATTATATGAAATGAGGAATGGTTTGAATTGTACAAACAAAATGCCAATTTAAGCACAAAGGAAACAATTGAAACTCCCCCTAAATATGTGCAAGAGAATGAACAACATTATAAGGCACGTATTAAGATAAAGAGGAAAATTTTTGCAGAGTTTTAATTGTAAACAGGTGAACTGAGGAAACAATGCACATTATCAAGAAGGAATATACGCAAATAGGAATTAAGAGAGGCAATCCACACAAAGACATCCATAGATAATAAGAGTTCAAAAGTCAAAGATCACCAAGAGTCAATAAAGCGAGGATGCAAAGGTAGCAATAGGTAACACATAACCGATAGGATTATATATAGACACACAAAAGATAATCCTATCTTCACTAATAAAGGTTTACGAGACATCTTCCTTCTTGCACATCTTGCACTTCTCCCCCTTTGGCATCAAGGACCAAAAAGAGAGTGACGAGGAGAGAAACTAAGCTGGTGGAGGAGGAGGTGGAGAAGATCCACTGCGAGCACCACGACCTCGACCATAGCGGCGAAAGGTAATAGGAAGAAGCTCATCACGAAGCTGATCAACAGTGGAGCCTATGCCATCAACCTGAACCCGAAGCTCATCCACCACATGTCGAGTCTGAGTCTGGTACTCATGAATCTGAGTCAACTGTCCCATCATGGTGGAGAACTGAGCCATCATCTCAGAGCGCAAGGAGGAGAATCCTGCTGTAAAAGTATCAGTCGCCTGAGATGAGGTGGCAGCTGCACGAGCTTGCTCCTCGGCTTGCTCACGTTCAAGCTCAACCTGTCGCTGCGCCTGCTGCTGTTGGGCAAAATGATGAAGAACTTGAGGAGGTCCAATGCGAGGCTTGTAGGGCTTGTGAGGCGAAGGTAGGTTACCATCATATCCAGTAATTCCAATGATCAAGGCCATGATGTAAGGAGCAAAGTAGATGGTCTTCCCACGCTCTCTAGAAGACTGAGCTATCTCCTTTATGATGAAGTCCATAACATCAAATTTTTCCCTTCTCATGACTTTAGCTATCAGGTTCCAGGCATACCCCCTTATGTCATCAAAGTTTCCGCTCTTGGGGTGGATAGTGACACGTATGATCTTATTGATCATACTAGGCTCAATCCTCAAACCTGCAAGCTTCCCAGGCTTGGGCCCTCTAGCTGGATCATAGAATTGATTGATTGCATCCCAGCTCAGAACGGGCTCATCGTGGATCTGAGGATGATTGCTATGAAAAATGCCCAAGGCTTGCTCAAAGTCTGCTTTTGTTGCGGTATACCTTTCAGAGCCAGTCATCCAAGTGATAGTATCCGCAGACTCAGGAATGTAAAGAGTGGTGTAGAATTGTCGGATCACTTCTTCCTTGTAATTGAACTTTCTCCCAAGGAAATGGTATAGACCAGCACCTCCAAAAAGTTCAGGTATCCCAACAAAGTCTGGCTGATCCCTGATGTGATCCCAGCTGACCCACCTTTGGTTTGCAAACTCTTTGCTCTTATAAATAGATTCAAACACCCTTTGTTGGAATCTTGTGTAGAAGCAAGGATCAGGGGAGTCATTTGGTTGGTCATATTGATTCTCACCTCGGAGAGCAAAATATCTGTCACTTTTAATCTGAAAAGGATCCACACCAAATATCCCTGCATCTGGCATCTCCTCATCATCACTGTTCTCCTCATCATTCTCACTTTCTTCTGCTGACTCTTCTCCTTCAGATTCTTCAACATACTCCTGTTCAGATTCTTCTGCAACTGCTTTTCCTTTGGCGGAGCTTGACCCCCCACCAATTTCCTGGACAACTGCATCTCTGGCTCTTGTTCTTCTCATAGCAATAGTGAAAGAATCATCACTACTGCTATCACTGTCAGCAGCGGCAGCAGGAACCCCTCGCCCTCTAGTGGATTTTCTGAGGGTACCACCTCCACGAGGAGCGGGAGCCTTAGCGGCGGTTTTTGTTCTTGGCATGATCTAAAAGGATGAAAACTGGTAAAGCTGAGATGAAAGGGAATGACAAGGTCCACAAGTGATTTTGAGTAAACTCTAGGCATTTAGAGAATTTGAAAACAATCGGCAATATTAGAATGTATCAAATAATGCTGCCAGTCCATATTCGGCACTACCGCTACTTGATAGGCGGTACTGCCGACTATGGGCGGCACTACCGCTATTAGAAGCCGGTAGTGCCGGCCGCATCGGGGCCGAGCACAGACAGTACTGCTGATTATTTTCAACACTTCAATAATCATGCAAATTGATGGATTGTCTCAGGAATATAACAAAGGAGATTTCTAGGAGCACAATCCACGCAATTTCTAGATTTAACTATGCCTACATTACTCATAGTCACAACAAACCTTAATCAAAGCAAAGGTGACCTAGGGCAAGAAAAAGTAAGAACTTGAGACGAAGAAGGCCACCTTGCGGAGGAGGAGCACCAAGGAATGAAGATTGAAGCGATGGATTTGAAGAAATCTCAAGGTTTTGGTGCTCTTTGATTTTAGGGTTTAGAGGAGGAGAGAGAAAGAAAGAAATGGGAAAGGAAGAGATGAGCGTAGCAAATAGAAGAGGAAGAGGAGTAGGCGCCGGTAGAGGATAGGCATTAAATGCCCAGAGAAACCGTCGGTTTCGATTCGCACAGGGCAGAGGCGGCACTACCGCTAGACACTGTCGGTAGTGCCGGACAGAAGCGGTACTACCGGGTTAATAACACCGGTAGTGCCGACCAGGACAGAAACAGACAGACACCATAAGAGATGATTCAATTTGAGATTGGTACTGAGTGACCATCACAAATAGCATTTCCCATTAAGAATAAACAGCAGATAACAACAAATAAAATAGTTTTTAGATAAAATAGATTTTTGATGCAAAAGAGAGCATTTTGAGTGAAATAAAATCCAACTATGCAAGAGATAACTTGATTGAAATGTTTGAGTCAAAAATAGGTTTTAGATAGGCTAGAACAATTATTTCTCTAGTACCTTGACCCATGACTCAACAAGTGCAATAATTAGATCAATATAGATCAATTTTGATTTTTGGACAACATAACACAACAAATTTGTTTTGAGAGAACAAGCCTTCCCCCTTTTTATATATATATACCCTTTTGAAATGAAGCCATTGAGAGAGTACATATATAATTTTTTTTTAAATAAAAATAGGAGAAGACCAAAGTAAGATAATAATAAATTTTTGTGTTTTGATCTAATATGTTCCAAAATCCTCTTTTAAACATAAATTTGCACTTATTTGAATATATCTCACTTTAGGGATGAATAATATATGAAGTGATAAGATATTCCCCCTAAATGTGATGAGAACTTTGAGAAGGCAAGCAATTTGAATAAGAACAATTTAACAACCAAAAAAAAACATTCATTTAAGCGACATTTGAGAAATCTATAACATTTAATTCATTCCTCAATTTACAAAAACGGCTTTCATCTAAAGGTTTGGTAAGGATATCCGCCAATTGATCTTCGGTACGAATGTGGCTTATAGTTATGTCTCCTTTTGTCACATGATCTCTAAGAAAATGGTGGCGGATATCTATATGTTTGGTTCTTGAATGTTGGACGGGATTGTTTGCTATTTTGACTGCGCTTTCATTATCACATAAAAGAGGCACTTTTTGAAATTTAATTCCATAATCCATCAAGGTTTGCCTCATCCAAAGTAATTGAGCGCAACAACTCCCGGCAGAGATATATTCGGCTTCGGCGGTGGATAGGGCAACTGAATTTTGTTTCTTGGAGAACCAAGAGACAAGGGATCTACCTAGGAATTGACAATTCCCAGAGGTGCTCTTTCTATCCACTTTGCAACCCGCATAATCCGAATATCCGATCAATTCAAATTTTGCACCTTTAGGATACCATAATCCTATGTTTGAGGAATGTTTTAAATATCTTAGGATTCTCTTTACTGCCACTAAATGACATTCTTTGGGAGAAGATTGAAAGCGAGCACACATGCATACACTAAACATGATATCGGGCCTAGATGCGGTAATGTAAAGCAAACTACCAATCATAGAGCGATAAAGCTTTAAATCAACCGGTTTACCTCCCTCGTTGAGATCTAAGTGTCCATTTGACGCCATTGGTGTCTTTATGGGCTTTGCATCCTCCATGCCAAATTTCTTGAGCATATCCTTTGCATACTTTGTTTGGCTCACGAAAGTCCCATTTTTGAGTTGCTTGATTTGTAAACCGAGAAAGTAGCTCAACTCTCCAATCATCGACATTTCGAATTCCCTAGACATCATATCACCAAATTCTTTGCAAAAATCTTCATTAGTTGATCCGAAAATGATATCATCAACATAAATTTGACAAACAAAGAATTCATCATCAATTATCTTAGTAAAGAGTGTGGTATCAACCTTCCCAATTTTGAATCCTTTAGAAATTAGAAAGTCACTAAGACGCTCATACCATGCTCTAGGAGCTTGTTTGAGACCATAAAGCGCCTTGGAGCGTTTATAAACATGATTTGGGTTTCTAGAGTCTTCAAAACCGGGTGGTTGTTCTACAAATACCAATTCGGATATTTGACCATTTAAGAATGCACTCTTTACATCCATTTGAAATAATTTGATATCAAAGCAAGATGCAAAGGCGAGCAAGATTCGAATTGCTTCTAATCTTGCTACGGGAGCAAAGGTTTCACCAAAATCCAAACCTTCAATTTGGGAAAAACCTTGTGCTACTAATCTAGCCTTATTTCTTACCACTATACCATGCTCATCTTGCTTGTTCCTAAATACCCATTTTGTGCCGATGACGTTGTGGTCCTTTGGTCTTTCTACAAGCGTCCATACATCGTTACGGGCGAAGTTGTTGAGTTCCTCGTGCATTGAATTCACCAAATCCGGATCACTTAGCACTTCATCTACATGAGAGGGTTCAATAGAAGAAACAAACGAGTAATGCTCACAAAATGAAGCAACACGGGATCGAGTTTGAACTCCCTTACTAACGTCACCCAAGATTTGATCTATTGGGTGCTCCTTTGAAAGTTGAGTGTGAATTCTTGGCGGTAAAGCTTGAACTTCATCAAGTTGCTCATCTTCAACTTGAATTGGGTTGCTTTCGCTTCGCATAGTTGATGTAGATGGTTCCACTTGGATTGAGGATGGTCCGGCTTCGTGATCATTTTCTTTTGGCTTGATGTCTCCAATCATCATATTCTTCATGGCTTGTTGCAAAGCTTCATTTCCTACATCATCCAAGTTTTCTTGCTCTTCTTGAGAGCCATTAGTCTCATCGAATTCAACATCACAAGTTTCTTCAACAAGACCCGAATTTTTATTAAAAACACGATAAGCCTTGCTAGAAGAAGAATATCCAAGAAGAAAACCCTCATCACACCGGCTTTGAAACTTAGAGAGCCGAACACCTTTCTTCAAGATAAAGCACTTGCAACCAAATACTCGAAAGTACGAAATGTTCAGCCTCCTACCAATAAGAAGCTCATAAGAGGTCTTTTTCAAGAGCCGATGTAAATAGAGTCGATTTGTAGCATGGCAAGCGGTATTAATAGCTTCCGCCCAAAAATTATCGGAAGTAAGGTATTCATCAAGCATAGTTCTTGCCATTTCAATTAATGTACGATTTTTCCTTTCAACTACTCCATTTTGTTCGGGAGTGTAGGTTGCGGAAAATTCGTGCTTTATTCCAAGTTCATCACAAAAATCTTCAATTCTTGTATTCTTGAACTCAGAACCATTATCACTGCGAATTTTCTTAATTTTAAAATCAAATTCATTTTGAGCCCTTTTTGCAAAGTTTTTGAAAATATTAGAAACCTCGGATTTCTCATGCAAAAAGAAGACCCATGTAAAACGCGAATAGTCATCAACGATAACCAAACAATAAGAGTTTCCACCAATGCTTCTATAGATAGTTGGGCCAAACAAATCCATATGTAGGAGCTCCAATGGTCTAGATGTGGACATGATACTTTTGGAGGGATGAGAGCTAGCAACTTGTTTGCCGGCTTGACAAGCACTACAAAGCTTGTTCTTCTCAAACTTCACATCCTTCAGGCCCACAACTAGATCATTTTTAAACAACTTCTTAAGTTGAATCATTCCTACATGAGCTAGTCTTCTATGCCATAACCATCCCAAGGATGTCTTTGCAATTAAGCAAGTTTGAAGACAAGACACCCGTGAGGAAAAATCAACCAAATAAAGATTGCCAAAACGAAAGCCCTTAAAGACAAGAGATTTATCATTATCTTTAAGAATTTCAACTCCATTGCTAGAAAATGAGCAAGTAAGTCCAAGATCACAAATTTGAGCAACGGATAGCAAATTAAAATTCAAAGTTTCAACTAAAGAGACATTTGAAATGGAAAGGTCATTAGAGATTGCAATCTTACCCAAACCTAATACCTTCCCTTTGCTATTATCACCGAAGGTGATTTTGTCATGATCTCCATTTCCATTTTCGAACGTGGTGAACATTTTCCGGTCTTCGGTCATATGTTGAGTGCAACCGCTATCTAACACCCAATGTCGACCGCCGGTCTTGTAGTTCACCTACAAAAGAGGATCAAACTCTTTTAGGTACCCAAATTTGTTTGGGTCCTTGGAGGTTAGTAACTAAAGCTTTTGGCACCCAAATGGCATTCTTTTTGGAACCAAATATAGGTGTGCCCACAAACTTAGCTACTACTCTACCATTTTTATCCTTTCTAAGCACATAGCAAGAATCATAAACATTGTTCTTGGAGACTTTACCCAACGGGCAATCGTTTGCCAAATGTCCAATCTCATGACATTTGTAGCAAGTGTTCCCGTTGGATTTGATAAACCTTGGGGCTTTGTTGCTCAATTTCTTACCTTTCTTTGGGACATAACCAAGTCCTTCCTTGTTATATGAGCAACGTTGACTCCCCAAAATTTTATCAAGTGTTTCCTTACCTTTGAAACAATTGTTCAAGCTCTTGCTTAACTTGGCAACTTCTTTCTTAAGCTCATCATTCTTAACAACCAAGTTAATGTCATTTTCTATCAAATAAGAACTAGAGCAAGAACTAGAATACATGGATATTAAATCATCACATGAAGTAGCAATGCTAGATTTTGATATAGAACATGATAAATCATTTATTCTAGGCAAGACTTCAACTAAATCACATGAGACTCCAACATGGTTTGTTGATTTTGAATTATTCTTGAGAAGGAGAGACTCATGTGTTTCTTTGAGCTCATCATAAGAATCCTTGAGAGAGGTGAATTCCTTTTTCAAGGACTTATGTTTTGTCTTCTCCTTACCAAGATAGTCATTTAAATCAACAAGCATATCAAGAAGCTCTTCATATGATGGATCATCATCATCACTAGAGTTTACCTTTTCTCCTTTTGCCATAAGACATAGAGGAGTGACGAATGGTGATGATGCTTCCCCAATTGCAATGCTAGCAATGTTCTTCTTCTTTGATGAAGTATCCTCTTCGGAAGAATCCGAATCCGAGTATTCTTCCTCGGAATTCCATTCTCCTATGTGTGCTTCACCCTTGCCATCTTTGTGAAACTTTTTGAATAGTTTCTTCTTTCCATCAAACTTCTTCTTTTTAAATGATTTCCCTTTGTCATCCTTTTCCTTCTTCTTAGGACAATGAGAGGCGAAATGACCCTTTTCATTGCACTCAAAGCAACGAACGTTGGCAAATCGTTTATTGCTTGAGTGTTCCTTGTTCTTGTATTTTTGAGAGAAGCTTGAATTTGATCGTCTCTTCATGAATCTTTTCATTCTTCTCACTAGTAGAGCCATCTCCTCTTCGGTATCACTCTCGGATTCATCATGAGCTTCCTCACTTGACTCGGTGTTAGCTTTGAAAGCTAGATTCTTCTTTTTGGATGTGCTTTGCTCCAAGAGCTCCTCCTTGTCTTTCTTGTACAACTCATTTGTAATTAGATTTCCCAAGAGAGCGGTCGGTGTCAATTTGGTCAACTCGGGTGAATTGAGAAAAAGAGTCACCAATGTCTCGTACTTCTCCGGAAGAGCCCTAAGCATCTTACGAACAACATCAAGATCGGTTAGTGAACCTCCGAGGCCCTTGAGTTCATTTACTATGTTGTTTAACCTTGAATACATCTCGGTGATGTTTTCATGGGGCAACATAATAAAACTCTCATATTTGATTCTAAGCATATGTAGCTTGGCCTCTTTAACCGCGGATGTGCCCTCATGAATTTCAGAAAGGGTTGTCCAAATCTCGTGAGCAGTTTCTAAATTACTCACGCGATTGAACTCATCCGCGTTTAAAGCTCCAAACAAAGCATTCATGGCTTGAGCATTGAGGTGTGAGTTTCGCTCATCTTGATCAAGGGAGGTGGTTGGATCAAGTGACATAGCATAACCTTCACCAACAGTTTTACATATGCTAGGACTCATGGCCTTTAAGTAAACGGTCATTCGAATCTTCCAATAAGCATAATTTGTGCCATCAAAGAACGGTGCCTTTCCTATGGAAACACCCTCACTAGCCATCCTTATCTCTCGAGACGGTGAAGTCTACGTGCGAGAGACCAAGCTCTGATACCACTTGTAGGATCAAGGATAACCAACTAGAGGGGGGTGAATAGGAGGTTATAAAAATTTTCGGCTAATATTTCAATTAAGGCCTAGAAATTTTATGTCTCTCTAAAGTGCACCAACACAATTACTTTTGCAAGCTAAAGTAATCAACTTAGGAAATAATCTAAGAGAGAGCTAGCACTTAAAATTGAATTAGTAACACAAGAAGGCGCAAACCACAAAATGAGGCACACAATTTATCCCGTGGCGATCGGAGACTTGCCGGTCCCCCCTACTCCACGTTGAGGTAGCTTGACTCACTTCAAGCCGGCTCCTTGTCTCAATTGAGCCTTTCCTCGTATTTTTCGGGGTAGCTCTTCCCCACTCCGGGTAGGCGAGCTCCTTGCCTTCACAACCGACCGAGTCTTCTCACAATCTCCCTTGAGAAGATCACGATCAAACTTCGCCAAGCCGTTTAGGAGGTGGCAACCTCCAAGAGTAACAAACTTGTAATTCACTTGAAGACTTGAATGAAACTTATGGCTCAAATGAATGCTTGAAATCAAATCACTCAAGCTCTCTTTTCTTTTCCTCTCAAACTTGAGAATTTAATGCTCTAGAGAGTAAAGAGAGTTGCAAGGGCTAGGAATGAGTAAATATGGTCACCAACCAACCCAAGAAGGCAGGTGGGAGGGTATTTATAACCTCCCCCACGAAATAGAGCCGTTGGGGAGGTTTTTCAGAAAAATCAGCCGAAGTCGGCACTACCGCCCTCATAGGGCCGGTAGTGCCGCCCCACATTCCAACGGAATTTTTCTTCGCATTAAATGCAATGTCAGTAGCCGTTACCCCCAAAAAGATAAATCCGGCACTACCGCTCCAAAATGTCGGTAGTGCCGACTTCCATTTTCCAGAAAAGATCACTCCACTGGAATATAAGTACCGCAGCTATTTGGGTGGTACTGCCGCTGAAAGTCGGCAGTACCGCTCAAATATATCCGGTAGTGCCGAAGGAAATCTGCGGAAAAACACGGCTTACTGGAAAATGACTACCGCAGTGTATGGTGCGGTACTGCCGCTTACAGTCGGCAGTACCGCCCTAACACGCCGGTAGTGCCGATCAAGCGGACACAAAAAGAACTCTTCTGTTAAAAAGCTGCCGACGTTATATGCCCGGTACTGCTGTACTGGCCGGCAGTACCGCAAGTATATAGTCGGTAGTGCCGCTTGACGGCTGAAACTCTGATTTAAAAAGAATTTCATGAATGCAACTGAGAGCAGATGTTTTAAACATTGTTTGAGCCATATGTGAGTCATTTTAGACTTCAAGCTACTAAACCAAGTCCCTCTTAATAGTACGGTGTCTAAATCTAAAGAATCCGATCTTTTCTCAACCTCCGAGATCGGGAAAAAAACAAAAATTAGACATGATAACCTTTCTTTTCGCTTCTTGACCTTGAGCTTATGTGAATATCCACTTGTGTGGATTTCTCTTGTGCGCAAATGATGAGGACTAACTCCATCTTGCAAACTTAATAGAAATTGTTAGTCCACAAATAGCTGACTGTCATTAATTACCAAAACTAAACCTGAATCGGGGGCCTAGAAGCTTCAAATGCTTATTCCGAACCTTCACCAGCTCATCCCTATGCTCCTTGCTCGTCTTGATGGAAGGAAGGACACGACGCAAGAAGTCTGTTTTCTTCCTCAAGCGGCCCCCAGGGTCTAAGGGTGACGGAAGGAAAGTGAAAAAGCGTCCTGGAGAAACAAAAGCATAGAAGAAAGCTACAGGTCTACCTGGATTAGTCAGGAACACCGGACAAAGTACTCATGGAGATCCTCTATCTCCTGCCCTTCGGCAGCATCGTCAAAGGTGTCCCACTCTTCCTCCTCACTGTCCCAAGTACCCAGCACGCAGGCTCGACACGTATGGTCGGGCACGGGATCTCTTCCACTGGAAGGGAGGCGCTCTCGGCTGGTCCCTGCACCTCTCCACTCACTGACAGCAGCGGACGAATTGAGGAGGATGGTCCTGTCGGAGCTACCTCAGGAACGACCTCGGCGCACCCCAGGGTAGCCGCACTTAAAGAAGACAATCTATCCCGACTGGGGACATCCCCAGGGCTAGGGCCCTAAGGAGTCTCAGTCGGCATCCCGACAGGAACGTTAGCCGACGGCCTCTTGACATGTAAAAGAAGAAAGGGGGCCAAAGGCTCACGTCAACAAGCCAACAGAAAATGATGGAAGGAATAAAACGAGGAATTACCTGGTGGATCTCTTTATCTTCAGCCCCGGCCCGCCCCGGATGAACGAGCCACTACTCGAGGGAACGGGCTATGGGCCCGGCTCTTGGATTCGCGGGGCGGGTTGCGCTGGAGATTGGTCGAAAGGCCTTCGGATGGTCGGGCCGCCACTCGAAGCTGTAGAGGGGAACCGGGGGCTTAAAGTCTCCTGTACTGCCTCCCCCTTTCCCTTCTCCGCACTCGGCACGGCAGCTGAGTCATCATCTCGAACTGTAGGGGAAGGGGATGGACTCAGGAAACCATACCCAGATCCCGGATAGTCGGGGCGCTCGGGGATCGGAGCATCAGAAAAGAAAGCTTCCCATCCCTACAACAAGAAAAGAATAACAATTCAAACAAGAACAGCTGAAGATAGGCGCTTAAAAGCATTCGGGAACTCAGAAGATCACCGGGGGAGTAGGGTGAGCCAAACGAAAAGACTTCGGGCATCCCCCACAATCCAGCATGGTGCCCGGGGCAAAGAAGTCATTCAGTCCCCTGTCCAATACCTCCTTCGGAACCCTCGCAAATAGCTCCCGAGTGGGGTCCGACCTCCCCAGATATTCGAACCCTGGGTGGACCCGTTCCTTGATTGGTTGAACACGGTGAATAACAAAGCTAGCAACAACACCCACTCCTTGCAAACCAGCACTCTTCAATTGATGGATGATGTCCATAAGCTCCCCGACTTGGTCTCCGTCGGAGTCAGGAGGAGGCTTAGTCCAAGAAACTGATACCACAGGTTTTCGTCCGGAAAAGGCAGGAAGGCACGGCTCGAGGTTAGAGTAGTAAAACCACTCTTGGTGCCAGCCCTTGTTAGAGGATCAGAAGGGAATGGCGAAATAGGATTTCCTCAACCCATCCCGCAATTGAAGGCCTGCACCCCCAACCAGTTTGGGAGCATTCTTGTTCGGGAAAGGCTTGAGGAGAAAAAGATGGCGGAAAAGGATAAAGTGGGCATGGATGCCAATGTAGGCTTCGCAAAGATGCATAAAAACAGTGTAGGACCGAGTAGGCAACTAGAGGGGGGGGTGAATAGATGCCGAATAAAATTCAACTATTTTTTTTTAAAAAATAAACGACCCCTAAATAGAGGGAGAAAATCTAAAATCGTGGAGATCAAAAACCCTGGATTAATTAGCGAGACAAGTCGAACAAAAATTAGTTCTATCAAAAATCGAACAAACCTTCTAATCAAGATCAAAACAAAAAAAATAAGAGAATATTGCATAAACTTATCCTTTTATTCCAAAGCCATCTTCAACAGAATGACACCAAAAATCTTCTAATCTTCAATGATTAGAAAATTTTAAACGAAATCTCTAATCTCACAAGATTAGAAAACCCTACACAAACTAAAGTGAGCACAAAAGCTCTTTGTTGTAGGCACCTTTTGTTCTAGTTCTCTTTCGTTGGATGGATGAGTTCTAACCCCCTAGAACCCTCTTATTTAAAGGACTCCATACCCAGCCGAATCCTTCTTGTATACGTATCAACCAAGCAGTCTCCATCTCAACTCCGGCCAACACGCACGGTAGCCAGACTCGGACAGCAACTGCGCCTGCCAAAACAGGTCTCCTCTCGGACATCCTTCTCGCATACGTTACCCACACATGCACACTCACGTACGCAACACACGCACATATACATACGTTCACCACGCACACATGCATGCATATACATACTTCACGATGTATTTGTATGCATGTATAAAAACTTCGTATACACGTGAATGGCCACCAGCCATCACGCTGTAACGATCGACTTCACGCCAAGATCGTTCTCTAGTCCACACGTCCCGCATGACACTCTCGACCCTCACGACCTCAGTTCCTCCCTGAACCTAGTCTCGGTCCCGTCATCGACCACGTTTAACCTCGAGCAACACCTGCACATAAACAAAAACACAAAAACAAATTCCGAGCCCAAGTCCGCGACTTGACTCAATGTCAATCCATGCAACTACTCACATGAGCATTGCATAAAGTCCACTTCAAAAGAAGCATCATGAAATCATCACAAATTTCATAATCTCAAATTCAAATTATTTCAATTCTGCTCAAAACCCTAATTCAAAGAAAACGCATTCACGACGGACAAGGAAATATGGTCCGCGTACACATGAAAAATCACTCAAAAACCATTCACACCGGACAGACAAAATCGGTCCGTTGTACAAGTGAAAGTTTCGGTTCCAAGAAGAAATCATTCAGCGAAAACACGTTCACGACGGACAAACAAAATCGGTCCGTCGTACATGCGAAATCAAACCTCAAAGCCATTCACGATCGACCAAAGAAGTTTGTCCGCGTACATGCAAAACTTCTTGGTTTCTTGGAAGATTGAGTTCGACTCATGAGCTCAAAAACACGTTCACGACAGGACCAACAAAGTTTGTCCGTCGTAGATGGGAAACTTACTGCTTTCTTGAGATCTTGGTCCGCAAAAAAGCGAAACTTACTGCTTCTTGTCAAATTGACAAAACACATGAACAAACATATTTGTAAATTTAATTCTAAGCCAATTTTTCAGCACATGATTTCACAATATTCAATTCTTTTCAAATACTCATCATAAAAAAAACATGAATCAAAAAACAATGATCCTTCAATCTCCCCCTTGATGAGTAATTTGACAAAACATAAAATTCTCAATTCTCAAACAGTTTGAATTGAATTTCTCCTTTCTTTTTATTTTTCTTCTTCTTGACTTGCTCTCCCCCTTTTTGACAAAATAATCATCAAAATCTCAAAACTCCCCCTTAATGAATGCGATTATCTCAAGCTTTGAAGTATATTCAAGGTATATAATCAAAATAAAGCATTTGGTCAATTTATCCAATGAGAAGGCAAATCGTGAGAATATGAAGGCTCTAACACATAGAGTAGTTGTTGCATATGCAAATTAGAGCAAACAAGTAAAATGTCATAAACTGATTTTGCCAAAGCTAAAAAGAAATCTATCATGAGCAAAGAGAGACTTTCAAATTCACTAATGTTTGTCTCAAGCCTTTTTCAAAAATTTCCTTTTTCTCTTTTAGCAAGTTTGACAATTTTGCTTTGTGATCAACAGGGATGACAAGTAACTGCACACTAGCCCATACTTGTGTATGAGTAGGTAGTTCTTTCTTGTATCTTTCTTAGTTTATATTGGCAAGTGGCTTCACATTGTTCTGAACTTTTGTTTAGACAAGTAGCCTTTGCTTGCATCTTTTGAATTTAAATCCCTGGCAAGGAAGCTGCACATTGTACTAAACTTGTGTTTAGCCAAGTAGCTTTGCTTGCATCTTTTCAACTTGCTTTTATCATTTAAAACACTGATTTTGCTTGAGACTCATAATGATCATTTGAAGTCCAACAAAAAGCTCACACATAGTTTCTAATCAGCTCTAGCCTTTCAACAGATGACAAGAAACTTTTAAGCTTATTTCACAAATGCCATACTATAATGTACAAGAGCCAAAATATTCTCGAAAAGCATCTCAAATTGAGTTCTTTTAGTCTTTTAGTCTTTTAATAAGAAGTGAAGCAATGTAGCAATAATTTGACTATATACACAAGAATAGTCAACAAAGCTTTGTACTACAAGATGCAATGAAAACAGGGGAGTTTTCTTTAAGTGTAACGGCAAAATAGCTCCTTGTAATAACTAAAGCCAAGTAACACAGATGAAAGAGTTAAAGTCAAGACTCCCCCTCAAATCAACCCATGGGGATGAATGATCCCAAGTTCACCACGTAAGAAAGCAAAGCGAGAAGAATCAAGTGGCTTAGTGAAAATATCAGCAATTTGAGCATCCGAATCAACAAATTTCAGCTCAATAGCTCCTTTTTCAACATGATCTCTAAGAAAATGATATCGAACATCAATGTGTTTAGTCCTTGAATGTTGAACAGGATTTTTAGCGATGTGAATTGCACTAGTATTATCACAAAGAAGTGGAACACTATTAAAGTTAATGCCGTAATCTTTAAGAGTTGAAGTGATCCAAAGAATTTGTGAACAACAACTAGCGGTACAACGTATTCAGCTTCAAAGTGCAGATTGAGCAAGCGAGGACTGTTTCTTAGAAGACCATGAAACAAGTGAAGTGCCAAGAAAATGACAGGTGCCAGAAGTACTCTTTCTATCTAATCTACACCCCGCAAAATCAGCATCAGAATATCCTAGGAGTGTAAGCGAAGAAGAACAAGAATACCAAATGCCAAATTCAGAAGTGGAGCGAAGATACGAAAATTCTTTTAATTGCTTGTCGATGTGATTCTCGAGGAGAGGCTTGAAATCGGCGCCTGGACATACCGCAAAATGTATGTCAGTCTCAAAGCGATCAAATCTGAAGTGATCCAATCATGCTTCTGTATTCTTTTTGGTCCATCTCGACACCATTTTCGTCAAGATCCAAAATTGTTGTTGTGCTCATTGGAGTAGATACTGACTTTCCTTCTCCCATGTCAAATTTCTTTAGTAGCTCTTTTGTATACTTGGATTGGTGCAAGAAGATCCCTTCTTTCGCTTGCTTGATTTGAAATCCAAGGAAGTATGTCAACTCTCCCATCATACTCATCTCGAATTCCCTGGACATCAGCTCAGAAAATTGCAATACAAGAGAGTGGGAGGATCCTCCAAAGATAATATCATCCACATAAATTTGCACCATAAGGAATTGATCATTTGAATTTTGAGTAAACAGAGTTTTATCAACTTTTCCCATCTTAAAATTATGTTGAAGCAAGAAGCCTTTTAATCTATCATACCAAGAATGAGGTGCTTGTTTTAATCCATAAAGAGCTTTTGTCAAACGATATACATGATTGGGAAATTTTTCATTTTCAAAGCCAGGAGGTTGTTTCACAAAAACTTCTTCTTCTATAAACCCGTTTAGAAAAGCACTTTTCACATCCATTTGAAATAACTTAAAACCTTTTGATGCTGCAAAAGCCAAGAGAATGCGAATAGCTTCTAAACGAGCAACAGGAGCAAATGTTTCATCAAAATCAATTCCTTCAAGTTGAGAATATCCTTGAGCAACAAGTCTAGCTTTGTTTCTAACAATTATTCCATCCTCATTTAACTTGTTCTTAAAAACCCATTTTGTTCCAATAATATTTTGATTTTTAGGAGGTTCCACTAAAGTCCAAACTTTATTCCGTTCAAAGTTTTCTAACTCTTCATGCATCGCATCTACCCAAGAACTATCGGTTAAAGCATGAGTAATGTTCTTAGGTTCAAAATTTGCAACAAAAGCGAGAATGCATGCATAAAAGAGTTTGAGATGAATTAGAACGTGTCACCCTTTCATGAAGACTTCCAATAATTTGTTCAGGAGGATGGTTCTTTAAAACAGTAAGGGAGGTCCAGTTATTTCACTGCCGTGGGAGGTGTAGAAGAATCAAGTAGTAGTCACATCAATTTGTTCAGGGACATCTTCCGTTCTGTAGATATGAGCTCATCATCATCATTATCTTCATCATTTTCTTGAATCTTTTATCCAAAAGATTGGCTCTAAATCTTCTCGTGAACCTGAAATGTCGGGTCTAGCTCCAGTGGCTAGCCTCATCAAAAGTAACATCGCATGTCTCCAACAATTTGTTAGTCGATAAATCAAGTACACGATATCCACGAGAGTGCAACGAATAGCCAAGAAAAATACCATCGTACTACGAGCTTCGAATTTATCAAGATTTCCATGTTTAAGAATAAAGCATTTGCAACCAAACACTCGTAAGTGAGAAGCAGATGGTTTACGATCAAATCTCAGTTCATAAGATGTTTTACCAAGTAACGCCTCGAGATAGACCCTATTTGATATATAGCAAGCGTAAGAAATTGCCTCGGCCCAAAATTTTCTTGAAGTGTTGTATTCATCTAGCATAGTTCTAGCCATTTGAATCAAAGTTCTATTTTTCCTTTCTACAACACCATTCGTGAGGGAGAATATGGCGAAGAAAATTGATGTTCAATCCCATTAGTTTCACAAAAGATTTGAACAAAGCATTTTTGAATTCCGTACCATTATCAGTTCTTATGGCTTTCAATGTGTTAGGCAATTCATTTATTAATCTCTTAATGAAGACATGAAAAAGTCCAAAAATCTCATCTTTTGAAGATAGAAAATGCACCCAAGAGTATCTTGAATAATCATCAACTATCACTAGAAAGTACCACTTACCTCCACCGATTGTACTCGAGATGGTCCCATCTGTATCCATGTGAAGAAGTTGACCAGGGTCAAGTGGTCATTATAGTGGAGATAGGAGCATGAGGGGCTCCAACCATCTTACCATGTTGACAGGAAGCACAAACAATATTTTTGCAAGATTTTAATTTCGGCAAGCCACGAATTAAGTCTAGACCACTCAATCTAGATAACAGATCAAATCCCATGTGGCCTAACCGACGATGCCAAAAATTGAGATTTCTAGATTACTGAAGCAACAAAACAATGTGAACTTGAAGCATTGCTAAAATTTGCTATGAAAATTTTTCCAAGTCTAGATATCTCAAGAATCAAGTTTCCAGAAGCATCGAGTACTCTACATGCATTAGGTTTAAAGCTCACTTCAAAGTTTTCATCCAACAATTGTGATCTTGTGAAGGTTGAATTTCAGTTTAGACACCAGAGAGACATTTTTCAAAGTAAAGTGTTCATTTACCTTCACTTGTACCTTTGCGGACGTGGCCCAAAGAGTAGCATCTCCAAAAGTGATCGCCTCGTTCCCGGATGCTTTTGTTAGGGAGGAGAACCAACTTGAGTTGCCCGTCATGTGTTGGCGGCATCCTGAATCAATAACCCGGATGTTCTCCTTCCCTTCTCGTACCACCTACATGTTATGAGCAGAAGATGCCGAGGATTCGATCTTTGGGGTTAGAAAAGCATGCTTTAGGTATCCAAAGATCGAATCACTCGACGAAAGGTGTGATCGCATAAAAACTTGTGAGAGTAATGAATTTTTGTTTGCTTTCACAGAGCCTGTCACAATATTGCTTTCATGACCATGTCTATGCACATACAAAGAAGTGGAAGGTGTTTTCTTTTGTAACCTAAACCTGCTCTTCTATTGTCATAGATTGTAAAGGCCCTATTAGATGGTTTATGACGGTATGACTTGGGCTTTTCAAAATTTTTAATTTCTCCGATCATTTTAGAATTTTTAATTCTCTTTCCCTTCTCGATTTTAGCTTTCTGTGTGAAGTTTTCTAGATGACCATCTTTGTGACAAAAAGTGCATTTGTACGAGTTTTGAAGTACTTGCTCCTTTACTTTGAGTGGGTTGAGTTTTTCCAGAAAAATCAATAGATCCAGCAGATTTGAATTTTGTTTTACTTGGTTTAGGAGGGAGGATTTCAATTTTACCAGTACCAATTGTTTTCACAATTACAGGAGGGTTGTTTTTCAAGTGTTCAAAGTGATCAAAGCCTATCCCACTGTTTTTAACACTTATTTTTGATTTATCAAGAATCAGATTCAAGTTTTTCTTTCCTCCAAAGAAATTTTTCCAAAGTTGATTTTAAATATTCATTTTCTCTAAGTACAACAGGCAATTTTGACATGGATCAACTTGACATTTTTAGCCTTTTCTTTTGAGGTGACAGAGTGAGTAAAGATGATGTGTCCAAAGAAACAAGTTGCTCGTATTTTCCTTAAATTCTCTCTAGTGACAAACAATTCTTGCAACACATAAAAATGCATTATTGAACCAAAAGCTAAAGTTTGCTTGAACTTATCAACTTCACTTTTAGCAAATTTAGCTCTTTTATTTTGCAAGAATGAGCAGCTCTAAGTGATTGCAATTCTAATGAGAACCCCTCACAATTATCACATGCATCATTGTTAGAAATAGAATTTCTAAGTTTTTCATTTTCAGTTTTCAGCATGGACAAATCATTCTCTAAATTTTTATTTTTGATTGAAGATTTTCTTAAAGATTTTCTCAATATGACTAAAACTTCACAAAGCTCATTATATGAAGGCATTACCTCATCACGATCATTTGGAAGTCTTTGTCGTTGTCACTAGAATCACTAGTGTTCCCTTTTGCCATGAAGCACGATCCGGTGAAATCTTTCTCGCTCAACCGTTTGCTTTGCTTCCTTCTCATCGTCAGTTGAATCATCAATGTCGCTAAGTCTAAGCAACCAATTGCAAAGTGAAGACTTTGTTGAGCATTTTCTTCGTCCGTTGCTTATTTTTGTCCTTGCTCTCTTTTGGCGGAAGGTTTTGGAGGAGTTGCTTTGATCCTTCTCGTCTCTAACTTTGTTCTTGAAGCGATTAGCACGGACGTGTCCCGCCTTGCCGCAGCTTGTAGCAGTGGATGGAGGCTCCTCTTCTCTCCCTTGATCTCATGTAAGCTGCATTGACACGCTTGGAAAGAAGAGCAAGTGTATCTTCCGGTATTTGATCTAGTTGTTCATCACTAAGAGCACTCAAGGCAAGAATGGAATATGATGATGAAGCACTAGTAGCATTATCACATGAAGAAGAATTTGCATTAAGAGCCAAAGAGTTATCCTGGATGTTCGGAAACAATATCTATCTCAAAAGTTTTGAGACTAGAATATAATTTATCCAATGTCATTTCACTCATCTTGTGAGCCTCCTAAATGCGATTACTTTCATTTGCCAGATTTTAAGATCAAGAGATGATAAGAAATGTCTAGCATTTTCAGAGTCAGTGTATTGTACATCAACAGCTCTAAGATTGTTTAAGATTCTATTAAAACGAGCAAAACAATCATCTAATGATTCTCGAGTTCATTTCAAATCTAGTGTATTCCTTTTTAAATTGATCTTGCCTAGCCTCTTTGACAGAGTCGATTGCCTTCATGATAATCTTGAAGAGATTTCCAAATTTCATGAGCAATGAGTAAATGACAGACTCTATCGAATTCTTTTCTAGCAAGTCCTTGAAGCAATATGTTTCTAGCTCTATTATTACTTTCAACATCCTTTTCAAACTCGATTTTATCAATATCATCATTAGAAGGAAGCTTGTATGAAATCTTTACCTTGCGCCAAATCGCGTTACCTTGAGCTTGAAGATATGCAGTCATTCGGATCCGCCAGTGGGGGAAGTCTGTGCCATCGAAGATTGGCGGCTTGTTCGAGTATTTCTCCGTTGCCATAACTTATCGTTTACTAATCACCTGTTAAGATGGATTAGTAGAACCTGGCTCTGATACCACTTGTAGGACCGAGTAGGCAACTAGAGGGGGGGTGAATAGATGCCGAATAAAATTCAACTAATTTTTTTTTTAAATAAACGACCCCTAAATAGAGGGAGAAAATCTAAAATCGTGGAGATCAAAAACCCTGGATTAATTAGCGAGACAAGTCGAACAAAAATTAGTTCTATCAAAAATCGAACAAACCTTCTAATCAAGATCAAAGCAAAAAAAAAAATAAGAGAATATTGCATAAACTTATCCTTTTATTCCAAAGCCATCTTCAACAGAATGACACCAAAAAAATCTTCTAATCTTCAATGATTAGAAAATTTTAAACGAAATCTCTAATCTCACAAGATTAGAAAACCCTACACAAACTAAAGTGAGCACAAAAGCTCTTTGTTGTAGGCACCTTTTGTTCTAGTTCTCTTTCGTTGGATGGATGAGTTCTAACCCCCTAGAACCCTCTTATTTAAAGGACTCCATACCCAGCCGAATCCTTCTTGTATACGTATCAACCAAGCAGTCTCCATCTCAACTCCGGCCAACACGCACGGTAGCCAGACTCGGACAGCAACTGCGCCTACCAAAACAGGTCTCCTCTCGGACATCCTTCTCGCATACGTTACCCACACATGCACACTCACGTACGCAACACACGCACATATACATACGTTCACCACGCACACATGCATGCATATACATACTTCACGATGTATTTGTATGCATGTATAAAAACTCAGATACACGTGAATGGCCACCAGCCATCACGCTGTAACGATCGACTTCACGCCAAGATCGTTCTCTAGTCCAAACGTCCCGCATGACACTCTCGACCCTCACGACCTCGGTTCCTCCTCGAACCTAGTCTCGGTCCGTCATCGACCACGTTTAACCTCGAGCAACACCTGCACATAAACAAAAACACAAAAACAAATTCCGAGCCCAAGTCCGCGACTTGACTCAATGTCAATCCATGCAACTACTCACATGAGCATTGCATAAAGTCCACTTCAAAAGAAGCATCATGAAATCATCACAAATTTCATAATCTCAAATTCAAATTATTTCAATTCTGCTCAAAACCCTAATTCAGCAAAAACGCATTCACGACGGACAAGGAAATATGGTCCGGCGTACACATGAAAAATCACTCAAAAAACATTCACACCGGACAGACAAAATCGGTCCGTTGTACAAGTGAAAGTTTCGGTTCCAAGAAGAAATCATTCTGGCGAAAACACGTTCACGACGGACAAACAAAATCGGTCCGTCGTACATGCGAAATCAAACCTCAAAAAGCCATTCACGACTGACCAAAGAAGTTTGTCCGCCGTACATGCAAAACTTACTGGTTTCTTGGAAGATTGAGTTCGACTCATGAGCTCAAAAACACGTTCACGACAGACCAACAAAGTTTGTCCGTCGTAGATGGGAAACTTCTTGTTTCTTGAGATCTTGGTCCGTATAAAAGCGAAACTTACTGCTTCTTGTCAAATTGACAAAACACATGAACAAACATATTTGTAAATTCAATTCTAAGCCAATTTTTCAGCACATGATTTCACAATATTCAATTCTTTTCAAATACTCATCATCAAAAAGAAACATGAATCAAAAACAATGATCCTTCAAACAGCAATCTGAATAATCGAGTTAGGATTGAGGTGGGTCAACTCAATCCCATAATAATGGAGAAGGCCATGGAAGAATGCACCAGAGGGTAAACAAGACCCGCGCTCGAAAAAAGATTCAAAAACGACAACCTCCTCGGGACGAGGGGTAGGGGAAGACTCACCCGCCGCTGGGCGAGCCCCGATCAGTACCAAGGGAGGAAGGACCCTGGCAGAAACCATGGCATCCAGACGTTCCTCTATCACAACCAAGACAGCCTAGTCTTGCGGCAGAGGATGACATTCCGAAGAACGGAGAAAAGAGATGGCGGACGTTGGGCTGAGTGGAGAACCCTAAGAAATACAACACAAAAAGCAACAGCAGAGAGACAGAGAATGAAGAAAAGGAAAGACCACCCCTTACCCTAAAATCACACTAAATGTGTCATGGGGCGCTGAGGAACTGCCTCCAAGCGGGGAAAGTAGAACTTCTTCTCCCGCAAAAGGAACAGTGCGGATCTAAAGGCGCGTTCCCGATTCGGGTCCAACTGAAAATTTTGGGTCCGGACCAAGTCAAATCTTCTCGTGTACGCCTTCGATCGGGGCACAAAGGCACCGGAAAGGCAGCGAAAGTGGGACCGGGTGTGATTACCACTCGGCCAGCATCCTATTGGATGCAACATAGGTGCGCCCCAAGTCGGGCTGATCACCAGCGTCCTATTGGATGCAACATAGGTGTGCCCCAAGCCGGGCTGATCACCAACGTCCTATTGGATGCAACACAGGTGCGTCCCAAGTTGGGCTGATCACCAGTGTCCTATTGGATGCAACACAGGTGTGCCCAAAGCAGGGCTGATCACCAACGTCCTATTGGATGCATTCAGAGGTGCGCCCCAAGCCGGGCTGATCACCAGCGTCCTATTGGATGCAACACAGGTGAGCCCCAAGTCGGGCTGATCACCAGCGTCCTATTGGATGCAACACAAGTGCACCCCCGAGTCGAGCTGATCAGCAGCGTCCTATTAGATGCATTCTCAGGTGCGCCCCAAGCAGGGCTGATCACCAGTGCCCTATGGGATGTGGGCCAGGTGTACGTTCGGGGTACGACGAGTCAGGTATGTCCCCAGCATTCCAGCTAGCGCATCCCAACGAGGGTCAAACGCTGGTGCCCCATCACAAGGAAGGTACCCTAAGAAATCCGAGTGGTAAGTCGAGTCCTTTACAAACTCCTTGCTTGGCACCAAGCACTCGGATGAAGTAAGCTAAGGACCCAACGGGCCGCATCCTCCGCGCAAGAACAAAAAATCAAGGGCAACTCGATTGCAAAGCGCTCGGGGGCTACTGTGGAGGATATAAGGACCGGTTACACACGTGAAGGTCTAAGAAGGCCGTGCGAGAAAGGAATGTACATCTCATAGATTCAACCTCGTTAGAACTGGAAGAAAAGATTATAACCGTAAGGGAAGCTATCCTAGATAAGGAAGGATACGATTCCTTTACTTGTAACCAACTTGGACTCATGTTCTAGTAACCGAGTTGGACTCCTCCCCCCTCCCTGTATATAAGAGAAGCGGGAGAACCCCAAGAGGACAGAGACAGAAAACAAGCTATACGATACACATCATCCCAGAACATAGGACTATGGTATTACCTCCACCGTCAAGGGCCTGGACCTGTATAATTCCTTATCTTGTGTTACCATCGAGATCCTGATCTAGCACCTTGCCCCACAAATTCACACCCCCCCTAAGATTATTGCCGACACCAAACGTCGACATGCGGTGAAGTGTAGTTGTATGGCATACTGGAGTTGTTCCCCCTGCGGGGAGGTCAACATGACTCCAGCCCCTGAGCATTCATACGCACGAGATCAATCAAAGTACATAGTCCAATGACCTTCTTCAAACTTATCGAGCTCGGTAGCGGGTGGCGATGGATTCGTCCACTAGGCTACAAAGTCCGCCAGGACCTGTGACTTGATCGCTGTGTGGGTCGAGAATTGGATCTCGTACTCGGCGAGCTCCATAGCCACTTCGCTATGCAACCACTAGCGTCTTGGTTTCTTAGGATCTCCCTAAGTAGAAAATTGGTCGGGACCGTGATCTTATGGGCCTGAAAGTAGTGTTGTAGTTTCCGGGATGCCACCAGTAGCAAGTACAAAAGCTTCTGGACCTCCGGGTAACGCTCCTTTGGTCCGTGCAGTACGTCGCTAATATAGTAAATGGGTCGTTGTGCCTTCCACTGTCAAAACGGCACTTACTGCCTCTGGGGTTGCTGCCAAGTAAAGCAGCCAGGTTTCCCTCAATTTTGGCATAGTCAGGATGGGCGGCTTGGACAGGTACTACTTCAGCTCTTCAAAAGAGTGGTTATCTTCTTCCGTCCAGATGAAACAATCGTGTTTGCGTAGTGCCTTAAAGAAAGGCAGTCCACGTTTACCCAACCAGGAAATGAAATGACTTAGAGCCGTCATATGTCCAGTCAGGGCTTGGACCTCCTTTACACAGCCAGGAGGCCGCATGCTCTCGATGGCTTCGATCTTTTCTGGGTTTGCTCCAATGCCTTGCGGTCCGACCATGTAGTCGAGCACTTTGCCCGCCCTCACACCAAAGACACATTTCTCTGGATTTAGCTTTATTCTATGCTTATTGAGGTTACAAAAAGTTTCCTCGAGGTTGGAAACATGACCCGAGGCGAGCTTGCTTTTGACTACTACATCGTCCACGTAGACTTCTAGATTCTGACCTATCTGATCTGGGAAAGTTTTCTGCATGAGGCGCTGAAAAGTTGCTCCAGCGTTCCTCAGACCGAAGGACATGGTCGTATAGCAGAACGTCCCAAATGGGGTAATGAATGAAGTCTTCTCTTCATCTTTAGGTGATATGCTGATCTGGTGTTAGCCCGAGTAGGCATCCAAGAAGATCATCACCTGGGACTCCGCTGTCGCGTTAACCAATTGGTCTATGTGGGGCAGCAGGAAGTTATCCTTGGGATATGCGGCATTCAAGCCCGTATGGTCGACGCACATGCGCCATTTACCCCCCTTTTTCTTAACGATGATCGGGTTAGCCAGCCACTTCGAATGCTCGACCTCTCGGATGAAGCCGGCCTTGAGGAGCTTATCGAGTTCCTCCCAGATGACCCTTTGCTTTTTTGGGGAGAAATGCCTGAGCTTCTACCGCACTGGTTTTTTGTCAGGCTGGACCGCTAGCCTGTGCTCGATCACTTCCGTTGGAACCCCGGGCACGTCAGATGGTTCCCAAGCGAACACGTTCGCATTCTTCCAGAGGAAAGTGATGAGCTCAAGTTCCTATTTAGAATCTAGAGAAGATCCTAAATGTACGACCTTGGTTGGTTCTTCGGTCAATGGAACTGCCTTGGTCTCTCCACTGGGCTGGAGAGCAACTTTAGGCAGGGTATGCTTCGACTCTTGGTCGGGATAGCGTAAAGGCAGTTGCCCGAACATGTCCAATGCCCTCTCATCGCAGTTTAATACCGACTTATGGCTCCCCCTTACGGTAATCACCCCGTTAGGGCCGGCAACCTACAGGCATTGGTATGCATGATGCGTAGCTGCCATAAATTTTTCTAGAGATGGCCTGTTGAGGAAGGCATTGTATGCTGACTCAAAATCAACCACCTCGAAGGTGATCATTTCTGTCCAGAAATTGCTCGGATTGCTAAAAGTTATGGGCAACACGACCTAACCGAGTTGTTTGACTGATGTGCCCAGCACGATCCCATAGAAAGGGACCATTATGCTCTTGATCTTTGAATGAGGGATCTGCATCTCGTCCAAGACCTTGGCAGAGATCAAGTCCAGAGATCACCCATAGTCAATAAGCACTCGCCCCACCGTAGTATTACTGATGATCGGGCGTACGACCAATGGGAGTTTATGTGGCTTGGTCATCCCAAGGGGACAATCATCCTTACAGAACGTGAGAGACAACTCGGATCACTTGAGCTACTGCACAGGGGGTTTGCCCTGGGTGACATGATGCACCTCTCGCGCTGCTTCCTTCAGTCGCGATGAGACTTGTAGGTGAAGGAGCCCCCGAATATCACTGTGATGTGATTCTAAGGCTCTTGATATTCCATGTCGTCGTCTTCTTCGGCGGGCCATTTGCCCTTGCTATTCTCACCCTGCGCTGGGAGCGTGGGCATAGGATCTTTGCCGTTGTAGAACTGCTATTGAAAGACCGAGATGGTGATCAGAGGGGGGGTGAATGATCCCAAATAAAATTTGCCCCACTCAAAGTACTCAAAACAATCCCGCAAGGAAACCGGTGCTCTTCAAATTTGCGAAACCCGCAAAAACCGGAATGACTCGACAACTATGTGTATCCCGAGTTTGCACGGATGAGAACCATGAATCATGTGAGGGATTTGTGAATCACAATCCTGGTTGTTAAGTGTTCAAAATAAAGAGGAATTAATTTAAAGACTTCTTTTCTAAAGGAGATCAAGCATAATCACCAAAAAGCCTCTTTTAGAAAATCAAAAGCAGATTTTTCAGGAGTGGTCCCCACTTGGAGCAGGTGGTTAGTGGATTTATATTGCTCCATAATTTTGTGGGAATTTTTCACCTTATGAAATGATGAGTCGTGAAGCACTCCACCAAAAATCACCTCCAAAACCTTGCAGAAAAATCATGAAAAATCACGGACTACAGATAGTCAGGAACTTTGATCAGGAAATTTGGGGTTTGGTTTTCACCTCATAGCTCCCAAACGGTGCAATAAATGGACTAATTTTTTTTCACAAATGTATAAATGAGTCAAGCACATTCTGCAACAAGAATCAATCAAAAAGAATTTTTCTATATTTTTCTAAAAATCAAAGACTGACTGCTACGCGAAGAACAAGTTCTGGACAGATTCGCGATCTTGATAGAAACTTGAAAAATAAACTCTTGCGGCATACAAACTTTGGCAAATGAACACAATCTTGAGCAAAGATCCAAATAGAGTATAGAAGGAGGTGAGTTTGAATTGCTCAAGTCAAGAACAAAATGTAACATCCCAAAATTTGCCTCCAGCATATTTAGTGTGTTTCTGGGATTATTTGTAATTTTCCAAAATTTACTTGGAATCCTCGCGAGTAATTCGAACTCAAGTTTATTGGATTAATCATATTAAATAAAGATCAGCCATTTTTGTTTGAGCATAAAGTCTAAAATTTTGTTTAAAATAAAGATAACTGGAAGTCAAGAGTGTTTATTTCAAATATTTTTGAAAAAGATGTTTTATAACATAAGTCGTTGCTTTTACAAAAATATGTACAGGTGTCTGATTCACTAAAATATTTTTTACGAAAAATCTACACGTCAAAAATTTTTGAAACCAACTTCGTTAGGTTCCAAATAGTTCCTAGTATTTTAGAGCAATTTTGCAGATTTTTAGAACCTCTCTACTATTTTTCTTCCTTCCTAAACGCGATTTTGAGAGCGTATATACGTATACGTGTATGCATGTATTCATCCTAGCCGCATGTATTACGTAAGGGCAGAATAAATGTTATTACCCTTTCCTTGATTGTGTCCTTTCCTTGGCTGTGCGCATGAACGCGTATGGAAACTGATTGCCTCCTCCATGTAGTAACAGAAATTCTTTAATGCAGCCATTTCCTTCATGCGTGGCCACATTAGGGAATGGACTTTTTCTCTCCCTGAGCGCATGAATTCTTTCCCCTCTCAGCCATTTCTTTTGCCAGCCGTTCTTCATCTAGCAAATGTGCGAACCATGCTCCTGCCGTTTCATTCCCATGTAATAGTTGTCGGGACCCGAATTTGCAAATCCGGACCCTCTGTGTATTCAGCACTAGTCCAGGAATGCGCTAGTGCACACAGTCTCAACATTGGTAAATATCACAATCGTACTCAACAAAATAATAAGGTACCTTAAATAGTTAACCAAACGGGTTGCTCGACCTTATGGTCAAGTTACAAATATAAGCCACGCAGGGCGAAAACTCAATAAGAGAGAAATAACTGCAGCGGAAAATAAGATAACTTCGTGGCGCCATCCAGTATACCATAGGCAACTGACTGGGCTCGCTCCCTAATTAAACGGTTCCTCTTGGAGCTCCTCCTCCAAAGCTGGTGTAGACTCTTCTTCAACTGGTGTTGTATTGCGGCAAGGGTGAGTACTTGGTACTCAGCAAGTCATGCACAGAATGCAAACTAATATACTACATGCATGGCTTAGTACAAAGGAGTAGCTCAGGGTAAATTTGCAATAAAACAACATCTTGACAAGTAACATAAGTTGATTCAAAAGCAGTAGAAACATGTTTAAGAGCAATAACTTTTCCAGCAATTAAATAAACATCTTTCCCAATTCTAATCCACATTTCCATCAACATCATTATTAAACCAAACCAGACCTTCCAAGTCCAAGTTATTCTCAAGAAAGTCTAACCCTTGACTGTAATTCCCGAGCGATGTCCAATGCCGCGGACACGGCTATTCGAATATATTTTACACTCTGCAGAGGTTATGCACTTTACCCACAAGATACAGCCAAACACCACAAAGGCGAGTGTCCGTAACATAGTCTTTCGGAAACTTCTAACAGCACAAGTGGTCCTCCCCGGTGATTGCACACTAACCCTTCCCTTAGCGAAGGCAAAGTTTAGGCCAATCCACCGTTAGATGGGTACCTGGCCGCAGCCTCTGCAGACGCCCCCGCATAAGTACACAAAAGGTATAGTTGACATCCTGAGGTCCCACAGGTACGTTATTAGCAACTTAATCAACTAGGTCCGTCACATTACAGACATGTGGTTGCACGTTTGACTCAGTTCAAAGGCTTGCAAGGTTAAGTCCTTAGGGTGACCATGGCAAGACTACCCGAAGAACCAAAACAACGTCCCCGGTGCCACAACTGGCCCACCCGATCATTCTTGCCACATGCCCCGGTCGAAATCTATTTATCAAACCCCCAGTTGATTACCTTGCACCACGTGCCATCAACAATCATAACACATGATACTTCTTTCAAAACAGGTGCAGTATCTCATTAAGTCAAAATTAGCATTTGATTGTCCAAAGCATTTCACGTGGCAAGGCTAAGCATACTACGTCGGTCTAACTACCCATGTTGGCAATTTAATAATGTCCAACTAATAATCCACACTAGGGTGACAAGGGGTCATGGCACATATTTAATTAACCAATGTGTCATACAGCAATTCGATCTAGATCCAACGGCTGACAGCTATCCAAGCACGGAGCGGTTCTAGCTACGTGGCACAATCTAAACCGTTGGATCTAGATCCAATGGTTGGGAATAGATCTAAAACTGCAATGTGAGAAAATACCTCCGGGCGACGTGGCGCAATCTCAGCCGTGCGATGAAGATCCAACGGCTGAAAAGCTTCGAGGCCACGGCGATGTCCACGGTGGAGCTCGTTGGCCGAAGATGGAGACGATGGCGATGGCAACGGCGTTGCGGGCGTGCTCCGGCGAAGTGGAAGGTCCCCTCCGACGCGGCTGGTCCTTGCGGTTCCGGATCTGGGCACAACGGCGGCGGAGGACGGCGGACGGCTACGGAAACAGCGAATAACCACGGCGGAGACCTAGCGCAACTACGGCGAGCTCTAGCGGGTAGACGGCGGTGGCTCAGGTGACGTGGACTAGGGCTACGGGTGCGCACGGAAGTCGGCTACCTGGTGGCGGCGGCGGCGCATTAAATAGGGGCCTCGGCTTCCGTGAAAAGCGCGGAGACCGAGGCCCACACGCGGGCGGCGGCGGAGTCCGACGAGGACTCGGAGAGGGGTGATGTGGCTCAACGTGAGCCGTTGGATCAAGATCCAACGGTGCGGGGGTTTGGGCTCGGGTCCGGCTCGGGTGACTTGGCTGGCTCGGTCGGACTCGGGTTCGGCGACATGGCTCAATCTCGGCCGTTCGATCTTGATCGAACGGTCGAGAGGGTTAGGGTTAGGTTGGGTTCGAGTCGGACTCGGACTCGGGTCAGACTCGGGCTCAGGTCGGGTCCGGGTCGGAGGAACAGTACAAACCGGTTAGGTTTTTCCAGCGATTAAATAATCCAATTAATTCACAGAAATTCATTTAATTCATTAAAAAATATCAACACTCAGAAAAATTCCAAAAAAACTCTAGAAAATATTTTGGAACATTTTGGACTCAAATAAAATATTTCCAACAAAATTTTATTTGCAAAATTAAATTTTTTAATTATTTCAAAAGGGAATAAATTCAAATAAATTCCAAATAAATTCTAGAAAATTCCAAAAATCCACCAAAGTGCCAAATCTTATTCAAATTCATGAAAAGCAAAAATTTGGGGTGTTACAATAGCATTTCCATATACTAGCAACACTTAGCAACGTTTCCATGTACTAGCCAAGACTACCAAATATTAGCTTCATTTCTTCCATACGTTATTGCTTCATTCATTCTGTTGACGCCATCACCGCCGTGCACGACGTCGCCGCCACTGCCGTCGCGCCGTCGCCGTCACCTCCGCCGTCGTCCTCGCCATCGTGTACTGTCGTCGCCGCTGTTGTCGACGCCATGTATGCTATCAGCGTCGTCGCGTCATTGGAGCTGCCGCCGGTTACCTCGCTTCGAGACTCTCCGTGGCGGGAGCGAACAGGGGGGTGATCCCGACATTCCTAGGAAATACACTGGGCCTCTCTGCCATGAGATGACTTCGAGATCTACTTGTTTGTAGCGAGATTTTCTAAGTCTTCAGCAATGACCGCGCCCATTGCCTCCAAGTCCACTTGCTTGGGGAAGTTACGGAGATCACACACGACCGCCGCCAGGGCTTGCAGTCATTCTTTGTTCTGAAGAATAGGTGGTGGCGAGCTCAAGCATCTTTTGGGCATGACCTCCAGGGTGCGACATCCGTGGGAATTCTCACGAACTGGGATTTCCGGCCTGGAAACCTGCTTCTCGCGAGCTTGGCATCGGATGCTCACCAAGGTCTTGTCTAAAGATGCCTCCAGATGATTTCTGGCCACTTCAGTGGCTGCGACGGACAGCCCCTGAGGATTCCAACTCGGGGTCTATGATTCCTCCCACCATATTGACATTGCGGGAATAAGACGAGCGCGAAGGTGACATCATGGTGTCTCCCTGCGATGCTGTTTCGTGCTTGGGCTCGATATGGTCAGGGATATCTAGACCATCATAGAGCTGATCGTAATCTTCCTCGTCATCCTCGAGGGTATCGCGCTAAGAGCGGAGAAACTTCGCGCCGCAGCTACCAGGGAAAGACTCCTTGCTTCGGTGTGACCTTCTGGGCTGGTGACATCGGCCACGTCATCGTTGGCGTAGGACATGTCATCATCCTCGACGCCGTTGAAGGCGCAGAGGTCCTGAGTGTCCTGGGAATTTGGCATCTCCAGGGATTCTTCATGGACGGATTTGACATAGTCGATCCCCACGGACGGCGCCAACTGTCGACGATTGTGGAACAGGCCCCCGCCGAGCTTACTTGTTGAATGAGGGATCAATCTAGGCCCCTTATCCAAGATCCTTAGCAATCTCCGATCAGTTGGTTGCACATACCCTGACTCGGAGAATACTAGGCACTTTCTGATAACACTTGATTTGAGAGTTTGGGAGATGAAGGTGACCACCATCAAGGGCTCCACTAATTTGTTGGCTTTGACTCTTGATGGGCTTTATTCCCGACTCAAGACTCATGAGATTGACATCGTCTCTCGTCGGACGAAATCTCAGTCGATGGCCTTGGTCACGGATCCCATCGAGTCTTCCTCTGGACCCTCTCTTGATTTCTCCTCAGGTTTTTCTCTCTCCGCTCTTTGCGACGTAAGCGATGAAGTTCTGGTATGATTTCCAGAAAATGAGCTTGCTCTTATCGCTCACAAATTTTCTAACATTTACAAAAGAGTGAGAGAGAGGAAGAGAGGTGACACCGTGACTTGCTTTGAGTGTGGTGGCCCCAACCACATTTGAGCAAACTGTCCCAAGCTGGGGATGGGCAAGAACGAGCAAGGCAGTTCGAGCAAGAATGACTACACCAATAAGAACCACAACAAGAAGCCTCCAGTTCGCGAGCCGACACGCGAGAAGAAGTACCGCAACTTCTCCAAGAACAAGCTCTTCCACCACGTGCTCGCTGCTCTTGACGACGTCGACTTCTCCGACACAGAGACATGGAGCGACGAGGGCGAGGATGAACCACAAGAGAAGACGAAGGGCGGTGATGACTTCTCCGGCATGTGCTTCATGGTGGATGCCAACGGTGTCAGTGACTCCGAGCTGTACAGCAACACGGATGAGGTACCCTCCTATGACCAGCTCAATGATGCTTTCTGCAAGCTAGGAAAACTTCATACTAGATCTAGAGCTAGGTATATGGAGTTAGAGAAGGAAGTGGGTACCTTGTCTCGAGAGCTAGCTTCACTTAAATCATGTTCCTCCCGAGACTCTGAGGTTTGGCCCATAGGTTGTCCATTGAGCTCCCCAATGCCTTAAGAGCGATTCGCAGTGACAATGGCATGGAGTTCAAGAACTCCTACTTTAGCAGCTTCTGTGAGGAGTTAGGCATAGAGCATTAGTTCTCTTCTCCATACGTTTCTCAACTGAATGGCATAGTGGAGAGGAAGAATAGGACCCGGGTTGAGATGGCTAGGACGATGCTAGATACAATACTCCTAGCAAGCTTTGGGCTGAGGCTGTAGCTACGGCATGCCATGTTGCCAATAGAGTTTTCCTTATGGCATACTTGCACCGCTACGGCATGCCATGTTGCCAACAGAGTTTTCTTTATGGCACACTTGCACCGCCGGCCGGTATACCTGTTTTTTTCTTTTTCTTCGTGTGCGCTCTATCTCTACCGAGCGGTTGGTCTCGTTGCATGTATATGCATGTGTGTGTGTGTGTATATATATATATATATATATATATATTAGGCTGCGCGTGCATACGTATATATATGTTTTGGACTGAATCTTGAACCCATACATATCTATGTGTTGTACGTAGTCTTGTATGCATTAGTAAGTATACGTGTATATGTGTATATAATTGTATTCATGTGTAACCAGTGCACACGTCGTAAAAGCAGTGAACAGTGCCATGCATTTGAAGTTACTTTGTACATGACTTTAAATCGCATGTGACCAATTTTATTATTTAGTAAATATTAATACCTAGCTACGCTGATTTTACTGAAATTTTATAATTAAATTTACATTGTTAAATTATTCGCGGAAAGTCCAAATTAACGAATTTTTTGTTTCTTAAACTATACGTCCAAAAATTCCAAAATAAATTTTGTAAATCTTAGAAGGTGCTAAACTAATTATTTGGAAGTTTTCATGAAATTATGAATTAGTTTGATTTACGGCATTTCTCTGAATGTGTTTGTACGTTGTTTTGTGTGTTTAATTGGTTGTTTGCTATGCGTAGACGTTGAACTGTGCGAGAGTGCGGGAGTTGAAGACCAAGCTCAAGCGGTCAAGCCGTAGATCAAGATCTAGACCACAGCTAGTTGATGTTTGAAGGCAAGTCGTGCTTTGATCATATTGCTCCTAGTTTTTGAAATGTATTTTGATTTAAATTATGCATGCTATGTTGTTAAAATGATTTAAATTAATTTGGGATAAAGTAGCTAATTCACCTATTTGTTAATTCCACCCTTGATGTTAAAATTTGTGTGCTGTGTATCCATTGTCAACTTAAGTTGGGTTCAAAATAGTTGGATGAAATAATTGTGCCAACACGGGAGGCTAGACCGTGAATAGTTGCTGAGCCATGCTTACGTGAAATGTGTTTCAAATAGCAAAATAATATTGACTAATGAGATACGGAATGAATTTTGGAATCAGTGTAATCTTGCCACGTGAAGATGTGAAGTGTAGGTACCTTTGTGGTTCTACATGGTAACTGATATTATTGTTGGCATATGTTGCACAATAATGGAACAGGGGTGGGAAGAGATTTAGTCTGGGGCAAGTGGTATGAGGCTTTATGCCAGGTGGGCCTTTATGGCACAGATTTTGAGATAACAGCCTTTGCGGCAATGGGATGAGTGATGTGAGAAGATTTGGGTCAGGGTTTGTGAGAAGGATGTCTTGCCCTGGACAGTTAAGGACTTCACCTTGCAAGCCTTTGAATCGGGCCTTTCGTACAACCACATGGCTGGAGTGGGACGGTCTTAGTTTAGTAGGATTCTGAAGTCTTACCTTTGATACCTCAGGGTGACAGTTACGTCGGGGTAACTGTGTGGGGGAGCGTACCGGTGCTACGGCTAGGTACCCTATCCAACGGTGATTGTCGGTCCTACACTTCGATCCTTCGTGGGGGAAGTGATAGTGAAGGCAATACCGGCGAGGGTCATAGGTGTAGATGGAAGTTTCTGAAAAACTTCATTACGGTCAATTGCCTTTGTGGTGTGCGACTGTATCATGTGGGTAAAGTGTACAACCTCTGCAGAGTGTGTCAAAACTATTCGAATAGCTGAGTCCACGGTACTGGACAAAGCTCGGGGATTACAGTCAAGGGGTAGATTTTCTAAAATCAAAATGTGGCAAAGGGTGGCTGCATGCCAGAGATAATTGCTAAAGTGATTTAGGGCTTTATGCCAAATTGTTTGAAAAGAGATTGGTAACTTATTAGATAGTATGGTTATACTGCTTTTGAATCTATTAGGGTTATTTAATTAAAGCAAAATGCTGTTTGAGGCAAAACAACCGGTTAATCCATTCCTTTGGAAGAAGCCATGCATATAGTAATAGGATTGCACCTCTGTGCATGACTTGCTGAGTATGTTGTATACTCACCCTTGCTTTCAACACAATCATCAGTTGAGGAGAAGACTACAACTTCGAAGAAGGAGAAGTTCCACGAGGAGGCAGTTATCTAGGAGTTGAACCTTGTCAGTTGCCTGTGGCATATTGATGGGAGTCACCAACGTTCTTCGTTCCGTTGCGGTTTATTTACTTTTGTTATTGTAAGCCCTGCGTGGCAGACTATTTGTAAAGTGACCTTAAGGTCTTGTAACTAGTTTATTTAATATTTGAAGTACTTTATTTTTTTTCCGCTGTGTATGATTGTGGTACTTCATCCCTGTTTAACTGTGTGTACTAGCATGATCCTGGACTAGTATAGAATACACAGAGGGTCCAAATTTGCAGATTCGGGTCCCGACAGAGGTGGTATCAGAGCCATACTGACTGTAGGTCTTGACCCTAGATAGATTGGCCGTCTTTAGGAGCTTCAAAATTATTTTCTAAAGAGAAAACTTAACTTGAAAGAATAATATGCTCTTGACTTATCTTATTCTTCTATTCTCCCCTCTTTGCTGAAACTTCTATCCTTCCCTTCGGTTTAAATGGAAATCTTACCTGAGTCGTTCCGAATAGTTAACGATGTTTCACACTTAAGAAGAAAGTACTAGATGTTGTTGTCAAACCTGAAGATCATGAAGTAAGGAATCATAGAGCTCAAGGAGAAGTGGATCGATGCGGCGTTTCTGAAGCTTGAAGAACCAATGCTTTAGATGTCGGTTGAGACTCATGTGTGAGAGTCGCGTCTCTTAAGATAGGAGAGTTACCCTTTTAAATGCCAGATCATTGTGTGCTTAGAAGACTCGGATCTTCCTTGATTGCTGAGTGTGCAGTATGTGTTGCATAGCCTTTAGGCTTGGATAAGCAACCATACCAAGTTATTAATATTATGTGCTTACGTTTTGGGTTAAACCTGCTCCCTTGCACTAGGATTCTTGAATCTTACCTTTGCTCTCCCTTCTCAACTAAACCTTGGTGTGTCAACAGATGGAAGGGACCGACCACACCAGTGTTTCTGAAGCAATTCAAGTCAATTCAGTTGCAACCACCGTTGCCAATGATAAAGCAGAGATTGACAAGCAGCTATCCAGCGTACCGACAGTAACTAATCAATACTTGGATCAGTTTCTCACATCTCAAACCCAGCTTATGCAGATGGTGATGCAACAGATGGAAGCTAATGGTGCCAAAATCAATACCCCTGCAACTGCAGACACAACAGCGTGTCCACAACAAAAGTTCTCCTTGTTCATGAAGACTAAACCACCCACGTTTAATGGATCAGCCACTTCCAGAGATGCAGAAATTTGGCTTCGCATCATAAAAGAGAAGCTAGCCTTGGTGCACTGTGAGGATAAAGAGAAAGTTCCCTACGCTACTTGCCAGTTAGAAGGAAATGCATTAGCTTGGTGGAAAGGTTTCTACGCCACTTTTGAGGTTGGACGCACCATCTCTTGGTTAGAGTTTGCCACCGCTTTTCGCCGGCTCTTTATCTCATCAGAAGACAGTGGAACCACAGTAAGGCCAAGGAGGAATAGTAACCCCGCACCCGACACCATACCTGGGCATTATTCTTTGAAGTGTTGTCAACCAAACAAATCCGAAGACCGTGCATGCATCCGTTTTGGGGAAATAGGACACACTGCTGGAGAACATGCAATCAATTGTTCCAGCTGTGAAGGAAGCCACTTATCGGGAGAATGTCCCATGAACAACATCACATGCTATCTCTGTGAAGGCCAAGATCATTGTCCAGCTCAATGCCCCCTGGATTCATTAGTGACCGCTGTGACTCGGCGTCAGCGAGACGATTTTCGCGCCGTCATTGCTCAAGAGTTAGCAAGGAGAGAAGGACTGTCGTCCGCATCTGCTGTGCCATGTGAAGAAATGAAGAAAACACATGTCAACCTTATCAGTCTACCTGAAGAAGCCAGGGATACTTGGTCACCATGGAATTGTTTTCTATGTGGTGAAAAAGGCCATTGGTCTAGAGAATGTCCCCTCAATCTAGCAAGATGACCCAAACATTCCTGCCACAACTGTGGTGAGTTAGGTCATTTTGTTAAGGAATGTCCCCAGAAAGATCAAGCAATTTCTGAAGTCAGGGTCATTCCGGAAATTGGATCAGTTAGGTTTGTAGCACCAAGAGTGAGTGGTAATCCCATGGAAGCAACTCGCTCAAAGAGTTGGTTGAAGCAAGGAGGGTTGGTTAACAAAACCCTTGTTCTCGGAGATGAACGCAAAGAATTTGAGGATAACTGCAAGCGCCAGAAAACATGTCAAGAAGGATCACCGCAACAGCAAGTGAGGAGTGCCCCTCAGCAACTCAATGATCACGCTGCACAGACTTTGTTCGAGACACTTTCACCCGTGCTTCACCTTGAAGGTCGGAGTTTTCATAGCACCACCCCAGAGAAAAGTTCACAAGGACGAAGTTTATTGTCTAGAATTTGCTTTGCCTGTCGTCAACCGGGACATTTTGCTAACCACTGCCATCAGAAGAAAGTGGTCACTGCAGATCGCATCAATCTCAGCTCTACCTCTACCAAGAATAGGGATATGTCAGGCGGAAGCCAACAGACGTCATCCAAGCGTTGCTATTGTTGCAATAATCCAGGACACTATGCTAAAAGTTGTCCTAGGAGAAGTTGTGTTACACCTGCCTGTTTCAATTCTAGTCTTACACCTACCAAGACATCAGTACCAGAAGCAAATTGCGAAACAAGTCACGCTGGAGATACGCAACCCGTGCCAAAGGTTCAGATGAAGAAGAAGTGTGCGAATGAAGACTCTACTGAGGACGAGATATGAAAAGGTTGTCAGAAGATGAAACTGAAGTGGTGTCAAGGATTTTCTTATTACATGGAGTGCCCAAGAAGGTATATCGGACAAAGGTACTCAATTTACCTCAGGGTTCTGGAACAAGCTGCACGAGACCATGGGAATCCAATTAAACTTCAGCACAGCCTATCACCCACAAACAGATGGTCAGACTGAAAGAGTCAACCAGATTCTTAAAGATATGCTTAGAGCTTGTGCACTGGCTTATACTACATCATGGGACAAGTGTTTAAATGTAGCCTTTTGAAGCGTTATACGGGAGACCTTGCCGATCACCATTAAATTGGAATGAGACAAGTGAGCGTCGCATCTTTGGACCGGATATTCTTCAAGAAGCTGAGAAACGAGTCACGATAATTCGAGAAAGATTGAAGGTTGCTCAGTCAAGGCAAAAAAAGTTATGAAGATAACCATCACAGAGACTTGAGTTTTGAGCCAGAAGATTTCGTATATCTCAGAGTTACACCCCTCAAAGGAGTCAAAAGGTCTCACACCAAAGGAAAGCTCGCACCAAGATATGTTGGTCCATTAAAGATTCTAAGTCGTAGAGGCGAAGTTGCTTATCAGCGGGAGTTACCGCCATCGCTAGCAGGAGTACATGATGTCTTCCAGGTTTCACAGTTGAAGAAATCGATTTGCGGGTACCTGAAGAACAAGCACCACTGGAAGCAATCGATTTGCAAGAAGATTTGACAAATAAAGAGCATCCGGTAAATATATTAGACATCATGGATCGTGAAACAAGAAACAAACCAACCCGCTTCTACAGAGTTCAATGGAGCAATCACTCGGAAAGCGAAGCGACCTAGGAACGCGAAGAAGATTTGAAGGAGTTCCGGACCTATTCTTTAGTTAGCCTCGAATCTCGGGGACGAGATTCTGTTAAGGGGGGGGGGAGGTTTGTAACATTCCAAAATTTGCCTCTAACATATTTAGTGTGTTTCTGGGATTATTTGTAATTTTCAAAAATTTACTTGGAATCCTCGTGAGTAATTCGGACTCAAGTTATTGGACTAATCGTATTAAATAAAGATCAGTCATTTTGGTTAAGCATAAAGTCTAAAATTTTGTTTAAAATAAAGATAACTGGAAGACAAGAGTGTTTCTTTCAAATATTTTCAAAAAAGATGTTTTCTAACATAAGTCGTTGCTTTTACAAAAATCTGTACAGGTGTCTGATTCACTAAAAGAATTTTTATGAAAAATCTACACGTCAAAAAATTTCGAAACCAACTTCGTTAGGTTCCAAATAGTTCCTAGTATTTTAGAGCAATTTTCCAGATTTTTAGAACCTCTCTGCTATTTTTCTTCCTTCCTAAATGCGGTTTTGATAGCGTATATACGTATACGTGTATGCATGTATTCATCCTAGCCGCATGTATTATGTAAGGGCAGAAGAAATGTTATTACCCTTTCCTTGATTGTGTCCTTTCCTTGGCTGTGCGCATGAACGCGTATGGAAACTGATTGCCTCCTCCATGTAGTTACAGAAATTCTTTAATGCAGCCATTTCCTTCATGCGTGGCCACATTAAGGAATGGACTTTTTCTCTCCCTGAGCGCATGAATTCTTTCCCCTCTCAGCCGTTTCTTTTGCCAGCCGTTCTTCATCTAGCAAATGTGAGAACCATGCTCCTGCTGTTTCATTCCCATGTAATAGCATTTCCATATACTAGCAACACTTAGCATCGTTTCCATGTACTAGCCAATACTACCAAATATTAGCTTCATTTCTTCCATACGTTATTGCTTCATTCTGTTAACGCCATCACCGCCGTGCACGACGTCGCCGCCACTACCGTGGCGCCGTCGCCGTCACCTCCGCCGTCGTTGTCGCCATCGTGTACTGTCGCCGCCGCTATTGTCGACGCCGTGTACGCCATCACCATCGACACGCCGTTGGAAACGCCGCCGGTTACCTCGCTTCGAGACTCTCCGTGGTGAGAGCGAACTGGGGGGTGATCCCGACATTCCCAGAAAATACACTGGGCCTCTCTGCCATGAGATGACTTCGAGATCTACTTGTTTGCAGCGAGATTTTCTAAGTCTTCAGCAATGACCGCGCCCATTGCCTCCAAGTCCACTTGCTCGGGGAAGTTACGGAGATCATGCACGACCGCCGCCAGGGCTTGCAGTCATTCTATGTTCTGAAGAATAGGTGGTGGTGAGCTCAGGCATCTTTCGGGCATGACCTCCGGGGTGCGACATCCGTGGGAATTCTCACAGACTGGGATTTCCGGCCTGTAAACCTGCTTCTCGCGAGCTTGGCATCGGATGCTCACCAAGGTCTTGTCTAAAGATGCCTCCAGATGATTTCTGGCCACTTCAGAGGCTGCAACGGACAGTCCCTGAGGATTCCAACTCGGGGTCTATGATTCCTCCCACCATATTGACATTGCAGGAATAATACGAGCGCGAAGGTGACATCATGGTGTCTCCCTGTGATGCTGTTTCGTGCTCGGGCTCGATATGGTCAGGGATATCTAGACCATCATAGAGCTCATCGTAATCTTCCTCGTCATCCTCGAGGGTATCGCGCTAAGAGCGGAGAAACTACTCTCGCACCGCAGCTACCAGGGAAAGACTCCTGGCTTCGGTGTGACCTTCTGGGCTGGTGACATCGGCCATGTCATCGTTGATGTAGTACATGTCATCATCCTCGACGCCGTTGAAGGCGCAGAGGTCCTGAGTGTCTTTGGAATTTGGCATCTCCAGGGATTCTTCATGGACGGATTTGACATAGTCGATCCCCACGGACGGCGCCAACTGTCGACGATTGTGGAACAGGCCACCGCCGAGCTTACTTGTTGAATGAGGGATCAATCTAGGCCCCTTCTCCAAGATCCTTACCAATCTCTGATCAGTTGGTTGCACATACCCTGACTCGGAGAATACTAGGCACTTTCTGACAGCACTTGATTTGAGAGTTTGGGAGATGAAGGTGACCACCATCAAGGACTCCACTAATTTGTTGGCTTTGACTCTTGATGGGCTTTATTGCCGACTCAAGACTCATGAGATTGACATCGTCTCTCGTCGGACGAAATCTCAGTCGATGGCCTTGGTCACGGATCCCATCGAGTCTTCCTCTGGACCCTCTCTTGATTTCTCTTCAGGTTTTTCTCCCTCCGCTCTTTGCGACGTAAGGGATGAAGTTCTGGTATGATTTCCAGAAAATGAGCTTGCTCTTGTTGCTCACAAATTTTCCAACATTTACAAAAGAGTGAGAGAGAGAGGAAGAGAGGTGACACCGTGACTTGCTTTGAGTGTGGTGGCCCCAACCACATTCGAGCAAACTGTCCCAACCTGGGGAAGGGCAAGAATGAGCAAGGCAGTTCGAGCAAGAATGACTACACAAATAAGAACCGCAACAAGAAGCCACCAGTTCGCGAGCCGACACGCGAAAAGAAGTACTGCAACTTCGCCAAGAACAAGCTCTTCCACCACGTGCTCGCCGCTCTTGACGACGTCGACTTCTCCGACACAGAGACATGGAGCGACGAGGGCGAGAATGAACCACAAGAGAAGACGAAGGGCGGTGATGACTTCTCCGGCATGTGCTTCATGGTGGACGACAACGGTGTTAGTGACTCCGAGCTGTACAGCAACACGGATGAGGTACCCTCCTATGACCAGCTCAATGATGCTTTCTGCAAGCTAGGAGAACTTCATACTATATCTAGAGCTAGGTATATGGAGTTAGAGAAGGAAGTGGGTACCTTGTCTCGAGAGCTAGCTTCACTTAAATCATGTTCCTCCCGAGACTCTGAGGTTTGGTCCATAGGTTGTCCATTGAGCTCCCCGGTGCCTTAAGAGCGATTCGCAGTGACAATGGCATGGAGTTCAAGAACTCCTACTTTAGCAACTTCTGTGAGGAGTTAGGCATAGAGCATTAGTTCTCTTCTCTATACGTTCCTCAGCAAAATGGCATAGTGGAGAGGAAGAATAGGACCCAGGTTGAGATGGCCAGGATGATGCTATATACAATACTCCTAGCAAGCTTTGGGCTGAGGCTGTAGCTACGGCATGCCATATTGCCAACAGAGTTTTCCTTATGGCACACTTGCACCGCTCTTCTTATGAGTGAGATATGGGTGAAAGCCCGGTGTGTCTCATTTTCGTGTTTTCAGTTGTAAGTGCTTCTTCTTGAAGTCTGGGAACCTAGACAAGTTCGAGTTACGTTCAGCTGATGGGATCTTTCTGGGTTACTCGACTTCTTCTCGTAGCTATAGGATTTGGGCTGTAGACATGAGTTGGATAATACCTGTGAGGTGACCTTTGATGAGGCTTGTCCGGTGCTAGACCAGACATTTCAGGCTCTTCTCCCCTTTCCCAGTCTATTTTCACAGAGGATGATGACGACAGAGATGATGGCATCTTGCCTGATCCAGTCTCCATTCCTGCTCCCGAGGTGCCTCCAGTTTCCATCTCTGCACCTCGGAGAGATCAGCCCTTACCCTTAGACTCTTCAGCAGCCAGTGGCTCTGTCACTACTTCTCCCATACAAGGAGTAGAGGGCACTTCTGCTTCTAGACCTCCCCACCACAATCAGCAGGCTCATCCACTTGACCAGATCATTGGAGATCTATTTGAGTGAGTCACTCGCTCTAAGTCAGGCCTGTCCACTTTCTGCCTTCACTCAACCTTTGTTGCCTCTTTTGAGCTGAAGGATATTTCTCATGCATTATCTGATGAATCTTGGATTAATGCCATGTGTGAGGAACTCGAAAACTTCGAGAGGAACAAAGTTTGGAAGCTTGTTGAGCCTCCTTCTGGTCACAACATCATTGGGACCAAATGGGTATTCAAAAACAAGCAGAGTGAGGATTGGGTTATAGTTTAAAACAAGGCTAGGTTAGTCGCTCAGGGTTTCACACAGGTCGAGGGTCTCAACTTCGAGGAGACTTTTGCCCCTGTAACTAGACTAGAGGCCATCAGGATCTTTCTCGCATTCGCGGCATCCAAGGGCTTCAAGCTTTATCAGATGGATGTCAAGAGTGCATTCCTCAATGGCTTCATTGAGGAAGAGGTGTATGTCAGACAACCTCCAGGATTTGAGAACCCCAAGTACCCGAACTATGTATTCAAGCTTTCAAAAGCTTTGTATGGACTTAAGCAAGCTCTACAAGCTTTGTATGAGAGGCTTAAGTCCTACCTCTTGAGTCATGGTTTTCATATGGGTCAAGTGGACAAGACTGTGTTCGTCAGACATTCCGATTTGGACTTTCTTCTAGTCCAGATCTATATCGACAACAGCATTTTTGGTGGTTCCTCGCATTCGCTCATTACTCAGTTCTCAGATGTGATGAGTACTGAGTTCAAGATGAGCATGATGGGCGAGTTGAGCTACTTCCTTGGCTTCCAGATCAAGCAAACTCGGGAGAGTATATTCTTGCATCAAGGCAAGTACACTCGAGACCTCCTGAAGCGCTTTGATATGTTTGATGGGAAGCCAGTTATGACTCCTATGGCCACCACTTCAGTCCTCGAGCTTGACGAGGATGGTGAGCCAGTTGATCAGAAGGAGTTCCAAAGCATGATCGACTCCCTCTTGTATCTCACTGCTTCGAGACCTGACATACACATCTATGTATGTCTTTGTGCTCGATTTCAAGCTTCTCCTCATGCCTCTCACCGCCAGGCGGTGAAGCGCATCTTCAGTTACCTTCGAGCTACCATTGATTATGGTATCTGGTACTCTTCCTCCTACTGTATGTCCCTTCGAGCCTTTTTCGATGTAGACTTTGCTGGCTGTAGGATAGACAGGTAGAGCACATCTGGCACTTGCCAATTCATTGGCACTTCTCTTGTTTCTTGGTCCTCTAGGAAGCATTCCGGTGTTGCACAGTTCACCGCTGAAGCCGAATATATTGTTGCAACCAGTTGCTATAGCCAGATTCTCTGGATGAGATCGACCTTGTGGGATTTTGGGTTAGCAGCAGATTGTCTGGATGTGGTGGTCCATCTATATTTGTGATGAGTATTTGACTTTATTGGAGCAAGGTGTGCTCAGGTTTGAGTTTGATTTGATTTGGAATTGCATGGATATATGTTTGAATTCATGATGAATGTGGACTAACATGCATGAAGAAAAAGGTAAGATTGTATTTTGGAATGTGCAAAATGGTTTGGTCCTTGTGGTACAGGTTATTGAGGTAGCTATGGTCGTTGGTGAGTACCGGGACTAGGTTGGGAGAACCAAGGTTTGGAATGGTTGAGGATGCTGATAAGATGGTTGGGCTCAAACCAGGATCACTTGGACGTCATGGGAATGAACTTGAGGTGGCTCAAGGTTTCCGGTTTGGGTTGGAGGCTCGAAGAGGCGAAAACGGAGAGGTCAAGTCCGGCGGATGAAGGCCCATTGCATCGGGTTGATCGGGTTTTGTTTAACACCCATGTATGGCCTATGTGGCCCATGTATTGGGGTGGAGTGAGTGCGTTAATCCTAGCTCTTGGTGGAGTGCTCTAGGGTTTGGGACTCATCCAAGTGTGGTAGGTGGCCCAAGAGTAGTATAAATAGAGGGGGAGAGGTGCCCTCCCTCATTTGAAGGTTTCAGTTGCTCCTTTGAGCTTTGCCCACATGAAGTAAGGCTTTGTAAACCTTCTAGTCAGAAAATACAAAGATTTACTTTACATTCTTGTGAATTTAAATTCCGCATTTACATTTTGTCATTACTCTATGCAATTTAAATTCAGCATTTACTTCCCCGCATGTAAATTCTCGCAATTTACTTTCTCGTAATTTGGATTTGCCTCATCTACTAAATGTTTTTGATCAAGGATTTCTTGAGGGTGCTCATTTGGTTTTACATCTTTCTATCACAATAGGATAGACTAGAGATCAAGTTTCTATCAAGATTGCAAATCTATCCTGAACTTGTTCTTCGCGCAGCAGTCAGTCTCCAATTTTTAGAAAAATATAGAAAAATACTTCTCCGACACAGAGCCATGGAGCGGCCAGGGTTTCGCCCCCTAGCGCAACCGGGGGGTGGTCGAGGAGTAGCCGGGCCGCATGGAGATTCCGCGCCGGGGTGTTATCTCCCATCAGGAGACGTCACCGGACGGGCTGTCCTCCTTGCGCGAAAGCACCACGTGTCCCTCCCTGGACAAAGGGACCCGGGAGGTCCGATGCCCTGTGCGAGCGCCGGGACCGGCTGCGAGCGCTGCTCTCCTCGGGCAGGTTGTCGTGCTTGGAGCGCGAAACCACCATGCTGATGACCGTCAAGGCTTCTTGCAAGCTTCGCAAGAAGGTGGAAGAAGAAAGGGCAATTCAGCCACTGAGCCCCCTACCTGGCGCCACTGTCAGCGTATGAGCTAACAGACCCCTTCTGAAACGGGGTGTAAGAAGTCCGAACGGGGGGCTTTCGTGGAGATTGCTCGAGACACAGTGGAAAGGAAACGGACGAAGCTTGCAAGAAGAAGGCACTCGGGTTTATCCAGGTTCGGGCCCTCCTCACAAGTAATAGCCCTAGTCCTGCTTGTGTTATTTTTGCTGGTGTTCTTGGAGAAACCGAAAGAACTAGGAACAAGGAGCTCCTGGCCTCTCATCGCCAAGGAGGATGAACCAATCTAAAGAGATGGACTAGCAGAGAAGAGGAAGAAGAACCAGCCGAACTGGAAGAAGACTCCGAACCCCTTCCCATGCACCCCCGCTACCTTTTATACTCGGGTTGGCTGGGGCGCACGGGACTTACATTAGCGCAGTACATTGAATACACTTGACATGCTGCATTTAATGCGCCTGTCACTATTCTTGTAGCACACTTAATGCCCTGGCACAGCCGTCCTCTCCCCCGCCTCGGGCCCCGTGCCTGCCGGCTCCGCCCGCTCTGCCGGGGTGGGAAATTGCACCGTGACGTCATTTGTAATAATGGCGCGTGTTGGAAACACACGCCGCCATACTGTGGCCTTCATCACTCCCATTTATTGCGCACGATACGCAATAAATGTCTTTGACCTCCTGTGCGGTCGCGTAGGTTACTAGGTGGCCTTGGGAACTGAGCGCCAGTGGTGTGGACTGGGTGCTGTGCGTCCGCCAGGCGACCACCTTGCTGACCGCCAGCGGCGTGGTCTGGACGCCACGTGTCCGCTGGGCGATCACATACCGACGGCGATGGCGTGGCTCGTCGCCACCTATCCGGCTGGACGGCCACTGGTGACCGCCCGCGGGCGTGGCCTGGTCGCCACTGTTCGGCTGGCGATCACCACGGTGACCGCCCGGTAGCGTGGCCTGGTCGCCACTCGTCCATTGGCGATCACATACCGCCGCCCGGGCGTGGCCTGGTCGCCACTGTCCATTGGCGTCATCTTCTTGTCACTTGCGCCGTGGTCTGGACGCCACGTGTCCGCTGGCGGCTCTTACTGAAGTGTAGTGCGCACCCTGGTGTAGAATACGCCGACAGTGAGTATGACTGGGTCTCTCACCTACGATCCACTCATCAGATCTGGGTGACCCTCGATGCTTACTATCGACGATTGGAGAATAGGCCCTCGCCGAGCTTACTTGTTGAATGAGGGATCAACCTAGGCCCCTTCCCTCGTGAAGGGCTAACATCCAGATTATGAAACGAGGTGCGTGGACACTCAGAATAAGAAAATGAGGGTTATACTGGTTTGGGCCTCTCACTGTGGAGATAACGACCCTACTCCAGTGATTTGCCTTATTGATCGGATCTCTGTACGACAAGACTTTGAGTGCTTGCGCATCAGAGCTAGCTAAAAGAATCTCTGTACGACAAGATGTTTTGGTAACTCTTTGCAAATATTGCACCTATTTTCGATTTTACCGCATCCATAACTGAAGCCTTGATTTCCGCCACTTTCCACTTCGGGTGCAACTACCCTAGATCATGGCCCTTTTGTCGCCACTTTCTTGTTTGTGGGATGGACACGATCTTCGACCATCCCCCGAGTACCCGCTTGGCCTTGACTTGGTCGTATGGTCATCTGCTCACAGGGTGAAAATGCCCAAAAATTGTGGAGCAACAGAAGTCCACCAACCACTTGCTCCAATTGAGGATAATTCTTGAAAAATCTGCTTTTGCTTTTCTAAATGAGACTTTTGTGATTTGGCTTGCTCTCTTTTAGAAAAGAAGTATTTGAATTGATTCCTCTTTTTTTGGACACTTAACAACTAGGATTGTGAATTAAAAATCCCTCACATGATTCATGGTTCTCATCCATGCAAGCTAGAGATACACATAGTTGTCTAGTCGTTCCGGTTTTTGTAGGTTTTGCGAATTTGAGGAGCACCGGTTTCCTTGCGGGATTGCTTTGAGTACTTTGAGTGGCGGAATATTATTTGGGATCATTCACCTCCCCCTCTAATCGCCATCTCGATCCTTCAATTGGTATCAAAGCCGGTTTTGCTCTCTTTAGATCTTGACCAGTCTCGAGAGCCATAGCGACGGACAAGTACTCAATGAAGCCTCCAATTTTTGCTGGAGTTGATTATCCATTTTGAAAAATGAGGATGGAGTCATACATCACTGCCCAGGGCTTCCCGATTTGGCAGAAGGTGAAACTCCCGTATGAGGTTCCTGCCGATGAGAACGTCAACACCATAAACATGGCTGACGTTGAGCCAAACGCTATCGCTAGGAACATCCTCATACATGGACTTAGCCGCAGTGAGTATGACCTAGTCTCTCACCTACGATCCGCTCATCAGATCTGGGTGACCCTTGATGCTTACTATCGACGATTGGAGAATAGGCCATCGCCGAGCTTACTTGTTGAATGAGGGATCAACCTATGGCCCTTCCCTCGTGAAGGGCTAACGTCCAGATGATGAAACGAGGTGCGTGGACACTCAGAATAAGAAAACGAGGGTTATACTGGTTCGGGCCTCTCACTGAGGAGATAACGACCCTACTCCAGTGATTTGCCTTATCGATTGGATCTCTGTACGACAAGCCTTTTAGCGCTTGCGCATTAGAGCTAGCTAAAAGAATCTCTGTACGACAGCTTGCGTGCTATGCCCTTGAGGAGCACCGGTTTTCTTGCGGGATTGCTTAGTTTAATTGTGTAATAACTGAGAAATTTATTATTGTTATTACTTGTTTTGCTTCTTTGCAATCTACTTATGTTATTCATAAATGCTGCTTGATTACAAAACAACCACTTCAGCCATTCATTTGGAATAAGCCATGTATATAGTTATTAGACTTGCATTCTGTGCATGACTTGAGAAGTGCTTTATATACTCACCCCCTTGCAACAATTCAAACACCAGGTAAAAAAGAATCTACACCTGCTCTTGAGAAAGAGTACTTGGAGGAGCGGAGCAATTAGGGTGTGAGCCCAGTCAGTTGCTTGCGGCATATTGATGGGTTACTACAAGTTTTATTTTTTTCGCTGCAGTTTTCTTAATATTTGAGTCTTGCCCTGTGTGCCGTATTATTGTAAGTTGACCATAAGGTTAACCAAATAGGTTATATTAATAGATGAAGTCTTTATTTATTATTCTACTGTGTATATTGTGATATTTCATCTATGTTTAGACTATATGCAATACCATGATCCTGGACTAGTGTTGAATACACAGATGATCCAGATTTGCACATTCGGGTCCCCACAAAGAGATGTCCTTATGCATCAGTCATCATCATGGTGACTAGGGAATGGGAAGCAGGTACCATCTTGCCATGTCAGTAAGTAGAGCAAACTAAGTCTTTGACCATCCTAAGTTTAGGCAAACCACGAATGAGATCCTGGCTGCTAACTCGGGTCAAATGATCAAAACCAATGTGACCAAGTCTCCTATTCTAGAAGGAGAGATCATGGGACTCTAAAGCAATTAAACAACATAGAGAGTCTCTAGATGAAGCAAAAAATTAGCATGGAAGACTCTCCCAAATCTAGAAATCCTGCAAGCTAACCCCTCAGAAGAATCGAGTATTCTACAGACATTAAACTTAGAGTTAACCTCGAAATTGTCATCGATAAGCTGAGATACAAAAAGCAAGTTGTATTGCAGCTTACTCTCTAAGGCCACTTCCTTAAGAATAAAATTGCATTAATACACACCGTACCTCTAGCGATGACTCTACTTGATGAAGCATCCCCAAAAGTAATCAACTCATCACCAGGAGCTCAAACCAGGGAATACCTCCTGCCAGCAAAAAACTCACGCCATTGATATCCACCTCGATGGAAAGAACGAGGAATAACAAGAGGATGGTAGAGGGATTAACGGTTGACCACGAATAGCTCCAGCACAAAGACTCAACTAGAAAGCATGAAAACCGAGTCCTGGATGCTACCCAAAAATAGGTGACTCTCTAACCTGTCTAGAAGTAATGTGTTCCTTAGGAGCACTTAGAGTCTAGGGATGGGCCTTAATGCCCCTAAGGGCATGAACAACCTCATGCCGAGTGATCAGCGTGTCTGAAGCAAAACTCAACCAGATGTCCATCCTTCTAACAGAGGGTGCAGTGCAAGTATAGTTTGCACTTGAGGTCTCCATGTCGGAGAGGTCGATGTCGTTGAGGCCACTACAATCAAAGCAGGGGATCATGCCATCTTTCTTCCTCTCCCTCACCCTCCTGTATGCATGTGAAAATTTGGGGGCTAAAAGGGCAAGCTCACTCTCTGGAAATTTATCCAGTTGTTCATCCCTTAGCTTACAGAGAGCGGAGAGGGAAAAACCAGAAGAAAGATCAGAAGAGAATCCAGCGGGATTGGTGACCAAGGCCATCGACTGTGACTTTATTTTTCGAGAGATAACATCGATCTCATGAGTCTAGAGTCAAGAACAAATTCCATCATGAGTTAAGGTCGATAAGTCCATGATATCCTGATGGTGATTACCTTCATGTAACACCCCAAATTTTTGTTTTTATTACATTTACTGAGTTATTTTAATTTTTGGGAATTTTCTGGAATTTATTTGAATTAAGTCATTTATTGAATTATTTAATTATTAGAAGAGTTTATATAGAGTTCTATTGAAAATATTTTATTTGAGTTCAAAATATCTCAAAATATTTTTTTTAGAATTTTTTTGGAATTTTTATGATAATTTTGATATTTTTCTTGAATTAATTGAATTACTGGAATTATTTTTAAAATAGAAAATCGCTGAGAAATCCAAAACCCTAGCGAGCCGAAGCCTGTTGGGCCCAGCCCGTTAACGCTACCCAGCCCAGCAGAAACCCGCGTAGCCCACCTCGTCCTAACCCTAGTTGCCCTACATCGTGGCTGTTCACGTGCGATCGAGTGGCTATGGTTGTGCCACGTGTGCGTGCGATGTGGGTCGTTGGATCACATCCGCGTATGGGGTTCGGATTGAACCACATCACCTATCCGTGTTGCCGTTGGAGTCCGCCATCGCAACGGCCGCACCGCGATTTCCTGGTCGTTCGTGCACGCCTAAGCGCTATAAATGTAGCTGCTATGCTCATCGCGAGGCACTGAACTTGATGCCGTAGGTTCGAACGTTCTAGCCACCATCACGTGGTGGGAATTGCTCATCGTAGTTCGTCTGCACACTATTTCGATTTTTGCTGAAGCTCATCGCCATCCACCATTTGTCCGCCGCGTTGGGGTCTGTAACACCCCAAAATTTTGCTTTTCTTAAATTCATGTGTGATTTGGTACTTTGGTGAATTTTTGGAATTTTTTGGAATTTATTTTGATTTATTTGGAATTTATTCCCTTTTGAAATAATTAAAGAATTTAACTTCGCAAATAAAATTTTGTTGGAAATATTTTATTTGAGTCCAAAATGTTCCAAGATATTTTCCAGAATTTTTCTGGAATTTTTTTGAGTCTTTTGCTATTTTTAATGAATTAAATGAATTTCTGAGAAATTAATCGGATTATTTAATCGCTGGGAAATGCGAGTTGGTTTGTACTGTTCATCCGACCGGACCCGAGTCCGAGTCAGACTCGAGTCCGACCCGAGCCAGCTGATTCGGTCGAACCCAGTCGCCTTACCCTAACCATCTCGACCGTCCGATCAAGATCAAACGGCCGAGATTGAGCCACGTCGCCGAGCCCGAGCCCGACCGAGCCAGCCAGCTCGCCCGAGCCAGACCCGCACCCAAACCCCTGCACCGTTGGATCTTGATCCAACGGCTGACGTTGAGCCACGTCAGCCAATCTGAATCCAATTCGGATTCCACCGCCGCAACGGAGTGGGCCTCCGTTTCCGCGCGTTTCACGGACGCCGAGGGCCCTATTTAATGCGCCGCCGCCGCTGTCGTGTTGTCGACTTCCGTGCGCACCCGTAGCCCTAGCCCGCCGAGCTCAAGCCGTCGTGGTTGCGCCGCAATCGCTCGCCGTAGTTGGCCGTGCGTTCCGCTGTGGTTTCGCGCCGTCCTCCGCCGGCGTTGAGCCCAGATCCGAAACCGCGAGGTCACGCCGCGTCGGTGAGTACCACTCACTTCGCCGGAGAGGCCCTCTCCGGTGACCTTGCTCCGCCGCGCGCCATAGCCGTCGATCGAACTCTCTCCACCGTCCGATCCAGATCCAAGGGCCCAGATTGCGCCACGTCACCCTCGGTGAGTTTTCACGTTGAAATCCTCAGATCTATTTCCAACCGTTGGATCTAGATCCAACGGTTTAGATTGTGCCACGTAGCCTAAACCGCACTGAGCTAGGATAGATCTCAGCCGTTAGATCTAGATCAAACGGTTAGGGTTAGCTGCGTTGTAAACCTTAGATTGGATCTTGACCGTCCGATCAAGATCGAACGGTCTAGATCAGCGGAGTAGTTTTCCTACGCGTGAACCCAGATCCAATCTGGGCCGTTGATTTTCAAATCAACGGCCAAGATCTAGCCACGTGGCCGGGAGGCCGACCGTCGCGGTCAGCGCCCGCGGGTGGGAGCGTGTCTCTGACACGCGGGACCCGCGTGTCAGAGGGCCCACACGTCAGCCGCGCCCACGCGGGCGTGAACGCGAGCCGTTGACAGGGCGAGCCCGCCTGTCAGCAACACGCTCCGCGTGCGTGGACCGAGTCCATGCACCGGAGCCGACGTGGCCGCTCCAGAAAGCGCCACGTGGCATGATGACGTCATGCTGACGTCATCATGGGGTTCGGCCGGTGCTGACGTCAGCAGGACTGACGTGGACCAACCAGGGGCTGACGCAATAATTAATTTCCGAAAAAGAAAAGGATTTATTAATTCGAATTATTGATTTCAAAAATGGATTCAAACTTCAAACACTTATAACTTTTGCGTTTCAACTCCGATTTGAGTGGTTCAAATTTCTAAATCTTCATAAAAATGAGACCTACTCAAATATGAATTTTAATTAATTTTTGATCATGATTATTTCTCTGTTTTTATTTAATTAATGTTTTCTTAAAACTTTAAACGGTTATAACTTTTGCATTTAAACTCCGAATTTGACGATTCCAGTTTCTAAAAATTCATAAAATTATTATCTCTCTATTTGTGAACTTTATTTGCATGTTTGGAAACTTTTTGTCTACTGTTTATTTATTATTTGCTATTTGCACGCTTTACGAGTAGACGTTGAAGTGCCCGAAGGCTTCGAGGGAGAAGTGTTGACCCAGGAGCCAGCTCAGGACCAAGACCGAGTACTCTTTGAAGGCAAGTTGTGCTTTGACCATGTTGATCCCATTTTCAAATTAATTTGGGTTTAAATTATTGCATGCTAGTTTAATTAGAAAATACTTTATTTAAATTCCGGGGAATTAGATAGATGCCAAATTGTTGTATGACACCTTGGTTAATTAAATATGTGCCATGACCCCTTGTCACCCTAGTTGAGGTTTAAATAGTTGGACATTATTAAATTGCCAATATGGGAATTTAGATCGTTGTAGTATATTGCTTAGACCTGCTACGTGCTCTTGACATGATTTTGGACAATCAAATGTTAATATTGACTTAATGATATATTGAACCTGTTTTGGAAAGGTATCATGTGTTGTGTTGTTGATGGCACGTGGTGCATGGTAATCAACTGGGGTTTGATAATTAGATTTCAACCGGGGCATGTGGCAAGAATGATCGAGTGGGCCAGTTGTGGCACCGGGAACGTCGATTTGATTCTTCGGGTAGTCTTGCCCTGGTCACCCTAAGGACTTAACCTTGCAAGCCTTTGAACTGAGTCAAACGTGCAACCACATGTCTGTAATGGGACGGACCTAGTTGATTAAGTTGCTAATAACGTACCTGTGGGACTTCAGGATGTCAACTACACCGTTTGTGTAGTTGTACGGGGGAGCATACCGGGGCTGCGGCCAGGTACCCATCTAACGGTGGATTGGCCTAAACTTCGCCTTCGCTAAGGGAAGGGTTAGTGTGCAAACACCGGAGAGGACCACTTGTGCTGTTAGAAGTTTCCGAAAGACTCTGTTATGGACACTCGCCTTTGTGGTGTTTGGCTGTATCTTGTGGGTAAAGTGCATAACCTCTGCATAGTATAAAATCTATTCGAATAGCCGTGCCCGCGGTATTGGACATCGCTCGGGAATTACAGTTAAGGGTTAGACTTTCTTGAAAATAAATTGGTCTTGAAAAGTTGGGTTTGGTTTAATAATGATGTTGATGGAAATGTGGATTAGAATCGGGAAAGATGTTTACGTAACTCCTGGAAAAGTTATTGATGTTAAACTCGTTTCTACTGCTTTCGAATCTACTTATGATACTTGTTAAATGTTGTTTACTGCAAATATACCTTGGGCTATTCCTTTGTATTAAGCCATGCATGTAGTATATTAGTTGCATTCTGTGCATGACTTGCTGAGTACCAAGTACTCACCCTTGCCACAATACAACACCAGTTGAAGAGGAGTCTACACCAGCTTTGGAGGAGGAGCTCCCAGAGGAACCGTCTAACTAGGGAGCGAGCCCAGTCAGTTGCCTGTGGTATACTGGATGGCACCACGAAGTTATCTTATTTTCCGCTGCAGTTATTTCTCTTTTATTAAGTTTCGCCCTGCGAGGCGTATATTTGTAACTTGACCATAAGGTCGAGCAACCCGTTTGGTTAACTATTTAAGGTACTTTATTATTTCGTTGAGTATGATTGTGATATTTACCAATGTTGAGACTGTGTGCACTAGCGCGTTCCTGGACTAGTGCTGAATACACAGAGGGTCCGGATTTGCAAATTCGGCTCCCGACAGGGTCCAGATCCGAAGTCCCCGCGATGAGGCGCACCGGATCGGATACTTCACTTCATCGGAGACCCCTCTAAACGTTGTTCCGCGTGTCGTCTTCCCCAGACCCAGCCATCGAGAACCACCACGCCATCACCAGAGTCCACGAACTTCCACAACCGTTGGATCCCGATCGAAGGGTCGAGGTGAGTCCATGAACGCTCGTTCAACCACGCTAGATGGATTAGATCTAAACCCTTGGATCCTTCGATAAACGGAAAGGATTGAGCCACGTAGTCTTGTAGAAGCATTATTTAGATCAGATCTCCACTGTAGGATTTTGATTGTGCGGCCTAGATTAACCCGTATGGTTGTTTTACTTAGTTAACCTTAGCCGTTGTATTAAGAATGTGTGGTTTAGATTGAATCGCATAGTTCTGAATAGATATATTCGTAGCCGTTCAATCTAGATTGGATGGTGTGGATCGAGCCATGTGTAGCTCGCCGGGACAACCCACGTCACCCTTAACCTCAGCCAAGTAGATTCAATCCCAACCGTAGGATTTGAACTAAATGGTTTAGATTAATCAAGTAATACAGCTTAGATTGATTCCTAGCCGCCCGATCTGAGTCATGTGGTCTAGATCGTGCCACGTAGGTTAGTAAATGCACGGATTAGAGTCCATATAGATCGTCGGATTTTGAATGCACGGTCCAGATTGCATCGCATCATCGACCAATGGGACACCACAACATGTGCGCGGGAACCAAGGCACCAGAGCCAAGCCGTGGTCACCACTGACGTCACCCGTATGTGACGTCAGCATCGGGCCCGCAAATCAGCGACATGACCCGTGCGTGGGTGACGTTAGTGATGACATCATCGGTGGGTCCCACCTGTCAGCCGAACCGTACCGGGCTTTGTGATGTCAGCATGGCATCATCATTGCATAAGCGATTATTTCATCAGCACGGGCCCACATGTCAGAGGCTATTAGGTCTGGTGAACCGGGTCCACTGTGGACCCGAACCGGCCGTGGACCAAGTCCTTGCGTCGGAGGTGACGTGGCTGCACCGGGTTCGCCACGTGTCAGCTGACACAGTGACGACGCAATAAATCAATTTTTTAGTAGAAGAATAATTCGTTTAATTCGGATTTTTCTTTTAATTGTATTTCAAACTTTAAATTGCTCATTCTTGCTCATATGAACTCCGATTAAGGTAATTCTAGAGCCTAAAAATTTGTAAAATTATGCTCTATTTGATTATGAATTTTATTTAATTTTTGGACTTGAGTTGCTCTCTGTTATTGGCTATTTATTTTTTTATTTATCCGTTATGCGTAGACGTTGAGTTGCCTGAAGGCTTCAAGGGAGAGGTGTTGACTCAAGAAGAAGGTCCAGAACCTAATCAAGACCTTTTCCAAGGCAAGTTGTGCTTTGACCATGTTGATCCCACTTTTGAAATTTATGTTGTTTTAAAATTATTGCATGCTAGTTTAATTAAGATGATTTCAATTAATTTTGGAAATTAGATATGCGACATATTTGTTGTATGCTACCTTGTCTATAATAATTGTATGCCATGAATCATTTGTCACCCTAGATTATGGATATTAGTTGGAAACTAATAAATTGCCAACATGGCATAACTAGACCGTAATTAGTCTACTTAGCCATGCATCATGTTATTGATATAATTTTTGAATGTTGAAATTAATATTGACTTAATGAGATATGAGGCATGTTTATGAAAATGTGACATGTGTTATTGATGATGTTGATGGCACGTGGTGCATGGTAATCAACTGGGTGATAAAATGATTTAGACCAGGGCAAGTGGCAAGAATGTTTATGGTCGGCCAGGTGTGGCGCTTGGGCAGTCGCATTTAGTTCTTAATGATTTGGATATTGTGGACTTTCCTGAAAGTCTTGCTTGGGTCAATTAAGGACTTAACCTTGCAAGAATTTGAACTGAGTCTATCATACAACCACAAGTCTGGAATGGGACAAACCTAGCTGATTAATTTGTGATGTCTAGATTTCGGTACTGTCGTGGTGGTGTGGGTTCCGGTTGTACGGGTGTAAACTCACATGGCGCAAGAGGGGGGCCCTATTGTGGTGGTGTAACCCTTCAGTGTTGAAACCTTAGCGGGCAGTACTGGGTCTAGAAGGAGCATTGTAAAGGCTTTGTTACGGTCACTCGCTTTGGTCGTGTTTGCTTGTATCTTGTGGGTAAAGTGTATAACCTTTGCAGAGTGTAAAACCTATTTGAATAGCCATGTCGGCGGTATTGGACATCACTTGGGGATTACAGTCAAGGGTTAGACTTTCATAAAATGAACTTAGGATGGTGGACATTGTGACATGAAAAGGATGAAGTTGATTAAGGTTGAAAAATGTTTTACTTGAGGATTTATTGTGAAAGTTATTATTGTTATTATCATTTTACTGCTTTTCAATCTATTATGAGTAATTATGAATGTTGCCTTATCGCAAAATAACCATTCAGCCTGTCATTTGGAATAAGCCCTGCATGTAGTATTAGCTTGAATTCTGTGCATAGCTTGCCAAGTGCTTAAAGTACTCACCCCTTGCAACAACTCAAACATCAGCTAAGGAAGAATCAACGCCAGCTCTGGAGGAGTACCTAGAGGAGCCTATGAACTAAGGAGTGAGCCCAGTCAGTTGCATGTGGCACATTGATTGGACACCACGAGTCTTCTTTACTCTTCCGCTGCAGTTTACTTATTTGAGACTTTGCCCTGCGAGGCGTATCTTTGTAAGTTGACCATAAGGTTAACTCAACAGGTTATATTTTAAATAGACTTTATTATTATTCCGCTGTGTATGATTGTGATATTCATCTGTGTTGAAACGGTGTGTACTAGCAAGATCTTGGACTAGCGTGGAATACACCGAGGGTCCGGGTTTGCACATTCGGGTCCCGACACTTCATTTCCCATACCCGAAGATCAAGTGTTGTCAAGAAATGATGAGTGTTCTCCGAGTCAGAGTATGTGCATCCAACTGCATGGAGATTGCTCAAAATCTTTATAAAGCAACTAAAGCACTCATTGAGGGTGTCAACAGCGTGCAATTCAAACTTGTTGTAATCACGCTTGTACTGATTCTATCTCATCGTCTTGATCTGGGTAGTGTCCTCATGGTAAGCATCGATGGTCAACCAGATCTAGTGAGCAGATCGTAAGTGAGAGGTCCTATTATATTCATTGCAGCTAAGGACCTATATGTGGATGTTCCTTGCCTTAGCATTTGCCTCAACGTCAGCTATATTGCCGGCCATGACGTTCTCATCGGCAAGAACTGTTAATGTTATGCCCTTGAGACAGTCATATAGATGATTGTAGCATAACTACGTTTATGAATAATAATATGATTAATGGTCCAATGAATATATATCATTATATTGATCAGCAAGTATGTGACTTGCTTATGAAACTCTTTACTTATTGATATAAACGGATATGAGAGATGGATTGAATTGTCAAAGGATGACATGCCTCTTGCCTTGAATTCAATCTTCATATTGTTTGGCAAAGGGATTATTACATGAGTACATTCGATAGGTTCTGTCCGATTTGATCATATGTGTTCGGGAGTTGGCATGCCCTGCAAGGAGCCACTACCAATTATTGATTGGAAAATAGTTTTCTGAATCCATATCCAAATGTACATGAACCTACAGGTTCACACACTTAACGGGCCGGGACACATTAATTCGGATTGGATCCATAAATAATGGATCTCGTGGGCCTAACACACCGATGGGCCCTTCTTAGGGTTTCATCGTGTGGCTATATAAGGAGAGGAGAAGGATGGGTGTGCATTAGAGTTCTTTCACCCAAAACCCTAGCCTCCACCTCTCGTTGCCTCTGTCGAGCGATCAGGTGCTTACACACCGACGCACAGCATTCCATCCCCAAACGTGTGGACTGCTGTAGTGACGCTGCTATGACTACGACGAGGGAAGGATGATCCACTTCATCGATGCGAGGGCTGCGATGAGGGAAGGACGATCTACTTCATCGACGCGAGGGCAACGACGAGGGAAGGATGATCCACTTCATTGATGCGACGACTGCAGCGTGGAGATGATGATCCACTACATCGACGCGCGAAGGATTCCTCAATTACGCGTCTAATGGTAATCTGATCTATGATCCCCTTCTTGTGAGTAGCTTTCTGGTTATACGGTAGAAAATTTTTAATTTGTGCTAGCGTAGCATACCGCGTGACTCAACAGACTCATAGGAGAGCTTCATCTTCTACCAAATCAAAAAGCTTTGGGCAATGATGTTTGACTCAATCCGCGACTTCCATAATGGATAATCGACTCCAAAAAAGATAGGAATACTTGTCTATCACCATGGCTCATGACACTGGTCAAGATCTATAAAAGAGAAAATTTGGCTCTGATATCAATTGAAAGATCAAAATGGTGATCAAAGGCGGGGGGTGAATGATCACAAATAAATTTCCTCCCTTGAAATGAATCCAACCAAAAACCTCACTTCAAAAATTCAGCGCAAAAGAGCAAAACCAAAAAAAAAATCTATCCTGGCAAGTACTACCACAACACAGAGGACGATAGTACCAGATTTCGGTACTACTGCTTGTCCTGGGTGTTAATGTTGGTCTCAAGAACATAGAGCAAAAATAAAATGATCTCAAAGCCAAAATCGATGTATTTTAAGATCGGCTAGTCCAACACCCATGAAACTTTGGATGCACCTTATTATAGAGGACAAGAACCTATTCCAACCTTCAATCCAAGGGATTGATGTCAAAATTCTGACCTTTTTTCCAATCAAGGGAAGAGTGCACCAAATTTGGACACGAATCAAAATCTTAAAGTATGGGCTTGCTTATGGGGTTTGATGATCATGATGATCTTAGATATCCTCTCACTTGTCACAGAAAGCTAGAACACATGAAGAAAACGCTTTTAACACAATCTATAAATATTTCTCAAAGATTGAGCAAAAGATTGGTTTCTCGCAAAGTTCAGGACAAAGATTGCCTAAATGATGAGGACATGATCTTAAGAAGATTCATCCATCAATCATGCATCCTCGGCATAAGATCCACAAGCATTTATAAAGTGGGGAGGGAAATACAAATGTGCAAAAAGTAAATCGCGAAATTTAAATTGCTGAATTTAAGACATAATATAAATGCAAAATTTAAATTTAGATGTAAGGAAATGATTTTTTATTTCTTTGGATGGAGGATTTATAAAGCCTCACAACAACATGGGCAAATCTCAAAGGAGCATCAAAACCTTTAAAGAGAGAGACCTCTCTTCCTCTCTATTTATAGCCTTCATGAGTCATCCTACACCCTTGGATGAGTTGCTTCAATCCTAAGAAACCTCCCCAAGGGCTAAGATTGACTCAACCACTCATACATGGGCTAACCCAAAATCGACTAACATAACGGGTTTTGCAAACTTCTCAAAGCTAGCTAACTTGACCACATTCTATCCTCTAAACAGCTATCCAACGGCTATCCTTGATTCGAGCAGTTCCAAGCTAGCATCTTAGCCATTTCCTTGTCTTCTAGGCTAGCAGTGACTCCATCTCCGGTCATCCTCTCCATCGATCCCCAACCATTTAGACCTCCGACGCACCTCGCCTAGTCTCGATCATCCTCCGTGCTCACCATGACCTTGGGCTTTCATCCTGCAACCATCACAAACAAGGAAAACACATCACATAACATTGTTTAATAATTTATGCAATTTAAACATCCCAAAGAAAAATTGCAAAAAATCAAATCTCGAATTCAACCCTAGTAGTCGAAGTTGGCACTACCACCTACTGGAGGCTGGTAATACCACTGGCCAGCACTACCACTCTCTAGTAGCCGGTAGTGCCGCTCGAGCACAATGATTTGAGAGGACTCTCTCTAAAAAATAATTACCACCATATAAGGGCCGATAGTACAGCTACTCCGGTATTACCTCTCTAAAGGCCAGTAGTGCCACTCAGCTCAAACCAGAGGCAAACTTGGTACAACCACGGGTTGGCACTACCATAACTGGATCTAGTAGTGCCGCAGGTCAGTGCTACCAGCCCCAAAGCCGGTAGTGTTGTCTGAGATAGACAAAAATCAAATTGCTTTATTTTGAAAATTCAATTCAAATCAAACTCAAACCTAAGCACACCTTACTCAAATATAGTCAAATACTCATCACAAACATGGATAGACATCCACATGGTCTTTTACATTTATATTTCAATGTCTAATTCATCTCCACATTTTTCATACCTATCTCAAAAAATTGATCTTTTTGACAAAATTAAAACTTGAGTTCAAGAAAATCATTCTGAATTCCCTGTTCCTAATTCCAAGATCTACATATATTTTCACTACTACACAACAGCTTATTACAGACGGTTGAAAACCACTTCACAGACGGTTTTGTGAACCGTTTGTGGCAAACTGTCTGTGATGACTTGTAATCATCACAGATGGTTTTTGAACCGTCTGTGAAAATATTCATCACAGATGGTTCCAAACTAGAACGGTTTGTGATGAGAGGTCATCATAGACGTTTCTAAATAGAAACCGTTCTCACAGACGGTTCTAGTTTGGAACCGTCTGTGATGAATTTTTTTCACAAAAATGTATTTGTTATTATTTGTAATTGTGTCAGGTCTGGCAACTCCGTGCCACGCGTCAACCTAGTACTACTCTCGCCCAAGCACGCTTAACTTCGAAGTTCTAATGACATCCAGCGGATTTAACATCCCAAGAGGTCACCCATCCTAATACTACTCTCACCCAAGCACGCTTAACTTCGGAGTTCTTATAAGATCCAAGCATGTGACGTGTAACGCGTCCCTCTCCCCTTAACCCCGCAGAGCACCTGAACACCTATTTTAATGTTCTCATACTCAGAAACAAGGTTTGACCTAATATTTTAGTGTTATCATACTCCGAAACAGGTACAAAACTTCGGAGGCCGTTTTGAGGCCCTAAACGGCGTTTGTTTTGGAATTCTGTCACCGCGCTCGCACTCACGCAAACCATCATTGAACGACCTCCTAATTTTCAGTTCTGCATTTTTGTATGGAACTTCTCTTTAGCTTTCCAACGAGCCAAGGAACGCCCCGATCGGAGTTACGAGTCAAAAGTTATGGCTGTTTTACCAAACGTGTTTGGATTTCCTATTTGCAAACCGAATCAGACTTATTGCTCGAAAGAAAAATTGGAGAGCTCATCGTGCTGGATCCAGAAAGTACAAGAACTGCCCCGATCAGAATAATGAATTCAACCACTTCATAAGTTAAAACAAAGAAAATGATATGACCAAGCACACACTTAAGACAAACTCAAGGCGACAGCGCAATAAACTTATTATCACAACTACGGAAGGTAAAATGTAATTTTCTAAATGAATGACGCTATGTGAAGGTGTGTCGCTAAGCCCCTTTCCCGCATGCCGGTTTCATGGTACCTAAAAACATCATAAAACACAAGCGTGAGTTTATCACTTAGCAAGTATATTGCAATGGAACAAGAAAACAGTTTTCAATACCATCATCACTACATCTCATACTCAACATCATAACCATTTCATATTCACATTGAATACATCTCATTAACATCATCATATATGCAATGCAATGCACATGTCTCCTCGAAGCACATACCGGTATTGCCGAGTGCACACCCGTCGGCGTGCACCCTCTTTCCCCTTCCATCCCGTAGATGGAGGGTGCCTACTCTTACTGACTCGCTCCCATACACAACCGTGGATGGGATTACAAGGTAGGTCTTTCGTGTTCACTACGTGTGAACACAAAGGCCCGCATCAGAATGGGACGCCTCTTCCATTATGAATGCACATATGACATGAACATGTATAAACTTGCATAAACATTTAATACAACAATTTCATAACCAATATGTAACCATGTTCATCATATCATAAGCAAATATCAAGTATGGCAAGTTAACACATCATGTAGCCATATTGCACCTATGCAAGTCTAATAATCATCCAACACCCAAACCCATCCCAATACACTTGCCTTCAATTGTGAGCGACGGAGTGGCTAGAGGTTGAGGGCACTCCCGGGGTCACACCACCTACACATAGGTATAACACACTCAAAACTTGCCCACAAAACATTACAAGGACGCTCATCTACCCCGACTTCGCAAACTACTCGTAAAACCCGAAAACAGAGAATCTGTCCCGTCGGGACAACGGACTTCCAACTAGCATAACTTGAGTTCTAAACTCCAAATCAAGTAAAAGAGTACATTTTCTCAAATCTTAGGAAATTTCCTAGCTTTTTCTAAGTATTCTCGAAGACTGAATCGGCCTCTAAAATTGTCTAATCTACAGATGAACACAATCTGTCCCAATCACGTCATAGATTTGACAACGTTCGGTAAAATAGCCATAACTTTTAAACAGATGGACGGAATTTAACGTTCTTAGTGTCCAATTAAATATAATTTAATTACCTACAACTTTCGTAACAGCAGGCCGATTAGAAAACGCATCTAAAATTGCCAAAACTAAAGCCCTAGGTCGGGGTGCAAATCTGCCCGAGGACAGAACGTGGGACAGCATTGCAATTTTGCTAATCCCATCTAGGAACAGCACCTAAACATGAATCTTAGGCATGGAATCCCCCTTCTAACCAGCATCATAACCCTACAAATGGATCTACCAATGCTTACCTCCCTCGAAGAACCGTTCAATCGACGAAACCTTCTCCTCCCGGTCCCCCGATCTCCTTCCTCACGCCAAATCTGCCGGATCCCCTCGTCGCGGAGCTTCCCAATGGTGAGGACAGCTGAATGGAGGGGTGTGTCAACAAGGGGTGGGGGTGGATCTCTCCTAGGGCCGGCTAGGGGAGGTGGGGAGGTGGAGGAGGAAGGGGGAATGGGTGGGGGCGCAAGGAGGCTAAGGGGGGCGGCTAGTGTTGAGGAGGGAGGGGTGGGGCGCAAGTGGGGGGTGGGGCGCATGGGTAGCAGCCTTGCTGCCCAAAACCCTCCCCCACATGGGCCAAGGATCCCCCACTTCGGCCCATGAAGGTCCCCCAAGGCCCAAACTCCCTCGGAAAGGCCCAAATTCCTGAAAACGGCCCAAAAACACGATACAAAAATCATACCGTAAGGCCGGAAACGAAAATATCTCAATCCATCATTTCATAGTGTCACATCTTGTCCTCATCCATTACTGTTTTCCTCGAGAACGAAGGAACGAAGGAGAGAGAAGAGAGGGGCAACAGAGGAGATCGACAAGTATATTTTTCTCTGTCCGTCCAGATGTTGATCTATTGCGCTCTATATATGCTAATTGTTGTGTTGTACGTACATGATACGTGCAGTATAGTTACGAAGTTGCTGAATCTGAGACCCTCCCTTTTATGCTACAGTGTAACATAAAAGAAAGGTTCTAATGCGCATACTGTGCTAGTCCCATAATCAGTAGCTAGCATGCACAAACACAATTTGAAATCACAACTATGCAAAAGTTTCATATTTTATTACAGCGAAAGTATTGATATAATATGACTGATGAGGTCGACTAAAATGTAACAAAAGAGTCAAATGACTTGTAGTTTGCCACATAACCCGCAGGCAATTGACAAGGTAAAACCTTAGAGAGAACCATCGTTAATGATCCCGTTTTTCCTGCGTCAGAGTGTTTGTCGAAGTTTCCTGTCTAAAAACAACATTAATAGCAAGGGTGAGTACATTGCGTACTCAGCAAGACTTGTAGTGTTTGCAAAACCTAAAATATATGCAAGCTGAATAGAAAGTGGGTTTCTACGGTTGTTTTGCATAAAGCGAAGATTTGAATTGTAAATACTGAATAGTAAATGAAAGCGTAAATAGAAATAAAGCAGTTTGATGATAATGAAAATAATAAGTAGTGAATGTAAAAAAAGTAAGCTACTCACAGTTCTTCGTGAGGAAAGCTCACAACCCTCCGTGAGAATATAAAATGATGATCAGTTGAAAAATAAAATAATCTCATTTCCAAACCTTCTGTTCCAGTTTTATAAAAATAGAAAACAATTAACTAATGCTGGTTCACCAAGTCATCCATGACCGTGGATACGGCTAATCGATTAGTTTTAGACTCTGCAGAGTTTGTACAGCTTTACCCACAAGATATGTCCTCCCTTTGTGGCAAGCGCATTTGGCACACTTCCTTTGGTGTGCCGCCAGAGAGTTCATAACGAAACCGTTCGATTACTTGAACCTAACTTTGCACCAGCCCAATGACGTTTACCCCTAGCTATGGTGGAAGCCAATAAATAATAAAGTAATAATTGTAGAAAGGAGCCAGTGGCTTAAGTAGAATAATAGCAGCCCCAAATCCTTAGCCAGGCGTACATCGTTGCACAGGAATGCGTTGACCCACAAAGTACATGTGGCAGCCCCGAGCAAGCCGACACAAAAGGGTTTATGGCTTGTACTACTTCTGCCTACCAATGTGCAAAGCTAGTCCCAAATAATTTAATGAGTTAAGACTGTCCGAGTCCAATACTTGTGGATGTACGGTTATACTTGGATCATGCAACACTACATTCGGTCCTTAATGTGACATGGGCGACAACCTCCCCCTATCTACGTACACGTTAAAACATGTACATCCGGCTATTGCCAATAATCACCCACGTCAAAACAATAGTTTTATTTTCATTTTTATTAAAATATTGGTATCCTTTACTGTTTAAATAAACCATTAGAAAGATTCATTGAAAAAGGTGTGGGTGGAAAAACATTATCAACATATTCTAGGGCAGTGCTAAGCATATGCAAATTAATAAGCGATTATACAAAGTCCAGTATTATGAACTTAACCATTCCTAAGGTTGACATGGATCTCATATCAACAGGATTGAGGAAATCCATCAATTTGGGTTATAATTACCAGGTAACACAAAATAATGGTTCATCAAAATATAAGCATGCAGGAAGATTCTTAATCACATTTTATCTAGTTATAAAATCTGGGTTCAAGATGTTCGAAGGGGGTGCTTGCCTTGCTGTTTGTTGTCTTTAGTGATGAGTCGAAGGCGTATTCTTGGAGCTGTCGACGACGGAGTTCAGAACGTTGGAGTCTACACATCGTTCAATAAGAAAGAACAAATAGCAAATAGCATTTTCAATACGGGCAAAAGGAAATCAGATGGAAAATCAAATAAAAATCATTGCATAAAACAAGCAGGGTGGTAGTTTAGGGTTTCAAGATCATATATATGAGTGTGTTATTGCTAGGCTACGGTCTTTTCTACCAATTAATAGTTTGACGGGGTGTATTGCACACAACATCTATTCTTTCTGATTTATTCTATTTTATTTTACGAATTCAAGAAGCTAAGATTGTTTATATTAATTTAAATTAGTACATAAAACAACAGGAATAAGAGTAAGTATAGGTCATAGGATTAATTTAAGTGAATGTCAGATATTAACAATGAATGACTAATTTCTTATTACTTAAGTACATGCATCTGTGATACAGACCTTAGGATTTATATCTCGTAGAGTTATGTTTTAAATAGGATTCAGATGCAAAACAAGTTGAGTATGTATGTTTACCCATATAGGTATTGTGATTATATTCTAAACGGATTTATATATTGTGAAGGTATGAGTATTTACTAACTTAGTTCAATCTTAATCAATTATACAAAATTATTGCACATTTGGAATACTCATTTTTCTAGAGACATCTATTAATATTAGTATCATTATTTTTTATTATCCTTTTTATTTTCCCATTTTCTATTATTTTTCTTTTCTGCCATTCTCCATTTGTTTGGTCAAACGAAACCTCCCAGAGACTTCTCCCAGTCTCTACCATTATTTGCGCCTCTCCTGACGATTCTTGACGTCTCCACCGCCCGCTTGGGTTCTGCTCTCTCCTATCTCACTCGAACCCGGCCGATGCCTTCTGCCCTAGCCGCCACATTCTAGGGTTGACACCACGATCTCCAACCCTGCCGGCGCTTCTCCAGCCGACCTCGCCAATTTGCGCATCTGCCGCCGCCGGATTTCTTCTTCACCGCCGCCACCATCAGCGCCTCCGGTCGTATTTGCTACGTCTCTTGGACTCGGCTCGACCGCTGTAACACCCCAGCACCTAGTATGCCCAGAATGTCACCACAACAGCTAAAGACAACAACCAAATGTCACAATTAAATACAAATTATCGCAAGTACGCTAATGTTTTAAACGAAATTTGGGCAGCATTCCATCTGATTTTCCATGGTTTTAAGCAACAAAAATAATACAATAACAAGATAGCATAATGGGAGACAACAATAACATGGCAATCTGGGTTTACAACAACATTTCAGGCCCAACACATAAATTAACCTCTCACGAACCAATACGGGGTGAACAATTAATCATAGAAAATGACACGTTATAAAGCAAATCTAGTTCAATAAAGTAATCCATCACAACTATCGAATGGGTATGAAATTTTCTATTCAGGTGATGCCAAGTGAAGGCGTGTGTCTAGCTCCCTTTCCCAAATGCTGAACTTAAGGTACCTAAAAAAACATTAAGCAACAAGCGTGAGTCCATTACTCAGCAAAGTGTATTGCAATGGAATAAACAATAACAATATTCATTAACATCTTCATTATCCTATCAAATAACATCATCATAAACATCTCATAAAACATCTTCATAAGCATCTCATAAAACAACTTCCTTCATGCAATGCAATGCACATGTCTCTTTGCTTAGCACATACCGGTATTGCCGAGTGCACACCCGTCGGTGTGCACCATCTTTCCCTTCCATCCCGTGGAGGGTGCCTACTCTTACTGACTCGCTCCCATTCACTACTGTGGATCGGACTACGAGGTAGGTCTTTCGTGTTCACTACGTGTGAACACAGATGCCCACATCAGAATGGGTCGCCTCTTCCATTATGCATGCACATATGCCATAAACATGAATTTACTTGCATATAAACTTGAATTAAACAATGGCATAACCATTCAACCATTCACATTCATCATATCACATGCAAAGATCAAACATGGCAACATTAACATAACACATGGATAACTATTTCATCTCGTAACATAATGGCCTCCTAAGCCACAACCACTACAATACACTTGCCTTCTACCTTGCGAGATGGAGTGGTGAGATGTTGAGGGCACTCCCGGGGTCACACCACCTGCACATAGGTATAATACACTCAAAAATATGCCCACAAAACAACACAAGAACAATCAACTACATCGACTTCGCAACCCATTCCTAAAACTCGAAAAACAGAGAATCTGACCACCAGGACAGCAGGCTTCCAACAAGAATAACTTGAGTTCTACAACTCCAAATCAAGTAAACGAGTATATTTTATCAAACCTCAGGAAATGTCCCAACTTTTCCTAAGTATTCGCGAAACCTGATTCGGCCTATAAAATCCTCTAATCTACAGTTGAACACAGACTGTACTATTCACATCACAGATTGGATAGCGTTCAGTAAAATAACCATAAATTTTAAATGGCTGAACGAAACTTAGTGTTTTCAGTGTCCAATTAAAGGTACTTCGATTACCTACAACTTTCGCAACAGCCGATCCCCCAGGAAACGACCCTAAAGTCCTCAAATCTGCTCCCGAAGTCGGCTCTGTAAACTGGCCGAGAGCAGCACGCGAAACAGATCTACAATCACTTTAATCCCCTCTAACGACAGCACCTAATTGGGGGTTTTAGACATAGATTCTCCCATCTACCAGAACCTATATCTCTACAAATTAACCACAATTTGTTACTTCTTCTTGGAGAATCGAATGGACGAAGAACACCTTCCTCCTCCCGGCCGCTCCTTCCTTTGGATCCGCAGCGATTCGCCGGAGTTCTCCGGACGAATGAACGTCCAAGCGCGGCCGCGATGACCACCGAAGAAGGGAAAGGAGAGGGCTGCGCCAAGGGAGAAGGGGGCACCCAAGGGGGAGCGGTGGTGGCAGCTAGGGTTGGGAGGGGAGGCGCATGGGGGAGGCAAAGGGGGGAGGCGGCAGCCACTAGGGGGAAGGGGGAAGCGGGGGCGCACCAAGGAGGTGGGGGCTAGGGTTGGCTGCCCAAAAGCTCCCCCTCTTGGGCCCAAACCCTTCCACTTAGGCCCAATCCTTCCCACTTGGGCCCAAACCTTCCCACCGGAGGCCCAATTCAACCCCCAAGGCCCAAAAATCTCTCGAAAAAGCCCAAACAACCTGAAAAATTAAAAACTCAACAAAAACTCGTACCGTAATGTCACAACCGCACCAGGCGCAGGGCTGCGCCCTCGACCCTGCCGGTTTGCCCTCGGGCCCGGCCATGGCTGCCGCTTACGCAATCTACCCTAGCCTCCCTCACTTGGGCTGATTCGGTTATTTTTCCTCAATCTTTTCCCCTTACTTTACTTCCTGATATTGAAATGGAAGGGATTTAATTTTGCTTTAGTTGCGAACTACCGATTTGGATTGGTCCGGTTGGTTAAAAAGTTGGGGATAATGCTCTAGTTTGTTTCCCATTCATGATCCCTCACTGATAAGCATGATTACCGATTGCACAAGATGCTTGCGACTCTGAGATTGGGTTAAATGTATTTGTGCAGAGGTTATACTTTCTAATCTATGATGTGCCTGAATGATTTACATAAAATTGGTTACACTGATGTGCTGTGGAATGGTTGGCTTAGCAGATGATGAATAAACTGATGCTAGGCTAAGCGTGATGATCTTTGAATGCTTAGATATGGCATGATAATCATGGTTCCAGTACTGGTTGGGGGTTACATGGTATATGATGACTTGATACCATGCTCTGTGAATATTTGTAGGAGGTTTTATAGTGCTTTATTCATGGATAAATTAGCTTAGTAAATGATAAAGAAATTGATACTAAGCTATGCTTAAAGGTATTTGAATACCTAATGATGGAATACTGATAGTAGCTTCGATGTTGGCAGATCTGCATGGTAAATGATAAATTGATTCCATGTCCTAAGAATGGGCTATTTCTCTTTGGTCCGTGATGATTCATATACTTTCAATTTTACGGGTTGGATGGCGTCATAGCGATGACCTTGAGTTGCAATACGCCGGGGGAGTATTTGTAATTCAAAGGGGACATATGACGTAACCCTCGTAATTTTTGTTATGCATGCAAATTGAGACCACTAATTCTATTCTTCCTCATTTAAATCTCTTACTACCCATTTTTATTTCTAGTTTATTTTTATTTCTACTATGGTGGATATGTTTTTATTGAAAAGGAGACAAAAGCATGCATACCTGGTTTTAGAGGAATTGATTCACAGCTAAGTGTGCTTGCCCCTTATCGACGGCTTTGGCTTGTATGGGAGAAACATTTTCTGGTTGATCTTCTTTCTCCTAGCTTCCTGAAAACCTAGGCTCAGCCGGCCTGCTTTATGTTGTGGTTGAATGTTTGCTTTGTTTCTTTTTGGGATTCTCGGCCTTCTAGCTCCTCAGAAGTTTGCTTAGATGGAAGCTATATTCTAGGGTTGAGTACTACTGAGAGTTCTGCCTTGGGGACTTTGCTTTTGGCAATTGCTTGCTTGGTGATTTTCTGGATGAAACTTGGCTAGTTATATAGCCATGGCAATGGCGGTGTGAGCAGGGTTTGAAAGAGGGGCTCGGTCCAAAGGTCTTTGCGGTTGGACTGATTGTTCATTTACTAGCCCTTGTCAGTGCACTTGATCTTGGTTTGTGTGGTTTACCTGGCCGGCTGGCCTTGCTCCTTGGGTGATGGAGTTGGGTTGGACTTGACGTGGCTGGTCTTGGTGCTTTCGTTTGGGCATCCTCCTTACCTCCATCCTTAGCCGGCTGGCTCACTCTGGAGGGTTTGGCTGGGGACTTGCCCTGGCAGTTTCGGTTAGAAGGATGGCTTGTTCACGTGGCTTGGTCTTAGCCTTTGGTTTCAAGGTCCTAGAGGGTTTGGTTAATTCTGGAATGGACGGTGCTGTCCTGTGGCCACAGTTGCTTAACTTTAACCCTATTCACTGTGATTTCACTATTTTACTGCGGTGAAATATTTCTACCTCGCGATATTTTCTAAATATTCACGTCTACGGCTTAAACAGGTTTGTTATTGCTGAGTGATACGAATCCTAATCGCGAGAGGAGCCAAATTGGCCCCCGGACAATTTAGGGTACCTCGTTGAGCGATCACTCAATTAATTGGTTGACGGCAATACTTCTTTTTGTTGATTGTATTTATTTTAATTCATTTGCTTTATTCTTATTTCTTATACGTGTACAATTTAATTTGCAGGTTCTCAAATGCAGATCGAGTTAGTACAGGAGTTGTAGCTTATAGTTTTGTAATTTACTTTTGGGATGTAATTATTTATGTAATTGGGATTGGATATGTAATCGGGTAGTTGTATAAGTTGTAATCCAAATAATTATTGTATGTCATTAAAGATTCGTGTATTTCCTTTTTATTGTAAATGTAAACTACAGTGTATCAATAAACAATGTTGTAGTTTAAACTCATGTAATGAATGATTTTGATCAGGAAGGATAATGGATTCACTTTATCTGTTAAGGTACTATTCACAGTCAAATCTTAGCAATTAAGTTTCTTATCAGCAATTAAGGTATTCATACTGCATCAGATGAGTTCCAGAGAATTCCAAAGATTTACTATTATTTGTCCATTATTCATAGTCAAACAAACATTATCCAAATTTTTCTTTTTCATTAAATGGAAACATATTTAGCCATCATGCACATTCTAGAGATTTCACACGTTATCCAACATTATCTTTGCATATTAAGATCTTTATCTTCTATCTACTTGCTTTTATCTTTCTATCTCTTTACTTCCCTCTTTTCACTAATTCAATTTGAGTAATTCTTTTACCAACAAAGATTTGGAAGATGATAATTCATAACATGATCATGTTAAATTTTATTTTCTTAGTTTGCTCAATTTAAAAAGGCTTTAGTCAAGACGATTACTCTTAACATGGGTTCAGGAAATTGAGAAAAGATATCACTTTGAATGGAATATTTTGATTTTAAATAAGATTTTTATTCAATTCTATTTTTAAATTTCAAATTTTATTTTCTTCCATTTTTGAAAAGTTGGGATGTTACACTGAATGAAACATTACAGAAAAGCACTTCATATACATACAAACATTATTCCAGGCCGATCCGTGGGTTAACCACTCTGCACCTGATGCATAATAATGCTGTCCCCCTCTCTTACAGAGCAGATTTCAGAAAATTTGGCAAGAGAGCTCTGCCTTGACCTTTGTTACAGAGCAGATTTCTGAAGATATGCTAATCTGGAAGAAGCCTATTGGACCGCAAAGGAGTAGTTTGATTTGACGGGTATCCAACAGTGGATCCTCTATATCCTACGTGAACTGAACTGGGCAATGTTTTCAAACCACCTGCATATTAAAAACTTTGCCTAATTGCTCGGTTAACAGCCATAAGCCATGCATACACGTGTAGTAGCAAGTTAGGACAAGTGGTACATGAGCCTCTTTGGACGCCAGTGCTTAGACGTAATCTAGATAAGGAACGCCTATTCGACGACTTTCTGGGAGAACAAGCGAGACAAATTTTTCTTGTCCCTCCCAACTCCCAAGAAAACGATCGATCTCTTCTTCTTCAGTTCCTCGATACATCACGTTGGCTGGCACATCTCTGAAACCAGACGATCGAAACCCCTTGCGCGCGTTTGTTTGCGGCGAAAGCGAAGCCGGCCGAGACATTCAGAATCTTTGTTGAGCTGCAGTTATCCTCTTCTGTCGCTGCGTCCAACTGCGTACAAGCTAAGTCGGCACCCGTCGTAACTCAACAGAGATTCTGATCGGAATTCCACTGATCGGAGTGCAAGTGAAAGAGATGTTGGCCTGAAAGCTGGAAGCTTTTGGATTGCATGGAATTAAGCAGGTTAGCGGCCAGGTTCAGTAAAGCTGGAGTAGGCAAGGGTGAGATCTGAACAATTCCAAGGGTGAATGAAGGGTCCATGCAGTGCAAGGAAGCAGCTGATGCAGGGAGTGTGTGTAAGAGTGAGTAATTGCAAGGGAGGGGGGATAGGTAGGCAGAGACAGGGACAGATAGGCGGGCGGGATGCATACATACATGGTGGACAAGTGCCCAATCTGTCCATACATGACAACAACCGTGCCATGCCTCTCAGAGCAAGTATAATAAGGTGATATAAGCGGGCTATAAGAGCTGCCACATCATATTTTTGCTTTGTTGGAAGAAAGAGAAGAGAAGAGAGAAGAAGTGAAATTATTGTTCAACAGAACTTTGGTAGCTTATAACACAGATTCCAAAGAAGATGAGAGGATGGATGGGTGGACCATTTATTAATGTGTAGATTGTTTCTACAGCTAACTTATTATATGGGTGAGCTTTTAGATGGCTGTGTATGATATGACAACCACATATAGCCAGGAGTGAGCTATATTATTAGCCTTGCTCTCACAAGCTTTGCAGCACACCCAATCATGGCTACTTGCTACAAAGCTCTACATTTATTATGCTGTCATTCTACCACCACCAGTGTTCCCTAACGGCTTACAATAAATGTCTCAAGCTCAAGTGCATGGTTCAATAATTGACGCACAGTGCAATTGACAATCTACATACCATTTAATTACTTCCTGAAACCTGATTCTACCCATTAGTATAACCGTTTTCATAGACAACCCTGTCAACTAGCAAACAAACTCGGTAGTCGGTAGTCGATCTGTGTATTAGTGTATACATGTGTATATATGGACATGTACTACTGCTGCTACTACTGATCTGTTTCTCCTGGTGTCAGGCAAAAGAGACCGAAAGATTGCTATTTTTTCCCGAGGAAAAATAGATCTAGACGTATTTTTAAAATTTTTGTAGGCTCGCGAAACCTTAGAGATCGCGCTAGGGAAAAAGCACGCGGCGAACGCCATATGCGTGAACGGAAAATAATTTTGCATTTTTTCTGGAGAAAAAATAGATCTAGACGTATTTTTAAATGCGCATAGCGCGCGCGTGAACGAAAAATAACTCTATTTTTTTCCCCCGGAGAAAAAGTATACTTAGACGTATTTTCTAAATTTTTGGAGGCACGAGAAACCTCAGAGGCCGAGCCGAAAAAAATACGATTTTGCGTTTTTTTTTTGTAGAAAAAATAGATCTAGAAGTTTTTTTAAATGCGCATTACTCTGCGTTTTTTTCCATAGAAAAAGTAGACCTAGACTTATTTTTAAAATTTTTGAAGGCTCGAGAAACCTTATAGATTGAGCTGGGAAAAAAGTACACATCTTTCTGTTGACGAAAACATTTTTTTCGAAGAAAACGGAGAAAGGACCTAGATGTAAAGAGCGAGGACCTATTTGTTATGCTTTTAATTGGACTTGACCGCTACCCTGAAAAATTAGAAAAGTTATCGATCGCGATTTGTATTTAATGGGAGTTTTTTCACGTAAATTAGCGAACGAGGGACCTAAACGCGATCCCGAAAATTTTTTTTTCCCCTCACAAAGAAATCACAAAGGACCTTTTTATGACTTGGAGGGATCTATCCACGATTCGAAGAAACGAATGGGGGTTTTCGCAAAACCAGCAAGGAGGTGAGGTGGAGCTTTGAGGGAGCTCCAAACCTCCCATCTTTAATGGGTTGGATATATATGCTCTTGAAAATCAAAATTAGCCCGTTACTCCCTCCAGTCCATTGTCACTTTGGATATATGTAACGTCAAATTTTAAAAGTTTTAATGATAAATATCTTTTTAAATATTTATATTTCATACATAAAAATTTATATATGTATAGATTTATCTCAAAAAGTACTTTTATAATATTCTAATTTTATTACGTTTTATAAATATATTATAATAAAAATTAGTGATCAAAATTATATTTTAGAGATAATATGGATATCCGATATCCCAAACAAGAGCTATTTGTGGCTGGAGGAGTAGTTAAGAGATCGATCCGGAGAGCGTGCATGCAGTTCGCTTCTTCTCTGCGTCTGTTCCTGCATGCATGCTTCGTACTAGCGTAGAGCACCAGGAGTTCTACGAACTTTCAAGCATAGTAGATTTTATCAATAGCTACAGTATCCGAGGCATCAGGGTGACAGCTTGCACTGTGCAGCACAACGCACAAGCTTATGTCGTGTAGTCGTGCCCATCCTAACAAGTAGTACTACTAGGACGCAATCATGCTTATGGGGATTGGGAACAGAGAGCCTTTACCATCCATAGTTATCAATATCAATGCATACCACTTGGTATAACCAATATACATGGACTATTTTAGCATCTAAATCGATATAAGATAGTACTATGTACCATATCGGTCACACCGGCTCGATACTAGCGTATACGGCCTTGTTGTCTGTCAATACTAGTCATCCCGGTGAAATTGATAATATGGTCTATCGAACTATATGTAACATTTGATAGTACAACTATGTATTTGGAGTAATATGGTCTACTTCGTTATAAGTGAATTTTGGTATACATATAATTAAACATGCGTATATTCATAAATATATATTATTATACTAAATTCAAAATGATACGTCGGTATGGATCGGTATCGAAACGTATCATTTCAAGATTCAAAACATGTATAGCCTCTAATATGGTATTAACAAGTTTGATATATACCACCACTGTCTGTCACTGAACATGCATGCATGCATCCATTGCTGGTGATGTTGACTGCTGTTCTGTATAAGCAGCGTGCAGATTATACGCCTCGATCCGCAGAGATCCTCGGTAAAACGTAGCTAACTATGGACAAAACAACTGATCAACTGCTGGACACATGGATGTTGGACATCTCTACACTGATTGTGCTCACAAGGTTATATTCTGTCCGCATGTTTTCTCGAAAGGAAAATTGCCAAGCAACTTTCGTTACTAACCCGTCGGCGCAGAGGCGAACACTCGATCGGCTTTTACTTCTGGTATATTTTACTACATTTGAGAAGCATGCAGGTGGCGCAAGACCTTACTTTGAGCTCTGAAATTTACAAAGAGCATATGCGTGCTGCTGCTGCTGCTGCGCCTCCTCTCTCTCTCGAGCAGACAAAATTCTTCTCCCCATTCATGGCCGGAGCGCGCGAATTGAAGCAGTAACAGCCAAACTATATAAACGAGGATTAATATGCGAAACCAACATCCTACATGCCTGCAGCTGCAGCAGCAGCAGTAGCAGCACGCATGCATGCGTGCCGAGGCAGAGGCAGAGCTGCCATTTTTGCACCTGCAAATTAATCTGCAGGATCTCGCACACGTCACATAAACACCGGCAGTAAACAGTCGGCGAAACTTTCTCCCATGCGGCTAGGCCGCGGGCCGGCCGGCGCATTGAATCCGGCCGGTCGATCTCTGCAGGGATTGATCGGTGACGAAGCAAGCAAGACAAGGGTAGCCCACGATCCAGAAACGGCGCGGACACACACCACTTTACATCCACTTGAATGGCCGCAACAACCGCTCCACGATCTTCGCCATGGAGATCGAGACCGGCCGATCGACGCATCATCCGGTTTCCATGGCCCATTCATGAATCATGAAAGCGTATGCATGTCCTGTGCGCGTACGTACCTATGCATATACCTCATGCATGTGGCCGGATACGTAGAGTTCCGAGCTCTAGGCAGTACAATCGAGTTGGAATTGGCTTGACTGACGTAGATATATGTAGTAGCGTAGCTACATAGGCTGGTCCAGCTGGGTGCAGCAGCCTGCATGTTTCAAACTGATGTACAAGTTGTTCCCTGGACTCGTTGGTGTACGTACGTATGATTATAGCAAGGCAAACGTATGCCGGAGCCACCTATACATAGCAGTACATATATAGCATGTGGGCACATATGCAGGGAGTTCCATCATTCGGACAGGAGGACGTACGTACGCGATGTAATGGCATGATTGGCGTTATGTAGCTTAGCGAGTAGCTAGGTTGGTCCTGCAAGGGCATTGCGTGTTTCATGCATGCCAATGCAACCAGAGAGCGCGCCGTTGTTTCGTCAACTTTGATGCAGGTACATGTTTGTTACATCTATTACAGTTACATATAGATTGGTAAATTACACCACAGGTACACCAACTTTGTGAGGTGGGTGCGTCTAGGTCACGGAGATATGCAACCGTGCATTTAGGCTAATGAACCTGTCAAAACCTTCCGTCTGAGAAAACTTTGTTAAACGTGCAAATTAAGGAGGTCTTTTACGGTAATGCTTATCTGGCGTTTTATGTGATGAGATGAATTGTGTGCCATATGGGAGGGTTTGGTTAGATTTGCGAGGGAAGAAAAGAATATTAGGGAAAAGATTTAGGGGGCCATTGCGAAGCCGCGGACGAAGAGGGGCGCCGCTTGATTTTTCTCCATTTACATCTACCAATGCAGCCACATCGACTCCATAAGTACGTATCTCATACGACCAGATGCGATAAGAATTCACGTCGGCAAATCTCATCGAGTGAGCACGTACGTGTCAGCAAGAGACTGGCTAGCATGCTAACCACTGCAAGATCTAGCATGTACGCAGGGGCGATCGCATAGCATGCACGCACTCGGTGTATCTTCTCCCAGGCGCATTAAAGGTACGACTCACAAGTCACAACTGATCACAAGAGAGGCTTGCCGATGCCGATGCAGATCGAGAGAGAGAGCGAGCTAGGTAGTCATGGCTGCATGGCAGCTATACTCCAAGAAGGGGATCGAGAGCTAGCGACAACGATGCGTGCTTGAATGCTCGTAGCAGCTAACATTTGAAATGGTTAGTCCAAGACGTAGTACGTACGTACGAACACGGCAGGATATATAGTAATATAGGGCCCATGCAAGAGAGGATAGCTAGCTAGATGATCGATCGGTGTAAACGGCGAGCTAGGGAGGGCGCGCGCGCGCACGCAGGCAGGCAGCAAGTGAGATCACATTTTTGTTAGCTTGTGGGCGACGGCCATCATGATTGCGTCGCGCGACGAGGAGTTAAGGCAGCGCAGCAACGAGCCGCAGTGGTGGTATCGATCAATGCAGCCAGCCAAGGCCGGACTGGTACGTACTGTCCCATAATGAGCATTTGCAGGTGGTGCCCGCCTGCGATTACATACGATCTGATCATCGCGTTGCGGCTTAAATTGTCGTCGTTGTCGTCTTGCCTCTCTCCCTCCTCGGATTCAGAGCTGTCCGGAGAGGGGAATATCTGACGCTCCGGGGAATTTAATCCTCTCGCTGCGGAGAGGGGGAATGGCATGCAGCCAGACAGCCAGCCTGCTGCAAGATGGGGCAGGGGATATACGTTGCAGATAACTTGCAGCTTGCAGAGGCAGGCAAATTGACGCAAGCGAGCTGAGCAACAGAAGCTGCATGCGTGGGTGCGTAATGCATTAATTTGTGTCTCTCTCGGCTGGGTCCAGACTCCAGATTGGATTGACCCGGGATTGCGGTGTTTGCTGCTTGGTTTAAGAGTTGCCATTACTGCTTTAATTTCGAGCTGATTCAGTGGCTAGCTTGATGATTGGTTTGTGAGTATGCTTCACATGCTAGGTATATCTATCTCTGCTGGTGTGATTACAGGTGAGTTTTCTGAATTGCCAGGGTTGCAGGGGTATGAAGCATTCATGGTAAAGTTGGTGCAGTCGGGACTGGTGAGTGGTGCCATGTGAAGCATTCTGTACGTAGTCCTATGTTATCATTTATAGCAAAACAAATGTGGAACTTTTAACCCTCGTAGGACTGCCTCATCACCGTCCGACTGCGATCTCACAGATCTCGAGACACGATCATATAGCAAAATGGAGGTAGTCCCCACATGGGGATCTACCCCGTAGGAGTTTTCCTCCAGGTTACACATGCTACTTCCAGTCATTGCAAACCTACACTAGAATTGAAAGGTTAAAACCAAAGGGGCTTGCAATAGATATTTTTGGAAATGCAGGCATCATTCAGCCATTCCTTGTGGAAATAGTTGAATTTCTCACCATTCGATTTGCGCTAACATTCGTGCTCCGCCCTACCTTTATCTTCGGTGATATCTAGCGAGAGGCTCTTCGTCTTCTTCTCCGACAGTCACGGCTGGAGTGTACGAGTTCACCGATTGAAGGCATGATGTCCTCTTTGTCGAGTTGTAACGCCGAGGGCCGGGGTATTACAACAGCAGGTGATGGCCGGGGAGTTCCTCTAAGGCGGCCGAGGGCACCGCCTGCTTGCGTCATCAAGGCGGCCCCAACAAAAGCTTGGGCACCACCTCGCGGGAGATTTTTCAAGGGACTGCGGGCTCGGGTTTGGGCGGGACGCCGCCCGGTTCGGACGGTGGTTTCCACAGACTGCAAGGCCCGTTTTGCTATCTTGACAGGATCTTCGGCTTGGGCCTCCGGGCCCTTTTGGGGCTGGGCTGCGTGGTGGTTTTCCACGAATGGACGCGCGGCCGTAGAGGTGTGTCGGCCAGGCGGTTCGTTCCGTCTGCGCCGCCCCCACGCGGCGGTTGCTCGCATTCGCGCCCAGGCCACCGTGGCGCCCCCATCGGTGCTTCGCGGAACCCGCACGGACGGCCAGCGTGGCGTTGGCCGACGGAGCACGACGTCCCACCTTGGCATGCATGGCACGTTTTATTGAGGGTTGATTGTGTCGTCGTGTATTCGCGGTCGCGGCGTCGACGAACGAAGCTATTAACTTGAAAACAAGAATTAAAAGTAGACCAAAGCATTTGATTTATGCCCCCGTTTGGCAACTTGGAATCGGACTGTTTCTACTAGAATCTGAAAGAAACTCAGCCAAACGGGCTAAAGCTCGGAATGATTCTCCTCGGAACGTTTCTTCTTTTTCTACACCTGGGCCGAATCACCCTCAACCCCGTTCCACCCCGATTCACAGAATCCAGACAGGTAGCCAAACGATTTTCAAACAGTGATTCTGATTCTACCTGAAACGTTTCTACCAAGAATCTGAAACCATTTTCGTTTCTACTAGAATCTAGAACCGTACCAAACAGGTCCTTGGTTCCAGCCTTGTCTCTTTATTAATTAGACACGTGTGTACATTATGGAGCCACTGCCTCTCTCATTGCTCTCCCGTAGAATAAACAGCATAAAACTAAACTAGCTAACGGGCTCGTAGCCGTCTGCCCTCTAATGATCTTCATTTAGGTAAAGTGTACATACCATCGAGCTATTTTACTGATATACAACACTATTTAGGTAAAGTAAAACAATATTTTCAAATGAATAAAATAATTAGATTAAAAACAACAGCAAGACAAAAAAAACAATAATAATATTTTTTTTTTGATATTTCTTAAAGTAAACTAGCACACAACCTAAACCAAATTCCATTACTTCCAATGGCACACAGCTTCTGTTCCCAAGTTTAGTTTTATAAAATCTAACCCATGATTGAAATTGTTGAGTATTATCCATAACCGGGGACACGGCTATCGAATATATTAACACTATGAGTTTATACACTTTACTATAAAGATATGATCAATCTTATAATGTCGACCATTACACGTGATCATCGATATGCGATTGAGAAGATCATAACAAAATCTTTCGAAAACTCTATCCAAACATAGACACTCCCAATAAGCATGATCTCACTATCTGTCGACGATCGAGGATTGCCAACCGCAGAAATGAGGTCGGGTGTGTTTGCGAGTAAGGGACCCGAGAACTAGAGGTCGAACCCCCAGGAGATGAAATGCGCTGTTTGCTATAGTACGATCGAAGAACAGTCAAGGGACACCAGGAATTATACTGGTTCGAGCCCCCGAGCAGGGTAATAGCTCTACTCTAGTCTTGCCCAGAGGCGGAGAGTCTGATTGAGAATGAGTACAGGTGTGTGTTTCTGATGCCGTGTGTCCCCCTACCAGGGACTCTCTCATGTCTATATATACTAGTTACAAGGTCCCCCCTTAGCCGTCATTTTGAGAGGCGGTTAGGAGCATCCTTCGGATGGGATAGATCTGGATCCACTCCAATCGGATCTCAACTCCTGGCCGGAATCTGTACCCACGTCCTGCCTTTCCAGATCTCAGGAACCACCGTGCCTATGACCCGGTCCCCCACGGGCCGCAGGTCTCGGTCGTGAGGTGGACTTCGATACTCCAGCTCCAGGTCGCGCGGGCCCCGACCTGGCCATCGAGTAAGAAACCTGGGGTCGAGCCCGACCTTCGAGGTTGGGCTCGAACGAGGGTCTGCTCGTCCATCCTGAGGAATGGGTAGGATATCTCATCCTCCAATAGCCAGCCCCCGAGGTTCGAGTCTACTCTCCTCCGCCGGAGAGGACCTCGAGCCTAAAAAGTTTTTGGAGGGAAATGTTCCTTGATATGTTATGATGCCAAGTGTCCCGACCTTGTCTGGGAACTCTCAGGCCCCGCCATTAAGGCCTAGGTGATGGGAGCAAATCGAGGCAGCCGTACCGTTGCCAGTCCCGCACCGGCACAACCTCCCAAGCGACCAGTACACCCTTTGAGGCGCAATAACTCCCGTTCGTCATTGTCCAAGGCCCTACGTATACCAGGCCATCGTGTCTTCTCTGGGGCAAGCTTCTCGACTCTTCGCTGCGCTCCTGAAACTCCGGACGAAACCGCCTCCTCTCTCCAATCAGGCCCTTCCTCCTCCTTCGAGCCAAAGCCTTCCGAGCCCTCATGGCCAAGTTCGCGAAGTGCACTTTGATCGCGGCGAGGATGAAGGAGCTCGAGGAGGCGGGACTGCTGAACCCGACAACTTGGAGGCTGCCCAGTTTGGAGGACAAGCAGTAGTCCCAAGAAGACGAGCTCGTCAGCACCGAGCAATACATGCTCTTCGGCTTGCGGACGCCGGAGTGTGACTTCCTGGGCTCAGTCCTCGCCCAATGCGGGATCGAGCTCGTTAACCTGGTGCCAAACTCCATCCTTCTCCTTTCTATCTTCTCTCATCTATGCGAGGGGTTTTTGGGAGTTGTCCCCACCCCTTCGCTCTTTTTTCGCTATTTTTCCCTGTTTCACACCGGGAAGGACCCCATGCTCGGGTGCCTCTACTTCCGACTGCGGCCAGGACTCCCCTGGTCCTTCCCTCTATTCCGCCTCCGCGACTCCCTTGGTCCTTGGTCCGAGAGGTGGTTCTACTTGAAGAGGGGAGAGGATGGCGCCCTCGCCTACGATGGGTCCCCAATCACCACCAAGCGACAGACCTCAGAGCCGGGAGACCTGGAGGCGGACCAGGAGGCCATCGCCATGATCCACACCTGCGCCACATGCGGCCTTACCGGGCAGGCCGTCGCCAGCAACTTCTTGCGGAACCGGGTGTGCCCCCTACGAAAGAGGCTGCACCCGTTCTTCGAGATTATGGGGCGAGACGACCTCACCCGCGAAGCCCCCATTGGTAAGCGTTTTCTTTCCAACAAGGTATCCACGAGCTTTGGTCGATTTGCACTTCCTTCCCTCCTTTCTTTGCTAACCCCCTCGTGACTCTCAACAGCACCAAAGGAGTCCTGGGTTACCGCCCGGATGAATGAGATGTTCGGGAGGGCAGCCCTCAACTACACCCTAGACGACCCCGTCCCGAGGAGCGTGCTGCGCCGAAGCCCCGAGGTAATCTTTCCCGACCTTGTACATTCGCCAGAGGTTTCGTGAGCTCGTGACAACCCCGAACGTGTTTGCAGGAAGACCGGGAGCTACGCTGTAACACCCCAATTTTTGCTTTTCATAAGTTTGAATGTTATTCTGCACTTTTGTGAATTTTTGGAATTTTCTGCAATTTATTTGGATTTAATTTGAATTTATTCACTTTTGAAATAATTAAAGAATTAAAAGTTTTAAATAAAGTTTTGTTGGAAATTTTTTATTTGAGTCCAAAATGTCTCAAAGTATTTTCCAGAATTTTTTTTTGGAATTTTTCTGATTATTTTGCTATTTTTCTCGAATTATTTGAATTTATAGAAATTAGTTAAATTATTTAATCCCTGGAAAATCTATCGGGTTAGCACTGTTCATCCGACTTGAGTCAGACCCGAGTCTGACTCGAGTCCGACCCGAGCCGGACCGACTGGATCAAACCCATTCGCGTGCACCCATTGGATCTTGATCCAACGGCCACCGTTGCGCCACGTCGCCCAATCCGAATCCAATTCGGATTCCAACGCCGCAGCCGGGTGAACCTCGGTTTCCGCGATTTTCACGGAAGCCGGGGCCCCTATTTAAAGCGCCGCCGCCGCCATCGTGTAGCCCTCTTCCCGCCGCCGTTTGCCCGCTAGAGCTCGCCGTAGTTGGATTAAGGTTCCGCCGCGGTTTTCCGTCGTTTGCCGCCGACTCCTCCGTCCTCCGCCGTGATTGAGCCCAGATCCGGAACTGTCACGACGAGCGCACCTGGGAGTTCCACTCACCTCGCCGGAGCACGCCTCAAGCGCCGTTCGGGAAGTCGTCGTCTTCGTCTCCGGCAGCCACTGCTCCGCCGCTCCATCGCCGGAACCCCGAAGCTTCTCAGCCGTTGGATCTTCATCGGACGGCTACGGTGAGTCCACGTCACCCCGTTAGATGTCACGTTTCGGTTTTTAGATCTAATCCCAACCGTTGGATCTAAATCCAACGGCTTAGATTAAGCCACGTGATCGTAAACTGTACCGTGCTTAGATTAGATCTCAGCCGTTAGATCTAGATCGTACAGTTAGCGTTAACCGCGTTGTAGCGTTAGATGCAACCTCGGTCGTTCGATCGAGATCGAACGGTGTAGATTGAGCCACGTGTCGCGCGCCGAGTCAAGCCACGTCACCCCTAGAGACGCGGTGAAACTCAATCGGATCTCAACCGTCCGATCAAGATCGAACGGTCCAGATCAACCGCGTTATTTCCAAACGCGTGAGGTTAGATCTGATCTGGACTGTTGATTTTTCAAATCAACGGCCCAGATTGTGCCACGTGCGCGGGAGCCGAACCGGCCGCTGTAGCGCCCGTAGCCGTGGCCGCCGACGCTGGGCGTGACGCCGGGCCGAGGCCCGCATGTCGGCCGCCCAACGTCTCCATGACGTCACCCGCGACGTCATGCTGACGTCACGTGGGGCCCGCGTGTCAGCCATCCTCGGCCGAGCTGTGCTGACGTCAGCAGTGGGTCCCGCGTGTCAGAGACACGTGAACCGTGGACCCAGTCCCCGGTGGACCAGGCCCGGGCCGTGGACCGAGTCCATAGACCGGCTGACGCAATAATTTGATTTTTCAATAGAAAAATAATTCGGTGGAAAATCAAATCCAGTGCTGACGTCATTAATCGGAATTTTCAATAGAAAAATAAATGAATTAATTCGGTTTAATGATTTATTTGAATTTTCAAACTTCAAACGCTTATAACTTTTGCATCTTAACTTCGGTTTGAACGATTCCAGTTTCTAAATTTTTATAAAATTGAGATCTACTTGAATATGAATTTTAATTAATTTTTGGACATGAATTTTTTCTCTGTTTATCTTTATTTAGTATATTCTTTAAACTTTAAACAATTATAATTTTTGCATTTCAACTCCGATTTGGGCTATTCAAATTTCTAAAAATTTGTAAAATTATGCTCTCTCTGTTTATGAATCCTATTTGAAGTTTTGAACACTTTTTTTGTACTGTTTTATTTATTTATTGTTATTTGCACGTGTTACGAGTAGACGTTGAAGTACCCGAAGGCTTTGAAGGTGAAGTGTTGACCCAGGAGCCAGCTCAAGAGAAAGAACAAGTACTTTTTGAAGGCAAGTTGTGCTTTAACCATGTTGAGCCCATTCCTTTGAAATTATGTTGTTTCAAAGTATTGCATGCTAATTTAATTAGAATTTATGTTGATTAATTCTGGGATTAGTTAAATACCTAATTGATGTATGACACCTTGATGTATATATAATTGTATGCCATGAACCCCTTGTCACCCTAGTTGTGGATTATTTAGTTGGACATTATTAAAAATTGCCAACATGGGACGAACCTAGTTGATTAAGTTGCTAATAACGTACCTGTGGGACCTCGGGGTTTCAACTATACCTTCTGTGTAGTTGTACGGGGGAGCGTACCGGGGCTGCGGCCAGGTACCTATCTAACGGTTGATTGGCCTAGACTTCGCCTTTGCTAAGGGAAGGGTTAGTGTGCAATAACCGGGGAGGCCCACTTGTGCTGTTAGAAGTTTCCGAAAGACTTTGTTACGGACACTCGCCTTTGTGATGTTTGCTTGTATCTTGTGAGTAAAGTGCATAACCTCTACAGAGTGTAAAATCTATTCGAATAGCCGAGTCCGCGGCATTGGACATTGCTCGGGAATTACAGTCAAGGGTTAGACTTTCATGAAAACAACTTGAGCTTGAAAAGTTTGGTTGGGTTTAATGATGACGTTGATGGAAATGTGGATTAGGAAAGGGAAAGTGTTTACTTAACTCCTGGAAAAGCTATTGATACTACACTGCTTCTACTGTTTTCGAATCTACTTATGTTACTTGCTAATTGCTGCTTTACTGCAAATGAACCTGTTAACCGATCCTTGTATTAAGCCATGCATATAGAATATTAGATGCATTCTGTGCATGACTTGGTGAGTACCAAGTACTCACCCTTGCCACAATACAACACCAGTTGAAGAAGAATCAACACCAGCACTGGAGGAGGAGCTCCAGGAAGAGCCGACATGCTAAGGGGAGAGCCCAGTCAGTTGCCTGTGGCATATTGGTTGGCGCCACGCGATTTCTTTATTTTTCCGCTGCAGATTCTATTTGAATAAGACTTTAGCCCTGCGAGGCGTACTTTTGTAACTTGACCATAAGGTTGAGCAACCCGTTATATTTCCTTTCTATTAAGTACTTTATTATTCGTTCAGTATGATTGTGATATGTACCGATGTTGAGACTGTGTGCACTAGCGTGATCCTAGACTAGTGCTGAATACACAGAGGTTCCGGATTTGCAAATTCGGGTCCCGACATACGCGAGGCCGCAAGACAGATGCTGCCCCTAGCTGGAGTAGGCAGGGGGCGAGCAAGAGGCCACCCCTAGACACTCCGAGTGGCAGCGCCCCAAAGAAGCCCCATGTCGACAGGGAGACCGGAGGGTGATAAGTTCCCTTCACCTGCTCCCAAATTGTTTTCGTTTTTTGCGGCCTTTCACCCTTACAACTGTGGAGGCCTTGAGCCCATCTGGGGCTTTAGGCCTTCAGTCCCGGGGTTTGGGGCTCAGTCCTCCCGCGGCCCCAAGACCCTCGCGATCGCCAGCGTCAGCAGCACAGAGCGCCCAGTGCCCGACCCTGTGGAGGAGACTCACCACTCAGGTATGCCCGCGAGCTTACTCCTGAGTCCTTGAGACTTTTCCCACTCGGTTCTAGTAATATTCTTATCTGCAGACATTGGGGGCTCAAGTCCTTTCACAGCCCGGCCTGACAATGGTTATTGTCCAGGGCAAGTCGGAGTCAGAGGAGGAAGGGGCCGACTTCCAGTTTGTTCGCCGACCTCGGTCGCTCGGTGACCGGTCAGCATGACACTCTTCCCAGCAGAATCCGCCCGACCTCCCCGGACCAGCTCCTTTGTCCGAAGCCGTGATGTCAGGCCAGACCAGGAGCGTCCCCGAGGTCAAGATCCCTGAGGCCGAGGCTACCAAGACGGGCGAGGCCGAGGAAGAGGTCGGGGACGAGGTCGCCGAGGTGGACGGGCCTGAGGTTGTAGCCCTCGAGGTTCGTGTTGCTGAGACGAGCGCTGCCATGGATGACCCCGAAGCCAGGGCCCTCGAGAGCCAGACCGAGGCCGAAGAGCTCCCGGCCAGAGCCTCTGAGGTGGCTGGAGCCAAGGCCGTTCCGGTCGCCGAAGAGGAGGTGCTCCCAGAGGTGGATCCCCGTCGCTCTCCGCCGACCAGCGGGGGTGACCTTCCCGACGTCGCCATGGGAGACAAGGATCCCCCAACCCAAGACGTCGAGCCCGACCAAGACGGTGGCAAGGGTAACGAGGCCCACACGACCCTGGGGCCCGGCGAAGGAGACCAGGCGGGACCTTCATCCGTCCCGGTCGGGTGGGAGGGGGAGCGTGTAAAGGGCCATAAGTGGCAAGAATGTCGACCCCTACCGTGCTTCCTCCGAGAACAGGCTCAGCCAGGTATGAGTCGTTGTTCCCCATTCCTTGCCATTCCTCCCTTGCTTCTCTTCCTTCCGACCTTCCCGCGCTTACTCGTCGTCCTTTTCAGGCCGTGGACCACGTCACCCAGGGGCTTCAAGACCTCGAGGATCATGTGGTTTTGCTACAGACCCTGCTGAATATATTCGAGGGGCGGGAGGACCGCCTGGCGCAGCTCGAGGGGACCCTCGAGGCCGAGCGAAGCGCGGCTCGGCTGAGGGTGGAGGCGGACGAAGCCGAGCTCGCTGCCCTCTGTGGTACCATGAGGGCCCTCGAGGCTTCTCATGCCGCCGAAGCCAAATCAGTCGCGGACATCAAGTGCGAGCACGGCTTCCATGCTATCAAGGATGAACGCGCCAGGTCATCCCGAGCGCTTGAAGCCGTCCAGGCTGAGGCTTCCAAGACCCTCGAGGCCGAGCGTGCCGAGGCCGCCAAGACCCTGGAGGTCGAACGTGCTGAAGCCACCAAGCTCCTGGAGGCCGAGCGTGCTGAAGCCACCAAGTCCTTGGAGGCCGAGCGGGCTAGGGTGGAGGAGCTCCAGAAGCAGCTTGCCGAGCAGGTTGCCGCGCCGGCCAAGGCCTTGACCAAGCTCGAAGCGAGGGTCGCCGAGCTCGAGGAGAAGCTTGGGCGGGCGGTGAAGACAGGCAAGACCACCCTGACCCAACTCCAAGAGGAGCGGGGCTTTTCCGCCAGCTCGGCCGCCGAGGCACTCGGTCTCTAAGGGGAGGTCACCAGGCTGAGGGCCAAAGTTGCCGAGCTCGAGCAAGAGAAGCTCGCCCATGAGATGTCAGATCTGTGAATAGGGATTTTGTGGTTAAGTTTGTATTTTGTAGGACAATGTAATGCAAGGAAACCGGAAATGGAAAAGTAAATGGTTGATTATGATGTATCTATGACCGAGTGTCGAGTACTTAGCTGTTCGTGTGGGGGTTTCTCCGCCGTCTAGCCCCGGACGCAGTCGGAGCCGGGCGAGGTACCGATCGTATACCCGAGGCCCAGCCCCCAACGCGGTTGGGGTCGAGCAAAGCATCAAGTGCGAACTAGATCTGAGATCTAGCCCACGGCACGGTCGGAGTCAATCAAGGCATCGAGGGCGAACCGGATCCGAGCCACAGCCCTCGACACGGTTGGGGTTAAGTGAGACACCGAGCGCGAACCAGACCTGAGGCCCGTCCCCTGACACGACTGGAGTCGAGTGAGGCATCGAGTGCGAACCAGACCTGAGGTCCAGCCCCCGACGTGGTTGGGGTCGAGTGAGGCATCAGGCGCGGCAAAAGTTTTCACCCTCGCGATGCTTCGATTTTCGTGCGTGACGTGTTGGGGTGGCTGACCTCTTGGGAAATTGGGAATGACATCAGCAAAATGCCTACTCTCGATGCGCCTTGACTCGTTTTATCCTCCTTAAATAGACGTGACCGGGTGTGACCACTTTCAATTGTCTCGCTCCTGCATTTCTCTTGTGCTCCTTGTTCTCCCTTGTGCTTCGCTCTCATGGCCGCCTCTCCCCCGCATTCTCCCCCCGTGATCGACATCCCATCAGATGATGAGATTGATTGGGAGGCCCTCAAATGGGAGGCAGAGGAAGAGGAGCGGCAACTGGAGATGGAGGCGGAGGGGAAGGAGGTCCCCCACCCCTCAGCAATTCCAACACCTCCTCCGAGGAGGTGCCTTTGCCGCTGGAGAGGAAGAAGGAGCCGGACGCGCCTCCTCACCTACTGCCTCCTGGCATGGTGCAGTAACAGGAGGACGCGGCGGTGGCCGTTCCGCACTGAGCTCCATCTCCCTCGAGCAGTCTCGAGTCCACCGGCACGTCGAGGCCTGTGCCGATAGTGCTGCCGTTCTCCTCGCCGCCGGGTAATCAATGAGCTCTTGGTGCGACGGGTAATCAATGAGCTCTTGGTTTCCCTCTAGCCCGTGAGCGCGACGACGACCAAAAGGCCAGGTAGCTCGTACGATTTCCATGTGTACCTGGCAAGTAATGTAAATTGCATGTAATAAAGGTTCAACGTCTTTTACTTGATGCAAGTCGTGCATGGGTCTCCTTGATTCGATCGACACATGGCGTCCTGGTCGAAGGTAGATCCAGGTCGTGCCGCCTCGACTCGTCCCACGTTGGTTAGGGTGTCGTGCTAATATCGCGAAGGTTGCGGGTTCGAGATCTTCCTTTGCGGGGCTTACGGAATAAGGTAGACGCCCTGCGGTCTCTGAGCCAAGCAGAGTTGTGCTCGAGCATAGACAGAACCCAACGCCCAGCCCCGAGCGAGACCTCATGTTGAACCTGCTTCTAAGACCTGCAAAGTTACCGAGAGCAGACATCGAGCAAAGATCACAAAGAAAAATGTCGTCGATCTTTATTAAAACTCGTAGAGCGAAAAGAGGTTACACATAGAACTTTCGAAGTTGATCGATGTTCCACGAGCTTGTGAGATCTCTGCCATCGGGTAATGTCAGCCGGTAAGCCCCCGTGCGATATGTTGAGACGACTCGATAGGGGCCCTCCCACTGCGGGGATAGCTTGTTGGCGTTGGACGAGCTCTGGATTCGTCTTAGAGCTAGGTCCCCAACAAGGAGCTCCCTAGGTCATACCGATCTGGACGTGTGCCTGCGAAGAGCTTGCAGGTAATGTGATGATCGTAACAGCGCTCGGCATCTTACTTCTTCTACTAGGGTTAAGTCGAGTGACCGCTCTTGCTCGAAGTCGACCTGGTTGACCAAGCTGACCCTAGGAGAGCCCAGCATCACCTCCGGAGGCAGGATGGCCTCCGTACCAAAGACAAGCCGGAAGGGAGAAGACCCCGTTGCGCGGCTGGTCATGGTGCGGATCGACCACAAGATGGCGGGGAGTTCGTCTACCCAGGACCGTCCATGTTGCTCGAGCCCTTGGGCAACTCGCCTCTTGATGCCTTGGACGATTTGTCCGTTTGCTCGCTCTATGGCTCCATTGCTCTGGGGGTGGCTCACCGAAGCGTAGCATACCTTGGTCCCCATGTTCTCACTGAATTCTTGGAATAGTTCACTGGTGAACTGGGTGCCATTGTCGGTGATGATCCTGTAGGGGACTCCATACCTGGTGACCACTGATCCCCGAAAGAACTTGACCGCTGCCTGCGCGGTGATTGCCGAGACTGGCTCGGCCTCGACCCATTTGGTGAAGGTGTCGATGGCAACGAACAGGAACCTTTTGCTGCTGACGGCCCGTGGGAAAGGACCTAGAATATCCAAACCCCAGGTCGAGAAGGGCCAGGTGAGCGGGATGGTCTGGAGGGCGTAGGCCGGCTGGTGCGATTTCCGAGCATTGAATTGACAGGCCTGGCAGGTGCTGACTATGTCGCGCGTGTCCTGGAGCGCTGTTGGCCAATAAAACCCCATGCAGAATGCCTTCCCGACCATCGTCCTGTAGGAGGAGTGTGCGCCGCAGAGACCGGAGTGGATGTCCTTCATCAGATACTTGCCCTCCTCCGGTGAGACGCATTTCGACAAGATGCCCGACACGCCCCTACAGTACAGTTGGCCATCGACGATCTTGTACGAGCATGCTCGACGCTTAACTCTGCTCCTCTCTGTGGGTTCGTCAGGCAGCTGTCCTTGCTCGAGGTAGTCATAGATAGGCTTCGTCCAGGTCAGGCCCCCTTCGAGAAAGGCGGCCAAGGGTTCTGAATCCGAGATCGAAGGGGATGTCAAGGTCTCGAGCATGATGTCTGGCGGTACGTCGTCATTGGAGGACCCGAGTTTGGCTAGGTGGTCGGCGTCGGTGTTGTTCTTTTAGGGCACGTGCCTGACTTCCAGGTTTCGGAACCATTTCTCCGCCTTGCGTACCTCTACAAGGTATTTGGTCATCGAGTCCTCCGTGCATTGGTAGTCCTTGTTATATTGATTGACGACAAGCTGGGAGTCGCCCTTGACGGTCAGGCGGCGTACACCCAGTGCCTTGCAGGCTCGAAAGCCGGCGAGGAGAGCCTCGTACTCTACCCCATTGTTGGTGGTGGGGAAGCCGAAGCGGATCACATACCTCAGCTTGTCTCCTTTTGGCGTGATGATGAGGATGCCAGCGCCCGAGTGTTCGAAGGACCTTGAGCCGTCTAATTGTATGAACCAGGGTTCCTCCCTCTCGAGTTCGGGTTCGGGGGTCGGTTGTGGCGTTTGCTCGACCACAAAGTCCGCCAGCGCTTGCAACTTGATGGCTGTGCGCACCACGAACTTGACGTCGAACTCGGCCAGCTCCATGGCCCACTTGGCTATCCACCCTCCGGCTTCCGGGTTCCTCAAGATTTCGCCGAGCGGGAATCCGCTCGAAACGACAATCGAGTGCACCTGGAAGTAGTGCCGGAGTTTGCGTGAAGTCATGAGGAGGGCGTAAAATAGCTTCTGGACTTGGGGGTAACGCTCCTTGGGTCCGTTGAGCACTTCACTCACATAATATATAGGCTGCTGCTGACCATCTCGCTCCGCTGCCAGGACGGCACTCACGGCCTGAGCCGTCGCCACAAGGTATAGCAGTAATTCTTCGCTCGGCCGTGGAGTCATGAGCAGAGGCGGGCTCGAGAGGTAAGCCTTTAGCTCATCGAAGGACCATTGTGCCTCGGGTGTCCATTCGAAGCCCCCGTACTTGCGGAGCGTCTTGAAGAACGGCAGACCGCGCTCGTCGAGCCTCGAGATGAACCGACTGAGCGCGGCCGGTGAGGCTTTGCACTTGCTTCACCGAGGTCGGAGGGGCCATCCTCTCTATAGCTTCAATCTTTTCTGGGTTTGGACCGACCCCCAACCCTCCAATCATAAAACCGAGCACTTTCCCCGAATATTTGGTCATCAAGACCGCCGTCGAATAGATTGATAAGAACTCGTCGGGGTTCTGGGTCCCATCGAATCACTCGATCATGGCAGGTTTAAACCGGGCCGACCAGCGCACCTGACGGATGTCGTTGGAGTACGCCAAGCAGCCATAGGCCGGTAGCAGTGAGTGGAATGGTCCACGCATGGCCGACTGGAGCTACCGCGGTGGTGTAACACCCCAATTTTTGATTTTCGTGAATTTAAATGTTATTTTGCACTTTTGTGAATTTTTGGAATTTATTTGAAATTTATTTGAATTTATTCCCTTTTGAAATAATTAAAGAATTAAAAGTTGCAAATAAAATTTTATTGGAAATATTTTATTTGAGTCCCAAATGCCCTAAAATATTTTTTGGAATTTTTCTGAGTATTTTGCTATTTTTAATGAATTAAATGAATTTCTAAAAATTATTTTGGTTATTTAATCGCTTCGGGCTGGTACTGTTCCTCGGGTCCGAGTCGGACTCGAGTCCGACCCGAACCCGACCGCGCCAGCCGTCTTGGTCGAACCACGTCACCCGAGCCAAACCTAACCCTAACCGCGTGACCGTTGTATTGAGATCCAACGGCCACGATTGTGCCACGTCGCCCGAACCCGAGCCCGACCGAGCCAGCCAAGTCACCGGGCCGGACCCGAGCCCAAACCCCGTGCCCATTGGATCAAGATCCAACGGTCCACGTTGAGCCACGTCACCCAATCCGAATTGGATTCGGATTCCGCCGCCGCCCGTGCGTGGGCCCTCGTTTTCCGCGCATAACACGGACGTCGAGGGGGTATTTATTGCGCCGCCGCCGCCAGCGTGTAGCCCACCTTCGCGCGCACCCGTACCCCTAACCCACAGTGCCTGAGCCACCGTGTGTGCGCCGCTAGAGCTCGCCGTAGTTGCTCGTGCGTCCCGCCGCAGATTCTTGCAGTTTCTGCCGCCGTTGTGCCCAGATCCGGACTCCTCGCATCGAGGCGCACCCGAAGCTACCACTCACCTCGCCGGAGCGCGCCCCGAACGCCATCGGGCTCGTAATAGTCCCCTGCTCCACCGCGGACATTGCCGGAATCGCGAGCTCCACCAACCGTCCGATCAAGATCCGAAGGCCAGGATTCGTCCACGTCACCACGGTAAAATTTCACGTGTTAACTTTTAGATCTATTCTCAGCCGTCGGATCTAGATCCAACGGTTTAGATCACGCCACGTAGCCGTAACTGCACCGTGCTTGGATAGATCTCAGTCGTTAGATCCAGATCGTACGGCTAGGGTTAACCCACGTTGTAGCTTTAGATCGGATCTTGACCGTCCGATCAAGATCGAATCGTCTAGATCGACCGTGTAGTTTCCTAACGCGTGAAACCAGATCCGATCTAGGCCGTTGATTTTCAAATCAACGGCCAAGATCTAGCCACGTGGCCGGAAGGCTGACCGTCACGATCGGTAGCAGTCACGCCGATCGTCGGCCACGGCGCCACGTGTGGCGTCAAGATGGTTCCAGCGTGTCAGCGACTCAGCCGGACCGCACCATGACGTCATCTTGGACGTCACGGTGAATTCGGCCGATCCTCGGCCTCAAGCGTGATGACGTCACCGCTGATGTCATCTGAGGGGGCCCACATGTCAGTGAGACATGTACTCGTGGACCGGGTCCACGGTGGACCCAAGCCGAACCGTGGACCACGTCCATGGACCGGCTGACGCAATAAATCGATTTTTCAATAGAAAAATAATTCGGCGGAAAATCAAATCCCACACTGACGTCATATTCGGATTTTTCAATATAAAAATAAATGGATTAATTCGGATTATTGATTTATTTGAATTTTGAAACTTCAAACGCTTATAACTTTTGCATTTTAACTCCGATTTGAGTGATTCAAATTTATAAATTTTTATAAAATTGAGATCTACCTAATGATAAATTTTATTAAATTTTTGGACCAAAGTTTTTCTCTATAATATTATTTAATTAATTATTTAAACTTTAAACGCTTGTAACTTTTGCGTTTTAACTCCGAATTTGACGATTCAAATTCCTAAAAATTCATAAAATTATGCTCTCTCTGTTTTTGAAGTTTATTTGAATTTTTGAACACTTTTTGTGTACTGTTTTATTTATTTATTGCTATTTGCACGCGTTACGAGTAGACGTTGAAGTGCCCGAAGGCTTCGAAGGTGAAGTGTTGACCCAAGAACCTGCTCAAGACCAAGAACAAGTACTTTTTGAAGGCAAGTTGTGCTTTGACCATGTTGATCCCATTTTGAAATTATTTTGATTTAATTTATTGCATGCTAGTTTAAATTAGAAAATGCTTTAATTAATTTTGGGAAGTTAGTTAAATGCCAACTTTGCTCTATGACACCTTGATTATTATTTATGTGCCATGACCCCTTGTCACCCTAGTTGTGGATTATTAGTTGGGCATTACTAAATTGCCAACATGGGTAATTAGACTGATGTAGTATGCTTAGCCTTACCACGTAACATGCTTTTGACAATTACATGACAACATTGACTTAATGAGATATGGAACCTGTTTTGAGAAGTGTCATGTGTTATTAATGATGATATTGATGGCACATGGTGCGTGGTAAACAACTGGGGGTTTGATAAATAGTTTTCGACCGGGGCATGTGGCAAGAATGATCGGGTGGGCCAGTTGTGGCACCAGGAGCGTTGATTTGGTTCTTCGGGTAGTCTTGCCCTGGTCACCCTAAGGACTTAACCTTGCAAGCCTTTGAACTGAGTCAAACGTGCAACCACATGTCTGTAATGGGACGGACCTAGTTGATTAAGTTGCTAATAACGCACTGTGGGGACTCCTGGCCATCAACTATACCTTTTGTGTAGTTGTACGGGGGAGCGTACCGGGGCTGCGGCCAGGTACCCATCTAACGGTTGATTGGCCTAAATTTCGCCGTCGCTAAGGGAAGGGTTAGTGCGCAATAACCGGGAAGGCCCACTTGTGCTGTTAGAAGTTTCCGAAAGACTTTGTTACGGACACTCGCCTTTGTGGTGTTTGGCTGTATCTTGTGGGCAAAGTGCATAACCTCTGCAGAGTGTAAAATCTATTCGAATAGCCGTGTCCGCGGCATTGGACATTGCTCGGGAATTACAGTCAAGGGTTAGACTTTCTTGAAAATAACTCAGACTTGAAAGGTTTGGTCTGGTTTAATAATGACGTTGATGGAAATGTAGATTAGGAATGGGAGAGATGTTTATTTAACTCCTGGAAAAGTTATTGATCTTATACTTGTTTTTACTACATTCAAATCTACTTATGTTACTTGTCAAATGCTGTTTTACTGCAATTATACCATGAGCTACTCCTTTGTACTAAGCCATGCATGTAGTATATTAGTTTGCATTATGTGCATGACTTGCTGAGTACTAAGTACTCACCCTTGCCACAATACAACATCAGTTGAAGAAGAGTCTACACCAGCTTTGGAGGAGGAACTCCAAGAGGAACCGTCTATCTAGGGAGCGAGCCCAGTCAGTTGCCTATGGTATACTGGATGGCGCCACGAAGTTATCTTATTTTTCCGCTGATGTTATTTCCCTTTTAATAAGTTCGCCCTGCGTGGCGTATATTTGTAACTTGACCTTAAGGTCGAGCAACCAGCTTGGTTAACTAATTTAAGTACCTTAATATTTCATTGAGTATGATTGTGATATTTACCAATGTTGAGACTGTGTACACTAGCGTGTTCCTGGACTAGTGCTGAATACACAGAGGGTCCAGATTTGCAAATTCGGGTCCCGGCACAGGGCTACCCGGCACACGGTCGTGCCGGTTTCGATGATGTGTGCGGACGTCGCCCGGGTGGTAACGGAGGCGGTCGCGAACCTTGCGACGCCTAGGCGGACCGTCTGGAGACGGACTCCCGGATGCCGCAACGTTCGAACGGGTGCTGCTGTGGCTCGATGGGCGTCGGTCGTCTCGCCAAGTCGTGACTGGGGAGCAGCGGCGCGGCGGCGTATGGGACGCGTCCGGAGCTCAGCGTCGTGGAGGTGACCGGCGGGAACGCTAGCGCTCGCCGGAAGAGTTACCGTTGCTCGCAGGAGAGCGAGACCCGGAACGTCGGCTTCGACCCCGTATGGGGGGCGTTACCTCGTCGGCCGCCTTGTCCAGCTCCTCAACCAATGCTCGGCCGAAGAGGTCCGACTTTGCCCGAGCGGGGTCGGTCATGACCCTGGCGATAGCGCGCAGCCTTTCAAAGGAGCGAGGGAGTCTGGAAAGACCGGAAGAGGCGCCGATCTCGGCACGCTCCTCCCTCCGGAGGGCTGTCATGGCTTGGTTGATGGCGACCTGAGCCATCCGACGTGCATCATCAGGGGTCTTCGGCTTGCGGTCTCCTGATTCCGCATTTGCTCTGTGACTACCAGCCATGAAGATGAACTGGTCGCGAGGCGGCGGTGGTGGAGAGAACGAGGATGTGGATTTCCCATGCTTGGGGCCAAGGATTTCCCCCAAGTTCGCTGAAGGTCTCCTCGAGTTGCGCGCCATGCTCTTGCTGAAGCAGCGATGCATCTCCAGAGGTTCGATGTCTTCAGGCCCCATGGTGGGCGCCAGTTTGTCGACGACTGGGGATCGCCAACCACAGAAATGAGGTCGGGTGTGTTTGCGAGTAGGGGACCTGAGAACCAGAGGTCGAACCCCCGGGAGATGAAATGCGCTGCTTGCTATAGTACGATCGAAGAACAGGCAATGGACACCAGGAATTATACTAGTTCGAGCCTCTGAGCAGGGTAATAGCTCTACTCCAGTCTTGCCTAGAGGCGGAGAGTCTGATTGAGAATGAGTACAGGTGAGTGTTTTTGATGTCGTGTGTCCCCCTACCGGGGACTTTCTCATGTCTATATATACTAGTTACAAGGTCCCCCCTTAGCCATCGTTTTGAGAGGCGGTTAGGAGCATCCTTCGGATGGGATAGATCTGGATCCACTCCAATCGGATCTCAACTCTCAGCCGAAATCCGTACCCACGTCCTGCCTTTCCGGATCTCGGGAACCACCGTGCCTATGACCCGGTTCCCCACGAGCCGCAGGTCTCGGTCGTGAGGTGGACTTCGATACTCCAGCTCCAGGTCGCGCGGGCCCCGACCTGGCCATCGAGTAAGAAACTCGGGGTCGACCCCGACCTTGAAGGTCGGGCTCGAACGCGGGTCTGCTCGTCCAGCTGGAGGAATGGGTAGGATATCTCATCCCCCGACACTATCCCTCCCTCACAAAGAGCAGAAGAATAAGAAGGACTCATCATTGGACTAGAAATAATTACTGTTCAAGATGTGGAGCCATTACGGTCCTGTTTGTTTCGACTTAGGCTTTTTTGCTTTTGACTTAAAGTTAGCTTTTTGGCTTAATGAGCTTTTAATCTGTGTGCTTTTAAGCCAAGACATGTTGTTTGGTATTCTGGCTTATTAATGGGTTAGATGGCTTATTGTTAAGTCCTTAACTGGTCGAGGCAAGACTTCTAAATAATCTCAGAAACCATATCAAATGATTCACATAGAATCTCTAACCCAAATGTCACACTGATCCATCCTGGCACAGAGCCCCTTGCCACTTGCCTCAGTCTAAATCATTTACTACTTCAATCTAAACCCTTTTTAAAAAGGTATTCTATAGACATTTGGTCAGGTTTAAATTTATATTTTCAAAAGATAACAATTATTCGTGGTATGACTAAGCACAATCTAACCAACCTACATTGGCATTATATTAGCAACCAACTAATAATTATCCATCCTAGGGTGATAAATAATCGTGATATAGCAAAATGATAAGGTAGGTATAACTCAATTGGGTGGAATAGCTAAATCCCAAACTAATAGAAAACAGGTATAACTTGAAATAACATGCAATCGATTAAAGAATATAGTATTTAAAAAATTGGGTTCAACATGATCAAAGCATAACTTGCCTCGGAACAACTCTTAGTCTTGCATCAACTCTTCACCTTCAAGCGCTCCTAGTATTTCAACGTCTATGCGAAATAAATAGTAAAAACCAAAATAAATGCATGATAAATATCAAACAAACTCAAAAAATTAAATAAAATTCAAAAAAATAAAGAGCTTAAATTTAGATGAATTTAGAAACTTGATGTGCTCAATTGGAGTTCGTATGAAGATAATAAACTCTTGAAAGATTCACCGAAGAATTAATTCTGGAAAAGACAAAGAAAATAGAACATTTCTTTAATATTCCCTGACAAGTGGTCCCGACTATTTTCTTTTTCCAAATAATTATTCTGGATTTTTGAACCGCAAAGGATGACATGTGGGCCCACATGTCATGCTCTCGACTCACATGGACCAAGCCCGTGCATGAACGAAGCTTGCATGGCATGGCATCATTGTCCACATGGCAACCCCAGGAAGGGCCACGTCGACACGGCGGAACACAGAGGCCAATGGTCACCGGGGGTCAACTCCAATGACCCCCGGGTGGTCTCTCTGGAAAGCTCTCAGCAAGACGAATGTTTTGACGTGGTTGTCGTGGGCTTTTGGCAAACTCCGATGACGATGGCAAGTAACAGAGCGGCGATGATGCGGCTTGCACGACAGATCGAGGTGTCCTTCAACCATCCTCCTGACGAGATAGTACGAGCATCAAGTAGATCAAGGTACGGTGATCACAACGGTGCGAGTCTAAGGGCTCCAAAGCTCACCTATGATAGAGAATCAAGCTCCTTTCTCCAGCCGCGCGCGGTGCTTGCACAAAACTCCAGATTTCGGCAAAACGGCGGCAGGTTGAGGAAAATTGATCTAAGGCGCTTGCGACACTTGGCTCAAAGTAGTCATGGTGCGTGGCTTTTATTGGCCTTAGAGTCCAAGATGAACCCAGAACATAGGTGGAAGCCATGGCAGATAGGCTTAAAATAGGGAAAAATTGAGTAAATAAACTACAGTTAAATCGAAATTAAGAAACTGTAACACCCCAAAATTTTGCTTTTCATGAATTTAAATAAGATCTGGCACTTTGGTGAATTTTTGGAATTTTCTGGAATTTATTTGGATTTATTTGCAATTTATTTGAATTTATTCCCTTTTGAAATAATTAAAGAATTTGATTTTGCAAATAAAATTTTGTTAGAAATATTTTATTTGAGTCCAAAATGTTCCAAAATATTTTCTGAAATTTTTCTGAGTGTTTTACTATTTTTAATGAATTAAATGAATTTCTGGGAATTAATTGGATTATTTAATCGCTGGAAAACCGAGTTGGTTTGTACTGTTCATCCGACCGAACCCGAGTCCGAGTCAGACTCGAGTCTGACCCGAGCCAGCCGTTCCGGTCGAACCCAGTCGCCTAACCCTAATCCTCTCGACCGTCCGATCAAGATCGAACGGCCGAGATTGAGCCACGTCGCCGAACCCGAGCCAGCCAGGTCGCCCCAGCCGAACCCAAGCCCAAACCCTCGCACTGTTGGATCTCGATCCAACGGCTCACGTTGAGCCACGTCACCTAATCCGAATCCAATTCGGATTCCGCCAAGAATCGCGCGGGCCTCGCTTCCGATGTTTCACGGACGTCGAGGGCCCTATTTAATGCGCCGCCACCGCCACCGGGTAGCCGACTTCCGTGGCGCACTGCAGTAGTCTAGCCCACGCCGCCGAAAGCCGCTGCTTATTCGCGAGCTCGCCAGAGTTAGTCTTGCGCCCGCCGCGGCATCGCCGATTCGCTGCCGCCGTCCTCCGCCGCCGTTGAGCCCAGATCCGGAACCGCAAGGTCAAGCCGCGTCGGAGTGTACCCTTCACTTCGCCGGAGGAGCCCCGTAGCGCCGTCAGGCGTGTCGCCGTCCTCGTCTCCGGTGAGCCAGCGCCGCCGCAAGCCATCGCCGTCGATCGAGCTCCACCAACCGTCCGATCCAGATCCGAAGGCCCAGAATCGTCCACGTCACCCCCCGGTGAGATCCACGTGCTAATCCTCATATCTATTTCCAACCGTTGGATTTAGATCCAACGGCGTAGATCGCGCCACGTAGCTAGAACTGCACCGCACTAGATCCAATCTCAGCCGTTAGATCTAGATCAAACGGCTAGGGTTAGCCACATTGTAATCTCCAGATTGGATCTTGACCGTCCGATCAAGATCGAACGGTCCAGATCAGCCGAGTAGTTTCTTAACGCGTTAAGCCAGATCCGATCTGGGCCGTTGATTTTCAAATCAACGGCCGAGATTTAGCCACGTGCCGGTAGTTGGATCGTCGCGGTCAGCGCGGTCGACCGCGGTCGCCGCTGACGTCACGTGTGACATCAGCGTGGGGCCCGTGTGTCAGCGGGACAGCCAACCGCACCATGACGTCACGGTGGGGCCCGCGTGTCAGCCCACTCGGCTGAGCCGTGCGTTGACGTCATGTTGACGTCACCAGAGGGGCCACCTGTCAGTGAGACACGTGCGCGGTGGACCGGGTCCACGGTGGACCGAGCCAAACCGTGCGCCGGGTCCATGGACCCGAGGCGATGTGGCAGCTCCCGATTGGTCCACGTGTCATGCTGACGCAATAATTCAATTTCCGAAAAAGAAAATGATTTATTAATTCGAATTATTGATTTCAAAAATGGATTCAAACTTCAAACGCTTATAACTTTTGCGTTTCAACTCCGATTTGAGTGATTCAAATTTCTAAATTTTCATAAAAATGAGACCTACTCAAATAAGAATTTTAATTAATTTTTGTTTATGAATATCTCTCTGTTTTTATTTAATTAATGCTTTCTTTAAACTTTAAACGATTATAACTTTTGCATTTAAACTCCGAATTTGACGTTTCTAGTTTCGAAAAATTCATAAAATTATGCTCTCTCTGTTTGTGAACCTTATTTGGATGTTTGGACACTTTTTGTCTACTGTTATTTATTTATTGCTATTTGCACGCTTTACGAGTAGACGTTGAAGTGCCCGAAGGTTTCGAAGGTGAAGTGTTGACCCAGGAGCCAGCTCAGGACCAAGAACAAATACTCTTTGAAGGCAAGTTATGCTTTGACCATGTTGATCCCATTTTGAAACCTATTTTGATTTAATTATTTGCATGCTAGTTTAACTAGAAAATGCTTTATTTAATTATGGGAAAGTAGATAAATGCCAAATTGTTGTATGACACCTTGGTTAATTAAATATGTGCCATGACCCCTTGTCACCCTAGTTGAGGATTAAATAGTTGGACATTAATAAATTGCCAACATGGGAATTTAGATCGTTGTAGTACATTGCTTAGACCTGCTACGTGCTCAAGACATGATTTTGGACAATCAAATGTTAATATTGACTTAATGATATATTGGACCTGTTTTGGAAAGGTATCATGTGTTGTGTTGTTGATGGCACGTGGTGCATGGTAATCAACTGGGGTTTGATAAATAGTTTTCGACCGGGGCATGTGGCAAGAATGATCGGGTGGGCCAGTTGTGGCACCGGGAACGTTGTTTTGGTTCTTCGGGTAGTCTTGCCCTGGTCACCCTAAGGACTTAACCTTGCGAGCCTTTGAACTGAGTCAAACGTGCAACCACATGTCTGTAATGGGACGGACCTAGTTGATTAAGTTGCTAATAACGTACCTGTGGGACCTCAGGATGTCAACTACACCCTTTGTGTAGTTGTACGGGGGAGCGTACCGAGGCTACGGCCAGGTACCCATCTAACGGTGGTTTGGCCTAAACTTCACCTTCGCTAAGGGAAGGGTTAGCGTGCAACACCGGAGAGGACCACTTGTGCTGTTAGAAGTTTCTGAAAGACTTTGTTACGGACACTCGCTTTTGTGGTGTTTGACTATATCTTGTGGGTAAAGTGCATAACCTCTGCAAAGTGTAAAATCTATTCGAATAGCCGTGTCCGCGGTATTGGACATCGCTCGGGAATTACAGTCAAGGGTTAGACTTTCTTGAAAATAACTTGGACTTGAAAGGTTGGGTTTGGTTTATTAATGATGTTGATGGAAAGGTGGATTAGGAATGGAAAAGATGTTTATTTAATTCCTGGAAAAGTTATTGCTGTTATACTTGTTTCTACTGCTTTCGAATCTACTATTGCTACTTGTCAAATGCTGTTTACTGCAATTATGCCCTGAGCTATTCCTTTGTACTAAGCCATGCATGTAGTATATTAGCTTGCATTCTGTGCATGACTTGCTGAGTACCAAGTACTCACCCTTGCCGCAATACAACACCAGTTGAAGAAGAGTCTACACCAGCTTTGGGGGAGGAGCTCCAAGAGGAACCGTCTAACTAGGGAGCGAGCCCAGTCAGTTGCCTGTGGTATACTGGATGGCGCCACGATGTTATCTTACTTTTTCCGCTGCTATTATTTCTCTTTTTATAAGTTTCGTCCTGCGAGGCGTATATTTGTAACTTGACCTTAAGGTTAAGCAACCAGTTTGATTATCTAATTAAAGTACTTTATTAGTATCGAGTGGTATGATTGTGATATTTACCAATGTTGAGACTGTGTGCACTAGCGCGTTCCTGGACTAGTGCTGAATACACAGAGGGTCCGAATTTGCAAATTCGGGTCCCGACAGAAACTAACCTGCAGTAAATGGAAATGTGATGAATGGAGCTTCTTTCCGCCAGCTGGGTTGGCTTCCGCCGCACGGCATGGAGGAAGGAGGCATTTTCGCCACACGGGACGGCTTCCGCCGCACGGCTTGGAGGAAGGAGCCGTTTCCGCCACACGGCATGGTGGAAGGTGGCTTCCGCCACATGGGGTGGCGGAAACGCACGGCTTCAGCCGCATGGGGTGGCGGAAAGGACATGGGTGGGTTGTTGCCGACACGCCTGTGGCTGCTGCTGCCGGCTCGCCCGTGAATGTGGGGTGGCGTGAATGCTGCACATGGGTGCGGCAGCACCGAAAGTTCTTTGTCCTCTTGCAGTTTACTTAATTAATGACTAACTTAACTACAAATTAGTAAAAAATGACTTGCTTAACGTAATATAATCAACACAAAATTAATCACCGCTTCGTCTATATAAGAGGCTGTGGTTTGCGCAACGCTCCTGCTCTCTCATCACTCGCACTCCGCTCTGTCAGGTGCGCTCTCTGAGGTTCTCTCTGTCAGTTTATTGTATGTAACATGTATTTACATTTGCTAATTATTATATTATTTTATGTAAATAAACTGTTAGGTGCAACGATCTGGACCTCACAGCGCTCTTGTTCTTACTCCGCTCTCTGAGGTGCTCTCTCTTGTCATGATTTATAATTTCTGTTTACATTTGATTTATATGAGAATTTACATGAGCTTTTATTCAGGAATTAGTAAAATGGTGCGCTTTTGTGAATAGGTTTTCAAATGATTTCATGCCTATTAATGCATGCAGAGTAGGGTTATTGTTTAAAAAACGTCGTAATTATTTTTTTGAAATAAACATGCATATTTGCTAATTACGACATTATTTTATGTAAATAAAATGGAAGGTGCTTATGAGCTGTAGTGAAAGGCTAGTATTGTTGTAGTAGGGGTGTTGATAAGAAATTATTTTAGCACAGTTATTAATCGTGTAGTAATACGTACCATCGTTACATTTGATGCAAGTGAGCTAGGTTTTTATTGAGCTTCATAGTACTGCATGCATTACTTTCAGTGGTTGGTATGTACATAAATTAATATTATAACGTAAATAAATTGCAAGGTGCATTGGTGGACGAGGCAAGGACTTACTGTAGGAGTGTCGATCTGTTCGGTGCTGTGAAGGTAATTTAATCCTTGTGTTGTACATGTTTATTTGGTAATGATAATATAAATTTATGTACATAAGTTGAACGGTGCGCATTGTAGTGGAAGTCAAGAATTATTGTAGCAATGGTTAAATGTGTAGAAATAATTGAAATTATTATATTTGATGCTATTAAATTTAGTTGGTTGTTTACTGAAAATGGTTATTGTTTGATGTACCACAAGCATAGTAATTAGTGATTAAATGGTAGGCTAGGTGATAAGCACAGTTCGTTGTTTGATGATAAGAGAAGGTGGTTGAGTGGTACGTAGTATTACATTCTATTAGTTTACGTTTGGTGTTTACTGAAATGTATAAAATTTAACATAATTAATCTGTACGGTGTTTACGACGTCTAGTGTAAAAGGAAAAAAAAATTGTAGGGATGTCGACCTGTTAGGTGGTGTGAATGTGTCTTTTACTTTGTCTTATATACGATGTTTTAATATTCGTACTGTGTTGTAATATCCTCAAATTAATAAAAAGCTTATAATCGAATATTAAAATATGAAATAATTTGTTTGCTGTATTTTATGATTTTGCGTGCATTTATTGAATTGTTGGACAATGAAATGATTGTTGGAATAGATAAAAGCAAGGAAAAAGAGAAAATAAGGAATGGTAAAATGGTAAAATAAAAAAATTACCTTAGTAAATTTTGTCTAACCCCAAAGAAATGGTAAAACAATGTGAACATCATTAAACCATGAAGTGATAAATTTTTAAGAGTAAAAGTTAAAGTTGACCTAAATAGTAAAAGAATTATGGAGAAATCTAGAAAGAACTCTAGAGCTCGAAATTTTTACTGTAAGTAGGTCTTACCATTATTCTCAGTTATTAAAATTTTTAAAAATTAAGAAGTAGTTTAGCTATTTTTTTTCAATTAATCATTGCAGTTTTGAAATTCTGCAAAAAGTAGTAAAAGAATTCTAAAAAAAGAAATACTGTGATTCTTGTCCTGAAATTTTTATGGTAGAACTATCATGTAGATTCACACTTCCAGTAAAACTTTCAAAAATTAATATGTCCATCTAAACCCTTACAAAAATCAAAAACCCAATAAATTTTACTGTGCAACAGGTAATGTTAGAATTGTTATAAAATAACCGTAAATAATTTTAACCTAAAATTTGTACTGACGGTGGAAAACTTATCACTTAACTTAGTAGAAAAGTTTGGAAAATTCTGGAGTCGAAATGACCCACGAACCTGGAGTGGAAAAAAGGGTTTGCGTGATGAACATTAGTATGACAGTACATGATCAAATTTAATAATTGTATTTTTTGTGAAATAATGGCTTACATAATAATACACTTTTGTTCTGCATGCTACCATGTATTACTAAATGATGCAATTAAATTTACTGACGCGTGGACAGATTTCGATGGCTACAACACTGCATATTTACTATGGAGATGCTCTCACAGTAGTGCGCGGACCTTTTCTTCGCATGCAGAGCTGTATGCACACGCAGGCCGCAATAGATCTTCCTATTGGACCTAAAGACCTGATAGGGATAATAGCTCAAAAAATAGGTATTGACCGGAGAAGATATAAACTGCGCCTACAAGCGGTTCGGCCCCGTTTGGTGCCGAACAGCTCACAAGTAGTGTGCAACCTGTGGGAGCTTCGAAACAGAAGTTCCTGGGACCTGTACGTTGCAAAGGCCATGGATGAATGTTTTCAGATTGGTGTGTACACTGAGATGGTACCACGTTAATCAGGCGAGGAGGAAGGCACAGGGGCAACCTCGTCGGTGCCTGTAGAGGGCGACATTGGTATTGCCGGTAACACATTAGAGGTGGGAGGGTCATCAGGGGGTCATACTACGGAAGTAGAGGAGAGTGTGGGGGGAGAGCACGGGGTTAATGTGGTCACATAGGAGGTCGATGTGGAGGTTATGGAAGATGAAGGCCTTGACGCCACGGGTGAAGGCATAGAGGATGGTGAGGATGATGTGGGGTCTGCTGTCGCATATTTCCGCCAATTAGATGCGGATCAGTGCGTAATTGCTAATTACTCACAGATTTCCAGCTGTCCCCAGCACAGCGACATACAGCTAAAACAGGTCTTCCCCAATAAAAGCGAGGTGGTGCACTTCATTAGCAGCTACGCCATCATGACCCGGTGTGAGCACTATGTCGCAAAGTCAGGGCCAGAAGTCTATGAGGTTAGATGCGCTAAGATCGGACAATGCCCGTACCGTGTACGGGCGTTCCGACCAAAGAATGAGAGCCAGTTTGTCATTTCACGCTACACGGGGCACACCTGTTGCGCCGAGGTGGTGATGAGCATGAACAATTCCATGGATGCCAAATTCATAGCCCAGAAAATCCTTTGAGTCGTCGAAGCTGACATCAAACTAGCACCAAAGTCCATAATTGCCGAGATGCAGAGCCAATACGGGATGGTAATCCCGTACCATCTGGCGTGGCGAGCAAAACAAAAGGCTCTAACGATGTTATTTGGGTCATTCAAAGAGTCCTACAATTGGGCTCCTCGCCTTCTGCGCCAGATAGCACAGACCAACCCAGGCACAGAATGGGGCATTGACCAACAGCCTGTGCTGCTAGAGAATGGATCTGTTGCTGAAGGTCACCAATTCCTTATGAGGCTTTGCTGGGCATTTGCACAGTGCATCGAAGCATTTAGGCATTGCCGCCCTGTGGTATGTGTGGATGGCACGTTCCTAACTGGGAAGTACCAGGGGACTCTTCTCACCGCCCTAGCTGCTGACGGGAACAATCAAATAGTCCCAGTTGCCTTTGCGATTGTAGAGAGCGAGAACAACGATAGTTGGCTTTGGTTCATGCGGTTCGTGAAGACCAAGGTGGTCAGGAATAGGCTCGGGGTGTGCGTCGTCTCTGATCGCAATGCTGGGCTGTTGCATGCTCTCGAGGTTATGAAGGGGGGGAGGGACCCTTCGTGTGCTTGGCCTGATGTGGAATGCCGGTGGTGCATGCGACACCTAGGTGCAAACTTGTACACCGCATACAAGAATCGCAGCATGGTGAAGCAGTTCAAGATTATGTGCATGCAGAACCAAGTGCGTAAGTTCGAAGCAATATTTGCATAGTTGAACGAACGCACGAGGAAGTTAGTGGCAGATCAGGAGCAACAGACCTCCCAGATTGTTGGTGGTCAAGGAGTTTCTGTACGGCGTAATACTACGTCACAAGATGGATCGCCGCAAGAAACCGGGCAGAGAGATGGGCACTGGCACACGACACGCACGGCGCACGGTAAGTAGTAATAATCTATTATATACCCCAATATGTCCCGTTCTCTAATTGAAGTGTGACTGCATTTTCATTTACATGGTGATGACCACGAACATCGTTGAGTCGTACAACAACGTTCTGAGAGGGGTCCGTGGGCTGCCGATATGCTCAATAATTGAGCTCACTTTTTATCGGACCATGGAGTACTTCCGAGACCGTGGTCGTCTAGCACAACAATCGAAGTCCACATTTGCACCGCGTGTCGAAGCTCTTCTAGAGAAGCGCCGCTTGAAGGCACAATTTCACTTGGCGCAGTTGTTCGATCCCGTGCGGAACGAATTCAAGATTTCATGTAGGAGGAAATATGCCTCGGGCTATATCGCGGGCGACACCGTCCAAACATGTTGGATTGGAGCGGACAAGGCTCATTGCACTTGTAACAAGCCCCGTTTGGAGCATATTCCATGCTCCCACGTGCTTGCCGCCTGTCGTCAGCTTGGTGGCAACACGGGAGCCCAGTTTGTGTCCCCGTACTACAGAATGCAAGCTATACGAACACGTGGCAGCCAAAAATGAGAAACTTTGGCGATCGTAGTTACAGGGACATGGTGGCCCCCTGTACGTGGCATCCGTTCCCTTCGACGAAGCGGGATCAACCAGGAAGGCCATCTTCATCGCGACTTAGGGGCGACATGGATGCTTCACAAGGTGGTGTTGTTCTGCGGCTTTGTGGAAAATGCAGGCAGCCGGGCCATGACCGCAGAGCATGCCCTAATAGGGCTTAATGTCGCAATTGAGCTATTTCGAATATTGTATAAGTGTAAACTTATGTCCATGTCAGGTGGCGCTTGCGTACGAACTAGAAAATAAATGGAGAAGTTTTTTAATGTCATTGTGTTGCCTTCTTATTTCAATAGGATGATGATAAATTTTTTCTTATGGAGTAATCTCCTCTTTATTTTTCTTGAAGGTAACGGGAAGCGGCCACCAAAATGGCACTCCCAGAGTTGCTCCACGAACAAATCGACTCAAAGCATAGGGCCAGGAAATTGGCCGCACGTGAAGAGGTTGTAAGACACACTACATAAGTTCATGGTTTTCATGCACAATAATATTTTCTGTCTGATATACCATCTTCCTCTGCAGCTTCATGCCATGCGTCTAAGGGGATCCCGGCAGCTGAAAATTCTTGACGGCAGATTCGATGTCCCACTTGCACATTGCGGGCTGCTCCCATTTGCGAAGCTTATGAATGGGGCAAACATGGGCGGTGGAAGACGGACTCCTCTTCCGGCTTTAGACGCTCCACTTTTGACAGCCCTTATTGATTGTTGGCGTCCAGAGGCGCATACTTTCCACCTCCCGCTTGGGGAGATGACTATCACCCTACGAGATGTGGCGTTGATTACAGGGCTTCCTATTGCTGGCCAACCATTTGTTGTTGCAAAGCCAGAGCGAGTGGCATGGCAGCACTACCTAGAGAACAAGTAATATATACATATTGCATTTAATCAGCATCACTCAATCAAAATTTTAAAGGCCTTACATGATTAAATGAAACTGTAGGTTCAGGGTGGAGTACCATGGGAGCGACCAGGGGGTGTCATTCTCATGGTTGCGACAGTTGGAAGAGTTCCAAGCTTGCCCAGGAGACGCGGACCTGGCAACCGTGAACAGACACTACGAAGTGTACCTACTCGGACTCCTAGGGGGTGTAATGTTCACGCACACAAATGGAGACAATGTCGGTCCACATCTTGTGTGGGTTGCCCGGCAGCTAGCCATGGATGCGGCAAACGGGGATGCACCACAGGGTTTCAGCTGGGGATCCGAGGTTCTAGTGGACACCTATCGTGCCTTGTGTGACGCGTGCAGACGGACAGCACAAAGCTCCATCTTGACGGGTTGTTCGTATCTTCTGCAACTTTGGTCATGGTTTTTCCTTCCTATGTCTCATCCAAGAGTTGAGAGGCCTTACTACCCAGTGCCTGTAGATGATGATATACCCCAGCCGCTGCGTCCAACTTTTGGTTACATATACATGCACTGTGACACTACGTTTTGGTGTGACATTACAGATTGTGAAATTAGAGAAGAAAATATTACGGCTAGAGGTTTACTCGCGTTTTTGGGCCTTTTGAAGTGTTGTGACACCACGGAGTGTCGTAACCTTATTTAACGTGCATGATAAGGTTAATAACATTATGAGATGTGGAATTAAGGTTAAAACTATAGGATATGGAGGTTAATAGCTTTTCCGAGCCGTTTCCGGGGTTTTGGGCCTTCCCGGGGGAGTTTGGGCCTTGGTGGGCTTTGGTGGGATGGAGTAGGTCTCCGTAACGGACTAGGTTTGGGTGTGGGGGATGGTAAAAGGGCTCCCCACCAGCCCTTGGGGCGTCCACCCCTGCCCCATGTGCCCCTAACCCTAGCCGCCACCCTTCCTCCTCCCTCCACCTCCTAGCCGCCCCATCTCTTGCCCCCATGGCGCCCCCATTGCTCCCCATTGCACACCACCTCTCCTCCACCCCCCTTGCTGCCCTAGGGTGACCTCCCCACCCCTGCATCCTCATGGATCCATCCGAGGAGCGAGGAGCGAGGAGCGAGGAGATCGATTGGAGTTTTCATGCGTTGGGCAAAGGTATGATCATGGGGCTCCTCGGGGATGAGCTAGGTACTGTTATTAGGGAGTTTATCAAGTTTTTTGATCAATTGGAGGCGCTGAATTTGAGTAATTTGGGTTAGATCTAGATGTTGCCACGTTTCTGTTTTCGGGGCAGATTGAGCAGTCGAGCTAGGGTTCGCGTTTTCGCCAATTTAGAGTTCGAATATGGCCGTATGGACTTCTAGGAAGTTGTAGATAATTTCATTACCTTTCAGTGCATATAAAGAAATTGAAATTCCGCCCAGCCGTTTGGAAGTTATGGCTGTTTTACCGAGCGCTGTCAAATCTGTGACGAGATTGTGTTTTATGTTGTTTTTAGGTACTTTGAGATCGGCATGCGAGAAAAAGGGGTTTAGCTACACTTCTACACGACCATTCCTAACACTTTTAATTAGGGTTTATGATGCTTATCAAAAATGCACCCAACCAATACTATATTGACATGATCCCCACATATCACTGAATCATAATACTTCTTATTCTCTATTGGAGCATAGTACTTCAACAAATCTTGCAGCAAGATCAACATATAAATTTCATACTTCCTATATATTCACGTCTCGACAACCGAACCTTATTCAGTTAAACAACGACTTCAACATGTAAATATTATCTCCACAGGGAAGAATTCGTAAGTGAGACTCTAAGTTATACTTTCATTAAGGATAAGACCATTTATCATATTAATTATCCAAAGCTCACTCCATCGCAACATGTTAACATTTTCCTCTACTTAACCATGATTTTCCAACGAGTAATCTAAACAGTTACCACCACTACTTAGTCATCAATAACAACAAATGTGCATGTTCATCAACCAACAACATTTCTTTTAGCTACTCTATTCAAAGGTGATAACAAAAACTACCACCACACAACATACTCCAACTATTTAAAATAGATTGAATACTAACATTAACACTGCCCTTAACAACATCATTAACAAAAAGTCTTATGTCTTCTCAATTGATATCAATACTAGCATTGTAGAGACACAATCGCATACTTCCAAATATACTAGTATTTTGCAACAACGTAAATAGCAACTCTAATCAACTTCCAAATTAAAGTCACTAGGCAACACGATTAAATTTCTCTATTAATCCATTAGATTAGAGCATCATTAAACAACCAGCAAAGTTTCTTTAACAATAACAGCAGTCTACATCATCTTAATGTTTCAACTATGCAACAGGGTTTAAAACTTTAAACATTATCAAGGGTCATAAGCACTTTTAAAGCAAAGCAACAGATTCTAAGCATGTACTTTAGCACATTCAATCATTCTCGCTAAGAGTAAACTACAACACTAGTAGTCTATTTATTCTCAAGCTAGAGATAACAACCGCATTGAATTGTTTCAACTCAAAAATTAACTTAACAATGCATCATCCCATAAACCACATTGGTACATGCTACATAATATGCTAAACAGCAATTCTTACTAGGGACAAACGATTTCGGTCAAAAGTTTACTTACTTTGTTTGCAACATTTTAGTTTTAAAGCTCATCCCGAGTTCATAAGGAAACTTGACTCTCAAAATTGCAATGAGACAAACCCAAACTTGGTCATGCAAAAGGAATTCTCCAAAACACTTTACATTCTCAAAGACTCCCATAAAGGAAAATGGTTGAAAGACAATTTTCTTAACGGAAACCAAGCGACCAAGTAATCCATTTCAAATAAAACCTTAATCTCAAACCCCAAACTTTCACGAAACAAGAAGGATTTTTCAAAGATGATTTCTCAAACCAGTAAAATGATGAAATCAAACACCACTTACTCCTACTAAGCCACAGAACTTCAGCCACGATAGCAGTGTCCGCACAACTCCGCAAAAACTCTTTTAACCTCGGAGAAAGACAAACACAAGAATAAATTGAATGCTTCTTTCCTATAAAACAATCAACAAACTAGGCATTAAAACTGGAAAGGCGCCCAAAAGAAGTGCAACACTAGACTCCTCTTCTTCGTCTTCAACCAAGGAAGACAAAACGACACACCGCATACGGAACAATCCGCGAAAATCCAATACCAAACACTTTTCTTTTGGTTTCCATCAACTAAAACCAAGAAAACCAACCAAGAACGACCATAGAACGATAAAGAACATACGAAGGAATCCACCACCAAACTCTTCTATTTGACTCCAGTCAACTACCCGATCTACGACAGAAAGGGTAAGCACTCTTCTCCTACAGGGGTTAATAGTTCTTCGGTGATGGCGCTAACCGGCCACACCATCAAACCTCACCCTTACAATGAACAAAAAGAGGTGACCGAAATCCTTCGGCACCACAACCCACTATATCACAAATTCAATCATTTATCTCATAGACATAGCAACATGCTTTATCAAATGAAGCATTCAACATTATAGCTTAAATACAACATTTAAGCGTAAAGGAATGATACCCATACCCTTTCCTACTGTGCATCCAGTGTGTGTCAAATTTTAGATTAGTTATACCACTTTTGCAAGTTTTAATGTTGCTATCCTATGACAAAATTTTAGTTAAGACCTAAGCCATGTTTCTAAGTCATTCCACATCACATTTTAGTTGTACCCTATAGCATGACACTAAAAAAAATACGCATTCCAAGGACCTACAGCCCGCTCTGATACCAACTGTAACACCCCGGCATTTAATATGCCTGAATGCTACCAAACATAAGCTAAACAACATCTAAATACCATAATTAAACATAAATTCCAGCAAAGGCGCACATGCTAAAAACCGAGATTTCGGCAGCATCTCCTTTGTTTTAACATGAATTGAAGGAGCAACAACAGTAACACAAGTTATATCATAATGGAAAGCATCTAAAATAGCAATAATTAACGACTTAGCAACAATGTAAGTCTAGTTCCAAACATATAATGTCTCCAAGAGTCAAACGAACGAAAAGATTCTCATTTAGCAAAGCTAAGCCTTAAAGCAATGATCATCACACGCAATTTATTATCAACACTAATTGAATGACTTGTGAAATCAAAAGAGTGAAGCTACGTGTGGAAGTGTGACTATTTCCCTTCCCCGCATGCCGGATTCATGGTACCTAAAAGAAAACAACATAAACACAAGCGTGAGTTCATCACTCAGCAAGCATATTGCAATGGACAACAAGAACAATAACATGGCAATAATGTCTCACATCATGTATATCATCTCATTCATGAACACAAAACATTATCATCATCATTACGTATGCAATGCAATGCAATGCTCATATCTCCTTGGAAACTCATACTGGTATGGTTGAGTACACACCCGTCGGTGTGCACCCTCTCCCCCCTTCCATCCCGAACATGGAGGGTGCCTACTCCTCGCTTCCAAACACCACGTGGATGGAATCACGATGTAGGACTTACTCAATGGCTCTCCGGATTAGTCATAACTTTCTCACCGACCTTCCCCGGACTAGTTATGACTTTCTCACCGCCCGGACCATGTAACATGCCATGTATGCAATTATGCCAACATCATATTTAACTCGTACATTAACACATGGCATCATAACATAATAAACATGCTCATCATATCATTGGCAATCATTAAAGTATGGCAAGTGATCATATATCATGTAGTCAATTCCATCTATTCTCAACAAGCAACCTACAAATCGGTATCCATTACAACACACTTGCCTCAACCACGGGCAACGGATTGGCGGGAAGTAGAAGGCACTCCCGGGGTTGCACCACCTGCACATAGGTATCACACACTCACAATCATGTCCACAAAACAGAGTTACACATCAAGGGCTTAACTCAAAAGTTTCCAACACAACCCTTTATGACCATCTGCTTCCTTTTAAAATTAATTCCAAAGATAATTCAGTGCGAACGCGAAAAGGCGCGATCGACTCAAAAACTTTTGCGGTGTAAATCAATACTCACAGCACCAACTAAACAAATCTGTGACGAGATTGCAAAGGCCATGCTATAGGGTACAACTAAAATGTGATGTGGAATAACTTAGAAACATGGCTTAGGTCTTAACTAAAACTTTGTTATAGGATAGCAACATTAAAACTTGCGAAAGTGGTATAACTAATTTAAAATTTGACACACATGGATGCACAGTAGGAAAGGGTATGGGAATCGTTGCTTTACGCTTAAATGTTGTATTTGAGCCTTGATGTTGAATGCTACATTTGTTTATGTATGTTGCTATGTTTATGAAAGAATTGAATGGAATTGTTCATGTTATTATGTTAAAGTGGGGTTGTGGTGCCGAAGGGTTTCGGTCACCCTCTCTTTATTCATTGTAAGTTGAAGTGTGACGGGTGTGCCGGTTAGCGCCATCACCGAAGAACTATTAACCCCTGTAGGAGAAGAGTGCTTACCCTTTCTCGTCAGATCGGGTAGTTGACGGAGTCAAATAGAAGAGTTTGGTGGTGGGTTCCTTCAGATGTTCTTCACCGTTATGAAGGTTGGATTTTGTTGGTTTTCTTGGTTTTAGTTGATGGAAACTAAAAGAAAAATGTTTGGTATTGGATTTTTCATGATCATTCCGTATGCGATTTGTGGTTTTTGGTCTTCCTTGGTTGGAAACGAAGAAGAAGAGTTTAGAGTTGTGCCTTTTTAGTCGCCTTTGCTTTGACACCCGGTTTTGCTGGTTATTGTCGATTGTCTTAGGGAGGAAACATATGTGGTTGTTGTCCTCCCTATCTGAGAAAAGAGTTGAAGTTATCCTAGTGCCGACCTTAGGTTGGGTGGAGCTAAGTTTTGTAACTTTATCGGAAAAGGTTTGGTTGAACATTTTGTTTTCCCTAGTGCATCCTTCTTCCTTCTTGGAAGTATGGATCTTGAGATTTCTTGAAGAGTTTTGTGGGCAAATTTGGGAACTTGAGAGTGGAACTCTCCTGCATTTCTGTTAGAGTTTTGTTTTCTTCCTTGCCTGGAAAAGGAGAAATTGTCTAACGGTGTTAGATTACGGTTCATGAGTTGTGGTTGTCCTTAAAAGTGGAGTTGCATCTTGTTTGTCAAAAGTGAAAATGGTTGTTTAGCATGTCATGTAGTATGTAACAATGTGGTTATTGGAAATGATTTGTTCTTAAGTTAATTGGTGAGTTGAATCAGTTAAAAGTAATATTTGTGTTTAGCTTAAGATTAAATGAACTTCTAGTGTTGCAGATTACCCTATAATGAGAATGAATAAATATGTTAATGTACATGCTTAGAATCTATTGCCTTGCTTTGAAAGTGCTTATGACCCTCGATTATGTTTAAAGTTTTAAACCCTAATGCATAGTTAAAACATTAAGATGATGTAGACTCACGATATTGTTAAAGAAACTTTCTTTGGTTGTCTAAAGATGTTCTAATCTAATGGATTAATAGAGAGATTTAATCGTGTTGACTAGTGACTTTAATTTGGAAGTTGATTAGAGTTGCTATTTATGTTGTCGCAAACCATTAGTATAATTGGAAGTATGCAGTTGTGTTCCTACGATGCTAGTATCGATGTCAATTGTGAAGACATAGGCTTTCTTTGTTTATGATATTTCTAAAGCATTGGGATGGTCTAATCTATTAAATTTGTTTTAATAGTTGGAGTATGTTGTGTAGTGACAATTTGTTATGGTATATGGATAGTGTAACTAAAAACAATGTAGTTGTTTTTATGATTATGCCTATTTATGGATATTGATGATTTAGTAGTGGTGGTAATTGTTTGGATTACTTTTTGGAAGCCATTGTAAAATAGAGGTTATTATAACATGTGGCGATGAAGTGAACCATGGATATTTTAGCATGATATAGAATTGTATCCTAAAGAAGGTATATCTTAGAATCATAATTTTTGACTTTGTCTTATGGAGATACTATTTGTATGTTGAAGTCATTTGTTAATGGAATAAGTTTTGATTGTCAAGATGTTGGCGTATTTATGGTATAAAAATTGATAGGATGATCATGCTTAAGTATCTGTTGAAGTACTACGTTTGAAATATAGAATACGTTGTTTTATGATGTGTTGGTTTGTGGGGTTCTTGAGGAGGTAGTATGGATTGATTTAAGATGGGTTTTCTCGATAAGTAAATAGTGATTATGGAATGCTTAAATGTTAAGGATAGTGGGACACTGGTTATGGTGAGTCTCATGCCGAGCTTGTGTATAAAACCTTTTGGTCTGGGTTGGTGGTTTGCTATCTTGGTTAAATGTTTTTTTTGGTCAAGGTGTTCTTTATGTTGCATTTTCGAGTTTCCTTAAAACTCGTAGAGGTTGGTGCCCATCTTTGGTTTTGGCTAAGTTGTTCAGTTTATGCTATGAGTTTGGTTTTGCACCCAAAAGCCTTTGAGTGGATCGCGCTCCTTTGCGTCAGACCAAGCATACTTGGAGTAAATCTTAAAAAGGAAGCCGATGGACATAGTGGGCTGTGTTGAAAATTCTTGAGATTAATTTGTAATTCTATTTGATTGGAACTGGATTTATTTGGAAAAGGTCATGTGGTGTTTGCGAGTGTTTCAAAATGGTGGATTTTATGAATGTTTATAAGTGATTCGGGTTGGTGAAGTGTTCTCATTTTGGGAAAATGAGTCTCCCATTTCTCTTTGAGAATTGATGTTCTCTTTCAAAATGTTGATTCTGGTTAAAATGCGATGCTTTACAAATTTGGCTTTCAATTGTCGACGGGTTATGTATGACGTGGTGTTTTCCTGTTAATGGTGTTCCCCTCATAGTTTTATGATTGGGCGCAATCATCGATGCTATCCAAGTTTTTAATCATGTGATGCAGAGGAAGAAGTTGTCTTGTGAATGACTATTTGGTAGCGTTGTACATGATGAATGAATGGTGAAAAGGAAATATGACATCATTTATAGATGTCTATTGATAAAAGAGTCGTTGAGCCAGGTCGGTGAGTAAGTCATATAGGGAAATATGACTAATACGGTGTGCTCTCGAAAAGCTTGGATTCATGTCATGAATCTAGATTTCCATTTGCTCTTTAGCATGAAAACAAAGAGTGAAGAGTTCCTGGCATTTGGCTTTGTTGTGAGAGGATTGGGTTTCCTTGTTTCCTTGAGAGTTATTATGGCGGTTGTGGATTCTTTCGATTGGTTTGAGAATCGGTTTTCTCTTCCACAATGTTGTTTTTATGAGATGCTTGGCTGTGGTGAAAGTGAGTCGAGTTGTCATTGATTGTTGAGAATTTCTGACAAAGAATTGTGTGGAGTCTCTCTTTTTGTTTGAGTGGTCCCCGATGCGAGATGTATCGCATTGATTTGAGATTGGAGTTTTTCCTTTGCGACTTGACTTAGGAAAAGAGATCGAGTGATCTTTTGAGGTTGTCAAACCTTTGTTCCAAGTGATTTGTTGTGTTTTGGGTTCGAGTTGATGAATGTGGTTCATCCGACTAAGGGAGTTGCTCTTTGTTGGCATTCTCGTTTGAGATGTGAATAGAAATGTCTATGGAATTGTTGAGCATAATGGAGGATTATACTCATGGGTTTGGTAGTTTTTGAGTGAGAAAGTGTGAGGGCGAGACCCTCATAGGAAAAGAACCAGTTGAGGTTTGGTAATAATTTACAACTCTACCTTGGGCTAGGCGTAGAACTTTGGTTGTGGTTCGAAGGGTGGTCATGTTGGAAGTTGGTGATGTCGGTCCAAACCTTGTTGAGAATATGGTTGGATTGTTAAAAAGTGATGATAATTTGAAATATAGTGATCTGTCGTGAACTTTGTCGTAGCTAGTTGTCCCTGGGTGTGTGTTATGCCTGGGAGGGGGTAGAATGAAAGTGTAGCGTGGTTTGTGGAAAAAAAGAAAAGTTTTGTCGATGAAGGCTATGTACGTAGGTGACATTAGTTAATTTTGATTCTTTGTGAAAAGGGTCAAAAAATTGGAAGAGATGGGATTATGTGTCATGATTGAGTTTGATGGAGTGTGGTAGTCAGGTTGGTTGTGATAGAAGTGCGAAGCGTTTGTCGTTTGTTCCGATTTTTTTTTAGTCGTTGTGCGATTGTTTTGTGCGGCTGAGAAGCCTTTTGTCCCTTGGGGACTTGGTAGTTGTTTTTGGTGTCCTTCGGATTCGAGGTCGAATCCTGTTGAAGGGGGGAAGAATGTGACACTACGTTTTGGTGTGACATTACAGATTGTGAAATTAGAGAAGAAAATCTTACGGCTAGAGGTTTACTCGCGTTTTTGGGCCTTTTGAAGTGTTGTGACACCACAGAGTGTCGTAACCTTATTTAACGTGCATGATAAGGTTAATAACATTATGAGATGTGGAATTAAGGTTAAAACTATAGGATATGGAGGTTAATAGCTTTTCCGGGCCGTTTCCGGGGTTTTGGGCCTTCCCGGGGGAGTTTGGGCCTTGGTGGGCTTTGGTGGGATGGAGTAGGTCTCCGTAACGGACTAGGTTTGGGTGTGGGGGATGGTAAAAGGGCTCCCCACCAGCCCTTGGGGCGTCCACCCCTGCCCCATGCGCCCCTAACCCTAGCCGCCACCCTTCCTCCTCCCTCCACCTCCTAGCCGCCCCATCTCTTGCCCCCATGGCGCCCCCATTGCTCCCCATTGCACACCACCTATCCTCCACCCTCCTTGCTGCCCTAGGGTGACCTCCCCACCCCTGCATACTCATGGATCCATCCGAGGAGCGAGGAGCGAGGAGATCGATTGGAGTTTTGTAAGGCGTCGGGCACAGGTATGATCATGGGGCTCCTCGGGGATGAGCTAGGTACTGTTATTAGGGAGTTTATCAAGTTTTTTGATCAATTGGAGGCGCTGGATTTGAGTAATTTGGGTTAGATCTAGATGTTGCCACGTTTCTGTTTTCGGGCAGATTGAGCAGTCGAGCTAGGGTTCGCGTTTTCGCCAATTTATATTTGGAATATGTCCGTACGGACTTCTAGGAAGTTGTAGATAATTTCATTACCTTTCAGTGCATATAAAGAAATTGAAATTCCGCCCAGCCGTTTGGAAGTTATGGCTGTTTTACCGAGCGCTGTCAAATCTGTGACGAGATTGAGACAGTTCGTGTTCAACGTTAGATTAAACAACCTTAGAGTCCGAATCAGTCTTTCCCTATAACTAGAAAAAGTTTGGAAATTTCCTAAGATTCGCGACGGTGTACTCGTTTAATCAATTTGGAGTCCCAGAACTCAAGTTATGGCCTTTGCAAGGCTGCTGTCCCGCCGGGACAGAACCTCTGTTTTTAGGTTTTGCGAGTAGTGGGCAATGTCGGGTGAGTTGGGGATTTGTGTACTGTTTTGTGGGCATTATTGAGAGTTTGTGATGCCTATGTGCAGGTGGTGTGACACCGGGAGTGCCCTCTACTTCCCGCCATTTAAATCGCCTTGGTTGAGGCAAGTGTGTTGTAATGTATAGCGGATTGTAGGTTGCTTGTTGATATTGGATGAAAGATTGAATACTTGCTATGATCACTTGCCTTGCTTGCTGTTTTCCCATGATATATTGAGTATGATTATCATGATATGATGATATGTGTTTATACTTATCATGATTCGATGCCATGTGTCTATATTTGTTATGATGAGAGGCCATATGTTTATGTACAAATGAGATATGATAATTGGCATAGTTGCATGCATGACATGAGATGGGGCGAGGGCGGTGAGAAAGTCATAACTAATCCAGGGAAGGTCGGTGAGAAAGTTATGACTATTCCGGAACGCCATTGAGTAAGACCTACATCGTGATTCCATTCACGTGGTTGATGACATGATATGATGAAGCAGTTGAGCGTGGTATTAATGGCGTAATTCGATGATATGTCCATTTATGTTGATGTTCTAGATGTCGTGTGCTATGATATATCTTGCCATGATATTGATATTGTGTTAATTCATGGAAAAACAAAGGAGATGCTGCCGAAATATCGGTTTTTTAGCATATGTACCCTTGCTGGAATTTATGTTTAAATGTGGTATTTAGTTGTTGTTTAGCTTATATTTGGTAGCATTCGGGCATATTAAATGCCGGGGTGTTACATGCACGCTAGGTTGCGCTGGGCGCAAGAAGTTGATCGCGGGTCATACATGCGCGTCGTCACCGACCTGGACTTTCTGACCCAGGATCACGTCGATTGGGACCCGTTCTCCTACAATCGCATGCACGTAGTAGCAGAAGGAGGACGCATATCATTTGCGTGTAACCAAGACGAAGCGTACTGGCTCACGCAATGCCACTTAGTGTGCATGAATGTTGTCGAGGTGTACTCACCAGAGCGTGTGCAACGATAGTTTGGTCGTCGATAGTTGATTCCTCCACCCCCCCCCGCCCCACGATCCGCTGGTCCGTCGCATGGGTAGGCTGAAATCAACATTACATTTCTGAAGTCCTACTATAGTTATCATCATACTGGACTAACGGCATGTAAGCTAAATTTTCAGGAGAAGCGCACAAGGCCACAACTATGACTGGAGAGCCGTACATCAAGCACACATCACGCGATGGCTGGAGTCAGCTACGGCCGATGTGTACAAGCCAACTGGGCCTTACGATGCCACTGAGTACTGGGCCTACCTCGACTGGTACAGGCCTCGAACAAGGTGTGTTCTTCTTGCACGGCAAGCCCGCGAACAAGAACAAAACTACGTGCAGGACTATGCTGAGAGAGTTCACAGGCTGGTACGTGTACAGACTCCCATATGTGTTTAAATACTTTCGATATCATGTACAGCTTGGACATCGATATGTACTAACAGAATGATGTATTCGTACTCAGACTCAGGAGTCGCCAAACTTACAGGACGAGGCGGACGAAATGTTTACGCAAACCGGGCATCAGGGTCCGCACAGGGGAAATCCTAGGCGTGGTTTCTTTCGCAGGGCGGGGGATCGCTTGCGATCTGCCATTCGGGCAATTGGAGGCCACCGGTCGGCCACACGAAGAAGCTATGATGAGGCGGCCGATCCAACCACCTAGCATTCGTCCCCACCCTTGAGGACAATGTCCATGAGGTATCCTCCACCAGTTTCCCAGGCGGCCCCGACACAGCCGGCACGGGCATCCACATCAGCACATGGTCCTGATAGCCAACGGCACTCAGCGTTCACGCCAGTCACCGGGCCCCATCCAACGGGGGAGACGTCACAGGGCCTCGATATGAATCGTCCACTGACTCCACCGATCGGGATGGGCGACGACATGTTCAGCTCCCAGCAGACATTTGGATACGGGCAGAACACTCCCCCCCAAAATGAAGGAAACTGGTAGGCCTTCGACAATGCGTTCACTGAGACATTTGGTGCCGACTTTGGATTATCTAGCTTGCTGCAAACGCCTTTTACGCCATACCCATGTCCTGACCAGGATGGAGGGTCTAACTGGTTATCTTCGACAGGTGGTTCACAGTTGGACCAAACACCACTACCACCTGCACCGCAGCCTAGCCCATTTGCAGGATGGAATATTTATAGTGGATCAGGATATGTTGTCGCCCCGTCAACACCGACAGAGGATGACCAGATGGCGCAGCCGACAACACAACTTGGACCGTCGCAAGCAGCAGGGACACGAGAAACAAGTCGACCCCAAAATTACACCACTAGTGCATATGATAGTAGATGGGGAGCTGGGAGACAGTGATTGTCGTTGGGCTGTATGTACCTTCTTGTAACACTAACAGTGCAATCAATAAATATTTGCTACGTGCTGACTAATATTCCTATTTTTTGCAATAAATTATGCGATGCTGATATTTTTATAAAGCCTGCAGGACATATCATGTCATAAGCATGGCTGTCAGAACCTGTCCGAAATGTCATGTCAAATGCATGTGTGGTAGAGACTGCTTGAGTCGTCTCGTCGAAGCATAGCTGCTAAAGCCTGACTGGCACCTCTCTACCAGCTACAAAGCTGCATGCATATGTCGGTATCAAGCATAGGTAGAGTTGCAAAGGAATCCGATGCTTGCGGATTCTTTCTTGCTTCAAGTCTGTCGCTCTATCAATGCTCGCTATTTAACCCCCTTCCTGCCTTCGTAGCATATCTTAGTTACAACTATCTTCGCATATAAATTCTTAACGCGTAATAACCCTAAGTATTATGGTTGCGCGCGAACCCTAACGATGTAGGCTTTTGGGCGGCCCGTAGAAAAGCATGTACTGCCAACTGTTGGCTGGCCACTGCCAGCTGCAGATTCGATTCAGCTAGGCCCCTGGTAGCGCAAAGGCAGCGCGTCGGCTTTCTGTCCGGCCCCTCACCTGACGCTAATGTGCCGGTAGCCACGCCATGCCAGCTAAGCTATAGCCAGGCCCCCCCACCGCGCGCGGCAAACGATGCCTCTGCCAGCCGATTCCCTCCCAAAGCTCGCCTGCGCACTTTCGGCTGCTTTTGGTGGGTGAAACAGCATCACTAGGTGATACGTCGCATCAAGTCAATTCATGACGAAATCCAATGCGGCAGAAACTCGAGCTTACGGCTAATAATGTTGCTAATTAACATGATTATAAATAAATGAGATAGTTATACGTAAGAAAATCGTGTTTAATGTAAACGTCACAGTGATGACGTTTCATCCTATATAAGCAGGTCGTGCGTCGCAGGGAAGGATTGCCCAATTCACAACGGTGGCTCTCTCCCTCTTTGCACTGGACTCTCTCTTCGCGCTGGTCGCTTTCTTTGTTCTGAGGTCTTGTGGGTTTTTTCTTCTACTGCTGTACTTCTAAATTCCAGCAAAGGCGCACATGCTAAAAACGGAGATTTCGGCAGCATCTCCTTTATTTTAACATGATTTGAAGGAGCAACACAGTAAAGCAATATAAGGCAATAAGAGAGACAGCTAAAATAGCAATAATTAAAGACTTAACGACAATATAAGTCTACTTTCAAGCATATAATGTCTCCAAGAGTCAAACGAACAATAAGACTCTCATAAAGCAAAGCTAAACCTTAAACCAATAATCATCACACGCAGTTTATTATCAAAAACTAATGGAATGACTTGTGGAATCAAATGAGTGAAGCTACGTGCGAAAGTGTGACTATTTCCCTTCCCCGCATGTCGGTCTCATTAGGGGTGGATAACGAGCTGACTCGGCTCGACTCGACTCGACTCGGTCAAACTCGGTAATATAACGAGTCAGCTCGACTTGACTCGTTATCTTAACGAGCTCAAACCTCAGCTCGGCTCGACTCGTTAAACTCGCGAGTTAGCTCGTTAAACTCGTTTAACTCGATATTTTCATTTGAGAAGAGGATTGGTGTTGAGATTATACAGTATGCCATGTGTTATCATCCTAACCTCACATATATATAGTTATACTTACCGACTTAGAGAACTCGTTAAACTCGCGAGTTGGCTCGTTTAACTCACGAGTTGGCTCGTTTAACTCGTTATCTAAACGAGTTCAAATCACAGCTCGACTCGGCTCGTTAAGGAACGAGTTCGAGCCGAGTCGAGCCGAGTTTGCGAGTACTCCTTTAACTCGTGAGTTTCGAGTTTTTTTTCCACCCCTAGGTCTCATGGTACCTAAAACAACAAAAAAACACAAGCGTGAGTTCAAAACTCGGCAAGCATGTTGCAATGGTACAACAAGAACAATCACATAGCAATAATATCTCACATCATGTAAACCATCTCATTCATGATCACATATCATTATCATCATGATTATGTATGCAATGCAATGCGATGCTCATGTCTCTTTGGAAACTCATACCGGTATGATTGAGTACACACCCGTCGGTGTGCACCCTCTCCCCCCTTCCATCCCGAAGATGGAGGGTGCCTACTCCTCGCTTCCAAACACTGCGGTGGATGGAATCACGATGTAGGACTTACTCATTGGCTCTCCGGAATAGTCATAACTTTCTCACCGACCTTCCCCGGATTAGTTATGACTTTCTCACCGCCCGGGCCATGTAACATGCCATGTATGCAAATATGCTAACATCATAATTAACTTGTACATTAACACATGGCATCATAGCATACTCATCATATCATAGGCAATCATTAAAGCATGGCAAGTGATCATATCATATAATCAAGTTCATCTAGTCTCAACTAGCAACCTACAAACCGCTATCCATTACAATACACTTGCCTCAACCACAAGCAACGGATTGGCGGGAAGTAGAAGGCACTCCCGGGGTCGCACCACCTGCACATAGGTACCACAAACTCACAATCATGTCCACAAAATAGTAGGCAAACCCTCATCTACCCCGACATTGCCAACTACTCGCAAAACCCAAAAACAGAGGTTCTGTCCCGTCGGGACAGCAGCCTTCCCAAAGGCATAACTTGGGTTCTGGGACTCCGAATCAATTAAATGAGTACATCCTCGCGTAGCTTCGGAAATTTCCTAACTTTTTCTAAGTATACAGGAAGACTGATTTGGACTCTAAAGTTGTTTAATCTACAAAATACCGTGATCTGTTCCAATCACGTCACAAATTTTAATACGCTCGGTAAAACAAGCATAACTTTCAAACGGCTGGGCGAAATTTAAAGTTCTTTATACCCACTAAAAGGTATTGAAATTACCTACAACTTCTTCAACAGCCATACGACCAAATTCCGACTCTAATTGGCGAAAAATCAAACCCTATGTCGACTGCTCATGCTGCCCGAAATAGAGAACGTGGCAACTTCTTGATCTAATCCAATCTACTCAATTCCAGCACCACCAATTGATCTAAAAACATGAAAATGACCCTTAGAACAGAACCTAGCCCAACCCCAAGGATTCCCATGGCCATACCTTCGCCCGACGCACGAAAACCCAATAGATCTCCTCCCGGATCGCTCCTCGCTCCTCGCTCCAACAGATGGATCTTCGAGGTGCAGGGGTGGAGAGGCTACCCCAGGGCAGCAAGGGGTGGAGGAGAGGTGGTGGAGGGTGGGGAGCAAAGGGGCAAAGGGGAGGGGGGCGCACGGCCAAATGGAGAGGGAGGGGAGGGGAAGCTAGGGCACAAGGGGAGGGGTGGGGGCGCACAATGGCAGGTTGGGGCGCACAAGGGGGCAGGGGGAGCCCCTTTTACCAGCCCAAAACAGGAGTCCTAATCCTAAATAGACTCATACTCCATCCCACCAAAGCCCACAACCCCTTCTTTTAGGCCCAAACTCCCCCGGAAAGGCCCAAACTCCCGGAAACGCAATTAAACCTCCTACCATATGGTTTTAACCTCCAATACCATATTTCATAAAGTTTTTTGACCTTAACATTCACATTAAATATTGTCACACCATTCCCTAGTGTCACATTCTTCCCCCCTTCAACAGGATTCGACCCCGAATCCGAGACACGCCACTTCGCAAACAACCAAATCAGAGGGAGTTATGGTTCACGCCTCAGAACCCGCTTAGAAGCCCCTACGATTTGCACCAGCCAGCACTCAGAGACAAGGAGCTAAGGATCAAAGACTGACAGCTCTAAAGATAACTCACAATCAAAACTTGCGAGAACTTTACTCAACATTCAAACACAAAGTACTCACACACGGTCTCAGCACGACCCCAAGCGATAAGATAAAACCTCAAACAGCCCACAAAAGAAAACGGTCTCAAACTCCTCGTTCTAAGCATTCCTTGGCACTGAAGTGCCCGATCCCTTTAACTCATGCTATTCTCTAGAAAAACACGGTACCAACCTCCCTTCTGTGGTTCCTTGTACTGAAGACAACGCGAAACAGGAGAGACACAACGCTCTAAGATTACCACCAGAACGAACAACCTACTTTATATCCAGGATCCGTAAGACTCGCGTAACAGAAACGACCGAACGTTCCTCTGCGGTTGACATAACTCGCTCATTGCCCAACTGTAACATCCCAAAATTTTGCTTTTCTTAAAATCATGTGTGATTTGGCACTTTGGTGAATTTTTGGAATTTTCTGGAATTTATTTGGATTTATTTGGAATTTATTTGAATTTATTCCATTTTGAAATAATTGAAGAATTTAATTTTGCAAATAAATTTTTGTTGGAAATATTTTATTTGAGTCCAAAATAATCCAAAATATTTTCGAATTTTTACGGAATTTTTACGAGTCATTTGCTATTTTTAATGAATTAAATGAATTCTTGGGAATTATTTTAAATATTAAATCATTGGAAAATCCAACTCGGGTCAGAAATGCATTCATCAATCGAAAGTCGGACTCGAGTCCGAGGCGAGTTGACTCGTAAGAACCCACTCCTAACCCTTAATCGATCCCAACCGTTGGATCAAGATCCAACGGTGAGATCCAAACCAAACAGAGCCGTGTTCGGACCGGACGATGCCGTCGTTGGCCGTTAATCACTTGACTCACGTGGGCCGACGATTTTCGTCTTCCCAGAGCCGGACTCGCCGCCAGTCTTGCCGTGACCGATTAGGGCTCATGCTGAGTCACCGCCTCCCGGGGCTATTTAATGCCGGATCGCACCGAGGACCGCCGTGACCCGCGCAAGACTTCTGCCTAACCGCCGAGCTCTAGCCGCAGTAGGTTCGCCGGAATCGCTCGCCGTAGTTGCGTGAAGCGCCACCGATCCTTGCCTCGCCTCGCCGTCGCCCGCGAATCCTCCGCCATTGACCCCAGTTGAAACCCAGAAGTCGGTAGCGCTGAAGACACCCTCCATCTAGAGCACGCCCCAACCAGTTTGGGTGGTGCCGATCCTCGGGCCCGGCGGGCAACTCCGCCGTGAAGCCATCGGCCGACCGAAGCTCCACCGTCCGATCAAGATCCAAGGCCAGATCGTGCACGTCGCCGGTGAGTTTCGGGTTGAAAATCCTAGATCTAATCCCAGCGTTGGATCTAGATCCAGCCCACGATCGATCACGGCGCCCCAAGCACATGAGGCCAAACTCAATCGGTAGTCGGATTTCAAACCAGCGGCCACGATTGTGCCACGCAGCGTCCGGGAAGCCGAGTGTCGCGCCCAGCGGCGCGTCTGGTCAGCGACGGGGCCAGCGTGTCGGCCGGCGATGCAGTGGACGTCACCTATGGCGTCCATCGGTGGGACCCACCTGCCGAAGCACCGTGGTGAGCCGTAGCGTCGACAATGGCGTCACCCGAGTGAGCCCACATGTCGAGTCTCACGCGATGGGTATGGACCGAGTCCACGGTGGACCCAAGCGAGTGGACGAGCCCATGGACGTGGGCCGTCGCAGCCCAATCAGGAGCTGCCCGCGTGTCCATGCCGACGCAATAATTAATTTCCGAAAAAGAAAATGATTTATTAATTCGAAATATTGATTCAAATTTAGATTCAAACTTCAAGCGCTTATAACTTTGCGTTTCAACTCCGATTTGAGTGGTTCAAATTTCTAAATTTGTATAAAATTAAGATCTACCTAAATATGAATTTTATTTAATTTTTGGACTAAAGTTTTCTCTGAAATATTATTTAATTGATTATTTAAACTTTAAATAATCATAACTTTAACGTTTAACTCCAAATTTGGCGATTCCAGTTTCTAAAAATCCAGAAAATTATGTTCTCTCTGTTTTATGGATTTTATTTGGAGTTTGGGATCTTTTGCCTAGTGTTTATTTGTGTATTTGCTATTTGCACGCTTTACGAGTGAGCGTTGAAGTCTGGGAAGGATTCGAGGAGAAGTGTTGACTTCGGGATCAACTCAAGACCAAGAGCAAGTACTTTTTGAAGGCAAGTTGTGCTTTGACCATATTGATCCTATTTCGAAATCTATTTTGATTTAAACTATTGCATGCTAGTTCAATTAGAAAGATACTTTGTTTAAACATGGGGGTTAGATAACTACCAATTTGTTATATGACACCTTGATTATCTAAGTATGTGCCATGATCCCTTGTCACCCTAGTTGTGGTTTACTAGTTGGACATTATTAAATTGCCAACATGGGTTTAGAGCGTTGTAGTATCTTGCTTAGACACGCTACGTGCTCATGACATGATTTTGGATAATCGATGCTAATATTGACTTAATGATATATTGAACTGTTTTGAAAAGTATCATGTGATGTTGATGGCACGTGGTGCATGGTAATCAAGCGGGTTTGATAAGCGATTTTCGGCCAGGGCATGTGGCAAGAGTAATCAATGGGCCGGTTGTGGCATTGGGAGTGATGATTTGGTTTTGGGTAGTCTTGCCCTGGTCACTCTAGGACTTAACCTTGCAAGCCTTTGAACCGGGTCATACTTGCAACCACATGGTGGAATGGGGCGGCCTAGTTGACTAAGTCGCTGGACTCACTTGTGGAGCCTCGAGGGTGTCGATTACACCGTTTGTGTGATTATGCGGGGGAGCGTGTCGTAGGTGTGCAGGTACCCATCTAACGGTGTGTTGGTCCCATACTTCGCCTTTGGCTAAGGGGAAGGGATGGTGTAGAGCACGTCACTGGAGAGGACCACTGTGTTGTTTGAGGCTTAGAAGGCTTTGTTATGATCGCTCATTCATACTCTTGTATGGCGATTCACTGACGTGGTGAGTGGATTGTATCTTGTGGGTAAAGTGCATAACCTCTGCAGAGTGTAGAATCTATTTGAATAGCCGAGTCCACTAGATGCTGGACAATGCTTTCGGGAATTACTGAGTCAAGGGTTAGACTTTCAAAATAACTTGGATTTGAAAAGTTGGGTTGGTTTAACAAAGAAGATGATGGAAATGTGGTTTAGGATGGGAAAAATGTTATTTAAACTTCTTGCAAAGTTACTTATGCTTTACTTGTTTTTACTGCTTTCCGAATCTACTTATATTACTTGTCAAATCTGTTTTACATAAATATACCTTGAGCTATTCCTTTGTACCAAGCCATGCATATAGTATATTAGCTTGCATTACGTGCATGACTTCTTGAGTAAAGTACTCACCCTTGCCTCAACACAATACCCGAGTTGAAGAGGAGATTACGCCCTTGACTTTGGAGGAGGAACTCCAAGAGGACCCGACTACTTAGGGATCGAGCGGTCGGTTGCACGTGGTATCTTTGGATGGCGCCCACCAGTTTATTTGATTTTCAGATGATATTGTTTCTCTCTGAATAAGTTTAGCCCTACGATGCATATATTTGTAAATTGGCCATAAGGTCGAGGAACCAGTTTTATTACTTTATTAAAGTACTTTTATGGTATGGATTGGTATGATTGTGATATTTACTGATGTTAAAGGCTGTGTGCACTAAGCGCGTTCCTGGACTAGTGCTGAATACACGAGAGGGTCGGTTTGCAAATTCGGGGTCCCGAGAGGTGGTATCGAGCCATACTTGTTGTAGGCTCAACCCTAAGCTAGAATGGTCATAGTGAGGATAAAACCTATTTTCTAAAGCTAAAAATTTGTGAAGACAAGAAATGACATCTCGACTTATCCCTTCTCTCTTTTCTTGTCTCTTGCTGAAATTTTTCCCTTACCTTGTCACAATCGAAAATTCAGAGTTCTTACGTAAAGCACTCTTGTGGCCAGGATGGAGGAAGAGTTCAACTACGTTGATCCGGGAGTTGGTCACCATTGAACTTTGGCACATGCTACAAACTCTCGGAGATTTTGAGAAGCCCCAATATCAAGTGGAAGTGATCGAGACAAAGCGGGATTGATCAAGGCTTGTGACGTGAGGATTGAGGTACTGCCAGGAAGAGGGCCTGTGCAATCGCCGATACTGCCTTTGCCGGAGATCTACAATGCGGATGGGTATCCAAGAAGTTTCTGAGCAATGCGGCACATTACGATATCGCCGGAGAGAGTTGGAAATGCGGTGTTAGATTTATCATCCGTAGCGGCGATAACCTTCTTGACCGAAGGCGATTCAGGATGAGAATGCCACGACTACGCGGTTAGCACGATTAAATCGTCGCCCAGGAAGATGTACTAGATAATACAAGCAAGGAGCTACGAAGGCCGCATAAGGAGATCACGAGCCAGAAGAAAGCAGATGGCGGGAAGCTCAAGAGTATGGCACACCTTCTACGAAGGATTGACAGTTGGAGATGACTTTTGCGGACCGGACCGAGCGATGCTCGAGCTACGAGCCAGGATCGGAGGAGTCGGTCTCGATGAGGACCTGCTTTGCTTCGACTACCACGAGAGGACCTGTATCATTTGGACATGGCGTCGTTCGGCGCCTATGCCGCGACACCGTACCAGGCGGTGGAGGTTTTCGATGAGTGAGCTTAGGTTCTATAGTGAGACTCCTTCGTAAGTCGCGTCATAAAATAAAGAGTCACCCTTTAGGCGTTGATTCGAGTTAGCTCGATTTGGATTTGCTTTGTTTCTTTGATTAATGCGTATGTGTTGCAAGGCCCTTAGGCATTATGTGACCATACCAAGTTATTAATAATAAAGATGGACCTTAAAGTTACCCCTTTCGCCTCGCATAAAGTCCATATTACTTGTCTATTCTTGTTTCCCTCTCATCTCTAAACCTAGAGCAAATCAGCAGATGGTGAACACCGTGGGGAACTTTGGAAGCAATGGGAGTGGATCTCGCCCAGAAAACCCCAATGATGGAGCACCAAAGACCGCCATGGATGTGCAGAATTTTGGAGCATTTCTTGCTGCTCGGACCAGTTGATGCATGCTATGATGCAACAAATGCAGCACGCCATGCCGTGCCACTTGCCAATCAAGTTAATCGGGGACCACGCGAATACAAAGTGTCGAGTTCATGAGGACTCACCCACCCACTTTCTCGGGAATGCCAATCCGTTGGAGGCCGACGATTGGTTAAGATCAATTGAGAGGAAGCTACACATAGCCCAATGCATAGGAAATGAGAAGGTACTTTACGCTTCTCATCGCTTGGAAGGAACACGAATGGTGGGAGAACTACGGCACGCAGAGAACCCTCAAGATATCACTTGGGAAGAGTTCACTGCATTACAAGATATCACGTGCTGAAGGAATTATGGACCTTAAGAAGGAGGAGTTCAGAGCAAGCAAGGTAATCAACCGGTGGCCGACTACGAACAAGTTCACACGGCTAGCACGCTACGCACGAGGATGTAGCGACGAGATAAATCCAGGCAGTCTCGTTTTATGAAGGGACTTAACTCGGGATTGCAGGTAGGGTTGATCACCCACACCTTTCCAGATTTCCAAGAGCTGGTGAATAAGGCGCTTATTCTTGAGGACAAGCGCAAGGAACCGGATGAGAACAGGAAGCGCAGGATGCAACAAAGAAGGATCACGTCGTGAACGCATAGCTTGAGAGTTGCACCAAATCAATTCTTGATTCCAACCACGAATGCAACAAGGACACCATCCCAGCACCAAGACCCGCCAATCGAACTACCAAACCCCAGCCCCGCTAGAACGCTACCCAGGTGCAAGAGCAGGAATGAGACGCTGCTACAAGCAACGAGCCAGACACTTTGCCAGCGGTTGTCAGAAGAAGGCAGCGGAGCGACGATTCGCTTCAATCTAGGAACCACCCCAGCTAGGACGCCAAAGACCAGGAGCCACACCCTGCACCGTGGTGAGAGGCCGAGTCAACCATGTCACCGCGGATGCATTGCAAAATGCTACGGACGTCAGATCGGGTAAGTTACTTGTTAACTCAGTACCTGCAGCAGTTTTGTTTGACTCTGGAGCTTCGCATTCGTTTGTTTCGCAAGGCTTTGCTACTCGAAATGATTTAAGGATTGCAAGACTTAAGTGCATGCTTTTAGTTCAAACCCCTGGTTCCGAACTCCGAACGGAAGTAGGATGTTCCGGGGTGAGAATACTAATAGATGGAATAGAGTTCCTAGCAAACCTTATAATTTTGGAGACCCAGACCTTAGATGTTATATTGGGAATGGATTGGTTATCCAAGCACAAGGCTGTATTGGATTGTGGACGAAGGACTATCTCAGTTGAGAGCCCGTGTGGGAAGAAAGTGGAATTTCAAGCCACTCAGCTTAGAGATGGACATTGATGGTTACTGATCAAGGCAATCAGCATAGAGGATGTCCGAGTGAATGAGTACCCGATGTTTTTCCGAAGATCTACGGTATGCCGCCAGACAGGACATAGAGTTTGTGATAGAGCTTGTCTGCAGACAAGACCGATAGCAAAGAGACCCTATCGGATGTCTACCGAGGAGTTGGTAGAGATGAAGAAACAGCTAGAAGAGTTAATGGAGAAAGGATTTATCGACCAAGTTCGCCGTGGGGAGCACCAGTTTTGTTTGTCAAGAAGAAGGACGGGAGTTTCAGGATGTGCATTGACTACCGTGCACTCAATGAAGTCACCGTGAAGAATAAGTATCCGCTACCGGGATTGATGATTTGTTTGATCAGATTAAGAGGAGCCGGAGTTTTCTCCAAGATTGATACGAGATCGGGATATCATCGATTAAAGATCCGATCAGAAGATATTCAAGATCGCATTCTCGTCAAGATATGGACATTACGAGTTTACTGATTATGTCCTTTGGGTGACCAATGCGCCACTTATTTCATGAATATGATGAATAAGGTGTTCATGGAATATTTGGACAAGTTTGTCGTCGTGTTCATAGACGATATCCTAGTCTACTCCAAGACAGAGGATGAACATGCCGAACACTTAAGGCGAGTTTTGGAAAAGTCGAGGAACAGCAACTTTTCGCCAAGTTCAAAGTGTGACTTTTGGAAGGACAAAGTGGAGTTTCTTGGACATGTAATGACCGCATGAAGGAGTCGCCGTGGATCCAAGCAAAGTAGAAGCGGTGTTACATTGGGAACAACCAAAGACGGTGACCCGATTCGGAGTTTCCTTGGAATGGCGAGGATATTACCGCCGTTTCATCGAAGGCTTTTCGACAATTGCGAAACCTCTTACGCAATTGAAGAAGGAAAAGAAGTTTGCATGGACGCGAATGTGAGGAAGGATTTGAGTGAAGAAGCGATTGACATCAAGACCGGTGTTAGTTCTAGGATGTTGCTCAAAGCTTCGATATTTATTGTGACGATCGCGCCAAGGACTTGGATGTGTGTCGATGCAGAATGGAAAGGTCGTCGCTTATGCATCAAGCGTGAGGCCGCATGAGGAAAATTATCCGACACATGACCTAGAGTTAGGCGTAGTGCATGCTTTGAAGATATGGCGTCACTATCTCGATTGGAAACAGATGTGAAGTATATACGGATCATAAGAGCCTTAAGTACATATTCACCCGATCGGATCTGAATATGAGGCAAAGGAGATGGCTAGAATTGATCAAGGACTATAATGTTGGAATTCATTACCATCCGGGAAGGCCAATGTAGTAGCCGATGCCGAGTCGGAAAAGCCATACCGTGAGTACGTTGCTAGCCACAAGTCGAGGATGAGTTATGTGAGGATTTTAAAAATGAAGATTGAGGTTGTACCTAGCTGGATTCTTGGCCGCCTTGGAAGTAAAGCCTACTTTAGAGGACCAGATCCGAGAAGGAAGGATGATGACAAGATCCGTAGGATTAAGTCCAAAATGGAGGAAGGCAAGGCAAAGGATTTCAAGCTAGACGAGCAAGGCACGTTATGGATGAAGGATCGCATTTGTGTGCCTAACAAAAAGGAGTTAAAGCAAGCGATTACGGAAGAAGCCCATGACTCTAAGTACTCGATTCATCCTGAAGCGCCAAGATGTATCAGATCGAAGGAGAGATTCGGTGGCGAGTATGAAACGTGAAGTTGCCGAGCATGTTGCATTGTGCGACGTATGCCGGAGAGTCAAGGCAATGCATCGAGACCAGCAGGATTGCTACAACCGTGAAAATACCGAGTGGAAGTGGGAGGAAATCGGAATGGATTTCATTACCGGCTTGTCGAAGACTCAAGGAGGTTATGACTCCATATGGGTTATAGTGGATCGCTTGACTAAAGTAGCCCATTTTATCCCCGTGAAGACCATTTACTCGGAGATAAGTTAGCGAGTTGTACATGATCGGGATTGTTTGTTTGCACGGAGTGCCAAAAGAGGATTGTATCGGACAGAGGTACCCAATTTACCTCAAGGTTCGAATAAGTTGCATGAAGCCATGGGAACCCGTTTAAACTTCAAGATCTGACTTATCATCCACAGACGGATGGACCAGGCCGAAAAGAGTCAACCAGATTCTAGAAGATATGTTGAGAGCTTGTGCATTGGCTTATGCTACCTCTTGGGATAAAAGTTTGCCGTATGCCGAGTTTAGTTACAACAATAGTTATCAGGCTAGTTCTGAGATGTCACCTTTTGAGGCTGTATGATGGTCGACTGTCGGACACCATTGAATTGGAATGAGGCCGTGGCCGTGTCTTTGGGCCTGATATTCTTCAAGAGGTGAGGAGCAGATCGCTATGATTAGGGAAAGGTTGAAGATAGCCCAATCTCGGCGGAAGAGTTATCTTGACAATCGTCGCGAGATTTGAGTTTTGAACCGAAGACTTTGTATACCTCGAGTTACGCCTCAGGGAGTTAAGAGGTTCCATGCCAAAGGGAAACTCGCACCTGCTTATGTTGGACCATTTAAGATTTTGAGTCGCAGGTGAAGTTGCCTATCACCGGAGTTGCCCGATCGTTAGCAGGAGTGCATGACGTGTTCCATGTGTCCCGATTGAAGAAGTGTCTCGAGTTCCCGAGGAACAGGCACCGCTAGAGTCAATTGAGTTGCAAGAGGATTTGACTTATAAGGAGCACCTGTGAGGATTCTAGACACAATGGATCGAGAAACTAGAAAAAAGTCAACCCGATAATGAAGAGTACAGTGGAGCAACAAGGAAGAAAGAGAAGCGACTTGGGAGCGCTAAGAGGATTTGAAGAAATAATTTCCAAAACTATATCTTTAGTGAGCCAGAATCTAGGGACGAGATTCTATTAAGGGGAGGTTTGTAACATCCCAAAATTTTGCTTTTCTTAAAATCATGTGTGATTTGGCACTTTGGTGAATTTTGGAATTTTCTCGAATTTATTTGGATTTATTTGGAATTTATTTGAATTTATTCCATTTTGAAATAATTGAAGAATTTAATTTTGCAAATAAATTTTTGTTGGAAATATTTTATTTGAGTCCAAAATAATCCAAAATATTTTCCAGAATTTTTCGGAATTTTTAGTCATTTGCTATTTTTAATGAATTAAATGAATTATCGGAATTATTTTAAATATTAAATCGCTGGAAAATCCAACTCGGGTCAAGTATCGTTCATCCGACCGAAGTCGGACTCGAGTCCGACGAGCCGATTGACTCGACCGAACCCACTCCTAACCCTAATCGATCCCAACCGTTGGATCAAGATCCAACGGCCGAGATCCGCCCGACTCGACCAAAGCCGTGTTCGGACCGGACCCGATCGCGCTGCGGCGATCGTGGCGTTGATCGCGACACGCGGACGGCCACGATTTCGTCGTCTTCAGAATCGAAGCCGGACTCCGCGCCGAAAGCGTTGCCGTGATCGATTAGGGCTCCGCCCGAGCACGCCTCCGGCTATTTAATGCCGGATCGCACCCGAGGACCGCCGTGACCTCGCGCACTTCTTGCCCTAACCCGCCGAGCTCTAGCCGAGGTTCGCCGGAATCGCTCGCCGTAGTTGCGTGAAGCGCCACCAGTCCTTGCCCTGCTCGCCGTCCGCCGTCCTCGCCGCCATTGACCCCAGTTGAAACCCGAAGTCGCGCGCACCGAAGACACCCTCCATCTCGCCGAGCACGCCCCAACCGCCCGTTTGGGTGGTCGCTGCCTCGGGCCGGCCGCGAACTCCGCCAGTGAAGCCATCGCCGACCGAAGCTCCACCAACCGTCCGATCAAGATCCAAAGGCCCGATCGTGCCACGTCGCCGGTGAGTTTCCGTTGAAAATCCTAGATCTAATCCCAACCGTTGGATCTAGATCCAGCCCACGATCGATCACGTCGCGCCCAAGCACATGAGGCCAAACTCAATCCCGCCGGATTTCAAACCAACGGCCACGATTGTGCCGCAGCGCCCAGGAAGCCGAATCGCGCCACGCGGCAGCGTGGTCACCGACACGCGGGCGCGTGTCGGCGATGCATCGTGGACGTCACCCATGACGTCATCGGTGGGACCCACTGCCGGCACCGTGAGCCGAGCCTCGACGTCAAGAATGGCGTCACCCGAGTGGGCCCACATGTCGATCTCACGCGGAGCGGACCGAGTCCACGGTGGACCCAAGCCGAGTGTGGACCGAGCCCATGGACGGTCGACGCCGCAGGCCAATCAGAGCTGCCACGTGTCCATGCCGACGCAATAATTAATTTCAAAAGAAAATGATTTATTAATTCGAAATATTGATTCAAATTTAGATTCAAACTTCAAACGCTTATAACTTTTATGCGTTTCAACTCCGATTTGAGTGGTTCAAATTTCTAAATTTGTATAAAATTAAGATCTACCTAAATATGAATTTTATTTAATTTTTGGACTAAAGTTTTTCTCTGAAATATTATTTAATTGATTATTTAAACTTTAAATAATCATAACTTTGCTTTTAACTCCAAATTTGGCGATTCCAGTTTCTAAAAATCCAGAAAATTATGTTCTCTCTGTTTATGGATTTTATTTGGAGTTTTGGGATCTTTTGCCTAGTGTTTATTTGTGTATTTGCTATTTGCACGCTTTACGAGTAGACGTTGAAGTGCCTAAGGATTCGAGGGAGAAGTGTTGACTCAGATCCAACTCAAGACCAAGAGCAAGTACTTTTTGAAGGCAAGTTGTGCTTTGACCATATTGATCCTATTTGAAATCTATTTTGATTTAAACTATTGCATGCTAGTTCAATTAGAAAGATACTTTGTTTAAACATGGGGTTAGATAACTACCAATTTGTTATATGACACCTTGATTATCTAAGTATGTGCCATGATCCCTTGTCACCCTAGTTGTGGTTTACTAGTTGGACATTATTAAATTGCCAACATGGGTTTAGAACGTTGTAGTATCTTTGCTTAGACTGCTACGTGCTCATGACATGATTTTGGATAATCCAATGCTAATATTGACTTAATGATATATTGAACCTGTTTTGGAAAAGTATCATGTGATGTTGATGGCACGTGGTGCATGGTAATCAACTGGGGTTTGATAAACGATTTCGGCCGGGGCATGTGGCAAGAGTAATCAGGTGGGCAGTTGTGGCATTGGGAGTGATGATTTGGTTTTTCGGGTAGTCTTGCCTGGTCACTCTAAGGACTTAACCTTGCAAGCCTTTGAACTGGGTCATACTTGCAACCACATGGCCGGAATGGGACGGCCCTAGTTGACTAAGTCGCTAAGGACTCACTTGTGGAGCCTCGGGTGTCGATTACACCGTTTGTGTGATTATGCGGGGAGCGTATCGTGGTGTGGCCAGTACCCATCTAACGGTGTGTTGGTCCCATACGCCGCCTTGGCTAAGGGAAGGGATGGTGTAGAGCACGTCGAGAGGACCACCTGTGTTGTTTGAGGCTTCCGAAAGGCTTTGTTATGATCGCTCATTCGCATACTCTTGTATGGCGATTCACTACCGACGTGGTGAGTGGATTGTATCTTGTGGGTAAAGTGCATAACCTCTGCAGAGTGTAGAATCTATTTGAATAGCCGAGTCCACGATCTTGGACAATGCTCGGAATTACAAATCAAGGGTTAGACTTTACGAAAATAACTTGGATTTGAAAAGTTGGGTTGGTTTAACAAAGAAGATGATGGAAATGTGGTTTAGGATGGGGAAAAATGTTATTTAAACTTCTTGCAAAGTTACTTATGCTTTACTTGTTTTTACCGCTGAATCTACTTATATTACTTGTCAAATCTTTGTTTTACCGCATAAATATACCTTGAGCTATTCCTTTGTACCAAGCCATGCATATAGTATATTAGCTTGCATTCTGTGCATGACTTGTCGAGTACCAAGTACTCACCCTTGCCTCAACACAATACCAGTTGAAGAGGAGATTACGCCACTTTGGAGGAGGAACTCCAAGAGGACCCGACTACTTAGGGATGCGAGCGGTCGGTTGCCTGTGGTATACTGGATGGCGCCACGAAGTTTATTTGATTTTCCGCTGCTATTGTTTCTCTCTGAATAAGTTTCGCCCTACGAGGCATATATTTGTAACTTGGCCATAAGGTCGAGTAACCAGTTTTATTACTTTAATAAAGTACTTTTATGGTATCGATTGGTATGATTGTGATATTTACCGATGTTAAAGACTGTGTGCACTAGCGCGTTCCTGGACTAGTGCTGAATACACAGAGGGTCCGGATTTGCAAATTCGGGGTCCCGACACCAACGACAAAAAGATCCAATACACTTCAAAAAGGAAAAGTGATTACTAGCAACCACCAAATGGTCCACTAATAATTTAATCAACCCTACCGAGGAACACCTCAACGACACAATTCTCCATGAAGGTTTGCATTGAGTCATACACAACCTTCCACTCAAAGGACCACGATAAAGAGCACAATCATTGAGTGAGCTCAACCATATACATGAACCCAAGTGGCCCTCATCCAACAACTCAAACCCCAAAGCGCTAAAACCACTTTGGAAAGGATTCGACAACAACCAGAGAGTATTCATTTTAATTTCCTAAGCCAAAACGCAAAAGAAACACAAATCCTTTCACCACAACCAACACCAGAAATTATTCATTCTTTTCTTTTCATACTAGAAAGCAAGGGAAATCTCGTTTCATGACATGAATGCACATTCTTCAAGAGCACTCCGGATTAGTCATATCTCCATATATGACTTTCTCACCGACCTGGCTCAACGACTCTTTTATCATTTAACAAAAAAAAAACGATGTCATGTTTACTTTTCACCATTCCTTCATCATGTAACAACACTACCGAATAGTCATTCACATGACGACTTCTTCCTCGGCATCACATGAATAAATCTCGAATAACATCGAGAGTTGCGCTAATTCATATAAACTATGACGGCAGCATAGTTAACAGTAAGGCACCACATCGTCTCAGAACCCACCCATGATAGAAAGCTAAACTCGCAAAACATCGAGTTTTAACCAAAATTAACATTTGGAAAAAAAAAGACATCGGCTCCAAAGTTAAACATCTGCACAAACAACCACCATAAATTTTATCAAAAGAGAGGGAAACTCAATCCCAAAAGAAAACTCTTCACCAACCAAATTCACTTATGAAACATTCATAAAAATCCAGACTTGTGAAACATCCGCACACCAGACACATTTTCCAAATGACTCCAACTCTAGCCAAACAGAGTTACACATCAAGGGCTTAACTCAAAAGTTTCCAACACAGCCCTTTATGACCATCCGCTTCCTTTTAAAATTAATTCCAAAGATAATTCAGTGCGAACACGAAAGGGCGCGATCGACTCAAAAACTTTTGGGGTGTAAATCCATACTCATAGCACCAACTAAACAAATTAGCCAAAACCAAATATTTGCACCAATTTCTACGAGTTTTAGGGAAACTCTGAAACACAGCATATGGAACACCTTGACCGAAAACCCTTCAACCAAAATGGCAAACAACCAAACCAGTCCAAAAGCTTTTGAACACAAGCTCAGCATAAAAAGAACCATCTCTAGTACTCCACTACGCTTTCCATTAAAGACTTCAATAATCACTATTTACTCCCTGAGAAGCCCCAACACAATTAACCAAAAGCTTCACAACAAATTCTTCCTCTAGTTACCATTCCCAACACTTTTAATTAGGGTTTATGATGCTTATCAAAAAGACACCCAACCAAGACTATATTGACCTGATCCCCACAGATCACCGAATTATAATACTTCTTATTCTAAATTTGAAACATAGTACTTCAACAAATCTTTCAACAAGATCAACATATAAATTTCATACCTCCTATATATTCACGTCTCGACAACCGAACCTTATTCAGTTAAACAACGACTTCAACATGTCAATATTATCTCCACAGGGAAGAATTCGTAAGTGAGACTCTAAGTTATACTTTCATTCAGGATAAGATCATTTATCATGTTAATTATCCAAAGCTCACTCCATCGCAACATGTTAAAATTTTCCTCTATTTTAACCATGGTTTTCCAACGAGTAATCTAAACAGTTACCACCACTACTTAGTCATCAATAACAACAAAAGGGCATAATCATCAACCAACAACATTACTTTTAGCTACCCTATACATAGGTGATAACAAATTACCACCACACAACATACTCCCACTATTTAAAATAGATTGAATACTAGCATTAACACTGCCCTTAACAACATCATTAGCAATAAGTCTTATGTCTTCTCAATTGATATCAATACTAGCATTGTAGAGACACAACTGCATACTTCCAAATATACTAGTAGTTTGCAACAACGTAAATAGCAACTCTAATCAACTTCCAAATTAAAGTCACTAGGCAACACGATTAAATTTCTCTATTAATCCATTAGGTTAGAGCATCTTTAAACAACCAGCAAAGTTTCTTTAACAATAACAGCAGTCTACATCATCTTAATGTTTCAACTATGCATCAGGGTTTAAAACTTTAAACATAATCGGGGGTCATAAGCATTTTTTATAACAAAGCAACAGATTCTAAGCATGTACATTAGCACATTTAATCATTCTCACTAAGAGCAAACTACAACACTAGTAGTCTATTTATTTTCAAGCTAGAAGTAACAACCGCATTGAATTGTTTCAACTCACAAATTAACTTAACAATACATCATCCCATAAACCACATTGGTACATGCTACAAAACATGCTAAACAACAATTCTTACTAGGGACAAACGATTTCAGTCAAAAGACTACTTACTTTGTTTGCAGCATTTTAGTTTTAAAGCTCATCCCAAAATTCATAAGGAAACTTGACTCTCAAAATTGCAATGAGACAAACCCAAACTTGGTCATGCAAGAGGAATTCTCCAAAACTCTTTTTAAATCTCAAGGACTCCCATAGAGGAAAATGGTTGAAAGACAATTTTTCTCGATAGGGAACCAAGCGCTCAATTAAACCTTTGCAAATAAAACCTTAACACCAAACCCCAAACTTTCACGAAACAAGAAGGGTTCTTCAAAGATGATTTCTTAAACCAGTAAAATAACGAAATCAAACACCACTTACTCCTACAAAGCCACAGAACTTCAGCCCCGACGGCCAGTGCGGCATAACACATAATAACTCCTTTAACCTCGGAGAAAGACAAACACAGGAATAAATTGAATGCTTCTTCCCCATAAAGTAATCAACAAACTAAGCATCAAACTGGAAAGGCGCCCAAAAGAAGCGCAACACTAGACTCCTCTTCTTCGTCTTCAACCAAGGAAGACAAAACCACACACCGCATACGGAACAATCCGCGAAAATCCAATACCAAACACTTTTCTTTTGATTTCAATCAACTAAAATCAAGAAAAACAACCAAAACCGACCGTCAGAACGGTAAAGAACATACGAAGGAATCCACCACCAAACTCTTCTATTTGACTCCAGTCAACTACCCGATCTACGACAGAAAGGGTAAGCACTCTTCTCCTACAAGGGTTAATAGTTCTTCGGTGATGGCGCTAACCGGCCACACCGTCAAACCTCACTCTTACTATGAACAAAAAGAGGTAACCGAATCCCTTCGGCACCACAACCCACTATATCACAAATAACAAGAACAATTCAATCATTTATGTCATAGACATAGCAACATGCATTATCAAATGAAGCATTCAACATCAAAGCTTAAATAAAACATTTAAGCGTAAAGAAACGATACCCATACCCTTTCCTACTGTGCATCCATTGTGTGTCAAATTTTAGATTAGTTATACCACTTTTGCAAGTTTTAATGTTGCTATCCTATGACAAAATTTTAGTTAAGACCTAAGCCCTGTTTCTAAGTTATTCCACATCACATTTTAGTTGTACCCTATAGCATGACACTAAAAATACACATTCCAAGGACCTACAGCCCGCTTTGATACCAACTGTAACACTTTGGCATTTAATATGCCTGAATGCTACTAAACATAAGCTAAACAACATCTAAATACCACAAGTAAACATAAATTCCAGCAAAGACGCACATGCTAAAAACCGAGATTTCGGCAGCATCTCCTTTGTTTTAACATGATTTGAAGGAGCAACACAGTAAAGCAATATAAGGCAATAAGAGAGACAACTAAAACAGCAATAATTAAAGACTTAACGACAATATAAGTCTACTTTCAAGCATATAATGTCTCCAAGAGTCAAACGAACAATAAGACTCTCATAAAGCAAAGCTAAACCTTAAAGCAATAATCATCACACGCAGTTTATTATCAAAAACTAATGGAATGACTTGTAGAATCAAATGAGTGAAGCTACGTGCGGAAGTGTGACTATTTCCCTTCCCCGCATGCCGGTCTCATGGTACCTAAAACAACAAGAAAACACAAGCGTGAGTTCAAAACTCAACAAGCATGTTGCAATGGTACAACAAGAACAATCACATAGCAATAATATCTCACATCATGTAAACCATCTCATTCATGATCACATATCATTATCATCATCATTATGTATGCAATGCAATGCGATGCTCATGTCTCCTTGGAAACTCATACCGGTATGGTTGAGTACACACCCGTCGGTGTGCACCCTCTCCCCCTTCCATCCCGAAGATGGAGGGTGCCTACTCCTCGCTTCCAAACACCGCGGTGGATGGAATCACGATGTAGGACTTACTCATTGGCTCTCCGGAATAGTCATAACTTTCTCACCGAGCTTCCCCGGATTAGTTATGACTTTCTCACCGCCCGGGCCATGTAACATGCCATGTATGCAAATATGCCAACATCATAATTAACTTGTACATTAACACATGGCATCATAGCATACTCATCATATCATAGGCAATCATTAAAGCATGGCAAGTGATCATATCATATAATCAAGTTCATCTAGTCTCAACTAGAAACCTACAAACCGCTATCCATTACAATACACTTGCCTCAACCACAAGCAACGGATTGGCGGGAAGTAGAAGGCACTCCCGGGGTCGCACCACCTGCACATAGGTACCACACACTCACAATCATGTCCACAAAACAGTAGGCAAACCCTCATCTACCCCGACATTGTCAACTACTCGCAAAACCCAAAAACAGAGGTTCTGTACCGTCGGGACAGCAGCCTTCCAAAAGGCATAACTTGGGTTCTGGGACTTCGAACCAATTAAACGAGTACATCCTCGCGTAGCTTAGGAAATTTCCTAACTTTTTCTAAGTATACAGGAAGACTGATTCGGACTCTAAAGTTGTTTAATCTACAAAATACCATGATCTGTTCCAATCACGTCATAGATTTTAATACGCTCGGTAAAACAAGCATAACTTTCAAACGGCTGGGTGGAATTTAATGTTCTTTATACCAACTGAAAGGTATTAAAATTACCTACAACTTCTTCAACAGTCGTACGACCAAATTCCGATTCTAAATTGGCGAAAAACCAAACCCTAGTTCGACTGCTCATGTTGCCTGAAACAGAGAACATGGCAACTTCTAGATCTAATCCAATCTACTCAATTCCATCACCACCAATTGATCTAAAAACATGAAAATGACCCTTAGAACAGAACCTGGCCCAACCCCAAGGAGTCCCATAGCCATACCTTCGCCCGACGCACGAAAACCCAATAGATCTCCTCCCGGATCGCTCCTCGCTCCAACAGATGGATCTTCGAGGTGTAGGGGTGGAGAGGCTACCCCAGGGCAGCAAGGGGTGGAAGAGAGGTGGTGGAGAGGTGGGGAGCAAAGGGGCAAAGGGGAGGGGGGCGCACGGCCAAAGGGAGAGGGAGGGGAGGGGAGGCTAAGGCACAAGGGGAGGGGTGGGGGCGCACAATGGTAGGTTGGGGCGCACAAGGGGGCAGGGGGAGCCCCTTTTACCAGCCCAAAACAGGAGTCCTAATCCTAAATTGACTCATACTCCATCCCACCAAAGTCCACAACCCCTTCTTTTAGGCCCAAACTCCCCCGGAAAGGCCCAAACTCCCGGAAACGGCCCGGAAACGCAATTAAACCTCCTACCATATGGTTTTAACCTCCAATACCATATTTCATAAAGTTTTTTGACCTTAACATTCACATTAAATATTGTCACACCATTCCGTAGTGTCACATCATGTATGCATGTATACCTGCCAGTAAACACCAAATATTCCGAACCTAGCAGATATATCCTCGCTTTTCATAAAAATTGCCAATTAATCGTAGCATATAATAATAACCTTCTAGCATAAAATAATAACCTTCTTTTGGGACTTCGAGTCTCTACAGAGGTCAGGACCCTCTGTCGAGCTAGCACTATAACGTTGAACTGTCTCGGGGGGGGGGAGGGGGGCTGGACCCTCCGATGACCAATGGACTGTCTTTATGTGGTACGATTATTCGCGTCGGCAAAAGACTGTGTTTATTTTTGGACGTAATCACTACTTGGACCCCAAAGGAGTTCACATCCTTTCTATACTTAATAACTCGAACAAACGCGGCAAACGCTTAATCTGACTTAAATATTGGTGGCCCGAAGTTATGGACCTTGGTAAGTTATTTTGGCTTATTGTGATTCTTACTGATGTTTCTGCTTCATGTAGATACCGACTTCAGTGTTTCTCGCGTCTGTCAAAGCCATGTCTCACGCGTCGAGCTCAACGGTTGCCAATGCAGGGCGGGTAATGTGCCCTAACTGTCATGTGGAAGCCCATACCTGGTACTCCACCACTACAGAAAATAACGAACGGGCGTATTATAGATGCCCTAATTTCTCTGTACGTCTAAATGTTTTTCGATTTTTTCATGTTTTGATGAGTACTCTCCTGCTCGAGTTTTATATAACCATGTTAACACTGTCGTGTAGTCTACGGGATGCCAATATTCTCAGTGGGAAGACCATCTGAATACATCGACAGTACCATACATGACGCTGCCTAGGGTAGAGCAGAGGATGGACCTCGAGCAGGAACTTAAGAGGCTAACTTTACGTGAATTACCGCAAACAAACGGAGTACGTCCTCAACAAGAAGAGGACCCTGAAGCTTACGATCGCTTCCTTGAGCGCGCCATAGAAGATAACCACGAAGCTGTAAGCCCTAATTTGGTTCTTCCGTGTAACCACCATAGCGATGATGACGGCAAACGTGACCGTTGGCAGTTTTTCGAAGAGGAGGGTGTTGACATCGATAGTGATGATTCGGGAAAATTCTAATGCTATTATGTGTTTCTGTTGTATTATAATGCAGTTTGTACTATGATGAAGCTTTATGTTATGTTCACCAAGTTATTCGGAGTTATTTTTTCGGTTGAATGGAGCATATTTTTTATTACATGTATGTACTATCATATTCACCGACAACAGTCATTCAACCTTGCGTTCTTTCGTATTTTAGTTGATATGCCACAAAGTTGCCTGAGACGTCCTGTCAAAGCATTGCTGGCAAAGCCTGCAGGACATATCATGTCATAAGCATGGCTGTCAGATCCTGTCCGAAATGTCATGTCAAATGCATGCGTGGCAGAGACTGACTGAGTCATCCCGTCAAAGCATAGCTGCCAAAGCCTGATTGGCACCTCCCACCTAGCTACAAAGCTGCATGCATATGTCGGTATCAAGCACAGGCAGAGCTGCAAAGGAATCCGATGCTCGCGGATTACTTCTTGCTTCAAGTCTGTCGCTCCACCAATGCTGGCTATTTAACCCCCTTCCTGCCTTCCTAGTATTGCATCAACCAAACCACTGCTCCAATACAACAAAGAGAACCATCACCGTCGACCCAAACGAGCAGCACCAATGGAGTTTCCCTCGCCCCCAAGGCACAGCGTTGTCGAAACCATCCCCGAAGGTACGGAGGTCCCCATGTGCCTATGCGGGGATCCTTGCCGCTTCCGACAGTCTGTAGACAACTCATACACATACGGTATGAGGTACTAGAGCTGCCGTAACCACGACTCCGAGCCAACGCTGGGGATGCGGATGCGGCCGAGAAGCCTGGTATGTTCGTACTCGCATTTGGTGTTGCATCGAACTTGCATGTTCTAACACCATGTGATGTGACCAATTGCAGCCTCCACTGTGCGAGTTCATCCGATTCTACGACGCGGAACAAACTCCCGAGATGGAGAGGATGCGGAATTGGGAGTACTCGCATCGGAGGGCTATCGTGGAGCAGCAGTGGTGTGAGCAGGATGAGGAGGAGAAGCGCAAGCAGCATCTGGAACAGATGCATGCACAGAGGGAGGCTGAACGGCAGCGCCATGCCGCAGAGAGGGAGGCTGAGTGCGAGAGAAAGCGTGAGAGGGCAGCTAGGGCCAGGGCGGCACGAGCTGAAGGGTTGCGTAAGGGAAAGTATCCTCGGTGCACTCAGTAAAGTGTACGACAAGGGCCTTTGTTGTTATTCCCTTTCCCTAAGGCATGTTAGGTTTAGTCCGGTATACTCGGTAGAGTGTGCCGTATATGCCATTGTTGTCTACAATTTGTGAGCAATATGTAATTCAGTAGATTCTTATTTCTGCCCATCTATCGTATTTTCTTATATTCTACCGACGAGCGCCTCACTTTCTTTAATTATGGGTATCAACTTTTACTTCCCGATGCGTTTGCTACGATGTCATCTTGTATGCTCCATAATTTCTTCGTATATTTTCGAACCTTGCAATCCCTATGTGTGTAATCTTTGCTGATAACCATAGAGTTTTGGAGTTTTCGTTTCTAAGGATTTCAGTGCTTCTCTCATCGCGGGTTTTTATTAAATACCGTTGACATCGTCAAAATTTCCCCGAGTGCTTTCAACATTAATCAGTGTGTTTCTGCGGACTAAACATCTGTTTTTGCAACCGGGGCTGCAACTGAGGCCGGACATGGCAGTTTCCCGCCCGAACGGCTTTCACCGTGCCACATGGCGGAAGCCAGCGGCTTCCACCGTCCCACATGGCGGAAGCCAAGTCCTTTCCGCCACATGGGGTGGCGGAAGCCACCTTCCACCATACCGCATGGCGGAAGCCATCCCGTGTGGCGGAAACGCCGCCTTCCACCATACCGTGCGGCGGAAGCCACACCAACTGGCGGAAAAAAGCTCCATTCAACGCATTTCTATTTACTGCAGGTTATTTTCATAATTTAGATTTAACTGTAGTTTATTTACTCAATCGGTTCAATCGGCCCGGTTAGCCGGTGATCGGATCGTGGCTGCTCGGCCAATCGGCCCGGTTAGCCGGTGATGCGCCGCAGAGGCGGCGCCTGGTCAGCGATGGAGATGGCGCGCCGATGTGTATGTGAAGGCGTCTGGCTAGATGGCCAGGGGAAGGTGCGGTCGGCGCAGACGCGGAGGCGTGAGCCTGGTTGGCCGGTGGGATGGCTGCAATGAACAATAGAAAAAACTAATCTACTAAATTGAAACATCACCATTAGAACTGAAAACTCGATTAAAGCAAGGAAGGCTAAGCTTTAGAGTGTTATCGTGCTGATACGTGCTGTATATTAGTGGTTACATTGCCTACAAACAAACTCTCAACTCACAAACAACAATTAAAATAGATAAGAACACAAATGTAATTGAAGCCTTCTCTCTTTATTGATAAATTTGTCCGTAGGCATGCGTGTACAATATACAGTCCATGCCCCTCCTTATATTGAAGAGGCGGATGACTATCTAACAAAATAAGTAATACGAGACTAAACTAGCTAATAGGTGTTATGAGTTGGCTGCCCCTTAATCTCTACTATATAAAGTGAGAGTTTCTTCCCACGTCACATTAATTACCCTGCTTAATTGCCCTACACAAGAAACGAAGCGATGCATTAATTGCCCTGCTTAATTGCCCTACGCAAGAAACGAAGCGATGCATTAATTAGCCAGTTTTTTGCAAGAAACGAAGCGTTAAAGATAGATGTTTGATCTTATGAAATAGTATTTTTTTATTTTTTAATATTTATTTTTCGTTATCAATTTTGTTTTTCGTAGCAACGTACGGGCATATAACTAGTATACTGGAATGACCAGTTTACGGTCGTCCGTAGGAATACTCTCAGCCCCACGCTTCTCCATGTCACACGCGTAGCATCGAACGCTCGTGGCTGGGAGAGGAAGGATACCGAGACGAGTGTTTTTTATTTGAGTTTAAATTTTTTTGAGTTGAATTTTTTGGACGAATTTGAAAATATTCGAGTTGAAATTTCTCAACTTAAAATTTTATAGTCAAAACTTTTCAAACTAAAAGTTTTTCAGTCAAAAATTTTTTGAATTAAAAGTTTTTTAGTCGAAACTTATCGAGCCGAAAGTTCTTTCAAGTCAAAACTTTTCGAAACAAATTTATTTGAACTGAAAGTTTTCGAAACAAAAATTTTTGAACTGAAAGTTTTTGAACATAAAGTTTTTGAATTTTCCCATTCTAAAATTTCCTCACTTGAAATGTTGGAATGTGGATGATGATTATGTGGATATTTACTTAGCACCACTATCATCGGTTCATGTGGATGTTGTTCATCAATTATGAGAATTGTTTAGAGAAGTGGTGCTGAAATTACTTGTAAAAGGATGTTAATCGTAGCAAAAGAAAAAAGACACAATTTACTTTATATTTACTATTGCATTAGACACAATTTACTTTATTATAGCGAAACAAGGAACACCGAAAAAATTATATGAGATGAGTTGCTGATACTATCAGTGCCGATAACCCCTTCATAATCCCTGGCTTACGGAAGGTCATGTCTTTCGTCGCGACACCGCTAAACCCCAAGCAATAAAGCCATAATCATCATCAACCAACGAACTATAGCATAAAATTAATTACTCTCAACATTAGTAGCTCGAATCCATAACCACATGGATTAATAAGCTGCTTGCTTCAGTAGAGAAACGTAAGCGGTGCAGTTTAGACGATTCATGAATCCATACAAGATGCGTGAAGAAGACAAAGCAAAAGTGTAGCCATAAGATGATCCCGGCCAGCACACTAAAATATGACACAAATAGAAAAGCTAAACGCAACTAGTTTAGTAGTCTATTACACACAAAAGAAAGCTAGTTTGGTTGCTTTCATAGGCGTACTCGCCGTCTTCTTCGGCGTGCCGCTATCCATGGACTTTTTCGCACTCCTTTTCTTCATCGATCCCTAACTGAATCATCGCTGCTGGGACCGATGAAGAAAAGGAGTGCGAAAAAGTCAATGAATAGTGGCACGCCAAAGAAGACGGCGAGTACACCTATCAAAGCAACCAAACTAGCTTTCTTTTGGGTGTAATAGACTACTAAACTAGTTGCGTTTAGCTTTTCTATTTGTGTCATGTTTTGGTGTGCTGGTTAGGATCATCTTATGGCTACACTTTTGCTGTCTTCTTCACGCATCTCATGCGGATTCATGACTCGTCTAAATTGCACTGCTTACGTTTTTCTACTGAAGCAAGCGGCTAATTAATCCATGTGGTTATGGATTCGAGCTACTAATGTTGTGAGTAATTAATTTTATTCTATAGTTCGTTGGTTGATGATGATTATGGGTTGATTGCTTGGGGTTTAGTGGTGTCGCGACGAAAGAAATTATCAGCAACTCATCAGTACCGGTTGGTTCCTCTAATTGGTACTGACCATCACTTCATCAGTACCGGTTGGTGGAACCAGTACTGATGCCCAATGGACATCAATCCCGGATGGCCTGTTTGGTTCAAAAACTAGTACTGATGGCAGTTGTGAATCGATAATGATGGCCAGATCTGTAGTAGTGTACATCCGCACGTGTCGTTCCAGGGGAAATCGTGCGGGTCATCTGTATCATGATGAGGTTTAAGGTTGATCTTTTTTCCGATCGAGCGAAGTTTCATCTGTTTTGAATTTTTTGGTGTTGAAACTTTTTATTTTTCGAATTTTCTGAGTTGAAATATCATTTTTTGAATTTTTTGAGTTGGAATTGCTTGAAAAATCGAGCGGGGGAATAGAGAAGTGAAAGGGATCACTGTTCGTAGCTAGGAATAGAGATGAGAAGGGGAAACTAAAGAGGGGCGTATGGATGTGCCCGCTACGAAGACTAAGTGAGATTAACCTCACATTAGGCGTACCCTTAATATACTTCGTTTAGGCAAAATGTCCACACCATTAACCATCGAGACGGACCATATTCAACACATTGGTTGAATATAGAAATTTTGACCACCCTACGAGTACGTACTAGAAAGGCATCATGTAGGATCGAAATATATGAAAATAGCAATCAGAGGGGGGGTGAATGATTGTGCTGAAGCTAAAATAATTTTTTGATGATTATCAAAACACCCCAAAATAGATTATAAAAAGATTGCTTTGATTTAACGCAAAAACAGATTGATGATCGTCCACCAAAAATCAAAAATCCAACCGTCAAATTAATGTGAGATTGATGCTGTAGAAACTAGATTGAATTTAGAAACTAATCCAACAAGAATCAACTCAATCGGATCTATGGATCAAAAGTTATAAGCTCTGCAAGTTACGTTTCGAAATTGAGTAGTTCGGACTGGTCCGATCTTGGTAGTCAAGTTCGGACCATTCCAAAGTGAGTTTGGACAGCTCCGATCTAAGTTCGGACCAATCCGATCAGGATCGTCAAGTTCGGACCAGTCCGAACTTGATGATATCGGCTTTTTGTAGATGTATTCGGTAAAACGTGATTTCCCGGAGATCTAGCCATCGGATTGACCTGAAATTTTAACACAAGAAACTAGATTCCAATCCGAATCAAACAAAGGAAGAATAAACTCGATCGAACTTACGGATCAAAAGATATAAACCTCACAAGTTTGCTTTAACAGAATATGACGAGAATTGATCTAACCAAAACTTGTAGATTAAAAAGAAACGATAAAAGATTAATCAACTAAACTTTGAGGAACCCTAAATCAATACCCTAGAAAGGTTTTTGATGGATCAAATCAAGATGAAACCCAAGAAACAAAAACCAATCAAGAAACAGAACAAGCATGCAACAAGAACCAAAAGCAGGGAATAATGTAGCAATGTGGTTACTGTAGCACGCAAGGATCTGAAAGAATTGATCTTTATTTCTTTTGTCTAAAGTACTCTCATCAAAAGAGTACAAAACCTAAACAAAGCTGCGCTCAGCTCTCTGGCGCAATGTGCTAAGATTGGATGCTTAAACAGGAGACAACCCCTCCTATTTAAACAGAGCATTCACAAAGAGTCTGAATACAACTTCAACTCCAAACATGAAAGGAGTCTGTATTCAACACAACTCAACATGGCCAAACTTAGCCAAATACAACTCTTGCACGCGTGTACAGCTAACATGCCATACTCACGTGACTAACCACTTTGCACGCGTACGGCCACCCTGCCATACTCACGTGACTAACAAGCCTTCACGTGCACTGTTCTCTAGCTCGAACGTCTCGCATGACACCCTTGACCACCAAGACCTCGATTCCTTCAGAACCTAGTCCTGAACCTCAGTTCCTCCACGAACCTAGTTCCGGTCCCGTCATCGACCACGTTCGCCCTTGAGCAACACCTGCACATGAATAAACACAAAACGATTCTGAGCATAAGTCCACGACTTGACTCAAAGTCAAACCATGCAATCACTCACACAAGCATTGCATACAACCAATCCAAACTCAATTGCAAAACCCTAATCGAGTTCAACAAGTTCATGACGGACCAAAGTTTGGTCTGGCGCACACAGAGAAAAGACCCCTCATTTTCCGTTCACGCCGGACTAAGTATTTGGTCTGGCGTCACTCACGACGGACCAAAAACTGGTCCGGCGTACATGCGGAACTTACTGTTTTGAAGAAACTTGGTCCGACGCAATAAACTCAAAAATCACGTTTACGACGGACCAAAAAGCTTTACAAAGGACAATTGGTCCGGCGCCAAACACGTTCACAGCGGACCATAAAATTGGTCCAGCGTACATGCACATTTGCAGTCCGGCGCAAATCGAGGTCACGACGGACCGAACAAAAACGGTCCGGCGTCAACAGAAAAAACGCTGTCACTACGCGAGAACAAGCGGTCCGGCGCAAATGGAAAAGTTTCTGTTTATTGAAAACTTAATCAAGCACATGCACAAACACATTTGCAAATTCAATTCTTAAGCCAATTTTTCAGCACATGATTTCACACATCATCACACCACAATTCGCATTTGTCATTCAGGTCCTTCAACCCATTCTACCTACGCTCTCAAAGAACACTGTAATGTACATGTACAATACTACTCAGCAATGCACGTTTATTACAAAATAAGGTTTTCTGCGCTGAGGCTATTTGGGTGCATAGAGGTGGGTATCGTACCATGCTACACAGCACGGGCACAATGGGCCACATGCTTAGATCATGCCATGCTATGCCACGGTACGTCGTGCCGTGCCGGCTCGGTTCGTCCTCAACGAGTCCAGGCACAGCATATTAGAGAGTCGTGTCTACTTCATGTCATGCCAACCCGGCCCGGTCTATTTACACTATTGCGATGCCGTGGTCCCTGCTGCAAGGAAGGTCTCCATGGTCATGGCCAATGAGCGCGTCATTGCGGCTTTGGAGGTGGTGCCATGATGGAGGAGATCGTCGTCACGGTCCAGCCCACCAGCGCGAAGGCCTCCTCCAAAGGTATACGGGGATCGCCACCTCTCTCTCTCTCTCAATCCAGTTAGATCACGGGTGATATGAGTCATTTGCGATGGTATATGCATGATGATTTTGTGTTAGCAAACGTGGTTGGTTGGGTCATAGGAAATGAGTGATGCGCGGTGCATAGATTGTAAAGTAGGGTAAGACATATCTACGCTTGCTCATATGCTCAGTCTAAGCTTGCTCCAAAGCCTCTTAACATCTAACACACTAAATACTCATTCAATGAGTTGTCTTGATCCCGATCCCCAAGTTTAAGTTCCGAACACGCACAATCAAGAAGGCTCAGATGGGAGATGACAATTTCGATGAAGTCTGCTACAACTGTCAGGATGTCAATGCGTGAGTACACGATGCTCATTAGTACAAAGATTTATACATTGCAAAAAGCTGCTCTCTCTCTCTCTCCCATCTCTTTCAATCTCTCTTGCTCTCTCTCACAATCTCTATCTCAATCCAACTTCACCCCTCCTTTCTCTTTTCTTTTTTTCTTCATTTCTTTCATTCTTTTCTTGTTCTCGTCCCCTTCTTTCTTCATTTTCCTTCCCTTTCTATTCCTTTTTTTTGGCTAAGCCTTGCCCCTCCGCCTCCTCGTCCGGCTCCCCCACGACCTCTCCCATGGCCTCCTTCTCCCCCTCCACTTTCCCCGCCCTAGCCACCTCCCCCTCTCCAGCCGCCTCCTCCTCTGCCTCCCCATCCGTCAACCCCTCCGCCTTCCCCTCCCCAGCCGCCTCCCCCTCCGCCTCGCCCTCGTCCTCACCCTCGCCGATTTTGACTCCCTTTCTACCTCAGTGGTTCTGGTGGGCGAGAGTGGCGGGCGAGCTCGGTGCTCGCACGGTGTTGCGGGGGCGCTCGGCATGGAGAAGCGTCGATGGCATGTGTGGGGCGTTGGCACAATGGAGCTTCGATGGCGCGCCCAAGCCCAATGTCAGTGGCACGCTCCGCTTAGGTGATCGGGTACACTACTTTGTATTTCGCCCGCCTGCAACATCCTCAAATTTATAAAAGTTTAAAATCAAATATTAAGTATGTGAAATCATCTTTGTGTTGCATTTTATGATTTCTTGTGCAATTACTTATGTGTTGGTTGATTTATTTGTTGAAAGGAATAATGGAGTTGAGAAAGAAAAGAAAGGAAAAGAAAAAAATGGTAAAATGGTAAGAAATGAAATTACCATGGTAAATTTTTTTGTATAACATGGCCAAACCCTAGAAAATATCCATAAATGGTCAAAAGACCTTGTGCATACATTTATTGATAAAGAAAACAAATTTAAATAATAAACTTAATGGTTGCCCTGACCAATGTCAGATTTTTGGAGAAAGTTGTAGAGCAATCTAGGCCTTGGAATTTTTACCATAAGACCTCAGACATATTACCTTCACCCACAAAAAGTTTCAAAAATTAATAAGCAATTTTGCTATGAGTTAGCATTTAATTTAGGCAGATTTGAAATTCTGCAGAAATCAGTAAAATAATTATAGAAAAATAAATATTGTGAAATTAGTTCTGAAATTTTTATGGTAGGTCCATTGTATAGAAACACACTTTCAGTAAAAATTTAAAAAATAAATATGTTTATTTAATCCGTAAACCAATGCAGAAATCGAAATAGAATTACACTGCAGTCAGCATTGTCAGATTTATTATAAATAAATGGTAAATAATTTTAACTCAAAAATTTTACTGAGACTACCTAACTTACTCATAAACTTGGTCAAAAAGTTTCGAAATTTCTAGAGTTGATCTGGCCTGGGTATTAATTTGCTTAATGCGTTGTCTGAAGGAGGAGACTTGGAGTGTGTCTCTCATTCCTCTCTCCTACACGTGTGGGGCCACGTTTCCAGTGCCCCTCAGCCAGCTCAAGCGGTAACGCCACTGGGGACGGGACCCAGAAGCCTCTTGGCCTACGCGTCAGCCTCCTCCTTTCTTTCCTCCCTCCAGTTCCACTGTCTTGTGGACCCCGAAGGCCAGAACCTTCTTCCTCCTCTCCTCTCGTCTCTATCTCTCTCTCGTTCTCTCTGTGTTGCCGACAAAGCAAGCACCGCCTCATTCCTTGTCGCTTCCGCGCCGCAATCTCGCGTGCCCCGAAGGAGCTCTAGTCGGCCGTTGCCACGAGACCCTCGCCCATGCTCGGTACCGTGCGGGGAGAACTCGAGAAGTACCGGGACTCGCTGCCACCTTGCTCGGCCGATTCAATCCGCGCCCTAGAGCCTCCCCTATCTATTTAACCGGACGAATAGCACCCTTGAGATGAACTAAACCCAGAGCACTCACCTATTTCCCCTCTGGCGCCCGAAACCACCCAGGCCGAACCTTTCTTCTTCACTGCCGGCGAGACCCGAATTGGGGGAAATCCCAAATTCGTTCACCTCGGTAAGAGAACGTTCAAATTGATCGCTCCTAAAGTATCCTTGGATACTCACGAAGCATTTGCGCGATTTGTTTCAGCCTGGAGTACTCCGAGTTGATCCCGCACCGTGCGACTTCCCTCCGCCATTACTGCGCACGGTGAGAACTCGGCTCAGTCCCTTTCCCTTTCGAGCAACTCATGTAATAGCATCCTTAAGGCCTACTGAAGCTCGTGGGCTTGACCATCAAGCCCTAGATACCCTGTAGCACCGCCGTGCCGAACTTCACCGTAGCTCGCCGCCGTCCATCGCGGAGCGCCCAAAACCTCCGAACACCACCCATAACCAAGCACATCCCTAGGATCGTCATGGTCCCTTGATGCTGTAGCTACCGGCCAAAGTCGATCGACGCCGCCGGTTAATCGCCGGTGAGGCCGTCGGCCACCTCCTCTGCTTTGGCTCACTGCTTTGTGGGCCGAAGTTGTCAGCCGCGTGTGCGTGCACCTCTCGCTGCCATGCGGCTCAGCCAAGCCGCCATCAGCGCCAACAAGGTGCTTGCACGCTGAAGTCGCCGCTCGCTGGCTCATTTGTCGGCCGATCGCGCCCAAATTCAAAACTAGCTCACAAGAATTGGAGGAAAGACGCTTTCCTTTAAGCAAAGCGTATTTCCTTGTTTTCTGTTTTATTTGAACCGAAATAATTCACATGGCCATATCTTTCAAACCACAGCTCTAAATTGAGTGAAACCAATTTCTAAATTCATTATAAATCCTGTAGTTTCATAATCTGCAAAAATATCTTGAACTTGTTTAATAATTTAAATATGAATTTGAATTTAAAGAGTGAAATTTGAATATGTTCCATGTAGGATTTTTGCAAATAAAGTCCAAATTGAGTAAAACAAACTTTGTTGGAATCCTTAGGTCAAGTACTGTCCAAATATGTAATTAGATTTGGATTTGGAATTAGTTTGTGAAAATTTCATGTTAGGACTTTACTTAATGCATAGATTTAATATAGTTGTGATAACTTAATGAAAAAGCATCCAAAATAAATGAAACTTGTTTCTTTGTGCTCATTACACTAATTAAGATCAGATGGTAAGATGAAAGTTAGGGTGCACCATGTTCTTTCATTAAGTATGATTGGGGTTGCTTTGCATGTTAGTTCGTATTAGTACAATTAATCATACACCCTGAAAATGAACTTTGATAAGTTTAATTCTACAATCTTAGCTTCCTGAATTCGTAAATTAAAATGAAATAATACATAAAGAAAAGTAGCCGTGTTGTATGCCCTAAGCTTTAATCTTTAGACCGAGACCATATAACTTAGCTAATACATGAAATGATGATTGAAGTTGATTGCCATCTTGATTATCTTGGAGTGACTTCATTTGAATCTTTTAGCTGTTATCTTTATTGTTTGTGTATTTGCTTCTTTATCAATGTTGAAGTATCTTATTTGCCATGTTCGTACTCGACGTATAGACGCTAAGACTGCCGACTACGCTATCGACGACTCAGATCCAGCTTACACCGCCGAGGAGCAAGGCAAGCACCCCTTTGATCATTCTTGAACCCAGATTTTACAACCAGATAAAATGTGATTAAGAATCTTCCTGCATGCTTATATTCTAAACCATTTATTTCACGCTCTTGGTAGTTATAACCCAAATTGATGGATTCCCTTAATCATGTTGACATACCATCCATGAAAACCATAGGACTGGTTAAGTTCTTTAAACTGGGTATAATCGCTTATTAACCTGCAAATGCTTAGCACTGCGTTAGGTCAAAGTTGGAAATGTTTACACCCACACATCATTCTTTATGAAATCTTTTATGGTTTATTTAAGCAGTAAAGGATACTGGTAGTTTGATAAAAATGAAAATAAAACTACTGTTTTGACGTGGGTGATTATTGGCAATAGCCGGTTGTACATGTCTTAACGTGTACGTAGTTAGGGTGGAGTTATCGACCATGTCATTTTAAGGACCGAACATGGTGTCCCGCGATCCAAGATAACCGTACATCCATAAATACTGGACTGGGACAGTCTTAACTTATTAAATTATTTGGGAATTAACTTTGCACATTGGTAGGCAGTTGTAGCACGGGCATTCCGAATATAAGTTTGCTCGAGGGAGGTGTCATCACCGAGGTGTTGGCATCTGCCGTTGTAACGGTGTACGCCTGGCTATGAATTTGGGGCTGTTGTTATTCCTGGTGGGTCACTAACTCCGGAATTTCTATTCCTGGTGGGTTACTGACTCCGGAATCACTTTTACCTTTTTTTAGCTTCCATCATAGTCAGGGGTAACGTCATTGGGCTAGTGCAAAGTTAATGTTCAAGTAATCGAACGGTTTCGTTATGAACTCCCCGCGGACATACCAAAGGAAGTGTGTCTTATAGCTTGCAAAAAGGGAGAACATATCTTGTGGGTAAAGCTGTACAACTCTGCAGAGATTAAACTAATCGATTAGCCGTGTCCACGGTCATGGACGACTTGGTGAACCCACACTAAGTTAGTTGTTTTCTATTTTTGAAAACTTTGGTAAAAGACTTTGGAAAATGTTTTACGACTGATTCATGTCACTTGTCATTGTATTTTCTTTTGTAAGACCATGGAGGGTCTTGTTCGTTATTTTACTCACAAGAGGGCCGTGAGTAAATTGTTATTATCTTTTTATTACTTGTTATTTCAATTACTTATCAAACTGTCTTTAAAGTTTTATTTACGCTTTCCATTACTATTCAGTATTACTTCATTCAAAACTTTCGCTTTATGCAAAACAATCGTAGAGACCCACTTTCTATTTCAGCTTGCATATATTCCAGGAATTGCATACACTACAAAGTCTTGCGAGTACCAATGTACTCAACTTGCTTCAACAATGTTTTTAGGTGAAGAGCAAGATTACGATAATGATGGGAATGAATATGAGGAACCTGCGAGTTTTAGCGACAACTGATCTTTCTAGGTTTATCTCAGCAGTTGCCTGTGGAGTTATGGAATAGTTGGCATACTATGAGACATGGTTTTAATTTCCTGATACTTTTGGTATTGTAATAACACTATAAAACTGGTGATGTAATAAAAATGTGTATCTGTGTGGCTGTAATTTCCAAATTGTGTTTGTGCGTGCCAGCCACTGATCATGGGAATGGCACAGGAAGCACTTAAAGAGTCTCATATTTATGTTATTTACTGACATAAAAATGAGGGTCTCACACCGTCTCCCCTACCCATCTCTCATGCCGCCGCCCCGTGTGCCCACATGCGTCATGCCGTGAGTGTGCCAGCGTGCTGCAAGCTTTCCATGCTATGGCACAGCACGCACGCCACTGTGGCAGGCCGTGCTTACCCGAGCACGGCCTAGCTTCGCGTGTCACCCACCGTGCTCGGTTGGCAGGTTCGGCATGGTTTGAACCACCATGACGTGCTGAGCTTTGAGCTAGATTATGTCACGTGCTATTCCGATGGCCACATCTGTGGGTGAGGCTCAATCTCGAATGATATTTTAGTGATAAAATGGATCCGAGTGGATAGATGGCAATAATCTCTATCGTTAATTGGGAGTAATAGAGGTAAAATCCCCGTCATCCAAGAAATCCGAGGTAGTTCAGAAAATGCATGAAAAAACACGAAAAAACTGAGCGGAGCAAGAGGCATGGCCTGGTGGAGGCCCTGGACGGAACGGAGGAAGAGGTGGAAGAGCACACATGCCACCTCCAGGCGGCGGATCCACGGCAGCTGCTTGACCGGAGCTCGCCAGACGCCACCCTCCACCGTGTATGGTGTATCTCGGCATCCATTCTCAGTTTCTCACCCGATTCGTGCGTGGCAAATCGAGGTCGCTACGGTCAGGCTGCACCTCGACTGGACCCGGAACGTTCGGCCTCAAGTTCGTCGCCACCGACGGCGGCCACCTCAACCATAACTGGAGCGTCGCTGCTGTCAGGCCATCTGCTCTCCCTCTACCTCAGCCCTGTCAACCGCGTGCTCCATTAAATTCCTCAGCGCCGCACACCCGCACCCACGCCATCGACACCCCATTATTCCTCCCTTCCGTCTGCCGCCTTAGCGGCGGTGCGTCAACAGTAGAAGTTGCCGACGATGGAGGGAATAGGTGGGGACGTCGCTCGCCGGAGATGGCAGAGGAGGCAGCGACGGCGGCATCGTAGCAAGGCGGTGGTGTTCGATAGCTCAACACGAGGAGACACGATGAGACGTACGGTGCATTATATACTGGTAGTATATAATAATGAGAGTGACTAGGGAACCAGATACCGTCAGAATTCAGATATAAACTTATGAAACTTATCAGTTTCAATGCTGGTTTTATGAGTTTCAGTGTTTAGTTTCATCAGTTTCATGTTTTATCAGTTTTTAGTGCTAAGTTTCATGAGTTTCAGTGCAAAAAATCATAAGTTTCATGAGTTTCAGAGGTATACCGTTGCAACGGTATACCGTTTTTTAGTTTTTCTGTATAATAATATATAGTAAAAATTACATCCGTTGATTTGTTAAGAGTATTTTTACTACTATACTAATAGATGAAGTATAAGTAAACTCTAGTTAATCTGATTTATTAGATTGAAAATAATAAACAATTTATATTTAATTTAGTATAATGTAAAAGAGCTCTATTTTTAACCCGGGATTTGGCCGGGTTGGGGTGGTATTTCAATGCAGTTGTAAGTTAGTCCGGGAAAGTTTGTCGCACGAGATTTTTTTTTGTTAGGATTGGCCTGAGATCTCAGTCGGGATTGAGCTTCCCAAACAAGTCCTGATAATCTTTTTGTGGTTGGCAGCGAAGGGAATCAAAGGGATCTTCCACTTCCTTGAGTTCTCTTGAACTTTCCTTTCCTTAATTTCCTCTCTTTTCCTTCTAACTCCTCTCTATCGACTCCGATTCGTCTCCACTCGCCACTAAACTAGCATTTCCTATATTTTTTCTTGAGCCACTAGGTTGGCTCCTTAGTTGTGCTTGCTCCATCATGGACGATCCATATCTATGAAAAAAACAACATATCTTGTCGGTAATTCATTCCGTGAACCTGAGGCAACGTAAATTATACTCCGTTTGTTTCGACAACGACTCCCGTTGAACTGTCAGCAATTCTGAAATCAGAAGTTCCAAAAACAGCGCTGTTCTACACCTCTATCATCCGGATCCGGTCATGTATATTTATTTTTGTAGTGTGCATATAGCAATGCATGGTCACTAGTAACTACCATGCGTTTCATGACCCCCCCCCCCCCCCCCTCCAATTTGAGTAGAATTTGCAACAGGATAGGAAGGGCACAAGAAATCAACAACAATATCTGTCGAAAATTGGGAGCGTTAAGTGAGTGAAATGGAGACGGCACCACTGATGGATCTGCTTATCCACCACTTGTGCAAGCAAATTTCACATCTTTGGAGAGCACATTACTTTCGCTTCTTTGTTCCTGGCCTAGCTACTTTAATTGTTCTCAGTTATCGCTTCGTCATGTATATGACACATTGGAGTTGGAGTGCAAAGGCAGCTTTTGCGAGAGCAAAGCTCTATGCAATCAGCTAAAGACAGTGCTCAAACTTAAAGTCATCCACAAAGCCTTATCATTGGAGCAAAGATTGCGCTATCTCTAGGTGTATATGAATGATTTATCGGTTTCAGTGACTGCGTTCGTGCATGCTTTTCTGTTCAGTCTAGGATGTACTATGAAACAAAGGAAGCTGCATGAGGCTCTGTTATGGGTCAACAGAGCCTATGAACAGCACCACGGTACTGTAGCGCGTGAACAGTACCGTGGGTACTGTAGCACACGGTCAAGGTTGCTTGGAGAATAAGAAATCAAGGATTAAGTCAGATTAGTTACTATAGATAAGATTAGTTACCATAGATTAGAATATTGTTTTCTTAGGCTCCAAGTTAGACATCCTATAAAAGGGATGACATGTATCACTTTATGGAGGAAGCAATGAGTAAACCAAGTTTCTAGTAGATCAGGCGCTGCCATCGATAACTGGCCGGTGGCTCCGTACAGCCAAGGCGCTAGCTTCGACAACAGCTCGTTTCGTCCGCGTCAAGGGCCCTATCTCATCCTAGTTGCGTGCGCGGACCGTGCGCGTAACAATTGGTATCAGAGCCCGACGATCCTCCTACCACAGTGACCATCGAAGATCGCATCTCCAACCTCCGCGCCTCTTCGATCGAAGGTCCAACGCTTCATCTACCAGTTATCGAAGGTCCAACGCTTCACCTCGTGCGAATCTTCCAAACTTCAACCTTGAGGACAAGGTTGATTTGCAAGGGGGGGATAATGTTATGGGTCAACAGAGCCTATGAACAGCACCACGGTACTGTAGCGCGTGAACAGTACCGTGGGTACTGTAGCACACGGTCAAGGTTGCTTGGAGAATAAGAAATCAAGGATTAAGTCAGATTAGTTACTATAGATAAGATTAGTTACCATAGATTAGAATATTGTTTTCTTAGGCTCCAAGTTAGACATCCTATAAAAGGGATGACATGTATCACTTTATGGAGGAAGCAATGAGTAAACCAAGTTTCTAGTAGATCAGGCGCTGCCATCGATAACTGGCCGGTGGCTCCGTACAGCCAAGGCGCTAGCTTCGACAACAGCTCGTTTCGTCCGCGTCAAGGGCCCTATCTCATCCTAGTTGCGTGCGCGGACCGTGCGCGTAACAGGCTCCTTTTCTTTTTATATCAAGAACTCACTTTGATTAGCTCTTGCAGATGGCAATGGAGATCAGAAGATGCCATGACCAATGTTGGAGAGCAAGGACCAAGTGCTATCAACGCTGAACAGTCATGGTACCCCGAAGCCACTGGGGTCGAGCTGGAGTATTTTTCAGGGAAGCATATACGCAGTGTGCTGAAATGCTAAAAAAGACTAACAACTCTGAACTCTACCCAAGGGACTGGCGCAAGAGCATGACTGGATCACTGATTTTTGCTTTTTGGAACATCTGGAAAGAGAGGAATGCACGCATCTTCAACAACTGCTACTCTTCGGTGTCGACAGTCGTCCAGAAAACCCTTAGCGAAACCTCTAGTTTTAATCTAGCAACGAGGCCTGGCTCAACGGAGTAGTCGACTTATTTGTTCTTTTGCCAGCCATTTCGCCGGCATCTCTCTTCCTTTCTTTATTGGACTGGCCTGGTTTCCTGTTTCTTTGCTTGTTCACACTTTCCTACCTTAATTGATGCGGTAGAGCTCCTACCTTATTTAAAGAAAAAAGACTTTAATCACTGTGTTGTTTTATGCAGCATAGTATCCTATATAAGGTGCAAAGGAATCAGTTGGCTGTCTTAACTGAGGGGAGATGCACGTTCAGCTAAAAAGTTCTTTAATGAATCACTTTACTTCTGTAAATGTATAGTTGAGAATATTGCATATCACATATCTGTTTAGCTACAAATTTCCAGCCTTGAAAGTTTCTGAAGATTTTTCGTTCAAAAAAAAGTTTCTGAAGAGTGGCTCATCAGTTTTCATCTGAAAACAAACAGTCGTGCACTTCATTGGAAGTTGGAACCTACTAAATTGTCTGATCTATTTGGTGAGGAAGTCAAATATGATTCAACTATGATGCACTTCAATCTGTCGCGATGCGCATAATATACATCTTCAAAACCGGAACATCACAATTGGGAACGCTGAATATTGGACCAGGGATTGGAGCATTGGTGAGCAAACAGTCCCTAAACTGTCTTGGGGTTGAATAGGTGTCTGAAACATAGCTGGTTCTATCGCATGCACCATAAGTTCATGAGGACTTTCCGAGGCAGCTCCATGAGTGAAACAGGCATTTCAGGGAACAAAAGCATCCTAGGAAGTGAATTATTCACAGCATACATGTTGATATGCCCGTCACTTAATTGTTCTCTGCATAGTGCAAGTCGTGCGTGTCAGCTGATTATAGAGACTGACAAAATGAGTTGTTCTTCATTTCATTCTGGGATTAGTACACAACACCAGGTGATTAATACTTTTTGCGCGGAAACCAGGTAATTAAAACTTCGGTGGAGTTTGATCTAGATAAGTTACTTTAGCTAATGCTTGGCACTCAAATGTGCTGATTAGTTGCTTTCTCATCCCCTTCTTTTCTCGCTGATCCTCTTTTGATCCTTTGATTTCTCATATCTATCCAGTATTCGTGTAATGCCTTCCTTTAGTGGATCGATGAAATCCCGCCTACCTTCTCTCTCAAGAGGTGGGAAGAGATAAGTGCTAAAGCAAAGTTCAGTATATTCAGAAGCTACCCAATAGCTTAGCTTGATGTGCAAGTTGTGAGACTTGCAGTTGCAACCGATACCAAATTCAATTATTTCTAAGGATAGGAAAGAACAATTCATTTCTCTGCTCATTTAGTCATGAAAAAAAAAAATCCTTCATAATATCCCAGCCTTTGCTTCAAAGGAAAGATTTCTTCATCAAGATTCATGCTGCAACTGCAAGTTTACCCACCAGTAAATTCTATGGCTACCGCTGCTTTCTCTCTAAAAGTCCACAAAGCAAGATTCCCACAGATTGGTCGTGGACAGCTCAGGGTAAAACCATCAGAGCCCACAGGAAACCTAGCAAGGCCATCGGGGAAGAGCAGTTGCAGCACAGAAACATCGTTTCCTTCCTAATCATTTGCTGTATTTTTCTTTTACCCTAAGAAAAATGACAAGCGTGTCTGTGACTCACCGATAGTTTTAACTTTTCGAGCAAGTTGGCCATGAAACTCAACACGGTATTGGGTTCGACACCTCCCTAGCTTCATTTTCTGATAAAAAAATTAAAATCGGATTGTAAAAATAGCATTAATAAGAATAGGAAGCCAACCCCCCATGGTCAGGTAATTATGCAGCAATTATGTGCTTGCCCGGGGCAGGCATGCTACTTCACTAAGTGTTTGTTTTGTTGTTTGTGCTAAGTGGTACATGTATGAGATGGTTAAAAAAAAAGTCATCCATGTGTTTGGTTGCTTGAATGGAACCATCCCATCCTGGATCAAGTGATACAAATTTGAGGAATATTCCCTCTAAATACTGAACCATTCCATTCATCCAAAATAATAGAACTAAACGGTACAGGACCATCCCATCCCATCCAACCTCATCCTATAAACCAAACGCACCCTAACATATGCATAGGAATTCCTCATGTGGGTTACATTGGCATCTTGCCAGAGTACCTTTCCGATTCCCTCGGGTCCACACACACTCTTCCTCTTTTTCTTCCTGATGCCTTTAAAAATATGATGATAGACTTTGATGAGCTCTTTAGAAAGAATTATTGACGATGCTCTCACCTTTGCCAAATGACCTGTTGTGGCAGCCAGTGCTTGCTTCTTCCCTCCCTCACCTCACCTCACCTAGCCCAGCATCATTCAAGAATCTGCTTTTCCCCCCTTGCCCTGGAATATGTTAAAGCAGCAAGACAACACGCGAAAAGAGGCCATTTTTAACAAGTACTACATCAGATTGCTTAAAGTAAAGCCGGCCACCCTTTCTTGATCTCCAAAATGCTGTCTAGGTTTTAGGCAGACTGTTTTCTTTATGCTAAATTGGAGGCAGCATGAGCAAAGGCAGGTGAGATGAGGAGAGGAAATTCGCGTATCTCGACCCGATGCTTCGGTTCGCGCTTTAACCCTCGTTATACGAATATGAATGCAAAGTCACTGCTTATGCAAACACACAGTCATGAGATGCCGGAACAAGGCAAGGGTTTGCAAGCTAGCAACAAGGCAATGTTGCAAGACAATGCAGGCCAAAGCAGTAGTTCATCAGGGGACAAGATGCTTGCCTAGAAGCTAAGAGAGGAGCTGACAGCATATCGCAAGGCCAGCGAGGGGGCTCCAAGTGTGGAACCGTGAAAAAGAAGGGGCTTTCAGAGGAAAACGTGCGTTGCTCTGAGTGGACGACTGCTCTTCACTTGTCAGCTTGCAAGAGCCTGCTCCTTGTACCGTTAGTTCAGAGTTCAGATCTGCAAGAGGAAGACAGGAAAAAAACATCATCACTGACATGTTCTTGGTCAGATCGATCACTGAATCAAACGGCAGAAGCTGAGGCTAATTAACTAGCAACAATTTTAAAAAGATGGTTCGCGCTGTTGCAGCTGCATACAAGGTAATGTACATATGGTTCATGTATATTTGTACTTGCTTCACGGAGCTTGTATGAATGAATAGTGAGCAAGGCAAGCAGTGTCCATGGCTAGTCCAAAGCTATCCCTATCTTGTAGATGTCTTTGCATTCCCTTTCCTGGTATGGTTTCGTCTGCAGACAGGTACGGACAGATATTTGTCAGTGACCACTTGTAATGGGAACTGTACGAGAGCATATGGAAATGGCCTGCATGCTGCACCACTATGATGGGTCTGAAAGGCCATTCTTTTCTGGTGCTTCAAAGGACTGAAATTCCTAGTGCACCAGAGCTTGTCGCCAATGTACAAGTACAGCATGAATATGCCCATGCTACTTTGGCCTGGTTTTCAGTTCAGACATATTCAAGAAATTCCCTGATTTTGATGTTTGACCCTGCAACAAGGTTTTCAAAAAAAAAAAAACACTGCATCCTTCCTTTGCCTCTCCATAGGATGCCTTCAAAAACTAAACCATCCAGACAAAATTGTGTTTGATTAGAACCCTCATACAAGTATTAAAACAGTAAAAGGCTGATAAGTCTTTTCATTGGACCCACTTATCATTGGTCGTTACAAGGTCCACGACAAAGTTTCATTAGTACTACTTAGTACGCGTAGGCACTTCTAAGAAAGAAAATTGCACAGATTCTACAGCCCGGCGGTTCAGTTAGGGTGTGTTTGGTTACCTACACCATCCTAGCTTGTTTCGTATGAGCCATCCAGGCTAACCTTGGCCTGACTGAGTGGATGCAAGTTAAGTTGTTTGGTTGCTTGTTTGTGCATCTCATGGGCCTGCATTAGAGAGAAGTCTAATTTCTGTGTTTTCTCCATCCTGTATGAGTGGGTGCAATTGCATCCACCTAGCCAGGATGAACAGGAAACCAAACATGCGTCTAATAGATATAGTTGCATCCACTCATGCGATTCAGACACCATGCAGGCAACCAAACACACCCTTAGAAACCCACACAAATTTCTTGCCGAAATGCAGCATCCATCCTAAGCTGAATAGCACCATACAAGAGTGTATATTATCCGTATATTATTCTTGGGTTTGTGGGGGATAGAAATGAAATGGAATGAAATAGATCCATGCCGGTCGGTAGCTAAGTCTCTCGATTACTCGCGTGTTCTGAGATCTGGATTAGATTCCTGGGTTCCCCTATCATCAGAAAAGCCAAAGGCAGTTTGCCGATTGCATCAGGATACTATTAGGGCTGGCTGCCCCCTCCCTCCTCTCAGATGGATGCAATGGTACTCCTCGTCTCTCCTTCTTCTTTACCAATTAATCAACCCTTTTTCTTTCTTTCTTTTGCTTCTTGTGCACGCCCCCTTCTCCTTCTATTTTCATTTTTACAGTTTTTGTTTTTACTGCAGGCAGTGAGATCAGAGGAGCATCTTGATAACTATCTTCCCTTGAAAGCAAATTTTGGTGTGCGTGTGTGTTGGGGGGGGGGGGGGGTGCGCTGATTAAAGTTGCACCCTCATTGCTGAAGCCTGAAGGGGGTGGTGGTGGGGCGCCGAGAATCCAACAAAGGAGGAAGGTGAGAAGTGTGAGAAAACAGCAAGAAAAGAGAACAATGCATGACAAACAACAGGATGCTCTTTTTCTCCGTCTCTCTCCATCTTTTCTTTTTTTATTATTATTTTTCTATCCTTTTGAGAACCTTGTAGTTGAACTGTTTTGCTTTTCCCTGCCTACTGCTCAAAGATTCTCCCCCTTCCAGGTCAAAGAAGTGAAAGCAAAAGGTAGAACAATCAGGGGGGAGAGAGAGATCTAGAGAGAGAGAGTGTGTGCGATGGATAGAGGTGGGCGTTGTGCCGTGCCGGCTCGGCCTGGGCCATCGTGCTTCGGGTCGAAACCGTGCCGTCCCACGACGGCCCATCATGCCCACCGTGCCGGGCCGTGCCGGCCCGACTCACCTTTGGCGAGCCCAAACCCGGCACATTGCGCTTCGTGCCTGCTTCGTGCCGTACCGGCCCAAGCCCGACCCATTTTTACTATTGTGACAAACAAAGAAATAAAACAAATCACTACTACTAAACTACCTATTTTAATTATATAAGAGACTAATCACATCAACAAAATGTCAAACATAAATGCAATGCTTGAAGATGTCCTGAATCAACAATATCTGCCAACTTTTAAGCCTTAATCTGTGATTTCGTGCCCGTTCGTGCCGTGCCGGCACCGGCCCGGCCCAAACTGCCGTCGCTGGTTCGGGCCGGGCGCCCGCACGGCCCGTCTGATTCCGTGCCGTGCTTTGCACCGTGCCATCCCATCGTGCTTTGAGCCGGTCCAAAAGAGCCCGGCCCAAGTGCCCACCTGATGGATGTGAAGGCGAGCTGAGGCGCAAAAGATGGCTGGCCCCCAGCTACTTCGTGCATTATACTCCCTTGCCCATTCGCGGCTGCCTTGCGTTGCATCCATCGTTGTATCCATATATACATATATCTACTACACAAGAGGAAGACGAATGTTTATCTGAGTAGTGGAGTCCAAGGAAAGGAATTACCAACCGAGGTAGCCTGCATATAAGAGAGGCCACGGCTCGCTCGCAGCATCACTTGCGCTTGTATTTTGTAGTGGTCTCGGCGACTGCTGTTCTTGGAGCTAGAGCATTGCTTGCTGTCTTCAGCTACCTCCTATCCGGTCGCTGCGGCTTCTCATGCTGGCCACGCCGCTGATCCTGCAGCGATACCGCGCACCGTGGTGGGCTCGCTGGAAATGCCGTCGCCCGACCAGCAGCACGGCGAGGCGAGGCCGCGGCTCAAGTGGACGCGCCAGCTGCACGAGCGGTTCGTCCTCGCCGTGTCGGAGCTCGGCGGCGCAGACAGTAAGTGATCGCCGCCTGCGCGCCGTGCCGGCCGGCTCGCGACGATCGCTTCTCTTCTTCCGTTGATCGTTTCTTGGCATTGCAGGAGCGACGCCCAAGTCCATGCTGAGGGCGATGGGCGTGCCGGGACTCACCCTGTACCATCTCAAGAGCCACCTCCAGGTGCGGCACCGGTCACCGGCAAACGATCCGAGCAGCTGGATTCTTATGAACTGACTGATTCTGATTTCTGACCATGTAAGTTCACTGCTGCTGCAGAAGTTTCGGTTGGCGGTGAGCCGCGACCTCGCCGCCTCGCTCGCCGGCAATGGAGGAGGCCTGAACGACCGATCATCCTCCGAGAGCCCACCGAACAAGTACGATGACAATAACACACTACCGAGTTGCATACATTTGTTTACGCCGACGATGCCGACGCCGACGACGGTAATGATACTAAAGAAGCTCTTTGTGATTCTTCCAGGAGCATGGCGCAGGTGCAGAGGGAGGTGCAGAGTAAGCTGCAGGAACAAATCGAGGTAAAGAAAACGAATCGCTTCCCAGCACAGAATTTTTTAGGGTTCGTTCAGATTGTTAGTTCGCGGTTATCGAGCTGTTCGAGCCTGCTTCGTTCGATCCATGGCAGGTCCAGAGGCACCTGCAGCTGAGGTTCGAGGCGCAGGGGAGGTACCTGCAGTCCGTGCTTCGCAGGGCGCAGCAAGTCCTCGCCGATCACAGCCTGACCAGCTCGCCGGAGGCCGCCAAGGCGGAGCTCTCTGAGCTCGTCTCCGCGGTGGAGACCGAGTGCCTGTCCTCCTCCCCGTCCCCGCCGCCGTGGCGCCACCACTCCACCGACAGCTGCGTGACGTCGTCATCGTCGGAGGCCGACAGCAAGACCGCCGGGTCGAAGCGGCTCTACACCAGCATGCACTGCCGCGACTGCACCGTCGAGCAGCAGGTGCAGGGCAAGAGGACGTTCCCGTTCCTGCAGAGACATGAGGCAGAGCAAGAAGCAGCAGAAGCAGAGGATGGCAGCTCATCAGAGATTGATCTCAACAGGTAGGGAGGACATGGAAGGGAAGGAAGCATCTCTCTTTCTCTGTGCTGCTGTGCTGTGCATTGCAACAGTGGGTGACTGGTGGGATCAGGGTGGCCTCCAAGGCTGGGGCCATGCTTTTCAGCAATGTCTGGCCTTCCTGCTGCAACAGCTAGTACACTGCTGCTACTGCTCTTCATTATATGATATATAGTATTTTATTTATATATAATTATCTATCCATGCATGCATCTGGTTCTTGTGTTTCATGTACCTGTAAAAAAGGAATCTGTAATTGGAATTGGAGGCAAGGCAGGCCCGGCTGCAGTTGCATGAGGCATGCTTGAGGTGCAAGAATATATAGAACTGTGGTAGTGTCATTTATGCAGCCAGTGAGAATGATGCCTTAGGGGGCAATTAGATGACTGTGAAAGATTGGAATAGTTTAGAGTGTAATTTATGAAGCAAGCTTAATTACCTCTCACATCAGTAGTTCAATTTGCATTGAGGAAAAGCAGACCCAAGTGTGAAATTTATCATGGCTTCGCATAAGCAGAACGAAAATTGAAATGCTACACAAGGAAATCTTCATGTTCAAAAATTGCTCCCGAGGGATTTACATTAGACACGAATTTCCCTTTTGCTAACTATACATAGGCGCTAATAAGCAAGACAACCGTGATACAATCTAAAGACAAGGCTACTGGCTGAGCCTAAATCCTTGACTTCCCTACTGCAGAACAGACCTTGTATTTCTAAACAATATTTTCTGTTTTTGTTGGTTTACCTGTTGCTGCTCCTTCAACAACTCAAGATGAAGTTGGTGACTTTTGAACAAGTAGCCCCACTCCTCAAAAGATCTTCCAATTCAACAATTCTTCATGCTATGAAGCTCGATTCCGGCAACTTTTATTTATTGTACATTGTTCATATTCGCGTCCACCCATGGGAAAAATAATCAAGAACATTGGAAGGATCATGTTGAGAGAGAGAAGCCTAGGCTGGTTTCTTTCCCCTGACTAGTTGCTAGGGATGATTGATCCTATGTAACCAAAACCCATCACCAAGAATGCGATGGACTGAGGAAAAAAGTAGATGAAAATTACTCTTTCCTGTATGCATAGTCATAGCAAGAGCATATCAGAAGGTACAGCCCAACGACAATTTCCGAGGTGCTCAACCGGGCAAATAAAAGAAAGATAAGTCTATCAGTTCTTCTCCCCCCAAATAAATGGGGAGAGAAAAGTCTATCAATCAGTAACACTGTGTTTGTGTCATTGCATCAAAAATCCTAGACACCCATCTGATAACATTTTCAGGCTTTTGCCTTCAGGTATCTTCTGACGATCGTGACCCACTCACTGTCTTATTCCATCACCGAATGGTGGTTCAGTGATAAGACTTTTTAGATGGCTAATGAACCGTGGATTTGTCACATAGTTTTAACTTCTCTTTCAGATATATTCTGTGGATGTTTTTACCTGTGCACAGGTTTCTGCAACTTTTTAATTATTCTTGTGTGTACCACAAGTTAAGGAATGCAGATACATTAGGCTTCAGTATTAAGAAATTCAGTCTGTCGGCAGGCTTATCTGTTAGAGAGGCACTTACGGTCTTGATATGCTTTAGCTTTCATTTAACATATCCACCAAAGTATTCGAGATACTAGAGTAGAACACAGATCATATGCAAGGTCAATTACCTCTTCCACGTTGTGAATTGGAACTTCTTAGGAATGACAATATTAGGTTTTGTCTTGAGCATGTCTCCTAGTTTTTTCTGTGACAACCGACTCGTTGACCCTTACTGCTTCAAAGAGGCCAATGAAGACAGCTTTACAACGGTACAAGGACAACATTCTCGAACAATACCCAGAAGATAATTAAATGGAAGGACCTACAACGTGGACAATAATGAACAATATTATTCAGAATTGTTTTGATTGGCAAGAGGAAATTATGCGATATGTCCTGCTACAAAGGAATTCCACTGACAAACATCCATATGATGAAATAATGTATGAAGTGTGATACCAAGGGGAAAATAAAGAACAGGCAAATTACTACACTCCCTGTGTTCTTTCATGAAAGAAAAGAATAACGCTTCATATCAGATTCACAGCATCTTTAACTGAAAAGCACATCAGGAGCTTCCATGAAAGGGAAGTACTAATGACCAAGGAATGCATAAACTGTATGAGAGTGAAACAACAACTGTCTGAAACGAATGTTGGTTGCTAATTACCTTGGAGTGCCGACTGCATTCATAAGAGTAACGCCGTTGGAACATACACCACCCCCCATTTGGGTACCTCTACTTCAGGGAAGAAGACCATGTGCGAGATAATCTTCCGTGCCAGGAAGACATGGTAGATCACGTAAAACTTCTTCCAAACCGACACCCTCTGCAGCATGAAAGTACAAGCAAGTTCATGCAAATGCACAATCCAGGCACAATGAAAAATGAAAAGAGTTCTTTGCCTAACAATTTCTAATTAGAAATTCAGGTCCTTCTATTTCAGTATGTGTCCTTGTTAAAATAGATTTCATTTGCATAACACGAACCAATGCTAACCTTAGCTTGTATAATATCCCACACCATCTTCCTGAAGAGATTTACCGGTCCACAAAACCAACGGTGCTGCTGGTAGCGGTAAGCTTTGAAGGTGCTTGGTAGCTCGCTTTTCACCTGAGAGACCAAGAAGCAACTAATCAGATTAGCAACATGGAGCACATCATCACCGAAATAATAAACTCTGTTAATCCTGATAATTGCACACTTATAAGCAATCTAGAACAAGAACAGACATCTAATCATACAGTACGTTGATGTTGCCGATGTACACAAACTTCCATCCTCCCGAGGCCAGCCCTCACGGCCAAATCCATGTCCTCCACGGTCGTCCTGTCCTTCCAGCCACGGTGATCACCCGTATCCTCCAAACAGCAGCAGTTCCTGGAAACCATCGATCTGAAGGTAATCGACACCAAATTGCACGATTTGCATCGCATAAAAAAATAAGATGAAGATCAAGAATTCAGTACCGTTGTATCCGAAGAAGGCGCAGGAGGTGGAGCCGTGTTAGCCGGACCGCCACACCTAGCGCGTCCGGATCCCAGATCAGGCTCAATCTGAACAGCGGGCCAAAGTCTCTTAGGGTGCGTTTGGTTGGCTGTATCAGGGTGAACGGGATGGGATGGTACAGGATGGATGGGATGGTCCTGGATGGGATGGTACAGGAAGGGTGTTTGGTTGCCTGAATGGGATGGTACAAAATTTTGTTTGGTTGCTTGGATAAGATGATCCTGGATGGTTCGGGATGCTGTTTAGTTTGAAGGATAAAGTTGTTTTTGACCACACGGAATCTCTGGACAGGTGCGCTTCCGCACAACACCGTAAATACCTACTGAAGTACCGTTGGATTGACTGTTAGCCACAATAACCATGAGATTGAACAGAAAAAATGCAAATGAATCAATTTAGCATCCGCAACAGCAAAACTAAATTTGAAATCCCATTGGAGCTTCTCTAACGTCAAGGCATATGCTCTGTGATGTCCATTGAAGCACAACAAACCAATATCATTGCATAAACTTTTTTTCAGGTGCAACAAAACAAAAATCACAAGCTAACATGCTAAAGAGATTTTACAAAGCTCAATGACTTCTAGTGGCGGTCAAACAAAAAGCTACATCAACTGAAGCTCACGAGTCATGATAGCTACCCAGATCAATTTGTCCACTCAAAAAGGCCACCACAGCAACAAGATTTTGTGGCAGGAGAAACACATGAAGATGCACATAACATTTGCCTTGCCATCTCAGCGGTAGATGATTCCTTCACATGAAGATCTTGAAAAAGAAAAAAAAATCCTATGCTCACTTTATCTTATTGCTTCTAGACCAGTCTATCTGGAAATGGTTCCAAACCTACAAGATGAGCTCACGACAAAATTACAAGATGAGCTCACTGACAAGATTACAAAATTACAAGATGGGCGTTTGATTTGAAGTTGCCTAGTGCAAACAGAATAACTCAGGATTATTAGCGGCCTGACCTCTGCATTCCAGGAACAGCAGTAGAAGTAGCAGGGCTACTCCTCGACTCCGATCGACTTCTTGGGTCCTGCGAGACAGCGAACAGGCAACCAAATTGTGAGACCCCGGATCAACTATCTGAAATTTCCTGTGTATTTCTGTACTAGTCCCAGATCAGTAGCTAGTACACACAGTCAGACAGTGTTACATCATTGCCGAACCAAACAAAATGGTAATATAATCATAAAGTATTAGTCACATGACCATTTATTACATCAAGTGGTCCCATGACCAGAGTTCAAAGCAGCGGAAATAAAAACGACAAGCGATAAAACCCATAAACTCCACAGGCAATGACAAGAAACACGCCTAGACGTCCTGGCGATCCTCTTCAAAGTCCTCGACGAAGTACTCACCGTCTTCAGCGGCGTCCTGATAGTTTTCTAATGATAGCATAATGTGTAGCATGTAAGTACAAAAGTACTCAGCAAGTCTGGGAAAGTATGCATGTGTAGGGCTTTCCAAGGAAGGCTTATTATGGTTTATTTGCATAAAGCTGAGTTTCATCAAATCATATGTAGTAATAATTTTCACAAAGCATGTTTTAGCAATTAATTTAATAATTGAATTATTAATATTTTAGTGAAGGTTCTATCCACCATCACTAGAGTAAAGGCTCTATCCGCCACATCTGAAAAGATTAAGTTGATCCACACATGACTTCATCCGTCATGAAATAAAAATAGGTTCCATCTACCTGGTTGGCTCAATCCGCCAATTAAACCTCCGAGAGTTCTAACCACTCCCGAATCCCAAAACAGTTATTTTTAAAATCAAAAACTAAAGTCTACCAGTATGAAAGCATTCTTCGCTTTGCCCTTGACCGTAGGCACGGCTATTCGAATAGTTTTAACTCTGCAGAGGTGTACAACTTTACCCACATGACATGATCATCTCCTGTTGCCATGCAATTAACACACTTCCTTTGGTGTGTCGGCAGAGAGACCATGATAAGGCCTTTACAATGTATACGCCTAACCCGACTCGCCCGCTGAGGTTTCACCGTTGTTAGGGTTCCCTCTACCCAGTACAGAAGCCCCCTCTTGCGCCGTGTGGGTAAATACAACTCGCCTCCGTCTGGCACCCACATTCCACCAACTGGCGGGTCTAAGTTAGGTTTCTACAGATTATTCAGCCAGGTCGTACCATGATAGACATGTGGTAGTACGGTTATGCTCAGAATGACTAATCATAAGCGTCGGTCCTTAATTGACTTGGGGCGGCACTTGCACAATGGAAGCTAGTGCTCCATCCGCACCCACCCGACATTCCATTCCGCCCAAGTCTAAATCCTTTTCCTTTTTATTTTTATTTTAGAAAAACAGTACCAAAGGTCTTATCATAAGTCTTAAATCACATTTCGAATGAGTACTTTTGTATAATCCCCCCATGGGTCATTTTCGACAATTTGCGTACTAAGCATTCTACCGTTCTAAGCAACAGGCGTCATAAAATAAGATAGACATGACATAGCAAGGGGTCCTAGGGTTACAAATGAGCATGGGTAACAATAATCAAGGCGGTAATATCAATTCGGAATAATTAACAGCCTATATTTGACATACAATGATAAAAATAGCAATGCATGTGATAAAACAGTGTAAATCAATTGCAAACGTGGGATAAAAAGGCGTCAAGGGACTTGCCTTCAGTCGCGGTGGGGATGTTAAACTCTTGAAGTCCGGCGGCGGAATCGGCGGGGTCGTCGGCTACACGCAAAACGATGCAACCATAAATAAAATAAAATAAAATCCAAAAATTATAAAAGTTATACTGGCAGGTAGATATTGAATTTATATGAATTTAGGAACTTGAACGGAGTCAATCGGAGTTCGGACAGAAAAGTTACGAGCCACCAAAGTTTGAAAAAAAATCAGGAAATTGGAAAAACAAGGAATATTCCTCGGAATCTTCTTTTTCCTAATTTTCTAATTTCTTTAGTCTCTTACAAGTGGGCCATAGCTGTCATTGGGTAAAGGGCTTCTTCAAGCTTAACCATGGGGAAAACAGAGGAAGCAAGGAGCAAGGGGCGCCGACGAGGGAGGGCCACACGGCGGCACGCTGGCGAGGCTGAGTTTAGGCAAGGCGATATGGCGCCGCGTGGAGGCGGCGTGGCGATGGGGCGCGGCATGAAGCTCGGCCGACGGCCGACTTAGCGCTGGGCGGCGGGGTCTGGCGCGGCGTTTCATTTGGCTGGGGAGGCCCGAGGCGGCGACGTTAACGGAGGGCTGTGGCCGGCGTGTGGCGCGCCACGGAGGCGACGGCGGTACCGGCCAGCGGGGTGGCGCGGACCTGGAGGTCAACGGGAGCCGACGGTGTCGGTTGGCGCGGCGACGAGCGGCAGCCCAAGAGCCCAAACAGAGGAGCCCCAAAAAGTCCCAAAATTCGGAATTTTGCAAAATTTAACACATGACATTGCAAAAACTTAGTGATGGATCATCTAGAGGACCTCTAGAGGGACTCATGAAAGCAAGGAATTGAACGGAATCTCACCAGAGAGGAAGAATTTGACGATGAACGGAGTTGCGGCCGAAACGACGAAAACTCAAAATTTGGCGTCGAATCTTGATGAACCCTACAATTGGTTGAGGGGTTATGCTCGCGGCTCCCTCACGCACACAACGAAACAAATGGAGTCGAGATTGACTTACCGGAGAGGAAGATATGCCGAAGAACGTGAAGAACACGAAGAACGGTGTTGCCGCGTCGGTTTTCTCGATCTCCCAGACGAACGACGAGGAGAGGCAATGGAAGGTTGTGTGCACGGGAAGGAGGATTCCACCACGGAGGTTTAGGAACCGGCGGTGCGCTATTTGGGGAAGAAACGGCCGAGTTATGGCCATAAAAGCCCAATTCGGTTTTTGGAAAATGAATTCGTTTCTGGCGTGATTTAGGGTTTATTAACCCTAGGGATGGAAAGGTTTAGCTGTCACGAATCCAACGGATTTGACCGTTCATGATTTGGAGGTGTATGGAAGGAGCTATGAAGGATTAATTAGGGAGGAGCCATGAAAGGAAAGCAAGGAGCTTGCCTCTGGTGCTTCCAGCGCAAGGTTGAAGAAGCAGCTCTGTAGCATGCCACATGGCGAGCTCCTATTGGCCAAGGTTAAGTGAAGAGATTCACGTGCGGGAAAAATTAGGAAAAATAGGCTAAAAATCCCGAAAAAATTCCTAATAATACTAGGGAATATTTGGGACTCAACGAAGTTGATTTGACTGGATTTGGATCATTTTTGGAGTTTAGACAAATTTTGGGCGAACAGACTGATTTTGATTAAAGGCGCGGGAGATAAAATAGTAGCGGAGTTCCAAAAATCTTGGAAATCATTCCAAAAATCATTTTGGAATATTTGGGACCTAATAGAAGTGATTTCGGGATTTTTGGAGTATTTTGGGACGCGGGTGAAATTCCAGGGACGGACCGAAATTCGGAAATTCGATTTTTCGAACGGAGGGGAGTTAAACCCCAATTTCGGAAGGGAACGAAAGCCAGGTTAACTTAAACATCGAGAAAGAACCAAATTTTGGAATTTACTTACTTTAAATTAAATTTCCCCAAGAGCCGAAATTGAGGATGTTACACAAATCAATCAGTAAGACAAACAAAACGAAGCACATAAGTACAAGGGAAGCAAAGTAGGTGCGGGTATCGGTCAGGATTGGACCGTACAGCTCCGGCGGGCGCGCTTCCTTGCCCCATCCGACGCTGTGGGTGGCCTCGAGGTACTGGTCAACAAGGTGGCGGCACTTGTGGTGGTGGTTGACGCCCTCGATGCGGTAGCACCAGCGGAGGCGGTCGCGGATGATCTTGGCGGTCTCGATCTGGATCCACTTCTCCCGCACGAGATGCTCCCTGTACTCGAGCATCGCCACTGGATCCCCGTACGGGTTCTTGGGGTCGAAGTCATCAGGCGGGCGATCGTCGAACTCGACCTTGGCCTTCCGCACCATCTCCGATCGCCACCGTCGAGCTCGGAATGTGAGCAAGGCGGCGATGGGGGCGAGGCGGCGATGGGGGCGAGACGTCTTCCCACCGGATGCGAGCGAGGTGACTGAGTCCGGCTCCCCTGTGCAAGTGTCGAGAGGGTGAACGATGCGGTCCTGTACCGTTTGGTTCCGCCGAATTCTCGGTACCAAATGGTACAGCATCTTCAAAGAATATTCTAAGAATCTGTACCATCCCGTTCCGTATCAGATGGTTCCGTTCAGTCAACCAAACGCCGTATCGAAGGTCAAATCCTGTACGGAACGATTCGGTTCATCCTGGTACAGCGAACCAAACGCACCCTTAGGCATCTCCCCCCAAAAAGCTAGCTCAATGAGGGGGTGCTCCCTCACCCTTATAAACCATGCTCAAGCCCTTCCCACAACCAATATGGGACTATTCCAACAATCTCCCCCTCACATATTCGGTAGGAATTATCTAGGAACCACCAGGGCTACCCCCTGGGCCACACCTAGGCTCCCCCTGGGCCACACCTAGTCTACCTCTAGGCCCCCTGGGCTCCCCTTGGGCCACACCTGGGCTCTGATACCACTTGTTAGCCGGACCGCCACACCTAGCTGGGTCAGGATCCTGTGTCAGCCCAACTTGAGCAATGGCCAAGGTCTCTTGGGCCATATCCTCCCAAAAAGCTAGCTCAATGAGGGGGCACTCCCTCACCCTTATAAACCATACTCAAGCCCTTCCAATAACCAATGTGGGACTATTCCAACAATCTCCCCCTCACACATTGGGCCGAGATTATCTAGGAACCACCTGGGCAACCTGGGCCACCCTGGGCCCCCTGGGCTCCCCTTGGGCCCCTGGGCTCCCCCTGGGCCATACCTGGGCTCTTATACCACTTGTTAGTCGGACCGCCACACCTAGCTCGTCCGGATCCCAGGTCAGGCCCAACTCGAGCAGCGGGCCAAGGTCTCTTGGGCCATCTCCCCCCAAAAATCTAGCTCAATGAGGGGGGTGCTCTCTCACCCTTATAAACCATGCTCAAACCCTCCCCACAACCATTGTGGGACTATTCCAACAAGCCGGACTCCTGCCCGACCATGAAGTGGTAGTCCATGGAAATCTGCTGCAACCTGGTCATGAGGCAATCTCCGGCGTTGACGAACAGCCATCGGGCCTGGACGAGCGCGACGGCGGGGTTGCGGGCGAGGAAGGGCACGGCTAAGGGCGAGGGAGTCCAACGACGGCTAGAAGTCGGCGTCGAACATGGCGACGAGCTTGCAGGCGGCGACGTAGGGGTGGCACACCCCTTCCCTGAGCGCGAGGGCCTTGTACTGCAGACGGTTGCTCTACCGCCATACCGATGTTCTTCTCTTGAGTCATTGCTCATGACGACCGCTTCACGGACTCCCTATGCCATTGGAGCAAGCAACCAGCCGTTAGTTTCGCAGCTAAGGCTCAGCCCATGTAGGCTTCCGAAGCAATCTTGTAGGATAGTAGCCCTGTTGGGCCAAGACTGGGCCAGTAGGCCATGATTGAAAAAGATGGGTAGATCTAGGCCTAGAAAGATTCTATCATCTATTCATCATTGTGAAAAGTTTGCATAATTACACCTAAATAGGAGTCCGTAGCATGATTCAAAATCTCACCGAGATTTCAGAAATTTTGGCTAAAATTTCAGGTTTTGATCAAGGTTGAGATTTCAAATTTCGGCAGGATCAAAATTTTGAAAATTTTCGAATTGCTACAATAAATTTGGTAACTCTCTGTGAAATTTCAGCAAATTTTGACAGATTTTGGCTTTTTGGACCAGTTTTGATGATTTTTGGACCATATTTCACACCAAATTTTTTCGGAGAATTGTGATGCCTTTTATGAGAAATACATGTGAACAATTTGCAAAAACAATACATATACAAATCAATGAGGAAAAGAAGATATATGTGTAGAACATATACAAATCCTCTCTTTCTTAGTGATTTACTTGGCTACCCCAATGCTACTGCTTTAAAGTTTGGATTGTACAAGCAGCAAGGTTTCAAATCTCATTTTGAGTCAAATCTCGGAGGTTCCCGAAATCCGAAATCTCGGCGAGATTCGGAAATTTCGGACAAAATCCAAACGAATTGCAAAAACCAAATTTCAAATCTGTTTTTTTTTTCAACCGGGAAATCCGAGATCTCGGCCGAAATTACCGAGATCTCGGCCAAAATCACCGAGATCTCGGCCAAATTGAACCGGCCGAAAAATGGTTCAAAACACGTCAAAAAATTTTGAAAATTTTTTGGGATGGTTCTCACACATCACTAATGTTCCCATAAAAATTTGAGATGATGATCAAGCATGAGGAATTTTTTAAAAATCTAACAGTGGTAAAGTCGTGATAAAAACCGTATGTAAAATCAGTTTTTGATTTTTCAAATGTAACAAATGAACTTCAAGTCATTTGAAAAGTTTTATATATGTTCTTATGTATTAAAAAAGTCAACCCTCAACAATTCAACAATCAAATTTCAAAACTATGCTTCAGTAGGAACCTTCTCTCTGACAAATGCCTGTGGAACATAAAGCATGTACAAAACTTAAGTTGTAAATCTTATTTTAAAATGTACACATAATACCTATTCACGAAATCTCATTTTTCATGGAATATCGTTTCCATATGAATAGAAGCTATATGTACGTAATATTAAGTATGAGACTGCAATAATGTCATTAGGAAATATATTACATACATATATGTACGGAGATAAAAAATAATAATAGCGTAGCATGAAACCAAGTCTAAGGAGGAGAAAGATCAATGCAATATGGTTTATTACTTGCCTCCCAGATTAAATGAATCGTGAAGACATTAGGTGCTTGATGGGCTTGCATGTGATGCAGTTGCCACAAATGAATGAAATAAGTTCATAAGTTGGACATATAGTACTCGTTAAGTTGGACCATTGTGGTTCATGCCCTGTGATCATGTACCCAGTTCATTAATAGCTTGACGTTGGACCATTTCAATTAGTTTCATTGCACGCTTGGTTCGAAAGTAAACTCTACTGTCCAGATGCTAGTAACAAAAATTAATGAATTTCTTGAAGCAAGTTTGGCACACTAGAAAATTTTATATGTATTAAAAAAGTTCAAACCATTTTAGACATTTTTGAAAATTTTTGTGAATGGTCCTAACACATCCATAATGTTCCCATAAAATTTTCAGATGATGATCAATCTTGAAAATTTTTAAAAAATTGGGACAATCCTAACCGACAAATTGAAACGACCAAAAAATGATAAAAAACATGTAAAAAAATTTTGAAATTTTTTGTGTATGATCTTGACCCTAAATTCAATCAAATCCAATGCACAAAACATAAAATCCAGCAAAAAAAACAAGAAATTTCGGCCGAAATCACCGAGATTTCGGCCGAAATCGCAAAGATCTCGCCGAGAAATCCGAGATCTCGCCGAGAAATCCGAGATTTTGAATTTTTTTCAAATTTTTTACCCGGACGGGATTTTGAATCTCAGAGGGGTCTGAAATCCAAAATCTCGGCTGGGATTTCGGATTTCGGTCCGAAATTTGTATCCATGACAAGCAGTGACAAAAGCAAAATAAATAATGAGATCTTACCTTGTATGAGAAGTTGTTGATAATTGTATATAGTGCTATCTAACGATATATGAGTTAGGTTGTGTTTGATGTTCTTATATTACTTGTTGTTTTGTTTTTATATTACTTGTTGTTTTGAAGCTACGAGGCCTTCAATCAATAATGAAACCTAGTGAGGACGAAACACTGGCCTAGCGGTGGGAGTAAGGTTGTTTGTCCTCACAATCTCATCCATCCGGGATGTGAACTGGGAGAAGTACAAACAAGCGCACAAGAGGAAGTATGACGAGATTATTGTCAATGACGCAGAGGTGGGGATTGCCCTATACACGTACTACTACTTGTAGATACATCAATGTATAGTTGTCCACAAGATCATTTTACTCATGCAACACATCTTTGTGGCAACACATGTTCATACACCTTTACTTATGGGAAAATTTCGTATATAATACAGCTTGTGACCCGTATTTACAAAACGGTACAACAATTTTGCGTATTTACAAAAAAAACCATTAATCTCCGGTCTGCGAAAAACCAAAGTTGCATCCTCGGGTCATGGAAAACCGGACATGGCGTATTTGGGACAATGAAAACTCGAGGATTGGATCGAAGATTGGACAAGAGAGGACGGGCTTTCGGAAAAACACCGAAAAGGGAAAGATTAATAACTGGGAAAGAAAGAATAATATTCTGAAGAATATTTCTTCCGAAGTTATTATCTTGATTGGACAAATGATGACATATGGGCTCTCGATCTACAGATCGGGTCCATAAGGATATGTTAGTTCACAGTGAACTAAAATGATTCTCGAAGTTGACTTTTGTTGACCGAACGGACACAGTCAAACAAAAGAGAGACGGATGGATCGGGCACAGGGGTATGACAGATGGCCAATGATCTATCGACCAAGTCCACGAAGGAATTCTCGATTACTGGCAGATTAGGTTTTCAGGGATAAGATAAGACAAGTGTCTTACCACGATTGAATCAACGGATAAGATTGCAAATATAACAACACGGCTCACGATAAACTTAGTTCATCGAACCGGTCTTAGGTTAGGGTTTTGATTCGGCTTTGAAGATGATATGATGATAAGACTAGGCTCACGTCATGATGATAGAACAGATGAAGGCATCACACTAGGGTTTGTGCAAGAATGCACGCATGCGATGACAACGAGGCGAAGAGAGCCAAGCGTTCACGATGGAACGTTAACGGCGAAACGTTAACGGCGGAGCGTTAACGGTGGAACGTTAACGACGGAGCGTTAACGGTGGAACGTTAAAGGCAAAACGTTAACGGAGGAACGTTAACGACAGAGCGTTAACAGAGGAACGTTAACGGGGAAACGTTAACGGAGGAGCGTTAACGACGAAACGTTAACGACGAAATGTTAATGGCGGAGCGTTAACGACGGAGCGTTAACGGTGAAACGTTAACGGCAAAACGTTAACGGAGGAACGTTAACGACGAAATGTTAACGGCGGAGCGTTAACGACGGAGCGTTAACGGTGAAACGTTAACGGCAACAGGTAACGGAGGAACGTTAACGGCGGAGGTCAAACAATGATAGGATACTCATGAAGCGAAGTAGCGACCGTCGGTACAACGACATGGCCGCGGTAGAACGCTACCAAGGACGGTTAACCGGTGCGCGAACCGGCGGCACGGGCTAGGTTGAAAGACGACGGGTTTAGGCCGGAATCGGCTCCGACGGCAAACGGAGGCCAAAAGAATCTTAAGGATGGGTCAAAACAGTACATGATGATCCACCGGACGCGACAACACGGCCGGAGCGAACCAAAATAGCCGGCGTCAAAAGGCGACGCGCGGCGACGGCAAACGGTGGCCTAAATATATAAAAAAAATTCTGGAGGATGGGATGGCAAAGGGACAATGTCTACTGCATAGAACGCGGCGAGACGAACTCAACGGTATAGGCGGATTTTGCGGCGCCCTTCCGGATTAATCACAAACTGCCGTTTAATGGGTTTCGGATCAAAACTTTGGACAGCCATAACTTCTAGAATAATGATCGGAACTTAACGAAATTTGACCGAGAGCTATATGGGACCAAGAGGCACACTGTGACGCAGGTGGCTCGAAGAAATACCTTCTGGAACAGCGGGGAACGCGCGAGGAAGTTTGCCGCTGTGTGAAACGCAGTCTGATTGGAGAGATTATTTTTCTGCGCCAAATCTAGAGGGCAAAACCATGAGCTAAGATGTGCATCACGTAGAGGACATCCCCAGGAGTCTACACAAAAAATTTCACGATCAAACTCGAAAAATTGAGGGAGTTATGGCCTCGGCAAGATTCGAGATTGAAACGGCCATAACTTTTGATCCCTTGGCCAAATTGGCTGAATTTTGGACAGCAAATAGATGGTACCATGTGGCACACCATGGCGAAGACGGATCTTGAAAAGAGTCGACGAGCTGCCCGGGACGCGGCTCCAAAGTTTGGCCGACGTTGGGCGACATCCGGAGGACATTGGATGGTTTTGGAATTTTAGAAAATTCATGTGAGGTCTAGGGGACATGTGGGAGGTCTAAAAAGGTTAGGGGTGGCGGCTAGGTCAAGCAAAAAAAATTTAGACGCGTTTGGAGCAAAAACGGGCCTTGTAGGCATTTATACGAGCAGTTGGTGTGCAACTCGGATCCGGGCGACGTGGCCAATCGTGGGGGCGACACGTGTCCGTGGGGGAGGCCTGGCCCAAGTGGGGCGCCGGCCTGGTGCACAGGATGGGCCGGCCCACTTCCAAAAACCGGATTTTTCAATCTTTTTCGAATAAAAACAATTCCACAAATTCCAATAAATCATTTAGGGCAATAAAAATACCCGAAAAATTCTAGAAAAATTCTAGAAAATATTTTGAGATATTTTAAACTCAAATAAAATATTTTCAACAAAAATTTATATAAACTTTTCCAAATAATTAATTAATTTCAATAAAAGGGCTTAATTCAAATCAAATTCGAATAGATCCAATAAATAGCAAACGAGCTCCGAAAAATCTCAAAAATTACAGAAGAACTTCTTGAAACACAAGGAATCCAAATAAAATAAAATAAATTTTATTTGAGGTTTAGAATAATCAAATTAAATTGTTTTAGCTTTTAGAAAATTCAAATCAAGCTTTATAAACGCGAGAAAATCAACGAAATTTTTGGGAAGCTAAACAAAACCAAAATTTTTGAAAACCCAAATTTTGGGATGTTACAAATCTCCCCCCTTAACAGAATCTCATCCCCGAGATTCAGGGCTGACTATAGAATTAGGTTCAGGGGGACTCAACTCTTGAGGTTCCTCGAACTTCCAAGCAACTACACACTTGGACAGGGGTCGCTTCTGAACAAACGCTTGGTAACATCCAAAATTTTGCAGGCTGCTCCTTGCGGATGAGGTCCTCTTACAAGTCCACTGACTCCAACTGTGTCTGCTTTTCGGGCACAAGGCACTTCTTCTGCGGAATATCTTGATACATTCTTTGTCAGGAAATCTTGAACATCTCATGCACTCAAGATGACGTTTCTGGCAACTCCATTGATAGGCATCCTTGCTTCTGTTTCTGAACATTTGATTTTTCGCTTCTTCTAGAAATTGGACAGGCTGTATCTGACAACAAAGCTTACTTGTGATTACGCGGTCTTCGACAAGACTTGAATAGCATTCCGGTTGGTCTGGCACTATCTTTGTCGGCTTGATTCTTCAGCATTGACTGAATACTCCTTCACAATTCACTTTCTGACGCAAGTGTCTCGGTAGGGGTAGGACTAGGATTGAAGTGGGCAGGTAAAATATCTTTTCTCCTAGGACAACTATTAGCAAAGTGTCCCGGCTCATTGCATCTGAAGCAACGCTTGACTGATGTCTGTTGGCTTCTTCCGTGAGGACTTTTCACTGGGTGTGTTATGGAAACTCTGACCATCAGTGGGCAAGCAGGTGAAGGTGTCTCAACAAAGTCTCGAGTAGTATGGCGGTGAGTTGTTGAGAGGCACTCCTCATTCGCTGTTGTAGTGGTCCTTCTTGGTTAGACTTCTGATGCTTGCGGTGGTCTTCCAATTCCTTGCATTCATCTTCTGGATCAGGGGTCTTGTTAACCAATTCCTCTTGCTTCAACTGGCTTCTTAAGCAAGTTGCTTCCATAGCCTTACCATTCACTTTCTGTGTTATAATCTTTACTGATGTAATTTTCTGGGATGATCATGGCTTTCGAAATTGCTTGATCTTTCTGTAGGCATTCCTTAACAAAATGATCTAACTCGCCACAGTTGTAACATGAACGTTTGGGTCATCGTGTCGGGTTGGTGGGGCATTCTCTAGGTCAATGACTTCATTTATCACACAAGAAACAATTCTATGGTGACCAAGTACTACTGATTTCCTGAGGTAGATGGATAGGGTTGACATGTTTCTTCTTCATTTCTTCACGTGGCACAGCTGGTGCGGATGACAATCCTTCTCTTTTTGCTAACTCTTGAGCAATGACAGCTCGAAAATTTTCTCGCTGATGCCGAGTCACAGCGGTCACTATTGGATCTAAGGGACATTGAGCTGGGCAATGATCATGACATTCACAAAGATAGCAGGTGATATTGCGCATAGGACATTCTCCGGGTAAATGGCTTCCTTCACAGCTGGAACAATTGATTACCTGCTCATCAATAGTGTGTCCTATTTCTCCACATCGGATGCATGCACGATCTTCTGATTTGTTTGGTTGACAACACTTCAAAGAACAACATCTCAGTATGGTATTAGGTGCAGGGGTTGTACTCTTCTCTGAACTTGCGGTAGTCACACTATCTTCTGATGACGCAACAAACTAACGAAGGGTAGTGACAAATTCCAATCAAGTGATAATATGTCCATCCTCAGAGGTGATGTAGAAACCTTTCCTCCAGACTAATGCATCTCCTTTTAACTGGCAAGTAGCATAGGGGACCTTCTCTTCATCTTCACATTACACCAAAGCTAGCTTCTCTTCTATGACACGAAGCCATATTTCTGCGTCTTTGAGAGTGGCTAATCCATCAAACGTGGGTGGTTACAAGCTGATCCAAGTGTCGAATTGTCACAGTTGGTGCAGGGGACAGCTGTTGGTCACAGTCTGCTTTAACACTGACACAGGTAGTAGCAACTGAACTGACTTGAACTGCCTCAAAGTCACTGCTGTAGTTGGTCCTTTCCATTTGTTGATCACTCCAAGGTTTAGGTAAGAGGGAAAAAGCATAGATGAAGTTCAAGAATCCTAGTGCAGGGGAGCAGGTTTAACCCAAGAACTTATAAAAACAACTAAAAACTAGGTATGGTTGCTTATCCAAGCCTAAAAGCTTTGCAACACATACTGCACACTCAGCAAACAAGAAAGAACCAAATTCCTAAGCACACAATAATCTAGCGTCTAAAAGGGTAACACTCCTATCTTAAGAGACGCGACTCTCACACATGAGTCTCAACTTACTACTAAGCACTGGTTCTTCAAGCTTCTGGAAGACTTCATCGATCCACTCCTCTTCGAGCTCGACGATCTTCAGGGTTGACGGCGACATCCAATACTTTCTCCTTAAGTGTGAAACATTGTTAACTATTTGGAACAACTCAGGTAAGATTTCCATTTAAATCGAAGGGAAAGATAGAACTTTCAGCAAAGAGGAAAGAATGGAAGAATAAGATAAGTCAAGAATATATTATTCTTTCAAGTTAAATTTTCTCTTTAGAAAATAATTTTGAAGCTCCTAAAGACGGCCAATCTATCTAGGGTCAAGACCTACAGTCAGTATGGCTCTGATACCACCTCTGTCGGGACCCGAATATGCAAATCCGGACCCTCTGTGTATTCAGCACTAGTCCAGGATCACGCTAGTGCACACAGTCTCAACATAGATGAATATCACAATCATACACAATGAATAGTAAAAGTAACACAAATATAGAATATAAACTATTGAACGACCTTAAGGTCAACCTTACACTTGCGAAGCCTTGACGGCTTCAACTCCAATTAAGCAGCAGCGGAACGAAGAACATCGATGAATCCGATCAATACGCCACAGTAAGCGATGTGGTTCGACTCCTAGATAATCGCCTTCTCACGGAACTTCTTCTTCTTCGACGAGGTAGACTTTTGCTCACCGGGTGATTGTTTGTTTGCAAGGGGTGAGTACATAAAGCACTCAGCAAGTCATGCAGAATGCAAGTCTAATAACTATATGCATGGCTTATTCCAAATGACAGTGAAGGGGTTATTTTGCAATAAACAGATTCACAAATATTCATAATAGATTGTAAAAGCGGTAAAGCAGTATAACAATAGTAATAATTTCACAGTTGTTTCACAAGTAAACCATTCCACATCCTTAAACAATTATCACTTTTCCACAGGCAAACTGCCTCCAAACCCAAGTTCATTTTCATGAAAAGCTAACCCTTGACTGTAATCCCCGAGCATTGTCCAGTACCGCGGACACGACTATTCGAATAGATTTTACACTCTGCAGAGGTTATACACTTTACCCACAAGATACAATCAACTCATCACGTCAGCCGTGAATCGCCATACAAGAGTATGCGAATGAGTGATCATAACAAAGTCTTTTGGAAGCCTCTAACTACACAAGTGGACCTCTCCGGTTTATGCCCTACACCATCCCTTCCCTTAGCTAAGGCGAAGTATGGGACCGATATACCGTTGGATGGGTACCATGCCGCAGCCCTGGTACGCTCCCCCTTCAATCTACACAAACGGTGTAGTTGACACCCCGAGGTACCACAAGTAAGTTATTAGCAACTTAATCAACTAGGTCCGTCCCATTACAGACATGTGGTTGTACGATTGACTCAGTTCAAAGGCTTGCAAGGTTAAGTCCTTAGGGTGACCAGGGCAAGACTACCCGAAGAACCAACACAACATTCCTGGTGCCACAACTGGCCCACCTGATCATTCTTGCCACATGCCCCGGTCGAAAACTATTTATCAAACCCCAATTGATTACCATGCACCACGTGCCATTAACATCACAACACATGATACCTTTTCCAAAACAGGTTCAATATATCATTAAGTCAATATTAACATTTGATTGTCCAAAAATCATGTCATGAGCACGTAGCAGGTCTAAGCCATATACTACAACGGTCTAAAATCCCATGTTGGCAATTTAATAATGTCCAACTAATAATCCACAACTAGGGTGACAAGGGGTCATGGCACATATTTAAGTAATCAATGTGTCATACAACAAATTGGCATTTATCTAATTTCCCATATTTAAATAAAGTATTTTCTAATTGAACTAGCATGCAATAAATTAAATCAAAATAGGTTTCAAAATAGGATCAATATGGTCAAAGCATAACTTGCCTGGCCCTTGCAACTTTTACTGTTCTTTACTCTTTATCCTTGATTCTTGATCCTCAACTTTCGATCTTCACTTCCTTGATCTTCAGCCCGTAGAACGATTTTCGGACGACACGTCTAACGATAAAGAAACACAAATACAACAAAACTCAAAAGACAATGCAAATAAACTCCAAATTAAGAACGAATAGCATTGGGCACAACGGCTTGGATGAATTTAGGAACTTGAAAGGATTGGATCGAGGATTGGATCGAAGATTGGACAAGAGAGGACGGGCTTTCAGAAAAACACCGAAAAGGGAAAGATTAATAACTGGGAAAGAAAGAATAATATTCTGAAGAATATTTCTTCCGAAGTTATTATCTTGATTGGACAAATGATGACATATGGGCTCTCGATCTACAGATCGGGTCCATAAGGATATGTTAGTTCACAGTGAACTAAAATGATTCTCGAAGTTGACTTTTGTTGACCGAACGGACACAGTCAAACAAAAGAGAGACGGATGGATCGGGCACAGGGGTATGACAAATGGCCAATGATCTATCGACCAAGTCCACGAAGGAATTCTCGATTACCGGCAGATTAGGTTTTCAGGGATAAGATAAGACAAGTGTCTTACCACGATTGAATCAACGGATAAGATTGCAAATATAACAACACGGCTCACGATAAACTTAGTTCATCGAACCGGTCTTAGGTTAGGGTTTTGATTCGGCTTTGAAGATGATATGACGATGAGACTAGGCTCACGTCATGATGATAGAACAGATGAAGGCATCGCACTAGGGTTTGTGCAAGAATGCACGCATGCGATGACAACGAGGCGAAGAGAGCCAAGCGTTAACGATGGAACGTTAACGCGTAAACGTTAACGGGCGAGCGTTAACGGTGGAACGTTAACGACCAGCGCAACGCGGAACGTTAAAGGCAAACATTAACGGAGGAACGCATGCGGAGCGTTAACGGCGTAGCGCGAGGAACGTTAACGGAGAAACGTTAACGGAGGAACGTTAACGGGGAAACGTTAACGGAGGAGCGTTAATGACGAAACGTTAACGACGAAACGTTAACGGCGGAGCGTTAACGACGGAGCGTTAACGACGGAGCGTTAACGGTGAAACGTTAACGGCAAAACGTTAACGGAGGAACGTTAACGACGAAACGTTAACGGCGGAGCGTTAACGGTGAAACGTTAACGGCAACAGGTAACGGAGGAACGTTAACGGCGGAGGTCAAACAATGATAGGATACTCATGAAGCGAAGTAGCGACCATCGGTACAACGACATGGCCGCAGTAGAACGCTACCAAGGACGGTTAACCGGTGCGCGAACCGGCGGCACGGGCTAGGTTGAAAGACGACGGGTTTAGGCCGGAATCGGCTCCGACGGCAAACGGAGGCCAAAAGAATCTTAAGGATGGGTCAAAACAGTACAAGATGATCCACCGAACGCGACAACACGGCCGGAGTGAACCAAAATAGCCGGGCGCTGGGTAGACGCCACGGCGACAAAGAAACGGTGGCCTAAATATATAAAAAAAATTCCGGAGGATGGGATGGCAAAGGGAGAATGTCTACTGCGTAGAACGCGGCGAGACGAACTCAACGGTATAGGCGGATTTTGCGGCGCCCTTCCGGATTAATCACAAACTGCCGTTTAACGGGTTTCGGATCAAAACTTTGGACAGCCATAACTTCTAGAATAATGATCGGAACTTAACGAAATTTGACCGAGAGCTAGATGGGACCAAGAGACACACCGTGACGCAGGTGGCTCGAAGAAATACCTTCTGGAACAGCGGGGAGCGATCCGGGAGGAGATCCTTTCGGTTTTCGTGCGTTGGGCAAAGGTATGATCATGGAAATCCTTGGGGTTGATCTAGGTACTGTTCTAAGGGTGTTTATCCAGTTCTTAGATCAATTGGTCGTGCTGGAATTGAGTAATTTGGATTAGATCTAGATGTTGCCACATTTCTGTTTTGGGACAGCATGAGCAGTCGACCTAGGGTTTGCGTTTTCGTAAATTTAGAATCCGAATCTGTCCGTACGGATGTTGAAGAAATTGTAGATAATTTCATTATATTTCAGTGGATATAAAGAACGTTAAATTCCTCCCAGCCGTTTGAAAGTTATGACTGTTTTACCGAGCGTGTTAAAATCTGTGACGCGATTGGAACAGATCACGGTAATCTGTAGATTAAACAACTTTAGATTCCGAATCAGTCTTTCCATATACCTAGAGAAAGTTGGGAAATTTCCTAAGCTACGCGAGGATGTACTAGTTTAATTGATTCGGAGTCCCAGAACTCAAGTTATGCCTTTTGCAAGGCTGCTGTCCCAACGGGACAGAACCTCTGTTTTTAGGTTTTGCGAGTAATTGGCAATGTCGGGGTAGATGAGGGTTTGCGTACTGTTTTGTGGACATAATTGTGAGCGTGTGGTACCTATGTGCAGGTGGTGCGACCCCGGGAGTGTCCTCTACTTCCCGCCAATCCGTTGCCCATGGTTGAGGCAAGTGTGTTGTGATGGATAGCGATTTGTAGGTTGCTTGTTGAGAATAGATAGAATTGACTACATGATATATGATCACTTGCCATGCTTTTATGATTGCCAATGATATGATGAGCATGTTTATTATGTTATGATGCCATGTGTTAATATGTGAGTTAAATATGATGTTGGCATAATTGCATACATGACATGTTACATGGCCCGGGCGGTGAGAAAGTCATAACTAATCCGGGAAGGTCGGTGAGAAAGATATGACTAATCCAAAGAGCCAATGAGTAAGTCCTACATCGTGATTCCATTCACCGCGGTGAACGGAAGCGAGGAGTAGGCACCCTCCATCTTCGGGATGGAAGGGGGAGAGGGTGCACACCGACGGGTGTGTACTCAACCATACCGGTATGAGTTTCCAAGGAGACATGAGCATTGCATTACATTGCATACATAATGATGATGATAATGTTAAGTGTTCATGAATGAGATGATATACATGATGGGAGATTTTATTGCCATGATATTGTTCTTGTTGTCCGTTGCAATATGCTTGCTGAGTTTTGAACTCACGCTTGTATTTTCTTGTTGTTTTAGGTACCATGAGAACGGCATGCGGGGAAGGGAGATAGTCACACGTCCGCACGTAGCTTCACCCTTTTGATTCCACAAGTCATTCAATTAGTTTCGATAATAAAATGCGTGTGATGATTATTGCTTTAAGGTTTAGCTTTGCTATGTGAGTGGTTTATTGTTCGTTTGACACTTGGAGACATTAAGTGCTTGATATTAGACTTATATCGTCGTTAAGTCTTTGATTATTGCTGTTTTAGCTGTCTCTCATATTGCATTATATTGCTATACTGTTGTTGCTCCTTTAATTCATGTTAAAACAAAGGAGATGCTGCCGAAATCTCGGTTTTTAGCATATGTACCTTTGCTGGAATTTATGGTAAATTGTGGTATTTAGATGTTGTTTAGCTTATGTTTGGTAGCATTCAGGCATATTAAATGCCGGGGTGTTACAGAAGGACTATTTTTATTTTGGACGAAGGACTATTTTTATTTCGGACGATTATTCTCTTTGAGCGAAGGACTATTTTAATTTTTTGGACGTAATCACCACTTTGACCCGAAAGGAGTTGACCTCCTTTGTCAACTTAATAACTCGAACCAACATAGCTGCTTAATCTGACTTAAATATTGGTGCACCGAACTTCTGAACCTTGGTAAGTTATTTTGCCTTAATACTTCTTTTGCTTCTTATTGTTGCTTTTGCTTCGTATAGATACCGACGTTGTAGAGACCGCACCCGTCGACCTCGACTCCATTGCAGAAAACTCCGAGCAAGGTAAGCACCTCCTTCGATCATGTTGTTCCCATAATTTTACTTAGATTGTATTGTTTTGAACAAATGTATGTATGCATGCGTTAATTTTCGTAAGCATCCTATATTGCGAACTTGGTAAATATATCCACGAATTAATTCTAACAACTAAAAACTTATAAATGCGGAGTGCAGCCGGTTGAGCAATTTAATAAAGCGCGACCATATAAAATCGAGTAAAGACTTAAAAATCTCAAAGTAAAATTTATAAATACTAAAATAATATGATAAGCAAGTTGGGCAAAGAAATTTGAATTTATCGTTATTTTTTAGTAATTCCTAATTAAGTAGGTGTTCGACGTAAGAAATAATCAATTTGTTATAACATGATTATTTCATGCTTAAAAATTGTGAAATCACTTTTGTTATTCTCATTAGGCAGTACAGAACATTAATTTGTAAAAAAACTTAGGGTGTACCATTTAGTTTTTATACGATACCTCATATCCGAAGCCATGACACAGTTAAAGTATACCGTAATTCTGTAATTCATGAGAAAGAATCAGAGAAAGAAAAGAAGCGAAAAGAAAAGAGAAAAACATTCCATTTGAAAGAGTATTGGAAAGTACAAATCTTAGTCTATGCGAAACTTGTAGAATCGGCCAGGATAATTCATATGTGTTAAAAATGCGGAGCACAGCCGGTCGATCAATTTAATAAAGCGCAACCATATAAAATCGAGTAAAGCTTTTAAACATGCAAGGTGGTATGGGTGTACTGTATGCATTTAGCAGAAATTTAAATTGGTGATAAACTGCTACTGCAAATTTGGTGCAAATTTGATTCAAAATCAGTGGAATAAATTTTGTTAGAATCCTTGTGTGATATTATTTTAGATTATGCAAAGAAATTTGAATTTACAGTTAATGTGCTTTAATTTCTAATTAAGTAGGTTTTCAATGTAAGAAATAGTCAATTTGCTATAACAGGATTATTTCATGCTTAAAAATTCTGAAACCAGTTTTGTTATTGTCATTTGGCAACGAAGAACATGATTTTCTAAAAAAACTTAGGGTGTACCATTTAGCTTTTATACGATACCTCATATTGCCTTATATTTATTATATTCGAAACCATGACCAAATTAACTTGCAACGCACATCAATTTGTATGGGTGTACTGCATGCATTTAGCAGAAATTTAAAATGGTGATAAACTGCTGCGGTAAATTTGGTGCAAATTTGATTAAAATTCAGTGAAATAAATTTGTAATGACTAAAAGGTTTAATATGTGTGCAACAGATGGACACATTTTTGAAAATATATTTTGGAGAACGGCCCTTTGTTTTGCACGGGAGAGTGGTGACCATGGATAACTGTGTGCACTTAGACAGCACAATAGCCATGCCGAGTGAATTGAGCTAGCTAAAATCACATGTTGTTGCCCTACTAGGTGTGAACCGTGATACACACATGGTTCATCTAGAAGGTGTTCGTCCACGATACGTTCCAAACAGCTCCATGGTTGTGTGCACACTCTTCTAGTTGAGGAATAATAGTTCGTGGGATTTGTATACCCGCAAAGCGAATGAAGAGAATTTCGAGTTAGGAGTGTATGTAGAGGTATTAGCACGACACCAATCCGAGGAGGCCGAGTCTACTTCCGAAGCAGTAGAGCATGATATGTCACATGGACCACGGGATCCACCAACTGTGGAGGAGTGGACCTCGGGGCATGGCGAAGAACAAGTTGATGCGACGGAGGTTGATGAAGGTGGCGGTAGCGGGGATGAAGGAACGGCAGATGATGATGACCCATCACCTGCTATACAATACTTTCGAGCCATTGGTCGCCTGGATTGTACCCTCGCGGATTACAGTAACATGGCCGCATGGGGGTACACCCAGAACGACGTGCAAATCGGGCAACGGTTCCATAACAAGTAGGAGGCAATGCACTTCCTAAGTAACTACGCCGTCATGACACGACGCGAGCACACTCGTATCCGGTCGGAGCCCTCCACGTATGAGGTTAGGTGCATGAAGTATCCCGATTGTCCCTTCTTTGTACGAGTTCACAAACCAAAACATGAGGATTACTTTGTGGTTAGTAGACATAGTCCTCATACGTGCACCGAGGAATCCGTAAGGAACATGAGCCGTATTGTGGACGCGAGGTTCGTAGCCCAGATCCTCGTGAACATCATTGGAACCGACATCGCGATGACCCCCGGTAAAATTATGGAGGTGCAAACAAAAACCGGGATGGTAATCATGTACAACACGGCCTGGAGAGGAAAGCAGAAGGCATTGAAGATGCTTTTTGGGGGATTCGAGGAATCCTTCAACTCTGCTCCTAGGTTATTACAGAAGATAGCCATAACAAACCCAGGCACTCAGTTTGCACTGGGGGATGAGCATGTAAGGATGGAGGACGAGTCCTTGAGCTCGGTGGACTAGTACCTCATCAGGCTATTCTGGTCATTTGGACAATGCATCGAAGCTTTTAGATACTGCAGACCTGTTATATGTGTCGACGGGACATTCCTGAGTGGGAAATTCCGTGGGACGCTGCTAACTGCACTTGCTGCAGATGCAAATAACCAAATCCTTCCATTGGCGTTCGCTCTTGTGGAGAGTGAGAACAACGATAGTTGGCTGTGGTTCTTAGCACTGTTTAAGAGTCGAGTCATGTGTATGAGGAAGCGCATTTGCGTTGTGTCCAACCACAACAAAGAGCTCCTCCACGCATTGGATGTCATGCACGATAGCACAAGCTCCTCGATGAACTGGCCTGATGTGGAGAGAAGATGGTGCATGCGACACCTAGGTGTGAACTTATATTCAAGCTACAAGAATAAGGTGCTGGTGAAGAGGTTCAAAGCTATGTGCCTTCAAAACCAACCTCACAAGTTCAACACGATATGGACGCAGCTAAACGACACCACACGGAAGATGATGGAAGACGACCAATCACAGGAACAACAGCTACGTTCTCAAGTGGTCGAAGGCTAGACTTTGGTTAGTCGCACGCGGCGTACCTTCAGCCAGTGGATTGCAGGGAAGCCAACTAAGCGGTGGGTGCTACTCCACGACACGAACGAAGCGAGGTATGGACGAAGCACTAGTTCATGGTAATTACCGTAGTGTTTAGGTTAATTCCTGTTGAAGCTAACATAAACCATTTTAGGTACAACATCATGACCACGAACATAGCGGAGGCTTTCAACAACGAACTGAAGGGTGTTCGCGGCCTTCCGTTGTGTTCAATCATTGAGCTCACCTTCTACCGAGTGGCTAATTACTTCCGCAATCGCGGGAACACGGTCGAGGTGTGTGTCACTATGTACGCACCAAGAGTGGAGAAGATCCTCGAATCGAGAAGGAAGAAGGCACACTTCCACCGCACAAGAATTTATGACTTAGGCACGAATAAATTTGATGTCATGTGCAAGCACAAATATCAATATGGGTATCTCGTGGGGGACACCGTGCAGCAGTGCCAGCTAGGGGCGGAGGAGATTACTTGCACGTGTAACAAGCCGAAGCTACATCACATCCCGTGCTCCCATGTGTTGGCCGCATGTCGCAACATGGGTGGGAACGATGCATCACAGTTCATCTCACCGTACTACACCGTGCATGCTTTGAAGAACACTTGGCGTCCAAAGATGGGTTCATTCACAGTTGGAGCGAACTACAAGCTGATGGAGGGCCCCACTTGGAAACCATATCCCGTGACTAGACGCACACAGCAAGGAAGGCCAAGGGGCACCAGATTGCAAGGTGACATGGATGCGGCTAATGCGATAGATGGTTTGCGAAAGTGCACATCATGCAAACAACCTGGACATGCCTGTAGGAGGTGCCCCAATCCACGCAGTACTTAGTAGTGTGTAATTTTATATTGTGTACTCAGTAGTGCGTAATGTTTTGGTGTTCTGTCCTCAAGCAAATTAGAGGTCTGACTTCGGGCGCGATTTAGAGGTCTGACTTCGGGCGCGATTTAGAGAATTTTAGATTCGTTTCCTGGGGGCTCGGCTGTTGCGAAAGTTGTAGATAATTGAATAAACTTTAATTGAGAACCGAAATGACTATGTTTCATTCAGCTATTTAAAAGTTATGACCATTTTACCGAACGCTGTCAAATCTGTGTCATGATTGGTACAGTCTGTGTTCATCTGCAGATTAGAGAAACTTAGAGGCCGAATGAGAATTTTTGAATACTTAGAAAAAGATGGGAAATTCCTATAGTTCGAGAAAATGTATTCGTTTACCTGATTTGGAGTTGTTAAACTCAAGTTATGGTCATTGGAGTGTTGATGTCCGTTTGGGACATATTACTGTTTTTGCGGGTGTTAGGAGTGGGTCGCGAAGCCATTGAAGTTATTAGTCCTGTGATGCTTCGTGAACATGTTTTTGAGTGGATTATATCTATTTGCAGTTGGTGTGAGCCCGGGAGTGGCATCAACTTCTCGCCACACCGTTTCAAGAGGTTAAAGGAAAGTGTATTGTGATGCATGATGTGTGAGAATGAATGAATGTTCATTGTTTTGCTTCACCCACTTCGTAGAAATTCTTTTGTCGGGTTACTACCTCTCTTACTCATGAATGGATTAGATGAATATGAATGTTAAGTTATGGATGTGAGCATTGTTGATGACCATGTATTTAAATATGGTTACGCAAGTTGTTAGAAAGGAGTATAGTTGCAATTGATCTATGTTAATTGCATTGGTGCATTCATGGCATGAGGACAGGCCAGGTCGGTGAGAAAGTCATGACTAATCCGGTAAGGTCGGCGAGAAAGTTATGACTAATCCGGAGCGCCACTAAGAAAGACCTACCTTGTAGTTCCATCCACAGTTGTGAATGGAAGCGAGTCAGTAAGAGTAGGCACCCTCCACGGGATGGAAGGGAAAGAGGGTGCACACCGACGGGTGTGCATTTGGCAATACCGATATGTGCTAAGCAAAGAGGCATGATGCATTGCATTGCATAAATGTGAATATGATGAGGAAGTTTATGAATTGTTCTTCATGGTGTATGTTAACTGTTGTTAAATTATTTCCATTGCAATACACTTTGCTTAGTGATGAATTCATGCTTGTTGTTTAATGTTTTTTTTAGGTACCATAAATTCGGCATGTGGGAAAGGGAGCTAGATTCACATCTTCACTTAGTTTCACTCAAATAAATAACTTCAAACCCTTCCCTTAGTTGTGATGGTCACCATATTGAATTATATGATGGTTTATTTGCCTCGTTGGTTGTCATGAACAAATGTTTATTCCTCATTGGTATATGTGACAGTTAAATTATGTTTTTGGACTTGAATTGTTGCTAAATGCCTAAGTTGCCATGTTAGTATTGTCTTCAATTATGCTATTTTGCTATGCCTTTATTATTGATGCTGAAAACCATGGAAAACAAAGTACATGCTGCCGAAATTTTGTTAGAACTGTTAGCGTAGTTGCTGTAATTTATTTTAAATGCTACGTATTGATTGTTTCCTTTGTCCTTTGTGGTGACATTCTGGGCACATTAGGTGCCGGGGTGTTACATCTCTCTTGCAAGCATGACCCACATGTCATTGACTATGGGTAAGAGAAAGATTGGTGTAGTTGGAGAATGATTTTTAAGGTTTCATGAAATTGATCTCCCTTCAAGTTAAATGGTTCATCACTTGTAAAATTTAAACAAGTGAAGATTTTATTGCAAATATGAATGACATGAATAGGATATGAATGACTTAATATCTTAAGGAATTTTTTGGGCTGTGACATGTGCTGATCTCACAACATCAATATGGAGTTATACAGATTAAAATCCCACCAGTCTAAGTGCACTTAATTATCTAACTTTTAATGAGCTTCACGATTTATTCCCGTAATCATCATTTAATAACTCATATCAACCACACTAGTCTTTATTCCTTATCAATCATCTATGTTACCTGCCAATATAGTCATAAGTGTACCTGCCTTTTCATCTCCTATCTACATCTTTATTAATCCAATTTGAGAGTACCACATTCCACAATTTGGCACATAAGACTCATACTCTAACATGTCATTGCAATTTAATTATGCGATAAGAAATCAATTGCTAAGCCTTCAATCACTTAACTTAGGTGATTATCTTACTCTTATTAAGACACTCAATCCAAGTGTGTATGTGCAACCTAAATAGCTCACAACCATCAGTTAATCATGAGATTAATCCATCATCACATAAATGCAACTCAGTCTGAGTAGGGGAACTCCATTGATGTGACACAATTATATAGATCAACCACTAACCCCATGACTAGTAAATCATGCAATTCAATCTCATTGACCTCCAACCGATTAACCACATAATTGTCCCCACTATAAAAATATCTCAATTGACCACCGACATATTATCTTATTTTCATGTGGTACTAACGATATGTGCATGTGATCCACAATTCATCCAATTAAATATTTTGCCATCTACTAATCAATTTAGCATGATGTTCCTCATTGTTTGAAACCTTTGTATGAACTAACATGATATTATCCATTTATTTACATCCTTCCACACAATTAAGATATAACAGATGGTTATTTCCGATCATGAAGCATCAACTAAATTTACCACACATACATGCATATGAGATGATCATGGAAATGAGATGGAATGCATGACAATTAATTCATGTATTTTCTAATATTTTACCATAGCATCAAATATGTGCCACCGAATATGAAGAACCATCGAAAATCTATGATCTCGTAAACACCAAAAAATCCGGATCTATCACCGTCGTCTACCACCACCATCTTCTTCCTCTTCTTTTCTTTTTTCTTTTTTCCTCTTTTCTTTTTCTTTTTCCTTTTTCCTTCTTTTCTTTTTCCTTATTTCCCATTTCCTTATTTTCTGTCTTCCCTTTTTCTTCCTTTCCTCCCTTCATTTTTCTTTCCATCCTAGCCGAACACCTCCTGGCTCTCTCTTTTTTTCCATTCCTTCTCTCCTTCTCTAATCTGGCTCCCACTCCCTTCTAATCGGTCGACCATTTGTTCCTCTCCTCCACCGCCGGCCTCAGCCTCCTGCACAGCTGGGCCACGCTGGCCGCCGCGCCGATGTCGTGCCCTACCGGCCTTGACGCCGCTGGCGCCCACCTAGCTTGCCGCCACGCCGAGTAGCTGGAGCTTGCACCACCTGCAGCCGCCGCCGCGCGCTGGAGGGCCTGCCAACACCGCGCTCATCCCCGATGGGCGCTGCACCGGCGTCAGCCTCGGATGCCACAGTGCCGAGTCATGCGTCGTCGGCGTCTCAGCCTCCTAGTGGCTGTGTTGCGCCTTGGGTTCCTGCGCCATGAGCCGTAGCGCGCTCCACGGCCGAGTCGCCCCTCCTCGTCATGCCTGCGCCCTGTCACTGAGCTACTGCCGCTCGCTGGGGCGCCTACCGCAGCAGGGCTATGTCGAGCCAATCTGCTGCATCCTCGGCCGCCCCCAGAACAACCATGCGCTGCGTCGCTCTGGCTGCCTTGCCTACCAGCCGATCGAGCCGTCTCCAGCAGCTGGCTGAGCACCTCCCTCCTTCTCAACATACTTAAATGATATTGCATGCGGATAATTTTTGTGGGAATGAAACGTATGAGTGGTGTGGATTGCGGGAATGTATCATGCATGAGTTGATTCTTGAGTTTTGTTGGTGATTTGAAGGAGAGAAATTTGGGGAATAATGGTTGAGGCATTACTGTTTTTGCTGTTGGCTGGGAGAGAAAGAATAGAGGGAGAAGAAAAAATTGGAGGGGGGTTGGCTAAGGAGGCAGGAGATATTTTTATTATGTTGCTTCCCCTTTCACTTTGCCCACCTTTTTTTATTTGGCTGATTGCTTGCTGCTAGGAGTGGCAAGAGGAGTGGCATGCTGCCAAGAAGGAGGGATGGGAGTAGGTGGCGTGTTGCAGTTTCTTGCGCGAGGAAAAGAAATGGAAAGGGGAGTAAAGTGGTACTGGGAAAGAAATAAATAGGATAGTGATGGAGAATGATAGGGATTTAAACAGAAGGGGAACAGATAGTCATGGAAAAACTACGATTTATTTCGGATCTACTAGGTTCTTGTGTGAAATTTTAAACCTAAAACCAAATATAATTTTTGTCTTTAGTTTACCGATGCCAATTGAATTACCGAACCGACTTTTGAAAATCGGGGTGTGACACCCAAGGCACACCATATCAGCAGGCACCTATGCCACAGGTAGCCCACTCTTTTATATTTTACTTGGGAGCATAATTCTGTCATGATTTTATATGGCACTTATCAAAAGAATAACATTCTAATTGTTTCTGCGTTAGGGTTCACACCCATACAGTCCTTATCCTGTGCAATCACCAAATGTGACAGTTCAAACTCCTGTAAGTTAATGGGCCTCTTTTACTGCTCTATTGTTTGGTAGAACGCAAGAAGAATTTCACCTAATACTTTTCAATAATTTCTTCTTTGAGTCTTTCTGTAGTGTCCTTATATTTCAGCGCCCGTGACCTTTATGCCGAATTTGTTGCTTATACTATTATTGTTTAATTATCGTAGTATTACATAGGCATTCATTTGTTTGATTTGTTCCCTCTGTTTCATCATTTTTCTCCTCAAAGTAGATATGATTGTGAATTTGTGATTGAATCATGTTATTAGACATCTGGTGCTGGCAGTACAGAGACAGATAAGTCGAGCAAAAATAAGCAGAAAACCCCCCTGAAGAGATCCAAAGGAAGCTTAGGTAGTCTGTATGTAGTCACAACCAAAAATAAAAAGCCACCTGCAAAACCTATAATGTCATCCTCCAATGAAGGTTCTTCACAAAGTTTAACTCCTTTTCTTCCTTTTATGTGATGCTAATGGATAGATGATGAATCCACAAAAATCTGATATGCCGTGAGTGGAAGTGAAAGTTACTCTAATTGAAGCAGTACAAATTCGAATAAGTGTATGTATTTCCATCCTATTAGGAGTGAAAATGGTACGGATAATTTCCGACTGACCGAAGCGCCTCGGATAGTGATTCGGATAATTTTTCAGATATCTGGATATGTTGTTCGGATATGGATCGTATACGGATAAAGTGTCCCGGATACGGATACGGATATCTCGGATAATATCCGAGCATTTTTTCGGATACTATCCGCCGAATAATATCCAAATTCCCGCCTCTTTAGCTTAGCCTGGCTTGGCCCATATGTCACCGGTCGGCCCATCTAGACTTGAGTTGAAGTGGAACCCTAGGTCCCTAGCCGGCTAGCCGCCACTTTAGTTCCCTCATTCACTGCCCGGTTGTTGAGGAACGCGATATGCTACTCTAGTATAAATTAAAATTTCTACCGCAAAACCAAAAAAGCTACTCGCAAAAAGGGGATCATAGATCAATTACCACTAGACGCGCAGTTGCAGAATCCTTCGCACGTCGTTGTAGTGGATCGTTCTCATCGCAATCGTGGATCATCCTTGCCTCGCCGTGGATCGTCCTTGCCTCGGTCATGGATCGTCCTCCCTCGGTTACGGATCGTCCTCACACGCCGCAATCACAGCAGTCCACACGTCCGGGGATGGGATGCCGTGCGTCGGTGTGCAAGCACCGGGTCGCTCGGTAGGGGGCAACAAGCTGAGGTGGCTAGGGTTTCGGGCGAAACACTTCTAAACCGCACGAAAGTGTGTGCTGCACTCAGCATCCTCCTCTCCTTATATAGCCACGAGGTGAAACCCTAAGCAGTCAGGGCCCATCTGTGCTCTAAGCCCACGAGATCCATTAATTACGGATCCAACCGAATTAATGCGTCCCAACCCGTTAAGTGTGTGACCCTGTAGGTTCATGTACATTTGGACATGGATTCTGAAAACTCCTTTTAAATCCAATAGTTGGTAGCGGCTCCTTGCAGGACATGCCAACTCCCAAACGCACCATGATCAAATCGGACAGAACCTATCAAAAGTACTCATGTAATAATCCCTTTGCCAAACTATATGAAGATTGAACTCAAGGCGAAAATTATATCATCCTTTGACAATTCAATCCATCTCTCATATCCGTGATATGTTAATAAGTTGTGATTGACTCCTCAATCACGGCATGGCCATGCACTTCCTTAATCATATCACACGAGTGGCCTATACATATATCTCTATTACACTGGAATGGCAAATCCCATCTTGATCGCTCACTTCCCTCTGCATGTTTCATAGTGAACATGAAAGCTGTCTTTATAACTATTCGGTTAGGAAATAGTGTTTGGTAACCCCAAGGTAAACTATTACACATGTAGGAAATGTGACAATCTTAGGTCTAAGGATCATACATCTACTATGTATGAGATACATTAATAACACATAAGAATGTAACATTTTCGTAGTGTCTTATTGTGGGTCTATCTAACCCATGTTCTTCAACATGTGTTCACAATGTATTGATGATATCTCTATATCCCATGATCTATGAAACATGATCATCGATCAGTACATGTGCTGATCTATTCATCGTTGTCCACTACGATGATATCCGATTAGAGATACTTACAGAATTATATCAATAAGTAAAGAGTTTCATAAGCAAGTCACATACTTGCTGATCAATATAATGATATACATTCATTAGACCAATAATCATATTATTATTCATAAACATAGTCATACTAGAATCATCTATATGACTGCCTCAAGGGCATAACACTAACACCGGCCCCTACCTATCCAGTCCACATCTCCAAGACTCCAACTCCAGGTCGTGGCGACGGCTAATGGCCATGGCCCCTAATGGGCTGACTGATGCTTAGTGCCGTGCATGTACTTTGTTACTTTTGTATACTTCTATGAATGGTGTGCAATTTCTATGGATGATGTACAACAGTACAAGTGCAATTATGAGATGTGACTCAGTGTATTACTATAAACTGTATGGTTTTAACGGTCTTGATCTCTCAATGTCCTATACAATTTATGTTGGTTTCCTATCGACAATATTCATTGTAGCCCATCACTCCGTTTGTATTTAGTGTTTACGCGTATTATTCGAAAAATATCCATTCCGATGATTATCCGAACTTATTTTATCCGTATTCGTTCGAATATTATCCATTTTCGTATCCGGCACTATCCATGTCCGAGTCCGTATCCGACACTATCCATATCCGAATCCGATCCGATAAAATTATATGGATCAAATACAATATAAGTTATTTTCGATCCATATCCGATCCGTTTCACCCCTACATCCTATTACTCTTCGATGCTCGACTTCATTATGTTCGTCAGTAACTTGTACAAATTCCAAAACATTCTGTTTTTTGTTTTACCATACTCCCTGTTATAGAAGGTCTTGTTTGGCATGAGTAACCTCTGAACTGTTTCGATTTTCCACTATCGCTGGATGGCACTTGCACTGGGCTGATCGAGTGCTTAGAGGTGCCATTCGCCCATTTCGTAGGGTTGCACGCTGGTTCTTTATACAAGCCAAGCCGGAAACCCACTTAAAACAGGCGGATTGCGCTTCTGGCGAGGGTCAGGGATTGTTGCAAAATTCGTTCTTTGAAAGTCTTTAGGAACTCAATTTCTTGTATAAGATGCTTCATAATTTGGGAATCAGTCTTTTGTCGCGTGCATCTTTGGCAGTTATAAGCGCTTATGTGTTTGTATACATGTCCTCCACTCTCCTTGGAACACTGTGTTCCAAATCTCACCGAGATTTCGGTCTCCGGTCAGGACGAGATCCTAGATCTTGGTCGAATAAAAAAAATTAAAATTCAAAATGCTACGGTAAATTTCAGAATCTCAGCAGGATCTTGGTTATTTTGGCCGAAATTTCGGACTTTTTGACCGGATTTTGATATTTGTGGACCAGATTTGATTGGAATTAGGGTCAAGATCATCCACAAAAAATTTCAAAAATTTTTGACAAGTTTTTTACTATTTTCCGGTCATTTCAATTTGAATGAAATTTTGGTGATTTCGATCGAAATCTCTGATTTTCCGGTTGAATAATGACCAGATTTTAAATTTGATTTTTGGATTTCGTCCAAATTTTATTTAAAATTCTGAGATCTCGTCGAAATTTCGGAACTCAGCCACCTCCGAGATACATACCGAAAACGAAATTTAAAACTAGATGGATACCTTCTACATTTTTCTTGCTTTGTATGCTGGATATGAGCATGAGCTAACCTAAGACCAACATAAACAAATAATTTGCCTGCAGGGTTCAAGGACAAAGGATGGTTCTGAGCATGGCCCGGGTAATGGTAGGACTTAAAACTCCATCTAGATAACATTTAAGAAGGGCATATTTTTTATAACCAACCTTTGATAGTCTCAGTGCCTCACTGGGAGAAAAAGGATTGAAGAACTACGTTGCCTTTTGTTATAAAAATAATAATATATTATTCTAAAAACATGCCTCATGTGTTAGGAAACGACTAAAATCTAAATGTTGTTGTCGTTGTTTTTTTTTCGCTAGATGCGAGCAATAAAGGAGTAACCGCTCAGAGCTCTGCAGTTGAGCCCACACAAGTGGCTTCTGGGCCAGTTGTGCCTAACCATATGATCCCATGACTGGCCCAGCAACTAGTCTAAACATGGGAATGGATTACTTGGCAGCTTCCATTACCATTACAGAAAACAGAATCTAATAATTATGTTGTAATTTTCTTGATCATTTCAGATAAATTGAAGGTGACATGTAGGTCCGATAATTAGAAGGTATTCATGTATGCTATTAGATTTTTGGCTGAGGGGGTAGAATTGTATCATAGGATTTGACATGATGGCTACGGATTCTTCTTCCAGTTGCCGCCGCTGTTGTGCTCTATGCTTTTTCTGCACTAGTGTAAGATGCTACAAAGCACCATGTAAAAATCCCCAAGTGATGTTTGAAACTTTGGGGATTAGCTTATGAGACAGTTGTTGTAGAGTTGCTCGTTGAGCTTCTTGATCTAAACTGATGCGTGCTACAGTTATATTTTGTGATTTATCCATTCAGAGGTATTAATGAGCGGTATTAAAGGATATTCTGCTGCATTTTGCACTCCTCGTTGCATCATTCTTTGCTGAATGGAAGGTAAAAAATGACATTATTATTCTCACTCGGAATAACATATATCTTCTTGCACAGATGTTGGTAATTTTAGAGGCAAGATTACCATTGATATTAAGTAGTAACTTCGCAGATATATGTGAAATATTAGCTCAAAAAAGTTTATCAATCTTAAATCAGTTTTGTGATACTCCCTCTAGTCACAAATAGTTATCGTTTTGGACATATGTGCAGTCAAACGTTCGAAATTTTGACTGCCAATATCTTTTTAAATATTTAAATTGGATACATGGAAAAATATACGTGTAGATTTTTCTTTAAAAGTACTTTCATAATATTATAATTTTATTGGATTTTATAAATATATTCTAAAGAGAAATCAGTGGTCAAAGCTGTGTTTTGGAGACCGTGTCGATATCTAAAACGATCACTATTTGTAACAGGAGGGAGTATATGTTGACCGTGACCCTAGCTCAATCCATTAACAATGTGCGCAATATGGTTTAGCTTGTGCTCTGAACTGATCAACTTGCTCCTTGCTCCGTTGATTCAAACATAAACTTTTCAATTAGAATCTGTCTTTAGGTTTACTAGTTATATGCACGTGCGTTGCTACGAAAAACAAAATTGATAACGAAAAATAAAGATTAAAAAATAAAAAAAAATACTATTTCATAAGATCAAACATCTATCTTTAACGCTTCGTTTCTTGCAAAAGCTGACTAATTAAAGCAACGCTTTGTTTCTTGCGTAGGGCAATTAAATATGGCAATTAATGTGACGTGGGAAGAAACTCTCACTTTATATAGTAGAGATGTATACCCCTGATATTGATGTATGCATATAGATATCGAATGCAACAACTTTATTTAATCCTTTTTTCTTCTTGTCGTCTTTTTTGTCTCCAAAACTCCAAAGTTCAGCCATTCTCTTTCAACCCGTGTTTAATTATGGAAAGCAGAGGTTTGGTAAATTACTGGTAGGGGATGCAGGACAGTGCTCAGAAGTGGTACAAGAAAAGGATGTATCTGCACACCACCGCCATCCAAGAAAAGGCCATCTCAGGGAAACAAAATGTGCCTCGACCCGTCGCTCACCGTGGTTGTCATCTGTGACCCGCATAATTAGTTCAGGGTAATGACAGTAATACCATCACTACTATAAAATAATTACACGAATTTTAACATATTAACTAATCAAAACATCGAGAACACTCGATATTTTATTAGTTAACATACTGTGTTGAGAGTGTGACAATAGAATAATAATTAAATATTGAAACAGAAACCTTATTTCATTCTATTGACATACAGGCTACATATTTTGTACATCTAATTATACATAGGATCTAAATACAACAAAAATATAATACAAAAGTACTAATTACACCAAGGCTGATGAAGCTAATATATGTTCTACCCAACACCCTAACCCTCCTGGAAGTCCTCATAACCCTAGTATCACGGGTAATCATCACCCCAAGTGTCACCGATGCTAAGGTCTAAGTAGGGCGAGAAATAGCAAGAGTGAGTACAGATGTACTCAGCAAGCATTAGTAGCAATGTGCAAACAATGAGAAAATAGCTTTGCTTTTTCCCATAACATCATTTCCTCCTTCTCAACCCTTTTTTCTGGAAATATATTTTATTAAATTGAAAATGTTGCAAGTTTTAATTTCAAAACAAATACTATTGACACTCGTATATGAGACAGACTAACTTCCGTAGCCTCCAATCCTGGAGATAGGCATGAATTCATGATTTTAACCCTACGCAGGTATACATAATGACTCCATCCTATAAGGCCACATAATGTTTATCACTAATTCAGCATTAAATCTTCACCCTCTCAGCAATTTCAGCCCATAGCTGACTGAAATCTCAACCCATAGTTGAGTTCTAACGATTTCAACCCATAACTAAATCCTAAATTCTCAACCCATAGTTGAGGTCTAACAATTTCAACCCATAGCTGCATTCTAAACTATCAATCCATAGCTGTGTTCTAAAATCTCAGCCCATAGCTGATTTTCCTCACTTTAGCTCATAGCTAAATCTCAACCCATAGTTGAGACCTACATTTCTCAATCCATAATTGAGTCCCGCGATCAGCCTATAGCCGAGTCCTACATTCTTAACCCATAGTTGAGTCTTACGATTTTATTCCATATCTAAGTTCAAGCGTCTCATCCCATAGCTGAGTTCTAAATTCTGTGGTCTCACCGGGCCTTCCGGCCTACCCGGCTTACTCATAACCAATGTGGAGATCATAATACCTTCATAGGACAACCTTTTCTGATCGATTTCATACACTACGGTTGATACTGTAAATACGCCTCATTACCCGACTGTAGTTGTTCGTCCTTATATCCTAGCCTATGTAGAGGGCCCCACAGGCAATACTTATCTCAAGGCACCCTCTACCCACCTCATATACATACCCTTTCAAATACCTTCAACCCATAGCCGGATTCTCACAACCAATCTATTTTTCCAGCAGTCCATTTATTCATTTTAATCCTCAATTTCTCCTTTTTAATTTACAAATAGGTTTTTGATATGCAAGTAATGATCACCATAAAACCAACAATATATTCATAAACCTCGATTCAAAACATGATCAAGGAAACTTACCTGAATAATGGTAGCAATATTCGTCCTCACTCGGTGTCTGAAAATAATCACCCCATTGATTTAACTCGCTTCTTGCAATTATGAAATATTATAATTCCGATGGCTATCAATTTATTACGTGTTTTATGGTGTCGAACCTTTCTCTAGACTTATTGTTAGAATTATTGTTAGAAGTATATATGTATATGGTGGATTTTAATTTGGCGTATTCTAATTTAGCGCATTGTAATTTGGCGTATCGACCCGAGGCATGGTTTTCCTATTTTAATCATTATTATGGTTATTTGTAGTATTTAATTTCCTATTTAATCACCTACTTATATTAGCCTTTATTATGATATTATTGCTATTCTTATTATTGTCATTATTATTGTTAGCGTGATCGCTTTGTTATGTATACATTCCTATATGTATTTCCCTCTTTGTTTTTTTATATTTCTTTCCGCGCATGCGAATATGGGTTAATTTGAAAAGGGGGTATCTTTAATTATTGATTTCTGCATATATATATGATTTTATTTGGAGAGGAGATATTTTAAGTTTATCTTTTTAAACAGTAGATTTTAATTGTTGGTTTGGCCAATTGAGAAGAGTAACTTGCAGTTTGGATTTAAGTTAGATTTATTTAGAGAGTAATAAATTGGTAATTGAATTCTGAATTATTTTTAAAAATGGTTCAGTTTAACATATTTAATCCAATTCCCAATAAAACTCCATTAATGGGTTTAATTTGCCTATAAAAAATTATTTACTCTAATTGAAAATTTTTAATCTTTTTTTCTTCTTTTTCCTTTTTCCCCTCTTCTTTTTCTCTTTTTCTTTTTCTTTTTCTCCCCTTTCTTTTTCTTCCTCTCCTTTTCTTTTCTTCCTTTGGCCATCTATATCTCCGATTGGGATCCTCAGCCTTTACTACTCAAAATGCACGGTGCATTTTGAGTAGCAAAGGCTAAAAAAATTCGAAAAAAAATCAAATTGTTACAGTATTTTCAAAAAATCTAATTTAAAATATGAATTTCAATCAAAATATCCAAAATTTCAATGAAATTTACCAAAATCTCAAATATTGTAGCAATTTGATTTTTTTTTCTCAAATTTTTTTAGCCTTTGCTACTCAAAATGCAGGTCAAAATGTACCGTGCATTTTGAGTAGCAAATGCAGAGAATCCCAATCGCTATATCCCTTCCTTTCATTTTTCCTCTCCTCCTCAAGGCTCTCTCTCTCCATTCCCCATTTGCTCCGGCTGACGCACCCTTCCGGTGCTGCCCTCGCTGGTTGCTGCGACTCGGGCCGCTACACTTGCGCCTTGGACTCATTAGTCACGCACGACACCGCCCTCTAGTATGATCCGCCTGAAACCCTTGGTGGCCTCTAATGCTACTGATTCTCTAGGTTATGCTTAAGCTTTGGAGGTCATCTATGTGTTTAAAGCTAAACTGGGTTGCATGGGGGTTACCTGGAACGGGGAGGTAATGGGAATGGGTGATAAAGAAAAGCGAGGTTGGTATTGGCTGTTTGGGGGTGAGGTTGCTGCTACTATCTCCTTGCTCCACCCTTGCTCTTGGTCTTTTGGCCGAGCTATTGGCCTTCTTGCTTTTGCTTCATGGCTCCCACTTGCTCGAGCTCCTGACCTTGCCTTCAGTTGACCTTGGCATGGATGTGTGTATGTGTGTGTGTGTAGGAATGAAGTAGTTGGCTCTGGTGCTTTGCTTGCTTGGCTTGGGATTAGTATTGGAGGTGTTGGCTTAGATGAGTTCCCTTGTTGGCTTTATCCAATTTTTTTAACCATGGCCACCTTACCTTTTTACCATGGAGGCTTACTTTCACTATGAGATATTTTGGGCACTATTAGGGTAATGGCAAGGATTACCATGAATATAGGTTTGTTTAGTGCAAGATGATGATACCTAAACTGGCGAGAGGTACCGATCTGGCTCTGGACAGATCTAGTATCTTAGTGAGCGATACCTATTCGTAATAGGGTCTGACAGCACTAAATTTTTACCTTTTAAATTTTTATATTGCTTATCTTCCATTTATAAGCATGAGGACTAACAATTTCAGATATTCGCTGTGGATCCACTGGAATTTTATTTATAAATCTTTTGTAAACTTTTTCTTGTATCTATTTGTTGTAATCAATGATTGTATGAACTTCTGATGTATAATTCCCGTATGAAATTTATTGATCATTGGAAATAGTGATTATTCACTTGACATGATTTAATTAAATTATTTATTATCTTAATCATACGTACTTTTCGTTTGCTAATTACTCGGGTTGTTTCACCACCATCGAGTCGAGTACCACCGATAGCAACAGCGGCGGCACGTAGGCCACGGTCGACCGTGAGCTAACACGGGTGTTAATGTGCAACTATTGCTAGAGAAAGTTCTTCAGCTGGCAGGTGCTGGACGGCCACCATAATAACGCTCACCGGTGGGAGCGCACGCTGGCCTGGCACGCGCTGCGGCTGGACCCGTTCCCCTACGGCTACGTTGATGTGGCCTCGCTGTCGCTGTATAGCTCTGGGTTGTACCCAATCGGCATACATGTGCACGTGTCAGTGCACCACTGTTGGGTTTAGCTGTTTAGCTCTGGATCATGAACACACGCACAAGAACACAAAGAGTTCATAAACTTTGAGACAATTTTGTCTTATTTACTTATTGTGTTATTCTCAAACCCACGGATACATGCCCTTTTATAGTGGGTGAGCCACCTATTCAACTTGGTAACCAAGAAAAACTTTAAACATGGAAAGCCTAACCACCTAATCAAGACTTGTCGACTCTTACTCAACACAGGTCGGTGAACGCATCTCCAAGGAGTTCTGCCTTCTTCTTGCTGGCCATACCATCGGTAACACAACTTCGCCAGTGATTACGACATTTTACCTCAGCTCCAATTGTTTTTTCACTGGTAACGCAACTTGATGGTGATGCAGACTTGCATTAGAGCTTACTCACGAGAAAACTTGGATGCACCTACAAGAACTCTCGTGCATACACACATGCTAGAATGACGACCACAATTCCTCAACGTCTTAGACTCTTTCTACGTGCATGTATCTATATGTTGACTCACTAAGACCTAAACAGCTTTATTTGAGCATCTCCTTCCCGAGCTTCAAAGCAATGCTGGCTCATCATCCGCATCCGTTGCAGCAAAAAAAAGCTTTAGCCTTTCTCACCTTCTTTCGCTCGCGGCACTCCTTAGCGAAGTGCTCATACTCTTGGCAGTTGTAGCAGAGCATTTTCGCTTGTCAAAGGTGATGTTCCTCTTGCTAAAATTGTTAGCGCCCTCCTCCTTGGCTCCGGCTTCACACTCGGCGTGGGTGAGCAGGAGGTTCTCACTTTCCTCAACTCGTCACCGAACCCTGTTTCACTACTTGTACGCTGCTCGAGGGTGGAGATGATCGGTAGGAATCTGTCAGGGATGGCACGGAGGAACTTCTTCACGAAGGTGTGCTCCTTCATCTTGTCTTCGAGTGCTCATATCTCATTGACGATGGTGGTCAGCTTCATGGCGAAATCATTGATGGGCTTCGTCTTCTTCATGTACAGGTCCTCGAAGTCTCTTGTAAGGGTTTGTACTCGCACATCCTTGATGTGATTGAAACTAACGTGCATCTCTTCTAGGGTGTTCCAGGCCTCCTTTGACGTCTTCTTCTCGGCCAAGACCATTATCATGGCCTTGGGCACGGCATGGAATATGACAGTGAGAGTCATCTGGCCCTTGCACTCGTCAACCAGCTCAATGCTTGCCCTCCACTGCCACCCACACTTGTGCGCGCTTGAAAACTTTCATCTTCACCGCCCAAGACCAGCAGTTGCTCTCAGTGAGCATCGGGTGCTGAAGGCATACAGTGCCTTCTCTCGCCACTACCTTCGATGAAGACTCCCTATCACTAGTGACTCCACTACCTGACGAACCTGGCATCATCTGGGGCATGCAAGAACAAAAAACTTTAGGATCTGATACCAATTGTTAGGTTTAGCCTTAGATTATGAACACACACACAAACACAAAGAACCTAGAAGTTTTTGGGTAATTTTCTCTTGTTTACTTCTTGTGTTATTCTCAAACTCACTAATTCAGGGGATACATGCCCTTTTATAGTAGGTGAACCATCTAATCAACTTGATAACCAAGGCAAACTCTAAACATGAAAAGCAAAACTAAAAGAATAAACTAACTGATTTGATCTGATTGTCGATTGTATCATAATTTTTATTTGCTTTTAATGACACGGTAAATCAATAATTTTAGTGAGTGGTAATTAGTTTCCAACAACCACCTGGCCGTGGCATCGACGGAGCGGCAGCACGGCCTCAGCTCGGCGTGGGGGCTGCTGGGCCCAATGCCGTTCTTCGTGGGCGACGAGGCGGTCAGCTTCGGGTGGTCTCGAAGCTTCAGGCCGGCCGGCGTCGTCCCCGCAGGGCCGGCAGGTAGCAGCGAGGCCCTCAACTCGGTCTTCAACTTCGGCAGCAGCGTCGTACGTGCGAGCCGTCGAGGAGCCCGACCTCACGCTTAGACTCTAGCTGAGTAGCTGATCCGTCTGTCGTTCGATTAGGACCGTCGGTGTAATCTTTCAGGTTATTCTCTTTCGTTTGAGATCGCTAGCAATTAGGCTTAGGGTATTGTCACGCCCGGCTTCTCCCTCCCGCGCCCGAGCTGTGCGCCGCCGCGCCAACGGCCAGCCCGTCCTTCACGCGCCGTGTGGCCGTCGTGTCCCGCCGCCGCCTCCCCGCAACCGCCGCCATGAATCTCGCGGCTGTTCGCCGCATGCGCGCCCCTATAAAACCCCTCGAGGCCCTCCTCTCCGTGCCCTCCCATCTCTCCCTCTCTGCTCCCTCTCCTCCGGCGCCGCTGCCGCCTCCTTCTCGCCTCGGCAGCGCCCGCGCCGCCATCGCTGAGCCGCCCGGCTGCGCTTAGCATCCGGCTCCGCCGTCCGCCCTCCGGCCTCGCCCATACGCCGCCACCACTACTCTCCGTGCGCCGACGCTTGCGCCAGCCCGCACCTCGCTGGCGTATCTGGCAGCAGCGTCGCGTGTGGACCATCGCCGACGTGGACTCGGTCCACGCGCCCCTACCACCGATCCCGATTTAAAGAAAAAGAATTTTAAAAACATTTATGGCGTCGGGGATAGCGTCATAAATCGAGTTTCGTTTTAAAATAAATCCAAAAACCGAAAAGGCTGCGACGTCGACATGATGTGATAATTCAGTTTTCTTTTTAGAAATAAATTAAAAATTCTAGAAAACTCCGTTTTAATCGTTTTAAACTTCCGGGAGCCCGTTTTCGCCCGTTCGAATTCCGTTTGGCTCCATTCTTCCTCCTAAATTCATTAAAAATCTTAAATTTCAGTTTAGAGCTAGTTTGAAATGCAATTTATGTTTATTTGAATTTATTTGGATTTTATTTGAATTTGAGTGCTTTTTACGCGTAGATTACGGAGAGTCCGAGGAGTTCCCGAACGACGATTTCGAGCAGCAACTCGTTGAACCAGGCAAGTCACACCCCCTTGACCATGTTACTCCCAGTTTATGAACTTGTATGTTGTATTTAAAATTATTGCATGCTTATTTGTTATAGACATTAATTTCTGACCTAGATTTAAATGATAGTTATATCCAATTTCGACATGCGACCTTTGACATTTGAATTCCGATATCCTTGTAACCTTAGGAAAAATATGATTTATGACTATGGTAATATTTAGACATTGCTTAGATATGCTTAGAACTGAACTTATGAAGTTTTGGGGAATTTTATGCCAAAATGATGACATCTTCAAATGGAAACTTATGATGATTAATGTTAGTAATAATGTGGAGATAGTATGGTTAAAATGAAAATGACTTAGACCGGGCGAGAATTGGTCGGAAAGTGGTGAGGTCATGGTTCTGGGTTTGTGGACAGTCTCGCCTAGTCAATTAAGGACCGGTCTGAGTCTCGCTGAATGTAAAGCCTAACCGTACTACCACGAGTCTGGAATGGGACAGACCTGGCTATCCTTATTAAATCATTTCATGGACAGTCATGCCATATGGGGGGTAGTGGTGTGGTGAAAGCGAGATGCTGCCACTCTGGCGCAAGAGGGGGCTTCTGAATAGAGGGAGTCTTTCAGCGGTGAAACCTTAGCGGGCAGGACTACATTAATGAGTTTAATATAGGGACCTTCTCATAATTTTCTCTGTCACTCACCAAAGGAAGTGTGTTGACAAAAAAGGGAAATATTATGTCTTGTGGGTAAAGTTGTACAACCTCTGCAGAGTGTCAAACTAATCGATTAGCCGCGCCCGCGGTTATGGGCATGCCGAGCAAGCCATTCTCAGATTAGACTTTAGTAAATTAAAATTTGGTTTTCAGAAATGATGTTGGATGGAGGGAGTCCATCATGGGTAAAACTTAGCCAATTCCAAGAGAGATTCCTGAGTCATAAAGGAAAATGTATAGATTTAAGTTTCTTTATAAACTATGCCATTTAAAATTGTTTTGAATGATTATTAAACTATTGCTTTACGCTTAAACAAACCATATTGCCATCCTTTGATTACCCGTACATTTATAATGCATTTCCGGTGGGGTTTGCTGAGTACGTATGTACTCACCCTTGCTTAATTTACCACTTCAGAGGAGGAGTATCACGATGGTGAGGACCAGTTGGACTAGGCTGTGCCCCAGTCGATTGCCTGTGGCAAATTAATTGGGCTCTATCTATTTATCTTTATTTTCGCTGCTTTTATTTATTCGTTTATTTATTCGTTGGCATGCGCGCCATTTCATTTGTAACCTTGAATATTTATTTATTAATAACGAACGCTGGATATGCTATGGTTTCATTTCTACTGTGTGTACTAGCATTTCCTGGACTAGTACAGAATACACAGAGGATTTCGGAGGTATTATTCCGGGGTCCAACAGGTATGTACAGTGGTATAGACAGCAACTGTCTATAATGCATTTGCACATCATCTGCAGACAGCACTAAAGACAACTTATACAATGGATCGTCTATATAGTCGTCTGTAATGATTTCTCATACAATTAATAGATTGTCTATACAATGGTACAAACAGTTTAAACCAGTCTATAAGACCGTCTATTCACGAAAAGACGACTACTCTCTCTCTTCTCCTTCTCTCTCTTCCACCTCATCAAAAATCTTATGTGGCATCTCTTATAGACAGTTGACGTCAGTCCATTGTACCTGCTCTTACAGTACCGATCGAACTCGATAAATTCATATCTTGCATAAGCTAAGGTAAAAAAAATAACTAGATCATAACCGATTGTGACGAGGGAGCGGCAGTGAGGAGGGTGCTCCCTCATCACAATCAGTTCTAGTTATAATCGACTATGATGATGGGTTTTCATCACAATCGATTTTTGTATAGAACCGATTGTGATAACTCTATCTCAAAAATTTGTGACATATTACAATCAGTTTTTTCGTAAAAGTTAAAAACCGATGCAGATAAAATGATAGTGATGTCCTATTGTGTATTGTCAAAGTGCATTCTCCTTCCTGTTTGATATCGACCAGATCGTAATAGCGGACGATTAATTCCTACTGTTTCATGCATGCGTGGAAGTATATATTTTTTTGTACAGTTTTGTACGTGCAAGAGCCACAGCTTTGACGCTCTCGTGTGGTAGTAACATGTACCCTAGACCAGGGTTTCAAATGCCGACGAAATTCGATTGAATTTCGTGAATTTCGGTTTTACCTCTCGGTTTCGAAATCAGATTTTGATCGGTTTTTCGTTCAAATTCAAATTCAAATTTATATATTTTTTAATTTTTTGACAAAATTTATCCAAAATTATCCTATAATTAGTATTAATATTTTTATTACCTCTGGTGTGAATATTTTTTGAAAAAATGAAATTAAAGACATTTTTGAGCCATTCAAAATATAGATAATAAAAAAAGCAAAAAGAAAAAAGAAAATTAGAAGTATTTTTAGTAGCAATTTGTTGTAGTATGTCAAATAGCAATATTTCTTCAATTATGTTAAGTAGCAATATTTGTTAAAGTATATTTAGTAGTAATATTTGTTCAATTATATTTAGTAACAATATTTGTTGAAGTATATTTTAATGTGTTAATGCTATCTAATATTGAAATTTTTTCTTGTATTGAAATGTGACAACTTTCAATTATTTAAAATATAGCCAAGGTATGGTATATTTAATATGTTAATGTTTTCCAATAGTGAAAAGCTTACTTGTATTTCTAGAGTATATTTAATATGTTAATGTTATCTTCCTATGGTATATTTTAATTATGGTAGCAATATTTATTCAAGTATGTCAAGTAGTAATATTCAGTATCACTTTTGCATCATTAAACATATTCATTGTTGGACTAATTGTTAATAAGAATTAAAAATTTCGAATCTTGAAATGTATGGATGCTTTATAAAAGTCAATGGAGTAATAAATGATCATTTAGGGGTGAAACCGTCAAAGTGTATTTAATATATTAATGTTATCTTGCTATGGTATATTTTAATATTTTCATTATGTGAATACCTATTTTTGCACTTGTATTGATATGCGACAAGTTTTAATTATGTGAATGCCTATTTTTGCATTTGTATTGATATGTGCCAAGTTTTAATTATGTGAATTGAGTTTTACAAATTTTACAACATTTTATTTTCAATTTTTCTCAATTTTTTTCTTTTTTCTTTTTACTATCATCGAAATTCGACGCTTTTCGACCGAATTTTGATGCTTTTCACCGAAATTTGAGCTTTTCGATCGAAATTCATTTGGCTATTTGACTAATTTTCAAATATGTTTGAATTCCGAAACAGTTCGATTTTTAACGAATTTCGACCAGTGGGAGCTCGAAAAATGGTTCCGAAATTGTGACACCACGGAGTGTCATAACTTTATTTTACGTGCTTGATATGGTTAAAAACAGTATGAAATGTGGAATTAAGGTTAAAACTATAGGTTATGGAGGTTAATAGCTTTTCCGGGCCGTTTTCGGGGTTTTGGGCCTTCCCGGGGGAGTTTTGGGCCTTGGTGGGCTTTGGTGGGATGGATTAGGTCTCCGTAACGGACTAGAATTGGGTGTGGGGGCTGGTAAAAGGGGTTTCCCTACCCCTTTGCGGCGTCCACCCTGCTGCCTTTGCGCCCCTTGAGGCCTTGGTGCGCCCCCCTCACCTCCCCCCACTTGTCAAGCCCTAGCCGCCCCTTCCCTTTGAGCCTTGCGCCTCCCCCTTGCTCTCCTCCATTGCCCCACCTCTCCACCACCTCTCCTCCACCCCCTTGCTGCCCTAGGGTGGTCTCCACACCTCTGCACCTTGTGGATCCATCCGTTGGAGCGAGGAGCGAGGAGCGAGGAGCGTGGAGCGAGGAGCGATCCGCGAGGAGATCTATTGGAGATTAGATCCTTGGGAAAACGTATGATCATGGGGATCCTTGGGTTTGATCTAGGTACTGTTCTTAGGGTGTTTATGAAGTTTTTAGATCAATTGGTGGTGCTGGGTTGGAGTTCTTTGGGTTAGATCTAGACGTTGCCACGTTTCTGTTTTCGGGCAGATTGAGCAGTCGGGCTAGGGTTCGAGTTTTCGTCGATTTAGAATCCGAATCTGTCCGTACGGACTTAAAAGAAGTTGTAGATAATTTAATTATCTTTCAGTGGACATAAAGCACGTTAAAATCCGATCAGCCGTTTGAAAGTTATGTCCGTTTTACTGAGCGTGTTAAAATCTATGACGCAATTAGATCAGATCGTAGTAATCTGTAGATTAAACAATTTTAGAGTCCGAATCAGTCTTTCCGTATAACTAGAAAAAGGTAGGAAATTTCCTAAGCTTCGCGATGGTGTACTCGTTTAATCGATTTGGAGTCCCAGAACTCAAGTTATGGCCTTTGCAAGGCTGCTGTCCCTTGGGACAGAACCTCTGTTTTAGGTTTTGCGAGTAGCGGGCAATGTCGGGTGAGATGGGGATTTGTGTACTGTTTTGTGGGCATTATTGAGAGTATGTGATGCCGTTGTGCAGGTGGTGTGACCCCGGGGGTGCCCTCTACTTCCCACAATCCCGTCGCCCACGGTTGAGGCAAGTGTGTTGTAATGAATAGCGGAATTGTAGGTTGCTTGTGGAGATTAGATGAAAGATTGAATACTTGCTATGATCACTTGCCATGCTTGCTGTTTTCCAATGATATATTGAGTATGATTATCATGATTCGATGCCATGTGTTAATATTTGTCATGATGAGATGCCATATGTTTATGTACATGTGAAATATGATAATTGGCATAGTTGCATGCATGACATGAGATAGGGCGAGGGCGGTGAGAAAGTCATAACTAGTCCGGCAAGGTCGGTGAGAAAGTTATGACTAGTCCGGAACGCCATTGAGTAAGACCTACATCGTGATTCCATCCACGTGGTGAATGGAAGCGATGAGTGGGCACCCTCCATCTTCGGGATGGAAGGGGGGAAAAGGGTGCACACCGACGGGTGTGTACTCAACCATACCGGTATGAGTTTCCAAGGAGACATGAGCATTGCATTACATCTCATACATATTGATGATGACAATGTTAAGTGTTTATGAATAAGATGATTTACATGAAGGGAGATGCTATTGCCATATTGTTGTTCTTGTTGTCCATTGCAATATGCTTGCCGAGTTTGAACTCACGCTTGTGTTTTTTCTTATTGTTTTAGGTACCATGAGAACGGCATGTGGGAAAATGAATAGACACACGCCCACACGTTGCTTCACCTTAATGTTTCCCCAAGTCAATTCTTTTAGATTGATAATAAATTGCGTGTGATGGTCATTAAATTAAGGCTTAGCTTGGTTAATGAGAGTTTTATTGTTCGTTTGACACTTGGAACTTTAAGTGCTAAATGTTAGTATTTTATTGTCGTTAAGACTCTATTTATTGATGTTTTAGATGTTTCCCTTATTGCCATATAATGCTATATCGTTGTTGCTCCTTAAATTCATGATAAAACAAAGGAGGTGCTGCCGAAATCTCGGTTTTAGCCTATGCGCCTTTGCTGGAATTTTATGTTTAATATGATATTTGGATGTTGTTTAGCTTATGTTTGGTAGCATTCGGGCATATTAAATGCCTGGTGTTATTCTGATTGGTATTAGAGCGAATGTAGGTCCTTGGAATAAGTATTTTAGTGTTATACCTTAAGTTGCAACTAAAATATGATGTGGAATAACTTAGAAACATGGCTTAGGTTCTAACTAAAACTTTGTTATAGGATAGCAACATTAAAACTTGCAAAAGTGGTATAACTAATCTAAAATTTGACACACTTGGTTGCCTGATGGGATGGGGTCTTGGTTCATTATTGCATTGCGCTTAATTATTTGATGAAGACTATGCTATGATGATGTTTGATCTATGTTCTTGGTTGTGTGATGTTGTGTTTATGTTTTTGTGTTTGGATGGTTGTGCATGCAGGCGGCCATGCCGAGGGGTAGAGGCCGTGGACGCCGAGGCCGTGGAGGCCAGGGCGAGGCTCCAGGAGTTGAGGAGTGCATTCTTTGAGGGTAGCGTTCGCTCAATGCTCGTGGGACCAGCTCGGGAGGAGCTTCGGCTACGATCGGGCGGGGGTGCCCGCCGCCAATGATGATTTAGTTCGAGGCTCTGCAGAGGAGATTCGAGAGCTGCGCCCGGCGATTCTGAGCAGCCTATTGTGGTGCCTCCCCTGCGATGGGCCCGATTGTTGCCCAGCTGCCGGAGCCGAGGATGAGTCTCGAGAGTGGATGACCCTCGTCTTGACACTTTTGACGGAGCGGGCACGCCGATCGATCCGCAGATTGGCTGCGGTACATGGAAAAGCGCTTTGAGGTCCTAGAATTGACCTCGTTCGGAGGACTTCGCTTTGTGGCCTTTCAATTTGAAAGGCCAGGCGATATCTGGTGGGAAGGGGTTACATTTGCTAGAACCCACGATCTTGGTCGATCACCTGGGAGGATTTTGTGGCTCGCTTAGAGCCAAGTTCTACCCGAGTCTTTCCTTGAGAGGATGGAGCATACTCGGCGACTCTTTCCCAGGAAAGAGGTCGGTGGCAGTATGAGGTGGAGTTCAACGGCGTGGTGCGCTTACGTCTTGCCGTAGTGGCAAACGGCAGAGAGGCGAGGAGGAGGTTCGTAGGGGCCTCAACCAGGAGTTGAGTTGTAATGGGGCGATTGTCCTCGTGACTTACGCTCCGTGGTGGAAGCGAGCAAAGGGCATGGAGCTCGAGTTGGAGCTCTCGGGATAAGCAAAACCAGGCGGTTCGGGGGTTCCTGCGGCCCAGGCGGGGCCGAAGAGGACCTTTGGTGGAGGAGGTGGGTCTTCTCGACCCACCTTCAAGAAGTTCAAGGGGGACAGGCTCCTCCTCGGGGGCTAAAATGGGGCCGCGATCGTCTTCTTCGCGGCCATTGTTAGTCTGTGCCGGCGAGGGCATGAAGTGTTTCAAGTGCGGTGGTGAGCACCGTGCTTGAGTGTGGTTGGACCAGGAGTTGCAACCATCGTGGGCAAGCCTGGCCACATGGGACGAAGTCTGCCGGATGAATCCCAGAGCATCATCAAGTGGGAGGCGGTGCCTTCTCCTCCCACTCCAGCGGCGTCTTCCAGAGGATCGGTGCACATGATGGCTGCCCCTGTTTCTCGGCCGCCCTTTGCGTGGCGCCACCAGCGTCTTGGTGCCCGCGGCCGTCTACTCCTCCTCGATTGCCTCCTCCGCCCCGACCTTGATGGGGCATCGGCTGAGTCGGGGCTCATACGTCCGGCGCCACCAGGAGTGTCACGCTTTGCCGACCAGAGTCGTAGGGCATCCAGAGGTGGTTTCGTGTACTCTGCTCGTGGATTCCGTTGATGCCTTTGTTTTGTTTGATTAGGAGCATCCTATTCTTTTGTGTCGTCGGAGTTTGCTAGTAGAGCTAAGTTGGGAGTTGCCGGATTTTTGAGTCCGTGTTAGTCGATTCTCTGGGGGTTGATTGCTAGTTCTTTGGTTTGCCCTGGTTGCACCATTGCCATTGATGATGAGGTTTTCTTTGCCAATCTCATGGTGATCCAGTTGGCTCCTTTTGATGTCATTTTGGGCATGGTGGCTGCATCGATACCGTGCTAAGATCTGTTGTTTACGGAAGACAGTTGCCTTGCAGGCCCGTCCGGGAAGAGTTGACCTTTCAGGGTGGTATACCCTCGATTCCGTCTTTGCTTTGACTAGTTTGTTTTAGTCGGCGTTTGAGGCTGTTGGGTTTCCTCATGACTTTGTCTGAGAAACCATCTTCCTCGATTCCCATTGAGGAGATTTACGTAGTGAAGGAGTTCGTTGATGTGTTCACTGACGAGTTGCCTGGTCTACCTCTGTGAGGAATGTGGAGTTTCGTATTGATCTTGTTCTGTCACTCGACCTATTTCTATCTCTCCATACCGCTTGGCTCGTCCTTTTCAAGACGAGTTGAAGAAGCGATTGGAGGATCTCATGGCCAAGGGCTTCATTCGGCGTAGCGTTCGCCATGGGGAGCACCCGTCCTCTTTGTCTCGAAGAAGGATGGAAGTTGGCGTATGTGCATTGATTATCGTGCTCTTAATCAAGTGACGGTCAAGAACAAGTATCCTTTGCCTCGCATCGAGGATCTGTTTGACCAAGCGAAGGGAGCAAAGGTGTTCTCCAAGATTGATCTTGATCGGGGTACAATCAGATCCGTGTGAGGGAGCGGGACATTGAGAAGACTGCTTTCTCCACTAGGTATGGGCATTATGAATTTAAAGTTATGTATTTTGGACTAACTAATGCTCCTATTTGTCTTTATGGAGGCGATGAACATTATGCTACACAAGTATCTTGATGAGTTTGTAGTAGTGTTCATCGATGACATTCAGTTTACTCTAAATCGGAAGAGGAGCATGAGCGACATCTCGAGGCTTGTCTTTGAGCACCTTGAGGGAAAATCAGTTCTTTGCTAAGCTGAAAAAGTGCGAGTTACGGATTTGAAGTGGGTTTTCTTGGCCACATCATCAATCCAGAGGGCATATCTGTAGATCCTAGCAAAGTCTCGAGTTTTGGATTGGAAGAGGCCTTCCAATGTCAAAGAGGTGCGTAGTTTCCTTGGGTTGGTGGCTACTATCGGCGTTTCGTGCGAGGATTTCTCTATCATTGCCAAGCCACTTTCGCGGTGACTCGAGAAGGGATGAAATTCCAGGTGGACTGCAGAGTGTGAGCACGGTTTACGCACTATGAAGGAGAAGTTAGTGACTGCTCCTGTTCTTACCCTTCCCAAGCCGGGAAGCGCTTCACGGTGTATTGATGCTTCTCGGTTGGGACTTGGGTGTGTGCTCATGCAAGAGGGCAAGGTGATTGCTTATGCGTCGAGGCGGTTGAAAAAGCACGAGCGTAACTATCCCACGCATGATCTTGAGCTAGCCGCCGTGGTGTTTGCATTGAAGATATGGAGGCATTACCAGACGGCGAGTCTTGTGACATTTTCATCGATCACAAGAGCCTCAAGTACATCTTTACTCGTAAAGATTTGAACTTGAGGCAGAGGAGGTGGCTAGAATTGATAAAGGATTATGACCTTACTATCCAAGATCATCCGGGAAGGCAAATGTTGTGGCCGACGCTCTCGATCGCAAGACAATGCCCCTATTGTTGATTGTCTTGTTGCTGATTTTGAGCGTTTGGGGTCTCCCTCGCTTATGGGGACCGTGCAAGTGAAACTCGATTGATTCTTGAGTCGGCGATTCCGGCGTGTCAGCGGAAGGCACAAAGAAGATGACCGTTTGCTCTAGCAAAGTAGGAACGCTTGAGGATGGCAAGTCCGGAGACTTTACCATTGATGATGCGGGAGTTACGAGGTTTGAGGGCCGTCAATGCGTGCCTCGTAAATCTCAAGTGAAATAAGACATTACGAAAGAAGCTCATCGTACCCGTACACGGTCCATCCCGGGAGACCAAGATGTCTGAGGACTTGAAGAAGAATTTACGGTGGAAAAGGATGAGAGTGGATATTGCCAAGTATGTGGCGTCTTGTGGGATCTGTCGAGAAGATCAAAGCTGAGCATAAGCGTCCCGCCGGTCTATTGCGACCATTGGAGATTCTGTGTGGCCATGGGATGACATCTCTATGGATTTCGTGGTTGGTCTACCTCGTTCTCCACGAGGAAGGATCTTTGTTTGGGTTGTGGTGGACCGTCTCAGGCAAGTCTGCGCATTTCATTCCTATCCGCATGACCAATTCTGCGGCGAGTTGACTCCCATCTATGTGCGGGAGATTGTGAGACTGCATGGTGTACCTAAGACCATTATTTACGATCGGGATGCGAAGTTCGTCTCCAAGTTCGGGAGAGTTTGCAGAGTGCTTTGGAGTACGCAGCCTTCGCCTTAGTACCGCTTTTCACCCTCAAGCGGATGGGCGATCTGGCGTACCATCCGGACATTGGAAGACATGCTCGGGCCTGTGTGATGGCTTGGAAAGGTAGCTGGGAGGATCATTTGCCTCTTGCGGAGTTTGCTTATAATAACAGCTATCATTCCGGCATCCGGCTGCTCCTTATGAGGTACTATATGGCCGGAAGTGCAGATCGCCACTTTGTTGGGATGCAGTGGGCGAGAGAGCATTTCTTGGATCGGATTGGGTTCAAAGACTGTTGATCGCGTGGCGGAGTGCAGCCAGAACCTTCTCGCATGCCACAGAGCGCATGTAAGAGCTATCTTGATGTGAGGCGCGAGACTTGGAGTTTGAGGTGGGTGATAGCGTACTCTTGCAGTATCTCCCACCAAGGGTGTGGTGCGTTTTGGCACCAAAGGAAAGCTCACCCAAGGTATGTTGGGCCTTTTCCTATCATCGCCCGAGTTGGTAGGTTGGCCTATAAATCGTCTGAGCTCTGGAAACTATACAAGGTGTGCATAATGTGTTCCATGTCTCGATGTTGAGGAAATACTTGCATGATCCGGAGTTGGTGGTTCCGTTGGAACCATTAGTACTTGAGCAGGACCTCACCTTGAGTCCCGTCTGTGGAAATTGCAGGGACTTCTGAGCGAGTGATGAAGAACCGGACGCTCAAGTTCGTTAAAGTGTTGTGGTCACATCGCATCGAGAGAGAGGCAACTTGGGAGCTGGAGTCTCGTATGCGCGAGAAATATCTCGAGCTTTTCACCTCGGTATGTGATGTGAAAACCTAGCTATCTTCGGTTTCTTTGGGTTGCGTGTTGGTGCGTTTAGATTCGAGAGTCGAATCCTGTTGAAGGGAAGAATGTGACACCACGGAGTGTCATAACTTTATTTTACGTGCTTGATATGGTTAAAAACAGTATGAAATGTGGAATTAAGGTTAAAACTATAGGTTATGGAGGTTAATAGCTTTAGGGCCGTTTTAGGGGTTTTGGGCCTTCCCGGGAGTTTTGGGCCTTGGTGGGCTTTGGTGGGATGGATTAGGTCTCCGTAACGGACTAGAATTGGGTGTGGGGCTGGTAAAGGGTTTCCCTGCCCCTTTGGGGCGTCCACCCTGCTGCCTTTGCGCCCCTTGAGGCCTTGGTGCGCCCCCTCACCTCCCCCCACTTGTCAAGCCCTAGCCGCCCCTTCCCTTTGAGCCTTGCGCCTCCCCCTTGCTCTCCTCCATTGCCCCACCTCTGCACCACCTCTCCTCCACCCCCTTGCTGCCCTAGGGTGGTCTCCACACCTCTGCACCTTGTGGATCCATCCGTTGGAGCGAGGAGCGATCCGCGAGGAGATCTATTGGAGATTCGTTCATTGGGCAAAGGTATGATCATGGGGATCCTTGGGTTTGATCTAGGTACTGTTCTTAGGGTGTTTATGAAGTTTTTAGATCAATTGGTGGTGCTGGGTTGGAGTTCTTTGGGTTAGATCTAGACGTTGCCACGTTTCTGTTTTCGGGCAGATTGAGCAGTCGGGCTAGGGTTCGAGTTTTCGTCGATTTAGAATCCGAATCTGTCCGTACGGACTTAAAAGAAGTTGTAGATAATTTAATTATCTTTCAGTGGACATAAAGCACGTTAAAATCCGATCAGCCGTTTGAAAGTTATGTCCGTTTTACCGAGCGTGTTAAAATCTGTGACGCAATTAGATCAGATCGTAGTAATCTGTAGATTAAACAATTTTAGAGTCCGAATCAGTCTTTCCGTATAACTAGAAAAAGGTAGGAAATTTCCTAAGCTTCGCGATGGTGTACTCGTTTAATCGATTTGGAGTCCCAGAACTCAAGTTATGGCCTTTGCAAGGCTGCTGTCCCGCCGGGACAGAACCTCTGTTTTAGGTTTTGCGAGTAGCGGGCAATGTCGGGTGAGATGGGGATTTGTGTACTGTTTTGTGGGCATTATTGAGAGTATGTGATGCCGTTGTGCAGGTGGTGTGACCCCGGGGGTGCCCTCTACTTCCCACAATCCGTCGCCCACGGTTGAGGCAAGTGTGTTGTAATGAATAAGCGGAATTGTAGGTTGCTTGTGGAGATTAGATGAAAGATTGAATACTTGCTATGATCACTTGCCATGCTTGCTGTTTTCCAATGATATATTGAGTATGATTATCATGATTCGATGCCATGTGTTAATATTTGTCATGATGAGATGCCATATGTTTATGTACATGTGAAATATGATAATTGGCATAGTTGCATGCATGACATGAGATAGAGGCGAGGCGGTGAGAAAGTCATAACTAGTCCGGCAAGGTCGGTGAGAAAGTTATGACTAGTCCGGAACGCCATTGAGTAAGACCTACATCGTGATTCCATCCACGTGGTGAATGGAAGCGATGAGTGGGCACCCTCCATCTTCGGGATGGAAGGGGGGAAAAGGGTGCACACCGACGGGTGTGTACTCAACCATACCGGTATGAGTTTCCAAGGAGACATGAGCATTGCATTACATCTCATACATATTGATGATGACAATGTTAAGTGTTTATGAATAAGATGATTTACATGAAGGAGATGCTATTGCCATATTGTTGTTCTTGTTGTCCATTGCAATATGCTTGCTGAGTTTGAACTCACGCTTGTTTTTTTCTTATTGTTTTAGGTACCATGAGAACGGTATGCGGGAAAAGGGAATAGACACACGCCCACACGTTGCTTCACCTTAATGTTTCCCCAAGTCAATTCTTTTAGATTGATAATAAATTGCGTGTGATGGTCATTAAATTAAGGCTTAGCTTGGTTAATGAGAGTTTTATTGTTCGTTTGACACTTGGAACTTTAAGTGCTAAATGTTAGTCTTTTATTGTCGTTAAGACTATATTTATTGCTGTTTTAGATGTTTCCCTTATTGCCATATAATGCTATATCGTTGTTGCTCCTTAAATTCATGATAAAACAAAGGAGGTGCTGCCGAAATCTCGGTTTTTAGTCTATGCGCCTTTGCTGGAATTTTATGTTAAATATGATATTTGGATGTTGTTTAGCTTATGTTTGGTAGCATTCGGGCATATTAAATGCCGGGGTGTTACAAAAATGAAATTAAAAACCCTGCCCTAGAGCTTACGGTAGAAAGCTTCGTGTTGAACATTGCCCGTGTATTCCATATTTACGCAGGAATCTTACTGGTTCTACCAACTTCCAATTTGAGTTTTTCTACGAAAATCAAGCGTTCCAACAGGACGCCGTCGCACTCGGTGGCGGCGACGCCGGCCGGGACTGTGATGTGAGCGAGGCTGGCTCCTTTCTCATGCCTTTCTCATGCGCACGGAGAAGTACTCGCTACTAGTACACCAACACTGCCCAAAATATAATAAAAGAGGAGAAAACAAGAAGCTGCCACGTCGAAATATTCTCGTGGCGATGCCAATTATGGCATGGAACAATATGTCAAGGGCAGCACGATCGAACAACTCCATTTTGCACATTAGAAATACTAGGTAGAATGTGCAGCAAATACCGTACCATATAAAATTTGATCTGTTTTTTTCTAAAAAAATGCTACAAGCGAACTTTAACATATTTTTTTCGAAGCGATCTATAAAAAATTAGATGTGTAGAAGCCATCTACGAATTTGCGTAGTCAAGGGTTCATTTTTTTTGCAAAAAATAATCTAAACGTATTTTTCGGAGGACCCTTCCACGAGAACGTAAAAAACGGTGGAGAACACATTTGCAAATGTACGGAATTATTGGGAAAACAAGGTATAAGTGATGATTCTAGAGGGGAGGGGATATCAAAAATTATTAGAGATGACAACCTCCTTTTGTCGAGTTAAACACTCTATGCGTTCACCAAGTAATAATACATGTTTTGAAAAATATTGGAGATCGAGTTAAGAAAAAAGTCTAGAGATAAAGCTACACACATATTTCTGCTGCCGAAAACATTTTTTCCAGGAAAAACGGACAAAAGGACCTAGGCGTAAGGAGTGAGAACCTGTTGGTTGCGTTTTTAGACCTGACCGCTACCCTGAAAAATTAGAAAAAGACTCGTTCGCAATTTGAATTTAACGAGAATTTTTTTTTGTAAAACAAGAAACGAGGAACTTGAACGCAATTCGAAAATGATTTTCTTCCCCTCACAAAAAATCACGAAGGATCTTTTTGTATCCTGCAAGGACCTATCCGTAATTTGAAGTAATGGAGGAATTTTTTTGCGAAACGGCGTGAAGTGACATGTGGAGGCCTTGGTTGGCCTCCAATTTTTTCCCACATAATAGATGTAAATGCTGCCTAGTTATATCTGCCAGCGCGAGGTTAGGCCTCCTCCACTGGCAACACAAATTACAGGAATACAACAACACAGAAAGCATCCTAAAGGAGAGCACAATTTCAGAGATTCAGCATCAGCAGATCACTTTTACCGGGAGTCTGTACCCACGTCTTCTTTGTAGCGTCCAATCCGCTCAAGCCCTGGGTTTCAGTCTGCATCCGCAGCCTCATCTTGTGGTAGTCATAGTGCGTATTCTCGAGCATCTTGAGCTCCTCGATCTTCTTCCTCCTCTTCTCTGTTTCTTGGAAGCATAGTTTTGCCAGCTTTGCAGCATACTCCACCTCCAGGTTCTGAGTTCTGGAGCGGACAATCCGGCGGTAGCTATCTACTTCCTTCCTGGCATCGTCAGCCAGCTTCCGGAATAGTTTTGCCTCAGCTTCCTTGCACTTCGCGATGGTCTCAGGACTAGAAGAGTCATCATCCTTTGAGGTGGCGCTGAAATGGGGTTCAATAGACAGTGGCTTTGGGATGGCCTTGAGCGCATCAATCTGTGTATCGAGAGTGGAAGTGGTGGCCTTGAAATTGAACGAGGATTTTGGTGGAGTGATGGCTGGAGTTTGAAGAGGAAGCATATCTGTAGATTGGCTCGCCTAAGCTGCCAATATACCTTTAGATTTGCTACCAGTAACAGAGTAGTCTGTAACACCATCTGTGAAACATAAGTTAGGTAGAGCTACTGTGCCTGGTAAATTCTATAAAACTACATCAAAAGTATTTTCTACTGTAAATATAGAAATGGTAACAGCTTTTTGTTGCATCACATAATTTTATTACTTGAACAACTACATTTGGAGACAGCTAGGAGTATCATAGATTTAGTTTCAATAGTATATACATTTTGCTTCTCAAATTGTGCCTGAATATCGCATTATTCAGTTGGAGCAATATGTTCTTCAACAGAACTCAACAAAGATATTGTTGGCCCAAGAAAAGTAAAGGTTAATTATTTCAAATAGAGTTCTTGGCTTATTGCAACAATCTTTTTTGTCGTTCAAACTTACTTCAAGCCACTCGGGAAAAACACTTTTCAACTGTGCAATTATCGTAGTATAATGTGCTAAATGAAGGAAGTTTATTATGCATGGCAAGAATTTTATCAGCAATGCTGCCATGCAGAAAGATATATGTCCTATTGTATGATTGGAATTTCATCGTTTGCAGTCCCGTACAAAACGATAAATAACAGGACAAAAAGAAGAAACAGTGAATAACTAAATATGGCTGACAAAAAGGGCATGTAGCAGGAAATATTAGTGTTGTGAAAAATGTTATGTGCTTGTCAGACGTACCCTGCCACCAAGCATTTAATTGTTGTGTTGGCGATTAATCGAAATTTAACAGATGATTATACATTCGTAACAATATATTTATTTATACTTACATGTTAATAATATTATATTTATGTTATATTTAAAATTGTTTTAAAAATATCTACCAAGATTATGATAAATTATCACCATATAAGACATGATTAACCATAATCGACCAAGGTCTATTCATGAAATTCGGAAATAGTAAATGCTTTAGATGCTTTTTTGAATTGCCAGTTAATCCTTCACGTCTCCAACTATGCATACAAAAAAGATCAATAAGACAAAGAAGAAATATAAAGGCAGTTATCACACCGGCGGGATGCCAAAAGTTACGAGCATTAACTAAGTGGGACATAGCATGTCATTTAACCAGATTTGACAGCCGATTAAATGCTAAGCGGTTGATTAGTCGGTGTAATTGGTCGAGTAAACGTTCAAACCCATTAACTAGCCTCTGTATACGTTAATCATGACGAGTTTGCCGTCGGCGACTAAACGGCCGTTAAGAGTGTTTTAATGATGATATTCCTAAGCAATTTATAGCATCGATTGACCAATAGACTAGCATGAAATTATTGGTGAGATACAATTAAATGTACATAATGAAGAACATAGACCTCATGTGTCAAGAGTATAGAAAAGATAATGAAGCTGCTACATTATCATGCTAGTATAAACGATGAAGCAAGTAACTATTCATTTAGAGAACTCAAGTTTGTAACATGACGTGATAGAATGGAAAGGAGTAAAGAGATCTCACTTTTAAAAAATTGTAGCATGCTGTTTGTTGCATCCAAAGGGGAAATAATTTTCTTTGCAAGCATGCTGAGGACCTCTTGAGCCTTGGCATGAAGTCCCTTCCCCTCAAAATCCTCACTAGCAGCAAAGATCTTCCTAACAAAGTCCAGCTGTGTCTCAGAATTCCAGTTCTCTGCGCAACAACTGAACGCCTCCTTAACAAATCCAAACATCTCAGATGCATGGCTGCAACCAAGGCACTGGGACTGCATCTCAGTCATCCCCACTGTCCCTTTCAGTGTTGGACCTGGCCTGATCAAGTTCCTCTCCAGCGCGCATGCAGCATGGCACCAGTGCGAACAGACGTCACACCCAACCCAGCTACAGGTATTTGCAGCACAGTCAAACTTGTGGCACACCGGCACATACACGAACTGCAGAACCCTTTCTTGGTGGAGCAAATCGCACTCACAGTCATCCACATGCAGCATGCTCTTGCAGTTCAGGTTGCGGCACCGCATCATGAGGAACATCTCCACAAGCTCGGTGCTTGGTACCCGGCCCTTACCAGTGACAAACCATACCAGTTTTGATGGCCACCAGGATCTCCAGCTGAGTCTTGTTCGCCCGCCCCAGCGCCTCAGCGGTTCGGTCAGACGGGCGCTCCAGCCTCTGCTGCAGGCTGGCCAGCTCGTCCCTCTTCTCCAGAGCGCTGTGTGTCTACCCATCACCTGGATGAATTGTTGCCAAAAAACATAAAAATTCTCCACCTTTGGATTACTTTGAGATTGTGCTCATGTATGAATCTAAAATCCCTGCTAGAATTGAATGGACCATGAAAGGCCTATTGCGATGGCTTTTGTATCTTATATGAGCTACAAAAATCTTGGTATGGCTTGAAATTGCTTTGCCATGTTAAAAATTGTCTCTTCAAGCATTTATATATTTTTTGCTCAGCAGGCTGAATGTCTATGTCTGGAGAATCAAAATACATCTTCACTGGGCTGAAATCAAACAAATCAGATGCGGCTTGCTCGGGTCCAGAATCGGAAATTTCAGCTTTTCCACAAACAAATGTAATAAAGTTCTCATCCTGATATGGTGTTGCAGATGTATGCAGACATGAAGAATCATCGAGCTTTTGCTCTTCTTTTTCCTTCTTTCTAGTAGTTTCATCGACAGTGAATCTATTTTCAATCTGAGGTTCATAAACAAAATATGACTTCTCATCATTCAACTCTTGTGAAGCAGACCATCCATTGCAGTTGCCTGTGTCAGCAATGGATATTTCAGGAAAAAGGGCTTCAAGAACTTCTCTACATCGATTACTTACTAAGTCAGTTTTTGTGGTTTCTCCTTGAGAAGGGCTTTCTATACCCTTGTTCCTCTCTTCCATTGTAAGCAGAACATGTATGGGAAGTACTGGACCAACAAGAACATTTCCAGATATTTCTTTGCTAGTCAGCTTCTCACCTGTGCTTGAAGGTCTCGCCAACAGGAAAGGCCGAAGATTATTATGTGGCAAACATGTAGGAACTGCTAAATATTCAAGTAAGCCTTTTTCTGTATTGCAGACTAGCATGTCCTTGTATTTAGAAAAGGTGACACTAAGGATATCTGAAGGCAGGCCATTTAATATGCTCTGACATGCAATTTCGAAAATGTTCATGGGGACACTAGCATTACGTAGAAAATCTGAAACTGATTGAGAACAGGATTTAGAGTTGTCCTTTGCAAATGCTGACACATCTTCACTAATAATAATTTGCTCCTTGTGTTTAGAATCATGCTTCGCCAATGCACTGCACAGATTGCCCTTCAGAAGTTCAAAAAGGAAATGCAACTTCAAGAAAATATATCTGGATGGTAAATTTTCTCCCTGAGTGTCAAGAAAAATGGATGAACTACTAACACTGGATGTATGTTGTGATTCATCACATGGGATAGCATCATGCAAATCTCTAGATGCTTGGTACCTTTGCATCTCTAACCTCCCTAATGCTGTTAGCCGGATCAAAACAAAGCCAGTATAAGATGGCTCCAACATTGCGTGGTCGTTTGGAAGCACATAGTAGCCAGCAATGGAGTTCCTACTTTGTTGGGAAGCAGATCCACCATATCCTGAAACAGGCACTGAGAATACCTCTTTCATGATTCCACTGCTGCAGCTGCAGTTCTGACCGGTCAATGAAAACTGCGATGGAAGATCCCAAGCATATAAGTGAGAATTATCTGGACAACCTTGCTCCTTAGGCCCATAGAAGAACAAACTAAACTCCACGTTCCAGAATGAACCAACCAAAATGGCAAATCCTGAATTTGATGCCCACTCGTGTTCCTTGGAGGGCCTTAATTCAGCTAACCGAAACATAGCAACATGATTTGGGCTCTCAAGCCCATGCCGCCAAGCTAACACAGGTGTCAACGGCTGTCTCACATCAAGAAGAATCAAGTGGCGTTCCGTCACTACCGATATATGGAAATCATCAAACCCAGCCTTGCAGAATGCAAGATACCAATCAGTCCTGACAAAAGGCTCAGTTTCAAACAATCCTGGCATCCCAACTCTTGCTAAAACCTTGTATTCGCCACTCTCACCAAATCTCAAATCAATCAAAAGGATGGCTTTCGAGCTTGCAATGATCACTGTCCATGGTTGCGCCCCATACTCACAGCTTAGCCAGTTCCCCCAGTCATCCTTGCTGCCAAAACCTACCCTTACCTTGCCTCCACGCCATGTATCCAGATCAAACCAGCACAGCTCCCCACTCTCCAGCAGCACAGCGCATTCCGACAGTGAATGCCTGCTCCAGCACGCGTGCACGACGGTGGCCTCGAACCCATGCTTCGCCACAGGCACGAGTACCAGGGAGCCCGGACTCCGCGACTCAGCCCTGAACCAACTCAGCGAATACAATGTCGCAGCAAGCAAGAAGCCCTCGACAAGGCTGCCATCCAGTTGTGACGACCAGGACGGCTGGACAGGGGTGACAGCAAGCTGCTGGATGCGGTGCGCAGGGTGCTTGAACCCATCACTCTGAACGAAGGGCGAGAGGGGCGTGGAGCCGGCAAAGGAGGAATCCAGATGGACGAAGGCAACCTGCTCCGCATTCTCGCCGTACGGGAAGAATAGGATGAGAGAGCACGAGGAGCGGGGGCGGAGGACGGCGAGAAGATTGGAAGGCGGCGGGAAAGGCGGCGACGGCGCGGCGAGGAGGGTCCCCGAGAGGGAGTCGAGCGCGGAGAAGGGGAGGAAGGAGGTGGAGGTGACGAAGGAGCGGAGGTGGTGGCGGAGGCCGCAGGTGGAGGAGTGCGGGGGCGGAGGGAAAGGGAAGGGGATGGAGAGGAGCAGGGTGGCTGGTGTGAGAGGGGAGAAGAGGAGGGGGCCGTGGGAGGCGGCGGGCGGGGCGAGGGACGGCGGCGCGAACACGGACGAGACGGGGAAGAGGAAGCGCCAGTCGTCGGAGAGGTTCATGGAGTCACGCGCAAACGGCGGCGCGAACGGCTTCCACGCGGGCAGCGGATGTGAATCAGGATGCGATGGAGAGGGGACTGCGGCGGAGAGGGGCGGCGGTGTGGAGACGGCGGAGAGGGGACTGCGGTGGAGAGGGGCGGCGTGGAGGCGACGGAGAGGGGCGGCGGTGTGGAGGCGATGGAGAGGGGACTGCGGCGGCGTGGAGGCGACGGAGAGTGGCAGCCGGCAGCGGCGAATCGAGAGCTAGGGCATGAGACGTGCAGCCGACCTGCTGGCAGTTTTTTCAAATTTCGTTTTCGTATATACGTCAGAGCTGATCAAAATCAAAATTTTAATGAAATTCTGAATTTTTTTAAAAAAATATGGATGAAATTTAGAAACCAAAATTTAAATTTTTTTTTTTCAACCGAGAAATCGAAGATTTACTAAGATCTTGGTCAACTTTTGAACTTTTAAAAAATAGTCAAAAACACGTCAATTTATTTTAAATTTTTTGTGGATAATCTTGATAAGAAATCCAATCAAATTTGGTCCACAAAAATTAAAATTCGATCAAAATGTTCGAGATGTCAGCTGAAATCACCGAGATCTCAGCCAAAATTACCGAGATCTCGCCAAAATTTTAAAAGTACTGTAGCATTTTAAAATTTTTTAATTTTTTTTATTCTGCCGAGATTTATGATCTCGGCCCTAAACAGAGAACGGAATTTTGCCGAGATGACCAAAATCTTGATGAGATTTTGAATCATGCCCACTGGACCTAGGGATCACAAATCCGACCTCTATTGGCCTCAATGTTTTTTTTGGTAACCATTTGACCCATTCATGTCTTATTAGCGGGGCTGGGTCAATGGTTATGTGGGCTGAACCGGACCGACGCGGAAGTGAGTCGAGTGTAGGGAACGACGGCCATGAGCGTGAGAGGATGCGAGGGTCGTCGTCTAGCTCAGTGGAAATTGTGGGAATCAGCGAGTGTCGATGTTCAAGACCTGAGGAGTCGTTAGACCAAGCTTATGGTTATGATTTGAGTTGCCTATATTTGAAAGTGACATTGAAAGGACAAAAAGAGAATGGATGAAAATTGTATTACTCTGCTCTTTACAAAGTACAGATGATGTTGATGTATATTACAAATGCTGATTCAGAATATAAACGTGTCTGAACGTATCTTGGTCAACGTGTCAATGTTTCCTTTGCCTTTGGTGGGAGAAGACTATTTATAACATCAAAGGGATGCTAGTTATCGTCTTCGGAGATGTGTCTTCCCGTCAGAAGGCGATGCTTGGTCAAAAAATGTCTTTTCATCGAAAAGGTGGTTTTTCGTCAGAGAGGCGCCTCTTCGCTGGGAGTAACTTTCAAGCGGTTGTCTGTACCTGTTAGATAGAGCTTCTTCTGCACGTTATCCTTGCGCAGAGGATTTTTCTCTGATCAGAGCTTGGTCGGGCTGATTTAAATCTAGATCGGTATGGTAAAGACGTCATAGCTCGATCTGAAAAAATTTCCAGGTCAGGTCCTTGCCGACCTAGTAACGCTTAGTTTTTACCCGACCTAATTTAGGTCAGGTTGTCATTTACATGGTCAACATTACCTTTGACTGATTAATGTGTCTCTTCTTTACACTGGCCTCATTTATGAGGACATGATGGGCTTATAGGAACCCATAGTCATTTATGAGCTTCAAGATAGATTTAACTATCGTCGTTAGCTAGCCACCAAGTCTTGAGAGAATACGTGTATTCTCTAAAGGCTTTTCAACTTCCGAGACGCATAGAGAATCGTACTAATTATGTCACTGGCCGTGTCTCCAGGAGATCTTTTTTATTTCCTCGAAAACCGAAGCGACGATAAAAAGGTATATATATAAAAGGAGTGGCTTCCCTTAGACGCTTTGTGCTGTTAGTCTTTTTGCTTTTGGTTGTTACTTTCTTCTTAGTTCTTAAATCTTCTTTCTTCCACTTTTCTTGCAATAAAGAAATCAATCTTGACTGAGTCGAAGATTCAAGAATTAGCATATGAGGGTTTGATTCCCGCTCGCAAAATACTGCGATAGGATCCCTGCGGTGAGGATACTGTGGGATGCCTGAGATGGGGGTCCCGCAAGTGGAGCCTACACGCCCCGGGCCAGGGTGGTGCGATGAGCCCGAGCCTAGAAGCGCCACGAGGAGCCCATAGCATGGCCCGACTTCTTCCCAAAGCGGTGGTGATCCCTCGGCGAAGCTTAGTGCGGCGTCGACAACCCCGTCAAAAGCAAAGCTGCGACCTGGCATCGGCAGAGCTGCGAGCACGAGAACCTGGCGGATTGGCGGCGTGGGTCGGGAAAGGAGCGACCACACCCCCTAGGCGTAGTGGGGCTCGGTAGATAGAGACAAATTACATACTCATGAAGCCACCATGTTCGGGGCCAGGTGGCGCCCATTTATAACGTACCCCTCCACGGTATATAAGGAGGAGGAACAACCCTAAAAGGGGAGAAAAAGGGAAGCGAAAGAGAGACCTCACGGATATCCAAGAACACAGGACTAGGGTATTATCTCCTCTGCGAGCCCGAACCTGTCTAAAAAAGATTGCCCTCGCATCCTGTGTTACCATCTTGCTCTGATCTCGCACGAATCCCCTAGAATCACAAATCTCATTGCCGGCGAAACCGATCGTCGACAGTTGGCGCACCAGGTAGGGGCTTGGTGTCAAGATCTTCGTCGAGCTTGATGGCTGTAACGAGCGAAGTCTCCACAGTTTTCTCCCCAGGTCAGGTTTTCCACTTCGGAAGCCTGGCCTTTATCGCCAACAACCTTGGGAATCTGTCCCTCTCGGAGGAGTCCGCGTTCCAGCACGGCGAGCCCTTCGGGGAGCCATCGCCGAGACTTCCGCGCAGATCGGAGGTCCTCTGCCTCGTGCTCTGAAGCACTGATTAGGGGATTGAAGCCCTGGTCCCGCCAGGAGGTTGGATCAACAGGCGCCGAGACACGAATGGTGGGGGTTCTTACCGCCAAACCACTCGGCACCTCTGAGCACCTGGAGCTACCCTCTTCGGGCTCGCCCAGCTCACCGGTCGAGTCAGAAGAGAGCCTGGAGAGCTGCTGGAATTTTTGCAGAGTTTGCGCGATCGAAGGCTCGCGGGCGGATTCACAACAACGCCTCGACACCTCCGCCGCCGCCGACTTGGAAGGCGGCCGAAGGACAAAGCTAGACGCGCGGGCGCGTGTCTTACGAGACCGCGCCCGCGACGTCAATGAAGACATTCTGCAAGCCAAAATGGGGGACCAAGCGATCTTCCATACTCCACAGCAGAATATCGTCGCCTCCAAGACACTCCTGGATATTTTAAGCCCCATGCTGGGGGCTGGTAATCCAGTTGCCCGATCGTGGCCCAAGTAAAGGCCATGGTGACGGCAACAGCGATCCAGCAGGCCCAGACCGACCAGCCGGCAAGGGCGCAGTCACGTACTCTGGCTGGGACCCAGACGGCAAGCAGTCGGCCGGGTCGTGAAGCCCCCCACCGGGGACGTCATATTCCTCCCCGCGGGGGCAACTTGCGACACAGCCTCAACTGCAACCTCCGTTCTGACCTCGACGCCAGGCGCCACGACCGAGAAAGGGAGGAGCGACGCCGTCATGCCGACGAGTATGAACGTTACGGCATCCTTCCATGAGATCGTGAAGCACGCCAGGTCCGATCCCCTCCACGCCGATCTCCGCTCGGGGGTTGTCGCGGGGTCATTGAAGGGGTTCGTGCGTTTACCCCTCATCTGCGCTGAGTGGTCTGGCATGAGGGATTTAACCCCAAAGGCATCACTAAATTTGATGGTGAGAGGGACCCAGAAGCTTGGTTGCAAGTGTACGCTCTGGCAGTCAGGGCTGCCGGAGGGTATCAGAAAGTAATGGCAAATTACTTGCCGGTTACTCTCTCGCCCCTGGGCCAGGCATGGCTCACCGGGCTCCCAGCGAACTCTATAGATTTCTGGGTAGACCTGTGTGAGCAGTTTATTTCGAATTTCCAAGGCACGTACGAGCGCCCTGGCACCCCCTGGGACCTGTACCAGCTGCACCAAAAGAGGAACGAGTCCCTGCGGGAGTTCGTCAAGCGCTTCATGCACAGGAAAAGCACTGTTCGGGATGTCACGGATGCGGTTGTGATAGCAGCCTTCCAGAAGGGAGTCAGCGACCCTGATCTCATCAAGAAGATGTCCCGGAAGCCACCAACGTCGGTTCGTGAACTGTTCGCCCTAGCGGACCGCTACGCTTCCGCCTCCGAGGCCTTGGCGGAACGGCATGACGAGAAGAAGGATCAGGCCGAGTCCTCCAAACGAAATGAGAAGAAGCGCAAAGGTGAGGAGCTAGTGGCAGTCGCTGAACATGCCCGCCCTCGTGCGCTCAAAGAGGATGGGTATGACAAGGTGATGAACTCGCTTTGCCCCTTCCATCCGAAGGGAAGACATGCCGCCAAGGACTGCTTCACTTTGAAGAGGTTCGCCCGGGAGAGCAAGAAGCAGGCCGGACTAGGTCCGAGTGGTCCCGTCGCCAAGCAACCTCCTCCCGAAGTTTAGGAAGACTATCAGGAAGCCGATCTCGAGCTCAATTACATATTTGGGGGTTCGGCCGCGTACGAGTCCAAGCAGAAGCAAAAGCTTACCGCCCGAGACATCAACGCAATAGAGCCGGAGACCCCCCCAGTATGTACGATGGTCCGAGGTCGCGATAACTTACGACCGCTTGGATCACCCGGATCGAGTCCCATTCCCCGGTAGATATCCGCTTGTCTTGGCGCCGATTGTCCGTGGCGTCAAGCTCAAGAGGGTATTGATTGATGGTGGAAGTGGGCTCAATGTCCTCTTTGTGACAACTGTCGACGACATGGGAATCCCACGGTCGGAGCTTAGACACGGATCATCGCCTTTTCACGGCGTGATACCCGGAACGTCAGCGACTCCACTCGGACAAATCACTCTGCCGGTCACTTTCGGCACAAGAGATAACTACCGGACAGAGAACCTCAGCTTCGAGGTGGCTGATTTCGCGACAGCATATCATGCCATCTTGGGGAGACCAGCGCTAGCCAAGTTCATGGCAGTGCCCCACTATGCGTACCTGACACTGAAAATGCCAGGGCCGAGTGGTATTATCGCTTTACACGGTGATATCAGGCAGTCTTTTTCCTGTGACAAGGAGAGCTGCGAGATGGTCGAGTCGCTGGAGGCGCGAGCGGGTCGGGAGAGGATTCGGCAAGAGGCGGATTCCGTCAAGCCGGAAAGTAGCATCCCCACCCGCAAAGCGCCGAACCCCGGAATTGGTCCCGAAGAAGGTACCAAGAGAATTATCCTCGACCTGTCCGATTCGGCTCGAACGGCCTTGATCGGGACAGGGCTCGAAGAGAAATAGGAGGACGCGCTTGTCACCTTTCTGCGGGCAAACAAAGACGTCTTTGCCTGGAAGCCGTCGGACATGCCCGGAGTCCCCAGGGAGGTGATCGAGCATGCGCTGAATGTAAACGAATCAGCCAGGCCAGTCAAACAAAGGTTGCGACGGTTCGCTCAAGACCGTCGAGAGGCCATCAGGGAGGAGATCACAAAGCTATTAGCCGCAGGTTTTATCAAAGAGATGTATCATCCCGACTGGTTGGCAAACCCTGTACTCGTTCAAAAGAAGAATAAAAGTTGGCGCATGTGTGTTGATTATACCGACCTCAACAAGGCTTGCCCGAAAGATCCTTTAGTGCGCCCGCATCGATCAAGTGGTGGACTCCACTCTGGATCTCAACTACTCGATTTTACGGGCGCCTACTCAGGCTATCACCAAATCCGGCCGAGAAGAGGATTGCGAGAAGACCGTTTATCACTCCATTCGAGCATATTGCTATGTCACGATGCCGTTTGAAATTTTGAAAACGCCGGCACAACTTATCGGTAGCGTAGGGGTGAAAATGGTACGGGTTAATCTGGCCGATCCGTCAGAATCCGTTAAAAATCGTATCCGGAAAAAATTCCGTATCCGGCGGATTCGGATCTGATCTGGATACTTGCTACCGGATACTGATATGAATCTGATGAGCGGGATATCCGACCGAATAGCTGCGGTATATGGTAACCGGATATTATCCGACCGGATATCCGAATCAACAAAACAAGGGTACTCCGTACTCAAGTCAAGACTCAAGAGTCAAGGGCTTCCCATTCGATTCCCGCAAAGCTCAGTCTTTGCCTCCCCATTGATTCCCCAACCCGAAAACTAACCCTAGTGCTTGAGCCTCCGCCGCCACCGCCACCGCATGAATTCAGTGTGTTGGCCTGTTGGGCGAGCGGGACTTAGTTGTTCAAGTTATGTATGAATTTGATACCTTGTTATACTTGTATTGTGTGAGTTGTCAAATTTATGTAATATATATGAATTTATTGCTTGTCAAATGTTTCAACAAGTATGTATCCGTTTGTATTATCCGTTTCCGAACCGAATCCGGTATGTATCCGCTCCGACATTACCATATCCGAAACTCCGAAATATCCATATTCGTATCCGTATTCGGTCTTACCGTATCCGATTCCGAATCCGGAAAAAAAAATATGGGTTAGGATACGGGAACAACAATATCCGACCGTATCCGATCCGTTTTCACCCCTATCAGCGCGCGATACAACGGTGTTTTCACCATCAGCTCGGACGCAACGTAGAGGCATATGTGGATGATGTAGTGGTTAAAACGCAGACCAAGGACAGTCTCACCTCTGATCTGGCCGAGACGTTCGAAAGTCTAAGGGCATTCCAAATGAGGTTAAACCCTAAGAAGTGCGTTTTCGGAGTTTCTTCCGGGAAACTACTCGGATTCATTGTCTCTCATCGCGGGATCGAGCCAAATCCGGAGAAAATCGGGGCCATCATGAGGATGGCGCCACCTACCAGCCAGAAAGATGTTCAAAAGCTTACTGGCTGCATGGTAGCGCTTGGCAGGTTTATCTCCCGGTTGGGGGTTCAGGGGATGCCTTTCTTCAAGCTCCTCAGGAAGCAGGACCGTTTTGAGTGGACGGCTGAGGCACAGCAAGCCTTCGAAGAACTCAAGGTGTTCCTCTCCACCCCTCCAATCCTAGTCTCGCCGGTGCCAGGCGAACTTCTCCTGCTTTACATAGCGGCAACAACTCATGTAGTCAATGCCGCGATAGTTGTGGAGCGGGAGGAGTCAGGACACCGTTACGGTGTACAACGCCTGGTCTACTTTGTCGGTAATCTTGGCGAATCCAAGACGCGATATCCTCAAGTTCGAAAATTTGTACGCAATCTTGATCTCGTCGCAGAAGCTGAAGCATTATTTCCAAGGACACTCGATTTCGGTAGTGACTTCTTTCCCTGTGGGAGAGGTCCTCCATAATCGGGAAACTACTGGGAGAATCTCAAAATGGGCGGCCGAGCTTGGAGCCTTCGACATCTCGTTCAAGCCGCGCACCGCCATCAAGTCCCAGGCCTTGGCCGACTTTACGGCCGAGTGGACTGAATCCCAAACTCCCCGCCTCGAAGAAGAGCCGGAATATTGGACCATGCACTTCGATGGATCTCTCATGCTCGGCGGGGCCGGGGCGGGAATTCTTCTCATCTCGCCGAGAGGTGATAAACTCAAGTACGTCCTTCGGATTCAGTTCCCGGCCTCAAACAACGCCGCATAGTACGAGGCACTCATCCACGGGCTTCGCATCGCCATATCGCTTGGAATCCGACGACTGGCGGTCCGCGGCGACTCCCAGCTGGTGGTGAGCCAAGTACAGAAGGACTGGTCGTGCGTCGATCAGACTATGACGGCGTATTGTCAGCAAGTCTGAGAATTGGAAGGCAAGTTTGATGGTCTGGAGCTAGTCCATGTCCTCCGCCGCAATAACGAAGCAGCCGACGAGTTGGCTAAGATGGGAGCCACTCGGGCAGAGGTCCCGAGTGGTATCTTCGTCCAGGATCTTTATGAGCCAACAGTCGCTAAACGACGAGAGCCAAGTAAGGATCCTGAGACTGGAGTCTTGGTCATTAACCCCGACTAGACGGCCCCATATCTAGATTATCTCCTGAAGGACAAACTTCCAGAGGCAACCGCTCTGGCCGAACGCATCTCCCGACAAGCCAAATCCTATGTGGTGATTGGGGAGGAGCTCTTTCGGAAGAGCACCTCCGGTGTCCTCAAGCGGTGCATTTTGGAACAAGTGGGAAGAGACTTGCTCAAAGAAATCCACTCGGGGATGTGCGGCCATCACGCGGCGTCAAGCGCCTTGGTTGGGAAAGCCTACCGCCAGGGCTTCTTTTGGCCTACGGCGGTGACGGATGCTAAGGAGATCGTTCGAACTTGCGAGGGTCGCCGATTCTATGCAAAGCGAGACACATTTGCCAAGACAGAGCTGCAAACTATCCCCATCTCTTAGCCCTTTGTGTTCTGGGGGCTCGACTTAGTCGGCCCGCTCAAGAAGGCGCAAGGCGGTTTCGCCTACCTTTTCGTAGCCATTAACAAGTTCACCAAGTGGATCGAAGCTAAACCAGTCACCACAATCACTGCGGTCAAGGCCAAGGAGTTCTTCCAGGATATCGTGGTCAGATTCGGAGTTCCCAACCGGATCATTACAGACAATGGTACCCAATTCAGGAGTGAAGAATTTCAAGAGTGGTGCGAGGGCGTCGGAATTAAGATTTGCTTCGCCTCGGTAGCTCATCCACGAAGAAATGGGCAAGTTGAGCGGGCTAATGGCTTGGTCCTCCAGGGCCTTAAGGCCAGGATTTTCGATCGCCTCAAACCATATGCTGCCCGATGGGTGAAAGAGTTACCATCAGTACTCTGGGGACTCAGAACCACTCCCAGCCGGGCAACTGGGCAAACTCCCTTTTCCCTAGTTTACGGTGCAGAGGCGGTTCTGCCGACCGAGCTAGAATTCGAATCCTTGAGGGTTCGGAATTACAAAGAAGCCGAGTCCGAGGAAAGCCGAATGGTAGAGCTTGATCAACTCGAGGAGGCTCGAAATGTTGTAGCCATCCAGTCAGCCAAGTACCTCCAGGGACTTCGACGCTACCATTCTCGCAATGTCCGAAGTCGTGCCTTCTCAAAAGGAGATTTGGTCCTCAGAAGGAACCAGAAAAGTGAGCACAATCTCTCTCCGAGTTGGGAAGGACTGTACATTGTAGAGGAGACAGTTCGACCAGGTGCCTATCGACTCAGGCGTGAAGACGGTGCGGTCTTGGTGAACACTTGGAACGCCGAACAGCTGCGTCGCTTCTACACTTAAGCTATGTATCCTGCTCTCATGCATTAAATAAAGCTCCCGACTATCTGGTTCTTTGATCAGTTTTGACTAGAGTGACTCGATCAATCCCGAGTGGTTACCACCCTACTAGCGTATCGTCTGATCCGAGCCGTGCTGGTACAGAATATGGGAAAATGCATGTTCGAGATGAGATCGCATCAAGCGGCAACATCTGAACGTCTGCACAAGCGCACGAGATAGAAAAGACTAAGCTAGAAGAAGATACTAACCACTCGAGAATAACGATCAATAGTTCAGGAATTTTACTGAACAGAGATCTGGGTCACTAGACTGTAGTCGATAAAAATTCGGCCCTCCAACACCTCGGCTGGGTCAGGCATCGACTAGTGTAAACTACTCAAAGAAAAAACGATCAAACTCAGAAGAGTAAAAAGGCACCGATTTATATTCCATAATAACAGTAATTTACATTACTACTTTTTTCATTTTCTCACATAAAAAAAGAGAAAAAAAGAGAGGGGCGGCCCCTGCCGCCGATCCTGCTGCTGCTGGTGTTGCTGCTGGTGCCGCGGAGCCAGGTGCAAGCAGCTAACCGCGACGCGCCTGCCTCAGGGCTTCGCCGATCAAGTACGAGAAGAAGAAGGGCCTCCACGGAGGCGGCGTCACGACGCTCCCGCCCGAGAACCTCCTTCAGCACGTCCTCCACCTCCGCAAGCGCCGGCACAGCCTTGATGAGAGTGGCGACGGTGGCCGCGTCTTTCGCCGCCGCCCTCTCCTCCGCCAACTCCATCCTGGCGAAGTCGAGGTCCAACCAGAGCTCTGCGTTCTCCGAATCGCTGTCCGACATTGGAAGCGGCACTACAGAAAATCTCAGAGAAGAAGAAGTTTAACAAAGGGGCGATCGCTTTACTTGCGGTGACGCCCTATTTATAAACCATCCCAGCTCTGGAGATCGAAGCGTCTCCAAGGGCAATCAAACACGCCACCTCACAATTAATGAAGCGCAAAAAACAAAGCGGCTGCGCGAATACCAAAGAAGATCAGCATGATTCAACAAGATCAAGAGACATTTCGCCAAACACGTGTCAAATTCAGTTCAAATTGGTCTAACTTAATTCAGTCCTCTCGCTCGTTTGGATCAAATAAGCGAGGAGTCAGGGGCTGGACACCAAGCACTCGGAAGAGCGTGCCTGGGGCGAGAAGGCTACGAGCTAAGTCCCGACGCCCGGGGGCTGGACAAACTCCAGCCACTCGAAAAAGCATGCCTGGGACGAAAAGGCCACGAGCCAAAGTCCCGGCACTTGGGGGCCGTACCAATCGCCTGTGAGCTCACTTATCAGAGGGCAAAGCAGACAAGTCATATTCAAGTAAGAAATACAATGCTCCAAACAAGGAGGGCCAACACTCGGTGTGAAGGTTCACATCGGAGTCAGAATTCAAGATTCTCTAACAAGGCCTGCGAAGTACCGGAGACCTCTTCGAGGAGTGCGTTGGCTTTGTGTTAAATCACAGCAAAACCCTCTTTGATGACCTTCAAGGTCAACTCTCGGATAGTGAGATTTGACCACCGCCAACGCTTGGTTAGCACTCATGGTCGCCGACTCCATTGCGTAAGCCCTGATCCTGTCAGCTCCTCCCGAGAGAAGCGGAACAGCATCGTCTCCCTAGCTTGGTTCGGCTCCCTCGATTCGCAGAAGGTGCAGGACTGGCTCGCAGGCGACGCGGAGCTCGCTGCGGCTTTGTTCCGCAGCGGTCATCTTCTCCTTGCATTCTGCACCAAAGCCAATCTGTCATCAGAAAGCGCACCCAGCGCGGTGCACGTCTAATTCAAATCAAAAGAAGCCTACCCTCCAGCTCTTGCTGAGCCTTCTCCAAGCCAGCCCGAGTTTCGAGGTTAGAACTCTCTGAAGCCTCTAATTGCGCCCTCAGCTCAGCTATTGTCGAGTCACGTCCTGAAACACGAGGGTGTCGTCATTCTTCCCAATTGTCCAAGAAAGTGTCCATGCCAAACCCGGGGGAGAATCTTACCTTCGAGCGTATGCTCAAGCTCCGCCTTTTCCTCTCGGAGTGCCATGCACTGGGCCTCCAGCCCATGGACCTCTTTCCACCTTTCGTCGCCGATCTCGTTGATCTTGTCTTGATACCTTTGGTGCTCTTTGAGCTTGGGGAGCACCTTCCGAAAAAACTGCGACCTCTTCTCTGAGCGATCCCCCATGTCCTAGGCGACATGGCAAAGTCTCAGGTGGGGGGCCAGCATTTTGCGATGTTAACAGACTAAAGAAAGGTAGAAGACTTACCCTGACAAGCTTGCTGCACCTGACGGTGAGCTCGTAGAGCTCCATCCGAGCCGCAACCTCTGTTTCCTCGTCCTCCTCCATCCCTTTCCAGTCGGAACCCCCCTCGCACCACACGGTCCGGTTCGGGGGCTTCGGGAGAGGGCCAAGAGGTGGTGGCTCTCGATCGACCTCCTCCACTTCGAGAGACGAAGCCGGGTCAAGCCCATCGACCGCCGGACCACTCGACGGCTCGGCGGTCGAGCTAGCAGCAGGAGGAGGCGGCGCCCCGGCGGCCTACCCGACGGGGAGGGGGGCCCCCTTGGAGAAGCCGGCTTAGAGGGCTCCTTCTCAGGGGACTCCCCCACCGGGACATCCGTAGTGGGAGTCCTGAGTCGTCAAAAAGAAGCATCTCAACACAAGTAAGAACAAAAAGGCAAGGGTTACCTGAAAGAATACCTCTTGGATTTCTTGAACTTCATCCCAGGCCTCATCCGAGTCCCGGTACCACTCGGAGGGGAGCCCGACCCGACACCAGCAGTCGGGGCTGCTCCTGAGTTCAAGGGCTGGGGCTCTGCGTCTAGTGGCCCGGGGACACCAGAGGTTGAAGGCCCGGCCGGTGAGGGATTAGCAGCTTCCTCCATCGATTGTTATGACTCGCCGGCCGAAAGCGTCGGCCGTGGCGCTAATCTACGAGCGTTTCTCGGTAGAGAGAGGCCGGCAGCCGGGCGTCGGAAAAAAGAAGGATCCACGCCCGAGAGATGAGCGATTGCACATTGTCGAATCACAGATCGAGACAAAATTACGAACGACTTCTCGAGAGAGGGACACTCACAGAGGAGGAGGGCTCGCCGTCGAAAACTTATGAGGGCAGCCCCTGTTGGTGATCTCGGTGCCAGGCACGAAGAAATCAACCACCCGCGCCGCCAATACATCTCTCGGAAGGGACGCGCTTGTCTCCCGGGTGGGATCCTGAGTCCCACTATACTGGAACCCCAAATGGATCCGCTCCTTCAAGGGCTGCACCCGGCGCTTGACAAAGCTGATCGCGATCCCGGGGCCGATCAGCCCTTGGCTTTTCAGACCATTGATCAGCGCCAGAAGCTCGGCGACTTGGTTCAATCCGCCGCCATCTGGGGCATCGCCCCAGCATCGGGAGGCCTTAGGGGCGCAGCCAGTGAAAGGGGCGAGAAAAGGATCAACATTCGCGCAATAGAACCACTCCCGCTTCCAACCTTTGAGGGAAGTCTTGAGGGGGATGACGAAGTAATGTTTCTTCAAGCCTTCTCGCAGCTGGAGTCCGGCGCCCCCAATGACACTGGGAGCAGCCCGGTTCGGATGAGGTTTGAGCAGGAAGAGGGCACGGAACAAGTCAAAGTGAGGACGGATCCCCAAATACGCCTCGCAAAGTTGAACAAATAGAGCGATGTGAAGAATGGAATTGGGATTCAAGTTGATCAACTCGATCTCGTAGAAGTGAAGGAGCCCTCGGAAAAAGGCGCTCCCGGGAACACTAAACCACCGCCAAAAGAAGGACTCGAAGACCACAATCTCATTTTCCAGAGGTGTGGGGGTAAGGTTCACCTGCGGCGGGTCGGGTGGAGATCAGCTCCAGCGGGGGAAGAACGCCAGCGGTGACCAGCTCCTCCAGGTGGGACTTCGTGGTAATAGAGGTCTCCCACCCCGCGCTCGCCGGGCCTGCGTTATCCTCTGACGACGACGAAGAGGCCGAAGAAGAAGACATCTCGAGGAAGTGAACCCTGCGGGAGGAACCGCCGCAAGTCTTGGGCGCGAAATCAGAAACCCTAGGCCACCCGGATCGCCAAAGGAGATTCGAAGATTTCTCAGCCGTGGTGGTGGAAGGGCAAAGATGTCTTTGCCCTAACAATAGTTTCCTCATTTATAAGAAGTGAGCCCCAATTTTTTGCCTTACGGCGGAAAGAAAAACAAGGGCTTACGTGATTAATGCAGGCCAAATCTAGGCACGCCCACGTTGGGCGAAAGGCGTGTCGCGCAAGGCAGCGACCAGTGTCAAATCTGGTTCCAGGTTTGGGATAAAGTCGCCCCATGATGGGCGTAACGCCGGCCGCCACGGAAGATTGGGGCGGGCACTTTCCGAACATCCTTCAGCGGTACACTCCATAATTTGGGGTCAATTGCTGGTCACATTGCTTAGCACGATTGGGTGCAGTGGGAGGATTTTACCAACACGGTCTTGAGAATGCGCTCCATGAGAGTGGCGGCGCGTAGCGAGCACGGGCATTACTCTGAATGACCAAGGTATGCCCCATGAGGGTCAACTGAGCTCAATGAGCCAGTTGCCGCACACCGTAAACGGGTGCGGGTACCGCTCGGCCACGAGCCACTCGGCCGCGAGCCGACCTATTTTAGGTATGCCCCATGAGGGTCAATTGAGCCCAACGAGCCAGTTGCCGCACACCGTAAACGGGTGCGGGTACCGCTCGGCCACGAGCCGACCTATTTTAGGTATGCCCATGAGGGTCGATTAAGCTTTACAAGTCGATCGCCGCACACCGTAAACAGGTGCGGGTACCACTCGGCCATGAGCCACTCGGCCGCGAGCAGACTCATTTCAGGTATGCCCCATGAGGGTCGATTGAGCTTCACAAGCCAATTGCCGCACACCGTAAACGGGAGCAGATACCACTCGGCCACGAGCCAAACAACTATAGTACGCCCTATGAGGGTCAATTGAGCTCTACGAGCCAATTGCCGCACATCGTAAACAGGCGCGGGTACCACTCGGCCTCGAGCCAACCAACCACGGTGGCCTTAATTAACAAGTCCTTTACGATCTTTTTTCCCACAAAATCTTTATGACAGGACAAGAGGGGGAAATCCGATCCTAAAGTACTTGGGGGCTGCTGTGGGATGCCTGAGATGGGGGTCCCGCAAGTGGAGCCTACACCCGACTGGGCCGAGGGTGGTGCAGCAGGCCCAGAGCCTAGAAGCGCCATGAGGAGCCCATAGCATGGCCCAACTTCTTCCCCAAGGCAGCTGACTGATCCCTCGACGAAGCCTCGTGCCGCGTCCAGACAACCCCGTCAAAAGCAAAGCCTACGACCTGGCATCGGCAGAGCCTGTAGGCACCAGAACCTGGCGGATTGGCAGGCGTGGGTCGGGAAAGGAACGACCACACCCCCTAGACGTAGTGGGGTTCAGCCGATAGAGACAAATTACATACTCATGAAGCCACCATGTTCAGGGCCAGGTGGCGCCCATTTGTAACGTACCCCTCCCCCAGTATATAAGGAGGAGGGAACAACCCTAAAAAGGGGGGAGAAAAAGGGAAGCGAAAGAGAGACCTCACCCAGATATCCAAGAACACAGGACTAGGGTATTATCTCCTCTGCGAGAGCCCGAACCTGTCTAAAAAAGATTGCCCTCGCATCCTGTGTTACCATCTTGCTCTGATCTCGCACGAATCCCCTAGAATCACAAATCTCATTGCCGGCGAAACCGATCGTCGACAGATACTAAACCTGTTCCTCAATTTTCTCTTTATTTGATAAAGAAATTTGACATATATTTTTCTATGCTTCAGTCATGTCTGACAGGGAAGCCTGTGCGAAGGTTGCACAATTATTACGCATTGCTCCGGATAGGTACAGTCAAGCTGCGTTGGACAAGCAACCAGCCAGTTTGATTGATCAGAGCGATGAGGTCATTAATGAACGCATCGAGGTAAGTACCAAGTAATACATTTGGTAAACTAGCCAATCAATTGTTGTATATTTAACAATTGAATTATTATTATTTTAGATACATGGTCGGAGACGTGCTGCTGATCAATCTGTGGCTCCTGTACGGGCTCCTGCTGCAAAAAGGAAGAGAGACGCAAGATAGGATGACCTCGACTATGATGGGTATGACATCTACCACAGTGGTCAGTGCCGGTCCGACCAGCATCAAAGATACGACCACCCTCAAGTCCAAGGGACTTCGGTTGTCATAGAAAAAAAAAGCCTCCTCACAGGTAAAAAAATGATATGGTATATAGGATATCCCATATAAGAGTTATCCCATATTTCCACATGTCTAGGGTAAGGAGGAAGAGAGTGATGATTACATCCGTCTTGTCATAAAGAGGAAGAGAGCTCCTGTCCCAACCGCTGGGGAAAGTGGAACTCCTTGGATCTCTTAGCAAATGGATACTATAGTATCCTACAAGTAAGTCTTTGTACTTTTCTTGGTTCTAAAATTTCAATGTTTAAAACCAGTAAGTTTTTTTTACCGATATACACATTTTTTTAGTCCTAGCTACTCTCAAATTCAGGTAGAATCCAAGGTGGCTCCTTTGGTTGGTGATGAACTGATTCAAGCAGTTTTGCCTCTGAAACCTACTACCCAGGATATCCCGCCGGCTACACCAAGCACAGAGGTTGTGCCGACCAACATCGAAGAGGATAATCCTTCGGTTGTTGAGGTCGGTGGGCCATCTACTGCTATGGAGGAGTTGGTCATTCCTCCCAAGATAGCAGAGGAAGAGATCAGGGTGGCCCAATATGTGGCTATCACCCCGATCGAAGATGATAGACCAGTTGATGGGAGTGTTACAATGCTCACTATCACTGACACCGAACATGAACCTCCTCCTAGAACTACCAACTAGGAGGGGGTGAATCAGCATGTGGGACCCCGGATCAGCTATCCGAAATCTCCTGTGTATTTCTGTACTAGTCCCAGATCAGTAGCTAGTACACACAGTCAATAGTGATACATCATTGCCAAACATAATGAAATTGTAACATAACTATAAAGTATTAGCCACATGGCTACTTATTACATCAAATGGTCACAAGACTAAAGTCACGGCAGCGGAATAAAACGACAATAAGCGAAACCCAAATAACACCACAGACGACGACTAGGTACGTGCTTAGATGTCCTGGCGATCCTCCTCGAACTCTTCCGGGTAGTACTCACCGTCTTCAACGGCGTCCTGGTAGTTTTCTGATGACAACAGTTTAAGTAGTATGTGATTACAAAAGTACTCAGGAAGTCTGGGAAAGTATGTACATGTGGGGCTTTCCAAGGAAGGCTTATTATGGTTCTTTTGCATAAAGCCAAATTTCATCAAACCATACTTAATAATAAGTTTCACAAAGCATATTTTAGCAATTCTTTTAACAATTGAATTATGTAATATTTTAGTGATGGTTCTATCCACCATCACTAGTATAAAGGCTCTATCCACCACATTTTTAAACGATCATGGTTATCCATACATGACTCTGTCCGTCATGAAATAAAACAGGTTCAATCTTCCAGATTGGCTCAATCCGCCAACAAACATCTAAGAGTTCTAACCACTCCCGAATCCCAAAACATCATTTATTTTCAAAACCAAAACTAAAACCAAAGTCTACCAGTATGAAAGCATTCTTTGCTTTGCCCTTGACCGTAGGCACGGCTATTTGAATAGTTTTAACTCTGTAGAGGGGTACAACTTTACCCACAAGACATGATCATCTTTTTAATGCCATGCAATTAACACACTTCCTTTGGTGTGTCGGCAGAGAGATCATGACAAGGCCTTTACAATGTATACGCCTAACCCGACCCACCCGCTGAGGTTTTACCGCTGTTAGGGTTCAATCCACCCAGTACAGAAGCCCCCTCTTGCGCCGTGTGAGAAAAACAGTCTTGCCTCTATCTGGCACTCACATTCCACCATTTGGTGAGTCTAAGTTAGGTTTCTACAAATTATTTAGCCAGGTCGTACCATTATAGACATGTGATAGTACGGTAATGCTTAGAATGGATAGTCATAAGCATTGGTCCTTAATTGACTTGGGGCGGTACTTGCACAATGGGAACTAGTGCTCAATCCGCACCCACCCGACATTCCACTCCGCCCAAGTCCAAATCCTTTTCCTTTTTATTTTTACTTTACAAAAACAGTACCAAACCTTTTACCAAAATTCTTAAATCACATCTTAAATCACAATTTTGATATAATCCCACCCATGGGTCATTTTCATCAATTTAGGCCCTAAGCATTTCTACCGTACTATTCAACGAATGTCACAATATAAACTAGGTATGACATAACAAAGTGTCCTAGGGTTACAAATAGGCATGGGTATCAATAACCAAGGAGGTGATCACAATTTGGAATAACTAATGATTTATATTTGACATACAATGATAAAAATAGCTATGCATGCGATAAAACATTGTAAAAGCATTTGCAATCATGGGATCAAAATGCGTCAAGGGACTTGCCTTCAGTCGCAGCGAGGATGTCGAACTCTTGAAGTCCGGCGGCGGGGTCGGCGGACTCGGCGGGATCCTCACACAGCATAAGCTAAGGTACAACAAATAAATAACAATAAAATAAATAAAATCCAAAAATTACAAAACTTATACTGGCAGGTAGATATTGATTTTAGATGAATTTAGGAATTTGAACGGAGTCAATCGGAGTTCGGATGGAAAAGTTATGAGCCTCCGAAGTTGGAAAATCATGAAAAATGAGAAACCAAGGAATATTCTGGGAATCTTTCTTTTTTGGCTAATTTATTGAATTGTTTTACTCTTTGACATGTGGGGCCCCTTGGTCATAGAGAGATGGGGTTCTTCCCCATTGGAGCAAGAACATAGGAGCATCAAGCTCCAAGGGCGCCGGCGGTGGATGGCTCGTGGCCCGTGGCAGCTTGGGCAGCGGAGGCGGCGGCGGCGGCCTGGCGGTCTTGTGAGCATCTTGTGGCGACCAGCAATGAGGGCATAAGCGGGCGGCGGCCGACAGCGGCAGGCGGCAGCCGAGGCTGGCGAGTCGGCCGGGCGGACGGAGGCCCGGCTTCGGCAAGCGGCGCCACGTGGAACGCAGGCGGCCAGGCGGTGGCGGCTCGGCTCGCCGGCCAGAACGGCGGCGACGGGGGCTCGCCGGCCGGTCGGCACACGCACGATTGGCCCAAAATAGAGGCACGCCCACACATCCAAAATCCGAATTTTTCCCAAAAATAGAAGCATGGCTATACCAATTGGATGATGGACCATCTAGAGTACATCTAGAAGGGCTCAAGATTGCAAGGAATCGAATACTAGCTCACCGGAGAAGAAGAATTTGACGACGAACGGCGGTTCGGCCGAAATGATTCCAACACGAAATTCGTCATCCCCACTTGATGAAACCTAAAATTGATGGAGGAGTTAAGCTCTAGACATCCATGCGCACACAAGGAAACAACCGGAGTTGATTTTGACTCGCCGGAGAAGAAGATATGAGGAAGAACGCGAAGAACACGAAAAACAGCATTCCTCGACGGTTTTCTCGATCTTGCGGGCAATTGGGTTGGAGAGGCCAAGGGAGGATGATACCACCGGGAAGAGGACTCCAACACGAAGTAAAGAGAGGTGGAAGTGCGCGATTTGATGAAGAAACGGTCGAGTTAAGAGCAATAAAGCCATTTTCAGTTTTTTGTTCACTATTCAAATTCCGGCGAGATTCCAGGCTGAAGATCATGGGGGATGGAAAGATTTTGTCGCTGCGAATCCAACGGATCCGGCTGTTCGCGATTTGGAGCATTGATGGAGGAATTATGAGCATTTGAATGGAGGAAGGCAAGTATGGAACCTCCATGGAGCTTCTCTGGAAACTCTCCAACGTGAGGTTGAAGAAAATGAATAGTGCCACCACATGTCGCTCGGCGATTGGCCAAGAATTACGTAAAAGAACGCCCTAGACAAAAATTAGTAAAAATGGTCTAAAAATTCCGGAAAAATTCCTAGAACCATAAGGGAATATTTGGAACCCAATAAAATTGGTTTCGTGGAATTTAGATGAAATTTGGAATTTAGAATATTCTGGAGCGAATAGTGGGCATTAAACGAAAGCCGCGCAAGATAAAATACCAGAGAGCTTCCAAAAATCTTGGGAAAATCCCAAAAATGTTTTTAGAATATTCGGAACCTAATGCAATAGGTTCCGGGATTTTTGAAGCATTTTTGAACTCGGGCGGAATTTAGGGTACGGACTGGAATCCGGAAATTTGATTTTTCGGACAAAGGGGAATTGAATTCCGATTTTGGACGGATAAGGATGCCAGGTTAATTAAACATCAAGGAAAATACAAATTTTGAATTTAATTAATTTAAATTAGGTTTTTACAGAAGGCTGAAATTGAGGATGTTACACAACAAGACCTTAATAATTTATTTTTAAGGTACTTGTCATTCTCCTATGAAATTTCTAAGAAAAAGAAGAAGTAAATAGATTTATGATATTCTGCTTGCTTTTACAATTTTCACAAGGAGTATCCGACCTGGTAGGTCGGCAAGTACAAACCAAAATATAAAAAATAACAAAAAAGTAAGTTAAGTGAAACTTCATCTTTGTGTTCATCTTCTACTGTTATTTACTTTTCAAACTTTTTTGTTTGACAAACAGAAAAGAAGAAAGAATAATGGAACTCGTGAACTAACTTTTGGTGGCTCGAAATGCCGCCAAAGGCTTCGAGTTCGACCTTATTAAGCATCAAAGAATATATTTGAGTAGTGAGGATAAACATCGCTCAGTTTGAAATAGTTTTTAAAGAAAACGACGAGCAAATAAAGAAACTTAATAAATAATTACAAGGTATGTATTATTATTTTTTTGAGAAAGATACTGAGTTAGAAACAAAGCACTTTTTTCAACCTCAATGTTTAAAAAATTCTTTACTTGTCTTTTTGACAGGATTGAAAGACCTTGTAAAGAGTCAGAAACTTCAGCTTGCCGAAGATGAGAAAGAGAAGAAACATATGGCTGAGCTGAATTCCAAGACTCAAGTGGAGATCAACAAAATGCAATAGTAAATAAAGATCTCCAGTGAAGAAATAAAAAGACTCAAGGGGGTGAGAAAATCCATCTTGAGCTTTAAGTTTTCACAATTACACATAATAACAATGGAGTTGAAAGGAAAGCAAGTAGTACTTACAGCTCAAGATCCGTCAATTGATAAACTAGTCATGGGGGTAAAAGAGCAACTAAAGAATATCTCCGAACATATCCCCGTGATGTTGAACACAATTAAGTCAGCTCTTCGACAATAAGTTAGCTTTCAAGTTAATGCCCTTTTCATGAAATTGAGGCATTATTATAAGGATGCAATTGAGTTGGAGAAGCTTGCTCCCAACCTACAATTCTCAACAGATGAAGAGATGAACCGAACACAAGCAGAAGTAAAATCTGCTGTGAATTTGTATATGAACAATGTAAAGGTTCTCTTCAAATGGAATGAAATGAAAAAATTTGTTCCATATATTTCGTGTGTGCTATGAATTATTCTATAACTTGTTTGCTTCTGATTTGTCTTAAGCATATCATTACAAGCCCTCAACTGTTTGTTTGACTGATTAACAATATGATCGAAAAGTAAACAATTTTTTATGGGAGCCGACCTAGTTTCTCTTTGCTATACACTCGGTATTAACTGGTAGTAGGTCAGAAATGAAGTCAATCTAATGAGTTTCAACGTAGTAAGTACTAGTTTATATGAAAAGTCTATATTAGAAGTCATCTCACAACCAGATCAACAACCTCATGTTTTGCTCAAGGAGTTAAGTTGGACTAAACTTTCATGATTCCTTAGAATAAAAGCAAAACAAGAAATAGTTTTCGATATATCACCAAGAAGACCTACAAAATATGAATTTTATTCATAAATATAAAATGTAAATTTATACATAGAACCTACGAAGATGTTGGATATTCCAAGCTTGGAATGGATTCGTCCGTCTTCCATAGCAAGCTGAACAGAGCCAGGTTGGGTGATTAAGACTACTCTAAAGGGACCTTCCCATTTGGGAGATAACTTGTTTGAGTTAGACTGGTTCTGGATGCACCTTAGAACCAAGTCTCCCACATTAAGAGTTGGAGGTTGAACTCGTTTATTGTAGTATCTTCTTAATCCCTGTAAGTAGGCTGCCAACCTAACAAGTACCCGATCTCGCTTTTCTTCTAAGAGATTAAAGTCATCTTGGTGTTGGCTGCTTTGGTCAACCTGTTCAAAAGAAGCGAAACAGAAGGCATTAGAACTGAGGTTTGGGAAGTTTGAAGACTCATACCATAATTTGCCCGCACTGTTCAATTGCATTCAGGGAAGAAATCATGGTACTTACTATGATTATCAAGACTGTCCGTTAATTAAGTGGCCAACTAAAAGGCATCTGAGGAGAGTGTTCTTCGTATTTGGAGCTTGCATTAAGGCGTTCTACCACTATCGTCCATTGCTGTGCATGGACGGCACATTCTTGACCGGGAAATACAGAGGGCAAATATTGACAGCTATGGGCGTTGATGGAAACAACCAGATTCTGTCTGTTGCCTTCGCCTTTGTAGAAAGCGAGAACTATGAGAGTTGGTTGTGGTTCCTACGGAACTTGAAGATGGGGGTGGTCAAAACTCATCAAGATGTGTGCGTCTTTGCATAGCGAGGCATCTTTGGCACTTAGTGCTATCAACTAGTTACAAACAGGGGAAGAGGAGCCATTTCCATGGCCTGACTTGTAGAGTCGATGGTGCATGAGGCATTTGGGTGCAAACTTCTATAAGTAATTCAGGAACAAGGAACTCATGAACATGTTCAAAAGACTATGTAAGTAGAACCAGGAGAGCAAGTTCCGAACTCCGTGGAAAAATATTGATGAGCTGACAAGAAAACACAAGGAGGAGCAGACGAACATGACTAGTGGCAGCGAAACACACGAGCAGGCGGAGCCTCTTTTCCCGCTGCCAACAGAAGTTGAGGCGACTAATCGTCGTCGAAGGCAAAGACCAATCAAATGTTTCTCGGATTGGATCAAGCACGAACCGAAAGAAAAGTGGTCTCTATTACATGACACACATGGTGCCAGATACGGTGCAATGACCAGTAACTTTGCAGAAGTTTACAACTGGGTAATGAGAGGGATGAGGTGTCTCCTATTGGTAAGAATTGTTAATGGAGTGCTACGGGGCACAACCAAGTACTTTTTGGACAGGCATCAAGCTGTTGAGATAGTAATGAGAGATGAGAAGTTCATGTACTCTTCCATGATCACTAAATACATGGATAACAAGAGTAAGAAGGCGGCCAAGCATAGAGCTATCAAAGTTGGTGCACAAACACTACGCTTCGAGGTGATCTGCAGGGATAAAGGACAGTGCGGAACCAACCAAAAGGTTATCACCCAGGAGTGCATATTACAGGCTAATTGGAAATGCTCATATAACAAGCCATACCTTTTGCATAGGCCATATTCTCATGTGATAGTCGCATGTGCTTTATTTGGAATGAAGCCTGGTACATATCTATCTGAATATTTTATGAAGGAAAGGGTGATGGCAACTTGGAGCGAGGAGCTTTATGGTTATGGTGTTGTGGGTTATTTTACCACAACTCCTAGTGTTGATGAAAGGTTTTGGGTCCCAGATTTTGGTGCAAGAAGATGGAAAGCGGGGCGTCGGAAAACAAGGCGTATCAGAAATGACATGTATGAGTCAGAAGCTGGCAAACATGTGAAGAAATGTTCATTATGCAACCGAACAGGGCATACATTCAGGAATTGCCATGCACAAAACGAAGAAGATGAAGGAGGAGATGGCAATCCGACGGTGGGGGATGGATCGTACTCTGCAAGGAGTGCTGCACGACACCAACGTACCAGATGAGAAGCAATTTAATCGATGTAATGTGTATTGTGTGAACCCTGTTTTTTACCTAGCTTTAAGCATGTTGCATGTAGCTGTGAGTGTTGTGTCTTGACAAATTATTGTAATTGTTTCAATATATTGTTATGATGCTTGTACAGTTTTATGTGCATATTTGTTTCAACATATTGTTGTGATGCTTGTATAGTTTTTCGTATAGTTTTTGTTTCTATATGCATTTTAATTATAACTTTCATTTATGTAATTTGCAGGTATGGCTCACCAGCATGGAGATGACGAGTGGCCCTTCGATTTGCTGGATCAGGTCGTTGATTGTCGTCATCGTGCCCACTTCGCCACTACTTTTCCAAAGGAGGGAGGGGATCCTATGCAGCTCGGCGTACTTCGACCGAGGACACCGCAATACTCCTAGGTGCTCGATCCTCGTTGGATCCCCAGGTAACATATTAATATTTAAATTTCTAAATATGTTTGTTGTAGTATCATGATTAGTGATGTGCTGATATTAATTACATGTTTTTCTTTCGTAGGCTTCGAGCTTCAGGGTTGCTGCCACTCGCCCGGATGGTGGAGGACGTGGGTCGCCGGTTCCCGTTCGATAGGTTCATGATCACCGCTCTGGTGGATCAGTGGAGGCTGGAGACGCACACCTCCATCTACCCGTTGGGGAGATGGCGATCACTTTGCAGGACGTCTCGTACCTCCTTGGCCTCCCGATCGTTGGTGATCCTGTGGTGGCCCAGGACGTCAACCCGATGTGGCACCAGAAGCTACTTCAGAGGTTCTAGGGTGTGCTACCACCTGTTGTGCACCGAACCTTCAGTAGTACACATGGTCTGACACTACGGTGGCTTCGACAGTTCGTGGTACGCAACTAGCCTTTAAAATAACAAGTGTTCTTAAATTTACAGCTTAAAATAACAAGTGATCTTAAATTTACAGTTGGCATAGATCGTCGAGCCTGCGGACGAGTACAGAGTGAGCCTCCACCTGGAGGCGTACCTACTATGGCTGTTTGGCTGTTGCTTGTTCATGAGCTCCCATTGGGATAGCGTGGACATGCACCTTGTCCAGTTCGCGAGGGAGATCACAGATGCACCCCTTGACGCCGTGCTGCAGTACTTGTCAGTGTTTCAAAGACCTGCAATGAATTTTAGTCTAGGGGTCGCGCGCTCCCTCTCCTTGAATGGTCAGACTCAAGGAGCCCAAGAAGTATACTGGTTCGGGCCGAATGTCCCTACTCCAGTTCGTGTGGTGGATTCGTATTGCTTTGGATGCAGGTGACTGCACAGTGTTACAAGCAGGGGCAGAGGAATGGCCCTGAGAACTATCTCCACTAGTAAAAAGAGTTGTCCTCCTCCCTGAGGGTCCTGCCTCCCTTTATATAGACGGAGGGGGCAAGTTACATGGGAATCTGGAAAAGAAAGGATGGGGTGTCCTACGCCTGGGAGTCCTGGTCTTCGGGCCTGGAGATTGACCGGTGTCTGCTCACCCCATGCTGGGTTGGTATATACATCGAGCGGCACCGTCTTCTGTTTCACCGGGAAGCGGCGTACCTACCCTCTGCGCGCATGTCAGGTGCTGGCGCCGTAGCGCTTGACTCTGGTGTTGCCTCGGGAGGGAGCGCACCCTCCCACTGTGTGTGGCTGGACGATGAGACTGGTGCTTTGACTTCGGCAACCTCCCCTCTGCCTTGGGAAGGAGCCACCTGCCCTCGCACGATCATTTTGAGCCGTCATGTCCATGGGGCAGGTGTCCAACAACCGGTGACGGCCTGGCCCCCGATCCCTGGGCGGAGATCGCCTTAGCTTGGTCGGAGCTCGCAGGTGTCTGACCCGTGGCGGGGGTCGGGTCGCCCCTGGTTAGTTTGGTCGGGGACGAGTGTCCTTCGTGGCCCAGTGGGACCTTTAGCTAGAGCTGGGCTTGGGGCAGCCCATTCGTCATCCCAGGCCGCTGGGGGTACCCATGGTGTGAGTACTCGTCAATACTCTTAGGGGTCCGTAGTGCTGTGAAGCACGTACCGTGTGCTCTGCGACAGTTCTGCACAGATCGCTGATGAGTCGACCTTTGGAGGATGTCCACTGCTGGTACAGCTGTGGGCATATGAGAGGTTCCAGATCGGGTGGCACGACATCAACTTGCAGTCTCTTAAGCATGTAGGCGATGATGATGTTGACGGTCCGACCATGGGCACTATCTGGTGCCACTGACAGGTAAGATATTGCAATTACGATTTTGATACTTTTGCTGTAACATTTATGAGTACTAACGGTAATGTTCTATCGTCACTGCAGCCTAGGTGGGCACACAGGACAGTGCGGATGGGCTACCTATAGTTCGTCGATGCGTTCGACCACCTCACTGACGACCACGTATGTTGGACGCCGTACGCAGAGGTAGAGGTCCAGCTTCGTGTGACGGGTGCCCTGTCCACCCTTTGCACATGAGACGTGGCATGCTGGCGCACGCATCGGTTGCTCCTGTTTTACATCCAAGTCAAGGGTTACGCTGTCCATCGAGTGATGAGGCAGTTCGGCCTACGACAGGAGTTCCTAGTCCAGGTCGGTCATCTGGTCCCACACGACATCCACACGTAAGTTCCCTGCATCAATGTTCTATAATTATTATTGTGTATTGTTATCTAATAATGCTATATTTATTTTTGATCCACAGCCAGACTAGGAAGGGCGTGCTTGGGGCCACCCCTGGCACATACGTATGGCGCCACGGGTCGAGGAATGGGGGAGGAGCCCTGGACGACGTCCATACTGATGATGCGGTGTACGACCTGCAGACGTACCCCGCCTGTCGAGAGTGGTACACTTCCCGTACCCCTCTACGGCTGGTACACATCGACCCGGATCCTCCTAGACACGTTCCTAGGGTGAGAGACACGTATCCCACCCATACAGACTCGGCTCTGCACAGTGTGGTACGTTATGTCCTGTATACAATTTCATGCACACTCAATTCATGATGTTTTTTTCAGACTGATTTGCTAGCTCGGGTCTACGAGGACTCAGGGAGGTTGATTTCACAATTGACCGACAGCTTAGAGGTGACTAGAGAGGAGGTCACCTCCTTGCTTGTGAGGTTTCGGGATGGCTCAGGACGCGCCCTCGAGTTGGCGGGATGCCGCTTTCCTCCCGATGTGGGTCATGGTGTGCCGCTTGGGAGAGGTAGGGGAGTTGCAGGTCCATCTTCACAAGGTGCCATTGTCATGCCACCGACTACGAGCAGCTGAGCCCCCGGACATGCTGGTCTAGCCGCTCACACTGGAGGTGAGTACTGAAATGCACTTTTCATGTTTTGCAATCACTCTTTGAATGCTCTCAACAATTCTTCACTTGCTACATGTACACAGGCACAGTGGTTACCGCCTGCACCTGACGACTATGAGGGGTAGGCTGATGATCCAGATCAGGAGGACTACGAGGAGGAGGATGTGTTGAGGTTCCTTGTCGATCCACATCCAGATCAGCCTGGGTCATCATAGTGGCAGGGAGCACCACCACCGACGCAACCTTCTCAGTCGGTGTACGCCACACCTCCAACTAGACCACAGAGGGCCCACCGCACGCCGACACAGTTGACATACTCGCAGGGCCAGGTTCAGAGGAGGCCTGCACAGCCGCGAAGAACCGCCCAAAAAAGGGGTTAGAACTAGTTTCTTATGTTTTTGATTGTTGGTAGTTTCAATCTTATGTACTTAGTTAAACCTTCAAAATATGCTCTACGCACTTTTGTATATTGATTATTGATACTTTTAATCTTATGGACTTAGTTAATCCTTCCATAACACACCGTAAACCACCAAGCAACAAAACACTACCCATCTCAAACCTACAGACATGACTCTACCGACTTCAGAGTGAAATGACAACACCCTGCCACCCACCGCTTTCTCAGAGTGAAACAACAACAGGCTGTAGCACACTTTTTCAGACCGAGTCGACAACACGCTGCACCCTGCTTTTTTGGAGTGCAATGACAACACGCTGGACACCCCCACTTTTTCAGACCAAAGTGGACTATTAGACGATGCACACCACAACCTTCTCAGTGCAATGTGACAGCACGCTGCTATCAGCTTTCTCACACTGATTCAACAACACTCAGCACACCACCAAGTGATAATGATAACATCCTTCCACCCACCTCTTTTTAAGATTGAAACGAAACCACGTTGTAGTCCGCTTCTTCAGACGAACGGGTGATAGATAATAAATCAATTATTGGTGGCACACTATATAAGGTAGTATGTTGCCCTTCATACCACCCACCTACCTTCCTTCTCATCGAGCGAGACCAAGAGGAAAGGCAGAACTGAGAGAAGAGAGAAAAGAAGAGAGAAGAAGAGAGAAGGGAAGGAAAAGAGAAAAAAAGAGAGTGAGCAAAGAATAAAAACAAGTGGAGAATCAACCGAATATGCCGAGGCGTGCAAGTGGAAAGGGAAAGGGGGAAGTAAAGGAAGAGGGAGGCGCTTCGGGCTGTCCGCTCAATTCAACGTACCAGTACCTCCTCCTACCTCGTGGAGCTATCCCACCGATGTGTTTGTGGGAGATTCTTGCAGGCTTGTCCGCTCTTGGGAAATTACATCTTGGAAGAGGAGGTATTGGAAGTGCCGCAACTACACCTTCGACCCGCCGGAGAAGAGCATAAAGAATCGCCAGATGGTAATAATCATACATGTTTCGTAATATTTCTACATGACACTTTGCTAATTTATGTATCATGCAGTCACCTTCGCCACTATGTGAATTTGAGCAGTGGTTTGACATGGAGATCAACCCCGAGGACCAAAGACTCCTTGATCAAGCCAACCAGGACGAGGAAGCTCAAGCGGCAGCTACAAGAGCAGCGTGATACAGCACGCGAGGAGGCACGTAGAAAGGAAGCGGAGGAGAAGGAGGCCGAGAGAGAGAGGAACCGAGAGAGGACACGTCGTGCCAGAGAAGCCCCACCGGAGGCATGGGCGAAGGGGAAGTAGCCTCGATGCACTCAGTAACGTATGATTTCAGAATGTGGCGGACCTTATTTTTCGCGGTTTTAAGTCGTAATAAAGAATGTGACCGACCTTATCTTCCGCAGTAACTTCTGATTTCATAATCACACTCACTCTAATCTCCCTCTACCAGCCTCGTTTTGCAATAAAGAAAATTGAAAACTGTGACCACTTAGGGGTTTTCGTAGGCTCGCGGGGCAAACCGGATACGACCCAAAAAATACGGGAAAAAACACGAGCGACCTGCGCAACGCAGGCTACCACTTATGTACGGGCGATCAGGTCGGACTTTGCCCCAGCACGAAGTTGCGAAAATTGAAAAAGGCACACGTAGCTAGCTGTCAATCACCTATGTATCGAGGATAATATATGAGAAGCATTATGTGTGGCTGAGCATTACATTTATTTCTACAATTTCTAAAAAAAATGAATTATTAAAAAAAGTTGAAACTAAATCATGTCGCCCATTGGTAGGGCGACAAGCCTTCTGTCACCCGTTAGTAGGGCGACGGGACTCCTGTCGCAAGTTGATAGGTCGATTTTTATCCTGTCGCCCTACCATCGATGACAAAAACTCAACCTCGTGACGTGGCACTATTTTGCCCGTTCATCGTGCAACGTGGCCTTCTATCTCTTGTTGGTTTGGCGATATGTTTGTGTTGCCCAACCGACGGGCGACAAGTGTATATTTCTGTAATTTTTTCCCCGACGTATATTATTGAAATTTTGAATAAAAAATGCATTATTAAAAAAAATTCTTATATCATGTTGGTCTACATGCCCAAGGGCGACACGTTGGCTCACCGATCGTGTCACACCGGTATGGTTCCTCGCGGGCGGACAAGCTGTGCCGGGCTAAGACCGGCCCGTTTACCGTTAAAAATTTCAAAAAAAATAGAAAATTGGAAAATGGTAAAAATTTGAAAGTAATGCAGAAAAAATTAGATAAAAATTAGAAAAATTAGAAAAACTAAAAAGAATGTAGTAACACTTTTAAAAATATATGTAAATTAGGAAAAAAAACTAAAAATATAAAAATATTCTAAAATTAGACTAATAATTAGAATTAAATAATGAGCTTTATTAATATTTGGCTGCCTCGTTAAAAACTTTGCCAAGTAGAAATTCAACATGAGAAAACCTTGGCAAAGAAAAAGAGTACAACCTATAGCTCAGTGATATAGGATAAAAGTGAAGATTACTCTTCCTGATTATCTAGATAAAGATTTTCAAACGTCTCTGCTAGCTCAACATTTTTTTGTAGTGTGTTGAGGTCGTTGATCAGCTTATTCCAAATCTTTTATGTTGAGAAGTATTTCCACCATCTCACTTGTAAGACTGGTTCTTCTCCTCGATTATTCTTCCAGATAGACTAAAACAGGCTCCAAAGAAACCGTGGATACAGTAACTATTAACACATCTTGTGCTAATATGGAAAGCACCGAATATGTTATCTTGTACTTATGCCTCAACTACAAAATGCTTAAGTCATCCTCTTGCTGCACCTGGTAGTTGACAGTGTCACTGTTGAGATAGGCACCTAGCTCCCTACCACCTGTTGTTGTGTCCGCACTTGGCGTTGTTGTACTCGAATTCCTTGAGGTCGAGCCACTTGCACCCCATATCTTCCCCCCCACACAGTTTTCTTCTTCCATGTTGGTGCTGGTGGAGGTCGCTGTAGGCGAACTCCACCAAACTTCTGATCGTACTTAGCATAAACTTCTGATAAGTTAGCATGAATATTTGAAAAATAACTAAAATAATCAGTGCCCAACACATCACATAGAAGTAAGGAGAACATTACCAAATCCTTGAACTTTTGCTCTAGGATCTAAAATAAATGCGAGTGCATATAACATAGGAATTTTTTTCTAATATTTCAAAATTTTAGTTTTCATAGCACAAACAGTTTTACGCAAAATACTATCATTTTTCGTAGTTCCTTGAGCGAGTAGCAATTTCTAGAATATGATGCACAATTAAAACAGAGGTTGAGTAATAAACTCCAGATAAAGCAACAATAGAGTCATAAAAAAAATTCAGAAATGACAGCAAGTAATTGGCAACATATCAATATTGCTTTATGAGTAGCGGTTGACCATCCCGCGTATAATAGTGCGTACTAATAAAAATAAAAAATGTGTCCTTATAGAGTAGGAGTGACTTAAGCATAAAGTAGGTAGAGTTCCATATAATTCGCATATCCAAACCAAACTTATGTGGACATACATCCATTGCAACACAATAATTCCTATATGCTGCTACTCATTGATTAGAATAATTTAAGAAAGATATTACAATGTGAAAAGGTTCAATATATGGGTTTAGCCTCTTCAAATCAGATTTAAATATAAGATTAATAATATGGCAAGCACAATACTAGTGTAACAAGAAAGATTGGGCGTAAGTATTAGAAAGCAGAGTGAGAATGTTCATTGCAGAAGTGTTTGCTGCAACATTGTCTAATATTATTACCAAAATTTTATCTGTGAGTCCAAAATCTCCCACAACTTTTACAATACAATCAACAATATTCTCACCAGTGTGTGTTACATCAATTAATTTGAATCCTATAATTCTCTTCTCTACTTGCCAATCATTGTTCACGTAATGAGCAACTATACTAAGCTAATCCTCTCTAGCCCTACCACTCCATATGTCCGATGTCAAATACACAGAAAAAAGTATAGGTATTTGACGGATACTCATACCGGGGGTACCCACAACGGCCCGAGAAGACGAGTGGGAAGCTCCAAGCCCAACTACGATCGAAAGCCCCGCTGGGCCACGAAGGACACCCGTCCCCTACCAAAATGGCCAGGGGCGATCCGACCCCCTTGGGTCGGATGTCCCACAAAGCTCCGACCCAACTAAGGCGGCCTCCGCCAAAGATCAAGACGTCGGGTCCTCACCAATAGCTGGCCACCTGCCCTACGGACACAACGGCACGGAGCGACCGCACCAGGGTAGGTGGCTCCTTCCCGAGGCAGCAGGAAGGTTGCTAAAGTCAAGCACCAGCCCTGTCGCTCAATCGTACACTGTGGGAGGAAGCGCTCCCTCCCGAGGCAACACCAGAGACGAACGCTACTACGTCAGCACCTGGCAAACGTGCATGTAACGTCCCAAAAATTTCTTTTAGTATATTTAGTGTGGTTCTGGGATTATTTGTAATTTTTTGGAATCTACTTGGAAGCCTCGCGAGTAAGTCGGATTCATGTTTATTGAACTAATTGTATTAAACAAAGATCAGGCATTTTCGAATAAACGTAAAATCTAAAAGTTTGTTGATAATTAAGATAGTTGGTAGACGAGAGTGTTCGCTTCAAATATTTTCAAAAAACATGCTATATAACGTAAGTCGTTGATTTTACAAAAATCTGTACAGGTGTCTGATTCACTTAAAGATTTTTTATGAAAAATTTATACATCGAAAAATCACGAAACCAACTTCGTTAGGTTCCAAATAGTTCCTAGTATTTTAGAGGAATTTTTTAGATTTTTAGAACCTCCCTGGTATTTTTTTTCGCAACACGTTTTGGTATGTATATGCGTATATACCTATGTGCGTGAATGCTTGGTGTTTGAGTTTTTCCAGCCATTTGTACCTTTTGTGCTTCCAGCCATTTTCAAATGGCCTGAATGCATGTTGTGGTGAACTTCCAGCCGTGCATGCATTTCCTCCTGGCGTTTCCCTTCAGAGCTAGTAATGCATGTTTCAAAGGTTGCTCCCTTTCCTATGCCATGGACCTTCCAGCCGTTCCATTCCTTACGTGAATACTCCATGCGCATGAAGTTTTTCTTCCAGTCGTTCCTGTAGGTACAACCTCCATTAGGTTGATCCATTAAGTTGGTTTTGGTGATTAATGACAAATCCTAATATGAGACTAATGTTTAGGTAATTAATATTTTCGTCTCATCAAGGATGATTGGTAATCATTGACAAATCTACTTTTTAATGAGGCTAACATATTTATTGAGCTTATGTTTAGTGGCCTCACATTTGGATGAAAAATGGAAAACCCAAGGTATGCATTGTATCAATGTTCATTATTTTATCGCATACTTAGGATTTAAGTTGAAGTATGAATTTCTCCACTGCTTTAACCAAAAATTGTGTATCATGTTTCCCAATCCATATATTACATGGATGCACACATTTAGGGGGAGTTCACACTCTAACTTAATGTTTCATTGCATTGATCTATTTCTCATTACCACATATAAAGGATCAAGACATTGAAACTAAATCTTTGAGTATACATTTAACATGCATAGTTGTAGTATACTCATGGTATCATAGGATATGCTCCAAATCAATAAAATTGAATATGTGCATATTGATTCAAGGTCAATTATATGTATGCACATATACTTGTGGAGTTTATTCTATAATTGATGGTTTAGAGTAATGATCATTTCCATACATTCCACATATTATGGATCATTACTTTCCATCAACATAAGTATATGAAAACTCGTGTAGTTGTTATATACTCATGTCAATTTAAATGAAGATTTAAATTGAAGTCGTTTATCCCCTAATCATCAAAGAACATTGCATCATGAGTTGATGGAGTTCCTGTGATCGATTAAGGATAATCGATAGTTCTTGAGTATAATGAAGCATTAGTTGCATCAATATACTTAAGACACAAATACAATTATTCATTTAAATTGATTTAGGTTGTGCTCAATCATTATGGAGGCATTCATTATGTGTTAATTGAGTGCAAGGATGATTGAGACAACCATGCATCTTGGACTAACTATTTTCATAAGTGATGATTGAGCCAGGTTAGGTCCAATGATGGTTAAGATAAAGAAACGGGACATGGACGACATCATGAAGTGATGAACGTCAAGAGGAGATCCCGATAAGAAGAAAAGAAAAGAAGGTTCATCAAGAGGAGATGAACAAGATGTTGTGAGAGCAGGGTGATGATCCGGTAAAAGAGAAGTAAAGCTGGGTGACGATCTTGAAGAGAAGATGATTGTAAATCATGAGGACTTCAAGAGAGAGCAAAGTGACAATCCCGGGGAAATGAGGTATGATTAAAGATCATAAAGACCCCAAAGGGGATTGATCGCGTGCGGCGTCAAAGGTAACTAGATAGAGTGTCTTGTTATAGGCATGCCGTACTATTAAGAGGGATGCAACGTGGATGATTTAGAAGTGTCTCTGTGCTCAAGTGTTATCTATCCTTAAATAGATGAGAGACACAATACACATCACGTACACCGGGATTGTTTGTCTTTTTGTCTGGATCGGATGTTCCGATCCATCGGTAAATCCGGTGGTGTGTTGGTGAGAGTCTAGAACCTCTCTGGATTGATCGGAAATTCCGATCAGGGGATCGGAAGGTCCGATTCTTCGTAAGGTCCGGTGCTAAGTTGTCTAAGTCTCAGGTGCTCCTCTGTGAGGATCGGAAGTTCCGACCCGTGTGATCGGATAGTCCGATCAGGACTTGGAAACTTTTCGAGCTAGTTCTAGTAAGGGTGCCTCTCTGTGAGGATCGGATGTTCCGATCTTTGGATCGGATGTTCCGATAAGTGTTAATCTCAAAAAGGGTGCTCTCTGGTCAAATCGGATGTTCCGATCGTGAAAATCGGAAGTTCCGATCAGTGTTTTTAGTTTGCAAGTGTGCTGATTTTTTGCCTGATCGGAAGTTCCGATGTAAGTTCCGATGTTGGATCGGAAGTTCCGATGTTGGATCGGAAGTTCCGATGTAGACTTAGAAACTTTTTGAAAGGTTTCTGTAAGGTGCCTCTCTGCCTAGATCGAAAGTTCCGATGCAAGTTCCGATGTATCGGAAGTTCCGATGTTAATTCCGATGTGTTTATTGGATTGAGTTTGTTCTGGAGTTTTTGCCTGGTCGAAAGTTCCGATGTTGGGATCGGAAGTTCCGATGTGTGTAAAACTGCTAGTTTTCTTGCTCCAACGGCTAGTGTTTGGGTGTGGGGTATAAATACCCCCCTTGGCCGGTTGGGAGAGTGAGTTGAGAATATTGTTGAAGGGCTAAACAAGAGGTTGAGCTAGTGGAATAGAGAGATTACCTTGTGATGCATTTGTTGCTCCTTGGTCATCTCATTAGCTAGAGAGAGCTCTAAAAACTTGTGTTGTGATTAGGAGTGGATTGAGTGTTCCTCCTTGCTCCTTCTCCTTTGATCTTAGTGATCCCTCTTTGAGTGAGGTGTGGGAAGTGAGAGTTAGTGCTAAGAGTGTTAGATTGAGATACATCTTGAGCACAAGAGTTCATGTCCTAGATCATCCATTCGTTGGATTCGTTACTCTTGGAGTTTGAAGACTCCTAGACGGCTAGGCGTCGCTCACGAGCAACCAAAGTGTGTGGTGTGCCGTGAGAAGTTTGTTGAAGGTCCGATTTCACCTCCGAAAGGGAAGAAATCAAGAAGTGAAGCCACATCTCAAGTGTGACCGAGATTGGCGAGGAAAAGGGTTGGAAAAGACCCGGCTCAAGTGTGACCGAGCCTCCTCAACGAAGACGTAGGAACCTCCTTGGAGGAAGTCCGAACTTCGGTAAACAAATCATCGTGTCAATTCTTTACATGTGCTTATTGCTTTACTTTGCTATCTTGTATTGAATTGATCTATCTAGTGTTGATTATTTCTCTAGCTAGCTTTACCTCAAATTGTTGATACTTGCTTGTGCTAGCTTTGAGTAGAATTAATTTGTGTTTAGGCGTAATTCGTTTTGCAATTCTCTAGACTCTGTTCTAATCGGATATTCCAACCTCGTATCGGACATTCCGATTAGACATCGGAACCTCCAACTCCATATCAGAAGTTCTGATCTCTTTTCCGCTGCGTTGTTTTAGAAAATTGTAAATCGCCTATTCACCCCCCTCTAGGCGTCCATCCTCGATCCTTTCAATTGGTATCAGAGCCACGGTCACTCTCATATTAGGCTTTACTGCTTAGAGAGTAAAAAGGATGACGACTAGCGGATTAGTGCACTCTCACGATTCACTAATGCTTTATGGTTATAATTATGCTCATTGGAAATTATGCATGATTTCATTCTTTAAATCCATGAGCCCACAAATATGGTGGATCGTAGATGTCGGCTTTTCTCTTCGTCTAAACGAAGTGGCTCCAACTAAAGGAGAAGAGAAATGCTTACATCTAGACGCTCAAGCTACTAACGCTATTTTTAGTTCTGTGAGCGAAATATGATGTGTCCACATCATCAAATGAGGATTGCATACAAGAATGGATGTCGGTTGATGATTCTTCAACCTCTACATCAAGTGATGAAGAACCGACATCACCATGTACCTCCTCTTCCACCCCAAGCAATGACAACACTCCTATTTGCCTTATGGCAAAGGAGAAGAAGGTATCACACACATCCAAATCCCTAAATGTAGATGATTTTGGTAAGAGTGATGATGATAGTGATACCGATTATGATAATAGGTTGGTGATATTAGAGAAATATCACTACCTAAAATGCTTGCCCTGCTCGATACAATAGATAAGCAAGAGGACACTCTCGAGAGGCAAGAAGATTTGCTTATCTTTGAAAAAGAAAGAAATCTTGAATTTGAGAGTGCTCTTGCTAAAGAAAAGGTGAAGAATGAATCTCTTGAGAAGGAGAGAACTAAATACAAAATTTTGAAGTTGAAGCTAGACTCACTTCAAAAGGATTATGATGTTCTTAAGGTAAATCATGAAAAGATCCTTCTCAAGGAATTCACAAAGCCTAGAGTAGACATTAGTATTCAATGTGATTTAATTGATGAAATGCCTTGCTCAAATTTCATTCCTTGCATTTCATCTAAAATTGATATGTCTATGTAGGACCGAATATAGCAATCAGAGGGGGGGTGAATGATTGTGCGGAAGCTAAAACTAAATTCTTGATCTATTAAAAGTTTACCCCAAAATAGAACCAAATAATTGCCTCGTTTTCGAAAAAAACAGAATGATAGAGGTTTGGTAAAACGCAAATTATCGGAGATCCAACCGTCCGATCGATCTGAAATTTGGACACAAAAAACTAGATTCCAATACGAATCAAACCCAAAAAGAATCAGCTCAATCGGACTTACAGATCAAAAGTTATGATCTTCACAAGCTTACTGTTCCAAAAGATGGCGAGAATAAATCTAACTAGAATTGTAGCTCGCCGAAAGATTTGATGAACTTGATCTTTATTTCTCCTTTCTTATGTCTAAAATACTCCAAACAAAAGAGTACAACCCTAAAGCTTGCTCAAAGCTTGATTGCCTTCAACAGGAGGCAACCCCTCTATTTAAAGAAGGCAAACACACCTAATCCTAGAAGGAGTCCTAATCCTAGAAGGATTCCTAATCCTAAAAGGATTTACACTCCTAATCCTAGAAAGAGCATGTATTCAACACAACTCCACTTGACCCAACCTGGCCGAGTACAACTCTTGCACGCGTATGGCAACCCTACCATACTCACGTGACTAACACTTTGCACGCGAATGACCTCATGCCATTCTCACGTGACTAACCATTCTTCATGTGCACCATTCTCTTAGCCCGAGCGTCCCGCATGACATCCTTGACCACCAAGACCTCGGTTCCCCTGAACCTAGTCCCGAACCTCGGTTCCTCCATGAACCTAGTTCGATCCGTCATCGACCACATTCGCCCTCGAGCAATACCGCACATGAACAAACCACAAAAGCGATTCCGAGCACAAGTCCGCGACTTGACTCACATTAAACCATGCAACCACTCACAGGAGTGCATTGCATTAAATATTCTAAGAACACGATTTCAAAACACGAACAAAAACCTTTGCAAAAATCAAAAGCTTTTCAAATAATCAAAGCGATTTGAGATCTTTTCAAATAAAGAAACCAAAAATAAATCTTGTCAAAATATCAAAGCGGTTTCAAATCTTTTCAAATACTCATCATCAAAATCAACTGGATCAAAAATAACGATCCTTCAATCTCCCCTTGATGAGTAATTTGACAAAACACAATATAAGATTTGACAAGAGATTGAGCAAGAACCAAAAGACCAAATAATCCCAATTCAAAAACCTCCTTGACTTGTTCTCCCCCTTTTTAACAAAATAGTCATCAAGATCTCAAAACTCCCCCTTAATGAATGCAGTATCTCAAGCTTTGAAGTATATTCAAGGTATATAATCAAAGTAAAGCATTTGAAGAGTTTTTAGGAGAACTTTCTCATTTTGTATCAAATTATCCAATGAGAAAGCAAATTGTGAGAATATGGAGGCTCTAACACATAGAATAGTTATTGCATAAGCAAATTAGAGCAAACAAGTAAAATGTCATAATCAGATTTTGCCAAAGCGCAAAAGAAATCTATCATGAGCATAGAGAGACTTTCAAATTCACTAATATTTGTCTCAAGCCTTTTTCAACCATTTGAATTTCCTTTTTCTCTTTTAGCAAGTTTGACAATTTTGCTTTGTGATCACTTGAGGATGACAAGTAATCGCACACTAGCCCATACTTGTGTATGAGTAGGTAGTTCTTTCTTGTATCTTTCTCTATTTAAATTGGCAAGTGGCTTCACATTGTTCTGAACTTTTGTTTAGACAAGTAGCCTTTTCTTGCATCTTTTGCATTTAAATCCCTGGCAAGGAAGCTGCACATTGTACTAAACTTGTGTTTAGCCAAGTAGCTTTTGCTTGCATCTTTTTCAACTTGCTTTTAACATTAAAACACTGATTTTGCTTGAGACTCATAATGATCATTTGAAGTCCAACAAAAAACTCACACATAGTTTCTAATCAGCTCTAGCCTTTCAACAGATGACAAGAAACTTTTAAGCCTATTTCACAAATGCAATACCATAATGAGCAAGAGCCAAAATATTCTCGAAAAGCATCTCAAATTGAATTATTTTAGTCTTTTAGTCTTTTAGTGAGAAGTGAAGTGATGTAGCATATAACTTGGCTATATACACAAGAATAATCACCAAAGCTTTGTACTACATGATGCAATGTAAACAGGGGTTTTTACTTGAGGTGTAAAGTCAAAATACCACTTATAAAAAAATCACTTCTAGGAACCAAAGTCAAGTAACCCAAAAAGAGATAAACTCAAGACTCCCCCTCAAATCAACCCATGGGGATGAATGATCCCAAGTTCACCGCGTAAGAAAGCAAAACGAGAAAAATCAAGCGGTTTAGTGAAAATATCAGCAAGCTGAGCACCCGAATCAACAAATTTCAGTTCAATAGCTCTTTTTTCAACATGATCTCTAAGAAAATAAAATCTGATGTCAATGTGTCCAAGAAAGAGAATTACTCAAGAAGTGGCATGAACCAGATGTACTTTTTCTATCAATTCCACATCCTCCAAATTCAGCATCAGAGAAAGGTCTTAAACTAATACGTGAAGAAGCAGAAAGCCAAATGCCAAAATCTTGAGTACCACGGAGATACCTTAAAATCCTCTTGATAGCTTGTCGATGTGAAGCACGCGGGGAAGCTTGAAAACGAGCACACAAGCACACAAAGAAACTCCAATTATCTCATCCTCAACAAAGATCATCATCATCTTCATCAACAAAGATACTCTCCCCACGAACATATGCACTGCACTGCACTATTTGGACTAGTGCCTTTTGCAAAAACAGAGGTGGAGGAAGCATCTTGAAAAATAACACTTTTAGCACGAGATGCACAAGTGAAGGAGGAGAACCAATTCTTATCATCGGATATGTGGCGTGAGCATCCGGAATCCACTAGCCATATGTTCTCCTTCCTCGCGTGAGAAGCCTACATAGAAGCAGAAAGTGTCGATGTCTCGGTACTGGGGTTAGAAATAAGATGTTTAGGAATCCAAGATCTTGAGACACCACGACGCACAACAGATTGGCACAACACGAGCATTCTTATGCATAAAAGAAGATTTGTCTTTTCTCGTGTTCTTAGCAACAAGAGGTATTTGCATCACCCTAGGCACATAATGAGAAATGAAACGTGCACTGCGAAATTAGACCTAGCATTAAACCTGTCTCTCTTTTGTTGTTTAGCTAGTCTAAAGCAAAAGTCTACTAGATGTCCATCTCTACCACAATGAGTGCAAGTGTACTTAACATGATGTTTTGCTTTAACAGTAGAAGCACATTTTGCATTCATCATAGTAGAGGATAAAAGACCACCAGATTTAAAGACATTTTTCTTAGGCTCATTGACAATTTCAAATTTTCCACTTCCAAGTGTTTTGACAACAGTGGGAGCATGTGATTTATGATGAGCATAAGAATCAAAACCTAAACCTTTGTTACGAGTCTGACTTTTGATTGATCCAAAATCATGTTTAGGTTTTTCTTGCCATCGCTGAAGCGTTCCAAAGAATTTTGCAAGTAATCAACTTTCTTAGCAAGAGTTAAACAATTATCACAAGGAGTGTCAATTTTAGCTTTTACATTTACGGCAATTTGAACACGAGTTAATTTCATGAGTGAACATGTCATTTGTTAATTGTGTAACTCTACAATTTGCATCTTTTAATTTCAACTCAAGAATTGAACATTTAGAGCAAGCAATTTGATCATGTAAACTATCGTAGAGCAACCAATATTTTTCACAAGTTTTTCATTTTTCAATTGTTCTAAGATAAACTTGTTCTAGTTTAATGACATGTTCCTCTTTTAGAGACTTAATTTCAAATTTGAGATCTAAGCAAGTATCACAAATATTTTCAGAATTTGAATTTCTAAGATCAAAGTTTTCAGATTTTAGCATGGATAGATCTTTTTCTAAGTTTTTATTTTTGAGTGAAGATTTTCTTAAAGATTTTCTCAATATGACTAAAACTTCACAAAGCTCATCATACGAAGGCATTACCTCATCACCGTCATTGGAGGTGCTTGTCGTTGTCACTAGAATCACTAGTGTTCCCTTTTGCCATGAAGCACGATCCGGTGAAATCCTTCTCTTTCACCTTCGTTTGCTTCGCTTCCTTCTCATCTTCAATTGAGTCATCAATGTCGCTTAAGTCTAAGCGACCAATTGCCTCGAAGACTTTGTTGAGCATCTTCTTCGTCCGTTGCTTATTTTTATCCTTGCTCTCTCTTGGCCGGAAGGACTTGGAGGAGTTGCTTTGCTCCTTCTCCTCTCTATCTTTGTTCTTGAAACATTTAGCACGGATGTGCCCTGCCTTGCCGTGATTGTAGCGATGGATGGAGGCTCCTTTTCTTTCCCTTGATCTCATGTAAGCTGCATTGACACGCTTGGAAAGAAGAGCAAGTGTATCTTACGGTATTTGATCTAGCTGTTCATCACTAAGAGCACTCAAAGCAGGAATGGAATATGATGATGAAGAACTAGTAGCATTATCATATGAAGAGGAATTAGCATTAAGAGCCATAGAGTTATCATTGGATGTTCTTGAAACAATGTCTATCTCAAAAGTCTTGAGACTAGAATATAGTTTATCCAAAGTCATTTCACTCATCTTGTGAGCTTCCTAAAAGCAGTCACTTTCATTTGCCGATTTTAAGATCAAGAGATGATAGGAAATGTCTAGCATTTTCAGTCGGTGTACTTTACATCTACTGACTCTAAGATTGTTTAAGATTCTCATTAAAGCGAGCAAAACAATCATCTAGAGATTCTCCAGAGTTCATTTCAAATCTAGTGTATTCCTTTTTAAATTGATCTTGCCTAGCTTCTTTTACAGAGTCGATTGCCCTCATGATAATCTTGAAGATATTTCCAAATTTCATGAGCAAGTGAGTAAATGACAGACTCTATCGAATTCTTTTCTAGCAAGTCCTTGAAGCAATATGTTTCTAGCTCTATTATTGTTTTCAACATCTTTTTCAAACTCGATTTTATCAATATCATCATTTGAAGGAAGCTCGTATGGAATCTTTACCTTGCGCCAAATAGCGTTACCTTGAGCTTGAAGGTATGCGATCATCCGAATCCGCTTGATGGGGAAAGTCTGTGCCATTGAAGATTGGCGGCTTGTTCGAGTATATCTCATTGCCATAACTTACCGTTTACTAATCACTGTTAAGATGGATTAGTAGAGCCAAGCTACGATACCACTTGTAGGACCGAATATAGCAATCGAGGGGGTGAATGATTGTGCGGAAGCTAAAACCAAATTCTTGATCTATTAAAAGTTTACCCCAAAATAGAACCAAATAATTGCCTCGTTTTGAAAAAACAGAATGATAGAGGTTTGGTAAAACGCGAATTCTCGGAGATCCAACCGTCCGATCGATCTGAAATTTGGACACAAAAACTAGATTCCAATACGAATCAAACCCAAAAGAATCAGCTCAATCGAACTTACGGATCAAAAGTTATGACCTTCACAAGCTTACTATTCCAAAAGATGGCGAGAATAAATCTAACTAGAATTGTAGCTCGCCGAAAGATTTGATGAACTTGATCTTTATTTCTCCTTTATTTTGTCTAAAATACTCCAAACAAAAGAGTACAACCCTAAAGCTTGCTCAAAGCTTGATTGCCTTCAACAGGAGGCAACCCCTCTATTTAAAGAAGGCAAACACACCTAATCCTAGAAGGAGTCCTAATCCTAGAAGGATTCCTAATCCTAAAAGGATTCCCACTCCTAATCCTAGAAAGAGCATGTATTCAACACAACTCCACTTGGCCCAACCTGGCCAAGTACAACTCTTGCACGCGTATGGCAACCCTACCATACTCACGTGACTAACACTTTGCACGCGAATGACCTCATGCCATTCTCACGTGACTAACCATTCTTCATGTGCACCATTCTCTTAGCCCGAACGTCCCGCATGACATCCTTGACCACCAAGACCTCAGTTCCCCCTGAACCTAGTCCCGAACCTCAGTTCCTCCATGAACCTAGTTCCAGTCCGTCATCGACCACATTCGCCCTCGAGCAATACACGCACATGAACAAACCACAAGCGATTCCGAGCACAAGTCCGCGACTTGACTCACATTAAACCATGCAACCACTCACAGGAGTGCATTGCATTAAATATTCTAAGAACACGATTTCAAAACACGAACAAAAACCTTTGCAAAAATCAAAAAGCTTTTCAAATAATCAAACTGATTTCAGATATTTTCAAATAAAGAAACCAAAAAATAAATCTTGTCGAAATATCAAACTGGTTTCAAATCTTTTTCAAATACTCATCATCAAAATCAACTGGATCAAAAATAACGATCCTTCAGTCTACTCCTAGCATTGATATGCCCTCATGCTCTAATGATATTGCTTCAAGTTCCTCTATGGTGTTAGATACTAATCTTGTAGAGGAAAACAATGAGCTCAAGAAACAAGTCACAAAGTTGAAAAGTGACTTGGAAAAGTGCTACAAGGGCAAAGTCATCCTCGACAAGATCTTGAGCGAGCCTCGGGTGCCGCAAGATAGAAGAGGACTTGGCTACATCTCCAAAAGGGAGAAGAGCAAGCCAAAGCACCATGGAAAACTCTCGAAGATCAAAAGGTGCTTTGGATGCAACAAGAAGGGTCACCTTGCCTCGGTGTGCCCTAATCAAGTTGATGGCACGGGAACGTCATCAAAGATGAGGCTTGACGGCAAGAAGCAACACCGTAAGAGGATAAGAAGAAGTCGAACTCGAATTTGCTTCAATTGTCGGCAAAAGGGGCATATCGGTAAGGATTGTCCCAAAGGTATAATCCCTAAGCCTGCTATTCATTATAATGATTATTTGCTTAGGAAGGACAAGAATGGTAATATAATTGCCAAGCTTGTCAAGTCCCCTATGCCCGCCAAAAATGATGTTATTCATTTGCATAGGAAGAGTAAATCTAGAAATGGATTTGCAAAAATTGTTAGGACTCCTAAGCCAACCCAAAGCAATTCAAATAAATTGCTTAGGAGAGATAACAATAACAAATCATTTGCTAGATATACTAGATCCTCTAAGCCTTCTCACTTTAATGGTTATCATTTGCTTAGAAAGGATCAAACTAGAAATAGAGTTGCTAAATATGTTTGCCATCCTAAGTATTCACAACTCAATGACAATTATATGCTTAGGAGGAATAAATATCGCAAACCTATTTCTAGAAATGTTAGTCATTCCTTTAATGCCAAAGTTAGGGCCATTTGGGTTCCTAAATCTATTGTGACTAACATTGTTGGACCCAACAAGGATTGGGTACATAAAACCACCTAAAAGGTTTTTAGGCAATATAAGATGGATTGGACGCTTGGTCTCGTGAAGAAAATGAAGACTTCATCATTTACTGTAGGACCGAATATAGCAATCAGAGTGGGGGTGAATGATTGTGCGGAAGCTAAAACCAAATTCTTGATCTATTAAAAGTTTACCCCAAAATAGAACCAAATAATTGCCTCGTTTTCGAAAAAACAGAATGATAGAGGTTTGGTAAAATGCGAATTCCCGGAGATCCAACCGTCCGATCGATCTGAAATTTGGACACAAGAAACTAGATTCCAATACGAATCAAACCCAAAATGAATCAGCTCAATCGGACTTACGGATCAAAAGTTATGACCTTCGCAAGCTTACTGTTCCAGAAGATGGCGAGAATAAATCTAACTAGAATTGTAGCTCGCCGAAAGATTTGATGAACTTGATCTTTATTTCTCCTTTATTTTGTCTAAAATACTCCAAACAAAAGAGTACAACCCTAAAGCTTGCTCAAAGCTTGATTGCCTTCAACAGGAGGCAACGCCTCTATTTAAAGAAGGCAAACACACCTAATCCTAGAAGGAGTCCTAATCCTAGAAGGATTCCTAATCCTAAAAGGATTCCCACTCCTAATCCTAGAAAGAGCATGTATTCAACACAACTCCACTTGGCCCAACCTGGCCGAGTACAACTCTTGCACGCGTATGGCAACCCTACCATACTCACGTGACTAACACTTTGCACGCGAATGACCTCATGCCATTCCCACGTGACTAACCATTCTTCATGTGCACCATTCTCTTAGCCCGAACGTCCCGCATGACATCCTTGACCACCAAGACCTCAGTTCCCCCTGAACCTAGTCCCGAACCTCAGTTCCTCCATGAACCTAGTTCCAGTCCCATCATCGACCACATTCGCCCTCGAGCAATACCTGCACATGAACAAACCACAAAACGATTCCGAGCACAAGTTCGCGACTTGACTCACATTAAACCATGCAACCACTCACAGGAGTGCATTGCATTAAATATTCTAAGAACACGATTTCAAAACACGAACAAAAACCTTTGCAAAAATCAAAAAGCTTTTCAAATAATCAAACTGATTTCAGATCTTTTCAAATAAAGAAACCAAAAAATAAATCTTGTCGAAATATCAAACTGGTTTCAAATCTTTTTCAAATACTCATCATCAAAATCAACTGGATCAAAAATAACGATCCTTCATTTACATATGGAGCCAAGCATGAGGAAGATCATTCTATTATCATGAGCCAATGCCATCTCGGTATCTTGCAATTTAAATTGATTATTTTATTGCTTCTAGCCTTGTGTAGGTTTAGATGCATTAGTTTCATGAAAATCAATTTAATTGCTTGTTGATTGTACCTTGCTCATGCTTCTTACTTGTGCTTTAATTTTAATCTTGAGCAAGTTAGAAGTGGCACATTTAGGGGGAGTGCTAATTCATAATCATGTGTATCACATCCCTACGTGTGCCCATATTTATTATAAGTGCTTATATATTTTTCAAAATCAACCTTTTAGCCAAAACTCAAAATTTGCTAATCTATTAATAATCTTTTGAAAAACTAGTTGAGAAATGTATACAAATGCTTTCAAAATGTTTTTAAAAGGTTTTTGCTTCACAAAATCTATTGTGAACTAATCTCAAACATCCATTAGATTCCATAACCCGCATCACTTTGCACACACCACTAATCAACTTTCACTTTGGATCACCTGATGTCTCGTTTAATCATCTCTTATCAACACAATATTTTAGTTTATCTTTAAACAAACAACAAGTTTACTTTAACCGGACCACTAGCTCATATCAACCGAAAACTCTAACTTCTCGTCATACACTTAACTTCTTAAACATCCGCGTGAATCACGCACCCAACTCTTAAGGAAACCATAATTGCTCCAGAAAAGAACAACACCCAAAACACCTTTCCTTCCGGAAAGGTCAACCATAAATCACAAGAGAAGTCAACTCTTAAATTCCCAAATGCCGACACGCAACTACTTCACAACTCTCGAGATCAACAACTTCCGCGAAGGAAAATGGTTGCAAGAGGGAAAACCAAGCGATTAACCAAATCTTTTTTTTTTCAGATAAGGCCATAACCCCAAACTTCAAACTTTCACGAAACAAACGGGTTTTTCAAAGATGAATTCCCAAGCAAGTCATCATTGCAATCAAACACCACTTAGGCCCCAACAACAAGATCTGGCACAACACCGCAATAACTCTTTTAAACCTCGGAGAAAGACAAACACAAAAATAAATTGAAACCACATCCCTTCGGACAAAACCTTGACACCTAAATCCATGCGACTTAGATTTTTTCCATCGAACTTCAATAACTTCCTTTCAAATTGGAGAATGGTAACCCAAGAATCAATCTATAAGTTTCTCTATAAGGCAAACAACAAATCGGGCGTCAAAGCTGGCAAGGCGACCAAAAGAGGCGCAACCCTAAATTCTTCTCTTGTCTTCAACAAAAGAAGACAAAACCAAAACCACCAAAAGAACTATTGGTGAGTATCCAAAACCGAACACTTTTTCTTTTATTTCAACCAACCAAAACCAACCAAAACCGTTCGTCAAAGCGGCAAAGGAAATCGGAGGGTCAATCCACAACTCTACTACTCGACTCCAACCAACTACCCAATCTACGACAGAAAGGATAAGCACTCTCCCAACAGGAGGTTAAAGTCCATCGGTGATGGCACTAACTCGCCACACCACAAACCCAACAATACTACAAACAGCAGAAGGTGACCGAAACCCCTTTCGCACCACAACCCACAAAATCTCAAATGTATCAACACAATCGATTCTTTCATAAACATAGCAACATATATTACCAAATGTAACATTCCACATAAAAGCTTAAATACAACATTTAAGCGTAAAGCAACGGTACCCAGACCCATTCCTCTTGTGCAACAGAGTGTGTCAAGTTTTAAAATAGTAATTACACTTACACAAGTTTTAATGTTGCTATCCTATGGCAAAGTTTTAAGTAAAACCTAAGCCATGTTTCTAGGTTATACCACTTCATATTTTAGTTGAACCTAAAGTATGACACTAAATACACATTCCAGGGACCTACGGCCAGCTCGATACCAAGCTGTAACACCTGACTTTTACTAAGCCCAGAATGTCACCAAACATAGACCCTAACAAATTTAATACCATAATTTAAGGTAAATTACAGCAATTAATCATTTGGAATAATTGGAAATTTTGGCAGCATCTCCTTTGTTTTTGCATGATACTTAACAAAGATAGCATCATATCAATATGTAAGACAAACGAGATATCCATACACAGCGATAAGGATAGCTAAACATCAACTAAAACATCAATAAGCATCGATAGCAAAATAATAAGCATCAATTTAAATCTAGGAAGTTAAAACAACTCCTCCATAGCCCCACATGATACACATGAGGGAGACAACCAAACATACTGAGACCATACACTAAAGATTATTGTAATGCTTATTGTCATGTCTCCACAACAGGTGAATTTGCTAGATTATGATACTACGTGGAGTAGTGTAGCTAAAACCCTTTCCGTGCGCCGATTTCATGGTACCTAAAGAAAACAAACAACGAAAATACAAGCGTGAGTTCATAACTTCGTGAAGTGTAATACAATGGAAAACAGAGTGCAAGACAACAAACCATCAACTTCAATCTTCATAAGCATTACATATCACATCATTACCATTCTCACGCATTACCACGACATGGTAAAAACATCATAATCATCTCTTGATCAATATGGTGTTCGTCTCATGAACTCATGAACAATTCAACAACATTCTCATTCATAGTTTCATTCATGCAATGCAATGCACATGTCTTACGGAATACTCATACCGGTATGGTTGAGTGCACACCCGTCGGCATGCACCCTTTTCCCCTTCCATCCCGAAGATGGAGGGTGCCTATCACTCGCTTCCAGTCACCTCGGTGATGGAATCACGAGGTAGGACTTACTCAAACGAATGGCCCCGACTAGTCATAACGGTTCTCACCGCCCCTCAGGAATAGTTATGACTTAACTCACCGGGCAGCCATGAAAATATGCCATGCATGCAAAATGGACAGTAACGTATTCATAAATAGAATATTGCATATCAACGTATGGCCTCTCAACATGTAAGACCGTGATCAACAATCAACGGTAACCTTTCAAAGACATGGCATGAATCCTTTATCAACAACAAGCATTTTAATCATAGCATGAGGACCCCATATCATCGACATTATTTCAATCATGGCCTAAGGACATCCTATCCATTATAACATGTAATTCCATGGCATGGCAAGACAACATGTTAACTATTCTAAATACCATCAATCAATTCTAGCAGCACGTATAACATAAAAACCACGCAAAACACTTGCCTTCACCCACGAGTAACGGAGTGACGAGAGGTTGAGGGCACTCCCGGAGGCACACCACCTGCAAACACGTGCCACTCACTCAAATTGGGTCCACAATACAGTACACAAATAAATCCCACTACCCGACTTCGCATACAACTCCTAAAATCAGAAAACAGCAAATCTGTCCCTTCGGGACAGCGGACTTCCAATGGGCATAACTTCTGTTCTAGGACTCCAAATTGAATAAACAAGTACATCCCCGCATAGCTTAGGAAATTTCCCAACTTTTTCTAGTTATAGGGAAAGACTAATTCGGACTCTAATGTTGTTTAATCTAACGTTGAACACGAACTGTCCCAATCTCGTCACAGATTTGACAGCGCTCGGTAAAACAGCCATAACTTCTAAACGGCTGGACGGAATTTCAATTTCTTTATATGCACGGAAAGATAAGGAAATTATCTACAACTTCCTAAAAGTCCGTACGGTCAGATTCAAACTCGAAATTGGCGAAAACGCCTGCCCTAGTTCGGGTTCCCAATCTGCCCGAACCAGAACATGAACACAACTCTAGATTTCATCAATCCTACCCCATGGCAGCACCTCCCTTGATCTAAAAACATGAAATTCATCCCTATAACAGTACCTAGACCCAAACCCAAGGATCACCCATGCCTTACCTCCTCCCGACGAACGACGAACGCCGAGATCTATCCTCCCGAGCCTCCCGAACGTCCTCCTCGCGCTAGAATCGCCGGATCTCCTCGTCGCGGGGCTTCCCGTTGGAGGGGACAGCGAGGTTGTGTGGTGGGGGATCTCCTCTTTGCAGCAAAGGAGGTGGAGAGGAGGAATTGGGGGCGCACCCAAGGGGGAGGGGAGGAGGCGCCCAAGAGGGAGAGGAGGAGGCACCCAAGAGAGATGGGGATTGGGGGAGGGGCGGCTAGGGCAGGGAGGGACGCCCCTAGCCCCCAAAATTCTGCCTCTTCTCCCTCATGGGCCCTAACTCTCTCCCACCAAGGCCCACGACTCACCCCCCTAAGGCCCAAACTCCTCCGGGAAGGCCCAAACTTCCGAAATCGGCCCGGAAACGCGATTAAACTGCATAACGTAAAGTTTTAATCTCCGATTTCATACTTTATAAGGTCACATTCTCTAATTCACATTTGTTTACGGTGTCTCGGCATTCCGTGGTGTCACAGTTTGACCGATATAAGTCAAAATATTGCACTTAGTGAGTTTCACCATGTGGACTAGATCTTGTGCCATATCTTAGTTCAACATGGTATTCCAAACTCATACACAAAAGTTCAATCTCTAAATCTTATCTCATTCTCTTAAATTGGATTTGATCTTTTGTGTTGTTGAGTATTTGATTTATTGGATTTTCATTTGGTTCTTCAAAAGAACCCTCTTTGGACAAAAAGCAAAAATTATGTTTTAATTGACCCAAATTGCAAAAAGCTTTGTAAAAATATTATACTATGTATTTCAAATGTTTTACAAGCTCCCAAAATGAAAATTCCTTTTATGGAAATTAATTTGGCCAAAACAGTTGTGCTTAACTCCAAAATCGCCTATTATTGAATTTTTGGCATTCAAATTGGATTTCATTGGTTTATAAATTGTCATGACTTCAAAATGTATTTTGAATCCTTTAAGCCATGAGGGTTCAATTGTTGGTGAAATCCAAGTTGAAGCTGCACATTGAGGGTTTATGAAATTTGTTTTCATCTTTGTACCTCAAAGCGCATTTTGCCAAAATGAGCTATAAGAAAATACTTTGCAAACAAAAGTTATCCTAAAAATGTTTGAAATAGTCCAAAGTTAGTTCCTTGATGATTTCAATTCATTTGGAATTCATTTGCAAAAATTCTTGACATATTTGCAAAAGGTGGACTGAACTTTGAGTTTCAATCGGCTGAAAAATTCAACTCATCGGAACATCCGATTTTAAATCGGAAGATCCGATATTCTGGAATTTAGTACTCATCGGAATATCCGATCCATATATCGGAATATCCGATCTGTGTACAGCCTGATTTTATAATTTCTTTCGAATTTTGCTTTGGGATATCTTTCGATTGATACTTCCTTTTTCAAGAATTCCTTTTGAGAAAGATTCTTGTATTCCCAAAGTATCTTTGTGCAAAAATTCAAAAGTGTTGCATTTTACATGAAAATGTCTAGGCCATACAATTAATCATTCTAGGGCACTACTAGTAGACTAAACAAGGGTGTTAGGCCATACAATTAATCATTCTAGGGCAACCAAATGATAGATAGATTAATATGTAGCAAACATACATATTAACAAGGTATATAACTATACTCTATCATAACATATCGTTTTATATAAACAATCATAGCATGCATGTTTGTAAATCTATTAAACATTTCAAAACATGGATCAACATGCTTCAAGGGAACTTATCGAAAACTTGCGGGAACTTGCGAGAACTTGCGGGAACTTGCGGAAACTTGCGGAAACTTGCCTTGGTCGGTGAGGAGAGGGTTGTCTTCCTGCGGTTCTGCGACGGAGTCGACGTCTAGCGTTTCTATTAAACGAAAAACAGCGAATAAACAACCATGCGGAAAATACGAAGAAACAAATAAATTCGTAACCACATGAAAACTTCCGAATAATTAGTTTAGCATTTTCTAAGATTTATAAAATTTATTTTGGAATTTTTGAGCGTATAGTCTAAGAGCTACAAAACTCACAAGTTTAGACTTTCATGAATAATTTAATAGTATAAATTTATTTATAAAATTTCATAAAAAATACTGTAGAAATATATTAATTTTTACTAATTAACAAAATTAGTTGCAAGTGATTCGGACTTAGAACGAATTTTTAGCGAAAAAGACAAAATTCGCAATTTTCCTGAAAAGTGTACGTAAACTAATTTTCTAGTTTTGCTTGCATGGCACTATTCATCCTGTATATGTGTATTCACTCGATCGGCTATACATCAGAGAACTTGCTACGGACGACCAGTATAAAAAAAAACTGCGCCTTATACATACCAACGTATACATGTATTCACGTGTACAGCCGAGTATATTTTTGTATACATGCAATCCACTGTCTAATATATACGTATATACACACTAGCATATATAACGCTAATAAGCCTATACATGCATAATACACGTGACAAGATCATCCGATTGATAAAGATAGAGCACGCGCACGAAGGAAAAGAAAAACAGGGATACCGTTCGGCGCAGGGGATGCGAGACCAGAGAGTGCGTCGACGGCGGCTCCAACGGCGCGACGACAGTGACGGCGGCTCCAACGACGCTGCGACGATGACGGCATACACAGCGTCGACCACAACGGCGAAGGCGGCGATGACGACGACGACAGCGATGTAACCGACGGCGACGACGACGTAGACGACGGCGGCGAGACGGCAGCAACGGCGGCGAGACGGCGATGATGGCAGCGTCAACGGCGACGAGCAGCAGCGCAGGTCGTCAAGCGCGGAAGGAGGCGTGGCCGAAGAGTTCGTCGGCGTTGCTAGTTCGCACAGGTATAGGAGATGGAGAAGTGTGGCTAAAGAGGAGGGAAATGGCTGGAAAGGAAATGTCAGGCGTGTGGAGCAACCGGCTAGAAAAATGAGGCTTCAAGTGCGTGCATGAAGGGATTGGCCGGAGAGAACTCGCCATGCATCCATAAAGGAAAGAACTGAAAACGGCAGCACTTGGAATGAAGTTCTAACGACCATGCATGGTAAAGAGTCAGTTACCCATTTGCCTTCACGGCTGGAAGGAACAATTTAACCCATCCTTAATTCATGCGCATGCAAAACGCCCCTGCCTTGATTCGTGCATACCTCCACAAAACAGTACGTATACCCATCTCTATACACACACGCGTACACGCTCTCAAATGAGGTTTAGGAAAAAAAAATAACAGAGAGGTTCTAAAAATCCGGAAAACTCCTCTAAAATATTAGGAACTATTTGGAACCTAACGAAGCTGGTTTCGCGATTTTTCGACGTGTAGATTTTCCGCGAAAATTCTTTTCGTGAATCAGACACCTGTACCGATTTTTATAAAATCAACGACTTACGTTATACAACACATTTTTCAAAAATATTTGAAGCGAACACTCTCGTCTACCAATTATCTTAATTATCAACAAAATTTTGGATTTTATGCTGATGCAAAAATGTGTGATCTTTACCTAATACGATTAGTTCAATAAACGTGAATCCGACTCACTCGCGAGGCTTCCAAGTAGATTCCGGAAAATTACAAATAATCCCGGGAACACACTAATTATATTAAAAGCAAATTTTGGGATGTTACAAAGTTCAATCGCTTAAGAACTCTCTGTGTGAGGTTCTTTATGAATTGAAATACATAAAAAGGAGAAATTCCATTTGAGCATTATTTTTTATGAATAATTCTTTATTCTCATTCTTGAATGAAGATTTTCAAGCAAAACCCTTGAGATAGATTTTAAATTGGTATCTCATTTCTCAAGTGGTATTTGTGTTGGGTTTCTCATCTAACCCTATTAGGCAAAATTATAGATTCTACAAGAGAATCATGGTGTTTATCGTAAAGCCTAATAAAATGAAGTGATTTATTTGAATTAGTTTCAAATAACCCTTGTGATACCCACATCTGCACTTTGAGCTTAAATCCTTTCAATTGGTACTTGAGCTTAAATTCCTTCAATTGGTTTCAATTGGTATCCAAATTCAAAATATGGCCTTCTTTCGAGTCTTTATTCTTTTTGGCCATATTTCAAGAATTTGCCAAACTTGCTCGCTTTGCCTTGCATTTGGTATCAAGCCGTCTTCTTTTGGCATCTTGTCTTTTAATTGATATCAAATCTAAAAGTTTGTAAAACTTATCTGATTTATTTGAATCAATCCTCCAATTCCCTTGCTTTGCTTGTGTGCTATTTGGATTTGCAATTTGTATTTTACATTTAATTGGTATAAAGCCACAAAATTGCCACAGGTGGTGTTATTGAAACCCTCCTTCATGCAAAATTTATTCAATACCAAAAGGGGGAGATTGTAAGTTCAAGCTTATGAAGTTCAAGTTTCTCTCCCTCACATTATTTTAAGTTGGATGTTCATTTGTTTTTGGTGTTTATTGACAAAAAGGGGGAGAATTATGTGAGCTTTCCTCAATTGCCTTGCACATGTGTTTATCTCATGCATCTTCATATGCATCATGTGCATAGCATGCCATGGTATGGATATAAAATGCTTAATATTTGTTCCATATTGATATATATCCATTAGTGCAATTGTGAAAAAAAGGTTTTATCATCAATCACCAAAAAGGGGGAGATTGTAGGTACAACCTCCATTAGGTTGATGCCATGCAAAGAAGAAAACCAAAGTGTAGTTGTACATGAATTTTTTCCGGAATTGTGAATTTGGTTTTTTTCGCTACAAATTCGTTCTAAGTTCGAATCGCTTGCAACAAATTTTGTTAATTAGTAAAAATTAATACCTAGCTATGTTAATTTTACTGAAATTTTATAATTAAAGTTATCTTTTCAAATTATTCGTGGAAATCCTGAAAACAAGATCACCTGAAGCATCTAGCACTTTGCATTCATTTTTCTTAAAACTTATTTCAAGATCTTCATCAATCATTTGTGAGACAGAAAGCAAGTTGTATTTCAAGTTTTCAACCAAAGCCACATCCTTGAACATAAACTTGTCACTTACCTTTACTATACCTTTTGCCACAACAGAAGAGGTAGAAGCATCTCCAAAGGTAACACTTTCAGCACGAGATGCACGAGTGAGGGAGGAGAACCAATTCTTATCACTGGACATGTGGCGTGAGCATCCGGAATCCACTAGCCATATATTCTCCTTCCTCGCGCGAGAAGCTTACATAGCAACAAAACATATCGAGGTCTCAGTACTGGGGTTAGGAATGAGATTTTTGGGAATCCAGTACTGAGACACGCGACACACAACAGTAAGCACAGCATGAGAATTTTTATGCACAAAATCAGATTTGCCTTTTCCCGTGTTTCTAGGAACAGAAGGTGTTTTCATCACTCTAGGTGCATGAGAAGTAAAATGTGCTTTGCTGAAATTTGACCTAGCCTTAGTCATTTCCTTCTTTTGCTGTTTGGCTAGTCTAAAGCAAAAATCTACTAAGTGTCCATCTATACCATAATGAGTGCAAGTGTACTTGACATGATGTTTAGCTTTAACAGTAGAAGCACATTTTGCATTTATCATAGTAGAAGATAAAAAACCAGCAGATTGAAAAGCAATTTTCTTAGGCTCATTAGGAATCTCAATTTTGCAAGAAGTCTGAACAACAGTGCGAGGTTTAGTTTCATATGTGGCATAAGGATTAAAACCTAAACCTCTCTTGTTTGTGCTAACCTTAGATTGATCCAAAATCATGTTCAACTTTTTCTTGCCATTAGTGAAACGTTCCAAAGAGTTTTGCAAGTAATCAACTTTCTTAGCAAGAGTTAAACAATTATTGCAAGGAATATCAATCTTCCCTTTCTGTTTACGACAAGTAGAGCATGAAAGAACCTCATGTGTAAGCAAATTAGCAGTCAATTGAGAAACATTAGCATTTGCATCTTTTAACTTCAATTCAAGAGTTGAGCATTTAGAACAAGAAGTTGAACCATGTAATTCATCAGTGGAACAGCTAGCATTTTTAACATGTTTCTCATTTTTCTCATTTAGATGTAACAGAAGAGCATGTTCTTTCCTAAGCAAGGTGAGCTCATTGTAAATTAAGTCAAATGATTTGCAAGTATCATTATCAGGAATCAAGGTCTTAAGTCTAGCAATTTCAGCATTCAATGACTCCACAAGAATATAATGTTTCTAAATTTTTCTATCACGTTTGTCAAGCAATTTTCCAAGACGGGCAACAGCATTGGCTAATTCATCATAAGAAGGATCTACCTCATTGAAGTCGCTGTCGTTGCTGTCCTCGGTAAAGCTATCCTTGCTGCTTGCCATGAGACACAACCCCATCAAATCATCCTTTCTTGGAGTTGCATCATCCTCGCTGCTCTCCGAATCCACATCGCTCAAATTGACTTGTTCAAGAGCGGAAAGAACTCGGTGGACAACTTTGCAGTTGATGAAGTTCTTCTTTTTCTTATCACTTGGAGAGAACTTCTTTTCTTTTCTTCTGTTGTTGTCCTTCTCCTCCCTTGATGCATTTCCTACAAGTTTAGGACAATTTGTGCGAATATGGTTGAGGTCACCACAATCATAGCATCTTGGAGGGCCACCACCAACTCTCTTTCTCATTCTTACATTCTGCAAAGCTTTGTTAAAGCGAGAAGAGAGTAGTGCCAGATCTTCTTCAGGAAATTCTTCAATTTGCTCATCTGTTAAAGAAGACAAAGAGGACAAAGCAAAGCTAGAAGAGGAATTTGCATTTGACATGTTAGGATTAGAGATCAAAGCAATTGATTTAACATTACCCTTCCTGGTAAGAACATCCAACTCATGTGTTTTCAACTTAGAATAAAGAACATCTAAAGTAAGTGTACTCATGACAGTTGATTCTCTAATGAATGTTACTTTCATCTCCCAAATAGACATGTCTAATGCACCAAGCAATTGTCTAGCATTAGCAGCATCATCAAAGCTAACTCCAACAGCACGAAGATTACTAAAAATTTTATTGAAGCGTGCAAAGAAGTCATCTAGCGACTCACCGGGTTTCATCTCAAATCGCATGTAATCCTTTTTGTAAATATCTTGGCGAACCTCTTTGACAGTGTTAGAACCCTCATGGTAATCACAAAGAGATTTCCATACCTCATATGCGGATCGAAGATGAACCACTCGGTCAAAGTCGCTGCGTCCCAAGCCTTGGATGATCAAGTTGCGCGCCTTGCTGTTTGCTTCAACATGTGCGCGATTGGCGTCGTTGACATTGTCGTTTGCAGGAACTTCATATGGCATGTAGACCTTCTCCAAAATTGCGAAGCCCTGCGCCTGGATGAATGCCTCCATATTGGCCTTCCAAAACTGAAAATCAACACCATTGAACACACACGGTTTTGTCGAATAACGATCCATTAATCTAATCACCGGTTAAGATAGATTAGAAAACCTGCTCTGATACCACTTGTAGGATCGAAGTATACGAATATAGCAATCAGAGGGGGGTGAATGATTGTGCAGAAGCTAAAACCAAAACTTTGATCTATTAAAAGTTCAACCAAATCTGAACCAAAAAGTTACTACGTATTCGACAAAAACAGATTGATTGATGTTTGGTAAAATGCTAATTCCTGGAGATGCAACTGTTGAATCGATCTGAAATTTGGACACAAGAAACTAGATTCCAATACGAATCGAACCCAAAAAGAATCAGCTTGATCGGACTTACGAATCAAAAGTTATGAACCTCGCAAGCTTGCTATGACAGAAGATGACAAAAATCAATCTAATCAAAACTTGTAGATTAATCAAGAATGACAAAAGATTAATCAACAAAACTTTGAGAACACAAAATTGATGCCCTAGAAATATTTTAGATGGATCAAAACAAAGAGAAACTCAAGGAATCAAAGATCCAATCTAGAACCAGAAAATGTGCAAGAAAAGAATCCAAAAACAGAGATTATTGTAGCACGCGTGTACTGTAGCTACGAGGTTACTGTATGTAACACCCCAAAATTTTGCTTTTCCTAAATCTATGTGTGATTTGGCACTTTGGTGAATTTTTGGAATTTTCTGGAATTTATTTGGATTTATTTGGAATTTATTTGAATTTATTACATTTTGAAATAATTAAAGAATTAAAATTTGCAAATAAAATTTTGTTGGAAATATTTTATTTGAGTCCCAAATACCCTAAAATATTTTCCAGAATTTTTCTGGAATTTTTCTGAGTCTTTTGCTATTTTTAATGAATTAAATGAATTTCTGGAAATTATTTCTAACTATTAAATCGTTGGAAATTGAGTTGGGTCAAGTACTATTCATCCGACCGAGTTGGAACCCGAGTCGGACTCGAGTCCGACCCGAGCCAGCTGCGCCACTTATCTTGACCCAACCGCGTCTAAACCCCAGATCAGATCCGAACCGTTGGATCAAGATCCAACGGTCAGGATCAATCCGCGCTAGGCATGGCCGCGCCCGAGCCAATCTCGGCCGTCGATCGCGCCACGTGGACGGCCCGCGTGCGTCCACGTCATCTCGCCAGTGTTCGAGCGGACTCGCCGTCGTCATCGCTCCGCCACGGATTCCGCGGATCTCGGCGTCGCGACATTTAATGCCCTGACCGCGCCGAGGTTCGCCCTTGTCGTCGTCGTTTGCCCCAAGCGCCCTAGCCCTAGCGCCGCCGCCGACTCGCTATTGCTCGCCGTAGTTGGAGAAGCCTCCGCCACGGTCCTTGCCTCGTTCCGCCGACCGCCGTCTTCCGCCGAAGTTGGAGCCCGATTCCGAGTCCTCAAGCCAAGGCGCACCGTAGAGTACCTCCCACTCACGGAGAGGCCCCAAAGCGCCCGTCGGGCTCGTCGTCGTTCGTCTCCGGTGGCCTGCTCCGCCGATGTCGCCATCGCCGCGCAAGCACCGTGGAGCCGTTGTATCTTCATCGCACGGTCCAAGATCACGCCACGTCACCCACCGGTGAGATCCCGTCCAAAAATCTCAAGATCCAATCTCGACCGTTGGATCTAGATCCAACGGTCCAGATCAAACGCGTTAACCCAAACGCGTGAGACCCAGATCCAATCTGGGCCGGTGAATTTCAAATCAACGGCCGAGATTGCGCGCCACGTGTTGGGAAGCTCGACCGCCGTGATCGGCTTCGCGTGTGACGCTGACACGCCGGGCCCGCGTGTCAGCGACGTGACCAAACCGCACCATGACGTCACGCTGGCGTCATGGAGGGCCCGCATGTCGGCCATTTGTCCCGGTAGTGCGGCCCGGCGTCAGCAATGACGTCACCCATGGGACCCACCTGTCACCCTAGTTGTGGTTTACTAGTTGGACATTATTAAATTGCCAACATGGGAAATTAGACCGTTGTAGTATGTTGCTTAGACCTGCTACGTGCTCATGACATGATTTTGGACAATCAAATGTTAATATTGACTTAATGATATATTGAACCTGTTTTGGAGAGGTATCATGTGATGTTAATGGCACGTGGTGCATGGTAATCAAGCGGGGTTTTGATAAATAGTTTTAGTAGGGGCATGTGGCAAGAATGATCAGGTGGGGCAAGTTGTAGCCTTTGGGGATGTTGATTTGGTTCTTCGGGTAGTCTTGCCCTGGTCACCCTAAGGACTTCACCTTGCAAGCCTTTGAACTGGGTCTAACGTGCAACCACATGTCTGTAATGGGACGGACCTAGTTGATTAAGTTGCTAATAACGTACCTGTGGGACCTTAGGAGGTCAACTACACCCTTTGTGTAAGTTGTACGGGGGAGCGTACCGGGGCTGAGGCCAGGTACCCATCTAACGGTTGGCTGGCCTAAACTTCGCCTTAGCTAAGGGAAGGGTTAGCGTGCAACAACCGGGGAGGACCACTTGTATTGTTAGAAGTTTCCGAAAGACTTTGTTACGGGAACTCGCCTTTGTGGTGTTTGACTGTACCTTGTGGGTAAAGTGCATAACCTCTGCAGAGTGTAGAATCTATTCAAATAGCCGTGTCCGCGGTATTGGACATCGCTCGGGAATTACAGTCAAGGGTTAGACTTTCTCAAAAATAACTTGGATCTGAAAGGTTGGGTTGGATTAATGATGATGTTGATGGAAATGTGAATTAGGATGGGAAAGATGTTTATTAAAATCCTTGAAAAGTTATTTATGCTATACTTGCTTATACTGCTTTCGAATCTACTTATATTACTTGTCAAATGCTGTTTACTGCAAATATACCTTGAGCTATTCCTTTGTATCAAGCCATGCATATAGTCTATTAGCCTGCATTCTGTGCATGACTTGCTGAGTACCAAGTACTCACCCTTGCCACAATAACACACCAGTTGAAGAGGAGACAACACCAGCTTTGGAGGAGGAGCTCCACGAGGAACCGTCTACTTAGGGAGCGAGCCCAGTCAGTTGCCTGTGGTATACTGGATGGCGCCACGAAGTTATCTTATTTTCATTGCTACTATTTCTCTCTTAATAAGTTTCGCCTGCAAGGCGTACATTTGTAACTTGACCATAAGGTCGAGTAACTTGATTTAGTTATTTAAATAAAGGTACTTTATTAGTATCGAATGGTATGATTGTGATATTTACCGATGTTAAGACTGTGTGCACTAAGCGGCGTTCTGGACTAGTCTTGATTACACGAGAGGGTCGGATTTGCAAATTCGGGTCCCGACAGAGGTGGTATCGAGCCATCTTGACCGTGAGGCTCAACCCTAGCTAGAATGGTCGTAGAGAGGTTAAAACCTATTTTCTAAAAGCTAAAAGGTTGTCAAAATAAGAAATGATATCTCGACTTACCCCCTTCTCTCTTTCCTTGTCTCTTGCTGAATTTTTCCTTACCTTGTCACGATTTAAAAATTTCGAGTTCTTACGTAAGCACTCTTGTGACAGATGGAGGGAGAGTTCAACTACGTCGATCTGGAGGTTGGTCACGCCGCAGAACTTTGGCATATGCTTCAGACTCTTGAAGATTTTGAGAAGCCGCAATACCAAGTGGAAGTAATCAGACAAGCAGGATTGATCAAGGCTTGTGACGTGAAGATTGTGGTACCTGCTAGGAAGAAGGGCCCAGGCAATCGCTCGATACAACAGACCTTTGCCAGGAGGTCTACAATGCAAATGGGTATCCAAGAAGTATCACGACGAGCAATGCGGCACATTACCCGTATCTACGCCAGAGAGTTGGAGAGCACGGTGTTTCGTTATCACCCGCGCAGCAATAACCTTCTTGAAGGCGATTCAGGATGAGGATGCCATGGTTACACAGTTGGCATGACTTGTTGTCGCCCAGGAGGATGTACTCGATGATACAAGCAAGGAGCTACAGAAGGCCCACAAGGAGATCACAACAGAGAAGAACAGATGGCGGGAAGCTCAGGAGTATGTGTCACACCTTCTGCAAAGGATTGGAGAGTTAGAGACGGCCTTTGTATGCACGAGCCGAGCCAATGCTCAGCCGCACGAGCTGAACCGGAGGAGCCAGAGCTTGAGGAGGACACTGCTTCTTCGACTACCACAGATGACACAGTTGCTGGACATGGCAATTGTTTCGCGCCTATGCCGCAGCATCCGTACCCAGGCAGTGGAGGTTTTCTCGATGAGTGAGCGTAGGTTTTATAGAGAGACTCCGTCGCTGAGTCGCGTCATAGAATAAAGAGTCACCCATTAGGCGTTAGACTCCAGTGTTAGTTCGATTTGGATTTTCATTGCTTGCTGAGTGTGCAGTATGTGTTGCAAGGCCCTTAGGCATTGTAAGCAACCATACCAAGTTATTGATATCATTAGTTGTTGGATCGAAGTATACGAATATAGCAATCAGAGGGGGGGTGAATGATTGTGCGGAAGCTAAAACCAAATTCTTGATCTATTAAAAGTTCACCCCAAAACAGAACCAAATAATTGCCTCGTTTTCGACAAAAACAGAATGACTGAGGTTTGGTAAAACGCAAATTCCCGGAGATCCAACCGTTAGATTGATATGAAATTTGGACACGAGAAACTAGATTCCAATACAAATCGAACCCAAAAAGAATCAGCTCGATCGGACTTACGGATCAAAAGTTATAAGCTTCACAAGCTTGCTGTTTCAGAGCTTGACGAGAATCAATCTAATCAAAACTTCAAGATTAAACAAGATCTTCAAAAGATTAATCAACTAGACTTTGAGAAACTCTAAATCAATACCCTAGAACGGTTTTTGATGGATCAAATCAAGATGAAACTCAATGATCAAAAACCAATCTAGAATTAGAACAAGCATGCAAACAAGAACCCAAAACAGAAAACAACCGTAGCGGCTTGATTCTTGTAACACGCAAAAATCTTGGAAGAATTGATCTTTATTTCTTGTCTAAAATACTCTCATCAAAAGAGTACAAACCCTAAAACCAAACTCAAAGCTTGATGCGCTCAGCTCTACTTGGTGCCTTTCAACAGGAGACCCCCCACCTATTTAAAGCACCAACCCACAAGGAGTTACGAATACGATTCCTATTCCCTAGAAGGAATCAGATTCAACACAACTCTACTTGGCCCAACCTGGCCGAGTACAACTCTTGCACGCGTATGGCAACCCTACCATACTCACGTGACTAACACTTTGCACGCGTATGGCCACCTGCCATACTCACGTGACTAACACTTTGCACGCGAATGACCTCCTGCCATTCTCACGTGACTAACCATTCTTCATGTGCACCATTCTCTGAGCCCGAACGTCCCGCATGACATCCTTGAACCTGGCTCTGATACCACTTGTAGGATCGAAGTATACGAATATAGCAATCAGAGGGGGGGTGAATGATTGTGCGGAAGCTAAAACCAAATTCTTGATCTATTAAAAGTTCACCCCAAAACAGAACCAAATAATTGCCTCGTTTTCGACAAAAACAGAATGACTGAGGTTTGGTAAAACGCAAATTCCCGGAGATCCAACCGTTAGATTGATATGAAATTTGGACACGAGAAACTAGATTCCAATACAAATCGAACCCAAAAAGAATCAGCTCGATCGGACTTACGGATCAAAATTTATAAGCTTCACAAGCTTGCTGTTTCAGAGCTTGACGAGAATCAATCTAATCAAAACTTCAAGATTAAACAAGATCTTCAAAAGATTAATCAACTAGACTTTGAGAAACTCTAAATCAATACCCTAGAACGGTTTTTGATGGATCAAATCAAGATGAAACTCAACGATCAAAAACCAATCTAGAATTAGAACAAACATGCAAACAAGAACCAAAACAGAAAACACCGTAGCGACAGCGATTCTTGTAAGCACGCAAAAATCTTGGAAGAATTGATCTTTATTTCTTGTCTAAAATACTCTCATCAAAAGAGTACAAACCCTAAAACCAAGCTCAAAGCTTGATGCGCTCAGCTCTACTTGGTGCCTTTCAACAGGAGACCCCCCACCTATTTAAAGCACCAACCCACAAGGAGTTACGAATACGATTCCTATTCCTAGAAGGAATCAGTATCAACACAACTCTACTTGGCCCAACCTGGCCGAGTACAACTCTTGCACGCGTATGGCAACCCTACCATACTCACGTGACTAACACTTTGCACGCGTATGGCCACCTGCCATACTCACGTGACTAACACTTTGCACGCGAATGACCTCCTGCCATTCTCACGTGACTAACCATTCTTCATGTGCACAATTCTTCGAGCCCGAGCGTCCCGCATGACATCCTTGACCACCAAGACCTCGGTTCCTCCACGAACCTAGTCCCGAACCTCAGTTCCTCCATGAACCTAGTTCCGGTCCCGTCATCGACCACATTCGTCTTCGAGCAATACCTGCACATGAACAAACCACAAAACAAATCCGAGCACAAGTCTACGACTTGACTCAATGTCAATCCATGCAACTACTCACATGAGCATTGCATAAAGTCCACTTCAAGCATCATGAAATTCTCACAAATTTCATAATCTCAAAAACAATTCAAAATTTAAAGTCCAAATTTGCACAAACCCTAATCGAGCAAAAAGCCATTCACGACGGACCAAAAATTTGATGCAGCGTACATGTAAAACTTCTTGTCTTTTAAGAACTTGGTCCGTACAGAAAAGCGAAACTTACTGTTTCTTGTCAAATTGTCAAACACATGCACAAGCACATTTTGCAAAACCAATTCTAAGTTAATTTTTCAGTTCAAAGCCAATTTTTTAGCACATGATTTCACATTAGTTAATAAAGATGGACCTTAAAGCTACACCTTTCGCCCCGCATAAGTTCCATATTACTTGTCTATTCTTGTTTCCCTCTCATCTCTAAAACCTAGAGCAAATTGACAGATGGTGAACACCCGTGGAAACCTTGGAGGCAATGGGAGTGGTTCTCGCCCAACAGAAAACCCCAATGATGGAGCACCAGCACCGCCACTGGATATGCAGAATTTCGAAGCTTTTCTCGCTGCTCAGACTCAGTTGATGCATGCTATGATGCAACAGATGCAAAACGTCACGGCTCAGGCCACCGCTAATCAAGTCAATCAGGGACAACGCCAGAATACAAGACTGTCAGAGTTCATGAGGACCCATCCACCCACTTTTTCTGGGAATGCCAATTTGTTGGAGGCCGACGACTGGTTAAGGTCAATTGAGAGGAAGCTACACATTGCTCAATGCATAGGAAATGAGAAGGTACTCTACGCTTCTCATCAGTTGGAAGGAACAGCCGCCGAATGGTGGGAGAACTTCTGTGCCACGCAAGTGAACCCTCAGGACATCACTTGGGAGGAGTTTACAGCTGCATTCCGTAAGTATCACGTGCCTGAAGGAATCATGGATCTTAAGAAGGAGGAGTTCAGAGCACTGAAGCAAGGTAATCAGCCAGTGGCCGACTACCTGAACAAGTTCACACAGCTAGCACGCTACGCACCTGAGGATGTAGCGACAGATAAAGCCAGACAGTCTCGCTTCATGAAGGGACTTAACTCAGGATTGCAGGTGGGATTGATCACCCACACCTTTCCAGATTTCCAGGAGCTTGTGAATAAGGCGCTCATTTTTTAGGACAAGCGCAAGGAACTGGATGAGAACAGGAAGCGCAGGATGCAACAGCAGGGATCACGCCAGGGAATGCAACAGCGCCTGAGAGTTGCACCAAATCAGTTTTTCAGATTCCAGCCACAAAATGCAACAAGGACACCGTCACCAGCACCAAGACCCATCAATCAGAACTACCAGACCCCAGCCCCCGCTAGAAATGCCGCTTCAGGCAGCCAACAAGGAACAGTGAGACGCTGCTACAACTGCAACGAGCCAGGACACTTTGCCAACAGTTGCCCAAAGAAGACAGCAGGAGTGACCCGATTCGCTTCAATCTAGGAACCACCCAGCTAGGACGCCAAAGACAGGAGCCACACCCCAGGCTGTGGTGAGAGGCCGAGTCAACCATGTCACCGCAGATGCCTTTGCAGAATGCTACGGACATAAATCTTGGGTAAGTTACTTGTTAACTCAGTACCTGCAGCAGTTTTGTTTGACTCTGGAGCTTCGCATTCGTTTGTTTCGCAAGGCTTTGCTGCTAAAAATGAATTGGAGATTGCAAGGCTTAGATGCATGCGTCTAGTTCAAACCCCTGGTTCCGAACTCCGAACGAAAGTAGGATGTTCCGGGGTGAGAATACTAATAGATGGGATAGAGTTCCTAGCGAACCTTATTATTTTGGAGACCCAGACCTTAGATGTTATTTTGGGAATGTATTGGTTATCCAAGCACAAGGCCGTATTGGATTGTGGACGAAGGACTATCTCAGTTGAGTGCCCGTGTGAAAAGAAAGTGGAATTTCAAGCTACTGCCGTCAGAGATGGACAGTTGATGGTTAACAGTACCAAGGCAATCAGCATAGAAGATGTCTCAGTAGTGAATGAGTACCTAGATGTTTTTCCTGAAGATCTACAGTATGCCACCTGGACAGGGACATAGAGTTTGTGATAGAGCTTGTACAGTACAGACCGATAGCAAAGAGACCATATCGGATGTCCACCGAGGAATTGGTAGAGATGAAGAAACAAATTGGAAGAGTTAATGGAGAAAGGATTTATCGTAATCGAGTTCGTCGCCGTGGGGAGCACCAGCTTTTGTTTGTCAAGAAGAAGGACGGGAGTTTCGGGATGTGCATTGACTACCGTGCACTCAATGAAGTCACCGTGAAGAATAAGTATCCGCTACCCAGGATTGATGATTTGTTTGATCACCGAGAGGAGCCGGAGTCTTCTCCAAGATTGATACGAGATCGGGATACCATCGATTGAAGATCCGATCGAGGATATTCGAAGGCGCATTCTCGTCAAGATATGGACATTACGAGTTCTGATTATGTCCTTTGGTCTCGACGAATGCACCAAAGATATTTCATGAATATGATGAATAAGGTGTTCATGGAATATTTGGACAAGTTTGTCGTCGTGTTCATAGATGATATCCTAATCTACTCCAAGGCAGAGAGGATGAACATGCAGAGCACTTGAGGCGAAGTTACGGAAAAGGCGAGGGAACAGCAACTCTTCGCCAAGTTCAGCAAGTGTGATTTTTGGAAGGTAAAGGTGGAGTTCCTCGGACATGTAATGACCGCATGAAGGAAGTCGCCGTTGATCCAAGCAAGGTAGAAGCTGTGTTACATTGGGAGGCGTAGAAGGCTGTGACCCAGATCCGGAGTTTCCTTGGAATGGCAGGATACTATCACCGTTTCATTGAAGGCTTTTCGACAATTGCGAGACCTCTTACGCAATTGCTTTGAAAAGGAAAAGAAGTTTGCATGGGCGCTTGAGAATGTGAGAAAGGATTTCAGAGTGAAGAAGCGATTGACATCAAAGACCGGTGTTAGTTCTACCGGATGTTAATCAAACCTTTGATATTTATTGTGACGCATCGCGCCAAGGACTTGGATGTGTCGATGCAGAATGGAAAGGTCGCCGCTTATGCATCAAGGCGATTGAGGCCGCATGAGGAAAATTATCCGACGCATGACCTAGAGTTAGGCTGCGTAGTGCATGCCTTGAAGATATGGCGTCACTATCTCGATCGGGAACAGATGTGAAGTGTATACGGATCATAAGAGCCTTAAATACATATTCACCCGATCGGACCTGAATATGAGGCAGAGAGAGATGGTTAGAGTTGATCAAGGACTATAATGTTGGAATCCATTACCATCCGGAAGGCCAACGTAGTTGCCGAGGCCTTAGTCGGAAAAAGCCATACAGTGAATATGCTTTGATAGCCACGAATCGGGATGAGCTATGCCAGAATTTCAGAGGATGAAGATTGAGGTGGTACCTAGCGGATTCTTGGCCACATTGGAAGTAAAGCCTACCCTAGAGGACGAGATCCGGGAAGGGCGATGAAGGATGATGACAAGATCCGCGAGGATTAAGTCCATCAAGGAGGAAGGCAAGGCGAGAGAACTTCAATTTGGATGAGCAAGGCACGTTATGGATGAAGGATCGCATTTGTGTGCCGAACAAAAGGAGCTGAAGCGATTGATTCTAGAAGAAGCCCATGACTCCAAGTATTCAATTCATCACAGGCGCCAAAATGTATCGAGGATTTGAAGGAAAGATTCTGGTGGCCAAGCATGAAGCGTGAAGTTGCCGAGCATGTTGCATTGTGCGGCGTATGCCAGAGAGTCAAGGCAATGCATCGAGAGACCAGCGGATTGCTACAATGTGAAAATACTGAGTGGAAGTGGGAGGAAATCGGAATGGATTTCATTACCGGTTTGCCTAAAACTCAAGGAGGTTATGACTCCATATGGGTTATAGTGGATCGCTTGACCAAAGTAGTCCATTTTATCCCGTGAAGACCACCTACTCGGAGATAAATTAAGCAGAGTTGTACATGATCAGGATCGTCTGTTTGCACGGAGTGCCAAAGAGGATTGTATCGGACGAGAGGTACCCAATTTACCTCAAGGTTACGGAATAAGTTGCATGAAGCCATGGGGACCCGTTTGAACTTCAAGATCTGACCTATCATCCACAAACGGATGGAGCCAGGCCGAAAGAGTCAATCAGATTCTGGAGGATATGTTAAGAGCATGTGCATTGGCTTGTGCTACCTCTTGGGATAAGAGTTTGCCGTATGCCGAGTTCAGTTACAACAATAGTTACCAGGCTAGTTTACAGATGTCACCTTTTGAGGCCTTGTATGGTCGACTGTCGGACGCCATTGAATTGGAATGAGACCGTGGCGCCGTGTCTTCGGCCCGATATTCTTCAAGAAGTCAAGAAGCGGATTGCCAAGATTAGGGAAAGGTTGAAGATAGCCCAATCACGACAGAAGAGTTATGCTGACAATCGTCGCCGGGACTTGAGTTTTGAACCAGAAGACTTTGTATACCTCAGAGTTACGCCTCTCAGGGGAGTTAAGAGGTTCCATGCTAAAGGGAAACTCGCACCCCGTTATGTTGGACCATTTAAGATTTTGAGCCGCAGAGGCGAAGTTGCTTACCAGCTAGAGTTGCCACAGTCGTTAGCAGGATTACATGACGTGTTCCACGTGTCCCAGTTGAAGAAGTGTCTCCGAATAACTGAGGAACAGACACCGCTAGAGTCAATTGAGTTGCAAGAAGATTTGACTTACAAGGAGCATCCCGTGAAGATTCTAGACACAATGGATCGAGAGACGAGGAATAAGTCAACCCATTTCTGTAGAGTTCAGTGGAGCAATCATGAAGAAAGCGAAGCGACTTGGGAACGCGAAGAGGATTTGAAGAAAGAGTTTCCGAACCTATTCCTTTAGTAAGCCCTGAATCTCGGGGATGAGATTACATTAAGGGGAGGTTTGTAACACCCCAAAATTTTGCTTTTCCTAAATCTATGTGTGATTTGGCACTTTGGTGAATTTTTGGAATTTTCTGGAATTTATTTGGATTTATTTGGAATTTATTTGAATTTATTCCATTTTGAAATAATTAAAAAATTAAACTTTGCAAATAAAATTTTGTTGGAAATATTTTATTTGAGTCCCAAATACTCTAAAATATTTTCCAGAAATTTTCTGGAATTTTTCTGAGTCTTTTGCTATTTTTAATGAATTAAATGAATTTTTGGAAATTATTTCTAATTATTAAATCGCTGGAAATTGAGTTGGGTCAAGTACTATTCATCCGACCGAGTCGGAACCCGAGTCGGACTCGAGTCCGACCCGAGCCAGCTGCGCCACTTATCTTGACCCAACCGCGTCTAAACCCCAGATCAGATCCGAACCGTTGGATCAAGATCCAACGGTCAGGATCAATCCGCGCTAGGCACGGCCGCGCCCGAGCCAATCTCGGCCGTCGATCGCGCCACGTGGACGGCCCGCGTGCGTCCACGTCATCTCGCCGTGTTCGGAACGGACTCCGCCGTCCGTACCGGCTCCGCCACGGATTCCGCGGGGATCTCGGCGTTCGGGCCGGCATTTAATGCCCGCACCCGCGCCCGAGGTTCGCCCTTGTCTCGTGCATCGTTTGCCCCAAGCGCCCTAGCCCTAGCCGCCGCCGTCGACTCGCTATTGCTCGCCGTAGTTGGAGAAGCCTCCGCCACGGTCCTTGCCTCGTTCCGCCGCCGGCCGCCGTCTTCCGCCGAGTTGGAGCCCAGTTCCGGAGTCCTCAAGCCAAGGCGCACCTGTGGGTACCTCCCACTCCGCCGGAGAGGCCCCGAAGCGCCGTCGGGCTCGTCGTCATTTTCGTCTCCGGTGGCCCTGCTCCGCCGTGTCGCCATCGCCGTCCGCAAGCACTATGAGCCGTTGGATCTTCATCGCACGGTCCAAGATCACGCCACGTCACCCACCAGTGAGATCCCGTCCAAAAATCTCAAGATCCAATCTCGACCGTTGGATCTAGATCCAACGGTCCAGATCAAACGCGTTAACCCAAACGCGTGAGACCTAGATCCAATCTGGGCCGTTGAATTTCAAATCAATGGCCGAGATTGCGCCACGTGTCGGGAAGCCTGACCGCCGTGGTCAGCGCCCCCGTGCGTGTGACGCTGACACGCCGGGCCCGCGTGTCAGCGACGTGACCAAACCGCACCATGACGTCACGCTGACGTCATGGCGGGCCCGCATGTCGCCAAATGTCCCGGCCGGGCGTCGACGCAATGACGTCACCCATGGGACTCCACCGTCGACACCGTGGTGAGCCCGCCGACGCCAATTGGCGTCACCCGAGGGGGACCCACATGTCAATGACACGTGGAGCCGCGGACCGAGTCCACTGTGAGACCCGGAGCCGAAGCGTGGACCAAGTCCATGGACTGGCTGACGTCAGCAGACCAATCAGAGGCTGCCACGTGTCCTCGCTGACGCAATAAATGAGTTTCCGAAAAAGAAAATGATTTATTAATTCGAAATAATGATTTCAGATTTTGTTTCAAACTTCAAACGCTTATAACTTTTGCGTTTCAACTCCAATTTGAGTGATTCAAATTTCTAAATTTGTATAAAATTGAGATCTACCTAATTATGAATTTTATTTTATTTTTGGACTAAAGTTTTCCTCTGTAAAATTATTTAATTGATTATTTAGACTTCAAAATGCTATAACTTTTGCATTTTAACTCCGAATTTGACGATTCCAGTTTCTAAAAATTCATAAAATTATGTTCTCTCTGTTTATGGATTTTATTTGGATGTTTGGACACTTTTTGCCTATTGTTTATTTGTGTATTGCTATTTGCACGCTTTACGAGTAGACATTGAAGTGCTGGAAGGATTCGAAGGAGAAGTATTGACTCAGGATCCAACTCAAGACCAAGAACAAGTACTTTTTGGAGGCAAGTTGTGCTTTGACCATGTTGATCCTATTTTGAAACTTATTTTGATTTAACCTATTGCATGCTAGTTCAATTAGAAAATACTTTATTTAAATATGGGGGATTAGATAAATACCAATTTGCTGTATGACACCTTGATTATTTAAATATGTGCCATGACCCCTTGTCACCCTAGTTGTGGTTTACTAGTTGGACATTATTAAATTGCCAACATGGGAAATTAGACCGTTGTAGTATGTTGCTTAGACCTGCTACGTGCTCATGACATGATTTTGGACAATCAAATGTTAATATTGACTTAATGATATATTGAACCTGTTTTGGAGAGGTATCATGTGATGTTAATGGCACGTGGTGCATGGTAATCAACTGGGGTTTTGATAAATAGTTTTCGGCCGGGGCATGTGGCAAGAATGATCAGGTGGGCCAGTTGTGGCACTGGGGATGTTGATTTGGTTCTTCGGGTAGTCTTGCCCTGGTCACCCTAAGGACTTCACCTTGCAAGCCTTTGAACTGGGTCTAACGTGCAACCACATGCAGTAATGGGACGGACCTAGTTGATTAAGTTGCTAATAACGCACTGTGGGACCTCGGGAGGTCAACTACACCCTTTGTGTAAGTTATGCGGGAGCGCGTCTGGCCGAGGCCAGTACCCATCTAACGGTTGGTTGGCCTAAACTTCGCCTTAGCTAAGGGAAGGGTTAGTGTGCAACAACCGGGGAGGACCACTTGTATTGTTAGAAGTTTCCGAAAGACTTTGTTACGGGAACTCGCCTTTGTGGTGTTTGACTGTATCTTGTGGGTAAAGTGCACAACCTCTGCAGAGTGTAGAATCTATTCGAATAGCCGTGTCCGCGGTATTGGACATCGCTCGGGAATTACAGTCAAGGGTTAGACTTTCTCAAAAATAACTTGTATCTGAAAGGTTGGGTTGGATTAATGATGATGTTGATGGAAATGTGAATTAGGATGGGAAAGATGTTTATTAAAATCCTTGAAAAGTTATTTATGCTATACTTGCTTATACTGCTTTCGAATCTACTTATATTACTTGTCAAATCTTTGCATCGCAAATATACCTTGAGCTATTCCTTTGTATCAAGCCATGCATATAGTCTATTAGCCTGCATTCTGTGCATGACTTGCTGAGTACCAAGTACTCACCCTTGCTACAATAACACACCAGTTGAAGAGGAGACAACACCAGCTTTGGAGGAGGAGCTCCACGAGGAACCGTCAACTTAGGGAGCGAGCCCAGTCAGTTGCCTGTGGTATACTGGATGGCGCCACGAAGTTATCTTATTTTCCGCTGCTACTATTTCTCTCTTAATAAGTTTCGCCCTGCAAGGCGTACATTTGTAACTTGACCATAAGGTCGAGTAACCAGTTTGGTTATTTAAATAAAGGTACTTTATTAGTACCGAATGGTATGATTGTGATATTTACCGATGTTAAGACCGTGTGCACTAGCGCGTTCCTGGACTAGTGCTGATTACACAGAGGGTCCGGATTTGCAAATTCGGGGTCCCGACACTGTAGCACGCAAAGAATCTGAAAGAATTGATCTTTATTTCTTTTTGTCTAAAGTACTCCAATCAAAAGAGTACAAGCCCTAAAGCTCTGCTCTATGCTTCATTGCATAAACAGGAGGCGCCTCCCCCTATTTATAAAGAACAAACACATAGAGTCCTGAATACAATTCCTACTCCTAATCCTAGAAGGAGTCCCACTCCTAATCCTAGAAGGAGTCCCACTCCTAATCCTAGAAGGAGTATGTATTCAACACAACTCCACTTGACCGAACCTGGCCAAATACAGCTCTTGCACGCGTATGGCAACCCAGCCATACTCACGTGACTAACAACTCTTGCACGCGTGACTAACCATTCTTCATGTGCACCATTCTCTTAGCCCGGACGTCCCGCATGACATCCTTGACCACCAAGACTTCAGTTCCTCCCTGAACCTAGTCCCGAACCTCAGTTCCTCCATGAACCTAGTTTCGGTCCCGTCATCGACCACGTTCGCCCTCGAGCAACACCTGCACATGAAAAAACAAAAAAAACGATTCCGAGCACAACTCCGCGACTTGAATCAACATTAGTCCAAATTGATGCGTGCTCCACTCGGCTGGTACAAGCGACTCCGTACCTCCATCTTCCTCATCCGACTCATCGTCGTCTTCCACTTCTGCTCTGCTATCCTCACGGTCTTCCTCCTCCATCTTAGTTGTTATTTCATCAATTTTCTCACCTTCGTCTACTTGTCCCTGTGCTTCTTGTCCAACATTTTCATCATCCTCCCCAAATTCCACTTGTTCACCACTTTGGCAAATGATGTCCTCGTTGCATTGCTGAACATATTGCTCATGGCTACATCCCCCAATTTCGGTGTCACCAAAACTGAACTCATTTTAGGCTGACTACACTCACCGCCGTCCAACTGTTGCTAGAGGGCAGCATCCCTGTCATATGCTTGCACTAAAAGCACCCGATTCCATCCCCGTTGCTCTGCCCCCTCACATATGATCTCCACGATGCGGTTCCCTTCAGCTCAACTAGCTCCAAATAAATAGGATTGTTTTGCATAATACATAGGCAAAATACCTTCAGCTGACACTTCTCTTGTTCCATCCGAAAAATATAATACAACCACTTCAACACAGAAGAAAATGTGCGCTCTTCGACCCTACTCAAACTTTTGTTCACATACTGAAAGTTAATTAGATCTGCACCCTCCAAACCATACATTACAACCCCATCTCCATAATAGATTCTAAATGGAACTCGTTCTGCCATACCTGCGAATCCATTCATTCACCCACGAATTAATTTCTTTTCGTAAAAACTACCGTGACACCTAACATAACTATATCTATATGCTACAAAAATATAAATCTATATGTAGAAAATATAACTACATTCCTAAGAAATGAATATATATGGATGTACTTGTATCAGTATAAAACATCTACATTCGCTAGATCCATCCGTAACCTCTAAATTTAGTTAGGTCTAAAATTATTTCTACTCTACCATAATTTACTGCTAAAAAAATTAAACAACGAAATAATTTCGACTCTTACTACATTCCCATGAATATATACGGACGTACTTGTATCGGTATAAACCATCTACACTCACTAGATCTATTCGTAGCCTCTTAATTTACTTAGATCTAAAATTATTTTTACTAAACCATAATTTACTACTAAAAAAATTAAACAACGAAATAATTTCTACTCTAACTACATTCCCATAAATGTATATCGATGTATTTCTATCCGTATGAAACATCTACATTCGTTAGATCTATCTGTAACCTCTAAATGAGTTAGATCAAAAATTATTTCTACTCAACCATAATTCAATCTACTAAAAGTTCACCCCAAATCTGAACCAAAAAGTTACTTCGTATCCGACAAAAACAGATTGACAAACGTTCGGTAAAACGTGAATTACCGGAGATCCAATCGTCGGATCGATCTGAAATTTGGAAACAAGAAACAAGATTCCAATACGAATCGACCCCAAAAAGAATCATCTCAATCGAACTTACGGATCAAAAGTTATGAGCCTCGTAAGCTTGCTGTGACAAAACTTGACGAAAACTGATCTAATCAAAACTTGTAGATTAATCAAGAATGATAAAAAATTAATCAACTAAACTTTGAGGAACTCTAAATCAATACCCTAGAAAGATTTTGGATGGATCAAATCAAGATGAAACTCAAAAGACAAAAACCAATCTAGTACAAGAACAAGCATGCAAACAAGAACCAAAATAGGAAACACTGTAGCAACGTGGTTACTGTAGCACGCAAGGATCTCGAAGAATTGATCTTTATTTCTTTTTGTCTAAAGTACTCCAAACAAAAAAGTACAACCCTAAAACCTGCCCAAGACTTTATGCATAAACAGGAGGTGCCTCCCCCTATTTATACAGAGCAAACACATAGAGTCTTGAATACAATTCCTACTCCTAATCCTAGCTCTTGCACAACCTGGCCAAATACAGCTCTTGCACGCGTATGGCAACCCAGCCATACTCACGTGACTAACAACTCTTGCAGGCGTACGAACACCATGCCATACTCACGTGACTAACCATTCTTCATGTGCACCGTCCTCTAGCCCGAACGTCCCGCATGACATCCTTGACCACCAAGACCTCGATTCCACCCTGAATCAAGTCTGAAACCTCAGTTCCTCCATGAACCTATTTCCGGTCCCGTCATCGACCACGTTCGCCCTCGAGCAACACCTGCACATGAACAAACCACAAAACGATTCTAAGCACAAGTCTGCGACTTGACTCAATATTAGTCCATGCAAATACTCACACGAGCATTGCATAAGTTCAAAACATGCATTATGAAATTCAAACAAATTTCATAACCACAGATCAATCACCAAACAATTTTTAAAATCACAAAAATTAACCTCGAGCAAAAAACCATTCACGCCGGACCAAATGTTTGGTCCGGCACACGCATGTCTCAAAACCCTAGAAATATCAGTTCACGTCGGACCAAACACCGATCCAGCGCAACTCATGACGGACCAAGAACTCGGTCCGACGTACACTTCAAACTCTCGGTTGAATGTAGAAGTTGATCTAGCGAAAAACATGTTCACAACGGACAAAAGGAAATCAGTCCGGCGTACACGCGAAATCAAACCTCAAAATGCCGTTCACGTCAGACCAAAGAAATTGGTCTGGCGTACATGCGAATTTCACAACGCAAAATCTTGTTCACCACAGACCAAAATTTTGGTCCGACGCAGAAGGAAATTTGGTCCGGCGTCAATGTACAGACTTACTGTTTTTTGAAAACTTTGGTCCAACGCAAATGACCCCAAATGCATGTTCACGGCGGACCAAAAAGTTTGGTCCGGCGCAAACATAAAAACGGTCCGACGCCAAAACGAAACTTACTGGTTTGGAAATTTGGTCCGGCACAGAAGAGAAACACATGCACATGCACATTTTGCAAATTCAATTCTTAAGCCAATTTTTCAGCACATGATTTCACATAAGGCAAAGAAAAAACTAGCTGCTATAAAAGTCTGTTTTAATATTTCTAGTTTATTTTAAAACATTTTATAAATACCACGTGTGCTTATTCTTCTACTAACATGTTGGTATTATGGACAAAAACCACGTTGCCCCATTCTAAGTGAAATATCATCTGTAACTATGTAACGTGCAATTTCGTTTCTAGCTACATCGGCGTTGTATACCCACGTACTTACTGAACCGTCAGTGTTGAAGTTGAGCTGCGTCTGGATGCCCTCACCCGACCTTCGTCCTATCGATATCTTCAAGCATATCTCCGTGTGTCTCTTCAGATGACCTGTTCTACCACATGCACATGCAGATAATTTAGCTTGATAGTATTTGCAAATAGCATATACTACCTCACATCCGTCCACAATTTCGATGGTTCTGTCCATGTGTTGCCAGCACCACGCCCGTTGAGTGCCGGATATGGATGCTCGTCCCGGTTGCGTCGATGTCGTGGCATCCGAGCTAGGTGCCGATACCGACAACTGTCCTGGATACACCGATGTGGCGACATCAGAGCTCGGTGCATTCGAAATGTACGAGGCAGCTTCTGCACAATCATTCACCCCCCCTCTGATTGCTATATCTGTGTATATCGATCATACAAGTGGTATCAGAGCAAGGTTTTTCTAATCTACCTTAATCGGTGATTAGACTAATGGATCGCTATTCGACAAAACCGTGTGTATTTGATGGTGTTGATTTTCAGTTTTGGAGGCCAAGATGGAGGCGTTTGTCCAAGCACAGGGCTTCGCGATTTGGGAGAATGCCTTGTAACACCCCGGCATTTAATATGCCCGAATGCTACCAAACATAGACTAAGCAACCTCTAACTACCACAATTACAAGTAAATTACAGCAAAGACACTAATGCTACAAACCGAAATTTCGGCAGCATCTCCTTTGTTTTAACATGAATTGAAGGAAACACAATAGCATAGTAATATAAGGCAATATGAGAGACATCTAAAATAGCAATAATTAAATGCATGACAACAATATAAGTCTAATTCCAAGCATTTAATGTCTCCATGAGCCAAACAAACAATAAGACTCTCATATCGCAAAGCTAAATCATAAAGCAATAAGCATCACACTTAATTTATTGTCAATGTGACACTACGGAATGGTGAGACATTATAAAATATGATATTTGGGAGTGAAACTTTGCGGCATGAGATTAAACCATATTTTCTTTGTCGTTTTGGGTCGTTTCCGGGAGGTTCGGGTTGTTTTCTGGGTGATCGGGCCGTGGGGGAAAGCAATTGGGCCGAAGGTGGAATGAATTGGGCCCATGAGGGAGAGCTTTAGGGCAACACACCCTGCTGCCCTGCCCTGTTGGTGCGCCCCTCCCCTTGCCCCCCAAGCCGCCACCCCTCTCCCCATCTCCTCCTCCCTCTAGTTCTCCTCCTCCTCCTCCACACCCCCCAAGCCGCACCACCCCTTCCTCCTTGCACCCCCAAGGACGCCTCCTCGCTGCCACGACTCGCCCCGCTGCTGCCCTTGCTGTGGAGGAGCTCCGCGACGAGTGGATTGGACGGGATCGGCGCGTGCGAGGAAAACCGGGGGAAGAACGCGAAGATTCGGCCGTCGATTCGTGATTCTCCAAGAAGGTAATGGGGGAATCTTTTGGGGTAGACCTCTTGCTGCTGTAGAGGGTGAATACCATGTTTTTAGATCAAGGGAGGTGCTGCCATGGGGTAGGATTGATGAAAACTAGAGGTGTATTCACGTTCTGGTTCGGGCAGATTGGGAACCCGAGTTAGGGCAGGCGATTTCGCAATTTTAGATTCTGAATCTGGACGACCGCCTGTTGAAGAAGTTGTAGGTATCGTCAAGACCTATTTTTTTTGTATTTTTTTGAGAATTTTTAGAGTTACGGTCTGGAAGTTATGGCCGTTTTACCGAGCGCTGTCCAATCTGTGACGAGGTTGGGACAGTCTGTGTTCAACATTAGATTAAACAATTTTAGAGGCCGATTTGGCTTTTCCCCATACTTAGAAAAATCTAGGAAATTTCCTAAGCTTCGCGATGGTGTACTCGTTTAATCAATTTGGAGTCCTAGAACAGAAGTTATGCTCATTGGAAGGCTGCTGTCCCGAAGGGACAGATTTGCTGTTTTCTGATTTTAGGAGTTGTAAGCGAAGTCGGGTTAGTGGGATGTATGCGTACTGTTTTTTGGGCTTGATTTGAGTGTGTGGCACGTGTTTGCAGGTGGTGTGCCTCCGGGAGTGCCCTCAACCTCTCGTCACTCCGTTGCCCGCGATTGAAGGCAAGTGTGTTGTGTGGATTGTATGCTATATGTGTTGCTAGTTGTGCTTCATAGTATTTGGAATAGATAACATGTTGTCTTGCCATGAATTACATGTATTGCTTGATATGAAGCCATTATGCCATGATTTAAATGTACTTATTGTTGATAAGTGGATTACATGCCATGTGATGATATGCAATACTCCTATATATGTGTACATTGTTGTCCATTTTGCATACATGGCATATTTTCATGGCCGACCGGTGAGATAAGTCATAACTATTCCGGGAGGGTCGGTGAGAACCGTTATGACTAGTCCGGGGCTATTCTTGAGTAAGACCTACATCGTGATTCCATTCACCGTGGTGAATGGAAGCGAGTGATAGGCACCCTCCATCTTCGGGATGGAAGGGGGAAAGGGGTGCATGCCGACGGGTGTGCACTCCACCATACCGGTATGAGTTTCCAAGGAGACATGTGCATTGCATTGCATTAATGAAATATGTATATGCTGATGTTTATGAGATGACGATGTGAATACTTATGAGTTGCTCACGAGGTGAGTACATGGATGCTTAAAAGGTGTTTGGAATGCTAACTATGTTGTGTTATGATGTGCTTTTGGAGATTGGTGATGATGGTTTGTTGACTTGATCTTTGTTTTTCCATTACAATACACTTTGCTGAGTTTTGAACTCACGCTTGTGTTTTATGTTGTTTTTAGGTACCTTGAGATCGGCATGAGGGAAAAGGGGAATAGTCACACATCTCCACGTAGTTCACGCAATTGATTCCACAATGGAATCATTTGGAGTCATGACAATAAATTTAATGTGATACAATTGATGTTTATGGTTTAGATGTGTGCTAGAATTGCCGTATTCGTTTCATTTGGCTAATGATGACCTTGTGATGCTTAAAGTGGACTCATATTGCTTCCATGTCGCTTATTATTGCTGTTTTAGATGTTTCATATTATGTCATATTCTGCCATGCTATTATGGTTGCTCGAGATCATGATTAAACAAAGGAGATGCTGCCGAAATTTTTGGTTCTAGCAATTGTTCCTTTGCTGTAATTTTCTTTTATTTGTAGTTTTTAGATGATACGTAATCTATGTTTGGTAGCATTCAGGCGTATTAGATGCCGGGGTGTTACAGTTGGTATCAGAGCGGGCTGTAGGTCCCTGGAATGTGTATTTAGTGTCATACTATAGGTTCAACTAAAATATGAAGTGGGATAGCCTAGAAACATGGCTTAGGTTTTACTTAAAACTTTGCCATAGGATAGCAACATTAAAACTTGTGTAAGTGGAATAATTAATTTAAAACTTGACACACTCTGTTGCACAGTAGGAATGGGTATGGGTACCGTTGCTTTACGCTTAAATGTTGTATTTAAGCTTTGGTGTTGAATGTTACATTTGGTAATATATGTTGCTATGTTTATGAAAGAATTGATTGTGTTGATACATTTGAGATTATGTGGGTGTGGTGCCGAAAGGGTTTCGGTCACCTTCTGTTGTTTGTAGTAATGTTGGGTTTGACGGTGTGGCCGGTTAGTGCCATCACCGATGGACTTTTAACCTCCTGTTGGGAGAGTGCTTATCCTTTATGTCGTAGATTGGGTAGTTGGTTGGAGTCGAGTAGTAGAGTTGTGGATTGACCCTCCGAATTTCCTTTGCCGTTTTGACGAACGATTTTGGTTGGTTTTTGGTTGGTCGAAATAAAAGAAAAAGTGTTCGGTTTTGGATACTCACCGATAGTCTTTTGGTGGTTTTGGTTTTTGTCTTCTCTGGTTGAAGACCAAAGAAGAATTTAGGGTTGCGCCTCTTTTGGTCGCCTTGCCAGCTTTGACGCCGATTTGTGTTTGTCTTATAGAGAAACTTATAGATTGATTCCTGGGTTACCATTCTCCAATTTGAAAAGAAATTATTGAAGTTTCGATAAAAAAATCTAAGTCGCATGGATTTAGGTGTCAAGGTTTGTCGAAAAGGATGTGGTTGATCGGTTGCTTTACGGAGAAAGTTTTCAATTTATTTTTGTGTTTGTCTTTCGCCGAGGTTTAAAAGAGTTATTACGGTGTTGTGCCAGACGTCGTTGTCGGGGCCTAAGTGGTGTTTGATCGCAATGATGACTTGCTTGGGAATTCATCTTTGAAAAACCGTTTGTTTCGTGAAAGTTTGAAGTTTGGGGTTATGGCCTTATCTGAAAAAAAAAAAATTGGTTCATCGCCGGGTTTTCCCTCTTGCAACCATCTTACTTCGCGGAAGTTGTTGATCTCGAGAGTTGTGGAGTAGTTGCGTATGCGCATTTGGGAATTTAAGAGTTGACTTCTCTTGTGATTTATGGTTGAGCTTTCCGGAAGGAAAGGTGTTTTGGGTGTTGTTCTTTTCTGGAGCAATTATGGTTTCCTTAAGAGTTGGGTGCGTGATTCACGCGGATGTTTAAGAAGTTAAGTGTATGATGAGAAGTTAGAGTTTTCGGATGATATGAGCTAGTGGTTCGGTTAAAGTGAATTTGTTGTTTGTTTAAAGATAAACTAAAATATTGTGTTGATAAGAGATGATTAAACGAGACGTCAGGTGATCCAAAGTGAAAGTTGACTAGTGGTGTGTGCAAAGTGATGCGGGTTATGGAATCTAATGGATGTTTGAGATTAGTTAGCATATAATGTCTCGGTTGATGAACTTGTTATAGCAAGAAGATGGTGTGAAATTCTACCTATTGTAGCTGGTGGGTCAGTTAATATTGTGGGTCGACAATGTGACTTAAAATTACGTGTAATCAATTAATGAGGATATATGGAATGATTGTAGGAAATGTTGAATTATTCTTGACAGATGTCCGCATGCAGGATCCGTATTTATGAGGGATGTCTAGTGGAGATCGTGTCGCGTGGTTAGTATTAATTATTGGTGGAATGAACAGGTGATATGGAATATGTGACTTAGGGATTATACCCAGGGTAATTGTTGATTACGCCGGAATAATTGTAAAGAGATGTGTGCTACGCTTGGGATAATAAGTTGCATGAATAATGGTTCGTCATGGTTAGTAGACCAAAAGAAGTTGTTGATATGCGTCTTATGTTGGATTAACTGATAAGATAATTGTGCTGGAGTTGTGAGAACGTGGTTCTCCTTGTTGATTGTCATACGGTAGATATGGTCTATGGTTCGTTGGTAATATAATCAATTGTGGTTATATGAATAGTGAAAAGTGATTTTTATTAAGAGCAGATGTTGTAGCTTGTGTGCAACAGTGTTGGATTTCTCGGGTTTTGGGTGATTATGACATCCGTATTGGCTAAGAGTATTGGAATGCGAGTAACGGTGGGATTTGAGTCGAACTTTCTTTTGAAGGTTTATGGATTCAAATGAATGTATAAATTTTCTGGGAGTGCCTGCCTCTTTGTTTAGGCGTCTTGATTAGTGTGCAATAAAATCTCCCCTGATTAAGTGGCATTTTGTCAAGTTACAAACTTGACTCCGATGATTGGAAATATGGAGGAAAGAGTAGTATTTGAAGTAACCAGCTTATGGGTTCCAAATGTAGTGTGGTATTGAACCATGCCAATCTTTGGTTTTGGGCTAATCTGTTTAGTCTATGCTATGAGTATGGTTTAACACCCAAAGCGTTGGGGTGGGACGCTCTCTTTAGCGTTCAACTGATTTATCTTTGGTAACCCTGGAGTTAAGCGCTTAAATTGTAATTCTTTCGTGACTAGAGTTGGATTTATTTGGGAAATGTGTGTGGTGTTTGCGAGCGTGTCAAAAAGGTGAATCTTACGATTGTTTCATAAGTGATTTTGTTGGTAAGGTGTTCCCTGCTGGGAATGTGTTTCCTTTCTCTTTAAGAGAATTGGTAGCGGTTATTAGGCGTAGATGTTTGAGTTGAGAGTTGATGTTATCTTCTGTTATTGGCTTTGGTTAAAATGCGATGTTTTGCGCGTGCGTCTGATGGTTGTTGGGTTGTGATGCGATATGGTATTTTTCGGTTAACGCCGTCGTAGTTTATGCGAAATTGAGCAATCATCGATGTTGTTGGGTGTCAATCATGTGACAAAGAGAATGAAGTCTCTTTGTGAATGGTTAATGGGTATCGTGGTTTCATGACTAATAAATGGTGAAAAAGATTCATGACATCGTTTTTATAAGCATAAAAGAGTTGTTGAGCCAGGACGGTGAGGAAGTCATATAGAGATATATGACTAATCCGGAGTGCTCTTGAAGAATTCGCATCCGTGTTATGAATCGAGATTTCCATTGCTCTCTAGCATGAAAAGGAATGAATGGATAAATGCTGGTATTTTGGTTATGTTATGCAAGGGATTTGAGTTTCCCTTTCTGTTCGAGAGTTTTTGTGGCAGTTCTCTTCCAAGATGTTGATTTTGGTTAAAATGAAAAGTTTGGCTGTGGTGAAAGCGAGTCGAGTTGTCTTTAGTTGTTGAGAACTTCCGTCAAGAGAATTGTGTGGAGTCTTTATTTGTTTGAGTGCTCCCCGATGCGAATTGTATCGCGTTGATTGGAGATTTGAGTTTTCCTTTGCGGCTTGACTTAGGAAAAGCAAAAGGGTGGTCTTTCAATGTTATCAGGGTTCTTTCCAAAGTGATTTGTGGCGCTTTGAGGTTCGAGTTGTTGTATGTGGTCTACTTGGATTCAAAAGAATCGTACTTCTTTTGCACTATTGATAGGAGCGAGAATAAGAAGGGCATCGGGTTATTGTTGAGTATAATCTAAGAGCTATACTCGTGGGCTTCGTTGTTTGTGTGATTTGGTTGTGAGGGCGACATCCTTTTGGGGAAAAGTGCCAATTGAGAGTTAGTAGTGAGTTATGGTCCTAGCTGGGGCTAGGTGATGGACATTAGTGGTATGAGGGTGGATGATGATGGAGGTTGTTGGTGTCGTGGTTTGAATTTGGTTGAAAGTATCGTTGGGTGGAAGCAAATGTTATAGAAATTGTGATGCAAAATGCTTTGTCGTGGATATTGTCTTAGCTAGACGTCCCTGGGTGTGCGTTATACCTGGGAGAGGATAGAATGAAAAGTGTAATGTGGTTGGCAGTCGAAAGGAAAGTATGGTCGATGTAGGCTATGAGCGAAGATGACATTAGTAAATTTTGATTCCTTGCGAAAAGGGGTCAAATAATTGGAAGGATGGGGTGTTACTGATTGGTATTACGTCATTACGAGTTTATGAATCATGATAGAGATCAAGTAAATGAGGAATCATGTCAAGTGGTACTTAGTTAAGCTAAGTCAAGTCACTCTTGTTAATAGATGGATTTGGAGATTTGGGTTGTCGTTGCTACTGTTTGAGTCTTTGCGTGGGTGTGTTGAGTTCGCAAAGAAGATGAGACCCTAGTGGACACTGTTTTAGAGTTAACGTGTAAGATTCGAGGTCGAATCCTGTTAAGGGGGAGAGAATGTGACACTACGGAATGGTGAGACATTATAAAATATGATATTTGGGAGTGAAACTTTGCGGCATGAGATTAAACCATATTTTATTTGTAGTTTTGGGTCGTTTCCGGGAGGTTCGGGTTGTTTTAAGGTGATCGGGCCGTGGGGGAAAGCAATTGGGCCGAAGGTGGAATGAATTGGGCCCATGAGGGAGAGCTTTAGGGCAACACACCCTGCTGCCCTGCCCTGTTGGTGCGCCCCTCCCCTTGCCCCCCAAGCCGCCACCCCTCTCCCCATCTCCTCCTCCCTCTAGTTCTCCTCCTCCTCCTCCACACCCCCCAAGCCGCACCACCCCTTCCTCCTTGCACCCCCAAGGACGCCTCCTCGCTGCCACGACTCGCCCCGCTGCTGCCCTTGCTGTGGAGGAGCTCCGCGACGAGTGGATTGGACGGGATCGGCGTGCGAGGAAAACCAGGGAAGAACGCGAAGATTCGGCCGTCGATTCGTGATTCTCCAAGAAGGTAATGGGGGAATCTTTTGGGGTAGACCTCTTGCTGCTGTAGAGGGTGAATACCATGTTTTTAGATCAAGGGAGGTGCTGCCATGGGGTAGGATTGATGAAAACTAGAGGTGTATTCACGTTCTGGTTCGGGCAGATTGGGAACCCGAGTTAGGGCAGGCGATTTCGCAATTTTAGATTCTGAATCTGGACGACCGCCTGTTGAAGAAGTTGTAGGTATCGTCAAGACCTATTTTTTTTGTATTTTTTTGAGAATTTTTAGAGTTACGGTCTGGAAGTTATGGCCGTTTTACCGAGCGCTGTCCAATCTGTGACGAGGTTGGGACAGTCTGTGTTCAACATTAGATTAAACAATTTTAGAGGCCGATTTGGCTTTTCCCCATACTTAGAAAAATCTAGGAAATGTCCTAAGCTTCGCGATGGTGTACTCGTTTAATCAATTTGGAGTCCTAGAACAGAAGTTATGCTCATTGGAAGGCTGCTGTCCCGAAGGGACAGATTTGCTGTTTTCTGATTTTAGGAGTTGTAAGCGAAGTCAGGTTAGTGGGATGTATGCGTACTGTTTTTTGGGCTTGATTTGAGTGTGTGGCACGTGTTTGCAGGTGGTGTGCCTCCGGGAGTGCCCTCAACCTCTCGTCACTCCGTTGCCCGCGATTGAAGGCAAGTGTGTTGTGTGGATTGTATGCTATATGTGTTGCTAGTTGTGCTTCATAGTATTTGGAATAGATAACATGTTGTCTTGCCATGAATTACATGTATTGCTTGATATGAAGCCATTATGCCATGATTTAAATGTACTTATTGTTGATAAGTGGATTACATGCCATGTGATGATATGCAATACTCCTATATATGTGTACATTGTTGTCCATTTTGCATACATGGCATATTTTCATGGCCGACCCGGTGAGGTAAGTCATAACTCTTCCGGGAGGGTCGGTGAGAACCGTTATGACTAGTCCGGGGCTATTCTTGAGTAAGACCTACATCGTGATTCCATTCACCGTGGTGAATGGAAGCGTAGTGATAGGCACCCTCCATCTTCGGGATGGAAGGGGAAAAGGGTGCATGCCGACGGTGTGCACTCCACCATACCGGTATGAGTTTCCAAGGAGACATGTGCATTGCATTGCATTAATGAAATATGTATATGCTGATGTTTATGAGATGACGATGTGAATACTTATGAGTTGCTCACGAGGTGAGTACATGGATGCTTAAAAGGTGTTTGGAATGCTAACTATGTTGTGTTATGATGTGCTTTTGGAGATTGGTGATGATGGTTTGTTGACTTGATCTTTGTTTTTCCATTACAATACACTTTGCTGAGTTTTGAACTCACGCTTGTGTTTTATGTTGTTTTTAGGTACCTTGAGATCGGCATGAGGGAAAAGGGGAATAGTCACACATCTCCACGTAGTTCACGCAATTGATTCCACAATGGAATCATTTGGAGTCATGACAATAAATTTAATGTGATACAATTGATGTTTATGGTTTAGATGTGTGCTAGAATTGCCGTATTCGTTTCATTTGGCTAATGATGACCTTGTGATGCTTAAAGTGGACTCATATTGCTTCCGTGTCGCTTATTATTGCTGTTTTAGATGTTTCATATTATGTCATATTCTGCCATGCTATTATGGTTGCTCGAGATCATGATTAAACAAAGGAGATGCTGCCGAAATTTTTGGTTCTAGCAATTGTTCCTTTGCTGTAATTTTCTTTTATTTGTAGTTTTTAGATGATACGTAATCTATGTTTGGTAGCATTCAGGCGTATTAGATGCCGGGGTGTTACAGTCAAAGCCTAATTGAATGTCTTGTGGGACAAATGAGTGAAGCTACGTGTAGAAGTGTGACTAATTCCCTTCCCCGCATGCCGATCTCATGGTACCTAAAACAACAAGAAAACACAAGCGTGAGTTCAACACTCAGCAAGCATATTGCAATGGTATACAAGAACAAACACATGGCTACAACAACTCATATCATGTTTATCTTCTCATTCATGATCACATATCAATAACACCATCATCATGTATGCAATGCGATGCGATGCTCATGTCTCCTTGGAAACTCATACCGGTATGGTTGAGTACACACCCGTCGGTGTGCACCCTCTCCCCCCTTCCATCCCGAAGATGGAGGGTGCCTACTCCTCGCTTCCGTTCACCGCGGTGAATGGAATCACGATGTAGGACTTACTCATTGGCTCTCCGAAATAGTCATAACTTTCTCACCGACCTTCCCCGGACTAGTTATGACTTTCTCACCGCCCGGGCCATGTATCATGCTATGTATGCAAACATGCCAACATCATAAATAACTTGTACATTAACACATGGCATCATAACATAATAAGGATATTCATCATATCAATGGCAAACATTAAAGCATGGCATGTGAACATATCATATATTCAATTTCAATCTCAACCAATCTAGCAAAGCACAACCCGCTACCCATTCCAATACACTTGCCTCAACCACGGGCGACGGATTGGCGAGAAGTAGAAGGCACTCCCGGGGTCACACCACCTGCACATAGGTACCACACACTCACAATCATGTCCACAAAACAGTAAGCAAACCCTCTTCTACCCCGACATCGCAAACTACTCGCTAAATCCAAAAACAGAGGTTCTGTCCCGTCGGGACAGCAGCCTTCCAAAAGGCATAACTCGGGTTCTAAAACTCCGAATCAACTAAAAGAGTACATCCTCGCGTAGCTTAGGAAATTTCCCAACTTTTTCTAAGTATACGGAAAGACTGATTCGGACTCTAAAGTGGTTTAATCTACAGAAAACCGTGATCTGTTCCAATCACGTCACAGATTTTAATACGTTCGGTAAAACGATCATAACTTTCAAACGGCTGGGCGGAATTGGACGTGCTTTATACCCACTGAAAGGTATTGAAATTACCTACAACTTCTTCAACAGACGTATGACCAAATTCCGACTCTAAGTTGACGAAAACCCAAACCCTAGGTCGACTGCTCATGCTGCCCGAAACAGAGAACGTGGCAAACTCAAGATTCCATCTAATCTACTCAATTCCAGCACCACCAATTGATCTAAAAACATGATAATACCCCTTAGAACAGATCCTAGACCAACCCCAAGGATCCCCGTGGCCATACCTTCGCCCGACGAACAAAACCCAACGGTCTCCTCCCGGTTCGCACGATCTCCTTCCTCGCTCTAATTCCGCCGGATCTCCTCGTCGCGGAGCGCTCCAACGGATGGATCTTCGAGGTGATGAGGTGGGGAACTCCCCTAGGGGCAGCAAGGGAGGTGGAGAGGTGGTGGTGCAATGGGGAGTAATGGGGAGGGGTGGCGCAAGCAAGGGAGAGGGTGGCGGCTATGGGAGGGAGAGGAGGAGGTGGGGCGCATGCGGGGAGGGTTTGGGGCGCCCTAGGGCTGGTTGGCTGCCCCTCCTCCCCTCATGGGCCCAGAAACCTCCACTTTAGGCCCAAAAAGACCCCCCCAAGGCCCAAGTTTCCTCGAAAAGGCCCAAAACACCCGAAAACGGCCCGAAAACGCAAATAAACCCCATACCGTATGGTTTCAACCTCTAATTCCATATTTCATAATGTGTTTGACCTCAACATTCACATTATATGAGGTTACGACACTTCGTGGTATCACAGGTCTACAAGCCATACGAAGTTCCCGAGAACGACAATGTTAACGACGCCAATCGTGCACATGTTGAAACAAATAGCAAGGCGCGAAACTTGATCATCCAAGGCTTGGGATGAAGCGACTTTGATCGTGTGGTTCATCTTCAATCCGCATATGAGGTATGGAAATCTCTTTATGATTACCATGAGGGTTCTAACACTATCAAAGAGGTTCGCCAAGACATCTACAAAAAGGAATACATGCGCTTTGAGATGAAACCGAGTGAGTCTGTAGATGACTTTTTTGCACGTTTTAATAAAATTCTTAGCAATCTACATGATGTTGGAGTTAGCTACACTGATGCTGCAAATGCTCGACAATTTCTTAGTTCTTTAGACATGTCAATTTGGGAGATGAAAGTTACATCCATTAGAGAATCAACGGTCATGAGTACACCCACGTTAGATGTTTTGTATTCTAAGCTGAAAACTCATGAATTGGATGTTCTTGCTAGGAAGAATGATCACAAGTCAATTGCTTTGACCTCACAATCTAGCATGTCTCATAATAATGCTTATTCGAGTTTTGCCTTGTCTTTCTTGTCTTCACTAACAAATGAACAGATTGAGGAATTTCCGAGAGAATACTTGGCATCACTCTCTTCTCGCTTTAACAAAGCTTTGCAGAATGTGAGAATAAGGAAGAGAATTAGTGATGGTCCTCCAAGATGCTATGAGTGTGGTGATCTCGACCATATTCATCCAAATTGTCCTAAACGTGCAGGTAAAGCATCAAGGGAGGAGAAGGACAATGACAAAAGAAAAAAGAAGAAGAACTTCATCTACCGCAAAGTTGTCCACCATATTCATCCAAAGAAGAAGAACTTCTTTCCGCTCTTGAACAAGTCAATTTGAGCAATGTGGATTCAGAGAGCAGCGAAGATAATGCAACTCCAAGCAAGCATGAGTTGACGGGGTTGTGTCTCATGGCCAAAAGCAGCGATAGCTTCACCGAGGACGATCATGACAGTGACTTCAATGAGGTAGATCCTTCATATTATGAATTAGCTATTGTTGTTGCTCCTCTTGGTAAATTGCTTGATAAACGTGACAAGAAAATTAAGAAACATGATATTATTGTGGAATCATTAAATGCTGAAATTGTTAGACTTAGATCTTTGATTCCAAATGACGATGCTTGCAAATCATGTGACTTAATTTGGAGTGAGCTTACTTCACTTAGGAAAGAACATACTTCCTTGTTAGAGCAAATGAATGCTGAAAATGAGAAAAATGAGAAACTTGTTAAACATGCTAGCTGTTCTACCATTGATTTGCATGATACAACTTCTTGTTCTGAATGCTTAACTCTTGAATTGAAATTGAAAGATGCAAATGCTAGTATTTCTCAATTGACTGATGATCTGCTTACACATGAGGTTCTTTCATGCTCAACTTGTCGTAAGCAAAAAGGGAAGGTTGACATTCCATGCAATAATTGTCTAACTCTTGCTAAGAAAGTTGATTACTTGCAAAATTCTTTGAAACGTTTCACTAATGGCAAGAAAAACCTAAACATGATTTTGGATCAATCAAAAGTCAGCACTTAAAACAAAGGTTTAGGTTTTGATTCTTATGCTCATCACAAATCACATGCTCCCACTGTTGTTAAAACACTTGAAAGTGAAAAATTTGAAATTGCCAATGAGCCTAAGAAAACTGTTTTCAAGTCTGCTGGAGTTTTCTCTTCTATTATGATGAATGCAAAATGTGCTTCTACTGTTAAAGCAAAACATCATGTTAAATACACTTGCACTCATTGTTGTAGAGATGGACATATAGTAGATTTTTTACTTTAGACTGGCCAAACAACAAAAGAAAGAAAGAGCTAAGGCTAGGTCTAATTTCAGACAGGCACGCTTTGTTTCTCATTATGTGCCTAGGGTGATGCAAACACCTTTTGTTGCTAAGAACACGGGAAAAGACAAATCTGTTTTTGTGCATAAGAATGCTTGTGTTATGCCTACTGTTGTGCGTCGTGTGTCTTAGTACTGGATTCCTAAACATCTTATTTCTAACCCCCAGTACCGAGACCTCGACACTTTCTGCTTCTATGTAGGCTTCTCACGTGAGGAAGGAGAACATATGGCTAGTGAATTTCGGATGCTCACGTCACATGTTTGGTGATAAGATTTGGTTCTCCTTCACTCGTGCATCTCGTGCTGAAAGTGTTATTTTTGAAGATGCTTCTTTCACCTCTGTTTTCGCAAAAGGCACTAGTCCAAATGGTGCAGGTACAGGTGCATATGTTCAGGGGGAGAGTATCTTTGTTCATGAAGATGATGATGATGCTGTTGAGGATGAGATAATTGGAGTTTGTTGTGTGCTCGTTTTCAAACTTCCCCGCGTGCTTCACATCGACAAGCTGTAACACCCCAAAATTTTGCTTTTCCTAAATCTATGTGTGATTTGGCACTTTGGTGAATTTTTGGAATTTTCTGGAATTTATTTGGATTTATTTGGAATTTATTTGAATTTATTCCATTTTGAAATAATTAAAGAATTAAACTTTGCAAATAAAATTTTGTTGGAAATATTTTATTTGAGTCCCAAATACCCTAAAATATTTTCCAGAATTTTTCTGAGTCTTTTGCTATTTTTAATGAATTAAATGAATTTCTGGAAATTATTTCTAATTATTAAATCGCTGGAACTTGAGTTGGGTCAAGTACTATTCATCCGACCGAGTCGGAACAAAAGTCGGACTCGAGTCCGACCGAGCCAGTGCGCCACTTGACTTGACCCAATGGCGTCTAAACCCCAGTTAGATCGAACCGTTGGATCAAGATCCAGCGGTCGGGATCAATCCGCTAGGCACGCCGGCGTCGAGCCAATCTCGGCCGTCGATCGCGCCACGTGGACGGGCTCGTGCGGCCCACGCCATCTCGCCGTGTTCGGGCGAAAGTGCATCTAGGCCCCTAAAATTGTTTTGAGTGATTAATGACAAGCGATTAAAGAATCTAATGTGTTCAACTAGTTTATGAACAGGCAAGCGCTTCAAGAAGAGATCGTCTTTATGCGCGAAGTGTTCCCAGTAGCGTTGAGTAAGAAAACGGCATTTAAGCTTGTAATTTTAATCTTTTGAGTCATAGAAATGCTGTACTATTAAGAGGGATGCATTGAAATTGACTTAGAGATGATCTCCTCACTCAAGATGAATTTAGTTGAGTCTCTCAAGGGTTAGAAGTGTTCTCTCTAGCTTCGGAATGAGTTTGTGGTAACTTTCTAGTCGGATGTTCGAAGTTGTATCGGACATTAGATGTTTGAAGTTCGAAGTGTAGTTGTGCTTTAGTCCGTTGTGTTTTGTTAGGGTCGGACATTCCGTTTTGTTTGCTTGGATGTTCCGATGCCTATCGCTTCTGTTGAGAACCTTACATTTTGCTTGGATATTCCGATCCTTGGTATCGGAATGTCCGATGTGTGCTGTCGAGAAAAAGGGTGCTCTGTTCTGTTCGGACTGTCCGAAGTTGTTTCGTCGGAAGTTCCGAAGTGTTTGTTGTCCTGTTTGGGAACCTTCTGTTTGGTTCGGATGTTCCGATGCCTATTTTCGGATATTCCGATGAGGACTTGGAGTGTTTAGCTTGGTTCCTTTCAGGGTGTCATCGGATGTTCCGAAGTTGTTATCGGACATTCCGATGCTTGTTGTTTTCGACCGTTGGAAGCTTTCCAATTTCTGGTAGTTTGCACACATCGGATGTTCCGAAGTTCTTGTCGGACATTCCGATGTGAGGCTGAAATCTTGAGGAGTAACGGCTAGTTTTGATCCAAAACTATAAATACCCCTCTCCCACTCCTTTTGCTGGTTACACTTTTGCTAAGGCTGAACTCTTGAGCTTCTTGAACACTCTCTAGAGCATACTTTGAGCTTTCTCTTCTCATTGATCTTAGGGATCATTTAGTGAGTGAGAGTTTGTCAAGTGTGATTGAAAGTCAAGGGCTAAGTGGTTATTCATCTTGAGAAAGTAGAGAACCTCTCCAAGATCGAGATTCAAGTGCATTCATTTCTCTTGGAGGTTGAAGGACTCCTAGACGGCTGGGCGTCGCTCACGAGCCCCCAACGATTGTGGGAAGCCGTGAGAAGTTTGTGAAGGCCGGCTCCGCCTCAGAAAGGAAAGGATCCAATAGTGGAACCAAGCCTCAAGTGTGACCGAGGTTTGGGAGGAAAGGGTTGGAAAAGACCGGGCTCTTTGGAGCCTCCTCAACGGAGACGTCTGATCCCCTCAAGGATCCGAACTCAGGAATCAAACTCTTGTGTTCTCTCTTGTCTCTAATCACTTGATTCATATTATTGATTTTCTTAAGTGCTTTTTAAGTCGTCTAGAGCTAGTCTTCGTATAGCTCTTTGTACTTGACTCCTTGTGTCAAGAGCAAATCGGATAGTCCAAGTAATTACGGAAGTTAGAAGATTTGGAAGTTCCGATATTAATTCGGAATATCCGACTCTTTCGCTGCATCAAATTGTTTTAATTTGAAATTAGCCTATTCACCCCCTCTAGGCAATCTCCTAACCTTTTCAATTGGTATCGAGCCAAACCTTCTCGAAGGCTTAACCGCTTGAAGGAGCGTGATGGCCAACACCGGTTTGAAGGTTGTCGTGACGGACGAGCAAAATAGTCCGAGAGGGGAGATGGAACTCTGGCAAGAGCAAAGAGGAAGCTACCTCTACATCTACTCAGGAGCTCAAATTCCATTCAATTATGAAAAATTAAATACTTCCTCTTCGCATTCATATATCCTTTGTGCCCTCGGGCGTGCTCCTTTCTTTGATGGCACGTACTATTCCGCTTGGAGGCACAAGATGAAAATGCATTTGATGTCACTCCATCCTAGTGTTTGGAAGATTGTTTGCACAGGTTTAGATATCTTGGGAAGAGCGATATGGAGCTCACGCAGGAACAAGAGCAAAACATTCACCGAAATGCTCAAGCATAGCGTGTTGCTTGGAGCGTTGAGTCGAGGAATTCAACAAAGTGGATGGCTTGGAAGAAGCCAAAGAGATATGGGACACACTCCAAGTTGCACATGAGGGTACATCAAGTGTAAGGGAATCAAAGATCGAATTGCTAGAAGGCAAGTTGGGGAGATTTGTCATGAATGATGATGAGACACCTCAACAAATGTCAGACCGGTTGATGATTCTTGTAAACAAGATCCGAGGGCTTGGAAGCAAGGATATGACGGACCACGTTGTGGTGAAGAGGATGTTGAGAGCCTTTGCTCCAAGGAATTCGACTCTCGTAACACTTATACGAGAGCGAAAAGATTTCAAAAGGCTTACTCCTAATGATGTGCTAGGAAGAATTCTATCACATGAGCTTATGGAGGAAGAAGCAAAAGAAGTGAAGAACCTTGCCAAGCAAAGCTCAAGCTCAAGACCGAAGCAAATAGCTTTGAAGGCAAGCAAAAGGAAGAATCAACATCAAGTGATGAAGAAGAAGATGAGAGCGAAGACGAAGAAGACTTGGCTCTATTTGTGAGGAAATTCAAAAAGTTCCTCAAATATGACGGGTCAAGCAAATACAAGAAGAACTACAATGACAAATCAAGAAGAAGAAGAAACACCAAAAGGGCTTGCTATGAGTGCGGTGAAGTTGGACACTTCATCGCCGATTGTCCAAAGAAGAAGAACAACCAAAATGAGAACAAGAAGAATGAGCCGCTCAAGAAGAACAAGGCGTACAAGAAGAAGTACTCGGGCGAGCTCACATTGGAGAAGAATGGGATTCAAGCGACTCGACTCCGACACCGATGATGAAGGAGTCGCCCCCCTCGCCATTGAAGCCGCTCCACCAACAACGTCGCTCTTCAGGGAATTGAGCGACAACGACTCCGACCACGATGCGCCTATTTGTCTTATGGCCAAAGGGCGCAAGGTAATGGCTAAGACAAAACCCCCTAGTAGTGATAGTGAATTAGAGAGCGATGATGATGATGATGATGCTTTATTTTGCAACTTAAACAAATCTACCATTGCAAAAATCAATAAACTATTGAAAAGAATAGATAGCCAAGAGGAAACTCTTGAAAAGCAAGAAGAATTGCTAATTTGTGAAAAGAAGAGAAATCTTGCTTTTGAAAAGCTCCTCGCCATGGAAAAGGAGAAAATTGAATTGCTAACCAAAGATCTTGACTTGGCTAACAATTCAATCACGATCCTTAAGAGTTCAAATGAATCGCTTCAAGAGAATGTTATTAGCTTGGAAAACAATCTTCAAGCTCTTGAAGTGCAAATTGAGTCTCTTAATGACCTCAACTCTCCAATCATTAATTCTTCAATGGCTTCTATTCCTTCCACTAGTAATGGTTGCTCGTTGCTATAATGTTGATATTAATACTTGCTCTACTAATTCCCAACTTGTGCAAGTATTAAAAGGAGAAAACGAGAGATTGAATGCTTTGGTAAAGTATGGTTGCATCAAGACTTATCAATCCAAGGATGCCCTCTACAAAACAATCAACACACGTGGAAACAAAAATAAAGAAGGGCTAGGATATGATAAATACGATTGCAAGGGAAATGACCGTATGGTGGTAAAAGGTAAGGAATGCATCAAGTTTGTCAAAGAAAATGACAAGCAACCATTGACCACCACACAAGTCATTAAGACCGGGCAAGAATCAAAGAAGTATCTTCAACATCATACAACTCATCCCATTCACTATGCATCATACATGTTGAAGAGAAATCACCGTGGTAAAGTGATTGCTCATTATATCGGTGCCCACCACTCTAATGATGTGAGCAAAAAGAAGGTGTGGGTACCGAAAGTATTGATTACTAACATGCAAGGATCCAAAAGGATTTGGGTACCTAAAAACAAGACTTGATGTGTTTTCGTAGGACTATACCTCCGGGGATCAAGTTGGAGTGCTTGATAGTGGTTGCACAAACCACAAGACCAGGAGAAAAGAAAATGTTTTCATCTTTTGATGAGAAAGGGTCACAATATGAAAATATTGTGTTTGGTGATAATGGTAAAGGTGAGGTAATGGGATTAGGTAAAATTGCTATTTCTAATGATCATTCAATATCAAATGTTCTCCTAGTTAAATCCTTAAATTACAATTTGTTATCCGTGTCGCAACTTTGCGTAGATGGGTTATAATTGTCTTTTCACTAATGTGGATGTGACCGTCTTTAGAAGAGACGATTCCTCAATTGCTTTTAAAGGATATTTGAAGGGTAAGCTCTATTTGGTTGATTTCAACTCAAATAGCGCTAAACTTCAAACATGCTTAATGGCAAAGTCTAGCATGGGTTGGTTGTGGCATCGCCGGCTAGCTCATGTTGGCATGAGGAACCTCGACAAGCTTCTAAAGGGTGATCACATCATTGGACTAACGAATGTTGAGTTTGAGAAAAACAGGATTTGTAGCGCTTGTCAAGCCGGAAAGCAAGTTGGAGCGCGTCATCCCGCAAAGAACATCATGACAACGACAAGACCATTGGAGCTTCTACACATGGACCTCTTCGGACCCATTGCGTATATAAGCATCGGAGGTAACAAATATGGTTTGGTCATTGTTGATGACTTTTCACGCTTCACGTGGGTGTTCTTTTTGCAAGAGAAAAGTGAGACACAAGGGATAATCAGGAAGTTTGCAAGAAGAGCCCAAAACGAGTTCGATTTGAAGATCAAGAAGATTCGAAGCGATAATGGAAGTGAATTCAAGAATACTCAAGTCGAAGAATTTCTTGATGAAGAAGGTGATGGGTTTCGAAGCATGGAAAACAAAAATTTTCCTACGAATGCAACCAAACACCAAGATCATATCTAGGAGATGCATGCAAACGGTTTCAGAAGGACTCACCCTCGTAGACCGAAAGCGGGAATAACGTTCCCGCAAACAAACGTGGTTGAAGTAGAGGTACACGCCCGACTTCAAAGTCGCGAAGATGAGCGCCACAAACGGCAGCGCCTCCGTACTTGGTCACACGTACGGAACAACGACGACCTCCAATCCCTCGATCCAGTAGGCAGCGGAAGTAGAGGATCCACAGAAACTCCAACAACACTACGACTTAGTGGTGGTGGTGGAGACTGTTTCAGCGCCGCTTAAGCTACTGCTTGAAAGGTGGAACAGCAGGAGGAAGGAGAAAAGACCAACCAAAGGGTCATAGAGATTAATCATGAGAGAGGAGCTCCACCCTCCCTTTTATAGGAGTGAGTTGACTCTCCATTCTCTCCATGTGAATGGACTCTCCATTCTCTCCATGTGAATGGACTCTCCATGTGAATGGACTTTCCATTCTCTCCATGTGAATGGACTCTCCATGTGAATGGACTCTCCATTCTCTCCATGTGAATGGACTCTCCATGTGAATGGACTCTCCATTCTCTCCATGTGAATGGACTCTCCATGTGAATGGACTCTCCATTCTCTTCCTGTGAATGTTCGATATCCGAAACTATTCGGTGCTGTCCAAACTTTTCTCCGGTGTTCGTATCCACTCAAAAGCGTCGATGAACCTTAAGTGTGTCACCCTACGGTTCGTGAATAAAATGGACATGATCAAGACACCTCTGCGATCAATAATCATCGGCGGGATACGGAGATCCATAATGACTCGAACTTACTAATCGATGAACTAGTGATCGTGTGAACCAAATCCAACATAAACAATTACTTTTTTCTAGAGATATATTAATTATCCGAGATACTATCATTGCTATCAACTATACCTAGTTTGATCCGTTACCGATAAGTACTCTTTACTCGTTCCGTGATATGACATTCTTGTGACCTAGTCACGTGCTTGCACAGCGATGTCAATGTGATATCACCGAGAGGGCCCAGAGTATATCTCTCCGTCATGCGGATGGACAAATCCCACTCTTGATGCATGAGCCTCAACTAATACTTTCATAGTACCCAAATCCATCTTTATAGTCACCGTGTTACGGAGTGACGTTTGATGTCATCAAAGTACTCTTCCGGAGTTAGTGATTGACATCATCTCATGGTCTAAGGAAAAGAGCTATTTTGTATATGTTCGATACAGCAACAAACTTTAATGACTTGATCGAATTTGCTATACCAACTTGGGTGTGTGTTCATCACATCATTCTTCTAATAATGTGACCCCGTTATTAACAACATCCAATGTTCATGATCAGGAAACCTTGATCATCAGTTAATCAACAAGCTAGTTTAAAAGAGAGGCTTTACTAGGAACCTTTTGTTTGTTTATTACACACACATGTATCAACGTTTCCGGTTAATACAATTTTAGCATGAGAAATAAACATCTATTATAAACATGGAATAAGATAATAAACAATTTATTATTGCCTCTCGGGCATATTCCCTTCAGAAGGGATCAAGCACGAGTTCTCCGCTCCATATTCTCCTCAACAAAATGGAGTGGTAGAAAGGAAGAATCGGACATTGATCGAGATGGCAAGGACAATGCTTGATGAATACAAGATTTCCGATCATTTTTGGGCGGAAGCTGTCAACACCGCGTGCCATGCCATCAACCGATTGTATCTCCACAAGATCTTGAAGAAGACGGCATACGAACTCCTCACCGGTAACAAAGCAAATGTCTCATATTTTAGAGTTTTCGGTAGTAAATGTTTCATTCTTAACAAGAAACCCAAGAACTCTAAATTTGCTCCAAAGATCGATGAAGGTTTCTTGCTAGGATATGGATCAAATGCCTACGCTTATCGTGTTTTCAACAAAACCTCGGGTTGTGTTGAAATAGCGAGAGACGTGACATTTGATGAATCTAACGGCTCTCAAGTAGAGCAAGTTGATTTAAGTGTGCTAGATAATGAGGAATTGCCAAGCATTGCAATCAAGAAAATGGCAATAGGTGAAGTAAGGCCGCAAGAAAAGGTACACCAAGACAATTCATCCATTCAAGTTGAGCCTCCCACTTCAAATCAAAATCAAGACATTCCTCAAGATAGTTCAAGCAAACTAATGGAGGATGATCAAATTGAAGATAATGAGCCAATTCAACAAACATCTCAAATGCCGCATCCAAGAGTGCATCAAAGTGTTCAAAGAGACCACCCCGTCGATAACATTCTCGGTGATATCCAAAAGGGGGTAACTACACGCTCTAGAGTAGCTAATTTTTGTGAATTCTACTCTTTTGTGTCTACTTTGGAACCTTTGAAGGTTGAAGATGCACTAAGAGATCCGGATTGGATAATGGCTATGCATGAAGAGCTTAACAACCGTTAGAAACAAGGTGTGGTCGTTGGTGGAAAGACCAAATCAAAACGTGATTGGAACCAAATGGGTCTTCCGCAACAAACAAGACGAGAACGGAGTTGTCACAAGAAACAAGGCTCGGTTAGTAGCTCAAGGATTCACTCAAATCGAAGGTTTGGATTTTGGTGAGACTTATGCTCCCGTTGCTAGATTAGAGTCAATTCGTATATTGGTTGCATTTGCTACTCACCATGATTTTAAGCTTTATCAAATGGATGTCAAGAGTGCTTTCCTAAATGGCCCAATCGCCGAATTAGTCTATGTTGAGCAACCGCCGGGAATGGAGGATCATAAGAACCCCACTCATGTCTACAAACTCCATAAGGCGCTCTACGGGCTTAAGCAAGCACCTAGAGCATGGTATGAATGCCTTAAGGATTTTCTTATTAAAAAGGGTTTCGAAATTGGTAAAGTCGATCCTACTCTCTTCACAAAATTTGTTGATAATGATTTATTTGTGTGCCAAATATATGTTGATGACATTATATTTGGTTCTACTAATAAAAGCTTTTGTGAGGAATTTAGTAGGATTATGACAAAGAGGTTCGAAATGTCAATGATGGGCGAGTTAAAATTCTTCCTTGGATTTCAAATCAAACAACTCAAGGAAGGTACATTCTTATGCCAAACAAAGTACATCAAGGATATGCTCAAGAAGTTTGACATGGAGAACGCCAAGCCCATTCATACTCCCATGGCAACCAGCGGTCGTCGTGGTCTAAATGAAGAAGGTAACCCTGTGGATCAACAGGTATATCGATCCATGAGCGGTTCTTTGCTCTATCTGTGTGCATCTAGGCCTGATATTATGCTTAGTGTTTGCATGTGTGCAAGATTTCAAGCCACTCGAGAGAGTGCCACCTAGTAGCCGTGAAAAGAATTCTTAGATATTTAGTTCACACACCTAGTTTAGGGCTTTGGTATCCTAAAGGATCAAAATTCGATTTGATTGGTTATTCGGATGCTGATTATGCGGGTTGCAAAGTGGATAGAAAAAGCACCTCGAGGGACTTGTCAATTTCTAGGTAGATCACTAGTGTCTTGGTCCTCAAAGAAACAAAATTCAGTGGCTCTATCCACCGCGGAAGCCGAATACATTGCCGCAGGAAGTTGTTGTGCACAATTGCTATGGATGAGGCAAACCTTAAAGGATTTTGGATTTAACTTGGAAAAAGTACCACTCTTATGTGACAATGAGAGTGCAATCAAAATAGCCAACAATCCTGTTCAACACTCTCGGACCAAGCATATAGACATCCGACACCACTTCCTTAGAGATCACTCTCTCAAGGGAGACATAGATATTACCTATGTAAGAACAGAAACAATTGGCCGATATCTTCACCAAACCTCTTGATGAGAAACGATTTTGCGAATTGAGAAGTGAGCTGAACATCCTAGACTATCGGAATGTGACTTGACATCTTGCTCGCATATATAGTTACTATTCTTGGTGATTTCAAAATAAAAGGATTGCAAAAATTAGTTATCTGCCTTTGAAAAGAGTTGAGTTGTCAAGTGCATCTTTAGTCATTCCACCTGTGATCATAGCTTTGACTGTCGTTTTTGTTCTCTGATCACATGTTGGATAACTGCCGAGTTCTCTGACTCAAAGTCTCAATTTCTTCCATCTCAGAAATCCTATCTCTTCCTTCCTGTCAGCTGGAAAAATTCACGTATCGGACTATCCGATCCAGTCATCGGAATATCCGAATTCTGTGCTTTTAAACTCTTCGGAATATCCGATATTTTTATCGGAATATCCGAATCTGTTCAACTTCAGTTCGCTGAAACTTGAACTCTTGAACTTCGAACCTAATTTGGAACTTCAGAAGTGCGTGTAAACGCAGGATAAGGACGTTTGGTTGGCCCCTCCTCATTTCTTTATTCCCTCACTTTACCTCCGTACGTCCTTTCCCTCCCTCTACTGCACTCTTTCATCTCTTGTCGTCTTCGGAGTCTTCAACTCTTCGGAAACTCCGATCTACCTCAAGGAGGAGTGCCTCACGGATTAGAAGACTTCAATCCATCTCAAATCTCGTTCTTCATCCTCAAGGTAAACCCTAGAGCAATCCGTGTCTCTTCGTTTTCCGTGAATCTTTTGATCAAATCTTTTGGATAGACTTGTTGTCGTAGTCTTCCTTCGCGAGATCTCAAGTTTCTTTTGTTTCCTGTGGTTGATCTGGTTGGAATCCTAGTTTTAGGGGTGTACCGGAAATATCGGAACTTCCGATGTTCACTATCGGAATGTCCGATGTAATGTCGGAATGTCCGATATGAAATCGGAATGTCCGATGTTGACAGTACATCACTAGAACCAGTGCTCTCTCTAGTTTCTTTTATCTTATCAATCTATTCCGTGTCAGCTTTCTCAAATGGACCCAAGTCGGGTGGTCGACCTCCTCAGGATCGGCTAAGATCACTTTGATCAGCGCAAAACTCCAATCCAGGCGAGAACAAAGCGAGCTTCGGCTCGAGGATCTCAACCTGGGATTTCAATAAATGAACTCTTTGCTCAGGTTGCTCAGACTGTGAATGTGCCACGAGGAGCAACTCTGCCTTCAAGAAAAGGAAAAGGGATTGCAGGTGCGTCAGGGTCTCAGCCAAGAGACATGCCGAGATTGAGACCGCCTGAAAGAAACCCTAGACTTCAAAGAAAGCCAGTAAACTACAAAGGAAAAGCAGCACAAGTGAGAAAAGCTCGTGAAGAGAATCCAAAGCGGAATGACCAGTTCTCTTCTGACTCACGTTTCTGGACATTCTTTGTGGAGACTTTTATGCTTCAATCATTTATCCTAGAAAGAATCCGGTAATCCAAATGCAATGTGTTGATTGGGAGTATATGGCAGCAGCAGATGATGCCATATTCAATGATGTTATTGCAGCTTGTGAAAGAACTGGCACCAAAAGGATCATGGCCTTTCAGCATGATTGGAATGTGGAGATCATAGCTCAGTTCTATGCCACAATGTATGTCTCTAGGGATCGAGTCTCTACTCTCCATTGGATGACTGAGGGAACCTGGTATGAAGCTACATATGTTCAATTTGCCAGGCTACTTGACTTCCTGAGAGGAGGACTCGAGGGACAGAGATCAGATCCACAATGAGGTCTCACTTGGTGCATCAAATCTGAATTTCTTGTATGAGGAGAATGCAGAGTTTGAGCCAGGTGACACCAAGGGAATGAAGCCCTTCTTTGCTATCTGAACAGACTCTTCAGGAAGACCTTGGCTCCAAAAGAAGGTGATGCTTCTCATGTCCTTTCTTTCACCAGAAACCTCTTGAGCAGAATGCAAGATGGTCAGAGGCCCTTTGATGTCTTTGACTTCATATGGAATGAGATCAGACTCATTGGACAGGAGCCCAGAAGAAGCTGTGGATATGCTCCTTTTATCATGCACTTAATTGAACAAGTGACTGGGCAGCAGTTTGAGTGTGATGGAAAGCATGTGGCACTTCAAGTCAGGCCAATCAAGGCCCCATCTCAGCGAGCCACCAGAGCTTCCACCAGGAGGACTGCCTCCTCTGCTGCTACTCCTTCAGCTTCTACTCCCAGCGGATCTTCTTCACCTATTCTGCGAGCTTTGAAGTCAATATTTGTTCTTTGCAAGAGCAACTCAGAAAAGCAGAAGAAGAATGCCAAGCGACTCAAGGATATCCAAAGGCATCTGAATCTGGAGTGCTCAGAGGACGAGGAAAGTGAAGAAGAGATCGAGGATCCTTTTGCTCCAGCACCTGATGTGTCAGAGTCTGAGGATGACGACGAAGAATCTGAGTCAGATGAAGCTGCATCAGAGGAGTCTGATTAGTTCTACATCTCTCTCTCTCTCTCCATCCTTTGTGGTGCTTGATGCCAAAGGGGGAGAGATGACAAATTTATCTATCTATCCTTGGTTCAAAGTCGCTGAGTCCGTGATCTTGGAACTTATTTAGTTTAAAACTTCGTTGTTGAATGTTATTATCGTTTTAAACTCTTTACTGTTTTTGCATGGAGATCTCTTGTTGACTTGATGGTTATTAATTATCCATATTGCTTATCTTGTCAATCTTGTGTTAAATCTCCTATGCAAGGATATAGAGGAGCTCCTCATATTTCTCTCGAAAAAATGCATTTGTTTTCAAGATACATTCTTAATGCACTTTTTGAGGGAGTTCCGATCTATATTTATTCTCTCTTAATGCTTTATAAACTTGTCATGTCGTGTTGTCATCAATCACCAAAAGGGGAGATTGAAAGTGCATCTAGGCCCCTAAAATTGTTTTGAGTGATTAATGACAAGCGATTAAAGAATCTAATGTGTTCAACTAGTTTATGAGCAGGCAAGCGCTTCAAGAAGAGATCGTCTTTATGCAGCGAAGTGTTCCGAGTAGCGTTGAGTAAGAAAAACGGCATTTAAGCTTGTAATTTTAATCTTTTGAGTCATAGAAATGCCGTACTATTAAGAGGGATGCATTGAAATTGACTTAGAGATGATCTCCTCACTCAAGATGAATTTAGTTGAGTCTCTCAAGGGTTAGAAGTGTTCTCTCTAGCTTCGGAATGAGTTTGTGGTAACTTTCTAGTCGGATGTTCCGAAGTTGTATCGGACATTCCGATGTTTCAGAAGTTCCGAAGTGTAGTTGTGCTTTAGTCCGTTGTGTTTTGTTAGGGTCGGACATTCCGTTTTGTTTGCTTCGGATGTTCCGATGCCTATCGTTTCTGTTTGAGAACCTTCGTTTGCCGGATATTCCGATCCTTGGTATCGGAATGTCCGATGTGTGCTGTCGAGAAAAAGGGTGCTCTCTGTTCTGTTCGGACTGTCCGAAGTTGTTTCGTCGGAAGTTCCGAAGTGTTTGTTGTCCTGTTTGGGAACCTTCTGTTTGGTTCGGATGTTCCGATGCCTATTTTCGGATATTCCGATGAGGACTTGGAGTGTTTAGCTTGGTTCCTTTCAGGGTGTCATCGGATGTTCCGAAGTTGTTATCGGACATTCCGATGCTTGTTGTTTTCGACCAGTTGGAAGCTTTCCAATTTACGGTAGTTTGCACACATCGGATGTTAGAAGTTCTTGTCGGACATTCCGATGTGAGGTGAAATCTTGAGGGTAACGGCTAGTTTTGATCCAAAACTATAAATACCCCTCTCCCACTCCTTTTCGCTGGTTACACTTTTGCTAAGGTGAACTCTTGAGCTTCTTGAACACTCTCTGGAGCATACTTTGAGCTTTCTCTTCTCATTGATCTTAGGGATCATTTAGTGAGTGAGAGTTTGTCAAGTGTGATTGAAAGTCAAGGGCTAAGTGGTTATTCATCTTGAGAAAGTAGAGAACCTCTCCAAGATCGAGATTCAAGTGCATTCATTTCTCTTGGAGGTTGAAGGACTCCTAGACGGCTAGGCGTCGCTCCACGAGCCCCAACGATTGTGGGAAGCCGTGAGAAGTTTGTGAAGGCCGGCTCCGCCTCGAAAGGAAAGGATCCAATAGTGGAACCAAGCCTCAAGTGTGACCGAGGTTTGGGAGGAAAGGGTTGGAAAAGACCGGGCTCTTTGGAGCCTCCTCAGCGAGACGTCTGATCCCTCAAGGATCCGAACTCAGGGAATCAAACTCTTGTGTTCTCTCTTGTCTCTAATCACTTGATTCATATTATTGATTTTCTTAAGTGCTTTTTTAAGTCGTCTAGAGCTAGTCTTCGTATAGCTCTTTGTACTTAACTCCTTGTGTCAAGAGCAAATCGGATAGTCCGAAGTAATTACGGAAGTTCCGAAGATTTCGGAAGTTCCGATATTAATTCGGAATATCCGACTCTTTTCCGCTGCATCAAATTGTTTTAATTTGAAATTAGCCTATTCACCCCCCCTCTAGGCAATCTCCTAACCTTTTCAGGAACGGACTCCGTCGTCCGTACCGGCGGAGCATTTAATGCCCGGACCCGCGCCCGAGGATCGCCCTTGTCTCGTGCGTCGTTTGCCCCAAGCGCCCTAGCCCTAGCCGCCGCCGTCGACTCGCTATTGCTCGCCGTAGTTGGAGAAGCCTTCGCCACGGTCCTTGCCTCGTTCCGCCGCCGTCCGCCGTCTTCCGCCGAGTTGGAGCCTAGTTCCGGAGTCCTCAAGCCAAGGCGCACCCGTGGGTACCTCCCACTCCGCCGGAGAGGCCCCGAAGCGCCGTCGGGCTCGTCGTCGTTTTCGTCTCCGGTGGCCCTGCTCCGCCGTGTCGCCATCGCCGTCATAAGCAACGTGAGCCGTTGGATCTTCATCGCGCGGTCCAAGATCACGCCACGTCACCCACAGGTGAGATCCCGTCAAAAATCTCAAGATCCAATCTCGGCCAGTTGGATCTAGATCCAACGGTCGAGATCAAACGCGTTAACCCAAGCGCGTGAGACCCGGATCAATGGGCCGTTGAATTTCAAATCAACGGCCGAGATTGCACCACGTGTCCGGAAGCGACCGGCCGATCAGCGCCGCCGTCGCGTGTAGGACCGACACGCCGAGCCCGCGTGTCACGGCGTGACTAAACCGCACCATGACGCGTCACGCCGACGCCATGGCGCTCAAGATGTCGCATTTGTCCCAGCTGCGGCGCCGACGCCAAGAATGACGTCACCCATGGGACTCCACCTCGGCCGCACCGTGGTCGAGCCCTTCGCCGACGCCGCGATGGCGACGTCACGAGGGGGACCCACATGTCGATGACACGTGGAGCCGTGGGCCGAGTCCACGGTAGACTCGAGCCGAGCGTGGACCAAGTCCATGGACCGGTGGCGTCAGCCAGACCAATCGAAGGCTGACACGTGTCGGTGACGCCAATAAATGATTTTCGAAAAGAAAATGATTTATTAATTCGAAATAATGATTTCAGATTTTGTTTCAAACTTCAAACGCTTATAACTTTTGCGTTTCAACTCCGATTTGAGTGATTCAAACTTCTAAATTTGTATAAAATTGAGATCTACCTAATTATGAATTTTATTTAATTTTTGGACTAAAGTTTTCCTCTGTAATATTATTTAATTGATTATTTAAACTTCAAAATGCTATAACTTTTGCATTTTAACTCCAAATTTGACGATTCCAGTTTCTAAAAATTCATAAAATTATGTTCTCTCTGTTTATGGATTTTATTTGGATGTTTGGACAATTTTTGCCTATTGTTTATTCGTGTATTGCTATTTGCACGCTTTACGAGTAGACGTTGAAGTGCCGGAAGTATTCGAAGGAGAAGTATTGACTCAGGATCCAACTCAAGACCAAGAACAAGTACTTTTTGAAGGCAAGTTGTGCTTTGACCATGTTGATCCTATTTTGAAATCTATTTTGATTTAACCTATTGCATGCTAGTTCAATTAGAAAATACTTTATTTAAATATGGGGAATTAGATAAATGCCAAATTGCTGTATGACACCTTGATTAATTAAATATGTGCCATGACCCTTGTCACCCTAGTTGTGGTTTACTAGTTGGACCTTATTAAATTGCCAACATGGGAAATTAGACCGTTGTAGTATGTTGCTTAGACCTGCTACGTGCTCATGACATGATTTTGGACAATCAAATGTTAATATTGACTTAATGATATATTGAACCTGTTTTGGAGAGGTATCATGTGATGTTGATGGCACGTGGTGCATGGTAATCAACTGGGGTTTTGATAAATAGTTTTCGGCCGGGGCATGTGGCAAGAATGATCAGGTGGGCCAGTTGTAGCACTGGGGATGTTGATTTGGTTCTTCGGGTAGTCTTGCCCTGGTCACCCTAAGGACTTCACCTTGCAAGCCTTTGAACTGGGTCTAACGTGCAACCACATGTCTGTAATGGGACGGACCTAGTTGATTAAGTTGCTAATAACGTACCTGTGGGACCTCAGGAGGTCAACTACACCCTTTGTGTAAGTTGTGCGGGGGAGCGTACCGGGGCTGAGGCCAGGTACCCATCTAACGGTTGATTGGCCTAAACTTCGCCTTAGCTAAGGGAAGGGTTAGTGTGCAACAACCGGGGAGGACCACTTGTATTGTTAGAAGTTTCCGAAAGACTTTGTTACGGGAACTCGCCTTTGTGGTGTTTGACTGTATCTTGTGGGTAAAGTGCATAACCTCTGCAGAGTGTAGAATCTATTCGAATAGCCGTGTCCGCGGTATTGGACATCGCTCGGGAATTACAGTCAAGGGTTAGATTTTCTCAAAAATAACTTGGACTTGAAAGGTTGGGTTGGATTAATAATGATGTTGATAGAAATGTGGATTAGGATGGAAAAGATGTTTATTAAACTCCTTGAAAAGTTAATTATGCTATACTTGTTTCTACTGCTTTCGAATCTACTTATGTTACTTGTCAAATCTTTGTTTCGCAAATATACCTTGAGCTATTCCTTTGTATCAAGCCACGCATGTAGTATATTAGCTTGCATTACATGCATGACTTCTTTGAGTACCAAGTACTCACCCTTGCCACAATACAACACAGTTGAAGAGGAGACTACACCGCTTTGGAGGAGGAACTCCACGAGGAACCGTCTACTTAGGGGCGAGCCGGTCGATTACTGTGGTATCTTGGATGGCGCCAGGAAGATATCTTATTTTCATTTGCTACTATTTCTCTCTTAATAAGTTTAAGCCTGCATGTGCATTGTAACTTGACCATAAGGTCGAGTAACGATTTAGTTATTTAAATAAAAGTACTTTATTAGTATCGAATGGTATGATTGTGATATTTACCGATGTTAAGGCTGTGTGCACTAAGCGGCGTTCCTGGACTAGTGCCGAATACGAGAGGGTCGGATTTGCAAATTCGGGGTCCCGACGAGAGGTGGTATCCGTGAGCCATCTTGACCGTAGGCTCAACCCTAGCTAGAATGGTCGTAGAGAGGTTAAAACCTATTTTCTAAAAGCTAAAAGGTTGTCAAGATAAGAAATGATATCTCGACTTACCCCCTGCTCTCTTTCCTTGTCTCTTGCTGAATTTTCCTTACCTTGTCACGATTTAAAAATTTCGAGTTCTTACGTGAGCACTCTTGTGGCAGATGGAGGGAGAGTTCAACTACGTCGATCTGGAGGTTGGTCACGCCAGAACTTTGGCGTATGCTCTGAGACTCTCGGAGATTTTGAGAAGCCGCAATACCAAGTGGAAGTAATCGGACAAGCGAGGATTGATCAAGGCTTGTGGCGTGAAGATTATGGTACTGCTAGGAAGAAGGGCCAGGCAATCGCTCGATACACCTTTACCTTGCTCGGAGGTCTACAATGCAAATGGGTATCCAAGAAGTATCACGACGAGCAATGCGGCACATTACCCGTATCTACGCCAGAGAGTTGGAGAGCACGGTGTTTCGTTATCACCCGCGCAGCAATAACCTTCTTGACCTGAAGGCGATTCAGGATGAGGATGCCATGGTTACACAGTTGGCACGACTTGTTGTCGCCCAGGAGGATGTACTCGATGATACAAGCAAGGAGCTACAGAAGGCCCGCAAGGAGATCACAGAGAGAAGAACAGATGGCGGGAAGCTCAAGAGTATGTGTCACACCTTACGCAAAGGATTGGAGAGTTAGAGACGGCCTCAGTATGCACGAGCGAGCCAATGCTCGAGCCGCACGAGCTGCACTCCGAGGAGCCAGAGCTTGAGGAGGACACCGCTTCTTCCGACTACCACAGATGACCACGATTCTTTGGACATGGCAATCGTTTCGCGCCTATGCCGCAGTATCCGTACCCAGGCCGTGGAGGTTTTCTCGATGAGTGAGCATAGGTTCTATAGTGAGACTCCTTCGCCGAGTCGCGTCATAGAATAAAGAGTCACCCATTAGGCGTTAGACTCCAGTGTTAGTTCGATTTGGATTTTCATTGCTTGCTGAGTGTGCAGTATGTGTTGCAAGGCCCTTAGGCATTGTAAGCAACCATACCAAGTTATTGATATCATTAGTTAATAAAGATGGACCTTAAAGCTACACCTTTCGCCCCGCATAAATTCTATATTACTTGTCTATTCTTGTTTCCCTCTCATCTCTAAAACCTAGAGCAAATCGACAGATGGTGAACACCCGTGGAAACCTTGGAGGCAATGGGAGTGGTTCTCGCCCAACAGAAAACCCCAATGATGGAGCACCAGCACCGCCACTGGATATGCAGAATTTCGGAGCTTTTCTCGCTGCTCAGACTCAGTTGATGCATGCTATGATGCAACAGATGCAAAACATCACTGCTCAGGCCACTGCTAATCAAGTTAATCAGGGACAACACCAGAATACAAGACTGTCAGAGTTCATGAGGACTCATCCACCCACTTTTTCTGGGAATGCCAATCCGTTGGAGGCCGACGACTGGTTAAGGTCAATTGAGAGGAAGCTACACATTGCTCAATGCATAGGAAATGAGAAGATACTCTACGCTTCACATCAGTTGGAAGGAACAGCCGCCGAATGGTGGGAGAACTTCTGTGCCACGCAAGTGAACCCTCAGGACATCACTTGGGAGGAGTTCACAGCTGCATTCCGTCAGTATCACGTGCCTGAAGGAATCATGGATCTCAAGAAGGAGGAGTTCAGAGCACTGAGGCAATGTAATCAGCCAGTGGCCGAATACCTGAATAAGTTCACACAGCTTGCTCGCTACGCACCTGAGGATGTAGCGACAGATAAAGCCAGACAGTCTCGTTTTGATGAAGGGACTTAACTCAGGATTGCAGGTGGGATTGATCACCCACACCTTTCCAGATTTCCAAGAGTTGGTGAATAAGGCGCTTATTCTTGAGGACAAGCGCAAGGAACTGGATGAGAACAAGAAGCGCAGGATGCAACGGCGAGGATCACGCCAGAAACGCATAGCGGCGTCGAGAGTTGCACCAAATCAATTTTCAGATTCCAACCGCGAGAATACAACAAGGACACCGTCACGGCACCAAGACCCGTCGATCGAGAACTATCGAGACCTCAAAGACCAACCGTAAACGCCGCTTGAGCAGTCAGCAAGGAACAGTGAGACGCTGCTACAACTGCAACGAGCCAGGACACTTTGCCAACAGTTGCCCAAAGAAGACAGCAGGAGTGACCCCAGTTCGCTTCAATCTAGGATCCACCCCAGTTAGGACGCCAGCACCAGGAGCCACACCCCAGACTGTGGTGAGAGGCCGAGTCAACCATGTCACCGCAGATGCACTTCAGAATGCTACGGACATCGTACTGGGTAAGTTACTTGTTAACTCGTGCACAGCTTGATTTTGTTTGACTCGAGCTTCGCATTCGTTTGTTTCGCAAGAGCTTTGCTGCTAAAAATGAATTGGAGATTGCAAGGCTTAGATGCATGCTTCTAGTTCAAACCCCTGGTTCGAACTCCGAGCGAAAGTAGGATGTTCCGGGTGAGAATACTAATAGATGGGATAGAGTTCCTAGCGAACCTTATTATTTTGGAGACCGGACCTTAGATGTTATTATGGGAATGGATTGGTTATCCAAGCACAAGGCCGTATTGGATTGTGGACGAAGGACTATCTCGATTGAGAGCCCGTGTGGAAAGAAAGTGGAATTTCAAGCTCACGCCGTCAGAGATGGGCGGTTGATGGTTAACGATACCAAGGCAATCAGCATAGAAGATGTCTCGATGGTGAATGAGTACCCGGATGTTTTCCTGAAGATCTACAGTATGCCACCGGACGAGGACATAGAGTTTGTGATAGAGCTTGTACAGTACAGACCGATAGCAAAGAGACCTTATCGGATGTCCACCGAGGAGTTGGTAGAGATGAAGAAACAAATGCAGAGGAGTTAATGGAGAAAGGATTTATCAGGCCGAGTTCGTCGCCGTGTGGAGCACCAGTTTTGTTTGTCAAGAAGAAGGGCGGGAGTTTCAGGATGTGCATTGACTACCGTGCACTCAATGAAGTCACCGTGAAGAATAAGTATCCGCTACCCGGGATTGATGATTTGTTTGATCAGGTGAGAGGAGCCGAGTCTTCTCCAAGATTGATCTCGAGATCGGGATACCATCGATTGAAGATCCGATCGAGAGGATATTCGAAGATCGCATTCTCGTCAAGATATGGACATTACGAGTTCTGATTATGTCCTTTGGTCTCGACGAATGCACCAAAGATATTTCATGAATATGATGAATAAGGTGTTCATGGAATATTTGGACAAGTTTGTCGTCGTGTTCATAGATGATATCCTAATCTACTCCAAGGCAGGATGAACATCTGAGCACTTGAGGCGAAGTTCCTGAAAAGCCGAGGGAACAAAGAACTCTTCGCCAAGTTCAGCAAGTGTGATTTTTGGAAGGACAAGGTGGAGTTCCTCGGACATGTAATGACATGAAGAATGAGTCGCCATTGATCCAAGCAAGGTAGAAGTCGTGTTACATTGGGAGCGTAGAAGGCGTGACCAGATCCGAGTTTCCTTGGAATGGCAGGATACTATCGCCGTTTCATTGAAGGCTTTTCGACAATTGCGAGACCTCTTACGCAATTGCTTTGAAAAGGAGAAGAAGTTTGCATGGGCGCTTGAGAATGTGAGAAAGGATTTGAGAGTGAAGAAGCGATTGACATCAGCACCGGTGTTAGTTCTACCGGATGTTAATCAAAGCTTTGATATTTATTGTGACGCATCGCGCCAAGGACTTGGATGTGTGCTGATGCAGAATGGAAAGGTCGTTGCTTATGCATCAAGGCAGTTGAGGCCGCATGAGGAAAATTATCCGACACATGACCTAGAGCTAGCTGCCGTAGTGCATGCCTTGAAGATATGGCGTCACTATCTGATCGGGAACAGGTGTGAAGTGTATACGGATCATAAGAGCCTTAAATACATATTCACCCAATCGGATCTGAATATGAGGCAGAGGAGATGGTTAGAGTTGATCAAGGACTATAATGTTGGAATCCATTACCATCCCGGGAAGGCCAACGTAGTTGCCGATGCCTTGAGTCGGAAAAGTCATACCGTGAATATGTTGATAGCCACGAATCGCGATGAGCTATGCCAGGAATTTCAGAGAATGAAGATTCAGGTGGTACCTAGCGGATTCTTGGCCACATTGGAAGTAAAGCCTACCCTAGAGGACCAGATCCGGGAAGGGCGAAGGATGATGACAAGATCCGCAGGATTAAGTCCATCAAGGAGGAAGGCAAGGCGAGAGAACTTCAATTTGGATGAGCAAGGCACGTTATGGATGAAGGATCGCATTTGTGTACCGAACAAAAGGAGCTGACAGCGATTGATTCTAGAAGAAGCCCATGACTCCAAGTATTCAATTCATCCTGGAAGCGCCAAAATGTATCAGGATTTGAAGGAAAGATTCTGGTGGCCGAGCATGAAGCGTGAAGTTGCCGAGCATGTTGCATTGTGCGACGTATGCCAGAGAGTCAAGGCAATGCATCAGAGACCAGCAGGATTGCTACAAATGAAAATACGAGTGGAAGTGGGAGGAAATCGGAATGGATTTCATTACCTGTTTGCCTAAAACTCAAGGAGGTTATGACTCCATATGGGTTATAGTGGATCGCTTGACCAAAGTAGCCCATTTTATCCTCGTGAAGACCACCTACTCAGGAGATAAATTAGCAGAGTTGTACATGATCAGGATCGTCTGTTTGCACGGAGTGCCAAAGAGGATTGTATCGGACAGAGGTACCCAATTTACCTCAAGGTTCGGAATAAGTTGCATGAAGCCATGGGGACTGTTTGAACTTCAAGATCTGACCTATCATCCACAAACGGATGGACAGGCAGAAAGAGTCAATCGGTCTCGAGGATATGTTAAGAGCATGTGCATTGGCTTATGCTACCTCTTGGGATAAGAGTTTGCCGTATGCCGAGTTCGATTACAATAATAGTTACCGAGGCTAGTTCTGAGATGTCACCTTTGAGGCCTTTGTATGGTTGACTGTCTGACGCCATTGAATTGGAATGAGACCGGCGAGCACTTTGTGTCTTCGGGCACGATATTCTTCAAGAAGTGAAGAAGCAGATTGCCATGATTAGGAAAGGTTGAAGATAGCCCAATCACGACAGAAGAGTTATGCTGATAATCGTCGCCGGGATTTGAGTTTTGAACCAGAAGACTTTGTATACCTCAGAGTTACGCCTCTCAGGGGAGTTAAGAGGTTCCATGCCAAAGGGAAACTCGCACCCCGTTATGTTGGACCATTTAAGATTTTGAGCATGAGGCGAAGTTGCTTACGGCTAGAGCTACCGCATGATCATTAGCGAGAGTACATGGCGTGTTCCACGTGTCGATTGAAGAAGTGTCTCCGAGTACACGAGGACCAGACACCGCTAGAGTCAATTGAGTTGCAAGAAGATTTGACTTACAAGGAGCATCCCGTGAAGATTCTAGACACAATGGATCGAGAGACGAGGAACAAGTCAACCCGTTTCTGTAGAGTTCAGTGGAGCAATCATGAAGAAAGCGAAGCGACTTGGGAACGCGAAGAGGATTTGAAGAAAGAGTTTAGAACCTATTCCTTTAGTAAGCCACGAATCTAGGGGATGAGATTACATTAAGGGGGAGGTTTGTAACACCCCAAAATTTTGCTTTTCCTAAATCTATGTGTGATTTGGCACTTTGGTGAATTTTTGGAATTTTCTGGAATTTATTTGGATTTATTTGGAATTTATTTGAATTTATTCCATTTTGAAATAATTAAAGAATTAAACTTTGCAAATAAAATTTTGTTGGAAATATTTTATTTGAGTCCCAAATACCCTAAAATATTTTCCAGAATTTTTGGAATTTTAAGTCTGTTGCTATTTTTAATGAATTAAATGAATTTCTGGAAATTATTTCTAATTATTAAATCACTGGAAATTGAGTTGGGTCAAGTACTATTCATCCGACCGAGTCGGAACCCGAGTCGGACTCGAGTCCGACCCGAGCCAGCTGCGCCACTTGACTTGACCCAACCGCGTCTAAACCCCAGATCAGATCCGAACCGTTGGATCAAGATCCAACGGTCAGGATCAATCCGTGCTAAACGCGGCGCGCCGAGCCAATCTCGGCCGTCGATCGCGCCACGTGGGCGGCCGCGTGCGTCCGTCATCTCGCGGTGTTGAGCGGACTCGCCGTCCGTCTCGCTCCGCCACGGATTAGCGGGAATCTCGGCGTTCGGCCGGCATTTAATGCCGGACCGCGCCGAGGATCGCCCTTGTCTCGTCGTCGTTTGCCCCAAGCGCCTAGCCCTAGTCGCCGCCCGTCGACTCGCTATTGCTCGCCGTAGTTGGAGAAGCCTCCGCCACGGTCCTTGCCTCGTTCGCGCCGTCCGCCGTCTTCCGCCGAGTTGGAGCCAGTTCGAGTCCTCAAGCCAAGGCGCACCGTAGAGTACCTCCCACTCTGCGGAGAGGCCGAAGCGCCATCGGGCTCGTCGTCGTTGCGTCTCGGTGGCCTGCTCGCCCGATGTCGCCATCGCCGTCGCTTAAGCAACGTGAGCCGTTGGATCTTCATCGCCGCGGTCCAAGATCACGCCACGTCACCCACCGGTGAGATCCCGTCCAAAAATCTCAAGATCCAATCTCGGCCGTTGGATCTAGATCCAACGGTCGAGATCAAACGCGTTAACCCAAGCGCGTGAGACCGAATCAATGCGGGCGTTGAATTTCAAATCAATACCGAGATTGCGCCACGTGTCAGAAACTCGACCGCGCGGTCGGCGCCCCCATGTGTGTGATCTTGACACGCCGAGCAGCGTGTCGGCCAGCGTGACCAAGCGCACCATGACGTCACGGCAGCGTCATGGCGTCGCGATGTCGAAGAAATGTCCCACCGTCGGCGCCGACGCCAAAGAATGACGTCACCCATGGGACCCACCAAAGACTGGTGGTCGAGCCTCGCCGACGTCGGCGATGGCGTCACCGAGGGGACCCACATGTCGCTGATGACGCGTGGAGCCGTGGACCGAGTCCACGGTAGACCAGCCGGCGTGGACCAAGTCCATGGACCGGCTGACGTCAGCAGACCAATCAGAGGCTGACACGTGTACAGGCTGACGCAATAAATGATTTTCCGAAAAAGAAAATGATTTATTAATTCAAAATAATGATTTCAGATTTTGTTTCAAACTTCAAACGCTTATAACTTCTGCGTTTCAACTGCGATTTGAGTGATTCAAACTTCTAAATTTGTATAAAATTGAGATCTACCTAATTATGAATTTTATTTAATTTTTGGACTAAAGTTTTCCTCTGTAATATTATTTAATTGATTATTTAAACTTCAAAATGCTATAACTTTTGCATTTTAACTCCAAATTTGACGATTCCAGTTTCTAAAAATTCATAAAATTATGTTCTCTCTGTTTATGGATTTTATTTGGATGTTTGGACACTTTTTGCCTATTGTTTATTCGTGTATTGCTATTTGCACGCTTTACTGCAGTAGAGCGTTGAAGTCTGGGAAGGATTCGAAGGAGAAGTATTGACTCGGGATCCAACTCAAGACCAAGAACAAGTACTTTTTGAAGGCAAGTTGTGCTTTGACCATGTTGATCCTATTTTGAAATCTATTTTGATTTAACCTATTGCATGCTAGTTCAATTAGAAAATACTTTATTTAAATATGGGAATTAGATAAATGCCAAATTGCTGTATGACACCTTGATTAATTAAATATGTGCCATGACCCTTGTCACCCTAGTTGTGGTTTACTAGTTGGACCTTATTAAATTGCCAACATGGGAAATTAGACCGTTGTAGTATGTTGCTTAGACACGCTCGTGCTCATGACATGATTTTGGACAATCAAATGTTAATATTGACTTAATGATATATTGAACCTGTTTTGGAGAGGTATCATGTGATGTTGATGGCACGTGGTGCATGGTAATCAAGCGGGGTTTTGATAAATAGTTTTAGTAGGGCATGTGGCAAGAATGATCAGGTGGGCGGTTGTAGCACTTTGGGGATGTTGATTTGGTTCTTCGGGTAGTCTTGCCTGGTCACCCTAAGGACTTCACCTTGCAAGCCTTTGAATCCCGGGTCTAACGTGCAACCACATGTCCGTAATGGGACGGACCTAGTTGATTAAGTTGCTAATAACGCACTGTGGGACCTCAGGAGGTCAACTACACCCTTTGTGTAAGTTATGCGGAGCGTCTGGGTGAGGCCAGTACCCATCTAACGGTTGGTTGGCCTAAACTTCGCCTTAGCTAAGGGAAGGGTTAGTGTGCAACAACCAGGGAGGACCACTTGTATTGTTAGAAGTTTCAGAAAGACTTTGTTACTGAGGAACTCGCCTTTGTGGTGTTTGATTTGTATCTTGTGGGTAAAGTGCATAACCTCTGTGAGTGTAGAATCTATTCGAATAGCCGTGTCCGCGGTATTGGACATCGCTTCGGGAATTACAGTCAAGGGTTAGATTTTCTCAAAAATAACTTGGACTTGAAAGGTTGGGTTGGATTAATAATGATGTTGATAGAAATGTGGATTAGGATGGGAAAGATGTTTATTAAACTCCTTGAAAAGTTAATTATGCTATACTTGTTTCTACTGCTTTTGAATCTACTTATGTTACTTGTCAAATGTTTCATCGCAAATATACCTGAGCTATTCCTTTGTATCAAGCCATGCATGTAGTATATTAGCTTGCATTCTGTGCATGACTTGCTGAGTACCAAGTACTCACCCTTGCCACAATACAACACCAGTTGAAGAGGAGACTACACCAGCTTTGGAGGAGGAACTCCACGAGGAACCGTCTACTTAGGGAGCGAGCCCAGTCAGTTGCCTATGGTATACTGGATGGCGCCACGAAGATATCTTATTTTCCGCTGCTACTATTTCTCTCTTAATAAGTTTCACCCTGCGAGGCGTACATTTGTAACTTGACCATAAGGTCGAGTAACCAGTTTGGTTATTTAAATAAAAGTACTTTATTAGTATCGAATGGTATGATTGTGATATTTACCGATGTTAAGACTGTGTGCACTAGCGCGTTCCTGGACTAGTGCTGAATACACAGAGGGTCCGGATTTGCAAATTCGGGGTCCCGACACAAGCTATCAAGCGAATTTTCAGGTATCTCCATGGTACTCAAGATTTTGGCATTTGGCTTTCTGCTTCCTCATGCATTTGTTTAAGAGCTTTCCCTGATGCTGAATTTGGAGGATGTAGAATTGATAGAAAAAGTACATTTGGTTCATGCCACTTCTTGAGTAATTCTCTTTCTTGGGCATATTGACATTAGATTTCACTTTCTTAGAGATCATGTAGAAAAAGGAAATATTGTGTTTCACCATGTGGATGCTGAACATCAATTGGCAGACATTTTCACAAAACTTTTGTCTTCTTCTTGTTTTGCTTTTATTCGGGGAGAACTTGGGATTGTTCATCTAATGGGTTTATTTTGAGGGGGAGTTTCCCTGCCAAGTTTTTTTTTACTTGATGAGCTTGCTTTATCATATTTCTTTATATATTATGTAATTGAGCTAATATGTGGTAATCTAAATTGTTCCACTTGAACTAAAAATGACATTGCGGAATTCCTTGGTCTGACTGCCTATAGCTAAATACTCTATGATATCTTACTCTTTTAGGCTTGATATTGAATCTTCTTGACAAATTTGGGCTATGGAGCAAGTGTGTTTTCAGCTTTACTCTTTCAAAAGGCCTTTTAATCTCTTTGCATGTTTACAATCAAAGAAAAAGGAAAAGAAAAGGGAATCAATAAAAAGGGGTTGTTAAAAGCAAAGGCCTCAAGTTGTGCGCTTCAGACATGCTTTCCCATAAAAAGATAAGATGTATGCTTCAAGTATGCCATTCCCTAAAAGACAAGATGTATGCTTCTAGAATGCCACTCCGAGAAAATAAAAGAAGTATGCTTCAAGCATGCCACATGCAGTTTATCGCTTTTAAAAAGATTAAATTGGCCTACTAGATTGGAGTTGAAACTACTTGCTAGCCCTGAGTTGTTAGTTGCTTCAGTTTTTAGCCTTACTTTTCTGCTAAGGTCTTGCTTAATACTTGCCTATAGGTGACTGTACTGAGGTTGAGATGCATGTCATTCCCTAACTTGTTAAAATCACATCAAGTTCATGTATTTTGCATATTATATGATATATAAGGTTATATGATCGAATGAGCTCATCTTTTCCTATCTTGGCACTCCTTTGTTTCTCTTTTGTGAAATCATTGCTAAAGGGAAAAAATTTGAAAATGTTGTTCTCTCTTTTATATTCTTGATGAATCTATTGTCAAAAGGGGATAAGTTTGGGAATCTTTGAGAAGTTTGGAGAAGTTTTTGAGAAGTTTGGGGAGAAGTTTGAAGAAGCTGGGAGAATTTTGGAATTTTGGCACATTGCACATTCACACACATTTTTCTTCTTAGGGGGAGATCTTTTTCTTATTTTCACCTAGGAGGAGCTTTTCACTTTGCATATTGGTCAAAGGGGGAGTTTTTGTGTTTTTCACTTTGGTCTGTTCAAAAACCTTCTTGTGAAGTGAATGCCAATATTCAATTCTAAGTGGTGTTGCCAATGTTTTCATCAAGGGGGAGATTGTGAAATCATGTGTTGAAAAATTGGCTTAAGAATTGAATTTGCAAAATGTGCAAGTGCATGTGTTTCTCTTTTGTGCCGGACCAAATTTCCAAACCAGTAAGTTTCGCATTGGCGCCGGACCGTTTTTATGTTTGCGCCGGACCAAACTTTTTGGTCCGCCGTGAACATGCATTTGGGGTCATTTGCGCTGGACCAAAGTTTTCAAAAAATAGTAAGTCTGTACATTGACGCCGGACCAAATTTCCTTCTGCGCCGGACCAAAATTTTGGTCTGTGGTGAACAAGATTTTGGTCCGTCGTGAACGACATTTTGAGGTTTGATTTCACGTGTACGCCGAACTGATTTCCTTTAGTCCGTCGTGAACATGTTTTTCGCTGGATCAACTTCTACATTCAACCGAGAGTTTCAAGTGTACGTCGGACCGAGTTTTTGGTCCGTCGTGAGTTGCGCCGAACCGGTGTTTGGTCCGGCGTGAACTGATTTTTCTAGGGTTTTGGGACATGCGTGCGCCGGACCAAACGTTTGGTCCGGCGTGAATGTTTTTTTGCTCGAAGTTGATTTTTGTGATTTTGAAAATTGTTTGGTGATTGATCTGTGGTTATGAAATTTGTTTGAATTTCATAATGCATGTTTTGAACTTATGCAATGCTCGTGTGAGTATTTGCATGGAATAATGTTGAGTCAAGTCGCGGACTTGTGCTCGGAATCGTTTTGTGGTTTGTTCATGTGCAGGTGTTGCTCGAGGGCGAACGTGGTCGATGAAGGGACCGGAACTAGGTTCATGGAGGAATCAAGGTCTTAGTGGTCAAGGATGTCATGTGGGATGTTCGGGCTAGAGGACGGTGCACACGAAGAATGGTTAGTCACGTGAGTATGGTATGGTGGCCGTACACGTGCAAGAGTTGTTAGTCACGTGAGTATGGTTGGGTTGTCATACGCGTGCAAGAGTTGTATTTGACCAGGTTGGGCCAAGTGGAGTTGTGTTGAATACAGACTCCTTCTAGGATGAGGAGTGGGACTCTTTCTAGGATTAGGAGTAGGAATTGTATTCAGGACTCTATGTGTTTGCTCTGTATAAATAGGGGGAGGTGCCTCCTGTTTATGCAGAAAGTCTTGGGCAGGTTTTAGGGTTGTACTCTTTTGTTTGGAGTACTTTAGACAAAAATAAATAAAGATCAATTCTTCCAGATCCTTGCGTGCTACAGTAACCATGTTGCTACAATGTTTCCTATTTTGGTTCTTGTTTGCATGCTTGTTCTTGTTCTAGATTGGTTTTTGTCCTTTGAGTTTCATCTTGATTTGATCCATCCAAAATCTTTCTAGGGTATTGATTTAGAGTTCCTCAAAGTTTAGTTGATTAATCTTTTGTCGTTCTTGGTTAATCTACAAGTTTTGATTAGATCAGTTTTCGTCAAGTTCTATCACAGCAAGCTTGCGAGGCTCATAACTTTTGTTCCGTAAGTCCGATCGAGTTGATTCTTTTTGGGTTCGATTTGTATTGGAATCTAGTTTCTTGTGTCCAAATGTCAGATCGATCCGACGGTTGGATCGCCAGGAATGTGTGTTTTACCGAACATCTTTCAATCTATTTTTGTCGGATACGAAGTAACTTTTTGGTTTAGATTTTTGGTGAACTTTTAGTAGATTAAAAATTTGGTTTTAGCTTCCGCACAATCTTTCACCCCCTCCTCTGATTGCTATATCCATGTATATCGATCCTACACCTTAACATCAGATATATGAACTTCCTCACATCAAAGAGAAGCTTATATTAGTGTTGTTGCGTATTAGTTAGACGACAACTACGTACTTACTAAACAAAAGGGTTATAGTATTCAAGTCAATCTTCGAGTCACACACCGGAGAAGCTATTTTTTAACCATGTACTTAAGGTTATTATTGACTTTAAAATAGAAAATAGAATTATCTCTATCACTCTTGATAATGCATCGGCTAACACGACGGCTATGCAGTATCTCTCACCGCATCTGGAGACTTATATTGGAGGTTTTGTACTCCACTAGAGATGTGTATGCCATATAATTAATCTCATTGTGCAGGCAGATTTGATTGTAATGAAAACTAGTTTGAAAAACATACTCAAAGCTATCAAGTTTATTAACGATTCGCTTGCAATATTTGCACAGTTCTCAAAGTACTACAGGGCCAACAATAATGAACCAAGAAGATTCAACCTTGATATGAAGGTTAGATGGAACTCAACGTATATTATGTTGGAGCGGTGCAAGGGCTACAAGCATATTGTCACTGTCTTCATCAACTGCAATAATGGTGAGCCGTTGGTTACTGAAGCGGATTAGCAAATTGCCGACCATTTTTGTAATTTTTTAGAATCTTTTTACAATGCAACTAAAGCTTTATCCGGTGTGTACTATCCAACTTCTTCTTTAGTCATCGAGTGGCTTTGGATTATTGCTAATGCTTTTAAAGAAAATAGAGATAATTATATTTTACATCCTATTATTGAACCAATGGAGGAAAAAAATTTAAAATATTTTCAAGCTATTTCACATCTTTACTACTTTGCTACTATTTTGGATTCTCGGAGAAAATTATCTGACTTGCAGGGCGCCTTCCACAGAATAGGTGAAGCATTTGATATTGATTTCGTCGAGGCCTATACTCATGTTTATAACGAGTTTTTCAGAGTTTTCAACAAATATTATGACAAGTTTGGCATCAGAAGTGAAGCAAGAAGATCTACCTCAACAACGCAACAAGCACGAGGTAGTTCGACCGCTTCAAACATATGGAAGAAATTGAAAGGCAAGACGTCTAGCTCATCTTCCCAATCGCCATGCATGTTGACATGGAATCCACGAGTAGAGCTCAACCACTACCTCGACACGCCTTTCGTGGAGACCGACCTTGATATGGACAAGGAAAATCAACTTAACTTACTCTTGTGATGGAAGAATAACCAACGTATTTACCCTGTGCTATCCCAGTTTGCACGGGACGTACTTACAGTTCTAGTGTCCACTGTCTCGTCGAAAGCCACTTTCATTTTGGTGGGGAGGGTACTTGAGCCGAGGAGGTTGTCTCTCAGACTTCAGATGGTTGAGGCAATTACATGCCTAAAGGATTGGGAGTATGCAGAAGACAGAACACAATATGAGCCCGAGGATCCGGAGATCACAGAAGCGGTAGCTGACTTTGACAATCTCAACCTCGGGTAGTCTACGTATTAATGTATATATATACGTAGTTACTGTACTCTTTTCCTTACCAGGGGTACCCCACACCAGGGTGTGAGGTCTTTAATGAGGCAGTAACTCTATACATGTTCAATATTGAATAAAATTTACTTCTTTTCCCCCCAATATTTGTGTCTATTGTCTCAGCTCCGTGTGTCTTCAGGTTCATTTCTCTCATCGCAATAGTGCAAATGGGTCGAGCCTGGGCCGGCACGGCACGAAGTAGACACGAAGCACAAATAGGTCGTGCCTGGGCTCGCCTTCACGGCCCGACACGGCGGACACGATGGGCCATCGCAGCCCAGCACGGTTTAGGCCCGAAGCACGATGGGCCCGTGCCGGGCCGGACCGGCACGGCACGACGCCCACCTCTAGCGGTGGGTACGATGCAATCTACCCTAATTGAATCTTATCAAATGTGGGAGTGGGACAGTGATGGACAATTGAAAAAGTCAAAGCCCACGATAGCAATGAATTGTATATATTATAACCATTTCAAAATAATATAGATAAATATTAGGTGTAAAAAGTGGTATGCAGTAAGTTAGTTATGTTATCAACCAAGAACATGAGATATATTTTTGAAAATTTGATAGAGGTGATAGAAAGTGTAATAAAAACATATAGTACTAAATTACTAATCTTATTGGCCTTACAAAGTTTTGAAATATAGTTGAATAATGCACTCTTTTATATTTACTTTTTGTAATAAAGCGTACAAGTTACTAAAATAATTTTACATGTTATTCAAATCCTAACAACAACAAAGAAACAAAATCTTGAACTTTTACATCATTCAAACTTCAAAGAGAAAATAAAAAAATATGAGGAAAAATTGTACAAGCTTTTCAAATCATAAAATAAAAAACAAAGGAACAAGATCTAAAATTTTTCCAGCAATCATAATAAAAACAGAAAACAAAAAAGTCATGAGGTAAAGAATACCCAAACATAAAAGAATTGTACAAGTTATTCAAATCCTGATAAACAACACATAAACACAATCTCAAAATTTGTAATTACATCATTCAAACTACAAAGAAAAGAGAAAAAAATATGACAAAAAATTGTACAGGCTTTTCAAATCATAATATATAAAGAGAAGAGCACACCAACCAACCAGCCACAACTAATTTTCCAGTATAGCATGGAAGGTTTTACCAAATTTTTAGGGTGTTCAACCAAACACCCATGTACCAGCGTTGGGCCCAACGCGAGTTCGCACTTCACATTGAACAATTTGATTAGGAATGCAATTAAGAACGATATTAGAGGAATTGATGGCACAATTAATGCATCAATTGCTCGCGGGAGATGAAACAAATCTAGGCCATCGGATTGCAACGATCAATGGCTCAAACTCACTCTAGAAAGGCGGGATATTGAATGATTCCTAAGCTCCTAGCCATTAGATGTAGCCAATCCAAGGGTTACAAATGTTTTGTGCACATAAGCATTGAGTGGATATAGTAAAGAAAAACTCCCTCCTTTTATATTAGTATATATTTTGACTATTGATCAACTAGACAATTAACCCTTCATTAAGTAACATTTCTCCTATTGATTTCTTTTTTCTTTTTGTTTTTTAGATATCGATACGTATTACAAAATACAATACACACCTTCTTAAATCACTACTACAGATTCGTACATCACAATCGGTTCTTTTTGGTTATCCCAGTCGGTTTTGATGGCGATAGAAAGTCCAACGACAGTGATAAGGTAGATATATCACTGTCGGTTTTTAACCGACACTAATAATATCTTATCACTGTCGGTTCTTCGAATCGATTGTGATAATAATATTATCACAATCGGTTCTCTCTTAGAACCGATTGAGATAAGTATAATATCACAATCGGTTCTTTTTAGAACCGATTCAATTGATTACAATATCACAATCGGTTTTTTATTGGAACCGATTGGGATAAGTACATTACCACAATCGGTTCTTTATTCGTACCGATTGTGATACTGTACATATCCCAATCGGTTCCAGAAAGAACCGATTGTGATACTGTACATATCCCAATCGGTTCCAGCAAGAACCGATTGTGATGATGTTACTGTCCATCGTCCGAAAATAGCCCCGCATTCACAATATGACACATTCATCACAATCCACAATATCACAGAACATATACATCACAATCTACACACATTACATTCACATTAATATTGTTTTCAATCTCTAACAGATCACATTCACATAAATTTTGTTTACATTTTATGGACTAGTATTTGCTTGACTGGTCTCTATATCTACCATCCTCTGTTATAACTTCTGTCCAGTACCACTGGCATAAATGATATCGTAATTTCTTGAGATCAGTGTTGGTAAGGCTCTTCCGGAGAATATCAAGGTCCTGCAAAATAGATAGTAGTGCACTAATATATTTAAGTCTTAAATTTTGATTGTAAAAGGCTGATAGTATTATGCTTGTAAACAAATATCACATTGACAGTAGTGCAAATAATCAGCTCTATACCTTAGGGAAACGATCTGCGCTACCAACCAAAATGAGCATGTGCTGCATCACGTAAAAGCCACACAGATCATAGCACCCTTGTTGATGACACTGTGAACAAAGAAACTTAAAATAGGAGACGAATTAAAAATAGGTGTCAGAAAAAATAGGTGTCACTAGCAAACCATGTAGATCCATGAAGATGGTTTGGTTCATACGTAGTTGGGTATGACATTCTCCAGGAGTCTTTAGCGTCTCGATCAACCATCCCATGCCACTTGTTCGTGATGTCCTTGGTGGTGCCTTGTGTAGGTACAACTCACAATATATTTGAGCTATTTCAGCAGCACCCAGAACCATATCAAAAAATTGTTCCAGCTCTTCACTAGAATTATCACTATCACTTTCAGACATCTGTACAATAAAAAGAATGACAAAAATAAATAATAGTCTTCAAACAAATTGTCTTAAACATTACGACAGTATCCAAACATTACATAAAAAATAGTCTTCATACACAAATAAGAAATTAATACAACTAGTTCAGAAACACATCTCATTACTGCCCATACTTATCTACGTACTTTCTCCTTAGCCATTCAAATCTAATCTCATTACTAGGCAATGTCATGAACATCTCCCTCTACTCCCTTTTCACAAACAAATCAGTAGCAATGTAATGCTCATTGCTTCCATAGTTTGCACCACAAGCAAGAACAAATTCCATGACTTGTGAGATGGAAGTACGATCTTCATGTTTAGCAGCCACAGATGAGGCCGAATCAGCTATCTTCGTAATTTGTTCTTGAATCGTAGGTGTTGTACTTGTATTAGCCTTCTTGCCTTCATCAAGAACAAGATGAGCACGTCTCTTGCTGTTACTAGTGCTAGGAGAATCATCAGGAACCACATCATCATTCATGCCTTCATCCTCCCGATCTTGTGTAGCTACATTGTGTACATCGCTACTTGCAGAAGGTGCTACTGGAGTGGCACCCATAGGATTCCAATGGTCTCCACCATCATTGGAAATGTCACGATACATCTGTCGAAGAAGGTCTTCGTTTTGAATGCCTTTCTTCTTAAACTTGCCACAACCAGGAATGTCCTGGCACATTGGAAATATATTAGTTCATTAATCATGGTTAACAATGACAAACTAAAATATGTGCACAATCAACCTTCTTTGCCTTCTCCCACCATTCATCATCCTGATCGAGAGTACCTTTCTCATGGTCCCAACCCCCGCCTGTCTGCCTCAATAACAACTTATTCCATGCTGTAAATTCACATTTCAACTTATCCCACTTGTTCTTGGTTTGAGTCTTGTTGAGGTCTATGCATGTTCTTTCTTTAAATCTTTTTCTAACCTCTACATAACCAACAGGATTCAAGTGCGTGTTTGGTCGGTTTCCAATCTCCACTTGTTCAGCAAACAACTCACAAATGATTCTAGTGTTCAAATCATTCCACTCAACAGCCATCTGGATAGATTACCAATTTGTGCATAACAAATATTATGCATCCATCAATTTATGAGAAATAAAAATTTGAGCAAAAATAGTAAAAACAACTACCAATCATCTAACAATTTGAAATATAGGGAAGGGATACTGGAGGGGTATATCCATAACTTTTTCGGAAATCCATTGCACAAAATGAGATTGAACATAAGGATAATCAACATCCTAGTAAAAACCAATTTACCACCTAATCTTGGGATACCAGTTTACATGGTCCAACCTTGGAATTTCTGAGTTCTAACAAGTTTATTTGATACCATTGAACGAATGGAAAGAAAAGGCTAATCATCCAAGAAGCAAAAAAAAAAAAAAAAAAACTAGTTCACTATCTGGCAGGACACACAAATCTGACATATGGCTAGCATTCATCTCAGTAGAATCTAACATATGGCTAACATATAAATGAACACGATATGAATTAATAATTTTGTGTTACATCTAACTCAATTGCAGATAAAGACAGCTTTCTTTGTGCAGGTAAAAGAGTAACCAATTACTATGGAGATGAATGGAGGCATGAAGCAAATTCAGAGGTACACAAGGCATACAAGCAGCAAGAGTAAAAAGATTCCCACAATGCAGCCGCAGCATAATATTCCAAATGTATGGAAGCAGTTGCAATTCAACCAGAATGCATTCACTCATGTATCCAGATGTAACACCATAAAAAGGGACATGAGAGCTCACCTTGATTCAGCAACCATACACTATGAGGGAGCACTGGGATGAACGGGTTTTAGCTTGTGCCGCTCCGCGAGCAGTTCCACAAGGTACCTACAAATAATCACACATGCTCATCATTAATCACCCTTGTCATACAAAAAAACGGCGTTCCAAATCAAATTAAACTGGTGCTGTGAATCTATGATACTGTGTAACTGCATGTATATCCTCATGAGGCTAGCATCAACCACACAAATAAGTTTCAGGCTACATCTTTTTTACTAGACACTACCATGGCTTTGTCCAAGGACAACGAGTTTCATGACAAAGGCCATATAACCAATTCACAAACATTGTTGCACTGACACCACAGAAGTACAATAAAACAAGATAATAAACCACAGCAAAGGCCCTGAGAAAGGTGATACATGAAACTCAGGTTCAAGCAAGTTTAACATTTTTGTTAGAAAGCCTGGAATGACTACTCTGGTATTGGTAAGGGGTTATCATTGTGGGAGCATTCATCCATTATTGTTTTGGTGTCAGAGAAGGGCGATGGTGGCCTCACCTACGCACGCTGAGGAGGGCGACGGCGGCCGAAAATGCTAGGAGGGGCGGCGGCGGCCTCGCTGGGAGGAGTGGCGGCGGCAGCCGGAAACGGGAGGAGGGGTGACGGCAGCCGAAAACGCGAGAAGGGGTGACGGCGGCGTCATTGGGAGAAGGGGAGGCGACGTCGCAGGCGCTGGGAGGAGGGGCGGCAAAGATCGCAGCGGCGGCGGCGGCCGCAGCAGGAGGAGGCGGCGGCGTCGCAGGCACTGGGAGGGAGGAGGGGCGGCGGCTGCCTCTAGGGCACGCGCGGGGAGAGCCAGGTCGGGTGAATCGGGAGGTGGGGGGTGGGGGGCTGGCAATTGGAAGGGTATTACCCCTGTGGCAAAGGTGGGTAATTTCATCTCAACTCCACGTCTACTCTGAAAAAACCCATCCGTGGAGCACCCTTTTCCTTGCTCCAAAAAACTATACTGGAACTCTGCCTGCTCCACAGAGCTGCCTGCTTCATTGGTTTGTGGAGTTGGGGTGTTTGGCAGGGCTCCACCCAGATTCGAGGTGGAGTTAGGAGCTGGAGCTCTGCCAAACAGGCCCTTAATATACCCACAGCTCCAGCTCCACAAATTTGGTGAAGCTAGGAATACCCAGCTCCACTAACTCCAAGAATTAGGTGGAGCACATTATATACTACCAGAATTAGGTGGAGCACATTATATACTCAGCTCCACTAACTCCAAGAATTAGGTGGAGCTCCACTAACGGTTAGATGCGATTTCTATTACACATTATATACTACCAGAATAATGTACCGTAAAATTTCTCTTGATTTAAGCTTCAACTAATTCATTCAAGCCTATGGATCCCGGCAAATCTGCGATGCAAAGCAGGCTGGGAGGAAAATATGGAGAGGAAGAATTTTCATTTCCATGCAAACAATATCCAAGATATGTAACCTACGGTAGTTACCGGTTATATATATGTTATACATAGTTTACCGTGCAGTGCAACTGGCCCTTGAATACATCGTTCATCCATTTTATCCCAAGGGTGGGCACGCAAATTGTGGTTGGGTACAAAAGTTTGTTCCCTACCCAGATGTGTCGGGTATTTCTGAATAACTCAACGTGCTTTCCAGGACCGAGTAACTGAATATTAGACTAAGGCTCTGTCTGTTTCGGCTTTTTCATTGGTTTAAAAGCTAAAAAACTTAAACCGAAACAAATGACTGGCTTTTAAGCCGGGTTTTAAAAAAATAAACGGATTACATAGATTACATAGTTTTTTTTTCCACATGACTTGCGTATTGTTACAATAGGTAGGTAGAAATTGCCACGATGGCTTTCCGCTCTTGTATGGGTGAGACTTGACTCTGAACGAGTGGGAAGGAGGTTAGTGTAGGAGGCAAAAGGGAGGATCAGAGAGTCTTCAAGACGAACCGTGGAGAAGAGGAAGGGGGAAGAGTACAGCTGATTACAGTTGATCTAGAGGAACACCGACATAGGGGATTGAAGACGGCAAGAAGCAAGGGTTAGGGCTAACGTACAAGGTTAAGTCAAAGAACAATTACTAAATTACCCATGTTTACAATATTTCCACTTTCTAGTTTGTCTCTAAGCAAATCAAGGCGTTGATTATTTTTGTACAAAGGTGCCTTCCAAACAGATCGCCGTTGCCTATTAATCTAAGGACTAGTTCAGGACAGCTTTACATTGTGGAGATTCTGGGTTATAACCAACTGTCTAGAGAAGCGACTGCCTGTAGAATCTGCTGGCCGGAGAATCTTCCCATTCGGTAATCCAAATTATAGCCAGCTTCGGACCGATGGACGGCCTCAGGCCGGTGTCGCGGTGGCCGGAGGATGGTGGGGTGGAGGAGGAGGAGGACGGCAGCGCAGGATAGGAGGGCGCTGGCTCGGACGGAGGAGGAGGCGAGCGAAGGATGGCACAACGGAGGATAGCAGAGGACAGGGGCTTCGGGCAGATGGGTGCCGGGTGGAGGACGGTGGGGCGGAGGAGGGTGCCGACGTGGATGGAGGAGGAGGCGAGTGGAGGACGGCGGCTTCGGGCCGAGGGGCGTGGAGTGGTGGTGAAGGATGGAGGCTTCGGTTGCGTGCCACCCGTCGGAGTGGTGGCAGGACGGCGGCTTCGGTTGCGTGCCGCCCGTCGGAGTGGCGGTAGGACAGCGACTGGAGGGGCGGCGCAGGGAGGGGCGTGCCCGGCCTCCTCGCTTGGCTCTTGGAGAATCGGTGGAGATTGTGGGAGAAGCTGTCCTCCCACAGCTTCTGATTTAAGAGAAATTTTACGGTGAATTATACTGGTAGTATATAATGGGCAGTAGAAATCACATCTAACCGTTGATTTTTTAAGGGTGTTTCTACTACTCTACTACCAGCTGAAGTATAAGTATACTCTAGATAATCTGATGCATTGGATCGAAAAGAATGAACGGTTCATATGCAATTTAGTGTACTATAAAATAGCTCTGATTTTACGTTAGAAGATAGTTTCTGATTATAAGAGAAACTGTCTATAATCCTTCCGTTTCGTACATAATCCGCTTTTATTTTCAACCATCAAAAGCGGATCCGAACGGGGCCTAAGAGCAAGATAAACTACGATGAATAAGCCCATTGGCACATGACATCAAGGCATGGTTTGCTGTTTGGAATTATCTTCCGTGACAAGGTGCAAACTCAAAATCATTCAGTCGCGTTGAGAAGGATTATCATCCATTCGATCGTGTAAGCTTCGATACAAGTCATTAAGAGTTAGGATTTAAGATTAGAAAAACAATAATGTGCAGATCATGTCCATCGTTTTTGTGTGTGTGTGTGTTTTGCGGGGTAGATCATGTTCATTGTTAGAACTCTGGAGAATAAGAATAACAGAATAAAATTCTCGTGCATGCATGTTGGTTGACTCTTCTGATCTTGGAAAAAAAACTGTGATCTATTCCTAATTGTTTACACAAATCGTGCATCGATTTGCGTGACCAGCATTAGGAACTCAAGTCACATGGCACTGGATTAAATAATACATTCCAGAAGTTTTGTTCATCTGATCGTAAACAAAGTCCAGTTTATCGTACTCGGTGAATGCCATGAGGGTTCACAGCTTGCATTACAGCACAGCCACGTTGAGTTCAATTGACAGCTTACATTTGTCGCACTTTCAACAGGGGAGAATTTTTTTAAAATAAACAAAATTACAGTGATAGTAGCTCGCAACTAGAAGCACGGGAAATCAATATTCATGGCAGCTAGAGTATGCCACATCTAGTGAAATGTCAGATAAAAGGTAATGCTTGCTTCCAGGGCTTATTAAGTTTACATGCTGTATTTACAGTGCATTTTCAAGATCTGTCTGAATTTGAGAATTTGACAGAATTATTGGTCTTCAGAAACAGTTTACATTTACAAGTTTTAGCGTACTACACAGGATAATAGACTGAGGGTGCTGATGATCCTCTGTTACATGACTGAAAAAGCTACACCAGTACATTGGCAAAAAGGGTAGGCTAATTTTGGAGATCTACAGTAGTCGGTCAAGCATGTTATTTCATTTACAGCTGCTGTTATTCTTGCAAGTGTGAGAAATGCATCTCTACAGGATCTGAATGGAATGCTGTTGCACCAATTTTTTTGTGATGGTGCTTCAGTTAATACTGTTATTATCAAAAGAATGACGATTTTATTTGAATAGCCTTCTTGGAAGTAAAGAATGGTTGGATCAAATCTGACCAATACTGACGGGAAGGATGCTCCATGATCGTTATGTTCTGAAGTTGATATGTGCAGGAGAGAGGCTTTACTTGCACGCGATTTCTCGTAAGCACGCATGTCAGTTCCATCAATGGCAGCTTATCCAGCGCAAGGAGGTTTTGTGCCGATATACTCAAAACCGACGACGAGGAAAGCCAGGCCTTGAAGGAAGAGGTAGATGTAGTATCCCTTCTTTGCGTAAAACACATCGTAGAAACCACATAGAATTATGTAGGTTCCGACAAAAAGCTCCGAGCAATGGTACCTGATACAAAGAAGACATGCATGAACAATTGCCAAAAAACTAGAAAGTTATGAACCTTTGCAGAGTGTATATTCTCACAAATCGGTAAAATTTTGTATAAAGTGTTTCCAAGGTATATTGTTTGACGATAAGCTTTGCTTACTTCTCCCAAAATCTTGTTCGCCTCTTCTTGAGCTTTGGTACCAGGGGCGTTGTTAGCTGCACATCTATCACTTTCAGAGCATCTGATTCAATGGTGGCTGGCTTTGTCTTGTTGGCGTCTCCCAACTTCTCGGTGACAACCCACTCATTGACTCTTCCAGCCTCTAGAATACCAGTCACTGCTGCTTTTATCCGGTGCAATGACATGACATTCTCAAAGAGGACCCAGAGGATCACCAGGTGAAATGAACTGGAACAGAGAGAAAATTCGCAGTGTTACTGGTCGTAACAATACTTATTACTTACTACTGTCATTCTGAATCTTGAATCATGGGATGCTTGTTACCTCGGTGTTCCAAGAGCTTTGCAGAGGGTGATAACAGTTGGGACATAGACCACCCCCCAGAGAGGAATTTGAATCTCTGGGAACAAAACCGACACCGGGATCGCGAAGCAGTAGTAGATGAATGTCACCGTGTGAGCAGCGATCTTCCCGACAAAGAAGAAATCGTACCAGAGGTGGATTTTGTTCCAAAACGACACTTTCTACTCGAAGAAAACGGGTGAACATGTCAGGCAACAAGATGCTGTCAATTGTCATGCTTTTGCCGAAGGCAGCCTGATCAAAACACTAACCTTAGTTTCTAAAATCTCTACCATCATCTTCTTGAACAGGTTTGCCGGTCCGCACGACCACCTGTGCTGCTGAAACCGGTATGCCTTGAATGTGCTCGGTAGCTCACTCTTGACCTGACCAAATGCACACGTATAATTCCGTGGATCATTAGGTTTCATTTCTTGTTGAGTTCTCTAATTCCGACAAGCAAGTAAATGAGCACCGGCCTACTTTTACATCACCAACATAAACGAACTTCCAGCCCTGCAGCGTCGCTCGAACAGCCAGATCCATGTCCTCCACCGTTGTCCGGTCCTTCCAGCCCCCAGCATCGTCGATCGCTGCGATCCTCCAGACACCAGCCGTTCCTGAAAAGATGAACAGAATCACTCTTGCAAGGTCAGGAGATTACTTGGTATGCCCAGTCGGGTGGCTGAACTGCACACACGAGGAAGCAGAACGTACCATTGAAGCCGAAAAATGAGTACACCGAAGACCCTGCCTCTTGCTCGAACTTGAAGTGGTAGTCCAGCGACATTTCTTGAAATCTTGTCAGTAGACACTCGTCAGAATTAACTGCGCACACGGCATGCAGGCATTTAGATCAGTCGAAGCCGTCACAGTATATCTCTGTCGTCTGTCAAACTACAATTAATTCACGCGCTTAAGAGTGCGGCAGCAGGGCTGACCAAATTTCCAGCGAGTCTGAACGAGGGCGATCTCCGGGTTGTGCACGAGGAATGGAACTGTCCTGAGGAGGAAATCGGATTCTGGCTGGAAATCGGCGTCGAACATGGCGATGTACTCGCACTCTTTCACGTAGTCGTGCCTCAATCCTTGCTTGAGCGCGCCGGCTTTGTACCCCTTTCGGTTCCCTCTGACCTCGTACTTGATGTTCACGCCTTTGCCCTTCCATCTCTGGCACTCCATCTCTACCAGGTCCTGAAAATCGAAATAGAAAATGATGGGCAGTTTGTTCATTGCTGGGAGGATCAATAGAGCTCAATGCCTCAATAGGAGGATTTAAGATTATAAAACGGCGAGGCTCAATAGGAAATGTGTTCATTGCTGCTGGAAAGGATGGATGGCACTCTGCTGACCAATTAATCTTTCTTGGGGGAAAGAAAAATCCATGCCACTCAAAATGTGCGCAGTATGTTTCTCCCATCAAAAGTTGGCTCTCTTCGTTTTTGCCACTCGAAAACTACGTTTCTAGTAGGGGCCTAATAGAGCAAAAGCGTGTGTTTTCTCCTAAAATTTGAGTTATCCTGACTAATCACATTTCACACATTTATACGAATAGAAATTGCACAGAAACTAGAATCGAATCTTTCTCCTACCAAATCGTCCGAAGAGCAAAGATAAGCTCATCCCGTAAACCAAATGTGCATGCGATACCTCCAATCCATGAGATGCCGACACGAGGCAGTCCCCCCCCAGATACTCTCAATGTTCTAAAGGAAGTTAAGGTCCGGTAAACGGTGTTAAAATGGTAAAGACCTCATGTCCGTTACATTCATAGATATTTCAAGGTTTATCTATTTTATCTGGTTGTTTATTTAGGTTAATATTTATAGGTCCGTTTTATCAGGTTGTTTTATTTGGGTGAATTTGCAAGTGTCATATGACATGAAACATTTATGACATGCATGAGATGAATGCTAGCAACTTTGCTTTTCATTGCCACATAGAACTGTTCATTCATTCAATTATGGTTCTTTAATTACATTCACATCATATCATCTTTTTTCTTCGTATCACCATTGTAGACAATTGTTGATAGCCTGGTAATTCTATTCTAGATGCATGAAAGAAGATGAGTTATATGTTTATTTTCTTACTGCACACACATGCATATATATTTTTGTATTTAAATAGTAAAATCGTTTACAAAACCTTTTATAGGGGTGCTTACTATATGAATAATAAAAGATAGATACCCTACTCCGCCGCCCTCTCCCGCACGTCCCACCAACGCGGCCGTTCTACCCCAGCCACGCCATTCGCCAGGCCAGCCCCAGCGCACGCCGCCTATCCCCGCGCCATCATCGCCGTAGGCGGCGGGACCTCGACGGAGTTCTTTTCTTTTTCTTTTTGGACCGTTTAGGCTTAATTAGTTTGAAACATGGGAATTCTACCCGATCCCGAACTGTTTCTGTAAACTTTCTATAAAATTCTTGCATGCTAAATGACTCTTAAGGCGGAGATTTCTACGTAATTCCTACCTTCGTGTAGATGCGAGCTCCAGCCGCATTAGTTTTTGTTCTCTAGCCCTTCACACAATTCCTCTCCAAACAATGGCATCCGATCCCGACATTACGAAGTGGGGTTCACAAAGGCATTGAATTGGCCCAGACAAGCTGAACAATGCTACGGGTAGGGGTGATAATGGGCTGAAGTCCAGCACAAGTCTGATCCAAATCTAAATTTTTGTTTCTTTGATCCAGTCTAGTCTAAATGTAAAACTAATAAGTCTAGATCCAATCCATGCCCAAATAAAGGTTTGGACCTTGCTTCAAGCCATTTACATGTAAAATATTAATGGAGATGTGACCAAAATTAACATATAATATATGACATACAACGATTTAGTAGAAAAACGTAAGGTCCAAGTCTGATCCAATCTGGTTTAGATCTAGTCCAAATAGCTATAAATCCAAAATGAGTCCAATCCATTTGCATTTTTAGGTCGGTCTAATCCATAAACCTAGATCGGTCCAAGCCCATTGTCACCCCTAGCTACGGGAGAGCCTTCCATGTGAGGTTATGCAGGCCATGGCTGCTAGTAGTAGCCAGTGTGGCTAGCTAGCCTTAGCATGTATCACATGGCATCAGCGAGAACAGGAAATTTTCATATTTGATACAAGATTTGATCCGTATTCATAAAACGATATAACACTTTCGCGTATTTACAAAAAACCAATCATACCCAGAATTTGAAATTCCATTTTTGAATACCTAAAATTTCAAATTCCGATTTTTGCGTATTTGGAATTTCAAAAACCGGGTATTGCGTATTTTGCCCATACCCAGTTTTTCAAAAACCGGGTATAGCTTAACCGGTTTTTTAAAAAACGGGTACTAGTAATTTTTTTTGCTTATTTTTTTCTATTTTTTGTTTTTTTCTGCTGGTTTTTTATTTTTTTTAAAAAGCTGATCTTGTGCGCCGGAAATGCTACGCATTTTGTTTGGCCGAAATTTTTTTAAAAAAAATTCGGTTTAGTTTGTTTCTCTCGCTAAAATAGCATATGTTTATAGTCTGCAAGGGGTACCGCTGGATATCACATGATGAAATTTTCCTTTTTAATGAAAATTATGGAATTATAAAGAAATTTATGTACGTATGATAATCATGAAGTTGCACAAAAAAACGTACAAAAATGAGAGAAGATAGATGACGCATATGGGACCGTTGCATTGCATGACATAGAAAAAAGAAGTAAACATATGTTACGCATATAGCACGAACTAGTTCGCAATTGCAACCAAAAGTATCACAAGAATAACTACATGCATAATCTTCTGTAACCACTTGATATGATCTAAAATGTGCTTCACCTTAAACTGGTGAGGAAGAAGACGATATGAGGAAGAGGATATGAAATGCTCGACGTTTTAGTGTGGAAGTTTTCGGTGGCCTGAGAAAGTGGTTAGATCAGTCTGAAAAAACTGCTATGATAAAACGCTGAAAAAGCTGATATGACCACGCTGAAAAAGCTGATATGACAACATGCTGAAAAGGCTGTTATAATAAAAGGCTGAAAAGGCTAAAAAGCTCGAATTGACTACACATTAGCAGCAGCTTTCTCAGGCCACTTGGATTACATGTTGCCACCGAAAACTTACTATAAATACGGAGGCATGCCACCGAAAACTTCCACACTAAAACATTGAGCATTTCATATCCTCTTCCCCATATCGTCTTCTTCCACACCAACTGAAGGTGGGGCATATTTTAGATCATATCAAGTGGTTAGAGAAGATTATTTATGTAGTTATCCTTGTGATACTTTTGGTTGCAATTACGAACTAGTTCGTGTTGTATGCGTCACGTATGTTTATTTCTTTTTCTATGTCATGCAATACAACGGTTCCATATGCGTCATCTATCTTCTCTCATTTTTGTACGTTTTTTTGTGCAACTTCATGATTATCACACGTACATAAATTTCTTTATAATTCCACAATTTTCATTAAAAAAGAAAATTTCATCATGCGATATCCAGCGGTACCCCTTGCAGACTACAAAATATGCTATTTTAGCAAGAGAAACACAACCAAATCGAAAAAAATTAAAAAAAAATCGGTCGAATAAAATGTATAGCATTTCCAGCGCATGGGATCCGCTTTAAAAAATAAAAAAACAAGTAGAAAAAACAAAAATAGGAAAAAATAAGCAAAAAAAATTACCCATACCCGGTTTGGCTTAACCGGTTTTTCAAAAACCGGGTATAGCATACCCAGTTTTTCAAAATCCGATTATGGACAAAATACGCAATACCCTGTTTTTGAAATTCCAAATATGCAAAAACTGGAATTTGAAATTTCGGGTATTCAAAAATAGAATTTCAACTTGCGGGTATCACTGATTTTTTCTATAAATACACGAAAATTGTGTATCAATTTGTGAATACAGGTCAAATCTGGTATCAAATACGAAAATTTCCGCAAGAACACCAATGCATGGATGCCTTGCACGACTTCCTAGGTGTTGTAGTGATTGGGTGAGAATCCGGAGCATGACGGCAAGGGTCTGTGGCCGCCGGATCCGACGGGGAAAGCTTGTGCCCTCAATGTTTGGTTTTCGCAACTGCATGGCTCGTACATCCTAGTATATAATGTTCCATTTCCATATACCGTCCTCCTTCCCCACGCATCAACCTCTTTGATGACAGAACACGTCTTTAATAAAGAGTTCTTCTATGATACACTAAATTTAATATAAACTATTTATTTGTTTTAATTTAGTGGATCAGATTAGCTACTTTTTATTTATACTCCCTCTGGTAATACAGTAATAGAATTATCTCAACAAATCAATGACGATATCATTATATACTACCAGTATAATGCATTGTAAAATCTCTTAATAAATTGATGACATAAATAGATCGAAGAGGGTCAGTATCTGTCAAAGTTTATTTGTATCTCTTTTTTTTTTTTTGATGAATTGGCCTACTTGCTTTTAATTTATGTGTGCTTGTTGAGTTTGTGTATTGTCTTTTAGGAAGCCTGTTTTGTACTCCAGGTGTATGTACTCCCTACCTCTATTTGGTTGATAACAACTTCATAATCAGGAGGAACCAGTTAACAACTTTCACTTGTGGAGTATGCTTCCACTTATGTACACCAGTTAATGTACAAGGAGAAGGGAGTACATACTCTTGGTAGTATGCTTTTATTTTCACATACATACATACATACATACATACATACATACATACATACATACATAGGAAAATGGTTTCGTACTCCTAGGTGTATGTACTCCCACTCTCAATATACTACTTAAATGATGTGGTTATACTTCTTTATCCTTTTGAATATACTCTAATACTGATTATAAGATACCCCAAAGTGAGTTCCACGAAAAATTTCATCAAAGTCCACCCTTTATAGCATAATTTGCTTATATACTCTTTTTACATATAGAAAAGGATATATAACAAAAAATAAAGATCTTCGATGAATTTTTTTCCAACAATGTCGCATTGTAGTATATTAGAATTATTATTGAAGTATATTGAAAGTGATAAATGAGTATAACACATTCATTTAAGTGGTATACTGGAGGTGGGAGTACATACTCCCAGGAGTACAGAACGGGAGTATATATATATACGTCTTTTCCGTACTCTCACCTTCATTATACCACCTAAAAGAACGGGTTATACTCTTTTATCACTTTCAGTATTTTCCAATAACAATTCTAATATACTCTAATGCAACATGGTTGAACAAAAATTCATCGGAACATTTTATTTATTTTTTCTATATACCCTTTTTCATATGTAAAAGGAGTATATAAACAAATTATGCTATAAAGAGTGGACTTTGATAAAATTTTCAAGGAATTCATTTTGGAGTATCTTATAATCAATATTAGAGTATACTCATTGAAGGAGGGAGTACATACTCCCAGGAGTATGGAAGCATTTTCATATATAAAACTCTTGCACCTCTTAGTATCTCCATCCTTTAAACTTTAGTACATCTTGTTACTAGCTTAATATATAATTTAGGTACCTCTCAAGGATGATAGAAAATCTCATAAACCTTTTAGAGCAAATACATCGATCTCGATGTAGTATTTGTGAGGTTATGTAGGTCATGGCTGCTAGTCTTGACCTTAAAACGAAGGAGGCAGTGGCGTAGGTTGGATAAAAATAGAGGGGGTGCTCGTGTGAGATAGCTATGCAAAGTTTGTTTGTCCATCTTTTATGAATCTCAATACAATTTATAGAACCTATAATAAGTAGAGGCTACACTTGAGAACAAATGAATGAATAATTAAAATTATACGGTAACATTTTATCTTTTTAAAATTTACTAATCAACTAATAATTTAAATTATATGATGACATTTTATCATTTTTAATATTTATTATTCAATCAATAATTAAAAAACCCAAAATCTTACTGTCGGGGATTGGCTATCTGGCAAAAGACCACGGTACCCCCGTAAAAAGCTAAACCCGCCGACCTTGTGGTACTAAAAGAAGATGCTCGGGAGAACGAAACGAGCATCCCTCCTTCTCCTCCGAGCATACGCGTCTGCGCCTTTATTCGCAGAAGCACCAAACACGCCCCACACGAGCAAGCATGCTCGTAGAGGCCACGACCTACTCGGGTGTTTGGTCGGAGGGCCCAAATAACGCTACAAGGAAGGAAGGAGCCAACCGATCGACCAGAGATCAAGGGAGATCATACAGAAATTCAAATAACGCAGGAATCAAGGGCGGGTCACGGATATGGATACATAGCGTGATCGAGGAGGTAGTTACCTTCTTCAGTATCTCTAGTCGTAGTATTTAAACCCCTGAAGATCTCAGCGGGGAGGGACACCAAGATAGAACACAATACACTGGAGTAGGGCTATTATCTCGGCGGTGAGAGGCCCGAACCAGGATAAAACACCGTGTCCCCTTTTCTTCTTCTCCCGAGCCTCGCATCGGCTCGAACGCCCTCTTCGATTAAATGCGGCGGGGCTCTGTTGATCCCCATTCAACAAGTAAGCTCGGCGGAGCCCGTTCTCCAATCGTCGGCGGTGGCGCCGTCGTGGGGACCGGCGGCTTGATTCCGTCTGAGATCAAGATCCTCGAGGATGCCGAACTCGGGAGACACTCGGGACCTTTGTGTTTTTGACCACGTTGAAGATGACGGCGTGTACTACGCCGCCGACAACGTGGCGGGGTGGCCGATCCTATCGGTCACACACCGAGTCTGGGAGCCCTTCCGGACACGGGAATGCGAGGCAGGCCTCCATTCCCCAGACATTACCCTCGGGGACCCCGAGGATGACTGCGATGGGCTCTACGACGGCCTGGACATACCAGACGACCTAGAGCTCGACCGAGAGACTGCATCTCAAGGGGATACAATGATGTCCCCATCGCTTTCATCCCGCTCTCGTCGAGTCAACATGGCCGGGAGCCGTGCGGGCCGGAGAAGGATCCTGACGCCAAGCACGACCCCTACGAGGCGGCGGACTCCACCTGAGGCGTCCTTGGGAAAGACCCTCGCGAGCATTCGCCGCCAGGCAAAGGGGGGGCGCACTTCCACGGAAAGGAACTCTCGTGGGTACCGAACTCCCGATCGCGCTCCGGAGCTTCGCCAAAGCTCACCGCGCTTGATTCACCGGAAGCGGAGCGATTCTGAGCCTTAGCGGCGTCGCGTGCGTGACTGCGTAGTTTCCCGAAACAAGCGAGACTTAGCCGTGGGCGGTGGTCGTGAGAAGATTTGGAAAGGCTCGCCGAGGCTAAAGTCTCGGATCCTCCCGTGGCCAGGATGCCGAGTGTTTCCGGGACCATCACAACGCTTCCCCATGCGCTCGCACAGGTGAATCTCGGGGCCATGCTCGGAGATCGCCCCAGGCCGCTAACCCGTCCGGAAAGGCCGAGCGATCCGCAGAGCAACCTCAGAGCGATATCGTATAATCGCCAGATTACGAGCACTCAACGCTTCCACGACCAAGCGGTCGTCGACGACCGTCGCATGAGGTTTTCTCCCAGGCTCGGCCGCGCCGCGGCGTTGGGTGGAAGACCAGCGTGGAGGCCGCTATGGCCGAGGATTTCACCGCGAAATCCGAGCCGTTGCCAGGCCTTCACGAGCTCCCTCCGGAACGTCGCATGGCCAAATAGATTCAAGCCCGGCCACATCGAAAGGTTCAACGGGACCCAGAACCCGGACGAATTTCTCTCAATATATACTACCGCCATCCTCGCCGCCGGAGGCGATGAGGGGGTGATGGAAAATTACTCGCCAGCTCGACGGAGCCGCCAGACGTGGCTTTTTAATCGAAGGAAGGCTCCATACGGTCCTGAGGCGGCTCGGCGCGCGCTCGAGCAAATTTCGGTATTACATCCGCCGGGAAAGGAGCGCGACTGGAGCGCTTGATACAGACGGACAGGAAACCTGCGACAATTCGTCGAGAGATTTATCCAGTCGGAACTCGATCCGAACATATCGGACGAGGCGGTGCGTCCGAGCTTTCAAGTTCGAGTGCGAGACGCGGCGCTTCACGCAGACCTGGAGATCCACCGGATCTAACGGCGAAACGAGCTCTTACGAATGGCCGATCGATACGCCAACGCAGATGAAGCCGCCCAATGGAAGAAAATCTTTGGGCGAAGGAAGGCTGCGCCTCGGCCTGGCCTAGAGACCTCGGCTAGCAAAAGGGCTCGAGTGCAGTAGACAAGAAGATCAAGAAAAGAAGAAAAAGCAACCCTCGCTTGACCATGGTAGCCGCGGTGGAACAACAACAACCCGAGCAACCCAACCGCAGCCACGGGGCTTAACGCCGGGGAGAGGACAACCACATAGGCCTCGAGGGCGAGGCGACCAAGCGGACCGGCGGGCGACCTCTCTGTCAGCTTCACCGCGCAAGACGGCACGACCTACGGAATTGCGAGCGTGGACCTACCGCTGGAAGCGATTTCTGGCGAGGGTCCCATGCCGACGCTTCGAGCGAGGTAAAAATGACAAAGGTAAACGGCCCGAGGAAAGTGAGGATGACATGGAATACCAAGAACCAAGGAATCACATAGCGGTCATCTTCGGGGCTCACTCGCCTACAAGTCCCGCCGGACTTAAAGGACGCCAAGAAGAGAAGTGCACCAGGTTACCCAGGGTAAGCCTCGGTGCGGCAAAGAAATGAAATGGTGCGAGGTATCCTCACCTTCTCCAAGGACGATTGTCCCCTTGGGATGACCAAACCCTAGAGGCTTCCGATGGTCGTGAACCCCACCATCGGCAATACAGTCGTCGGTCGGGTCCTCATAGACTCAGGAGCTCTTTGGACCTTATTTCACCAAGGTTTTGGACGAGATCTGATTCCTCGTTCCAAAATCAAGAGTGTGGCCGTGCCCTTCTTCGGGATAGTCCGGGCACCTCGATCAAACCTTTGGGGCGGTCGTCCCGTGTAAGTTTTGGCGGCCCAAGTAACTTGAGCGGAGCTAATCACCTTCGAGGTGGTAGACTTTGAGTCGGCCTACAACGCCATCCTCGGCAGGCGCCTTGGCCAAGTTCATGGCCGCCTCTCATCACGCGTATCGGTGCTGAAGATTCGGACCGAACGGAGTTATAACCATCAAAGGAACCACAAGTCCGCACTCAATTGCGGCGAAAGAGCCCTAGATATGGTCGGTCGATTACCCACTCGCGGTCACGACCAAGAGCCGAAGCATTCCGGCCTAAACTTGCCCTCCACTGGAGGAGAGACCAAGGTCATTCGCTCAGCAGTCTGAACCGGCCAAGGTCGTTCATTTGGGATCTTCCTTAGATCCCAAATAGGAACTCGAGCTTCGTCACCTTCCTCAGGCAAGGTCGGATGTGTTCGCTGGGAACCATCCGAGCATGCCCGAGTCCCAAGGGAGGTGGTCGAGCATGAGCTATGATTCACGACAAAAAACGGTGAGACGAAACTTAGACGCTTTTCCCGGAAAAGCAGGCAATCATCAGGAGGAACTTGATAAACTCCTAAAAGTGGCTTCATTAGAGAAATCGAGCACTCCGAGTGGCTAGCCAATCCGATTAGTCGAGGAAGAAAGGAGGTAAGTGGTGCATGTGCGTCGATCACACGGGTTTGAACGCAGCATGCCCAAAAGACAACTACCCGTTGCCTCGCATAGACCAATTGGTGGACGCGACGGCAGGGTCGCAGACCATGAGCTTCCTAGACGCCTATTCAGGCTATCATCGAATCGACTGTCGCGAAGACGAGGAAAAAGACTTCCTTCATCACCGTTCGGTACCATACGCTATACGACCATGTCTTTCGATGCGAGAAATGCGGGAGCAACCTTTCAACGCCTCATGCGAAGACTTTCACGCACCAAATAGGTCGAAATTTAGAGGTCTATGTCGGCGACATAGTTGTCAAAAGCAAGAGTACTTGGTCACGTTCTTTGACTTGGAAGAAACTTTCGTAACCTCAATAAGCATCGAATAAAGCTAAATCGAGAAAAATGCGTATTCGGCGTGAAGGTGGGCAAGGTGCTCGGCTACATGGTCGGCCACATGGCGTTGGGGCTAACAGGAGAAGATCGAAGCCATTGAGAACATGAGGTCGCCCACATGCGTAAAGGAAGTACAAGCTCGGCCAGGAAGAATGGCCGCCTTAAGCGGGTTCGTCTCCTACCGGGGCGAGGACTACCTTTCTTTAAAGCCCTCCGCAAGCATGATGGCTTCACGTGGGCGGAGGAAGGCGATCGCGCGTTCAAAGAGCTAAGCAGTACCTCTCCCAACCGCCCGATCCTCGTCACACCCACGAGGGAAGAATTGCTATTATACCTGGCGGCAACCCATAGCGGTAAGCTCGGTGTTAGCGATGAGAGAAATGGTACCCGACCTATCTATTACGTCGGCGAAAGTACTTCATGGACCAAAGGAGCGTTACCCGAGGTCGAAACTCTGTACTCATTCTTTGATGGCCTCCGGAAGTTGCGTCACTACTTTCAAGCACACAAGATCGTGGTCTTGGCCACGGCTTCCCACTCAGGAAATCTGAAAAATCAGACGCCCGGTGGTCGCATAGCCAAGTGGGCAATGGAGCTCGCCGAGTTATTTGGTGTTCTCGGCCGCGGCGATAAAATCACAAGTCTTGGCTGATTTCGTGGCGAGAATGGTCGGCTCGGCACCACCGGCCAGCGGGGCCAGATGATTCGAGGAAAACTCACGGACCTTGTATTTTGATGGATCCCGAGCATCTGGCGCTCAAAGTGGCGTCGTCTTGGTCTCCCGGATGGAGAGCAACTTGATCGCCATCCAACTACATTTCGCCGCGACTAACAACGCGGCGGAGTACGAAGGCCTTTTGGCGGACTTGAGCATGTAAATCGCTAGAGTCCAACGGCTCACCGTGAAGGGCGATTCACGGTTGGTCGTGAACCAGTCAACAAGGAGTATCGGTGTTCGATACCTCAATGGCGATGCACTGGTCAAGTAAGGAAGATGGAGAAATACTTCAAGAATTTGAAGTAATCTACATCCCCAGGAAGGATAATTCCCTGGCCGACCAAATGTCTAAGGTCGGTTCCTTTCAAACCACCGCTCCGGCGGGGGTGCTTGTCGAGCACCTACATAAGCCCTCCATTCCCTCTGAAGAGGAGGCACCAGAGGCCGGCGGTAGGGTCTCCTTCCTCGAGCAAAGTGCAAATTGGATGACGCCATTCATCCAATACCTTGCGCATGGGACATTGCCCGAGGAAGAAGCCGAGCGTTCCGGCTAATAAGGCGATCTTCTCAAGTCTGGTCGATCGAAGACGACCTATCTGGAAAGGCGCATTAGGGATCCTTTCCAGATCGTCTCTCGGGAGGAAGGCAGTACCTTCTTCGTGATATCCATGAAGGAATGTGCGAGCTCACTCGTCTTCAGGACGCTTGTGAGCAAGGCCTTCCGACTAGGGTACTCTTGGCCCACGGCCTTGACGGGCCGACGGTCAATCGTAACGACTGCCGGGCATGCGATTTCATGCTCGAAAAGTCCGTCAGCAAGGCATATGCCTGCAAACCATACCACTCTCGTGGCCGTTTCGACACAGGGGCTCGATGTCCTTGGACCCTTCCCGAGGTCGAAGGCCGCAAGTATTTGCTCGTGGCCATCGACACTTTCACTAAGTGGATAGAGGCCGAGCCCGTCTCGACCATCTCGGCCCGAGCGGCCAAGAGATTCCTCGCGACAATGTGGTAACTCGGTTCGGGATACCCAACCGTCTTATCACAGACAACGGGACCCGATTCACTGAACTGTTCCAAAGTTCTGCGAGGAGAGTCGGGACCAAGGTCTGCTTTTGCTAGTGGCACATCCACGAGTAACTGAGCGTAGAAGCGAGCAAATGGGCGGCTAGTCCAGGGCATAAAAGAGGGTCTTTAAGACCCTCAACCAAAGACAAGCAAAGATTGGGTGGATGAGCTTCCGCCGTTCTTTGGTCTGTCGCGCCACGACCGGTCGAGCCACAGGCGAAACACCTTTCCGAGGCCTACGGTGCGGAGGCCATTCACGCTGCGAAATCGTCTTTGGGTTCCCCAAGGTGCAAGCGATCGATTCCGTCGATCAAGAAGTTGAGCGCCTCGTCGACTGGACCTCGTCGAGCGACACGCGAGCAGGCGTTGCTCGGTCTGCGGTTTACCTATAGGCTCTTCGTAGGCATGCGGCCAAGGCGGTCAGGCCTAGGGTCACGCAAGTCGGCGACATGGTCTTACGAAGAGTTCAAGACTGTCGAAGGCCAACAAGCTAACCCCAAGGTGGGAAGGACCCTACACGGTCGTGTCTACAAAGACGCCCGGGCCGTTTCGCCTCGCGATGCCGGATGGTCGGAGCTCACCAAAGACTGGAACATCGATCAAGCTGCGTAAATTCTACGTTTAGACGAGTACTCCTATCTCGCGCCCCTTGCGTTCTTTCCAATAAGCGTTTCCCTCTTTCTCGTGTTTCGTCCTCGCTTTGTCGAGCGAGCATCGTCGTCTAGCGACATTGCGACGAACTTATCCGACAAGTATGTGCGCACCATTTCCCTTGGACCCCGTGGGATGCTCGCCAATCGTTCACTTTCCACAGTAGCTCTTCCTTGTATGCGTGGTCGGCGCGAGCATCCACTCGAGCGGGTTCGGTGACCACTCGGGTATGGTGGCTCTACGTAATGTTGGTTTAAAGTTCGTCTACTCTGTGCTCACATTTCTTCTCGACGCGAACCGAGCCTACTTATATCATTCAAAAATCGTCACGACCAAAGCGACCCTTAAATTTTCCCATGAACAAACTCGTGCTCGCAGCGGTGAGGGCACGACCTTTGTCCATGGCGGGGGCTCCGTATGATAGGAACGTTAGTCCCTTCTTCCAAGGATCCTTTGCTCGTATCTATGCTATATGCTCTTATGCAGGAACTTATTTTCTTTTAACGAGCAGGGATCATATAGGCATATGTTGAAGGCGAACTCGAGAAAAGCAGGCAAGGATCAAACACTGCGAGTTTGCTCATTTAACAGAAATGTTGTTTTTTTACAGGGTTTACACGAGCTAAAAATAAAGAAGAGCTAAGACCTACGCTCGACTGAAGGCGACAAGTTCCTCCTTAAGGGAGTCGACCTCGCCTCAGGTCCAAAACTTTCCGACGAGCGCGACCTTCACCGGCATTGTCCGAAGGCGCCGCACCTCCTTGGTGGGCCTCTTCGCGCCCCGAGCTCGTTGGAGTTCGGCCTTGGCAGTCGAGACCTCCGGCGCAACTTCCCGGCTCCTCTTGAGGTCGGCACATACATTCGAAGTGTTCTTGGCCGTCTCGCTCTCAAAGAGCTGGTCCCGAAGTCCGACAGCGAGGCTCTTCGCCGACTCCGGCTCCTTCAGTCGGCCTCGCGCACCTCGGAGACCCGACGCTCGAGATCGGCGATCTTGGCGTCTTGCTCGCGATGGTACGCCCGAGAACTCCTCTCTTTGGAGCTGCGGAGGCATCGATGTCCTCCATAGCCTTTGCCGCAAACTTGGAGCAAAAAAGAAGAAAAGGGAAGGAAGGTCAAGAAGAACCCCTTGAAGATTGCTCGCCTCATGAAAAAAGTTAGAAGCAAAGCGCTTACCAGAAGAGCCGGTGACCGGCCTTGTCCTGAAGCGTTGGCGATCGGTAGCACCGGCTTCGGAAAAAGGGATTAACCCACGCAGGCCATCGATCCCGAGCGCAAGACGTCGAGATCTTGCCCCTCCCGGGCACCTGGTGCTCCCAGGAGGGCAACGACGTTCGCCGACCAACCCCAGGACGCCACGAGGTTGGTCTTACAGATCAACAGCGGCTCGTGGCGCCTTCCTCTACCGCCGGCCGTGCCCGGGCTGGACGCCGATCGCCGCTCGCCCCTTGCACTTCCGGCCGGAAGCAATGGAAGCTCCACGCCGAGGCGATTGGTCGAGGCGACCACCTCCGGCTCGTGATCTCATGGCCGGGCGGTGGTCATCAACGACCACCTCCTCTTCGTGGCAGCGACGGAGGCAAGCGGTAGTCATCAACGACCACCTCCTCTTTGTGGCCCGCGACGGAGGCGGTTGGTCGGGCTCGGCGATCATTTCGCGGCCAGAGTGGGCGGTCGATCACGGCCGCATCTCCCATGGTCCGCAGCTTGATTGTGGTGGCGGCGGCAATGGCCGGCTCCTCCTCTTGGCTCACGGCCGAGGGCGGTGGGGCGAAGCCACCACCCTTGGCCGTCGGGCCGTCGCTTGGGGCTCGCTTGCGCTACCCTTCGCCATGAGACCAAGGCCAAGGCTTCTTGGTCCTCGGCCCTGCGGCTCCTGCTCCTCCGCTGGTGGAATAAGCTCGGGCCCCGCCGAGGAAGCTCGAGCTCCACTGGTCCGTGGCGGCGGCTCCTCCCCATCTCGGCCATCACTTGGTCGACAATGCGGTCGAGCTCGGCGTCAATCAGAGTCGATAATCTCCTCGACCATCTGGCGGAAGTCCAAAATGACATCCGAGCTATCACGCCCACGCCAAACAGGTGGGGTTAGCCCAAGAAAATCGCAAGACAAGACGAGAATAAGAGAATGAAGTAGGAACCTACCTTACGCGTGAGTAGCGCCATCCTCCTCGGCCTCCTCGCCGGGCCACGGGCGACTGCCGCGGCGGCCTCAGAGGCCTCGGCCATGACCACGCCAGCGCTCCTCCGCGGCGTCAACGCTGCGATGCCATCGCCAGGTCGGCGTCGTCCATGTCGACCTCTTCCGGCGTCGAGTGTTTGAGAGGTCGACCTCACGCTCCTTCCGACCGAGCATAGGTGGCCTCCTCTTCTTCCTCCTCGCCGGGTCATCGACCACCCGAGTAAGCCCCAGTCCAGAGGGCCTTGATACGCCTCTCCCGCCTCCTTGGTCGGGAGGGACTGGCCTCCTCCTCGGCCTTCCTCGCTTTGCTCGGCGGCTGTTCGATCGGCTCATCGGCTCGGCCTCCTCCGTTTGAAGTCATCAAACGGTCGGAGTTCGCTTACCTCCTGGCGGTCGGCGTACTCAAGGTGCGGCGTGGGGGTCTGGTCGGCTTCGGCGCCTCGGCCAGCTTAGCGCGGGAGGCGGCGGATGCTGGCGGCCTCGACCGCCTCTTGCGAGGAGCCCTGGCGGCGATCTTGGCTTGCGGCGTGACTGCGGCCTTCGACACCGCAAGCTCAAGGCGACCTTCTCACGCAAGCAATCGGGAGGAATAAGCTCGGAAAACATGCCCCGGCGAGCGAGAAGATGTACTTCTGCGTCGCCGCGGTCAAAGATATTCTTGGGGACCTGGCGATTGGGCGTCGGCTCCTTCTCCTTCGGCACCGAACATCTCGGCGACCCTCTCGTCAACCCGGTCGTCCTCGAGCTGCGTCACAACCGAAGACTAAGACAAAAGATATATGTATGTATATAGCACCGATCATCGAAGCGGCGATGCTCGGGAAAGGAGTCGAGGAACATACATGCGTTGTCCTCACGGGTGAGTCATGCCACCGGTCACCTCGAAGAAGGGTGCTCGCGGCGCCTCAGGGGACACCGGTTGAAGAGTGAAATCGAGGCGATGTCTCGACGGTGAGCCCCATCTGGCGAGCTCAGCGATCGTCTGAGCACCCGCTCTTCCTCAGGTTGCAGGCGCGCGCGCCGTCTCGATGGCGGAGCGTCCTCCCGAGCAGACCAAGCGGGACCCTCCGCCTTCTTACGGTAGAACCAGAGGTCGGCCCAACCCGACACCGAGTCCTTCAAAGCGACAAGAGGATACTCGTATGGTCGGTTGGTCGGAGCGGAGATAAACGCATAGCCGTGAGCCATCGGCCGGTGCGAAGAGGGAGTAGAAGTGAAAGAAAAGGCTAGCCAGTGGGCACTACGCCCACGTCGCCTACGCAAAGATGGGAGAAGATTGCGAGAGAAAGGATAGAGTTGGGGTGGAGATGAGAGATCTCGCACCCACGTATGCAAGCACGGAGGCGAGGAAGTCGCTCTCGAGGCGGGACAGCCCGTTGATGGCATACAACTCACGAGGAGGCGATCTCCGTCTCATGATGCCGACAACTGCGTCGCCCGAGCACTCGACCCGAGCTTGGGTCGACGTACCCCTCATCCATGAGCACTGGAGCCTCCTTCGGGTCATCTGGTGACCTTGAAGCGCGCCATGGCCAAAGAAGGAAGAGGAGCGAAAAGGGTTCTTGGGCGCTAGGGCTCTTGGAAGGTTTTTGGCGAAGACGAGCAAAGAGACACGGTGTAACTCCGACCTCTCCGGTAGAAAGGGTTAAAAGGCAGTGAAGAAGGCGGGATAAAAATCGCCGCCTATCACGTAGCAACACTGGCCGGAAAAAGCGCCGCTTCAGAAGCTGCACTGCAGATTCTGAGGAGGCTTCTACGAGAAGGAACCGCAGAACAACCAAGCAGCGCCGCGCGAAGTGTGCACGCGGGTAAAGAAGCTCGTGTCCGTAAAATGGTCGTGCACCACGATCAAAAGAAGTTCAATCCCCTCAAGTTTTCTTAGGCTCAAGGGAAGCCCGAGGGTTCCCACTTGAACCTCGGGGCTAGTGTCGGGATTGGCTATCGGCAAAAGACCACGGTACCCAGTAAAAGCTAAACCCATGACCTTGTGGTACTAAAAGAAGATGCTCGGGAGAACGAAGCGAGCATCCCTCCTTCTCCTCAGAGCATACGCGTCTGCGCCTTTATTCGCGAAGCACCAAACACGCCCCACGAGCAAGCATGCTCGTAGAGGCCACGACCTACTCGGGTGTTTGGTCGGAGGGCCAGGCCAACGCTACAAGGAAGGAAGGAGCCAGCCGTCGGCCAGAGATCAAGGGAGATCATACAGAAATTCAAATAACGCGAGGAATCAAGGGCCGGCGGGTCACGGATATGGATACATAGCGTGATCCCAGGAGGTAGTTACCTTCTTCGTATCTCTAGTCGTAGTATTTAAACCCCCCTGAAGATCTGTAACGGGGGAGGGACACCAAGATAGAACACAATACACTGGAGTAGGGCTATTATCTCGGCGGTGAGAGGCCCGAACCAGGATAAAACACCGTGTCCCCCTTTTCTTCTTCTCCCGACCTCGCATCGCTCGAACGCCCTCTTCGATCCGTACGACGGGGCTCTGTTGATCCCCCATTCAACAAGTAAGCTCGACGGGAGCCCGTTCTCCAATCGTCGACACTTACCTTTAGACAATAGGCCCTATCCTCTCTATCTCTCGATCGAAGGGGCGAGGTCCCTAGAGTGGCCCTCAGTCTCCTCCTCATTTCCTCTCAAGTCCTTACTAGGCACAACGCCCCTCCTTGGTTGGCGAAGTCCCGATCCGATGTGGCGTCCTACCCCCTTTGTTGCCAAGCAACTGTTGAGGGACCTCACCGGGCCCATGTGAGCCCAGTCCATCTCCGCCCTGGTCTCGCCGGCTAGTCGCCCCTCCATCGCCGGCTAGTTGCCTCACGAGCCCCAAGGGACCCGGGACACCTCCGTCGTCGCGCGCCACCTGCCGCTCCCTTCCTCCTTCGCCACACGAGGGCACGAGGGGCACCTCGCGGCATCACTCACTCCATCGCCACGTGTAGAGGCGTCTCACTAACAGCTCCTCGCCCCCTCCGTTGTTGCATCCGCATAGGAGCTAAGTCGGCCTGCTACCTGCCGGTGAGTTGTCCTCTCACTCGAGACTTGATTAGGGATTTGTGGATTGGGGATTGAAGACTGAGGATTGAGTTGGCTTCGAGTTAGACTATGCCTGGTTATCTAGTGAGCTGATCTGGTGCAATCACAACCAGACCGTGGACGTGGACTCTTCTCTTCGTCAACTTCATCTCCCTGCAGCTGGCTCGGTGGCTCCTTGCTACTGATTCTTGTGCGATGCGCCTTGCCTCCTCCCGTCCTCCACGGCTCCATCAACCGGCAGACGTTGCTCCGCTATCGCATAGCACCAAAATAATGGTGATGATCCTAGGGGGTTTCGGGTGGCACAACGGACAGAGCCGGTGTGCTAGCCCCCTCGCGCACCCCATGTGCGTCCGCCGCCGGAAGGATGTACTTTTAATATCACCTGTTGTTTTTATTTATATAGATAAGCATCATAAATTTATATTTACAGGCCTTTACTTAATTTTGAGTCTCTTTTATTCTTCACCCCAGTCAGAAGTGTGTGAAGTAAATTGGAGGCATAAAGAAGAAGGGAAAGTGCTGGCATGCAAATGGTAACAGAGAGAAGCATGCAAATGGTAACAGAGAGAAGAGACAGGGATCGGGAAGAACATGCATAATACAGCTGGGGCTGTAGCTTTTAGGACTAGTCTGCATAACCAGCCGACGTGTTCTATGCTAGCTCGTAATCTCCTCGACGCTGTTAGCACTGCGTGATCACGAGGTCTGTGACGGACCGCCTTTTTCAAGGGGGTGCGTTTAAATCCACAACGGCTGTATTTAACGAATTTCTCGGATTAATTAAAATCCAAAAAGGAAAAGAAAACTGGAATACGATCTCGTCAGGCATCGGCTCAATCAATCCAACCGAACGGCCAAGCCAGCGTGCGAGGCGAATCGGCCGGCCCATTCCACGACGGCAATGGCCGACAAAGTGGTTCGACGAGGCCGGGCAGAGCGGTGACGGTGGGGGCCACAGAGCGCAGTGAGTGAGGCCAAAGAGGTGACGAGCGGGCCCTCGGGCGAATCGATCGAGCCTGAGAGGAGGCTAGGGCTTGGCGTGAGAGTAGGCGGCGGCGCGGTCGAAGCGAGGAGTTGGCGGCGGGGTTCGGCGGGGAGATGAAGAGGCAGTGAGGTCTTGAGTGAGTGAAGAAGACAAGGGCAAGGGACTTAGGCGGCGGCTCGGCCACGGAGGAGGAGGAAGACGAAGGGGAGGCGAGGGAGTTCTAGCCGGAGAGGAAGACGAGGGGGGGTTCCTCACCAAGGGAGACGGGGAGGCGAGCAAGGCGAAGCGGAGAGGGTCGTGGCAGTATTTATACGCATGGCTGGCGAAGCCAGCGGAGTTAGTGAGGTTAGCGGTGTGATGAGGTGACGAGGCGGCGGGTGTGGCCGATGCACGAGAGAAAACGGGCGATTAGTGGAAGCGGCAGGGGTGAGGCCGAGGCGACGACTTGCGCAAGGAGCGGAGCAGGCGGAACACGAGGCGAGGATGGCGACAGGTCGACGAGGCGAGCGAAGCGACACGACGCGAGGCGACAGAGGCGAAGCGGCTTCGGAGGGACGGCTCGGCGGACGACCGGTTGAGCGAGGCAACGGTAAGTTTTCCAACCTCACCCACTCCCATCCCATCCTCCCAAGAATCCAAGAACGGAATTAAGAACAAGAACGCGATTAACTCTAATTAAACTGCAATTAGGGTTTTTCAATTTGGGTTTGAAATTTTGGGGCATTTCAAGGTCCACGGTATTAAATTAAGGGCTTGTCAGGCAACATGTGTATCATGACCTGTGAGGCCATCGGTGGAGGCAAAGCATAATTCCGGTGGGGTAGCAGCTTTTACGACTTGGAGAGACCTGGAATTCTCTCTCTAATAACGAGAGTGTAAATGTGCTTTAGTTTGGCCCTACTTCCATAATCACCAGAAGAAAGGTGCCCTCCCTTCTCTCTACGAGAAAAACATGAACGAAGGAACAAAACATTACGAGAAGAAGGAGAAATAAAAGGAAACCATGCCCCTACCTCTCTAAATAATGAAAGAGGAAAAAAGGAAAGGAAAGGTGTCCAAGAGCAAGGGGTGGTAGGTACTGCGAGGACTGACCCGTGGGCCCGGCCTAGCTGACTGCGCTACAGGACCCGATTCGTGTGCGTCTGTCCGGTGGCTGCGACAGATCTAGTACCACACGAATCTGCATAAGCTGATGCGCAGATCATGAGCATCCTGCCTGCGCGCTCATTTGCATACGTATTATTGCACTCCTACCGAATACTGTCACTCAAAAGGCCGGATCAGATCCACGCGCACGTCCACAGCGGCCGGCCGGCCGGCTGGTCCGACGATCATCTGCCTCGCAATTTGGCCGCCGCGTCGAGCGTCCGACGACGAAGGAGGAGGCTTCCAGTTCCAAGCAATAGGAGGAGCCACGCGCTTCCTTACCCCCTGTGAAATAGTTCTGGGGCCGCACCGGGCACTGTCGCGACGGATCCCGCCATCCGAGCCTGTGCACTCCACGGTGGACCTGTTTTGGCCTTGCCTCGCGGGATCACCTGCGGACGACGTCCCTGTAGCCACTATCGTGCGTCCGAGCACGGGCCGCAGGCTTCATTACGTCCACGCACGCGGTTGGCCCACCTGCCGGCCAGTGCCCCCGGGTTTGAGCGCGCCTACTTGTCACGGGCAATGTCCACGTGTTCGCTTAGGGGACGTACATACGTGCGGGCCGACGTGTCAGAGCCACTGTGCTCGCCGGCCGCACACGGTCGGTTAAACGCTCGTTAACCGGGCTGACCAGCGGAAGATAAACGAGTAAAACTAATTACACGGCGGCTTGCCGGAAAATGTCAGCATGGACAATAATAGCCACCAGTAGTAACAGGTAAGTACGTGTTGCCTGTCACCAACCACGACACGACGAACACAAAGTTGAAAAACGGGAGCTCTTCTATCCAAATACCATTTAAAAAGCTGTATACATATTAAAATATGAATGAAAATTAAATGATGATTACTCTCTCCGATCATAAATAGTTATCATTTTGGATATCGATACGGTGTTCAGCATACAGTTTTAGCAATTAATTTCTATTATAGTATATTTATAAAACCCGATAACATTATAGTATTATGAAAATACTTTTTGAGATAATTATGTATATATATGATTTTGATGTATCAAATTTGAATATTAAAAAGATCTGATCGTGGTTATGTACGAAAACAAATAACTACATGCGACCGAAGGGATTATTTAATAAGAGGTGTTTCGCTGGGTGACGCATATAAACACGGCTTAAAAAACATAATAGTTGGATATGGGGAGGTCGTGGCTGGCTTCACGTACGATAGGCGTCGCTAATTGCAAAAGTTGGAAGTGGGAATTAGCATCGAGCATGAGGCGTGCGTGAGACATTGGGATGGGCTTAATTACCTTCACAATGGGGTCAGTGGAGTCGTCGAGGACCTGTATGACGACGCGGTCGGACGGCCACTCCAGCGCACATGCCGCCCCGATCGACAGCTTGTACACCTTCGCTCCCCCGATCCATTCCAACCACACCGAAACAAAACCAAAAGCAATTCAATCTCAATTGCAGGGAATAAATCCCAAGGTCAAATTTTACTGATTACTTCTTAATCACCAACTCCACTGACGAAGCACAGATGATCACTAGCACTGTGGTTCAGTAATCAGTACTATGGTAATTTACACCCACCTCCAGCTCGTTGTACATGGGGATCTGCACTAGCACCATGGGGAACGCGGCGGCGGTGGCGCCGGCCTCCTCGTCGCCGTCGCCGGCGGCGACGATGGGCTGCCACCGGTACCGCCGCTCGGGCTTCAGCCGGAACACCTTCACCGCGAGGCAGACGGCGCAGACGAACAGCTTCTCGAGCAGTATCATCACCGTCATCGTCAGCGACAGGAGCACCAGCAGCCGCACGGCCGGCACCACCACGAAAGCCCTCGCCTGCGCCCACGCGTACGCGCATTGCGCCGCCACGGCCGCCCAGTCCACCCGCACCGGCAGCTCGCCCCACAGCCTCGCGACCTCCTCGCCGGCGCCGTGGCCAGTGCTGGTGGCGGCGTCCATCCAGACCCAAGGATGCCGAAGGCAACAAGGCGCTAACGCTAGCGAGCGAGATATGTACAATGGCGCAGGCCTATATTATAGCCTGGATGGAGGCACATGGCAGATTAGTGGTGGTGTGAGCAATGATGGGGACTCCAAGAAGGATGCATTCTCCTATATTCATATGGCTCCTTGCATGTGGATGTGGGCGCGGTTAGATGTTCTTGGCTTGGCTAAGCAAGTCTTTTCCCCTCATGTGAAGACACAGGAGATCTAGATGTGTGATGATTTTTTGGGTACCCGGTGTTTAGCGAGATGCATGGGGGAATGATGCAAAATTAAGGCCATGAGAGGGGGTGGTGAGTGTGATCTGTGGCCGGAAACAAGTTCTATGTATCGATGCTACATACCGCGGTCTGTGCAGCACCGTGCGGATTGACGTCACACGTTCCGCTACGTCAACCTCCATGCAAATCCATCAATCCCCAAGCACTTTAATACACTTTAATTATTATCACTTAATTGTTTTTTGTATGGAGATTGACGCAGCGGGACACGTGACGCCAATCTGCACGATGCTGCACAGGTCGTGATATGCAGCACCGTTGTATAGAATTTTTTTCCCCTGTGGCTGGGAGGAAGGCAGTGTGAAAGTAGTAGCAGCGGCAGCAGCAGACAGGTTGTGGTGATGTTTTTAGGGGCCACTTGGTGTCTATTATTGGTGCAGAAAAAGTAAAAGGGGGTAGGAGGGGAGGTGAGGTGAGGGGAGGTGAGATGGCAATGGGGGGCGCGATTCAGCAGATCCAGGGCTTGTCTGAACCCGTCAGCCATGTGGTTGGAGCTGTGTTTACACGCATCTTATTACAGGCTATACACGGCCTATGTGAACTCGGTGGCAAGTGTGTAGCTTATTTGCCAAATGTTCTTTGCTTAGATCAGAATGTAGCGCAAGGCTACGTTGACGATGCATGCTCACATGCATGCAAGCTTGTACTGCATGAGAAACACCCTCTTACATGTATGTATTACCACCCCCTTGGATCCATGTGACCGGAACTCGCGTGCTTCGGATGTCCCGCAGGTTAAGAGTGCTGCAACCCAACGTTTACAGCAAAGTTTCATAAATTTTCAGTAAGATTCTTAGTTTCGAAAGAATGTTCAAAAAGTCTCGTGTGTTTTTAGAAGATTTCAAGCCAAAGTTTCAACAAACTTTAGATTTTTGGATTCAAGTTTCACCCAGTTTCAATCAATGAGTTTCAATAAATTTTAGCCAAAATTTTCAAGCAAAAGTTCCAATAGATTTCGAATAAGTTTTCAAAAGTTTCGGTAAGCTCACCTGGTTACGATGGTCTACTATGTTGTCGAGGACCGCCTGCCATTGTCCGTTGCTGATGCACCATCTTCTCTAGCTCCAGCCTAGACTACCATTGCCACAATAGATCCGATCGACATCGCCCGCTACCAAATCCATGCTTGAGCTTTGAGCCGAGCCTCCATCTCTCTCTCTCTCTTCCTCAGCTCAAGCATGAGCTCCACGTCGCGCCACCACTAGATCTGTGTGTGTGTCTCGAACGGGGATGTCGCCTCTCGTCGCTAGATCCCAGATCCAGATCTGGAGATGAAGCACCGTGTCACCGCGTATGGCAGATCTTGAGCGAGAGGAGGGAAGAACAGTGAAGAGTCGAGGAGGTGGAGGGATCCGTTGTGCTCGCTCCAAACCGTGGCTGGATTTAATGCGTTTCAGCAAAAAAATTCCCCACCATCTCTCTCATCATTTCCTTCTCCACGAGCCTTCACTATCTCATCTCTCTCTCTCTATCACCTGATCCTATGGCCCTCCCTCCCTCCCATGGTTCAAAATCTCGTCGAGATTTTGGCCATCTCGGTCGAAATTTCGTTCTCTGGTCTAGGCCGAGATCCTAAATCTTGATAAAATAAAATTTTTTAAAAAAGTTCAAAATGTTACAATACTTTCAAAATCTCGGCAAGATATCGACAATTTCGGCCGAGATCTCGGTGATTTCGGTCAAAGTCTCGAATATTTTGATCGGATTTCAATTTTTATAGGCCGGATTTGATTGGATTTGGGTTCAAGACCATCCATAAAAATTTTTAAAACTTTCTGATGTGTTTTTTTTTTCATTTTTCAAAAGTTGACTAAGATCTCGATGATTTCGATCGAAATCTCGGGAAATCCCGGTTGAAAAAAACCGGATTTGAAAGTTAGTTTTTAGATTTTGTTTGAAATTCCGAGATCTCGCAAAAATTTTGGATTTCGACCACCTCCGAGATATATACCGAAAACAAAATTTAAAACCTTGCTCCTTCCCGCTTCTTCAAGGTGGGCAGGCGACGTCTGGGAGCGCCATGAGGGAGCCTTCATTGTCCTGATCCTCTGCTCGTTGCCACCAGTGGCTGGATCCAGCCATTCGGGTGAGAGAGGGAGAGGGGAGGGGAGGGGAAGCACGAGATGGTAGTTGTGAGAGGGACGCGGTTATTGAGGGATGTACTAGAAATTACGGATTAAGTAGATGAGAAAAAGAGACTCGGGTACGTCTGATGTCGTTCAGTGTTTTTGATCGGATGGTTCTCAATCTATTTTTGTTGTTGGTAATTAGACACCGAACGGTATATCGTCCGTAGTTTTTCTGCAGATTAACGCTGATCGCGCGAGGCGATTAACACAATCAACGGCCTAACCAGACATGCTCCTGAGGCGGTAAACGCAGAGGATCCACGCTCGCCGTGTACACATGACAGGGCTCCTCCGCAGCCGGCACGGTCAAGACTGAAGACGCAGGGTCGCTGTCGACCGGCAAGCCGCTGCGCATTTCACATGGGGGAACAATGAGTTCACTGGCGGCACGTGAACTTTTCTCGCCAGCCTCAGCTCGATTACCCAGCCTTCCGCTGTGTTCCACCGTGTCCCGCGTGTGTCTCCCAGTGACGGACTCTGCTCCCCATTTTTTTACGTGAGGAACCTGCTTTACATAGGCTGTTTCCGTTGTTCCATCTCTTGTTCCTTTTCTGTACTGCCGATTCGGTTAATCGTCGATCCGGCTTCGGCCGGCGTGGCAGCAGAACAGGTCGAACTAGAACTCGCTTGGAATGCAGGAATTTTACATGATTTTTTTTTGGTGGATGTAGACTTGATTCCGAGAGGTGGGCACTTGGGCCGGGTCTTTTTGGACCGGCCCGAAGCATGGTGGTTCAGTCCGGTCCAAAACTCGGCACGGCACGAGGGTGGATCATGCCGGGCATGAGATCAGGACACGATGGGCGGTACTGCACGGCACGGCACGGCACAGAGGAGGCACGGTAGGCACGACGGACTGTCACGGTTCAGGCACGAAACATGATGAGTCCGTGCTGGACCGGCTCGGCACGGTACGATACCCACTTCTAATTCGGACTGATCCCGAAGTAATCCTGCAAGATCAGAGTTCTAAAAATGACAGCTATTTATGAGTGGAGGGAGTGTTAAGCAAGACGCCTGCATGGATGGATCTCACATCTTGCGCGTTATAGCTTTGTACGATGACGGCAACGTACGGCCATTAATCGCAGCCATTGCCCAGATTCAGGGTTCTGGAGGCGTCGATGTGGTGGTACCATCTGCGAACGTTCCTAGCGCGTGCTGAATTCTCCGCTCTGCAACAACATGTGTTACGCGACGCGAAGTCTCGGAACAAATACCCGAATTCAGTTCAGCAACCACTGTGCCAACTGTTACGGAATAAAGATGGTTAATCAAAGAGGCTTCGGCTCCACGAAAATGAGAATAATATTACGCGCTGATCCATGAATAATCCATGTAGCTCTAGTTGGCGAATTTTATTTTTTCTGGTAAGATGCATGTTAGCCTAACCACGACGATAGACGAACCGGAGCTCTAGTTGGCAACTTGCCTTCATCTCCGGATCTTACGACCCAAGACATGGTTTTGTCTATATTAGCTGATCCCGAAGAGGATCCCATGAAGGCATTCTCATTTTTTTTTTTTTTTTAGAAAAAAGCTCCAAACTCTGAAGATAAGAGCAGGGCAGGGGCAAGCGAAGAATCACAAAAATGGGAAAAATCATCCCCTTGGGAAATGAAAAACACGACGACCGGGATATGTGTGTGAGAGTAGGCCTCGTCTCTGCTGTTGAGAAAATGGACAGTCCCTGGTCCCTGGATCGAAAGCCTTGAAATTACGCACGGGCGCGATGGCTGATTGCATCGCGCATGCTTCCAAATTGGTTTGCTGCAGAGCTGCTTTCCGTAGTGTCCGGAAAGAATTGATCGAACTAGACGAGACGCTGCACTCAAGCCATGCCATTTTTGCGCACATACTTCTCAACAATGTTGGCACATAAAAGAATGCAATTGTAAACTGCCTGCTGCGAATTGCGATACGTAGGTTGATTTTATTGATGTGTAAAGATGGGGAGTTTTTTTTGTTCCTGAGTGCTACACTCCTTTTCTGATGAAATTTTTTGTTCATCAACCTTGAAAATAGGACATGTCAACACTAGGGTTTTTTTTTTCACTTCCATGGGATGAAGTTGGTGGTTAACTTGGATGGCCGGGAAACGCCATGCGCTCATGTGGTGAATATCCAGCACGATCGATGTGGACACGTGGGGCTGACCGCTCTCTCCATCTCTCCCCCTGCCCCCTCCATTTCTGTCTTTTTCTCTTCCTTTAAACGAACACTACATCTCTGTCCTCTTGTCTAATGGGCATGCATATTTGGATTGGGATCGTAACAGTTCAATTCCTGCAGGAGTTAATGTGCTAGTATAGCTTTACGCTGAAGTGTACAGGAGTACAGGACATTCTTTCTCAAATGAGCCTGCAATAAACGGCTAATTAGTCCATTTGTATCCTGAGGTGTGCACAGCATTCTTTCTCTAATGAACCTGTAACCCCTACGAAATCGCACTAGACGGGTGCCCACGTTTCTTCAGAAACAGTGCTTTTGCCGCAACCAAAGTTACCTCATGGATTCCCAACCATGGCCAGCACCAACAAATCCTAATGGGTATGACTAGTTTGAAGGTAGTATCAAACTGTTAAGATATATTTCGACTCTGAGTTATAATTGTTTAAATATGTTTTAACTTTATCTCGTTGTAGGTGAATCCGAATCTACCTCTTATTGGATTCTACTATAAATATGGCAACCCCTTGCATAAGAGAATTAATCTAAAAAAGAGAGAGAATAGTTTTGCCTCCCTATGTCGTGCATGTTACTGTTTTATGCTTGCTATTCTATTGGTGTATCGTGGTTGATCCAAGGCGGGCATCATCGTTTTACAACACGTTATCAGTACGAAGTTCCCCGAAACCGATCAAGATCGTCTGCCTGCATCAATCTACATTGCATCAGTTTTGATCGGTAACATGCGATTAAATCACACCTGAACAGCCCTTTAATATTGCATATTATTTCCTCTAATTACCTAGTTTAGTCATCCTAGATTACATCGGCAAATTAGGGTTCTTCAATGTGCTGTTCATCAACAATAAAAAAAGGAAGGAGAAGAAACCATTAATACCATAAATGTGCTGTACATATGATTTTCATATATCCAATTTAAGTATTTAAAAAATATTAACAGTCAAATTTTTAAAAAAATTAACATTACACGTATTCAAAATGATAATTATTTGTTACCTTAGTGAGTAACATGTAAAGATTCTGAACCAAGAGAGCCAACCAAGTCCACTATCATCTAATGAAAGCATAACTATTGACCAAGATTTTAAATCATATCTTCGCATCACATTTTTAGTATTAAAAAATTAAAAATGCATATAATATAAGTCACATCTAAACAAATCACTAAATAATGATACTTTAGAAGGTATTAGTATTTTTATTATAAAATATGAGTCAAAATGTGAATAAACAAAGATGCTAATACAACTCAAACACCATAACTAATAACTATATCATAATATTCTTCGCAACAAGTACTTAATCACTAAAAAACAGGATTAATTCCTTATGCCACCTAAATTTGGGGAAATCCATAAATTTATCACTGATATGTAGCATCAGGGCCCATATATCAGTTACACAATTGGTAGCATATAAGGGATAAGGTTAACTTTCAGTGGCATATAAGTAATTGCCCCTAAGAAATATGAATACTAGATTATTGAAAATGGTAAGATGGGGTCTTTTAATAGGCTTTCTCATAGTTTACGCTTACAAGAGATGCATTTGAACCTTCAAGTAATATTGGATTTCAAAATGAACCTAATGCTTTAGCCCGTGGCTACCTATGTAGGATAGCAGGGTTATCACTAGCTACAAGCTATGAAATATAACGAATCTATTGGTAGCAATAATGTTTATAGCTAATATAGCCGAATATGATCCGTAGCTTCGTGTTTAGAGTAAAGAAAACTATAATACAGTTATAGCTAACTATTTAGAACAGACAAAGCCTAAATGTCATCTCCATGTGTGCCTCCTGCAGATTTCGCATGGCACTCGATCCCCTCCCTGTCATCATCAACCTCTCTATCGAAAGCACTATTATAGACTATGCACTATATAGCATTTGTCCTGTTCTTTTGACTTGAATGATGCACATGAAACTTGTCTGTCCACTTCAACCTCTACTCTGCATCTACTACAAGAAAAATCGGATCGGTTACTACGCGTATGCCAGAACCGCTTTGTGTGCATCACGTGTCGGCACTTGCCAGGTGGACACGGGGTCAAGACACGCAAAAGAGAGCACACATGGAGGGATGGATGGATGCATAAGTTGACATCTAACTGAACTTTTAACCCGGGTTATTGAGATATGATTAGACTCTATCTTCTTGTAGATAAATATAAATATATCTTTAATAAGTTTTTTAGTATAAATATGATACCTTATTGTACAAGATAATCTATCTAATAAAGAAGAGAGTTTTGCCTCTATATATCCTATATGTTCTTCGTGATTATTTTGATTATTCGATCAGAGCATTGTGATTGATCTACAGAACTCATCATCATTTTAGGATGTTACACAAAAATTTAAAAGTCACAACAAACGCAAGGAAAACAAGGATGTTACACATGCCAATCTCACCATCAAAACATACAACCATGTGCCCTCAATAGAAGTTAGGGATTTATGTATATTATAAATATGTGTCAATTAGTAAATGCATTGAGCCTATGACATGGGATCTATGTACAACTTAGAATGCTGATTGTATTTTTGATGAGGACAATATTTTGGTATAAAGGAGAGAAAAGTACAACACTAATGAATGCAAAAAAAATAGATTGAAATGTCAGTAGTATTCTGTCCTTGGACCCACGCACAAAAGAATCAGAACTTAAAGTTTGAAAGACAATAAATCTACAACAAATAGCTAATAATCTATCAGATGCCTTCAATGATCATAAAGGAGTGACAAAGTCTTATATACCTATATTAAACACACTTTAAAGAGTGAAAATACGCAAAAAGGATATTGAATATACTCTTACCCCTCATGATAAGAAGAGGGGGAGGCCTCCTAGTGCGCAAGGCTCAATTCTATGGAGAAATTTGTAGAAAAAGAATCGGACAAGTCGAATCACTCTCCAAAATAGTAGAAAAAACTCAACCTTGCATCCTTGAAGTGGGCCATCCTGAAGACAAAACTCTAGTGAATATTTGTGCGCATAATCTATCATTGGGAAATCGAAACACCTTGACTATCATTGTGGGAAATCAAAAGGAGCTAGAAGGTATTAATGAAGAAATTTTCACTAATTATGTGAATTCATAATAGTTGTATCAAAGAAAGATTACAATTGTCGACACACATTTTTGCTTGAAAATTTCTAAAACTCTTGATCTAGATACATAACCAAAGTTCATGGTAGAGTGACAGAAGCGCCTAAATTGGATCAAATGAAAATAAACAACTAAGGTATAATTGCACTCATTTAACAAAAGGAAAGTATTTGATCCCATTGACTGAACACCTCGTAAAGTGTTCCCTGTAGGATCCAAATGGATTTTCATCCAAAAGAGAAATGAGAACAACTAGGTGGTGAGATATAAGACGAGGCTTGTAGCTCAAGGGTTCATGGTTCACGAAAAAGCTCGACATCAATTACGATGAAACGTACTCTCCATTAATGAGTAGAATAGCATTTCGATATTAGATTTTATTGGTAGCTAGCATGAACTTATCATTGCAATTTATTGATGTAGTGGTCGTATATTTATTTGGGTCACTGGGTATAGATATTTATATGAGAGTCTCTAAAGGAGTTAAAATAATGAATTCTAATAGAAGTAATCGTAACATGTATAACGTAAAATTGGAGAGGTTGCTATACGAAATAAAAATAGTTGGAGAGAATGTGGTACGACCAACTTAGTGAGTTCCTCTTGAAGAATGGTTACTCCAATAATGATGATTGCCCTTGTGTGTTCATAACGAAGTGCTAGAATGGATTATGTATCATCTCAGTCTATACCGATGATCTGAATATCATCGAAACCACAAAGGATATAAAGGAAGCAAGTTCTTATCTTATGACAGAGTTTGAAATGAAAGATTTAGGTAAAACTAAATATTGCTTAGGCCTACAGGAGCACTTAACCATAATTTTTTTTTTGTCCACCAGTCTACTTATACCAAGAAGGTGTTAGAAAAATTCAATATGGATAAATCTTATCCTTTGAAGACCCCATGGTAGTAAGATCCATTGATGTGGATAAAGACCTATTAAAACCGAGAATGGAAAATTAGAAAGTCTTATAACCTGAAGTTCCATACTTAAGAGCCAAAGAAGCACTTATGTATCTTACGAATTTCTCCAGACCTGATATATATTGCATTCACAGTAAATTTGCTAGCTAGACACAGTGCAACTCCAACCAGAAGACATTAGGCTAGTGGCAAGACTTTACTCAAATACTTCCAAGGTATAAAAGATTTTGGATTATTTGATTGAAAGGACTAAGACCCAAACATGGTGGGGTATACCGACACTGGCTATCTGTCTGTTTTCCACAATGCCAATTCTCACACTGGGTTTGTGTTTATCTACGGTGGAACAACAATTTCTTGGTGGTCTTTTAAGCAGACCTTGGTAGCTACATCTACCTACCACTTAGAGATAATAGTGTTATATGAAACCTCACATGAATATGTTTGACTAAGACGCATGATTCACAATATCTAGAAGTCATGTGGCGTTAACACCATCGATACCCACATAATTATCTATGAAGATAATGCTGCTTATGTTGCACAAATGCAATTGGGTTATGTTAAAAGCAATGTTACTAAAAATATTGCCCATAAGCTTTTCTATCCTCATGAATCCAGAAGCTAGAATGGTGATGTAAAGATCCTGCAAAATTAAATAAATGAAAATTTTGCTAATTTATTCACTAAGTCTTTGCCAATATTTAGTTTCCAAATATTTGTTCATAGCACTAGAATGAGACTAATTAGAGATATGCATAGTTCGGGGGGCGTAAATCCCTGAACCATAACATGTAGTATGGTCTTGAAGGTACTATCATAATCTATAAGATTATAAGTTGCATTCTTTTTTCGTTAGCGAGTTTTCCTAAAGTTTTCTCACATGAAGATTTTTATAAGGCGACAAGTGTAACACGATATGCGGATACATTATACTTTTTCTCATCCTTTTTTTTCGTTGGGTTTTTGGAAGAAGTTTTTGATGAGGTGTATGCATTACGCGATATTCGCACAAGAGAAGTGTTAAGATATAACCGAACTCTTGGTTTAGATCGGTGAATTTCGAAACTACCCGAAACTATTTCTGAGAGGTTTTTGCTATAAATATTGCCCCTATTGTATAAGAGAATCAATCTACAATCAATAAAGAGAAAAAAGTTGATATCTCCTATATCATGTGTTCATCTATTGTGATTATTCTTTGGGTATCATTGATTAGCATTGGGATTAATCTACGGTGATCAGTTTATTATTCAATAGCATAGGGCTTGATAAGGGGTTATAGTGGTGGCAGGGACCGTAAAGTCATTAATGCGTTCTTTATCTAGACCACATCCCGGCTTATCTACATAGATGGATCAATATTTTAGTTCAAATTCTTAGTCCACCCACATGTATTCTAGATGGGAGCAAGCCTCCTAAGCCAGGCCTAATCTTAATTAGCCGATATCCATCACATGCACCCACACAGCTAACGAAGATTGGACGTGGTTCGGATACAATGGTGGATGCACCCACACAGCTAACGAAGATTGGACGTGGTTCGGATACAATGGTGGAGCCAACGACCACTTGCGTATCAACCATAAATAGATGCCGTTGCTTGGATCACAGTTTGGATCAGAGTGCCGTGGAGATTCACTAGAATGTCTTGCGAGGTCATGTTAATTCTTTCTAATTTGTGAGTACGTACCACTCATTTGACTAATAGGAAAAGGCGTCAATAAATGTGAGCAGCTGTCATCCGTTTTAGACCCTGTTTAGGAGGTCATCAATTTAATATCGAGATATTCATGAATAGATCAGAAATATGATCCAAAATCTCGATTTATTCATGTAGATGGATCAGAATTATGGCTCCGCCAATCAACACGCTATGAGGAAAGATGACGCCTCGCTGTCCTTGAAGCTGGTGATCGATTCTTGTGATGAGAACGGGACCGTGTGGTTAAAGGGCACAAGTCTATTAGTAGCACGAGCTTATGACGTTTCGTCATGACGTAAAGCATAGTGACGCACACAAATAGAACTGTTCATCAAAATAGCCCAGTAAAACTATTTTCTTTTTTTTTTTTCAAATCTAGCATCTGTGCAACCAAAATTCAAAAAATAGCCCCTTGCCTGAACGCGGAAGATGCGACAAGCGACACATATCTCCTGCCGTGCTAGGGAGCGTGAAAAGTGATTATTTCTGTGGTACCGTGGTAAGACACGCTTCCGTACCCGAGGAGTGCAGGAGGATATCTTCTAAGCTACCCGAGAGCAGCAGCTAGGCCTCTCGTGCTCGCGCGCGCGACGCCTGCCTGCCCTGTGCATGCTGCCGCGTTTGCCAGGCGCGGAAGCAAGCTCGAGCGCTCCCCGACCGCAACAACTTAGTGGGCCCGGCTAACTTTTGCGCTGATCACACTCTTTCGTGCTACCAGATCGTAGTAAGTGACACACGTTATCTGTCGGAGTTCGTCTCGGAGTTTCGAGAGTTGTATGATATCTGATCGATCTGAGCCGTTGCCGGGAAATTCCATAAAAGGGGCGGAGAAGATGTATGCATGGACCATTTTGTGGTGGCTCTGCTTGCGCTGCAGTGACTCAGTGATGCCCCATTTCGGTTGGAGCGGCGTCGTTCCGGGTAGGTTTTGATGCCGCCATTGGACGCAGACGCTCAGGCTAAGTACATGTTTTACATGGCAAAAATTGCGTTGGTGCCCCATCGTCTTTTGGTCGTGTACTCGTGTCAAGGTCAAGCACGCCCCATGTCGTACACAACTGCATGATTAGTCGATCTAGTCATACATGACAACTGTGGTAGCTAGCTAACTGGATTGTCTAATATTTGGGCATAAATTGGTGAGAACAATGATCCATGATTTTGGGATTGGACGTGAAGCGTATGCAGTGCATGCTTTGTTAGGATGGCTAGGATAGTGATGCCATGTCTTACCAAACTTGCTTGTGCCTTCGGAGACGTATTGCTTGATTGCTTCTTCTTTAGGATCTCGTCATCGTTTTGATGACAGAGGTAAGAGACACTATGATTTGCGTGATGACATTAACAAGGTTATTGCAGGAAAACAAGCTGGAGAAAACGATTTTGTAGCTTCTAGGAGCTCGAGCAATGTGGCCAAGAGAATTTTGGAGCTGTATACATAACTAGGTAGAATCGTGCGGCAATTCCGCACCGCGCAAAATTTGGTTCGGAATTCTTTTTTGTAAGGAAACGATGGAGAAAGGATCTAGTCGTAATTTTTTTTTAGTTTTTTTTTTGGAAAAAGGTGACGTGAAGGATCCGGTCGCGAATCTACGAAAAGACGGATCTTTTTTTAAAAAAATAACCGGAAAAAAAATCTAGAGATAGAACTGTACACATATATCTGTTGATGAAAATATTATTCCCGGGAAAAACGAAGAAATAACCTAGACACAAATTTCTTTTGACGAATTTGGTTAACACTTTATCATTACCCGACTAACCTCCTTTTGTCGAGTTTAATACTCTATGTGTTAACCGGGTGATAATTCATGTTCCGAAAAATATTAGAGATGTCAACCGGCTTTATCGAGTTTAATACTCTATACATTCACCGAGTAATAATACACGTTTCGAAAAATATCAGAGATCGAGTTGGGAAAAAAAATTTAGAGATTAGTGATCGAGTTGGGAAAAAATCTAGAGATAGAGCTGTACACATATTTCTGTTGACGAAAATATTTTTTCAGGAAAAACGGAGAAAGGACCTGGACGTAAGGACTGGGGACCTGTTTGTTATATTTTTGGACCTGATCGCTATTATAAAAAATTAGAAAAGGACTCGTTCGATATTTGTATTTAGCGGGGGGCTTTGCCATAAAGTAGCGAACCAGGTACCTAAACGTAATTCAGAAAAGATTTTTTTATACTAATAAAAAATCACAAAGGACCTCTTTGTAATTAGACTCTTTCTTTTAATAGTATAGAATCCAATTTCTAATTTTATTTTATTTTTTATTCAGAATTTTAGCTATTTGTGTAATGTAAATGATACATACTCTTTCTTTTAATATAGACCGTTATAATCTAGATCCTGTATTGTGCAATACACAAACTCTTTCTTTTAATCTAGACCGTTATAATCTGAACCCACCACGATTAATGGTGTAGATCTTTCTTTTTTCCTTTGATTAATGTGAAAATTCTTAGCTTTGAGAGCGAACGTAGTGACTTCTTTTGTCTTTACTTTAATATTATATAATAGACTAGGTGTGTGTGCACGGCGCCACGCCGCGCAAACGCGTGATGTAAGTGAGAGTGATTTATCGGAATCCCAAGGAAAATCAATTTCTAGAAATTTGGATGGCTTGGAAGTATTTTTTTGAATCTCTAGAGGGCCTTTGTGAGAAAAATTTGTAGAATGCAAAAAGTTCAGAGAAAAAAAATGATTTTTCGAAATCCCAGCGTCATTTTGCAAGAAGGTGCGAAAAAAATTAATTTCTAGAATCTTTGGGGGTGTGGATGTATTTTTTGAATTTATGGCGGCCTTTGCGGAGAAAAACATTTTCATAATGGAAAAAACCTAAGAAAATTTTTCCAGAATTTTGGGGACTAGAATTTTTTTTGTTGTAATTTTCTTGGTGCTTGGATGTAATTTTCGCATTATCGAGTGGCATTTGTAGGGAAAAACTCTCCCAAAAGGGCAAAAAGTACGAAAAATAAATCAAAGGGACTCAAGCGTAATTATAGGGAATTCAGGGGCCTTTTGCGTAAATAAATAGAAAAATGGATTTTGTTGTAATTTTGAAAACTCGTGGGAGGCTTTTCGCAAAAGAAACAACGCTGTGCGGCCGTGCCACGTGTCGAGTATGGAAAAATCGGGGCCACAACGCGGGCGCGTGCGTGGGCGAGCGATTGAAGACGCATCGCGTGCTTCACAGCTAGGAGCGTTTCCATCGCGGCGCGACGCCATCACTGTCTAGTGAGGACGCAAAATTACTTAACTCGTATTAACTGGCTGAGCCAAGCGGGGACGTGACAGCGCCGCGAGCGAGCATGTCATCAAGAAATGTCGTGGAGGCGCGCCTAAGCTGGAATGCTTGCGGCTTTCAAATACGGTGTATTTTGCTGCTCCCGTTGCGCATGCATCCAGGAAAATTCGGTGGACGATTTAGCCTCAAATTAAGCTGTCCAATGATTGCGTGCTATTGGTTGTTTCTGTGTTGTTCTTGTTGACATAAAATGATTGCTTGTTTTGTGGAGAAAACTTTTGCTTTGTTGATTGTTTTTGGAACTACAATTTTCATGGTCGGGAAAATGTTCATAAGAACTACTCCCTCCATCGATTTGGATATAAGTGAAGTCAAACTTTCAAAATTTTGACTGTCAATATCTTTTTAAATATTTAAATTGGATGTATGAAAATTATATATGTAGATTTGTCTTGAAAAGTAATTTCATAATATTATAATTATATTCAGTTTTATAAATATACTATAATAGAAATTAGTAGTCAAAGGTGTGTTTTTGAGACTGTTTTTGATATCGAAAACGATAACTATTTGTGAACGGAGAGAGCATACTTGATAACATGTCTTTTCCATTCTAAAGAAAGTGATGGCATGGTTTTGCCAAGTGTTTTTCAAAATAAATAAAACCATACTTGACAAAATACATTTATGTGTTATGATATGGATAGAATCACATTCTAAGTTTGAAAGGACTATATTTATTGGTAGACGAATATGAATATATCTCCTATTAGTTTTGCTATATATTGAGCACCCTCTTGTACAGAGAAAATTAATCTATTAAAAAAAGTGCTTTACCCCTACCTTGCGTGTGCTCCCTATTTTGTTCTTGCAATTCTATTAGTGCATTGTTGATTGGTCGAGAGTGGACGACATTGTTTTACAATACGTTATCAGCATGAATCTCTTCAAGGCTGAAGCACTAGATCAATCTACAAGCAGAGTATGTCATTATATATTCTTTGCAAGTAGATCAATTTTGTTTTCTTGATACCAATCACAGATTGATCTATGGTTGATTTACATGATGCTCGTACGAGAGATTGATCTCATCAACACAAAGACGAATTGCATGCGTGCAAGAACGTACACATGACATTCTACCGAGACCGATCAAGCTCGTCTGCTTGCATCAATCTACACTGCATCGAATTCGACCAGCATCGCACGATTTAATCTACGACAAGCCATACGTAAGTTTGAGCTACGTAAATAAATCGCAAATGAATAGCTTTCTAATCCCGCAGATTAATTCCCCCAATTACTGTGATTACTCATTTAATCTAATCACCAATTAGGGTTGTAGTTACTGTTCATTAATAAAAAAAGGGGGAAATAGAGACAAAGGCCACGCCCATAGTCTCGGCGCTGGCGCCCGAAGCACCCACACTAGCTGCATCGATGAGCCGCCACCGCACCGCCAACCTAAGGCCACACCGCCTTTGCACCATCAGCCAGCAACTGAGCCGCCTCACCTCTGTGCATGCGGCCCTTTTGCCACCGTCGGCCTCCACGCACATGGCTTGAAGCCCGCGCGCTCCACTCCAGCCGCCGGTCTCTGCGCATGCGGCCTGCTGTAGTTGCTGGCCTCCACGCAAACGCGCCTCGCTCCCACCGCCGGCCTTCGCACGCAGCCCGAAGCCCGCTTGCTTGCTTCCATGCCACCGTAGCTTTGCCGTCGGCCTCCACACACGGCCCAAAGCTGCACGCTCACTGCCGGGCATGGGATCCTGCCACTAGCCTCCGTGCGCCCCGCCGTCCGCGCCTGCGCTCCCGCCGCCACACCGCTGGGACTCTGCCGCCAATCTTCGCGCACGCCCAAAGCCGTGCACCCCGCTCCGAGCCGGCCTCCGGCCATCCGACTACTTCTGCCCGTGGCACCCGCCTGCGACCAGCCACCGCCCGTGCGCTTGTGAGGAAGAAGGCAACGGTGGCTAGGGTTTCCCTAGCCGTCGATTGTATTGGTGACTGGTTTTGGCCATGTGGGCCAAATGGGCCAGTACAACCCATCCGATTTTTTGCGAGACAATCAAAATGAAAATTTACATTTTACCCCCTGATTTTTATTAATTTTAGAAATTAATTGATAAATCATGGAAAATTTATAGTAAATCCTAGAAATTGTATTTCTAGGTATACAGACTTCCATAAAATTGGGTAAAATTAATATTTAGCACGCATTGGAAGTTCCATACCTTTGGGTTTATTTTTCTAGCATTGTGGTACGTTTGATATGTGCTAAAATTTAATTTTCTATCATTATGTAATTCTCAAAATTGCTTAATCATTAACGAATTTTTTGTGAAAACGCTAGAAAATTTTGAAAATTTATGGATGACAATGATAATATTATGGCTCTAGATTTATTTTCTAGTAATCATTCCATGTTTTATGTGTATTAGAATTTTTCTGTTATTTAGCAATTCTAAAAATTGCTTGGTAATTAATAGAAAATTACATAAAATGCTAGAAAATTCTAGTTAGATATTGGGAGGCTTGTGTCTCTGGATTTATTTTCTTAGCATTATTTTATGTTTAATTTATCTTGTTATTTATTTTTATGTTATTCTATAATTTTGAAAATTGCTTAATAATTAAAATAATTATGACAAATGCTAAGAAAATTTTGGGTAATTTTAGATAATTATCTACTAAATAGATATAGACCTAGCTTTGCTGATTGAAGAGTGAGCATGTATTATAATAATTTTACTAGTAGAAAAAGTCATTTTGCATAAATAGAAATATGATATGTCAGACATCACATATAGGGAATTTATCGAGCTTGCCCTGAATGGCAGCAATTACCTTACCCATGCAATGAATACTAAGATTAATTTGATAGCTCGAACTTTTGGAGCCACTATTTTCCTAACCTGAAACTAGTACCCCTGCTCTTTCCAAAGGCGTTAGGTGTATAACTATGCACTTACTGAGGCATCATCTTCATACGGATCTGAAGACCGAATATTTGATGGAAGAGGACCAACTGTACTTTTGAATTCCCTAAATAAAAAATATATAACCAACAAAGATCCGTCCTGTTGCCAGAAGCATAGCGCGAATGGATCCTCCATCGCTTTCAGGATTTTAAAGGATGTGGTAGCATATAACTTTGCCATGCATAAGCTTGTTATTGAACTAACATTCTGTAAGCAAAAAGTTACTAATGTTAGAATGATCAACAATGCATTATGCACCTTCCACCCCAATATGAGGATACCACTATAACAGTATTGTCATGCCAAGTACCAGAAGTACTCTGAGCTTATATGTATTTTGCTAGAAGTAGAAAAGCGTGATGAACTTATGATGAAGAATCATCATGTACTTCCTAATGGGAGCTTGTGTCGGGACCCGAATTTGCAAATCCGGACCCTCTGTGTATTCAGCACTAGTCCAGAAACGCGCTAGTGCACACAGTCTTAACATTGGTAAATATCACAATCATACTCAATGAAATAATAAGGTACCTTAAATAGTTAACCAACGGGGTGCTCGACCTTAGGGTCAAGTTACAAATATATGCCACGCAGGGCGAAAACTCAATAAGAGAGAAATAACTGCAGCGGAAAATAAGATAACTTCGTGGCGCCATCCAGTATACCACAAGCAACTGACTGGGCTCGCTCCCTAGTTAGTCGGTTCTTCTGGGAGCTCCTCCTCCAAAGCTGGTGTAGACTCCTCTTCAACTGGTGTTGTATTGTGGCAAGGGTGAGTACTTGGTACTCAGCAAGTCATGCACAGAATGCAAGCTAATATACTACATGCATGGCTTAGTACAAAGGAGTAGCTCAGGATATATTTGCAATAAAACAACATCTTGACAAGTAACATAAGTAGATTCAAAAGCAGTAGAAACAGGTATAATATCAATAACTTTTCTAGCAAATAAATAAACATCTTTCCCAATTCTAATCCACATTTCCAACAACATCATTATTAACCAAACCCAACCTTTCAAGTCCGAGTTATTTTCAAGAAAGTCTAACCCTTGACTGTAATTCCCGAGCGATGTCCAATGCCGCGGACACGGCTATTCGAATAGATTTTACACTCTACAGAGGTTATGCACTTTACCCACAAGATACAGCCAAACACCACAAAAGCGAGTGTCCGTAACAAAGTCTTTCGGAAACTTCTAACAGCACAAGTGGTCCTCCCCGGTGATTGCACACTAACTCTTCCCTTAGCGAAGGCGAAGTTTAGGCCAATCCACCGTTAGATGGGTACCTGACCGCAGCCCCGGTACGCTCCCCCGTACAACTACACAAAAGGTGTAGTTGACATCCTGAGGTCCCACAGGTACGTTATTAGCAACTTAATCAACTAGGTCCGTCCCATTACAGACATGTGGTTGCACGTTTGACTCAGTTCAAAGGCTTGCAAGGTTAAGTCCTTAGGGTGACCAGGGCAAGACTACCCGAAGAACCAAATCAACGTTCCCGGTGCCACAACAGGCCCACCCGATCATTCTTGCCACATGCCCCGGTCGAAGACTATTTATCAAACCCCAGTTGATTACCATGCACCACGTGCCATCAACATCACAACACATGATACCTTTCCAAAACAGGTTCAATATATCATTAAGTCAATATTAACATTTGATTGTCCAAAATCATGTCAAGAGCACGTAGCAGGTCTAAGCAATATACTACAACGATCTAAATTCCCATGTTGGCAATTTAATAATGTCCAACTATTTAAACCTCAACTAGGGTGACAAGGGGTCATGGCACATATTTAATTAACCAAGGTGTCATACAGCAATTTGGCACTTATCTAATTTCTCGTAATTAAATAAAGCATTTTCTAATTAAACTAGCATGCAATAATTTAAACCAAAATAATTTGAAAATGGGATCAACATGGTCAAAGCACAACTTGCCTTCAAAAAGTACATGTTCAGGCTCTTGAGCTGGCTCCTGGGTCAACACTTCTCCTTCGAAGCCTTTGGGCACTTCAACGTCTACTCGTAAAACGTGCAAATAGCAAATAATAAATAAACAGTAGACAAAAAGTGTCCAAACATCCAATTAAAGTCCATAAACAGAGATAACATAATTTTATGAATTTTTAGGAACTTGAATCATCGAAATCGGAGTTAAAACGCAAAAGTTATGGCATTTTGAAGTTTAAATAGTCGATTAAATAATTTTATAGAGAAAAACTTTAGTCCAAAAATTAAATAAAATTCACCATTGTGAAGATCTCATTTTTATGGATTTTTAGAAATTTGAACCACTCAATTTGGAGTTGAAATGAAAAAGTTATGAAATTTCAAAGTTTGAAACAGATTTAAAAATCAATAAACCGAATTATTAAATCATTTTCTTTTTCGGAAATTATTTATTACGTCAGCATTGACACGTGTCAGCTCCTGATTGGTCCACGTCAGCCTGGCCGACGCCAAGATCGGCCGAACCCACGATGACGCCAAAGATGACGTCATCATGCCACGTGGCGCTCTCTAGAGCAGCCACGTCGGCTCCGGTGCATGGACCCGGTCCACGCACGCGTAGCGTGTCGCTGACAGGCGGGCCGGCCCTGTCAGGGGCTCGGGTTCACGCCCGCATGGGCGCGGCTGACGCGTGGGCCCTCTGACACGCAGGTCCCGCGTGGTCGAGACACGCCCCACGCGCGCGTCTTGTAACGCCAGGGCACGCGTGGCACGATCGTGCCCGTTGATTTGAAAATCAACGGCCGCGATTAGATCTAGGGTTTACACGTTTTAAAACTACACGGTCGATCCGGGCCGTTCGATCTAGATTGGATGGTCCAGATCCAACCCTAACGCTACAACGTGGTTATCCTCGGCCGTTCGATCCGGATCTAACGGTCTAGATCTACCCTAGGTTAACGCAGTTATAATCTATGCGGTGATCGTGGGCCGTTGGATCTAGATCCAACGGTCCAGATCCAATCTAGGTTTTTACGGTTCGGGAAACACGTGAACTCACCGCAGCCGTCCGATCTGGATCCAACGGTGCACGTAGCTCGGGGGCGGCGATGGCACGCGGCGACGCTAGGTGGCCGGAGCCGAGGACGACGACCAAGTCGACGGCGCTCCGGGGCTCCTCCGGCGAGGTGAGTGGTACGCACGGGTGCGCCTCGACGCGGGGAGTTCAGATCTGGGGTCAACGGCGGCGGAGGACGGCAGACGGCGGCGGGCGCGGGCAAAAACCGTGGCGGAAGGAAGAGGTAACTACGGCGAGCTCGTACGAGTGAACGGCGGTGGCTCAGGTGAGATGGTTTGGGGGCACGGGTGCGCACGAAAGAGAGGAACCCGGTGGTGGCGACGGCGCATTAAATAGTGGCCTCGGCTTTCGTGAATCTCGCGGAAACCGAGGCCCACTCGCGGGCGACGGCGGAGTCCGACGGGGACTCGGATTAGGTGACGTGGACGCACATGGGCCGTCCACGTGGCGCGATCAACGGCGGAGATGGCTCGAGCGCGGCCGTGTTGCGCGCAGATTGATCCTGACCGTTGGATCTTGACCCAACGGTCCGGATTGATCCCGGGTTAGGGTCAAGTGCGATTTACGCACGCAGGCTACGTGGGCCAACGTGGGCCGTTGGATCTCGATCCGACGGTCCACGGGGGTTAGGGTTCGGACGCGGTTCGACCGAACCGTGCGGCGCGGTCGGGTCCGGGTCGGACTCGGTCGGATGAACAGTACAAACCTATTCGCATTTTCCAGCGATTAAATAATTCAAATAATTAATTCATAGAAAATTCAAATAAATCCAGAAAAATAGCAAAATACTCAGAAAAATTTCAGAAAAATTATGGAAAATATTTTGGAACATTTTGGACTCAAATAAAATATTTCCAAAAAAATTTTATTTGCAAAGTTAAATTCTTTAATTATTTCAAAAGGGAATAAATTCAAATAAATTCCAAATAAATCCAAATAAATTCTAGAAAATTCCAAAAATTCACCAAAGTGCCAAATCTTATTTAAATTCATGAAAAGCAAAATTTTGGGGTGTTACAGCTTGCAATGCCCGATGCACATGCAAATGCTCAGCAAGCTAGAAATAGCAATGGCCACAGAAAGGGCCAAAGGAATAAAGGGGATAAGTGGAAGAATAACAGATCAAATAGAGGAAGAAGCAATTTATAGTGAAAAAGTAAGGGTAAAGGGCAAGGGCTTCCCGAAGCAAGACTCAGCTAATAAGGCTGCAAACCCTGAATATCCCTGTTTTAGGTATGGAGGCACTGGCCATTAATCATGCAACAATCATATCCCGAAGTATATGGTAGACCTTTACATTAAATCCACTGAAAAATTAATAAGACATGGGAAAACAGTGTTGAACCATACTTCATTATTCAACCTGTTGTTGACACAGGCGTTGAGAAGTGTGATGATATAGTTATTGAAATTATTAAGTTCAAGGAGTTCCAAGAGGGCACCTATGACTCATATGAAGACCTAGATTAGTCTCGTAAGTATTCCTTCACTTTCCTAGTCGATGTCACACATTCCTTATAAGTCTCCTCATCTGTTTGGCCCTAATTCCTGAATGAATATTTGGTCTACGCTCCTATTGAGCGATTATCATTTCAAATTGAATAAATATCTATTTCCCATATATTTGATTAATTGTGCTATGTTTGTTCTATATTCTACAATTTGTTTATGATGTAACAATTGCTGATTGTTAAATCATATTTTTAATATAAAACAAGGTATAATCTAATGATGAAGGAAGAAATCTGTCTAGAAGTCGGTTGTACCACACTAAGTGAATTGAAAATATTATGACTATCGCCAAAAGCGATGCTCTCATAGTTGGCACCGGAGGAATGCCATATTATACCCTGAGTCTAGTCGTACTCTCTTAAGTTTTAAAAACATTGGTCTGAATGGTTTCTATATGCAGACATATAAAGAGGATGGTATAGAATACCTACTCATGACTAAATTTAATGGGTGTAATAAACGTGTGGTTTGAAACACTCCCTTCGAGTTATACTGTGCACATATAAAACCTGAAGTTTATGTTGTGATGAAAACCCATAAATATTTAGGATTTGGTAGATCGACTGGGTTATCCTGAGTTGAATATCATGAGAAGAATAATTAATAATTCTTCTGTCCATATCACAAAGACTTTTATAGACCTGAAGATTTCTTATGCCGTATTTGTGCTATAGGAAAGCTTATAGTTATATCTTCTTACCTAGAAGTTAGGGAAGAATCACTGAATTTCCTGAAGAAAACTCAATGTCATATCTTTGTGTTAGTGATATGCCCTAGAGACGTTCATGGAGATGATTGTATCACATGTCTATGTTTATGTACTCTATGATAGTGCGTTATCAGTTCCATGAATATACTCTTGCATTAGTTCATCAAGTACGACTTGGTTGTGAGATACTTTGTTTTATGATGTTATTCTAAAATGATCCCTGGTCCATATCATTATGTGGGACAATAATGATTCTTAGACCAACACATGTATTGATTGATGGCAATGTTTCACTGCCATAGATATAGAGATATCAAATCAATAATGTGGATACATGTTAGAGAACATGATGTTGGATAGACCCACCTCGAGACACTGCAAGGATTGTTATCTTTAAAGTGCCATCAGTGTGTCTCGCGTGGTATACCCGTATGATCCTTAGACCTGAGATCATCATTGATTCCCAGAATGCGTAGTAGTATGCTTTAGGGCTATCAACCGTTACTCCATAACTGGGTAGCTTAAAAGGTAGTCTTCAGGTATGCTATGAAACATGGCGTGGAGTGTGAGCGATCAAGATGGAATTTGCCCCTCCTAGATAACGAGAGAGATACCTCTGGCCCCCTCAGTTGTAGTTGGATTGAAAAGTGCATGGCCATGCCAATGTGGTTAAAGAGTTAATCACGGTTTCAAAATCCACTACAAGAGCAAGTGAAGGGTCGAGCTATCACAAGGGTGGCACGCATCTCGCCTTGAGCTTGACTGGTATCATGCGGCAAAGGGATTGGTATGTGTGTATATCAGGGATTTAGCCGATGAGATCATTATATGCATTTGGGGATCAATATGGATTGCTAGGTACCACTATTGATCTGTGGATTGGAAAGGGAATTTCCGGATTCACTGCTGACTTGCACATGAACCTAACGGGTCACACACTTAATGGGTTGGAACTTATTTAGTGGATTTGAACCATTAGAAGAAGGGTTTGCGCGCGGATACGATCTGCATAGGAATTGGAGTCCTAGTGGGCCTCGACTAGAGCCCACTAGCGCATCCATAAAAGGGGAGACATGGGACGGCGTAGGAGAGACAAACAAGCTCTCACCAAGCCCTAGCCACCGAGCCCCTCCCGCTTACTTGAAACCCTAGCCGCGCGGTGAGGTGCTAGCACACCCCACACGGTGTTCCTTCCCCGGATGTGTGGATACCTTTAGAGGCGCTGCCACGCGTGGACATGCTGATCGATGGAACCTCCGATGACAACGACCACGATGACCTCACGGTGTTTGCCTACGACCATGTGTTGTTCGGCGCTGCTCTGGGACGTTTAACGACCGGCAAGGAGGAGGTGTTCGGTGTGTACAACTACTTCCTCGACGTGCTTGATTCTGCTTCCGCTGCCTCTGCGTGTTAAGGGTAACGATCTGTGATTCCCTACTTGTATGTGATCTTGGGTGCTTGCGGTAGAAAATTTTCAATTTATGCTAGCGTAGCCTCCGTGGTTCCCAACACTTTGGACATATCCAGCTCATGTCGGGTCCTTTCAAATACTTTATGGTACTGATAGAAGCTTCTACTAGAAGGCCCCACGCATGTCTCTTATCTACTAGGAACTATGATTTTGCTAAATTAATTACCCAAATTACTAAGAGCATCTCCAGCAGAGCCCCTAAACCAGCCTCTAAACCTTAAAATAGGGAGTGTAGTAAAAAAAATAGATCCAGCAGAGCCCCAACTCAAGCCCCTAAAATTAGGGGGCCCCTAAATTTGCCTCCTCAGCCCCAATTCCCATGGGGCCCCTACTCAAGCCCCTAAAATTAGGAGGCCTCTAAATTTGCCTCCTCAGCCCTAATTTCCAGGGACACGAGTACAACCCCTATTATTGAAGATAGGGAAATACATGAGAGGCTTCGAAAATTTTATCATGTTTTGAAAATTTTTGAATTTAAATTTTAAATATCATGTTTTTAAATTGTAAATGTTAATATGCTTATGTTTTATGTATTACAAATATTTTTGATTGAATTTTAGTGGTGTCAAATGAAGATTATACATAGCGGATATGTCAAAATAGGAGAAAAAGTAAAATAAAATTTGAGATTTATGGGTCATTCTTTGGACTTGTGCTCTGAAAACAGGGCCTCAAAAAATAGGGGGGTCCCTAAATCCAAAATAGGGACCCTGTTTTAGGGGCCCTTGCTGGAGATGCTCTAAGAGCATCCTTTCCAAAAGAAAGGATCAAGTCTATTTGAATAGATAATGCTAGCAAGTTAACCTCAAAAGTATTTAATGATTATTGTATGGCTCTGAGAATTAATGTAGAGCATTTAGTTCCTGGTGCCTACACTCAAAATGGCCTTGCAGAGTCATTAATTAATGGTATAAAACTTATTAATTGGCCACTCTTGTAGAATAAAAGGCTATCCACTAGGTGTTGGGGCCACGCAATGCTGCACGTTGTGGTATTAATTCAACTCAGACCAACTACATGTCATGAAATTTTCAGTTGTAGATAGTGCATGGAAAAGAATTAAGTATTTTTTATCTGTGAAAATTTGGCTATGTTGTATACTTGCCAATCTCTCCACCACAGCATACTACTATGGGACCTCACTGGAAGTTGGGGATCTATGTAAATTATGAATCTCCATTAATTATTTAATATATAGAGCCTATGACAGGGGGTCTGTATACGGCTTGGTATGCTGATTGTACTAAGGATGTTTTTTAGCATTAGAGGGAGATAAATACCACATTAAAGAATGCCAAGTCCTTAGATTCACGCGTTAAAGAGATTAAACTTGAAGTTTGACGGATAATAAATATGCAATAAGTAAGCTAATAATCTGCCAAATGTCTTCATTGATCACAAGGGAGTGAAAAATCCCATATACCTGCAGTATATGCACTTGAAAGAGTGAAAATACCCAGAAGGATATTGAACCCACTTTTGACCCTTATGATAAAAAGAGGGGGAGGCCTCCGGGTGCATGAGACTCAATTCCACGGAGACGCCTATAGAAGTAGAGAACTGAATAAATATTTTTCCAGAAGAATTAAGACTTAACCATGGTGGGATATACGGATGCTGGCTATCTGTCTGATCTCGACAGTGCCAAATCGAAGATTAATTTTGTGTTTCTCAGAGGTGGTTCAGCTATTTCTTGGCAGTCTTTTAAGCAGACCTTGGTAGCTACTTCTACCAACCACTCAGAAATTATAATTTTATATAAGCCTCATATGAGTGTGTTTGGTTGAGACGTGTGATTAACCAAATCCATAAATCATGTGGTCTTAATACCATCGATATCCCTATGATTATCTATGAAGATAATATTACTTATGTTGCACAAATGTAAATGGGTTATGTAAAGAGAAATATCACGAAGCATATTACCCATAAATTTTTCTATCCTCACAAACTCCAGAAGAATAGTGAAAATCCATTTTTCAATATTCTAGCAGATTTATTCACTAAGTCATTGCCAAAATCTATTTTTCAAAGATGTATTAATGGCATTGGAATGAGATGATTTAGAGATATGTAGAGTTTAGGGGGAGTAAAACCCTAAACCATGACCTTTTACATGATCCTTAAGATCCTATTTTATATCCTGAAAATTATAGGTTGCGTTTTTTTTTTCCTGTAGTGAGTTTTCCTGAAGTTTTATCATATGAAGGGTTTTTAATGAGGCAACTAGTGTAACATGGAGTAAAAGTGCAATGTACTCTTTTTTCTATCCCTTTTTTCATTAGGTTTTTGGGAGGAGTTTTTAATGAGACATGTGCATTACGCGGTATTCGCCCAAGGGGGAGTGTTATGATATACATAGAATTCCAGTTCAAGTTTAGAAGGACTCTATCTATTGGTGGGCGAATCCGAATCTATCTCCTATTAGTTTCGCTATATATTGGGCACCCCCTTGTACAGAGAGAATTAATCTAATAAATAGAGAGTGTGTTGCCCCTACTTTATGTGTGCTCTCTATTTTATTTTTGCAATTATATTGGTGTGCTGTTGATTGATCGAGTGTGTATATAATATGTGTATATATATGTATGTGTGTGTGTGTATGTAGAGGCGCTACTCTTCACCTGCGTGTAAAATAGTCTATTATGCGTTTTGGCCATTTAACCCAGTCTGATCGAGCCATATAACGCATTAATTAGCGAAATGGACTATCCCAGTTATGTGTGTGTGTGGACCAAACCAACCACTAGTAAAATAATAGATGAAGTTACTACCGAATCAGTACAACATAGAATGAAGGAAAAAATATATTCGTGTACAAACTAGTAACGCATTACTAGATAGTTGGCAATGGTTCTGATTTCAATCGTAATGTGTTTCAGTAGTAAATTGATGTTCATTCGGTAGTAAAATTTGATTTATGCGATGTTATTAGCAAGATTTATATCATTTTGTTCCTCTCGTCGGCAGTAATATATTGGTGAAATTCGTTCATCAATCGGAGCTGCGAGTAAAAATTTATGGCTACAAGAAGGAAAAAAACATATTCATGTACAAACTAGTAAACACATTAATAGTTAGTTGGCCATGATTTTGATTTCAGTAGTAATGCATGTTAGTAGTAAATCGATATTCATACAGTAGTAAATTGATGTTCATTTGGTAGTAAAATTTAATTTATGCAAAATTTATTAGCCACTGACCAAGACCTGTACATGAGTTATTTCTAACATAGTAAAAAACAGAAGTTGCAGTAGTAATACTGTATGACAGAGACAGCTAATTAGAAAATCATAATCTAACAAATATAAGTTACGATGAACACAGTTTGATGGTAATTTTTTTTTAATAGTACGGGATTCGTGACTTTTTTCCCGGCGGTCTTGCGAAACGTGGTAGTTTTGAGCCATATGTTGTTGACCGATTTTTTGTATGTTTCGGCCAGCGTGTAGAATAGAGTAATCTACGAGTAAGCGCAGATTAGCGCTATTTTATATGTATGTATGTATGTATGTATGTATGTATGTATGTATGTATGGCGGCAGAATATGGACCCCAACCCAAGCAAAATCTTTGCCAGCTCGGACGATCCATATGTTAGTGATAACATAGCTTGTTTGTTTGTGAAATAGTTTCACCTACCAATGATAACTCTTAGCTTTTGGATTCCAGCTTCTTCCAAACTTAAAGCTAGAAGGCTCCATCTTATCCATGAGAAATGTTGCTGTGTCTGTGTGGCATGGCATTTTGTCAAAACAAGGCCGGCCTAACAGCACCAGCCAAGTGACCTACTGATGGCAGGCAAAGCACGCAGCACCACACTGCTGCGCTTGGTGCCAAAAGGATCAATAGTAGCATGCAGGTTTGGAGTCCCAAAGTGCATAGTAAAAGCATATGGTTGTGCCTGGCCTGGGGCATGGACACATGGTGCCACTATTGTTACACTGTTTGCTGATGCAGATGGTCACTTAGCACAAATGACACACAGGCACCTTCAAACTATATATATATATATGTATACTAGCTGTAAAAACCTGGTTGCTGCAAAGTTCTGAATTCGATGGTCCTCTCACATCTGAGCCAAATTTCAATTGAGGAGAGCATCATGTTGCAGAGCTGTTTGTAAGGAGGCAACATGAGAGGCTCCTTTGAAGCAAGCCTTCGCCAACTTCCATTAATGGAAACCACAAACTACATGAGTTTTACTCGAAACGACAACATCTCCACTAGGGAGTTACTGATTACCAACCGCATGAACAATTCAAGCAACATGAGAGGTTAATTCGGTATTTGGAGATCCATACGAATTGGCAATGCATTCTGTTTCGGTTGGAACTAGTACTGAATTGAGGGATAGAGACTACATTTCTATAGGGATCTGAATGAAATATTGCTGCATCAGCCTGTTGCCGTGGTGCTTCATCAAACACACTTATTTCCAAAAGAATGGCAATGTTACCGTAAAAAAATTGAATAGCCTTCTTGACTGCAAAGGATGGTTCGATCAAATCTGGTCATCTGATAGAGTCAAGACTAACGGTAAGAATGCTACCTGATCACTTTGTGCCGTTCTGAAGTACTACAAGTGCTAGTCTACTAGATACATCATACATGTGTGCAACAGATGGGCCTTCCGCGCCATTGTGAAACTAAAAAACTTTCATCGAGGGATGCACAATTCTGTAGTCTTTCACAATAGTAACATAACATCATAAATTCAACATATAACTTCAAAATTTACCAAAAGTGAAGGACTGAAATAGCGATCAGAGGGGGGGGGTGAATGATCCCAATTAAAATTTTCCCTTAAAAAACCAACCAAAACCTCTTATGATCGAAGAGCAATAGTGAAACAAATTTTAGAACAGTTACCCTACAATCGGCACCAGAAGAGCAATAGAGAGCAGACAGGGAAAAACCAGAAGAAAAATCAGAAGAGGATCCAGTGGGATCGGTGACCAAAGTCATCGATTGTGACTTCATCTTACGAGAGACGACATCTATCTCATGAGTCTTGAGTTGAAAATAAAGCCCATCAAGAGTCAAAGTCGATTAATCCGTGGTGTTCTTGATGGTGGTCACCTTCATCTTCCACACTTGAAGATCAAGTGCATGTAACACCCCGGCATTTAATATGCCCGAATGCTACCAAACATAAGCTAAACAACAACTAAAAATCACATTTAAACATAAATTCCAGCAAAGGTACATATGCTAAAAACCGATATTTCGGCAGCATCTCCTTTGTTTTTTCATGAATTAACACAATATCAATATCATGGCAAGATATATCATAGCACACGACATCTAAAACATCAACATAAATGGATGTATCATCAAACTACGCCAATAATACCACGCTCAACCACTTCATAAACTATAACGAAGCAAATAAGGGATCACAAGCATGCTAGATTAAACCATACATTAACTTTATGGCACAACTCTTAAAATCATGTCTCCAAGTGATTAATCATAGACTATGATGGTGGAGCTACGTGTATAAGTGTAGCTAAACCCCTTTTTCCCGCATGCCGATCTCAAAGTACCTAAAAACAACATAAAACACAAGCGTGAGTTCGAAACTCAGCAAGCATATTGTAATGGACAACAATAACAATATCATAGAAAATAACATCTCACATCATGTATATCATCTCAATCATGAACACTTTAACAAAATCATCATCATTGTGTATGCAATGCAATGCAATGCTCATATCTCCTTGGAAACTCATACCGGTATGGTTGAGTACACACCCGTCGGTGTGCACCCTCTCCCCCCTTCCATCCCGAAGATGGAGGGTGCCTACTCCTCGCTTCCACAACCCACGGTAGATGGAATCACGATGTAGGACTTACTCTATTGGCTCTCCGGATTAGTCATAACTTTCTCACCGACCTTTGGATTAGTTAATGACTTTCTCACCGCCCGGGCCATGTAACATGTCATGTATGCAAGCATGCCAACATCATATAAAACTCATATTTTAACACATGGCATCATAACATCTTAAACATGCTCATCATATCATAGCAATCATTAACACATGGCAAGTGGACATATATCATGTAAACAATTCCATCTAATCTCAACATGCAACCTACAACTCGCTATCCATCACAACACACTTGCCTCAACCACGTGCAACGGATTGGCGGGAAGTAGAAGGCACTCCCGGGGTCACACCTCCTGCACAGGGGTATCACACAATCACAATCATAACCACAAAACAGTACGCAAACCCCCATCTAACCCGACATTGCTCCCTACTCGCAAAACCTAAAACAGAGGTTCTGTCCCGTCGGGACAGCAGCCTTGCAAAAGGCATAACTTGAGTTCTGGGACTCTGAATGAATTAAACGAGTACACCCTCGCGTAGCTTAGGAAATTTTCCAACTTTATCTAGGTATATGGAAAGACTGATTCGGATTCTAAAGTCGTCTAATCTACAGATTACCGAGATCTATTCCAATCGCGTCATAGATTTTAACACGCTCGGTAAAACGGCCATAACTTTCAAACTGTTGATCGGATTTTAACGTGCTTTATGTCCACAGAAAGATAATTAAATTATCTACAACTTCTTTTAAGTCCGTACGGACAGATTCGGATTCTAAATCGACGAAAACTCGAACCCTAACCCGACTGCTCAATCTGCCCGAAAACAGAAACGTGGCAACGTCTAGATCTAACCCAAAGAACTCCAATCCAGCACCACCAATTGATCTAAAAACTTGATAATCACCCTAAGAACAGTACCTAGATCAAACCCAAGGATCCCCATGATCATACCTTTGCCCAACGAACGAATCTCCAATAGATCTCCTTGCGGATCGCTCCTCGCTCCACGCTCCTCGCTCCTCGCTCCTCGCTCCAACGGATGGATCCACAAGGTGCAGAGGTGTGGAGACCACCCTATGGCAGCAAGGGGGTGGACGAGAGGTGGTTGAGAGGTGGGGCAATGGAGGAGAGCAAGGGGGAGGCGCAAGGCTCAAAGGGAAGGGGCGGCTAGGGCTTGGCAAGTGGGGGGAGGTGAGGGGGGCGCACCAAGGCCTCAAGGGGCGCAAAGGCAGCAGGGTGGACGCCCCAAAGGGGCAGGGAAACCCCTTTTACCAGCCCCCACACCCAATTCTAGTCCGTTACGGAGACCTAATCCATCCCACCAAAGCCCACCAAGGCCCAAAACTCCCCCGGGAAGGCCCAAAACCCCGGAAACGGCCCGGAAAAGCTATTAACCTCCATATCCTATAGTTTTAACCTTAATTCCACATCTCATAATGTTATTAACCTTATCATGCACGTTAAATAAGGTTACGACACTCCGTGGCGACATAACACTTCAACCGGCCCAAAAACGCGAGAAAACCCTAAGCCGAAAGGTTTTATTCTCTAGTTTCACCTTCTATAACGTCACACCAAACCATAGTGTCACAGTGCAATCAAGAAATAACGAGCGTTCTTCGAGTCAGAGTATGTGCAACCAACTGCACAGAGATTGCTCAAAATCTTTGTAAAACGACCAAAGCACTCATCGAGGGTCTCACCAGCGTGCTGTTCAAACTTGTTATAGTCACGCTTGAACTAATCTTGTCTCACCATTTTGATCTAGGTGGTGCCCTCATGGTATGCATTCAGGGTCACCCAGATCTAGTGAGCAGATCGTAGGTGAGAGATATTGTAATACTCACTACGGCTAAGACACTGTATGAGGATGTTTCTTGCCTTAACATTTATCTCAACGTCAGCCATATTGCCAGCTGTGATGTTCTCATCGGCAGGAATCTTATACGGGAGCTTCACCTTCTGCCAAATCAGGAAGCTTTGGGCAGTGATGTATGACTCCATCCGGAACTTTCAAAAAGGAAAATCAACTCCAGAAAAAATTAGAGGCTTGATGGAATAATTGTCTGTAGCTATGGCTCTTGAGACCGTCAAGATCTATGGAAGAGCAAAACTGGCTCTAATACCAATTGAAGGACCGAAATAGTGATCAGATGGGGGTGGATGATCCCAATTAAATTTTCCCCCAAAGAAACCAATCAAAACCTCTCACGATCGAAGAGCAATAGAGAAAACAAATTTTAGAGTAATTACCCCATAATTGGCACTACCACAGTTGGCAATCGGTAGTGCCGAAAAATTGGTATGAAAATCGGTAGTTTCGATTGTAACATCCTCAAAATAAAAGAAAGCAAAAATAAAATTAATTTTTTAATTTAAACTGAATTTGTAGTATTTTGTGAACTTCTTTGAACTTTATTGCACAAGAAAAACCTTCTATTTTATTTGCAAACGGAATCTTAACCTTGTTTATCAAAAACAAATTTAGCATAAGATCAAAAATAAAATGTATTTCCTACATTATCTTTATACCATTGCTACAAATTTTCAAAAGGATTTAAAATGATTTGTTGCTAAGGAGAAAACAAAAATAGTTTTGACTAATTTGGGCCTATTTCAATAAAGGAATTGTATAAAAATGAATATAAGTATTCTGGCTCTAAACTTTTATTTTGGAATAGATATAATTATGGCACAATATGATAAAAGTTTCAATGTCATTTTGGATACTTAGAAAATCCATTTTTACGAAAGGCTTATGTCCTCATTAAGCTTTCCAACAATAGTTTGAGCAAGACCTAATACAACCTAACATTATTTAAAGACTCATCCATCAAGCCGCACTAATCTGAACAACTATCAATTAGAATCTAGCAATGACTGATCTGAGCTTGATCAACCATATCCAGAATTTCAAACAAAGTTACATGTTCAAAGATCTTCAAATTTTATTGGACCAATGGAATGCTGATCAAGACAACTCACTGCACCAATCAAATGCCTGCTCTTAACAACTCAAAAGCGCTAACCTGAGCAAGATTTGCTACAACCAAAAATATCCAAACTTCACTTGAGTACCTACTAGCCTAAAGATCTGTGAGAACTAATGGAGCAGATCAATTGCAACCCCAACCAGAGATTTACAGATCTCATTGGACCAATGCAAGGCCTGAGCATGACAACTCAATGTGCTAATCAGAGGGGGAAGCAATTGTCAGTATCAGGCAATTGTGACAAAGCAATGCAGTGCATCGACTGAACTCTGATGAAATGATCTAGGGCTTTGTTCCCAACCCTACCAGCTCAAAGATTTGCAAATCCAATTGGACCAATCGTGTGCGGCAAATCGACAACTCCATTGTCTGAAAACTTGGTAACTAATCAAAGAGCTGTTTCAGGCATTCCTAGTCAGGGCATTGCATTACCATTTGGAGCAGTGAAGGAGTGAATCCAGACTTTACTTCCAACCCTTCTAGCTCCAAGATTTCCATATCTTGTTGAACCAATCAAGTGCTAGAGCTTGACATCTCCTTGCCTGATTCAACCATTCTCTGAACCAACCAATACTGCCTTCTCTGAAATCGGCACTGTAGCTGGACTCGACAACAGCTTCCCTGCATTGTCTGAACCCTGGCACAATTAATGCATCGAACAGCTGACTGAAAATTTAACTGACCTCTCCTAGCTCATGCTCTATTGACCTCCCATCAAGCCCGCTAGAGCTCCCTGGAATCCAGCCGCTCCCCTCCCACGAATCCTGCCGGCGATGTCTTCTTCTGATTGTCTAGCGAACCAAGCTCATAAGCAGTTAAACACCCGAGCAGGCCACTCATCCATGGCTATTTAGGCCCCGCCTTGTCCACTGCTTCTCACCCACACCTCGCGCCTTCTCCTGCCCGAAGCCATCTCGCCCTCTCCATTGCAGCACCTTAAGCATCCCCTTAACTCATCCAAATCATTGTTGCAGCCTGAGCTCCGCCCGGTCCGCCGTGAGCTGTTCACCCCTCACTAGCTTCGCCACTTCTGCATTTAAGTCGCAACGGCTGCACGATGCACTTGCCTGCCTCATTGCCCTGGTTGCTTCGCTGAGCTCGCAGTTCGGCCAGAGAAACCGAGACCCTTGGCAGCGCTGCAAGCACGTCGATCACCAAGCTGCTCCATCTTAGGTGAGCTCGGGCTAACCTCCTGTCACTATGATCCTCTCCATCAGCTGCTGAGCTTGCTCCTCCATCAGATCTGTAGGTGCTTCTTCCTTCGTCACCCCGGTCGCTCGGCTGCTTGTGCCTCGCCATTGCAAGCTACGCGAGCTCCTTCTGCGTTCTGGGGAATAGGGAGCGCAGCCAAACCTCAAATAAAGTGGTAAGTTATTTTGCTAAGAAACACCTCGAGTCGAGTTGGCTAGAAACTTAGAACTCAGTCACGAGACCTGAAATCGAATCCCCAGCCGCTATCTTGTGATGGTTTTTTCATGTTTTAATTGAATGACTCATGTATTACAGCTCAAGTATAATAGCAATCCACCTTGTCACAAGCCGCTTTATAGCCTGGTGGTAGCGCATGCTTGCTTGAACCGAGAGATCCTGTGTTCAAATCCCATTTCCTTTTATTTTCATTTTTTGCTCTACTTAGTTCATTCTTTTATATCTTTTGCTAGGAAAGTCCAAATGAAGTAAAATAAATTTCAAAATTTGAATTGAGCTATGAGGATTTAGATTATGCACTAAAAACCTATATGTCGCATGCAGTTTAAATCATTTGAATCAATTTTACTTAAGGTCCCTTTTATGTACCATATATATAGCAACTATGCAAACCATAACTCCAAATAAACTCAAACAAGTTCCTAAAATTTTGTTAAATCATGTAGTTTCTAAATATAGAAAAATATTTCAATTTTTTTCAATGCACAATATTTGAAATTCAAATTTAAACTGTAGGTCTAATATGTGCTTAATATAAAATTTTTACAAATCATCTCCAAATTTGACAAAACCAAATTCATTGTATTCCTTATGTCATTAGGGTTCCAAATATATAAAAATATCTAGATTTCGACTTAGTTTATACATAATTTGCGATTAGATCCTTTTCAACATGTTCGAATTTGAAATACTTATAACTTATGCAAATATATTTCAAAATGAGTGAAACAAGTTCCTAGGATCTCATGAAATAGTATTCTATATGATTATGTAAAAATATTTAGGCTTAGACTTGTTGAATCATAAGTTCAATAGTGTCATTTCATGTAAAATATAAGGTCTAGGTTTTTCCATGTATAAATAGTGTTAGCACATTGCGTTTAACTCGTAATACAATACCTAAACATTTGAAGCATCATAATTATAGGCTCTATAACAGTGGCTTAGATGTTCAACCTCATGTACTTTAGTTACCTTTAAGCAAAGTATCTAGTAATCAACTAGGATTTAAGCACTAATAACTTTGCAACTGAATTCAATATTGTGAGATTAATCTTTTGAACCTTTTAAATCTTAGGACCTCATCTCTGTAATATTAATTTGATTGAGCCATAATTGTGCTCTTTTACCATTAAAAATATAAGGATAAGTTTTAGCAAAACTTTAAATTTGTAACTAGCCATAACCATTTCATGCAAATCAAATAGTCGTAACTTTCGCAAACAAACTTAGAATTTGGTAAAACCGAATCCTAAAACCTTTAAAAGTGATACCCTTCCTAGTCATGCAAAAATAATTTATGTTTTCGTAATATTGAACTAAATCCATATGAGGCCCTAATGCTCTTTTATTTGAAAAACATCGCGGATTAAGGTAAATTATTACGGAAATAACTTTAAAATACTTTTAGAGACACCCTCAGCTAATGCTAGAAAAATGAGTAAAGGAACATGTATAGTATGGTTGCAAACTTAGAATGAAACTAGATCCGATTAACGTTACCTTCGTGATCATTTAGACTATTTCGACAATTAATAAAATAAGTTGTCTATTATGCTAGAACCTATAAAATCAGTTTAGAAACACACTACAAAGTGCATGCTACCATGTTCTAGAAAAACATCTTATTTATAACTTACTTCCTTCTAAATCCAGCTACTACAAAACCCTTAAGTGTTAATTGTTCGTTTCACTTTCCTGCCGATTTTGTATAACATAAACTTTATAATGGCACGTAAGCTTTTTCAACGATAAATATGAAGTCTCGTCCAAGTCCTAAAATCTATAGAATTAGCTTAGTAGTGCTCCCCAAGACATAGACCGCCCTATTATGAAAAGATAATCTCATTTCATTATGTAATGCATATAAATCTTGTTGTCTCAATGAGCCTAAGCGTCAACATTACATAAGTGTGTAATATGAATGAACCAACTTTGATAAATCAATAACTGTGAAGTTTGTATCACCAGAACCTTCTAAAATATCGTGAAAACAAGGCTAGCAGCCTAAATCAATAAATCTAACCCGCATAAAACTGATTGTGCGAAGTCAATCAAAGATAAAGAACTATTCATTTGTAGTCTATTGTGATCACTTAAGCCTGTTCGGTAGCCTATAAAACACCTCGTCTAAATGCAAAAATTAAGGGAAATAGCTCAAAACCACTCTACAAAGTTTTGTACTACCATAATATGGAAAAACATTTAATTAATGACTTGCTTTGCATCTAAATCCCATTAGCACAACAGGCCTAATTGTCATGAAAGTTAGTAACTTGTTATTTGAATAGCTGGACTTATTAAACCCTAAACCAATGCTTTTGTGATCTTATTTTAATTTTTATAAATCCAAACGATCTTAACTTCTTGAATTTGAAGATGAATATAATCACATACATAAGTTTGGTTTCTTGAATTCGTAAAGGAACATAGTGACTTTCGTTATAGTAATTTTGTATTCTACGCTAGTTGGACCCAAAACCTTAATTTCGCCAAACCACACACACTCGCTTGTTTCATGAATGATTCTATTGTGATTGTATTTGACTTTTTTTTGCCACATGTATTGTGTGTTTACTTTTCGTTTGTTCTTTTCCGGATTTGGATGTTGCTTCGCTTTTTATGATACGGCGTGTAGACTCCGACGTTCCGGATACTATTGCAGACGACTCCGACTTCACTACCGAATTCGACAAGCAAGGCAAGCACCCTCCTTTGACCATATTGAACCCATTATTTTAAAATAGTTTACTTTGTTTGTCAAAACTATTATGCATGTGCTATGTTCTTTAAACTTGCTATATTGTGGGGTGCGGTAGAACTAAACGTAGCTTATGGGATTACCTCAATTAATTGTTGACATGAGAACATTGAAAACCCTAGGTTATGGTTAGACAAAATGTAATGTCAAATGGGTATACTCGGTTAATTATTTGCACATGCTTATTATGCTCTAGAAATGGATCATCAATGGTTGGTAACATTGTTCATGATAATCAAGGAGGTTGGACATGTTTTGAAAGAGACAGGTGTTGACTCATAATTTGAAAAGGTTGGATGTGACAGTAAAGGGTACTAATAGTTTACTAAAAATGAAAATAAAACTATGTTTTGACACAGGCGGGTTATGGCAATAGCCGGGTGTGTAAGCTTTAACTTACACGTAGTGTAGGGGGAGTTTCCGCCTGGGTTAATTTAAGGACCGAACATAGTGTTGTTAAATCCAAGAATTACCGTACAACCACAATGCTAGTATGGGATAGCCTCAACCTATTAAGTTGTTTAAAACTGGCTTTACACATTGGGAGGCCGAAGTAGCACAAGCCTTAAGCCCTTTCGAGTTGGCTTGTAAGGGGCTTCCACATGGACTTGTGGGTAATTGCATACCGATGCAACGGTGTACGCCTTACTATGGGGAGAAACGGTGGTTGTTTATCTCGAGCAATGAGAATGTTTATGATTCATATGGTTGTTGTTTCTACCATAGCAAGGGTTTGTCGGCACCGGGCTGGTGTAAAGTCAGGGTTAAATAATGTAACGGTTGTGTATGATTTTCCTCGCGGCATACCTAAGGCAGTGTGTTAATATGCATTGCAAAAAGGGAAAGTCATTATTTGTGGGTAAAGTTGTACAACTCTGCAGAGTCTAAAATTTTCGAAAATCCGTTCCCACGGTTATGGGAGTCTTGGTGCGCTCACACTAAGTTATAGTTTTGGTACTTTTATAAAATGAATGGAACTTAATGGTAGTTGGGAAGAATCATGTGAAAAGTGTTGTGGTCAATGGAAGATGTTGTCGATGTCAATGGTATGGGAATGGGCGGTACTTTACTCACAATCATAGAGGATTGTGAGATTGTTATTACCCTATTTATACTTGTTATTTACATATCTGTCAATTGCTTTACAAATTATGCTTACAATCTATTATTCTGTATTTACAATTCAATTCAACTTTATGCAAAATAACTTAGTAGCTTCCCATGACATAGCCTGCATTTACTTTATACATTTGTGATACACTATAAGTCTTGCGAGTACATACGTGTACTCAACCTTGCTATTGTTGATATTTAGAGAATGAAGAGAACGAGTTCCCCGATCCCGACGCAGAATACGGGGACTTTGCTAATGAATCTTTCTAAGGTTTTATCCTTGTCAGTTGCCTGTGGTATTTTGGGTAGAAGGCATACTGCCTAGCAATGTATCTTCCGCTGCAAACTTTTAAATTCAGCCAATAGGCCATGATGTAAGACTTTATTTCTATCAATGTAATATGAACTTGTATGGATGTGATGACAATGTTGTAAATGTGCGTGCTAGCCACTGATCATGGGACTAGTACTGTTTGCACATAGGAATCCCTCTTGGTATTCCACGCCATAAAAGGGAGGGTTCCGACACCGATTATCTCAAAACATTAAAATCAGCACGACCTCAAAAATAAAAATTGATGAATTTTTTGATCTATTGGTCCAAAAATTATGAAACTTGATTGACACCTTATTATGGATTTCAAGAACCTATTCTAACCTTCCATCCGAGGGATTGATGTCAAAGTTCTCAAATTTTCCAATCGAAGAATGAGTACACCAAGATTGAGCAAATCCCAAAATCTTGGTCTTGGACTTGCTCACGGGGTTTTGATGATAAACATGATCTTGTATAACCATCCACATGTCAAAGCAAGCAAGAACACAAGAGAAGAACCCTACAAACCCGATCTACCAAGTTTTCTTCATTCCACACAAAGAAGAACGGTTTCTTGCAAAGTTGAAGAGGATATTTGCCTGGATGATTGGGATATAATCTGAGATAGACTCATCCATCAATCATACATCCTCAGCACAAGAATCACAAGCAAGTAGAAGAAAGGGAAACAACTTCAACTTGTGAGAAAGTAAATTACAAGATTTAAATTACAAAATTTAAATACTAAATTTAAGACATAATATAAATGCGAAAAGTAAATTCAGAATTGTAAGGAATTAAGATTTTATTTCATGGGATCAAGGTTTACAAAACCTCACAACAAGGTGGGAAAAGTTCGAAGGAGCACAAAAACCTTCAAGGGGAGAGACATCTCTCTCTCCCTCTATTTATAGTCTTCATGAATCATCCTCCACCCTTGGATGAGTTGCTTCAATCTTAAGCAACCCTCTAAGGGCTAGGATTGATGGGCTAACCTGAAACCCACTAACATAATGGGTTTTGCACGATTCTCACAGTTGGCTAACTTAACCGCTACTCTATCCTCTAAATCATGATCTAACGGCTCTCCTTGATCCGAGCAGCTCCAAGCTAGCATCTAGTTGTTCCTTTGTCTCCCCGGCTCGTAGTGACTCCGTCTCTGATCATCCTCCGGCGATCCCTGACCGTTTAGACCTCCAGCGCATGTCGCCAAGTCCCGATCATCCTCCGCATCACCATGACCTAGTACCAGTGTCCTGCAACAATCAAAAATAAGGAAACCCATCACATAGTAATGTCCAACAAGTATTTGCAATAATCATCGAAAATCAAAATTCAAAAGTCACTTCGTAGATGAAATTGGCACTACCACCAACTAGGGGCCTATGTGCCGATTGCTTGGTAAACTTAGCGAAGAACCCTCTGAAAAATAACTACCGCCCTTTGGAGTCAGTAGTGCCAATTAACCGGCAGTACCTCAAATTGCTTTATTTTCAAAATCCAATTCAAATCCAAACTCAAACCCGAGTACACCTAGCTCAAATAAAGTCAAATTCTCACCACAAACATGGATAGACTTCCATATGACTTTCAAAAAGTACAATATAAATAGTTCAAATAAGGTCTTGCATGAATAGAAGAATACGAGATATGTAATGAAAATTACAGTACTGCTTTATGCATCTTCATGCTTTAGAAACGCTCGATTACATCATCTTTACTAACCTTCAATAAAATATCACACTAATAAATGTGACTAAACAATCATTTCCCATACTTTTTGTCAACTTTTTCTTCACTAGGTTCATTACAGCAAATACTCTTTCAACACTTGCCGTTAGGAGTAATATCAATTTAAGAAGCAAGTAAATCAAAGTGTAAGTTTCATGCTTTTTTGCTTCAACAAGCTTACTAGAAAGCTCACAAAGATTTTTGAGATCCTTAAAACTATCATGACTTTGCATGTCATCAATGTAGTTATCAAGTTGGAAAGGAAGTCTCATCAAATCTGCACTTGAAAACTCATTGGGACAAAATTTGGCAAGGCTAAATACTTTCTCCTTATCAAAGGCTCCCAACAAGTTGAGAGGATTCAAGGCAAACACGCAAACAAGCAACTCCATGTTAACTTTTGTCAAGCCGATTGTCAAGCTCCTGAAGAACACTATCAATAATTTCAAGATATGCTTCTATTGTAAAATGATCACCATTTGTTTGCTTGGTGCAAAACGCTTTGATCTTCTAAAAGCACATATCTCTTATTCGGTTTAGGAACTTCAATATAATGTTTCATACAAAATGATGTATCTTTTTCATGAAGAAAATCTTTCCATCCATGATTCATCATATGTTGCTATATGTCCTTAGCCAAATTAATAAGTGATATAGCACTAATAATATCTTTGTTCCCATTTACAAAGATTGACAGAAGTCATCTATGTTCCAAGTATGACTAGCATCAAGTTTGCCATGAAAAACAAAAAAACATCAAATGACTCGAAAGCTGCCACTACAACATGTGTTTTCCCATGCATTCTCTAGGGAGGGATCTTTTTCCAATCTTTATGAGTACTTTGCGGATTGTAGAATACATACTAATAATATGCAAAACAATTTTATAATAAATAGTTTGTGGATTGTAGAATACATACTAATAATGAGCAAAAACAGTTTTATACTTCTTGAGCTCTAGTGTTTCGAAGCATTTCGGTTGTGGTAGCTATTTGGCTATGGGCAGTGGGCTGGCCTGGCTGGTGAGGTGGCTACGTGGCTTTTCATGAGGAAGTACTAGAAATATGGCCCGCCCAAGAACTGATCCCCCGGTGTTTTTCAATTTTTTGATGATGTCGGTCCACACTCGGCAACCCTACCGGTTCCGCGCTTCGTGCAGGCTATTTGGCACGCATGATCACTATTTAGTATTTACTGTTCAGTTCAGTGCCAGGAGGGCTTGTGCCAATGTACCCAACGCCGGCAACAAGGAAAGCAATTCCTTGAAGGAAGAGGTACATGTAGTACCCCTTCTTTGAGCAGAGCAGATCATAGCATCCAGATAGTATTATGCAGGATCCAACAAGTTCTGCAAGTGAGCGCAAGGAGTTTTAAGTTTTTCGGACCGTCATGTCAGCTTAATCTAAGAGTTCTTGGCAGTAAGCAAACACATCTCACCTGTTCCAGAATTTTAGTTTCTTCTTGTACTTTGGTAGCAGTAAGACCATAGGTCTGTTCAGCACAGCATGCAGAGGGTCACCAGGTGAAATGAACTCAGCCAGTGCGTTGAACACTCTGAAGTTATCTCAATGCAGCATTATTGTACCGACTACAGTCGTTCTGAAACACTGAAACCTGACCATCGCAATGTTTGTTACCTCGATTTCCCGAGAGATCTGCAGAGAGCGATGATCATCAGAACGTAAACCACCCCCGACAAAAAGGGACATGAATCTCGGAGAAGAAGACCGACACAGGGATCGTGAAGCAGTAGTGGATGAACGTCACCGTGTGAGTTACGATCTTACCGACGAAGAAGAAGTCGTACCAGAGGTGGATCTTGCTCCACAACGACGCTGTCTGCACGCACAGGCAATGCAAACAACCGGCAAGAACATGCCAGGCAACGCAACCACCGACACGATCTGATTTCGCATGCATGCATGCTTCCAAGGCGGCACGTACGGCGAAGAGCCGAAGACGCAAACCTTGTCCTCCATGATCTCAGTGCTCATCTTCTTGAACAGGTTTGCCGATCCACACGACTACCTGTGCTGCTGGAACGTCAACGTGCTCGGCAGCTTGCTCTTGACCCTCACGTGGCTGATATAACTGTCAGTCTTGGTTCATACGTAACCGGTACTGATGGGCCGATATAGAAGGCTAGTTTTCTAGTAGTGAGGTCCATGTCCTCCACTGTCGTCGACGTCGTACGGTGCTTCCAGCCTTCGGCTTCGACGATCGTCGAAATGCTCCACGCACCAACTGTCCCTGAAAGTTCGTAAACACTCCTGTACCGCCACCAAATTACACCGAGCATCGAATTGAGCAAATGATGAATTACACATATACAGAGAAGTAGCGTAGTACATACCATTGAAGCCGAAAAAGTAGTACACTGAAGACCCTGCCTTCCTGCTCAGACCTACTCTCATTCCTTCACGTGGTCGTGAGTCGTGATTCAGGCCTTCCTTAAGCGCGCCGGCCTTGTAACTCTTGCGATTCCATCTCACCTTGTACTTTTTTTTTAATTTGACCGAAAGTCTGACATTCACTTAGAATGAAATAAGGAACTCAGGTGAATCCGAAGATTCAAACCCGGGCGGGGAGCGACTGACGCCGGCTCCTTCCCAGCCGAGCTACACTTAGCTCTCTCACCTCTACTTTTAGGGTGTGTTTGGTTGCCTGTACCAAGTGATACATGTATGAGATGGTTCAAGAAATAAGTCATCCATATGTTTGGTTACTTGAATGGTACCACTTCTGCTGCAGCAAAGGAGGTGCTGGTCGGGCCAACCAACACAAACATTCTAGTGGAAGTGGCTAGGTTGGCCGTGACCACTGAATGGGAAAATGTGGTGGTGATACCTCCAAGTGCTTCTCCAGTCGTCAACGACCAGATGAACTTTGAGCAAGTTTTTAACAACTTGCTGGCTAATGTACTCTTTTCTCCTCTTTTTTCTTAGAAGAGAATAAAGTAATATTTTCTAATTTATTTGCACACATTTTTTTAGTTTACGCAAGATACTACCGATCTATTGAAGCAGCAGATTGGGACTTTAGCGAAGGCTGATGTTGCAAAAACAACAAAAAAGTAAGTTCTCATATCCTTCTTTTGTTTGTGTTTTACTTTAAAACTTTTATTCTGTCATGTCTGTTTGGGAACAAAGCAAGTGAAAGAATAATATAGCTAGAGAGACAGCTTTTGGTGGCACAAAATACTGCCAAAGCTATCAATTTGACCTGGTAGAAGCTCGGGACAAACTTCTGACTCTTCATGAAAATTTTACCAATTATCAAGAAGATAATAAAGCAAGCACTCAAAGTTATCCGAAGAGTTTCAAGCTAAAATTGAAGCAAAAAAGGTCGTCATAACAGGTATGCTTCTCTTATTAACTCTTTAAACTTTTGATTCTTATTAAGAAATAAATCTTTAAGAAACCTCTTATTTCTTTATTTTTCAGAATTGCAAAAGCAGCTAGGGGTCAAAGAAACCTAGCTTGCTGAAGAAATCATCAATAAGAGAAAAAAAACAAAGAACGAAGCACTGATATGCATAATGAGATGGGGAAAAAAATCAAACAAAGTGAGACACTCCTTAAGCATGAAGTTACTAAACACCAGCAAGTCAGTAAATCCTCAATGCTCTTCATTTTCAATTAGTTGAAGAGGATTGCAACATATTTAAAGGGAAAAGAGATCGAGTTGCTAGGTATTGACCCGTCTATTGAAGAGCTGGTCGAAGGGATTAATAATCAAATGAAGATCATCCTTGATCATATCCCCAAGATGGCACAAACAATGAGATTCGCTTTCCGTTCTTCAACTACCGTCCAAATTAGTGTTCTTCTCGTGAAGTTAAGGCACTTTTATAAGGACGCGGTGACACTGGAAACTTTGGCGCCTGGCTAGTCATTCTCATCTCAAGAAGAGCTAGACAGAAAACATGCAAAGGTTAAATCTATCGTAGATTTGTACATGAACAATGTAAATATCACTTTTAAGTAAATGTACTGACTTTCAATGAGATGAAATGAAAAATTTTCTTTGTGTTATATGTGTTCTCTTTACTTGTTTGCGTTTGAACTTTTTTTCTAAGTATATCACTACTAGCCCCCAACTATTTTTGTACTCATAAGCATCGTGATAAGAAGATAAACATTTCTTTATGGAGTAGCGACCAGTTCACTCTTTGCTTTATACTTAGTATTAACTAGTAGCAGATCAGAGATGAAGTCAGTCTAGTGAGTTTTAATGCAGTAAGTACTGGCTTACATGAAAAAGCTCTATTAGAAGTTATCTCATAACCCGACCAGCAACCTTGTATTTTGCTTAAGGAGTTTAGTCGGATAAAATTTTTGTGATTCCTTAGAATAAAAGCAAGATAATAAATAGGTTATATTTAACACAATAGAAAATAAATGTAAAGTGCAAACTATATGAAATAACTTAAATATTTACACATAAAACCCGTGAAGATGTTAGAAGTTTCATGTGTTGGAAAGGATTCGACCATCTTCCATAGCAAGCCAAACAGAACCTGGTTAGGTGATTGATACTACAATATAAGGATCTTTCCATTTGAAAGATAACTTGTTTAAGTTAAACTGGTTTTTGGATGTGCCTTAAAACCAAGTCTCCCACTTTAAGTGTTTGTGGTTGAACTCTTTTGTTGTAGTATCGTCGTAAACCTTGTAGGTAGGCTACCGACCTGATAAGTACTCGGTCTCGCTTTTCTTTAAGGAGATTAATATCATCTTCATGTTGAATGTTTTGATCAACCTGTTCATAAAGAGAAGTTCGTGTGGAACATGTATGAATTTCACTAGGCAACACAGCATCAGCTCCGTAGACTCGTGAGAAAGGTGTTTCTCCTGTAGTCCTACTAGTCGTCGTGCATATGGCCCAAAGCACTGAGTAGAGGTCATTCACCCAAGCCCCTGAGCGTGTTTTCAGATGATCAAACACTCGTTTCTTCATGCCTTGCATGAATTGGCCATTAGCACGTTCTACTACTCCATTACTTTGTAGATGAGCAACAGAAGTGTAACAAATCTTGTGTCTATTTTATCACAGTAATCTTGAAACAGACCACTAACGAACTGTGATCCATTATTTGTAATTAGTCTACTAGGAACTCCAAATCTAGTTACTATATTATTCACAAAGAATTTCTTTGTTGCTAGAATTGTAATTAAAATTGTGGGTTCAGCTTCGATCAATTTTGTGAATGTGTCAATAGCAACAAATAAGAATTTAAATCAATTAATTGCTTTTGGTAATGGACCTACTATATCAATGCCCTATGTCAAAAATGGCCATACCAATGGTATTGTTTACAATTGATTAGCGGGTTGATGCACCTACCGAGCATGAAATTGATATTATTCGCAAGTCTTTATAAGGTGCATAGCATCTTGTAGAGCAGTAGGCCAATAGAACCCTTATCAAAATGCTTTCCCGACCAGCATTTTGTATGAGGCGTGTGCTACACATATGCCCCCATGTATTTCATTGAGCAATGCTATCCCTTGTTCTTCATATATGCATTTCATTAGAACTCCATGAGTTCCCTTTCTATAAAGAGTATCATCGCGTAATTTGTACATTTGCGCCTTTTGAATTAATCTGTCTTTTTCATGTTAATCCTCGGGCAGTGTCCCATGTTTTAGATAGGTTTTAAATGGGTTAGCCCAGTTCATATCTTGCTCGAGAACTCCTACCTTATTTAAGGTTGGGGAGTCTTCTATAGAAGTACATATATAAGGTTTAGATAGATATTCAAGAAATACACCTATTAGAATAGATGATCGTGAGAAGCCCAGTTTGGATAACTGGTCTGCTAAAAGCTTATCTTTTCACAGAATGTATTAGATTTTGAAGTCAATGAATTATTTTCTCCAAATTTCTCACTTCATACAGGTAGTGAGACATTACATCATCAGACATCCTGTATTCCTTGCTAACCTATTTAACGACTAATTACGAATCACCTTTCACCAGAAGCGTGAGACCCTATAATTTATTGAGAATTGAAAAGTCTTGAGTAAATATTGTTGAGGAACGTGGTATGCTACTCTAGCACAAATTGAAATTTTTACCGCAAACCAGAAAAGCTACTCGCAAGAAGGGGGGCATAGATCTATTACCACTAGACGCGCAATTGCAGAATCCTTCGCACGTCGTTTAGTGGATCGTCCTCGTCGTGGATCGTCCTCGCCGCGGATCGTCCTCGCCACGGATCGTCCTCGCCGCGGATCGCCCTCTCCGTGACGCAGTAGCAGCAGCGTCACCACAGCAGTCCACACGTCCGGGGATAGAATGCCGTGCGTCGGTGTGCAAGCACCGGTCGCTCGGCAGGGGCAACGAGAGGAGGTGGCTAGGGTTTCTGGTGAAACACCTGTAAACCGCACGAAAAGTGTGTTCTGCGTCCAGCCTCCTCCCCTCCTTATATAGCCACGAGGTGAAACCCTAAGCAGTCAGGGCCCATCTACGCGCTAAGCCCACGAGGTCCATTAATTACGGATTCAATCCGAATTAATGCGTCCCAGCCTGTTAAGTGTGTGACCCTGTAGGTTCATGCGCATTTGGACATGGATTCGGAAAACCCTTCTCTAATCCAATAGTCAGTAGCGATTCCTTGCAGAGCATGCCAACTCCCAAACGCATATGATTAAAGTACTGATGTAATAATCCCTTTGCCAAACTATACGAAGATCGAACTCAAGGCGAGAAGCATGTCATCCTTTGACAGTTCAATCCATCTCTCGTATCTGTGATATATTAATAAGTTGTGATTGACTTCTCAATCACAGCATGGCCATGCACTTCCTTAATCATATCACACGAGTGTCCTAGACATATATCTCCGTTACATTGGAGTGGCAAATTTCATCTTGACTGCTCACTTCCCTCTGCATGTTTCATAGTAAACATGAAAGCTACCTTTATAACTATCCGGTTAGGAAATAGTGTTTGGTAACCCCAAGGTAAACTATTACACATGTAGGGAATATGACAATCTCATGTCTAAGGATCATACATCTACTATGTATGAGATACACTGATGACACATAAGAATGTAACATTCTCGCAGTGTCCCATTGTGGGTCTATCTAACACATGTTCTTCAACATGCGTCCACAATGTATTGATAATATCTCCATATCCCATGATCTATGAAACATGATCATCGAGCAATACATGTGCTGATCTATTCATCGTTGTCCTATATGATGATATCCGATCAGAGATATTTATCGAATTATATGTCGGGACCCCGAATTTGCAAATCCGGACCCTCTGTGTATTCAGCACTAGTCCAGGAACGCGCTAGTGCACACAGTCTTAACATCGGTAAATATCACAATCATACCACTCGATACCAATAAAGTACTTTATTTAAATAGTCAAACTGGTTACTTGACCTTATGGTCAAATTACAAATATATGCCTCGCAAGGCGAAACTTATTCAGAGAAAAATAATAGCAGCGGAAAATCAAATAACTTCGTGGCGCCATCCAGTATACCACAGGCAACTGACTGGGCTCGCTTCCCTAATTAGACGGATCTTCTTGGAGTTCCTCCTCCAAAGCTTGTGCAGTCTCCTCTTCAACTGGTGTTGTGTTGAGGCAAGGGTGAGTACTTGGTACTCAGCAAGTCATGCACAGAATGCAGGCTAATATACTATATGCATGGCTTGGTACAAAGGAATAGCTCAAGGTATATTTGCAGTAAACAGCATTTGACAAGTAGCATAAGTAAATTCGAAAGTAGTAGAAGCAAGTATAGCATAGATAACTTTTCAAGGAATTTAATAAACAACTTTCCCATCCTAATCCATATTCCTATCACCGTCATTATTAATCCAACCCAACCTTTCAAATCCAAGTTAGTTTTGAGAAAATCTAACCCTTGACTGTAATTCCCGAGCGATGTCCAATACCGCGGACACGGCTATTCGAATAGATTCTAAACTCGCAGAGGTTATGCACTTTACCCACAAGATACAGTCAAACACCACAAAGGCGAGTTCCCGTGAACAAAGTCTTTCGGAAACCTCTAACAATACAAGTGGTCCTCCCAGGTTATTACAAGCACTAACCCTTCCCTTCGCTAAGGCGAAGTCTAGGCCAATCAACCGTTAGATGGGTACTGGCCTCGGCCCCAGACGCCTCCCCGCATACACTTACACAAAGGGTGTAGTTGACCTCCTGAGGTCCCACAGGTACGTTATTAGTAACTTAGTCAACTAGGTCCGTCCCATTACAGACATGTGGTTGCACGTTAGACCCAGTTCAAAGGCTTGCAAGGTGAAGTCCTTAGGGTGACCAGGGCAAGACTACCCGAAGAACCAAATCAACATCCCCAATGCCACAACTGGCCCACCTGATTACTCTTGCCACATGCTCCTGGCCGAAAATCGTTTATCAAACCCCGCTTGATTACCATGCACCACGTGCCATCAACATCACATGATACCTTTCCAAAACAGGTTCAATATATCATTAAGTCAATATTAACATTTGATTGTCCAAAATCATGTCATGAGCACGTAGCGTGTCTAAGCAAGATACTACAACGTTCTAAACCCATGTTGGCAATTTAATAATGTCCAACTAGTAATCCACAACTAAGGTGACAAAGGGTCATGGCACATACTTAAATAATCAAGGTGTCATACAAAGAAATTGGTATTTATCTAACCCCCATGTTTAAACAAAGTATCTTTCTAATTGAACTAGCATGCAATAGTTTAAATCAAAATAGATTTCGAAATAGGATCAACATGGTCAAAGCACAACTTGCCTTCAAAAAGTACTTGTTCTTGGTCTTGAGTTGGATCCTGAGTCAATACTTCTCCTTCGAATCCTTCCGGCACTTCAACGTCTACTCGTAAAGCGTGCAAATAGCAAATACACGAATAAACAATAGGCAAAAAGTGTCCAAACATCCAAATAAAATCCATAAACAGAGAGAACATAATTTTATGAGTTTTTAGAAACTGGAATCGTCAAATTTGGAGTTAAAACGCAAAAGTTATGATTATTTAAAGTTTAAATAATCAATTAAATAATTTTGCAGAGAAAAACTTTAGTCCAAAAATTAAATAAAATTCATATTTAGGTAGATCTCATTTTTATACAAATTTAGAAATTTGAATCACTCAAATCGGAGTTGAAACGCAAAAGTTATAAGCGTTTGAAGTTTGAAACAAAATCTGAAATCATTATTACGAATTAATAAATCATTTTCTTTTTCAGAAATTAATTATTGCATCAGCAAGGACACGTGTCAGCCTCTGATTGGCCTTGGCCGACGTCAGCCGGCTCACGGACTCGGCGCATGGTGCGGCTCGGTCCACCGTGGACCCGGTCCACGGCTTGGGTCGCTGACACGCGGGTCCCACCCGTCAGTGACGCAACACACGGCGCGGCGACGGCTACGTGGCCTGATCACGGCCGTTGGATCTAGATCCAGCGGTCTAGATCCACCCTAGGTTAACGCAGTTTCCAGCACGTGACGATCGTGGGCCGTTGGATCTTGATCCAACGGTCCAGATCCGATCTAGTTTAAGGAGTTTGGGTTGCACGTGGGCTCACCGTGACTGTCGGATCTTGATCGGACGGCTGAGGACCTTCGCGGTGACGATGGCGTCGCGGCGGGGCTTGGTGCACCGGAGACGGGGACGACGACCAAGGGCGCGGCGCTACGGGGCTCCTCCGGCGACGTGCGTGGTCACGTTCGAATCGCCCTGGCTCGGGGATCCCGGATCTGGCCTTCTTCTTCTCGGGCGACGGCGGACGACGGCGGAAGGTGAGAAAAACCAACACAAGACCCTAAGCTACTACGGCGAGCAATCCCGGGCAAGCGGCGGCTGCTAGGGTTTAGCGAGCTAGGGCAAAAGTAGCGCGGGGTCACGGCGGTCCTTGGGGCAGGATCCGGGCTTTAAATAGCTTCGCTTCGCGCCAATCCGTAACCCTAACGGAGCGGCGGAGGGCGGCGGCGGCGTCCGATCCGGACTTCGGCGAAGACGGCGACCATGGCCGTACACGTGTCCGATCAACGGCCACGATCGCCAGGCACGCACGGGTCCGAGCCGGACACGGCTTGGGTCGGGGCGATCCAATCCGGACCGTTGGATCCCGATCCAACGGTCAGGATCGATCAAGTTAAGAACGGGTTTGGTTGAGTCAACTGGCTCGGGTCGGGTTCGGGTCGGACTCGAACTCGAGTCTGACTCGGGCTCGGTCGGATGAACAGTACAAACCCACTCGCATTTTCCAGCGATTAAATAATTAAAATAATTCGAGAATTCATTTAATTCATTAAAAATAGCAAAATACTCAGAAAAATTCCAGAAAAATTCTGGAAAATACTTTAGGGTATTTGGGACTCAAATAAAATATTTCCAACAAAATTTTATTTGCAAAATTAAATTCTTTAATTATTTCAAAATGGAATAAATTCAAATAACTTCCAAATAAATCCAAATAAATTCCAGAAAATTCCAAAAATTCACCAAAGTGCCAAATCACACATGAATTTAAGAAAAGCAAAATTTTGGGGTGTTACAAACCTCCCCCCCTTAATAGAATCTCGTCCCCGAGATTCAGGGCTCACTACAGAATAGGTTTGGAAACTCTTTCTTCAAATCCTCTTCGCGCTCCCAAGTCGCTTCGCTTTCTTCATGGTTGCTCCACTGAACTCTACAGAAACGGGTTGACTTGTTTCTGGTTTCTCGATCCATTGTGTCTAGAATCCTCACGGGATGCTCCTTATAAGTCAAATCCTCTTGCAACTCAATTGACTCTAGCGGTGTCTGTTCCTTAGGAACTCGGAGACACTTCTTCAACTGGGACACATGGAATACGTCATGCACTCCTGCCAACGACTGCGGCAACTCCAGCTGATAGGCAACTTCGCCTCTGCGGCTCAAAACCTTAAATGGTCCAACATAACGGGGTGCGAGTTTCCCTTTGGCATGGAACCTCTTAACTCCCCTGAGAGGCGTAACTCTGAGGTATACAAAGTCGTCTGGTTCAAAACTCAAATCCCTGCGACGATTGTCAGCATAACTCTTCTGTCGAGATTGGGCGATCTTCAACCTTTCCCTAATCATGGCGATCTGCTCTTCAGCCTCCTGAAGAATATCAGGCCCGAAGACACGGCGCCACGGTCTCATTCCAATTCAATGGCGTCCGACAGGTCGACCATACAAAGGCCTCAAAAGGTGACATCGTAAACTAGCCTCGATAACTATTGTTGTAATCGAACTCGGCATACGGCAAACTCTTATCCCAAGAGGTAGCATAAGCTAATGCACAAGCTCTCAACATATCCTCGAATCTGGTTGACTCTTTCGGCCTGTCCATCCGTCTGCGTGGATGATAAGTCACATCTTGAAGTTCAAACGGGTTCCCAAGGCTTCATGCAACTTATTCCGTAACCTTGAGGTAAATTGGGTACCTGTCCGATACAATCCTCTTTGGCACTCCGTGCAAACAGACAATCTCGATCATGTACAATTCGCTAATTTATCTCCGAGTAAGTGGTCTTCACGGGGATAAAATGGGCTACTTTGGTCAAACGATCCACTATAACCCATATGGAGTCATAACCTCCTTGAGTCTTGGCAGAACCGGTAATGAAATCCATTCCGATTTCCTCCCACTTCCACTCGTATTTTCAATGCATCAGAGCAATCCTCGGCCGGGTCTCTCGATGCATTGCCTTGACTCTCCGGCATACATCGCACAATGCAACATGCTCGGCAACTTCTCGTTTCATACTCGGCCACCGTAATCTCTCCTTGAGATCCTCGATACATCTTGGCGCTTTCCAGGATGAATTGAGTACTTGGAGTCATGGGCTTCTTCCGTAATCGCTTGCTTTAACTCCTTCTTGTTAGGCACACATATGCGATCCTTCATCCACAACGTGCCTTGCTCATCCAACTTGAAGTCCTCTCGCTTTGCCTTCCTCCTTGATGCACTTAATCCTGCGGATCTTGTCATCATCCCTCCATCCTTCTCGGATCTGATCCTCTAGGGTAGGCTTTACTTCTAATGCGGCCAAGAATCCGCTAGGTACAACCTCAATCTTCATTTTCCGAGATCCTCACATAACTCATCCTCGAATTGTGGCTAGCAACGCGTACTCACGGTATGGCTTTTCCGACTCAGAGCATCGGCTACTACGCTGGCCTTCCCGGGTGGTAATGGATCCCAACATTATAGTCCTTGATTAACTCTAACCATCTCCTCCGCCTCATGTTCAGATCCGATCGGGTGAATATGTATTTAAGGCTCTTATGATCCGTATACACTTCACATCTGCTCCGATCAGATAGTGACGCCATATCTTCAAGGCATGCACTACGGCAGCTAACTCTAGGTCATGTGTCGGATAATTTTCCTCATGCGGCCTCAAGCGCCTTGATGCATAAGCGATTTACCTTTCCATTCTGCATCGTGACAAAGACACATCCAAGTCCTTGGCGCGATGCGTCACAATAAATATCGGCTTTGAGCAACATCCGGTAGAACTAACACCGGCCGATGTCAATCGCTTCTTCACTTCCGAAATCCTTCCTCGCATTCTCAAGGCGTCCATGCAAACTTCTTTTCCTTCTTTAGCAATTGCGTAAGAGGTTTCGCAATTGTCTAAAAGCCTTCAATGAAACGGCGGTAGTATCCTCGCCATTCCAAGGAAACTCCGAACTGGTCACGATCTTGGTGCTCCCAATGCAACACGCCTTCTACTTTGCTTGGATCTACGGCGACTCTTCAGCGGTCATTACATGTCCAAGAAACTCCACCTTGTCCTTCCAAAAATCACACTTGTCGAACTTGGCGAAAAGTTGCTGTTCCTCGCTTTTCCAAAACTCGCCTTAAGTGCTCGGCATGTTCACTCTCGCCTTGGAGTAGATTAGGATATCGTCTATGAACACGACGACAAACTTGTCCAAATATTCCATGAACACCTTATTCATCATATTCATGAAATAGGTCGGGCGATTCGTCACCCCAAAGGACATAATCAGAAACTCGTAATGTCCATATCTTGACGAGAATGCAGTCTTGAATATCTTCTCGATCGGATCTTCAATCGATGGTATCCCGATCTCGATCAATCTTGGAGAAAACTCCGGCTCCTCTCACCTGATCAAACAAATCATCAATCCTAGGTAGCGGATATTTATTCTTCACGGTGACTTCATTGAGTGCACGGTAGTCAATGCACATCCTGAAACTCCCGCCCTTCTTCTTGACAAACAAAACCGGTGCTCCCCACGGCGCATTTAACTCCTGGCCTCGATAAATCCTTTCTCCATTAACTCCTCTAGCTGCTTTCTTCATCTCAACCAACTCCTCGGTGGACATCCGATAGGGTCTCTTTGCTATCGGTGTGCATCGTACAAGCTCTATCACAAACTCTATGTCCCTCGCTGGCGGCATACCGTAGATCTTCGGAAAACGCCTGGGTACTCATTCACCATCGGGACATCCTCTATGCTGATTGCCTTGGTATCGTTAACCATCAATCGTCCATCTCTAACCGCAAAGGGCTTGAAATTCCACTTTCTTCCCACACTGCCCTCAATCGAGATAGTCCTTCGCCCACAATCCAATACGGCCTTGTGCTTGGATAACCAATCCATTCCCAATATGACGCCTAAGGTCCGGGTCTCCAAAATTATAAGGTTTGCTAGGAACTCTATCCCATCTATTAGTATTCTCACCGGAACATCCTACTTTCGCTCGGAGTTCGGAACTGTGGGTTTGAACTAAAAGCATGCACTTAAGTCTTGCAATCCTCAAATCATTTCTAGTAGCAAAGCCTTGCGAAACAAACGAATGCGAAGCTCAGAGTCAAACAAAATCAAGCAGGTGTATCGAGTTAACAAGTAACTTACCCAAGACGACGTCCGTAGCATTCGCAGGTGCATCTGCGGTGACATGGTTGACTCGGCCTCTCACCACGGCCTGGTGTGGCTCTGGTCTGGCGCCCTAGCTGGGTGGTTCCTAGATTGAAGCGAATCGGGTCACTCTCGCTGTCTTCTTTGGACAATCGTTGGCAAAGTGTCTCGCTCGTTGCGCTTGTAGCAATGCCTCACTGCTCCTTGCCGATCGCTCGAGTAGTGTTTCTAGCGGGCCGGGTCCGGTAGTTCGGTTGATGTGTCTTGGTGCCGGGACGGTGTCCTTGTTGCATTCTCGTGGTTGGAATCAAGAATTGATTTGGTGCAACTCTCGGGTCTTTGCTCGTTCCTGGCGTGATCCTTGTCGTTGCATCCTCGCGCTTCGTTTCTCATCCGTTCCTTGCGCTTGTCCTCAAGAATAAGTGCCTTATTCACCACTCTTGGAAATCTGGAAAGGTGTGGGTGATCAACCCTACTTGCAATCCCGAGTTAAGTCCCTTCATAAAACGACTGCCTGGATTTATCTGTCGCTACATCCTCAAAGGTGCGTGGCGTGCTAGCCGAGTGAACTTGTTCAGTAGTCGGCCATCGGCTGATTTCCTTGCTTGCTCAACTCCTCCTTCTTAAGGTCCATGATTCCTTCAGCACGTGATATCTTAATGCAACCGTGTGAACTCTTCCCAAGTGATATCTTGAGGGTTCTTCTTGCGTGGCACAGAAGTTCTCCCACCATTCGGCATTGTCCTTCCGGTGATGAGAAGCGTAGAGTACCTTCTCATTTCCTATGCATTGAGCTATGTGTAGCTTCCTCTCGATTGACCTTAACCAATCATCGGCCTCCAATGGATTGGCATTCCCAGAGAAAGTGGGTGGGTGAGTCCTCATGAACTCGACAGCCTTGTATTACGGCGTGGTCCCCGATTAACTTGATTAGCAAAGTGGCCTGAGCGGTGACGTGTTGCATTTGTTGCATCATAGCATGCATCAATCGAGTGCAGGCAGCAAGAAAAGCTCAGAAATTCTGCACATCAGGGCGGTCCGGTGCTCCATCATTGGGGTTTTCTGCTGGGCGAGAACCACTCCCATTGCTTCCAAAGTTTCCACGGGTGTTCACCATCTGTCGATTTGCTCTAGGTTTAGAGATGAGAGGGAAACAAGAATAGACAAGTAATATGGAACTTATGCGGGGCTTAAAGGTGTACTTTAAGGTCCAACTTTATTATTGATATTAATAACTTGGTATGGTTGCTTACAATGCCTAAGGGCCTTGCAACACATAATGCACACTCAACAAACAATGAAAATCCAAATCGAACTAACTCCTCGGAGTCTAACGCCTAAAGGGTGACTCTTTATTCTATGACGCGACTCGGCCGAAGGAGTCTCACTATAGAACCTATGCTCACTCATCGAGAAAACCTCCACGGCACGGTGCAGGTCTTTGTGGCATAGGCGTAACGATCGCCATGTCCAGCTGATCGTGTCCTCTCGTGGTAGTCGAAGAAGCGGTGTCCTCATTGAGATCCGACTCCTCTGGATCTGGCTCGTAGCTCGAAATCGGCTCGGGTCTGGTCCGTACAAAGTCATCTCCAACTCGTCAATCCTTCGCGAGAAGGTGTGCCACATACTCTTGAGCTTCCCGCCATCTGTTCTTCTCTGCCGTGATTTCCTTGCGGGCCTTCGTAGCTCCTTGCCGGTATTATCTAGTACATCCTCCTGGCGACAACAAATCGTGCCAATCGTGTAACCGTGGCATCCTCATCCTGAATTGCCTTCGGTCAAAGGTTATCGCTGGCGCGGATGATAACGGAACACCGTGCTCTCAATTCTCTGGCGTAGATACGGGTAATGTGCCGCATTGCTCGTCGTGATACTTCTTGGATACCCATCCGCATTGTAGATCTCCTGGCGGTCGCGGTGTATCGGGCGATTGCCTAGGCCCTTCTTCCTAGCAGGTACCTCAATCTTTACGTCACAAGCCTTGATCAATCCCGCTTGTCTGATCACTTCTACTTGGTATTGGGGCTTCTCAAAATCTCCGAGAGTTTGTAGCATATGCCAAAGTTCCGCGGCGTAACCAACTCCCAGATCAACGTAGTTGAACTCTTCCTCCATCTGTCACAAGAGTGCTTTACGTAAGAACTCGGAATTTTTAAATTGTTGACAAGGTAAGGGAAAATTTCAGCAAGAGACAAGAAAAGAGAGAAGGGGATAAGTCGAGATGTCATTTCTTGTCTTCACAAATTTTTAGCTTTAGAAAATAGGTTTTATCCTCACTACGACCATTCTAGCTAGGGTTGAGCCTACAGTCAAGTATGGCTCTGATACCACCTCTGTCGGGACCCCGAATTTGCAAATCCGGACCCTCTGTGTATTCAGCACTAGTCCAGGAACGCGCTAGTGCACACAGTCTTAACATCGGTAAATATCACAATCATACCACTCGATACCAATAAAGTACTTTATTTAAATAGTCAAACTGGTTACTTGACCTTATGGTCAAATTACAAATATATGCCTCGCAAGGCGAAACTTATTCAGAGAAAAATAATAGCAGCGGAAAATCAAATAACTTCGTGGCGCCATCTAGTATACCACAGGCAACTGACTGGGCTCGCTTCCCTAATTAGACGGATCTTCTTGGAGTTCCTCCTCCAAAGCTTGTGCAGTCTCCTCTTCAACTGGTGTTGTGTTGAGGCAAGGGTGAGTACTTGGTACTCAGCAAGTCATGCACAGAATGTAGGCTAATATACTATATGCATGGCTTGGTACAAAGGAATAGCTCAAGGTATATTTGCGAAACAAAGATTTGACAAGTAGCATAAGTAAATTCGAAAGCAGTAGAAGCAAGTATAGCATAGATAACTTTTCAAGGAATTTAATAAACAACTTTCCCATCCTAATCCATATTCCTATCACCGTCATTATTAATCCAACCCAACCTTTCAAATCCAAGTTAGTTTTGAGAAAATCTAACCCTTGACTGTAATTCCCGAGCGATGTCCAATACCGCGAACACGGCTATTCGAATAGATTCTAAACTCTGCAGAGGTTATGCACTTTACCCACAAGATACAGTCAAACACCACAAAGGCGAAGTTCAGTAATAAAGTCTTTCGAAACCTCTAACAATACAAGTGGTCCTCCCCGGTTATTGGCGCTAACCCTTCCCTTCGCTAAGGCGAAGTCTAGGCCAATCAACCGTTAGATGGGTACTGGCCTCGGCCAGATGCGCTCCCCGCACAACTTACACAAAGGGTGTAGTTGACCTCCCGAGGTCCCACAGTGCGTTATTAGTAACTTAGTCATCTAGGTCCGTCCCATTCCAGACATGTGGTTGCACGTTAGACCCAGTTCATAGGCTTGCAAGGTTAAGTCCTTAGGGTGACAAGGGCTAGTCTACCCGACTACCCAAATCACCATCCCCAATGCCACTACCTGGCCCACCTGATTACTCTTGCCACATGCCCCTGGCCGAAATCGTTTATCAAACCCCGCTTGATTACCATGCACCACGTGCCATCAACATCACATGATACCTTTCCAAAACAGGTTCAATATATCATTAAGTCAATATTAACATTTGATTGTCCAAAATCATGTCATGAGCACGTAAGGTCTAAGCAAGATACTACAACGTTTCTAAACCCATGTTGGCAATTTAATAATGTCCAACTAGTAATCCACAACTAAGGTGACAAAGGGTCATGGCACATACTTAAATAATCAAGGTGTCATACAAAGAAATTGGTATTTATCTAACCCCCATGTTTAAACAAAGTATCTTTCTAATTGAACTAGCATGCAATAGTTTAAATCAAAATAGATTTCAAATAGGATCAAAATGGTAAAAGCACAACTTGCCTTCAAAAAGTAATTGTTCTTGGTCTTGAGTTGGATCCCGAGTCAATACTTCTCCTTCGAATCCTTCCGGCACTTCAACGTCTACTCGTAAAGCGTGCAAATAGCAAATACACGAATAAACAATAGGCAAAAAGTGTCCAAACATCCAAATAAAATCCATAAACAGAGAGAACATAATTTTATGAGTTTTTAGAAACTGGAATCACAAATTTGGAGTTAAACGCATAAAAGTTATGATTATTTAAAGTTTAAATAATCAATTAAATAATTTTGCAGAGAAAAACTTTAGTCCAAAAATTAAATAAAATTCATATTTAGGTAGATCTCATTTTTATACAAATTTAGAAATTTGAATCACTCAAATCGGAGTTGAAACGCAAAAGTTATAAGCGTTTGAAGTTTGAAACAAAATCAAATCATTATTACGAATTAATAAATCATTTTCTTTTGGAAATTAATTATTGCGCCAGCAGGACACGTGTCAGCCTCTGATTGGCCTCTGGCGTCACCGCTCACGGACTCGGCGCATGGTGCGGCTCGGTCCACCGTGGACCCGGTCCCACGGCTTGGAGTCGGCGACACGCGGGTCCCACCCGTCGATGACGCAACACACGGCGGCGGCGACGCTACGTGGCTTCGATCACGGCCGTTGGATCTAGATCGGCGGTCTAGATCCACCCTAGGTTAACGCAGCTTCAAAGACGCGCGGCGATCGTGGGCCGTTGGATCTTGATCCAACGGCCCGCATCCGATCTAGTTTAAGGAGTTTGGGTTGCACGTGGGCTCACCGTGGATCGCTCGGATCTTGATCGGACGGCCGAGGACCTTTCAGCGGTGACGATGGCGTCGCGCGGGGCTTGGTGCGGGAGACGGGGATGACGACCAAGGGCGGCGCTACGGGCTCCTCCGGCGGCGTCGTGGTCACGCTCGAATCGCCCTGGCTCGGGGATCCGGATCCGGCCTTCTTCTTCTCGAGGCGGCGGACGGCGGCGGAAGGTGAGAAAAACCAACACAAGACCCTAAGCTACTACGGCGAGCAATCCCGGGCAAGCGGCGGCTGCTAGGGTTTAGCGAGCTAGGGCAAAAGTAGCGCGGGGTCACGGCGGTCCTTGGGGCAGGATCCGGGCTTTAAATAGCCTCGGCTTCCGCGCTCAATCCGTAACCCTAACGGATGCGGCGGAGGACGGCGGCGGCGCGGTCCGATCCGGACTCGGGCAAAGACGACGACCCGCGGTCGTACACGTGTCCGATCAACGGCCACGATTGCCAGGCGCGCACGGGTCCGAGCCGGACACGGCAGGTCCTGGGCGATCCAATCCGACCGTTGGATCCCGATCCAACGGCCAGGATCGATCAAGGTTAAGAACGGGTTTGGTTGAGTCAATCGGCTCGGGTCGGGTTGGTCGGACTCGAACTCGAGTCCGACTTCGGCTTCGATCGGATGAACAAGACAAACCCATTCGCATTTTCCAGCGATTAAATAATTAAAATAATTCCCAGTAATTCATTTAATTCATTAAAAATAGCAAAATACTCAGAAAAATTCCAGAAAAATTCTGGAAAATACTTTAGGGTATTTGGGACTCAAATAAAATATTTCCAACAAAATTTTATTTGCATAATTAAATTCTTTAATAATTTAAAAATGTATTAAATTAAAATAACTTCAAAATAAATCCAAATAAATTCCATAAAATTCCAAAAATTCACCAAAGTGCCAAATCACACATGAATTTAAGAAAAGCAAAATTTTGGGGTGTTACAAACCTCCCTTAATAGAATCTCGTCCCAGAGATTCAGGGCTCACTCTGAGAATAGGTTTGGAAACTCTTTCTTCAAATCCTCTTCGCTGGCCCCAAGTCGCTTCGCTTTCTTCATGGTTGCTCACTTGAACTCTCTGAAACGGGTTGACTTGTTTACGGTTTCTCGATCCATTGTGTCTAGAATCCTCACGGGATGCTCCTTATAAGTCAAATCCTCTTGCAACTCAATTGACTCTAGCGGTGTCTGCTCCTTAGGAACTCGGAGACACTTCTTCAATCGGGACACATGGAATACGTCATGCACTCCGCCAACGATTTGCGGCAACTCCGGTGATAGGCAACTTCGCCTCTGCGGCTCAAAACCTTAAATGGTCCAACATAGCAGGTGCGAAGTTTCCCTTTGGCATGGAACCTCTTAACTCCCTGAGAGGCGTAACTCGAGGTATACAAAGTCGTCTGTTCAAAACTCAAATCCTCGCGACGATTGTCAAGATAACTCTTCTGTCGAGATTGGGCGATCTTCAACCTTTCCCTAATCATGGCGACCGCTTCTTCACCTCCTGAAGAATATCAGGCCGAAGACACGGCGCTCACGGTCTCATTCCAATTCAATGGCGTCCGATAGGTCGACCATACAAAGGCCTCAAAAGGTGACATCTCAGAACTAGCCTCGATAACTATTGTTGTAATCGAACTCGGCATACGGCAAACTCTTATCCCAAGAGGTAGCATAAGCTAATGCACAAGCTCTCAACATATCCTCCGTAATCTGGTTGACTCTTTCGGTCTGTCCATCCGCCTGTGGATGATAAGTCATCTTGAAGTTCAAACGGGTTCCCAAGGCTTCATGCAACTTATTCCAGAACCTTGAGGTAAATTGGGTACCTGGTCTGATACAATCTCTCTTTGGCACTCGTGCAAGCAGACAATCTCGATCATGTACAATTACGCTAATTTATCTCCGAGTAAGTGGTCTTCACGGGATAAAATGGGCTACTTTGGTCAAACGATCCACTATAACCCATATGGAGTCATAACCTCCTTGAGTCTTGACAAGCGGTAATGAAATCCATTCCGATTTCCTCCCACTTCCACTCGGGTATTTTCAATGGTGTAGCAATCCTGGCGGTCTCGATGCATTGCCTTGACTCTCTGGCATACATCGCACAATGCAACATGCTCGGCAACTTCTCGTTTCATACTCGGCCACGAGAATCTCTCCTTCAGATCCCGATACATCTTGGCGCTTCAGGATGAATTGAGTACTTGGAGTCATGGGCTTCTTCGAGAATCGATTGCTTTAACTCCTTCTTGTTAGGCACACATATGCGATCCTTCATCCACAACGTGCCTTGCTCATCCAACTTGAAGTCCTCTCGCCTTGCCTTCCTCCTTGATGCACTTAATCCTCGCGGATCTTGTCATCATCCTCTGGCCCTTCTCGGATCTCGATCCTCTAGGGTAGGCTTTACTTCTAATGCGGCCAAGAATCCGCTAGGTACAACCTCAATCTTCATTTTCTGGAGATCCTCACATAACTCATCCTGAATTGTGGCTAGCAACGTACTCACGGTATGGCTTTTCCGACTCGAGCATCGGCTACTACGCTGGCCTTCCCGGGTGGTAATGGATCCCAACATTATAGTCCTTGATTAACTCTAACCATCTCCTCTCGCCTCATGTTCGAGATCCGATTGGTGAATATGTATTTAAGGCTCTTATGATCCGTATACACTTCACATCTGCTCCCGATCGATAGTGACGCCATATCTTCAAGGCATGCACTACTGGCGGCTAACTCTAGGTCATGTGTCGGATAATTTTCCTCATGCGGCCTCAATCGCCTTGATGCATAAGCGGCGACCTTTCCATTCTCGTGACAAGACACATCCAAGTCCTTGGCGCGATGCATCACAATAAATATCGAAGCTTTGAGCAACATCAGGTAGAACTAACACCGGTGCTGATGTCAATCGCTTCTTGACTCCGAAATCCTTCCTCGCATTAAGCGCCCATGCAAACTTCTTTTCCTTCTTTAGCAATTGCGTAAGAGGTTTCGCAATTGTCGAAAAGCCTTCAATGAAACGGGCGGTAGTATCCTCGCCATTCCAAGGAAACTCCGAACTGGGTCACGAGTCTTCTGCTCCCAATGCAACACGGCTTCTACTTTGCTTGGATCTACGGCGACTCCTTCATGCGGTCATTACATGTCCAAGAAACTCCACCTTGTCCTTCCAAAAATCACACTTGCTTGAACTTGGCGAAAAGTTGCTTTGTTCCTCGCCTTTTCCAAAACTCGCCTTAAGTGCTCGGCATGTTCACTCTGTCTTGGAGTAGATTAGGATATCGTCTATGAACACGATTTACAAACTTGTCCAAATATTCCATGAACACCTTATTCATCATATTCATGAAATAGGTGGCGCATTCGTCAGCCCAAAGGACATAGCTTGTAAACTTCGTAATGTCCATATCTTGACGAGAATGCAGTCTTGAATATCTTACGATCGGATCTTCAATCGATGGTATCCCGATCTCGAGATCAATCTTGAGAAAACTCCGGCTCCTCTCGGTGATCAAACAAATCATCAATCCTAGGTAGCGGATATTTATTCTTCACGGTGACTTCATTGAGTGCACGGTAGTCAATGCACATCCTGAAACTCCCGTCCTTCTTCTTGACAAACAAAAGCTGGTGCTCCCCACGGCGACGAACTCGGCCTCGATAAATCCTTTCTCCATTAACTCCTCTATTTGTTTCTTCATCTCAACCAACTCCTCGGTGGACATCCGATAGGGTCTCTTTGCTATCGGTCTTTGTGCAGGTACAAGCTCTATCACAAACTCTATGTCCCCTGTCTGGCGGCATACCGTAGATCTTCGGGAAAAACGCCTGGGTACTCATTCACCACACAGGACATCCTCTATCTTGATTGCCTTGGTACCGTTAACCATCAAGCTGTCCATCTCTAACCGCAGATGGCTTGAAATTCCACTTTCTTCCCACACGGGCCCTCAATCGAGATAGTCCTTCGTCCACAATCCAATACGGCCTTGTGCTTGGATAACCAATCCATTCCCAATATGACGTCTAAGGTCTGGGTCTCCAAAATTATAAGGTTTGCTAGGAACTCTATCCCATCTATTAGTATTCTCACCCCGGAACATCCTACTTTCGTTCGGAGTTCGGAACCAGGGGTTTGAACTAAAAGCATGCACTTAAGTCTTGCAATCCTCAAATCATTTCTAGTAGCAAAGCCTTGCGAAACAAACGAATGCGAAGCTCGAGTCAAACAAAGCATTGCAGTATTGAGTTAACAAGTAACTTACCCAAGACGACGTCAGTAGCATTCTGCAGTGCATCTGCGGTGACATGGTTGACTCGGCCTCTCACCACGATGCAGGGTGTGGCTCTGTCTTTGGCGTCCTAGCTGGGGTGGTTCCTAGATTGAAGCGAATCGGGTCACTCCTGCTGTCTTCTTTGGACAAGCTGTTGGCAAAGTGTCCTGGCTCGTTGCGATTGTAGCGGCGTCTCACCGTTCCTTATTTGCCGCTCGAGTAGTGTTTCTAGCGGTGAAGTGCCGTAGTTACGGTTGTGAGTCTTGGTCTTTGAGGGCGGTGTCCTTGTTGCATTCTCGTGGTTGGAATCAAGAATTGATTTGGTGCAACTCTCAGGTCTTTGCGTTCCTGGCGTGATCCTTCTTTGTTGCATCCTGCGCTTCTGTTCTCATCCAGTTCCTTGCGCTTGTCCTCAAGAATAAGTGCCTTATTCACGGCTCTTGGAAATCTGGAAAGGTGTGGGTGATCAACCCTACTTGCAATCTGAGTTAAGTCCCTTCATAAAACGAGGTATGCGGATTTATCTGTCGCTACATCCTCAAAGCGTAGCGTGCTAGCCGAGTGAACTTGTTCGTAGTCGACCACCGGGTGATTTCCTTGCTTTGCTCTGAACTCCTCCTTCTTAAGGTCCATGATTCCTTCAGGCACGTGATCTTGTCGAATGCGGTGTGAACTCTTCCCAAGTGATATCTTGAGGGTTCTCTTGCGTGGCACGAAGTTCTCCCACCATTCAATTTGTCCCTTCCGGTGATGAGAAGCGTAGAGTACCTTCTCATTTCCTATGCATTGAGCTATGTGTAGCTTCCTCTCGATTGACCTTAACCAATCATCGGCCTCCAATGGATTGGCATTCCCAGAGAAAGTGGGTGGGTGAGTCCTCATGAACTCTGACAGTCTTGTATTCTGGCGTGGTCCCTGATTAACTTGATTAGCAGTGGCCTGAGCGGTGACGTGTTGCATTTGTTGCATCATAGCATGCATCAACTGAGTCTGGGCAGCAAGAAAAGCTCCGAAATTCTGCACATCCAGTGGCGGTGCTGGTGCTCCATCATTGGGGTTTTCTGCTGGGCGAGAACCACTCCCATTGCTTCCAAAGTTTCCACGGGTGTTCACCATCTGTCGATTTGCTCTAGGTTTAGAGATGAGAGGGAAACAAGAATAGACAAGTAATATGGAACTTATGCGGGGCGAAAGGTGTACTTTAAGGTCCAACTTTATTATTGATATTAATAACTTGGTATGGTTGCTTACAATGCCTAAGGGCCTTGCAACACATACTGCACACTCAGCAAACAATGAAAATCCAAATCGAACTAACTCTGGAGTCTAACGCCTAAAGGGTGACTCTTTATTCTATGACGCGACTCGGCGAAGGAGTCTCACTATAGAACCTATGCTCACTCATCGAGAAAACCTCCACGGCACGAGTGCAGGTCTTTGTGGCATAGGCGAAACGATCGCCATGTCCAATGATTGTGTCCTCTGTGGTAGTCGAAGAAGCGATGTCCTCATTGAGATCGACTCCTCTGGATCGGCTCGTGTAGCTCAAATCGGCTCACGGGTCTGGTCCGGTACAAAGTCATCTCCAACTCGTCAATCCTTCGCGAGAAGGTGTGCCACATACTCTTGAGCTTCCCGCCATCTGTTCTTCTCTGTAGTGATTTCCTTGCGGGCCTTACGTAGCTCCTTCTTTGGTATTATCTAGTACATCCTCCTGGCGACAACAAATCGTGCCAAGCTGTGTAACCGTGGCATCCTCATCTGAATTGCCTTGGTCAAAGGTTATCGCCTTGCGGATGATAACGGAACACCGTGCTCTCAATTCTCTGGCGTAGATACGGGTAATGTGCCGCATTGCTCGTCGTGATACTTCTTGGATACCCATCTGCATTGTAGATCTCTGGCGGTCTGCAAAGGTATCGAGGCGATTGCACTGGGCCCTTCTTCCTAGCGGTACCTCAATCTTTACGTCACAAGCCTTGATCAATCCCGCTTGTCCGATCACTTCTACTTGGTATTGGGGCTTCTCAAAATCTCCGAGAGTTTGTAGCATATGCCAAAGTTCAGCGGCGTAACCAACTCCCGGATCAACGTAGTTGAACTCTTCCTCCATCTGTCACAAGAGTGCTTTACGTAAGAACTTCGGAATTTTTAAATTGTTGACAAGGTAAGGGAAAATTTCAGCAAGAGACAAGAAAAGAGAGAAGGGGATAAGTCGAGATGTCATTTCTTGTCTTCACAAATTTTTAGCTTTAGAAAATAGGTTTTATCCTCACTACGACTATTCTAGCTAGGGTTGAGCCTACAGTCAAGTATGGCTCGATACCACCTCTGTCGGGACCCGAATTTGCAAATCCGGACCCTCTGTGTATTCGGCACTAGTCGAGAACGCGCTTAGTGCACACAGTCTTAACATCGGTAAATATCACAATCATACCACTCGATACCAATAAAGTACTTTATTTAAATAGTCAAACTGGTTACTTGACCTTATGGTCAAATTACAAATATATGCCTCGCAAGGCGAAACTTATTCAGAGAAAAATAATAGCAGCGGAAAATCAAATAACTTCGTGGCGCCATCCAGTATACCACAGGCAACTGACTGGGCTCGCTTCCCTAATTAGACGGATCTTCTTGGAGTTCCTCCTCCAAAGCTTGTGCAGTCTCCTCTTCAACTGGTGTTGTGTTGAGGCAAGGGTGAGTACTTGGTACTCAGCAAGTCATGCACAGAATGTAGGCTAATATACTATATGCATGGCTTGGTACAAAGGAATAGCTCAAGGTATATTTGCAGTAAACAGCATTTGACAAGTAGCATAAGTAAATTCGAAAGCAGTAGAAGCAAGTATAGCATAGATAACTTTTCAAGGAATTTAATAAACAACTTTCCCATCCTAATCCATATTCCTATCACCGTCATTATTAATCCAACCCAACCTTTCAAATCCAAGTTAGTTTTGAGAAAATCTAACCCTTGACTGTAATTCCCGAGCGATGTCCAATACCGCGGACACGGCTATTCGAATAGATTCTAAACTCTGCAGAGGTTATGCACTTTACCCACAAGATACAGTCAAACACCACAAAGGCGAGTTCCCGTAACAAAGTCTTTCGGAAACCTCTAACAATACAAGTGGTCCTCCCCGGTTATTGCGCACTAACCCTTCCCTTCGCTAAGGCGAAGTCTAGGCCAATCAACCGTTAGATGGGTACCTGGCCTCAGCCCCGGTACGCTCCCCCGTACAACTTACACAAAGGGTGTAGTTGACCTCCTGAGGTCCCACAGGTACGTTATTAGTAACTTAGTCAACTAGGTCCGTCCCATTCTGAGACATGTGGTTGCACGTTAGACCCAGTTCAAAGGCTTGCAAGGTGAAGTCCTTAGGGTGACCAGGGCAAGACTACCCAAGAACCAAATCAACATCCCCAATGCCACAACTGGCCCACCTGATTACTCTTGCCACATGCCCTGGCCGAAAATCGTTTATCAAACCCAGTTGATTACCATGCACCACGTGCCATCAACATCACATGATACCTTTCCAAAACAGGTTCAATATATCATTAAGTCAATATTAACATTTGATTGTCCAAAATCATGTCATGAGCACGTAGCGAGTCTAAGCAAGATACTACAACGTTCTAAACCCATGTTGGCAATTTAATAATGTCCAACTAGTAATCCACAACTAAGGTGACAAAGGGTCATGGCACATACTTAAATAATCAAGGTGTCATACTGACAAATTGGTATTTATCTAACCCCCATGTTTAAACAAAGTATCTTTCTAATTGAACTAGCATGCAATAGTTTAAATCAAAATAGATTTGGAAATAGGATCAACATGGTCAAAGCACAACTTGCCTTCGAAAAGTACTTGTTCTTGGTCTTGAGTTGGATCTGAGTCAATACTTCTCCTTCGAATCCTTCCTAAGACTTCAACGTCTACTCGTAAAGCGTGCAAATAGCAAATACACGAATAAACAATAGGCAAAAAGTGTCCAAACATCCAAATAAAATCCATAAACAGAGAGAACATAATTTTATGAGTTTTAGAAACTGGAATCGTCAAATTTGGAGTTAAAGCATAAAAGTTATGATTATTTAAAGTTTAAATAATCAATTAAATAATTTTGCAGAGAAAAACTTTAGTCCAAAAATTAAATAAAATTCATATTTAGGTAGATCTCATTTTTATACAAATTTAGAAATTTGAATCACTCAAATCGGAGTTGAAGCATAAAAGTTATAAGCGTTTGAAGTTTGAAACAAAATCAGAAATCATTATTACGAATTAATAAATCATTTTCTTTTCGGAAATTAATTATTGCGTCGGCAGGACACGTGTCAGCCTCTGATTGGCCTGCTGGCGTCGGTAAACTCACGGACTCGGCGCATGGTGCGGCTCGGTCCACCGTGGACCGGTCCCACGGCTTGGGTCGGCCGACACGCGGGTCCCACCCGTCGATGGCGCAACACACGGCAGCGGCGACGGCTACGTGGCACGATCACGGCCGTTGGATCTAGATCCGGCGGTCTAGATCCACCCTAGGTTAACGATTTCCGGACGCGTGGCGATGCGTGGCCGTTGGATCTTGATCAGCGGTCCCGCATCCGATCTAGTTTAAGGAGTTTGGGTTGCACGTGGGCTCACCGTGGTATCGGATCTTGATCGGACGGTGAGGACCTTCAGCGGTGGCGATGGCGTCGCGGCGGGGCTTGGTGCCGGAGGCAGGGACGGCGACCAAGCGCGGCGCTACGGGGCTCCTCCGGCGACGCGGCGTGGTCACGTTCGAATCGCCCTGGCTCGGATCCGGATCGCCTTCTTCTTCTCGGCGACGGCGGGCGGCGGAAGGTGAAAAAACCAACACAAGACCCTAAGCTACTACGGCGAGCAATCCCGAGACAGCGGCGGCTGCTAGGGTTTAGCGAGCTAGGGCAAAAGTAGCGCGGGGTCACGGCGGTCCTTGGGGCAGGATCCGGGCTTTAAATAGCCTCGGCTTCCGCGCTCAATCCGTAACCCTAACGGAGGCGGCGGAGGACGGCGGCGGCGCGGTCCGATATGGACTCGGGCGAAGACGACGACCCGCGGTCGTACACGTGTCCGATCAACGGCCACGATCGCCAGTGCACGCACGGGTCGAGCGGACACGGCTTGGGTCGAAGCGATCCAATCCGACCGTTGGATCCCGATCCAACTGGCCAGGATCGATTGAGGTTAGAGAACGGGTTTGGTTGAGTCAACTGCTCGGGTCGGGTTAGGTCGGACTCGAACTCGAGTCGACTTCGGGCTCGATCGGATGAACAGTACAAACCCACTCGCATTTTCCAGCGATTAAATAATTAAAATAATTCCCGATAATTCATTTAATTCATTAAAAATAGCAAAATACTCGAGAAAAATTCGGAAAAATTACGGAAACTACTTGAGGGTATTTGGGACACAAATAAAATATTTCCAACAAAATTTTATTTGCAAAATTTAATTCTTTAATTATTTCAAAATGGAATAAATTCAAATAACTTCCAAATAAATCCAAATAAATTCGAGAAAATTCCAAAAATTCACCAAAGTGCCAAATCACACATGAATTTAAGAAAAGCAAAATTTTGGGGTGTTACAAACCTCCCCTTAATAGAATCTCGTCCAGAGATTCAGGCTCCTCTGAGAATAGGTTTGGAAACTCTTTCTTCAAATCCTCTTGTGACTCCCAAGTCGCTTCGCTTTCTTCATGGTTGCTCCTTTGAACTCTCTGAAGCGGGTTGACTTGTTTACGGTTTCTCGATCCATTGTGTCTAGAATCCTCACGGGATGCTCCTTATAAGTCAAATCCTCTTGCAACTCAATTGACTCTAGCGGTGTCTGCATTTCCTTAGGAACTTCGGAGACACTTCTTCAAGCTGGGACACATGGAATACGTCATGCACTCCGCCAACGGCTGCGGCAACTCGGTGATAGGCAACCGCCTCTGCGGCTCAAAACCTTAAATGGTCCAACATAGCAGGTGCGAAGTTTCCCTTTGGCATGGAACCTCTTAACTCCCCGAGAGGCGTAACTACGAGGTATACAAAGTCGTGCGGTTCAAAACTCAAATCCTCTGCGACGATTGTCGGCATAACTCTTACGCCGAGATTGGGCGATCTTCAACCTTTCCCTAATCATGGCGATCTGCTCTTGACCTCTGAAGAATATCAGGCCGAAGACACGGCGCCACGGCCTCATTCCAATTCAATGGCGTCCGACAGGGTCGACCATACGGTGCCTCAAAAGGTGACATCGTAAACTAGCCTGATAACTATTGTTGTAATCGAACTCGGCATACGGCAAACTCTTATCCCAAGAGGTAGCATAAGCTAATGCACAAGCTCTCAACATATCCTCGAATCTGGTTGACTCTTTCGGTCTGTCCATCCGTGCTGTGGATGATAAGGCATCTTGAAGTTCAAGCGGGTTCCCAAGGCTTCATGCAACTTATTCGAACCTTGAGGTAAATTGGGTACCTCTCGTCAGATACAATCCTCTTTGGCACTCCGTGCAAGCAGACAATCTGATCATGTACAATTACGCTAATTTATCTCCCGAGTAAGTGGTCTTCACGGGATAAAATGGGCTACTTTGGTCAAGCGATCCACTATAACCCATATGGAGTCATAACCTCCTTGAGTCTTGACAAGCCGGTAATGAAATCCATTCCGATTTCCTCCCACTTCCACTCAGGTATTTTTAATTTGTAGCAATCCTGCTGGTCTCTCGATGCATTGCCTTGACTCTCTGGCATACATCGCACAATGCAACATGCTCGGCAACTTCTCGTTTCATACTCGGCCACGAATCTCTCCTTGAGATCTGATACATCTTGGCGCTTCGGGATGAATTGAGTACTTGGAGTCATGGGCTTCTTCGAATCGATTGCTTTAACTCCTTCTTGTTAGGCACACATATGCGATCCTTCATCCACAACGTGCCTTGCTCATCCAACTTGAAGTCCTCTGCCTTGCCTTCCTCCTTGATGCACTTAATCCTGCGGATCTTGTCATCATCCCTCTGTCCTTCTGGATCGATCCTCTAGGGTAGGCTTTACTTCTAATGCGGCCAAGAATCCGCTAGGTACAACCTCAATCTTCATTTTACGGAGATCCTCACATAACTCATCTGAATTGTGGCTAGCAACGTACTCACGGTATGGCTTTTCCGACTCGAGCATCGGCTACTACGTTGGCCTTCAGGGGTGGTAATGGATCCCAACATTATAGTCCTTGATTAACTCTAACCATCTCCTCGCCTCATGTTCAGATCCATTGGGTGAATATGTATTTAAGGCTCTTATGATCCGTATACACTTCACATCTGTTCCCGATCGAGATAGTGACGCCATATCTTCAAGGCATGCACTACGGACTAACTCTAGGTCATGTGTCGGATAATTTTCCTCATGCGGCCTCAAGCGCCTTGATGCATAGCGGCGACCTTTCCATTCTGCATCAAGACACATCCAAGTCCTTGGCGCGATCGTCACAATAAATATCGAAGCTTTGAGCAACATCATTAGAACTAACACGGTCTTGATGTCAATCGCTTCTTGACTTAAAATCCTTCCTCGCATTAAGGCGTCCATGCAAACTTCTTTTCCTTCTTTAGCAATTGCGTAAGAGGTTTCGCAATTGTCGAAAAGCCTTCAATGAAGCAGCGGTAGTATCCTGCCATTCCAAGGAAACTCGAATGGGTCACAGTCTTGGTGCTCCCAATGCAACACGGCTTCTACTTTGCTTGGATCTCTGGCGACTCCTTCTGCGGTCATTACATGTCCAAGAAACTCCACCTTGTCCTTCCAAAAATCACACTTCTTTGAACTTGGCGAAAAGTTCTTTGTTCCTCGGCTTTTCCAAAACTTCGCCTTAAGTGCTCGGCATGTTCACTCTCTGTCTTGGAGTAGATTAGGATATCGTCTATGAACACGACGACAAACTTGTCCAAATATTCCATGAACACCTTATTCATCATATTCATGAAATAGGTGGCGCATTAAATCGGCCCAAAGGACATAATCGTAAACTCGTAATGTCCATATCTTGGCGAGAATGCAGTCTTGAATATCTTACGATCGGATCTTCAAGCGATGGTATCGATCTCGAGATCAATCTTGGAGAAAACTCCGGCTCCTCTCGGTGATCAAACAAATCATCAATCCTAGGTAGCGGATATTTATTCTTCACGGTGACTTCATTGAGTGCACGGTAGTCAATGCACATCCTGAAACTCCGTCCTTCTTCTTGACAAACAAAGCCGGTGCTCCCCACGGCGACGAACTCGGTCGATAAATCCTTTCTCCATTAACTCCTCTGTTTGTTTCTTCATCTCAACCAACTCCTCGGTGGACATCCGATAGGGTCTCTTTGCTATCGGTCTTTGTGCAGGTACAAGCTCTATCACAAACTCTATGTCCTGTCTGCGGCATACCAGGTAGATCTTCGGAAAACGTCTGGTACTCATTCACCAGCAGGACATCCTCTATGCTGATTGCCTTGGTACTGTTAACCATCAAGCTGTCCATCTCTAACCGCAGTGGCTTGAAATTCCACTTTCTTCCCACACGGCCCTCAAGCGAGATAGTCCTTCGTCCACAATCCAATACGGCCTTGTGCTTGGATAACCAATCCATTCCCAATATGACGTCTAAGGTGCAGGTCTCCAAAATTATAAGGTTTGCTAGGAACTCTATCCCATCTATTAGTATTCTCACCGGAACATCCTACTTTCGTTCGGAGTTCGGAACCAGGGTTTGAACTAAAAGCATGCACTTAAGTCTTGCAATCCTCAAATCATTTCTAGTAGCAAAGCCTTGCGAAACAAGCGAATCTGAAGCTCGAGTCAAACAAAGCTGTTGCAGTGTATCGAGTTAACAAGTAACTTACCCGATCTGACGTCAGTAGCATTCTGTAGTGCATCTGCGGTGACATGGTTGACTCGGCCTCTCACCACGATGCAGGGTGTGGCTCACAGATCTTTGGCGTCCTAGCTGGGGTGGTTCCTAGATTGAAGCGAACTGGGTCACTCCTGCTGTCTTCTTTGGACAAGCTGTTGGCAAAGTGTCTGGCTCGTTGCGATTGTAGCGGCGTCTCACTTTGTTCCTTCTTGTTGCACGAGTAGTGTTTCTAGCGAAGTGGGTGCAGTAGTTACGGTTGTGGTCTTGGTCTTTGAGGGCGGTGTCCTTGTTGCGATACGTGGTTGGAATGCGAAGAATTGATTTGGTGCAACTCTCAGTCTTTATTGCGTTCCACTGGCGTGATCCTTCTTTGTTGCATCCTGCGCTTCTGTTCTCATCCAGTTCCTTGCGCTTGTCCTCAAGAATAAGTGCCTTATTCACCAGCTCTTGGAAATCTGGAAAGGTGTGGGTGATCAACCCTACTTGCAATCTGAGTTAAGTCCCTTCATAAAACGAGGCTGCGGATTTATCTGTCGCTACATCCTCAGTGCGTGGCGTGCTAGCCGAGTGAACTTGTTCAGGTAGTCGACCACCGGCTGATTTCCTTGCTTGATGCTCTGAACTCCTCCTTCTTAAGGTCCATGATTCCTTCAGGCATGTGATCTTGTCGGAATGCATTGTGAACTCTTCCCAAGTGATATCTTGAGGGTTCTCTTGCGTGGCACGAAGTTCTCCCACCATTCGGTAATTGTCCCTTCCGGTGATGAGAAGCGTAGAGTACCTTCTCATTTCCTATGCATTGAGCTATGTGTAGCTTCCTCTCGATTGACCTTAACCAATCATCGGCCTCCAATGGATTGGCATTCCCGAGAGAAAGTGGGTGGGTGAGTCCTCATGAACTCGGCAGTCTTGTATTACGGCGTGGTCACGATTAACTTGATTAGCGGTGGCCTGGCGGTGGCGTGTTGCATTTGTTGCATCATAGCATGCATCAAGCGAGTGCGGGCAGCAAGAAAAGCTCAGAAATTCTGCACATCCGGTGGCGGTCTGGTGCTCCATCATTGGGGTTTTCTGTGGCGAGAACCACTCCCATTGCTTCCAAAGTTTCCACGGGTGTTCACCATCTGTCGATTTGCTCTAGGTTTAGAGATGAGAGGGAAACAAGAATAGACAAGTAATATGGAACTTATGCGGGGCGAAAGGTGTACTTTAAGGTCCAACTTTATTATTGATATTAATAACTTGGTATGGTTGCTTACAATGCCTAAGGGCCTTGCAACACATACTGCACACTCAGCAAACAATGAAAATCCAAATCGAACTAACTCTGGAGTCTAACGCCTAAAGGGTGACTCTTTATTCTATGACGCGACTCGGCGAAGGAGTCTCACTATAGAACCTATGCTCACTCATCGAGAAAACCTCCACGGCACGGTGCAGGTCTTTGTGGCATAGGCGTAGCTTGATCGCCATGTCCGGTATTTGTGTCCTCTGTGGTAGTCGAAGAAGCGATGTCCTCATTGAGATCGACTCCTCTGGATCTGGCTCGTGTAGCTCAAATCTTGGCTCTGGAGTGCAGTCCGTACAAAGTCATCTCCAACTCGTCAATCCTTCGCGAGAAGGTGTGCCACATACTCTTGAGCTTCCGCCATCTGTTCTTCTCTGCCGTGATTTCCTTGCGGGCCTTCAGTAGCTCCTTGCTTTGGTATTATCTAGTACATCCTCCTGGCGACAACAAATCGTGCCAAGCGTGTAACCGTGGCATCCTCATCTGAATTGCCTTCGGGTCAAGAAGGTTATCGCTGCGCGGATGATAGCGAACACCGTGCTCTCAATTCTCTGGCGTAGATACGGGTAATGTGCCGCATTGCTCGTCGTGATACTTCTTGGATACCCATCTGCATTGTAGATCTCTGGCGGTCACGGTGTATCGAGGCGATTGCACAGGCCCTTCTTCCTAGCGGTACCTCAATCTTTACGTCACAAGCCTTGATCAATCCCGCTTGTGCGATCACTTCTACTTGGTATTGGGGCTTCTCAAAATCTCCGAGAGTTTGTAGCATATGCCAAAGTTCATGGCGTAACCAACTCCCGAGATCAGCGTAGTTGAACTCTTCCTCCATCTGTCACAAGAGTGCTGTACGTAAGAACTCGGAATTTTTAAATTGTTGACAAGGTAAGGGAAAATTTCAGCAAGAGACAAGAAAAGAGAGAAGGGGATAAGTCGAGATGTCATTTCTTGTCTTCACAAATTTTTAGCTTTAGAAAATAGGTTTTATCCTCACTACGACCATTCTAGCTAGGGTTGAGCCTACGGTCAAGTATGGCTCTGATACCACCTCTGTCGGGACCCCGAATTTGCAAATCCGGACCCTCTGTGTATTCAGCACTAGTCCAGGAACGCGCTAGTGCACACAGTCTTAACATCGGTAAATATCACAATCATACCACTCGATACCAATAAAGTACTTTATTTAAATAGTCAAGCGGTTACTTGACCTTATGGTCAAATTACAAATATATGCCTCATAAGCGAAACTTATTCAGAGAAAAATAATAGCGGCGGAAAATCAAATAACCCGTGGCGCCATCTAGTATACCACAGGCAACTGATCGGGCTCGCTTCCCTAATTAGACGGATCTTCTTGGAGTTCCTCCTCCAAAGCTTGTGCGATCTCCTCTTCAAGCGGTGTTGTGTTGAGGCAAGGGTGAGTACTTGGTACTCGACAAGTCATGCATGAGAATGTAGGCTAATATACTATATGCATGGCTTGGTACAAAGGAATAGCTCAAGGTATATTTGCGAAACTTGACATTTGACAAGTAGCATAAGTAAATTAAAGCGGTAGAAGCAAGTATAGCATAGATAACTTTTCAAGGAATTTAATAAACAACTTTCCCATCCTAATCCATATTCCTATCACCGTCATTATTAATCCAACCCAACCTTTCAAATCCAAGTTAGTTTTGAGAAAATCTAACCCTTAGTGTAATTCGGCGATGTCAATACCGCGGACACGGCTATTCGAATAGATTCTAAACTCTGCAGAGGTTATGCACTTTACCCACAAGATCTGAGTCAAACACCACAAAGGCGAGTTCAGTAACAAAGTCTTTGGAAACCTCTAACAATACAAGTGGTCCTCCAGGTTATTGCGCACTAACCCTTCCCTTCGCTAAGGCGAAGTCTAGGCCAATCAACCGTTAGATGGGTACTGGCCTCGGCCGATGACGCTCCCCGTACAACTTACACAAAGGGTGTAGTTGACCTCCTGAGGTCCCACAGTGCGTTATTAGTAACTTAGTCAACTAGGTCCGTCCCATTCTGAGACATGTGGTTGCACGTTAGACCAGTTCAAAGGCTTGCAAGGTGAAGTCCTTAGGGTGACCAGGGCAAGACTAGAAGAACCAAATCAACATCCCCAATGCCACAAGCTGGCCCACTGATTACTCTTGCCACATGCCCGGCCAGCGTTTATCAAACCCCGAGTTGATTACCATGCACCACGTGCCATCAACATCACATGATACCTTTCCAAAACAGGTTCAATATATCATTAAGTCAATATTAACATTTGATTGTCCAAAATCATGTCATGAGCACGTAGCGAGTCTAAGCGTTATACTACAACGTTCTAAACCCATGTTGGCAATTTAATAATGTCCAACTAGTAATCCACAACTAAGGTGACAAAGGGTCATGGCACATACTTAAATAATCAAGGTGTCATACGACAAATTGGTATTTATCTAACCCCATGTTTAAACAAAGTATCTTTCTAATTGAACTAGCATGCAATAGTTTAAATCAAAATAGATTTGAAATAGGATCAACATGGTCAAAGCACAACTTGCCTTCAAAAAGTACTTGTTCTTGGTCTTGAGTTGGATCTGAGTCAATACTTCTCCTTGAATCCTTAGGCACTTCAACGTCTACTCGTAAAGCGTGCAAATAGCAAATACACGAATAAACAATAGGCAAAAGTGTCCAAACATCCAAATAAAATCCATAAACAGAGAGAACATAATTTTATGAGTTTTAGAAACTGGAATCGTCAAATTTGGAGTTAAAGCATAAAAGTTATGATTATTTAAAGTTTAAATAATCAATTAAATAATTTTGCAGAGAAAAACTTTAGTCCAAAAATTAAATAAAATTCATATTTAGGTAGATCTCATTTTTATACAAATTTAGAAATTTGAATCACTCAAATCGGAGTTGAAACGCAAAAGTTATAAGCGTTTGAAGTTTGAAACAAAATTTGAAATCATTATTACGAATTAATAAATCATTTTCTTTTGGAAATTAATTATTGCGTCGGCAGGACACGTGTCGACCTCGATTGGCTTTGGCGTCAGTAAACTCACGGACTCGGCGCATGGTGCGGCTCGGTCCACCGTGGACCGGTCCACGGCTTGGAGTCGACACGCGGGTCCCACCGTCGATGGCGCAACACACGCAGCGCGGCGGCGGCTCGTGGCACGATCACGGCCGTTGGATCTAGATCCGGCGGTCTAGATCCACCCTAGGTTAACGATTTCCGACGCGTGGCGATCGTGGGCGTTGGATCTTGATCCAGCGGTCGAGATCCGATCTAGTTTAAGGAGTTTGGGTTGCACGTGGGCTCACCGTGGTATCGTCGGATCTTGATCGGACGGTGAGGACCTTCAGCGGTGACGATGGCGTCGCGGCGGGGCTTAGTGCCGGAGGCGGGGCGGCGACCAAGAAGCGCGGCGCTACGGGGCTCCTCCGGCGGCGTGCGTGGTCACGTTCGAATCGCCCTGGCTCGGGGATCCGGATCGGCCTTCTTCTTCTCGGCGACGCGGACGGCGGCGGAAGGTGAGAAAAACCAACACAAGACCCTAAGCTACTACGGCGAGCAATCCCGCAAGCGGCGGCTGCTAGGGTTTAGCGAGCTAGGGCAAAAGTAGCGAGTCACGGCGGTCCTTGGGGCGAGATCAGGGCTTTAAATAGCCTCGGCTTCGCGCTCAATCCGTAACCCTAACGGAGCGGCGGAGGGCGGCGGCGGCTGATCGATCCGGACTCGGCGAAAACGGCGACCGCGGCCCGTGCGTGTCCGATCAGCGGCCCACGATCGCCAGGCACGCGGGTCCAAGCGGACACGGCTTGGGTCTGGCGATCCAATCGGACCGTTGGATCCGATCCAACGGTCGAGGATCGATTAAGGTTAGAACGGGTTTGGTTGAGTCAAGCGGCTCGGTCGGGTTGGTCGGACTCGAACTCGAGTCGACTTCGGGCTCGATCGGATGAACAGTACAAACCCACTCGCATTTTCCAGCGATTAAATAATTAAAATAATTCCCGATAATTCATTTAATTCATTAAAAATAGCAAAATACTCGAGAAAAATTCGAGAAAAATTACGGAAAATACTTTAGGGTATTTGGGACTCAAATAAAATATTTCCAACAAAATTTTATTTGCAAAATTAAATTCTTTAATTATTTCAAAATGGAATAAATTCAAATAACTTCCAAATAAATCCAAATAAATTCGAGAAAATTCCAAAAATTCACCAAAGTGCCAAATCACACATGAATTTAAGAAAAGCAAAATTTTGGGGTGTTACAAACCTCCCCCTTAATAGAATCTCGTCCACAGAGATTCAGTGGCTCACTCTGAGAATAGGTTTGGAAACTCTTTCTTCAAATCCTCTTCGCTCCCAAGTCGCCGCTTTCTTCATGGTTGCTCCTTTGAACTCTCTGAAACGGGTTGACTTGTTTACAGTTTCTCGATCCATTGTGTCTAGAATCCTCACGGGATGCTCCTTATAAGTCAAATCCTCTTGCAACTCAATTGACTCTAGCGGTGTCTGTTCCTTAGGAACTCGGAGACACTTCTTCAATCGGGACACATGGAATCGTCATGCACTCCTGCCAATGGCTGCGGCAACTCGGTGATAGGCAACCGCCTCTGCGGCTCAAAACCTTAAATGGTCCAACATAGCAGGTGCGAGTTTCCCTTTGGCATGGAACCTCTTAACTCCACGAGGCGTAACTCACGAGGTATACAAAGTAAATGCAGTTTCAAAACTCAAATCCTGCGACGATTGTCGGCATAACTCTTACATCGAGATTGGGCGATCTTCAACCTTTCCCTAATCATGGCGACCGCTCTTGACCTCTGAAGAATATCAGGCCGAAGACACGGCGCTCGCGGTCTCATTCCAATTCAATGGCGTCAGGCGAGTCGACCATCTGATGCCTCAAAGGTGACATCTGTAAACTAGCACGATAACTATTGTTATGGCCGAACTCGGCATACGGCAAACTCTTATCCCAAGAGGTAGCATAAGCTAATGCACAAGCTCTCAACATATCCTCCGAGAATCTGGTTGACTCTTTTCGGTCTGTCCATCCGTGCATGGATGATAAGGCATCTTGAAGTTCAAGCGGGTTCCCAAGGCTTCATGCAACTTATTCCGAACCTTGAGGTAAATTGGGTACCTCTGTCAGATACAATCCTCTTTGGCACTCCGTGCAAGCAGACAATCTGATCATGTACAATTACGCTAATTTATCTCCCGAGTAAGTGGTCTTCACGGGGATAAAATGGGCTACTTTGGTCAAGCGATCCACTATAACCCATATGGAGTCATAACCTCCTTGAGTCTTGACAAACCGGTAATGAAATCCATTCCGATTTCCTCCCACTTCCACTCGGTATTTTCGTAATTTGTAGCAATCCTGCTGGTCTCTGATGCATTGCCTTGACTCTCTGGCATACATCGCACAATGCAACATGCTCGGCAACTTCTCGTTTCATACTCGGCCACCAGAATCTCTCCTTCAGATCCTGATACATCTTGGCGCTTCCAGGATGAATTGAGTACTTGGAGTCATGGGCTTCTTCCAGAATCAGTTGCTTTAACTCCTTCTTGTTAGGCACACATATGCGATCCTTCATCCACAACGTGCCTTGCTCATCCAACTTGAAGTCCTCTGCCTTGCCTTCCTCCTTGATGCACTTAATCCTGCGGATCTTGTCATCATCCCTCTGTCCTTCTCGGATCTGATCCTCTAGGGTAGGCTTTACTTCTAATGCGGCCAAGAATCCGCTAGGTACAACCTCAATCTTCATTTTCTGGAGATCCTCACATAACTCATCCTGAATTGTGGCTAGCAACGTACTCACGGTATGGCTTTTCCGACTCAGAGCATCGGCTACTACGTTGGCCTTCCCGGGGTGGTAATGGATCCCAACATTATAGTCCTTGATTAACTCTAACCATCTCCTCTGCCTCATGTTCAGATCCATTGGGTGAATATGTATTTAAGGCTCTTATGATCCGTATACACTTCACATCTGTTCCCGATCAGATAGTGACGCCATATCTTCAAGGCATGCACTACGGCAGCTAACTCTAGGTCATGTGTCGGATAATTTTCCTCATGCGGCCTCAACTGCCTTGATGCATAAGCGACGACCTTTCCATTCTGCATCAGCACACATCCAAGTCCTTGGCGCGATGCGTCACAATAAATATCGAAGCTTTGAGCAACATCAGGTAGAACTAACACGGTCTTGATGTCAATCGCTTCTTGACTTCGAAATCCGTCCTCGCATTCTGGCGTCCATGCAAACTTCTTTTCCTTCTTTAGCAATTGCGTAAGAGGTTTCGCAATTGTCGAAAAGCCTTCAATGAAACGGCGGTAGTATCCTGCCATTCCAAGGAAACTCCGAATCTGGGTCACGATCTTGGTGCTCCCAATGCAACACGACTTCTACTTTGCTTGGATCTCTGGCGACTCCTTCTGCGGTCATTACATGTCCAAGAAACTCCACCTTGTCCTTCCAAAAATCACACTTGCCGAACTTGGCGAAAAGTTCTTTGTTCCTCGGCTTTTCCAAAACTTCGCCTTAAGTGCTCGGCATGTTCACTCTGTCTTGGAGTAGATTAGGATATCGTCTATGAACACGACGACAAACTTGTCCAAATATTCCATGAACACCTTATTCATCATATTCATGAAATAATTTGGCGCATTAAATCGGCCCAAAGGACATCTTGTAAACTCGTAATGTCCATATCTTGGCGAGAATGCGATCTTGAATATCTTACGATCGGATCTTCAGCGATGGTATCGATCTCGAGATCAATCTTGGAGAAAACTCCGGCTCCTCTCGGTGATCAAACAAATCATCAATCCTAGGTAGCGGATATTTATTCTTCACGGTGACTTCATTGAGTGCACGGTAGTCAATGCACATCCTGAAACTCCCGTCCTTCTTCTTGACAAACAAAGCTGGTGCTCCCCACGGCGACGAACTCGGTCTCGATAAATCCTTTCTCCATTAACTCCTCTAGCTGTTTCTTCATCTCAACCAACTCCTCGGTGGACATCCGATAGGGTCTCTTTGCTATCGGTCTTGTGCAGGTACAAGCTCTATCACAAACTCTATGTCCCTGTGCAGCGGCATACCGAGGTAGATCTTCGGGAAAACGCGTCTGGTACTCATTCACCACTGGGACATCCTCTATCTTTGATTGCCTTGGTACTGTTAACCATCAAGCTGTCCATCTCTAACCGCAGTGGGCTTGAAATTCCACTTTCTTCCCACACGGGCCCTCAATCGAGATAGTCCTTCGTCCACAATCCAATACGGCCTTGTGCTTGGATAACCAATCCATTCCCAATATGACGTCTAAGGTGCAGGTCTCCAAAATTATAAGGTTTGCTAGGAACTCTATCCCATCTATTAGTATTCTCACCGGAACATCCTACTTTCGTTCGGAGTTCGGAACCAGGGTTTGAACTAAAAGCATGCACTTAAGTCTTACAATCCTCAAATCATTTCTAGTAGCAAAGCCTTGCGAAACAAGCGAATCTGAAGCTCGAGTCAAACAAAGCATTGCAGTCTTGAGTTAACAAGTAACTTACCCGATCACGGCGTCAGTAGCATTCGTGCGGTGCATCTGCGGTGACATGGTTGACTCGGCCTCTCACCACGATGCAGGGTGTGGCTCCTGGTCTTTGGCGTCCTAGCTGGGGTGGTTCCTAGATTGAAGCGGCCAGGGTCACTCCTGCTGTCTTCTTTGGACAAGCTGTTGGCAAAGTGTCTGGCTCGTTGCGATTGTAGCGGCGTCTCCTTGTTCCTTCTTGTTTGCACTGGAGTAGTGTTTCTAGCGGGGTGCAGTAGTTACGGTTGACAGGTCTTGGTCTTTGAGGGCGGTGTCCTTGTTGCATTGTGGTTGGAATCAAGAATTGATTTGGTGCAACTCTCAGTCTTTGTTGCGTTCCTGGCGTGATCCTTGCTTTGTTGCATCCTGCGCTTCTGTTCTCATCCAGTTCCTTGCGCTTGTCCTCAAGAATAAGTGCTTTATTCACCGACTCTTGGAAATCTGGAAAGGTGTGGGTGATCAACCCTACTTGCAATCTGAGTTAAGTCCCTTCATAAAAGCGAGACTGCCTGGATTTATCTGTCGCTACATCCTCGGTGCGTAGCGTGCTAGCCGAGTGAACTTGTTCGGGTAGTCGACCTTGGCTGATTTCCTTGCTTGGTGCTCTGAACTCCTCCTTCTTAAGGTCCATGATTCCTTCAGCACGTGAATCTTTGTCGAATGCGGTGTGAACTCTTCCCAAGTGATATCTTGAGGGTTCTCTTGCGTGGCACGAAGTTCTCCCACCATTCGGTAATTTGTCCCTTCGGTGATGAGAAGCGTAGAGTACCTTCTCATTTCCTATGCATTGAGCTATGTGTAGCTTCCTCTCGATTGACCTTAACCAATCATCGGCCTCCAATGGATTGGCATTCCCGAGAAAGTGGGTGGGTGAGTCCTCATGAACTCGGCAGGTCTTGTATTACGGCGTGGTCACGATTAACTTGATTAGCGATGGCCTGGCGGTGACGTGTTGCATTTGTTGCATCATAGCATGCATCAATCGAGTGCAGCAGCAAGAAAAGCTCCGAAATTCTGCACATCCAGTGGCGGTGCTGGTGCTCCATCATTGGGGTTTTCTGCTGGGCGAGAACCACTCCCATTGCTTCCAAAGTTTCCACGGGTGTTCACCATCTGTCGATTTGCTCTAGGTTTAGAGATGAGAGGGAAACAAGAATAGACAAGTAATATGGAACTTATGCGGGGCGAAAGGTGTACTTTAAGGTCCAACTTTATTATTGATATTAATAACTTGGTATGGTTGCTTACAATGCCTAAGGGCCTTGCAACACATACTGCACACTCAGCAAACAATGAAAATCCAAATCGAACTAACTCTGGAGTCTAACGCCTAAAGGGTGACTCTTTATTCTATGACGCGACTCGGCGAAGGAGTCTCACTATAGAACCTATGCTCACTCATCGAGAAAACCTCCACGGCACAGATGCAGGTCTTTGTGGCATAGGCGCCAAACGATCGCCATGTCCAAATGATTGTGTCCTCTGTGGTAGTCGAAGAAGCAGTGTCCTCATTGAGATCGACTCCTCTGGATCTGGCTCGTGTAGCTCAAATCTTGGCTCTGGAGTGCAGTCCGTACAAAGTCATCTCCAACTCGTCAATCCTTCGCAGAAGGTGTGCCACATACTCTTGAGCTTCCCGCCATCTGTTTCTTCTCTGCCGTGATTTCCTTGCGGGCCTTACGTAGCTCCTTGCTGGTATTATCTAGTACATCCTCTGGCGACAACAAATCGTGCCAAGCGTGTAACCGTGGCATCCTCATCCTGAATTGCCTTCGGGTCAAGAAGGTTATCGCTGCGCGGATGATAACGGAACACTGTGCTCTCCAATTCTCTGGCGTAGATACGGGTAATGTGCCGCATTGCTCGTCGTGATACTTCTTGGATACCCATCTGTATTGTAGATCTCCTGGCGGTCTGCGGTGTATCGAGGCGATTGCACAGGCCCTTCTTCCTAGCGGTACCTCAATCTTTACGTCACAAGCCTTGATCAATCCCGCTTGTCTGATCACTTCTACTTGGTATTGGGGCTTCTCAAAATCTCCGAGAGTTTGTAGCATATGCCAAAGTTCCGCGGCGTAACCAACTCCCAGATCAACGTAGTTGAACTCTTCCTCCATCTGTCACAAGAGTGCTTTACGTAAGAACTCGGAATTTTTAAATTGTTGACAAGGTAAGGGAAAATTTCAGCAAGAGACAAGAAAAGAGAGAAGGGGATAAGTCGAGATGTCATTTCTTGTCTTCACAAATTTTTAGCTTTAGAAAATAGGTTTTATCCTCACTACGACCATTCTAGCTAGGGTTGAGCCTCTGATCAAGTATGGCTCTGATACCACCTCTGTCGGGACCCCGAATTTGCAAATCCGGACCCTCTGTGTATTCAGCACTAGTCCAGGAACGCGCTAGTGCACACAGTCTTAACATCGGTAAATATCACAATCATACCACTCGATACCAATAAAGTACTTTATTTAAATAGTCAACTGGTTACTTGACCTTATGGTCAAATTACAAATATATGCCTCGCAAGGCGAAACTTATTCAGAGAAAAATAATAGCAGCGGAAAATCAAATAACTTCGTGGCGCCATCCAGTATACCACAGGCAACTGACTGGGCTCGCTTCCCTAATTAGACGGATCTTCTTGGAGTTCCTCCTCCAAAGCTTGTGCAGTCTCCTCTTCAACTGGTGTTGTGTTGAGGCAAGGGTGAGTACTTGGTACTCAGCAAGTCATGCACCTGAGAATGTAGGCTAATATACTATATGCATGGCTTGGTACAAAGGAATAGCTCAAGGTATATTTGCGAGAAATGACATTTGACAAGTAGCATAAGTAAATTCGAAAGCGAGAAGCAAGTATAGCATATATAACTTTTCAAGGAATTTAATAAACAACTTTCCCATCCTAATACATATTCCTATCACCGTCTTTATTAATCCAACCCAACCTTTCAAATCAAAGTTAGTTTTGAGAAAATCTAACCCTTGACTGTAATTCGAGCGATGTCCAATACCATGACACGGCTATTCGAATAGATTCTAAACTCTGCAGAGGTTATGCACTTTACCCACAAGATACGATTAAACACCACAAAGGCGAGTTCAGTAACAAAGTCTTTGGAAACCTCTAACAATACAAGTGGTCCTCCGGTTATTGCGCACTAACCCTTCCCTTCGCTAAGGCGAAGTCTAGGCCAATCAACCGTTAGATGGGTACTGGCCTCGGCCAGACGACGCCCCCGCACAACTTACACAAAGGGTGTAGTTGACCTCACGAGGTCCCACAGTGCGTTATTAGTAACTTAGTCAACTAGGTCCGTCCCATTCTGAGACATGTGGTTGCACGTTAGACCAGTTCAAAGGCTTGCAAGGTGAAGTCCTTAGGGTGACCAGGGCAAGACTACCCGAAGAACCAAATCAACATCCCCAATGCCACAACTGGCCCACTGATTACTCTTGCCACATGCCCTGGCCGAAATCGTTTATCAAACCCCGCTTGATTACCATGCACCACGTGCCATCAACATCACATGATACCTTTCCAAAACAGGTTCAATATATCATTAAGTCAATATTAACATTTGATTGTCCAAAATCATGTCATGAGCACGTAGTGTGTCTAAGCAAGATACTACAACGTTCTAAACCCATGTTGGCAATTTAATAATGTCCAACTAGTAATCCACAACTAAGGTGACAAAGGGTCATGGCACATACTTAAATAATCAAGGTGTCATACAAAGAAATTGGTATTTATCTAACCCCATGTTTAAACAAAGTATCTTTCTAATTGAACTAGCATGCAATAGTTTAAATCAAAATAGATTTGAAATAGGATCAACATGGTCAAAGCACAACTTGCCTTCAAAAAGTACTTGTTCTTGGTCTTGAGTTGGATCTGAGTCAATACTTCTCCTTCGAATCCTTAGGCACTTCAACGTCTACTCGTAAAGCGTGCAAATAGCAAATACACGAATAAACAATAGGCAAAAAGTGTCCAAACATCCAAATAAAATCCATAAACAGAGAGAACATAATTTTATGAGTTTTTAGAAACTGGAATCGTCAAATTTGGAGTTAAAGCATAAAAGTTATGATTATTTAAAGTTTAAATAATCAATTAAATAATTTTGCAGAGAAAAACTTTAGTCCAAAAATTAAATAAAATTCATATTTAGGTAGATCTCATTTTTATACAAATTTAGAAATTTGAATCACTCAAATCGGAGTTGAAACGCAAAAGTTATAAGCGTTTGAAGTTTGAAACAAAATCAAATCATTATTACGAATTAATAAATCATTTTCTTTTTTCGGAAATTAATTATTGCGTCGGCAAGGACACGTGTCGACCTCGATTGGCTCTTGGCGTCGGTAAACTCACGGACTCGGCGCATGGTGCGGCTCGGTCCACCGTGGACCGGTCCCACGGCTTGGAGTCGGCCGACACGCGGTCCCGCGTCGATGACGCAACACTGCGGCGGCGGCGGCTCGTGGCTCGATCACGGCCGTTGGATCTAGATCCGGCGGTCTAGATCCACCCTAGGTTAACGCAGCTTCAAAGACGTGGCGATCGTGGCCGTTGGATCTTGATCCAGCGGTCGATCCGATCTAGTTTAAGGAGTTTGGGTTGCACGTGGGCTCACCGTGGATTGTCGGATCTTGATCGGACGGTGAGGACCTTCAGCGGTGACGATGGCGTCGCGGCGGGGCTTGGTGCCGGAGGCGGGGCGGCGACCAAGGCGCGGCGCTACTGGGGCTCCTCGGCGGCGTGCGTGGTCACGTTCGACCGCCCTGGCTCGGGGATCCGGATCCGGCCTTCTTCTTCTCGAGCGACGGCGGACGGCGGCGGAAGGTGAAAAAACCAACACAAGACCCTAAGCTACTACGGCGAGCAATCCCGGCAAGCGGCCGCTAGGGTTTAGCGAGCTAGGGCAAAAGTAGCGCTGGGTCACGGCGGTCCTTGGGGCGGGATCAGGGCTTTAAATAGCCTCGGCTTCGCGCTCAATCCGTAACCCTAACGAGGCGGCGGAGGGCGGCGGCGGCGGTCCGATCCGGACTCGGGCGAAAACGACGACATGGCCAGACACGTGTCCGATCAACGGCCCACGATCGCCAGTGCACGCACGCGGTCCGAGCCGGACACGGCTTAGGTCGAGCGATCCAATCCGGCCGTTGGATCCGATCCAACGGTCGGGATCGATCGGGTTAAGAACGGGTTTGGTTGAGTCAAGCGGCTCGGTCGGGTTCGGTCGGACTCGAACTCGAGTCCGACTTCGGCTTCGATCGGATGAACAGTACAAACCCACTCGCATTTTCCAGCGATTAAATAATTAAAATAATTCGATAATTCATTTAATTCATTAAAAATAGCAAAATACTCAGAAAAATTCCAGAAAAATTCTGGAAAATACTTTAGGGTATTTGGGACTCAAATAAAATATTTCCAACAAAATTTTATTTGCAAAATTAAATTCTTTAATTATTTCAAAATGGAATAAATTCAAATAACTTCCAAATAAATCCAAATAAATTCCAGAAAATTCCAAAAATTCACCAAAGTGCCAAATCACACATGAATTTAAGAAAAGCAAAATTTTGGGGTGTTACATTATATCAATAAGTAAAGAGCTTCATAAACAAGTCACACACTTGTTGATCAAAACAATGATATACATTCATTTGACCAATAATCATATTATTATTCATAAACATAGTCATGTTACAATCATCCATATGATTGCCTCAAGGGCATAACACTAACAATCGCCCACTTGCACTTGAGTCAATCAATTAAGTATCTAATACTAATAGACCTCGTATGCGCCTCATGCTTAGGTTGTGGCAGTGGCTTTGTCAATGGATCAGCCACATTGGCTTCCGTATGTACTTTGCATATCTTCACGTCACCTCTATCCACAATTTCGCAAATAAGGTGAAAGCGTCGGAGTATATGTTTGGACTTTTGATGTGATCTAGGCTCTTTTGCTTGTGTAATGGCACCACTATTATCGCAATAGATGTCCATTGGACTAGAGGCACTAGCGACCACACCAAGCTCAAATCACATTCATAAACTCGATCTACGGACCCAGGTTTTGAACATCGATAAGAGTCACGCTGTTGGCCGAGACAGAGCACAATCAGACATTGTAGCGAGGCTGAAAGCATAATACAAGATAAACCCAACGTTGTTAATAACTTAACTACTGAATAATATTATTTTTTAATACGTAGCGAAGCACGGTTGTTGCGCTAGTCTTATCTAACGCTCCAACTGTTGTAGCAGAGCGGTAGAACCAGGATAAAGCGGCCTTTATGTAAGTCCGGTCCGACCCAAACCTGGGTGGGTTTAGGACCCAACCAAGCTCTGAAACTCGGCCCCAATTTATTTCTGGGCCGGGCCATCAGGCCGAAAACTCAGCTGACGCTTGTTCGGCTTGTGGCCCACTGCCCTCCCAAACAAGGTATTAAAAATAATATTATAGGCAGTGCAAAACTACACCACGTACCAAAGAACCACGTAACTTGCATTTTGTAAACACGACGAAATCTGATAGGCAGTGCAACTGGCATGAGAGACCTATGTGTCCATCTCAAAAATGGCGTCCAAGAGAGAAATCTGATAGGTTGTCGCTCGTTAATTCCACACCGGAACACGCCCGCCCATAAGAGGGGACTAGGGAACGGTATACCTTCCAACTGTATAGCTGTGAAACTTATAAAACTTATCAGTTTTAGTGCTGGTTTCATGAGTTTCAGTGTTTAGTTTCATCGGTTTTTAATGCGAGTCTCAGTATAAAAAATCACAAATTTCACAAGTTTCAGAGGTATATCGTTCCTACGGTATGAACGGTATACCGTAGGTTAGTTTTCTGCGCCCATAAATAACCAAGGGGTTTGTTTACCGGAGATCTTACAAGGGTTCGTGGTCAAAACCCCGGACAAGATTGGGTTCCAATTTGTGAATGAACTTGACCTGCCTAGCGCGCACGTTGCAAGCTGGGCTTGCTGTCAGGAATATATCTCCATCTCTACTGATACATAAGCCGAATGGAATTGGTGGCCACTGGCCAGCCAGGGAGATCACCCGGCAAATTTTTTTTTTTGCAAAAAGGTCCTCCGCAAATCTTTAAATTATGTTTAGATGTTTTTTCGCAGATTTTTTTTTTTAAAAAAAAACTTAATTAAAAAAACAAATTACATTTTCTATTTAAAAAAACTCGGACTAAATTTTTTCATAGAACACGACGTCGCCCGAATCTACCCGATGCCGCAGGAATGGACCAGTAACAATGAAAGGGACGTTCCCTCGCCTCCCTCTCGTGCCTTCCTTCGCATCCCACCAACCAAACCGTATCGAAAAGGGAGTTTTCCTCCGTGTTTGGTCTGCCCCCTCTGGCTGCGCCCATCCCACCTGCACCAAACGCCGAACGCCCACCAAACACCCCCCAAAAAAAAGATTGCTCCACTGTAAAATCTTTTGGCGAGATAAAATTTAAGATATTCTGCTACTTAGTGCAGGCATATTGTTTTTTTTTTCTCGACCGAATGGTAGGTGAGAATTTATTATTTCTAGAAATCGTCGAGGCCTAGCCATGGGACAAACTAGCTCGGGATTCTCGACATTTTACCCTCTCTTTTTCAGTATATTTCATACGGCTACAACTCTAGGCATGATATCTTGAGCAAACTTACCGTACACGCCTGTACACGCATGCTGAGAAACGCTGTTATCGGGTATCACCCGGGACACCATGCAACCATGACACGTCGAACCTATGCTGCCTCACCGGCCGACTACCATCGAAGAAGAGAGAGAGAGAGAGAGGTGCAAATGCACATGTAGAAACGCAGAAGGAAGAGATGAGCAAACGCAATATAGAAGTGCAAACAAAGTAGAAGAAGGGAAGCTTTGGTCTGTTTCGCCGAAACTTTGGCCTATTTTGCCTCTCACACACCTTTTTTTTTTCTATCTTTGGTCCTCTCGTGAACAAAAATGTAAGTCTAATTCTCTTCCTAATTACAAAAGCACCGACGGACGATATGTGTTACTTACCATGGTAGATCATCGACACCGTATCCAACACAGCAGACGAGCTATTGCGGCACCTGGGTTCGTCAGGTATCTATCATGGTACCCGAGCTCGACATGAAGATGGGGTTCACCATCTGACGTGTTTGTTGGGAGCTACTGTGGTGGACGGAGCTGATCCTTGCTGACAACCTATCGCTATAGAAGAGCATAACAGATGACACGTGCTGTCCGTTATCACTTTTATAGCTGAAAAGAGGATTAAATTTACAATTTTGTTTTAAAATAAAACTAGATTTATAATTTTACTTCGAAGACAATCAAAGATGGAAAAAATCGTGCCGCAAGCGAATGTACCGACTCGCAAGTCGCAACCCGCGCCGCGCGAAAGCATTATACATTTTTAGGTCTGCAACGCAATACCCGTACACCGGGTCCACGTAGCGAGGGAGGGAGGGAAAGGGTGGGCAGGCCGTTGTTTCCGAGGTATACACGTTGCGTCGCCGTCGCCGTCGCCAGCGAGCGAGCGAGCGCAATAAAAAGCGAGCAACCCGCGAGCAACCCGCTGCTGAGAAGCTGCCCTTTTTTATCACCGAAGAGGCCAAGCCAAACACCTCCTCACCTCCACCGGCGCCACTTCTGCGACTCGCCAGAGGCCTGAGCCACCTGCCCCCAACCAACAAGAGTCAACCAAAGGCGACCCAAGAACAGCCTCAGGGGGCGGCGCGAGCAATTCGATCTGCTCATCTCTGCCCAGCAAGGTAACAATCCATCTCCCGTTTTTCAAACCCCCCCAACCTCCCTAAGATTTGATTCCATGGCCATTCCTGCGTCGCTGCGGGTTGGATTGAGACCGGATCTTGCGCTGGTTTGGGTTTTATTTTTGGCCGTTCCCTTCGTTGTGCCATGCGTGTCCGTGTAGATCTGAATGGTTCTTGCTGTGTCTGTCTATCCGTGATTCGGAAACGCATCATCTGCCTTTACGCTGTGATGGCATGGTGCCTTTTGTATCGGCGTCTCGAGCTCTGATCTGTTTCGCGTTTGTACGGTGGTGTTGCGGCGGGTTCTCGAGAATGTCTGTTTTTGTAGTGAAAAGATTATGCAGATTGGGGTTGGGGATTTAGCAGGGAGAAAGTCGCAATCTTTAGCATTTGAGACTAGGATGCCGTATTACTAGTAGAATAGTAGAATTCCCAATGCAATAACCCCCTGGTACTTGCTCGCTGTTTAATCAAATAAAACGAAAAATTCTTTTGGGCGTATTCTTTGTTGAACCAGAGGATGTCAAGTGCAGCAGCCTGCTGCGTTGCACGTGTCTGTATTGAAGTAGCAATCAACAGCGTGTGCAGTAGAATAAAATGAACATACGCAGTCAGGGTATGATGTCAAAAGGCTATTTTGGAGTAGTTTCACTTTGTAGCGGTAAAAGAGGAGCGGTGGTGATCTTATTCTCAAATCTTAATTTATACTAGTCAAACATTGGATAGTGATTGCACTGAAATTCAGCTCAGACATCCCTTGAAATCACTACATCCATCCATGTATCTTGGATTTATAACACATGAATCTTTGTTATGGCTAGTTCTGTTGAGTGGTCTGTCGTTAACGGGAGTCAGGTAAGCTGACAAACAATTTTGATATACTGACGTATTATTATTCAAGATCTGGAGGGATTTGATGCTTTGATACTTGGAGTGTCATCGATTATTCTATTTGCAAGAAAATGCATTTCATTGTAGAATCCAACAGCTAACGGATAGTTTTGATTGTTGTTATTACCACTTTTTGGTGTTCGATATGCATTGCTGTAGTAAGCTGACAAATGTTTTTCTTTCATGTTATCGCGCTTTGTTTTATCTGTAAAATGTCCTCCCTATATAAATCTAATGAAACTTTGTTCCTGCAGTTGGACATGGCATCAACTGTTACCATCAGTTCAGTTAGTGCTCAGGCTGGCCTGATCTCAAAGCCAAGGAATAATGGCATCACAAGCTACAGTGGCTTAAAGGCAGCATCATCTATTCGTTTCGAATCAGGATCGTCATTCCTGGGCAGGAATGCATCTCTTCGGGCATCTGTTGCCCCAAGGATTGTGCCAAAGGCAAAGTCAGGAGCTCAAATATCTCCTGAGGCATCGTACAAAGTGGCAGTACTTGGTGCCGCTGGTGGCATTGGTCAGCCGTTGAGCCTGCTGATTAAGATGTCTCCTCTGGTCTCAGCACTGCATCTGTATGATATTGCAAATGTCAAGGGAGTTGCTGCTGATCTCAGCCACTGCAATACACCTTCTCAGGTTCTGGACTTCACTGGCCCCTCAGAATTAGCCAATTGCTTGAAAGGTGTGGATGTTGTTGTCATCCCTGCCGGGGTCCCAAGGAAGCCGGGCATGACTCGTGATGACCTTTTTAACATCAATGCGAGCATTGTCAAGTCACTTGTTGAGGCTGTTGCGGACAATTGCCCAGAGGCCTTAGTTCATATTATCAGCAACCCAGTAAACTCTACTGTTCCAATTGCTGCCGAGGTTCTGAAACAGAAGGGTGTCTACAATCCCAGGAAGCTTTTTGGAGTCACCACCCTAGATGTTGTCAGAGCTAACACATTTGTAGCTCAGAAGAAGAATCTCAAGCTCATCGATGTTGATGTCCCAGTTGTAGGTGGTCATGCTGGGATTACAATTTTACCATTGTTGTCAAAAACCAGGCCATCTGTCACCTTCACGGATGAGGAAACTGAAGAGCTGACAAAGAGGATACAGAATGCTGGGACAGAGGTGGTGGAGGCAAAAGCTGGTGCTGGATCTGCTACCCTGTCCATGGCCTACGCTTCTGCCAGATTTGTCGAGTCATCTCTCCGTGCACTGGCTGGTGACCCAGATGTTTACGAGTGCACATTTGTTCAATCTGAGTTAACTGAGCTGCCGTTCTTCGCGTCCAGAGTTAAGCTTGGGAAGAACGGTATTGAGTCCATCATTTCTGCCGACCTCGAGGGAGTGACCGAGTACGAGGCCAAGGCACTTGAGGCATTGAAGCCCAAGTTGAAGGCCAGCATCGAGAAGGGCATCGAGTTCTCCAACAAACAGCAGGCAGCTGCTGCATCTGTTTGAAGCGAGCAGAATGACAATCCATACAAGAAGAGAATAAAAGAAAAAATGATTCTCGATGGTTTTTAGTTTTGCAGCCTAGAATTTTTCGTGTCAGACATGTAGGAAGACGCTCCAGATCAGCTATGTTTGTCACTGTTCGTTAGTTTCCTATGATTACAATTTACATGAGGGCGTGTACGCTCAACCCGACTTGCTACTAGTTTTGGGGCCTTGTTTATCATATAAATTTTGCTTCTATTCCGCTGTGGTTGTGCTTCTTGTATCCTGCTGAAGTTGACAAGCCAAGGAATAATAAAGCATTTCATTGATGTTACCTGCAATCTTTTTGTGAGCACCATCAAGTGTAACTGTTGAAGAAAACATCGTTTTCCCGGTTACTTGATTTTTTTTTTCATGTATCATTGATGATTGTTAACTTGATGGCAAATCTTGTTTTGTTATGCTAGATCTCGATGGGAACGAAGACTGTGTGACAGGGACGGCTGGAAGCTAGCATATGCTTTGGTAGATTCTGAGGTTACAACAACCAAGAGAGTACTAGAATTTGGCTTTCGTTGTCTTGCTTTCTGCTTGACGAGCCACATACGTTTCCGTCTCTCGTTATCAATCATTCAACTTACACGCAAAACATGGGAATGGAATCGCTACTCGTGTGTACTCCATTCCGTGGTTTCGTTGACAGACGCATGCATGGCGTGTCGACAACAATTGGAACCTGAGAACCGCACACTTGGTAGATTATGGATGGCAACTTGTGAGTTTAGTTTAGATGTAACATCAACGAGGGATCAGTGTTCCTCTGGTTCACCAATCTATCGAGTTGCAAGAGCAAGCAAACAGTAAATCAGATGAACATCCATCCTGAACTTGTGACAAGAAAATAGTTCTCCTTTTTGTTATCCAAATGATCTCTGAATATGAAAGAGCGATCAGCTCTTCATGTTTAATTGGAGTAGATACCAATTCATCATATACATAGCATTCATTCCTTTCTCCTTGAGCTCCTGAACTTGGCTAAACTACGGGGGAAAGCAGCGCATGACGTCCCTAATGTAGAGCTCTTTTACGATGATACGAATCGTTCATTATTTTGAATCAAATGGATCAAATTAGTCAGTACTTGTTTATATTTCCTCCAGCAGCATAGTAGTAGAAATAGCCTCAACAAATCAATGATTAGATCTAATTTTACTACCAGTATAATGGTTCAGTTCATTTCAGCTTCAGCTTCTGAACTATGAGAGAAACTGCTGCTGATTATGGGAGAATCAGGCCGAGTCGACTGAGACTTTTAGGTTCCAAACTGGACCGCCGAGAATCGACAAATAATCTGCTTTTTCGTAAGCATTTCTTTTATTGTCAAGAAGACAGAAACAGGGAAGACTGAGTCAATAACCATGAATCAGGCAGGCGAGGGCTCAATCTTTGGGGCGGTTAGAACGCCGGGAACTCGATCCTGTTGCCGCAGGGCCTGCCGTTGGGCTCGACGGGGCAGTCGACGAAGCTCGAGCCGGCGGCGTCGACGCAGAAGTAGAGCTGGTAGAGCTGGCTGTTGCCGGACTCGTCGCGGTTGCACTCCACGTACGGCTCGAACCCCGTCCCCTGCTGGATCGCCTCCTTGATCTCGCTCAGCGTGTAGTACCCGCCGTCAGGCGAGATCCCTGCAGTTGAGCTCCATTTTGAACTATTAGTTTCCTCGGACATGCATGCAAACGGTCACCGACAGATATGTAGGTCTGAACCATGGCTGGGCGACGTACGAATGTACTACCTGCGGAGGTGAGGGCGTCGAGGACGCGGAGCTGGTCGCCGAGGCGGAGGGCGGCCTGGAAGTAGCCGTGCTCGTTGAAGACGTCCTCGGCGCAGGTGCCGTGCTTCTCCCACTCGTGCCCCCAGAAGCGGAGCCCGTCGTTGGTCGGGCACGCCAGCGTCGGCCACTTGGCGCGCAGGCTGCTCAGCAGGTCGCTCACCTGCAAACCACAATAATTTTTTTTAGCTCGAACAGGAACACTAAATTCAATATAGAAAATAAATCAGGTTAACTAGTATTTATTTAAAAAAATTTACAGTGCATTACACCGATAGTATAGACAGGTAGTAGAAATCAAATCTAGCCGTTGATTTGTTACGGGTATTTCTATTACTCTACTATTACAGAAAATATAAATAAATTCTAGTTAATCTGGTATATTAGATTGAAAAAAATGAACGATTCATATTAAATTTAGTGTTCCGTAAAAGCACAGGTGGACCGAAGAAGGGCTAGGGGTGCACTGGACACCCTCTTAGATTTTCATTTTATTGTGACACCCTAATAGCTGATCAGCCCAGCTCATAGCGCAGCAGCTCTAGACCAGTCAAACTATCCAAGATCAAGGTATATAGCAGTCCGATATATATGTGGACACCCTGTCATTTTCATTCGGGGTTCGCCACCGTGTAAAAGAGTTCTTTATTTATACTTTCTCCGATGGTATAGTAGTAAAAATATTGTTAATAAATCATTGAATAGATTTGGTTTCTAGTACACACTGTATACTATCAGTATAATACACAGTAAAATTTCTCGTTTTCTTTACGGTGATCTATTTAGTTACCGGCAGTAGATTTTGGTAGAATCTAGTAGCAATTTGTACTCCGGGAAAGCGGAGAACAGTAGCAGAGCAACAATAAGGAAGGTACGCTCGATCTTCCGGCATTAAGGGGTGTTTGGGAGAGCTACGGCTTCATTAGATTCGTGAATCTGGTGAAGCTAAATATTCTTAGCTTCATCAAATCTGTGGAGCTGAAACTATAGGTATATTAAGAGTGTTTAGATAAGTCATCTTGTTTACATTTTAGAATAAAAATATAAACTCAGTTTATTTTATTAATCTATAAATTTCAGATCTGAAGTGGAGTTAGGATCTAGAGCTCCGCCAAATAAATTATCGCTGCTTCCGGAAGGAAACAGCAATTACATGAGAGGGCAGGGTCTCGTTGAGTGCAACCAAAGCAATGATTCCTCCCTCCGCTCATAACTTGGTTCCGCCCATGCCATCTTGAAATTGCTCTTTGAATTTGTCGCAAAGAAGAAGAAGAAATTGCTCTTTGCAATTCATATAAGGAGATCCATGTAAAAAAAAAAGAGCTATATATTTACAACCACAGAACGTCAGATTTGAGCCCGAAAATTTCCAACAAGAAGCGAAGGACTTGTCAGAACAGCAAGGAGACAACAGCCGCGACATGAACGAGAGAGACCAACATAGAAAACCAAGAACACGCAAGCAAGACACATAGTAGAACAGTAAGGGTATTGCAGATAATTTGCAGCCAAGGGAAGGAAGAAAATTGCAGCCACCTTGGAGGGGTCGAACTCGCTGCCCGGGTCGCAGTTCTGCGGGTAGGAGCCATCGTCGCGGTTGGGCCACAGCCCGTGGATCCCGAAGTCCGCCGCCGGCTTGCCGGACCGCGGGTAGCAGCAGCTCTGCTTCGTGTCGCAGTACGACCCCGGCCACTGCGCACCACCATCAAAAAAACCAACGCACTCCGGATCAGCAACATGCCAACAACACATCACATCAAATCACATATATAGCAGCATCCGCGCGCGTATCTCTGCGACCACTGAACCGAACTACATGCGCATGCACGGCGTGCGGCACCCACCTGCAGCACGAGGTAGAAGAAATCGTAGTCCCGCGCCTTGCACCCGACGGCCAGGATGAGCAACAGGGCCAGGGCAAGGCGCGACGACTGTGCCCTCGTCATGGCTTGGATCTTTTGCAAAGTAGCAACTCTCTCTCTCTCTCTCTCTCTCTCTCTCTCTCTCTCTCTCTCTCTCTTTTGTGATGGTGTCAATTTATAGGTATCTCATGGCTGCAGGTGTGGATTCAGGTGTGGATTCAGTCAGACAGGGCAGGCATGGTTCACTGCATTGATGTGCATGTGTGGCGACGGCAACGGCAGCACACACATTCCAGCGGAGTGGAGGCTTGCAGACCGTGCATTCCAAGGAGTGATTTATTGCTTGCTCTTTCTATCTTGCAGAGATGGAAGCGTGCATAGGCAGGAGCCGCAAGATGTAGAAGGCAAGCAGTACAAGTGGATAGAGGATGACCGGTAGGCGAGGAGGAGATCGAGCAGCAGCAATGATACAGTACAGTTGCTATCTATTCCCTTTCCCTTTGGGTTTGAGGTATACGGTGGCCGGCACAATTGATACTGACTGGAAAGTTGCAAATTAGACCATGTAACTTATAGTTTCAAGTGCTGCTGCTGCTGCTGCTGCTGTTTGGAATTAGGGGCGTTCAGACTGCCGGCATCGGCGTACTGTTTGCTGGTGAGGCCTCGTTGTCAGGGTGGGAAAGGTCATGTACGTGGCGAAGGGTTGACGCTACCGCTCGCCGGTCGATGAGACGTGCGAACGAAAGCAAGCCAAGCCAACGTACGTACGTTGGGATAGATTGAGATTGACAGAGAGGATAGAGAGAGAGAGAGAGAGAGAGAGAGAGAGAGGCGACAAATGTAGACCATGTTTGGATGTCTGCGTTCACTCAGCACAAGGTTTTAAATTTTATTTTTTGGTATATATTTTAGAGGTAGCTGAAATTCAAAATTCCGGTAATTCAAAATTTCGGTGAGATCTTAGAATTTTGAATATGTTTGGATGTCTGCGTTCACTCAGCACAAGGTTTTAAATTTTATTTTTGGTATATATTTTAGAGGTAGCTGAAATTCAAAATTTCAATGAGATCTCGGAATTTTGAATAAAATTCGAATGAAATCTAAAAACCAAACTTTAAATCCGGTTATTTTTTAACCGAGATATTCGTGATTTCGGACGAAATCACCGAGATCTCAGCCAACTTGAACCGAGCAAAAAATGGTAAAAAAACACGTCAAAATTTTTTGAAATTTTTTGTGGAAGGTCTTGATTCAAAATCCAATCAAATCCAGCCCACAAAAATTGAAATCCGATCAAAATGTCTGATATTTCGACCGAAATCACTGAGATCTCACCGAGATTTCCGAGATTTCCGAGATTACTGTAGCATTTTTTTTTAAAAAAAAAAGTTAATCTAGCCAAAATTTAAGATCTTAGGGTCCGAAATCCGAGATCTCAGCCGAGATTTCTAAAATTTCATCGGGATTTTGAACCATGACTCAGCATCCCAGAGAGCCAACGATCAAATGAATGCCCAGCCAACTAGTTGAAATGTCAAGATTTCTTAGGTTTTTTTTTGGCAAATCTGATCCGTACAAATTAATTTACCAAAATAACCCTTTTCTTTGCCGCAGATGTAGCAACATGATATGTGTCATCTACCGCTTCAGTGGACCGCGGAAGCTAGCCAGCCTCGTGGTAGCCCCCGACCACGGCAACAACACTGCTCCTACTATTGCCAAGCCTCTCTACCACGGCAGGGGCTGCTACTGTGCTTGTGGTGCAGCACCTACCCACCAGCTATTGCTGCGGTCGATTGGGCTACCACGGTACACAGACGTGGTAGGTAATATGTGTCGCATGTCGGCACTTTCCTGATTAAAAATAATGCTGTTTTTGTAAATTATGGACTTGAATTATTGATTTGGTCATAGCAAATAAAAAATTGGATCTAACATATTAGAATTCAAAATCAAAGGTGTCACTGCATTCAATCAACACGTAAGTCCCCTACCTAAGAAGGATAGGTTGGTCCATTTAATTAAGGAGAATATTTTCTACTATCGTACCCCGATCATGTTATCCATGAACAGGTTCCGTAAAAGTAGAATGCAAGTTGGGTATTATTCCTTTATTACATTCCTGAGGTTAGAGAGCTCTGGAGACCCTCCACGTCGCCTCCGTTTTCGGGCCGTCCGATCGCGCCGTCGGACGGCCGAGATCGCACCACGTCACCCCGCACCGAACGAAACCATAAAACGAAACCGCGCGCCGTTCCTTCGCCTAGGTGGGCCGCCTAGCGTAGTGGTAACGCCGTTGTTTCCGTCGCGCACGTCGCGCGTTCGACTCCCGCGGGCGCTCGCGCGGTACGCGACGCATGGTGGGGCCACGCTGATTTTCCCCATAAAGCCCCTGTGAATTTTAAAATTTACGTGTGGCTCCTATCTTTTGCAAAAAAAAACCTCCATGCCGAAAAACCACTGCGAAAGAATGCAAAAAAACCTCAAAAAATCCCAAAAAATGTGTTTTAAGCTATTTTTTCGTTCCGGTCCATTTTTACCCCGAAAAACTTTTTTATTGAAAGATATCACTCCGAAAAAACGCGAAAAAAGGCTCGATAAACCTGAAAAAATACATTTTTGTTCGTTTTTCCGTTCCTAAAAACAATCACATTTTCTCGTCTCGGTTAACCGGTCGCGTGCGCGGCATTCGCCGCGCTGGCCTTCCTAGTGATAGTGACAACCGCAGGAATCAGGATCGGGTGACTAGGTTCTGCAGCAAAACACGGCACCAATCCCAGCGTAACGTGGTCGGCTGTCGTCCATGATCCAACAACTAGCAAGGATAAAAAGCACACAGCAGGATCAAGGACCAAGCAAGCTGGGATTATGTTCGACCTAATAATATAAGAATATTAGAGTAGAGCAATCTTAACAAAAATCTGTTGCTTGGTCTCGTTTGTCTTCAGTCTGAGAAGCCCATGCAAGTCTCTTGTTTTCTTCACAGTTTTTCGAAGGGGTGGTTGACGAAACGATCAACGCGGATATTGGATGTGACATTTGCTTCATACATCTTATCTATCTATGCTTAAACCGAGCTCACAACCAAATCTAAACAATAGACACTAAAAAACAGCACAATAAAATAAGATAAAATGTCCCTAGGCGCTTCTATATTTTCTTAAAGTTATACAAATATTAAAATATGAATAAACGGTAGATAGAGATTACTTCTATAAATCTTCACTTGTATATAACATGATGCCAATTTTGTGCAAAGACATTTTTTTTGTGCGTGTGAGGAAGCAAATACATGAGTTCTAATGGGAACATACTCAGGTAATACATGACATCTTCTGTTGCGACTCCCAGTGTTTCATAATCCCATGGCATATCTGCATAAACAAGTTAAGCACACCTACTTGATAGACTTAATCAGCAGAATCAAAAGCATAAAAAAAAGTCTTTGAATTCCCTTGCTCATCATATAACTCAGCTAAAATTATTGATGCTCAGTAGAACAGCTAATCCTGACTAATAAAAAAAACATGTTTGAATCGAGGATTGATGGATGTGAATCACGGAATCAGGCATACCAAAGGAACTTTCACGGGATATTCCACTACAATTCGTATACGCCTGTCACAGATCGGACAAAACAAAAATACGTGTCACAATATCATATCAATGCAAGTAAACTAAGCAGCCTTTACATCATTACGGCATGTACAATAGTATAATGTTAGCTATCTATATGCTTTGCCACGTAAGATTTTTGGTATTAAAAAGAGAGAAGGAGGAGAGAGTATATCTGTCTTTTCGTGAAGATACGACCATATAGACAACATAAAATACTATTATATATGTTATTACCTATAATAAACATCTTTTCATGCCATAATTAAAATATTGTAGAATCTCATAGAGACAACCTTAAGATGACATCTATTGTATAAACTGTCTTTAGTTTTGTATTTAGATAATAATAAAGAGTATATAGACAGCAGTCGTCAGTACTATTATATATGCTCTTGTAGGATTACCTTTGTGTGATCCTAACCTTTGTGTGATCCTATTCAGCCTTTGAGGTCAGTAGTGTTCAAACTTCAAACATCAGAGGAGAAGGAGCACTAAACAATCATCAGCTTTGCAGAGCAGCAGGGGTAACTAGACATGACCCATCATTCCTAGTATCAGCAAACAAGACAATAATTCATTGTTGGCATGGCATCATATGAGAACTAAACTATGTCTGCGGAATGCACCTAGCTATTTGATTGCGAACCCATGGGTATTATGATCAGGGCATTCTTTCGACTACAACGACGTCATTTTTACCATCTTCTTCTATTATTCATGATGAGGTTCTAAATATGTTTTAAGGGTCAATAACACGATTACATGCCAAAAAACTAGCTCAAAATGTTGGGTATCGTAACGAAGGTTTTTCTTCCACTACACCGACATTATCTTTACCATCTTCTTCAATTATTCGTGATGAGGCTCCAAACATATTTCAAGAGACAATAACACAATCATGTGCCAAAAAACTAGTTCAAAACGTTGCTTGGCTTTTATAAAACCATAACTTGACTTTCAACAAGAATTGGATATTCCTTTTGCAACTATTTTTTATGTTCTCCAATATGAAGGTGTTGGAATATGCTATGTCCAGTAGGAGAAGAGAGAGAACAGACACCAAAAGGATACAACACGAGCATTGCTAACACCGAGAAACACACATGAGCACTCGGAGGCATGAACCAAGCCAACTTCATGCAGCCCATACATGGCCCATGCTCCCTCGCACCCCCCCCCCCCCATTTCCTTCCATGTACGCACTCCAGGAGCAAAAGAAAAAAAGCAAGAGAGAAGGCATGAGATATTTCGATCATCCTTATGCAAATGAAAGAAGCAAAAGAGAAGTAAAGAGATATTTTAGTAATCTTGAAGCAAGGAAAGAGATTACCTTGACTTTATAAAAATAGATTATTTTCAAATTATAATAATTTTTTTTCAAACTCTTACGATTGTTTCCAATTAGACGGGTAAGTATATATGGTAGGGGTGGTTCTGTTCATACATACTATTTATGCAACCCCATCCCTATATATATGCGCTCAATCCATTGTAAACATAATTTTGAAATTTCAAATAAAAGAAATACCCTTGATTCTACGGATTGTGCTCAAATAGCCTCGATAGAATAGGGAGTTATAATTTTGAAATTATAACCATTGTTCTTGCAACTTATTTGGGGTGATGTAACATCCCAAAATTTGGATATTTTGGGTCAATTATTTATTTGTGATTTTCTGAGAATTTTGGTGAATTTTTTGAATTATTTGAATCCTTTTTACTTTTTTTTTAGTTTTACAAAACAGAATTTTTGCAAGAAATTTAAAAGTTGAAAAATTCTAAAAAAAAAATATTTGGTTCCAAATATTCTATGGTATTTTAGAGAAATTTTTTAATTTTTTTAGAGCTATTTTACTATTTTATCCCAAGTGATTTTCTTCTCAGCCCAATTTAATTTGAAAAAATGACTGGGGGGACCGGACCCCACGTGTCATATGTTTCTTCTAGCTTGGGCATGACCAGAGAAGAGCTCCTCTCCCTCCCCTCCATTGTTGCTTCCAAAAAGCTTCAAGATCCCCTCCGTTTGAGCGCCAAAAATCTGCGAAAAATCATATTTGGATTCGTCGTGATCCACTCTATCCATTCATAACCATTTTTTTTTCAAAAATCTTGCCCTTAAATGTTGGATTTCGCTCCTCATTCAAATTGTGATAAGATCATCGGTTTCCTTCCATTGTGGGCTCTCCACGACTATAAATACCTCCCCAAGGATGCCCTACCTCCACAACCCAGTGCTTGCCTCCACAAATCAACCCTACGCTTGCAAATCCTTGATTTTGCGCAAGGTGAGTAGTTCTCTAATTTTTTTTGCCACTGTTGTTTTCCAGCTGCCGCGCCGGCTAGCCATCCTCCAGCCCCGTCATCACCGGCTGGCCCCACCCCCTGACCCTTCCTCCCATGCGCTAAGGCCAAAGACAGAGAGCCCACAAGTGATTGCAAGGAAGCATACGTCTACTTTCGCGTGGTTAAGTAGGTGAGAATCGAAGCGTGTTTTTGGGCAAATTTACGTGTCGCAAGTTACTGCATCAAGACTGTGGTTGATGCTAGTGTTCGTCGGGATTCACGGATCCAAGTTATCATCTTTGTCATCGCAAGATCGGGCCACCGCGTATCATATCACATCAGCAATCATGAATTCATCAAAGAGGTCCTTGTTGGGAGCAGCTACTGTCCAAAAAAGAACTCGTCATTAGCCAGTAAAAATGTCCTGTTTGGTGAAAGAAAGCAAGACAAGCCGAGTTTGCACCATCGAACCGTTATGCCATGCCAATTTGAATCAGTTCTAGAAAAAGGTAGGCAGCAATTTTGGAGGGCATACATGTAACATGCTTCTGAGGTAATTCCTCGAAAATATTATAAGCATTTCAAGCATATGCAGGATGTGCAGATGGAGTAAACAGGGTTCCATTTCCATGCAAAGAAAAAATTTCCATCTCCAAAGTCCACAACTCCACAATTCTCCAGAACTAGAAACAGGAGTAGGTACAAGTTGTTGTGTTACTAATGGTTATATCAATCTAGGATAAGAAGCAGAAACAGTAAACAAAATAGAATAGAGACAGAATAAATGCGTAACAGTCAACCTCTGCACAAAATACATTCACTTGCTCAGGGAGCAAATATATAGAGGTTATGCTTTGATTCCCTTGAAGAAATTACCCTTGAGGAAATTATTCCAGATGTCAAATGCAATAGGGAATGGACATGTGAAAATTATTGCTGATAGAAATTCTGATAGGCCTAAGCCACTCATAGAAGAGTAAAGATTATATTTCCCACAGAAGTTCTGATTTCAGATATACCAATTCTACTTGTATCGGTATCATCAAGTACGTGTTATTATATTCGAACCATAAACTTTCCATATAATTTTAGACTGTTAGGATTTTGAACAGATACATAATACCATGTGTTATGTGTACACCAAAAAAATGGAAGCAACATTAATGTTAAAGATCTTTTTTGATCTGATTTCTACCCTTAGTTGGCACCCTCTTTATGGTTAATATTAGTTTCCTTTTGTATAGGATTCTGTTGTCTGTTTCTATCTTTACAGATACTCTGTTATTTGTTTTTATTTTTAGAGATAGACACCCATGTATGTTATATAAACTAGGAAAGTGAGCGCGGCGCACGCGAACGGAAAACAAATTTGTGTCGTTTTTTTGGAGAAAAAACGGACCACGAAAACAATTTTTTCGGGAAAAAGAAAAAATGGACCACGAAAGCATTTGTTCTGGGGAAAACGGAAAATGTTTTTTTCGGAGGAAAAAATGGGCCACGAAAACTTTTTTCCAGGGAAAATGAGAAAAAAAAACGGGCCACAAAAACATTCTTCACGGATCACGAAAACATTTTTTCCGTGAAAAACGAGAAAAAACGGACCATGCAAACATTTTTCCAAAAAAACCGCGGCGCATGCCGCGCGCGTGAACAAAAAATGGATTTACATTTTTTTGGGAGGGGAAAACAGATCACGAAAACATTTTTTCGGGAAAAACGAGGAAAAACAGGGCACAAAAACAATTTTCTCGAAAAAAAGGACCACGGAAACATTTTCTCGGAAAAAACGGACCACGGAAACATTTTCCGGGAAAACGGAACCCGAAAACACTTTTTGCGGGGAAAACGGAGAAATGGTGAACGAAAAACGAATTTCCGTTTTTTTTGGAAAAATGGACCACGAAAACATGCTCTGGAGAAAACACGGATCACGAAAACATTTTTTCCGGACAAAACGGAGAAAGGACCTGGACGTAAAGTGTGAGGACCTATTTGTTATAATTTTGGACCTATTCGCTAGTTTGAAAAATTAGAAAAGGGCTCGTTCGCGATTCGTATTTAACGGGAGCCTCTTTCTGTAAAATGGCGAACGAGGGGCCTAAACGCGAACCGGGGAAAAAAATCTTCCCCTCACATAAAATCGCAAAGGGCCTCAGCGTAAATTAAAAGGACCTATCCGTAAATTAAAGAAATGGAGGGTTTTTTTGCAAAAATAGGAGAGAGAGTGGGGGAGAGCACGTGGCTTCGGTGCTTGGCCGGGAAACCTCCCATCTATAATGGAGGTAATATATGAGGGAAGCACAGACCCTAATGTGTGCAAGGGGATTTACCCAAATCAATCTCTCCTACATGGTATCAGAAGATTAGGTTTTCCCTCCTTCCTGCGCCTCTGCCTTGGCTGTTCTGTTGCGCCCCTGACCGACCCCTTCGCCGCTCCTCCAGCCATGTCCACCACCCCGAAAGAAACTTTTGGCCCTCGTGCCGGTTCCTCCGGCGCTCTGGCCGACCTCTAATCTCTGCCCCATTCTTCTCTGGCAGCGCACTTCCGTCTGGTGTTGCCGGCCCAACTCCTGTCGCCGCCCCCTCCATCTCTGGCGGCACCATTCTCTCCTTTGCTACACGAGGACCACTTCCGGTCATGCTTGACCTCGACGCCGGCAACTTCACCAAATGGGACATTCTCTTCAAGGCCCTCCTTGGTTGCCATGGCTTGCTGCACCACATCGACGGCACAGCCCCTGCTCGGCCTGACGATATGGTTTGGATCTCTGACGACTATGCTATCCGCTCCATCATGTACGGCTCCATAACACAAGAGGTGTTGGATATCATCCTCGACAAAGACCAAGATGCTAGAGCCCTTTGGCTTGCTGCCGAATGTCTCTTCTGCGGCAACAAGGAGAGTGTGCCATCAGTCTCCTTGCTGCTTTTCATGGTCTCCAACAGGGTGATCTATCCATCACCGCTTACTTCAAAGAGCAAAAACGCCTTGCCGATGCTCTTCGCGACGCTGACTCCCCAGTGGATGATCGCACGTTGGTCCTCAATGTGTTGTGTGGTCTGAATAAGACTATGTCCAGTGCTGCCACGGTCCTCGCCATGTCTTCTCCACTGCCCAACTTCGTCAACACCCGTGCAGCACTTCTGAAGGAGGAGATGCGCCTTGGCCTTGCAGCCAAAACAGAGGCAGCGACTGCACTCCTGACCAAGACCAATTCCCTGCCACCCTGCTCCGGTGGTTCTTGTCAAGGTGCTACTCTACTGCTCCTTCCTTCACCAAGCCAAAGAACAAATGGAAGAAGAAAGGCGGCAAGGGCACTCCTTCCCAGGGCGGGCAAAGCTTCTCCAACATTGCCTGCAACCCGCAACCGTCTGGCCCTTGGTATTGCTTCAGCCCCGCCCAGGGGCAGTGGCATATGCCGCCACCTCCTCCGCAGCTAGGTCGCGGTGGACCTGGCATCCTTGGTGCTCGTCCTCAGGCCTACGTTACCACACAGACGCCCTTCTACCAGGCCCAGCTCCAATAGCAAGGCACTCCTCCCGCTTGGGACAGTGCCAGCCTAATTTCTGCCATGAACAATCTTCAATTCGTTAATGGCAGTTGGGTTGTGGACTCGGGTGCTTCTGCTCACATGACTCCTGATGACAGTATCCTTCACAATACTACTCCTTATTCTGCATCTGTTACAGTCGGCGCTCGATTCTGCTCCTCTCCGTGGGGTCGTCTGGCAGCCGACCTCGCTCGAGGTAGTCGTAGAACGGCTTGGTCCAGGTCGGGCCCCCTTCGAGAAAAGCCGCCAAGGGCTCCAACTCCGAGATCGAAGGGGCCGCCAGGGTCTCGAGGATGACATCCGGCGGTATCTCGTCATCAGAGGACCTGGGCTTGGCCAAGAGGTCAGCGTCGGTGTTGTCCTTTCGGGGCACGTGTCTGACCTCCAGGTTCCGGAACCACTTCTTCGCTTTACGTACCTCCGCGAGGTATTTGGCCATTGAATCCTTCGTGCATTGGTAGTCCTTGTTGTACTGGTTGATGACGAGCTGGGAGTCGCCTTTCACGACCAGACGACGTATGCCCAACGCTTTGCAGGCTCGAAGTCCGGCGAGGAGGGCTTCATATTCTGCCCCATTGTTAGTGGCCATGAAACCAAAGCGGACCACGTACCTCAGCTTATCTCCCTTTGGTGTGATGATGAGGATGCCGGCCCCTGAACGCTCGAAGGATCTTGAGCCGTTGAAGTGCATGACCCATGGCTCTTTCTTGTCGACCTCGAGCTCGAGGGTCGGCTGTGGGGTTTGCTCAACCACGAAGTCCGCCAGTGCTTGCGATTTGATGGCCGTGCGTGCCACAAACTTGACGTCGAATTCGGCCAACTCCATGGCCCACTTGGCGATCCGACCTCCGGCCTCCGGGTTCCTCAAAATCTCGCCAAGCGGGAATCCACTCGAGACGACCATCAAGTGCGCCTTGAAGTAGTGCCAGAGTTTGCGCGAAGCCATGAGGAGGGTGTACAGCAGCTTCTGGACCTGGGGGTAGCATTCCTTGGGCCCGTGGAGCACCTCGCTGACATAATAGATCGGCTGCTGCCGACCATCTCGCTTAGCAACCAGGACAACGCTCACGGCTTGGGCGTAGCCGCAAGGTAAAGCAGCAGGTCCTTGTTTTGGCGTGGAGTCGTGAGCAAGAGCGGGCTCGAGAGGTAAGCCTTCAGTTCGTCGAAGGACCGTTGCGTCTCGGGCGTCCACTCGAAGCCCTCGTGCTTGCGTAATGTTTTGAAGAACGGCAACCCGCGCTCGCCGAGCCTCGAGATGAACCGACTGAGCACGGCCATGCGACCGGTGAGGCTCTGTACCTGTTTCACCGAGGTCGGGGGAGCCATCCTTTCTATTTCCTTGATCTTCTCTGGGTCCGGACCGACTCCTGACCCCCCCGATCATGAAACCGAGCACCTTCCCTGAAGCGGCGCCGAACACACACTTTTCAAGGTTGAGCTTGATCCCGTGCCTGTTCAGGTTGGCGAAGGTCTCAGCGAGGTCCCATGCGTGGTCGTGTTCGGAGGAACTCTTCACAATGATGTCGTCCACGTAGACCTCGAGGTTGCGACCAATCTGAGGGTCGAAAGTCTTGGCCATGAGGCGCTGGAATGTCGCGCCTGCATTGCGGAGGCCGAATGACATGGTTGTGTAGCAGTATGTCCCAAACGGGGGTGATGAAGGCCGTTTTGCTCTCGTCGTCGACCGCCAACTTGATCTAGTGATAACCAGAGTAGGCGTCCAGGAAGCTCAGCATCTTGGCGTTTGCTGTGGAGTCGACGATCTGGTCTATCCGCAGGAGGGGAAAGTTGTCCTTCGGGCACGCCGAGTTCAAGCCCGTATGGTCAACGCACATCCTCCACTTCCCTCCTTTTTTCTGGACGATCACAGGGTTGGCTAGCCATTCGGAATAGTTGATTTCCCGAATGAAGCCAGCCTTCAGAAGTTTGTCCAAATTCTCCCTTATTACGGCCACTTTCTCGCTTGAGAAGCGGCGCAGCTTCTGTCGTACGGGCCGCGAGCCGGGCCATACCTGTAGTTTGTGCTCGATCACCTCCCTCGGGACACCCGGCATGTCCGCTGGTTCCCAGGCGAATATGTCCTTGTTGGCTCGAAGGAAGGTGACTAGCTCGAGTTCCTATTTGGGATCCAGCTCGGCCGTGACGTGGGTGCACTTGCTCGGGTTGGTCTCCTCGAGCTGCACGGCCTTCGTCACGCCGGTGGGCTGGATCGCTGCCTTCTGATGAGCATTCTTCATGGTCATCTCTGGGCCTGGCTGGGGTAGTAAGCCGACGAGAGCCAGGGCTTTACTCTCACAGCCATGCGCCGCCTTGAGGTCGCCCCGTACTGTGATGACGCCGTTGGATCCCGGAAGTTTCATACAGTAGTGGCCGTAGTGGTTAGCCGCCATGAACTTGATCAAGGTCGGGCGCCCGAGGATGGCGTTGTACGGGAGGTCTGCATCAACCACCTCAAAGGTGATCAGCTCAATGCGAAAGTTGTCCGAGTCGCTGAAGGTGACAGGCAAGGCCACTTGCTCGAGGGGGGTGGTCGAGCTGCCCGGGACGATCCTGAAGAATAGGACCGCAATGTTCTTGATTTTCGACCGTGGAATTTGCATCCGGTCGAATGCGCTTGCCAGGAGCAGGTTGAGGGAAGTGCCTCCATCGAGCAAGACCAGGCCGACAATGGTGTTCCTTATGGTCAGGGTCACGACCAGGGTGGTCTTTAGGTCCTTTGACATGCCATGGGGGGCGTCCTCCCCAGTGAAGGCGATCGTTATACCTGCCCACTTGCAGGGCTGGTTGACGAGCTTTCCGGCAGCGGTGTGGTAGACCGTCCAGGCGGTGGTCTTGAGCTCGCGTTGGGACTAGTAGGCAGACGAGCCACCGAAGATCACGTCTATCCGCCGCTTGCCCTACTGAAATTCCAGATCGAGGCCGTCTACGTCCTCACCTGCATTGACCCTGTCGAGTTGCTCTCCCTCCTTCGAGAGCGTGGGCATCTCACCACGCCCGTCGTAGAAGGCGTCCAGCTTGCCTAGCCAGGCCATGCAATTGCGCAAGTCATGGCCATGGCCCCTGTGAAAAAGGTAGTACCTGTTATCATCATATTTTGGCCGCTCCTCGCCCCCTGCTATCGGGCGTCGCCACGCTGAGGCCCAAGTCGGTGATTCCCCGATTGGGGCATGCGCGCGACCTGTTGCGTTCGTGCCCGACCTTGCTGAGGTCGAGGCTCTCCTTGGGCCGGCCCTCGGGCCTCCATCACTTCGTGCTCGTTACTCGACGCCGTGAGCACCCGCGGCCGACCAGCTTTCTTGCGATCCCTCTTTCGTTTGTTAGAGTTCGGTGTGGGATCGTTACCCTTGATGTCGGACGGGCCATCTCCCCGGGGTTGGGGGCGAGCTTGCCTTGGTCGTAGTCGCGTTTCCATGCACCGCGTTGTCCACGTCCGCGTACCGCTCCACCATACGGAATAGCTTGTTGACGCTGAGCCTTGGGGTGATCTTCAGGTCTTCAGTGAGGCGCCGATCGCGGACGCCGAACTTAAAAGCTTTGATCACGGCTTCGTCGAAGACGCTAAGGATGGAGTTCCGGGTGCGGATGAACCGTCGCACGAAGTCGCAGAGTGGCTCGTTCCTGACTTGGATAACCCGATCCAGGTCCTTCTCCCTCCCAGGTCGCTCATAGCAGCTCTGGAAATTGGATCGCATGGCGTTCCGGACTTGACGCCATGATCGGAATGAACCAGGCTTCTGATTGAATAGCCAGGTACGGGCAGCTCCATCCAACACGGTCGGGAGGTAATTGGCCATTATGGCCTCATCTCCCCCAGCCGCCAGGACCACCGTCGAGTAGATCAACAGGTACTCGTCGGGGTTTTGGGTTCCGTCGAACCGCTCGATCAGAGCGAGTTTGAACCGAAGCCGGCGCAGACTCGACTGAGGTCGCTTGCGGTAGGCCGAGCATCCATAGGTCGGCGCGCGGCCGCTACTGGGAATAGCCTCCGCATCGATCTCAAACTTCATTGTCGCGACGACCGGGAGCGCGATTGCGCCGGTCATGACGACGAGCGCAGGCATCTCACGGGTAGTATCGTAGTCAGTCGTGGACCCTGCGGCGCCTGGGCGGGACATCCGGGGACGGACTCCCAGATACGGTGTTGTTCGAGCGGGTGCTGCTGTGACTCAACAGACGCTGGTCGCCTCCCCAGGTCGCATTCGGGGAGCGGCGACGTGGGGGTGTCCGGGATACATCCCGGGCTTGACGTCGTGGTGGCGATCGGTGAGAACGTTGGCACCTGCGCGAAGAGCTACCGTTGCTCGTGGGAGAGCAGGATTCTGGGTGCCAGCTCCGACCCCGCTATGGGGGTGTTGCCTCGTCGGCAGCCTTGTCTAGTTCTTCGGCCAGCGCACCGCCGAAGAGGTTTGACCTCACTCGAGCAGGATCGGTCATGACCCTGGCGATAGCGCGCAGTCATTCGGTGGAGCGAGGGAGCCTGGAGAGACCGGAAGAGGCGTCGATCTCGCCCCGCTCCTCCCGTCGGAGGGTGGTTATGGCCTGGTTGATGGCGACCTGAGCCATTCGACGTGCGTCTTCAGATGTCTTTGGCTCGCAGTCTTCATTTTCCGCATTCGCACCATGGCTGCCGGCCATGAAGACGAATCGATCGCAAGGCGGCGGCGACGAGGAGAACAGGGACGTAGAGCCCCCGCGCTTGGGGACAGGGCTCGCCCCCGAGTTCGCCGAAGGTCTTCCAGAACCGCGCGCCATGTCCTTGTCGAAGTGGTCGAAGCAGCGACGTCCCTCCAGAGATTTGAAGTCTTCGAGCCCCACGGTGGGCGCCAGCTGTCGACGATCGGGATCGCCTGACCGCAGAGATGAAGTCGGAGAGGTGTGTGAGTTGGGACCCGAAAGCTAGTTTCGTCCCTCGGGAGGTCGTCGCTGCTGTTGCTAGGATCTATGGAAGAATGGGGCGAATGACACCGAGAATTATACTGGTTTGAGCCCCCGAGCTGGGTAATAGCTCTACTCCAATTTTGCCCTGAGGCGGAGAGATTGATTATGTGTGAGTACAAGTGGATGTTTGTTGTTCCGTCCCCGGAGCTAAGAGCTCTATCTCTAATTTTATACACGAATTACCAATCCCCCCTTCCCATTCTTGGCGAACGGTCAGAATTGGTTTCCGAAAAGGGCTGCCCCACGAGCGCTCCATCCGGATCGCAACTGCCCCCAGGTCTTGTGCCCACGTCCGCTTCACGCCCTGCTTTTGCGAATCAGGGTAACCGCCAGCCCCTGACCGAGTCTTCTCGAGCTCCAGGTCTTGGTCGTGTGCGATGGCATTCGGTCCCCTTGCTCGAGGTCACACGGGTACCGCCTGATCATCAGGATGGCGTGAGGCTCGAGCTCGGGTTACGAGCCCGAGCTCAGGCTAGGGTTCATTGACCATGTGCAAGACCGGGCAGGATATCTCAGTCCCCAACAACTCCCATGTATGTTATATAAATATGAGGGAAGCACGGGCCCTAATGTGTAAAGGGGATTTACTCAAATCAATCTCTCCGACAATTAAGAACATGTTATCATTCAGTTCAAGAGTAATATACAATGACATATGAGTAACATAGTCAATCAAAGCAAGAATTTTAGATTTTAAATTTTGCCGTCAAAGCAAATGCAGCAACCTACTTAGGGTACTTATGGGGGATTCATTCAACCATGTGCTTTCAACTTGTTCAGATGACTCTGCAGTTGTGAACCATGCATTTCACCATTATTCCTTTCTGATACATATACTGTCAACGGTCCTTAAACAGTTGACATGAAGGTTTACTGGCTTCTATCTTAAATATAATCAACACTGCGAAACCGATGTAGCCATTATTCGTCAAATTTCTCAGACTTGCACATGTGATTGGCCATTGTTATCTGCTAAGAGATCAAACATGCAACCATGGCACAAGAGTGGAAAACACTTATTCTTTATGTTTTTAATCCCAGTGCACATGAGCTTGTCAGTTGTCACCGAAACATGATTTATTGATGTGACAAACTAACAAAAAAGTGACACGATCCATCATCCGTTTCCGTTCTGCTTTTAACCAAGGCTATTCTTTCCGGCATGCTACCATAGCATGCTTATGATAACTGATAAGCAGTGTTCGTAGAAGCATAGCTAAATACTGCCCAAGTCTCAAACATTGCTGTTCTAGGGAAGATCCTGAATACAGATATGACTGTAAGGACCTTATGTTCAGACAGTTTTTTTTCTGGGAACCAGGTCCTCGTGCCCTGATGTGAAAACTTCCTTGTCATCATAAAGGTCATCAAGTGCATTTGATGTCAAGTTTGTCAAATTCAGCATTTGAGGTTGCTCCGACATCCAATGTGTGCGGATACTTCATATCTTTGATATTCATCATATATGCAACAGACAAGCAAGGATGGTCTACCAATAATCATTGCATGAACACTTACCTCCCTTGAAATGATGGAACCGGGTTCTGTCTCGGACAATCACTAATCGGTTATAAACACCAGAAAATAACTTTGTGAAATTGTGGCAGTCTACACAAACACGAAGATTCTTTGCAAGTCTTATTGGTCCACGTTGCGGCATCACAAGAAGAGCAAACGCAATTGCCAGCTTTTCACTGTGATAGGTGAGGGCGCATTTCTTTCCCTCCGAATCCAAATCATGCAATTCCGATGACACATTTGGAATATAACCAGCGATTCTTAAATGTCTGTTTATCTCATTGAGCTTTTCGTAAATCTCCACTTTTCTTGGATGTGAATAATCATCTGCAATAAATTCATGGAGCTCACCGTTAAGCTCAACTGTCGTGCAGCCAGGAGTAGTTTGGATGCCTTTCTCCTTCATCAACTTCCTAACTTCTGCTACCTTCATCCAATTCCCAACTGCTGCATAAGTATTCAGCAGTAAAACATAATCCCCAGCTTGCTGTGCTTTCAGTTCAATTAGATGACCGATGACCTGCTCTCCAAGATTAACATGACCATGCATTCGGCATGCACCAAGAAGAGTTCGCCAAATCGTTGCATCTGGTGCAGCCCTCATCTCTTTCACCACAAGCTCATATGCCTCATCAAGCAAGCCAGCACGGCCCATTAGGTCAACAATGCACCCATAGTGGCAAACATTTGGCATTAACTGAAACTCATAGCGCATCATGTCAAAAAACCTGAAGCCCTCATCAACCAACCCGCTATGACTGCATGCAGAGAGAACACCAGTAAATGTCTGCTCATCAGGAGCAACACCTGATCTACTCATCTCCTCAAATGCAGAGAGAGCATCCTTCCCCAAGCCATTTGCTGCCAACCCTGAGATCATCGCGCTCCATGTAACCACACTCTTCCGAGGAGTCTCACAAAACACCTGGTATGCCTTCTCCACACACCCACACCTCGTGTACATCGTGATCAACGAGTTACGCACCTTCAACTCACCCCCATAACCATGCTCGACCGAATACTCCCAAACCTTCTCCCCGAAATCGAGCGCACCCAGGCTTGTGCATGCCTGGAGAAGTAGAATGCATGTGACCTCATCCGGCTCCGCCGCATTCTCCCCGCCCCTCATCTCATCGAAAAGCCTCAGTGCGTCCTTCGTCTGCCGGTTCCTTGCATAACAAGTGATCAGAACGTTCCACGCGACCGTGTCCTTGACCGTCATTTCATCGAACACCTTGCGTGCGCCGGCCCCGTCACCACAGGCAGAATAGCACCTCATCAGCGAGGTGGCCAGAAGGGCGTCCCGGAGGTGCCCCTCGGCCACGACGCCGGCGTGCAGCTGGCGCGCGTGGGCGAGGGTGCTGCAGGGCTTGAGAAGGATGGCCAGGGAGAAGGCGTTCCCGCGGCGGCCGAGGGCGCGCATGCGGCGGAGGAAGCGGAGGGCGTGGGGCTCGTGGAGGGAGCGGAGGATGGAGTTGCAGCAGAAGGTGGAGGGGACGGAGGCCGGGGTGAGGTGGTAGTGGAGGAGGACGGCAAGCGCGCGGGGGGAGGGGAGGGAGGCGGCGGCGAGGGAGAGGAAGGCGGAGGCGGCGGTGGGGGCGAGGAGGAGGAGGCCGGTGCGGAGGAGGTGCGCGTGCAGCTGGAGGAAGTGGCGCGCGGGGAGGGGCGACGCGGAGGCGAGGAGTGCGGCGGCGACGGAGGAGGAGGAGGAGGAGGGGACCGGGCGGAGAGCGCGCGCGAGATGCGGTGCCAGTGCCATGGCACGCGCGGAGGGCGGGAGCGACGGCGTACTAGAAATTTGAATGGTAAATTATGAACTCGCGTTTAAGCATGCGGGCCTTGCGGCTGTGTATGCTGGTGCCAAAATTTAGTGAAACAAATATCCATCTCGCTAGTTCAACGACAACACTGCACGTGGTTGAAGGAAGGATTCAAATTTCGTTTTCGGACTCCATCTCGGGCCTGACCGAAATCCGAAATTTCGACGAGATTCGAAAATTTCGGACAAAATTCGAAAACCAAAATTCAAATCCGGTTTTTTTTTAACCGAGTAATCCGAAATTTCGCTAAAAAAAAAGACGAAATTTCGTACAAAAAACCGAAATCTCGGCGAAATTTTTTAGGGTTTTGTCAACTTTCAATTTTTTAGGGTTTTTTCAACTTCGCGGAAATTATGATCTACCGACTGTCCCACATGGGAAATGACGTGAAGAACCCAATCCGGTCAAAATCGGTCAACTTTTATACAAATTTCGGTCCGTTTAACCGAAATTTCGGCGAGATTTTAATGTACTGTAGCACTTCAAAAAAAATTTTAGGGTTTTTAAATTTCGCCGGGATTATGAAACTCGGAGGGGCCCGAAATCCGAAATTTCGCCGAAATTCCGCCGAAATTCGGCGAGATTTTGAACCCTGGGTTGAAGCGCTAAGCCTTCTAGTGCAACCAAAAGTTTATCGGAATTGTTAGGATTAGATGTCTGATTTTTTTACAATACTTTTTTCTACGCGTGAAATATTTTTTTCTACGTAGTGAAACATTTTTTTTCTATGTAGTGAAACATTTTTCTTCGATAAACAATAAAAAAAATATTTCATACGTTAAAAAAAATGTTTAATACGTTCAAAAAAATGTTGTGCGGCGTAAAAAAAACAAAAATCGAACGTCCGGCTGCTAGTTTCTCCCAAAGTTTATTTACATGCATGGCTGCGGTGGTGTAGCCACCAAAGAGGTGTTACTGGACTCGAGTTCACTCTCTGCCGCATCACAAATTTTGCATGTAAATTATGAACTCGTGTTTAAGGTCATATTTAGTAGAGTTCTAAATCACAGCTTTATCTCAGAGCTAAAATTTATGGGCTAAAATAAAGTGAATTAAGTTTATATTTTATTCTAAAATATAAACAAGATGACCCATCTAAACACTCTTAATATACCCACAGCTCCAGCTCTACAGATTTGGTGAAGCTAGGAATGTCCAGCTCACCAAATTCACGAATCTAGTGGAGCTGAAGCTCTACCAAACATCCCCTAAGTTTGCGGCTGTGTATGCTGGTGCCAAAATTTAATGAAACAAATACCCATCTCGCTATTTCACGGTAATACCATGACTAATAATCCATGGTTGATTGAGAAATAAGAAGTATTGCAAATGGTAGGAAGAGGTACCCAATGGTGACAAACAGAGCAACAGAGAAATTTAAAAAAATGAGATTTTAGAAAGTACTATGGCTCAAAATCAGTCTCTCCGTCCCCAGCTGCACCAAAAAAAAGTTGTTTGAGGTATGTAAAACTTGCTACCATGCAATTTGCAGGGAGACCAAAAGGAAGGAGTTTAACGGTGTGTTGGGTTCATGGGATGAGGTTGAATGCGATTGAATGGTCCTGTATCATTTGGTTGTACTATTTTGGGGGAATAAGATGGTTCAGCATCTAGAGAGAATATTTCTTAAATTTGTGTCACTTGATCCAGGATTGGATGATTCCATTCAAGCAACCAAACACATGGATGACTTTTTTTGTTGAACCATCTCATACATGTACCACTTGGTACAGACAACTAAACTCACTCTAAAAAGAGATAGGGTGAAATTGTTGGCCATATTGGGGGGATGGGAGGGGAAATTGAGGTGGCAAATTTGGAATGTATCGGCTGCTATTTCGTGGATCTTGGTTTGAGAAGTTTGAAGGGTTTAGCAAGTTTGTAAAACTTGAAGCTGATGAATTATCCATGTTTTGTTTGATCGAATGAAGTGCTTGAGTTGTGAACTGGTGTGTTCAGAACTTCAGGTAGACGTGGGAAGGCAATGTTTAAAAAGAGATGAGTTAATGCAAACGCCAATCAATAAAAAATCATTATGGATGCGGGTGCAAGGTTTAAAATCTCGTTGAAATTCGACGAAATTTTGGCAAAATATCGAATTTCGGAACCTCCCGAGTTTCATAATCCCGACAAAATTAAGAAAGCCTTAAAAAATTCAAAGTGCTACAGTAACCTATAATCTCGCCGAAATCTCGGCAAATTTGATCGAGATTTGACTAAAACTTGAATGGATTTGATTGAATTTGTCTGGATTGGATTCTTCGTATCATTTCCCATGTGGGATAGTTGATAGATCATAATTCCGGTGAAATTGAAAAAACCCTAAAAAATTCAAAGTGTGACGGTGCGTAAAATCTCGCCGAAATCTCGGCAAATTTGATCGAGATTTGACTAAAACTTGACCAGATTTGACCGGATTCAATTTTTGGTTTTTGTATTTCGTTCGTATTACTTCTGAAATAACGATATCTAGACGAAATTTCGGATTTCGATAGGTGAAAAGATTTAACCCGAAAACGAAATTTGAAACCTGTGCGGGTGTAAGGTTTGCATTGGTTGTCTAGATTTCTGCTTTGAATCGACAGCTTCGTGTCAGCCCAATGAATCGGCGTAATAACAGCATTGCAGATGGTCTAAGAGCATCTCCAGCAGAGCGCTTAAACCTTAAAATAGGGAGTGTAGTAAAAAAAACAGATCCAGCAGGGCCTTAACTCAAGCCCTTAAAATTAGGAGGCCCCTAAATTTGCCTCCTCAGTACCAATTCCCAAGGAGTCCCAACTCAAACCACTAAAATTAGGAAGCCCTTAAATTTTCCTTCTCAGTCCCAATTCCTAGGGACACGAGTACATCCCCTATTATTGAAGACAGAGAAATACATGAGAGACTTCGAGATGATCTTATTGAGCATTTGTGGGCAATTCACAGCGCTTCGTAGTTTGATTCATTCTTCGGAGTTTCTATTTATCTATTTATCATGTTTTGAAAATTTTAAATTTAAATTTGAAATATTATGTTTTTCAATTGTAAATATTAATATGCTTATGTTTTATGTATTACAAATATTTTTGATTGAATTTTAGTGATGTCAAATGAAGATTATACATATCGGATATGTCAAAATAGGAGAAAAAGTAAAATAGTGGCTAAGATTTAGGGGCTGTTGCTGAACTTGTGCTCTGAAAATATGACCCCAAAAAATAAGTGAGTCCCTAAATCTAAAATAGAGACCCTGTTTTAGGGATCCTTGCTGGAGATGCTCTTATATGTTCACGTGTAATTTACCCGAGACAAATGGCGAGCTAATCTTTTCCGTTACAGAAATTTTGTGTTTTAGCCAAAAGAAAAATCAAATAAACAAGGAGAATGAATGACACGGACAGGTGGCGGCCACTCCCGAGCCGCGACGACCCCTCCCGTCCAACCATCTGCAACTCTGTAACCATCCCGAACGGTCAATTACACCTGATCCCCCACCGCCCGCCACACCCAGGCCCCCACGCTCCCTCCCCGCACCGGATCCCACCTCCACCTCGCGGCGGCGCGCCGGCAACCCCTCGCCGCCGACGCGTCCCGCTACTCCGACCGATCTCCAACCCCTCCCCCTCCGATGCGCCGTCCCAATGCCCGCGTCGAGCCGCACGCCCAAGCGCAGCAACAAAACCTAGCTCCCACCCCGTCCAAGATGGGCGCCCAACGGCAGCACCCTAGCCCAGGCCGCAGCCGCCGCCACCTTGCCGGCGCCTTCGCCCTCCTCGCCGCGGCCGCCTTCGCCCTACTTCTCCTGCTGCCCCGCTCGCCGCCCCCCAGCTACGGCGTCGTCATCGACGCCGGCAGCACGGGGAGCCGCGTCCACATCATCGCCTGCCGAGCCGAGGCGGGGGGCCGGGGGGCGCTCCCGCGGCTGGACTGGGCGCGCACGGCGTCGCTGAAGGCGACCCCCGGGCTGTCATCCTTCGCGGCCGATCCCGGCAGCGCGGGCCTGTCGCTGGCGACGCTGGTGGAGTTCGCGCGGCGACGCGTGCCGCGGGGAAGATGGGTGGACACCGAGGTGCGGCTCATGGCCACGGCCGGGCTCCGGCTGCTCGATGTGGCGGTGGCCCAGGCCGTCTTGGAATCGTGCAGGAAGGTTCTTCGGGAGTCAGGGTTCCGGTTCCAGGACGAATGGGCCACTGTGATCTCAGGCATGTTACATAGTGGACGTGTGAAACTGCTCATTTTTTACTGCATGTTGCGGAAATGTGTGGACTTGCAGTGCTTGCATGCGACGGATCTGTATGATCTCAGATGGAATTCTGTTGAATTGGTGTTTGCAATCGCATGATAGATTAGTATATAGGATGGGGTTGTGTTGATGCGGGGCGGTGTGTGTGTGTCTGTGTGATAACTGATAAGTCAGATAGAATTCAGCCTTTTTGTTAAGGTGATCATGCAAGTACGTCAAAATGTTGTGTGCAGGAGCTGAGGAAGGGATGTATGCATGGGTTGCGGCAAATTATGCGTTGGGTACTCTGGGCGGTGATTCGCAAGATACTACTGGGATAATTGAGCTTGGTGGGGCTTCTGTTCAGGTTCCGTGTATCATTTTCATGCTAAGGAATTGGCCTTCTTGCTGTAAAGTTTCTTGGGATTTCTCACTGTTGTGCTATTTGTGATTAATAGGTAACATTTGTCACGGATAAACCTTTGCCTCCGGAGTTCTCTCATGTGCTTAAGTTTGGTGATGTCATGTATAATCTGTACAGCCACAGCTTTCTACATCTTGGTCAGGTGATTTTTATGTGCAAATATTGGTTCATTTTGAATTAACCATTTACAAGATTGGTACCTAACTTATATGAACTGCTAAAATTTAAATACTCATTTTCTGTTTAACTGTTCTATCTCATTGTGTGTGCAGAATGTAGCTTATGAATCACTCCATGACTTGCTGAGCACACCTGGCCTTAAATCAAGTAAGTTGCTTGGTTAAATCCATTTGTAGTTGCTAATATAACTGCACAAGCACACATCTATATGATTCAGACAGCATTCCATTCTAAGACTTAGATTATACACTGGAGCTCTTTTAGTATGATCATGCTTCTTTTTCTTCTGTATTGCTCCTCTCTTTCTCTCTCTCCATGTGCTGCACTTGTATGATGTTAGGCCAAAAGTAATTACAGTGCAATTCTTAGAGTCTTTGTACTTAAATTTTGATTTGTTTTGCAGTGGCGACACATTTAATTCCTCAAGCTACGTACAGAGATCCTTGCACTCCAAGGGGATTTTCGCGCACTGCAGGAGCAGTTAAACTTCCTGCTAGTGTTCTTGAGTCGAAGGTTGAATACAGACCTTTTGCTCATGCTGTTGGCAATTTCTCTGAGTGTAGATCAGCAGTGCTAACACTATTGCAGAAAGGAAAAGGTAGCCATCTACTTTTATACCGCATCAAGCTCTATTCTTTCTTCTTTTCTTTGGTTAAGACTTAAGAACATATGTTTGTCTCTGCAGACGAAAACTGTTTACTGTCAAAAGGGTTACTTGACTTTTGAGATATAGTGTTTTGAGGAGTGAACTACTAAACTTACTGTGTTGAATACAGAAGAAAAGTTCTCTGTACTTTAACTTATTCTTGTACAAGATGCCAAAAAAGAAAAAGTTGACTCTACTAATGACTTTCTTTGGAACACACTGATTATACTGTGGAGGGTTTGAAAATTTTCCTGCTTCCTTGAATTTTTTTATATGATCTGTGATTGGCAGGATGCATTGACATTTGTGTGGCTTAGTAATTGCAACTAAACTCGTTTGCTCATGCTGCTATGCTACCTTCTAGATACAGAATGTACAATACTATTAGGCTTTAATTTATTTCATGCTGTAATAAAAAGGAGTGAAAATTTCCTTTCCTTGCAGAGGAATGTACATATCATGATTGCCGTCTGGGTGCAGCATTTGTACCAGATCTAGAAGGGAAATTTTTGGCAACAGAAAACTTCCACCATACTTCGAAGGTCTAATTCCTCTCTCTCTCTCTCTCTCTGTGTGTGTGTGTGTGTTTGTGTTGTTTGCTGAGTAAACACGATATTTAGGGATGGCAACGGGTCCGGGTCCCGCCGGGTCCAACCTCTGTGGATCCGGACCCGAGACCCAGTCTGGACCCGGACCTGGACCCGAAGTCAGTCACGGATCCAAACCCGGACCCGACGGGTACCCAGACCCGAACAACATAATTCTATTTTCATTTGTTTGAGTAGCTAAAGTTTATAGAATTTGATTAAATTTTAAGACTTCATTACCCGGATTAAGAAATAGACTACATGCATATAATATGAAAGCAACAGTAAGCAACAATAGATGATGTTTGTTATCTACAATTCTATTTCATACAATGGATATTTTCTCGTCGGGTTCAGGTCTAGGTACCCACGGATCCAAAATGAGATCCGGACCCGGACCTGGACCCAGACCCGAAATAATATACCCGTGGGTCCAAATTTGGACCCGGACCCGGACCCACCGGGTCAGGTACCCGCGGGTACCCTGACCCACGGGTATTTTTGCCATCCCACGATTGGTACTTGGGTGTTTCAGAAAGTTGAGTTTGGTATACATAAGGCAGACAAAAGGCCAGGAGTGACACCTTTTGTCACATTCTTTCCATGCTTGATATTTCGCGCATCTTTGGTACAGAAGTCATTTTGGATTTTGATCACTTTAACAGTTCTTTGGGCTGCGTTCAAAGTCCTTTCTTTCTGATCTGATGTTGGCTGGGGAGCAATTTTGCCATGGGGACTGGTCAAAGATAAAAAAGAAGTACCGTTCTTTCAACGAGGGGGAACTGCTGCTTTTTTGCTTCTCCTCTGCATATATTGTTGCCTTGCTGCATGATGCTCTGAAAATGCCAGTGGATCATAATAGGTGAACCCCTTTGCACTGTTCTAATATTTGCATTCTATTTTTCAAACTTTGGGATTTACAATGTTTGTTCTGTTTCAGGATTGATGTTACAAATCAAATCCATGGTATGCCTGTTGACTGGGCCTTGGGTGCTTTCATTATGCAGAAGACATTAAACCGGACAGAGTACTCAGAATCAGTTTCATATCTAAACAACTATGACTCTTCTGGGTTGGTTCCACTTCTCTTCATTACTACCGTGGTTGTATTTACAGCATGCTCCATCCTGAAGTGGAGAAGGCCTCACCTGAAGACGATATACGACATGGAGAAGGGCCGGTACATCATAACCAGGGTCAGCCGATGAGCCTTGCGCGTCATCGCTGGGAGTTGGAGTTCCTGCAATGGCGCGCCAGTGATCATGTATGTAAATTTTCCTAATCTGATTTTTTTCTTCTTCTCGGCAGCCATTCTATGGTTCGGCATGCCGCCTCGCAGAATCGATCCTGAGTGTAAGCAGCACTTTTGTATCATACGACGATGTGGGTTGCTGCAGTACTTGCACCGTATACATGTTCAATGCTATCTTGGTCTCAGACTGTTGCTGATGTAATCACAATTTTGTGCTCTGCAAATCTTCTGAAATAGTGACGTACGATATGCCCCGTTATGTACATCCGTAGATCGAAATGATCAATACCAGTTCTTCACCCCCGAGAGCAGATCAGTTGCGAGTCTGGTCAGCGGATGTTTTTGTGTTCGGTTATTGCATGATGTTAAAGGAGTCCTAAGGGTCTGTTTGGATCCATGCAGCTAATAGTTAGCTGCTAAAAATTAGCTGGAGTGGATCCAAATATCCCCAGCTAATAGACCAGTTAACTATTAACCGGACACCCAGCTAATGGTTATCTCATTAGCTAGCCAAACCCAGCTAATAGCAGCTAATAGATGGCATTTAACCAAAATACCTTTCACTTCTACCACCAATAGCATTTAATAGTATGAGTATTCTGGACAATAGCATCTATTAGCCACAAATTAGCTGGTGGATCCAAACACCCTCTAACTAATAGTTAGCTAGCTAATAGTTAGCTGGCTAATATTAGCTAGGAACTATTAGCTAGCTAACTATTAGCTGCTAATGGATCCAAACACGCCCTAAATCACATGGATTGAGTGTACGAGATGAATCACCGTTGACTTGGATCTTATTATTTCACAACTTAATATTAAAAAGATTGTAATGTGCTACACACGTGATGTAAATAGTAAAATCGGGTACCATTAGGGATTTTTTTAAAAATAATCTTTTTTTATACGTCTATTACAAAAATATGTGTCGATTTATTTTATTTTTTTTGCAAAAATATGCCATTGTCGCGCCACGGTGCCATTATTGCCGATTTTTCGTGCCACGGCAGCGCGACTGGATGCCTAGTCGCACCACGGCAAGAATCGCCGCCACGCCACAAGACAACGGGAAAGGCGGGGAAAGTATTACCAAGAAGGCGACCGTCGCTTAGTCACGCCATGGCGGCGATCGCCGCCACGTCAGCGCACAACGGGGAAAGGCGGGGAAAAGCAGGGCCACGGCAGCAGGAAAAGTAGCAATCGCGCTAGCTGGCGTGATAGAGGTGCAGTCGCGCCACGCTGGCTCGACAGGGCGTGGCAGCGGGCCACCCAGGCAGGGGCAGCGCTGGCAGCGCCCAGCGCGATAAGAAGGGAAACCGAAGAAGAGAAAACAGAAGAAGAAGAAAAGAAAGAAGAGAAGAAGAAAAGAGAGGAGGAGAAGAGGAGAGGAAGAAAAAGGAGGAGGAGAAGAAAAATAGGAAGGAAAGGAAGGATTTTGTTCGTCGTTCATCGTTTGTCGTTCGTTCGTCGTTCGTTCTTCATTCGTCGGTTAGTAATTTATATAATTATTTTTTATCAGTATAATTATATGTACGTAAGATAAATATAGGTACTCTCAAAAAACTGTTAGAGTAGCCGGAAAAAATGTAGTAACTAATTAATTTGGTTTAACGCAGACTTTTATGAAAGTATGTGTGGATAATTTTGTATATACGCAAATATTGTTGGCACATAATATATTATTGGCCTTAGAAATATATGAGTTGCAATATTAATTTATCGGAGCAAAAAAAGTGTTGTTGGTTGGACAAAATAAACATAGTAGCAAGCAATTATTTACGGGACTAAGAGCATCTCCAGCAAGGGCCCCTAAAACAGGGTCCCTATTTTGGATTTAGGGACTCCCCCTATTTTTTGAGGCCCTGTTTTCAGATCACAAGTTCAGCAACAGCCCCTAAATCTCAACCCCTATTTTACTTTTTCTCCTATTTTGACATATCCGCTATGTATAATCTTCATTTGACACCACTAAAATTCAATCAAAAATATTTGTAATACATAAAACATAAGCATATTAACATTTACAATTTACAAACATGATATTTCAAATTTAAATTTAAAATTTTCAAAACATGATAAATAGATAAATAGAAACTCCGAACAATAAATCAAACTAAGAAGCACTGTGAATTGCCCACAAATACTCAATAAGATCATCTCGAAGCCTCTCATGTATTTCTCTGTCTTCAATAATAGGGGATGTACTCGTGTCCCTGAGAATTGAGGCTGAAGAGGCAAATTTAGGGGCCTCCTAATTTTAGGGGCTTGAGTTGGGGCCCCCTGGGAATTGGGGCTGAGGAGACAAATTTAGGGGCCCCTTAATTTTAGGGGCTTGAGTTGGGGCCCTGCTGGATCTGTTTTTTTACTACACCCCGTATTTTAAGGTTTAGGGGCTGGTTTAGGGGCTCTGCTGGAGATGCTCTAAGGGGGTGTTTGGCAAGGCTTCAGCTCCACCAAATTCGTGGAGTTGGTGGAGCTGGGTATTCCTAGGGGGTGTTTGGCAGAGCTCCAGCTCCACCAAATTCTTGGAGTTGGTGGAGCTAGGTATTCCTAGCTCCACCAAATTCGTGGAGCTGGAGCTGTGGGTATATTAAGAATGTTTAGGTAAGTCATCTTTTTATATTTTAGAATAAAATTATAAACTTAAGTCACTTTATTTCAGTCTACAAGTTTCAGCTCTGAGGTGGAGTTGGGATCTGGAGCTCTGCCAAACAGGGCCCTAGTTTCACAAGATTCGTGGAGTTGGAGCTATGTGTATATATTTAGATGGGTTATCTTGTTTACATTTTAGAATAAAATTATAAACTTAAGTCACTTTATTTCAGTCTACAAGTTTCAGCTCTAAGATGGAGTTGGGATCTAGAGCTCTACCAAACAGGGTCTAAAAAATAGGTTAACACTGAAAAGAAAAATGGTGATAACTTTTGAACCATAAGTCAAAATTGAATGAAACAAGTTTGTAAATTCATGTTAAATTATGTAGTATCAGAACATGCAACAAAAAAAATTGAAATTTGATTTCTGGTTTAAAATAGAATTCAAATTCAAAGTGTAGGTTAGAAACTAGCTCAATACACATTTTCTGCAACTGAAGTTCAAATTGAATGAACTCTCTGAATATGGAAAGAGATTTAAATTTCAATTTAGTTTGTACCATTTCCTAATTAGGTTTGATTTCAATGCGTTAAATAATAAAACTGGCATAACTTGATCATATGATATCCAAATAATGTGAAATAAATTTGTTTGCGTTAGTTAGACATTATAGAACCTGATTTTGCATAAATACTTAGGGTGTACGATGCAACTCTTAATTGCTACCATCCTGGTTGCTTTATGTACTAAATGTATGTAGTGTGATGGACAAGTGGTAGGACATAGTTTAAATTATTTTCTTGGATGCAGATTGTATTAATGTAGGTATGGATCATTTATGTATGTACGCAAATAATGTCAGTATGTGCCATGATATGTGTTCAACAAATAATTGAAGTATTTCCATTGCATATATTCTATTTGCATAAGAAATTAATTACACAGCTTGGGTTGCTTACTAAGGTTATTGGCTGCATCTACGTACTTTTCACAATGATCCTTATGACTTAAACACTTTAGCTAACATTTTCCTAAGCTTAACTATTCATAACATGAGTAGTTGTCGACTATAATACTTAGGATTATTGCGCTAGACGAATTTAGATGCAAAGCAAGGTGTAAATTAAATAATTTTTCAGAATATGGTAGTCCATATATCAAAGAGCATATCTGATCTATTCTTCCTAAAAATACATTCAAACATGATATTTTACGGGTTGCCGAAAAGGCTTAAGCGTTTCTAGTATTGAAACTTCGACTACAGAAAAAATAATGCATACAATGGCTAAACTTAAATATTTTTGTATATTTGGGATCCTTGTGAATCCAAGAACACAACAAAACTGGTTTGACCAAATTTCATGTTCATTTCATCAATATTTTAACTAGTTACCGATTATAATACATAGGGTTATTGCACTAGAAGAATTTAGATGCAAAGTAAGGTGTAAATTAAATATTTTTTTCAAAATATGGTAGTCCATATATCAAAGAGCAGATCTAGTATACTCTTCCTAAAAAATACATTCAAACATAATATTTTACGGGCTGCCGAAAAGGCTTAAACGTTTCTAGTATTGAAACTTTGACTAGAAAAATATTGCATACTGGGTTCATTCCTAAATATTTTTGCAAAAATGGGAGATCTAAGATCCCCAGGAACAAGTGATATTTATTTCATGATTTTTGGAGCCATAGTTTGTATAGTTTTTTCACAGTACATAAAAGTCTCTTTAAGTAAACTTAATTTAAACAATTTCAATCTACATAGAACATAGTAGTTTTTATTAGATAATTTGAATTCTTAGATTTTAATATAAATTTAGAAATTTATTTCGTTGGATTTGGACCTTCTGAGCAAAAAATATAAAAATTGAATAAATCAACAAATTAAATTAGCAAAAAAAAATGACGTGGCATCAATAATGCCAGGCGATAAGCTGCCACGGCAACCGAAACCGCTGCCATGGCAGCCGAAACTGTTGCCACGGAGCCACGTCGCCAATCGTGTCTAATAAAAACTAAGAATTCAAATTATCTCATGGCTTATCGCGCTGTCGCGGCGCGACTGGCAGCCATCGCATCGCCGCAGCGCGACTGGCGGTTTTTTTTGCAAAAAAAAAATAAATCGAAGTATATTTTCATAATTCAAGTACAAAAAGGATTATTTATAAAAAAAATCTACCATTAGGCCCACTAGATTAAATTGAAAACAATATTCTAAATAGTTAGCTTGCTATAGTTTTTTTAGACTCCAAACGTGAAGCTACAGATCAATGTTTCAAGCGTTATAGCTAGCAATGAGTTATTTGACTTAGCTTATAGTTTGCGATAGCTCTTGTAACACCCCGACATCTAGTATGCCTGGATGTCACCAAACATAGACTAAACAACATCTAAATACCACAAATAAGGGTAAATTACAGCAAAGGAGCATATGCTAAAACTGAAAATTTCGGCAACATCTCCTTTGCTTTTCCATGAATTGAAGCAACAGTACTACTAAGGCAAGATATAGCATGTTAACAGACATCTAAAACAGCAATATCGACTGATATAGCATCACTTATGTCTAAAATAAGGAATTCAACCATTCCACAAATTATAGCAATCAAACGACGAACTTAAGCTCAAAACCAATCCATACACCAAGTTTCATGGCACTATTCATTATTATCATGACTCCAAATGATTAAACTGTCTATAAGTGTGAAGCTACGTGTAGAAGTGTAGCTAATGCCCTTTCCCGCATGCCGGTTTCATGGTACCTAAAAACAACATAAAACACAAGCGTGAGTTCATCACTCAGCAAGTATATTGCAATGATACCAAAACAATAACAACTCACATACATACTTAATGTCATTCACATAACCTGAGAATCAACTCATGAACTTCGTTTATGCTTCCATAAAACACCATCATAAAACATCTCAAATAAACATCTTCATATGCATTTCATAGAACATCATAATCATCTCATAAACCACTTCATTCATGCAATGCAATGCTATGCACATATCTATCTGAAGCACATACCGGTATTGCCGAGTGCACACCCGTCGGCGTGCACCCCCTTTCCCCTTCCATCCCGTAGATGGAGGGTGCCTACTCTTACTGACTCGCTCCCATGCGCAACCGTGGATGGGACTACGAGATAGGTCTTTCGTGTTCACTACGTGTGAACACAGAGGCCCGCATCAGCATGGGACGCCTCTTCCATTATGAATGCACATATGACATAAACATGTAAAGATTGGCATAAACATTTAATACAACGAAATCATGATCAATATGAAATCATGTTCATCATGTCATAGGCAAACATCAACCATGGCATCATATCATAAAACATGTGTAAACCATCTCATATTCAAACCTTAACCGCGGGCGACGGGTTGGCGAGAGGATGAAGGCACTCCCGGGGTCACACCACTTGCACATAGATACCACACACTCAAACCATGCCCATAAAACAGTACACAATCACTCATCTACCCCGACTCCGCACACTACTCCCCGACTTCGCAAACTACTCCCAAAGCCAAAAAATAGAGAATCTGTCCCCCGGGACAACAAGCTTCAAACTAGCATAACTTAAGTTCTAGTTCTCCAAATTAAGTAAACGAGTACATAATCGCGAAGCTTAGGAAATTTCCTAGCTTTCTCTAAGTATTAGGAAGAGCTGATTCGGCCTCTAAAATTGTTTAATCTACAAAACATTACGTTCTGTCCCAATTACGTCACAGATTTGAACACGTTCGGTAAAACGACCATAACTTTCAAATGGCTGGGCGGAATTGGACGTTCTTGGTGTCCAATTAAAGGTATTGAAGTTATCTACAACTTTCTCAACAGGCGGCCGACCAAATTCTGACTCTAAAATTGCGAAAACTCAAACCCTAGGTCATGTGCCCAATCTGCCCGAAATAGAGAACTATGCAATCTCTAGTTTTCATCCAATCTACCCAATCACAGCACCACCTCTTGATCTAAAAGAATCAAAGCACCCTCTAGCACAGCACCTAGACCGACCCCAAGGATTGCCCATGGCCATACCTTCGCCGGACGAACGCCGAACGCCGAATCCTCTCATCCCGGTTTCCCGATCGTCTTCCTCGCGCCGGAACCGCCGGATCTCCTCGTCGCGGGGCTTCTCGAGGGAGGGAACAACGGGATGGCAAGGTCAGAAGCTCTCCTAGGCCAGCAAGAAGGGTGGAGAGGGGAGGGGAGGAGAGATGGCGCATGGGGGAGGCGGCTAGAGGGGGAGGCGTGTGGGGAAGGTGGGGGAGAGAGGGGGCGGCTAGGGTTTGCAAGTGGGGGCGCAGCAAGGGCAGGGGGAGGGCGCCCCAAGCCGAGAAAACCTGGTCTCCCCCTCCCTCATGGGCCCAAATACATTCCCACTAAAGCCCACGACTCATCCCCTTGGGCCCAAACTCCCCCGGAGAGGCCCAAACTCCCGAAATCGGCCCAGAAATGCAATTAAACTTCATAGCGTAAAGTTTTAATCTCCGATTTCATATTTTATAATGTTTCGACCTTCCGTAGTATCATAGCTCTGCTATCCTATATACATATCTATGAGCTAAAATATTAGGTCTATTCAGGAATCAAACGTTATTAAGAAGCTCAAATGTATTTCTTATAAGTCTAAATTATGAGACAACCTAGTAAAAATCCTCATCTTGCCTTTTTTTTTCAATAATCTATCATTCGTTTTTCTCAGTGATTAAGTACTTGTGAAAAATTATATGATATAGTTATCATTTATAGTCTTTTTTGACATGTATTATTATGTTTGTTGATTTCGGACTTGACTTATATTCTTATTATAAAAATATTAGTACCTTTTAAAGTACCATATTTTTATGATTTGTTTGAATGCGACTTATATTATATACATATTTAATTTTTTTATATAGAAAACACGATGAATAATAGCTTCCGTGATAGTTGTTGTAGCTTATTGGACCTTGCCTCGAAAATCACATTTTAAAACATTTGTTGTAAATATTCCTGCCAAAGTTATGCATTTCAAACGAAGCACTTGGAATTTTCCTTTAGAAACTATAAAATTCCTAGGGTTCAAACATGCTCTATTGTTGGATTTCTTATTTTTAAGACAGTAATACTACTTTCTTTATTTTTAATAGACCACTACTTTTTGTTCAGAGCTAGTGAAGTAAGTAGTAACGGTAATCTTCCAAAATAAAAAATAAAAACTGCCTGAGTTATAATTAGAGGTAAAAATAAATTAGTTAGTTTATTACCGATCGTGAATATTTACTAATACAGATTATGTCGGCTAGCATAATTGTTGGATAGTATTGGATCGGAAATAAATATAGATTTTTCTATCAAATATAAATATGGATTCGGTAGCTCACTATCTATCGAATATGAATATAGACCCATATTATCTTAATATTTAGGAGGCCAGAAAAATCCATATCATATATCCCCTAGTACAACCTATCCTATTTACATGATACTTCAGTAGCCCATTATATAATGACATATATACATCAATACATAAAGTTAGAGAAGAGATCTTGGCTTATACGAATAATTCATGAATATTTTGATCAAATAAACTTTTTTTTTCATTTTGTGTGTACAATTTAAATTTTTTATATTGTGAGAAATATTTAAGATCTTATTTGATTCGATTTATATTTACTAATATTTATATTTAATATTATTTATATTTGTATCTGGTATCCACATCTAAAAATATATATAAAAAAATGACAGAGCTATTATTCATATGTGTTCTATTTGGAGCTGAATTTTTTTAAATAATACTTTTTTTTAAATCAATTGCGGTTTTAATATGGTAATTTTGTTTTTTTGCAAAATTAACACACCATCGCCAAATGGTACGGCGAATTAGTAGTAGTCGCCAAATGGTACGGCGAATTAGCAGTAGTCGCCGTACCGTTTGGCGACTACTGCCTAATTACGCTATTATCTGTTGGCTAGTTAATTTCACGGGAAACAAGACAGTATTCGCCGAACCGTGTGGCGAAGAAGGAGTCTTCGCCGAACCGTGTGGCGAATAAGGAGTCTTCGCCGAACCGTACGGCGAATAGGGAGTCGTCGCCAAACCGTATGGCAAAAACTGTGCGGTAAAAACGGTCCAAATAGATCGATCTATTCGTTCGGCAGCAGAGGCGAGCAGCGAGCAGCGACAGAGGTGAGGCGAGCGACGCCGACCGGGAGGAAGAGAGGGAGAGAGGAAGGAGAGAGAGAGGGGGGGGAGAGGAAGGAAGAAGAAAGAAGGTAACATCGCAACTTAGAGTAGTGATTTAATGTTCTTCAATTTAGAGTAGCAATTTAGCGTTCGTCAATTTAGAGTAGTATGTTAGTTTTTTAATTTAGAGTAGCGATTTAGCGACTTAGAGTAGTGATTTAGCGTTCTTCAATTTAGAGTAGTATTTTAGTTGTTTAATTTAGAGTAGCGATTTAGCGACTTAGAGTAGTGATTTAGCGTTCTTCAATTTAGAGTAGTATGTTAATTGTTTAATTTAGAGTAGTGATGTTAGTTTGGGTATTAGTTGTTTATATGTTAGTATGTTACATGTTAGTATATTGTTTAATTTAAAGTAGTGATTTCAGTTGTTTATATGGTAATATGTTATATGTTAATATATTGTTTAATTTAGAGTAGTGAGTTTATATGTAGTGATATAACAATATTTAGCGTTGTTCAATTTAGAATTATTCAGTAGCATTGTTTAATTTAGAATTGTTGAATCAATTTAGTGATTTTAGTAATGATTTTACATGTTAGTAGCAAAAAACGATGTTACACGTGCGCTATAATATTAGAGTATCGATAATGGGATAGTTAATTAGCCTGTTCAATCTACGATAGTGATTTTACATGTTAGTAGTAGTGATGAAAAAATGTATTTTGTCTATGTCATCGCAGTAATGCCAGATCTAGTGAAATTTAGGGTATATTATGGCGATGGTGAAGTAAAAACTGGGCAGAATGGTGTTGATTTAAGTAGCTTTGCGGTCACCGTGGCTGAGTACTTGTCCCCCGATACTGTTAGCATTCGTGATATAAATCTTTGGTTGACCCAATATTTTTTCCTGAATCCAAGCGTTTATTCTCTTACTATCCAAATCTTATTCATGCGTAGCAAAGGTGACCCGGCTATGTGGGAGTTGATGAAAGTAGATCGAACACACTTGTGGCAGAAATGGTTAAGGTGATGTAAGGGATCTCGTCTTGAATGTGTGATGCTGGTGCAGGCGTGCCCTAGAGATAAGGTGAATATTGCTGGTGTGAGCGAGAGCAGCACATCGACTACAGGTGAACAAGTTCAGACAGCGGTGTCGGTTGAGGTAGCAGCGGGGGATAATCACAGCGATGCAGCAAACGCAGAAGGTCAGGCTGATGAAGGGGAAGAGATCGATCAACTTGTCGATCATTTGGATTGGGTGGACCGTATGGTGACAGAAGAGGAAGCTGAAATGCTGGAGCCTGATGATACCATCGGTGAAGATGACGAAGGGGGGATGATGAAATGCATGGTAGTACTGGCTCAACGGAGGTACCCATCCCCGATGAATGGAACAGGCAAAACAAATCTGGTATGGAAGTTTTGTGGGGTCATGAGTCGCATTGTGAGTATGGTACTAGTGCCATTCGGTTAAATCAAATATTCCTAAACAATTCTGAATTGAAGTTGGCAGTGAGGCTATGAGCATTATCGCTGCAGAGAGAGTTTCAGGTTGTTTTGTCCAGCTCAGATAAGTACACAGTGAAGTGCAGAACCGATGGTTGTGAATTTCAAGTTCATGCATACAAGTTGAAGTGTGAGACGTATTGGATTGCATCAAGAGTGGAGGAGCACACATGCAGACTAAAAAATATTCTTGTCAAACACCGCAACTTGAATGCGGCTCTAATTGCTAGCGTGATGTTAAATGAAATAATTGAGAAGCGGGATATTGAGTGTTCGTATATTCATAAATTAATCTTAAGAACATTTAAGTACCAAATAAGCTACTCGATGGCCTGGTGTGCGAAGCAGAAAGCGTTAGAAAAGATGTTTGGCACATACGAGGCTTTGTATTGCAACCTACCTCGTGTACTTGAAGTATTGAAGCAAACCAATCCTGGCACATACACCGCTTTCAAAGAAAGTGAAGCAGATGGAAATGGGATCTCGACATTTCATCGTGCTTTTTTTTCATTGGGCCCTTGCATTGAGTCATTCAGGTACTGCCGTCTATTACTCTGTGTCGATGGTACATTTTTGACTGGGAAATATAAGGGGCAGATTCTAACGTCCATTGCAGTTGATGCGAACAATCACAAACTTTCATTGGCCTTTGCATTTGTTGAGGGTGAGAACCGGGATAACTAGCTGTGGTTTTTCAGACATCTGAAGGTGGGGGTAGTTGGTGATCGCCCCAACATGTGCATCATTCATGATCATCACAAAGGTATCCTTTCGGTAATTAAGACTCTACAAGAGGACCTTGATGAGCCATTTTCATGGCCTGACTTGCAGAATAGGTGGTGCATGAGATATTTGGGAGCAAATTTCTTCAAGTAGTTCAAGAGTAAGAAACTGATGAACCTATTTAAAAATGTTATGAAAGCAGAATTAGGCATGTAAGTTCAACGCGTTATTGGTTGAGTTGGATAAGCACACAAGTGCATATATCAAAGAGATGAAGAAGCAACCACCTACGCCGAACGATTGCCCACCCAAAAGGCTAACACCCCTTGAGGAGCTCGATCCTCCTAATCTGATGAGATGAATGTCAATGAACATAAAGTGTTTCTCGCACTGGATAGAGGCGGCGCCTCTAGAGAAGTGGGCATTACTCCATAACACTAGAGGCGTCAGGTTAGTATAATATAGTAAATTAAGATATTTATCACGGCTAAACAAAATGGGTTGTTGTTCTAAACTATTATGCGTTGAACATGTTTGGTGTCATGACAACGAATATAGCCGAAGTTTACAATTGGGTCATCAGAGGCCTCCATCCGCTACCTCTTGTGGCCATCTTGGAAGGCATGTTGCACGGCATCGTTGCCTACTTCCAGAAAAGGCATGCAGAGGATGTACTTCATGCCTCGACATTGCAAACGCCGTATTGTTTGCGGATGATGACCTACATGGACGAACGAACCATGAAAGCTCAGCAGCATATGGTGCATAGCTTCGGAATCACTAAGTACTGCTTCGAGGTGACTGTAGGATCGATATATATGAATATAGCAATCAGAGGGGGGTGAATGATTATGCGGAAGCTAAAACCAAAATTTTGATCTACTAAAACTTCACCCCAATTTGGATTCAAAAAGCTGCTTCGTATCCAACAAAAACAGATTAGATGCATTCTGTAAATCGTGAATTCCTGAAGATCCAATTGTTGGATCAATCTAAAATTTGAACACAAGAAACTAGATTCCAATACGAATCTAACAGAAAAAGAATCAGTTTGATCGGACTTACAGATCAAAAGTTATGAACCTTGCAAACTTGCTGTGATAGAATGTGATGAGAGTTGATCTAACCAAAACTTGTAGATTAAACAAGAACGACAAAAGATTAACCAACAAAACTTTGAGGAACTCTAAAATAATGCCCTGGGAGGGTTTTGGATGGATCAAATCAAAGAGAAACTCAAAGAAATTAGATTGATAATAAATCAATCTAGAACCAGAACGAACACTTCAAAACAGAAAACACTGTAGCAACGCGTACACTGTAGCTTCTAGAATACTGTAGCACGCAGAGGATCTGGAAGAAATTGATCTTTATTTATTTTTTTCTAAAATACTCCCATCAAAAGAGTACAAACCCTAAAACCCTGTTCTGGCGCAATGCACTTCTGCTATGCCCTATTGCGCCCAGCTCAAGTTCACCTATAAATAGGGGACACCTCCCTCTATTTATAAGAAGTAAAGCTAAAGAGACGTATGCATGTTCACTTGGTCCAACCTGGTCCAATACATGCAAGCTACCCCAAACGATTACAACTCTTGCACACGTATGGCCACCCTGCCATACTCACGTGACTAACTAGCCTCCACGTGCACCGTTCTCTAGCCCGAACGTCCCGCATGACATCCTTGACCACCAAGACATCGATTCCTCCAGAACCTAGTCTCGAACCTCAGTTCCTCCATGAACCTAGTTCCGGTCCCGTCATCGACCACGTTTGCCATCGAGCAACACCTGCACATGAACAAACACAAAACTTCGAGCACAAGTCCATGACTTGACTCAAAATCAGTCCATGCAACCACTCACATCAGCGCATTGCATCAAACACGTTCACGGAGGACCAAACCCTGGTCTGGCGCACACAACGACTATACCCTAGAAATCACATTCACGCCGGACCAAAACCTTGGTCCGGCGCAAGCCACGGCGGACCAAAAACTTGGTCCAGCGTACACTTCAAACTCTCGGTTTGCACCACCACACGGTCCGGCGCAAAACCCTATTTTTCACATTCACGCCAAACTGAAAAAATTGTTCTGGCGTACATGGAAAATCTAGGTTAAAAGAAACTTTGATATAGCGAAAAACACGTTCACGACGGACTAACGAAAATCAGTTTGGCGTACATGCCAAATCAAACACCAAAAAGCCGTTCACGACGGACCAAAAAATTTGGTCTGGCGTACATGCAAAACCTTCTGTTTTTTAAAAACTTTGGTTCGGCACAAAACCTTTAAAATCATGTTCACGGCGGACCAACGAAAAATGGTCCGGCGTACACAAGGAAACAAACTTCAAAATGCCGTTCACACCGAACCGAAACTTTAAAGTCTCGGTTACATGCTAATTTGGTCCGACGTACACGTTAAAGTCTCGGTTACATGCTAATTTGGTCCGACGCAAAATCATTCAAAAGCATGTTCACGGCGGACTAAAGAAAAAATGGTCCGACGCAAACAGCAAAAACTCTGTTTCTTCAAAACACTTAAGTAAAGCTTATCGCAACTATACCAAATGATCAAATGAGACACCACATGCACTAGCACCACACATGCCAGAGCACAAACACTTTGCAATTCCAAATGCATCATTAAGCCATTTTTTTAGCACATGATTTCACAGTGACTCTTCGGTGCAAAAGGGGATTGGGAACTGACACAGTGGTTATTATGCACGAGATTAATCTAGGCCAAGGGGCAACTGGATAGTGTGAATGCACCTGCAATAGGCCAAGACTTCTCCATATTCCTTGCTCACACGTGATTACTGCTTGTGGGCAAATTGGGATGAACACGTCGCAATACATGTCCCCCTTTCTATTTGAAGGATCATGTTGTCCATACCTGGTCCGGTGAGTTCCGTAGTTTACGTGCACACGGTGATTTCACTGTGATTAACAGAGATGAGCACATCTGTTTTGCTGTATCCAACCTTGCGGAGGTGTGCGGAAGGGCAGTCTGGTCATCCATAGACTAGACGCATTCGCAACGATATGGATGAATCTGAAGTGGGTGGCCCTCTTAGGAGGTGTTCTGAGTGCAGTGAGTATGGCTATAAGGCAAACCAATGCACGTAGCCTGTAGGTTCTGAACGTGGTGGTAGATATGTCATGGGTTTCGGCGATGTGTGTATCGTCAATATGTATCGAATTATGTAATTATATGCACGTTGTACCATTCATTGGATGTCATGTAATATTGACACTCATGGCTTTTGATTTATATATATCGTGTTTCTTATATATTGTGTAGTATTATTTATGTTCAACCCTTATGTCTTTTGATTTATATATGTCGTGGTTCTCATATGTTGTGTAGTATTATTTATATTTTTTTATTTATATGTGCAATAAATATTTCCATTGTTTACATGCAGGCATAGAGCAGGTCGACTCACTTCTGGACCCTGTCTTGGATGTGCAGCACCGTGCGCACATCCACAGACACAAGGCAATGAGAAGATGCCCTTACTGTGGATCCATGTGCCTAAGAAGGCATGGTGAGTTGACCCTCGCTTCCACACCAGATTAGTTGCAGTATAATTACATGTTACATTGTTCGTAAAATTTGTGTTCATATAACTTACATTCAACTGATGCAACTCTTTTATTTCTCGATAGGCTAGCACATGTCGGGTTGCTTCCGCTAGTACGCATGGTTGAGGGTTCAGCTGCTGACGTAGGTGAGCCCGACAACCAGGCCGAGGGTGACGACGGTCCAGAGCGGTCACGGCGTTTTCTCTTTGACAGCTCCCTGATAGCGTGTTTGGTCAACCGTTGGAGGCCGGAGACGCACACTTTTCACCTTCCCTTCGGGGAGGTGACGGTGATGCTGCAGGACGTCGCCATGCTCACAGGCTTGCCGATTGCTGGGACACCGATCGGACCCTCGGTGACTCCTACTGGGTGGGTGGTGGACTTGGAGGCGCGGTTCGCCGGGGTGGCGGATGTCGACCCAGAGATACCTGTCACACTGGAGGAGGTGGGGGACACCATGAGACGTGTGGCGGCGCAGTCTCGACGGATCGTGGAGCTTGGTGCTTCTTGGCACATCCCAGACGCGACTGTTTCGGCTGGCACCTCGTCCAGGCCTCCACCCGGGCTTAGCTCCTTGACACCACCTCCTCGCCCCGCACTACAGCCGGGCTATAGCTTCCACACCCCCATGCTTCCGGCCCCAGACATGGCTGGAGGATCCGGTTGGCAGGCACCACCACGTGGTCCCACCATGGTCCCCACACCCGGTAAGCCGAGGAATATTCAATTGATCACGTTTCAAATCTAATCACCTAACTGTGATTAAATGTTATTGTCTGAACTGCAGGTGGCCATCAGGGTGGAGGACAGATCTCTCCTTCAGGCACTCCGTCAGGGTACGCCGATCCTGACTACTGGGCGGGTCAGTTCTTCTCAGGCACTCAGTACACGCAGCCTCCTCCAGCTAAGCAGTACATGCAGCCTCCTCCAGCCACGCAGCCTCCTCCAGCTAAGCAGCACATGTCGCCTCCCCGCGTGCGTTGCCCGGTGCAATGGTACAACCCTTCAAACTATGGCCAGACGGGACCGTCGTAGCTGCTTCACCCACGATCTCTCGATGATGCACCCGCTTCAGCACATCGACAAAGGAGAGGTCACGCTAGGGGTAGGGGTAGGGGTTAGGGTCCACCACCGAGGGGTGATCAGGATTAGGCTGTCCGTGACATAATTTTTGTGTACTTTCTCATATTATCCATTTTGTGTACTTTCTCATATTATATCATACTATTCATTTTGTGTACTTTATCATATTATGTGGTTTTATTATTTCACACCTTTAGTTGTGCTGTCATCGCTTTTACTTTCTCACACGACGTGACAACACAACACCGGATACGCACTCGATGAATACACGTTGTGCAACTTTTCACAAAGGGCGATAGGTCGTGCAGCTTTGATGATGGGACAACACTCTGCACATATCCACTATAAAAACCAGTAGAGGGGTACACATCCACTATCGTCGGAATACACGTCGTGCAGCTTTCATGATGGGTGACAAGTCGGGCAGCTTTTCAAGAGGGCGACAGGTGCTGCAGCTTTGATGATGGGTGACACGTGGTTCCATTTGTGTCATCTATTTTCTCTCATTTTTGTAACTATGTCTGGTATGTAGACTTGGTTCCAGCTAGACCACAGAGGGTCCACCGCGCGCTGGCTTGATGGGTGACAAGTCAGACAGCTTTTCACAGAGGGTGACAGATGCTGCAGCTTTGATGATGGGTGACACGTTGTGCAGTTTTTCATAAAGCGTCACAGGTCGTGTAGCTTTTCCAAAGGAGTGACAGGCCATGCAGCTTTCATAAAGCATGACAGTCTATGCAGCTTTCATGATGGGTGACAGACCATGCAGTTTTTATAAAGCATGACAGTCCATGCAGCTTTCATGATCGGTGACAGGCCATGCAACTTTCATAAATAGACAAGTGTTGTAGTTATATGGAGAAGCCCCTCACCAGCACTATAAAAACAGGCCGAGGGAGGGATAGACATCCACTGCCAAACTAGCAATAAACTTCAGCTGACTTTACACAAATTAGGGCAAGGTGTCTTTATACCGTTGTCTCTTCAGCAAGCGAAACTTAACCCCCCCAAATACCCGGATGCGAGTAGCGTTGACGCCCCAGTTCTACCGGAGTTACCCCGGTCGAAATGCGACTGCAACCTTCTGGCGAAGATGATGCAGTCTATGCATGGAGATATGGCCGCCTGCGCTCACTACTGTTGTGCCCGCGGTTACGAGGTAAAACAATTAGTGTCCATACAAATTAGGGTAACACTACCATTTCATGCATCGTTCTTTTTTTAGCACAAGGACCGGTTTTGCTTCTTCCAATGGATCGACGGGCCGGAACGACGTGACTACGAATTTATCTACAACTGTCACAACACCTACCCCACTTCGCCCGATAACTTCACCTAGTGGGAGAGGCCGCCGGGATATGCCCCCTATATAGATCGACCAGAGTTAAGGGTGGGTGGGCAAGGGACGAACCAATCGGTGAGTTTCATGCGACATGCTCATGTTTCACTCACAAAGTAGTAATTCTAAACCAGTTCATCGTATACAGAACTTCAAAAAGAAACTTGCGAAATTGCTCGTTAAAGGAGAAACCTCCTCCTCAAGGGCCACCCGAAAGCCCCAAATTGTGCGAACACGGCCTGTAGGCAGTGGTTGATACCTACCATGAGGATGCAGTGGACCAAAGATTCTACTGATGCCCTTTGGCCGAGGATGAATGGTGCTGGTACTTCAACTGGGTGGATCCGGAGACGTACCACCCACATCTCAAACTTTCCGTTTGGAATAAATGGGGGAGCAACCCTCGCCGTGGTGCTACTACCTCCTAGAAAAGCCATACCCCGAGTACACCTACGGTATTATTCAACGACCACAGCGAGCATACTGCATTGACTGCAGGGCACGCTTCCGATTGTACAACGACAAGCCCAACACACACCTCCTGCAGAATATAGTGGAGTGCGAGCCGAAACAGAGGATGCGTTTCGGCAAGTCTCCGGAAGTGCAAGAGGGTTCATCCTCTCGAAGAGAAAGAGATAAGGGGAAGCAGCCGGCTGAGGTCCGCACTATGCAACAAATCCTTGACGGATTACAATGACCATCCGGGAACCCGGGTGGTATTAACATAGGGAACACGGGGAATCGGGAGGGAAGAGATCCACATAAAAAAGACAAAAAAAATTATGTTTTATACCCCCGATCATGCAGTGCCAACAGAGGATGTTCGGGAGTTCGAAACGAGCAGCACACCTCCCGAGCATACATGTTCGTCCCTTCACTCACGACCATTCCTAACGATCACGAGCAAGCATGCTCGTAAAAACCACGTCATACCCGGGTACATGGTCGGTGGACTCGGTCATGCTACGAGAAAGGAAGGCAGCAACCAACCAGTCGAAGATCAAGGAAAATCGTACCCGAAATTCAAATAACGCGCAGATCAAGCGCAGCAGATCACGAATATGGTTGCATAGCGTAAATCCAGGAGGTAGTTACCTTCTATGTATCTCTAGGCGTAGTATTTAAATCCCCCTGATATCTGTAACAAAGGGGACGCCCCAGATAGAACATAATACACTGGAGTAGGGCTATTATCTCGGCAGTGAGAGGCCCGAACCAGGATAAACACCGCGTCCCTCTTCTCCCGACCTCGCGTCCCTCTTCTCCCGATCTCGCGTCGCTCGGATGATTTCCTCGGTTCGTACGACATGGCTCTGTTAATCCCCCATTCAACAAATAAGCTTGACGGGAGCTCGTTCTCTAATCGTCGACAATTTATTAAAAAAGTATTGTTTTTTAAAAAATTCATCTGGAGCTATTATCCATCTGTGTTCTATTTGGCCCACCTCGCAGCCAAAGGGCCCATCCGTCTATGGGCGGTGTGCACGGGGGACAAGGCGAGGTCGACGAGGAGGCACGAGAGCTTCCTGCCTGGTAAGAGCAAAATTTCCCCTTTTCTCTTCCCCAATTCCTCCACCCATCTGCTAATCTCCTCGTGATTTTTCTCTCCTTCGGGGATCGAATCGATTCGCCCGTGCCGCCGTTGTCTCGCAATGCGGGTTGGGGGGGCATTAGGATCCGTGGCCTCGTGGTGTGGGATTCGTTCGTGGTACTGCTTAGTTTTTTTTTCTTTCCTTCTCGGATTACCTTCCGTTCGTATCGATCGGTGCGGGTAGGCTCGTCCGCTAGGTTCCGTTCGAGGCCAGCGTTTTGCGGTAGGAGATAAATTCTGGAGAGATTTTTGGAAGGCTCATACCGTTTCTATGCCGGCATTCCGATTTGCGGGGAGTTATTCCAAGCGTCGTCCTTATGGCGTTTGGTCCTAGTGGTGGGAGTGTACAGGCATCTCTAGGATATTTTTATCTTAAATAACATCCAAATTTCAGACCGTAGGATTAAAAATTCAACCGTTAAATTAAATTATAGGATTGGACTTAGTTGATACTCCCGAATCTCAACAATGATCCGATGCTCCCAGATTTAGGTGATTTCATGAAACAAAAACATCCGGATGATGTTTATCAAATCCCTTGGTCCTATTAGCCGAATTAAGGATCAACCTGTGGTAGTTTTTTGTATGTCATTGTGCTGCCGGCGTTTCCATTTGCACGAATTATTCCATTTTTTGTTGGTTTTGGTGTGAGGCGCTGTTCGATTCTGCTAGTTGCTTTGGTAAGTGTGGTGCCATTTTCTGGAGAAGCCCCCACATACACGAGCAATTTGATCGATAACCGAGATCATCCAAAATTCCGAGATCTCGCCGAGATTTCGGATTTTGGTCCCCTCTGATATAGGATCCGAAACCGAAATTTGAAACCCTGCTCAACTGTCTCAAGTACTGGTTTGCTGGAAGCAAACATGTTGCTTCCATTGCATATCTGTAGTTATTTTCTTTTTGGTTCATTGTATCTTGATAGCTTACCATGATGTGAATTCCAATTTATTTGCGTGGGTGTGTGGGTGGGTGGGGTGTCTTGAAATTCTGATGTGGCATTCTCCGGGGAAGCATCCACAAATGTTTTTTTTGCTTCAGACAGTTTGATTGCAGTGATTACACTAATTTTTTTAATGGAATGAACTATGGAAGAAACCTGTTTGCTTCCAATGGTACAATGCTCTGACTTCTGAGGGATGTTTGATGTTTCTTTTTCATTGCTTTGGTGTTGAGATGCTTACAGTGAATAAAAACTTATAAAGTTGCTAGTTAGTGAGCTTTTGCCACTTCTATGCTACACTCACTTAGTCTTAATTTCCTTGCAGTAAGGTGGAGCTCAGATATCAGTGCCTGGATCGCTAATCTTGTAGCCTTAATTCGTTAATCGAGAACTCTGGTGCTTTCTTTCCCTATAACAGGCATCTTTCTCATTCTGCTTGAAAGCTATTTTGTCAGACACCTCAATTTAATCTTGGCATTGATTGAAATCTCTATGATCTTTATTCCAGGAGGATTTTTAGTTTGGTATAGCAATTAAATTATGTACGCACAGCTCCATTAGTATTCAGTAGGATTTGCAGATAATTGTTCAACTGGAGAGCTTCTTAGTTGTAACAATGAAGGATCATCTAATGCTCAATGTTGACAACCTTGTGATGGCTGAGCCTGTTGAGGCAACTGAGGCAGCGAATATTCTGTCCTACGGGAAAGTTACTATGCCGCCAACATCTACAGCGCATACATTTGTGCCAGTTCGGGAGAACATGGATACTGAGGAAGAAGCTCTTATTCAGATGGTGGAATGCCGTATTTGCCAGGAGGAGGATAACATCAACAACCTTGAGAGTCCTTGTGCGTGCCTTGGCAGTTTAAAGGTACACATTCGTCCATCGACTCTCCTTTACATCACCCAAACTTTTGGCTGCAAGCAATTATTCAGATAATAGAAGATAAAAAAATAGTGTCTTTAGGCGCTGTTTGCTAAATATCTTGTTTGTTTCCTATGGGCCGTAGCACCTTAACTTGAATGTGGCTAAATAGGACAAAATAATATACATGAAACTAGTATTCATATTATTAATGGATTGTTTGAGAGTATGTAGGTATTTCAAAAATGCATTTGCTACAAATATATTTGAACCTATGATTTAGACTCTTTCTTCATATGTACTGTTCTGTGCAATTGATTCATAATTATGGTCAATCTTTTTTTAAAAAAAAAAACTGTCAAAAAATCGATCAGGTAGTATGGCAAGTGAAATCAATTTTTATCCATGAAGCGGCAATTCTTTCATTTGACCTGAAACAGTAGAAAATATTAGATTATTTATGTTCTTAATTCGTCCAATCATACTTTTCTGATTCTATTTTCTGAAACTGCATTCTAAAATTTTGTTCCACAGTATGCTCATCGGGTTTGTGTACAACGATGGTGTGATGAGAAAGGAGATGCAACATGTGAAATCTGTCATGAGGTGAATTTATGCTTTTTAAAATGGCTATATGGCACTTTTGATCCCTCTACTTTGCTCACTGAATTAATTTGGTAATTGGTGCCACTACTAGTAAATCATCCAAATTGATCCCTCTGTTTTCAAAACTCAGCCAATGTTGGTTCTTATGTTAAGTATATTGATAGAAAACATTATATATATTTTGATATGAATGATACATAACAGAGTTTGTGCAAAAGTTGTTGTTCCCCTGGTTGATTCGGGGTTTAATAAATAATAAGTTTGGTATGGATACTAATAAACGATTAAGGGAACAAATAAAAAGAAGGTAAGCATGAAATCTTAATGAGCTGTCGTCTCCCATTCAATTAAGTAACATGTTCGTAACTTCTTATGCCAACTTGTCTTTGTCTGTTTCTTATAATGAAAGCACCAACACTGAACCAGTTTCAAAAGTAGAGGGACAGTCAAGATGGTTTTAAAATAGATCAAGCGGACTGAGCCCGGAGCAAAATAGAGGGACTAAAATTACATTTTTCCACTTTAAAAATTCACACCATAATTTTTTTCAGAAAGCTAGGCACCTGAATTGTGGTTGAAAACTACCTTGTTTGCAGCCATACAAAGACGGGTACACTGCACTTCCTAGAGCTCATCCTGATGAAACAACTATTGATATAAGGCAGGCATCTATTCTTAACCATCATCCGAAATTTTGATGAGTTTATATTGCTACTTCATACTTGTTCCCATTATTATGTCTGATACCATGACCATCCACTGTATTTTCTTCTGATTGTTTCTTTCATCTTCTCGGGTGTATAGTGGTGGCTGGACCATTACCGGTACAGCATTTGATTTACGTGATCCTAGGATCCTTGCAATGGCACAAAACCACATTATGGAAGCTGAGTGTGATGATTATTCTGCCACAAATGCCAGCACCGCTGCTTTTTGCCGCTCTGATGCCCTTGTTGTAAGTTTTTGCTTGCGTTCATGGTAAATATAGTAACAGAGCTTGCTTATTTATTACAATGTTGAACTGTTTTTATATTCAGTTAATGGCTCTCTTACTGTTGAGGCATGCATTGATGCTAACTGATGAAGATGAAGATGACACCTCTACAATATTTTCGGCAAGTGAATTAACGTTGTTCAAACTGTATACTTATCTAGCTTGCTCCCCTTTTCCGTACTAATGTAATTGGCATTTCTCTAATTGGTAGCTTTTTCTATTGCGAGCTGCTGGGTTTCTGCTACCATTCTACATCATGGCTTGGGCAATCAATATCTTACAGCGTCGGAGACAGAGACAGGTTAGTATGTCATGAGCCAGTACACATTTCAATGGATAATTAGAATGTTACATCTTTGAGTAGGAACTGAATGGATTATCAAAAGTTCACGAGTTTCAGCCTTTCTGGGAGTTCTTGTGCAATTCATTTAGCTGATGTACAATGCATTTTGTACTTGGAAGTTTTGACCAATTAGAAATTTCCTGGCTTGTTGGGTGCTGTGGATCATTATATCTACAGCAAAATGAAAAGCTTGATGCCATTGAACTACCCTTTGTCACGATGATCTCCTAGAAATGAATCATCTGCTAACCGTTCTTAGTAGGTTTGAGGGTTATGCATGTGCACATTATTTTTCTGATGTCATTGGTCCATCTTTTCTCACTAGTTTCGAGTTTTCTACCAACCAAGATTAAAAGATTTGGCAATTTAAATTTAGGATTTACCACTCCATTTGTCACCTATTATCTCACTGACATGTGGCCTTTAGAGTTTGGACCCACACATCAGTGAAACATTAAGTGGCAAATCCTAAAGTGGCAACGAATGGAGTGGCAAATCCTGAATTCATTCTTTAGTTTCTTGCTGTCATAGTGTTTGTAGAAATACAGCTGACAAGAAATTGGGAACTGCTTATGATATAGCTTTTGCATTGTGTAATGTTAGTGGAAAGCTTGATTTTTTACATACATGGTAAATCATCACATTGGATTTGGAACTTGTTTTACCGCTTTTATGTTGGTATTTTATTTATGTGTGAGTGCTGGAAAGTGGTTTTTTTGAACGAGTTTTTTTTAACGAATCTGAAGTGATGATTTGAATGTTTGATCATGCCACAGTTCCACACCTGTATCTCATCATCTAACGTGATACCTATGTTTGTTGCTCCCGCTTTGTTAAGGATATAAATATTATCTTATATAAGACTTTCCATACATAGGTTTTCCTTATATAAGTTTTCCTACGTATTGCCTTATATAGGCTTTTTTTTATTCCCGCATGCACAACTATATACTGGTTATTGGTCTCATATAGAATACAAGTGCTATTCATAACATGGTATCAGAACAAGGTTTTCAGGGTTAGGGTTTTCTTTAGCGTTGCACTTGCGCCATCCCTAGCCTCTACCCATCTGCTCCGGGTGTCGCCGTCCCTCAGCGCCCCCGGCCCATTGCCTTTGGCCGGGGAGCGGCGCTCGAGGGTCTCCCGTGACCAGCGCTGGCGACTCCTCAGTTCTGCGCCATCCTGCGTCTCGACGTTGCCTCCACCTTCGGCCACTTGGCCCGACATCGATTGGCCCCACTGTGTACGCCAGCCTCCTCGACCCGACACGCTTCGGCTGGCCCGGCCTCCAACAGCCAGCAGCCGACGTCGCCTCCGACCGCTCAGGTCGCCCACCTTCGCACCCGTGGAGCATCACCCGAGCCTTCTCGCCGATTGGAGATAGTGTCGGTGTTTCGTGCACCGGCAATACGAATTTATGGTCGGATGGGGTCGCGCGCTCCCTCTCCCCGAATGGTCGACTCAAGGAGTCAGAAGATGTATACTGGTTCGGGCCGAATATCCCTACTCCAGTTCGTGCGGTGTGAATGTATTGATCTTTGGGAGACGGACAAGGGGTGTACAAGCGAGGCGGACGGTCGGTTGTCCGATCCCCTTGAGGTTTTCGCTAGGGAGTCGAGGCTACCTAGGTGACTGTTTTCTCTTTTCTCCGCGCCCCCCCCTCTCGGGCCCTGCCTCTCCTTATATAGACGGAGGAGGCAGGTTACACGGGAGTTGGGAAGACTACGAGGAGAGAGTGCACGCGTCTTGAGGTGCAGCCTGTCTTGTCCGGCCAACCCCTGCCGTCCCGAGGTAGGGTTGGTGGCTCTGTGGCGTCTGATCTTGCGTAGTCTTTGTCGAGGGTGGCGTGTTGCGTGGTGCTCTTGTCGGCCTCGGTGGCTTTAATGGCGCTTGACTTTGCTTTGGCCTCGGGAGTGGGCGTACTTCTACGTGGTGTGCGAGGCGGCGGGGCGAGGCTTGACTTCTTCGGTGGCTCTTCCGGCGGCCTTGGGAAGGAGCCGCCTACCCTGCACGGATGTCGAGGGGCCAGCTGCGCACAAAGCGGCCGCTGACCTTGGCGTGAGCCTGGGCTCGTCGTCTTGAGTGGAGCTTGAGCTTCAATATTAGGCGGCCGCGCATCTGCTCGCCGACCGAGTCGCCGGCCGTCGAAAGTCGGCCCCGCCTTAGTCGGGGCTCGTTCCTGCGGCCCAAGTACCTTCGGTGGTCTTAGGGCCTCCGTAGTGATAGGTCGACCCGTTCGTGCCAGGTGATGGGGTACCCATGGTATGGGTACTCGTCGATAACCAGAGCCGGAGGCGGGTCGGAGAGCCGCTTCGGGGTTTAACTGGCGTGATAGCAGTCGGCCGGAGGTCGGTGATGCTAGGTCGTCGTGGTGCACAGGGAGCCGTGCCCGGCTGAAAGAGCAGGTCTTGTGGCTCTTCCCAGTGGAGTGTAACCAGAGCCCCGGCGGGTCGAGGGCCGGTCGGGGTTTACCCCGATCAGCGTAGCGGACCTGGTCGGCGACGCCTTTGGTCGGGCCGCTGTCGGTCATGCATTGAAAGAGCCGGTCTGTGTAGCCTTGCCGGTGGAGTGTAACCGAGCCCCGAGTGGGTCGGAGAGCCGGTCGGGGTTTAGCCCGGCCATGATAGTCGTCGACCCGGAGTCGGTGGCGTCTAGGTCGGCCTTGCCTTAGAGTCGCGCCCGGCCTGAAAGAGCCGGTCTTGTGTGGCCTTCCGGTCGTCTTAACCGAGCCCCGGCGGGTCGAGGCCGGTCGGGGGTTTACCCGATCGAAAAGTGGCGCGGACCACGGTCGGCGGCGCCTTTGGTCGGGGCGCCACTTGTCGGTCGTGCGCCCAAAGAGCACCGGTCTTGTGTGGCCTTGCCCCGGTGGAGTGTAACCACGAGCCCCGGCGGTCGGGGCCGGTCGAGGTTTACGGTCGGACTCTGGCGAGGCCACGGTATGCGTGGGTCCTCGAGTAGGTGGCGAGCCAGCGTTTACCTTCGTCGGTTTGAGCAGCGTGCTCGTGCGAGCTACTGTCGGGTATCCGAAAGTGGAACCTTAGCGATCCGCGAGGGTTCGTTTCAAGCGGGCGTAGCTCCGGCGTGGGCGTCAGGCCCGTGAGGCGTTCCATAAAAACCTTTCCTTACTCGATCCCGTGTCCGGATCGGGTCGTCCGCCAGCCGGGCGGTGGCCGCTACTCATCGATGAGTTCGCGGGAGAGTGTGAGGTATGGTCTCAGACGCGAAGTCACGATGATTGGGTCGTCCGCGAGCCCAGCTGGAGGCCCTGCGGGGCTGGCTGCGACTTCGCCTCGCTCTTTTACGTCTTTGGGCGGCTTCGTTCGGTGGTGGATCGGCCTCGTAACC